>CM072786.1:87094-5087094 GCA_036983795.1 Megachile lagopoda
ATAAATGTGAATTTCCTGAGGGTCCTAGGACAGGGCCTAGGAGACATTAACCAGGCCCCCTTGTTGACAACCTAAAGGAAATTCTGCCTTATGGACACTTTCTTTTTTTTCCACCTCCACAGGACACATCATACTCCGCACGGATCGCGCTAAGGGCGCACGGGGTAGGGTGATGTCCTATTTTAAACATTATTATTGGTACAAAAAGGCACCAATCAGGAAGACGGGGTGATCTTCCGAGGTTTCTTCCTCAGGAAATAGTCCTGAAGGAAGTAGTCTACCAAAATCGTTAAAACAGTCTACATCAATCGTTAAAACAGTCTACCACAATCGTTCAACCAGTCTGTAACAATCGTTCAAACAGTCGGACTTAGAACATTTGACTGTTTTACATCGTCGTTTCACATTTTACAATTGTTATACATTTCCTACAATCACGTCTCCGAAAACATTTATTTCAACAACCAACTAGCTCTATCGCAGTAAAACGCCGTAGAGACACGCGACCGAAATTTCCGTTAAAATATTTCGACGTCGTAAAACAGTTGCATATATCTCACCGAATGTAGACACTGCGGAATTTGCTCGCAATTTGGGGCCAAATAGTTGCGGAAATTAAAACCCTGAAAAGTAAAGGTTGTAATAAGTTTCTTGTTTGTGGTGATCTAAACGCGCACTCCAATTTATGGAATGATGCGAGAAATGATAGAAGAGGAGAGATATTAGTTGACGGGGTAATGGAGGAGGACTTCAAGTGTATAAATCACGGGAATAATCCTATCTTTGTTGCGGGAACACGAAATTCAACAGTTGACGTTGCCTTTGCCTCGAGCAACATGGCCAGAAGCGTTGTCTCCTGGTCTGTGTCCCAGGATGAAACAATGAGTGATCACAAATATGTAACTTATAAAATAAAATATCAGAAGGATACACCATGTATGGAGCAGGACAGTATACAGGAACGGAGTACCTGGAAAGTTAAAAGTTTAGTGAATAAAAAGGAACTAATTATTGAGAGTTTTGAAAAAGAGTTAAATAAACGATTAGGTTCTAAATCAGACTCAGAAGGAACAGGTAGTAAAGAGCACGACAAGCTAATAGCCGATGTAAAGGATAATAATATTTTTGAAATAGTCAAAGATTGAATGATTAGCGTCGGAAAGAAATACCTAATTAAAAAAATTAAGAAAGGTAAAAGGAAAGTCTATTGGTGGGATCGGGATATGGAGCGGAAATGGAAAATATGCAACAGATTAGGTAGAAAGATGAGCAGACTAAGAGGGAAAAGAAGAAATCGGGATAATGGTCTAGTCAAAGCTATGGAGGAGTACAGAGTACAAGCTAGTCCTGAAAAAATTAATTAAGAAAAAGAAAAGTGAGTGCTGGGAAAAATGAATTAAGGATCTGGATAATAATATTTGGGGGAAGGCTTACAGGATTATTATGGGAAGATTAGGAATTAAAGGACCTATGTGCGGGAGAGAGGATGTTGATCATGTTATACAGGATCTGTTTCCACTGGCACAGGAAGTTGAGCAGTACGATGAAGTACAATTTAGAAGACATAAAGAATACAGAAAAAAAGTATTTACGGGTTGCTCCTGAGGTGATAATAGTAGCAGCAAAACGTATAAAAAGTTCTAAGGCTCCGGGCCCCGATGGTATTCCTGGGGAAGAAGTTAAGTTTTTTACCATGGACAAGCCGACAGTCTTTGTTGAACTTTTCACTGACCTATTCACAAAAGCTAAATTTTCAGAACAATGGAACATTGCCAAGGTCGTGCTGATACCCAAGTCTGCGGGTAAATATACAGGGTGTCCCACAATAAGTGTAAGAGCCGAAAATGGGAGGTAGGTGGGGCTATTCTGAACAGCTTTTTCCTTTGCCAAAATATTGGCTGAGGCTCCATTTTCGAGTTATTAGCAAAAAACACTGACCAATGAGAGCGCGCGTGGACCGGGCACGCGACAGCGTGAGCGAAAGCTTCGAATGTATCGGCCGATCGTCGTCGTGCACAAGCATATCGATACTGTGAGAAGACCTGCAAATAAATTTATCTTTATCGTAAAATTACGAGGGATAAGTTCTCTTAACATACCATATCCCTACAATTTAAAAGACATGCAGCCTAGGTTTTTTACTGAATTTTGTCATTGAGCCTGCAGGTCAAAAACAAATTTTGAGTCATAAATACTCTTATTATCATAATAAGGGGGCTGGCGGAGTTTGTTAAGTGGTTTTTAAAATTTAATCCGTTTCTATAAATCCAGATTTCAGTGTTATGCGCTGGAATGACAACGTAAGGTAAATTTTTCAACATCCCAAAATTACAGAATTTAGTCTGTTTAATAAAGTGTGAACTGTTACACGAAAATTTTGTAAACAGATTAGTATGCCTTGTTTTTGCTATTCATCTAAAAATGGAACCATAGAGTACGTTGATGAGAATAAGCAAATTTTAATACAAAAATTACTATCAGAAAATAGATTATGCAAGAAGTCTAATTATTCTGCCGCAATTTTGCTCTATTACACTTGCCACATTTAATATTCCAGCTTCGTCATAATAATTTCCAATCACTTGCAAGGCAAGTGGTAAACCCTCATTGGAAAGCCCAACAGGAACAGAAGTAGCAGGCAATCCTGCAAGACTTGCTGGCACGGTAAACACATCATTGATGCAGATAATTAGCGGATCTGGCTTTTCATTTAAGCCAGTTTAAGTTTTTGTTGGAGCAGATGGCACAAGTATGTAATTTATTTTTTCAAACGCTTTTATAAAATCATTTCTGATTAATGCTCTAATGCACTGCACTTTTTCGTAATATTCATTATAATGACCTGAAGAAAGCGCATAAGCGTCAATTAAAATTCTTCTTTTCACCTCTTTACCAAAACTTTCTGCTCTTGTTAGTGAATACATTTCTTGAAGGGTATCAGCATCAACCCTTAATCCATAACGCAAACCATCGTAGCGAACAAGACTGGATGAAGTTTCAGCAGAACAGATTAAATAATAGACTAGTATTGCATATGTAGTATGTGGCAGAGTAATGTCAACAACTTCAGCGCCAGTTTCTTTTAAATAGGAAGCAACTCTTTCCCAATTATGAACTATTTTCTCTGGAATTCCAACCATTCTATATTCTTTTGGTATACCAATACACTTACCCTTAACATCACCATTTATAAAACTAGAAAATTTAGGCACTGGCTTTTCGCTCGATATTAAATCTTTTTTATCATAGCCTCAAAATGCTTCCAGCATTAATGCTGAATCAGAGACAGAACAAGTAATGACTCCTGCTTGATCCAGAGAACTTGCAAATGCAATCATACCAAAACGCGTGCATCTTTCATAAGTTGGCTTTATTCCAACTACTCTACAATAACCTGCTGGTTGGCGTACAGATCCACCGGTGTCGCTTCCTAACGCCCCAGCGCATAAAAATCCAGCAACCGATGCTGCAGAACCACGAGATGATCCACCAGGAACAACTTTTTCCCCATCACAAAATAGCTGTTTGTGTTCGCAGAACCCATAGCAAATTCATCCATATTAAGCTTGCCGAGCATGGCTGTTCCACTTTTTAAAAGTAAGTCAGACACCGTAGATTCGTAAGTCGGAACGAAATTTTCCAGCATTTTTGAGCATGCTGCAGTTTTTATTCCTTTTGTACAGAATAGAGCTTTGATGCCAACTGGTGTACCCATGAGCGGGGCGATTAAATCATCCTTTTGCCTAAAGAAATGTTCATCTGCAACTTTAGCAGCTTTCATTGCTATATCTGAGGTTTCTGTTATAAATGCATTTAATTTTTCATTTTCAACCGCACTGATGTGCGTCCTCCACGAGTTCAACAGCGGAAAAATTCCTTTTTTTGAGCCCATCATGCATTTGTGTAATACTTAACTTTTTTAGTTCATTCATCAATATTTAATTTTTAGCAAGACGTTAATTATAACATGGCATCATAAAAGTCCATACATTTATAGTTGCAGCTAGAAATATAGCTAAGAACCTGTACATAATCTCAAGAAAGGAATAAACTAAGAGATAATGTATATAAATTATGATATATTAGGAGTTTATACCCAAGTAACATAAGTCGGGAAAGATTTGAGTTTATTTTACCAGATCTAGAGTCCTGTAGAAAAAAAAATAAAACCAAGAAAAAGTGTTATACATCCTGAAAAGGGGTTGTCAGAGGAGGATGCTACCAAAAGAGTTTCCAAAGTGGCGCAATTGTTATGATTATTTTAAAAAATGAAATGAAAAATCAAACAGAAGTAAAGAAAGTGTTTTGAAGCGCGTGTTAAAAAAAAATAGTTGCAACAAAACAATGGTCGAAACAGCTTTTGCATAATTGATGCTTAGAGTGTAAAGAACGCAGATACTGCTGAAGAAAAAAGCTATGATGCTGGTAAAAAAATCTCAAGGCCATATCGCAGTTGATACACAAGGTTTACTGCATGCAATTCATGTAACAACTGCAGGAACAACTGCCTGCAGTAGTGCAGCAATGGAAAGGAAAACCTTTCTGGAGTTAAAAATATACTGGTTAATGCGGGCTATACAGGAGAGAATTTTGCAACTCAAATAAAAGATATTATTGTGGTGTGTGTGTGTACTATGTAGTTGTATGAGTGGCATGGGTGCACGATATGAATGAAGCTCGTGCATGATATGAATGAAGCTTGCTTGCAATGAACATTGGTACGAAGCGAACAAGATTGTCCTTTTCTGTATCTGCTTGTTTTCGGAGCAAAGCGAAGTACGCATTGCTTTGTGAGAAGTCGAGAGATCAAGTCGGCGAGAATTGTAATTGCGTATTGTGAATTTCTATTTGTGTTTCGTTATATTACTTTTATTTAATTATCTTTTATTAAATAAATTCCAATAATTATTTTATTCATTATAATTATTCTACATTATTGGTGCAACTGTTGAAGTAATAAAGCGAAGTGAATTGCATTCCTTTGCTGTATTGCCAAAAAGATGGGGT
Organism: Megachile lagopoda; assembly: GCA_036983795.1. Classification (NCBI taxonomy): domain Eukaryota; kingdom Metazoa; phylum Arthropoda; class Insecta; order Hymenoptera; family Megachilidae; genus Megachile; species Megachile lagopoda. The sequence continues at coordinate 92,102 of CM072786.1, forward strand.
GTCGAGAAATCTTTTGCTTGGTTAGAAAAATGTAGAAGATTCTGGAAAAATTGTGAGCGAAAACTCAATACTAGCCTTAAAATTGGTCGTTCTGGCTGTCACTGCTTTGCTTCTGAAAAGATTATGAACAGACTTTTACAAAGTATACAAAAAACCTTTACAATCAACGTTCGACGTGATAAATTAAAGATGTTATATTTCTCGGTAGCTCAGTGGTAGAGCAATTGGCTGTTAACCAATTGGCCGCTGATTCGAATTCGGCCCAGGAGCTCTTCTCTGTGAAATTCTAGTGTTAATCTTATATGGGCATTAAATCAGTTGTTTTATGTATACTAGATGGCTGGGAAAATGGAGTAAAAAGCAGTAAATATAATGCAATTAGCAACGCAAATCCACCCTGTTGGCAATATATTAGCTCTAATTATCCAAAATACAGTTTGTCCGCCTGTGGAACTGATGTTGGGTTACCTGGTGGTCAAATAGGTAATTCAGAAGATGGTCATGTAAATATTGGCAGTGATAGAGTAAATCTACAAAGATTTATTAGTAATCTAAAAAGTAAGAACGGAGTATGCCATATAATGGGATTAGTGTCACAGCATGGAATCAAAGCGGTGATACATGCATTTTTAGATGGCAGAGACGCATTACCAAATTCAGGAAAAAAATGCATTCAAGAATTTATAAAGGGTATAAAGGGAAATGACATAAGAATTGCTACTGTTTCTGGGCGTTACTATGCTATGGACCGTGATAACAGGTGGGAGAGAACAATTGAAGTTTATGAGGCTATCGCATTTGCAAAGGCACCTCGTCATGATAATGCAGTATCGTTGATTGATAAAAATGATCAAAATTACATACCTAATGAATTTGTCTGGCCCGCAGTAATAGGTGACTATCAAGGTATAAAACCAGAAGATGGAGTGCTGTTGGCTAACTTTCGTGCTGATCGAATGATACAATTAGCAAGTATTTTACTTAGTAAAACAAACCATACTGAAATAGCAAAACTCTCTTCAATTTTAAGCATGATGAAATATAAAAGAGATCTCAAAATTCCTTATATTTTTCCTCCTATATCTTTTGCTAACATTTTAGGACAAACAATAGAAGACAATAAATTGCAACAATTACGCATCGCCGAAGCCATAAAATACGCTCAATTGTGGAAAAGAAGAACCTTTCTCTCGTGAAAAAGAGAATTTCCCGCACCAAAAGTTGAAACTTATGATTCGCAGACCGAAATGTCAGCCTTCAAGCTCACAGAAAAGCTTATAGAAAAAATTCATTCCCAAGAATGAAGAAGTAAGATCTTTGCGCGATCAAGGAGCAGATGTTAATATTACAAACGTATCAGTAGATTTATAACAGTTCGTTAGATGTTCCACATGAATTAACACCATCTATGGAGTGCTCAACATCCTTGCACTTCGCTGCTGCAATGGGAAATACAGAGATGGTAAAGTTACTTTTACAATTTAGAGTAAACGTTAATTCCATAAATAGTGCTAGCTGGACACCTTTAACATATGCTGCTCAGGGAGACGATATACAAGTAATAAAATTGCTTTTAAACAATCTTGCACATGTTAAAACGATGAGAAATCACTTGAGTGGCTGTAAACCTATAATTTTTGCTGCCAAGGTTAAAAATACAGAAATGGTACAATTGCGTTTAGAGCATAGTGCAGGTCCTAACTTTAATGATTGTAAAGGAAATACTGCTTTGCTGCTGAGGCTGGTGAGGCTGGAAAAACAGAGATGGTGAAATTGCTTTTACAATATGGTGGAGTTCCTAATAAAAGTAATTGTCAAAGAAATACTCCTCTGCTTTATGCTGCTAATCATGGCCATACAGGAATAGCAAAAATTCAAATTCAGAAAACATTAATACGAGAGTTTAATGCACAAAAACCGTATTACGTGACTGACGTATTGTCTGATTATTGGAATAAGTGCAAAAATGAAATGGCAAAAAAAGTGGGTGATAGCAATATTCTTACAACAAGTGTTTTTGCAGGTGGCGCAGTAGCAGCATTAGGCACTGTCGTAGCAATTGCACTTTTCGCAACTGGAACGGTTGCAGTTGAGTTAATACCTATAGCAATAGCAGTGGTTGCAAGAGCAGCACCAGAACTAGCGATTGGTAGGTAGTTGCGAACTAGCCATATCACATGTATGATGCTAAAGCCTACTACCGAAATAAATGAAGTGGAAGCAAAATAAGGCATAACTAGGGATGAGCGGAGGTAAGTGTAGTCGCTTGATCTGCTGGATTCCAGCACTGGAATGATACATCTCTTGGTCTTATTTAGCCATAAATATTTAAGAAACGTACTGTATCCATTCAGCAGAGTGGCAGAATAGGTATACCAGAAAAACTAAAAATTATGAAAAAGTAAGTTTACAAGTTTACAACAACTGCTGTCATTCCAATCTGGAACCCAAGCAACTTACCAAGTAATAAGAAATTGATTTCACTGTCTGGACAATGGGATGACAAGAAGAGGGCATTGGGATGACACCATCATAAAGGAACCCGTGGCAGCAACCTGCATGACATCATTTACCATTTGCCATATTGCAATGTTTGTATTGTTGTCCACCACACGTTGCAATGACATCAAATAGATGTGCTTTAATTTAATACAATCTTGTCTCTGTCTCTATCTCCGTCTCTGTCTCTGTCACTGTCACTGTCTCTGTCTGCGTCTTTGTCTGTGTATCTGTCGCTGTCTCTGCCTCTGTCTCTGTCTCTGTCTCTGTCTCTGCCTCTGCCTCTGTCTCTGTCTCTGTCTCTGTCTCTATCTCTGTATCTGTCTCTGTCTCTGTCTCTGTCTCTGTCCCTGTCTCTGTCTCTGTCTCTGTCTCTGTCTCTGTCTCTGTCTCTGTCTCTGTTTCTGTGTCTGCCTCTGTCTCTGTCTCTGTCTCGGTCTCTGTCTCTACCTCGCAAATCTACATTAACACAGAATATACATTAAAAACTACGTACAACTTAATAATAGGCTAATTTATTCATTATATAAGATATAACTTAAATTTTAATAAGGAATATTTTGTTTATAACGATTTTAAAAGAAATTCATTTATAATACAATCAGGATTTTTAGAAAATTTATCAACTTTTGCACAAACTGTATACAGCTCCCAGTTACCTAGCAGTCACATTATCGGGTGGATCAAACGCTACGTTACATATCAAGTTTAACGCTAAAATTTAATAATTTTGTGTATATTGTTGTGTATATTTTGTGTGTATTGTACATATAAACATTTATATTTTTATTACAAAACATTCACTGATACTTTCAAAATAAAAGACTACAAACATATTCAACGTTAACATGAAATCCTTCAAATTTGAAAAATTTAACTCGATTATGGCACGGGTTCCTGTCATTCAATCATGCTGAAACTTTGACATTTTGAAATTGGTGACAGAGCTCCACATGTTACCTTTCTAGTTCAACATCCAGATTTTCCAGAATTCACAATGCAAATGTTTTTTGCTGACCATAATTGCGATAATTGTGCTGATCCTGTTCTTGAAGATTTTGTTAGTAACGGGCTTGCAAGCCTTCTTAGAACACCATCTACTTACAGTGATCATTTCATAAAAACCTACGAGTTTAACATTACCTTGGGCGGATATAATAAGTTCTGTAATAAAAGATAAAAAACCCTTGCATATAAGGGAGTCCATAGTAAACTTGAATGTTATTGTACTTAGGATGTATGTATATGAAAAATATCATACTGATGTTTTTGCTATGTTTTATGTACAGTTTACAATTATTTGCAACGCACATGCCAGCAATGAAAATAACAATTTCTAAAATTTCGCCTGATTTTAAAACAATATTAATGGGTTTATTTGAGGACTTTGGTAATGGTTTTAATGGAAACTTTGGTGAATTTTCTTCTACCATTTTACCAGAAGGGAAAAACGTTGTAATTGTGGGACTTGGTAAGAAGGATGAATGGAATGAAAATAAAGAATTAAATATTGGTGGTAAAATATATTATGAGCTAAGCAGATTAAAAATTAAGAAATCAGCGATTTTAATCGAAGGTAGTGCAGCAAATGTTATATATGGTGCGTTTCTGCGTAGTTTTAAGTTTGATAAGTATAAAACTAAAAACGATGAGAAAATTACAGAGGTAGAGGAAATTACCGTATTAGTAAAAGATGAGCAATTAAGTAATGCTGAAAGATCATTTGAGCACTCAAGGCAAAAAGGTAAGAGTATATTACTTGCGCGCTCTTTTATAACAGAGCCTCCTAACATTCTATGGATGGAAAGGAAAAAAATGGGAGCCTTGCTTGGAGTCGCACAAGGAAGTAGTAAAGAACCAAAATTAGTAGTGATAAAATGCAATGGGGCTTCTAAAGAACAAAAGCCAATAGCTTTTGTTGGTAAAGGTATAACGTTTGACACTGACGGAGTATCACTCAAACCTTCACGTGGTGTTCCGTACGTGCGACGGAACACAATAGGCGAGGATTTTTAGGTAGTTTATGATGGGTCCGGAACTAACAGTTATTTTTGAAAGATAGATTTCAGCCATCGCCGGCAATATAGTTTTACCTTTTTTCGAAAAATGCTTTTAGAATTTCTAACTTTCGTTTCGTCTTCAATGACTATTTCCGTCCTAAACGGCGTTTTTCCCGAAAAGTACCGAGGACGGGCCTCGGTCCTTTCGTAGCGGTATTTATTGAACAACGTGCGTGTCACCTGGAGGGCAAAACCCCGGCGTTGCAGACCTTCGAGATTCTCCCGTACTTATCGGTATTTTTCCCACCCTCTTCCAAAAAAGGCGCGCTAAGGGCGCAAGATTATACCAAGTAATCGCGGATTTTATGTGTTCAATACCACTACCCAGGGTGTAGAAAATGCAGATATGTGTGTGCTTATAAATACAAATCCAAGGATAGAAGCACCGATCATTAATGTAAGATTGAGAAAGAGATATTTACAGGGCAACTTTCCTATTGCAAGTGTTGATACTAATATTGAGTATTTGTATCATGTTGAGAAATTGGGCGATAATTCTGATATTTTGAGTAAAATAGCAAATGGAAATCATAAGTTCTGTGAGCTGCTGGTAGCCGTCAAAAACCCTATGCTCAAAATTAGGAAATACATTTGTAATTTATCAAGGTCATCATGGTGATAAGGGTGCACATGTGGCAGATGTTATCTTGTCTGGTGCTGCATATACAGAAAAATATGCAACTTATGTAAATACTGAAGATCGAGTGCAAAGAACATATTTAACTGTATTTCCTCCAGGTGAAGCAAAGGAGGATTGGTTAATTATTAAAAATCTTTCACAATATTTAAACCTTCCTTTACCGTATGATAGTTTAGTTGATGTGAGAAAAAAATGAGATACTATCGATCCACAGTTTAGAAATGCCGATGTGGTAAAAAAGACATGGGTTCCAATTAGCAATGATGGGATAAGCTTAAGTAATACATCTTTCACTTTAAAGGAGTGTAATTTTTATATGACGGATTCAATAAGTCGCACTTCTAAAATAATGGCAGATTGTACTAAAGCTTTTTATGAACACGCTAGTTAATATTTTATTTATTTTAGTACCGCTACTACTTTCAGTTGCGTACTTGGTATACTTTGAGCGTAAGGATATTCAACTAAGACACGGCCCAAGTGCAGTTGAACCTTTTGGGCTATTGCAGCCATTTGCAGATGCTATTAAGTTACTGATTAAAGAGCCGATAATACCATTTAGAGCGAGCACCATACTGTTCATTATGGCTCCAATGCTTACCTTTATCTTGGCATTAATTGCCTGGGCAATTATACCGTTTGGTGCTGAGGTAATTTTAGAAAATGGCCAGCAAGTAGTGATTTCTGAGGTTATAGCAAATATTAATGTTGGAGTGCTTTATGTGCTAGCTATATCGTCGCTGCGAGTATACGGCGTAATTATTGCAGGCTGGTCAAGCAATTCTCATTATGCATTTCTTGACGCTGTACGCTCGGCTACTCAGATGATTTCATATGAAGTTTCAATAGGCTTAATAGTTGCTACAGTCGCTGTTACAACTGGTACGTTGAACCTTGGAGAGATGGTGGTAACGAAACACAATATGCCATTTTGAGTTGGTTTGCTACTAATGCCTATAGGAATAATATTTTTTATTTCTTTGCTTGCAGAAACTAATCGTCACCCATTTAATTTACCAGAAGTTGAAGCAGAGCTTGTCTCTGGATATAATGTTGAATATTCATCCATGCCGTTTGCCCTCTTTTTTCTTGGAGAATATGCAAATATGATTCTAGCAAGTGCTATGATGACGATATTCTTTCTAGGAGGATGGTTTCCACCGCTGGAGTTCAGTTTACTTTACAAAATTCCAGGTTTGATTTGGTTCGTTTTGAAGATAGTTATACTTTTGTCCGTATTTATTTGAATTAGAGCAACAATACCTCGTTATTATCGATATGATCAGCTAATGCGCCTTGGTTGGAAAGTGTTTCTGCCAATATCGGTGCTTTGGGTGGTACTCATTTCAGGAGTGTTGCTCTTTACTGGGAATTTACCTGGGTCCAATCTTTAATTTTCCAAATACAAGATTAAGGCACAGGCGCTCGAGCAAATAGGTTCGCAATTTAACAAGTGAAAATAATTTATCAGTAAATGATCTGTTTGTTCACGATAGAGAAGAAACAACTGAACCAATTTCTGGCTTACCAGGCGTAAAGTGTTATTCAATAGATGGATTAATGTCTATAGTTAAGGAAGCTAAAGATTTATGAATTATTGCTTTTGCAATTTTTCCTGTTTGATAGTAAACTAAAATCTGAAAACGCTGAGGGAGCATATAATTCTGACAACTTAATCTGCAAAGTAATCCGTGCTGTAAAATTAAAAGTACCTGAATTTGGTATTATTGCAGACGTTGCACTGGATCAATACACTATTCCTGGCCATGACGGCATTTTAAAAGATAATCAGATGAATGTAGAAAACGATGAAACTATATCAGTACTGTGGAAGCAAGCAGTTGCTTTAGCGAAGGCATGATATGATATAGTTGCTCCTTCTGATATGATGGATGGTAGAATAGGAAGAATCAGAAAATCATTAGATGATAATAACTTTCAAGACGTATTAATATTATCTTATGCGGTGAAATATTGCTCTAGCTTCTATGCTCCATTCAGGCAAGTCGTTAGTTCATGTGGGCTATCACATTCTATAGACAAAAGAAATTATCAAATGGATTACAAAAATGCGCACGAAGCAATGTGCGAAATTGAAACGGATATAAATGAAGGTGCAGATTTTATTATGATTAAACCAGGTATGCCATATTTGGATATTATCAAAACAGCAAGTGATAAGTTTAATTTTCCGATTTTTGGCTGACAAATAATGGCTGACTAGATTATGATAAGGTGATTTATGAATCTTTGATTGGTTTCAAACGTGCGGGTGCAAATGCAATATTCACTTACGCTGCACTTGATATTTCCAAAAATTTAAGTGCACAAGCCCTATAAAATTACTAAATTTTTGGCGCATGTTCTTCTAGTGTTGCTGCATATTACCTAAAATTTTCCAATACATGTTTTAAGTTATTGATAAGTCCGTTACAATACAGTATTATAAATAATATAAACCAAGTGTAACTTAGAGCATGTGGAATTTTTTTTAATTTTTGGAAAAGATGCTAGGTAAGGTTTTTCCTGCCAAAACAGTAAGCTCTTTTTTGGGAATAGGATATTTATCAGGTTGGCAGAATTATTGGTTTCCTTTTTTAATATTATTTATTGTCGATGTTATATTGATTTTTACATATGGAGACGAATATTTACTATATAAAATGCCAAATTCTCATCACCACTAGATGGCGCATAAGACCGAGACTAGACTTTCTAGCTAGTACTCAATGAGCCCTTCTATTCCTACAAATAGTTCCTGTCCATGCCTTCCATACATCCCCGCGCCTAAGGCAAGGGCCTGCTAGGATGCGTTACTGACGAGTTCACTAGCAGGTCCCGGACGAAACACTCTCTCCCTTCTTCATTTTTCATAGCTCCCCCACTCCGCTAGCCAAACAGCCAAACAGGAATAGTTGTAGCTGCTGTTTCTACAAAATGGGCAATAGTTATGTTAGTAATGCAATTAATTGGAATATTTATTTTTCATGCTCAGAACCCTTCAGCAAACAGTGGTGAAGTCATAGTAATACAAATAGCGTCAGGGCAAGTATTGACTGTACTTTCAATGCCAGCAATAATGTCAATTTATTATACTGTAAGTAAACTCTATGGGAGTATATGTAAGCAGATGTTTTAATGCCCATTTTGGTTTAATGATTTTATGCACTTTTTCTTTTTTCTTATGATACCTTATGTATATTTTAATGTCGTAGAAGTGATAAAACCGTGGCCAATAATTTTAATGCAACTCAGCTATAATAATACAATGTCAATTACATTTGACGGGATCTATGAATGATGCAATTGTTCTAAATACAAGCATAATTCAGTATGTGAGGGAAACTTCAGCAGTTTTAGGTGATTATTTACATAGTGCTGCAAAAAAAATAAATATTGAATAGTACTTATTTATTTATATATTTAGTATAAAAAGCGTGCAATTTGTGTGAATTTACAAAGTATAATAAAAGAGCTGCAAGACTTGTGGGCTGGTGAAGGGTGCGTTATACTTCACCCATACACATCTGAAGTTGGTGCTGGTGCATTACATCCTGCAACAATTATGTCTGCACTTGATACAAAACCGACAAAAATTGCATATCTACAACCAGTAATTAGGTGAGTAGCTGAACGCTATAGTCTCCTCAGAGGCTGTGGATTCTTGTCCGCAGTACGGGATTTGGCGATCCTGAGGTATCCGAGCACTAGCATACCGTAAGCCTGTGGTCATGTTTCGCAGGAACGGGGGGCTTGCCTTAAGCGGCCGCCCGCGAGGAATAAACCTCTATAAAAAATCCGCTGTATGGCCGCGGGGCGGAATACAGCCACGGTATCCCCTGCCTGTCGTATGAGGCGACTAAAAGGGGATGCTCCCGTCGTCCCAGAAGTAGGTTCGAGGATGTGCGAGGCGATGCCGGCGGGGTCTTCGGACCCTGGCAGGGCCTCCCATGCCGGTAAGGCTCGGACGGAAAATCGAAAAGGGGGTGATGTGCGGGGCGGGGGGTCGTCCAAACCCAAGGTGTGCAGGAAAACCGTGCCGATGCGGGGGTGGCTGCCTGGACGTTAAACAGGTGCAGTCTCAAACGGTCCCTCGGGGGTACCTGCCGTCCCCCCCGAGTAAGTAGGCTTACCCGGATAAGGCGGCTCTGCCCGGGTGGACATCCCTTCCGACCACACTCGTGGGATAGGCATGGAAAATTTAATTACAAAACAAACATTTTTGGGGACTGGGGGGGATACGGACAGCTCGCAAGAGCGTCCGTGTCTTGTGAACTTGGAAAGACTGCTGGAGGATGTGGTGGAGCAATCGCTTGCCGCATCGCCCGTGGTTATTAATGACGGTGCGTCGACCGCAGGAGATTGCGGGACGCAGCCTCCGGGGGTTGGGGCGAATGAAGATGATGACACCATCTTCAAAGTCCCAACCCCAAGGCAGAAAGAGAGAGCCCGTTCGGCTTCGGTCACCAGCAGCCGATCGAGAGGCTGCTCCTGTGCCTCGTCCATCGAATCGATGGCGGCACTGGAGGCAGTGCGCGGTAGAGGAGGGGTGGATGGCAGCGATTCTAATGCCTCCACTGCCTCCTCTCTAAAGAGAAAAAAGAGCTGCCGTCCACACAGAACGGGTGATTATGGAGACTTAGCCGCATGATAATCGACCAGCGGTTTGCTGCAATGCGCGCAGAGCTGCTGCCTGTCGCTGCGCCAAGGCTTGGCGCAAGAAGCGCCAACTTTGCGCGGGCCGGTAGGTGTCCCGCCCGCAGCTGCGGGCGGTGAAAGGGGCCCTAAGACGGGCAAGAAGCCGATGGCTTCCTCCTCTTCAGGCCGGCAACCTGCGACCGGACCTCCAGCTGCCGCTGGTCGCGCCCCTCAGCGGGCTGCAGCGGTGGCCGCTCCTTTGGCTGTGGAGCCAGCATACCCACCCACGGCAGCGACCGAGATGTGGTCGACCGTGGTGGGCCGCAAGGAAAGGCGTAGGGCTGTGGCGGCTGCAAAACCGACGCCGGCTGCTGCCGGAGTATCGCGCTCGGCACCAGCGCGAAGAAAGGCGGTGGCACATCAGCAGTCGACCGCGAAGAAGGGACCTAAGGTCATCCCTCCGCGTCTTCCACGGACTGCAGCCGTTACGGTGTCGATACCGGCCGGCTGCACCGCAACGTACGCGGAGGTGATGGCCAAGCCCACGTCAAAGATAGACCTGGCGACGCTGGGGGTTCCGTCCGTGCGCCCAAGGCAAGCGGCTACCGGGGCTTTCATTTTGGACGTCACGGGCCCAGACCGCGCAACGAAGGCGGACCTCCTCGCCGCCAAAATGGTTGAGGCGCTGGAGGGGACGGGAGTGTGGCGTCGATATGCGGCCGCCACGTCCCTGCCATAGTTGTAATTATTTAGTCTAGGTCTAAGATTATTGGTGTGAATGAAATGGGTAAATGAGTTGTTTGCCTGAACGAGTCCGGGTGAATGCTGAGTGGTGTTTGCGAGAGGATGTTTGGATGATCGGTTCGAGTGTCGCGTTGGGTGTCCGAGTTCGAGGAGTGCCTGAGAAATACGCGAGTATCGTTGAATGATTAGTTTAGAGTGAAAGCGATTCAGTTTGGAAGAAGATAGAATGATTCGGAGTTTGAATGCGTTTGGGTGCGTAGGGGTGAGAGCTGATGGAATGAAAGTTTTTTAGTTAGTCGCTGCGTGTCAAGGAGATCGGTCGAAGACCGACTCTGTGTTAAATAAATCCGGAAATAACAGCACACGTACATTGAGTGTCTTTACTCTTTACCATACGCGACACCCCATCCCATAGGAGCAAAGGTGACCCGTCCAATAAAAACTGCCGACCTGCGTGTCCGAGGCATTATGCCATCGATCACGCCGGAGCAGGTGGCGGCCGCGGTCGCGGTGGCCGGAGAATGTCAGCCCGACGACGTGAGGACCGGAGAGATCCGGTCCAGTCGGTCCAGGCTGGGTACCCTGCCCGTCGACGGCGGAATGTGGATCCGACGTGGGTGGCTGAGCTGTACGCGCTGTACAGAGAAAGAGTGATAGCGCTGCAGCGGGCCATCAAGAAGGCCAAGGCCGAGGCCTGGCAGGAGCTCCTCCAAAGGCTCGAGGATGATCCGTGGGGGCGCCCGTACAAGATTGTACTTGGTCGATTACGGCCTTGGGCGCCCCCCGTGACGGAAAGCCTTGACCCCCAGTTCCTCAGTCGCGTGGTTGAAACCCTCTTCCCCCTTTCCGGGGTCACGGAGGGCCACGCGGCTGAGGTGTCGGACCATGTCAACTGGTCCGACGAGCTGGGGGTCACGGACGAGGAGCTCGTTGCCGCGCTGAAACGGCTCGGGGCGAAGAACACCGCCCCGGGCCCGGACGGCGTGCCGGGTAAGGCCTTGGTCTTGGCCTCGGGCGTCCTTGGGACGGAAATGAAGGCAGTTTTTAATAACTGCCTTCGTAGCGGGATATTCCCGCAGGAATGGAAGACCGGACGGATGGTCCTAATAAAGAAGGAAGGAAGACCCGCGGATTCTCCCTCCGCGTACCGGCCAATCTGCCTGTTGGATGAGGCGGGAAAGCTCCTGGAAAGGATAATAGCTTCCCGCCTCCACAGGCACCTGTCCTCGGTAGGACCCGATCTGGCGGACAGCCAGTACGGCTTCCGCGAGGGGCGATCGACGATCGACGCGATCATGCGCGTCAAGTCCCTCGCGGAGGCGGCCGTTTCCCGGGGTAGGGTGTGCGTTGGTGTATCTCTTGATATCACCAACGCATTCAACACCCTGCCCTGGGCCGCCATTAGGGAGGCACTGGTGGAACATGAGGTGCCTCCCTACTTAAGGGCGGTGATCGGGTCCTACCTGAGTGACAGGTACATCGAGTACGATGGCCGGGATGGACACGTGCGGAGGGAGGTAGATCGCGGCGTGCCCCAGGGGTCCGTGTTAGGACCAGATCTGTGGAACCTGGGGTACGACCGCGTCCTGCGGGTCGCGCTCCCCGACGGCACGTATGTCGTCTGCTACGCAGACGACACTTTCATTCTTGCCGTCGGGGAGACGTTCGAGAGGACCATCCGTCTGGTCGAGGTGGCAGTTGCCGCCGTCGTCGGACGGATCCACGAGTTGGGGTTGAGGATTGACCCACATAAGACCGAGGCTATTTTCTTCCACAATAAGCCTCGGTCGAAGGGTCCTCCCCCCTCGTGGATCCGGGTAGGTGAAGCCTGGGTCGAGGTCGGGTCCAGTATCAAATATCTGGGCCTCGTCCTCGACAGCCACTGGCGCTTCGATCAACATTTCGATCGCCTCGTCCCCCGAGTTGAGCGGGCAGCGGCCGCGTTAGGCCGCCTTATGCCCAATCTCGGGGGACCGGAAGTTCGAGTTCGCCGCCTCTATGTGGGAGTGGTGCGGTCCATGGTGCTCTACGGAGCACCAGTGTGGGCATCGGCCCTGATGGCCAGCCGGTGCAGCCTTCAGTTGCTGCACCGGCTTCAGCGACGGGTGGCCATCAGGGTCATTAGGGGGTACCGCACCACCTCCTACGCGGCGGCGATGTCTCTGGCGGGACTAATCCCGTTCGAGTTCCTGGCAGGGGCGGACGCGCTTGTTTATGTGCGCGTCCGTGCCCTCCAGCGGCTCGACGGTGTCCCGCCGGAGCGTCAGGCGATCGAGACGATCAGGCGTCAGGCCCGACAACTGGCTGTAGCTCGCTGGAAGGGTGAGCTGCGAGCGTTTGCGGATAAGCCAGTTGTCGGGGCCCTCCTGCCACAATTTGACGAGTGGCGGGAGCGGCGGCATGGGCGGCTCACCTACCGCATGACGCAGGTGTTCACCGGACACGGATGTTTCGGTGAATACCTGCGTCGCATTGGGAAGGAGACGACGGCGGCATGCCACCACTGTGGGGAGGATTTGGACACGGCGCAGCACACGCTGGAGGTGTGCCCCGCCTTTTCAGCGCTGCGCCGTGTCCTCATATTTGAAGTGGGTTATGACCTCTCGCTGCCAGCATTAGTTGGGGCATTGCTGGCAAGCGAGAGGAACTGGAAAGGAACGAGAGGAACTGGAACTGCCAGCAAGTGATGCTGCAGAAGGAGGCCGCGGAGCGGGTCAGAGAAGAGGCTGACCCGCGCAGGAGAGTTAGGGGGCGCAGCCGCCGCGGTTCAGCGGCGCGCCCCATTAGAGGTGCAGCGACACCCCGTGGCACCGCGGCCACGGGGTCGTCCATCGATCGAGGACGGGGGAGCAGCCGGGGTCGTCGTAGACTCCGGCCTCTCTCCCCCAGCTGAGGGTTGCAGGCCGGCGGTTTCTCACTTCCTTAGTGAGACCGCCGGCCTTCCGGGATGATTTTCATCGGTTCCGGTGGGGAAGCGGCGGCTCTGGGGAGGCCTTACGCCTCCCCTTGCAGAGCCACCGCAGGGGCAGTGGCGTCCTGGGTGGGGGCCCAGGTTGCCCTGCACGCTGCCCCGGAGGGACGGCGGTGCCTCGGTGGTTCGGGCACCGCCGTAAAGATTAGTTTCGTTTTATGGGGGAGGTCTTTCCGGCCTCCCCCGGGATGAAGTTCAATGGCGCGGGGGCCCCAGTAGTGTTCTTCAAAAGTTCCTGGGACCCCCCTCATGCGCCGGGGAAGGACCACCGTGGAGGTTTTAGCAGGTAGAAATCCTGCATAACCCCGCGCCCTCCCCCAAGGGTGCGGGGTATCTTTCGAAGATTTCCCCCACATAAAAAAAAAAAAAAGGCTGGGTACCCTCTGGGTACGGTGTCCGGCGGCCGCGGCCAGCAAACTGGCACAGGTCGGCAGCCTGACGGTGGGGTGGACCCGTGTACCTTTGGACAATTTGCAGGCCTGCCCCTTGCAGTGTTATCGCTGCCTAGAGTACGGTCACGTACGGCAGCGGTGCACTAGCACCGCCGATAGGATGGGCCTCTGCTACTCATGCGGTACGGAGGGCCATCGTGCGGCGCAATGCACGGCACCGCCGCGGTGTGCCGTCTGCGCCGAACAGGACAGTCCAGCGGCGCACCGTTACGGCACACAGCCGTGCGACGCCGCTAAACGGACCTCGAGGAGGGGTCGTCGCCGCAGAGGAGAGTGGGCGCGTAAAGCTATCGAACCTGCGGCGGCAGTAGCGCCACCCACTGCGGCGACAGTATCGGCCTTTGTGCCGACGGAGGTTCCGGCAGTGGACGCGCCGTCCGTGATCCCTTCGGAAGCTGCAGTGGCAGCTCCAGTGGCGGTTGCCGCCGAAGATGCGGCACCGCCCTCCAGTGCCGATGTAGCTGGGGCCAAAGGCCCCTTGGACGTGGCCGAAAATGGGCCCCACGGGCCCCATATTACAGGCGAACCTGAACCGCTCGACCAGGGCGCAGGACCTGTTTGCATAGGATCTAGCCAAGCGGGATGCAGGTATTGAAGTGGTGGCGGAGCCCTATAAAGTCCCGGTCCATGCAAACTGGACCGGTCACGAATTGGGCTCCGTCGCCTCAGTATGGACCGGCCGTCGCGGGTCCCCCCCCCCCCCATGCTCGCTTATTGAGCGTGGCCGGGGATTCGTGGTGGCCGACTAGGGTGGCACCACGATGATGGCCGTATATGATCCTCCGAGCTGGCCCCTCGTGTCCTTCGAGATGTTCCTGGACGAGGTCAGGTTATGCGTTTCCCGCTGCCTGCCTCGTCCAGTCATAGTCCTGGGGGATTTCAAAGCCAAGGCTATGGCCTGAGGCTCCCCTAGAACTGACGCGAGGGGCGAAACTTTGGTCGATTGGGCGGTAGGACTGGAGCTCTGTTTGCTCAATACAGGCACAGTCCATACGTGCGTGCGGCAGCGCGGAGGAACCATAGTGGATCTCTCCTTTGCATCCCCCGCTGCTGCGCGCCGTATCTCGGGAAGGAGGGTGGCGGAGGAGGTGGAAACCCTCTCGGCCCATCGTTTTATAACCATGATCCTCTCCGCCACCCCGCCAGACGACCGCCGAGGCCGCCCAGAGGATGGAGCGCGACCATGACCGCGGTGGAGAGTAAAGAAGTTGGACAAGGACGCCCTGCTGGCCGCTGCCCACATCCTAGCCAGGCACCATCATTCTCCCAGGCCAGTCGACGGGCAAGAGGAGGCCCGGTGGCTTCGCCGCGCTATCACAATGAATTGTGATGCGGCGATGCCACGAGCGGGCCTCCCGGGAAGGAAATCGGTGTACTGGTGGTCGCCCGAGATCGCTGATCTTCGCAGCGATTGCGTTCGGGCGCGCCGCCGGTACACGCGTGCCCGTCGGCGAAGAAATGAAGATCCGGCGTGGGTAGCAATGCTGTATGGGCTCTACAGGGAGAAAGTAGTAGCCCTGAAGCTGGCCATCAAAGCGGCCAAGGCTCAGAAATGAGCTCTTCGCGGCCCTAGATAGGGATCCATGGGGGCGCCCTTATAGGATTGTTTTGGGCCATTTGCGACCCTGGGCGCCTCCCGTGACGGAAACGTTGAACCCTCAGTTTTTGGCACAGATGGTGGGCACCCTGTTTCCACAGGGTGTGCATACTGTACCACCTGCTGCCACGTCGGATGCCGTCATTTGGTCCGACGAACTGGGGGTCACGAACGAGGAACTCGCCGTGGCGCTGAAACGGCTCGGGGCGAAAAACTGCGCCCCGGGACCGGACGGCGTCCCCGGAAGAGTCTGGGTCTTGGCTGCGGGCGTCCTTGGGGCCGCGCTGAATGGGGTGTTTAACACCTGCCTTCGGCGCGGCGACATCCCCGTAGAGTGGTAGACCGGACGTCCGGTCCTCTTAAAAAAGGATGGGTGACCCGCGGATTCCCCCTCCGCGTACCGGCCCATATGCCTGCTTAACGAGGCGGGAAAGCTTTTCGAGCGTATAATAGCTTCCCGCCTTGGCAGGCATCTGTCCTCAGTTGGACCCGATCTGGCTGACTGCCAATACGGCTTCCATGAGGGACGTTCTACGCTTGACGCGATTAAGCGCGTCAAGTCCCTCGCGGAGGTAACAGTCTCCCGGAGTGGGGTGTGTGTGGCGGTGTCGCTTGACGTCGTCAACGCCTTCAACACCCTACCCAGGGCCGCCATCAGGGCGGCACTTGCACAGCACAATGTGCCTCCCTATCTTAGGGCGGTGATCGGGTCCTACCTGGAGGACAGATAGATTGAGTACACGGGCCGGTACGGCAGTGTGCGGAGGGAGGTTAAACGTGGCATGCCCCAGGGTTCGGTGTTAGGACAGCTATTATGGGCCCTAGGGTACGACTACGTTGTGCGGGTCGTCCTTCCCGACGGCACTTATGTCGTCTGCTATGCAGATCCTCGAGCTGGGGCTGAACATAGCCCCTCGTAAGACCGGGGCCATGGCCTTTCATGGCCTGCCCCAGACGAGGAGTCTGCCCCAGTCGTGGATCCGGGTAGGTGATGCCTGGGTCGAGGTCGGGTCCGAGATGAAGTACCTTGGGCTCGTCCTCGACAGCCGCTGGCGTTTTGAACGGCACGTATGGGCCGCGACCCTGATGGTCAGTCGGTGCAGAATTATGATACTGCTGCACCGACTGCAGAGACGGTTGGCCATCAGGGTCATTAAAGGATACCGCACCATCTCCTACGCGGCGACGATGGCTTTGACAGGTTTGACGCCATTCGAAATACTGGCGGCGGTGGACGCGTTAGCTTATACACGCGTCCGTGCTGTCCGCCAGCTCAATGGCGTCCACCAGAGCCAAGAGCGATCGAAGCCTTCAAGCGTCAGGCCCAGCAGCTGGCTGATAATCGCTGGCGACGCGAGTTGCGTCACTACGCTGACAAGCCAGTTGTTGGGGCTCTCCTGCCGCTACTCATATAGTGGCGGGAGAGAGGCCATGGTAGGCTCACCTACCGTATCACGCAGATGTTCACCGAGCACGGCTGCTTCGGTGAATATCAGCGTCGAATAGGGAAGGAGATGACGGCGGTGTGTCACCACTGCGGGGAAGTTGAGGACACGGCGCAGCACACGCTGGAGGTGCGCCCCTCCTTTTCAGCGCTGCGCCGTGTCCTATGCCGAGAAATCGGCTATGACCTCTCGCTGCCAGCAGTATTTGGGGCAATGCTGGCAAGCGAGAGGAGTTGGAAGGCATTGGCCTCCTTCTGCGAGCAGGTTATGCTCCAGAAGGAGGCCGCGGAGCGGGTCCGCCGCATGGCGGCTCGCACCGCTGAGAGAAGGGATGGCGCCGGGGTCGGAAGGTCCCGGTCGACCACCCCCAGACGAAGGGGAGGGGGTGTTCGGCGGCCTTAGGCCGCCGTCGTCCGGGTCTTTTGGCCCGGCAGGGTAGCAGCGCGGCGGCTCCGGGGAAGTCTTACGCCTCCCCTTGCAGAGCCGCCGCAGGGGCTGTGGCGTCCTGGCTGGGGGGGCCGGGATGCCTTGCATGCGGCCCCGGGCTGGCTAGAATGGCTTTTTCCAGAGTATTGGATCCAGACTCTGAAATGCTTTTGTGTGAGGCGTTGAACACGACTCTAAGTTTAGTAGTCGAGCTAGTTTGACGCCACACGCCGTGATGAGGCAAATAGCAATTACATTTTGAAATTTCTTGTTCTGGCACGCGCTCCATATGTCCCAGCAACTCATACTCTTTTATGAAATCGCGATACCCCTTTTGTAGCAATGGATTCGTTTCGAAGCACTTCTCTAATTTAGCGAGGAATGAAATAGCAGCCTTTTTACTCTCACCTAGATGAGAAGGTGAGGATTTGAACGGCAGGGATACAATGTACCTCCCCGAAGCGTCTCGAGAATGAGTCCTTTGAAAGTGATCCTCGCACGCCTCCTCCTCGCTAGTGAGCGTGTTTGAGCTGGAAGGGATTTCCTCGAGCTTCCAAAATCGAGAGAGTGTTTCTATCAAATCCGGCTCCTTCGCTGAACACTGCAAAGATAGTGCTTGGTCAAAATTGGCTTCGAAATCTTGGGAGGATAGTAAGGGTACCGTTAAAATCCACCCAAGAGAAGTGGCCTGAGCAATTGGGGTATTGGGAGGGCTTTGTTTCAAACCGGACCGAATAATTTGAGCGTATATGCCTGCTCCCAGGATGACGCTTATGCGCCGAGACAATTGAAAATTCGGATCTGCCAGTTTTAACCTTTCCAGATGAGAAAGCGCGGTTGGACTAGTCGATTTCGTAGTTTAATACGCGGATAGCCGGGGTAGCACGTATGCCGTCAAGGCGTATGAGATAGACTTATCGTGGC
Organism: Megachile lagopoda; assembly: GCA_036983795.1. NCBI lineage: Eukaryota > Metazoa > Arthropoda > Insecta > Hymenoptera > Megachilidae > Megachile > Megachile lagopoda. Next base: position 110,498 of record CM072786.1, read on the forward strand.
ACGAATACAAGCGGAGAGCGACCCTACCTTTAGTCAGGGTTTGTGTCTTTCCGACACCAATTACCGGAATGCGATCGGGAACTCTGGGTAGTTTCAAGACTTCAGCCACACTTTCCTCCACCAACGAAACCTCCGAATATGGATCAATGAAAGTATTGACTAGTATTCGATTTCCCTGGTCTGACTCCAGCATGAGCTCTGCAGCGGCGAGTATGATTGAAATGGACTCAGTTACGGATCAGGAAGCCGTTACGCAGTGGGTGACCTTTCCAGATGTTCCTGCCCGCTCTGACTTCAAGCTGTCCTCAACCTCAGAACTTGTTTTGGGTACCTGTACTACAATAGAAGAACCAACGGCAGAAAATTGCTCGGTATTTAGATGGAGAGATGGTGTTTACCCACGCATATTTGGCAACGCTTTGTCGACTTACACGTGATAGAGGAGTGAGGACCCAAGCAATTGTAACACAAATGCTTCTCAGTAACCAGCTGCTTCCTCTCCCGAGGATTCATGCCCTTATATTCTGGACAGAATAGTAAGGGATGCTCCTTCTTACAGATGGGGCATCGTCGAGAGCTGTGACTTGATATTGTTGTCGTCGCATGTGACTTTACGCGAGCAGAGGAGTTGATCGTTGTTCCCTTTTCCATTTTAGGAGCTCCCGGTGGGCCGCTAGACCTCCCCGATGGATTGGACGAGCCTTCCACAGCCTCCAGTGCTCGTATCCGGGTGAGGAGGAATGTCCGCAGTTGAACGAAGGTGGAAGGATCCGTTGATGCTCCGACATTTGATTCCCAAGCCATCCTTGTCTTGGGGTCCAATTTTCCGGCGATGAGAAGAAGCAACCAGTCGTCCCAGTATGTCACCGGCCGCTTCAGAGCTACAAGAGCTTGAACTGAGTCGGTAGTGCTGTTCACCAACCCCTTTAGCTCTTATGCTGACTCCTTCTTCATGGCCGGGTAAGACCCTCAACGAGGTCAGCTGAGCGTTAACTAGAACCCGTAGATTTTAGTACCGTTCGGTTATGGATCGCCAGGCGCGTTCAAAATTGTCGCCGGTGACTGGAATATTTTGAAGCAAAAGAGCAAGTTCACCAGTTAAACTAGTTTTTAAGTAATGTAATTTTTCAACCAGTGAGAGTGAGTCGTTATCTATGATAAGAGACTGGAAGAGATCCCGGAAATTGGTCCAGCTGTTATATTCTCCCGCGAAGACCAGCAGCATTATTTTGGGCAAGGATCGTAGCGACGAAGTATGTTGCAAAGCAGTTACCTTACCGGTGGAGAGTTCGTCTTGGAGGTCCAGTAAAAACGCCTTTTGATTCAAATATGCCTCCTCACAGATGCCGATGTAATCGTCTTTAAAATAAAAATGCTCAGTTTCCTTGGAGAACACATCGATGAGCTCGTTGTGGGTCTCAAAAAAGGCATTCCAGTTCTTCTCCAGAAGCTGCAGACGAGCGCTGACCACCCCTTTGACAACTTTTGCTGCTCCTAGCTTTCTCATATTTTCAACGGTTAGCTTAATCCGTTTAAATAAGTCAAGTTGTTTGGTGATGAATTTGTCCATTGTTGCAGAACTCCAGAGAAAAAGGTGTATACAGTGCGACGGTTAAGTGAGAAGCAGTATTTGTTTTCAAGAGCTGGCGGCCAAGGACGACCGTTAATCCCGTTAATTTAAAGCCGATTTGCAATTAGATAATTAGAGGCTTAGCTCACCTTTAATTCATCCGGCTCGAAGGACCAATGTTTCCAGTTCCTGTATTCTTTGTAGCCAGTTTTTTGTAAAATTGTCTTTAAGTCAGAATTGTAGTAGCGCTAATAACAGTAAATGATTTATTTCTTTTCTTCCTCTTGATTTAAACCAGGAGAGGATAGGAATGAATGCTCCCTAGCGACTTTGTACGATTGAGATGAATACCAGTATTTTATTTTACACTTGCTTTTACACGTCTGATTTGTCTTGATAACGAATTCGCTCTGCCGCCTAACGAAGCTTTTCCTCGCAGTTTCGCAGCCGCGAAATTAGGGAGGGGGGACTAGCGATCGCGAAGCGCCACAGCGTTAATAGATTAATTTAAGGGTTGGTAAGCGCGATCTCTGACAACACAGTTTACATTTTACATTCATGAATCCGGAAACATTTTACATTTCACGAACAACCATTTGTATTTAGACAGGTATTACTGTTGAGGCTTTCGGGTGTAAGCCGTGTCCTAAAGGAAGAAAATTCCCAACGTTTCGCCAGCATTGCAGCTAGCTTCATCAGAGGATCCAAGGACACACTGATACTGGTGTGACTCTAGTTGTGTCTCCACTTATATTCTGGAGTCATGCTGGCGCCCAATCAGAAAGCGAGACTTTTTGATTGTGCGCACAATTAAAAAACTGGGAAGAGTGTGTGCCAGATTGGACTAAGATAATGTCCTGTTTCCCTGTTGATGTTACTAGGGTGTTTCCTGATCTCTATTGCTTCCCTATGTTTTCTAGGAAGATATGCTGATGTTTTTGCCAAAACTTCAGTTTTATTAGAAAGAATTTTGTGGCCTGTGGTAATTTGGTGTTCTGCCACGGCTGATTGAATGTAGCCTAACCTGGCGCAACGCTCATGTTCCTTGAGCCGGGTGCTCACGCTCCTCCAAGTTTCACCGATGTATACTATTCCGCAAGAGCATGGGATTTTGTATACCCTTGATGTGGATAACTGCGGCTGCATTTGTATTTAGTTTAAGTGTTAACGTATTAAATTGTTATTCAAAATCCAACTCAGTTTAAACAAATTTAACAACCAACCAGCTCTATCGCAGTAAGACGCCGTAGAGACACGCGTTCGGAAAATTATTAATTTTTTTTCGTCGTCGTGATAACAAAGGATAAACTCAAATTTCTCGCCGACTTACACAACTCTTCTATTAAATTGTATGAGCTAGTTGCATCTATCATCTTAGAATTCCTTGTTTTATCTAAACTATTTGCTATCCTCCCTTTTAATGATTTAAAGCTTTTATCTGAACAACAATCTTTAGCAAACTTTAAAATACTCAAGACCAAATTAACTTTTTCACCATCGCCAGCACTTTGAGTATCCTTACTGTTCTCTTGATCTACAATCAAATTTGAAATTGCATTCTCCATTGCAACAAAAGCAATCCTATCTTTAAAAGGATCGACAACATTTATTTTAATTTGATCAAATACATTAGATCTCCAAAGAATGCTAATAGCTGACCTTGCTTCATTCCTGTTATCCAAGTCATAATCTTTAGAAACTACAACAAATGAAAGCGATGAGAGGAGATGTGTATATCCTCTAGGTGAAAGCATTTCCTCTACTTCAGATCTTGAACATCCTTCGCTCAAGTACTGTAGAACATACTTAGTTGTGCAAAGAAAACCATGTTCTACTAAGCAACTAAGAGGACGATAGATCACACCCCTATCTTTCTTATTCGGTAGCCCGAGTAGTGACTTATGATCTACTTTTGCGCTTATGACTTTACCTAGAAGGGAATTTAAGGTAGAAGCAAGTTTATAACTAGATTGCAATGGAGATAATTTTGCAATAGCAGAAACTAGCAATTTTTCTCGCCCTTCTTTCCCTAATTTTTCTTCAGAACACAGACGATTATAGAAGTGTTCCACTCCCTTACTCCACTTGAAATCTACAGCCTTATTAAATCCATATTCTGCTTCTATATTTTCTTTGAGGTCACCTGATTTTTCATCCATCCAGAAACTGAATACATGGTCATCCTGCTCTATAAACCGCAACAGTTCAACTCTTGCAAGTTTGTCGTTGGCAGCCAACTCCTGATTCTCCTTACTTGCACCTTCATGACAGAAATCAAGCTCAAAAGACTCCAACATCTTGTTGAATAGTTGCCTAATTTCACTCTTCACACATTCAATACATGCTATTTCATACATAGCAAAAGGATCCAATATATCTAACCTGGCCAACTCTTTTACCAATCTAGCAGGATTTAATTCTATACCTGACCAACAAGATTCATCACGAAACGCATTACATAAGAGTTCCGATTACTCAACTGTCAGACCCTCTACTGTTACAGGGTGAGCCTTGACCCATTGCTCAATAGCTAAAGTTCTATCACCTTTAACAATATCCTTCAGCTTATTTATTACTTTTCCAGAGCTCTTTATCTTTTTTAGGATCAGAACTGAGATGAGATCTTTTGCTTGGGCCTGCATTACCCTTCAAATCTTCCGTTCCACGTTTAGTTTTACTTTTTGGCATCTTATTACCTGAAAATCAAATATTCAATAAAGGCATTATACAAGCATTAGAACAATATGCAAATCGAGAAATTAGTGTGCACCTAAATTTAAGCAGCAAGTATAGACCTGCTGTAAATGAGGAGATATAAAGAGAGATGTAGCAAGAGGGAAGATGAGCTTAAATTATCAAATCAACGTTATTCTACTTTACCTCACTTCCATTTTCCTTACCTTGAACCAGTGATGGGATATTGGACAGGTTTTTTCGCGCATGCGCGGTGATTTTAGTCTCAGTAAAGTACAAGTTTCAATAAAATGGGGTACCTTAATCACCCTCCATTATTTTCCGCCAACAACACTACGCCATCCAGTGGCGCCACTAAATACATACGCTCCTGCATTTCTCGCGCATGCGCGAAAAAACCCGTTCAATATCGCATCACTGCCTTGAACCTTACTATTAAGTACTCACAAATATAAACATTCGTTACATAGCTCTTAATATGTCTACAGAGACGAAATTTCCTGAATTATTTATAATTCCCCCTCACGATCACATTCTGGGACCATACATCAGAAAACTTTTATATTATTAGTTTTGTAGTAAAATTATATGAGTATATCGTATCTATTAAATCCGAAGCTTTATGGACTACAGACTGAGAGCTTATTTATTTGGGGTTACCTGGTTTATACTTAGCTTATTTAGTAATGTAGCTAATGATACTATATCAAAATATCTAAGTTTACATCTTCAGAGTTTTGAAATAATTTTTTTCCGCTTTCTGTTTACCACTATTACCCTTGTACCTTTAATGTTTCCCTCTGGAATAGAAGCTTTTAAAACAAGACAAATATCTATTCAAATAACTAGAGGTGCATTTTTGTTTTGTAGAATGGTCTTATGGACCTATGGATTGAGTATTTTCCCAATAGTAACTTCAACGATTATAAGTTTTTCTATACCATTATTTGTTATACTTCTTGCAATCCCTTTACTAAACGAAAATATAATTTAGCAAAGATGGATAGTAACTATTATTGGTTTTGTTGGTATTGCTATTACTACTAAAGCTCATAGTGAAGATTTTAATCCAAAAATTCTTATTTTTATTGTATCTGCATTAATCTTTGTTATATTAGACATAATTAATAAGAAACTTGTGATAAAAGAGTCAGTAATAAGTATGTTATTTTATTCAGCTCTAACGACAACTATTTTTTCTACTCCACCTTTGTTATTTTATTGGCATGTGCCTTCCTTGTTGGAATTAATATTTCTGCTGATTTTGGGAATTAATTCAAATCTAATTTTGTTCTTTATGTTAAAAGCTTTTGCTCTTACTGATGCTACTGCATTTGCACCTTATAGATACATAGAGCTAATAATTTCTGCAATAGTACCTGATAAAAGTGTTTTAAATGGTACTTTGATATTAATACCGTCAACCTTATTTATAGTTTATTCGGAAGGTAAGGCAATTAAGAAAAATAATGTATCAACAAAAGTTTATGACTCTAATTGTTAATGGTGTTTATTTTAGATGCTAAGCTACATTTTTAAGGTGATAGTAAAATTCACATAACTATTATAGGAGTAGGGTATGTAGGCTTAGCATCTGCTATAATGTTATCGGAGCAGGGCCATAAAGTTGATTGCATTGACATAAATACTAAGAAGATTGAACTTTTGAAATCAGAGAAAATTCCTCTATATGAACCTGGATTAACAGATTATTTAGAGAATAATATAAAGTCACAAAGGATAAGATTTTTCGATTCGTATTCTAAAATAAATCCCAATACAGAAGTAGTATTTGTAGCTGTCTCCTGATCAGACTCCATAGGAAATGCAAATTTAAAGAATGTATATAATGCAGTAAGTGAAGTTTCTGAGAGAGTTAATCAAGATTGCTTAATAGTGATAAAGTCAACTGTTCCACCTGGTACTGCAGAAAATATACATAATTATTTATCTAATAAGGGCTATAACTTTGATTTGGGAGTTAATCCAGAGTTTCTCAAGCAAGGCTCTGTAGTATCAGATTTTTTATACCCAGATAGGATAATAATAGCAGTAAAAACTAATCTAGCTAGGGCAAAACTAGAAGTTATATATAGATCATTTATAGATAAGAATATTCCGTTAATTGTCATTGATACAGTTACTGCAGAAATGATTAAATATGCTTCTAATGCCTTTCTAGCAACAAAAATTGCTTTTATTAATGAAATGGCAGGTTTATGTGAGATGTTAGAAGCAGACATCGACCTTTTAGCCAATGGTATGGGAATAGACCACAGAATGGGTAAGAAATTTCGCAAAGCAGGTCCAGGATTTGGAGGATCATGTTTTCCTAAAGATTTATCAGCCTTAATCAAGCTTGCTGAAGATTATAATGTCAAGCTACAAATTTTAAATTCAGTCAAAGAATCTAACTATAATCATATAACAAACATTGTTAAAAAGGTAGAATATGTATTAAATGGGATCCAAAATAAAAAAATAGCGATATGGGGGCAAACTTTTAAGTCTGGCACTGATGATGCGAGAAATAGCCCATCTATAGACGTTGCAAAATTGCTAGTGAAAAACAAGGCTAAAATTACTGCATATGACCCAGTAGCGATGGATAATGCTAGGCAAATTCTGAAGGATATACAGGGTGTCCCGCGACAGGTGTAAGTCCCTGAAAGGGGTTGTAGAGGACGTCATTCTGAACAAGATTTTCCTTTGCAAAAATGGGGTTTGAAGCTTCGTTTTCGAATTATTAAGGAAAAACACGGACCAATCAGAGCGCAGGGATTACGCGCGCCGAGAAGCGGGAGCGACAGCTTCGAGCCTGGCTGCTGAGCGCGAGCGCGATCAAGTGCCTATGCGCCGGGACAGTCTAAACGTTTAATAAGAAGCCCTTACGACAAAACTCAGTTAAATAATGAACAGAACAGTTACAACTAATGTTCACTTATTCATTTTTCGTGAATACGCGATAAGCAAATTTGAATCAGACTCACCTATTGTTTAAAAATAATCCTGTTCCAGTAAAATTGTGTTTCTATGACTTCATCGATCCTAATCTTTTGTAAAAAGACACACTGCACAATATCTAATGTCACAACCTAGTCAGTGAACTCACTTCACTGTCATTTCTAATTGGTATTTTTAACTGTAATATTCTGCTACCACTGTTCACTAATTTGCTAATGAAATAATCACAGATAAAGAACGCGAATGAAAACGCGTGAATGATTATTTATAAATAATTTTAGCGACTTTTTATTTTCTCTTTGATGCTGTACACCCGACGATCTGTCCTAAACTGCCGAACGCAACGCGATGAAGATCTTTGTTTGTGTATTTACGCAATGTTCACAATAATTTATTTAGAAGTACGAATCGCCGACGTCCTGTGGTCTTATCGCCCGATATTACTTTCGACTCTAACACGTATTAATTCGTAAGAGTTTTCGCTGCTACTGACTTCAAACGGATTCTGTGCGGAATTCCTTAAATTTCTACCGATCGCGGTGCTAGGTAATTCGGTCGGCAGGCGCTGTCATCATATGATCGACGCGCTAATTAGAGCGCGCGCCACGTTTAATTTCAGGACGCTACGACTTACAATATATACGCGCTATAATCCTAAACAATCTTCGACTGGAAATTTAGACAACAGTCCCTTGCAAGAAGAACGTTTGACATTCGAACGAAAGTAAGAGTATGCCTTTCTTTATAAAAAGGCGAAAACCGTTTTTGCCTTTTAGAAAAGGAAAGGGACAAGGTTTTTCTCGGACGCCTATGAAGCGACCGTCGAGCGAGCAAAACGGAGCAGTTTGTAACGAGGCATTTTTTTTCTGCCTCGTTACGAGTGGCCAACAGGCCCGCCGGCCTCCCTCCTCCGCCCAGGCGACATCCTCGCCGCCGGAGCGAATGGAGGGATGAGTGTGTTTTTTTTATTTATTATTTTTTCTTGGACAACGCGTTCCCCCCCCCCCATGCCACCCCTTCCGCAGAAGACGGCCGCCGAGAGCCGCGATCGCAGGGAGCCGCATCCCCGGTCGCGAGGAACCTCCACCCGAGCGATGGAAGCGCGGGATGGGCCCACCGGAAAGCCGCCAGCCGCCTGCTGACCGGTCGGCCAGCCACCCCCGTCATCCTCCGCGGGGGCGACCGGCAGCTAAGAAAGGGGATGCCAGGCCTGGGGACCAGCCACCCCAGCCACCACCTGAAGGGGTCCCAGGACCTGGCCACCAGAGGAGCGCGGTGGCCCATCTCCGACGCCGAAATCCTCGGGGAAGGGGAACCCCGCGCACCGGGCGAAGGGAGCCGAAAAGGAAGAGAAGCAAGCGAGCTGCGAGACGCGAAGGAGACGTTGCAAGCGCCCATTAAGAGCACCTTATAGTTTTCTGTTTTTTTTTTTCCTGCCCCCTTATACGTTTTGAGTGTTTAGTTTCTTTTGTTTTTTTTTCTTTTCTTGTAAGTGCTTTGGTGAGTGTGGAAGGAGTGAACGCGACCGCTTTGTAGTACCGTGCCGAAAAAAAAAGGTAAGATACTTTTCTTGCCTTTAGGCGATTTACGCCTTTTCCGTTGTGAGTGTGTTGGCGTGTGTGTGTGCGGGTGGTACCTGAACGCAGGACCACCCCCCCGGCGACGAGGACCCGAGAGGCCGCGTACCGGTTTTTGTCGATTTTGCGCCTCCGCGTTGTTACGCGTCGGTACCGCGTTAATCACACCTATCTTTTTTTTTTGCTATATTCCCGAGTTTAGGACCAGCGTCCCCCTTCTGTCCACACCACCGAAAGGGTGTGCTCCCGTGCGTGCGTTCGCGTTCGCTTTACCGTCGCGCTTCTTCTTTCTTTCGTTCTGTTCTTTCTATTGTATCGTGAGCCCCCGCGCCGCGAAACCCCCTTCGCGTTTGGCGAGTGCGGACCTTCTTCCCGGCCGTAATTTGTACCGCGAGGGGCTCTTTTTGGTTCCGGTGAATTGGCCTCCTTCGGCCTCCATTAAAAGTCATTCTTTCCAAATTACTCGCGGGTCGCCTAATTATTTCTTGACCTCCCCTGATTTCCGCTCCCGTCCGAGCAGCCGGAAGGGCGAAGATCATGGACGAGTGCCTTCGCACTGGCGCCCGGAAATAAAATCGTCCGTGGTCGTGCACGTTGGTAGCAGGAGGGCCACTTTCCCTGGTTGCCCTCCCCCGCAGGGGACATATTCATTGTCCCCCGGACCGATACGTCACAAGTTTAATTGCTTTATGATTCTTTGCCTGGACGTTCCGAACACTTTCTTTAGACTCGGCACATTTGGAGTCACGATTGGCAGTTTAGGACAGAACATTCGGAGCGAAACGTTAAAGAAAAAAAATCACTGAAGTTATTTTCGGATAATCGTTCACGCGTCTTCGCTTGTTCATCCATTGTTATTACATTAGGAAATTAGTGAAAACTGGCAACAAAATATTGCAGTGAACAGTGATAATATAAAATAATAGTGAAGTGAATCGGCTGTGATATCAGCTATTGTGGGTTGCGTATTATTTTTACGAATAGTTAGGATAAATGGAACGATCTAGTTACGAGGATCCATTTTCAATCAAGCAAGATTATTTTCAAACAATTGGTGAGTCTTATTTTAATGGTTAATAAGTTTTGTGTAAATTTAAAATTACAGAAATTTAATTTCCTCAGTTTCTACTATTTACACATAACTAAATCCGTTCCTCCTTCATAAGGAATGAGTAAATGAACACTACTTTCAATTATTCTGTTGATTACACTGTTCAACAAATTTAAACTTTTTTTATGTTTTCCAATACCCATTGGGTGATCCTTGTAGAGTTTCTCGTCCTGAACAAGAATCCGAAAACCGAATTGCTCCATCACCCTCAGTTTTTGAAAAACACCAGCTTTTGTAACAACACGTATTTTGGGTAGAAAATGCGATATTGCGAGGAAACTAAAAAACCTAGGACATTCAAATTAATTTTAAAAGATAGAGGAGAGTGTCCCGAATAAATTGATATATACAGTTGTTAAATTGCTTGATTCTAAATAGATGTAAATATCGATGAAATTTCAAAAAACGGCCGTTGTACGCATTTCCTACGTATTATTTTTGCATTTTTAGGAAAAGTTATTTATCTAGCGCGAATTTGCTATACAGTATCGAATTCTATAGACATTTCTGATGAAGAAACTATGTGGGGTAAGTGTTGTATCTGAATGCAATTCCAGTAAATCGAAAAAATATCTGCCGGTAGCACGCGCACGGCGTTTTGCCGCCAGGCGGCCATAGCTCGCTCTCCTCGCCAAGTCAGTGCCGTAGCTACGCGCAATCAGCATCAATGATGGGGCTTAATAGACATCCACTTTTTATATGTACGTTTGATTTTTTTTAGTATTATTATTTCATAATTATTATTATTCGTCTTTTGTTATTATTCATTATCATTTTTAGCTATCAACAATACAATTATAAAATACTATAATTCAAAATTTAAAAATCAAATGATGATCATTACAACTTCATCAAACGATAACCGATTGAAGACAGTTTTGAAATCTGTTTATAATATAAAAAAAATAAAATGTAAACGATAGAAAGTTACCTGCAGTAAGCGAATTTACTCAATGAATTCAATAATGAATAATAACAAAAGATTTTGACTTTGAAAAAATTTTGACCAAAGTTCATTGCAATAAAAGTGCTATACCCAACATGTAAAGTAATGCCAGCAAGCTTCTATTTGGAAAGAAGTACATATCACTACAGTAAATCCTCCCACAGTGCAATACTTGTTTCCCTCCGACAGTGCAAAACATCCCTTCCTGCGCCTATGCGTGCGTTACTCCTGCGCCTATGTTATCCTCGCTCGAGCCAGTCCAAATGTAATACGAAACTCACCGCGGTTCCTTTGATATGAGCCGACAGATTTTCGGTTCTTAATTTAGCAATATAATTTTTTAATTTTTACATTTTTTTGACTGCAAACATTTTTAACATATTCGTGAGGTTTTTCCGAATAAAATGACACCGAATACGATATAATTTGAATAACATTTATCATTCATTAAAAAATGGATTACTCCAACAGATTGACTCGAAAACCGTGACCGTATTCTCACTTTGCAACGAAGAACGCGTATCCCTCCTCAGATCGGCCCGAAAACACATACCGAATTCTCAGTTTGCAACGCATCCCCCCTCAGATTGGCTCGAAAACACATACCGAATTCTCACTTTGCAACATATTCCCCCCAGATCCAATTCCCGTATTGCTTCTGGAAACACTGTTGGAACATCGTCGGACATTTAAATGTCTCGCCGTCTTATATTTCACTTGTTAGATTGGCGAGCCAGCGACGGCTCGTTTTTGCCGCCGCCGGCAAAGGCTATGTTACGCGCGAGTTATGTGACCACTGGTAGTCCGGCCTTATCGCCACAGGCGGGATGAGGCCCCGCAATAGACAAAACAAAAGATAGCAAGGAGAGTCGAGGGTACCATCGCCTCGGCGACGAGACATTCCATTCAAAGTAAAACCTGTGACCTGTACGGACAGAAAAAATTATTAAAAGAACGAAACGTATTCAAGTACTGTGAATTTATTTTAAACCCATCGACTATCCAGTCACTTAACTGGCGCTGCCGACAGGATACTGCGAGGCTGTCGAATCCGAGATTCTTCTCCAATTGTGTGACGAAAATCACTGACGAGGAAGCAGCTGGTGTTTCAACCCCATTGTCGCAGTGTCAATACGATCAGGCCACCTTTCGGCACTGGCATAGAAGAGTAAGTCTTTGAAATTTCCTATCTATACGTATATATATACCATATCCCCAATTTTACCCTTATCCAATACGATTGATCACGTACATTAACTCTGACCGGTTATAAATAAGTGTAAGCGAAATAATGGCTCAACTAACATTTGATCAATTTAAAATGAGATTATCTGTATGGCGCGACGCGATCCCAATGTACGAGGGAGGGACAAGGCTTCTGTCTCATTTTATTCAAACATGTGATAAATTCACTGAAAATCTTACAACAAACGACAATGCGATCAACGAGTCGCTGTATGCTCTTATCAAATCAAAACTACGCGGAGAGGCACTTGATTTGGTAGTTGTTACTAAACCCACAGACTGGCCCCAATGTAAGACACTCTTAATTAATAGATATAGCGACCCTAGCTCGGAAGAATTATTATTTAACCGACTCAGTACCTGTTACCAGCAAACCAATCAAACGTATGAAGAATACGCTGACGAAGTCAAAATTCGTTTGAACAAGCTAAAAGAGCATGTACAACTAAATAATCAGGATAATAATATAATTATTATGAAAGGTAACTTTTATGATAATATTGCGAAAAATGTATTTATTAATGGAATTAAACAGCCGTATCATTCACATCTGACGCATTTTGAATTGACTGATATCGAGGATTGCCTAACAAAATGTAGAAAATACGATAACCACGAGCAACAAGCAGCCTTTTTTACCTTCATGAGACAACGCGGGAATAAACCTAAAACGAATATATTTAATACAGCAGGAATTTCGAGGAATACTAATCTATTTATACACGGAACTTCTGGAAACATGAACCCGTTTCAACAACGTGCAGCTATTGCACAGAAACCATTTGCACCAATAACCTTTGAAAACAGTACTAATTATAGGCCAAATAATAATCAACCTAGGAATCAAAACCCTCAGCCTACACCTATGACGATTAGTACAAGAAATACTAATAGACCGAATAATAACTTTAATAGACCCGATAACAATTTTATACGTCCAAGCAATAATTTTACGGCGAGACCAAATAATTTTTTTAGAGGCACAGGACCTCCAAACTTCATAGCGGAGGAACTTCATCATCAGGAAGAACAGCAACAAAATTTAGAAATTCAGGAAGAAGTTATTCACGAAAATTTTCCATTGGATCCCGATATAAACCAAAAAATGTAGTAAACCTAAATTCGATTGGAAATTCACCTGAACTTCCACACATTATCACGATTGACCCGCCGCTTAAAATTCTTATTGATTCAGGAGCGTCTTCATCAATTATTAATCCCGAAATAGCCTATCGCCTAATTTCTGAGTATATTTTCCCATATAATGTCGAAATCAAATCAGTGCATAAAGTAACAAAGGGTACACGTGCACTCACTTTTCCGATTTTACGTGAATTAGGAGACGAAACACCTATCACTTTTCTTATAACGCAATGGCATTCCATTTACGATTGCCTAATTGGGAACAAAGATTTGCAAAAATTAGAAGCGAACATAAACTATAAAACTCAAATATTTAGTACGACGAAGTTTGAAATAAATATTATTTAAATAATATACCGGACAAATGCAAGACCGCTGGAATGAATCATCATCGAGAAATAATAACACAGATAAGGACCAGTCACATGAATAGCGAGGAAAGGGATAAGATTACAAGTCTGTGCCATCGATGTAAAGACTGTTTTTATAATGAGAATGAGAAACTATCAGCCACTAGTGCAGTCAGCCACAGTATCCGGACAAAAGATGAATATCCAATTTACGTCAAAAGTTTTCGCTACCCATATCATTTAAAACAGGAGATACAAGAACAAATAAAAAAACTACTAAAAGACGAAATAATTCGTCCTAGTAATTCGTCTTATTCTTCGCCAGTTTGGATTGTACCAAAAAAAAGTGATGCAAGTGGAAGGAAGAAATGGAGAATGGTGATCGATTATCGCAAGTTGAACGACAAAACTATTGAAGATAAATATCCACTCCCGAGGATGGATGACATCTTAGAAAATCTGGGTAAATGTGCTTACTTTAGTACATTGGATTTAGCTCAAGGCTTTCATCAGATTCCTGTACACGAAAATTCTATAGAGAAGACGGCTTTTACAGTGGAAAATGGTCATTATGAGTATTCTCGAATGCCCTTTGGGTTGAAGAATGCCCCCGCATCATTCCAGAGGATGATGGACAAAGTTCTTATGAAGTATCTGCACAAATTCTGTTTTGTCTACATAGATGATATTGTAGTATTTTCAAAATCATTGCAAGAACATTTACAGCATCTAAAGCTCATATTTGATGAATTAAGAACGTATGGTTTAAAAATACAACTAGATAAAAGTGAATTTTTGCGAAAGGAAGTGCCGTTTTTAGGACATATTATCACACCTCATGGAATTAGGCCGAACCCAGACAAAATTGACGCCATAACAAAGTATCCCTTACCAACTACGCAAAAGGAGGTTAAAGCATTTTTAGGACTCACCGGCTACTACCGGAAGTTTATTAAAGACTATGCAAAAATAACTAAGCCTCTCACGAAAGTGTTCAAGAAGGGAGAAAAAATCGATTGCGAAAATAAAGATTTCATCGAATCATTTAATAAATGTAAAGAATTAATCACCAACACGCCCATACTAAAGTATCCCGACTTTGAGAAACAGTTTCACATCACTTCAGACGCATCGAGCGTCGCGATCGGAGCTGTCTTATCTCAAGAGGGACACCCCATATCATACTATTCAAGGACACTGAATTCGGCCGAACAAAATTACTCTACAATAGAAAAGGAGCTACTAGCCATAGTGGAAGCATGTAGACATTTTCGACCGTACATTTGTGGAAGAAAGTTCATTATTGAAACTGATCACAAGCCGCTTACTTGGCCCTGGTCTTTAAAAACGCCTAACTCTCGACTAATCCGCTGGAGGATCAAGTTAGAAGAGTACAATTACGAGGTGAAATACAAAAAGGGTTGCGAAAATAATGTGGCCGACGCATTAAGTCGAATAGAAATAAACATCGAAGAATCCGAGTAGGACGACTCGTTATCAATGTTACCTCAAGCGCCGGACGACACTCCCCTCACTATCGAAGAAATGGATGAAATGCTCGATGATGCAACAGTCCATACTGCTGAAGAGAATCCGGTTTTCTCATTACCCATATCAGATAAAAATATTCATGCATTCAACTACAGTATAATAATCAAACGAGGCAACGATTATCAAGTAAAAACGAATAAAGATAAACTCAAGATACAATATACAGTAAAAATTAATAAGCAAAACGCAGAAACGCAATTGCTTAAATTTTTTAATGAAAATGTAAAACCAGATAAGCAATATGGCATTTACTTTGCAAATGAAGAATTAGGAGTTACTATTTACAGGATAGTAAAGGAACATTTCAACGAGAAATTAAAGTTGATTAGGACAAATACCTGCACACCTTCAGTCAATCGAAATAGCTTTATGAAAGAACTTGAAAAATACCATAACCAAACCCATAATGGAATACAAGAAACAATAGCGCATTTTAAGAAGAAACTGTATATACTTAATATGGATAGAATTAATCAAAATTATATAAATCAATGCGAGATATGTCTTGAGTATAAATATGAAAGAAAACCTTACGAGACAGAAACTTACGGATCTATAATTGCCAAAAGACCGCTTCAACATATACACATGGACATTTTTCATTTCAATAAGGAAAAATTTCTTACCATTATTGATATTTTCTCTAAATACGCTCAAGCTTATCATTTGTCTGACGGAAATGTCACCACTATATTAAATAAGTTACGACATTTCTCTTCGCATCATAATTTTCCAGATAAAATTACTACAGATAGCGGTAGCGAATTTAATTCGACCGTATTTAAGGAATTTTGCAGGATTCATAAAATTGATTATCATCAAACCACTATTAACAGACATACGTCAAATGGACCCATAGAAAGATTACACTCTACTTTAAAGGAAAAATTGAGTATATTAATAGATCAAAATCCGAGGGAAACAACCAAAAACCACATGACTACAGCTATTCTAATATATAACCAAAGTATTCACTCTTCAACAAATTACGCCCCATTTACTCTCTTGTACGGTCCCTATGAGGAATTACATAAACATATTATAGATCCCGATAGCGATACCATTGAAAAATATAACGAAATTAGAAAGAATGAAATTTTACCGTTCTATGAAAAATTATACCAAAAACAACTAAAACAGCAGCATCTACCTAACAATTCAGATAAAACGTTGGAAAGTAGGGAAATGTTCGTTAAAACGCATCAACAACAACGTGATAAAACCGCCCCCCGCTATCAGAGGTTACTTGTAGAGAGACAACAAGGCCCCTCATTAGACTGGCATATACACGGACAGCAACGCCGCTATAATTTAAGAGATGCCTAAAGATTAAGAAAAGTCTCTTCATTTTTGCAGGAGGATGAAAATAATATTGATCCTGATGATCTCAATTATACTCGCGAAGAGTATCCAGATTGATCCAAACGCAACACATTATAACTATCACCAAGGAATCGGAAGGATTATGGAAAATTATCACTATCTACATTTTTACATAAATATAACGTCCCTTAAACATACTTACAACGAAATTCTTATCAGCTACACCATATTATCTGGACAGGAAGAGCTCAGAAATTCAAGTTTATTCAGGCAAACCGAATCCTTGTGTAGCGAAATTTATCAAAATCTACAACAAATTGCACCCCCAAACGAAAGGGTTAAAAGAGGATTAATAAATGGATTGGGTACAGTAATCAAGTACATTTTTGGAAACCCAGATGCTGATGATCTCGACAAGATAAACAATTATTTGGTTTCGCTCGAACGCCAACAACACGAAAATATATTAACTCTTAGTAAAACAGTAAGCATTATAAATACGATGAGCAATACCATCAATGGTAATACTGAAATAATTAACAAAAATTTACAAAATCTTGCAAACACTCTTAGTAAACAAAGTACGCAACTTGACCTCTTCGAAGCCATTATTACTCTTATCACACAAGAACAACATTTTCTAAATTCGCTTGAAAAAATTAAAAGATCGTTCGTTTTCTCAGGAGAAGTGTTTGACCTAGAAATTCTAACTTATGAACAAATGTCAGATATAAAAGTACATTTATTGGAACTTTATTCTCGGAAGGAATTAATGCTACATTACCATAATTTATTGGATTTCCGGTTTATTCAAGGATCAATTGTAACCACCCCTGACTCCATTATTTATACACTTAAAGTTCCGATCCTTAACCCTATCGAATTCTCCTTATTTCAAAGACTTGCTACAATCAGCCATAACAATCAAACTGAAATTATAACTACACCATGGAAATTAACAGGATCAACAGTCAAATTATTTGCTCATAAATGTCAACTAATATATGATCATGATTATCTATGTTATTGAATTGTCACAGAAGAGACCAGACCAATCTACATCTTAACGAATGTACCTCTGGTATTGGCGTATCAGCTATCCAATAACTCGACATTAATATCATGCAATTATCCGATAACTATTGAATACAACAAAAACAAAACCACCCTCCAGGGAACATACTTTGTCCAAGGAAGCGATGTGCAAGTATAAGGTCACAATCTTGATAAGAATCTCGGAGAACTAAAGCAACCAGAAATCTTGCCTCTAATCATCAAGAATCACCAATTGAATTTGGAACCTTTGAAAACCTTAACTTCACCTACAATAAACATACCAACATTTCAAAAGCCTGGAATTGAATTTTATATGTCTGTAACCAGTGTCGCAATTATATCTTTAATCATTATAGGCCTCTTAATCCACTTCATATACAGGAAAAAAAGCAAAGTACGACAACCTACCCAAACAATCAATAACGAGGACGTCATTGAACTTCGGCAGGGAGGAGTTATGTGACCACCGGTAGTCCGGCCTTATCGCCACAGGCGGGATGAGGCCCCGCAATAGACAAAACAAAAGATAGCAAGGAGAGTCGAGGGTACCATCGCCTCGGCGACGAGACATTCCATTCAAAGTAAAACCTGTGACCTGTACGGACAGAAAAAATTATTAAAAGAACGAAACGTATTCAAGTACTGTGAATTTATTTTAAACCCATCGACTATCCAGTCACTTAACACGCGTGATCGGTGGCTCGGCCGTCGTGTCTAGACCGGTAGTGGGAGTACAGTAGGCGGTTACTCAGGAATCAGCCCGAAATGTGCAAATAATTCCGAGCACTGCTCTATATTCTCATTATAAGTTATCCGAATTGAGGAATCGATATTATATTATATTTTATTAGAAGACATTGTTGAACGGCCCACGTATCTCGCTTTCGTTCTCGATCGTGAGGCGTACGTCGCAAACGATTGCTATACAACGGTAATCTGTTGATCGACTACGGCGTCGATCGAGACAGTCATCGTTTATTATCGAAAGACACCAGCCGAAATAAAATATATTGTAGTTTTTAATCGAAAATTCCGCTTTCTCACTTTCAAGACAGTAAAGTTAAAATTATTTATGAATATTCGTTCATGTGTTTGGCCGATTTACGTGTCAGGCTCACAGTGATTAATTAGTGAAAAGTGACAGGGAAAAGTGATAATGAAAGATGACAGTGATAGGTGACAGTGAAGTAAATTGAGAGTTTCTGTGTGGTGATTTATTTTTTCTAACGGTAAGGATCGGTGGATTGACACAGTGACAGAGATGCATTTTCATCGTAACTATTTGCGGTTCAATGGGTAAGTTACATTTAAATTTGTTAATTATTCGATTTAAATTTTTATTTGTTGAATGGAAAAGTTATTTAATTTTTCAAAAATGAGAATTTGTTCTTTTTCATCATCACAATATCTAACGAGAATAATTTTCCATATTTTATCTATTATTTCTTTGCGATAACGAATAAACGTATCGAATAAATTCGATTTATTTTGATTACGTAAGTAAGGACTAATTTCTTTATTTCTTATCCATGAATGAATGATAATTCAACAATAATCCAAATTTTTTTATTCATTATTCGATGTAACTTTCATCTAACAGCTTCCTATTATACCGACGCTATACCGACGTGGTATCGATATGCTTGTTCACGATCACGATCAGCCATCATATTCGAAGCTGTCTCTCACGCTATCACGCGCCCGGTCTATGAGCGCTCTCATTGGTCAGTGTTTTTTGCTAATAACTTGAAAATGGAGCCTCAACCAATATTTTGGCAAAGGAAAAAGCTGTTCAGAATAGCCCCACCTACCTCCCCTTTTCGGCTCTTACACTTATTATGGGATGTTAGGGTAAGGTCAAACCCCTAAATATTGCACTTCGTGCCGTCTAATTTACTGTCGAAGGACCACCCAATTTTTGTACGGATTGGGGCCGTTAGGAATTAACACTGATTAATAATAAACAGTTTATTCGTGTAGTTGAAATTGTAGGTGTGTATGTGTGTGAACGTCTATTTCTAATTTAACTAGTTAGTTGTGAGTCTGAACACTCAACAACGGTTTCTATACTAAGATGCTCTAGTCTGTACTATTCTGTTCTAGTCTATGTTTTACTCTGCCTGTTTTTGGCATTTTTCGCTATCTTTAACACCTCTGTTCTCCCTTCCATTGCGCCCTTGGCGTGGTACTTTTCTGGAAGGGGAACAGAAATTCCTACGGGGGAGGACGGCGTTTCTTGGGAAAATTTTGGGTTTTCCCAGGAACTCGTGACGTGGCTCCAGGTCTGCTGGAACCGTTACTTTTCAGGTCCAAGATGCCTTTTGACCTTCGCGTCCTCGTGGTTTATGACATGGCCTGTGCCGCTGAAGCCGAAAAAATCTATAAATGACTGCATGAACATCAATGCTTTTGCTAAAACTAGAATGTCACGTACCATCGTAGTGCTGGCACACAGATGGTACGGATAATAAACTATGGAATTCAAAAGCGGCCAATTTCTTCCGTCATGTCATAAACCTCGTCTGTATGAAACTCTAACATGGGACACCCTGTATAAATTCCAAAAAGTAAGCATAAGAGATCAGAGTACAAAAATGCACTTTTTGCATCATACATTTGATTATACTTGGTAATACAATTAAAGTAATACAAGAACCAAGTTGCTGAGATGCGCTCATAACTCCCCATAATGATGCAATTGAAGAGATGCTAGAGTTTGTAACCATAAACTTGGTAATAGCTGGCCAACCTAACCCTTGTGTCCAAGCTAATAATATTAATGTTAACAGTAATTAAGTTAGATTATTATATGATAAAGTTATACCAATGGTTAATAATCCAGTTGCAATATCGCATAGCCCAAACATAAATAATGGATTATTTTGGATTCCATGATTATTCCATTAACGAATTTTGATACTCCATAAGAAAAAGAAAAGCAGGCAAAAAAATAGCTTAATTTTACCTGGTCAGTATCTATTAACAGTGGTAAAGCAATTGGTATACTTTGTCTTGATAAATAAAGCAGCATATATCCACAGAAGAATAGTAAATACTGAAAGAACACAAAGTTCACACCTATTCCCAAATAGCTCTATGCAGATGCTAGCATAATACTATATTGGCATAATATTGTTTGACAAGAAGTTTGCAAACAATTAGCGCAGAAAATTACTTAAGACCCACTGCGAAACAGTATGCAACTAATTTTAGCGCAAGTTAGGCCAATAGCAAGAATCAATTAAAATCCATGCCTAAGGGTTATGAGACCAGCAATTACGTTAAATCTCATGTTATATTTCTTCTGAAAATTGCAATAGGTATGCGACATGATTTTAAAAATCTTAATTTCACGGATCTTATGCTCCACTCTCATCCTAAATGATGCCAGCTTCCGATTATGCTCTTTTTGATCATCCGTCAGCGATTTTTTTGGATACCTTTTATGCAGAATCACAACGTTACTCTGCAATTTTTGCCACCCCTGATATCCAGAATCTGCATACTTTATACTCTCTTTTGGCAACATTTTTTCCTGTTTTTTTATCTCAAAATCATGAATTCGACCTCTGTGTGACTTTGACACTGGTAGAATTTGTCCATCTTCTCTTATAATGATTTCCGTTTTCATTGTGTTTACTCTTTTCTTTCCGAAATAAGACAATTTTCTTTTTTTCTATCTTTTGGGCGTTGTATTGGTTGTTCTGTAACATCTGCTAATATCTTCAAAATTCTTTCTGGGGTCATAGTTCTGTCCTCTTTTATTGAGATTTTTTTAGACAAAAGTAGTTCCATTTTTTTGAGTAATCGGCAGATGTTTGAGTTATGCAAGTTGAATAGGTAACTCAAGAACCTGTGTGTTATGTAAGTTCTATAATACAGAATTACACAAAGTATTTTGTCTTCCAAAACAGGCAATTTCGATGTTCTTCCATGGCATTTTTTCTGTTTTTTAACTTTCTCCCACTCTGGGCGGACTTTTTCTACAACTTTTTCGAATTCTTCTATTGTCAAACCTGTTACAGCTCGAAAATTCCTCAGATGTTCTTTTAGATTATGATTATTTAAGCTCATTTTACCTCACTTTTTCTTGCTCTATCTCTCTTTATATAACCATTTCTCCTCTTTTACAGCAAGTCTTTACTTACAAGGAACATCACCCAATTGATACACGCCGATTTTAATGAAATTTTAATATGTTACAGAACTCGAAAAAATATTTGACACGTATTTTTTTTATCGGCAAACATCCACTTTGAGGTGGTGAAAATAGCCCTTAAAGTTGGGGTTGAAAAAGCTATTTTCGCAAATATCTCGGGAACTAATAGACCTAGACAGAAAATTCAAAATGCAAAATTTTCTGTTTTTGAAGACCAATAATATGGCGTAAGTGGATTTTTGAAAAATTAGTTTGTTTAAACAATATGTTAAAGATTAACATTATTTTGCAAATTTTTTTAATAAAACGTTGAACTATTTTGATCAAATTTCACATACGTAAACTATGGGTCCAAAGACAAAATACGGATAAATTGGAATTTTTAATTTCTCTCATGCAAAAAATATTACTATCGTTGGAATTATACGTACATTTTATACCTTCCGTTCGGTGCATGACTGATTTCTATATACAATATTCTGGAAATCGTATTATATTACATTTTTTATACTAATTTATTCAAAAAAAGAATTCGAAGGTCCATAGGTGCCTCTATAAAACATGGGGCCTGTGTCAGATATCCCGTTTGTTCAGCGCGTACTGGTGATAGTACTCGATGTACGGAAGATCTAAACGCGTAACTTGTACTTATGTGAAGTGTAATATCTTCATGATAATTTAGAGTACGTGGAATTAAAGGAGTTGTATCTGTTCATTAAGAATTGCCTCACGATTGTAAAAAATATGCATAGTATCTCTGAAAATATCATGTTTTTTTATAATTTCGAAAATTATGACTTTTATTTCGAAATGATCTTCTAAACTATTATAAACGGTAGTAAATGTAAAAAATGTGATGAGGTTATGTATTATGAAATTGAAACGTATTGTATCAGTATTTGTATCAGTATTTGTCAGCGCATATCTTGCAAAAGTGACGTGGTTTCAATTTGATTGAAATTAAAGTCAACGGGATTAACAAAATGTTCCGGTCTGCTATTGATGTAACCACACCGAAACCATGCGTACTTAAACAGTTTTTTATACCTAGGTGCGGATATTTGATTATGAATTAAAGAGCGCATCTTGATAATTGTGTTCCGTGCGTGTAAATTAATTTGTGAATCTAACGTAGGTACAAGGTTTATGTAGTAGTGTTATGTAGTAGTGCAGTAGTGTTTTTTGCAATGCCTAAAACTGTCAGTGTTTTACTTGGTGGGTATCCTGGTATCCTGGTATCCTGTCCATGAGTCCAGTAATAAGATGCTCTTTTCGAACGAATTTGGAAAAAATACTGTTTCTAACCATTGTTCGAAAAGATCTTCGTTTAATTTATCTGATGCCGATACTCCGATAACAACATTAGATGCCGTCCCCGGTCTACTTCCATTTCAATTTTAAAATAGATATCCTAAATACACTTTTAACATTTACTATTATTTCTCAATAGTTCAGAATACCATTTCAGCATAAACATTACCGTACTGGAAATTATAAAAAAATAAAATATTTTCAGAGTTACTATATTTTTTACAAACGTGGCACAGTACTCAAAGAACAGATACAATCCTTTAATTGCATAATCTAAATTAACCATAAAGTCATTACACTTTACGCACGTATAATTTACACGGTTAGGTCTTCCGTGCGTCAAATACTGCCACCAGTACGCGCCCACAACGCGGAGCAAACGGGATACCTGGCTTGGGCCCCATGTTTTATAGAAGCACCTACGGACCTTCAAATTCTTTTTTTGAATAAATTAGTATAAAAAATGTAATATAATACGATTTCCAGAATATTGTATATAGAAATCAGTCATGCACCGAACGGAAGGTATAAAATGTACGTATAATTCCAACGATAGTAATATTTTTTGCATGAGAGAAATTAAAAATTCCAATTTATCCGTATTTTGTCTTTGGACCCATAGTTTACGTATGTGAAATTTGATCAAAATAGTTCAACGTTTTATTAAAAAAATTTGCAAAATAATGTTAATCTTTAACATATTGTTTAAACAAACTAATTTTTCAAAAATCCACTTACGCCATATTATTGGTCTTCAAAAACAGAAAATTTTGCATTTTGAATTTTCTGTCTAGGTCTATTAGTTCCCGAGTTATTTGCGAAAATAGCTTTTTCAACCCCAACTTTAAGAGCTATTTTCACCACCTCAAAGTGGATGTTTGCCGATAAAAAAAATACGTGTCAAATATTTTGTCGAGGTCTATAACATATTAAACTTTCATTAAAATCGGCATGTATCAATTGGGTGATGTCCCTTGTTAGTATCTTTCTTATAGCAGCTACAGTAGTATTAATATCTTCATAGCTTACATCTCTATGTGTTATAGCTCTGATTTTACCTTTAATGTAAGCCATTCTAATTCCATAATTTGTCATGAGTACGTTTATTAATTCTTGAGTAGATATACAATTATTACGTAATGAGAAATACGCTATATTAGTTTTGTATAGGTCAATATCAATTACAACTTGATCTATGGAGCCTAAGCCCTCTATAAGGTGCTGCATTTTTTTATGATCTTCTAAAAAATTTACATTATTACGTAGAGCATATAAACATGCAGCTGAAATAATGCCAGCTTGATGCATACCTCCGCCAATTTGAAACCTATAGTACCAAGCTTTTTCAATAAACTCTTCACTACCAAGCAATATTGCTCCCACTGGAGCACCTAATCCTTTACTAAAATCAATGAATACCGAATCAAAATAACTTGCATCCTCCTTTGGAGATATTTTAGTATGAGCACAAGCGTTGAACAGTCTTGCTCCATCTAAATGAGTGAATACGTCATTCTCTTTGCAGAGACTTGAGATCTCTTGAATATATTCTAAAGGCCACACAGCTCCACCACCAAAATTCGTCGTTTGTTCGATAGAAACAAGCCCAATCCTCGGAATATTTCTTAAGCTAGGACGAGTAATAAACTCAACAATTTGTTCTCCAGTAAATATTCCTCTCGTACCTTTGATGGACAAAGGAGTGGCATGTGCCCAGGCTGCGATTAAACCAGATTGTACTATGAACGGATGTGAAGTTTCATCAAGCAGCAAGTAATCACCAGGTCTTTGAATGTGTACTTTATAAGCAATTACATTAGACATCATTCCTGAAATCAAAAAGATTCCTGCAGGTTTACCTAATATTTCACATGTGGTTGCCACTAATTCGTTCACAGTTGGATCTTCACATGCAGCTTCGTTTCCAACTTTTCCTTTAGCCATTGCTTCCCTCATTTTGGTTGAAGGGTTGTGTTTGAATCGCTAAAGAAATCTATTTTTATTCTCATATTAAATTTAACACAACCTCCTTTATAATTTCAGCAGCTTTCATGATATCTGTTTCCTTTATGCCAAGGTGGGTAACTGCTCTTATATGAGACTCGAGCCAAGGAAAAAGCAATAAATCATAGGCTTGGCATTTACTCAAAAAAAACTCATTAGTCACGTTTAGTTCTTTTATACTAAAGCTTACTATGTTAGTTTCTGGATAAGGTAGTATCAGCTTTATATGTGGAATTTCTTTAATCATATCTGCAAATAATTTAGCGAGCTTATTATCTTCTTTAAGCCTAGAGATATTATTCTGTAGTACATATTTTGCTGCATTAGCACAATACCCTATCTGATGATAACCACTACCTAGCCAAACCTTTTTTTTTTTAAGGACCGAAACCATCGCCGAGTTGGGGTTCCTCAGCCCGAGTGCGGAGCAATCGCCTCTCGGCATCTCTTCCGTCCCAGCATAGTTGGCCGGCGGGGACTCAGGTTAGGTACGGTTAGGCCCCTCTACTTTTCACAACCCGGCTTGGGACGGGCTACGGCAGTAGCCCCCCCCCCCCCCTGGTTGGTACGCCCCTCCCTGTGGGAACGCAGGGTAGCCGCCTTTCAGGCGGTGTTAGGTTGGTTATGTAATTAACCTATCCTTTAAGGAAACCTCATATCAGATCCACCAAAAACCACACACATATACCTCACCAAAAGACACGCAGCTAACACTCACACACACATTCCCACCAATTCCACCCACAACATATTCATCCTAGTAAATAATAATCTATCCATTTAATAAATAATTATTATTACCTATTTACAGAAAACATAAAATCAGAAAGTCGTAGACTAAAAAAAAAAAAAACCAATCTCCTTATCAGAGAAGAAAATCCTACAAATTGTCAATTACGTTTAAAATCTCACTACTACCAACACACCCTGTAAGGGGAGGTCTGCTGCCATAAATAGTTAAAATTCGTGTTATTTATGTCTTATCCCATTTGATGAGACTAAGACTTACTAAGTAAGTTAACTACATAGTTAATGCACTATCTGTCTGCATGTATATGCGATTCTAATTCCTGAGATCTAATCTCAAGACCGAAGAAAGTCGAAATAATATATCTAAAAAATCACTATCGGTAAAATAACAATAACAACGATTACAGGAAAACAAAAAGACGAAAAGGCGAGCGACCTCAGGAAAGAAGGAAAAGAAGGAATGGGGAAAGGTAAGAGAAAGAATTCAACTAATAACAATAACTAAATAAACAGAAGAATAAACAGCTAAATAAATAAATGAATGTATGAATCCACAGCAAGGAACTGGCACAAAGACATAGGACTAAACACATGGCACATAAGTACGGAACTGGCACATATTAATCAATACTAACTTTTTCAAAAACAAAATAATACTACACTAGAAAAAACAAAATTAATCAAAAATGACTAGAACTATATTACCCGTCGGCCGCTCAGCCTTTACATAAAAACCCTAGAAACCCTTATCCCTATCATCTTTCTCCTTCCTCTTCAGGATATCCCTAATTAGAGCTCGGGCATTGTTCCAGTTTCTCTGGTTCTTAAGTAAAAAGATACCAAACTTATCCGCATGTTCAGAGTCCCCATCCCCAAGTCGAAAATCATACCTGTCTCTAAGAAAGTCCCAGTGACCAGAGTGAAAGATTGTGTGCTCTGCGTCATCAAGCCTGTAGCCGCAATAGCTATAGGCCCCGCTTCTTCTTCTACCAATTTTCATTAAGAAGCATTGAAGGCGCCGTGCCCAGTCAAGGCCTGTGTTAAGAAGTACCCAACTTCCCCCTGCGCTCTATTTTTCCACTTTTCAATACTAGGGATAATTCTCCTAGTCCATGCACTGCTGCCACCTCTGTCGTCTCACCTCCTCTGCCATTCCTCCGTCATAACTCTCTCTTCCTGTTTTTTCATAATCCTTTTCCATTTATTGTCGATCTTACCATCCCTCTCTATTAGTTCCCTACAGTTGTTAAAATATGCCGCCCTTCCCCTAACCACCAGGTCCCCGGCGGAGGTCCTATACGCACAAGCTACCATTTGTGCGCATCTTCTATATACCCTTTCAATTAATCTTTTATTTTTCTTTATTTCCAGGGCTTGGATCCACACCGGAGCGGCGTACAGGGCGATGGATGTCACCACCGAAACCAAAAGGGCCCTTTTTTGGACCCTCGGGCCACTTAGGTTCGGTAACAGCCTGGCCATTTTGCTGATGGCCTCCTCTGCCTTCCTTTCGATGAGCTCCAGATGTTTGCTAAAATTCAGTGAGGGATCAATCATTACCCCCAGGTATTTAATGCAATCACTAGGAGTTATTTTTCTCTCCTTTACCAACACTGGTCTCTGTATTAACTCTTTGTTATTAAAAGAGGTTCCAAAATTTATAACCTCCGTTTTTTTCAGAGGAAATTTGGAGGCCCAGCCTCTCGATCGCCTGTACTACTTTGGTAAGTACATCATTTAATTTACGTATGATACTTTTAATTTTCTTCCCCGCACAGAGCACCAGCGTATCGTCTGCGTAGCAGATAATCCGGAGCCCGATCGCCGAACATACCCTCAGTACCGAGTCGAAGGCCAAAACCCATAGCAGTTGCCCGAGGATCGAACTCTGAGGAACTCCCCTGTCTATGTCAAAGAGATAGTCACCCCCCTCTAAGGCGATGACCCCCTTCCTATCCGAGAGGTACGACGAAATAAGAATCTGGAGGTAACCCGGGATCCCCATACTTCTAATAGCATCCAGGATGGCCGCCCACTCAATGGAATTAAAAGCGTTTTTAATATCCAACGCTATGCCAATTGATTTCTGTTTATCTTTTTTATTATCGCCAACAAAGTTTTTTAGGTCCAGCAGTGCATGAATGGTAGACTTCCCCTTCCTAAAGCCGTATTGTCTATCGTAGAACGCATAGTTTTTTGCAACCCACTCTTCAATTCTCTCACATATGACTCTTTCATACAATTTTCCAAATTCACTAATTAGGCAAATTGGTCGGTACTTCTTTTCCCTTTCGTTAGCGCCTTTTGGTATGAGAACCACCCTAGCCTTCTTCCATCTCTTGAGAAAACTAAGGTTTTGGATGAGTCGGGACAGAAGTCCCGCCACCTCCTCGCTTTTCTGCAGGGCCACTAACTTTACTAAGGGGCCTGGCACATTATCCGGGCCTGGTGCTTTTCCCATCTTTGTCCGTTTAGTCGACTTAATAACTTCTTCCCCACTAATCCGTAAATTATTTCCTGCCCCTATCCTAACATCTTCCACTGTCACCTCAGGTATTCCCGCCGTCAGGTCTCCCCTAGGGAAAAGTTCCCCAATAATTTTTATCCCCACCTCTCTATCTAGGAGGGGGGGGGGGGGGGGGTATCTTTCCTGATTTTTTTAAAAAACAATTCTATACGCCATGCCCCATATATCCAGATCTAGCTCTTTAATTAGGTTCTCCCAACACTTTTTCTTTTTACTCTTAATCATTCTCTTTAAAACCTGTTTGTTTCTACAATATTTTCCTAACGCTTTCTCATATTCTTCCTTCCGTCTTTCCTTGTTTTTCTTCAGCCTGTTGACCCTCCTCGCACTCTTATTACAAATGATCCAAGCATCCTTCACCTCCCGATCCCACCAATATGCGTACTTTTTACCCTTTGACCCTTTCCTCTTCTTCCTTAAATATTTCTCGCAGATCTTCCCCAACATCTCACATATTCTGTCCTCTATTTCGCTTATTCCCACTTCCTCTACATCCATACTTATAAGTACTCTACACGCAAATTCAAAGTGTCTAAGAATTTCATCTTTCTTCCTTTTCAGCTCGCCAAGGTTCCAGCCCGGGTGCACCGATGATGTATCCTTTTTCGTATTCCTATCAGCTTTCTCTTTCAGCTTGAGCTTGATATATCTATGATCGCTGAGACTCTCATTAGTGTCCACTTCCCAGTCTACCACCAGGTCAGCGAGGTCCCCAGAAATGAAGGTTACATCCACGCAGGAGGCCCCGGTACAGCCCACGAAGGTATGTATATTCCCCGTGTTTACACAAAGAAAATCTTCCTCAGTCATCCATCTTTCTATGACCTTTGCCCTTTTATCAGTTTTTTTATCCCCCCATAACGTTGAGTGGGCATTTAAATCCCCCGCTAAAATTATCTTCTTACTATTGTTCCCTTTAATTATCCTAACCTTACTCTCCAAACATTCCTAATACTGTATGAAATCGGCATAAGGCTTATTTGGAGAGAAGTAGAGCAAGAACAGAACCAAATCACCATGACCACCAATGATATATCCCTCCCCCTCCCTAATACCTTTCAATCCCCCTTGTAAATATAACCCCATAATAGCTGCGGTTCTGCCCCTACTCCAGAAGACAATATTGCCCCACATGGAACTGGGGTGTTCACTAATCAAAACCACCGAACGCCCCTCCTCCCGCATCCTGTTGAGAAGTAGATCCAGGGCCAAAGACGACTTGTTTAAGTTAATCTGAATTACTTTTGTGTCCATATTTTAATTATTCTAGTTAAAATTCTTCCTCCATTCCTTCGTCTCCTTCCTTACTACTTTCTAAAATCCTATCATCTATTGCTTGTAACGCCCTCCTAGCCCCATCCATCTCGAAATCCACTACCGTGCGATGGCCTAGGAATCCCGCTTCCTCACCCCCATTTGTCTGCCCAAAAGTCCTCTTCCTTATATCCCCTCCCTTCTCAGCCCCCTCCTCCTCTCTTCTTCCTTCCTTATTTATTTCCTCTCTACCATGTTTCCTTGTGCATTCCCACGTGGAATGCCCAGGGCCCCCGCATTTCCAGCACCTAATTAACAGTTTCGAGTACCTGTTAATCGTGCAATTTGCCCATCCAACCCTGATTGTTTTCCTTTCCAGAAGGGCTTCCGCCATCCTTATAGGGAGCTTAACCAGGGCTGTTTGGTGCACTCCCTGTTCCCTAACCATCCTTACTATCTCTACCATCTCTAACGACTCCTTCACTGGTGGCTCCATCCCCAAATTCTGATAAATTGACCTCCTTAGTTCCTCCTTCTCCACTAAGGGATCAATTCTCCTAATCCTGAGTCCCTCCCTGGGCTCCAGCTTCCTCACGTTGCCCCTCTCCCCTATCTTATCCGCTACGTGTTGGAACCAGGTATCAACCCCTTCATTCCCTTCCATTTTAACCAGTATACCCCCATTCCTAGCCATCTTAATTGTCTTTATTTGTACGCCCTTTGGCGATTCCACCATTTTCTTGAAATTGTTAATGTCTTTAAGGCCCTTACTTACCTTGTACTTAACTAAAATGGTTTGGCCTCTATGCCTTCTAATTCCCCCTTCCCTTCTCTCCTGCGCGATTCTAGTATCTTCCTCTCTTCTCCTCACTCCTTCATTACCCCCACTCGCGCTTGCCCCCTCCCTTCTTATCTCAGCTCCCAACCTAATCCCCCGCTTCTTGTCTACATCCTTTTCTATCCTACCTCTCTCCACTTCCCCTCCTTTATTCCTCTGACGCCTTCGCACTACCTCACTCCACATCGGAGTGGAATGATGTTCAAACCCTTCCTCGGTTTGAACCGCAACAGAACATACCTTCCTCCCCCTAAATTCCCAGATCCTTCTCCCATCCCCAATCTCCTGGCTCCTCGCCCCTTTTTTACCTCCATGCAATTCCAGATCCCCAGTTAATCCTTTCCCATAATTCCCAGTACCCTCTCCTTTATCTCCGAGGAATAACTTCATCCTCTGAATCTCCCTAGATACCGGACTTAGTACTTCCTCCCCCCTTCCACTCCTATCCTCTTTTCCCTTTTCTTCCCTTACCATGCCATCAATGCCTACCTGTCCCTTGCAGTTCTTCCCAAAATGGTCCACCTGTCCACATGAGAAACATATCCCCTGTTTTAGATTACAGGACCACGACAAATGTGTGCGCGATCCACATTTGTAACATCGTCTGTTGTCCTGATATTCTTTGATCAGGCAATTTGTCCAGCCTAACTTAAGCCTTCCTGCTTTCAGAAGGTCTTCCACCACCTCATAAGGGAACTCCACACAAGCTGCGTTATTGCCGCTCACCGCTTTCTTATAACAGATTATCCTAAAGTCATCCATCCGGTAAGTATTCATAAGTATGTCCTTCAGAGCCTTCTCCTCCAAGTCGAAGTCAATTCCCGTAAAGATTATCTTTTTTCTTTTGCCTATGACAGCCTCGCACACCATATTAGCTGCTTCAAATTTCTTTACCAAATTTTTGATGTCCTCTTCTTTATCCGGGTAGAAGAGGATATCCCTTCCCCCCCTTGCCTATCTTATCCACCGAATCCTGTTGTCCCCGATATCAATCCTGTTTTTAATTTCCCTCAACATTGTGTGAAAGTCTTTATCCTGTTCGCATCTAACTTTAATGAATCCGATAACTTTTTCCTTATCTATTCCCTCCGTTTCCCTTTGTACCCTCTCCCTACCACTATCTACCTCCATATCCTTTCTTTGTCGCCCTCTAGTTATCCTTGTACTATCCTTTCCTATTTCCTCCGCAACCCTCTTCTTATTTGGCTGTGGGGTTAGTTTAATCAGAGAGTCCTCGCTGTCTGTATTGGAGCTAAGCCCTCTGCCTGGCTTTTTTCTTTTCCTGACCACGCAGAAAGGCTCTTCCTCCAATTCTCCCTCCTCCTTTCCTCTTACTCCCTTTTCCTCCTCCACTCTCATAATCCTGCCTCCTACCTCCACCTTCAAACCCACACTAATTTTATTTGTGCCCACCCTTACCAGCTCCATAATGTCCCTCAACCGGGCACTACTGAACCTCGGGCTAGACATTAAAATATTTACCACCCTATTTATATCTCTTATCCACTCAAGCAAACTATTTTTAATCCTACCCTTATCCATACTTGCCTCCGCCTCAATTATCCTAATCGTCGTTTCCCTGACCAGATCACACGCCTTCATCTTTATTTCCCTCCCTAAATTCCCACTACCGCTGAAAATTCTTAACCTGCTGTTAATATCATTAATGTCGCCGGCAATCCCCATTAATGTCGCCGGCAATCCCCATTAGTGTTTTAATACTATTTTCAACCCTCCCTTCCACTACGCCAGTTTCCCTTGCTGTGTCTGGATCCTGAGGGGACTGATTACCCCTCCCCTCCCCCGTGTTAACATTCTCCTGTCTTTCCTCTCCTATGTCCTTAAGGTCCTTCCCTAC
Organism: Megachile lagopoda; assembly: GCA_036983795.1. Taxonomy (NCBI): domain Eukaryota; kingdom Metazoa; phylum Arthropoda; class Insecta; order Hymenoptera; family Megachilidae; genus Megachile; species Megachile lagopoda. Next base: position 142,729 of record CM072786.1, read on the forward strand.
CTCCATTGATCTACTATCCTCTACCTGAGCTTTCTTACTTCCTTTCCCCTTGATATGCTCTTCCTTATTCCTCCCCTCAGTCCTTTGGGCCCCTATTATTTCATAAATTAGGTCAGTGTCTCCTAATTCTTTTTGTTGAGTACCCTCTGACCTTTCCCCTCCGTCTTCTTCCCAACTCTCACCCGTCCCCTCCACCGTCCAGTCGTCTTTACTCCTACTAATCCTATCCTCCTCCCGACTCCCTCCTGGAGCTACTTCTCCCATTTCCCCCACTCCTATAATTTCTTTCTTCTCTTCCAGAAATTTTTTAATTAACTCCGAACTTTTAGGCTTATCTTCCTCCCTTACATGCGTCAGGGATACATGCATTAGGGTTACATGCGTTTACCTAGCCAAATCTGTAGCTTTTTAGCCCTTTCAATTATCTCTCTTTTACCCATAAGCATGGAACCAACAGGAGCTCTAAGTCCTTTAGTAAAAGAAAAGCTCATTGTATCCACATATTTAGCATAATCTGCTAAAGCAATATTTGTTTCGACGTGAGCATTAAATATTCTCGCACCATCTAGATGATTTACACTGTGAGCTTTTAAGAAGTGATATAACTCGACTGGGTTTTCAAAAGGATAAATTTTACCATTAAAACCGTTTATACTATTTTCTGTAGAAATAAGACTCACCTGAGCAAAAATTTCATACCACGGCTTAGAATTAATAGCATATTCTGCTTCATCAACATCTAAGATTCTGCTATTATTTCTAATACAATTAAATACGATATTATTTACTTTTGCATTGCCTGCACTATCGAAAAAATTAACATGATAATTATAATGAGTTATTAGTTCATCACCAGAACTTGTTTGACTGGCAATGGCTAATCTATTTGCAAGCATACCACTGGTTACAAATGTGGGATTCGTTAACGGTCGAACGTTCTGTGGTTGTGCGTACGTAGTATGATCGTGTACGATGTATGAGTGTGCGCGTGTGTGCGTGTGTGACAAAAGAATGCGAAGCCGAAAATATAAAAAGCGCGAAGGCGTCGGAAGGGCAGTGGCGACTGACCCGTGCAAACGTGCAGATCGATTGTTTTTTTTCTAATCTTCAAATTTATTAAATATAATATTATTGCGTTAATCCGACTTCTTCTTCTTGCTCCCATCCTACACAAGTAATGCTTCTTCTACTTTGAATTATTGTTTGCAATATTCTGATAAGTCATTACAGCTTTTGTCTTCACCGTAAGCAAAATCACTTCTCAGATCAATAATTTTTTCCATCTTCTTTTTTGCCACTCAAACAACCAATTTGAGCATTCCAAAGTTCTTTATAAAGACCGTGCTCAGAAACTAGTTCAGCGTGTTTACCATCTTGGACAATTTTTCCTTTGTTAAATACTAGAATTCGGTCCATGTGTAAAAATATAGAAATATAGAAATAGTTTTATTTTTCATCAATTTAAATAAACTCATTTGAATTGTTTTTTCTGTTATAGAATCTAACTGACTAGTTGGTTCATCGAGAAATAATATTGGAGCGTTTTTTAAAAATGCCCTTGCTATTATTATTCTTTGTCTTTCTCCTCCAGATAGCTTGATGCCTTTTTCTCCGACTGTAGTTCCATATTGATCTGGTAGACTCATAATGAAATCGTGAATACCAGCCAGCTTTGTAGCTCTCATTACTTCTTTGATAGTAGATTGAAGTTTACCGTATATGATGTTTGCTAAAATAGTATCATGAAATATAATGGGTCTTGAGGTATTACAGATATTTGTTGCCTCAAAGAACTCTGTGTAACTTCTGATACTATTTAATTATCAATGTGTATATTACCTTTTTTAACATCAAATAGCCTTAGGATTAAGTTTATAAAAGTAGATTTACCACCTCCAGAATAACCAACTAGACCTACCTTTTCGCAAAGATTAATGGTAACTGAAAAATCTTGAAATAATGACTCCTGACCTTCATAAGAAAAAGAAACATTATTAAACTTAATAAATTTTCCACTTAATAAATTTAATTCTTTAGCATTTTCCTTATCTTGAATTTCTGGTACGGTAGTCAAGATGGGCAATGCATCTGAAACTTTGCCGAAATGAGTAGGAAATTGGGTAAGATGTAACATTCCTGGGGAAATTTTTTGTTTTTTTTCCGCCCTTAGAACTGTCTCGCTGCTAAGACATTTCATTACCTCAAAGGTATTTCAATTTCGATTATCGACTGTATTTTTCTATTACCGACCGCGACATTAGACATGTCAATTACCATCAAATTCGGGTTGAACTGTCGGTAACACATATATACATATAGACACATATATATATATATATATATTTGATTCGCGAATATTAACTAATTATTATGTTAGCAAACATATAAGTTAACTAATCAAATGTTAGGTTTAATTACGAATTACCAGGATCATGTATTGTTTCTTTTGTTTAAATAAATAGTATACTATATAAATTTTGTATGGAACATTCCACGCGTTGCGAATCTAGCTCAGGATGCGTAAAAAGAATACGCTATATTAGAAAAGGATAGAATATATATATTTTTCCATTAACAATGCTATTAAATATAAAAGTTATTAAATAATTATTTGTCAAATTAAAATGTAGGAAACTAATTCAATCATATGTTAAGCTGAGTCATTGATGGCCAAATTTGCATATTATTCTATTTAGAGTAAATAATGTATCGTAAATAATGTATTGTAAATATTTCGTACGGAAAATTCCGAAATGTTACGTGCCTACGTGACACAACGCTAGCCAGGATTTCTTGGAATTGGCTCGCGATCTCTAGAGAGAGACAGAATATATAATTTCAATTAACAGGTATTATTGGTCATTAGAATCATTAATTAATCAAATCTATCAAGAGATAAAATTAGCAAATGTTATATTAAGTTTAATTCTCGATACTCGAAGTCAGGTACTATTTTATTAATCTGAATAAATAATAAATTGTAATAGCGATCTATGGAACGTTCCGAAGTATCGTATGCTTCGACATATAGTTCCGGTCCTTACTGGCGTACGTGCGTAAAGTGTAGAAAAGGACAGAGAATATGTTTCTCGCTAATATACTATTAATAAATAATTTTTGTATTAAAAACATTAACTACTCTTCGGAAAACACTATTGGCAATGTTAGAAATTCAATTACTTTATTAATTAGCGTTTAATTAAGAATTATATGTAAATTGTACGCAAAATTGTATACGTCATAACCTCGAAAAGGGTAGGGATTTCGAGTATAAAAGGCCGAGCGAAACCAGCCTAGACAGCAGAACAATTTTCAAAGTCGAACAAGCTAGATGTCTTAGACAAATTAGCCCGGAACAGTTCCCGCTGGTCAGAGCCGAAATGATTTTTAACTCTTGACGGGAAGAGCGGGTATATGCCATTTGGATACTTGATCGCTGGGTCGTTCTAGTAGCTGGCGAACAGCAAGCTCCCCATTCAAGCGGTCCTGTATCTGAAACTCCGTCAGGAGAGTGCTATGCTTAGCGGCAAGAAAGGTTGAGACATCAAACCGAGAGCTCTCAGCTACTCAAAACATATTATAATTTTGTCGAATTACTAAACGCGCCGTCAGATTCTCGGAGTTAGCTCTGGGCCCTCGTTCCCCACTTCGAGCAGCTTGGTGTCTGAAGCCCGTGTCTTTTGGGTGGCAGTCGAGCAATTACGGATTTATAATTAGAGTCAATTTTGATTTGCTCCCTGTTAGACGTATATTGTTCATGTGATTCTGAATCGTTGGGTCGTTTTAGTAGCTGGCGAACAGCAAGCTCCCCAATTAAGCGATTTGGTTTTGGGTGTCAGTGTATGATTTGGCAAAAGGGTCATGAACAATTAGTTGTCGAGTCACAAATTAACAGAGTAACTGTTCCGATGGAAATATATTAACTTCATATCAATCTTAGGATCTTGAGTCAAGTTAAATTAATTCATTAAAGATTGTTGTTCTGTCTCTAGCGTAATACATGTAGTCGACTACACCGCGTCGGAAAATCGATTTAAAATATAAATCTCAAAATTATTGTAAAAGCGAGTTTAGGCGACTTTCGAAAAGAATCAGACCTAGGTAGGATTTGTAATAGCGCCGGATTTCAAACATATTAATTTTGTTAAATTTTGCAACTGCATTTCGAGTCTATTTAATATTGTAAAAGCGTAGTCGAGTTAGCCTTGGCTGAAATTCAATTTATAGGACTTCCAGTTAAGCAACCAAAAATAGCGATTCTATTACATTCTTTTGATACTTACAAATAGCGTAATATTTAATTGATAAAATTTTCTGTTCATTATACGACAATACCTATTCAGTTATTTATCTAGTCGTTCATTATATCAATTTATATTTCATATACTTTTCCTATTTTCTTATTTCCTTATTTTCTTATTTTGTTAATTGTTAATCATTATTATTATTTTATTGAATAAACCTGCTTATTGAAAGGTATTGACCTGTGGATTTCACTCCTTAACCGCACACCACACGAATCCCACATTCTTTAGTTTAGTTATTATAGAAACGAGTCGTTCAGTAGGTAAATACGTAATCGATTACTCCGTAATCGATATATTAATTCCAAGTACAAGAGCAATATCTCCTATTGCGATTTTGTTCAATTGATAATCATGAATTAAAAAATACAAGTTTACTGCTTGGAGTATATCAAATGAATAGCCATATATAAACCAAAGCCAAAAGTATGCCCATTGTAATTTTCTCTCTGCAATAGTTCTTTTCTTGCATATTTGAAAAAATTTGTGTCTCTCATGTGCTTGCTGAGAAAATAACCTTACTGATATAACATTTAAAATAGTATCTGCTGTACTAGCTATTACTTGTGAATTTTGTTTAGAGTAAATCGAGACTAAAATAAAAATGCTTACCCAAGTGAATGTAACGACTGCAAACTTTATGCTTACTAATGATAAGGTATAAATAGCTAAGACTAATGCTATACTATGTTATATTCCGTAGGGATCAGGGTTATTATATTAAATAATCTTCGATTCCAAGCGGAATGTTAGGCTAGTCTTTATTAACGCGTACAGTAAGACTGACTGATATTTTGTCGTGCAGACGTACAAGAGTTCGCTCTAAGATAGTAAATCTAACTGACTAACTGACTGACCCTAGTTTTAGAAAGATGCAGGAATATATATATATATATATATATATTTGGAAGCGTGGTGGAGGGAGTTGGAATTTGTAAGGACGGGGTTAAAAAATGATGCATAGGACAAGGTTGAGGATGATGTAGGGCTGATTGTTGACAGTGTGAATCGCAGTTAAGGATGAGGTCATCGGAGATATTGGATAGTTGGGTAGGATATCTATATTAGTTTAGGTTGGCATACAACAACTGTAACCGAAAAAACAATCTATAAGCTGTAGCGTACAAGAATTTTTATGTAAAATGCGAGCGAATAAAATAGATTATTCGATGTTAATCAGACATAGAATCTATTCGAAATCCTATCGAAATAGTCTAGCTTCGATCGAAGTATTATATAGCGTCGCGAATATTCTAGAAAAACGAAAATCTAGAATAATCCAGTTGTATCCGGGCGCGAGAGCTTGTCGGCCGCTCAAGCGGAGCGAGAGGCAAGGCGCGACACGCGAAGCCGCGAGCCGCGAACTTAGCGACGGACTTGTTGATAACGCGCCCGCGGGATAGCAACCGGCGTATATAAAATAGGGGCTCGCGACAGGAGCCGGCCTATTTGGCAGTCTGAGAGAGAGGACGAGGTAAGGACCATCGGCCGCTCTTGGACTAGCCTAGGGTCTCCGGCAGGAGAGTTCGGCAATAATACTTGCACGCCAGCCTGGAGAATCGCGAGTAGAGTAACTCCGGCAGGAGAGTTCGGCGACCAATACCTGGACGCCTGCTCGGAGAGTAGAGAGTAGAGTAGCCCCGGCGGGAGAGTTCGGCGACTAATACCTGGACGCCTGCTCGGGGAGTAGTTAGAAAGGAAACTCCAGCAGGAGAGTACGGCGAAACCTTTCTGGACGCCTGCCTGGAGAATAGGGGGAAAGTACGGGAGTTTGTTCCTGGACCCTCGTCCGACATGGAGAGTTCGGCGAACATTCTTGGACGCCTGTCGGTCGAGAGAGGACAGAGCATCTCCTGGACGCCCCGAGTTGAGTACAGGAGAGTACGGGAGAATACTCCTGGTCGCCCGTTCGTTATGGAGAGTTCGGAGAAAATACCTGGACGCCATTCGAACGGGAAAGACCAGAGTTACTCCTGGACGCCTGATTGAACAAATTTGTAGCGAATGTTATAAAGTAGTCATGTAGTTGATGTGAAAGAAGAAAGAAATTTATTCTTTGTACTGTATCCTAAAACATCGAAAATATATCCTGTTTTCCAGTATTCCTGATATCCTGTCATTCCACGCATTCCTAAACCAACCATGGCTACAAAGCAATTTTATTAACTCTATCACACTATCCATTAAGTTACTGACCTTATGTACTAAGCTTCCAGATAAATTGTTCTGATAATAGGAATGGTCTTGTTGGAGTAGCCTACAAAAAGACATATCAGCTATTTTTTGATGCATTAAGGTAAACATTCGAATGTCAACAAAATGGCCATAGAATCTAAAAGCAGTAATGATAAGTAACGATATACCAAGATAAGCGCTTACAGGTAATAAAAGATTCTCAATTACATTACCCTCCTGATATTTTACAGCTGTATCTAGAATATTTTTTACTAAATACTTTCTAAAAGACAAATCAACAGCTACCACCAGGGCAACTAAAGACATTATAAGTACATTAAGCTTGAATTTAGATACTATATTCAAGATGAACATCAATACACATTTGAAGCTATCAACTCTACTTCTGTTCATTTATAATGCTAGCTCCACTATGTTGACTTTTTTATTGAGAAATACAAGTAGTGAAAACCATAAATTTTTGTATATTTTTCCTGAGATGTCTCCAGCATCATGTAGTGCTGACGCTTGATTCAGAATAAGTAGCTTATATAAATCTCGCTTAGCCTCAGCAGTGTCGACTTCTAGTTGTATCTGTAATAAAAGTTAACCAGCTCTTGATAAGTTCTTCCATGTTTCTTGCTTGTATACTTTCCTAGTAGTCAAACAATGACAAGCATTCTCTCAGTATAGATTCTGTTAACTCACGACAACTGAGTATACCAAAAACTAAAGGCTGAGGTTTTGGAACGAAGGGAAGGTCTTGATCTTTTACAATCCACCTTGTTACATAAGCAAATCTATCTTTAACATATATATTCTTATCACTACCATGCTATAACCGTGAATCAAAAACTGTCGTATTTCCTGCTGAAATAGGTAGTGACTTAATTTTGTCATTTTCTCGGTTATTTGAGTACTGATCAAAAAAATATGGGTACCAAAAATCAACCAAAGGCTGTATTTCCCATTTATGACTGTTTTCTATAATTTGCAGTGCACCTGAAGTTTCACTGACATTATTCAAAGCTAACCAAACGGAAAAGTGGTAAGAATCATTGAAACTATAGGAGATGTCTTGATGGTAGGGAACTGCATGTATTAAATCTACAGTTTTACATATAACATTTGATTTTTTCTTCAGTATCTGACACTAAAGTGACTTATCAAGGTAATTTTTAATAATTTTATCTAATGATTGAGAGATAATTCTAGTTACTTGAGATGACACACTTAGTTCTTGGGATAGCTTTGATATCTTATTTATTATATCACTTAAAGGCGGAGTTATTAGCTCTAAAGGAACCAGATTTTTGATAATAAAAAAAAATCATTTTTTTGTAGTATTTCCATATGATTAACATCTGATATCGATAACTGATAAGTAATCTGTTAAAGGTACAACAGCAAAAATTTTGAATCCTTTTACTTGTTTTAGTATTTTTTCCCAATCGCTTAATATTCTTAGTTTACCTCCTGTTTCAACAATTACATTAATATCTACAGAGCCTCCAGCTGGAGAATGGTAATCTAAAATAGTTTCTATAAATAAAATACGAGATATACCTTTGACCAATTTTAAATAAGATAATACTTTATCATCATCATAATGCTGTAGAAAGCGGCAAAAGACACCTAATTCATAATTTGTAGCTGATAGTTCTTCCTGAGTTATAAGTTTGACTTATAAAGAGTGTATACCAAATAGCAATATATTCTTAGCACCATCTATATTAATCCTAGAATTAAACTCTTTAGTGTCAAACCTAGAATATCCTAACAATGCTTGGTAAAACGCTATTTTCTTATCTTCTGATGCTTCTCTTTCCTTAAAAGATTCAAATGAAGAGATTGATTCCTGTTTTGGTATATCGGCAATCTTTAACCAATTCTTTTCAGCGACAACTCTTGCCCACATTGTTGCTGCTTTGGGCAGAAATGGTATTTCCTTAAAACACTTACCTTTCGATGATAGTTACCACAAGTCGTTGTTCTTATCATAATCAATAAACCCTATTTACCACAATGCACTTAACAGCCTTTCTAGATTTGGTACAATAATATTTAACTTTTTAACAAATCAAGTTCAATACCAACGCTTGTTAGGTAAGTTTTCCAAAAGGCTGAAAGTTCTGCAGAAATCCTATGCACTTGAGATTCTTTACCTAAATAAAAAATACTAAACTTTACATTTCCGGTAATATCTATTTGTCCGAACAGATCTTCAAAACTTTCAACTTTTGCCATGCCATTATAGAATGCTTCTACCATTTTAAATCTCTGTTGGTAAACAGGATCACCATTAATATCTATACAAAACCAACCATGTTGATCTTCTGCTATAGAATACCCTTTATGAAAATCATTAAGATTCTTATACCATTTATTATGTACTAACTTTCCATAATGATTAATATGTGTAGCTTTACCATCTTCATAGACTACAGCGATACCATCCTTAAAATCTCCAACATAATCATATTCCTCCTGATAAATCCTGTTGCCATTTAAATTAATATGAAAACATTTATCATGTCTTCTAGCTACACAAATATCTTCCTGATAATTTCCAATCCATTGATACGACAGGGTGACACCCTGTATCATCTTCTACGGCTGCTCTATTGAAGTGGAATCCAACAATTTTTAGGAATCTATTATGATAAACTGCTTTTTCTCTTACATTGATATGATAAGCACCTGTCTAATCATAAACCGGTGCAAGATCGGGCTCATGAAATTTACCAGCCTTTATAAACCTATTTTCATACAAAGGATTTCCTAGTAATTCGTGAGACCTCTCACACGGTGAAGTTTTAATAGATTTAAGATTATCTTTGATTAATTGATCAAAGGTTTTCTCATGTTGCATGTTTTGCATAATTTATAATTTAAATAATTCTTTTGTAAGCTTAGGTACTCACTACTCTCCCATATTTCCTCGAGTTTAACCTCATTAACATTACCAAAATTTCCTAATGTCTTATGGAGTTCATCTGGAGCACAGCAAGGACTAAACTTTCCTTCATTGTTTATCCATGCTTCTTTACCTAAAAATGGGCATTGACCACCTGGAGCCAAATCTTTAATACCTTCTTGAGAAAGAATTGTAAAATTTTCTAATTTTATCTTTTTACCATTTGGCAATAGTATAACAGCGAGCGGACAATAGTCACAGTTGTAAATCAAGGGCCCTCACTAGGCCCGCACTAACGGCGAGTTTGTTTTTCTGGAAATGCGAAGTGGGGATATGTTCCCCATCAAAACCTTCGGGAAAGCTCGAGGACGAGACATATTGTTGGCGATTTTTAGAGAGAGAACGTGAAGTAGTAATCAAACGATAATAATATTTTAGACTTTCTGTGTGTAGTATAGGCATCCTTACAATAGCATATTATCTCTAAGTTCGTATAACCTTCTCACCTCCGTGTTCCATCTACTAAGTGCTAATTCATCTCTTCTCATAGATAGATCCTTAATTTCCTTAACATGCGCCCAAAGATGGTGTCCTTTAACTCTGTCTATGCCATTTTTTATGGCCATCTTAACTATGTCATAGAGTTCATGTAAATTACTTTTCAAAAATGTTAATTGTAAAGTAACCTTTCGCCTGTATCGCTAAAGTATTTATCTCTAACTTCAAAGAAAGTTTTTAAATTTACTGTTGCTACTTCCCATTTTGAACCTTTCATGATTCTTTCATGAGTTTCTTTAGTTGCCCCATTCCAGAAAATCTTAACTTCAGATAAAATTGGTACCAATAGTTCAGCCCATTTTCTAACTCCTTTAATAGGAAAAGAACCATTGGTCGTGAAGTTAAGCTTCAGGTCAAACTTATGGTACAAATTGATTATTTCATCAAAGCTTTTATAAATTAAAGGCTCACCCATAGTAGAAGGAATGATTTCCCTTAAAGGTGTGCCAGCTGCTTCCTTAATTACTTTTCTGATAGTTTCTATCGAGAGTATCTTAGGTTTTATTCCTTTAGCTTTATTCTCTTCTTTAACTTTGCTGTATGGTGAAAAACATTTGCACATTAAACAAGCAAAATTGCAGTAATCTGGATTAGTATCAAATGTAATTCTCCAAGGACCGAGTTTCACAGCTACTGATTTGCCTTCCTTTTCAATAGCATTACTGTAAATCTTGTTAAGTTTCTCAGTATGCTCACTTATAGAAGGTATATTTCCATTTTCAGTATAAGAATAGCCTTTTTTGGTAAATTTACTATATAACTTCTGATCTGTAGATAGGACTTGCATTTTTTCTGACAAACTACTTGCATCTCTGTGCTTAAATAATAGTCCATCTCTTACATATTCTGCCATGCCATCATAATCGGCTGTTATCACTGGTATTCTAAGTTGCTGTGCTTCGTGTATTACTAATGGTAAATTTTCACCCCAAATTGAAGGAACGACTATTGCATTAACTTTATTAAATACATCAGTAACTATATTCTTATTATCATAACTTCCTATCCATTCTATTCTTTCTTTAACAACAGGTGAAAACTGATCAGATCGCTTTTAAAGATTTAGATTCTTCTCTTGCTGCTCCCCAAATTCTAAGTTTTGCTTTAGATGATAAGTGAGAAAAAGCTTTCAATAATAGATCAACACCTTTTTCGGGAGTATGAGTACCAATATAACCAAAAATAAACTCTTTTTCTTGTACTCTATTTCTATTCTTAAGACAAGATCAAAACCATAATCAAGATAAGAAATTTTGTTTATTGGAACATTAAAATCTTGAGTAAATTTATCCATCAAGAATTTCGTTGGGGAAATAAATAATCTATATAGTCTATTATTTTCCTTGTGTGCTTCATTCTAGTTGCAGCACATTGTTCCCAATAATTTATGTCTAAATTCAGGAATTCTTCATCTCCTGTAAAATATCCCTTGTAACATTGGGTTGCACGTTTTTGATCCTTTTGTCCATCACAAAGCCATAACAAATCTTCAGAATTGTGTTGAATAAACCTTCCTCTTGGACACATTAACCAAAAGTCATGTAGCGTAAAAATTGTAGGTATATTTTCTTTAAAAGCAATTTCTGGTAAAGTAATTGATAGATGATTAAGATGACCAAAATGTATAAGATCTGGCTGAAAGTTATCTATTACTCTTTTAAATTTTATATCTACTTCTTTATATCTACATCATTAATAAATTTTTAACAATATTTAACTGTAGGTATATTAATTAAATGCAGTAAGATTCTGGAATCACTACGATCTAGGGCTGTAGTATAATGAAAATCAGGTAAAGAGTTATTTTCATACCTAGTAAATACTTGTACCTCATTATTTGCTAGTTCATGAACAAAAGTTTGGCTGTAAACTTCTGAACCAGCACTATAATAAGGAGGGTGACCATGAATAACTTTTAATATTTTCATATATTATCATATCTATATTGTTAGGATATTCTTGTGTATTGTTCTGTAGACTTTTTATAAATTTACTTAATCCTACTTCTAATGAATGCTTTGGAGACCAACCAAGTAGCTCTTTAGCTCTAGTAAAATCACCATGGATCTTAGTTACGTCAAAATTTCTTGGAGGATAAAAATCAATTGTAGAATCACTTTCCATGACTTTTAATATTGTTTTTGCTAAGTTTTCTAGAGTACATGGGCTATTAGTAGTAAGATGAATAGCAGGACAAGAAGATTTTTCGCTTCTTTGTAAATATTTAACAGTTAAGCATATACCTTCTATAACATTATCCAAGTAGGTAAAATCAAAAACACATTCTTTACCTTCTATTTCAATTAGATCACCTCTTAATGCATTAATACAGAGTACGGGAATTACTCTACTGTTATGATCTAGTAAACCATCATATACATTTGAAAAGCGTAATATTGCTATTAAAATCTTTTAAACTTGTTACTTGTTCCTCAATAAATGCTTTACCTTTGGCATAATTATTTATTGGATCGATACTAGTAGATTCTATAACCGGCAGTTCCTTCTGCTCTCCATAGACTTCCCTACTACTTGCACATATAAACCATGGTTTATTTGGAAGTGACTTACATAACCCTAAAAACTGCATTGTACCATCAACATTAAGTATAAAAAATTCATTGCTACAAAAGGATAATATTAATAAAAAGTAACAATGCGCAATATTGAAATAAAAGCAAAAATTACCGATCTGTCAGATACAGTTTCTCGAATTAAGCAGTTAACTGATACTGATTGTACCGTTATAAAGCAACATGATACATTCTTTAAAGTAGTTGAAGGAAGATTAAAATTACGAAGATTTGAAGTAAAAGATACATTACAGTCTATTTTTTTTTTCATTTATGCTTTACGTCGTTCATAAATTTTTATGATGAAATACTTAAATTTATAATTAATAGTCTGTAGTATAAACATCAATTTTATAAATCCACAAAGTTTAAATTCTTTTAAGAATTAATATATGTATTATCAATGTGTATTTATCAATTCTTATAAAAAAAAATTTTAGACATTTTTGATGATATAAGCATTTAACAAAAATTATTTATGTCAGTAGTATTTTCAATACCGTGCAATATAGTAGGAAATTTTTTTTTTTAGAATGGTTCAGGAGAGTTAATTTATTATAAAAGATCTAATATGTCGGGTCCAAAACTTTGTAATTATGAAAAAGCAGCATTAGAGGCTAATGCTTGTATTGAAATTAAAAATATTTTGAGTGCTTCAAATGGTTGCATAGGTACCGTGGAAAAAACAAGGCAATTGTACATGATTGGACAGACTCGTATACATGTTGATGACGTTGAAGGCTTAGGAAACTTTTTAGAATTAGAGGTATGTAAATAATAGCTAAACTATAGATGTTTATGCATTTATACCATACTGGAGTCGTTAAACAACATGTAAACTAAGTACATGGTAATTATAAATAAGTGATAAAGTATATAAAATGTAAATTAGGATAATACTTTAAATTATTTAGAAAGAAAAAACATTTAATATTTAAATACATGTTCTTTTTACCTGGAGATTTGGCTACAAAATAAAACTGAGAAAAGAAATACAATATATATGGATGTTTGATATTAACAATAAATTATTACAAGTAAAACATACAAAAATCAATGAATGAAACTTGAAGTTTAATTTGAATGGAACATTTCTATAGTATGTCAGTAATAAAACAGAAATTGTAAAGTCCCAAATATATGTACGTATATAGTTGTTAGTTAAACTTTATTTACAATGTTCTGATAGCAGCAATTTAACAGTAGTTGTATGTTTTTATGTGATAGTGGAATTAAGTCACTTTTCATGTGTGATATGTTTTGGCTGTTTTATTCAAATTGTGCTGGCAAAGCATTTTCTTTATTGAAAGAAACTTTAACATTAGTTTCCAACAATAAAGGATATTCCGCAAAATTCAAATTTAAGTCAATACATATGCATCATTTTAAAAAAATAATTATTTTGGAAATATACTTTCTAGTAGAACTGAATTCAAATAAAAGATTTTAAAATATGCACCATTCAAAATGTGTTAAATCATGGTAAATAACAATGGTAGTAAAAATAGAATTGTGCTTGTTTCCTAACCTGTGTTATTTTAAAATTGTACAAAAGGAGAATTAGGTATGTTTGCACAAATCTGTAGTTTTAAAATAATATATTATTGGTAATAATAAAGAGTTTGAATTTTTGCTCTACTTGCAAAAAATACAAAAATGCGAGTGAACATGTTAATTCTTAAAAGATGATGTATTATTATTGTTTAGGTAGTTCTAACCAAGGAAGACGATGAATATAAGGGGGAAAAAATTGCACAAGATTTAATGAATAAGTTAGGTGTAAAGATTCAAGATTTGATATCAGAAGCCTATATAGATTTACTTAGTAAAACCACTGTGTAATTACAATAAAATGTGTATATTTTCATATATTTGTAATATAACTTTTTATAACTTTATCCCAAAACTACAAATACAATAAACAGTTATTAAAACTACCTTATCAGCTGTTTATATGAAATAATGCATATCTTCTTATTCTTGTACTTTGTTACAATAATATGTATCAGATAGTTACAATTAAACCATGGATACTTTGTATATTCTGAATATTTTAAATAACTTATTTCATTTTTTTTGTATGTACCATCTAATTCAAGTATTTTTTACATGCTTTAAGATTCTATAAATACATAAACATATGCAGTTATAGTATTTACATAATTTGAGTTGAATAATTTAAAAAATATGTAATTATATTCTTCAAACGCACTGTTTATGCGCCAGGGAATATTAAATAAATAATTCAAAGTATACTGTATTAGAAAATTAAATAAAGTGCGACGCAGAAACTGAACAAAAATATAAACGTTTATAACAATATGAATGATAACACAAGCGACATTATAATATACGAGAGTATGCTCGTTAATGTCTAAGATTATTGGAGGTCTTTGAAAATGTAACCTTTTGGCGAAAAAAAGCTTTTTAAAAATTGTATTTGAAGGAATAACAAAGGGGATGAATTTTCTGATCAGTTAAACTTTTATTTTGGTGATTGGCAAGGAAGCGTCTGACTTTGTGTCATTCGTTAGATAAATATATACCCTCACCTTCAGGTAATACAAATATCCGGGAAATTTTCAGTCCTGACCGTAGCTCGAACATCCCATGATCCTTCTTTACTGATCAAGACGTCTAAATTTATGGATACTAAAGAAATGTTAATGGAAATGTTAGTTCAAGAAACAAAGGCAATATCTTTTAGAGATGTTCGTATAGAATTTCTTAGAACCACTAAAACAATTTATTTTATTGAATATTTTGACGCTGTTTTATAGTGCACCGCAATTAGCTAAAACTACGACGACCTATCCCTGCGCCGCTCGTGTAGATTTTCGATATTGAATGTATTTTATAACATACAAGTGCAAATACACAGTATAAATATAATATTACAATTTTGTTATATGTAAAATGTTTCGTTACAGCAATATGTAATTTATCGAATAGTATGTACAATTTGTACATTTCATTTTAGATCAAAAGAACAGAGAAAAAAGGAATGATAAAGAAACAACCAGCGGGTAACGAAAAACCAATGATATTTTACTATCATAACCAGGATATGTTCCAATGATAAAACTTCCCACGCTTCCCTTCCTTCCTTTCTGATGATCATATTTGCTTCTTACGTTCCGTATGCACGAGTTCCAATTCTTTATTGCCTTTATTGTTACTAATACTGTGCTTTTATTTCGCCGATTGCTTAAAGATGAGAAACATTTAACAATACTGTTGTTTTAAAATGCAGTTTTTATTTTTCTACTGTATTTTTGAAGTATTTAAAAATCAAGTTTCTCAAACTCTTACATGAAAAACTTTCAATGAATAATAACAAAATCTTTTACTAAAAGTGGTTAATTAGAATTATTCAAACCTTGTTCTTTACAAATACTTTTAGAGCATTTCTAATATACCAATATAGGATGATTTAAATGTTCTGTTAATATATCAGGTATATGATTCCAAAAAAACTTTTTCCTTGCTAATAATCAGCTAAAAAACTTTAGTTTCTACTTGTGAAAAACTATTGTTGCTAGTACACTGAACTCTGCATTTACATTCTTTCGTTGTCTATGATAGTGTATGCTTCAGCACTCAGTACGCAGTTGCCGCTACTCTACTGTTTTTACAACATCGCTATAGTCGAATGTATAACGGGTGACCTTAAAAATTAAATTTATCTGATTGCAATAATTGTGAACATTGGCCTGGGATAATGGCCTATCTAACCTAATCTAAACTGAATCTAATGGGTTCAGTAACAAATTAATTAAGCCAATATTCAAAATCGTTGAAATCAATGAAGTTTGATTTTTAATTTTACTCGCAATACGATTAATTTTTGGCCGTAGTGATACATTTATAAAAACAGTAGAGAAGTAACTATTCCACGGTAACGCATACACCGTCAAGTACACATAAGCATACGCCGAAATTAATATAGAAGTATTCGTGTTTCTTACGAATATCTCCGGAACTAAAACTGTCTGTCATTGTATCTAAGGAAAAAGTTGTTTAGAATCATGGTTCTGTAACATGTTAGAGGAGGATTGAAATTATCCGATGTTTGTATATTAGAGACTGGTTTTATTTTTTTATTTTTTCAAATAAGGAAATTAAACTTTGTTTTCGGAAAAGAAGAAATTATTGTACGGCCGTACAAATCAAATAAAAAGAAATGAAAAATTGTACGATACTTCTTAATTACATACGAGTGATTACAGTTATGTTATGTTTTTTCAGCATTTGTAAAAATGATATTCAATTATAATTAAAGATTGATGCAATGGCCAGTCCTAACAGTTTGACTCGCTACTCATCAGTGATACTTAAAGCGAAAGAAACTAACTACAAGTGTCCTGCACGTGTGAATAGTAACTATGTAACTGGTTTGGGTTACGTACATTTGTAGTACATTTGTTTTACGCGTGTACTACAGTCGTTTAATTATAAATGTTTAGTTATCAATAATTTTGTTTAATTAACGTTGGTAATTCTATTATTACTATTATAATACTTAATCATCTTGTAAGCAGTCAATTTTAAAAATAAAAGTTCTGTACTTTATTTGGTGATATCTGTTATCTTTCTTAAAATTTAATATTCATGTTATATTTGTGATGTTGTAAGTTTAATATCTTACAAAAATCAACTGTTTATTGTAATATAAATTCATGAATAATACATAACAAAAAATTCAAATAAGTGATATATCGTGTTTAATGTTTAGAAATATTGTCCGTAGAACAAAGACGACAGGATAAATCTTATATAATTAATATACTTCATAAAAAATACATACATGTCCTGTATTAAAATCTATTAAAATAAAATAATAAAAAAATTATTTAATATACATTTTATAAAGCAAAAGAATGAAAGTAAAATCTTTTAATTATGGAAAAGAAAGCAAGCAGAAAACATGTAAATATAAAATTCTGATTTCTAACAAATATACATATGTTGTTTTTACAGCTTCCCTCGCATATATTCCCCTACTCTTCATTCTGTGAGCTCTACCATTCCCCTTAGCCGCCACTAGCACCGTCACTTCGTTCGGAGAGTACGGGCGAGAAAGGGATCTCATTCTACGTACAGCACTGGCTGCTATCGGAGGTTTTTAACAAAGACTGTGCGAGAAACGCGTCGTCAGGCGTACACAGTGTGGCGTTGCCTCTCGTCCTTTTCTCGGCTTGTGATATAGTTCTTGCTTTTTTCGTGCCATCCAATCTCGTGGGTCGTTTCATTAATCGTTTTTCCAGTGCCAATTTTTCTTTACATCCATTTTTTGAAGCAGAATCGCAAGCGGAGTCTTAAACCAAGATATTTTACGAAAGATACACACCAAGTTAGGTAAGATGTTCCCAGTTATTTCTTTTCTTTTTTTCTTTTTTTGATGTTTAAGCTCGATGCGCGGACATTTTCTTCGTTTCTTGTATTATTGTAGAATGCAAAATTGGTTAATGTAAATAAAAATTCACGATTTAGATTTGACGCGGTCTTTTTTGTTTGAACATCATGAAAACAATAGCGCTTTAGATAAATACTTAACATTCGATTAATTATAGGTAGTGCTTAAAGTGTGATTTGAAAATTATGTATTGTATATTATTGTATAAGTCGTAAATTTAACTGTTTTAGATGCATTTTTTCGTCAAGAATTGTATGAATTTAATGAGTCATTAATATATATGAGTAGAAAATGCTGTGTAAACTCTTACGTGTTTAGTCTTTTTTCAAAGTGAAATAGTAAACAAGAAGTTGAAGTTAAAGGTGTTAATGTTTCCATGATAGAAAAAGATATTTTGTAAGCTTTAACCTATTGTTTATAGTCTTTCTTATTTATAACACGAATGGATTGTAAAAATCATTAATCATTAATATAATTTTTTTGATTCTTGTGCTTCCTTAAATTGAAAATACATTATTAATGGATGCAAAACATGTGTTGTAAATTTTAAGATCTTTGATTCATTTGAAATTACAGGTTATTTATTTTACATACTTGTTATATTACCTCTTTAAATATGGAGTATTCATAATATATTTGTATTTCTATCTAATTTATATAAATATTCTATTTATTGAACAATATGTTTATAATTCTTTCATATATTCAAAGTATTAAACAAATTTATGGAATTAGTAATGTTGTTTTGCTTTAAAGGAGCTTTAAAGTTTTAGTTCGAAATTTAGTTTAGTTCGAAAGGAGCTCTCTTTTGACAAAATAAATCGAAAATATACAATAATGTTTTGTTATATGCAACTCTTGTTTTGAAAAAATTGGAATTGAATATGTTTCTTATTATTTTTGACGAAATTCGGTTATAGTAAGGAAGATGATAATTTCAACAATTTGTTCGCTACTATGTGCTATAAACTAATAAATGCAATTAAACAGTGTTTATGAAGTCATTATAAACCTACTGCTAAAATGATTTATTAATACCGTCTATGATGTCGTTATTTTCACGTCTATTGACCATGCCTCGAATTAAATTTATCATGCTATATATTTGTATTTCGACAGTGCCATGCAGAATATTGTCTGGTAATATTATAACTGCGATTTTATTTATTCTAATTATTTTAATTATTTTAATTAATATTTAGTCATATTAATAGTTGACTTAACGAGAAAATTGTTGAACTTTCCATTTTCCTTAAAATAATGGAACATGTAAAACGTTTTCATTCCATATTTATTTAGTATTTCAAAAGCAATTTGCTTTATCTGTTGTATAGTAATAATTGGGTGACCCTATGTATCATTGACTCAGTGATTCATTGAAGTTTCACGAAAATGTATTTATCTCGAATACTAGGTTGAATTTTAATTTACAAATATTGATTCATTAATTAATGATTCATTGAATTCAGAAAATATTTTATTCCATAGAATTAAAAAGATTCAACTTGGAATGCATTTAATGATTAATTAAATTTCAACAGGAATTTAAGTCAAAATTGAGATATAAATAAAATTTATATTATATTATAGCGATGAATTTAATAGGTTTAATATTTTGTTATATCTAAAACATTTTATTTATGTGTCTTAGCTTATAGTTTTAAAGAAATTTACCGTTTGCTATATCCGTTTTCAGATGAAATATGTTGTCCATGGTTTAGATTTGGAAACTTGAACAATAGAGAAGGAGAGAAAATGGTTCAAATATATTCTTATCAAACAGTGCTTGCAATATTATTATTCGCAACGACTATCATATCAAGTAAGTAATATTTATTATAGTCCTTCATTTTTTGTGTATTTATTAGAATTAGGAATCTTATTATTTAAAAAATTATAGCCAACTATTATTCTAGACTAAATTAAAGTTGTAGGTAATTTTATGCATATTATACATAACAATTTAAACAGAATATTTGTATCTCTATAAGCGTTTTTTTATATAGCATTAGATGTCTCTTTAAGTTATGTAAAATGCTTTGAAAAGTTAAAAAATATGTTCTGCAATATGCTTTGCTAACCTTTTATTGCTTGTATCATAATGACATAAAAATTTTATTACAACAAAATTATTATAATTCATCTATTCATAATCAGAACATACTTTTCATTCAATGCTTTTATGGGAATACATTTTATCCACCATGATTAGATAGTGATTCGACCTCTTAACCTGGCTTCCTCCTAAATTCCTCTAGTTTATATCGGTTTAAAAAATTTGAACGTCTTAGAAATTTAAGATTTTAAAATCAAAAGTTATTTACTATCATTTCTAACATCTTTAACCGTTTTCATAACACAGTATCTTATTCAAATAAATTTTGAATTTGCAAAATTATCAATTTCAACCATAACCGCTAATATCGAAATATATCACTATTACCAGTAATATTTGTTATATCCGGTATTATTTGTTAATAATACATAAACAGTATTTTGAAACAGTAACTATACTAAAAATGTAAGATAACAGCGTTCCTTAGTTACACCTTTATAAATAGTAAAAGTAAGTTGCAGTAAAAATACATTGATAGTACCCTGTTATAATTTTTAATAGAAAATTACTGTAATTACAAAATTTAGTTATAATAATTTTTAAGGAGCTAAAATTATTTAATATATAATATTACACAGAAAAAATAAATGTTTCGTATTTTATATTGTTTTTTATTATCAATGAATATTTATATATTTACAGAGTATAGAGTGTCTTAAAAATCATAGAACAAGCGGCTAGATGGTGATTCTATATTAAAGAATAAGTTGAAAAAAATAATAACATTTTTTTACATTTGGTTTAATTTTGGAAAAAAATTTAATGTAAATAATTCTTAAATATATTTGTGATAAAGTTATTTGTAACATGAAAAATGATAATTTCAAGAATTTTTGCATTAATTTAATAATTAATGTATAATTTATAAATTAAAAGAGCGTAAATATTAAAACCGCTGAAATAAACAATCAGTCATTATTCTTTATGGTATGGTTGATATACTACTATACATATTATACTATTCTGAATTCAGTTAAAAGTAATAATATCCGTAACAACGCTGATTAATAACAATTTTATTAATGATTATATTTACTAATTTATTACAATCATTATGACATATACCAGTTGTTGAATTAATGAAACAACAGTGTTGAAATTGTCATCATCATTGCCATAAAATATTGTTGTATAACTATTTTCAAGAATTTTCCAATTCAATTTTTTTCTAAAACAAAGACAACTACGGAAAGATGTTCTTTTTTCTGAATTACTTTTCATGTAGAATCATCACTGAGGCACTTCAGCGATAATTTTTGACACACGTTTGTATTAAAAGAATATATAAATAATCCATATTTGATATATGAGTTACGTAATGTTAGTTTATCTATCTAGACGCGATCTATTTTGGACGAATTTTTAATTATTTAAAAAAAAAAAAAAAAACTATGTCCAGTACGATGCAAACCCTGCTCAAAAAGCAGGCAGCGGTTACGCGACAAGACTCTTAACCGAATTTTATTTTTTGTAATTATGATCGTAATTATATCATGTTTGGTGTCATTTTAATCAGAAAGACGAGACAAATACGATGGTAAAAGTTCCATTGACGAAAAACCAAAAATAAAGAATTTTGATTTTTGAATTTAAAAGACAGAACACGCACGAGTCTTTCATGTTTGCCGAACGTCTCGAACCTCAGTCCCTCGTTGTTTTTGTGTCGCTATCTCTTTCTACGTTCGGCTCACTACAAAGAATGTAGTACCTATTCCATAAATGTGAATCTCCAGACCCGAAGTTTTCACACTTATGGAGAGAATACTGTAACGCAAACATGTCACGCGGCAATATATACTGTAATGCTGCGCAACGAACTAATTTCTGTTGGTCTCTTCCACGAACACAAAAGGATTCATTGCCGCAGTGTGGACGGATTTCTTTGGATTTGTCGCGTTTATCCTTTTTCTTGCCTCCTTTAATTCATTTTAAGCTAGAATTACGTCCTGTTCCATTTTCAGCAACAAACACTGAACTGATGGCGAATGCGCGTTCATAGTTCGGAATTCATGGTTCGTTCCATGCGCGGCGCGTGTTCGTAGTACAATCGAAACACCGCGCAAACCTTATACATAGTGCCATTTGCAGTCGCAGCGCGCTCGTCTGTTTTTGCTTAACGAAAGTATAAAACTTATTTATTTTTTATTCTTTTTTTATATTTGTGACATTTTTCTGATTAAAATGAGACCAAGCACGACTTAATTCGGGATATATAGTCAGTTACAAAAGTATTCGTCCATTTACCGTATACGATGTATATGGTTGAAATGGAAGGCAAATAAATGAATAATTTTTTATTTGAAAGTATAGAAGTGAACCTTTATTTCCGTAAAAAAAAACACCATTCGCGAAAGTTGATAAATATCTAATGGAAATAGGGTATGGTTTATATAGTTTAGAATAAGTTGTTCAAATAAAATGATATAAAATCTGAATCTTTATTTCTTTAAACACGAACGATGTCTGCACTGTTCGAAAGCTAAAGCAGAAGTAAAAATATCAAAAGAGAAAGCTAGGAAGAAGAAAAACATCTATTGGGGGCCCTCTTGAAGGAAAACTCAGAGAAGTGCCCATGTGTTGTTTATTACTCGGCCCTTTCCGGAGAGACAAACTGCAGGCCTTCAATTTCTGACCTGAAGACTGTTAAACTATAAAAAGACATTGTCACTTTCCTTCGACACTCGACTTATTTTTGCAGCTAGTTATTCCAACAATATCATACAGAAAGGAAAATTTAACGAATATGTCATAGTATATCAGAAAATAGCAACGCAAAAGTATTCGTCCACGGTCTATTATGTTAAGTAAAATACTTGAATACGTTAAAATAAGCGAAAAACAATATTCTCAGTAGCGATTGTGTTTTGTTCACTAACAACAATTCCGCACAATCTGTCTTTAACAAGCACGCAAAAGTGGTTGCAAATGTACCTTGTAGTATATATGTACTTTGTTGACCAGTGGTATAAAACAACGGATCATATGTATATGTATGTATTATGTATGTACATATATGTATACAGAGTGGTGGCTGGACGGGTGGTACAACCGAGCAGGGAGTGATTCTCTGTGTAAAAATAAGTCGAAAAAAAAAAGAATAACATTTTTTCGTTTAACGCTTCGTCTTCGAGAAAATCGAATTTGAAAATTCTATCCGCGTACACGTTCTATCAGTACGCGTGCACTGGACTGTCTCTCCAAGTCATTGTTCGCTACAAGTTTCCTTTTGCATTCTAATATTGACGTTTCTAATGTCTACATCTTTTCTTCAACCATACGGCTTTCTTCTACTTTTATACCGTCTTCATCAGGCAAACTGTGACAATGTCTAGTTATAGCAACCGCGGATATGTCGATATGATAAATGCTTTAGGAGCTTGTCATAGAAATGCAACAGCAGCAGCCGAATATTATAGGTAACAATTTCCAAATCGTCGTTATTTGGACAGGGGAGTGATACGCAGGGCAGAGCAAAGATTAATAATCCTAAGATAAGTATACGAAAACTTAGTACTCATCATAATATCAGTACCAGAACTATTGGTCGCAATAAATAATATTAACATTAATATTAGCATTTTTTATTTATAATACATATTTAATCCTAAAAATGGTATAGCGCACGCGTACTGGATAGAGTTTTCGAACTTAATTCTCTCGAAAATGAAGCGATAAACGAAAAAATGTTATTCTTTTTTTTTCGACTTATTTTTACATGTAGTATCACCTCCTGCACGGTTGTACCACCCGTCCGGCCATACCCTGTATAATAGCGGAACACACGACTCGCCTTCCTGCAATGAAAGTACACCGCGTCCTTTTCCAGTTTATAGTGACGTCAATTTTTTAGGCTCCATCGTTTTGAAGGACTCATTTTGAAGGGGAAGTTTTTTTTTAATTTAATCCTTTCACGCCCCTCACAAAAAAAAAACGCAAAAAAGAATTTGTTTAAATTTTTCGATATTTTATAACAAATTGACGAAGCCAAAAAAAAATTTAGAATAGACCAATAATTTATGAATAAAACAAAAGAAAATTTATCTAAATCGGATGAGTAGTTTCTGAGAAAAAAATTCGTAAGTGAAGCCTATTTTCGGCAAAATGGGCAAAAATTGCAAACTTTGGAGGCTTGTTATTTCTTAACAACTTCGAAACCGGCAAAATGATGACTTAAATCCCTCTTAATTTCACATGAACTACAACATATTTTAGTTAGAGCAAAATCGCAGATTGTGAGGTCTAAAGGTGATCGATTTGGCGTGGAATGACCCAGTACAATACAGTATGTTCTAAAACAATTTAAAGAAGAGAATGTGATTATAAATAAATCGCGATCAGACAAACCCAGGTAATTGACTCCGCATGAAGAGACAAGTATTGTAAGAGTTGTTAAAAAGAATCCGCATATTTCCGGAACAGAATTGCAGGAAAACATGCTATAGGCGTCAGGAAAAAGTTGTCAGTGTCGATAAAATTCAACGTATGCTGCATAGAGCAGGTTTTCAGAGTGAAAAGGGTCGGAAAACACCATGAATCAATGCTACAAACAGAAAGAAGAGATTACAGTTCGCCAAAGAGTATATTTCAAAGACAGAAGAATTTTGGAAATGCGTTATCTTTAGAAATAACACAAAAATTTGTGTTTCTGATGTCCATCATATAGATGTATGGCGAAGACCGAATACAATTGTATATTAAAAAGAAAATTTGACACCTAGAGTCAAGCACGGAGGTGCATCATTGATGATGTCGGGAAGCATGTAATCCACTGGAGTTGGAGAGTATCATTTTTTAGAGGATACTTTTACAGTGGATGTATTTAAATACTCTAAACGAACATTCATTGGTAAGTACCAAAAAACTGGGTATAAAAAATAATTTCATATTTCAACAAGACAATGACTCAAAGCATACTGCTCGCATTGTCTAAAAATGAATCCTTTGCGATACCCTGTATTACCGTCGAACATCACCGTAACCGCCGGTCGTCAAACCCATAGAAAATCTAAAGGGTCGGAATTAAAAAGAAAATCAAACAAAGACCATCGAAAAATAAAAATGAATTGAAGGAGCGATTTAAGAAGAATGGCAAACAATATTTATATAGTTTACAGAAAAATTAATAAAATCAATGCCTAGAAGATTTAAAGCTATAATTACATCTAACGGATATACTACAAAATGTTAAGTTAATAACATTAAACAACTAATTTTAAGTTGAAAATATCTATAGTTTAACAAAATCATCGATGGACGAATATTTCTGCGGAGCCTTTTGCTGACATACAGCAACATATTTCTTATCTTTTCCTTGCCGTACGATATTTATCAATTTTCGCGAATGGTATCTTGTTTTACGTTAATAAAGGTTTACTTTTATACCTTTAAAAGAAAAATTGTACATTTATTTGCCTTCCACTTCAACCATATATATCGAATACGGTAAATGGACGAATACTTTTGCGGCTGACTGTATTTACGTGTAATAAGTTATCAGTGTAAAGGCCGCGATATGAGCGAAACTTTGGAATTACATATAAATATGAATAGAATTACGTCATGTTTGGTTTCATTTTAATAAGGGTAATGTCACGAATATGATGGACAATGTTATGTAAAAAATGGATTAAAAATAAAATGCATTGGCATAGTAAACCATTGAACAGACTTTCGGACTTTGCCGACTGTCATAATCGCAATGTCGCTTTCTTTTTCACTCGCTATTCTTATCTACATTTGAAATTTATTATCTTCAATTACACCAGTAAATATAGGCCAAATTATATTGTATTTGGTCTCATTTCAACCAGAAAAATGTGAAAAATCTATTGGTAAAAGTTTGACAACGAAAAAATGAAAAAAAAAGTTTCATATTTGCATTGATCTTGTCTCACTGATACACCCGAACCAGGATCACGTTATATTTATTTCTCGACGAGCGAGTTTCTGGCGGTCTCGAGGGGTCTTCCGCCCAGTAGTGGGGATAACTTTTTCGCTTATATTGTATATTATTATGTATGAATTATTACTGTAATATTACATCATTCAATGCAAAAGGACAACGCGATTTTAGTATCTCCCTCTAACAGTACTATCACCTTTTTATGGTACGATTTATCTTGTGTTTAAACGCGGGTAAGGCGAAATGTATGATTAAGTAGATGTAATAGAATCTCATTATTTCCGTGTACCTCTACGCGTCAAGTAGAAAATAACGAATAGTCACTGTCTTCGCAGCAATTTCTATCTTTTTTTCTCTTGCAAGTTGCTTCATAATTCAAATCTAGTCTTATGGTGGATGAGTACGCAAAGATGTATGAGCAGAATGCATTCTTAATCGAGCATTTATTTAAGAGTAAAATGTCATGGTTTCACTATGTAACATAAATTCGTATTTTAATTGCCAACAATGTGACAGAAGTTTTAATCAAAAAATTAAATCTTTAGAACATCTTCATCGCATTTTTTAAAAATTTGTCATCAATTCATTGATCAGCACATAATAATTAACAATTCTTGTTGAATAATTTACAAATTACCGTAGCTAAGTTTACTAGAGATTGTATGTTTAATATCCTTAATACCTTTCATTGGATACATGAAAATCCTTAAGGCATATTTAAAATATATTTTCAAATTGTGCCTTTAACTGAATACATCAAATTGTATAACCAGTAAATTAAATAGTTGATATCCTTTTCTTTATGAATAATTTTCTATTTAAGCCATATTTAAATTTTCTACGTGATAATCTATTCGAATTATTAAAAGATCTGTCTCTTAACATTTGAAAAATATTTACTTTGTTAGCATATTCAAGCATCATTGCACTTCGATAAAAATACCAAGTAACGTTTTAAAGAGTCCATATCTTTTCTGAATTGTAAAGTAGTTTGACCACCGTAGTCCACGAACTTGACATCGTTATATTGTTATTTACGGAAATACATTGCCTATTGTGTACAGTTATGGATGCAATATAGGGAAGTTGTAAAGTTTGTCAGAAACTAAAATTCATACAATTTTAAGGTGAAAACCGTTGATAAAGGTCTTTAACGCTGTAGAGTCGCACTTGTTTGTTTACGGCCATTTTATTTGTTTAATAATGTTGTTGAATTAATAATTAGTATGCAAAGTGTTTCCGATTTGGTAATACATCGTAAAATGTCGTGAATTTACATGTAAAAATAAATAAAGAATATTTTCCATATAGTCATTAATATCATTAAAACACGCGTAAATAACACTATAAATTATAAAGATAAACACAGTTTAGTGATATTAATAATTATATTTACTGAATTATAATATTTATTAATTATTGAATGAACACAGCTTATTGTGACTGTCATTTTTTGTGACATGAACAAATTTTTTCCTTAAATACTTAACGGCTTTTTAAATTCAACTTTCTCGAAAATGAAGCCATATATATAAATATTTTATACGATCTTTGGCTTATTTTTTCATATAAATGCACCTCCGTTTTGCTTGCACCACCAGATTGGAAACATCATGTATATACTTTTGTCATGTGCGGGTTTTTTATTTGTTCTCTTCACAGCTGTTTTATTTCTAACAATTTTCAAAATATAACTCGGCCTATTTGTATGGTACATCTTTGTACGTGCGGAATTTCGTGGCCAGTAGGTATTTTCGACAATTCTGTCAACAGAACTTGAAAGGCTTGATTTTAATGATCATCGCTAAATGAGTGGCTTATATTACAACTTCGTTATATTGTGTCTGCGTCTATACCTCAGCGACCAATTTTGTCACCTCTGCTTCAAAAATGCAACACATTATGGACGTACTAGGAGTGATACGGGATTGATGAAAATTGGACATTTTATCATGGTAAAAACGGCCGTATTGTAAACTATGACAAATGCGATAGGCATTTAGATTCCTTTCATTCGAGATTCGATGAAATTCTCAATAAAATTTTATATTTTTTCCAGATGTTGCAGATCCACAATATGCTAGGGACAGGGTACCGATCAGAGGTAAGTTCCGTTTCCTTAGCCACTAAAATATGAATACTTTCAACGGTTAATGGCAATTAATCATTACTCTAGAATTTCAACAGAAACATTTTAATATAAAAAAATAGTATACATATAGGACGATTTATGGGACGGACAATAAAAGTAATTAGATTGTGTTGCTCTGTAAACCATGATTTGAAATTTTATTAATTATTCTACAACGATTGCTTATAAAATATTATTCACAGCCTCACCTGTAAACCAAGAAACAACAATCCAAGTTTACTATCACCTCTCTATTTACCCTAATATAACGTCTATTTTTCTATACTCTTTCTTACACCTCTAAATCTCGTTTCTATATCTCCTTTTCCCACGTGCTCTTCTACCCGATCGCTCTATCCGAAAATCGGTCAAAGGACGCGCGCAGTATGCGAAGCGCGGCCAATTTAAATCAAAGAAAGTATACTTTCTTTACATACATATACATATAATGTATTATAATTGTTTAAAAGGGCAGCTAATATTTAAACTATTTTTATACATTCAAATTCAATGTATCTAAAATGTATAAATCAGGGATAAGCATTGGGGCAAAGACACGTTATTTGAAAATTCATGTAAATAAACTCGATACTTTGGATTTCATTAGTTTACTTACACCTGAACACTATTGAAAAGTTGTAAAACCTGAAGACCTTATTACATTATCAAAATTAATCCAAAACTATTGCAAAACTATTAATTTTTTCTGTTTGGATAAGTTTTCTTAAGTCAGTGTTCAAAGAATGAATCCTTACTCGCAATGTAAAGCATTACTTATAATGGCAGTTTCAGAATTTTTGCTTGGGAGGAGTAAAATACTTAACAGTATGTCTTTGAACCTTTTTTACTTCTGCATCCTTCTATAATTTGGTTATCACGCATCTTTTTATATCTTTATTCGTTAGCAATCTAAATAATCTAAATTACGAAATAAAATCATGGTATAACCTGTAATTAAATAATTTTGCTTAAGAAAACATAACAAAATATACTAGTAAAAGTAACTTTTGCAATACAATTTCTGTTCTATGCTTGAGAGGTTAAAAATAAAAGCTATAGAGAAAATTCATGTTAATATTCAATGTTAATATTCTTATTTATTGTTTATAATTACGCGATTGTAATTTCATTACATTTCTCTAACTCTTAAATAGAGAGTATTTTTTTTTTTTATTACATTAATTTACAGTATTTAAATTTAAAATTAAAATATATGATTAATTTTAAATATATTTGATTATATTTAAAATATATTTAAAATTTTAATTAAAATATATAAAAATCCTGTCATATCCAAGACATCCATTTTAAATATGAGTTTACGTGTTTTAAAGAAGAATATCTCAATTTTCTGAGAAGATACATCGCAATTGCATAAATTGTGGTTTGCAAGTTATATTTAACATTTGTAAAGTATTAAGAAGTTTTTATAACGAGATAGTACTACGGTTCGCACTTCAAGTTAGAGCTTAAGCTGTTAAATGAACACCGACTTAAATGAAATCGGTTAAAGTAATAAAAAGTGGATGATTCGAGTTTTAATTTATTTTTTCTCATAATAGTGCGGGATAAACTTCTATAAAGTTGTAAAAGTTTAAAGACTGATCGTTCTTATTGCATTTTAACTTACAAGGGACATCATCAAGGTGCTACACGCGGATTTTAATGAAATTTACGTATGTGGTAGCTTTTCGAAAATTATTTGACACGTATTTTTTTATATCTGCTGACATTCATGTTGAGGGGGTGAAAATAGTCCTCAAAGCTGAAGGTTGAAAACACATTTTCTTAAATGTCTCGGAAATTAGAGGGTCTAGGAGGGTGCTTTTTTTTTTAATTGCCTATTTTTGAGTAAGAAATTTAGTCAATTACGAAAATTTCGTAAGAAATTATTTATTTAAATGATATATTAAAAAATTGGATTTTTTATTTAATTTTTTACTCTAAATGTCTTTCGATTTTTATGCAGATTTGTATTCGTGAAATATGAATCAAAATAGGGAAAATTGTAAATATGTGTTTTTGGAATTTTTTGTTTATTACAATTTAGCAATGATTATTATATATACAATTTTCTCCTATTTTTTACGAAGGAATATGTTGAGATTTGTTTTCAAAGAGGGTAAGCCCATTTTATACGATCATTTGCCACTGTGTTAGCAATTGGACAATGTTACATGTCATTCGTTGTTCCATATGTAGCCACAGAAGGTTCAGAGGGCAGGTATCAATCCGACGCGGTACCAATCTTTGTACGTGTATATATTTGTTTGTTCGTCGAACAAATAAATGGACAATAGACGTTCGTGTATTATTAACTGTCTGATAAATGAGCACTTCCTAGAAAAATTCGCCTGTAGTGTCCTAAACATCGTCTGCACTGATAGATTTATTATATGCGAGTATTATTTGTGGGTCTAATAAGGTGATGTCACTTGAGGCGACCTTTTATGAACTTGAATTACAGCCACACTATACTGGAATAGAAGTTGTGGTAACTAAGTTTCTTGAATGAAAAAACGTTACTACTGATCAGAGTAATGAGAGAAAAAAATGCATGTCATTTTTCACAACATTTTATTTGAGTTTGTAATGCAAATTTAAAAAATAGCTTTTGCATACACTTAATTTAGTGTATATGTATATGCTGAAAATAGCATACAAAATTTGTTGATGTATGAACACACAACGGCCATACATATAAATATAATTCTTTAGGTTTATTACAGTTATAAATATTATACTTCCGAAAACACGGTTATAATGCATGAGAAACTGCGATTTTCATTATTTTTAACTATCTGTAATTTAATGTTAATATTAATATTAATGTTTTTTTTTTACATATACAAAAGATACTTTTTGAATTTTCATTATAACTCCAGAAAAAATAATGTTGCACAAAAATGATCTTCACTTTCCTTTACTACTTCAACCAGTTGCAGTTTTTTCAAAGTGAGGAATCTACCTCTAGTAAACTAGTCCTACTAACTTTTCAAAATAATTCAGGTTATTTCATGCAATTGTATGAACATTGTTCTGTTTTAAAAGGTATACAATTTACAAACATTTCCCTAATTTCCTAAATATAGTGCTGAGCCACATTGCATCAGCGTGAACCTACTTCACGTCAATTGTAAGAACTGGTAGAGATATTTAATTTGGCAAAATTCCAGATAGTTAAAGCGATAATATTATATTTTGTTTTACTTTGATACACATCCCTGGTTTAATGTTGTTACGAATATATAGGGTGTCCCACGCAACTGGAACAGGCTCTACCTCTTAAACGGCTGGAAATAGAAGGACATGTTATAGTAAAAGTTAAATGGTATGTACGTATATGTAATGTGCAATGGTACATCAGAAAAATGCAACTACACTTAAGTTTTAAATAAAATCCTATGTTTTTGACTGCACCAATCGATATAGTTTCTTGTGCCTACATAAAAGTATTAACATACTTATGCCCTATATTTATTCGTTAGGAAATTATCGCAGCTAAAAGTTCTCCGAATTATTTCAGTCACTCGCCAAGTCTTCCGCAGTACTTACGTTATAAGTCTTCGAATGGTCCTTCATTGCAATCCATGCACTTATCCATCCGCTTCTTCATGCTGCACAACACATTATTTATGTCTCCTTCCATAGTTTTGGACATTACTTGTCGAACGCGTTGTTTAAGCTTCTCAACGTAAGTAATGGGGTGTGAATACACCTTATCTTTTAGATATCCCCATAAAAAGAAGTCGAAGAGTGTGAGGTCCAGTGATCGCGGTGGCCATAAGATCAGCCCTCAAGTGCCAACCCATTTCACTCTATAAGTTGTATTTAAATATCTGGCAACTGCATCTGGGAATTGTGTGCTGAAGCACTGTCTTGTTGAACGTATGTACCTCATGTTTTGCCGTTCTCTTAGAGGATTCTCTGTATAGTGTAAGAGAGCTGGTAGGTAAGATTCCAGAAAGTTTAGGTACCTTTGACCGGTCAATGTTCCGTTAAAAAAATATAATCCGATAATCCATTTGTTAAAAATCCCACACGTTAAAATTCCGTATGTTCATTATGTTGATTGAACATCTCATTGTTTGTAAATGTCGCCTCGTCTGTCCACAGAATTTAAAACACAAAATTTTAATTTTCTTGAATACGGTGCAAAAAATATCGGCAACAGTTCATTCTTTGGACTTCGTTCACAGGCTGCAATGTTTGTCCAATGGAAAACCGATTAGGACAAAAGTTACGTATTCGCAGAATGCGTTGAACGGAGGAATTCGAAATTCCACATTCTCTAGCCAAATATCTCACAGACGTATGTGGATTTAATTCGACGTTCGCCAACACTGCTACTTTATTGCGTTCATTTTCAACGATTGGTTATGGCTCGTCTCGTTTTGGTTTGGTTTGTGGAAAGAGTCGTACTGGCGTAAATTGGACTCCAGTTTGTAAAAATATGAACGCGAGAGCTGTTGCCGATTAGGATATGTCTCTCGATACAACCTTGTAGCCTCTGTACCATTTTGGTTGCATTTGCTGAACAAAATGAACATATCAACTGCTTCACAATTTGTAAATGCCATAATTTCGAAATACTGGGTCGCCAAATGATCGCACGTTGGTAATAAATAGTTACTGATGGAAATTTTAATCTTACAATGACTAGGATTAGCAGCGCTTCATGTTTACAAATATTAAAATGGAACATAATGTACTCCGGAACACTTGCCGAGTGACCGAATTTTGAGAGAACTTTTTGCTGCAATAATTTCCTAACGAATAAATCTAATATTAAGACTTTTATGTAGAGCACAAGAAACTATATCGATTGGTGCAGTCAAAAACATAGGATTCTATTTAAAAAATAAGTACAATTGTATTTTTCTTTTTTTTATGCATAGAAGTGCATAAAATTAGTTGCACTTTATGCACAGCCTGATACCAATAAACTTTTACTTATAACATCTCCTTCTATTCTCAGCCGTTTAATAGATTACAGCCTGTTTCAGTTACATGGCTACTCTGTACGAAATTAAATACGAATTAGCAATGCGACATTAGCACGAGGGTGTTATAGGGTCTATCCAGAGAGGTGATATGTCACCCATGGAGGTGATGGAAGAAAACCAATACTGGCCACTGCTGACCATTCCTATTTCAAGAGGTAGTCATTTTTGCTACGCCCATAAGTCCGCCATGTACATTCCTATTAAACAGTTAAAACTAACATGAAAATGTTGCCCGATTTTAAATTGATTCCTTTTTCGTAAACGACTCATATATGTTACGAAAATGTTGACTATTAACATGTACAGTGTGCCATTGTTTTATTAACACATTAGTTGCCATAGGAGAAGTAACCATGTCTAATGTAAAGTATACAACAGTATGAATTATTGTTAATATTAAGAAATAATTTTTTATATAATACTTCGTTTTTTGAATTATTATTATAACATTAATAGTGTTTGAAACTTTCTATTAGGTTTCAATTTTCAATCGCTTGAAAATCATTTACGAGGGGACTGCATAAAAGGATCTTGTACTATTGTTATGAAAAAACGATTTCGGTTAAATTAACTTACCTTGCGATATAATATTTATCACACATTGCTGATCGAAAGTCTCAAAGAGCTCAAATTCCAAAAATCAAATGTTATCCAAAATATAGAGCGTTAAAGAACGGAAACATGACTATATGCTGCTTCTGCACGCCAGCACAGGAAAAATTAAGTAAAAGTAGTTTTACCTTTAATATGTAATTTTATCTCTCGTTAATGCAATTGAAGGATTCATATAATTTTATTTATGTTATGGGAAATGATGTGTCTACCTCCAAAACATTCGAATTTAGCAGGATTTTTGTATACACTTTTAGTTTTGCATTTAAAGAAACGTTCGGTCAGTCATAATTAATTGGGCTTGTGAAAAGATCTATTTTGATATAAACGGTCACGATAAAGCTAATACACCTCGCTTTACATTAACATCCCTAACGATGCAGACTGCTATAAAATTCTCGTAGTCTACGATATTTTTACGTAAGAACTGTTGGTTTCTTGTTATACGACTGATGAAGTGTCACCCGTATAAAAAATAACAGGAGTAGCAATACATCCATTCTCCTACTACTTTACAAATAAAATATAAAGTGGGTTTTATACATGATATCTACAGTAGATTTAATCTGTTTTTTTTTTAAATAATATATTAAAAAATTTGTAGACCTTTTTTTTATTTTTGTTGAACATTAGAGCACCATCGTTTTGGTTGTACAATGTGTGTTTCAGAGTAAGCTGCCGAAATTAATAGAATAATATTTACAAGTATCTACATTTAATGTAAAACGCGATTAGCTTTCAGTAAATAAAGGATGGAAGTTTTACATAAACACATGTGCATTACAACAAAATGTTTTTGGGTTCATTTATTTTATAAATTTAATAAAACGGAGAATTAATGGTAAGTTTTTTCGGGATATGTACCATCGAAGGTTAGACACAAACCTATTCTTTTTCGATAACTTTAAAGAAACTTTTCTAAATTGTCATTTGTGATACTATCTATAACATTTTTAACTGTCACTTACTCTCAACGAGCCGAATAGCTCATATCTATGGCCTCGAATAGTCCCATACGCAATACAACTGTCGATAATAATTTGTCAAAAATTACGGAAAGGATGCAAATAACGCAAAATACTTGAGTGACATCATATACAGTAATCATTCTATATAAGCAAAAATATTCTTTACAATATAAGCAAAAATGTTATCCCCACCAATGGGAAGACCCCTCGAGACGCCAGAAGCTCGCTCGCTAAGAAATATAACATATAATCCGGGTTGGGGTATATCCGTAAAACAATACATATACAAATATAAAACTTTTTTATTGTTCATTTTTTCGTTATCAAACTTGTACCAATAGATTTTTCACATTTATGTTGAATTGAGTAACTGAGTAAACATGAGTAATCGGCTGCAAGCAGTAATTCAACAATGCGGAGGAAACACGCATTATTAGAATTTAAACACACATAGAAAAACGGCTCTTTTCAGAGCCATATGATGTGCAAAATCCATTCGGCAACCTCCTTGTGGTGCACATTGCGTAATGCCAATGCCAGCGGTATATACTATAAATGCAAGGGTTACTTTAAAGTGCTGTATCTTTGCGAAAAAAAATCGCAGCGGTTTTTCACTTACTGGAAATTGAAGATGAAGGTTCGTACTTTATGCTCCTGTAAATAGAATCTCCGAAAAAATGTAGCAAGTCCATGCATTTCGTCAAACTTTCAATTTTCAATACAACAAACATACCCTCACATTTATGGTGTTATAGTGGTAGGGATGCATCAAACTTAAAATCCATCTACAGTATCTTAAAGTAGAGATTTCAAGTTTTAATTTAAAAAGAAAAAGAACATAATTTTACGATGATTTTTCACGGAGTTATCGTCAGTCAAATTTGGCCAATTTCTACCTAAAATTTTTCTATGCCATATTTCTTTTGAGCAGTGTATGTGACGTTATCGGTAACGGTGCGGTGTCAGAACGTACATTGCAAAATTGATTTGCTTAATTTCGGTTTGGAGATACCAGCCTTCAAAGTGAACCTAAACATGAACGAACAACTGATATCGATGACCATGGTCTAAAGGTACTGTTGGAACAGAATCAACGGTAAATGACCAGAGAATTGGCAGATAAGATGGGTACATCTCAATCTACCGTTTGTCGTCACCTGCAGGAGCTAGGAAAGGTTTGCAAGTTAGGCGTATGGGTTCCGCGTATACTATCGGAGAAAAAATCAGATAGGATGGTAGTTGCTACATCGCTTCTGTCTATGTATCGAAACGAACCGCTTTTTAGTTACAAAATGGGTCTTCTATGAAAATGTCATTCACAGAATAACACCGCACCCTTGGCTGACTTCGATTTAGAAAACATAGGTATAGAAATAATGAATACATAAGTGTAAGCACGTCAGTAGGGATAATGTGAGGGTACCGCCAGTAGGGGCAATAGTGTAGACATTACTGTATCTCTTATTCTTTAATTATCTCACGATACAATTGTTAAACGTCGACTCATTTCTATCTCGTGTTACTATTATACAACTGAATTCTTTGAATTCACAATAATCTGATATTATACATATATACTTTTCATATTTTTAAAAACAATTGTTAATTATAATCCTATCTCTTCTTATATTTTATTGAATAAATATTTTTATTGAAAAATATTAGCCTGTGGATTATGCTCTTTAACCACACACCATACGAATCCTTTGTATCTTTAGTGTAAAATTAGATACGAGTCGCTGAATTAAGTAGAAATCGTTCTTTTACCTCACGAGTGCTCTTGCGTTTAAATCCAGTTGTAACTTTACAAAATCACAGTGTTGATAACTAATTTCCTTATTGGATTCTTAGATTCATGTATTCTTTCCAACTATTTTTCCATTTTTAATATAATTTACCTGTGGCTTTGTATTGTTTATCAATATGACGTTTAGAGTTTTTCATTATTATTATCTAATTCTCTTGCATTTTGTTTTATTTTCAGAACTGCTTGATTTACATAAGGTCACAAATTGCTAAATATTAGTTTCTCATATGCACCTTTCCTGTTTTCTAATTCGACATATACAATTTTTCGATACTTCGTTTTTACCACTTTTGAACACCCTTCTGTATTTGCCATTTTGAGCTGACTTCGGTTTTCACCTCTGTTTTTGCGAGTTGATAGAAACTTCGAATTGTGGCGATTCAAGTAAATAAACGGGTCCAATTAACAAACAATATTCAGTTTAATTACCTAAATCCCACCGGAGTTCGACTTTCCGAATACTCGGAGAGTTTGACACGATACAATCTCTATTCCTGTTTACATGAACTCTTATGTCTACTTGCTGAAGTAGTTGATATCCACATTTTTTATTAACGTTTTATTAACGAGTTAACATTTCAAAATGACGTCCGTTATTAAGAATACAGGATTGGCATCTAACAAAAATTGACACTATCGTATTACTAATTTCTTCTTCATTTTCTCTAATCGCTGCAAATGCATCTGTAATCGATGTCGACATCAACTACTGTGTCGACGAAATGCGAGTTCATTATCAGTTTGTATTATTAGTTATAACTCCTTAATAAAACATTTAAGAGCACATGTTCATATAACATTTTTTTCTTACTTTTGCGTGTAGAACACGCTGGCAAAGTTTAGCCGGAAAAAAACTGGGACACCCTGTATATAAAAACGAATGCATGTCTGTTTGTCCTTTATGCATTGCTACAGCATTCATAAGATCGCCATGAAACTTTGGGAAGTTGTTGAGTACACTCCCGCGAAGGTTTCTGACATAGTAAAAAAAATATCGTGTATCCTCAAGTTCTCGAATAAATAAATAGAATTAAAACGACACTTTGAAATGATTTCCCGATGAAAATGAACAAATTTCAATAAAAAAAGACACAATCTATATTAATTTTTCGAGTTTTCTTGAATTTCCTTTCTTCTGAGATCGTAGCAACGCGAGACGGGCAAGCTAGTATATTATAAAGAACTAGCAACCCCATTATCAATTAATCTTTTTAGATTGTTACCTATGCGCGCGCTTATAAAATTTTGCGAAAATATTTTCAATCACTTACTGCGTTACCTATGACACCTTGTTGTTCAGATCATAGGTTACCAATCAGAAAAATTTAAAAGGCTATGACTATATCTCGGCGAGTTCTATATGTGTGCAAAATATCAAGTTTCTACCTTTTACCCTTATCGAGATTGAAAGTAGCAATGGACAGACATAGCGTATTATATATAGATGTCCTATTTAAATTGACCCAGTCGAATATCTTCGGAAATATTAATGATACAAAAGAAAATTTTACGTTTGGACGTATGTGTAAGAAAAAACAAATGCTCATGAATATAAAATATAAGTAAAAGTAATAAGTATGTACTATGTTTATTATGCGTAATTTGTCATTAATACTAGTTAGTAAATAGCATATTATTTAAGTATTTTGTTTGTTTTAACGAAAACAATTTTTAAAAACATTTTTAGAAATATTTTAGAACGTTCTTATAACTACTGAAAATAGATGATTACAAATTTATGTATAAATATAACATTTAAATATTAATTTTGATGCTTACCTTACAATTTAATTTTGTTTATAATAAATATAATTAAATTAAAAGGTATTATTACAGACTTTACATAAATATAATTTTTTTTAGATATTTGACACTTTTTATTAGCTGTTGCATATTCAGACAATAGTAATCACGTTTGTTAGTAACTATTACTTACGGTGTGTTGTTTTCAGAAATACATTCAGTTACCAAACACTGATGTACTGTAGTATTTAATTTTTTTACTGTGTATATTATTTCTTGCGACGAATGACCTGTGCCGCGAACACGCACAATACCTTTAATAATTTTAGCTAAAAACTATGAAATATTTTACAAATGTATTTCACTAATGTCTATCAAATCAGACTGTAATAGGTGAAATTCAGTCGATGATTTTTTATACGAATCTTGTTTGAAGTTTAAAGTAACTGCTATTATCCTCTAATGCAAATAATAATGGTTCAAAGCATATTGTGCTGTATTGTTAATTTTATCCAAAATGTGAAAATCAATATACGAACGAAGATTATATGTACAGAAAACAAATATTTAGAATATTGACCTTGACAACATATTTCAATGTCATTGAAGTTAGTGAAATGGACTATTATCTACATAATTATTAAAATTATCTTGCAGAAAATTGATTCGTATATTAATGTCTTTCATGAATGTGTTAATAATGTGTCTATAGCTAAATTGTTGCTTTTCAAATATGATGAATATAAAACAGTACATATCTAGAGTGCGAAAAAAAAGTGTTTGGATCAAATGAGTTGTTAAAAAGGAATAGTTGAAACATGTGTCGTCGAATCATTCAAAACGAGTTGCTCTTAAATATTTTATTTCTTCAAGCTTTTGAGTTTCGAATGTAGTTATGTTATTTTAGAACAATTATTGCGAACGGGTATAATGCCGGCAGAAAGTCTGTAATAGGTTCAGAGGCGCTGCATATGGGCCTTATTTCTCCAGATTGCTTAAAAACAGTGCTAAGGCCTGCCATAGCTTTTAAACTTTGTACATATTTAGCTTAGGTAGGAGCTAGGTAGGTACATGTTTAGCATAGGTTTTGTAATTTGTATAGATTCATATTTTCTGTAGTTGTAAAACCGTCGCTTTCGGTATAATTTATAACCGGACCTTTCGGGAATTTTGAAAACCGTACCTTTTTTCATTCATTGTTCACATTTGATTGCCAGGCACTAGTGTTTCTAACTTTCTAGCCCGTTATTTCTGGCATGTTTTACCAACGTTAGCACGCTTCTTGATTTTATTGCTTTCCACGGTCAAGGGTCGAAATGTATTGAATAATTAGCTAAAATCGACGAGTGGAAAAATCCAAGAAGGGCGAAACTTGTTACCTCCCTTCCACAATCTTGTACATGTTTAAATCTATCAGAACGTTCCTCCATCGCCAGGAACGTCTATATCGAGGTGACATCGGCTATAGTTTTGCTCAGTCTCGTCAGAAACATTTTAGTAAATCTTAGAAGCGACTTAGTAAACAGAAAGCATTTTAGCAAATCATAGAAACATTTAGTAAATCGGAGAAACATTAAGTAATACATAGAATCATTTTAGTAAACCATCGTATCACACAGTACATCTTAGAACAAGTTAGTAACTTGTAGAAAACCATTTATAGTCAACCATAGTCAAATATAGAATTTCCAACAAGTGAAATATCTTAGAATTTTTCCCGAGTATACGGGTGGTCCTTCGATACAGTTCTTAGTTTTTTGTCGGCATACGCGTGCAAAACGCCTACCAAGTTCGAACACCTCTCGAGGTAACCGCGAGCAGTTAACAAACAGGGTCCGGAACAGAAATTTGGACACAAAGGGAAAAGTGATCTGATTTATAAGGTTTATCAGCCAAATATGATAAGGATAAGTGCAAGCAGTTGGTGGAGGAATGATCGACAGGAGTAAGATGATACAAGAGATTGCTTGTGACGAGTAAGGTGTGAGTCGAGTTACAGTTTTCATGGAAATGAGAATGCGTGACTGATACGACTGAACAAACAGTGTATGAAGGCGTACGATTAAATGAAAATGTGTGGCTGAACAAATGTAAGAAAGGGAGAGAAAAGAAAAATAGGGAAAAGGATTGGAGTTATAACATTGTTATACAATTTTCTTTTAATAAACTTATATTTCTGCATATTATATACACACAATCTTACATCTCTAGAGAAAGTACTCTAACAAACAAAGGTGCATGATTCTGTATTTAAATCATCCAATTTTTAAAAATTTCGAAACCTGACAGCAGAAATCATAGTCATACAACAATAAATGCTGCATGTCACTTATGTTAATAATAAAAGCTGATATCTTTATGAATGACCTTTAAAATATATACCTTTAATAATTTATTTAGTAATTTGTAAGTAGAAATTTTAGATATGCGATATTACCTTTACAAGACGCAAATATTGGTCAATCAAATATGCATAAAATAAGTCAATCTTACAGTCATTACTGTTATCATCTGTTGCATTAATTACTCTAGTAGAACATGGATATATGTATACAAAAATTTAAAAATCGTCGTTAGAAGGTGAATCTGTAACGGTGTTCTTAGAATCTAAAAATAATTCACGGGACACATTATTCGCTATTTAGCCAAAAGCTGTAAACTGTTACAAATTCATTGAGTTTAGAAATTCCAAAATAGTGTTTTGCAAATATATTTTTGGACCAATATTTTCAAGATGTCAAACTATAATAGCTAATTATCTAACTAAATATCTAACTAAAATAATTATTTGAATGAAATACAAAAGAAAAATATCTTCGAATGTCCTAAATATTAAATCAGTGATATGAAATAGTAAATAAAAAATTAAATTAGAGAATGAGAACTTTATACTTTTAATAATCGTTTATTACGTTATGCAATACTAGACATGGTCATTTCCTCTATGATCGTTAGTGTATTGTAATAAATATATTACTTGATTTGTGAAAGAATTAATCTTCCCTTTTTATTTCTCTGTTCAATGCACTTTAATATATGTATAATATACAATACTAACATTAGTTAAATTGATCAAGAATAGGAATAATATTTTTGATAATTAATGTTTCTAACATTATTATAATCTTCTATATAATCTAAGAATTGCAACAATTTCTTACTTTACACAAATGGTCATATTCAAGCTGGTTCGTGGTAATTTTAAATTTCTTCCTTTACCTGACCTTATAATGCGGTTAAGGTGATGACACTGAGATACTGTTTCCGGCTAATAACTTTTATTCTTTGGGAAATGTCGATAATATCAATATAAATAATGAACTACAAGCTAGTGGATGATTTCAATGTTATGTTGTAGTATATGGAAGTAATTAAAATTGTGGTTAACTAAATTTTATTTTTAATGAACCTTTTCATATATTGTTATTCTTTCCAGGTTCTCAGGTAAAAAGGAAACATCCATGCGAACAAAGTTCGTGTTATCCTGCCACCGGAAATTTATTAATTGGAAGGAAAAATCGATTGAATGCATCTTCGACTTGTGGTCTTAACGGGCCGGAAAGATACTGTATTGTTTCGCATTTGAAGGACCGAAAAAAGTGCTTCTTCTGCGACGCTTCTTTACCAAAGCAGCAACATAATATCGAAAACATTGTTACTGAGTGAGTAATAACTGAAAAGTTTTAAATAAAATACAATATTCAATTTATTTGCCGAATATATCAACGATATAAAGTTTTAAGTATCAAATTGCAATCATATA
The DNA here is from genome assembly GCA_036983795.1 of Megachile lagopoda. Lineage (NCBI taxonomy): Eukaryota > Metazoa > Arthropoda > Insecta > Hymenoptera > Megachilidae > Megachile > Megachile lagopoda. Next base: position 184,720 of record CM072786.1, read on the forward strand.
AAGAATATTTAGGAAAGGAAAGTATGAAAAAACATTATTTCTCTGTATCAAAATCTTGCATTAGCGAAATTGGTGCTGTCCTGGTATCTTCTTTGTAAAACGGTTCAAGAGAACCATTGATCACTGGAGTTTCTCAGTTTTGCCGCATGACGACCCCAAAGATAATTCATTGGTCTGCTACTCTACTACATCTTTAATTTTACGGTTTTTTGTTTTTAGAGTTATAATGTGCACTCAAGATACTTTAAATGCATTTGTATCATGTACTACCTCTTCTTCTAGATATTCCTTACCCCAAAATTGTAGAACTAGTAATTGGCACTCTATTGCACTAATAGTAGACATTACAATATTTATATTGAAACTTAATTGAAGTCTAAATAAATACTATTGTGATTGTTGTTAGAATGTAACAGAAGCCCTTCTAGTATCTTTTTACTTACAACTTATGAAACAGGAAATTGGAAAACATAAAGGCTACTTAATGTAGTAGTATGTATGCAATCAACTAATAATGGATATTTGATGTTCACTACTGATTTCAGTTATCAATGTATATTGAAATATTGATTCATTTCTGAATATAACTTTGAAAAATAGATGAAACTTCCTAACACAAGTAGTAAACACGGTATCATCACTACTTAAACCTTGGCAATGTTGTGCTTTAGTAGTGAACATTTAATTCTAATCTTCATAGCATATACAAATTGCAAAATAAAATACCAAACGAATGATCTGCATATTTAATACTATGTATTACTATTATATGAATTAATATGGTGCTTTACAGAGATTGTGCAATAATGATTTGTTATAAAAAAAAAAATTATAGGTATAAACAGACGAGTTCTTATCACTAAACAAATAACAACCATTATTTGAAATTGCTAAATGATATTTTCCGTTGGGAGACATAAAGTCAATAGCCTTAACAATAAGCGATGAGGGTAAATAGCTTTAGCAATAACCTATCGCCTTCGTTACTTTGGAACAGTTCCAACTCCTCTGATTTTTCCTTTCAGTGCCTGACGTTCAAAGTGTTCATTGCTGAAACATTTGCTTTATGTGCCCTATTTTATAACTATGGAATTATCTTAATTAAATTGCCGAGTTTTTCATAGTGAAAATTGTGAAGTGAGTTTTTCACAGTAATATACAATTTAGTAGTAGCTAATATTTTTTTAAAATATAAAGCGACTTGAATCCTTTTGTTGAAAAAATAGAAAGATTGACTTATTAGATGATATTTCTTGTTGTTTTAAGAAGACTATTCCATTACCTTTTCCTGCACTTTTATGTACCAGTAGGTGTTGTATTTTATAGTTTCGTTTGCATAAATAATAATCATATTATTATTTTGTCCAAAGGAAAGAATCTAACTGGAAAAAGGAATTAACATATGATTCACGATGAAAATCATAAATACCCGAAAACTCTTTATTTTATAACTTCATATTATTCTTCCTAAAATGGTACAGGGTTTAATAAAATGAATAAAGGAATAATTATAAAAACTTTTGATGACAAGAAATCTGTAAGTGCGTAACGAGAGAGGCGAAAATAGAATTCAAATAAAAGTCATGGTTCTGAGCGTTGTTAAGGATAAATGCAGGCAGCTGGTGGAGCTATGATCGACATTAGTTACAACTTGATCAATCGGCATTGCTACGCTAGCATTTTTTTATTTACTAGATCGACTGATTGCTCCTTAAACTCAACGAAATTGTTTATGAAACTAGCACCAAGAAGTTACGTCCGTTCGCCGTAATTGTTCAATATCAGTCTTTCATTATAAGCAGTTATAGGAACTTTACTGTATACAAGTATAGTGATGCATCCCTAATATTTTTTGTTTTAAGCGTACCACATGTAACGAAAACGTAAAATTTGAAAGTGGTAGTATATTTTTTTAAATAGTCCGTCGGAAATAATAGAATATGTATTCCTTTTGCTAGAATGAAAAAGCTTATTAGACTTTAGCGTCTCTGCTGGTATATCGTACATATTTATTTTTCTTTTATTTATTTGTTGTTCTTGTGTTAAGCTTTCGCTCATTAAAAGCTTGATCAATGAATGGATTACAAAATAGAATAAAGATTTTATATATGTATAAAATAATAGAAGGTGAAAGACAATTTTCTTTGACACAATATTATTTAATTGTCTTATGTATGTGTCTTATTATTCTCGGCATAGTGCTGCAATCATCGTTGCACTTTGAATGAAATAGTAAAGTTTTTTTTACTATTATTAGTTTAATTTTTAAATTTGATTGCTGTCTTTATTCATACATGTGTTTCTAGGCTAAAGTCAGCGTATATCGAATAGTCCGTTATAACGTGATAGATTGTTTCCTATCATTTGTTGTTGTATATTTCGTGACCCATTGTTTTTTTCTTGCCAGAACGTTCAGTTTTAAGTAGAATTCAGTGCTTATTTCGTTTAGGTCTTTTATTTCTTTATATCTTTGGTTCTATGTAGAATTCATTACTCTCCTTACATCCTTTTCTGTGTATTCTTTATTTCATTATTTCTAGTATTTTGACTTGTTACTGATTAATTTGTCTTTTGTGATATCTTGAAATATTTCTCGACAACCATGATGTTCTACTGTGGTTAGAATTATTTAGTTCCATTTGCTTTTGAGTTTCTCCCTGATTTGATCGATTAATTTGTAGTGACATCATTTTTAAATCTCTACTGTTTCATTTCTACGATCTTTATCCAATAGTTTATTGCTCTTTAGACCACTTCTAGGTCTAATTTTGTCCTGCTGGTTTTCTCACCATGTAATTTTATGTACTATTCGATGAGATCAGTTGTTTTTTTTTTAAAGAATCCGTTAAAAAAGATGAACATTTTCTGTTTCATGAAACATAGCTAATGTTATTGATTTGAATGTCTTAATCGCGGCGACCCAAGTTATGCATTTAGTGGCAATTAGTGGTTTCCATAGCGTGGTTTCTGTGGCGGTCGTGGATATGAAATGTTTCACTGTTAATGAAACAGTGCTTGCTTTTGTAATTGGAATACCCATGTATGTGCAGCACTTTGTGTATTAAACTACTTTCCCATTGTAATATACTGTAGTGCGCCGACCATTGTCGCGACTGCGTCGCAATAAAAAATGTTTCGATTGCAGATCGCGACGCGTTTTGTTTTTAAAACTCAAACTTTTGTCAACAATAGTTCGGTTCTCTCGAACGTTGGAGATTCTCTTCACGTCACCATGAACGTTTGTCTATCTAGCAATTTTTTGCGAATGAGTACTCTTTGTCGTTCTAACTTCGAAGATAAATTCGAAGGGTCTAGAGAGCATGCTGATTGTTTTTTCTTCGTAACACTAATTTTCCAATCAGCATGCTCCTCGGTGATCGTAACCACCCTCTCTTGCGCCCTTATCGCGCCTTTTTTTGTAAGAGAGTGGAGCGATAGCGATGTGTACATGAGAACTTCGAAGGTTGGCAACGCCGGGGTTTTTCCTTCCAGGTATAATATACGATTTCCAAGAAGTACCGCTAACATGTTCCTGGCTACTCTTCGGGAAGACCCTGTTTATGACAGGCAGTGGCTATTGAGGATGAAACTAAATTAAAAACTCTAAGCGCTTGTGCGAAAGTAGATAAATTGGTACATTGCCGGCAATATCGAAAATATGTTCCTCAAAAATAACCGTATGTCCTGGACCAATTATAAACGACCTACGAAATACCCGCGTTTACTGTTCCATTGAACGGACAGAACATACACATTTCTGATATTGTTTTGCCTCTTTATTCTATAGCATTCGACAATTTTTGTTTTTCTTTTATGTTGACTTCTTTTTCTTCACAATATTCGTGCTAACTCCACCATTACATAGTTTATACTATAGTTTCGTGTGTTGAATTGCTACGTATAATTTGTTCTTAGGCTTGTGCAATGTCTGTTATTTTATATTGCGGTGAGCGGAAATATAATTATAGTTTATTTTAAAATAAAAAAACATAAGTATAATTTAATAGGATTAATGAAACAATTCAACACCGATAGCTTGCAGTGTTTTTGTCCTTCGCTCTTCAAAGACAACGCAGTACTGTCACTATCCAAAGTCAAACGCCATTCTGCGTCGCACGTTGTACCAACGGCTTTTGCTTCACCATTGCACACTCATCACCACACCCACACATTGTCCGGAAATATACCCGCCGAACTTCAGAAATAATCCTTACCCCTTAGTTCTAAATTACCATACTACACTTGGTCATCCTAATTCTACATGTGTCCTCAGATGTTTTCATTGTCATTATTTGCACTATCAATGTCCACAAAGAAATCATCTTCTTCATCGATGATCCAAGATTTCATATGGTCGGCCATTGTCGATGTTATTTGAAGGTCTTCGTGTTCTTCTACTTATTGTACTACGTACCGATTGCTTCGTAATAGCTTACTGATACGGAAAGGTTCCAACTATTTAGCATGAAACTTTAAACCAACCACTATCTATGTTCTCTTAATCACTACTGATTAATCCAGCTATTACTCTGTAGCCTGTTTAATATTTATGTTAAGTGTTTTTCTATTCTGTACCTAAATATCACCAATCTTTTCCTTTGCCTGTGCGCGTAACTCGTTACAGTCTGTCTGGAATATGACAATCAATTCTTCTTCTATTAATCTACAAATCTGCGGATCATCACGCATTCTCATATGGATTCCAAACAGTATATGAAAGGAACTTCTATTAATGCTTCTGTGCTTAGTAGTATTTAAGTATTTTTGTGCGCTTTCTAAATGTTTATAGCAGTCTTTCAGCTTAGGTGGAGACAACTTGGTAAGCAACGGTATTTGCGGGAATCATATTTACTCTTTCACTACTAGAATAGCCTTTAACGCTTTCGTTCCGAACGACGGATATATAAATATTATTATCAGTATTATTATTATTATTATTTCTTCACTTTTTTTTTATCCATTAAATAAGTTTATATCTTACGTAGATATTATGAGTATATTGTTTTAAAGAAAAATCCCTTCTCTTCCAAAATACACTATCCACGCGCAATGTGCACACTTTTGGCGGGAGGTCCCGTTCAGGGGTGGCGCTATGGCGGACCGAACCGCCGCACAGTGGAGTATTTATACCGAAAAAACAGACACGAGTATCTTAAAATTGACCCGCTCTTTAAACTTTTATAACTTTATCAAAATTCGTCCAAAATTAGTGAAACAAGTACTATTTTAAAGCTTGAACTCTCCATGTTTTAGATTTTTAACTATTTTTATCACAGTTAGTACGAAAAAGGAAAAAACGGGACATAAGTAAGAATACTTTCACTTGCATAAATTTCTCGACATTTGTCAAATACTACGAACTGCAGATATTTTTCTTGCAATTTTTAAACATATTATTACAGACTATTATCATTTATATTCAAATAAGTTAATCGTCATAGAAAAAAAAATGTTTAACAAAAATATTTGCACTTGAGGAAAATAGTGCATACTATATAAATATAACAAATTTTTGTTTAGTGTCTATGCAATAAATGCTATAAATAATGGACTTTAATCCTAGTAAAATTAATAACATACTAAAATCTTTTTACTATAAATTTCATTGGCCATAGACTGCGGCATATGTATAAAAGTCGATTATCTGTAATCACAAAAATGTTTATTTATAACATATGAAAGTGCTTAGAAATACTCAGACAAAAGAGGAAGTTAGAAAAGTTTAGAGAAGAATAGATAAATTAGCAAGAATGTAGTAGCGGACACTGCCATAATACAAAAAATTAAAATATATATAACTATGTAAAAAATATCGCTCTGTGAATTTATCTCTCCGTAGTCTCTGAGGGTACTGTTTCAACTGAATGCATTTAGAAAATAGAGAACAGAGTCGAAGCCTTATTTGTACCATAGTATAAACATCTCTTGGGCCCTTACTCGTCGATTGTCTAAACAATTCCTTCGAAGAATGTCTGAGCGTCTCATGGATGGTCAATGAACGCGGGCGTACAAGCCTACGAGTAAAACGCTTAAAACGTTTAAAATCTGCAGTCGGACGAGCTCGGAACCAAATTTTGTTTCATTACGACCAGAACACTGAATACTGAATATAATGACACCAAATAAACCATCGGGGCACACCCGGAAGTATAACAAAATCGTTAATGAAATTTTAAAATCGTAAAAAAAGATGATTAAATTATCGATCATATTCAATCATTAATAATTAGACAAATATGTAGGATAACAAAGTAAAACCTGTTTGAAAGTGAAGATTATACATGTCTGAAGAATTTTCATATAGTAATAATGTATCCAATTTTTTCAAAGTATTGAAAAATCTTTAATATGTAAGCGTCGCGTTTTGGACAATTGTTAGAGAAGGAAAGCGCGTCATGAAATCCTTCAGTTACATTGAAGAACATCGCTTTATGATTGCATAAATCAAGAAAAGGATGTTGATACATTGTTCCTCATATATTTAACTAACTCAAGCACCAGAAATTTTACACTTAATGCAAAATTTTTAAAATTGCGTTTTGGCCGTCTTTTCGGTACAAATACTATGTACTCCACACATCCCTCCACATATCACTAGAATATCCCTTATTTTTTATCACTTCAGCACAACACCGTGGCATAGAATTAATTAAACGTATACATCTATCCACTGGAATGGATTTCCACGCTTCTTCAATCGTTTCGAATAAATTTTGGATATTTTTTGATTTCCGACGTTTTATTTCATGATCGACATCAATCCACGGCATCTCTATAGGATTGAGGTCTGGGGACTGAGCAGGCCATTTCATGATATTTAATTTTTCCTTCTTTAAGATTACTTAATATACACATATATGCTGAAAAAAGCAGGCATGCAAATTTGAAGCGGAAAGTACTTTTTTAAAGGAATGTATCACCTCACCGAAAAATCTGAAAAAATGAGAGAATAATAGTTGTACCAATATCTAACTACCATATTAATATTAAAGTAGTGCTCCGACATCTTCAATAAAAGATCGTATTTTTTTTTCCGATTTTTGATTTTTCACATCTACAATTTGCGATAAAAAAATCTAAAAAAAATTCTATAATATGCGCTATGCAGACCTCAATGTTTCAGAATTTTTTCAGAATTTTTGTACGAAATTAAATAGGCAAAATAGGCCAAAAACCGGAATTTCGTTTTTTCTCTTTTACTACCCCCACGGATGAGATAGGGGGTTGAAACTTAGCGTGAGATGTTTTTTTTTGGATATGCTACCGACTGACGTATTGGGTGTTTCATTTGACTGAAGGGCACATTTAACTACCTTATTCGGCTAGACCCTTTAACTATTTTCAATAATATGTCCCATATACTCAACCCTTGTTTGTATAAAACTACATTTATTACAGTTCATTAATAACCTGTCCTGATTGGCAACCAGTAACGCAGGCTTAAAATTTTTAATTGCACTATCAATATCGTTAGCTAAAATTATTATATCGTACGTTCTAGCAAAATACTAGCTACTATAACTTCTCTGAATACTGCATATATGAATAATTTGGAGAACAGCAGTCTAAAAGGCACTTTTAGAAACCCGTAATGGTCATTCGGTACAACAAAGCGGTATATTTTCGACTGCCTTCCTCATTATATAGAAAAACCCATTCTTTAAATCTAAAGTGCCAAATATTGTCGCGCCTTGCATAGAATTCAACTCGTTCTGTATTGACGGCAAGGGATACCTGTCTTTTATAATTCTCTTATTTAATTGTCTATTTTTTTTCTTAACTAAAACTATTGAGTTAGCATACTCTCAATAAGATGGTTGCACAAACTCCTTTTCTAATTACACAGCAATCTGTCTATCAACTTCGGTTTTCTCGTTAGGAGACAGTCTACGCAGTCTTTGAAACACAAGTATGTATATCATATCTACGTGAACCTAGCACCCGACTTAGAAAGATACCAACCAGGGAGTGAAAATACCCTAGCACCACACTTTAATATTTTTTATTTCTCTCAACGCCATCAAGAAAAGAAACGTTTGTGCCCGTTTGTACCACATTGCATCCTTCGATAAGAAGACCATGCGTGACGGCATGGCACATAACTTACATAAAAATATAGTATATCTAACACTCATATGGCCCGCTTTGGCCGTTGTAGTTATACAAACTTTAAATTTTCTAACAATATAACGGATTGAAAGAACAGTGGTATAAAATTAAATTAAAAAAGCAATCAGGAGAAAATTCTACGTATATAGAAGAAAAGTTATAAATTTTGTATCATAAACAGAAGATACTACTTATCTCAATAAAGATATTAGTTCATTTTTTGTTTACTGGAAACATTTTAGTATTTTTAATTCGTCATTAAATTAATAATATAATTTACGTGTTATCTTAATTACTATATTTTATTGGTGTATATGAATGGTGCGGTTATGATGGCCGCGCCAGCCGCCTCCTTGGACTTCCCTCCTTTACGCTCGCTAAAATTCGCAGGCAGTGCTCGAGCTCATATTCCTACAATTTCTTGATGTATAAAAATGGATGTGATACATGTGGTAATAGAGTAATTTCTTTGATCAAACTTGGTGGATAATAGGGATAAGAGTATAACTGGTACATGACGCAACGGAAGTTTTCTGATTTACAGATTGTAGGCGATAATTAGAGATTTAGGAGGTTTTCGAATATTGAAGGTGCCATAGCAGCAATAAAAGACCAAGGAACCATTACTTGTCCATTTTTACGCGGCTGGTTAACACATTGAGCCAAGGTTGGCGTAGTTGTATATTTTTTTTCGGTTCTACATTTAGTTTGAAAAGTCGAGGCGATCCTTGGGTTTATTACTGTTACGGTAATTTGTAGGAGGTTGAGGGCCGGATGGGTCACCGTGCGACGGTTTGGGCCGGATGACCCCTGGCAGGGGAAAGTGGGAATTCCCAATTTAGGGAAAGTCACCCCCTTTCCCACTCCGCGTTTTTTCCCTTCCCGGTGTACCGGGAAGATTATATATTTGTACGTGAGTCAAGATTGTCGGTCTGTCCTGAGATACTCGCCGGAGAATAAAGTTACTCGTTTATTTTTGTTATTGTTAAATTGTTGTTGTTTCGGCCTCATTTTGATCACGCCCATCATCGTTAATAGAAATTCTTCTTACAAGATTGTGGTAATTAAAAATATAAGACGGTGTATCGAATATAGTTATAAACTTTATTAAGATAACTCGACTCGATCGATCTACTCGGCATCGCTCGCTAAACTGACTATTCGCAACGTCGGGCGCGGTCGGAAATCGCTTCGCGAACCGGAACCCGACGACACCCGCCGATTCGGCGGTCTTCTTTCAAAACTTAATTGCTACAAGATTTTGTATTTCCACCAATCCTCATTTGTTTACATCGGCACTATGTTCCAGTGGAAGAAAAATAAATACGAAACGTCCACCTTAAAACCTTAAAGTTGATATTTGTTGAGAGTTTTTTGTTCACTCTTAATTTTCTTTTTTAAGATAAACAAACGGCGATTCTTTCTGAGCAAATGATCAGCGATCGCAATCAATCGTATAATTAAAAATAATATGTAAAAAGTAAAAAATTGACTATTTAAATTGTAATTTTTAGTGGAAACTAAAACATATTCTCAAACTTCAAGATATTTAGAATATTTTGAAACAGCCTATCAGTTTGCATAATGAATTTATTTACGTGCGATGATAACATTTGTAGATGTAAAAGCAAGAGTCGAAAGGCAACTAGTCCAACTGCGACTGATTTATGATAGAATTGCGCCGGATGTCGTCCGTCACTAGACAAGTGCACGATGCAGACCAGACCCTGAGCTCATCGATGCTTGCTGATCCGAACTTTTATAAATACTTGATTTTCCCTGCGTTTTTCGATATATGTAGTATATAAAACGGCGAAATAACGCCTTAGTGGTTTTTCGGAAGTCGGTACAAACGAACCCCTTCCAGTACAAACAAATGTGAAGGTGGTACAAATGGGTACAAGCGTTTCTTTTTTTGATGGAGTTGAGAGAAATAAAAAATGTTAAAGTGGAGTGCTAGTGTATTTTCACCCCCTGGTTGGTATCTTCTCACCCTTTAAGGTACAAACGAAAGCGAGGGTGTTACAAACGGGTACAAACATGGGTGAATACAATACAATTTGAAGAAATGAAATTTTTTAAAGTTGGGTGCTAGGTTCAGGTAGGTGTATATCATCATTAAAAACAATATTCATTGTAAACTCTACTTTGCGCGTTTTGGAAATCTTCAGGGTAATTTTCGCTTCTATTTGAGGACGCGTAGAATTCACCTATGCATTCTGCCATTTCAGCAGAGTCCGTTATTATGGATCTATTATTGTCTAAACCAACCTGTTTTGAGGAAACTCGCTTTCCTCTAATTGCCCATATTTTGCGCCATACTTCAGATGAGGGAGTATTCGGGGTAATTGTATCCACATTGTTCTCCCAATGTTCTTTCTTTGCGTCCCTTATCATTTTTCAAACAACGGCAAGCAGTTTTTTGAAAATTATCAGTTGTTGCAGGGTAGGGCATTTTCGGTATATATTGAAAGCTTGCTTTTTCTTCTTAACAGCTTCTTTGATTTCGTTGTTCTACCAGGGCACTGTATGTGTTGAATAAAGCATACAGAGCTTGCTCCAATACTTATTTAACAAAACTATTTTAGACTATATAAAATGACCGAACATTTCCGCGTGGAAGAAACGACGCGACGCGCAACGAACCCTGCTCGAGAAAGAAGGCAGATGAAAACGAGAAAAGTCTTTTGTTTCAAGATGGCAACTGCGTCTCATTTCAGTCCTCTTTGGAGCGCGGAATTCAAACACATAGAAAAAACATTTTCAAAATACTGTCGATCCAACAGTATGTTTAGGATATTTATTATTTCTTGGTATACTTCGAGATGTTGCAGTAATTATTGCGGATGTTAGGTCCTGTACTGTTTGATTTATATCTGCAGATTCTTGTATAAGATAAGATGTTTACGGTATTCATCCCAGTCTGCTTTGTTCTCAGTTACGCTTCGTGTTAGAATCCATTAGAAGTATCAGGAAATGGTCACTTCCGTATAGTGATTGCAGAGGTTTTCAAGTGTAGTTAGCGGATAAGCGAGGAGAGCAGATATACGAATCTACAGCTGAGGAAGATTTTGTTGATATATTAAAATGTGTCATTTCGCCACTATTCATGATAATTAAATTCTCGAGATCAGCGAAGTGCTGTATCGTCTGCCGTTTTCTGTTCGTAAAAGGACATCCCACAAAGTGTTCCACGCATTAAGATCCCCAGTTGTTATGAATGGTTTAGAAAGCTGCTGTGCAAGGTTCTGTAGCATTTAGGTATCCCAGTTTAGAACTGCAAGTATACGGATCACAGACATACCTAATGAGGGGCAAGTATTTTTACAGCTACAGCTTATAAGGGTGTCCGCAACACTACCTCCTCCGTTACACATGAATCTCCGTTACACAAAGTGCAACCTCAACCTTTGCTCTTGTACCCGATACTGCGTCCCTTTTGTAGATTTTGTAGCCACGAACAGAAAAAAAAATTGGTCGTCTTTTAGGTGCATTTCTTGCACCGATATGCAGTATGGCCAATAGGAGTCAATTAGTAGCTTTAGCTTCTGATAATACATTTTTATACTATTACAATTCTGTTGTATAATATTGTTACTTTCTTCCATCATATTCTTTTGCAGTTTTTCACATGTTTTGGGTTGAGGATGAAAAATTTCCTCGTCTGACTGTGAAGTACAATGATCTTAACGCGCCGTCCGATTCATACACGATTATGGTTCCCGCTATTTGTTCTGCATTTTGGTCAGCAGTTCGTTCCTTTGAAGTGTTACTTTTTCCTGTTGGTGATAATGTGATTTTTGTGATTTTTGTAACTTCTTCATTTAAGGTCTTTATTTTGGTCCTATTACTTTTTCATTTAAAATCCGACACCATACATTTACGTTCCATTATCTCTGGTTAATGTCTTTGTTGAGAGTACTATTTTGGATTTGTAATTTTTCCGTTGCAACTTTCACCATCTCTTAAGTTCAGGTCAGGTCGTAAAAGCCATGGGTCCGTTGACCATTCAGCGACCGTATATAACCTCTGTCTTTTCCGCTTTTCAGTTAGTCGTACGACAATCCCGAACAGAGTAAACGGTTTACACTTAAGGGTTTCGCCTCTATTCTTTATAATTCATTTTTTTTCAATAAACATCTTTCTTTTTCTGCAGGCGATTCAGTTATTCTTTAATTTAAAGATACTCAATAAGTCTTTAAGTAATGAAGATTATTAACGGACCAATAGTGAGCATTCTGAAGATTAATTGATCTATGATTACTAAATGTTGCTTTGTCCGTAAACAAGACATTCGAAAGAAATGAACGATTCTATTGCAGTCTCTAATTATTGTTCACTTGCTTCTTTGTAATAGCATATTTCGCATAATTATTTGTGTTTTCCATTACCTGCTAAACTAACTCTTTTGAAAAGAGTAATGAAAAGGCATCGAAACGAGTAGATTTAGAATTTATATTAGCTCTTATCCCAGAATCTGTTTCATCGAAACGATAGAATTTAGGGTTCAAATTATTTTTTGACCATGAGAAACGTGTAGGTGTGTTTCCAAAATTATTAATATTTTCAATAGAATCTTCTGAGCTTGTTCTTATTATTCTGCGTTTTCGCTCAATTACTGCACATTGTTATTTATAATATTGTTTTCACTTCCTACATCTGATGTTTCCATGGTCTCTGTATTGTCTTCATTATAAGTTTCCTCTTCGTCGAATGTAATATTTCCATTACAGCTGCTCTCATCACTTACTTTACACCACCTTTTCATTTTAGGGATTGCAAAATTTTGAAAATAATAGCTTTTTCGAATAGCGGACAAAACGCTGACTGACTTTGCGTTGACGCTTAAGCAACTGATTCGAGATTCTCAATAATAAATTGTTAACTTCGTTGGCCACTGCAATTAGTTTGCGTAAGACACATATATGTGTAGTATATGAGGGCGAAGAGGGAAAAACACAAATATAATGAACAAGAAAGTTAACAATTTATTTGAAAACACGCAAAAGAGATCAAGAATCCAAGCGGCACTGTTTTCCGCGACTGTTCTCTTAAGGAGCGAAAAATACGACTACCGAACAGAATTTTGCAGGTCGCTACGCGTTTTCGTAAAACAATCGACTATCGTTGACACGGCGGCGAGCCGTGTTATCATTATAACGGCTATTTTATGGAAAAAAACGTACATCTTTATAACGGTCATTCCATGGAAAAATCCTACATATGCGTCTTTCGCCTTTGTAGGTTGCTTTTGCCAAATGCATATATGAGTTGCTCGGTTAAATTGATGGTTTACGCAGAACGTATACATATATGCAGTGATAGTCCGCAAAGGTTTAATTTCATTGTCTTCGTTAGTCACAGGATTCTTTCGTTTACGCTTTCTTACATTTACAATTCCCGTACTTCTAAACAACTTGCAAATATTAATAAAAGTCTGCCTAAAAGGAGTTTTACGCTCAAGAGTATTTTCCTTGATAAAGCAATCGGGCGTTTACTGCATTTTCAATGTTGCCCGTGTAACATATTTGCCCGTGGAATCAACCGTCTACCAAGTAAATGGAAAGCAGTTATTTAAACATGTTTTTTTATGTATCTTTTTTTATTATATAATAAATATTGTTCAAAAAACGGCGGATAATTATGTAACAACCCAACAGCTTAATTTAAGCTGGTTTTATCTAATGGTACCTGAGGTTTGTGTCATTCTGTCCATACTTCTCTTTCTGCTGTTGTAGGTTTTAATATTTCGATTAGATAGTTAAATGTATATTGCTCTACATTTATTGAAGGCATGGCGTATTGCACATCCGGGTTAATTGATGACATTGGCTATTGCTATCAATACTTCATCAATTTCGTTTGGACCTTTAAGGGGTAACACCACTCTAGGATTTTCAAAAAGTCGATTTTATTTTTTTTGGCTTAAACGATGCTTTAGGGTCATAGAAACAGAGTGCCATTTGATTTATAGTGGAAAACAAATTTTAAAAGAGTCAATTATCAATTTTGCCGCAGCTTCTCAGAGCGCGCACTGAGTACTTACGCGGCGTGCTGCGATTCATGACTTTTGTATTACTTTTACCATTTAAAATAATAAGTACATCTATTACCTACAAAACAAACGGTTGTAAAGGAAGGTAGAGGAGGAGGCGAACATCGACCTGGATCGCTAAATGTATAGTGCAGGAATCGCAGATTAGAGGTAAACAAGAAATTGGAGGATTAAAATGTTCATAAAACTTTAAATGCGTTTTTCTCGAAACCACTTTTGTCATACTGGGAGGACGGATTTCTCGGTGACTATTATATGGATCGAATTGAAATTTTTACAGTAGCTTCACAATAATATCCTGCATGGTAGTACGTAGCCGTTTTTTGATTGAATGTAAACTTTTTTTTTATAAACAATTCAATGCACATTTTTCATGCAAAAAGTCGATTCATTTCTTAAAACATGCATAACTTCTACAAAAATTGATTAAACAAAAAACTCCTACGTACTACCAAGGCCAATTGTATATAGATTATAAATTTCTTTTATTTTTTATTCCAAGTCTCACACATGGCGAGAAATCCGTCCTCCCGTGGCGGTGTTTTTACAAAAGCTGTTTCCACCGATGGGCTCTGTCGCCTCCATTTTGTACGAAAATGACAAAAAAAAACTATTTTTCGTACTTCAATATGTGTTAAATAAACCCTCCGAAAAGAAATTCTTTTCCGCTTGTCATACTTCCAAAATAAATTGTCAAATTTAGGTCTCTTTTTTTGGCTCTAGAGTGGTGTTACCCCTTAAGGCTAGTATTTCAGATTATCTCCTCTTTGATTTTGTTGGTCTTTTGTTTATAGAAACATTATTGGTGGTTGTGATTACCGATGAGTGAACTAAAGGAAAGTTGTCGCTTTGTGTTATATCGATGTGTAGAGATGTAAAACGATAGGAACCGTTGCTGAACCGAAACCGTCGGAAGGAGAGCAAAAACTTGTGTACTAGTCAGCTGCTTAGGACGCATGCAGCAATTGCTCACCTTTGTGAACGGTTTCGGCTATAAACATCGCGAAAAGGTGTTGAATGAACAATTGTAGTATGAACAATAACCGCAATATCTGTGTATCCGTAAATGTATTGAAATATTGTGTATATATAAACCGAGGCGTAGCGTAGAAAGAATTATTATAATACCAGCGAGAATAGAGCGATAGAACCGAGAGACAGCGAGAATTGTGAGGAAGACCTGCAAATAAATTTATCTTTGCCGTAAAATTACGAGGGATAAGTTCTCTTAACATATCATATCCCTACAGATGTATATCGACAAAATGTTATTGGTACATAACAAGAAAGTCCAGGAGGTTAGAAATTTTGTTAGGATTTGCTGGTCAATGTGTGGTGTACCTGTTAGTAAAGATACGTTGTATACCCGTAGAAAAGTTGCTAATTCTCTGCCTTTGGATGTTATTAAGCTGAATCCACATAAGGTATGTTTGTTATTGTGGTCATTACCTGCGATGAGTTTTTAATTTAGATTTGGTAGAAGTGTTATTTGGTAGAAGTGTTATTTCTTTTTTTCATACTAAAGTATGTAATATACTGCAACAATTGTTAACTCATATGGTGGTAGCTTTGCTTTCATTATTATACACTGAAAGAGATTTTTATCATATTTAGACATTTAGTAATGATTAAAAATGTTGTTTATAATTAAGATGGTATCAGTATGTATAGTTTTATCTGGACGGTTATTATAAGTGGTTCATAACATCTCTCTGTGAAATGGATTTCACTAATAAGTATTATATCTACTGCATTATGTTGAAGGAATATTTTCTACTTTCGTTTTATGTCGTAGAAAATCATTGGCGTTGCACTGTGCAATTCAGATAAATTTAACAAGTTTTATTCATAAACGTTTTTAGGAAGTTTAATATCATGCCTTTTTGCTGAATTATTTAATTAACCATGGCTTTAAATTCTTCTACTCTCATTTATCTCGTTGTTCCTATTAATTACAGCTACACATACATAGCTAATATTTTACTTCGGTTGGCTTGTTAATTATTTTGTATTTGTAGTATAATTCCTGATTATATTATTCAGGAATCCTCGCCGGATATTCAGTTTCTTGTTGTCATCGATTGGTTTGAAAAGTGCGTAATTATTACAACGCGAAATCCCTGGAGAATCCGTCCTCTGCGAGCCCGCCTCGATCACGGATATACTCTACTGCTTTTCGGGAGTCTGCGTGTTAGCTTCTCCCTCACGGCGTCCTCGCGCAATATGAAAAGTGTTGGGCGCCAGACGTCTTTCGACGTCACGATACTTGACGAAACGAAACTCTGATAGAAAATAAAAATGATACGGAAACGAGGACGTCAATTAAATTCAAACCAGGCTCGGCTATTCAGAATATGGTATCGAGAATGATAGAGGGATGTGATTCTAACTAGAATAAAGAACATTAGAGTGCGGAGTCTAACACGGCACTTGAACGATTGGGTTACAAGATTATTAAGAGTTGTAGGTAAATTCGACAGATTTCGTTTATTGAACGGGACGGTCTGGATTTTACAAACGTTGCACGCAAACGTGATAGATCGCCGGATACTACAAAATTTCGCTGTCAAACACAATCAAAAAACAGTAACAGATTTTCCGCGATTTACTACGCGTGCTTGAGTATAATAATAGAAGAGGTATAATTTTGTCCCAAGTTTCACAGATGGTTTATTCTGGACACAAACAAACGATATCATAATTAGTCGGACGCTTTACAAGTAATGATTCTTTAATAGGCCGAAATGAGGGATCGTTCAGAGGAGAAGAGAACCGTTGGGTATTTTACGATACGTTCCGGAATACAGCAGGTCTTCCGGAAACGTTACACGATTAACTACACAGTTTCTACTGCTGTCCTTACCTTTGCCTCTTATACTTGGTTACGAAATCGGGAATATAAATTCGGACTACGCCTTTCGGTAACTTTTACAGGGGTGTGTAGCTACTGCTTAAGTGATCGCTAATCGATAGCAACCGTACTCGTAAAAACCAAAACGATACGCTCTCAAGGCAAAACCTTGTCCTTCTTTGAAAAAGCAATATAAGGAGCAGCGGTCGCCTTGATTTACCTGAACCTAACTTTAACAAAACGTTACCAGTCGAAACGTTACCAGTCCAAAAATGGTAAGTCCTTGCCGTTACTGGGGTCATAAACCTATCCGGAAAAACCCAGGGTCAAATGTGCAGTTATGTGCTGCTCATCTGGAAAGGTTGACCGTTCTTAGGCAGTTCGACAGGAGAGTCGGTAAAGGCAAGACATACCTGGTCATAGACATTTTTCCTTATATCTAATATTAAAGTTCATCGCTTTTAAACTGTGTTTTCAATTTAATAATTCCACCTTCATCATAACCTCAACAGACATTATAAAACAAATTGACGAAGTCGAACAAAATATTTTAAAACAGCCCAATCCTTTATGAATAAAACAAAAAAAATATAGCTAAACCGGACGAGCAGTTTCTGAGGAAAAAAAAAATTCGTATTTGAAGTTGTTTTCGCCAAAATGGCAAAAAATTGCAAACTTTGAAAGCTTGCTATTTCTTAACAAATTCGAAGCTGGAAAAATAATGACTTAAACCTCCCCTTAATTTCGCATGGACTACAATATATTTCGATTGAAACAAGATCGCAGATGGTGAGATCAAAAAGTGATCGGTTTCGCGTGGAATGGATTTTTTTAACTATGGCGCACCTTACCGAAAAATCTGAAAAAATTAGGGAATATTTGTCATACCGATATGTTATTACCACAATAATATATAAGTAGTGCTCGAATATCTTCAATAAAAAGTCGCATTTTTCCCGATTTTTTATTTTTTACAACTACAATTTGCGATCACAAAATCTGAAAAAATTCTATAATATGTGCTATGTGGACTTCAATGTTTCAGAATTTTTTCAGAATTTTTGTACGAAATTAAATAAGCAAAATAGGCCAAAAACTAGAATTTCGTTTTTCCCTTTTACTACCCCCACGTCTGAGATAGAGGGTTGAAACTTGGCGTGAGATGTTTTTTTGGATATGCTGCCGACTGACGTATTGGGTGTTTCATTTGACTCAAAGGCACATTTGACTACCTTATTCTGCTAGACCCTTTTGAAGTGCTGTACCTTTGCAAGGAATTAGCATCTAGACACGAGGAGAGAAGCACATTAAAGCTTTTTATTTTTTACAGCATAAATAAAAATTCGAAGCAAACTTAAATTTTGTTTGTACCGTCATTGGTCCGGATTATTTACAGAGGATTAAGTCGAGGTTAGCATTAGCCCAAACATTCTTGAACAAGTTGTAATATTTCAACTAACAACAGCATAAGTATGCTTTCTTATGCTTCATTTTTGCTCCTCTCTCTTCTCTTTCAACGTTATTATAATGCGGAAAAGAAGCAAATCCTTAAGTTTTGCTTAATTTATTTCGCACACGTACAAGGTACAAGCAAAATACACTCTTTAACTCTGGAGGTCGGAATTCCTCGGGTAGTCGCGTGTCTTTAATGCTTATTCGTTCCTCTACATTTACTGGTACTATTGCTGAACTCGTAAAAAAAGTTTTGGTTTGAAAAACAAAATGCAAAAAAATTGTTTGCGATCCATTATCAGCATTAGAATTACCTAAAGCGTACCACATAGAAGTTGCATGGTCGGATTTACGCTTTTTTGTGTGTGTGTGAGTACGCTTTAAGTAATTTTAATGCTGATAGTGGATTGCAAAAAACGTTTTTTACATTTTTTTTTTTCAAACCAAAACTTTTTTTACAAATTCAGCAATAGTACCGGTAAATGTAGAGGAATACATTTTTTTACCCAATAAATGGAGTCATGGTTCGAAACAATAATGACGTTCCTTTAATTTTTTTCACACAAATTCCAAAGTTTGATCATTCGGTCCATGGGGAACAAAGAATCAGAGCGATTTAAAACTTTGCACACTTTTTGTGGACACTATGAACTTAAAAAGAAATCCTAGGCATAATATTTGCGATGGCTATTTACAAAGATATAGTAACTTTTGCAATTTACGGAAGAAACGCCATTTTTTGACGTTTCTTTACATCAATATCACACATCAAAGAAAAATATTTAATCAAAAACTGATTTCCCTATCTTGGATGGCATACTCTTACCTTTCCAGCATCGCCCTTACAATTTCTGTTCGATGGTGGATTTATGAGGTAATGACTATAAAAAAAAAGCATTATTTTGACTTTGGTAGCACGTAACTTTATAATCAATCATCGAAACGAACCCCATCGAAGTGCAAATTATAGAGGAAGGAACGAGGAAAAACAGTCCGAAAGCGGAATTAATCAAAACAATTTGCCTGCGTCTGTAGAAATTAAAAAAAAATTTATCTTGAAAATTTTTCCATTGCAGGTTTTCATTTGTTTCATTAGTAAAAAAAGGTCAAAAATATTTGGAAGATAAAGGATCGAACAGTATAAACTCCTGAAGCTTCAAAATGACTATTCTAGTTGTTTCCTGCGATGATTTTTAGCAGGGGCAGAGCAATTTGAATATGACCTAAAAATTTCTGGAATTTTTTGTTCCTTTAATTCTTTTGATTAGTGTATTATTATATCATCGCTTTGGAACCCCTCTGAATGCGATTCACTGAAGAGACAAAATGTTTAAACAGAGAAAGCTTCTTCTGCTTATCTTACCATGTTTGTCATCACTGTCACAAGGCCTCTCTTCGTGACACACTGTGTAACACAAGCTCCTTATAGTCAACTCTGGTCTTGGATTTTTTTAAATCTGTTTAAGCTTAAAATAGTCGAAACCAATATCGGTTACAAGTTCACCCCGTGACAGACAGAGCGGTGGACATCTCCAATCTTGGTGCTTTTTTTTTTTTTTTTTGACAAGCACATTTGCGTATTATATTATAACCATTCGTAATAATTTTCTTTAGAAAAGGATTAGCTCTATCACATAATACAATGTTTGCTTTTCATTAGATTCTTACTTTTTAAGATTAACTTAAAAAATGCTGTGAAATGAGTAGTTTTGTTTTTGTGTGAAGAAAAATTGATAACCGGTTATAAGTATGTCGTCATATTTATTTGTAATTGCAAAAAATATATTCATTCTTTTAAATCTAATCTCTTAAAAACTGCGATCCATTTTGAAAACCGTGTGGCATATTCATAACCAGTAGAAGAAATTCTGTAAGTTATATGTATACTATGGAGATCAAAGTACTAACTAACTAAAGTCAATGCGATAAAGCATGTGAACTGCGATAACGTAAATGATATAATGAGTAGGAGCAACCATTCCTGTTACAAGACCCAATTCCTGGTAGAGATGCTGCTATCGGTTACTAGTAAATTATCGGTATCTTATTCGCATTTAATGATACGCATATTGATAATATTGTGTTATAACATTGTTAAGACTGATGAAAATAACTCCAATACAATGTAATGCCTAATTTTACCATTAAACATTATTTACTCTTGTTTTAACTTTAAATCTAACCTAACTTGACCAAAGTTACAATCTTGTTCGAAATTTAAACAGAAATTTATAGATTTGAATTATAAAATTATACGTAATTTTTTACTTTTGTTATTCTACTGGTCGCTTTACGGTACTCTTAATCTATGGAGTTATCGATAATATTCTGATATTATTTACATTTATCAATGATGTCGATAAGAGTACCTGTAACTCGTGAACGGTATTAATTATAGTATCTTTCACTTTCGAGTCTTTAAAACCATAAGGATTCGAATAATACTAGAAATGATTTGAAGTTGGAGTGTGCTTGAATTATTTAGAAATTAACAAGAAAGAACTTTGAATCACTATCACTATGTAAGTGTATCTCACTTAACCTATTAACGTTTAAGCGATCGTACGAATCTCAATTGGTTTCTTCGTCTTGCAAACTTGTAAAATCGATCAAATAAATACTGCAGATATGGGTTTTAATTCAGAGAGACTGGTTTTTTCAGATTCTAAATTCAGATTTTCGAAATCTTGCGATGAAAATAAAATATAACTGTTCAAAGATGGACAAAATTTTATTTTTCAAACACGTAATTACACATTTTTTGAACAAGCATGCGATAAAATGCAAAAACATAAATTCTTGTATATACATATTTAGAGTTACAGGATGTTATTTGACCTAGATTAGATTTTGCAAAGTAGTGAATTCGGGTATAATCAGTAAATAGGGTATTTGTATATTTTGAAAATTAATGTATCTGAATTTTAATTTGACAGATCCAATATAATGGTAAAAAGTTGTTGAATTTAAAAACAACCAAAAAAAGGCGACATACTTTCTGTTAATTTTTGCGTTTATCATTTAGAAAACTACTATTTTAGCTGTATTGCTCCCAAATTGTTTATGTCCGTTAGTCAGTATAGTAGATCAAGGATTATACATCTATACATGAAATTCAGCATTATTTTCTCGAACCTTTTTTTATTCTTCATTGTTTTATTTCACCGTCTACTTTCTATAGTTCACCATAACAACTTGTTTATTATTTGCTTTCAGTATATAATTTGTAAAATTGAGAAAATTATTTCCTAGTACTTACGTGCAATTCATTATATTTCTTAAAACATTCGGTACAAAAATGCTCTCTACAGTTACAACAGTAGTGAAATATATAAGTTGAACATACATTATATTGCCTGTATATTTTTAGAATTTCTAATTTTACATCTTCAGTTCATGTGATTTTATCCATTTTTAGGCTAAAATTTGCTAAATTCACAACACAGTTATTTAATCGAGATTTTTCGCGACGTTCCGTCTGTTAATTTGGCAAATTTTATCTTGATCATGTCATATTGTGCAACTCTAAATATATACAAAAATTGATGTTTTTGTCTTTTATAGAAGGTTTTATTCGAAAAAAAATGCGTGATTAAGTTTAAAAGAAAAAACTGATCGTTTGTTCAACTTTGACCGGCCATATCTAGTACTAATCATCATTCGTATGGTCGCATAGGTGTTAATTGATTAAAGAGTATAACATAGTCTATAAATCAGCATTTAATACTTTTAAGTCGAACTAGTATTTCAAAACATTATGTTATTATGTCCATTAATCATGAAGTTTGTTATGTTATATAAATCTATGCTGTCAAAAGGTCATCCAAAGTTGCACTTTAGTTGTTTAGAACATTGTTATAAATTATCAGATAGCTGTCAAACCGACATTTTCATTGATGTTTAATGTCTCAGACTTTTATCTCTAATGCATTGGAGATAAAACCATTCACACACAAACCTAAAAGAGATAGTTTCAAGACCGCCATAAATCTTTCGTTCAATCCGTATACAATTTCCGGTGTACCATTATTAAATTAAAAATAGTGTACCTTTTATGTATTTATTGTATTTATTTATGTATTTATTGTATTTATTTATGTATTTCTATGTATTTATGTATGTATTTATTACTTCTATAAATTTAATTAATTTAAAATTAAATTAATTGCAACTGGAAAAAGTTTTTCTAAATACATTATAAATTTTGTTTAATAGTAAAAACTGGTGGCAAGCGGAAAATGGCGTAGAAAATGTAACGATACGTTTCGATTTAGAAGCGGAGTTTCATTTCACCCACATCATCATTCGTTTTAAAACCTTCCGACCAGCAGCTATGTTGATCGAAAGATCTTACGATTTTGGAAAAACCTGGAAGGTGTATCGATACTTTGCCCATAATTGCGAGCAATACTTCCCGGGAGTATCTACAGAGCAACCGCAAACACTAACTGATGTCATCTGTGAAACGAGATATTCTGGCGTGGCGCCATCGACGGGCGGTGACGTTATCTTCAGGTATACAAACAGTGATAAAAAATGACCGTTTAATGCACAATGAGGCACTGTTTAATAACTTCAGTATACAGAGTGAATCTTATAACATGATGTCTTCAAATAATTCATAAATTATATGAAAAATCGTTTCAAACAATTTTCAATCTTGCATAATTTTCAAAAGGATGTACTGTATTGCTATTTTCGATTTTTCAAACAGAACCGTATATTTTTTTACATCAATCAAATTCTGTAGGGTGTTCTATGTAAAAAAGAGTACTTTGATTTAGTGTTAAATCGTTAGTAACATTTGAAATATTCCAAAATATTGATTTTAAAAAATTCTACCGTTATATATTTATACGCAAAATATTCCAAACAATCAGATTGTGTAAAAAAATATATAGGATACCTTTACAAAACACTTTCTTTAAAATGGACTTTTACAATTTTTGTTCGAAACATTTTTTCATATAGCAAGTTACTTATGGCTTATTTGAAGTTGTGTTATAAGATTTATCTTGTATAAGATAAATATGTTAAACGAGACTTAATGTAAATAATATATACACAATGTAAGTAATTATTTAAGAGTGTAAAAAGAATCATTTTTATTACTTATTTATTTTGTAATAGAATTGAAGATTTTGTTTCATTTTATCGAAAAATGAGTTACTTAATTATCTTTTCATTCTATATTACTGTGTTGTTATATTTGAATCATAATAACTGTCACTTTAAAGATTTTAAAGTCATATTTTGTTTATTCTAATAAATGAAATCGCTTCGTTTACTTTCAGTATATTGTGTTTATAGCATCTATTTGTATTATATTAAATATTAAATGATATTAAATAAAATTAAATTAAACGATCTTACTACTAATCTATACATGTATATATTAAATATTATCATTATTTTCAGAGTATTACCTCGAAATCTAGAGATCGACAACCCGTATTCAAAAGAAGTGCAAGATCTTTTAAAAATCACGAACCTTCGCATAAATATGACCAGGTTACATACTTTAGGAGATGATTTGTTGGACGATCGTGCCGAAATTCGGGAAAAATACTACTATGCGATTCAGAATATGGTGATCCGTGGTTCTTGTTCTTGCTACGGTCATGCTTCAAGATGTTTACCTCTTCCTGGTGTCGCTGACGAGGAGAACATGGTACACGGTAGATGCGAGTGCACACACAACACCACAGGATTGAATTGCGAAAAATGTCAAGACTTTTATAACGATTTACCATGGAAGCCAGCCGTTGGAAAACAAACGAACGCATGTAGACCATGTAACTGTAATAATCACTCCACCTCATGTCACTTTGATGAACTTGTTTACGAGCAATCTGGACGCGTGTCTGGTGGCGTTTGCAACAATTGTCAACATAATACTGAAGGACGAAACTGCGAACTGTGTAAACTGTTCTATTATCACGACGTGACTAAGGATATATCTCATCCGGAAGCCTGTTTACGTACGTTTACGTTTTATTAACGTCTTTTTGTCCATACGCGGGTAAATTTGTGTGGAATTATAGTTCAATAGATACACGTTGTGTCCTTTACATTTGATATCATTCCGAGCGACAGTTCAGCATACATTTTTACTAGCTGCCAATATTACCATCGTTGTTAGCATCAGTAGGTTCTATTGGTTAACCTTTAATATCACACGATTTATAGCGATAGAATTATACACGGTTTATTCAGAAGAGCCGCGTTTAAATTCTTTTCAAGTAACACCAAGTATGAAGGAGACTGTGTACAAGTATCGTTCGATATTATGCAAAAATTGGGTAAGAGATTAATAAAATTATCGGAGGCAAAGTTGAATGATATTCTAATGTCTATTTGGTGTTTTTACCAATTTATTAGAGTCATACATATGTATATAAAGAAGTATAATTCTGGTACAATTTTTAGAAAACTAATATATCGTGAGATATCATACATATTTTGGCAAGTCTACGTTCTTACTATGTGAAGGTGAATCATCAAAACATGTTCAATAAGATATAAAAGTACACAATTTATCAAGAGTGTAAGATATGTTGTGAAACATTTTCTTTTTTAAATGTATTTTGACATATTTCACATGAGATCATGAAAATTATCATTTATTGAAAAAAGTTTGACATATTTCAAAGGACGGTAAAATCAACAATTTAAAAAATGTTGAAAAATCGTTCAGAAAACGTTTAAGGTGTTCGGGTATATGAGCATAGTTCGAACTGGGCATAGTAGCTAAGGTAGTGCTGAACTAGTTTTTTCTTCGAAATCTTCTATTTCTATCGAAATCTTCGTTAAGGTTTAGTTTTTGAATTACTAATGAAAGACGCTAACCGAGAAATTTGCATGATGAGCATAAATCTACCGACAAAGCTAATTTTATGGGTTAAAATTAGGTAAAAATCAATAGTTGAAATCTTTTAATTTGTTTGTCACATCCATGATCTACATCGGTGCATAGGCAACCGTGGGTGAGTCTGCGCGTTATACGCATTCTTGTTGGTCTGTGTTTGTCACTAATAATTTAAAAACTAAGCTTCAATGGACATTTCGGTAAAGGAAAAACTGGTTCAAACTGTAACCATCCTCTATATTACTATAGACTTCAATACGTATATTTAAGTTCGAAAAAAATTAGATATGCTCCAAAGTGTCGGATTTCACGTCAAATGTTCGCTACTTTTAATTCAGATTTGGTTGTTCTGCTACTTATAATCAGTTTAAACATTAATAAATATTATCAAAATTTTTTTGTTAAACGTGTACTTTTAGAAAGTAGTCAGAACGTTGATATTAGTTTGTTAAGGTTTCGTGTATTTACCAAATGGTATTCTAGATTCTTCTAAGACAAAATGTGTAATTTATAACAGTAAAGTCTTGCTATTTGCCAATACCTCGGGACTCTCGAATGCTAACTATGAGAGTAGCTAAGAGATTTGGAGCATATGTATACTCTTTGAGCACGGTCGTATATGCGACCATATCTTGGAGTAAGCATTCAAGTGGTACTGTGTACAATTCAGGTTGAAAGGAAAAGAATCTTCTCAGTTTTCCTTCCTATTTTGTATATTATGTGGATTGATAGATGATTTACAGAGAGAGAAAGACTGAGATACGTGTTCTTTCTTTTCACCAACTGTTTCAGTTTTTCAACATTGAATGTTTACTTCAAAGGTATGTATCCTAAGTTTACAAACGTTCAAATGTTTTATTCAAGCACGTGATACAAAAAAATACTTATTTGAGCGAGTAAAAAAGAAGTATTAACGATAGTTCTATGGTGAGAAGAAAAGAAAACTTGAACAAGCAAGTGGGATGAACTTGTTTAGTGATGATGGCAATTGCCAAGTATAGAATAATAGCATAATTGTTTCATGAAGTTACTATATGTAGGCATTCGTAATTATATTAAACATTTTAATGTCATTTACAGCTTGTGATTGCGATCTTAATGGTTCCTTGGATGACGGTATATGTGATTCGAGAACTGACCCTCTCAGTGGAGGAGAATCCGGTCGTTGTCGCTGTAAAGCAAATGTGGAAGGTCGTCGTTGCGATCGCTGCAAAAACGGATATTGGAATTTCGATCCTGCAAATCCCGAAGGATGTCAAGGTAATAGCTGCAAATATATCAGTGTCATAATAATCGCGTCAACATTTCGATTTGTGATCACTAAAAGTGGGTAGATATATAATAATTAGAATTGGATTTTACAAAACATTTAACTACTTACTTAACTATAAGACACAACGCAGAAAGTTTAGTTACGATTACGTAATTACAGCCGAATCTTGATAACTCGGACTTTAGAGAAAGAATTCAAATCTGAAATGTATAGAGCTTTCGACTTATCGAAAGTTGTAAGCAAAAGAGGTATAACGAACGAAAATTCAACATACAGAACAATTATACCGTAGTTTATAATTGAATATAGCTAAACTCGAGTTACCGTGATAAAAGAATGCATTTGGACAAATGGTAAATAATTCGAATTAAAATAAGTTTTATCTCGGCCTTCAGAGATTTTCACAGCGAAGTGGTAAGGAATAAACAAAACTTGAAATCTGTTTCCTTTCTATTTTAACACTCTTTTTCATTAAGCACACTATTTCATTTATTTAAAAGAAAACGTAATAAGTAATGGTTCTTGAGGTTTTAAATAAAAAGGTCATAAAACACTTTCACTTGGTGATCCGATACATTTGTGCAGTCGTTACATCTTTGGCGTGGTATTTGCATAAGTCTACAAACCTAACTTCTAGTTTAATAATAGTAATATTAAAATGATACTGAATAATAACTAATAAAATATTGAAAAAAAAAAGCTTTTGATATTTCTCGCATTAAAATCTAAAAAAAAAATCAAGTATTACATTCATATCTTGGTTTACTTCGTACATATGATACACGATAATAAGAAAGCATTATTTGTATTTTTAAACAAATACAAATTTGAAAATCCGTTTTTACAACTGAATTCGTTATTAAGAAATATATAGTTTTACAATTTGCGTCATTTTTCTATATTTAGCCGTTTTATATTTAACTGAATATGTTTTAAAGCAGTCTTTGCTTTAAATACTATTTTCACCTTTTTTGTTAGAATTACCAGTTTAATCTCTTTTTACTGCGAAATCGGGAAGTATATGTTTTCTCAATTTGGTTGCTGTTAAACACCAACCTTTATAAGTTATCGTTATTTTGAACAACGGTGTTAAATTTATATATGAACACTATGGTCTATGGACCGTAGGGAATGCAAGGTTTCTCAACAAAATTAGTATGGGCCAAAGGAGATCTTATATTTAGGAGAATTTTTAAAATCTCTGTTTTTTGTACTTTTGAAAATAATTTGTGAAATTACCGATGACATCATTTCGATTTAGATACTTACAAGTGAAATTCATGTAGTGAGGTACAAGTTATAACGACGATATGCATATTACGATATAGTATATTTAGATGTATTATACTATGTGTTAAAATTATTTATATAACGAGACATTATTTTACGTTATCTACTAATTTATTTAAAAACTATTAACAATATATTAAACAATGGTTTAAACTTTTTATTTTATTTAAAATCAGCCGACACATGGTTCTGTTCGTACAGCGTAGTACCTTTTTCAATTCAAAATTAAATTCAAAATCACATTTTCAACAGTGTTAACGATTCACCCAGGGGTTTATGACACGGCCTGTGCCGCTAATTTCAACAATTGAATGCAGTATATCATACACACACACACACACACAGATACACACACATATTCTCATACAATGATTATTTTTTATCATAAAATCAGTATTGTTGTTGATATATATATTGTAAATTGAACTGCAATTCTTTGCATTCGTCTTAGAAACTAAAGTCCAGAGTTTAAATAAGTCAGCAAAGGTATTTCAAGGTCATAAAAATCCATGAAGGTACTCCTGTTCGGCTAATTTTTATATTGGATTTATGTAGAAAAAGAAATTTTTTTTTTAAGTCATGTTATAAATAAATTGTTGCATAATAATTGATTTCTTAATCAAACAATGACTGGTAATCTATTAATCCATAGTATTTACATATGAGTGTACTTCTGTTTAGCTTGCACATGTAATACTTTGGGTACCATCGACAATCGAGGCTGTAACATGGTTACTGGTGAATGTACTTGCAAACGCTACGTCACTGCTCGTGACTGTAACCAATGTCTTCCGGAATATTGGGGCCTTTCGGAAGATCCGGATGGTTGCAAACCTTGCGACTGTGATCCTGGTGGTTCCTACGAGAATTCCTGCGATGTCAGAACTGGCCAGTGCCGTTGCAGACCTCACATTAGTGGCAGAACCTGTAATCAACCTGAACAGAGTTATTACACTGGATCACTGGACTTCTTAATTTATGAAGGAGAATTAGCCAGAGCTTCTGATGTAATTATTTTTTATGTTATCACTAAAAGTGAAGTTAAGTTTTATTTTGGATCATCAGATATAAAGATGTTCAATAACTTTTGATGCCCCAAGTAAAATTTTACTGTAAATAATATTGTTTAACGCGAATTTCAACCACTGATATATTGAATATCAGTTTTCAATTTATTGAATTTCTTCTGTAGATTTTGATGCGTTGAATACTGATCTGTGACTCATTTTTTGTTAATAGAGTCTGTTTTCTTGAAAATTATATTTTGAGAACAAAATGTAAAACTTTAAAGATGATTTATATTATAGCAGTAACGGTTATTTGGTTGTTTTTGACGCAAAATTATTTTATAAACAATCTAGAAGAAATTTATGTAAAGTACAATTACATTAAAAACATTTAATTCCAATCTTCGAACAGGTAACAATACATTTAAATACCGAATCATTTTGATTCATAATTAGTTAGTTAAAAATTAATATTATACATATTTCTATATTTTGTAGAAAAATTTTATACTGAATTTTGCTGTCATTAATTTTTTAGTGTATTTTATTACATTTTAATGTACGTATCTATATAGTATAGCTTTCATATTTTGCTGTTAGATAAAATATGGAGAATTCCACTTACTTCCATACATTGTTCACACACACGCACGCACCCACTATTTGTTAAGGTTCTTATTATACAATGTGCCTCAAAAGAACGAAAACAGATAATTTGCGAAATATGTGCATGTGACATGGATTCTTTGTAATTTTATAGTAGTTTAACTGGTTACAATGTATTAAACAAAACGCAATGCATGATTTTTCAAGTACTTCCGATAGCCTAACAAAAGTTAATAAATTTTGAAGTTCAGTTACGAATACAAAAATTTGTCAATACTTAAAATTGCTAAATTGCTTTTATTTCTAAAAGAGTCAACGTCATCTTAATTTTTTTTCAATAACAGTGTATTTTCAATTAAATAGTATGTGAGCTGATATCAAGGTAAATTCAATGACCAACACTGTGAACTTCAAATAACATCAAGTTCAGAAATTTAGATGGAATTTACAGTTAATCTTTCTATGCAGCAAAAAAAGAAAGTCGTTATAAATTTTTTCACGGAAAAATGAAAATATTGGAAAATTTAGTTGAAGATTTTCATGTCTGGTAACAAGGACATTTATTACATTTCAGATGTAATAAATAAATAAAGTCTAAATAAATTTCTACGTAAAATGGTTAAAGTAATTTTGAATTATTGTTAAATGGACAGATCTTTGATAATCTTTTTTTATTACAATTTGTTGCCCGATACTTTTTTCTATGGTTTCGAATAAACAAATTATTACATTCTTCGTTTGCTAAAATCTGAATTCAAAATAAAATATTCTTTTGAATAGAGTATGCAATTAAATCAGTAATTTATATCATTGAGTAAAAACAAAATTTCTTTTATTATTTGAATAGAATTGTCAAGTGGTGATTAGAGAACCTTACCGCGACGGAAGAAACAGTACTTGGACCGGAACTGGATTTATGAAGGCATTGGAGGGTTCAGTGTTGAATTTCACGATCGACGATATTCGTAAAACATTGTGGTACGATATAATTGTGCGTTATGAACCTATTCAACAAGGAGCCTGGGACAATGTGCAAATAATCATTGAAAGAGACGGTCCAGTAGATCCAAATGGTCCCTGTGCCGATTGGAGACCGGAGTACGATCAGTTATGGGCGCAGTTACCTCTACGATCTAGGAGCATCGTTGCGCAACCCTCCGTTTGTTTTGAAGCAGGAAAACGATATAATCTATTATTGCAGTTCCGCAAATTCAATAGCCACGTGGATACACCTTCAGCATCCATTTTAGTTGATTCGGTAAGAATTATTTGATTTGCTTTCTATATCTTTAAAAATTTATAACTGACACGACGCGACGTTACTTGTTGCGTGAAGAGGAACAAATTGCACACTCCGCGACAAAATAATAGGACACCCCTGAATTTTCCGTGTTACTCAAATTCAGTGATATTTGTAAACATTTGATACATTTATAAATATTACCCTCTGCCTTTGTAACAAACGAAGAATCTGCTATTGTTTACGATGTCTTCCAAGAATTATATTCGTTTGTTTCATAACAAGTGCGACAAAATGTTAGGACACAATTTTATGTTTAAGCCAGTATTTGACGAATAGTTGACAGATTCATTTCGAACAACGTTGTGAGTAATTACTGTGCTTTAGTCTTAATTGATGAAATAATTCATTACAGCAGTTAGTAAGAAACAGTGTTGATAATCACAAAAATGGGACATTGTTCCGTTCGACGGTACATCTGGGTGAGGATTTCGAAAGTTTATTTATGATCGAACCGTTAGATAGCCGTTTTCGAACCAAAACATTTCGGGTTTTTCGAGCACTTAGTTTTACTACATGTCCTTGCTATAAATTTAGAGTTAATTTTCGCTTCGTCCTCAACGGCCACTTCTCAACCATAACCACGGTTCTTTCCGAAGGGTAAGGTGTACCTAGAAGAAATAATCGCGGCGCATTGCCGGACGTTCGGGGTCCTTCCGCCAACCGACCGGGTTCCCCACCCTTCCTAGACGAAGACGTTCTAAGGGAGCTATGAAGGGTGGGCCTAATCTCCAAGAGGCACGTTGATTGGAATTTCGTGAAAATTGGAAAAAACCAATCAACGTATGAGCTCTGACTTCATTCGTCTTTGTGGGAGTCAAGACGACAACGAGTCGTCACATTATCGAAAAACGTCGAACTTGTAACATCAAAGCGTCAACGGTGGGATGCACCCATTCGTAAACAAATAGTACAACTATCTAGTCAATCGTTCAGACAGGATAGATTCGCTTTGCAGTTAAAAAAAAGTCCATCGTTCGGAACTTATAAAGACATTCGCATACAACGATCAGTCCACCTTTCGGGACTTTGAAATTATTCGACGTGACTAACCATCCTTTATCGTTCGAAGGGGAGTTAGCGTCCTTTAATCACTGCTCTAAAGTTAGTATGGCAGAGCAGCACGTCGTGAGAAACCGTAATCATACGCGGCGTGAGATTTACAACCTTACGTCACGGAAAATAAAATTCCGTGCGG
Organism: Megachile lagopoda; assembly: GCA_036983795.1. NCBI lineage: Eukaryota > Metazoa > Arthropoda > Insecta > Hymenoptera > Megachilidae > Megachile > Megachile lagopoda. The sequence continues at coordinate 216,729 of CM072786.1, forward strand.
TCAATCGCGACGCGAGTACCTTCGATCAAACGGCACAGATGTGAAAAGAAATTGAACGAAACAGAGATAAAAATGATTTTGAATTTAATAGAAAAGGCTCAAGTATTTCGAAAATTTCAAATTAGTAGATAGAAGCCGAAATATATTTCATAATTTGTTAAAAAATCCCCAAAATTATGGCAAAAAGAAAGCGACAGGTCACCCATATGTCATAAGTGATCGCGGAGCGCGGTCAATTTTAAAAAATGCATCAAATTCATCGTTGACAGCACATCAACCTGCACAGGAAGCAGGCATATCTACAAATATGCAGAATGTACAACGTCTTTTACAGAAATTTAAAAATACTCAAAGACGAAAATGCAATTTGCTCTAGAACACTTAAAATAAAAGAGAAGGTTGAAAAGAGTTATATTCTCAGATGAGAAAAAATTCACCCTTGACCGACCTGATGGCTGGTCGTATTATTTTCATGATCTTAGGAAAGATCAACAATATCAAATAAGTCGACGAATGAAAGGAGGCGGACTTATGATTTGGGGTACAATTGGGTACAAAGGAAAGACATTCACACTATTTGTAGATGGAGAAATGAAAAGTAAAGATTACGTCGTTCTAATAAATGAAGAAATCATGACACATGCAGAACGCATAAATGATGATGAATTCATATTTCAACATGACAATGCAGCTGTACATACTGCTGAAGTTGTTAAAACATATTTTGATACAAATAATATTCAGCTTTTATGTTGACCACCTGATTTAAATATGATTGAGAATGTATGGGGTGAATTGACCCGTCATGTATATTGTGGTACCATGCCAATGTAATTCCCTACGAGAATTAAAAATCACTATACACAGAAATTCAATTTCTAAAAAGTTTATAAAAAGGCGATACAAAAGCCTACCAAAAAGACTATTAGCAGTCATAGAAAGAAAAGGAAAATGTACAGGAAATGTACACATATTATTTTTCTTCAACATGTCCTATCATTTTCCGTAATACGGAAAATCCAAGAGTGTCCTATCATTTTGTCGCGGAAATTTAAGAAATAAAATATTAAAACTTGGAACTAATAGAACTATGAAGAAAACAACAACAGAAGTATCGTTTACAAAATTACAGTTATGAAGAACAGAGTGAAACTGTCCATAAATAAGTCAGAAAGAAGTCATAAAAAGTCACAAATTTATTGACACATCATACAAGAATTGGTAATATTATAACTGCTATTATACACGTTGTCTAGAACTGGATAAACTCTAATATTTCTGATTTTTCTATTAATCCGCATCATCAAAGCAACTCAATTCTTGAAGTTGCAGAAATGATGATGGATCATTACGAATCTCCAAAGACTCATTACGTTGATACAATTATTTCTACAATGAATTTAGCGTTAACATTATCATTAGAAACATCCACCTCATTAATTTTATTTTATTCAACTTTTAATTTTCTTCTGAGGTTTTATTTATTTGAATTTTTATTAAAATTAATTATCTAATATTTGGTCCGTTTATTTTGAAAATGGTGTAAGTCCATTTTCGTTTAAATATAGATTAATTCTTTGTTCAAAATCAGTCCACTTTCAAATATAGATTATATGTGGCAAAATTTCTACTAATTTATCAATGTATAATTTGATTATATAAATTTCTTTTAAGCGAATTTAACTAAATATTTACGGGCTGGAAATGGATTTACACCAGTCAAAATCATTTAATTTCAATTATGAAAAACTAAATATCATTTAACATATTATAGGGTTTAGAATTTTAATAACTAACCCCTTTATTTAGAGCACACAGGAAAAACAAAAAAAGACGCAACGTACACGACAAAAGATACAAAAAGTACACGAAAAGTAATCAATTCGCAGTCCGTAAATCAAAAGCTGTAAATTGAAATCGTAATTGCCACTCGCTAAACTCTCAAGTCGCATTCTAATTGCTCGCTGATCGCTCACTCTAACTCGGCGTGCCGCGGTCGCGTCCTTTTATGTACGCGGCGCCCGAACATTCTCGATCTAAATTTCAAAATGTTTCGCGAGTTTTCGATATTCTAGTATCGCGACCGTTTCATGCACACTCGCTCCGCACGCCGTTTCGACAACAATTGTTCTCTCACACATGGACATATTAACTCCAAGTTGACGCGCTCCACGTAAACGCGAATAACGGCTTTGACCGGTCGGCCGTTACCGCGGGGCGTTTTTGTCGACTTTCTTTCTTTCCGACTTTGCGATGTTTTACGTAATCTCTCTGAGACAGTTATTTTTCGCCTCCTACAATATATTTCGTCTTAACGTAATTTTGTTTATAAATAATAGCAAGAAATAAAATAGGAGTATTATTTCTTATTTTGAACGTTAATTACACTGTCCAACAAATTTTAACTTTTTTTTAGTTTCTCTTGTGCTGATTACAAACCTTCAACCCATTTATCTCCAGCACGTACAGTTCTTGAGAAATTTGATCTTGAAAAAAAAAAACACATTTTTTAAGTTTAAATCAATTTTGTGAGGTAACTATAAAAGATAATAATAAGATTCGTTTCGTATCAAAAGATTTCATAGACTTTCCTGAATACAACGGCATTTGTTTTTTATGCATTCTAAATATTTAATCATATTGTGAATATTTAAACAATCATTGAACACGGAGAGGGACCGATTTTGCATCAATTTTTATGTATTTTTTCAATTTATCTTAAAATATAAGTATATAGTGGAAAATCGATCTACCCCACGCGATGGAGCAGATTTTCACCTTTCAGAAACACCTAAAGAAAGTTGCAACATTTTTCTTTTGCGATGCCAGAAAGCAAATTAGCAACGCGGAAGACGAAGCTAAAATAGTGATGCTCCACGTCGGAGTGGTCGTTCGGTGTTCCATCCATATTAACGGGGTACAGGTGCTTTAATAAAGTGTATCAGTTTATTACGGTTATTATTATTACTATTATTGTTATTGCTATTATTATTAATATTGATATTATACACGAATGATTGTCTTGACAAAATCGTAGTTGTGAGAACATCCTTTACCATATTGCGCGCCCTTCTAATGTTTGAATCTTCGGAAAATATCCCTTAAGGAGGAAAAAGCATAGCGTTGAAAGGCACGAAACTCGACTCAACATGTATCTATGTATTTCGATTTTTCTAACTCAATTCCAATTACTCTATACATCTTTCTATTTTTCAAATGAGAAATGATGAAATTTCTTACAACTAAACTAGTCTTTTTTCCTTTTCCTCGATATGATAACATATTATTAAAATATTTTTTTGTATCGTATTTGCTCAGATGTTAATTGAATGTTATAATACTTTATAGTGCATCTTTGCAACTAGAGGATAAACGTGTCGAAAGTATGTACTTTTACTCTAGTGTAGAATGTATAATACCGTCCGCCCTATAGACGTTACCGTTCAGAATTTGCGCGAACACCTCAATTTGCGGATTGTCGACCTATCGCCGGAGTAGTACAATCTGCAGAACGCTGTCAGCTCAATTCGCACTTCGTAAAGACCGTATTGCAATTTTCTTAATTTTTATTCTGGTTTGATGTATGTAGAAACATTGAACGGTGTGTATAAAGCACATGGTAGTTTACTACGTGAGTTACTCTAATACAACAAAAAGAGCAAAAAAATCGGTCTTTTATTTTTTTTAACTATGGTAAAGTTTTAATGTAAGTGAAAATGATCAACACAATATAAATGAGAAAATTAGGTCCACCACGAACTAAACACTTTAAGACACCAATAATCGAAAAATGTAACGTGATCCGGATTCGGATATATCCGTGAAACTATATCAATGCAACAATAGAAGTTTTTTATTTTCGATATTTTTGTTATTAAACTTTTTCCCAGATTTTTGACATTTTTCTAATTAAGCTGAGACCAAACACGATATAATTTAGACTATATTTACTGGTTTAATCGACCATAAGTCTCGAACGCAGAGAACAATAGCGAGTGGAAAAGACAGGGCCGCTATGATTGTGGCAGTTAGAAAAGATCCAAAACCTGTTATATTGTTTAGAATGTTAATGCGGTGATAATTTCTTCATTTTCCATCTCTTTTTATACATCTTTCTTCAATACATTTGTGACATTTTCATGATTCAAATAAGACAAAGCATGACGTAATTCAAGACATATTTTCTTGTAATAACTTATTAAAATTCATGATATAAATGAAACACATGAAATTATAAGTAAATATTTTCCGAAGTATGTCATATGTTGGTAGAAGTTCCGTAGCAAAAAAATTAGAAATAAAAAATGCTTTTTCTGCATTGGTTTGTCTCTGCAAGTTTGTCTTTGCACTGTTCGTTTACGTTCGGCCGTTTGGTCATTTCCTTCGCGTGCTCTCCTTCTTTACATCTGGCAAACTTCAATCAACGTAGGAACAATACGATATAAGCGAAAGGTTAGACTCAAAAGATTCACTTATATCGAGATTTTATTCCATAGCGCACGTAACCGAAATATCTGAACTGTGAGTATATAATAATAGTTTCAATAATAGTCGCATGTATTTACTCAAAAATCATGAACATAGATCTGCAACTCCTTCATTACAAAATCGTCATTTTTCAGTACTTTTGCGCTTCTCATTTTCAATACTTCGAATGTTTAACTTATATATTCGTGTGGTAGTATTTTATTACGAAACAATATAAAATAAAAAGAATGAACAAAAGAGAAATTTACTGCAATGATCAGAGTCCTCGGTCTCGTGCCTCTCGCGTTCGCTGTTCGAATTCGTCTTTCGCTTGTCGCGCACCGGCGTACAGGTAAGAAGAGTGGGTGAGCTCCGATCGGAGACCCCACGCGAATTCGCCGCGGAATTTAAATGCTATCATTCGAAAAAATTGTCTACGTCCCTCATGAATTGAAATGTTTTTGATTTTTTATAGAATTTTTCATGTACTAATCTGGGAGAAATTGCATAAAAATGTGGATTTTTTTTAATTACACTCTACTGTCGAGGTACGAAATTGAAACTTGACACTGTAAGAAAAACCGACCGAGTGATAGCGTAGAAGGTAGAATTAAATAATGATAAATTATTTGTGAGAGTAAAATAACGTTAATGTATATTCTGTTAAGACTGTAATATAGTTGCCTTGCTCACGCCAAGACGTTTACAACATGAATGCCCCGAAAAGGACACTTCTAGCCTTAGGGGACCCTCTTCGCCAGTCTAGCCTGCGAACTGTTTATATCTTTAACGGTACCCTTCAAGGGCCATTGACAAAACGTTGATGGTCTACGTTCAACTTTCTAATATACGAAATGCAAGCTTTCGAATTTTCTTACAGCACAAATTGTTATTTTTTTTACAAGCTATTAAATCATACGTCATAGGTTGAATTTGATTTGGGCATACTTCTCATCCATTTATGCGGCTATGCCCTTAGAATTGACCACTACAAAACTTATCGGAGATATAAGGAAAGATCCGCTGACAAATTATGTATAGCTTCGTTCTTGAAATTTCAAATGATAGATTTGATATGGCAGTTGTAGTAGATGAAAAACTAAACGATATACTCGAATCATCAGTTATGTGGTTTAAGTTTCAGTCTTTCTTCACAAAAATTGGTATCCACATGCTTTGTCAATTACCGATAACAGTCACATTGTTAGATTCTTGAAAGTCGAATAAGCGGATCCAAAATAATAGATCCAATATGTTGAGATTCACGAATTTCTGTGATTTTAAACTAATCGCCGCGAACATTGGCTTACAAAATTTCTCCATTACTAATTACAAATTGGGTATCAGAACAGTACATTTTAATATGTAGAACCTAATGTGACAAGTTAAACATATTCAGTTCGATGGATATGAATGATAAATCTTGTTTTCTTGATAGTCGATTTAACATTTTCGTTTTTAATATTTTCGATTGAACTCTTAGCTTTATTCATTGAGATTTTTACTAATATTATTCTTAGAACTTTATAAATTACAAGTTTGATGTATTCATTAGAACTTAATTTCGTTCAGATTGTTCTGAGACCGAGAATAGATGCCATACCGTTCTTCAAAACACCCGGAGTTGGCGAATTACGTCGTCAAGAATATGAAAGATACCACTGCAGTGAATTTTTTAATGATATCAATGCTGTGTGGACCCAGGTTCCGGAAATTTGCAAGAAATATCAGAACAGCATCGGTTACTACGTTTATGATGGTGCACACTGTGAGTAATATCCTTATTTATTAACAGTATATTCGGTTTCTACTATACAGATATGAGTATTATTACAGATTGATAGATTTTGCTATCAACTGACAATGAGTAACCATTAGAGATTCCAAATATCATATTCTGCTTGGAAAATATTTTTTTTTGTAACGGAAATTGTATTTAACTCTATTGAAAATTTAGAGGGTCAATTAATAAAAATTATTTATTAGTATTAATGTATAGTATGGTAATAGTACATATCTGTTGCTATTGGAAGTGCTATTTTTAAAAGATTTTAATAAATCCTTCAGGAAGATAAAATATGAAGAGATAAATTGAAAGAGTGGAAAGAGTTTAGTAAAGAACGTTAGAGTCCTTTGGACTATCAATATTTTTAATACGTTATCATTTTATACCATTAACGGATTGTAAAATTATAGCCTTCTAAATTTAAATATCGTATCGATATTCAAGGAAGTCTAACAAGGGAAGGCACGGAAGTGTCCTCCTCCGATTTTGATGAAACTTCGTACGTTTGTTAAGCAGGCAAAAATAAGAGACACGTATTTATTTTTATCGACTGACAATGAGACGCGGGTTTAAGGGGAGAAACGACCCCTTAAAGTTTTGACCCGCTGCAAGCAGTAATTCAACAACGCGGAGAAAACACACGTTATTAGAATTTAAACACACACACACAGAAAAACGGCTCTTTTCAGAGCCATATGATGTGCAAAGTCCGTTCGGCAACCTCCTTGTGGTGCACATCGCGTAATGCCAATGCCGGCGGTATATGCTATAAATGCATGGGTTGCTTTAAAGTGCTGTATCTTTGCGAAAAAAAAAATGGCAGCGGTTTGTACTTTATGATCCTGCAAACAGAATCTCCGAAAAAAATGTAGCAAGTCCATGCATTTCGTCAAACTTTGTAATTTTCAATACAGCAAACATACACTCATATTTATGGTGTTATAGTGGTAGGGATGCATCAAACTTAAAATCGAACGGCAGTATCTTAAAGTAGAAATTTCAAGCTTTAATTTACAAAAAAGGAACATAATTTTACGATGATTTTTCACGGAGTTACCGTCAGTCAAATTTGGCCAATTTCTGCCTAAAATTTTTCGATGCCATATTTCTTTTGAGCAGTGTAATATAATGGTCATTCAAGGAATATCCGCATTAATATGTATGTGTGTGAAGTTTTTCAGAAATTAGTTACAATGTCGGTCACTAAAAATCTTATACCGTCCTCGTCATCCTACTTTTGCTGAAAATTGAATTACACGAACATGGTTGCTTTATAATTCATAATAAACTATTCTATCAACGTCATAGATTACTTTTGTTTAAAAAGGAACGGAATTTCGTCGAATATCTACGACAAAATAAATAATTATCACGAAATGTTTTAAACGCAGCGGTCACTGACCGATTTTCACCGTATACCTAAATTGTTCGATCAATCATTAATAATTTCAATTTTGTAATCTCCAACAACGAACACTTACAGATTCTTATGTGGTGAATACGAATTTACAAATGGTTTGTCTTTTCGTAATACTCATAGTTTTAAAAAAAATTGATTTTTAACAAAAATTGCAAATTTCTAACTTTGTAATTTTCTGTAAATGAAAAGCTCGGTCCTCGCGATAGTTCTATCTAATATATTTTGGATTTGTACTTTTTATCTCTGTGGGATTGGAATGCATCAAAACAAGGTTTAAAATAAATTTGATTTAATATAAACTTATAATTATGGCTCTTTCTCGCTAATTTATAACACTTGCTCTGTTTTCGCTAACTTATAATATATTCGCTCTCTTTTCTCGCTAACTCGTAATTCTCACAAAAGACTGTCCTTTCCTCATGCATCCTTCCTAAATATACCAATCATTCACTCACATTCTCACATGCACAGATTTTGCGGTTATCGCTCCTAATATTTCGCTCCCGCTCTTATTTTCATTCGCACTCTCTTTCACTCGTTCTCTCGGTCATTCACCTGTCGCTTGTTTATACTCTCGGTGATCGTCAGCTGATTGGCAGCCCTAACAATAACTAGTGTTTGCATTTCTTTTGTCCATTTCTTTATTTGTTCCTAACTGTCGCGTCGTTCGAACTTTAACGACTTAACTTCCTACACCTCTGTTCCATGCGTTCCTTAGCAGAAATGTTTTCTTTGTCGCATGTTGTGGTTAGATTTGTTTCTGAATTCTAAGTTTTTATAATAAATCGAAAAATATTGTAGCGGATAAGGCAATAAATTTACTTCGAAAGGTTTGAGGTCCTTGAGGGGCCAGATCTTAATTTGAATCTTATTAATTTGAATCTTAATGTGAATTATAACACCTACACTACCGCTCAAAAGTATTCGGACACGTGCGAAATATGTATTCGCGTTGCATAAAAGTTATTTAAGTATCTACAACAGTGACTATAATCGATTTTTATTTGTTGCTTATGAAATATCTAACGTTTGAAGTTAGAAATTACGTATGTGGAATTTACCAATACTACACTAAAATTAAATACGAGAGTCATCAACGTATCCACCGTGGTTAGATATTAACGCTTGCACTAATCTCGGTAATCTTTCTACAAGTTTCTTCATTGTTTGCGTTGAAATTTCTGTCTATGCGTCTTGTAAGTGCTTCCATACGTTCTTTTGCGATTTTGAGCACTTTTCACATACTTTCTTGTCTAATTCATCCCATAACTTTTCAATGGTGTTGAGGTCCGGAGATTGTGGTGGCCACTACATAATTTTTAATATATTTTCCCTCTCTAATACCAATAGATAGTTTTTGCATATTTTCGCTGTATGTTTCGGATCATTATCCTGCATAAATATAAAATTTGGTCCTATTAGTCTACTACCACTAGGCACAGCGTGTTCACTTGAAATGTTTAAATATTGTTCTTTGCGTAACACGCCGTCTATTTTGACTATGTCACCCACTATATTATTCCCAAAACAGCCCCACACAGTAACCGAACCACCCCCATGTTTCACTGTTGGCACTACAAAATCGTCCAAGAGTTTTTCATTGGGCTTTCTCCAAACAAATTGTCGTCTTTTGCTACCAAAGATTTCAAATTTGGACTCATCCGTCCATAACACCTTTTCCCATTCTGAAATGGTCCAATCCTTATGCTCCTTTGCCCAATTTAACCTTTTCCACTTAAGACGTAAGAGTTCCACGTAAGAGTGGTTTCTTGACTGCCACACATCCACGGAAACCAACATTCAGTAGCCGCCGTTTGACCGTCGACACGCTGATGGGATTTTGCCTTGTTTTATTAACTTCAGCAGTGATTTCCGGTGCACTAAAACGTCTGTTACGTTTGCTGAGTGTTTCAATATATCAGTCTTTGGATTTTGTTGTTTTCACTGGTCGTCCTGTCCTTTTTTTTGATGAGCAACCACTGCTAGTTGCATACTTTTTAATAGTGTCATGCACTGTTGATTTCGGAATTTTTTTACGCAGTGCAATTTCCCTAACTGAATACCCTTCTTCTGCAAGAGTAAGAATGCTGGAACGTTTTTCTATTGATAATTCTCGTTTGGAACTCATGTCTCGATGGAAAAGAAGCTACAAACGAACTAAACAGAAGCTGCCGAGTGCATAGTGTTACCTCCATTCTTATCTCCATAGAGAAAACATAAACATCTCGTCAACAGTTTACAGACACTTAATACATATTGGAGAACTCTCTGAATTCGTTCTACACCATAGAAATGAAACAAAGTAGAAATTGAGACTCTTTTAAGCATCGAAACCGTTCCATTAGATTTCGTATTTCTGGGCAGGAATTTTATTTCCGCACTCTCATTATATAATTTGTACTTAAAAATTAATTCTATTATGTTATGATACCTCAAAAAAGATAATAATAATAATTACAATTGTTATAATTGCCCTAAATACCTTTCGTACAAAGTTAAACTATGTTTTATAGAACAAAAGCAAGTGTCCGGATACTTTTGAGTAGTAGTGTATATAATGTTTTTAAATCAAGGTTGTTTGAATATGTTCGTAAAATTTGATAGTATTGCTACTATAAGAGATCATCGCTAAAGGATTTGAAAATTACATAAAATACTTCAATACACAAAGTTACATTCAACCACTTTTGTTTTTCTCTTTTATTTTTTATTGAAATTAAATAATAATGTTGATATCTTAATTAGTCTGCAGACATTGTATAAAAATGTATGCTCTGAATTAGTTTCACTTTTTATTAATTCGTTTAAACACAAATAACGTCTTGTTTTAATTACGTCTTGTTTTTCTGCTTATATACTCCATATTATTGCGTAAACATATTTGTATATAATAATTTCTGATGGGGTAGATTGATACGGTTTTTCTGACATCTGTTGATACAATCTATTGACTTCTACCAAATATTTTTAATTATATTCTTCTCGGTTATTTATATAAAAATCGTTTGGAATTAAGGAAGTTCAAAAAGTAAATTGTGATGAAATATGCAAAGAAATTTTTGCTACATTATTGACAGTGACAATGATAAAATGCTAATATATATGAGATACATAAAACGATTTTGTTAGTTAAAAAATGTAAGGATCTTGATATAAAAATAACCTGTAATCGTACATTTCTTTTTTTTTGTGATTCGTTTCTTTTGAACGTTTTGCGCATAAAGATAAAAATATAGTTCCGAAGTGCCCCGGTGGCGAGAGATGACCACCTTTGGAAGTACGGAGGGGGGAAGATGGTTGTGTTAGTTATGTCTGTATAGGCAGAATTCTATGTACTATGCTGACAATTTTTCAATAATATCTCCGAAACCAATAGGCTGATGTGGAAACCGCTTGTCATTTGAAGTCTCCTCACTCCCCCTTTTCACGCATCCAAAGCACATGTCGATCAGCTATCGGGCCACTTCGGACCTACATTCAAAGATAATTGCGTACAATACAACTTTTTAAAAAGTTTGTTTTAGAAAAGTTTTCTTTTTTTAAAAAGTACACATTTCGAAAAGTTTTTACGATATTTAAAATTTTCGTATAAAATTCAGTATTTTTGAACTTAAAATATGTCACTAACTGTGAAATACTATATCATTATAAAAAAAATAATTCTATTTAAATCCATGAAAGTGTAAGTTTTGAATAAATAATATATTTCATCTTTTATATGCATGTCACGATAAAGCGATTAAAAAAATTCCATCCAAACCTATGAGCAGATAATCCATCAATAAATTCGCCCTAAATTAATATATTAAATATATTATTACGTGCATGAAATAATTGAATAATAAATTAAAAATATTGATATGTATTGTAACGCGCAATCCGGCGAAGGGGGTTCGTCCTTGTAGTCCAGTCTAATTCTAATTGTTTTACTATGTATATTCCCTTGCTACTCAATGCCCTCACAAAGTAATTGCCATTTACGACGCTACGCGATTGCTCCGCTTCGCTGCCGAAATTTGTTCTCTTTTATCTCTTTCATCCAGCTTCTTTTTTTATTCCTCTTCTAGTACTCCTACGGCCACTGTAGGGGTTTCTTGGTTCCTTCAACGCTTCTCTGGCTCATTTTTAAACTATCGGCGGGGTGTTGGCAGCGACTGTCATCATTTTTTTTTTATTTTGCTTTTCTGTTGTTACCTATATTTGATAGATTTCAGTCGTTATCTATGAATACCTATGTTTCTTTCAAGTTATTATTTTTATTGATTATTCTTTGTTTTTCTTACCAATTATTCACTTTTATTTTTATGACACTATTGTCAGATTATCTCCTATTCATGTACTCTCATTGTCCATACTTCTACTGACAAATGTTACTTATAGTGAATTCTTGTTCTGCTTCGGGTAGCATTTCTCTTTTTTGTAAGTTTCCATTTTTCTATAATTATCTTATTCTTATGGTTTTTTATTTTCTGCCTTTCCATCATTTTCATTAACCATTCACTTCTTCTCAGCTGTCCTGATATTTTCTTTACTCCTGTTTTTCTATCTTTATTATTTTTTTATAATAATTTCCTTTACTTTTGCCATTCCTGTTCCACTATTTCTATTTTTGGTATATACATGTTAATATTACTTTTGTTCTCTTATTTTCCTTCCTTCATTCTTTACTCTTATACTGTAATATATTTTCCAAATACATTTTACCGCTTAAAAGTAAAGATTCGTGAACATGGTTTTTTACATGTACTTTGTCTCTGTCGAAAAGGAAAAAATTTTGTGGTTACTTCTACATATAAAACCCATCTCTTACACACTCGCGCACAGCTGGTTCATATCTGTACGTATAAACTTAGGCCGTATTAGAGTAAATTGAAATTTCGTAATGTTGATCTTTAATGTTATACGTAACAAATTTCGCAAATAGGAAATACAAAGACACATTTATTTAGCATTTAATTTCCAGCGTGTATGTAATTGTACATCCAGTTTCATCAAGAATCTATTATTTTCATTGAAAACACAATGAAATTACATACTTCAAAATGATCCAATTCATAAACAAAAACACTAGATATCCTCAACCTATTTCACAAAGTTTTTAATACAGTTTTGTATCATATTTTAATTATTTTACTCAAATTCTAAGAAGATATAAAGAGTACATTAAAAATTTTAATTTTGAAAATGAATAGTGCTAATGCAAATGTAATAACTCCTTGAAATTTTGTAAAAATATAGGTATAGTTATTATTAGTATATGATCACAATTTTCTAAAAAAAATATTATTTTGGACAACTACATTAATTCTTTTCTTTTATATTGTCATTCTCTTAATTTTTCAGTAACCGTAACAGTATTATGAATCACCTATTTCAGCCTGCGAGTGTAATCCAACAGGATCGCATAGTTTGCTTTGCGAGAATTATGGAGGCACTTGTCCTTGTAAACCAAATGTCGTTGGAAGACGATGCGATCGATGTGCACCTGGCACTTACAGATTTGGTCCAGAAGGTTGCATCCCTTGTGACTGTGATGGTGTGGGTGCTCTGGACAATTTCTGTGACGTAGAGACTGGCCGTTGTAAATGCCGACCAAATACTTATGGCAGAACTTGCGGTCAGTGCGAACCTGGATTTTGGAATTTCCCACATTGTCAACGATGCGAGTGCAATGGACATGCGGAAAGTTGTGATTTGAAAACTGGAGCTTGCATAAATTGTCGTGATTATACAACTGGACCCAATTGCGACCGATGTATTGAGACGTATTATGGTGATCCTAAAATCGGTGTAGACATTTCTTGCAGACCATGTCCATGCCCAGGTAGGTGAAAAAAATTAATGATTAGGAAAACGGTAGTAATGAGATTTAAAGAAAACAGCTTTTTGTATAAATATATTCTGTATCTTGCTCAGTATAATTATACTTAAAGTGTTACGTTAAAAAATTCTTATCATAAATGGGATTTAAATGTTCTTCGTTATTCTCCAATTTTTAGAAAAACTGGTATCAAAATTTTAGGTCGAATAAAATTTCGTTATTAAAATTAAGTTAATCATTTTATATGACCACTTTACTATAAATTTTCTTAATTTACAGGAACTTTGGACTCTGGCCACTCTTACGCTGACAGTTGTTCCTTAGATCCAATAACCCACGATGTGATTTGCGAATGCTACGATGGCTACATGGGTCCTCGTTGCGAAAGTTGCACGGAAAATTACTTTGGCCAGCCTGAAATTCCAGGTGGTAGCTGTGAGCTTTGCAACTGCAATAATAACACGGATTTACGACGAAGTGGAAATTGCGATTCTCAAACTGGACGGTGCTTGCAATGTCTTTACAACACCGATGGAGGAAATTGTCACATTTGTAAAGCAGGCTTTTATGGCAATGCCCTTGCACAAGATTGTCAGGATTGTCAATGTGACGTTCTGGGAACCGACAGAAATGCAGGTCCTTGTGATCATCGAACTGGACAGTGTCCTTGCCTACCTCATGTTATTGGACAGCACTGTAATTCCTGTGAAGAGAATCACTGGAGGATTGCCAGTGGGCAAGGATGTGATCCTTGCGAATGTGATGCGGTTGGAAGTGTTTCTGATGGGTTTGTATATAAATTCTTTATTTAACACAAGTTTCATAATATCTTATGCTTACTTCTAAGAGCATACAGGGTGGTTCGGCTACTGGTGGGCAATATTTTAAGGGGTGGTAGCTGAGGTGATTCTGAAGAACTTTTTCCTTTACCAAAATGCTGGTTAAAGCTTAGTTTTTAAATTATTAAGGAAAAACACTGACCAATTAGAACGCGAGAATAGCGCGCGCCCAGACGCGAGAGCGACAGCATTGAGTATGACGGTCGATCGTGATCGTGAACAAGCGTATCGATACCGTGTCGGTATAATAGGAAGCTGTTAGATGAAAGTTACATTGAATAACGAATAAAAAAAACTGAATTATTGTTCAATTATCATTCATTAATGGATAATAAAGAAAGAAATTAGTTCTATCAGATAAATCGAATTTATTATTCGTTATTGCAAAGAAATAATAGATAAAATATGGAAAATTATTCTCGTTAGATATTGTGATGATGAAAAAGAACAAATTCTCGTTTTTGAAAAATTAAATAACTTTTCCATTTTACAAATAAAAATTTAAATCGAATAATTAACGAATTTAAATATAACTTACCCATTGCACCGCAAATAGTCACGATGAAAATGCATCTCTGTCACCGGATCGATCCACCGATCCTTACCGTTAGAAAAAATAAATCACCACACAGAAACTCACTGTCAACTCTCATTATTAGCTTTCATTATCACTTTTCCCTGTCACTTTTCACTAATTAGTCACTGCGAGCCCGACTCGTAAATAGGCCGAATGAAAACACGTGAACGAATATTCATAAATAATTTTAACTATACTGTCTTGAAAGCAAGAAAGCGGAATTTTCGATTAAAAACTACGATATATTTTATTTCGGCTGGTTTCTTTCGATAATAAACGATGACTCTCTCAATCGACGCCGTAGTAGATCAACAGATCACCGTTGCATAGCAATCGTTTGCGACGTACGCCTCGCGATCGAGAACGAAACCGAGATTCGTTGCTCGTTGAACAATGTCTTCTATTAAAATATAATATAATATCGATTCCTCAATTCGGATACCTTATAATGAGAATAAAGAGTATCGTTAAACATACATACAATCTATGAATAATCGTTCACGCGTTTTCATTCGATCCGTTTACCGGTCGTGCTTATGTTGTGCGATTATTAGAAAGAGACAGTGAAATAAATTGAGAGTTCATTAACCCTGCCAAGACATCAGCTATTGATGCTCTGATCGGCGGATCTACCCGGTAACACAAATATTTTTCATCGAAGCTAGTTTTTTCATGGATCGATAGGTAAGTTTTATTTAAGTTGTTTGTGCATTTTAAAAATTAAACGTACGCAGGAATTTATTTACTTCACTTCAGTGAGGTACTGCATTATATATTCCATTCCAGTTCTATCTCGTTTCATAGACCAAGTACTCATTCGTTTCGAAACGTGAATTTATTCGTTTGCTTCATTAAAATAATTGACAAAATTAATTTTCGAGAATTTATTCTTTATTCCTTTTCAAAGGCATAAAATAAATACAATATACTTGGTCTGGATAAACAATAAGTATTTGGTTTATCTCCTATTTAAGAATAATGAAGAACTTAATATTATTCTTAATTTCTTAATTCGTTATTCGATTTAACTTTCACCCAATAGCTTCCTGTTATACCGACGCGGTATCGATACGCTTGTTCACGATTACGATCGATCGTCATACTCGAAGCTGTCGCTCTCGCGCTCTGATTGGTCAGTGTTTTTCCTTAATAATTCAAAAAATGAAGCTTTAACCAGCATTTTAGGAAAGGAAAAAGGTGTTCAAAATCACCCCAGCTACTACCCCTTAAAATATTGCCCACCAGTAGCCGAACACCCTGTATATGGGACTTTAAATAGTTAATGTGTTGTCGATTTGCCCAAAATCTTGAAAAATTTATAGAAAATTACAATTTTAGAATGAATATTTAACACTTTCGTCCTATAATACTGTACAATGAAATTCTTCCAAAAATTGTTATTTTAACACAATACCGTTTTGTTTACTGCTTCAATTTTACTCAAAATAATACCAAAAACGAAATTTTGCATTTTTTTTCCTTGATTGGAAGATAAAGGTTTCATTGCACATTGCAACAATTACATTGCATAGTTTTACAGGATATGAAAAATTATTAAATTTTCATTCTAATCATTCCTGTACACATATTGTAGTTACATATACAGGGAGATAAGAAAACATACACTGCTCTTTAACCTCTTCGCCTCTATAAGCGACTATGGTGATTCAATGTGAAGCATTTACATTAGGAACAAAATTATGTTCAAAGATTTGTTGTCTCCCAGACGCCTTCTTCCTTGGAAGAGAACCAATGAAGTAAAGTAAAGTTCAAAGATTTGTCATTGCAAACAAAATTTTTTAAATATAACATATTTTATTGATGTTCAAATATTAAGTTAAATAATTTAATATTTAGACGTTCAAGAATAGTTCTTTTTCGCAGAAGTAATTGTAACAAAAGGATTAAGAAAAGTTTTTATTTTGAAGACAAAAGAAGGATCAAAAACAGAAAATTGCCTAATAATTCATAAATTAAAAAATATTGGAAAAAGTAAAAGTATTTTTAACGTAATTCCCTATAAAGACAGTATAAAAAAACTTTATTTCATCGGTTTTTTCGATATTTAAAATGCTGGTAGATATCATCATCTTGTTTACAAGAACATATATTGTATTATGATGCAGATACGCAATATGTTTCAAGATATTTATGTTGGAAATTTCAGTGTGATCTAAAAGTGAAGTTGTTCCTAAATATGTATTTTCGCTCTTAATCAATTTTTTCGATTATTTTTACAAAATATTTTTATTTCATAATATATTATTTAATAATTCAATACACTATTTTATCACACTGAAAGGAACGTGAGCACGTTATGCAGGAAGTCTTGTTTCTGTCAAAATTCTTTTGTTCACTGTATGTTTTATTGTTCTTGTTCGAGCTGATGAGAAATTATAATGGCTGCGAGTTCTGAAACCTTGATTGGTGATTAATTTTGTAAAGTATGGTAAAAATGGTACGGTATTATTTAAAATACTCAGAATGACTTTGACATTTTATAGAAAACATTTTTTCTGCAAGCTTCACGTTTGGAGTTTGTTTGGGAACTGAGCAGAGATAAATTTTCATTGTCAACAGTTTTGTGGCCAAGAAGTGGAATATTTAACAACTTATAACAACCAGTGTGCTGTATATAAATATATTATAATATAATATATAATATATTATAATATAAATTTATAATCATTTGGTCATGATGTATAGTTTTTGAGATTTATTTTTCTTAAATTTATCCAGTTAAATTTATTTATGTAGTGTACTCGTTGGGCTTCTGTTCAGAAGATATATTCATATATATGTATGTAAACGGTTTCTTTCTACATTTCTTTCTTCAATTATAAATTTATGTGTTATAACCTAGAATTTTTATGAAAGTCCTGTTTGTTTCTCAACTTTTCCATATAATTACAATATGTGGCGATTTGTCTGATCTAATTGAGTTTTCTTCATATTTGATCAGTTCTGAGAAAATCAATTCAGCAAAAGAAAACGAACACATTATATTCGATAGCACTGTAATTGAGTCAAAAAATATTACGTTGTATTTGTATTCAAAATGGTCAGAAGCACTTTATAATTCATCATTAGGTGTGCTACAGATTATTGTAATTGTCCATTCATAATTTTAGAAAAGTTTAAACAGTAATCAATTGTACACATCTAAGGAGATTTGTTGGATGGTAAATGAAGAAACATATTATTTTATTTGAACACATGAAGTTGATTTTCTCATTTCATTTACACCTTTGGTTATAAAAACCTATGAACACTAGATTATGTTCTCCTTAAAATCAAACACTATTGATCTGCTATTTTTTTGATGTTAAAAAGCAGAGAAGCTATTTAAATGTCTCTAATGTCAGACATTTCAAATATTTTACTCTGTATGTAGCATTCGTAATTTTCGATGTTATCTAATCTTTGGAGGTAATATCTGTAAATACGGAGACCTAGCTCTACTTCAAAACTGAAGCTATATAGCATATAAATTTTATACTTTAATAATAGAAATGTTAGCAAATTTCATTAGTTGTTAGTTATTAACGCGATAGTATCAGGAGCAATTGAGTTTTTACTCAACGGAATACACGATATCACAATAATATATATTAATAAAGAATTGTTTCTTTTCATAGATGTAATCCATTTGATGGCACCTGTGAATGTGTGCCAGGTTTCGGTGGAAGACGTTGTAACGAATGCCAAACCAACCATTGGGGCAATCCAAGCATCAAATGCTATCCTTGCAATTGCGATTTAACTGGGTCAGCTAGTCAACAATGTGACAGAGAAACAGGAATGTGCATTTGTCATAAAGGAATTGGTGGCGAGAAATGTGACCAGTGCTATCGTGGTTATTATGGAACCGCACCTCAATGTAATCCATGCGGGGAATGTTTCGACAATTGGGACCTTACTTTAACTGGTCTAAGAAACAAGACAAATCTCGTTATCGAAGAAGCGTCGAGAATTCAAAAGGTCGGAACAACTGGTGTTTATAGTCAAGAATTCGATGACATGGTTGATACTTTGGATCAAGTAAAGGCGTTAATTAGCAACGCTTCCATCAGAAGCCAAGATTTAGATGAACTGAACGATCTGGCTATTGACATAAACAATAATGTATCTATGTCAAGCAAGCAATTGGAGAAGGTAAACAATCTTTTAGAGAATGTCAGTCATAGGGTCAACCTAGGAGATGCTGCTCTCAAGAACCTTAAGAACAGAACAAACAATTTGCACGAGGCTGCAGCGGAACTTAAAGAGAACGCAACTAGGCTACAAGAGGAAAATGTGCAAGGTGCTTTGAACGTTACGCAGCAAATGGCTGAACAATCCAAGCAAGCAGAAAAAATGGCGAACGATACTAGCAACGTTTTAGCTGACGCGGAAAGATTCCGTAAACATACGGAGAGCTTGCTGGCTAAAAATAGTGCCTCTGTCGAAGATGCAGAGGAAAGAAATAAGGAATCTCTGAACAAAATAAACGATAAATTGAAGACGTTCAATAGAATCATGCCGGGATTGAATCTAGAAATGTGTGGAGATAACGTAACGGATTGTAGCAGCGTATGCGGAGGTGCTGGTTGCGGCTTCTGTGGTGGTTTATCTTGTGATGCAGGCGCGGTGACAAAGGCCAATCAAGCTTTGGATGTAGCTAAGAAGCAGGCTGCTAAAATCAAGAGTTACAAGGATGAGGCTGAACAATTACTTCGTAATGTATGTTTTTGTATTTTTGTTATATTATAGTAATATTAATATATCCGTGCCAAGATCTTGTATGATTGAGTTTTCCATTGTTTATAGTTTATAAACAGGTTTAGGTGCAAGCAGTGTTTCATAGAAAAATACATAAAGTAAAGAATAGTAAAAGTAGATATTGAAGAAAGTATGGGATGGGAAAATAAAGATGGCAAAAATAAGGAGTGAGGGAAACTAAGAAACGGGAGAAATTGGAAATAGTAGAAATAAGAAACTGAGAAAATAGGAAATGATAGAGATAAAGAATAGGGATCGTAGAATACGCGAAAGTAAGGAATGAGGAAAATAGGGAACAAATTCACGTTGTATATATTTTAGTAATTAGATTGTATTGCTCATCATAGTTTATACAAGATGTACCACATGAAATATTACCGATCGTTTTCTCTGAGACTACAACAAATATAGGTTTAATTTGATTTTGTCTTTCTTGTTTAGTTAAATGTGGCAGGGCTTGATCATCTGCTGTTCAACAAATTATTTTAAGGCAATTATTAAGAGGTCACACAGAGTACCTTTTATTTTTTATAAATATGTAGTAAAATATATAGAAAAAGATGAACTGAATAAACAATATTTACTGCAGCCATTATTTTTATTCTGTGTAAAACGTGAAATATGTATTTTTAACGGTGAACGATACTATACTTTTCTTAAAGAATCATTAGTGTGCAATTAAAAGATTGTCAATAAACATATTTTGGGTTGAGTTATGTTATTAAATGTTCAATGCATAATCGTAGTCTTTTGCAAATTTCGAGCTTCTCAAGATATTAATAGAATTACCGGTACTATTTATTCATATTTTTATAGTTATCTTTGTTGTAGAAATAATAATTATTTTATATTGAAAGTCTTTTTAAATTGATGAAAACTGACTTCAGGACCTAGAGTCCAGAACTTGAAATAATACATGCCTTTTAGTTTTTATTAATTTAAAAAATCTCTTAATGTGTTTTATATACGAAGTTCAACATTTCATGTGGCTTAAATGTTTCATGTTTGTCGTGTTTTAATCAGAAAAATTTGAAAAATCTATTGCTGAAAGTTTAATAATGAAGAAATCCAAAATAAATTAAAAATGTTTTATATTTGTGTATGTATTGTCTCACAAATATATTCTAACCCAGATCATGTAGCATTTCTCAGCGAGCAAGCTTTTCCCAAGGGGTCTTCCCCCCACTGGTGGGAATAACATTTCTGTTTATATCGTATAGATCATTTTCGCTTATGTCGAATCTTCACTGTATGAGACGTTGTTTCTACTCTATATTATTTAAATTTTTATCATTTAATGATTATCATTTTTCTCATTCAAACTGTTTATATCCTATACTCTTTTGCGTATTGTACCATTTAAATCTGTTATACCATAATAATTCGTTATCAAGATATTCTATTACTTTTCTGTTCGTTTTCCTAGATGATCCAAGTGAAACGTGACGCTACCACAGCTAGATCGAATGCTCAGGATGCCTTCAATTTTGCGTGGAAAGCTCGCAACTTATCTGACAACGTGACAAGAGATCTTTCTGACATAAACAAAAGAATACGTAGCACGCTGGATGAAGAGCAGCCTACGCCTGCCATGGTCAGAGACTTAGCTAATGAGGTGTTAGCTAAGAACATCCAATTGAAACCTGATGAGATCAAAAGATTGGCCGATCGCATAAAAAGTATCGTTGGTTCACTAACCGATTCTGAGAAGATCCTTGCAGATACCAAGGACGATCTTTATCGAGCAGAGCAGCTAAAACATCATGCTAATAGAGCCAAGGAAGATGCGATAGAGAAACAGGAATTGGCCAATAAAGTAGTTGTTTTGCTGAATGATGCTCAAAAAGCTCAAGATTTAGCGCAAGTCGCAATCAATCAAGCTGAACGGGACGTGAAGAGGTCCGAAATGGACTTAGAAGAAATAGCAGAAGTGACCAGAGGAGCTCAGATGCAGGCAAACAGTACCACGCAAACTGTGAACGCTCTAGATGGTCGTCTAAAGGTCTTACAGACCCAGTCTGCAAGGAACGATTTCGTTCTGAAACAAGAGATCGGTATCGAGGCAAGAAAAGTGGCCGATGAGGCACAGAAAGTCGATACAAAGACGAGGAAGCTCTCTGAGGAATACAAACGAGCCGCCGAATCATTAGGTCTTAGAGTGAATAAGAGCAAGGATAACATTCAAAGGGCAAAGAAGCTTCTGCAGAGAGCTTCAGAATTGACTGCGGATACGTCGACTAAATTTAAAGATCTGGATGGTATGGAGATTGTTTACACAGATAATGAGAGGATGCTATTTGATTTGAAGTCTGAAGTTGATTCATTGACAGGAGAAATGGAAAAACATTTAGCAGAGATTGAACAGAAGGCGCAACAATATAGGCAATGTATTTCTTAAATGTCTAAGAAAACTGTCAATAAAACCTCTTTTTGTTTATCTTTAAAGAGCATCATTTTGGTAAAAGAAAGCTTAATGATATTTTTTTTATTATTTATTTCGACAAAAGAAAATTCTTTAGATGTTTTATATTTCTGTATAAAATAATCATGAAAATTCAGTTTGTCTTCCTTAATTATGTTATTTTTGATTTCCTTTGTTTCAAATGTTAAATAATTGTTTCACAAAATGTTCATTTCATACGTAAGCTCGCTAAAAATGTCGAAATTTAAAAGAATTCATTTATTCAAAATAGAAAATTAATAATTATTTAGCCAATAAGAGTTATTATTCCTGTTATATATGAATTGTAATATAAAACACAAGAATTAAAATGATATAATAATTCAAAAGGGAATCAAATGGAATAATTCAAATTTTTTGGACATTTAAAATGTTGCCATACTTGCAACAAGAGGGACCATTTGCTATAGGAAAGAATCATACAGTACTAATCATTTACAACTTTTTTACTATAACTTTAACTAGTCTCGGTAAAAGTCAAAAATAGAAATGATTTGTAATAGTTATGAAAGTTAACATAAGAAGGAAACTTCTTTTTTAATTGAATAATAGCAATTGATAATTAATAAAAACAAAAAAGTAGTAATTTTCAGAAGATAAAAAGATGTTCAATACCAATCAGCTAAATGTACACCGATTAGTAGATATTTAAGTATGTAGTGATTAATAATACTAGGAAAATCACGTTTAAACGTTAGAATACAATTTCTATCCAAATGTTATGCTTACAAACATTACAAATGATGCGATAAATATTTTCTTAAGCTGTACATATTATATTCGACATATCATAAAAATGTACATTTAATCCTCTGTTTCCAAATAATATTCTCAGTGACATATTCATCAAATTATAGCTTTCTTTTTGTTGATTTATTACTTCTTTTTTTATTTATTTTAATCACAGACAATAAATGGAAAAAATTTGAGATACTGGATAATTGTTAAATACATTTCTTTAAAGTTTAAAGGGTGATTCAATATGAATGAGGGATGCTACTATTATTGCCCTAAATTGCTCTTTGTTTTAAAATCATGGTGGTTTCACACTGTTTTCCTTGTATAAATGTAACAAGGCACTCATTTAATACCTTTAATTGTCAGTAACATTGATAGGAAAACCAATGGTCTCGAAATATGTCACACAGAATTAAAAATTTATGTTTATATATATAAAATAACAACCGACTAACAGTGGAAGCGGTAACTAAGATTTGCTCGGAACTGCATAACGCTTTTCTATATACAGGGTGTTTAATTACTTGTGGGCATAATTTTAGGGGGCGATAGCTGGGACGACATTGAACAACTTTTTCCTTTACTAAAATGTTCTTTAGTGCTTAGTTTTTTATTTATTAATGAAAAACACCAACCAATCAGACAAGAGAGAACAACAACGGGTTCGAGCGAAATGGCTGATTGTGGTCGTGAACAAGTACGTTAATACCGCGTCATATTATACGAAAGTTACATCATATGATGAATAAACAAATTAAGAATAATGTTTAGTTATTCATTTTTCGTGAATAAGGCATAAGCTAATTACTCGTTATTTATGTAAATTAAATAGACCGAATTTATTTAATTGTCCTACTCGTTATTCGAAAAGAATAAGAAATAAAATATAAAAAATTATTCGCGTTATTTGTTACAAAAATACAAAACACCACATTCATGCATTTCAAAAGATAAATAACGTCTCTATTAAATAAAAGAGACTTTACATCCAATAATCATTAATGTAGAAACTCTTACCTACTTTAAATTTAAAAAGACAATGTACGAACAATTTAAATCAGACTCGTCCATTTTTTGTAAATAATCCTGCTTCATCGAAATTGTGTCTTCGAGACTGGGTCCTTTCACCAATTCTGACTTTTGTAAGAAACATACACCACAAAACAGCTGATGTTACAGCTGGGTCAGTGAAATCACTTTACTTTACTGTCACTTTTCATTACCACTTTTCATTGCAATCTGTTGCTGTTACTTTTAATAATTTTCTAATGCAATAACGATGGGTAAGCAAGTGAGACTGATTTAAATTGTTTATGTACTTTTTACAAATTTGAAGTAGGCAAGATTTAATGTCGTTTTTATTCAATAACAAAATTATTTTTCCTTCAAAATATACGAATTTGTTGTTTTGCATCTTTGTAACGAGGGATGAAAATAATTCTTTTCGATTAACGAATACAAGTACTAAATAAATTCGATTTACTCGGTTTATGTTAATAATAAATAATTGGTTTATTTCCTATTTGTGAATAATGAATAACTGAACATTATTTTTAATTATTCTATTCGATATTTAATTTGATTTTGGTAAAACAGCTTCTTATTACACAATCATACCGTCACGATGTAAACGCGCTTATTCACGACCAGAGTGAATCGTTACGCTGGAACCCGTTGCTTTTGCGCCGGGGCGCGCGCTCTTCTCGAGCTCTGAAATTCGTCAATGTTTTTCATTAATAATTCAAAAAGTAAGCTTTAACAAATATTTTAGTAATGGAAAATATCATTCAGTATCAACTCAGCTATACCACCGCCTGAAATTATTCCCACTTTTAGTTAAACACCCTGTACAATACGTAATTTATTTTAAAATCGTGTTAAATCTTAAGAATAATTGCAAATTCAATTCTTTTTTATTGCATTTATTCTTAACGAGTACACGTGTGAAAAGCGTAGTATATACAAAATTAATGAAAAGTTCACATAATTCTGGCGTATAACTTTATTTTGAAAATGTTTGATTATACTAATTATTTTACAGTTCCACCGTTACACCGTTACAAATAAGTGTATATGAATATAAACGCTTTTTCAAATCATGGTGTTCCAGAATACATAAATAACTTCGTATATGAATTGTTCGTCATATATATCAAGTAATTATTAATTGCCATAAATATTAATCATTATTTATGGTTTTTGATGTTTTTATCGTAGAAGTTAGGAAAGCATTTGTGTTCATAACAGAATATTTGTTTTGAAATTGAATTTTTAATTAAATTAGAGCTATTTAGCAAATACTGTAGAAATATTATAAAATAAAAAATACTGTTGAATATTATAAAATAAAAATGACTGATTTTATGATAGATGCGTAGAGTCGGCCCTAGAAATTTTATCGCGCCGTGTAATAATGTGTTTTACCCTCACCCGCTTAAAAAAAAATATTCACACAATGATATCATAGAAACCGTGGTGTTTAACTGAATTGCAACGTGCCTATTTATAAATACTAAATAGTCCGTATCATCTAATGAAAATTCATACGTTAATAAGAAATAAACATAAATTATCTACATATATATTTTATAACAAGAGAGAGAAAGAGACAATTAAAATAATATAATATAATATTGTAATATAATAATCTTCCAAATATTTTAAAAAACATTCTTGTAATCATGCTATGAAGATTGTTAACGCCGTAATGTTAACATTTGAGTATGAACAATAAACAAATGTCCAAATATACAAGTTACAACATTTCTAAATTCCTAAATATTTGAATTTCCAAATTGCCAAATGTCCAACTATACAAGTTACTACATTTCTAAATTCCTAAACATTCGAATTTCCAAATTTTCAGATTCTCAAATTCCTACATTTCGAAGTCATAAATTTCCACAATCTAACAGATGGATTTTTAGATTATAATTATAATTAAATAAGGCGATATTTGAATATAATATAATAATTGAATACATTCTCAAAAACCAGTTTTTACAAGTGTTAAATGTACTTGTCGGTTAAGGACTGACTCTAATTTATAAGAACAAACGAAAGCCCAAGATAATAAAAATAATGCCTAACAGTTACTTTACGTACTGTATGGTTAAAAGTGGACTCTATCCTAATTTCACACAAAAATTCTTCTTAATTTGATGTTAGAAAACCGATTGGAACTCGTGCAGACATTCCTCTTATTTAACATTTGTTAAAAAGGAACGTTAAAGGAAGAACTGCATGTCTACCACAAAACGTGTACAGGTCGGTTGGAACGATTTGGCAACGTTCGGTAATTTGCGGCGCGTGAACTGTTTTTCGTGATTTGCATTTGTTGTATATGGGTCATTCCACGTCAAATCGATCACTTTCGGACCTCACCATCTGCGATTTTGCTCTAATCAAAATATGTTGTAGTCCATGTGAAATTAGGGGAGGGTTTAAGTCATCATTTTATCGGTTTCGAAGTTGTTAAGAAATAACAAGCCGTCAAAGTTTGCAATTTTTGCCCATTTTGGCGAAAATAGGCTTCACTTATGAATTTTTTTCTCAGAAACTACTCACTCGATTTAGCTAATTTTTCGTTTATTTTATTCACAAAGGATTGCGCTATTATAAAATACTTTTTTGCCTTCGTCGATTTGTTTTATAATATCGAAAAATTTAAACAAATTCTTTTTTTGCGTTTTTTTCAATGAGGGGCGTAAAGAGTTTAAATTAAAAAAAAGTCTGATCATAATCTTTGAAACTTCCCCTTTAAAATGAGCCCTTCAAAACGATGGAGCCTCGAAAATTGACGTCACTATAAACTGAAAAAGGATGCGGTGCACCTCCATTTCGGGTATGTGAATCGTGCGTTTCGCTATTATGATCGGTTCTTTTACACCAGTGGTCTCAAAGCAATACGAGAAGACTTCACACATGACATTAGCATTCTGAATCGACAAAATGCCTAAGGATTTGGGATTACAGAAATCCACACGCAATGATTCGAAGGTATACATATTCAGGGACGTTTCACCAATAACGCATGGGCAGGAATGATTGGAAATCATATTATTGAATCTATTTATTTACCATGTCTAACAAGAGCAGCATACGTGCGATTTTTACGGTCTTGCCTCTTGTATGAACTACGCCAAGTTATACCACGACACAGGCGTCGCTCTATTTACTTCATGCATGATGGTGATCTTTCTCATTCTAGCCAACCAGTCCGTCAATTTTTGGATGAAATGTTTGGAATTTGATGGATAGCACAAGTGACTTAGACTTTTTTCTTTTTGAGAGCAATTAAAGAATGTATTTATCGTTCAGACACAAAAATTTGCAATGTGCATGAACTAACACGTAGAATTGAACAGGCGTGCCAACATCTCCGACCCATATTAAACATTGGCAAAAATTGGAGGAATAATATGGAAGCCAGGATAAGAAATTGCCTTGACCAAAGTGGTGGTCATATTGGGGCTAGTTTCTCGATATTAATGGTTATTCAATAATTTATTTTAATCAATGACCAAACTGAAACAATAATGACAAAACACAACTCGACTCGCAACACAATTCAACATGCTCTGATTTCACATTTCACATTCATCCATCCCACACTCGGCCATTCTGCAAAATCTGCTCTTGGATAACGGACGTAATTTCATTATCCGACAATGAATCTTCTAAGTCCTCAATCCAGGGTTTCATAAACTCAGCAGCTGTTGACGTATGTCGCGGTCTCTCGCGTTCACCTACTTTCTCCACTAAAAATCGACCATTGAACAAAATACGAGTAACTTGATACGGACTTACAAAATTTATTTGCAAATATCAATTCTGGTCCTGATTGTATTCTCTTAATAGCGTCCAAATCTTCCTCTTAGTAGCGATGAGCCTCTTTACGATTCCGATTGAAATTACGCCTGTATTCCTGTTGAATCTTCAAAATATTGTCCTTGGCATGACACCTCAATTCGTCTCGATTTTCCTGAAATATCTTGTTTCACTCGTCGGTAATTATTTCTTGAACTTCGGGATTGTTCTTAATTCTCATATCAATCCGGAATAGAATTTTAAAAGGTATAGTACCAACACTACGGTGAGGAGTTGCATTCTGAAACCTTTGACATACACTACCACTCAAAAGTATGTGGACACTTCCTGAATTCTTATAAATGCCTGAAAAAAAAGTTATGATATCTTTGATTATTTTGATTATCTTGTATGCATTCCAGTTCGTACAGTGTTGGAGGACATATTTTAATAATAATTTATTAAATATCTTACCGATAATGATAAAAAATAATTATATTTTCTTTTCGTGCACATATCCACTGCGTGCTTTTATAATCGCGTTTACTAATCGTGGCTATTAATTTTTTCAGTATTTCACTATTAACAGCTTTCCACTCCTATTCTAGGATTTCCCACAAATGTTTTTCCGATTTTGGACAGTTTTTGAAATTGTACATCAAGGTGGTACCATAGACATTTATTTATTTAAGAAAATTGAATAACTAAATTGTTAATTTAGTACTATTATAATACATTACATTCATATTCATAATAGAATTTAGCAACAAATATTGTTTAACAATAAAAATATACAATATGTAACACAAATTTCAAGAAAATATAAGTGTCCACATACTTTTGAGGGGCAGTCTATTCAGGTCTTGGTGCAGCCAACTTAGTCAATAACGAAATAATTGAAAATAATTCAATTAACCTTCTCTATCTGACCTTTCCCTCTTGGTATATCTGTTGGCATGAAGTTAGATTCAATTCTGTGTTCCCTGCAGTACTCCTGAAATTTTGAAGAAGTAAAAATTGCTGCTTGTTTTTCAAACGGTCGACAACCTCAGCAGTACTAAAAACATGTGTTTGTAATTTTTCCGTATTGAAGGAAAAGGTCCTAAAAGATCAATGTGGTGCACATCTAAGGGACCGTCTACACTGCCCGTAACTGGTGCTAGTAGCCTTATCAGTAGGTGGTCGAATTTTTGTGTTTCTAACTTTGCCTGGACCAGGTCTGTCGTTGGAAAGAGGTAATGGTTTCTTTCCTCTTTTCCTTCTTTTTCAACAATGAAGAACGAGCACGCACCCTCTAGGGATCGTGTATAAAAGGGGGCCCTAGAAAGCAAAATCCAGAAAAAAAAGAGAATTAATTTTAGCGCGAGAGCGTGGTACGGAAGCCATACGGAGGGGATCGGCCTCGAGGGTTCTATCACCGGGTTCCTATCGTCCGGTCGCGCGGTAACTCTCGCACACTTGTTGACTGAGGGTACACCGGCGCTCCACGCTCGCACACACCCACACTAAAATTAAACGCGGCAGAAGGCGAAAGTTCTATCTGAACATGTAGGTTGTTCTTATGCTGGTTAGGAATAGTTCCTTCGGCAGAGGTACATATACATATGTATGTATTGTAACGAGGCAAGTCGTGCCTCGTTACGAGAGGCCACCAAGGCCAGGCAGCCTCACCCCTCTGCCCGATTGAATCCTCGCCGCCCGGACCGAGAGTGGATGGATGTATATGTGAGAGTTTTTCTTTGTATGTGTGATTTCATTTTTTTTTCTCTGTTCCTCCCCTTTGTGCGGCACCCGGTGCCACCATCGCGACGAACCCGCGTTCCCGGTCACGGGGAACTCTCACCCGGTTGAGGGAAGCGCGGGCTGGATCCACCCGAAGATCCAACCGTCCGGCTACCCGACGGGTAGCCCCGTAGGTACTACCGGTTCTCGTCCGATCACTGAAGTCAAGCTACGGTGGGCGCGTGGTGAGGAAGGATGATTGTTTTTTGGGCGGTCGCTTCGGACTTCGGATCGGCACGTACTGTTGATTACATACCACGTCTCTCTAAACTCAGTTGAGGGTTTTCCTACCTCAATGGAATGAAGGGAACCAAGATTACAATTCCTTAGGCAGCAATGGAGTCAAGTGAAATCTTCCCCTTGCTGATCGACCAGGTCTTCTCTCTTCGGTGATAGCGTAGCTGGAAGTAGATGGGTAGTAGGTACATATTCCCGTTCGGGTGAGGTGGCATATCTGTGTCCCACTTCGGTGGACCAGATTCACAATAACTCCAACCGCTCGGCTGACCGGTCGCCGCAAGCCACTCGTCAGCCTCCGCGAGGACGACCGGCAGCCAGCTTCAGTGGACGCCGGGCCTGGAGCAAGCCACCTCTAGCCACCACCAGAAGAGGGCTCCAGGACCCGGCCCACCAATCAAGATACGGTAGTCATATAATAGTGCCGAAAAGTTCCCACGTGCGGTTGTTACTTTTCTTTTGCTCTTTTTTTTCTCGTGGTGTGTGTGGACAGCGGGATAGCGTTTCCCCTGACTCTGCCGAAGGAACTATTCCTAACCAGCAAACAGTTTACGAATTTATATTCGGCATGAAATAATCTATACGAGTCATTTATAAATAAATTGCAAAATTGCAAGTATTAAAACGTTATCGTGCAATATCGGTCGCGTTTACTTACTTTTGGAACGTGTATTTGTTGCATGCCGTGTATCCTTATTATTTTTTACGAAGAAATCTAGCACTAATGAACATTTTATCAGAATAATTATATAGATTATTTCATGTAGTTTCAGTAGATATATAGATACAATTTGTTTTTTTGAAGTTACATATTTGCTTTGATACAAATGTTTCTTTGTCGCAAGCTCCAAGTGTTTACTTATTTTTGTTACCTACTGTATAATATAATTTCGTATAACTTCTTTCACTTTAGCTCGTAAGCCTTTGAGCATATAATCTTTTCTAACAAAGATCTCGGTTTTACTGCTGAAAAAGTGTCCGTTCTCGTGTAGCTGTTTTATAATTAGATCTTGCATAGCACGTAGCACCACTATACGAACGTCGTCGTCGATAACTCTAAACAAAAGTTTATTTTTTATTACATAGTTGCCATCATTATTTTGTCCATATTTCACAGACTTTATTATTTCGGTAATATCGTTGTCCTCGCCTTGTTCTATTCGGATGTGAAAGTAACCATTTTTTAAATCAAGAGTACTAAACGATTCAATTGATCCTCTATCAATGAAAACGGACGACGATATTTGTATATTTTCTTATTAAGTTATGGGATGGGGTGTCACGCGTATAAGATAAGGAGTAAAACACTCGAATATACTACTGCTGCAATCCGGATTTATTGAACCCGGAGATGGTCTTCGACCGATCTCCTCGACATGCAGCGACTAACTAACTAAACTTTCATTCCATGAACTCTCACCCCCACGCACCCAAACGCATTCAAACTCAGAATCATTCTATCTTCTTCCAAACCGAATCGCTTTCACTCTAAACTAATCATTCAACGATACACGCGTATTTCTCAGGCACTCCTCGAACTCGGACACCCAACGCGACACTCGAACCGATCATCCAAACATCCTCTCGCAAACACCACTCAGCATTCACTTGGACTCGTTCAGGCAAACAACTCATTTACCCATTTCATTCACACCAACAATCTTAAACCTAGACTAAATAATTATAACTATGGCAGGGACGTGGCGGCCGCATATCGACGCCACAAAGTAATGTAGGATAGCGATCGCGACTCCCGCGACAATAAACACCGCGCGTAGGAACCGTCACTCCAACGGGCAAATTCAAAAAGATTCGTCTAGAACGTTCGCTCGAGGTATACATAAAAGGACGCGCTTGCGAAACGACAGTACAGTATACAGTTTACGGACGACGATTTACGAATACGATTACGAACACGGTTATAATTACGAAACGGCTACGATTTACGATTTTCAAACGGACTATGATTAGGCATTCGGTTTTTACGGAACTCTGTACGATCTTCGGCGTGTGTGTACGTGCATATAATTGTTGTATTTTTTCGTATTTGTATTTCATCTGTCTATTCTTTAATAAACGGATAGATCCATGAAATTCTATTCCTGCAGTAATCTATAATCTACGCACAAACACATACCACCACCTTTTTTCTTAATAAAGTACAATCAGACTAACGTACTCCGACGTATTTTCCCGCACAATTCCTTCTCGCATCTATTCGTTTATTTGTTTATTAATTATCTTTTTCTGAAGAGGCGCTAATCTACGCAGAGATTGATATATGGGCACATTATTTTGCTTTTGGACTCATCAAAAGTGTCTATACAAAATATTTCCGGAACATCATAAGAATTTGTTGCTTTGTTATCGCGTCTCGATACTTCAGTATTCTTGCTGTCTAAAATTAACTTTGTCTCTTCTAATAACTCCCTGCCAATCAAAAGATTACGTCTCAAATACTCATCAGGTACAACATGCATTAATAATCGGAGGAAACCAGCAATCGAACGGGGTGCGCTACGTGACTCTGTGACGTGTACTATTTATCGCGAATTGTATTTTATATAATTGAAGGTTCCAATCGTCACAATTCACTCTCTTCGTGGTCGTTGATAAGCAATGTAATATTACTCTGTTTAGTCGCTCGATTTGGCCGTTTCCTCTTGGTGTCGCGGTTGCGATTTTTACGTGCACTATTTGGAGTTGTTCGGAAAACTCTTCGAATGCTCTCGTGGTGAACGCGGTGCCGCGATCCGAAATGATGCGTTCGGGCTTTCCATAGTGCGCCAATACTTCGTGCATAAATTGTATCGCGTCGTTCGCACCATTGTCTACTACCGCCTTGAGAACGATGTATTTGCTAAACCCGCAAATTAATGCAATAATATACTTGTTGTTTGCTGCCGTGACTCTAAAAGGCCCTATCTATATGTACGCTGTGAAATGGTCGGTCCCCTTTCGACAATGGGTGTAGTAGCCCTTCCTTTTTCCCAGTTAGCGTCTTATAATATAAGCATGGAACGCATTTATTTACCTAACGGGTTACAAAATCACGCGCGTTGGGAAAGTAATAAGTTTCTTCTAACTTCGCTAGTGTTTTATCCACGCCGAGATGTGCCACCGCACGATGCGCATCGGATATCACGTCGAATCGCAGATCTGTCGGAACATACAATCTCCACGTTCCCCGGGTTGTTTCGAATACACGTGCATTGTACATGGTGAATTGCTTGTGAGGCTTTTGGTTCCCCGCTTCTAGCTGGTCGCGAATTTCAAAAATACGCGGGTCAGCTCGTTGCATAGCTACAACCCAGTAGGGGTTGATATTAACCCCTAAAACTGGAAGTCCTGCTAGTGCTACACTCTCGCCTGGCTCAACGGGATTTCTACTCAACGCGTCCGCGGCAGTGTTTTGCTCCCCCTTATGGTACTCGATTCGATAATTGAATTCAGACAGTCTAAGAAACCATCTCCCAATTCGTGGACTCATTTCGCGTTTACCTTCTAGTAGCTTTAGGCTACTGCAATCAGTCCGTACAACGAATTCGATACCGATTAGGTATACTCGGAACCTTTCCAATGCACAAACGATCGCGAGAGCTTCAAGCTCATGTGAGTGGTATTTTGACTCTTCCGGTGTGGTTTTTCGGCTATAATAGCTTATCGGATGCCATTTATTGTCGCGCTGTTTTTGAAGTAGTACCGCTCCGAGTCCTACGCTACTCGTGTCCGCCTGAACCTCTGTTTCCGCGATTGGATCGTACATCGCTAGGACGGGTTTTGAAAGAAGCCTCTTTTTAATTTCCTGGAACGCTGTCTCTTGCACTGCCCCCCATTCGAACCGGCTTCCCTTTTTCAACAAATCTATAATTGGGTTCATGATAACAGCGGAATTCCTAATAAAGCGGCTAAAATAATTTGCTAATCTTACAAAGCTTCTCATGGCCCTGACATCCGTCGGAGTTGGAAACGACTCGACGGCCCGAAGTTTTCGGCTACCTGGCTGTATTTCGAATCCGAGATATTCAAACTTTGTCTTTACAAAGTTACATTTCTCCAATTTTATCGTCCAATTCGCGCTCCTCAACGCCTCAAAAACCTGTTTTAATCTCTTAAGCCCTTGTTCTACACTCTGGAGGGTATTACAATATCATCGAGATAAGCCATAGCTGCGCAGTGCAATAATTTAGCTAGAACTATATTAATCAGTCTTTGGAAGACTGCCGGCGCGTTACAAAGTCCAAAGGGCATTCGCTTCAATTGATAGTGGCCGTCTGGGGTAATGAAGGCCGTTTTTTTTCACGTTTTTGCTCACTGGAACCTGAAAATAACCGCTAAATAAATCTAAATTACTGTAATACATATTTCCCTGGAGCTGGTCTATTTGATTGTCGATTCTCGGCAACGGATGTTTATCTTGCATGGTATTTTTATTCAACGCACGATAGTCTATGCAAACCCTAACTTCTCCGCTCGCTTTACGCACTAAGAGTACCGGACTTGCGAACGGCGAAACGCTGTCTTCGACGATGCCTGCGTCCTTGAGCTCATTGATGGTGTCCTTTAGCTGCTCTCGCTCATGGTAGGACAGTCGGTACGGTCGGTAGTATACCGGCTTATCGGTGTTGAGCTCGATGTGCATCTCGGCCTTGTCGGTGCATCCAATTTGACGCACGTTCTTGGCAACCAGGTCTCGATATTCGTTTATCAGCTCCAGCAGTTGTTGTGCTTCTTCCCCTGATGCATCGGTATCTATTTCGTCCAGCGTCACTGGCTCCTCGTTAACCTCGCATCTAACCTTTCGTCCCTCGCAATGCTCGCCTCGCGCCACCGTTTCTACTGCTTTAATGGTCAAATCCTTTCCTGTGACATTTAGAACGGGAATAAATGTACAGCCTTCACTATCGGTTTCAACGACACACCTCGGGATAAGTGTGCCCATGGGTCGTGAGCCTCCCTCGATGCATAGCTCCCGATTTGACAAAGTACCACTCACCGTGATGTGCCCTAAATAATTAGTGGGTATCACCTGTTTCTCCTGTGCCCGCAATCGGGTTTTTCCTGGCGACTTTGCTATGTCTCGTACCAAGTCGTCCACGCTCGGGGCGATGCGCAGCTCCGTACTCGTGCTCAAAATATGGACGTCTGGATGCTCCGTGTAGGGGTGTCCTACGAGCAACGGCGTGTTTTGAGACTCGTTCGGGACCACGTGTGCCTCCACCAGGACTTCAACGCCATCGATTGACAGGGGTGTCGTGAACACACCAATCGGGTTCACGAGCCCTGCTCCGTACCCTACCAATGGTCTCAGCTGCGTTCGCCGGTATTGGACCCCTAGCTTGTCCGCTGCATCTTGCCGTACCGCCACTGCACTGCTTCCAAGGTCGACGTAGCATCTCGTCGGTTTCCCAGCAAAAATTGCATCTTTAAAATATTTATCGTGTGTATTTTTGTTTACATGCAGCATATTCGTTCTATCAGCCGTTGGTAATGCTCCGGGTGTTGTGTTTTCATGTTTGACACCAGCGGTAGTCGTTGGACACGCCCTTGAATAGTGTCCCGGTAGCCCACATTTAAAACAGGTTACCGGCCTGAACCGTTGTTTACAAGTTCTTGCGGTGTAAACTAGTTACTAGTGTAAACAGACCGGGCACACCGCAAGACTCTCTCTATTTTGAATTGTTTCTCGAATATGCATGTGTAACATCCCGGAAGAATTGTTTTGTTTTTTACGTCCTCAGAAGTATCTCAATGGTAATTTTATTTCGTTTCTTTAAAGATATCTTTAGTTTTCCATTATCGACCGTATTTTCTTTTTCATCTTACCGACCGCAGCATTAGACAAATCAATTACCATCAAATTTTAGTTTAACTGTCGGTAACATATATATATATATATATATTCTTGATTTACAAATATTATAATATTATGTGATTATTAAGTTCGGCAAATATATAAGTTAATTAAGGGGTAACACCACTCTAGGATTTTCAAAAAGTCGATTTTTTCTTTTTGGGGCTTAAACGATGCTTTAGGGTCATAGAAACAGAGTGCCATTTGATTTATAGTGAAAAACAAATTTTAAAAGAGTCAATTATCAATTTTGCTGGAGCTACTCAGAGCGCGCACTGTGTACTTACGCGGCGTGCTGCGATTCATGGCTTTTGTATTACTTTTACCATTTAAAATAATAAGTACATCTGTTACCTACAAAACAAACGGTTGTAAAGGAAGGTAGAGGAGGAGGCGAACATCGACCTGGATCGCTAAATGTATAGTGCAGGAATCGCAGATTAGAGGTAAACAAGAAATTGAAGGATTAAAATGTTCATAAAACTTTAAACGCGTTTTTTTCGAAACCACTTTCGTCATACTGGGAGGACGGATTTCTCGGTGACTATTGTATGGCAGGCGTTCAGGTATTATCGCCGAACTCTCCTGCCGGAGTCCCTAGGCTAGTCCAAGAGCGGCCGATGGTCCTTACCTCGTCCTCTCTCTCAGACTGCCAAGTAGGCCGGCTCCTGTCGCGAGCCCCTATTTTATATTCGCCGGTTGCTATCCCGCGGGCGCGCTATCAACAAGTCCGTCGCTAAGTTCGCGGCTCGGGGCTCGCGGCTTCGCGTGTCGCGCCTTGCCTCTCGCTCCGCGTGAGCGGTCTACAAGCTCTCGCGCCCGGATACAACTGGATTATTCTAGATTTTCGTCTTTTCTAGAATATTCGCGACGCTATATAATTCTTCGATCGAAGCTAGACTATTTCGATAGGAATTTGAATGGATTCTATGTCTGACTAATATCGAATAATCTATTTTATTCGCTCGCATTTTACATAAAAATTCTTGTACACTACACTATTAAATTATTATTTTTACATTAAAAACATTAACTACTATTCAGGAGACGCTATTAAGAATGTTAGAAAATCATTCACTTCATTAATTAACGTTTAATTAAGAATTATATATAAAGTTGTATGTAAAATTATACGCAAAATTATACACATCGAACATAGGGGTAGTTTTCCAGAGCCTTGAAAAGGACTTCGAGTATAAAAGGCCGAACGAAACCCGCCTAGGGTGCAGAACAGTTTTCGAAGTCGAGTAAGCTAGAAGTCTTACAAGGGAAGGCACGGAAGTGTCCCCCTCCGATTTTGATGAAACTTCGTACGTTTGTTAAGCAGGCAAAAATAAGGGACACGTATTTTTTTTTATCGGCTGAGACGCGGGTTTAAGCGGTGAAACGACCCCTTAAAATTTCGACCCGCTTAGGCTATTTCGAAAACCATACGAGATACATTAAAACATCTAATAGGAAAGTTGTATGGTTTTTTACGTATAACATAGGATGTTAACAAATTGGGAAAAATGCAATTTGTTCATAACAAAAAAATTTTTCATAACCTTATTTTACAATTCATTCAAATTTGCATAATGACAAAAAGTGAATATTTGTGCATTCAATAACTTGATCATTGTGTACTTAACAAACAGATTATATGGTGCAATAAACAAAGCGAGTGTGATACTTTACTTCGAAATCGATATAACTGTGCTGACTTAACGAAATATATTTATTAGTATTTGTTATTGCATAAATCGTTTCCAACTTTCTTCAACAACCAAACAGACCACTCCGTTGTCCAGTACCTGGAGGCCCGAATCCCTCCGATTAAAATCTTTAGTAGAATTTGAATTATATGAACTTAGTTTTCATTTACACATATCCGCCCAACCTGGGCATAAATCTGACAAGATTCACCAAAAATATAATTATAACGTTTACAAAAGTGGTCCACAACGTGGGGCGGACCTGAAATATAATAAAAACGTATACACGGTTGAGCGAAATTCCATCGTTGTAAATATCACGTGATCGCGTTATTGTCGTCTGAAATTCTCGCTTAGCCGTATTTACTTCTATTTCTTTTCATGTTTTTGTATTCGCATTTCCTCGTCATTTAAATAAATCGTTACAGTTCGTTTCGTCTAGAGTTTAAATTCGTATTAATTTATTTAATCTATACTGTAAGGAAATTCGAAAGTTAGCAATTCGTAAATTAAAAAGTTGAACGTAGGCCAGCGACGTTTTGTCAATGACCTTTGAAGGGAAGCGTTAAAGTAATAAACAGTTCTCAGGCTATGCTGGTGTAACGAGCCGATAAGATTGGGATTAGGTCATGGACACTGAATCCTCCCGTGATTCAGCTCCATGAGTAATCCGGCAACCCCTGGACTCCGGAGTCATTCCCATGACTGAGGATGGCCCTTGGACCTGGTATAGGAAGGGGGGCCTTCTCTTCTATTGTATATAAGGCCCTGAATCTTTGCGTAGAGAGGACAAAGTAATAAAAGTTTTCAAGCGTACGCGTTTGCTATTTCCTTCAACCTCTGTTTTTTACGAAAATACGCGACACACTGCGACTACACGGTTTCAATGATCCGAAGTCAACAAGGGTCGTAAATCCTTGCCTGAATTAATTCAACAATACAACCGCGTATGTCCTTACGTCGTTTTACCGAGATAAGGATAGTAAAGGGTGTTGATCGTATCAAATAATACAATTTGTTTTCAGTAACAAATTAAACTATTTTAATTTTGTTGAAAACTTAACCGAATCAAAAACTATTGGTACATGTGTATGGTGTAAGTGTGAGGGAAGATATTGTTTCCCTTGATAACTAGTAAGAGACTGTTTTAACTGAATGTTTTATATGTGAGAAAATCTGGATCTGTTGAGTATTGTGATACAGCAAGATAATGTTTCTTGTGATCAAGAACTTGTGATGGTATGTCTAAGAGATCTGTGCGTAAAACTAACTTTTCCTGTATGTTACGGTTAAAAGAAAACTTAACCCCCGCCTCTATGCCTGATTGGTGGAAATGTCCACACCAATCATCAATTGCATGCACTGACCCCTCTCTACTTTTACGTCCGAAACGCGGGTTTTTCCAAAGTAGGAGGTGTCAGTGGAAGCGGGAGCAAGAAGGGATGAATTTGTCTGTGTGATGAAATTTCCGCCAGGCGTGGGTCGCGATACCTGACATGGTCAACGGTCATCGGGTCCGTTTTGTAAGACCCTTTGGAAATTCACGTTTACGACACATGCAATTAGTCGTTGAGAACGGGACTTAGAAAACGAAAGATATACGATGCAGGATTAAGAAATAAACTAACTCTCAAAAACGACTCTGTTGACTTGCGTGCAATAAACGTGCTAGCAAATTGTATTTTGGGTGCTGTCCCTTGTACAATTGCTAGCCATCTGTAGAAATGAATGAATTTACTAGGTCTTTTAACGGACGATGGTTATTGTCGTTAAAATCGTGACCGTCGAATAAGTTAAATTCTAAAAAGAGTAATAAAAATAAAAATAAATATAAACTAATGTTAATTCCGTGGATGCCACGGAACAACCTCTTTGGGCGTGGCACTGGCAAAAGTGGTCTTATGACTAGAAGTGTACTTTTGCGGGGCATTCTTGTTGTAGCCATCTTGGCGAGAACAAGGCAATTGTATTACAGTTTTCTAGAGTACACTTTCTTTTTATTTTACATCCACAAACAGTTTCTAGTTTTAATACTAACTAGTAGTACTAATACTATTTACGCTATAACTCGGTTATTCTTACAATACTTACCTCTTCTCATATAAATTTGTATTCATTTACGTACTCGTCGTACGCAGGGTAGACGGTTATAAGGTTAATTTTGATAAAAGCTGAGATAAATATTTAGAATAAGGGAGCCACCTCCAATTTTGATCACCTTGAAATATGTTGTCGAGGTCATCATTCTGAACAACTTTTTGCTACACAGATGATAGTCGGACCCTTTTAGTTTTCGAGATATTTGAAAAAATAGTTATCTTAAGACTAATTGTTTATAATAATTAATGGAATATGGGAGATAATAATATTTAAATAAATTTAAAACACAATAACTTTTAAAACAGCTAAATGAATTTATTATATTGAAAAACGACTTGGAATGACCTCTTTAAAATATGTTAATTAAATTAATTTTTAAACCTTGAAATAACACAATGTATTTTTATACGTGTAAAAATTATATTGATCGGAAAAACAAGAACGAACAAATATATAGATTTTATTTTTTATAACATACGAAAGTCTGATCAAAATCGAGCGGTATCACATAAGTAACTGATCGACGCACGAATTCGATTATCGACTTTTCGATACAAACATTTATTTTTGCTCATTGAATTTGAAATGAAAATTCAACAATAATGATTAGAACAATGAAAACATAATGACTCTACACACTTTACTTCTAAAATACTTCCACATCGTGGACATTTTATTGTTTGACGAATAATATTTTTAGAATACAAATAATTCAATAATTCGTCGCGTTTTGTGGTTATGGCTAGAAACTCGTATAATTTCATTTTAGAGAACTGATATGTATATAACTGTACGTTACAATGGTTAGTTGTATACTGTTCATGAATTACAACAGTCAACGACTTGAGCAAGAAACATAAACAAGATATATGTATATACACACACACGGCATTCCATTGAACGCGAAATGATGTCGAAAATTGATGTAGCCTTAAGATAACTTTTTCCTCAAATATCTCGAAAACTAAAAGAGTCCGATTATTATATGTATAACAAACAGTTGTTCAGAATGATGACTTTGACAACATATTTTAAGGTGATCGATATCGGAGGTGGCTCCCTCATTCTAAATATTTACCAAAGCTGAGTTCAGTTCGTGGAAGGTAAAACCGGTGTCAAGGAAAGTTTTGGTAGTATCTGCGTATATCCGAGTGCTGCAGGAAACCCACGGAGGATTTAACTTCGCAATTTGCTTCTGATATTCAGTGGGAGGCGTAGCCGGCGCATCAGGGGTAGTGTTAGTTCACTTATTTTTAAAAACATTTACCCTCTTCCAGAAGAGACCCATAGAGGAGCGGTTGAGCACACTAGCCATTTTTCTAAAACTATTCTTTTTCTTTTGTTTGACAATGAGTTCTAGTTTGTCTGAGTTCTAGTTTTCCAGTAGTTATACTTTGTTTTCTATACTCTACCCAATGTTGCAGTTGTCGTGCGTAACGCTATTTGTAGAACGTTGCTTTCTGTAACGGATTACTATATTGCATACTTCACCCTGCCAGGGTACATGATTCCTGTGGTTGTTGAGGCGCCTTGGATGTACAACTAGAGTAGCTTCCCTAGCTGTGTCCTTTAGTAGATCAGTAAAGGTCAGGAATTTGTCTGATAACAACGTGGGAGATTTAGATGTCAAGATGTCGGAGTATTTTTGCCAGTCAGTTTTTTTGGAAGTAATTCGAATTCTGTGTTCTCTATATACATGGTGTTCGGCTACTGGTGGGCCATATTTTAAAGGGTGGTAGCTGGGGGGATTTTGAACAACTTTTTCCTTTACCAAAATGTTGGTTAATGCTTAGTTTTTAAATTAATAAGGAAAAACACTGACCAATCAGAGCGCGAGAATTGCGCGCGCCCAGACGCGAGAACGACAGCTTCGAGCTTGACGGCTCAGCATGATCGTGAACAAACACGTTTGCACCATGACAATGTAATTGCTAACAGAAAACCACAACGTGAAAGTTAAATCAAACAAAGCATAAAGCAATTAAAAATAAGATCCACTTATGTATTATTTACAGATAGGGGATAAACTAATTATTTGTTATTAACTTAAACCAAGTAAATCGAATTTGTTTGATATTTGTATTCGTTATTCGAAAAGAATAAGGAATAAGATATCGAAAATTGTTCTTGTCTTTCGTTATAAAAATACAAAACAACAAATTCGCACATTTTAAAGGACAAATAACTTTTCTATTTATCAGAAAAGATTTTAAATCTAATAACTAACAAATGTATTAATACCTGCTTACTTTAAATTTACAAAATATGTAAAAATAATTTAAATCAGACTCACCTATTGTTTAAAAATAATCCTGCTTCGGTGAAATTGTGTTGTCGTGACTGGATCATTTCACCGGAACTGACCTTCCGTAAAACAAGATACACATCGCATAACAGCTTTTCGCAGGTAGATCAATGAACTCATTTTATTTCACGTTTCACTGTAACATTTTACTATCACTTTTCACTAATTACCTAATATGATAACCACAGAAGAAGAACACAAATGAAAACGCGTAAGCAATTATTCATAAATAACTTGAATGATTTCTCATTTTCTCTTCGACGTTTAATACCAAACGCTGTGTCCTGAACTGCCGATCGTAATGCGATAAACATTCTTGGCGAAAAAAAAAACGTGTGCGAGCTACTACGCTGCGAAGCAACAATCCCTTGTAAAACAATGTTT
The DNA here is from genome assembly GCA_036983795.1 of Megachile lagopoda. Lineage (NCBI taxonomy): Eukaryota > Metazoa > Arthropoda > Insecta > Hymenoptera > Megachilidae > Megachile > Megachile lagopoda. The sequence goes on from CM072786.1 coordinate 258,764, forward strand.
GACACGGGGAAGAGAGAGAAAAACGAGTTGAGAGGGTCACAGCGATCATATTACGATCGCCAGTTTAGGACAAAACGTTAGAAGCGCAACGTTAACGGGAAGAAAAATAATCGCTGAAGTTAATTTTGGATAATTGTTTTCTCGTTCTCGTGTGTTTATCCATCATTATTACATTAGGATGCTATTTAACCGTGACAACAAAATATTGCAGTGAAAAGTGGTAATGAAAAGTGTCAGCGAAGTAAAGTTCACTGACCTGACTGTGACTACAGCTGTTATGTGATTATTGTAGGATAGATTAAATCGTGGTTGACGGATGAAGGATGTTGTTGGATTAACGACAACGAAAAAATAACTTTAATAAAACAAACAATAAAAGTACAGAAATTACAGAAATTGTAACGATTCTGGAGCTACGCACAGAAATCTACAGCACTCGTGAGGCAAAGAGCGGTATTCACCTACTGAACGACTCGAATCTATAATAACTAAATCCAAAGAATGTGGGATTCGTGTGGTGTGCGGTTAAGGAGTGAAATCCACAGGTTAATACCTTTCAATAAGCAGGTTTATTCAATAAAATAACGATGAGAATGATTAACAAATAACAATTATAACAAAATAGGAAAAGTATATGTAATATAAAGTAATATGATGTACGACTAGATCAAAGAACTAAAGAAATATTGTCGTATAAAGAACAGAAACTCTATAAACTAAATAATACGCGATTTGTAAGTGTAAGAAGAATTGAACAGAACGCAATTTCTAGTTATCTATCTCAAAGTCCTATGTTTTAATTTACGGTCAAGGCTAACTCGACTACGCTTTTACAATATTGATAAAACTTGAAATTCTAAGTGTTTACGATTTGTACTCTTTCAAAATTAACGCAGTTACAAATCTAACAAAATTAATACGTTTTCAGCTCTACGATGAATCCTACCTAAGTCTGATTCTTTTTCGAAGCTAATTACGCTTTTACAAAATTAACAATATCAATACCTTTAAAGTCTAGCGTTACGCGGAATCCGACCTAAGTGTGATTCTCTTTTAAGCTCGACTCGATTCGCTTTTACAGAGTTAATAATATTAATACGTTAAATCGATTTTCTAATCCGGTATAGTCGACTACGTTGGATACGCTACGCAAAATACGATAGTGACAAAACAATATTCTTTTATTGATTCAAAATCCTAAGATTGACTCGATTGAAGACTCTAAAGTGAAAAATATATGATTCGTCGGAACTTTCTGATTTTGACTCGACAACTAATTGTCCATGACCCTTTTAGCCAGAGCGCGCATTGACACCCAAAACCAGATCGCTTAATTGGGGAGCCTGTTGTTCACTGGCTACTAGAACAACCCAACGACCCAGAATCAGATGAACAGCATACGTCCGACAGGGTAGCAAATTAAAATTGACTCTAATTATAAAATCGTAATTACTCGACTGCCACCCAAAAAACACGGGTTTCAGACACCAAGCTGCTCGTAATGGGGAGCCTGCTATTCGCTGGCTACTGAACCACCCAGAGCTAACTCCGAGAGTCTGACGGCGCGTTTAGTAATTCGATAAAAATTACAATATGTATGTGAGTAGCTGAGAGCTCTCGTTCTGATGTCTCAACCTTTCTTGGCACTGAGTATAGCACTCTCGTGACGGAGTTTCAGATACAAGACCGCTTGAACGGGGAGCCTGTTGTTCACTGGCTACTAGAACGACCCAGCGATCAGGTATCCAAATGGCGTATACCCGCACTTCCAATCAAGAATTAAGAATCTTTTCGGCTCTGACCAGCGAAAACTGTTCCGGATTATACGTATCTAATGACGTGTAGCTTACTCGACTTTGAAAACTGTTCTGCACCCTAGGCGGGTTTCGTTCGGCCTTTTACACTCGAAGTCCTTTCACTTTTCAAGGCTCTGGAGAACTACCCTTATGTTCGACGTGTATAATTTTGCGTATAATCTTACATACAATTTTATATATATTTCTTAATTAAACATTTATTAATGAAGTAAATGAATTTCTAACATTGTCTATAATGTTTTCTAAATCGTAGTTAATGTTTTAAATCTGAAAATAATAATTTAATAGCGTATTAAGCGAGAAAGATATTCGCTGTCTTTTTCTACATACTACGCACGTATTTCTATAAGGATCTGAACTATATGTTGAAGCATACGATGCTTCGGAATATTCCATAGGACGTTATTACAATGTATTATTTATCTGGATTAACAAAATAATATCTGACTTCGAGTATCGATAATTAAACTTAACATAACATTAGCTAACTATATTTACTAATGTTAGCTAACTATATATATTAATGTAATGACAAATAATATTGTTAATTGCAATTATATACTCTGTCTCTCTCTTTAGAGATTGCACGCTAATTCTAAGAAATCCTGGCTAGCGTCGTGTCACGTAGGCACGTAGGCTTTTCGGAATATTGCGTATGAAACATTTACAATATATATTATTTATTCAAATAAACTAACATTTGATTTTGATTATTAATAATTCAACTTTAACATATCATTAAATTAGCTTTCCTATATTTTGATTCAACAAATAATTATTTAATAACTTTTATATTTAACATTGTTAACAAAAATGTATATTCTATCCTTGTCTGATATATAGCGTACTCTTTCTATGTATCCTGAGTTAGAGTCGCAACGCGCGGAATATTCCATACAAAATCTATATAATATACTATTTGTTTAAATAAGTAAAATAATAAATGAATCTGACGTTTGATAATATAACTTAACAATTAATTAATTAGCTCATATATTTGCTAAACTAAATAACCATATAATATTCGTAAATCAAAATATATATATATACAGGGTGTCCCACAATAAGTGTAAGAACCGAAAAGGGGAGGTAGGTGGGGCTATTCTGAACAGCTTTTTCCTTTGCCAAAATATTGGTTGAGGCTCCATTTTCGAGTTATTTGCAAAAAACACTAACCAATGAGAGCGCGCATAGACCGGGCGCGCGACAGCGTGAGCGACAGCTTCGAATATGACAACCGATCGTGATCAAAGCTTCAGCAAAGATTCAGCTGAATTCACGCCTTTTTCCTTTTTAAATTCGTCTTGCTATTTTTTCTTGCTGGAATTGTCTGCCATTTCGCCGTTACTTCCTGACTAAAACTCATCGCGTCTTCCCTGTTGCAATCGGCAACGTGGCCTGCGCCAAACAGGTTTGAAAATACTGGTTCCTCCGACTGAATTTTCTAAAATTTCTATACAAGATGCAAAATGTAGACAAAACTCTGTCACTAATTTCTTAAAAACAATACTGCTACAATTTGACACAAAAACTCTCTTTAATATTTAAAATACTCTTCTTGAACTCCAAAGTCAATACTTCTCAATCCCAATCAAATAGTGCAATTCATCAAAAGCTGAAATTTTTTTATTAAAAATACACTTCATATCCAATACAGACCTGTATGTGTTTCTCTTTATTTAAAAAATTGTTCACACAATAACAAAATTTATATACTGCAGACTTTTAAAATAGATAAAACATTTATTTACTGATCAAATTATTTAACGTTTAATTAAATTATAACAGAAACGACACACGTTCTTTTCCAATGAACAGGGTAACATAAACTAACTGCAAATAAAAAAATATGCTCATAGCAATGAATACACAACGACAACTTGACACCACTTGCCACCCCAATTCACTCCGTTCACACTTATTCCAATCACTAACGGGTGATTCTAGTAACACTCTGTAACATCCCAAGCAACTTAACATTGAAGAATCTCGATTGTAAGTTCATTATTTTGATTATTTTCATTATTATTCCGTAACCGAGCAAGCAGGAGCGGGCGATCCTTGAATTCAAACGCCTCAACGGTGAATTTCTCTGTCTCTCGTCCTCCTGGACGCGCCGGAAGATCTGTTTCGGTGCGTTCTGGAAGGATCGAGAGACAGCGAGACCCCGCAATCGTTTCCCAGTCAAAATTAATGGCTCTTGTCGGCGTTGTGGCTGATTAGTGGTATAACCGGAACAGTTTCTGCTGGTAAGAGCCAAAAAGATTCTTATGCCTTGACTGGACAGCGGGTATCGGCCATTTGGATAATTGATCGCTGGGTTATAGCAGCTAGCGAAAGCGGGCTCCCCATTTGAGCGGTCTTGTATCTGAAACTCCGTCTGGAGAGTGCTATGCTCAGCCCCAGGAAAGTCTAAGACATCGAAACGAGAGCTCCACAGCCACTCTATTAAATATTGTTGTCGGATTACTAATTTGCCGTCGGATTCTCGGAGTTTGCTCTGGGTAGTTTAGTAACCAGCGAATAGCAGGCTCCCCATTTCGTGCGGCTTGGTCTCTGAAGCCCGTGTGTTTTGTGTGGCGGTTCAGTAATCACGACCTATAGAGTCATTTTATTTGCAACCCTGTTGGAATTGGTTGTTCATTTGATTCTAGTATCGTTGGGTTATAGCAGCTAGCGAAAGCGGGTTCCCCAATTAAGCGATCTGGGTTGGGTGTCAATTCATGTTGTTGGAAAATGAAAATGCCTTTTTTTCACTTTTCGCCTTTGTTGGGTAAGTGGAAGTTTTTGTAAGGACAGGGAAACATTCCTCGGCCACGCGTCTTCCTGGCGACCCGTTGAACGGATGACTCATTCGCGCACACCAGCAATCGCTACTTCGACTATTGTCTTAAAAGGTCATGTAGAGCGAATTATGTCAAATTATTGGTGGACGCGGAGTCGATGAAACAAGTCCGTGTGACCGGCAAAAAATGGGCCGCGGCCGGCCACGGACAAAGGTTCCGAAAAGTGGCAGTCCTTTTTGAGAATTACAACGAGTAAGTCAAAGCGAGTATAAGTACATCTTCGAGTTTTATTTTGTAACATCACCGACAGCTGCTGCATAATATTGTAGCATATCAGTGTTTGTTAAATAAAATAAATTTACAGTAAAAAATTTCTCGAACATATGTTCTGACAAAAAGGGCGTATGTACCAGTAGTCGTAGAGTCAAAGTACTGAGTAACTGTTCCGTATTAAAATTAATTTTACATAAATTCTTGAAACTTGAATTAATTCTTGAACTTGAACTAATTAAAGAATATTGTTCTGGTAAGTTAGGATTGCGATTAATTTTTGTAAAACAGCGAATCTTGCGTAGCGTTATAGTAGTCGACTACGAACTCGTTAATTTCCAAATTTAGAGGCAAATTAGATAGGACTCATTGTTATATTTTAAAAGCTAGTGTTCGGGGTGATTGCTCGAAGTGACTGACTTGAGTTGAATCTTTCTACCCGAAGTGAACAAAGTTTTGCCGGTCCGCACGAAGCAAATGACTTATTCCTCGGGGCAAGGCGAAAAATTATACGAAAATTGGTATATTCGTCAAAGATTTATTTTTTACAAAAAGCTCACAGTTGTACTTCGGTGTTCGATAGCGCGTTTACGTCTGTCTCTCGCTCCGATTACCCCTCCTTTTATTATCGGCTTCCAAGAACGCTCGTGGCCTGCGGGATGGGAAGTACGCGATGGGGAGGGGGCGCGTCGAGACATCGTTCGTCAAGTTTAAATACAAAGAATGTTCTAAGGAGTTCTGGAGCGATCTTTGACTGTTCCTTGAACAGCTAGATTCCGAGACAGTTAATTTGCGAATTGCGTTTTGTTTCAATTAGATTCATTTAACATTCTCAATTAGATTCATTACTTAATCATTACGCGATAAAAGTCTGTTTTGTTCTTTTGCCAAATAATCAGATACATATGCTTTTTATATTTTTCACAGTAATAATTGTTAATTGTAATACTCTCTCTCTCTCTGTCTTAATTAATTAATTGAATAAACCTAATTATTGAAAGGTATTGACCAGTGGATTTTACTCCTTAACCGCACACCACACGAATCCCACATTCCTATTTAGATAAGAATTAAAATAAAAACGAGTCGCTTGATAGGCAAAAGCCGCTCTTTGCCTCACGAAGTGCTGTAAACTCCTGGGTCCAGTTCCAGGGACGTTATAACTCTACAAATAAATTCCTACAATACTTACAAAATATTGCAAATAGGAACTTGTTATTACAACCAGGTAATTCTTATCTATCCTATCTTATCTCTAGCCGTGTACATATAATACTAATCTCTGCCCTACTTAACCATATATATTCATGAGAGTCTACATACAAATAATAACTCTATACTTTTTTTCACAAAAATTTTCTTATCACAGTTGTAAATTAATTTTAGTAAGGAATTCGTCTACGAATTTAAGAGCTGTAATATTAGGTTTTAGTAAGAAATTTTTTATGTTATATGGTGGAGATAGTCGGCTAAACTTTAGACGTTGTAGCATTTCTTTACTGAGCTTTTGAGTGCAGGTGCAATCCCACAACACATGGTCTATTTCCACCATTGGATAGCCATATTTACAAGTAGTGTCCTGCACAACATTAATCTTTCTCAAAAAGGCTTTGAGATTAAACTGATTGGATCTTGTTCTATTTATCCAAACTGTTAAATGCCTTGAAAGATTTTTATTATGGAACCAAGGACTGGAATTGGAATCGGGGTAATAGTTGCTGCTTCCACTATCTTCTGTTTTATGAGAGGGAAGATATCCGTATAAGGGACACTGAAAATCTCCTTTACTTCATATTGGGTTGCTGCTTTAGCTTCTCTGTCTGCAAGCTCATTCTCTAAGATACCTTTATGCGAATAAATCCACATAAATATTACCTCCAAGTCTGGTGTTTCACCCTTAAGTAAGCGAAGAGTGTTCTTGATATTGACTAAGTTAATATTTGTATAAGGCTTCATTCCTGGTCTGTCCAAGGCTTGCACAATACTAAGTGAGTCCGTACAGACAACGTAGGAACACTGCTGATTACTATAAATGTAAGAGATGGCCATTTCCGAGACAATACATTCTACTCTAAATACTGAGGCTTGTTTGGGAATGGTAGTTCTTTTAATATAGTTGTCTTCCGGAATGACACATGTTGCACCTACAGCTGGAAAGACATCCGACTTGGACCCGTCAATATAAATTATTTTGTGCCTTGAGTATTTATTGCATATTATTTTCCTGAAAAGTTACTGCTGCGTGTGAAATGTTTCTCGATTTAAGTATGAATTCAGTTTCTATAGCAGGTTGTACGAGTTGAGAAGAGTATAGTGTTATGTTGGGCAAGAGATTTAGTAGTCTATCCAGAAGCGGAATATACTCCTCAATAAGATTAATGATATTCACTAGTGGTCTATCTCTATTTATCCTTGAATTGGTAGACTTACTTTTATTTCTATGTACCGTACAGAAATTAGAAAGTATGCTGACCATGGGATTCGAGCTATTAGATATGATTTTCAAAATATAATTTAAACCCACGTAGATGGTTCTACCTTTAAAGTTGAGTAATTTGAGTAATTCGCAAGCTTCAACGCTTCCATTTGTATTCATTCTAGTATAGCCCTGGAATTAACATCCATTGGGAAGTACCACATGCTGCCATATTCCATTTTTGATCTTATTAAAGCTTTATAAACAGTTATGAAGGATTGTGGGTCACAACTCCACCATGTTCTTCTCAGAAATTTGATAATATTTAAAGCCTTGTTGCAATATATTTGGATTGATTGTACATGTTCTTTGAATTTGAGTTTATGATTAATCCATAATCCCAAGTATTTGGCTACCAGCTTGGATTCTATAGTGTGTTCCCCTAATTTTATTTCTGTATGTACTGGTTTGTGAGGTGTTTTACCACAGGATAACAATACCCTTTTTTCTGCAGTAAGCTGTAGGCCTAACATTTACAGATTATATTTTATTATATTGACTGTGTTTTGTAAGGAAGATTTTAATACATGAAGATGTGTGTATTGTGCTAAAACTGCTATATCATCTGCAAAAAGAGTCATTAATACCTCTTCCAGTACATTGTCTGCTAAGCTGCTAATATATAAGCTGAAGAGAAATGGACTGAGAACTCCTTTTTGTGGTACTCCTTTATGAACTCTCAAATTTTGGTGTTGGTTTTCCAGGTATTCACTACCTTGGAAGGAAATGTTTCTGTCCAACAACCAGGCCTCAATGAAACTATAAGCGTATCCCGTAATGAGTAGTTCCTTAAGTTTTTCTAGCAAAATGTCTCTTTGTACATTGTCAAAGGCACTGTTTATGTCTAATAAAGCTACCATGGTATAGCTGTTTGTGCGATGTCCAAGCACCTAGCTTTCAGTCGGGACAGGTGGAACTTATACAAGAATTTCTGTATCTTTGTTTAAAGTGTATTTGAAGAATGCAATAGCTCTTAGTTGACGTTGATTGTTCGCTTGCATTTTACAGTCTGAGTCTCGCACTGATTAATGGCAAGTAGGAATTCTGTAAAATCAAATGGCTTATCCAGGAAATGATTATCAGATAAGAGACTATTATCTGTTGGTGCCATGGGTATCCATGGCGGACAAATTTTGTTTACCGCTTGCTGCTCCAGATGGTGCGTCTAATCATATGGTTTTGATGAAATATTAACCCATCTCGATTTAAATTTTCGAATCGTGTTCCAGAAGTGCGTGATGTTTGAATTGTGATTTAAGTTACTTACGAACTTCCTGAAGGCCTGTCTTTTTTTGTTTTTAAGCAATTTATTAGTTATAACTGTTTGTTTTTTGTGGGCAATCCAATCTTCTGTTTTTAATGTATGTAACCATTTTATAAGTGAGGGTTTCCTTTTTCTGACTTCTCTATCACAATTCATCTCCCACTATGGTGCAGAGTTGCTTTTGAGAGTGGGTTATACACAGTTTTTCATTGCCTCAAAAAGTACTGCATATTTGAAATTTACTGAAAGATCTTCAAATTCTTTGCGGAGAAATGTGTCATAACTGCTATCCGTCTCTGTTTTAGAATGATCCGAGTCTGTTCTCATTATAGAGGGTCGGTTGGTCTTTTTCAGCTGTAACTGTTTTTTAACCTCAATTGTTGCTTCAATGGGGAAGTGGTCGGAGCGAAAGGTGTCATCCATTTGACGGGTAGATACTAGATGTGCTATTTCGGTGATAGTAATTGTCAGATCAATGTTGGTTTTTGAATTATGCCTAATATCAATCCTTGAGTGACTATCTGTGTTATGGATTATTAAATCAAGGTCTGATAGTATTTTTTCTAGGTTTTCTCCTGCCGAATTGAAAGATATGTTATTCCATATGAGATGTTGGGCGTTGAAATCTCCCGCCAAAAGTAAATTGCCCTTGCTGGACAATGATTCCGTAATCTTGCGCCATTTGGTTTTATCCATCTGCTCGTGAGGGGCTCTGGGACACCGTGGCACAATGAAATTTTGTGTCAGGTTGGTCGTTTCTATGGCTAAAATTTCTCCTTCTAGATATTCCGCTTCTGGCGGTCTAAGGGTGCATCAGTGGGCACAAGTCGGACCTCTCACCTCCTCGTGGTGGCCGCTGGGATAGGGACTGTATAGCCACTTAGTGCTCGATTTTAGTTGGGCAGCCTGAGGTGAGGTCCCTATGCTAACGAGGGGACGGCGTGTGTGAATGGGAGTGTGAATGTGGAGAGAGAATGGGCTCCGGTCAGCCCGAGATGGATATTCCCTGGAGACTAGCCAAGGGGGGAGTAGTAGTCCCCCGACCGGGTCTATGCGGGCTGGTGGAACTTGACCGCTGTCGGCTAAGATGGCGAAAACGTAAGTCCTACAAGTTAGGCGAAGATGCCCTGAACTGGCATGTCAAGGATAGCTGACTTTTTTTTTTTGGACCGAAACCATTGCCGAGTTGGAGTTGCCCGAGTGCAGGGTATTCGCCTTTCGGCACGACGTCCTGCACCCGATGTAAATGGCCAGTTGGGGAGACAGGTTAGGTACGGTTAGGCCCCTCTATCTTTCTCAACACGGGCTTGGGACCGGCTGTGGCCGGTACGTCCTACACCTGGGGACATACAGGGGGACCGCCAGCCAGGGAGTGTTAGGCTCGGTTAGGGAGACGCTATAACGTATCCCCCCTACTTCTGAGTGTTACACACTTCCCCTAAACCTAGCTATATGTTGACAACGTCAACAAGCAACTATAGAACTAGAGGTCTAAACCCTTACACATCCAAACACACAAATTAAACAGACCCACACAACTCGCACTCCAATCACACGTTTGCATACTTACAGCATTCCTGCGTCGGGGTGCCTGCTGTCTCCTAAAAAAGAACATAAAGTTAATAAATTAAATTACATATATAACATATTACAGCCTCAGATAAATTAAAAGGGGGAAAAAAAAATTAGATAAGTAGACAAGTGGAAATCACAGGTCAGTCACTTATGCATTGTCAATCTAATAAAAAAATTAAAATAAATAAAAAGGTAAGTCAATACATACAACATTTAATAAAAATAAATAACAGGTAATTAAATAAAAGATACAAATGTCAAAGAAGCAACAACAAGAAAACTCTAGGGACCACATACGCTAGAAACCTGCGGCCCTGTCATCCAATTCTTTTTTCTTTAAGATGACGTTACACATCTCCTTAACTTTATTCTATTTTGCCTCGCTACCCATATAAAAATTTCTTATGCTACATATTCTTTCATCTGAGCTTCCATGAAACTCTATTCCTAGTCTACTTCTTGTTTCTTCCCAATAAGGACAATAAAGAAATGTATGCTCAACATCATCCACTCTCTGTACACAATAACGGCAGGCAGCAGATCTTCTCCTGCCGATACTCTTAAGAAAGCTATTAAAGGCGCCGTGGCCCGTTAAGAATTGGGTAAAATAATAATCTATTTCACCCGGTTTTTTGTCCAGCCAAGCATCTCACTCATTCCATTTATCCCTGATCCATTTTTTATTTTCTTTTTTAACCTATTTTTTTATTTATTATCTAGATACCCATTACCATCACAGAGTCTTCTGTATAAAAGTGCTCTGCCCCCAGCCATCAAGTCTATTGGAGGGAGGCCAGCAATAACTCCTGCAGACATCCCGGACATGGACCTGTATGCAGATGCCACAATCTGGGAGCATCTGCGATAAGTCCTGTTTAGAATAGCCCGATTCCTCTCATATTTACAGGCATCATCGGCCCAAATTGGTGCCGCATATAAGACAACAGAATATGCAACCGATGCAATTAGCATCCTCTTTTTCCTTCTAGGACCTTTCGTATTTGGCAGAATCTTTGCCATTGCCATGAGTACATTTTCGGCCTTGTGCGCGGTTTTTTCCAGGTGCCTTCTAAATACCAATCGACTGTCCAGGATTACACCCAGGTAAGTTATAAATCCTTTAGGCTCTATTTGTAACCCTTTTACTGTTATTTTTAGGTCACCATGGATCAACCTTCCACCGAAAATTGTTGCTCGGTCTTATTAGCCGCTACGTCCAGTCCCAAGTATTTAATCTGTACAATAATTTTTTCAATTGCATCATTTAGACCTCTAATCATGTCAGCTATTTTGCGTCCATAGATTAGGATCAAAGTATCATTTGCATAACAGATGATCTTAATGTTGTCTTGCATTCTTATACACAGAACTCTATTAAAAGCAATAATCCATAAGAGAGGCCCCAGTATTGAGCCCTGAGGAACCCCCCTATTAATTTTAAAATCATGTGTTCCCCCCTCAACGGTTGTATAACCCTTTCTGTCCGATAAATATGTCCTCAAAATCAGGCTTAGATACAGTGGCAGGTCAATATCCACTAAAGCATCATTTATTGCTTCCCAGGTCACGCTATTAACCCCTTGCACTATTTTGACGAGTCTGACTCGTGACGCACTGGTACTTCAGCTGGGATCAATTTTACTCGAATTTTGAATATGCTTCAATTTGGAGTTCAAGTCCAATTATAATTTGCATAGTCAACGATTGCATAATACCATGTTGTCATAACATTTCAACATTTTTTGTCTGTTTCAATATTAAATGCGTCATATTCAATGCGTCTATAGTAGATTTTTCTCTCCTAAAGCCAAACTGATTCCCATGAATTACCTTCTTTTCATCCAGATAATTCAAAATTCTATTATATATAATTTTCTCATACAAATTGCCAAATACATTCAATAAACTTATTGGTCTATACCTAGTTTTATTTTCACCCCCAGTCTTGGCTTTAGGAATAAGGGTTACTCTGGCCACCCTCCATATCCCAGGAAAGCTTAAAGACCTGAGCACCCAACTGAAAAACTCTATGAAAAAACCAATACGGTTCTTAACTATAAATTTTATTACTTCTCCCGGTATTCCATCCGGGTCAGAAGCCTTCTTATTCTTTATGCATTTAATGCAGGCTTTTATTTCTTCCTTGTCGACCTTTAGGGCACCTATAAATTCCCTCCGTACCAATTCTACTTCGTCTTCTGGGTATTGTATACTTTCTTCTCCTATCGGAAATAATTCTTTTATTATCTCTTCCCCTTCCCACCTTTCTAACGGGGTCTTTTCTTGCCTAATTTTTTAAAAATGATTTTATAAGCTCTACCCCATATATCTTTTTCTAAATCGCTTATAAGTTTGTCTCAACATTTGTTCTTTTTTCTCTTTATCATCTTTTTAAGTTCTTTCCTTGCAGCCAGATAAGTTCGCCAAATTCTTTGAAATTCATCCGTCCCATACAAATTTTTCCTCTTATATCTTCTAATTTTCCTACTAACCTTATTACAGTTCTTCCAACATGCTTCCACTTCCTTGTCACACCAATATACATTCCTTCTTCCTTTTTTCTTTTTCCTTATTAAAAATTTTTTACATAGCTTCCATACTATTTCCCTAACCTTATCTACCATATCCGTTACACTACTATAATCATTAATAATACTACCCAGTCGTTCTACTTCTTTATCGAACTCCGCTAAAATATTTTATTTTTTATTTTCAAGATTATCGAGCTTCCAGCGCACACTTTGAGCGGTTTCACCGGAAGACCCATGAGTATCTAAATTTAGACTAAAAATTATTAGCCTGTAATCACTCAAAACTTCCTTCTCATCGACTCTCCAATCTCTAATCCTTCAGTCCAGTCAGTTAAACACCCCGTTATAAAAGTAACATCAATAATTGATTCATATCTCTTAGAGACAAAAGGGGGTACGTTCCCTTTATTTAAACAAACAATATTGTTTTCCACAACCCACTCAGCAATCATTCTTCCCCTATCACTCGACCGATGTTCACCCCATAAACTGGAATGCGCGTTTAGATTCCCCCCTGTTTCGACTTGGTTGGTGAGTGTCGAATCGCCGGAAAGCTCAGCGCTGAGCTTGGTAGCGTGGGAGAAGGATGGGTGTGGTTTATTTGTCAAGTTGAAAATAAAGTTTGAACGTTTATTAGTTTATTGGTTTCACGAGCACACGTAAGACTTTATTCACGTAACACAATTGCACAATGTAATTAGTCTAGGTCCGTATATCTTAAAAGCGAATAACACAAAATTTATATACAGTTCTTTGTACAACTAAACTTTAACTTGGCGACGCAGTCGCGCTTAGCAAACGAAGATGACCGAATGTGAGTCTCGCCGAGACGTAAACTTTTGTACCTTCTAACTCGCGTGCATTGAAACAAGTTGGACAAGCCCAAGGTTCGACGCTCCTTATATCTAGGTGTCCGGAACATTGTCATTGGATAGTTTTAATTTTTTGCAGTTGCGGCAGTTCGAGAATCCAAACAAGCAGTGGAGTACACGGGTGACCTGATTGGCTTAGCTGTTGCCGTGCGTCGGTTTGGCGGTTGGGGCAGTGACAACAACTAAGCCAGAAAAACCTCTTAACCTCCAACGAAATTTTCTGGTGTTATTGAAGACGATAACAAAAAATGTGATTTTTCGAGCCGCTAACGGCTTTGCCTTGTCTCCTTGCTTGGATTCTCGAACTCCCCCTATGATAATTTTATCAAAACCCTTATCTCTAAACCCTTTGATCGCTTATATGATTTCCCACTATATATGTCACCGAATAATATGAATACTTTTGAAAAAAATTAGGAGGAAAACTATTGCATCTCTGACCTGCGCGAAAACATAACCCGTGCCTTCCCCCTATCCTCTTATTCTAATTTTATTCGAAAAATTTATTATCACCGCCTTCCTATCCAGGCTCCAGAGGCCGTCAAGTCCATTTATCTTGGGGGGTTCACTCACAATAGCTATATCAATATCATATTGTCATTCTAAATTTCAATAAATCCAAAGTTAACATTGAATTATTTAGGTTTACCTGTCCAAATCTTATACTATTGGCTATTTTTCTTTTTTTTTTTTCTTTATTTAAATATACCTACTACGAATCTTCCTCAACACTTTCTTCGCATCCTTCCTCTCTCATAAATTTCTCTACAGCCTCGTTCATATACATCAATTGATTTCTTGCTTGATCTATCACACACTGTAATATGTCTGTCCCTTCATTCTCATTCTCTTTGTAACCCCTACCTTGTTCTTTTTCTTCCTCCCTTAATTTCTTCTCTTCAGCTCTAAATCTCTTTTCCCTATTTTTTATCTCCATTGTCTTCCTTTCGCATTCTTTTGTGCCATATCCGAAAACTCCACATGCCCAGCATTTTATTAATAATTTATTGTATCTCGTAATTTTACATTTTGACCACCCTATGTTAATGGTCTCCTTTTCCAATAACCTTTCTGCATGTATCCTTGGTAACTTAATCAGCGCAGTTTGTACCGCGCCTGGTTCCCCATAAAATCTAACTATCTCCACGTCTTCCTCATTTGACAATAGTCCTAATATTGAAACTATTTTTTCCTTTAAGACCTCTTTTTCTATACCGGGGTCTATGCCCCTGATTCTTACCCCTTCTTTTGGCAGAAGCTTCCTGACCACGCACTCACTTCCCATCTTCGTCGTGATATGCTGGTACCACGTATCTATGGTGTCATTCCTTTCATTTTTCTTGCTACTTAATTCGATTAAAATCCCACCAGATCTCGTCTCTTTAATTTGTTTTACTTCAACCCCTTTCGGTGATCCTATTTTAGCCTTAAAGTTATTTAAATTTTCTTTATACTTACCTTTTTCATACTTCACGTAGATGGCCTGATTAATGTGTCTCCTTACATTTGTAATCCTCTTCTTTCCCTGTTTTTCCTCATCCACCATATCCTTGTATCCTCTTCTCTCCATGTTACCCCTTCCTGTATTCGGCATCACCTTTCTAGTCCCCTTCGGTTTGTCTTCCTCGCCTATATCCTTCCTTCTCCTCTCCTTCCTACCCACGACCTCACTCCACCTCTCAACAGGCGATGAGGTATATTGTGGTCGTCCTACCTCATCATCTTCCTCAGCTACATCCTCGATCAGAACGTCCATCCTATCCGTCTGTGTTCCAATTGTTCTGTACTTCTTCTTGTTGTTCCTCTGTCCAGTGTCCACTATTTCTATCCAATATGCCTTCATTCACTACCTTCTTGTTATTTTTTTCGAACTCCCATAACATCCTAAGTTCACCATCCATCAAATTCGTTACCACTTCCTCGCCTTCCTCCAAGCCATCCAATCCTTTCTTAACTACTCTGTCTTCTAATACTAAATTTTCTTCCATCCTAGGACCGCCATTGCAATCCCTGCCAATATGCCCAGGCCATTTAATTTAAAACATAACTTTTCCGTGACCTTACACGTCCTTGCCAGATGCGCTTTACGTCCACACCTATAGCACTTTCTTTCATCCACATATGGCCTAACTGGGCAACTTGTCCAGCCTATCCTAACTCTCCTCTTCCCTCCTATACACTTTAATAAATCCACTAAAGATTCTAACTTGCTCCGTTTCTCTTACCCCTTGCACCATCATATCTTCATTCTTATTGTTTTTTCTTCTTTCCAGGTCCGAGTTCTGCGCCACCTCTATTGGATTACTTCTTGTTGCCATCTTTTTCGCTGGTTGCCTGCTAATCGGAGCTACCCACGACTCTTCGCTATCTGTAAGTGACTCAAAACCTTCCCCTGACTTCTTCCTTTTCCTACCTATTTCCTGTAATCCCTCCTGTTCCCTTATTCCTACTCTTTTCCAGTCCAAAGTGAAACTTGTTTTTTCCCTGGTACCATCTTCTATCCTACTCCCCGTCCTCCATTCCATGATCCTAATAGTCCTCATTCCATAATCCTATTCTCACTTTCTCCGCTATTTCCTTTAGCAATTTGCTACTAAACCTTTTGCATAGCATTAGGATGTTCACAACTTCGTTCATAACACCAACCCATTCCTGAATCACCAGGGTAAGTTGTTCCTTATCACTCATTGTTTTAGCCATAATAAACTTCAAAGTTAGGTCCTTAATCGTCTGGCTCAACTTGAGTTTTATATCCCTCCTCATGTTGCCGCTCTTATTATATATTCTTATAACGTCCCCACTTATTTCAACCAAGTTCCTAGCGATGTCCAGTTCTACACTTAACTTATTTTCCATTTTATTGTTATCGTTACCCGTTTTATCCACCTCTATCTCCATCCCGCTACCTCCAACTCTATTTTCTCCCTTTTCCTTTACCTCTTCATCCTTGTTTACCCCTGCATGTTGTTGTTCCCTATCCACCTCCCTCCTAGCTAATTCCTCTTCTTCCCTCTTATCTGGTGTAAGCTTTTCACTAATCCCAATTATTTCCGCTAGGTCAAAGAATAGCTGACCTGCATAGATGTCTGGAGCCAATCCAGGGGTTGAAATTGAGGTGTCTGGGCGGGGGAGTGGGGGTTCCTGTTGGTCGCTGGTTCCCCATACCCTGTGCCGTGGAAGAATACAAAGTCACGGCTTGTTACAGGGAAAACGTAACTTTGGGTTTCGCGGAGTTAGTTCCCGTAGGAAATAAGTAACAACGAGACTTGGTTTAAGACTGACAGTAATACTGAATCTATTTCTAGGTTTTCTTTTAATTTATATAGGACGGGATGCTACCAGTTTGGGGGAAATGAGTAATGTTTTTCCAAAATTATGTGTTATCGGGAAATATTGACTATGAGTGTTGATGTTATTGGTTTGTTATCGGTTGACTATGGCTCATCCTGGACAACAGAGTTTGTGACGGTGGTAGCTGTCTCATGCTGTCCGGTCGAAGGGCGTTCCGAGCGTTACAGACTCGTCTAGCCTGAGGTCTGGGTCAGGCGTCGGTTCGGATCCGGCGTCGCCCATTCGATTGGGGTGACGGTAAAAAACTTTAACATAAATATGGCGTGGGCCTATCCCGTAATGTTTTTTGTTAGAGTCAAACAAAGCCGATAGGAGTGACCATCTGCTAAACCACCTCTCGGTTTCGGCTTTGCATAACTAGGGTTAAACTTTTACCGGTGGGAAGTC
The DNA here is from genome assembly GCA_036983795.1 of Megachile lagopoda. Classification (NCBI taxonomy): domain Eukaryota; kingdom Metazoa; phylum Arthropoda; class Insecta; order Hymenoptera; family Megachilidae; genus Megachile; species Megachile lagopoda. The sequence goes on from CM072786.1 coordinate 276,093, forward strand.
CCCCACTGCAGTGGGGGTGGCATGATACCCGATCCAAGGAAAATAATATATGAGCATGGATAAACGAAACGTAAATAACAATAAAACTAGGAGTGATGATGAGGAGAGAATAAAACCTGTGGAGGGTAACATAAAAGATACTATGGAGCAGAGAACAAGTACAAAAACAAACGAAGGTACACTAGACAAGGAAATACTGGAGGAAGATAGAGTAATGGAAAATATAGATATGAATAGTTTCGAACCAGGAACGGTGGAACACCTGGATTTCGTCATGAAGATGATTTATCAGAAGGAAAATGATGAAATAGAGGAGCTAAGTAAGAGGAACAGAAGCTTATAAACGCAAGCAGGCGATAAGGATAGAATAACAATAGAGGGAAAGAATGATACATTGGAAAAAAAGAAAAATGAATTATCAGGAGACATAAGGAGGGCAGAAGAAGTAGAGATTACTCATGACAAGATGGATAAAGTAGTAGAAAAAGAGGAACGTTTCGCGGAAGACATGGCTACAGAACTTAATATAGTAAAGGAGCTGTTGCAGATCAACTGTGACGTTATGAGAACATACAATAAAAGTGAGATCTTAAGAAGAGACATAAAAGAAAAACTGAACTTAGCTATTCGAAATTTAACAGTTGAGTTTGTAAATGCAGAGGAGGAATGCGACTGTGCTCAACTAACGATGGCTATACAACAATGAGTGGGCACTATGAATGAAGTTTTAAATATTCTAATGTTGTGTAGAAAGTTTAGTAGTATACTCTTTGAAGAAATTGCTATTAAAGTCAGGGCTGGTATCAATATAGTAATCAATGGGAAAGTGGTTGCGGAGGATAGAACCCTGGAGGGTGTGGAGAATGATAAGGCTGAAGATGAAGATGGTTTTAAGCTGGTGATAAATAGGAAAAGAACAGCCAGAGTACTAAGTTCAGGTACAGACAGTGACAATTCGATGGAAAGATTTACGGTCAGAAGACAGGTCAAAAGACCCGCCACTAAAGCCTATGGAAGAGGTAAAGAAATGGATATAGTTACTGTGAAGCATAGAAAAGAAGTGGGCATATTAAATAAAGAAAAGGTAAGTAAGGATATGGAAAATAGATAAGTAAAGACTTATTTATAGGATTTATTAAAGTAAGTAGTAGAGATGGGAAAAAGGGGAATGAGTTAATAAAGAAGATTAAAGAGAAGATAGATCTAGAGGACATAAACATAATATAAACATAATATATTGGTATATGTAGAAAATGAAGAGGATCTAGGATTTTCTGGTGCCTAATAGTGCATATTTTTTAAATTAATCTGTCTGCGATTGGTAAACGTTGGTTCATCAGTGAACAAGACATTTTGTAAAGAAAAATTATTATTGTTCATTTGATGCAGGAACCACTGGCAGAACCGAACACGGTTTTCATAGTCCGTTCCATGGAGCGCCTGATGAAGTGCTAGGTGATAGGGATGATGCTTTTCGTTATGAAGGATTCGTAGTACACTTGTTTTGCTAATGCCACATACTCGTGAAATCTGCCGTGTACTTATATGGGGATTTTCTGCTACCGCTGCTAGGACCGCAATCGTATTTCCCTCAGATGTAGCCGATTTCGTTACATTACGTACAGTAACATTAAAACTTCCGGTTCGTCAACGCGATTTACACATTCTCTCAAATACGGCTCGAGATGGCTGATTCCGTTCAGGATACCTTTCGGCATACATAGCTTTGGCTCTTGTTGCATTTTTATGGCACTCACCATAAACTAAAGGCATATCAACTTTTTCACTATTACAAAATTTTATTTTAACTTTTATCTGCCCGATAACTACACACAAACACCAACGGTAACTTCAATACTGAATCACAAACATGATTGGAGATCATGATAGATGTTGTCGTGTTGATAAATACTGTCACGCAAACATCGCTGTCCTGCGGAAATCTATGATAAGGTTGAATCTCTAACTTGATATTACGTGACAAAAATTTTCAAGTAATAAAGTGAAATTACTCGTTACCTATTAGGTTTAGGGCTAATAAAGGTCAGTACTTTTTTATACAGAATTCAATACTCTATGATATTTTGGTATAAAAAATATAGTATTCTATTTAAAAAAACAAGGTTGTCCTTCAGATCTCGGAAATGCCTCCACCTGTAAAAAAAATTAATACAATATACAGTGTACGCTTTTAAACCATGTAACTTTTGTATGTAACATTTTTTCGTGTAACGCATATTTTGGAAGTTATAAAAGGTGCACACGTTGCGCGGACCACCCTGTATAAAACATAAAGAGGGGAATTATAAGAATAATTTACTAGATATGAAAAGGAAAATAGATTCACCCAAAGAGGTGACAATAAATAGCATGAGGGCTACCAGGACAGGGGAGATACTGATGGAAATGGAGGGGGACGAGGGAATTGTGGAATGGGTAGAAGGTGTCAGAAAAAGGATAGGAGATCCACAATAAGGATATTGGAACCGAAGGAGGGGGTTAAAATTAAGGGTATTGACCCGTCCGTAAACAGAGGACCTCAAGGCTCTGATCGAAAAAGAGTGTGATATAATGGAAGGGTCGGATAAGGTGGAGGTAGTAAGGTTGTTTGCAGAGGCAGGCTTCACGCAAACAGCCTTGGTTAATCTACCTTCGAAAAACGCTAATATGATGCTGGAAAAAGGAGCAATTAAATTGGGTTGGTTGTTAGGTAAAATAAGCAGATATTCCAAGCTGCTGATAAAATGTTGGGGATGCAATGGAATCGACCACAACACGGAGGAATGCAAGAGGGGGGTGGGGGAATGGACAGAGGAAATATGAATAGGTGGATAGATATAGTTGGAAGGGATAGGACTGGAACGTGGAACATTATACAACAGGAACGGATAAATAAAGGAGAGGGATTAAGAGACATAAGAACACACGCAAAAAGTGTGCTTATGGACATCAATGCGGTGATTCGAGAGACGGAGATGGAGCCGACGCCATAGACAAGTAAATATGAAATGTATATATGTCTTTATGTATATATGTATTTACTAGCCTTCTGAAACGTCTTGTAATTTATTTAATTTATTTTATTTATTTATTGTGTTTGTGATGACTAATCATATAAATATTGATGGTAGAGACAGTGGTAGGTTAAGTTTTATACAATTAAATTTGAACAATTCGACACAAGCTTATGACCTGCTATGTAATCGATGTAAGATGGGAAATATTGATGTTTGTTTGCTATCAGAACCACCTAGGAATATAGGAAATGTGATAGGTTTCTGGAGCTTAGATTTCAAAGCTTTAATATTGATTAACAATAATAAGCTGAATACCCAGGGAATTGCAGCTGGAAAAGATTTTGTGATAGCGGAGATTGATGGGGTCTATTATATCGCAGTTTATTTCTCACCAAATAAAAATGTAGATGATTTTTCAATATTTTGGGATAGTGTAAGTGTATGGGTGCAGCATTTAAAGATATCCAAGAAGGAGAAAATAATGATATGTGGGGACGGAAATGCTCATGGAAGAATTTGGGGATCCAACAGAACATGTCCTAGAGGGAAAATAATTATGGATTGGTTGATTAAAGAGGAATGTTGTGTAATGAATAATGGCAAAATATCTATATTCTGCAATAAGAATGGTACATCGTATATTGATATAACAATTGTATCGAGTGGAATGAGGGAGATGGTAGATGGATGGGTTGTGGAAGAAATTGAGAATCTAAGTGATCACAGAAATATAAGATACATGGTTAAAAAACTTACCGTGAAGAATGAAGACATCCTTGTGAAATGGGCTAGGGGAAACCTAAAAAAAAGGAAGATGAAAATTAGAGAATACTGCGGTAAAATAGATTTGAATAACGTAAATATAGGAGAAACTGGTACTAATCTTATTGTGGTCGTCCAGAGCATCATAGAGATGATTTATGATAAGTTTTTGAAAAGGAACGAAGAATCTAAGCATAGTGGATATGTTTATTGGTGGGATAATGTAGTAGAAAAACAGTGGAGAACCTGTAATAAAATAAAGAAAACAGTTAATAGAATTAGAAGAAATAAAGAGAGAAGAAAGGAAGAATATGAGAACATAGTGAAAGAGTATAACATGTGTAAGAAAAAACTAAGGCACCTTATTAAGAAAAAGAAATATGAGGCGTGGGACAACTTAATTGAGCAACTTAATCTAGACGTGTGGGGTACTGCTTTTAAAATCGTCTTAAAGAAATGGGGTATTAAATCGCCGGCTTTAAAGAAAGAGGAATGTATAAGGCACGTACAAGAATAACTTCCGTCGGGTTTTGATATAGACAGAAGCAATGATGAGGTGATAATGGAGATTAAAAGGGATGTGGGAAATTATGGTATAGTCACGGTAGATGAGGTGGTTACGGCGGCTAAATCGATTAAGGAAGGGAAAACTCCAGGTTCGGATGGAGTCCCGGGAGAAATTGTGGAAATTCTAGCTAAAACGAAACCCAAGTTGATGGCTAGTATTTTTACTGCATTTTTTAATAAGCTGGCGTTTCCAGAGATGTGGAAAATCGCCAGGGTTGTATTGTTACAGAAGTCTGGAAACCCAGGTCAAGAAAACAAAAAATTTAGGCCCATTTGTTTGATAAATGATATAGGGAAAGAATTATATATAACAGATTAAGACACTGGTTAAATAGTAACTACAAAATACCCGAGAGTCAGTTTGGTTTTAAAGAGGGTAGAAGTACGGTAGATGCATTGATGAGCGCTATGGATTATGTGAAAAGGGAAGTGGGTATGGGCAAAAAAGTAATGGCTGCTACCTTTGATATAGAAAACGCGTTTAACTCAGTTATGTGGCCAGTAATTATTAAAGCTTTAAATAAGATGGGAGCTCCGACTTACCTAATAGAAATAATAAAAAATTACTTGAGCGATAGATGGGGCTTCGTGCAGACAACGGAGGGACAGTATAAATTTAGAGTTAATAGGGGTGTTCCTGAAGGGTCAATTCTGGGCCCCCTTTTATGGATAATTGTCTTCGACCAAATTATAAGAGCGTGCATAAAGCACGGTCTCTTTGTGATCTGCTGTGCAGATGACTTATTAATATTTATATCTGGCAGAAATGTATACAGACTGGTCAGTACAGTAAATAAAGAGGTGGTTGGGAAAAGAAAATTAATAAAATTGGGCTTGATATTGCTCCAGAAAAAACCGAAGCCATTCTTTTCGGCGGGAATGTTGCTAAATATGCTAACATCTGTATAAAGGTTAAGAATTGCGAGATAGCCATTGGTAACTCGCTAAAATATTTAGGAGTAATCCTGGATGGTAAAAGAAATTTTTACCTACATTTTACGAAATTGGTCGACAAAGTAGACAAGATACTAGGGGCTCTAACCAAGATAATGCCCAACATTAAAGGATCTACATCCAAAAAGAGGTTGCTGTTGGTGTCGCTCGTTACCTCTGTTGTATTGTACGGGGCTCTAGTTTGGATAGATGCACTAAAAAAAAAAGATGTTCCGTTACTGGCATCCACGATCCTTTCTTAAAATATTGTGTTTTCGAGTTGTGAAATGTTTTCCCGACTTAAGCGAGGTTTCTGTTAAAATTATAATGTCGTAGCCATTACAAATGTTTGAAAATTCTTCTTTTTTATTGAGAATGCTGCGACAATTTCTTTATTAATATTGTAAAAATACTGATCGCTCTCTCTACGACCTGGAACAATCTAGAAGACTGCCTCGTGAAACGGAGCGACCCGCGTTGAGAATCGTATCGAACATTCGCGAACGCCGATAGCGAGCTCGTGACTCGCTGGCCGCGGAGCCGCGAACGTTCGTCAAGCCGCGAGAGCGGACAGAGCTTAGCAACACGAGCTTGTTGATTGTCCGCGGGACTCTATCAACTCGTGAATATAAATATCGGTATCGTGGCCGCGATCGAGGCAGATACCTGCTGTGCTCTATTGAGAGAGAACGAGGTAATTACCACGGTCGCCCTTTAGATTAAAGGAGCGTACGAAGCTCTAACCTGGCCGCCCACAGTGGGGTATTTGGCCCGAAAAACCGAACAAAAGTCAATTTCAAAATTTTTCGTAAACTGTAAACTTTTTATTGTTTGAGGTTCGTAAATATATCAGGAACAATGTACTACATGTTTTTTGTTCATTAGTACACTCAGAAAGCACTAAACTTAATCCAAAGTTGAGAGATTTTATGACCTGTTTTGTCTTTCCAACCACGCCATAATATATCGTGCACTTACTAGTGACTTTTATATTTTTAAAACAGTTGCGAAATTTCTTTCATTACAGATCCTTTTTAGGTACGTATGTAACATACTACCATACTTTTTATTTTTATTTTATCATACTTATTTATATAGTTATTAATATTTGAAAATAATCAATAAATCAGTAATTTTCTTTACCATTATAAAAATTCATTAACGATTTTGTTATACTTCTGAGTGATATCAGAGGCTTGTATTGGTACCATTACAATCGGTAGAGATTCCCGATTATAAGCCAACAAAATTTTATTCCGGATTTATCCGAATTCAAGTTTTATAGCTAATTTAGCATTAAACGTTTAGCCGCGTTTCACGTACGCCTGCACGCATAGTCGCGATCGTAGGCCTACACTTGCTTGAACAGCATCCGTTGACAAAGTCTTCTAAAAGAAATTATTGCAGAGTATTGACACTTATGATGTTTATGTTAACCTGCGACATGTAAGCTAATTGAAATAGCTCGGTAAAGGTGTGGAGTTGCACCAAATATATCTCGTGGGCGCTGTTGAAAGCATTTGAATATTTTAATATTGTAGCACTTCACCATCGACCCTACTTTTCAACGGTTTTCAACAATCTGAGAAAAAAATGGTCCAAACAAAATGTAAATGGTATTTAGACATCTACAAACTTCAGTATATAAAATTTCAAAATTTTTTATTATTTTTCAAAAAATCAAGGTCACTTTGATTTTTTAAATGTTAACAATTATTTTTGATTTCAGAATATTGTAGCCAACGTCGAGACGAATTCAACGACCTATTATGTTATGACCTTGAACCTATGAACGACGCTAAAATAATTTTGTCTGTGCGCCGTGGGATGGAGAGAATGGCAGGATTCTACCGCCGCACAGTGGCGAAAAACGGCGAAAACGTGGACAAAATTCAAAAAATGAAAATCGCAATTCTTGTAACGCGTTTAGTGGAACAAGTTTATAAGAAATCTGTGCATAATGTTCACACACTTTTAATGATTTTATTGTTACCATTTCGAAGATATAAGCCTCCAAAGTTGAACATTTTTTAAAGTCAATTTTTCCGGCCAAAGTTTGACATATTGCTGTTCATTATTTTTTAAATATTATGTTCATTCACTATTATTGGCAATTAATATGATACTTTAGTATTGGAGTTACGTAAATTGCACAACAAAATGTTTATTTTTAACACTGATATGGAAAGAGATATAAACCATAGACATATTTAATGTTTATGTAAGGTAAAAGTTGTGATTTTCACCTCGATTCATCTACCAAATAGGCTTAAATGAAAGCTGGAATCCTCCCGAATAAGAATCTGTACGGATATCTTGCGGTAATTTGCGGTTTTTCGAGTTATTCACATTTTTGTGCATACGCCCTATTAGCGTGCGCGACAACAGCAGTTCCGGACGTTTTTCAATATGTCGTCGCTGTTGATGATCTATGCACATTGCGTTACATATTTTATGCATTATCTTATAATTTTTTGTCATAGCGGGATTTAGATTAGTAAATAATAAGATTCTATGTTAAGAGACAAAGTCACGTTTACACTGTGTTCATATACCTTCTATTATTTCCGATATTTCTGAAACTGTTTGGTTTAAGCTCTTTATGAGGTAGTTTTTCCAGTTTCGTTAAATTTAGTCGTCGAGTTTTGCAATAGTAAATTACCTGTCGTAAAATATATCCAAAAGCTATCACTTAATTCTTTGCTATTCCTGGTGTAGGTGATTCCGAAGCATCCGAAGAAGATGGTGATTAATTATTATACTATTTTTTCCTAACTATTTTATTATTTTTTTTTCTTTAATTATTATACTATTCCACTTCATTCATACTAACCTTTCCTATCCTTTCCTGATAGAACAACACCACCATCTCGCAGTTTCCATCGAACAATGACGCCTTTCTTATAAATAATCAACGATCAATGAACAATCAATTTGATATCTTTGAACTTTTTTTTTCTCGAAAAAAGGTATCATTGGCCAAGAGTGGCTATTAAAACACGTTCCCAGATGTAAATCTCCTAAAACACATGTGAAATCTATTTATACTGCTCGCCAAAGACGGGGGTACAGTACTTCTTGTATAGCTCATTGTGATGTCAATTTTAAACGCTCAGTTTTGCAAAAGGTCTTGTTTTGTAGGTAAGATTTCAAGCTACATATTCATGTATATATTACGTAGATATTTAAACTTCATACAAAAATTTAAAAAATAAAAATTTATTTACAATTTCTGATGTTAAAAAATTAATTTGTCAATAAAAAAAGAGTATTATTAAAATAGTTCGAACATTCAAGATTACAATGCAAAAAGATTTAATTAATTTCGATAAATAGTTTCCGAGATAAAAATTCATACGTACAGTACTCCGTATTAGTTAACTAACAAATCAAAATTCGATTTTCAACACAATAAATTAATTTGTAACATTAACACAATCATCTTATCAAAAAACATTTGAATAAATTATCATAAAATCGAAGATATTTTGTCCACGTTTTCGCCGTTTTTCGCCACTGTGCGCCGGTCGCCTACCAGGGAATGGACGGTGGAACTACCCGGACGCCCGAGGAAACCCAGAGAGAGTCTCCTGCTCTCTTCTCCGGGGATGGAGAGAACGGCTGGAACTTTGCCGCCGGTCGCCTATCTTAGATTTTCGGGAGAGAACGGTTGGAACTTGCCGCCGTTCGCCTGTTAGATTTTTGACGTAGGAGAGTGTTATATCCCCACCGGTGTAGCAGGTGGAATAACAACCGCAAGGAAAAATTGGGTCCTAGTCCAAATTAAAGGAAGTGCGAAGGAAATTAACTTGATTTACGCAGATTCAATATGTATAAAAATGTATATTTAGTGAACTGTCTCTAGTGCAGTGCTTTACGAGAGTGTCGCCTCTTCGTTCTGTCATGATAAGGAAAACATCAGGGTTAGGAGTTGTGGCCTGAAGGGGAGGGAGATTTCTGGTAGGTAAGCAGGAAAGGACAGTCGGACTGTGGGAATGGAATTGTGCTGTTCTTGCATATTCTTATTATAACGTTACACTTATGCTACTTGATTATAATGAGACGATTACAATAATAATAGTAGTACTCATAATAATAATAATGGTGATAATAGTAATAATAATAATAATTGTAATTATAATAATAACATTAATGACGATGGGAGGAGTAGGATATAACAGAGAGAACGGCTGGAACTTGCCGCCGGTCGCCTACTAATGAGGAGAGTACAGGAATTCTACCCTGGCCGCCCTCGGAATGGAGAGAACGGCTGAATTATCCGCCGGTCGCCTTCCAGGGAATGGACGGAAGAACCTCCCAGACGCCTCTAGTATAACTTTCGAAATTATTAAAAATTGTAAAGTCCAAAAGCTATGTTTCCGTTTGTTATAAATTTTCCTAAGTTTGTAAAAATATGAATCTTGTGTAAATTATAATATTGACAGATTGGAAATGTATGTTTTAATTGTGTAAAGAAACCAATATGAATAAATTTGTTATTTGTGTTCTCCAGAAATTCCTCTGTATACTCCTGCGATTTATCCTGAAGCGAAAATCCATCCTACAATGTTGAGATTTTTGGACGTAGGAGCAGGAGTCGTGGACATCTGCTCCACGTTGGGCGCCAACATTGCAAACCACAGACAATTTTTGCTTTGACAAATTTCGTGATCACATGCGACAGAGTTGACCGAGACAGACGGCACATCACAGCAGACAGAAACACTTTGTAACGATTCTGCAACTATGCTCAGAAATTTACAGCGCTCGTGAGGTAAAGAGCGGCTTTTACCTACTGAACGACTCGATTCTATAATAACTAAATCTAAAGAATGTGGGGTTCGTGTGGTGTGCGGTTAAGAAGTGAAATCCACAGATCAATACCTTTCAAGAATCAGGTTTATTCAATAAAATGATGTGAATGATTAACAAATAACAATTATAACAAAATAGGAAAAGTATATGTAATATTAAATAATATATCTGAACGACTAAATCAAAGAACTAAATAGATATTGTCGTATAACGAACAGGAAACTCTATAAGTTAAATAATACGCGATCGGCGAATGTAAAATTAATCTAACAAAATAAAATTCGCTGGTTAATGTTTTACGATGAATCCTACCTAAGTCTGATTCTCATTCAAAGCTAACTACGCTTTTTACAATATTAACAATATTCGATTTTTCCTAGGCTTACTACGCTCTTACAAAATGAACGACATTAATGCGTTTATAGTTTATCGCTACAAGGAATCCTACCTAAGTGTGATTCTCTTTCCAAGCTTTCCTAAGTACACTTTTACAAAATTTACAAGATTAACCCCTTGCACTATTTTGACGAGTCTGACTCGTGACGCACTCGTACTTCAACTGTGATCAATTTTTACTCGAATTTTTAGTACGCTTCAATTTGGAGTTGAAGTACAATTATAATTTGCATAGTCAACAATTGCATAATAACAGATTAACATAACATCTCAACTTCCTTTGTCTGTTTTAATACTGTAACTGTGATTAGTTAGTTCTGACTGACGCACCTGACAAATAAATCATAGGGCAAGGGGTTAATACTTTTAAATTGATATCTTACTAACGTGGTGTAGTCGACTACGCGAAATTCGATTGTGACAGAACAATTTCTTTTAATTGACTTGATTCAAAATTCTAAAATTTGTATGGAGTTAATATATTTCGTCGGAACAGTTACTCTTTCTAATTTTTACTCGACAACTAATTGTTCATGACCCTTTTAGTCAGAGCGTACATTGACACCCAAAACCAAATCGCTTAATTGGGGAGTCTGTTGTACAGTAGCTACTAAAACGACCTAGCGATCAGGTATCCAAATGGCGTATACCAGCTTTTCCAATGAAGAATTAAGAATCGTTTCGGCTCTGACCAGCGAAAACTGTTCCAGATTATACTTATCTCAAGACTTCTAGCTTGCTCGACTTCGAAAACTGTTCTGCACTCTAGGCGCGTTTTGTTCGGCCTTTTATACTCGAAGTCCTTTCACTTTTCAAGGCTCTGGAAAACTTCGACGTGTATAATTTTGCGTATAATTTTACATACAATTATATATATAATTCTTAATTAGACGTTAATTAATGAAGTGAATGATTCTATTAGATTATCAATAGTGTCTTCTGAATAGTAGTTAATGTTTTTAATGCGAAAATAATAATTTAATAGCGTATTAAGCAAAAAATATATTCGCTGTCCTTTTCTTCATATTGCGCACGAATTTCTACAAGGACCTGAACTATACAGGGTGTTCGGCTACTGGTGGGCATAATTTTAAGGGGTGGTAACTGGGGTGATTCTGAACAACTTTTTCCTTTACCAAAATGCTGGTTAAAGTTTAGTTTTTGAATTATTAAGGAAAAACCACTATCTTAAAAATAAGATCCAGTTATGCATTATTTACAGATAGGGGATAAACTAATTATTTGTTATTAACTTAAACCAAGTAAATCCAATTTGTTCGATATTTGTATTCGTTATTCGAAGGGAATAAAGAATAAAATATCGAAAATCGTTCTTGTCTCTTGTTATAAAAATACAAAACAACAAATTCGGACATTTTGAAGGACAAATAACTTTTCTATTCATCAGAAAAGATTTTAAATCTTGTTGAAAATGCGTGATTTGTTTAGTTGTAATTCCCGCTCGTTCCTTTCTTTTTGTTTGCTTCCTTCGTGCGCGTTGCCAAAGAGACTCGCAACAAGCTGAGAACAGAAGAGAAGCAAGCGAAGCGTTGTACAGCCAGCGTGCAAGCGTGCAAGCGATAAGAAGAAGTTACATCGAATACAATCCACGTTTTGATTTCGTTCAGGCCACGTGTAAGAAGGTTCCTTTTATTAATCAAAATATATAGAACAGTTACAGATATATATTTTTATTGTTCCTTCAAATATAATTAAGTTGAAAACCATCAACCTAAAATTGTAACAAATCTAATAACTAACAAATGTAGTTATACCCACTTTAAATTTACAAAACATCTAGAAATGATTTAAATCGGACTCACCTATTGTTTAAAAATAATCCTGCTTCGGTGAAAATGTGTGTCGCGACTGTGTCATTGCATCGGGCCTGACCTTCCGTAAAGAAGGATGCAGATCGCATAACATCTGTTGTCACAACCAGGTCAATGAACTTTACTTCACTGACACTTTCCATTACCACTTTTCTTTGTAATATTTTGTTATCACTGTTAAATAACTTCCAAATGTAATAACGGTGGATAAACAAGCGAGAATCTGGAAACGATTATCCAAAAATAACTTCAGTGATTATTTTTTTTTTCTTGTTAACGTTGCGCTTCGAACATTTCGTCCTAAACTGGCGATCGTAACATGATCAGCGTGACCTCCTCAATTCGTCTTTCTCTCTCTTCCCAGTGTCAAACATTGTTTTTCAAGGAATTGTTGCGTCGCGGCGTAGAAGTTCGCACGTGTTTCTTTTCCGTCGAGGATGTTCGTCGTGTTGCGATCAGCAGTTCAGGACGCAGCGTCCAGTATTCAACATCCAAAAGAAATAAAAAATTGGGTCAAGTTATTTATGAATAATTGTTCACGCGTTTCATTTGCGTTTTTTCTTTGTGGTTATTACATTAAACAATTAGTAAAAAATGACAGTAAAATGTTGCAGTGAAGCATGAAATAAAGTGAGTTCATTGACCTAGCCGCGACATCAGCTGTTTTGCGGCGTATATCTTTTTTTACGGAAGATCAGTTCCGGTGGAACGACCCAGTCGCGACAACACATTTTCACCGAAGCAGGATTATGTTTAAACAATAGGTGAGTTTGATTTAAATTATTTCTACACATTTTGTGAATTTAAAATAGACAAGTATAAATACATTTGTTATTTTGCATCTTAGTAACAAGCGACAACAACCATCTTCGATATTTTATTCGTTATTCCTTTCGAATAACGAATACAAATATCGAACAAATTGGATTTACTTGGCTTAAGTTAATAACAAATAATTAGTTTATCCCCTATCTGTAAATAATGCACAACTGGATCTTATTTTTAAGATAGTGGTTTTTCCTTAATAATTCAAAAACTAAACTTTAACCAGCATTTTGGTAAAGGAAAAAGTTGTTCAGAATCACCCCAGTTACCACCCCTTAAAATTATGCCCACCAGTAGCCGAACACCCTGTATATATTCTATCCTTGTCTGGATATAGCGTACTCTTTCTACGTGGTCCTGAGCTATAGTCGCAGAAAGCGGAATATTCCATACAAAATATTTATAATACATTACTTATTTAAATAAGTAAAATAATAAATGAATCTCATGTTTAATAATCTAACTTAATAATTGATTAATTAACTTATATGTTTGCTAAACCTAAAAATCACATAATATTCGTAAATCAAATATATATACATATATGTGTGTTACCGACAGTTCAACTAAATTTCTATGGTAATTGGCTTGTTAATGTCGCGGTCGGTAAATGAAAAATACAATCGATAATTGCAATTAAATGTACCTTTTGAAAAATGAAATAACTTAACATTGAGACAGTTCTGAGGACGATAAAAACAAAAAATTCTTCTGGGATGTTGCATTTCATTCCGAAAAATTTACACGACTGTTCACGTGTTTTTGTCAGAATCGATGCGGTAAAGAGACTACTGGAACAATCATACGAAGGGCCATTTCGAATACTACAGCGAATTACAGACGTTACATATTTAATAGACTATAAGGGTAATCCTATTGTATTTTCAACCGAATGCTTAAAACCGGCATTTATAGAATTCGATGAGTTGGACAAACTGTGAAAAACGTATATAAGGTTAGCGTCGTCTGCTTTCCCTGACGGGTCAAGCCACTTGGATAGTGTGGCGACACCGACATCCGGTCAAGCGTTCCGCCGGAAAGTGCATTTCCGCGCGTAGGCGAGGGTCATTCTCTCGTGGAACGTTCAACAAGATAGTTGCACAAACTTGTAAAACTAAAGTATTATAAGTATTATGTACAATTGAAATAAGTGCGCGTCCACATTTTTGTTTCAGTTATTAAACTCACGTAGCAGTAAAAGACATTGTTAATAATAAATTTAAAAACGTTCTTTTTAAAATTCCAGTACGGAGTTGAATTAATTTTTCCTTTCACGTCGATATAGTAGGGTTCTGCAAAGAGCGAAAACGACTCTACTCGAAAGTGCATTTCCGCGCGTAGGCGAGAGTCCCATTCTCTCGTGGAACGAGTAGCAGAATAGACGTGCACTTCAATTAGAAAAAAAAGTATAAAAGTTTGTATTATAGCTTAATAAGTGCGCGATCACATTTCTCATCCAATTAGTAAACTCACATAGAGGAATAAGTCTCTGCTATTAAATAAATTGAAAAAACGTTCCACTCAAATTTAAAGTGTACAGTGTAATTTATATTTTTCCCTTAAACGTCGGTACTGTAGAGTTCTGTACAGTAAATAAGAGCTCTACAGGTACATATTGTTATACGCCGTCTAGTGGCGACGAGCAGTAATACGAGTGAACTGCCACATATTCAAATAACGCACGCGACAATATTAATTTTAAAATGTTCATGTATGTCTGAGTCAGAATTCCGAAATGCTTTCAATTTTCTAAATTAATTATATTTCATTGAACTATTGTTTTTTATACCATCTTTACATATTAATTAATTACTCTGCTTTCATTATGAATGTAAACTTCAATGAAAAATTGAATTATAAAGAATATTAAATTATGTTTTGGTGTAGTTTTCAGCATTATCTTTCTAAAACGTAAAGCTTACTTTTAAAAGTAAGTTTGTACTTGCAAAAATTGTATTATTTACCATTTGTTTCGATTATTATTCTAATTTTATTATTTATTTCCCAAATATTATAGTACATTTGGGCAAAACTTCAGAATATCGTCTGTTCCGATTCTAATCAAATTTTGCAAACAGGCTCCTTTTTCGAAACATCTGTGAGATCGGTTTTTGACAACTCGAACGAAAAAACCATTCCAATCTTATTCCCTATATTACCGACGAGACAGTATAGTGTGCGAACTGTTCCGAACACATAGTAATCCGCATCTTCGGACCCATGGAATATATTGCAAACAGCATTTTCGGAAAACTTCGAAAAACAGTCGTGCTTCGATATCGATGAAATTTTGCAAACAAGCTCTTTTTTGCGAAAGAATATATTTGTAAGAATGGCTTTTGGCGACTCGAAAGAAAATTTGTATCATTTGAGTGTCACTCTCTACTTTACCGATGCAATTATTACCGGTAGGAATACTTGAGGCAGATTTGAAGGCGATTCTGATACTATGAAATCTGCTATTTTCAATTTTTTTTAAAAGGTATCAATGTAGCAAGAGTAGTACTATATGTATAATTAGGTTAGGTTAGGTTAAGTTACCTGTTGGGGTGGCTATTGGAATATGGGAAGCAGGTTTAAGTTTCTATTTTAAATAATAAAAGACAGTTATTACTTTTAATTATGAAATGAATTGATGTTCTCTTTTAAAAGACTAGTATAATATACGTCTCTGCAATTCTAGAATAGAATATATCGTACTCTAAGGGAAATTACAAAAAAATCGGGTAACAAGATCGCCGCCCGGCAACGTGCAATGGTCGAGATGTTCGTCATTCGTCGAACTTCTGATTTGCAGGATGTTCACTCTAAATAAGATATGTGAACTAAGCAATAATTAATTTTTGTATATTCTAGCAGTGGCAATTGTAGAAAGCGTAGATAACAATAAATGCAAATACTACGCCGATAAAATAGGGAGTAACACCCAAATGATAAAAAATTTTTTCTCAAGTTGGCAAAAATCCTTCTCGGAATCATTTTTATTAAAAAGAAACCCATTTCACAAATTTCAGCCAATTTAGAGCATGGAGACTTTCGGAAGTTTAGCCAAATTTTCTTTCGAGTCGCCAAAAGCCATTCTTACGAATATCTTCTTTCGCAAAAAAGATCTTGTTTGCAAAATTTGATCGATATCGAAGCACGACCGTTTTCCGAAGTTTTTCCCACATTTGCACTTGAGAGTACAGATTTTGGCTGTCTTCGGAAAACCGTCATACTCTAAATCACGTCAAATTTTGCAAATAAACTTCTTTTTAAGAAAGGAAGCATCTGTGAAAATTATTTCTAGCAACTTGAAAAAGAATATTATACTATTTTCATATAATTCCCTGCTTTGCCGACGATGTATTTGGTTTGGTTTATTTTCTTCCTTATTACAGAAGATGGCGCTTGAGAAGCCGCTGCTTCTATTGGCCTCCGACGGTTTATGTATAAACTGTTTACATGGAAATAGTGTCTGAGTAGATTTGTGGTAGTTTTTAGTGAAGATAGGAATATCGTATAATGTGAATGTATTGTACTGCCTGCATGGACATACTGTTTTCAGTGTGTATAGCGCGGGGCCGAAGGTGCAAATTGTGTATTTGAAACTCTTCGCTCATTGTACTATACTTTGTTGGCAATGCAGGGAATGACATAGGAATGGCAAAAAATTTTCTTTGGAGTCGCCACAAACCATTCTCACAGATATCTTCTTTTGCAAAAAAGAACTTATTTACAAAATTTGATGGATATCGGAGCATGACAGTTTTCCAAAGTTCTGCCTTATTTTTTTCATTTAAGTCACTTATCAATTATTTGTTATAGATTTTCGTTTTATCCACGTATGATATAAATTTGTATCAATAATATCAAAAGTGACATTATCAAGAGATATATTTTCAAATATACTTTTTAAAGTTATTCAAATTTGTAGGTAATATTGTACTATAGTCTCATACTACAATAATTTTGAATTTATTGCAATACTTGTGTAATTCCAGCAAAAACTGTGCAAATGGTATTAACGGAGATATTTCGTGAAAAGCAAACGATTTTCGGTGCCCTAAAACTTTTCACGCACCTACAATTTCGTATACTTTCACTTCGCCCACTACTCAACAAATTTTGGAACTTTCTCCTGAAATAATCAGGAATCTCCATGTTTCACTTTTTATACAAATTTTGCAACAGTTCGTACGTCTAGCAAAGAGAACAGAGAAATTATGTAATCAATATCTACCTAATGTTTAATTACAAACGTGTCGCAATGCCTAATCAGTTATCTTAAACAAAATAATTAAATCACATTCACCATGTAAATGTCTTATCTGTAGTTTTTAAAAAAAGTAGTATAACATATTTTGAATCAGCAATTTTCAATTCCTCCTTATAATAATTCTGCGAGTTTTGATCTTTTATTTACAGAAACATTCACTTAATTATTTATTCAGAATATGTAGATGTTTAGTATTTGCTATGTTTGCAATTCCAGGACATCTTAATCATAATTACATTCAATAATGCATGCGAGCAAGTAGTCCCTGACCTATTGACTTAAAATACTGAAACAGTTATGTACGTTGCACATATTATTCTGCATTCTCAGGTAAATGAAAGTGTACCGACTGAAGGATATACGTAATAATGTTTACGCTATTTACAGCAAGAATTGGATAAAATCTGTTGGGTTTAAAATAACTATTACATTCTTCATTCTAAAGCGAAGGTGTAAAATGATTCATCTTTATTCGCAATTCTTTCTTTTGGACAGAACCTTTTGTTTCTTCGTTCAAAAAAATTATTCATAAAATGTGTCATTTACATTAGTTAAGCTTTTCTCTCGAACAGAGTTGCATAATATCTTTCATGTATGAAAAAGGAATCGAAAATGTATGCAGAAATGGATACATTTTACGATTTTAATTGAAGTATTGTATCAAGATCTTATTTTCAGATTTTCAGATTTTTAAATTTCCAGATTATTTTATTTTCTTTTTTTCTTAACTTATTTTCAGATTTTCTCATTTTCTTTCCTCCTATTCCTTATTTTCTTCTTCTCAGATCATTTTTATATATAATGTTTATTCAAATATGTCACAAAATGTAGTTTCAAAAATGTTGAAAAGTAAAAAACGTTAAAAGGTACTTGTGTAATTCGGCTTATATAATGATCGAAGTACTTAAAATTTCAATATTAGAACTTCTAGGAAATACCATACTTCGCGGAGAAGAGAAAGTGATCATTTACTGTGCACATTTGTTTACTTTTTCATTAGTTTTCGTTACTGATAACAGACGAAGAAATATTGCGACACCGACACAAGTTTGCTGCCAAATTTTCACTCATTGAAGTTTCCAAACGCATCCTGATGCACTTTCGCAACTTTCCATGAAATGCTCCTTCCTCATATAAATCCGGATTTGAACATGATTGTTGCTCTAGATAAAAATCTCTCGATTGTTTTGCATTTCTATAAGTTTCATATACCATTATAACTATCAAAATTCACTTTAATAACTAATTATCACGTTTTATAAAATTATTTAATAATGAAGAGATCAATATAGATTATGGAACAGTTATTTAGTTACTTTAACATAGATGGTTTATTATTTAGTTACTTCAATTTCGATGATTTTTTATTAGTACACAAATGTTGTACGTACACTTATGATGAATAAGTTGTTATGGTGCGTAATAAATAATATAGAAATTTCTTAAAAATATTATTTTCATTTATTCTAAATCTCTTAGTCTATTATATTAGTTGCACAAAAGTGTAATAATTATAATTTTAGAGGTTCTAAATTATATTGCTGATCAATAACTGACACCTTCATATACAAACAAGAAATAAATATATTAATTAAATTTACAAAATATATTCATTAAATAGGTTACGTATCATGCACATAACATATACTTGTTAAATATTTACGTTAATGAAATAAATAATTAAAATTGTTTAAAATTACAATTTAATCTTATGTATACATATAATATGAGTATAGCTTGAAGTTGCAATATAAATTATTTATATTAATAAACAAATAATTTATGTTAGTATTTACTATCATATATTTATGGATTTATATCATTAGGTGCAAATACAATAATTTATATCACTATATCGTGTACTTTATATTGGTACTTCTAGTTATATTACATATGCATATAAGAAAATAAATTTAGTTTTAAATTATAATTTAAGTTTTTAGATTTAAATTTTAATTATAGATTGAATTTGAAAATTTTAATTGTAATTTAAAATTGTTTGAATTATTTATTAAATAATATCAATTACTAAAATTATTTATTAATTACAATATTTAATGTAATTAAAACTAATATGAAAACGTTAAAGAATTATCTATTTAATATAATATAAACACATTAAAAAGTGATCTGTTAAATGTAATATAAAGTACCATTTAATCTTTGAATTTGTTTTTCTTAAAAATATTAAAGTGCACATACAATATCTATACATTAATTGTCAGCAATTATTAACCGTCGCAAGAATAAACTTTAATTTAATTTAATTCGATTTAATTAATAAAATAACAAATAAAAATAGCAAATGATGTGTCCGTATTCTTAACTTCTACAGTAGTAATAGTCAATATGTTCCGTAATAATCCCAAAAGAGGTAATTATTTACAAAACGAACTTACATATAAACTTTAAAGATAGTTAAATCATGTCGCGACACTTCCTTGTTTTTTTTCACGATAGTAATTCTCGCTTATAAAACATGTGTTCCCAAAGAACAAGTTTCTCCTCTCGATCAGCCTAAATCAACCGATGTTAATATCGGAAATTAGCATAAGCAATCATTCGAAGTGTACGGTCAGTCATTCATATCGAAAGCGATCGATGCAAAACACATGGAGCTTGATGACCTTACGTTTCATTCACCTTTATCGCCTGTTCATGGCCATTGGTAGATCTCGGCCCCCTTCTACCCTTGAAATCCCGAATTTTCTAACGGCCGACAGGTGAAAAAGGTGGGAGCTCGACGAAGGACAAAGTGACACTCGAAGAGTCACCGTGCACACGATCAGTGCTCGTATCGCTCAACAACGACGAACGTCTCCATATCACGAGATGTCTACGTTCAAATCATCGTTGATTTTCTTCGCTATGTATCTGGTGGTTCACGGATGGACGGCAAGGGATGATTCACTGGTGGCTCATGGATGGACCAAAAGGGCCGCGATAGGACCGATCCAAGAGGCGATCCAGAACGGTGCCGCTTCGCAATATAACCGGGAATTGTGCGTGTGGAGACGTGGAAATGACAGGGACTCTTGTCCCGATCCTGATGTACGGGTGTATCTTTACGCGAATAATCGGCCCAGAAGAGAACTAGACTCCAGAGAGTCCGATTGGCTGAGACAGGATTATGATCCAACCAAGGAGAATGTGCTACTGATTCATGGATATGCAGGTAGATTTTTGTCTAGGTTTAAGGCGTTAAACGTTCAAAAACATTTTCTTCCCTAGTAGTTATCCTGTAGTAGAGAATACTGCTACTACTCGCAGTTATTTTAATCGCGGATAATTTTATCAAGATTAGTTTGTATTATCAGTATTAAAATACTGTGCATAAAATTGTTGAGAACAATTTGCCTATTATTTAGGTGAATAATTTGATATGTTTATCATAATTCAGATGTTGAATTATGATAATTTTGATAATTATGAATTATACGTGAATTGTGATAATTATACATAGGGACAGAGAATAAGGATTTTTAGAAAATCTGCACTAAAAGAAAGTTTTCTTTTGTACTAACTAATATAGTTGTTCCTTTTTTGTGTAAATACTAATTTGCTACTAGTTTGATATATTGTATCAAAGTATGATTAATTTCTTGCAAAATTTATTTTTAACTGAAATATATGATCAGCAGACAACACTTCATAGTTTTGGAATGTAGTAATATGTAATGTTGTATTACACAGTTGTACAATGTAGGCAAACAAATATGTAATGTCGTTTGTATGTTGTATTACTGTTTCGGACGAATATAAATACAGTGTTTTGTTTAAGTTGAACATCTAAATTATGTTCATTGCTTTCAAAAATGAAATAAAATAATAAAAAATAATAATAGAAATTGTATGCAATAGCGTAATTGATTTCGAATCTAAATAGATGTAGATGTTTGATGAATTATAAAGTTTTGATTAATTAATTACCTGAATCATAGCTAAGATCCTCCTACGTTTTATGTATGTATATTCTGGTAAATAACTATGAATTATAGTTTTCTTTCTTTCTTTTCTTAATAATTTGCATTTCTTTCGTACTTTCTGATATTTTAATTTCTCCGCTTTTCGTTCGAATGTAGTCCTAACTGGTTAAATAATTGTAGACTTTATAAGCAATAACAGCGTCCGTGGTTTTCATGTCGTGTAAATACATATTACCTCTGTCATTGAACGTACTTGCAGCAACACAAGCTGCAATTTTAACGATACGAAGGTCGTAAAATCACTCTATAAGAGTCATTTTTTATATTTTTATGATGAAACTTTTCTTGTTCATTTATTTCGCTTCAATCAAATTTATTTCTTATTTCATCAAATCGTTATCATTTACTGATTATAACATTATAATGTTAAGTAAGCATATAAATAGTGTTCTTCTAGTAACATATATTCGAAATAATTGCATTTATAGATAAAAACCCTGCATACGTAGTAACAAAATAATTAGAGAAATGATTAACCCTTTCACTTATAATATCGTAACACTCGTGACACACATTACAGTTCAGATACAACAAAACAAAATCATATTTGCAGCACGGTTAAGTCTGGAATTTAATTCCAATTATAATTTGCATGATTAACTACCCCTAAATCCAAAATATACCTAATATTTCAAGCTTTGATTGACATATCTCCCGAGAAAATCATAAGTTAAAGCAGATCTCTTCTCAAGCTTTTTTGTGGAATGTCCCACCTAAGCATTTCTAAAATTCTTATGCTCCCTATGTAATATATACATAATTTTTAACATTCAAAAATTGAATTGTTCACTGAAGAAACTTAAATAATAGGTTTTTGAAAGTAATCACTAAGAAATTATTGAGGAATCGCTGTAAGTAAGTTTTCAAAACACGTAATGGGAAACTGAAATTCAAGTACGAAATAATTTGGATGAAAAGCTTTTCTAGATTATTTTAATTATTGATAATTATTTATTACTTATATTTAGTAAGATCTTTGCGCTTGATGAAAGTTGCAAAGAGATTTTATGTTATTATATGCAACCGATTTGTTGTTTTAACAACAAATCATTAATGACACTAAATCAGCTATACAGGGTGGGCCGGAAATTGTAGTACAACCGGGCGAGGGGTGGTTGTATATTAAAAAAAAAGAAAATATTTTTTTAACAATACTTATAGTGTAGTGTATAGTAGTATTGAAATAGAATAAAAAATAAGAAAAGAATAAAAAAAATGTAACCACGCAATCATCAGTGTTTGTAAACACTGTCCCGAAAAAAGACAACCGTAGCAGTTGAAGACACGACATGCAAATTGTACTAAATTGCTTGCAAGTTGTTCAAATTTTACAGTCGATTTTCTCGAAAACGGAGCCCCGAATGAGAAAATGTTATACCAAAATATTCTCTTCTTTCTTAATGTATAATCACCCCCCGCCCAGTTGTACTACAATTTCCGGTCCACCCTGTATATAAAGATGGAAACGGTAACAATAGTTTTCTTACATATTTGATTAAATTTGGATACTTGATTTCTGTTTTCTTTGATTTGATTGGATTTTCGAATTGCCTCCCTTAACAAACAAATTTCCCCCTCGTAGGGCGTGGTTCACATTAAGAAACACTAGATTAAAGTGTTAAAGAAGTACATCGACATTCCCAAAAGCTCAAATCATGAATCACTCCTATCATTTTTTTAATTTTCAGGCGGTGACGATACGCTACCCATAGCTGTCCTCCGCGACGCATACCTCAGGAACGGAAGTTACAACGTGTTTTTAGTAGACTGGGGTGCCCTGTGTGCTTCACCCTGTTACCCTGCTGCAGTGTCGAACCTACGTCCCGTAGCTCGATGCTTGGCAGGCACTCTGACCACCCTGAGAAACTTGGGTCTGCAGATTCCACGGACGACCTGCGTGGGTCACTCGCTGGGCGCCCACATCTGTGGCATCATGGCGAACTTCTTATTATTCAGGATGCACCGAATAATTGGCTTGGACCCCGCCAGACCATTGATGCGACCCGGCTATGTAAATCGTTTGGACAGCGGAGATGCAGACTTTGTCGAAGTGATTCACACAAACGCCGGATATTATGGGGAGAGCGGTCGCATGGGGCACGTTGACTTTTGCGTGAACGGCGGCAAGGTGCAGCCATTTTGCGAAGACAAACAGAATTATCAGCTTTGCAGTCATGTCTGGGTCGTCTGTTACATGGCTCAAAGTGTCGACAATGATGGTAAGCAACCTATGGCTGAACCCTGCTCGAGACGATGCCCTTCCGGACCCAGAATCGCGGCCAGAGCAGGAGAATACGTAGCCATGGGACAGCACACCCCCGTAGGAACGAGGGGGTCCTTCTGCTTCACCAGCAAACACCCACCGTATTGTCCCAAGTACGAAAGCGGACGAGGAGATGAAAGGTGCTGCGTACCAGAGAATAAACCTGTTACGTTCTAGGTGAGGGCGAACCTTTTTGAGAAGTGGGTCAAATTTTGTTAATTATTTTTTTTAATACCAGCCTGTGGATCACTAATGATAAGTGTCACTTGGAAAGAAAGGAGGTAGAACGGGTACCAATAATTTGGAAATACCATAAATTTGTTAACAGGAGAATTTGACTGTTGATCTTTTATTAGGATCAACGCGTGGGTCATTTGACAAGCCTTCGACGGTGTCACCCACGGGTCACAGGTTCGCCACCACTGTTATGAGGAAATAAAGGGCTTGAGCTGCTTGGGTGGAACTGTATTTTTATACCGCGAAAGAGTATAAGACTGTGTTAAAATATTGTGCACGATCGGGAAGTAGCGTGTAGAGTAGCAAGTGATGTAACTAGACCTATTAATTGGGGTGTGGACTGAGTACCATGGATTTTTTGGTAGTGTTTGCGAAGTACGCCAAGTAGGAGCAAAGAGCAAGATGAGATTTGGAAATTTTGTGAAGTTAAGCAGTTGAAATTTTTCAGAATTGGATGTTTGATAGCTTGCAAAAGTACGGATTTAGAAATTTGTGATTTTGAGGGTGGGGATTTGAATATTTAGAAATTTGGAGAATTAGAAATTTAGAAATTTGGAAATTTTAATATTTGACAATTTGGAGATTTAAAAATTTGGGAATCGGAGAATTTCGACATTTCGAAAAGGAATCTAAGAATTTGGAAATTTGAGAATTTGGAATTTGGTAATTTAAAAATATACTAATTATAAATTTAGAAATTCTTGATTTTCAAGATTTCTGTGCTTAGCAAGTTTCAAAGCTTACAACATCGGTTTCTCAAAAATGATTACTCTTCAATTTCTAATCATTTACCATAGAAAGACACTAAACCTACTTCAAATTACTCAATAAGACGTTTACATTTACAGTGTAATATTATACCATGCGTAAATAAAATAAACAATTCTATTGAAAAGAGAAAAGAAAGAAAGATGAAGAATGTAAGTACCACTTAAAGATGTACCACAGTTGGTCACATCGTATTTAACCAAATGGAAAGTGGTTTAACCACTCGTGGTTGTGAGACGTAACCCAGAATATTTGCTCAAAGTAAGCAGTCGAAATGGACGGGCGTGAACGATATGTAGATCAAACAAATTCTTGCTCGTTACCTAATCGATTAACACAGGTGTAGGAGAATAAGTGGATCTTCATACGGTACCGTTTTCGATTCCGGAACGCAATTGCGTATTCAAAAGCGGTACACATCGTCCGGAAAAATCTTGCGTTCGTGATCTATCGGCCAATCAATCCCGTTAACTGTTCCACTGAACCTCCACGAATATATTCACGACAATGTCCAACAAACTGTTCTTCGGTCTTTCTTCGCCGAGCTCCGTTGTGCAATTGATTGTTACAATGATTTGCACCTTAAGGAATGATAAGTGGTTTCGTAACAGTTCGCAGTGTACAATGTTTGATCGTTTTGGAAAAAGTTGTTGGTTTTCTAGAAATGAACTTAGTTTGAAATCTGAAAATTTATGTTTAACCTTTAATTACCATCAGACAATTTAACGTATGTACATGAATTGGTCAAGTTGTCGTTTTTGGCAACATTCATTCAATTTATGGGTCAATACATTCCTTTTTCTTTGACAAATGCGTACATGACCTCAACCTTGACCGTTTTAATATATTTATATTCAATATTTTATATTTTATATTTGTTCTTAACCTTTGTCTGATTGAGGTTAGTTCAATAAACTCATATACTGAATTTTTATTCTTACTCATTGTTCAGCAGATAAGTTTTTAAACGATACTAAAAAATTTCGAGAAAATTGTGAAAATTAAGTCTATCTATCTTTTATCAAAATCGCATGTAAATACTCATTGTATTATAACGGATTTTGCTCGTCTATGTTACACATATAAGAAAACTGCACGAGAACGTTATGATTAATGTATATAAATAGTAAATTTTACAATTTTTTTTTTTGTATAATTGATAAGGTGATTCTTATATTAAAAATTAATAAGTAATATTTTTAATTATTTATAATTATACTACTATCTGATTTGATGTAGAAAAAGTATAGGTTTAACTTTGAAAACGTTAAATCTGACCCTTTCATGGCTTTTAAAGGTTAAAATAATTATTAGCGATTTATTTTCTTTTCATCGAGCGAAAAAAGATCATTTGTTAGAAGAAGATTGGAGATTGTGATCCAATTGCAGCTTTAAGTTAAAACGATTTTTATACTGTTTATTAATTTTTATAAACAGTGTTATTGTAGGAGAACGTGTATCGAACGTGATTTAGCGTTGAAATGCAAGAAAACAGATTTAATTAAATAAAACTTACACGCTACGATTAATACGCTGTCATAATGTATTACCAACGCGCGATTATGTATTTGTAATCATTTTCAGCAAGTTATACTGTATGATATGTAATATATGTATATGCGATAATCAAATTAAATCTATATTTTAAAATGTGCGAGTGTAATTTTATTATACTCTTTTGTTTATGGAAACAATATTGTTTTACTATTTTAGTTTCACTGCTTTACTAGTTTGTTATTTTATTATTTTATTATTTTACTATTTTGCTATTTTCACACGTCACTACTTTGCTATTTTATTATTTCATCATTCTACTATTCTACTGTTAGACAAGTCTACAATTTTGCAATTTTTTTATTCTACAATTCTGCTATTTCATCATTTTATCATTTTATTATTGTATCGTTTTACTATTTTACTACGTTACAATTTTATTATATTATTGTTTTATTGTTGTATCATTCAACAATTTTATAATTTTGCAATTTTTATTGTTCCACTATTCTGGTATTTCACCATTTTATTATTTTCCCATTTTACCACATTATTATTTTACCACTTTATTATATCAGCACATTGCCATTTTACTATTTTCCTACTTTACCATAGAACAATTTTTTGAGACTCATTTTCGTATTTCCTGCCTTCTACTTTTAAACCTTGCAACGTCTTCACAATTCGACTATTACTTAACGAATATTAAAAATTACTACGTTCAGTATCTTTCTAAATGTTAAACAATGATTCATCTCTTCCTGAGAATCTTTATTTTCATAGCTACCGTATCTCATAATGGTTTCTTCAAGGTTGCAATCCTTAAGCTCTCGACGCCCTCAAGATTCGACCGGTCTGCACGCAGTTTAGAGCATTACAATGAGCAATTTCAGTTGGAAACTTGAAAGAAAAGTTATTAAGAGGGCCTATCGTTACACGGAAGCTCGTTGACAAATCCAGACATCGAACAGTAGCCGGCAAACTGGCGCCCCGCTGTTTCAAAAGTGTTTCGAGAGACATCGATACTGGAAGATGGTGGGATCCTTGGAAAGGCGACACGTTGACGCGACATCGTGCTCTACAACAAGAACTCGTGTCTCTACACTATACTCTACAGATACTTCCTCTTGAGAACGGCGGTTTTCGAAATTTGCCTAATATTCAACGACCCAGACGTATACAGTACTTACCACGAAATAGTGAAATCGTAAAACTTTTTGAAGACTAAGTTATGTAATATAAATTGAAGGAAGTAGGTCTCGCTAAGTAAAATGGCGATGTAGAAGATCTTATTATATCTACATTTTTGGATGGTTCACTTTAAAATTTAGGAATTTAAGAATTTGATAGGTTCGCAAATTGATAATTTTGTAATTTGGAGATTTAAAAATTAAGTAATTTGGTAATGTGGTCATTTGGCAACTTGTAATTCAGAGAAAGTTTGTGATATAGAAATTTGACAATTTAGGACTTCGCACATTTAATAGTTTAGAAATTTGCAGATCAGAAAATATAAAAATATGGAAATATACGAATTTGAGGATTAGGAAAATTAATAGTTTGGTAATTTGGTAATTTAGTAACTTAATAATTAAATAATTTGATAATTTGATCATTTGATAATTTGATACTTTGATAATTTGATAATTTGAAGCATAGGGAAAGTTGAGTTTAAAAATTTAGTATGTCTATATCTCCAAACTTTAAAATGATCAAATTACGAATATAAATTTAGAATCTATGAATTTTCAAGCTAATAAATTTGATAACTTTTCAAACTGATTTGAAAAGTTCTGTACTTTCCAAATATCCCAATTATTGAATTTATCAAATTATATTCTGAATTCAATATTTCGATTCAGAAATATATAGATTTAAAGACGTCCTAATTTAGAAATATGGTATTTAATTGTGATATATAAAATTTGAAAAATTGTGAAATTAAAAAATTTTAATTTTAATTTACTGTGAAATGTCTAAATCTAAAAATGCGAAGATTAAAAAATATAACACTTTTGAAATTCGAAAGTTACAAATTTCTATGTTTCTGAATGTCAAATTTCTATGGTAAGAAATTTGCAAATTTTTAAGTTTTCAAATTTTCAAGTTGGGAAAATTTTATACTTCTATATTAAAAAAAAGTTGATAACTGAAAAATCTTCAACAATCTATTTCATAACCATGTTATTTCATTAGAAGAACTATACCATTCTCCAACAAACGCCCTTCCAAATGGTAAATCATGGTAGACTGTCATCTTGTTTCGGACAAAGTACTTGATTTAACATTTAAATCAAAATAATGAAGTACCTGTTCAACCAGGATACTTTATTTTATCAATATTGTTGCTATAAAATTTATTGGTTAACCTTCCCAATCGTTACCAACTCTAATATGTATATTAAACTTGTCTCCTAGCCTTACATAACGTGTCTAACATTTACGAGTTTTTTATTTTATTAACATTTCACATTCCTTAGAGTTATAAATATTTATTAAAAAGAAATAGTAGATGATAGTATTGATGATAGTGGTAATAGTGATGATAATAAGGATATTAATGATAAAAATGATCGTAATAATTATAATAATCATGATAATAATGGGAGTAGTGCACATAATAATCATAGTTATACTATCGTAATGAGAATAATAATAAAAATTATGATAACGATCAGGAAAATATGAAAAAAGTAAATACAATAATAAAGAAATTAAAATAATTATGATAATAATGATAATAATCCACAGATAGGATGATACATAAAATATCCAATTTTTGTGTAAAAGATGATTTATTGCAACGATAACGCACAGCAGAAAAATTTCCTTAAACTATCTTAAGTAACGATACAATCCTTAAAAATATTTTGGTATAAAATATTCGGAGTGTGTAAATTAATTGGTAAAAACAGATGTACATAATATACAAAAATACACCCCTAATCACATCATTGATGATACAGTGTTTATAATACTGTCAGGCTGAATGTTTCTGTATACTCGTGTTTCGAGCACGACACTAATAACAATGATAGTCACGTTAACTATAATTACACGCATATTCATTAACTGGTTCCTTTTATAAGGCACTAAATTGTACTTATTTACAATTTGTTCAAATAATATTCATGATATGTGAGGCACTTTTACGTACAAGAAACAAATATACAAATATCGAGCCTTTTTCTTAAAATTAATTTTCGATAAAACATCCGCACTCTACTTATCACAAAGATTTCCTCATTTTCTTTATTTCGTAACATTAAAGTAATTCAGTCATCAGAAAATATCGATAATAGCAGAAGAATATTATTGAAAACTGTTTTATTAAAATATTGGAAAGAAGGAAAGCTTTAAAATGATGTTGAAATATCTTTGGTCCTCTATTAACAATATAATTAAAGGTAAATCTGTATTTAATTAAGGTTCCATATAACATTAACATACACATTATATTCAAAGTATAAGTGCTCGTTAATACGATACTTATTTACACAAGTTATACACCTACCAGAAGTGTAGATACTTTTTAAAAATTTAGTAACTTCTTTTACTTTAAACATTTTCAAAGATTTATCAGAGATTTTATATCGTTGACAAGCTATATAATTTAATTTGATTTCGTTGTTTTTTAATACAGAGAATCTTTGGTTGGTTATTCCTGTAATGTATACTTATTTATTCTTGCTTGTAGATTGAAGTTTTTATAGGTTTATATACAAAATAATCATGTTTGCTTAAAAAATAAACTTTCCGCAAAATCGCAGGAATTGATAATAGTTAATCTCATTAGGATTTTTATCTGTTGTAGTCTAGTTTTCCTAGATTTATTAATAGTGACAATGATATTCATTAAATATGAACGAGTAATTTTAGAGACTTGGTAATTTAAGTATTGAGATATTTAAAAGTTCGGGAATTTTCAAGATTGAAAATTTTAGAATTGGGAAATTTGAGGATTTGGAAATTTGAAAATATTTTAATTTTGAAATTAATTTGGAGATTAAGAAATTTGGGAATCAAGGTATTTAAAAATTTAGAAATTCAGAATTCAAGAATTTAATGATTTCAGGAATTGGGATTTTAGCAAATTGGAATAATAAAAATTTGACAAATATAACAACTGGAAATTTACTAATATGTGGATTTAGGGATTTGAAGAATTTAAAATACATAGATTTGAGATTTTCAGGATTTGAGGTTTTCAAGACTTGAAAATTTTGAAATTTAGGAATTTGAGAATTTAACAAATCGATAACTAAAAAATTAGAACACTTAGATATTAAACATTTGTAAACTTAATAATTTCAAAATTAATAATACAAGAATTTTGTAATTTACGAATTTTTAAATGTGAAAATTTACAATCTGGAAAACTTGAAACTTCATCAATTTAAAAATTGGAAAATTTGAACTTTTATTTGTCCCCAAACTTCCAATACAAAATATACGAATAATCCAACAAGACTTCAATCTTCAAATAAAACCAGAACCATGGTCCCCTTCTAGTTAAAATGCAACAACTTTCATTAATGATACTTCGAATTCACTATAGACTGATACTGTAACCTAATTAAATCCGGTTGCATAACGAAGGAGGGATGAATTAAACGAAAATAATACGAAGACAGACTGAAATCATTATACGAGTTTATCGATGATAAACTCGTAGATGCCGAAGACATCGAGGAGGAAAATTGTGAAGATGAATCGATCCATGGCCTATGTAATCTCGGTTGTGTGTCACGATCGATATCCCTAGACGATGAATTTTGGTGAATAGAAGGTAGAGGTGGACTAATTCCACCGCAACTACTGACACTACTGTCATCCAAACTTCCTGTTTCACTGGATGCTGTTTTTGGTCTCTGTGTGACGACATCCATGTGATTCGATGGTCTATTCGATTCGGATTCTGATGACATGTTTCCATCTTCTTCGTCGATGCGGCTAGTGCTTTCTACGTCATCCTGTTGGTATTTCCTCTTGCATCGAGACTGACCAGACTCTCGAAATCCTTTCGCGAATGGATTGTTGTTGATCTTCAGTTTCGTAATATTCTCGTTCTGAAACGAAAATGCACAAATATATGAAGAATCTCCATGAAAGACGGGAAAAATGTGCTTGCTGTTTTAATAGAAACAATTACTTTCAATGTCTTTGCTAAATTTAAAACTTAAGAATACTTTGGAGGATTATTGTAAATATTTGAAAGATTGTGATGGTCCTCGGTTTAACTCATTGCCGACATATGAGTACTAGCACGAACTTATGACATATAAATTGTAAATCGTATAACACAATTGATAAAAATTATAAATCGCGTAGCACAGTCAATATAAATTGTAATCGTATAATGAACAGTCAAAATTATATAATCAAAAGGTCAGTAGATTAACATCTACTATATTCAGTCGTCATATTAAAGCGATAATCATGTTAAGGGTATTAGAATGTAGTCGAATGGAGAATTTACAATTAATGTTCCTATAAAAAATTTACGACACCATAAACTTTTTTTACGTTCTATTGTATAATACTTTTCACATTAATATAAATCATATGGGTATTAACTCAAGCAAAGTGTATCTAATAATTGATATATTCTCTCAATCATCTGACACTATTAAAAAGTTATTGTATCAAACCTCGCTGACTTTAGTTTTATAGTTATTTAGTTATATGTGTATGTACATTCTCTTATTTAAACTTGTGTACTGTAATTATATTTTTGGGGTAAGTAATAAATAAATGAATAAACAAATAAATATTATTATTTAGCCATGTCTGAGGGTAAATACTTGAACATAACTAGGAAGAACATGACAAAAGATTAGAAAGGTCAAATTTTTTATACAATGGTAACTTTAGCAAATACAAATTATTAAATATTTTAATATAATTAACACGATAGATATTGATATAGCTGTAGATGTTTTACCTGATAAGCCGTAACAGCAATAAATTCTGTTTCGGTGAATTGAAACGAAGAAGATGGATGATTGTATAATTCGGTCAATCTGGTAGCATCGTCGCAACGGATGATCCAAATGCGAGGAATGTATTTGTGCATAGATGTAAGGACCACCTGCAAACAAAAACATTATTATAATAATTGAATACTTTAATTGATCTAATAAAACAGGAATTCAATTTCAAAGATTGGAACTGAAGAATTCTGAGAATACTTTGAATTTTTAAGAATTTCATAATTTTAGAAATTTTCAAATTTACAAGTTTTCGGACTTGGAAAAGTTACAAAATGTATTCTTAAATCTCCAAATTCAAAAATTTCCAATTATCCAACTTCTGAAAGATCCAAAATTCCAAATTTCTCAATTTTAAATTTATGAAATCCCAGATATGAGAACAAAAGAATATCTTTCTGACTAAGACAACAAATGAAATCTTTAAATTAAATTAAGCCCGTTGATATCAGTCGTCCTACAACGGTGACAAATATTCGAACGTAGCTCCTCCTCCTCTTTAACATGAACTATTTTCTTGACTTCAGTAAATGTGAACGCACGAAAGGGAGGATTTTATTAAATTCGTAATTAGTTTGAAGAATCGAGTAAAAGGGCTCCGCTTCGTCAAGATAAGTTGGCGCCTTGCTAAGGATGCCGACGACGATGGAGACAGACGCGATTCTCGAAAACCAGACTGGCCCTTCAACCTTCCCGGAATCACGCACTGTCGACCTATTCAAAATCTTATGTGAACTGCAAGCTTGCTAGAACTTCGATTACCTCATCCATTGCACATGTATTCTTATTATATTAATAACGTATTAGTATTAGTAATAGTATTAGTACATTAGACAACTTCTACGAAATTTTAGCTTTGGTGTTTAAGCAATGTAGAAAGACCAGACATCCTTTTTCGTATGGAATTTTTAGAAGTTGCATTTTTAACGTGCAAAAAAATGTTATATTAAATTCATCGGTACTGAGGGATTTATTTTTTGTAAATTTATATTCATATATAACATTCAAGACATTTTTATTAAGTCGTGTGAAATTTTAATAGTTCTCTTTTCAATTAGAGGTTATATACTTATATTATTATATAAATAATTTACTAATTAATAGTTTAATCCTATATAATAATTAATTATTATTATATTTATTGTCCATGATAATTATTTAATATAAAAAAATAATTTTTATTTGGGAAATAATAAACAGTTGCTATAACATGGGATAAAATGTTCAAAAAGTTTATAATCTTTTCTATAAACATAATTTCTTTTTACATTTTTATTAATTTTTGTATATTTTAAAATGATATAAATAATAAATAGTAATATTGCATTCATTATTTATAATAACAATTATAAAAAACAATCAAACTAATAATAACTATTTAATATTAATTTGTAATATTATATATAATTCTTCAAAATTAATTTAATCTCTTAAGTATTATTATAGACAATTGAAATTCATTGCAGTATACCAATTCTTTCAACAAATATTAGATATAGTATCTTCTAACACTGTCTATCACTATCTAACAGTCTAACAATAAATTCTCGAAAACGTTTTCAAGTACAGTCTGAAAAATGATCTGTTAAAACATACTCATAATGAAACAAAGAAGTATTAGGTATGTGAGTTTATCGGACCTTAACCAGATGAGTTTTAATTGCAATCTTAGAAAAATTAAAAAACTGTCCCTAAGTATCTTCCCTACTCGAAGAAACGCAGTCGCGCGTCCTTGAGGTACTCAAAGCGACGCAAATCCGCAGAAATAATTTTGGAAATTCCTGTGAAAAACTTGAAAGAACTGGCAAGGGGCGCCGCGACGAAGCCAGCTGCCGGGATTCGTCCTGTCAGGGCGTAAATAAACCCACTGCCCGAGAGAAAAACGGAGGTATATCGATTACAGGGTGTTGTGGAGCGTGTTAATCTCTGTTCTTCACGGACAACGTCCAAGACCGACCTAACCCGGCACCGTTTTGAGTAGCTTAAATCTCCGGAAGGTATGGAAAGTTTTCTTTGCAAGACTTTTATCCTGGACAAGGGAATCCTGGTTTGATCACCTTGACCAGTTAACGGGTCTCCATGCTTGTCACCAAACTGTTACAGTCAAGAATATAATCTGATATAATGATGACTCATGTTCGAAAGAGAAATTTAAGGATTACACCATCGGCACCATTTTGACTCCATTACGTTGAAGAATCGTTAGCGCCGATTGATTGAAAGAGAAAACAACAGAAATGGAAGAAAAGCAGGCAATCAATCACTTAGGCTTATTGTAATATTACAAAATTGAAGAATGAAATATGTGAGTATCTGTGAACATGTATAAATGTAAGTGCACCCCCGCTCAAAAGTATGTAGACACTTATATTTTCTTGAAATTTGTGTTACACATTGTATTTTTATTGTTAAACAATATTTGTTGCTAAATTCTATTATGAATATGAATGTAATGTATTATCATAGTACTAAATTAACAATTTAGTTATTCAATTTTCTTGAATAAATAAATGTCTATGGGATCACCTTGATAGACAATTTCGAAAAATTTCCAAAATTGGAAAAACATTTGTGAGAAATCCTATAATTGATGTAGAAAGCTGTTAATAGTGAAATACTGAAAAAGTTAATAGCCACGATTAGTAATCGCGGTTAGAAAAGCACGCGATGGATATGTGAACAAAAAGAAAATATAATTATTTTTTATTATTACGGGAAGATATTTAATAAATTATTATTAAAATATGTTCTCTAACACTGTACGAACTAGAATACATATAGGACAATCAAAATAATCAGAGATATCATAACTTTTTTTTGAGGCATTTATAAGAATTCAGGAAGTGTCCAAATACTTTTGAGCGGGGGTGTACGTATGTATAAATGTATAGGTACCTAATGAAGGTTAACCCATTAACCTGCAATATTACTTAAAGTCAATATTAGTTAAACTATTGAACTATTGCTCAAAATTAACATAAATTATGAAGAAAATTAGCAGTTAAATTATCGAACTATTAAATGAGTGATACAATTATAATAATTTAATGAAAGTAGAATATATTGTACATCGAAAGAAAGTGTTTCTTGATAAAAGAGAAATATGTATCTTGTAACTCAGAGTGTGCCAATAAAATGTATAAATATTAATATCAAAACATAATTTCTACAAATAATGTATATTTGTACGAATTATACGTATTGCATGTACATTCTCATATTTAAACTTGTATAACCTAATAAATCTTTTTCTATAAGCAATAAGTAAATAAATACAATCATTAGCAAAAATATTAGTCGCCATTGATATTGATAATAGTTATTTTAAACATTTATAACTTTAAAATAACTAATACAGTGTCAACGTAATCTATGTACATTTTATCCATAGAATTACGTAACAATAAAATGCGTATATATGTATTTTGTTGACACATTATACATATGTATATTAAAATATTGAGTCTTTTACTTTGAAGAACAAAATATTTGTAAATGCACTCTGAATATGTTTCATTTCGAAGCATAAAATATTTATAAGCATTCTGCATATTAAAATACTATATCTTTTACTTTGGAGCACGAAATACTTCCAGACTTCCTACAAAAAATAATGAAAATAATTTGAGGTAAAAAAATAATACGCAAGCTTGCACAGTTCGTGAGAAGAAATTGTGAAGCTAATTGACACGAGACAAAGTATCGTTGGAAGTCCCCAACTAGAGGTTGACTTTTTTTTTCGAAGAACCTAATCGGAAGTGAAACGAGTAGCTAAGAGGGTGGATCCGTGTGTGGCGACCTCCCGCATACGGCCAAAGCACGGAAGAACCTCGAAACCAGAGACATAAGAAAAAGAAGAAGCATTTAAGGACACACTAGCTTGTCCAAACACGGGATATCTAGATAAATGGAACACCGCTATCGCTTTTGGTAAATCGGTTACTTCCTTTTCCGAATTTCCTACGAACCTTTTCATACATTTTTTTTCTTCCCAAAAATTATTAACATTTAAATTATTTGAATTATTATATATTCATATTATTATATATTATATATTATTATATAAATTAATTGAAAAACAGAGTAATGAACATAAAATACCTAAAATAAAGAATAGATTTATCATAAAATAAAGAATATAACTAAAGTAGTAAAATATTTAACAAACACCATGGTACAATATTACTATAAGCAATTGATAATGCGATATATTTTTTCTTACCATAATGTTTCAATGGTTCATTAATAATCGTGCGTTTATATAGGTTTTTTTTTTTTGTATTTTTACCCCAATTTAAATGTTTAAAATAAATAATTTTTCCGTGTGTAGTTATTTTTAGCATAAGTCCTCAAATTTACAAATTTTTGAATTCCTAAGTTTTTAACTCATTAAATTGTGAAGTTTGCAAATTATTACATTAAGTACTTCCAAATAATTACATTACCAAGATATCAAGTGCCTAAATTTTCAAACATCCAAAATTCGTAATTTCTCTTCTCTTAAATTAACTAATCTCCAAATTTCCAAATTGCTGTATTACTCAACCTTGCAGCTCTCAAATTTTCAAATCTCCAAATTCGAAATAACCATATCTTTAAACCATAAACCAAATTTTCAAGTTTCAAATCAAGTTTCCACGTCCCCAAATTACTTAAACAAATATATTTTTAGAAATACAAGAATAGAAAAAGAATATAATATCTTAAATTTGTACCATTTTATAAAGACACGTCAAAAAATCATAATTACAAGAGGTGAGAAATATTTTCAATAACTGTGTTGATCATAAAATCATTAATGTGTCGATAAAATATACGGATTTCAAATTTTCATTATCTTATGTAGTATATTTGCAACAGAATGCGATTTATTGTTAACATTTTCATTGAATAAGAACTGTTACAAGTTACTCACGTTGTTTTTAGGATCCACAGCGTTGTTAGTCAATTTTAGTTTATTGAAACTGAGAGGATGTTGCATCCAATGTGCACCGGTCGCTGGACTTTCTGGATGCACGTATATTCTTCGATCAATTCGTGGTTGAGGTTCTGCTGGTCCAGCTGATGTCCAGCCTTTTGCGTTCCCACAGGATTTTTCGACGCCACCGACGTACTTGTGACGTCGATTTGACGCCGGTTCCACTTCGAGGACGACACAATAGCGGGCACGACGATCCAATCCAGTGATTGTCAACTGAATCGACGGAAACATTCGTCTGTAACAAAATAATATACATTTTAAATGCATTTAGTATTCAATACAAACAGTGTATTAGATCTTCAGGTGGCATCAAACAGTTGGATTAAACACATAGTCTGAAACAGTAAACTTAGAAAATATAACACTAAATTTAGGTGACTTTTAGAACCTCATGTGCAATATACATACATCTAATTAAAAATTATATAAGATGTAAAAGAAAATTATATTTTTCGTATTGAGGATTTACAATTTTTACACTTCGAGACTTTGAGATTTTTAACTTTGGGATTATTATGACTAGGATTTTAGATTTAAGACTTTAGGACTTAAGATTGAAAGACATCGAAACTTTGGGACTAAAGGCTTCAAGACATCGAAACATTGAAACATAGACATTATTGAACTCAAGAATTTTAAAAATTTCTGAATATTGGAACTTTGGAAGTTTGTTACTCTTTCAAGTATCGTTTCTCTATGTTTATTTTGCAGACATCGACATATCATAAATGCACAAACACCCACAGCATAATTATTATATATGGCATTCGTTATTTTCGCAATTTTATTAATCTATCGTAACAGAGTTATTGAATTTCTCCACTTTTAAATATCTTTTCCAATAAAATAGAAATGATGTTTAATGATTAATTTGTAAACGCACATCAGTTTGGGAGGATTAATCATACTATACATATAAGGTCTTTCTGAACCGTAAAAGTACTAATAAAAATCGAGTTTTTTCTACAAAACAGAAACAAGGGTTGATATTTGCTAAAAATCCACAGTGTTTTAAGTTAAATTAAATTATCACTAAGGTATTAAACATGTGTTAAATTATAATCTGAGATAACAAACAGAAATACAAAATGAAAATAAAGAACCAGTAGGTATTAAATTATTTTAAGCGATTAAAAATTATTATATTCTAATTTTTAATAATTTGTGAAGTTGTTAGTAAAAAAAACAATGAGTATGTTGTATAGTAAGATTCTAGTTACGTATGTAACATTTGTAATATCTTTTTAAAAAATGACGAAACTCTTTGGCTAATCTAGCAGAAGTAATCGCGCATTAGATTTCATATTTAGTGACAGTAGATTTAGCGTTAAGTTTTCATTTAGTTAAAGTCAAATGTCTTTTTGCACAGGTAGCAAAAGCAAACGACATGAAAACGAAGGGACATTCCCCAGTCATTAAAGTGGCAATAACGAGTGGCCGCTGACTGGATTCTAACTTTCTGTTAACTCCTGCGACTCTTTCGAAGCATCACAACCACTATCTTCCGATCTTGACAGGAAATTTTCCTCTTCGAGTAAACATTTCAAACTCGCGGATAATCCCGTGAGCAAACCTCCAGAAGTCAATCTGCGATGGGTTGGCCTGTTTGCATACCTAATTGAGGACTTTCCATCGCTACTTTGTTCCATGTGCCTTTTACCCACATCCGTTCGAATTCATAGTGTAAAACGATTAGAAATAAAAGAAAACATTCGTTTTTCCTGTGTTGAATATTTGTGATAAATCGATTATATGTGTATTTATGATAAATAAATGTTTTATGTATAAAATGAAAGAATATGGAAATTTGGAAATTTATGGATCTAGAGATTTAGAAATATCAAATTTTCAATTTTGAATATTTGGAAGGTTAGATATATGTAAAATTTAAAACTATAAAAATTTTTGGTTGCCTGCGTTCTAAATTAAGGAACATAGAAATTTGGTAATTCGGATATTTTTAAATTCACAGATGTGAAATAAAAAAATATTAACATTTGAAAATTTAGAAACTTAGAAACTTAGAAACATAGAAACTTGGAAACTTAAAAACTTAGAAATTTAATAACTTAGTAACTTAGCAAATTAAAAAATTAGCTACATAAAAACTTAGAAAGTTAAAAACATGAAAACCTAAAAATTTATAATCTTAGGAACTCTCAAATTTGCAAATATGAAAATTTTGAAATATATCAACGTAAAAGTAAAGAAATTTAGAAATTAAAAGGTTTCCACTTCTTTTTGCATAAACTAGGTCAGTAATAAATTATTTCCCAGTTTTTAAATTTTTGATAACCTCTAAACATTATGCCTCTGATTGATTACTTTTATATTTACAAGTATCTTTTATTAAGAAATTATTTAATTTTATTACGAAATTATAAAATAACAAAGAAACATTAATTAAACTGTTATTCATAAAGAAAATTATATAAATTTAATTGTATAATAAATTACATATATTGTAAATTGTAGCTATAAACGTTATATTTATTACTGATTGAAAAGCATTTCATTCTTGGTTACTTGTCATTACTTGAACAATTAATCTACCTATTCTTATTAATTATTGAATTGTTCTCTTTCACATTTATGTCACAAAATTCGATAGAATCTCTTAAGCACTAAATCCCCTAAAGTACGTTCGAATCTTCCACTACAATAGTACCTGACTGTTCGGTATTTAAAAGTTAAATCCACAAAAGATACGTATCTTAAGTAATGGACGCAATTAAGGACGGAAAATCCAACCTGTATCCGCAAAGTGCACTCTAAGCCTCGCGAAAGAGTACATACATTATTTTTCTCTTAATCACTCTTGAAAATCGTAACCTTTCCTAAAATTCCACTTAAATTACAAAACCGGGTATTAAATGGCCAGACAAGTATTATATTATGCTTTAATAACGTAAAGTTCAAACGAAACAGCTCATCGGTATTTCCAAGTTCGTGAAAGGTCTTTATCCTTGAATCGTATCATTAATGACGAAATATTAGAACCAAAGCTATTAAAGTAATTTAAAATTATTTTCCAGTAACATTTACAGCGAGTAACATTAATATTCGAACACATTTACATATTTTAATTCCTAATTTTTTAAATATTCATATTATCAAATTTCAAACTATTCTAATTTCTAATGTTTTTAATTGTGAGATCAATATTTTAAATATTCTAATTTCCAATTTTTTGAACTTTTGCATTATCAGATTTCTACATATTCTAATTTCTAGTTTTTCAAATTTTGTCCTTATTAAATTTTTAAATACTCTAATTCTCAAATTTTGCCCTAAGCTCTTAAATTTTCAATTAAAAGATTTTTAAATCCTCAAGTTTCCTAAATTTGCAAATTCCAACACTTCTAAATTTAAAAATTCCGACATTTCTAAATTACCAGATTCTTAAATTTTTAAATTCTAACATTTTTAAATCCTCAAATTTTTAAATTTACAAATTTCAAAAATGTACCTATTTATAGTTCCAATCGTTATAATTCAGAGCGTGTGCAACAAAGTTCCGCCGCGCCACGCCACGCGACTTTTGATTCATTTAATCAGCGAGATGAAAGGGAAACGGGCAGCGCGTGCTGCCGCTGCACGCGTTGTATGTATCACGCTATTATGGCATTATCTGACTGTTTGATAATCTCGAGAGGCTTTTTAAAAGGACCAGACGCTCAAATGATCGACGCACCGCTGTTCCAGCAGCCGTGCGTCGCGACGGCGTAATCCTCCACTTACAAAGGCGCCACTTTTAGTGATCTCAACGACACCGTCCATGGCGTCGGACAACTCCTGAGAATCACTTCGCACATGTAACCTTAACACTAAATCAAACTGGTCAAAATGACCCTTTAAGTGTGTTACTTTAGCTTACGAATTTTGCTAAGATGCTTTTCTTAGAACCTGTGTTGATTTTCATCGAAATAAAGAATTAACGTGTACACTGAAAATTTAGAGATCTGGACTTATAAAAATTTAATACTTTGGGATTTTGTACGAAAAATATACAAATCTGTACGTTCGGAAATTTTTAACCGAGTAGTTCCAGTTCACAATTTTGTGCAAGCCAAATCCTTATCTCCATCCAGTCACTCCGCTAAATCTCAGTGACTAAAAACTCGTTAAGTCGTAAAGTATTTCGAAACAGATAGCGAATAACAATGAAACGTGAAATGAATTATCCTCGCTTACAAGTAGTCCCTCATAGTGAGAGAAAAACGAAGGATAAGGAACCGGGGACAAAGTGGAACAAACACGAGGAGGTCGGAGTTGCACTTCTGGAATGCACATTTTCTCTTCCTGTCTATTCATCGGCTCTGACGC
Source organism: Megachile lagopoda (assembly GCA_036983795.1). Classification (NCBI taxonomy): domain Eukaryota; kingdom Metazoa; phylum Arthropoda; class Insecta; order Hymenoptera; family Megachilidae; genus Megachile; species Megachile lagopoda. The sequence continues at coordinate 317,543 of CM072786.1, forward strand.
AAGGCCGCGCAAGGCAGTAGACAACGCTGATCGAAGGAACAATGTGTTTCGAAGGAGCGAAACTCGCCAAAAGGATCGAGGAAAACGAACGGGTCGATCGTGTCACAGAATACTGATTGGTGCCGCGTAAGGCATGAAACTGGGTGCACGTGGTTGGCACGTGGTGCTCTCAGATGGAAAGAGTCGTCACTGAACCGGAAGGCACGGATACACGGACGAACGAGTACCTTTGTATCTATTGTACAATGTACACCGCCCACGAATCACCGTTGTCCAGGCTAGCTTTCTGCAATTTATTTTGGTATCCTGGTTTCTGTCCGCTAACGAACGTCCGAGTAACGGACTTTTTGCAACGAGATACATTTCTTGGTACATTTGCAAAGTATTTTTGTTCTGACACATCTGTTGTACTGAATTGATCAAAAAATTATGTCGCTTTTGTTAGATGATGTTTATTCAATTTTTGTATCAGTACTCTTTTCGGCAAATGCATACATGGTATTGAGTAACATTCACGTGTTACAACCTCATGCTGAAGGGGATCTAAGTTAATTTATATGAGAGTATAAATTGTTCAATTTAGGATTTGGTCGAAATTGGGGATCTTTTTCCTATCTTAAGAGAAATAAACCAACTTTGTCTTGAACGATTTTCAATCATTTTGTAATTCAAATTTAAACTACAATTTAACTTAACTACAATTGCAATCCAGATTTGTAACAATATTGGGTTCATCAGAAAGTTAAAGCGTTTATATTAATAGATGACATTTATATAATTTAGGTAGCAACATTTTATATCTCTTTAACAATTGCATGAATTACCTTGAAGTTTATAATTCAAGGTATCTTTTTAAGAAAAAACAGTGCCAATTATAATGGAGTCTTTTGTTTTCGAAGTTAGAAGTTATAAATTAATTTAAATGATTTAATTTTATAATTATATAAACAATTTATAATTTGAGGATGTAGAAAGTCCATAATTTGGTAATATAGAAATTTTACAAATTGGAAATATAGAATTTTTATAATTCGAAAATAAAATTGTATAATTTGAAAATATAAAAGTTTAATCATTTGAAAATATAGAAATTTCAGATTTCAAATGTCATTAAGAAATTGACTGCCCATATCCGAATACCTGTCATCTGTCGCCCATACACCGCGCCCTCGCAGCCACAATTGCCCATTACTGTAGACACGCAAAATTACAGTTGTATCTCGTATCGCGTAAACGTTCGACCCGTTTCAAATGAATGGATATTACGAAACATTTTAAGAATGTTACATTCTTGTTACGTTGGCGTTCCCCTCCCCTTTTATTTCCGTGTTCACAACGGGACGAAACCATCTGGGCTGACATCAGCGAGTTATCTAGCGCGAGACAGCGCGAAATTCCTAGTAATCTTATCTTAGATAGTTATACGCCTGTGTATCTGAAAAGGAGTGACCGGTAGCTCAATCGTTTCCGGCGAACGATCGCCGGAAGTCGTGATTCGTCCTGCATCCGTCCGGCCTATACTTTTCCTGCAAAAACTACCTTCGTAAAATGATTCGAAGATCGGTAATGTCGATAACAACGGACACGTCGTCACGACCTTACTTTTATGACCTTCGATGACCACCTTCCGTGAAACTAATCACCCTGTCGACGCTCAAAACTACCCCTCATTAAAAATGTCTACTTGCCTGGCTTGGATGACGTGTAAATACTCACGTAGAGTTACTCACATTAACATTCGGACATTGCAGTATTTCTGTATTCGTTATTACATGTATACAGGAAGAAATGGTTTATCATACTACTTATTTTACAATAACACATATCATCTATTACAGATTGAAAATATAGGTGTAAGCAATTTCTTTTAAACTATATCGATGTGTAACATTTTAAACAGGCTATCACATTTACGCCACGTTAAAGTTTTGGACATTTGATAAAAAATAAAGAATTTATATATAAAACGTAGAAAAAACTACAACTTTAATATTTTATTGCGAAATCTTTTTGGACATATTAAAAATAATTTTTTTCAAGTATTCTGTACAAACATTCTTCTTTCAATATCGTTTGTAATTCAACTTTTGAATTTATTTGTGTTTTTCTAATTCTTTAATCTAATTCATCCTATAGATTCTTTGTGGGATTTATGTCTGGAGTTGTGAGGGGGATGTAAAACCTTTAAACAATTATACATGTAACAAATACACCCGTACTCTTCGAATTCTGTGCTTTCGATCATTATCCTGATGAAATTTGAAGGTACTTTGTGATCCCACATTATTTGCACTTTTCAGTCATTTTTTCTTAAAAGATCTAAATATTTTTTTAATTAAAAATATTATCAGTGAAGGCCAATTCATTAACACCCGCACTGAAAATGCAACCCCCATACAATCACGGAACCTCCTTCCCTACTTTAAAATAGGTTTTAGATTCTTTGACTTTAAAACTTCATTTGGAATATCTGTATCCCCAAATTTTATAAATACCCAACTCTTCTAATTAAAGCCGGAAGCTTAAAAAATATTTCTGCATTTCCAAATTTGATAAATTTCCACTATCCCATATTTGTCATATTTTTAACTTTTGAATCTCCTAAATTTAATTCTAAATTCCTATATTCCTAATTTCCTGAATAACTAAACTTAAATATTTGGACTTATAACTCAAGATTTTTAAATAACTAATTTCTTCATTTCTAATTCTAATTTAGACATTTCTAAATAGAAATTTCTAATTTCTTAATTTCTTAATTTCTTAATTTCTTGATTTCTTAATTTCTATTCCTGTAAGTTACCAAATCTTTTAGTATGTAATTTTAAGAATACTGTCGAATTCTGAAATTGGAGAAAGCTGTACAAATAATGAATGTACGTATAATTTAAAAATATAAAGTACTAAAAGCGAAGAATACAATTTTGTTTGTAGGTGAAAAGACAGGTCACATTTTTTCAGGTGGACTAAGGGTTTCGAGGGCGACAGAGGGTGTGGTCTTATGGCGCCCGTCGCGTCATACCAACCCTGATGGAATTTTGGACAAGCAATTTCAACAACTGAGAAATGTAACTATAAACCCAATAGAAAGAATATTTAACGCAATTTTGAAAAATTAACCTCACCATTAATCAGAACTCACTGAACTAATTACTTCAAATTTGATTCCCATTTTTCAATTCATATAAACGTTCATAAATATCCATTAATAGTGTAGTAATAAATGTTCAATAACTAATATAAGCATTGATCAATTCTGAACATCCACTAATGTAAATTAGAGCAAACATCTAAAAAATTGATTTATTAATAAATTTTTATACATAAAGATGTAAACATTTTTAAATCTCACAAAGTTTACGAAAAGAAAAGTAATCACTCTTATTCGTAAGTTTTAGTCATCGAGTAATTTCAGAATATATATATATATTCTATTACCATTACAGATTTATTTGCAACAAAAACTTCAAAATATTGAAAATGTAATATAAAGAAAATTGTACACTCACCGTCCCCCTTTCGTAATTATCATTTCAGTAGTTTCTGCATGGAATTGTTGCCACAAATCTCTATTTTGTAACTCAACTTTTACTTCAGGAGGTAGAGGAGGTCCTCCACCAAGACGTGGTATTGTCCATACATTTGGATTTGGAATGTCGTCTGAAAATCATAAAAAAAGACTTTTTATAATTATTTATGATATTAGAAACTGGTTCAATGTACTTACAACGATTTAGTTCCACAGAAAATTCATATAAACTTCGACTACCCTTTAACATTATTGATTCATTATTGATTAATTAGTTTGGTCAGGCTAGCATCAACATCGACATAAATATATTCAGACTTTTAAGTTTTTAAATTCTTAAATTTCCAACTTATATTCCTAAATATTTCTAAATTTCTTATTTACTTATTTCCAAATACTCAAGCTTCAAAATCTTCGAATTCTCACATTTCTAAACTTACAAATACTTAAATATGCAAATTTACGAATCCACGAGTTTCTAAATTTTCCACGTATGCAAACTCCTGTAATTTCAAATTTCTATATTCCTGAAACCGCAAATTTGGAAGTTCCTAATCTCTCAAATTTCTAAATTTTCAAATTACCAAATTCCTTAATATTTGAATTTCCCAATGCTCAAATTTCTATATTTTTAAAATACCAAAATTTCAAATTTCTCAACTCACATTCCTAAAATCTTAAATTTGGAAGTTGCTATTTTCTCAAATTTTTAAATCCTCAAATCCCTAAATTGCTAATTCATAAATTCTCAAATTTCCAGCTCTCTAAATCGTCAAATCTTAATTTTTCAAATAAAATTTCTAAATTTCCAATTTCCCAAATGTCCAACTTTTCAAGTTTTCCAAGGCTATTTAGTCAATCACACATGATGCCAACTCTATCAGCACAGTTAAGAATTCATCTTCTTCAGCCAAAAATCCTATATGCCTATACCAATAGTTTAAATAAAAACCACAACTAGTCAGCTATTTCACATCACACAACTTGAAGACACCTTCGACTACAATACACATCTCCACGAAAAACATGATTAAGAGTAATGCGAACAGTCTGCAATTGAACCAAGAAACAAATGTCCTCGAAACGTATTGCCCTCGCGCAAAAACATTGTGAAAAAAAATGGAATTTGTCATCTCTTTCCGCATGGTTATCGACACCTCCACCTAGAGGCTTCCGGACAAGCTGAGGAGGAACAAGAAGTTATGCGGATGAGATAACTCGAATGACAGAAAGAACACCTTTTACAAGTGGATCCATAGAAACGGCGTCGCTTGCTCGCAAGACCGATTCGCCCTGCACTTGTTCGCGGTTCTGCGGTTGGGGCATTAGGTCTAGGGGTAGGATAATTGTGGCCATCGGCTCATCTTCTTTCTCTTCCTGCCGCGAGGACCAACTATTGTGTACGAGCAGATAGCGATTGTCCGCTCGACCGAAAGTCGGCGCCTTTCATCTTTTCGCCCGAGAAAAGTTCGCGCGGATCTATGTCGTCTCCGCGGGAACGTTGTTTATATGCATCTGGTGGCATTATATGCATCTTTCCGCAGGTCATCTTTCCTGGCACTCGTGGGAAACGAGAAAGTTGCAAAAGTTACGTGGAAAATCGATTATCGATATTTTTATTCGTTTATTGCACGGCTAGAATACCTTTAAATCAGTACAAGTATACAACTGTAGTTATAGTAGTTAAGATACCTACAATTTGTGGAATACCGTCATATCTGAGTAAATAAATAAAAGAATCTCACTTTAAAATGTAAAGTAGTGTAAAATATTTCGTTGTAAAAGATTGTGTTAATATTTGGGCTTCGCTTGAAAGTGTGTCGTGAAGCATCGTTGTGTTTCATAGTATCTGAAGTTTCTAAACGGCAGGTAAATAGTTACATTTTTAGTGAAGTTATAAAATATTACTTTTATATGATTTATCATTAAATATGTTTGTTTTAGACCGTTCGTGAGCAATTTAACGTTACAGTTATTGTCATCCTTAAATAATTATTTTCCTGTCAAAACTTGTGTGTATGCAATGTAGAACACGATGATTGTACGTAATGTGGAAATTGTTCATATTGTTGCATGTTCCTTGTTAATATTAAAAATTTCATAATATTGTAAGATTGCATAGTATTACAAAATAATATTTTTATCCTTCTAAATACTTACATTATAACGACAAAAATGGAAAAAATGTGTCCAATGCATTCACATGTGAAAAATATGCTCAACATGAAACTCATATTGTTCATGTTTTATGTTCCTTGTTAATATTGTAAATTTCATAGTGTTGTACAATATATTTCTACTGCTCGAAGTACTTACATTGTGTAATAATAATCGAGAAAATAGGTTTAACGCATTCACATATGATAAATATGCTCAATACGTTAAAGACGAAGAAAAATAATATCGAGAAAAAAAAGTTTTTAAAAATGATGTACATTTGTGTATCTATTTTTTTCATCTAACTAAATATTCATATTTCTTAATAAAAATTAAATTTTCTTTACAAATTTCCTACGTGTTTAATATTAGGTACCACTTTTCCCACACAACGCTTTTGATAATTCTTACATTTAATTTCAAAACAGTTAAATTTTTATACATTTAATTAACCCTTGACAAACTATGTATAATATTGACTTTGTTATATTTTGTAGTTTCAAACTATATATGAAAAAGTTACGTCATTAATATTGTAACATTCCCTATATTTACTATTTTCACCATAGAATACTATAATTTCCGTAAACTACTATATGTACTACTGTAATACTACTAATAAAGTAAAATAATAGTACATACTACTAGATTGAAGTAAATTAAATAAAAAATAATTAACAATAATATGTAATTCTGTTACGTAATTACACTACAAAAATTATAGTATCAATGGACAAATGAAATTCATTCATTCGTTTAAAAAATAACATAATAATAAAACAAATACAAAATAATATTAGTAATTATTTATCAGTTGATATTACTATTTATAATTTATTGTTATTCTTTTTTTTACTAAATTAATTTATTACATAATCGATCAATTTTAAACTGTCCCTCTGACACCTGTTGCATACACCTTCATAACCACTGCTGCACAAAAAGCTTCTTTAAATTTCTTATAATCAAAAATAATTTTCAGAAATATCAAATTCTCAAAAAGTGGGAGCTTAGTACCTGTTATTATTAATACTACGTACAGCTATCTATGTACAACACACACCTATTTTTAAGTGAAATTGGAGATAAAATATAAAAATGAAGAATTAAAAATCAAAGCATCAAATAGTATGTGCTATTATTTTCCAATTTCACAAAAGTACACATTTTAATAAAAAAACTCCTTTCCAACCCTTCAATATCTTTATAACCTTTCAGTGTTCTAATTACACCGTTCTCTTTAATTATAAATAATAAATAAAGAACAAGTCATTTTGACTCCGACACGTGCAATCTTTGTCCGGTAAACGTCAAACTTCAAATCAAAATTTCTTACAAATTAACGCTAAATAATGAACAAATTCTGTACTTGGTATTTATTAATATAATCCACTAATTAAAATAAAAAACAACGAAACGACGAAATACAAACCTTGTCTGTGTCTACGAAGAACAAGTTGTTGTTGCCGGAAGAGCATCTGTTGGTGCAATTGCAGTTGTAACTCCGTAGGCATCGCCATAATCGAATTCATCTTCAAATAGGAGCACCGTATCGTATATCACTTAACTAATTTTAAATGAAACTCGCGTAGAAATTCGGAAGAAACTTGTAACATCCGACGTTGTCGGCATTAAAGCCTAATGAAGACTGAGGATGCGTTTGGAAATTGCAGAGACATCTCCGTTGCAACGATCCATCACTGCACTCGGATGCACCTCTGCGATTGGCTGACATCTTCTCCCCACCACTCGAGCGCCGCGCCCACGCTGATCCTATTGGCCGATGCAATACCTACTTGCCAGAAGAACGTACGAAATATACAATCGAAACATGCGTGATGCATTCACGTCCTGATTCGAGCGATAGGAGGACATGAAAAAGAATTAGTGTATTCTGATAAGTAAACAGCAAAAAGGAACGCCCTCTTCGTAAAGAGAGAGGATATACCAAATATTTCGGAATTCTAAAATATTGTAAAAATATTATTATTTTACAAGAACGAAATAAGGGTTAAAACGGAAAGATTTATATTTATTATAAACAGAAGTTTAAAGATTTGTAAATTTCGGAATTTAGAGATCTAGAACTGTATATTTTGGGAATTTGGAATTCTAAAAATTTGTAATTTTGAGAATTTAGAAAATTGGAAAAGGCATTTTGAGATTCGGGGATTGTTCGGGAATTTTTTAATTTATGGATTTAAAGATTTCTAGTTTCGGAAATTTTGGAAATTAAAAATTTAGGAATTTGAAAATTTGAGAACTTACAAATTTAGAAATTGGGAATTCGCGAACTTGAGAATTTGAGAATTAGGATAGGAAATTTAGGAATTTGGTGATTTGTAAATTTGAGAATTTAAGGATTTGAGGATTTAAAGGTTTATGATTTAGAAATTCGGTGATTTGTTAATTGGAAATTTGGCTACCACGGAAATAACAAATTTAGGCTTTTAAAATACTTCTTATCAACTTCATATGTTCACTTTTATTAATACATCAATACCCACTGATGGAAGAAAAGAGGCTTTTGCCTCTACACTAGGAAAAAAATTATCCATCTCCAAAAAAATAATTTATAATTATTAGTAGTTAATAATTAATAACGCTTTACCATGCAACACTTAATCATATGGAAATTCAGTACAATAGTTTAATAATAAAAGTTAACCTTGTTCAAATAAAAATGTTAGAAGTACAAAAAAAAATCAAATGCATACCTAAGATAAAGTGAGCATTTAAAATTCCATTTTCTTCAAAATATCGAAAAGTAGGTACAACCAGAGACGACACAGTAGCGGTACCTTTGATGTTCGGCAAAGCTTATCCCTTTAAATTCATTGTACAGACAAGCGGGAAATTTAAATTAAATGAATTTAATTTCACGTAAATATTTAATAATTAGAAATCTATATGTCGTAAATTTTCTATTTATTACTAATATTGGCATTCGAAGTATTTACATCAATTTTACAACATTGAAGAGTTGAAAAAGAAAGATAAAGATATACTAAAATGATTACTGTATAAAATATATTTGAAGAATATATGTATATTACAGAAATGATTATTACAAATAACTTATAAAGAAATGACGAACTATTGATTAGAAAAAATACAAATGAATGTATTACAGGGAAGAACAAAATATTTACTCATATTTATTACAAATTACAAATAAATAACAAAGTATTTCTTCTAAATAGGTTTCAAATAAATTATAGGTGAATGGTATAAATTATTACTTTCCGAACGACATACTTGCACATTATGTACGTTCGCTTTTTGGAATACCGTGTTGAAATCGTATCCTCATCTCGTTTCATTTTGCATAGGCATTTAAATTTGTTGTATTATTCCGCTTCTATCTAAATAATTTCTTTGTCAGAGTTTTGCGTCTTGTTACAGCTACTCTTTAAAAAGAATCATTAGAAATAGACTGTTTAAAAAAAAGAATAAGACTACGTGATTCAACGTAACAAACAGTTCGTGTCGAATTCATGATGATCGTTTGACTCCGGCACATGATCGCATTAACGAACGATGCGAAGCGTTAGGTACAAGAGCGAACGGAATCGTCACCATAAATTACGGAATCCGGCGAGCAGGCGGTCATTAATTGTTTGTTCTCGAGTCTGGCGACGAGACGAGGCGAGAAGATAAAATCAAGAATCCGTCCGTGGTGCGTCGGCGGTCAAAAGAGGAACGGAACGAAACGCAGTGCCGCGAGATACAAATCTACGCTTTTCTCGCTCCCTTATTCCCTTTTTCTCGTAATACCGCTTCTGTCGTCGCTTCTTCTTCTTTTTTTCCGGCATAAGAAAGCGTCCCCTTGCCGCCTACTACGCCGGTCATCGCACCATTGTAGTGGGTTCCGGATTGTGGATTAACTGTAAGCGATACCCACAACAAAAGCGTGCGCACTTTACCTGATGGACTGGGCTACCTGTATTCTATCGCTTTATAGCAGGATTCCACTGTCTGTCGATAGTGTCACCATCGGTCAAATTGCACCTTCATTGCCGACAACGAACAAAACTGTTCCACTATCTGAGTACTTTCAGAAATCTGTCATTCACGTTATATGATGTAATTTCTGATGCAGTATCTAGTTTATTCCTTAGCACTTAACAGAAAATTTATACGTAAATTTACATTTTTGCATTCTGAAAGCATGTTTGTTTTAAAATGCTTGTTCTCTTCTTTTACAACAATATAACAATTGAAATTGTAACTGCATAAATAATAAAATACTTACTTTTATGATAACATATTTACTTAATCTCAAGTATTGGGTTCTTAATATAGAAACTGCAAGTTACTAAAAAATTGATGAGACTTTTCATATGAGTGTTGTATTATTTTTATTTTATTAAAAGAATATATTATGAAAATGTCGGTGTTTCCCGTAAATTTGAAAATGGGCATGTGTATAGATGTAATTAACTAAAATGAACTTGTTTCTTTGAGGTTTTATAGTGACTTTTCCCCTATTTTTTTCGGAAGTAAAAATACAGTCTTCATTGTTTTAAAAAGAATTTTAATTAATTGAAAAGGCAAAGAAAATGGTAAAAATCAGTTTTCAAATTTATTTTTTTGAATGTAGAATAAGATCTTAAAGTGTACTTTTTGTAGATTTAAATAAGTTATGTCATAATAAAGTAATTAAAATTTCATCGAAATCTTTCGAATATAAATATTTTAAACACAAATACCGATGTAATTTAAAAAAAGGATAGTCGAAGGCTTTATTGTATAATACTGTTTTACTCTTTGGGTCATGGCATTCTCACATAAGGACATACTAAATAAATGCCTGGTATACCTAGACTCGGTAAATTTTATTGTTTGTAAACTTTATCCTCATACTGTCATAACCACAGATTCTATTTCTATACATATAATGTCGCGTAGATCTTTTAGACAATTAAAAAATCATACTTTGATTCAAAGAACTGTTTAGTAAAACTATGATTTTTTTTCTCAGGAATAAATAATTCGTAACCGAAAATGTTAAGTTGAAGAGGTTCCTAATAATGAAAGCCAGGAAATACTTTCGTAAAGAAACCCAGCTGTTTTTGAAAAGGGACAGAGATCTGTCTAGTGGAAATTAAGGTTTACCTACAGAAGTGTTTTCCTGCACATCTTAGAATACATGCACACATGTTCCCTTCGTTTCTTCAGTCAGGATAAACGCGTAATTTATTTAGTGTCCTTTTGCGAAGATATCCATATTACAATACAAAAATATACAAGTTTCATGAATTTTTCGTATCGTAAACTGTGGAAACTTTAAGATTATTTTTTATTTTATAATCACTAGTAAATTATCAGTAATTTGTCAATTTTTTAATCCTCAAATGCATTAATTTGTCAATTTTTTAATCCTCAAATGCATTAATTTTTAAATTTTCTAAATTCGTATTTTTCGAATATTCGAAATCTCCAATTTTCAAATTCACGAGCCGCCAAATTTCGAAATTTCGAAATTCTCTAATTCCTAAATCTGGAAATTTCTAAATTTCCAAATGAACAACGTCTCAAATATGAAATGTACAAATTTATAAACCACAATATTTCCAAATCTTAAAATTATCTAATTCTTAAATTCCAACTCCCTTAAATCGTTAAATTCGCAGTCCTGAATTTCCAGATCTCAAAATCCATAAATTTCCAAATTTTAAAGTTTCCAAATATCTAAACCCTGAAATTCCGAAATTCTCAAGTTTCAAATTTGCCAATCCCAAATAACCAAATCACTAAATTTTCAACATTCCCATTTTTTGAATTATAAGATTTGAAATCTAACTCTACGAGAAATTATATGTATATTATATATATATATATATATGTTCCATAAAAATGAAAGAGTCTATAACTACTTTCCCTTTTTCTGAAGTTGCGTATAAAATCTTTGGAGAATACAATATTATTAATTAAAAATTACATTATTACACGTTATTCAATCGATAATAAACAATTAAGTCATTACACGTTAATTATTGAATAATTAATAACTGTATCGTTACATGTTAATTAATCAATAATTAACAATTACGACAATTATATCGTCGAACACTCCATTAAATTATATTTTTTTATATTGTTTGAACTGCAATATCACTGTTTCTAGAAATATCGTCGCCTACATACACGCTCACAGTACACTTACCAATACTATCCCTGATTGTATAAAATTCCATAATCCCTTTTTAACAATAAAGGCTCACGCCTGCTGGCAGATCGGTTTCAAACTTCACCAATGGGTGTCGAAAGAATTTTACATCCTTTGAAATCCTTCCATTTACTGCTGACGATTAGACAGCCTATTAAGACTATTCTTCGTTTTCCTTCTAATCCTAAGTACCTAAGTAGGTGTCAAGCATTATTAAAGTAATAGAGAAGAATTACAGAGTGATTAGTAAACCAAAATGCAGAACTGACATTGGGTTCTTCGTTCTGAACAGAAGAGGCTTATCTCTAAATTTTTAATTATACCTATTGTTACACAGAGTATCCCGTTTTAAAGGAAGTGATTTATTCACAAATTAAACTATTTAATATTTTTATATTTTTATATTTCGAAATTGTTAAATTGCTAAATTTTCAAAGCTTTAAGCTTCTAGATTAATTTGAAGGTGTTAAACATTTAATAGTTTTAAGGTTTAAAAGATTAAAAATTTAGTGGTCGAAAACTATAAAAGATTTAACATTTGAATTTTTTAAATTTCTAATTTTCTTACTTTCTGTATTTTCAAGTTTATGAATTTAAAAATTTTATGTATTTAAATCTATAAACTTATGAATTTTTAAATTCTTAAATTTGTAAGTTTCATTCAAAGAATTAAAGGTAAAGTTGAGTTTATAAAGTTGAAGATTTTCTGTTTTCTAAATTTGTTAATTTGTTAATTAAAAATTTTTATTTATACGTATATTTCTAAATTTCAATGTTCCCAACATTACAAATTTCCAAATTTGTCATTTCAAACATTTGATATTTCTATAATTTCAAACCTATAAATTTCCCGATTTCCAAGTTCAAAACTATGCACAATTGAAAACTTTCTGAAAAAGTCATCAGTTTGCACATGAATTTGACGGTGCATATTGTTCAATGTTTACTACGAAATTACGCTTTGTCCATAATATACAATTTACTTAATTCGTACTAATTGCCATCGCCTTACGTCGCGATAAAGAGTTTTACGCAAAGCTATGAAAACGTGCGTAAACCGAGCAGAGTTTAAGCGTTGAAAGCTTTCAACGAAGAAAAGAGGTACTGTTAAGGGGAAAAGTGGGTAAGGAGAAACCGACAAATAGGTTTTACGGCTCACTTCCTGTCCGTCGCACGCGACAGTTATGCGCCCCATAATAAGACGATGATTACTTTCCGAGACGGCTGGAATTACGGGGGAAGAAGTAAAATCATAATTCATGTTAAGCCCATGTCTGAATACGAGTTCCAGTTCTGTAATTTATTTGTATTATTAAAACAAGTTGAAAACATCATAAATAATTGACAATAGAACTTTAGAGTTTCGGGGTTTTTAAATTTTAAGGCCGTTGGACTTTGAAATTCAAGAATTATTTTATTTTCAAATTTGTATATTTTGGAATTTTTTAATTTTTGGATTTTGTCACTTTGGGAGTTTGAAATATAAGAACTTAATTTTAGAATTTTTTTATGTTAAGACCTAGGTCTTTGAAATCGAAGAATTTTTGAATTTTGAAATATTTGGATTTGGGTCTCCAAAACCTTCAAGTTTAGGAACTTTAGGCGTTTAGAATTTCGAAACAATAAGACTTTGAAACTTTAGGATTTCTGTCCAACCTACAACCAGAAAAGTAACAATAATTCATTCTAAAAACTGCGAAATCTCTTTTCAAAGCAATATTTATCTTGCATTGTTACATCATGCTGCAAAAGGAAATACAGCAATATTATTCATGACATTAAGATAGTTAAAAATGTGAACTTATTGACTATCTCTTTCTTGTTCTACACTATTATAATAATCAGGAATGAAAGCATGAAACGAAATCAAAATAACTATAAGAATCACTATAGTAAAGAATATCTGAGGATAAGAATTTTGTTTTAAAATGCTTGAACTTATTTTCTTACTATAAATTAGAGAATTCGTAGGACTTCTTGAGTCATGTTGAAATATTGTTCGTCAATCTGAAGGCTTTAAAGGAAAGGATAAACGGAAGCAGGGACACGTAGACTTTCTCTCTTATGGTGTTAAAGGACGAAAACAAGGACCTTCATTCTCGAGTGACCACTTTACCGCAAATGTTTATGCGCCCGAACAGAAGCCTTTTTTGATCGTTTCATCACTATTTATTTATTTGTTATAGGCACATTCTTGACAAACCTTTCAGCGACGAACGGTCAACAGATTATTTAAATTGCCTGAGGAATTACGGTAATTATTTAAAATAATAGATTTTGTTACCTATTTTCCGAGATATTACAGTGTTACGTGTCAGATACAATTACCCTGTATTTATAAAATATTTGTCATCGTCTTATCTTCAAGGATACAACAAATGTTAGATTAAGAGTCCCGCAACATGTGTGTTTCACGAGAACTTCGAATCACCAAATATGAAATCATCATACGATAAATAAACTGTTAGATAAAATGTAACTGTCAACAGAAGTGGTTAAAGGGTATTGTTATTTCAGGACAGATGGGAATAAACATGTTCGGAACACGAACTTTCTGTTTTCCAGGATATGTACAACGAGATAACGTGTTCGTGTCACATGAACACGACGAAACATCTGCGATACTTCGTCCAAGATTATTGGAATAAATAGTTTTATCCAAGATTTTTTACACGTCCAACAAATCTCTATCGATTCTGTGAACGTCATGATCTCAAAACTGATATGCGGTTTAGAAGTTGAGACTTTAGAATTTCGGTAGTTTGAGATTTTAGGAAATTTGATCCATGATTTATGCGATAAGGGATTTAGAAATGAAGAAATTTCTTTATTTGAAAAGTTGTAGATTTAGAAACTTAGAAGTTTAAAAACATAAAAATGTAGAAATATGGGATTTTTGTGATTTAGAAAATTGGTACTTTAAGTTTGAAAATTAAAGAATTTAAAAATATTAAAATTTCCCAATTTTTAAATGTTCAGATTAATGAACTGAATCTGTTAGTGATCTTGAATCCATTCATCTTGTGCCCTCACAGCACAAAAACTTTTAAAGATGCAAAACTTTATTTTTGTTTGATTTCGACAAATAGTTTTCATACACTTGTATATGAGAGTGCATGAACAATTTTCCATCATGGCTCTAACGATTTGAACAAGGGGAAAGTCAATTTCTTCACGATCACGTAAAAGACATAAAGTGCTGCTTCCGGATGGATTTTTGCGCGTGGGCATCGGTACGCTTTGAACGCCTTGCATCTGCGCGTTTTCCGCTCGCGTGTTCGCAGGCTTCTTTTGTCGCAAGCCGACTGCAATATGCGATACCCTTGGTCGATTAAAAGGAGTAGCTTGCTACTCCTAGCATTTAAATTAGAAATGGGATTAAAGTAATTTCGAATCTAAGTGCAATTTTGAATAATTCGTACATGTACCTGTACTTTCAAAAAGATAAACAATACCTTTAATCTACTAAAACCTAGATGATATATAATGTAAGCTAATACTCTGATGTGTAAACCTAAAAATTTCCCAACCACAATGTTCTAATTTTGTAATTGTGTGTATTTAATTAAAAAGCTCTAAATTGCATAAAAACACTCCAACTTCTCAATGATCAGGAACACGCATACAACATCCTTGAAAGCTTGTAAGCAAAGATATCCATTCTTGGAAACTATAAAAAAATTGTTAATTTCAAAAACCCAGATTTAATTAAAATTACTTCCTTTTCAAACAGTATATTGATGCAAGAGATAAAAATTCATGGAACAAAATAAAATTTAAATATAATTATAATAGTTTGTTTTTAAGAAGTACATTTTTGGAATGTTTAATATGAATATTAATGGTTGGTTTCATAGTTTATTTTTATTCGTACATTTTTCCACTTCTCTCTAAAAAGGGACAAATAACGAAACGAAACGCTCAGTATGAAAATGATTCGTACACAAACTATGGATCGCTGTTCGCAACGCGCTAAAACACTATTTTATAATTACAAGAAAACATGTTTTGTAATTGACAGACTATCGCTCGTGAGTACATGTAACTTCAATCTTACTTCTGTGAACTCTTTCAGTATAGCGCTTAAATCGCTTGCAAAAGATGTTATACACGTAATCCAATAGATATACCACTTACGTTTTCTCATATTCGTTACACGACCAACGTCCAAATCTTTTTACCAAATTTAACATTGAATATTTTCCATTTTTGTACAAGTATAACGGACGAGTAAAAGTGTGTTAAAAAGAAATACATATGAATCTCAAGCGTAGTAAATCTGATTTATCAAGCAATCACTGAAAGAATTTACAAAGGAACAGTACCGATCACAATATTAAATTAAAAGAAGGATTCACAACGACTGAAATTCATCGAGTTGTCGAAAAAAACTCCAGGAGATCTTATAAAGCACACTGAAGTAGCACATTGAAAATGGTCGTTCGCACACTATGCGAACTAAACGTAAGTACTAGCAGCCTATAATGTTACACCATTAAAGACGATATCACATAACGTCGAAGGAAACTACTTTATGTAGCTACATATAAATATCTTGTGAGCAGATAGTTTTCATTATCTATCCTTTCATCGAATCTTAATTCATCTTCTATTAAATTGCCATTGTAAATATGTCGTATCAAAGTCCATTCTCTTCTATATCCATTCGCAGTTCTTTATCAGCTAATATGTATATTTCATATATATATTATCAACTAATATATCAAAGAAGAAAACTGAAAACTAACTTCTTTAAGTTTTCAGTCTTAATGCTGCCTTTGTATGTACAATTATATACGTACCCATACATTCACGCGCGTGCACGCAACATAAATACATAGATATACATATATATCGTATATACGTACGTGTACATATTCTTTACGTGTGTCTGTTATGTGTGTGTATATATGTACATATATATGGAGATTAACAATTATAACGGACTAAACCCATTTTAAAGAACTGTAGGAGATTCGAGATTGAAAAATATTAAACGATACAAGCAACGGTTTAACCCTTTGGCGATCACTCGATCGAATTACCCTGAATGTCTTGCTTCTTCATCAATTCATACGACTAAAATCACATGTTCTAGCGTGAACTATTTTGTACAACGCTTTAACTATCTTCCGTAATCAGAACTGTTTAACATAAAATGGGAAAACAGCTTGAAAAAAATGAACACTTTTGAAATTAGTACAATTTAGATCATAATTCCATTACCGCCTCCAAAAAATTAAATAAAATATGTACAGTTAATCTGTATGGCACTAACTGGAAATTAATTCTAATAAATACTATATCTGTAATCTAAATGTAACAAAAAGAAAATAAAGAGAAAACATAAATTTGATCCATTTTGACTGTAAAATTATATAGCGTACATATGTATTATATACATTTATAATCTAATTACTAGTACTTTCACTAATCATATTGGTTCGTATTTATAAATCACATTCGCTGTCTTATCATGTTACAAACAAGGATATCGATCAGGGTTTAATATGTTAAATGACTATGAACAGACGACTAAAATGGACCATGGTCGATAGTCTGTTGAAATTTACGAAGTCAAATTTTCCGATGTATATCCTTACTTGTAACATTTTTCAAATATTAAATCTTGTACTGCGAATCGATTCCGAGAAGTTTGATCGAAAACATGAAAACAAACGCAAATCACAATCATAATAATAAAGAGTACTTAATAATAATAATAATTAAACGACATGAGGTTTGTATTAACATGTTAAACGCCCAATGTATGATGAAAACCCGCAGGTCATTGTGGTAGCATGTAAATTTCTGATAATCTGTTAAATTGCTTAAAAGCACTTGTATATAGTTTTGTATATTATCGCTATTAGAAACTCTTACAACTTATTTGTAAAGTTTTGCTAATTAGTTTAATAAAACTGTTACCATATCTGGGAAATGTGGCCCCTGTGGTGACTTACATCCATTATATAAACAACATGGCATTTAACGTGTTAAACATTGTATAACATTTCCGTAACTGATTATTACATTTTTAATGACTTCTGCACAAATAAATCTTAAACAAATAATAATAACATTTATAGAATAATTAACTTGACCTAGAGTTACAAAAGAAACTTCATAGTGGAATTAAAATTCGCTCGATTCTGCAGACGTTGCCTATTACATATAATGATTGATAAAAAGATTTAATCATATAATCAATATAGGGTGCACGCAGGATGTTTTTAGAGATTCAAGATATGTACACGTCTGAGTTATAATAATTATTGTTGTTAAATAACAACTGCATATATAAATTGAAAACAGAAATTAAAACGAAAACCACTTTTCTTTGAGTGCATACCTGTATTAGTTGTATGATCAATAACAAATTTGAAATTATATAATAAAGTCCCTATTATACGTAGAAAACAAAAAACAGTATGCTTTGAGACATCTACGCCTTTTCATTGTAACTCTTTTATCTTACAACAAAACAATAAAAAAATATTTATAACTTAAGACAAATTATTCAACTGAAACAATAATTCATTGAAATATTAAATTAGAAATTTGTCTATATAATAATAAACCAATCGTGTATCTCAATTAGAGTTCGTTTGTAAACATAACGCAATAACATGGGATTTGGGATTAACGTAAGAACACACCGATTTCTATACATGCAGTTTATAAAACATGTAAGTACTTGCTTGAATTATTTGAAAATAATACATTTTCCAGAACCTGAAATTCTTCAGAACTTATTCCACTACAATTGCTTGCTGTAAATCGAACCTGATAGCACTGGAAACTCACAATGCATATTTTTACAAGTACTTTTTGTACAATTAAAATGCGAAACAAAAAAATAACCATTATTTAGAAATCTACATAGAAATAACTTTCCAATAGTGTAAAACATTTCTTAACAATAAATTTACTCGTACTATGTACTAAATAAGTACGATTATGGCAATTATGCCAAGAAATATAGCACCATTCTGCGTATTACTTTGGATATCAAGGAATACTTAATAACATTAATATACATTGTACAATTATTTAATAATTTACAATATGATTTTTGGAATTTTTTCATCGAGTAACCTGTGTGCAATCATTTTCAATTAATTTGTTTAAATACCATATGTAGTTCCGCTCGTTAATATGTGATATCTAACATTTCAGTCCATTTACTATTAAATTGTAGATACAATCATATATTTAAGGTACTATAAGAAAAATTTCTACTTGAAAACAAACAGTTTGGAAAAGTGATTGTAACTTCTTCATTTTTATTAACTTGTGCAAAATTAAAAAAAGAAATAATATAGTACTTGAAATGTATGTACTGAATAACGATCGTTTCCTTGCTCAACAACATGCCAATGAAGAGTATTGTCATAAAATTATTTTCTGTGATAATTTTTACTTTTAACGTACGAGAAAAATAACTGAAATTAGCTATAACTCTGTTTAGACTAGACAAACGATAAAAATGAAAATAAAAAAAAAGAACAGTTGTGTTGTGCCCGTGTAATACAAAGCGAGGATTTTTTGCAGCTCTTCAAACTGAAACAAGCGACCATTAAATTTTTTCTTGTTTAATTGCGAAGACGTATTACTGAATTTTAAGTACAAAATTATAACGTGCGAACCAACGTATAAATAAACTACCCACGAATTCTTATTTAATCGCTCCAGAACCTATGTCCACCCATGATAAACAGGTATACCTCTCGGGACACAACATTTGAATTAATAGTTAAAAAATAGAAAAACATTTTAATTACATTAAGAATTTTAAAATGATAATTATAAAAGTAGAATGTTTAAAAATATTTATATTAATTATTTATTTAATTATTTAATTCTTTTATTTCCTTAATTTACTTCAAAAACAAAATAAAACATTTATTTAAAACGTCACATAAATAATTGTAAAAATAAACTAATCAACAATTAAAATTTGATTCTATGAATTATTTTACATTAAAAGTCTACTGCATGGCAAGTTTCTGACTTACATAATAAAAGATAATTTATCAGTTTTCGTAAGAACTAATTCCATCTGTAAGTTATCATTTTAAGTTAAAAAGTAAAATATTTAAATATTTAAATAGTTCCTCTGCCAACATGATTATTATGAGAGCTATACAATTTCTTTTCCAAAACACGAAGCTTTATCTAATTTCTATGATCAACATTAAGTTTGTTAAAAAGTTTTGAAAAAATTCTTATTCATTTTATATATCATAGATTCTGTAAAAAGCGCCTTTATACGATTATATTTTTTTGACTATTTTACTTAAAACTTATAAAGAGTCAGTATTATCTTCAGTAATCATATCTGCTGTTTTTAACGACTTTTTCATTGCTTGACTTGTTAAATTTAATTTACACTGTACTTTTGTATAGATTAATATACCATTAGAAAAGAATGATTCATTATAATAAATACTATATATGTATGCATGTAGTTTTATAATCACATTTAAAAATCAAACTGAAATAAAAATCTTGGTTAAGTACTACAACTGACATATTTAAACATATTTGAAACATTTTAAAAATATCTTTTACAATTTGTGATATTTTTATATCAATATAACGCATAATTTACCAATGGCTACTATTTGTACAAATATTCTAAGTACTATTATAAACATTATAGAAAATAAAGTTAGTTACAAATTTACAAATTGTTGAATAACATTACCATGGTAAGTACAAGAGCTTAAGTTGGATATAAAGAAAATGTTGATATTTTTTCGTACAGTCCTTACCTATAAAAATGTTTGTTACTACTATTGATATATTTTACCTTATTATAAAATAACAATCTTTTTTGTAATTTCATTATATTTGTTCACTTTCAAGTCCATTTCTTTGTTGTTCATATGTTTATACCTCTTTTGGTATTAAAAAGTTTTTTTTTTAATACCAAAATGCCTAAAGGTTTAGGCACTGTACTCTTCATAATTATTCAAAAATTTCGACTTTGCAAAGAAAATTTTGTATCTATCTAAAACAAAACATCGCAAAAGAAGGTCAAGATTCGTATATCAATCTTTGATAATGAGGAAATATTTCCCATGTTGGAAGGTGCAAACCAAACTCTAATGCCACCAAAACAGCAAATTCAGATGTAATCAAATCCTTGCGATTTAACCTAAACACACTTTCAATTCTCTGGAATTTATTTTAAAATTATTTAACCCATAGCCCTTGCGCATGTAATATTTAAAAATATAGATGATTTTTATATAAAATAAATACCTCTATCAGTGATTTCAAAACATCACCCTTGACATCATTCAATTTTGCTGCAAGAAGTAAGCATGCACCAGCACATAATTTTCGAGTCTGTTTGGTAACAACATTTCGAAGAATAAGTTTCTCAAAATATACATAAGCCATTGCTACTGTCAGGAGATCAATCCCATATTCCATTTTTGCTATTTTCCTCATCTCTCGTTTTAAACTACATGTAACACGGTAACATTACTATAGTTTTCGTATAAGATATTACATGCTTATAAATATTATCATACTTATTAATACTAACCTTCTTAATTTGCTTAAAGTGAGTTGAATGTGCGGAAACTTTTCTTTAAATTTATCGTTCAATTCCTTTTTTAAATCAGATGGTCGAACATAATCGATAACTGATGCCTGTATACAAAAATAAAAACTAAAGTTCCATTTATTAAATTATTATTATTCTACTATGTCATAAACGTAGAAAAATAAATACCATATATGATGTAAATGTAAGTAATGTTCTGTGCTTCCCAGCTATAAGTTCGGGGTCATCTAATAAATTGGGATTATATTGCAGTGACTGTTCATCCCAGTCGTAAACTATAATGAAAATAAAATTAATTAACATTATTGTTTTATTAGCCCCTTCCATCGTTAATTCAAAAATGTCTAATTAATTTGCTATAATATTTTTAATAATTGATTGGTATATTAAAGTACCTTTAGAATCTGCATTAAAGGATAATGGTGGAGATTCAGGTGTTAAATGCTGAGCGCGGTGTGTGGCTGTATCATAAGATAAACACCTAAAAAAAAACTATAATGAATAACAGAGAATCACTTTGAAATTACATGAACAAATATATTTACTTTATTATTAATTCTTTAATATTATATGAATTCTAACAGTAAATGAGAGAAATTACATTATATGAGTTATATAGTACATATGAATGCCCATCAATGAAAATGCAAATGAGATTATGCACATATATGAATGGGAGTAATATTCAAACATATCGTACTTATATAATTTCTATACTAATTTTTGCACTAAAATATTTGTATTTTTATAGAAATGCTGTATTTACTTCAATCATAATGTCATTTCTAAATAATCTACTTAAAAAATTAAATAATACGAACTAGTTGTGGATTATTGGTATTTAAATTTATTTTCAAAATAACAATTGTGTATATTTCAACTTGACTTTGAAGTCAATAGAAAAATTGATACGCTAGATATTCCAAAAAGATCATACAACTTGAAAATTGCATTTCTGTAAGGTAAAACAAATTTAAAAAAGCTATTCCATTTACAATCTACAATTCCGTTTCCGAGATACGTGGTTAAAAATAGATAAAAACACAAACAGCAAAATAATAAACTTACTGAGATGAATTTATTGATTTTTTTTTATTCAGAAAATGTAATTTTCAAATTATACAATCTTTTTCAGAAATCTTGTATAATTTTTCTAATGCATAATATTTATTTTTAATAAATTTAAAAATAACACAATTAGTTCAGTTTTTACTACATACAGATATTGAAAATTCTTTCCTACTGCCAAATTATTATACTTTTTACCATTTTGAGTGATCCACATTCCATGTAATAGTTTTTGTCCTGAAAAAATATGTTTAAAAGATGTTGTTATAAATCAAAAAAAAATTTCGTGCATTTCGATTGAGATATATTAATGAAATGATTAAGAAGTGAATGAAAATGTTAAACGGGAAATGTATAATATTGAATTTGTGAAAATGTTATGCAGTAAAATGTTAAAAAATTCATCTACTTACATAGCTGAAATAAAATATTATTAATAGTAAAAATATATTAACTTTATAGTAAATACCTTGAAACTATAGGATGCTTGTTAGATACAAGTTCTATTGCCTCGTTTTCACTAAAATGTAATTTTTTATCTTTCTGAAATTGCCTAGATGGAACAAGCAGTTGTCCATAAGATATTTCCTAAAAAAAAGTTCTCTGAATGTACTTATGAAACCAGAGTCGAAATTCATTTTATAGTTTTTAATATATATATATACCTGGCCATCTTTTGCTCTTTCTATGCCCAATAAACCAAAGGGATCAATATTATCATTAATTGCTGATAGCGGCCGTTGTGCAGAAATATTTTTTCTTCTACTCGTATCTTTACGTAATTCAGACCTACAAGTTAAAAGCATTCTATAATAAGAAATATTTATAATATTGTAAATATTCTTGCTACCTCATTTATATAATTTAGTTTACTAAATGTTATCTTACCAACTAGATCTTTGCCCTTTATTATACGGAAGAGCAGAAAACACTAAAAATGGCACGTGTTTATTAGAAACCAGAACTAGCCTATCATCTCCAAATTTATATCCATTTATAGGACGTTGCATTAAACGCAATTCTTTTGTAACTTCTGGTATAATGCCACTATTTGTTCCAGATTGTGTACTGGTTGATGCCTTGGTTTTTGACTTTGTTGATTGTGATTTAGAACGTAAAGAACCAATGCTCTCATTGGAACTATTGTACTGATGTTTTATATCCTCAGAAAGTGTAGATGTTTGATGAGTTATACGCTTTTTGTATTGCAAAGAACCTACTCTCCTCTCAGGTAAAGAATATTCACTGCCAGTTGTACCAGTACTGAGAAATAAAAGCATATATATTTTACTTAACAATATACGTGCCAAATAAATATATACCTTTTATTACATAATTATAAATATAAAGGAGCTTATAATACTTTTATCAATTACTATTAACTGGTAAGTTAATAATAATTCCTCCATATATAAACTTAAAAAAAAATAAAAATGTAATATGTATATATAATTACAATTAGTCAAAAATAATAAAAAATAAGACATGTTTAAAATACTTTTACTTTCTATAATATATATTATGTGTATCTATTCATATATAATGTATTTAATATGTTACACAACAATCTTATGTTTAAACATAATTTATAAAATATGTTATTTGAAAATAATATGTATATTTTTTTAATATTTATCAAGAGCATTATTTATATTTTATTAGTAATTTTACATACAAATACTAAAGAAATGTAGAAATTTTGTATATAATGAACATAAATTTGTAATTGTATTAAAAAATTAATTTATAACATTAATATTAAATATCACGTAAGTAACAAAATACTAATATTATTCAAAATGAGTCAAATATAATTAATACATATTTTAAATAAAGTATTATATAACTATAACACGTGTTAATATGTTAATCAATGTACTAATACTGTATAAATATATCTAGTACAATTGTTATAATACTGTAATATTACATAAACATTACATATATACAATTATGATACAAATAATGAATCTCACAGTATTTGCCTAACAAAACTGATAAATTCAATATTGTGTTTACATAAAGTAATTTAATTTTTAATTCTTATAGTACCTGTAATTTTCCTAGGTATTGTCTATAAATCCTTTAAAAAATATGTACTTTTTAATGCATTTGTCAGAATTATCCTTTTCTTTTTGTTAATAAGATAATTTACTTTTTTTGTATTTTGTTATAAAATGTATATCGTTCTTCAAAGGAATAACTGCAATTTATTCTTTAGAAGACAACAATTATATAAAGTATTAAAACAATGTTCTATGTATATGAAAAATTGACATTGTTGTTCTAGATATTTGTGGAAAACATGGAACCAATATTTCAACTCTTGTATATCATGAGGATTAATTTATATATACTTTATAAATAATTTTTAACTCTTTCCAATCAAAATCCAAGATATTCTTGATGAAGCAATTTTACTGTTTTAGTTGTGTGCAAAGCTATACCTAGCCGAAGCTTATCTTATCTTATTTTATACACATTCTATATGCAATGAAACGTAAACATAAAATGAACCTTAGATTGTTATTTGAAACAATGAATTTATCATGTTGTTCTCTTACAATAAATAACAAACAATAAAAAAATTTTACCAAATTAAATTGTTTTATTTAATTTTGTTCAGTCAAGTTCTTTATTATTATTAATTGGTCCAACCTTTTTTAGCATTATTATGTACTTTAACCAAATATACTTTACAATAGTCACATGGAAACAAAAATTATACTGAGAAACCAGCATTAGATATCAGTAATTATTTGGAGAAAAATCATGTTTAGAAAAATTATAAAACATTGGATCCTGAAACTGTAGAAAATGATACATTTTTTAACTAAGACAAATATATTTAAATAATATTTACAGGCTTTCTAGGTAATAATTAATTAAATATATATCCGTTATTGAACTGGTAAAAATAATTTCAACCAATAAAAGACCTATACCCTGAACTACAGTGACTCAAAAGTTAATTATAGTTATAGCTCAATTATAAAAAGTAACAAAGTAATAAACAAAACTTTTCAACATAAATAACTAAGAATCTGATGCATGTAAACATATCTAAATTATAAAAAGTATATGAAATCAAATGCTAAACTCTTTAACAATGACTTAATGAAATAAAATAAAGTGTAGTATATTCACAAACTATCATTTACCGTTCTCTGAATGAGCTATGAAAGCCAGTGGACAGTGGTGGATAATTTCTTTCTTGTTCAAGAAAAACAGCTGCTGCTGCCTTCGCAGGAGTTAATATTCCATCAGAATTTGAACTAAATGAATTATGTTCTCCACTTTTTGATACTAGCTGTGGAGAACTGATCTGTTTCACAGATGAGTGTATTAACTGCTCTTCTGTGCAATCATCAAGGACTTCTTCACTGGAAATATTCAAGTCCGTTTGACGTACATTAACTTGATGAGTTTGGCTGTCGCTGAGAGTACGAGTATGAGCAGCACCATTCCGTGAAAGAACGGCTAACTTGGTATCGCGGTGGCTGCCATCGAGGGAGATGTTCGAAAGAAATGTTAGGGCGGCCAACCTTCTACGTGAATGATTCTTTTTTAAGGCTGCTGCCATTCCACGGTTGACCGTGTTGACAGAGTGGTAGTGAGTACCAATGTAAACGACCAGGAAAGAAACGAACTCCCAACAATTCTGTTCTCAAACGAGGACGACTACTAGGATCACAATTCATCGTCACCAATCGTATTCTTAGTCCTGACATTTCGTACTAAAGTTCCCGCACAGCGCACGTAACAACATGTACCGGTGTCACTCGTCATCGTACTGTTTCCTTTCATAAGATTAAAAAACAAATCCTACTACCAATGAAACAACCTTTCTTCCTACTACTTACATTCCTACTACGCAACACTACGACCCATCCTTCTTTTAGTTAACTAATATCATCTATCTCCTTCTGCGACTGCGCATACTCTTACGTATAGTAACATAGAAACGCAAGCATTTTCTAGAAATATTATTTTTCTTTAAATTTTATTGTACCATTTTCGCATAAAAATTTTATTTTCATAGGTTTTGTTAACTTTTTAATGCATTTTACATTTTGCAATTACATATGTTGGTAGATTAATGACATACTTTTAAAAAGACAACAAAATTAAAAGAATAACAAGAAACAATAAAAGAAATACAATCATTATAACAAATTTTTGAAGTTATCAACCTTCAATACATATTTTCTGTATTTTGCTCTGAATTGTTATTATTTAGCAATTTCGATATATTAAGACCACGGATAAGATATTTTATAGAACAATCACTCAATGCGCTTTTTGTTGTACATGTCGAGAGCTCTGTTCACCGAGATAACGTATCAATTATATGATATGTTTTCATTTGTTCTGCACATCTTAGCTTTGATTAATTAATAGAGATGGCGTACGAAATCACTGACAATGATTTATCGTAGTGATTACAAAATCATGATCATGATCGTGATAAAACTTCACTCATGATCGTGATTGGGAAAATGGCGTTTTAACAGCGGTTCAATTTAACTGTAATCGTTTGTATTCCGCTGATACCCCTTAGTGAAAATTCGAGAATGTGACTTTAATTTGTACTATTATTCATATTAAGTTTTTATATATTTATATGACATTCTGTATTTACTTATATTATATATTACTTTAAAAGATAGTAAGAAATAAGTTACAATTTAAAACTAGAAACAGGTTAGTTTTGTGTATACAAGGTGTTCGGTTACTGGTGGGCATAATTTCAAGGAGTGGTAGTTGGAATGATGCTGAACAATTTTTTCTTTTATCAAAATGATGACTGAGGCTTTGTTTTTGAATTATTAACGAGAAAGACTGACTCATCAGAGCGCAATAATAGCGCGCACCCAGGCGCGAAAACGACAGCTTCAAGCCTGATGGCTGAGCGTGATCGTGAACAAACACGTTTGCACCGTGACAGTGTAATTGCTAACAGAAAACTACTACGTGAACGCTAAATCAAATTACGAATAAAACACTTAAGAATAAGAATAACTAATTATTTGTTATTAACTTAAATCAAGAAAAACGATTTTATTCGATACTTGTATTCGTTATTTGAAAGTTATAAGAAATAAAATATCGAAAATTGTTGTCGCTCGTTACAAAAATGCAAAATAACAAATGTGTTAATACCTGTCTACTTTAAATTCGCAAAATATGTAGAAATAATTGAAATCAAACACACCTATTTTTTAAAAATAATCCTGCTTTTGTGAAAACGTATCCTTGTGACTGGGTCATTTCACCGGTCTTGACCTTTCATAAAAGAAGATACACATCGCATAACAGCTGTTGTCGCAGCTAGGTCAATGAACTCACTTTACTTCATGTTTCATTGTAAAACTTTACTGTTACTTTCCACCAATTACCCAATGTAATAATCACAGGAGAAAAACACAAATGAAAACGCGCGAACAATTATTCAAAATAACTTTAACCATTTCTCATTTTTTCCTCAATGTTGAACACCGAACGCAGTGTCCTGAACTGTCGATCGTAACGCGATCAACATCCTTGACAGAAAAAAACACGAAAGAAAAAGAAAGAGAAAGAAGAGGAATCGAGGGGGTCACGCCGATTGAGTTACGATTGCCATTTTAGGATAAAACGTTCGGAGCGAAGTAAAGTTTACTGACCTGACTGTGACAAGAGATGTTATACGATTTACACCTTTCTTTACGGAAGGTCAGGTCCGATTAAATGAGCCAGTCACGACCACACATTTTCACCGAAGCAGGATTATTTTTAAACAATAGGTGAGTCTGATTTAAATTATTTCTACATGTTTTGTGAATTTAAAGTAGACCGATGTTAATAAATTTGATAGTTATTAAATTTAAAACCTTTTCTGATGAATAGAAAAGTTATTTGTCCTTCAAAATGTGCGAATTTGTTGTTTTGTATTTTTATAACAAGAGACAAGAACAATTTTCGATATTTTATTCTTAATTTCTTTCGAATAACGATTACAAGTATCGAACAAATTCCATTTACTTGGTTTAAGTTACCTAACCTAACAAATAATTAGTCTATCCCTTATCTGTAAATAATGCATAATCGGATCGTATTCTTAATTATTTTATTCCTTATTTGATTTAACGTTCACGTAGTAGTTTTCTGTTAGCAATTACATTGTCACGGTGCAAACGTGCTTGTTCACGATTACGCTCAGCCGTCAAGCTCAAAGCTATCGCTCTCGCGTCTGGGCGCGTGCTATTCTCGTGCTTTGATTAGTCAGCGTTTTTCGTTAATAATTCAAAAACTAAACCTCAATCTTCATTTTGATAAAAGATAAAGTTATTCAGCATCATCCCAACTACCACTCCTTGAAATTATGCCCACCAGTAACCGAAAACCCCGTACATTAGTTTAGTGAAGAATGTTTTGAACATTCCTGAAATGAAATTTAAAGAAAGTGAAAACTTATAATTTATTTATTATTTTTAGTTTTTCCTTGTCTTTCTCCTAATGAGAAAATTATATTAACGTTGCTTTTAGACCATATTATAATATAATCTGTAAATATAATTCGAAGAATCACGAATTACTGTGAAAAATCATCGTGATTAGGTATGAACGTGTTCGAATCACTCGTGATTCAAAAGTAGTAGTTCATGCCGTCCCTGCTGATTAGTTAAAACGAATTTTGTAATCGTGAGCAACGCCTTTGTGATATTTGTAATACTGGGTGTATATACCCTGTGGTCTTTTATTTTATATATCTTCTATATCATCAATTCTTTGCCTTATTCACATATCTTTGTTCACTACGTATATAAGTCACGGAGTGGAAAACATATAGAAAAGAAACAGCACTAAGTGATAGCGAGCTCATTGAAGTTAGTCAAATTGCATAAATTAGAAATGATCTCTCGTTCAACGAAATATAACGCCCCTTACTATTTTCGTGTTGCATCTTCATATCACATGTGGTCCCGACATATCAATTGGGGATGAAATTACACCACAGCGATATTAGTGGTTGGAATTAAAATTAGAAATGTTGATTACTTTAAACAATGAAAGAGACGATGAAACAATGAAATATATTATGTCACAAACAAGGTATAAAATAATCGTATTATGTATTACATCGGTCCCACGTATTGGGCGTTATCATAACCCCTTACACATGATATTATATGTTTAAAATAATAATGCTGCTGACAAGTACGAATTATATGTTATATATATACATATATATATATATATATATATATATATATATATGTGTGTGTGTGTGTGTGTGCAGTGTCTACAGGTGTATATATATTTAAATTTTTAATAATTTAAAAAAAATTTATATATATATATATATTTGTATTCGTATCGATCATATTTGTATTTCTTCGAAGAAATTACATTAAGAACTAAGTTTTCCTTTTTATACATATATTAAATAAAGTATTCTTACATTCATGAACAATTCTAATTGATAATTTCAATTGACAAATCTAGTTTCTATAAAACATTGTGTTTTTTTAAAAAGACCGCCATATTTTCAAAATGTACATCGATGTAAAATAAAGGGAAGTATATGTAAGTTTATGTAAGGATTTCAAACTTGTTAAATTGATCAAGAATATAATTAATATTTACATATTATTCCTGTCATTATAAACTTATACATAAGTTATTCTATATTAAATAACTGTATAATATACAAGTTAATACAATGCTGTATTAGCAGAAAACTAATCTAAGTAATATAAAAATGTTAATATTATGTAAGGAGATTCATTAAATTATATACTTTATTGTATCAAATATATCGAACTAAAAGACTAGCAATAAGAAAACAAATATTATGTCACATTATTTATTTCAATTATTAAAAACTCATTTCAGATCAATTATTTTTCGCTATTTATCTATTATGATATAACTTTATAGAAAATTTTGAAATTAAACAAAGATTATTATAAAGTTAGCTACTGTAAACTTATTTGTATTTATAACTTATACTTTCAATTTTTTATGTATTTAACTTGTCTAAATTTATAACAGTTTATGACGTGAAATACTTTAAATATAGTCTATAACATTTGCATAAAATGACGAGAAAAATGATGATAAACATTGAGAATACCTTAAATCAGCTAACACTAAAATGTTTCTCATTTATACAAATCGAATTATTCACACAATTATTACACAATTTTTTAAACAATGTGACAATCATTTGAATGACATTAAAACTAATTTCTGTAAGCAACAAAATTTGTACATTTTGTAAGTAATTATAAAGAAATTTATATTTAATTTACACAATTATAATAGAAAATTCTGTAAACTCTGAAATAATCTAAAAGGACATTGCAACGAGAGTAATATCCGATTCATTTAAATATATAAAGTCATCCTCGCTGTGTTCTCAAAATAAATAATTTCACCAATTTATTGTGATGATTAAACAAATAATTAACAATCATAGTTTGAACAGCCATAATTATGCTAAATATTGATTTAGTATCCATAACTAAACGTTCAGGCTAGATTGCATAGGAAATCCTAAGATGGTTATAAATGCTGCCATCGTAGTGATATAGGAGTGCTTAAAGTTTCAACAGCCCTTGATATGGATTCATACAGTCCATGTCCCAACCATGTCTGATTCAATTGTTTATACAGATTATGACACAATCGTAGTGGATTTCCTCTTCGTAATCCTTGATCAGTTTCTCCATACTCATCAAGGTAAGGTGGACAAGCAAAGAAGCCTCGATTTGGTATTCTCAAGTAAAGAATTTCACATTCTCGTATTCGCAAAAACAATCCTACACCCGCGCCGCATTTACTTGCATGATATGTACACGCACCAACCATTTCATTGTCCAATTCAAATTGGCAACAATAACTTTGGGAACATAACATCTCTCCGCAAACAAGACACAGTGTCGGAGTCTTCGAATCTTCTCGAACGCTGTTAGGACATGTGAACGACGATATCATATTTATTAGTTCACTATAATCCTCTGGAAGCTCCACTAATTTGTTAACTTTCAAGGGGTTTTTTATTATCGTGACTGTTCTAGTACCAGATAAATGCATCTGAACAGTAGGATGACTTATCCAAATATCGGTCAGTTTTATAATTATATTTAAATTTGGCTTTACTAAATCATCACATGTTGTGGGTAATCCTAAATATGCACAGATATTTTCATATGTAGCTCCATATGGTTTAGTTAAGTCCTCTGGTGCTGGAACATCAGTTATATAATGAAAGTAAAGTGCGCAACATCTAAGAAATGGCAAACAAGCCTCTTTTACTTGTTTCCATATAGTAGCAGCTGTTTCAGTACCAACATTAATGTTTAAAGTTTGAGCCAATGTTAGAATGGATTCCGAGTGTGTATTTTCACATTCTTCTTCACTATCTATATCCATTTGTTTGTTAAACTCTAATGTTAATAATATTTGAACTATAAGAGATATAAATACAAGCTGCAGGGCATAAAATTCACATACTCCACCCGTAATTATTGATGGTGGCATATCAAATTTTGTACTAAAAAGGCTTGATAGTGAATTAATTAAAGGAATAAGCACTCCAAATGGATCCCAGTCTAAAATACTTGCTCCTTTATCTGGATTATTTAATAATAATGTCAAAAGAGAAAGAGCATGATGTCCAATGGTATCTTTATTTGCCCATGTTAAATTTGTACTAGCACCATTTACACATGTAGATCCTAAAACAGCTGAAATCCTAGCAAGTCCTTCTAAATTATCTCTCTGTCTAGATGATAAAGCACCTAATAAAGGTTTATCCATATCCTGAAGAAGAGATTCTATAGCATGAATACTATATGCTGTTGATTTCCATGCTAATAATGGTAGCCTAGAGTCAGTTTCAAGAAATTTAGTACCATATTGTTTTATGTATGTTGCTTGTGCAAAAAAATGAATTGTAGATACTAAATTTTCAGAAAGTGTTACACCTGATTGTCCATAAATCGATTCAAAAGTCGTCGCCACATTTCCAAGCTCATGACGAATAGCTTTTATAGGACATAAAAGTGATCCATCGTCTAAAGAGCCTAGAGGTTTAGTATTTACGCAAATCGGACACACAAAATCGTTATTTTCCTTACTAGATTGTGCTTTATACAATTTTCCACTTGGATTGCATACTGTGATTTTTAAAGCTTCTAGCCATGTACCAAAATCAAGTTCAGGTTGATTTTGTGGAGTTGGTTGTAATGTTCCCAAGGCTGGTAAGAGAGGTAAGACAGTATTACTAAGACATTCACAAAGTGGGCAAAGGTACTCATGTTTCTCCACATCGAAACCTGCAGGTTGTCGTACACGAAATGGTCTTCTATTCTCTCTAATAAGAACATTATTAAAATATTTTTGCCAACAATGAACGTGCATTACATGACCACAGGTACTAGTATGCGGTGATGCTCCTAATTTTGAAGAAAGATATAATGGGGTAGATTCCTCAATATTCATCAGCGAAGATCTATTCTGACACAGTACCGTGGATTGCTGAACATATGCAGCCAATACCATCGCTGGTCCAGTTGCCGTTACAATTTGATTTTCTTGGCATAAAATACAAGTTTTATAAGTTTCTTCTTCACACATTCTTGATGTTTGTCCAATACCAACAGCAACAGGTGTTTTTTGAGAACATTCGCTCAAATTCATACTAGAATCTCGGTCATTAGACTTATTCACATCTAAAGCAGCTTCTTCAAAAAGTTCAGCGTTTTCTTTCATAAAATTTTTTTGCATAGCGGCCATTTGTGCCATTATTCTTGCTCGTTTCTCTGCTGCCATTTTGGTTCTCCATTCCTTATCACTTTCAACATTTTCAGTTGTAGTTTCTGTACAGGGTACAGCTGCTGTACTAACTTCCATTGCTGTATAACCAGCAACTTCCCTATATTTCGTTAAGACCCAAGTTAATAAATCTTTATATGCTTCTACACGTGGACTGTTAGATAATTCTTCTAACAACTTGCAAATTTTCCATTTAGCAGCTCTTGCCGTAAAAGCAAAGAATGGATAATAACCAGATTCTTGTTCTTGTAGAGCATACCCAATAAGATGTAAAATTTTATGTATTTGTGATTCTGAGAATCTACGAGGTCTACAATTAAGTGCTCTCTCTAATACAATTTGCATAATATGTAACATGACATCGCATTGTAATAAATTGGTAACTAAACTAAACACTTCTGTCAATTTAGGAAGTTTAGGAGGTGGACAACATTCTAATTCTCCTAAAGCTTTTCTCCGTTTTCTTTGAGTTTCTTCAGAGTTGCTTACTTCTTCTTTTGTATAGTGATAAAAGAATACATTATATTCTGAATATAAATGAGGTTTTAGTTCATATACTCCTTTTGCTCCTGATCCTTGTGAAGGTTTTTTGAAATCTGCAACATCGTGTATTACTCTTTCCATTTCCGTTTCCCAATGTGTATCGTCTGATAATGTTTTAGTAAGCTCGGAATGAGACAGAGGTTTAATACACAGTTGTTGAATTATTTCTTTTTTCAAAATATCATCAGCGGTAACCTGTCCAACTCCAAGTACATATCTCTCTCCAATTATTGTAATAAGTAATCCTAAAAATTCTTCGACCAAAGTTTGCCTAATACTCTCATCTTCAAGATGTTTAACAGCATTAACATCAAAATCTAAACTTGCCCACTGTAGAAGATTATATTTATTCAGAACATGAATTAAAAATTCATTGCTTTCTATCAAAGATGCTCCAGCTTGAAGTAAAATAATATCTTTATCTAGCATTTCGGATCTGCATTTAACGTTGTGATAGAAATATAACTGATTTAACAAAGAATATCCGTTTCTTTTCCACATACCACTATGTACTTGTGCAATCATTACTTGAGTAGCTATTACTGGTTCAATAATTTGCTCCAATGTTGGTTTCGTATGATTAATAAATTCCGCACATTGAAAATGTAAATCATGTTTTTCAAGATATGGGAAAAGACCAGCTAAAAATCTGGAAAGTGGTAGGTGTATAGATACTGGCTCAGAAGATACGTCATACTGAAAACACGTTGCACTGTGATCTGCTAATTCTCTCACTTGGGGAGGTCCAATCTCATGTCCTGGTTGTTCATATAATCTCCTCAAAACCAATCTAAAAGCCTTTATTAAAACAATTTGATCCGAACCACACCATTGTAGTGCTAAACTAATAACAGGAGATAATTTAATATGTAAATTGAATGCAGATTCCCATTCAGGTTCATATTCCATATGTTGACCAACTTGTCTCGCTACAGCATCCATACACTGCATGCTACTAAGCAATGTGAGTAAAAGTGAAAGTCCTTGTAGAAAACTTTTCCTTAATTCATCTGTCCAAACATCTGGTTTGGAACTCAGTAAATATCGTAAATCCTGAAGCATATATAGAGCTCTTTTAAAAGCAGTATTAGTAAGATCTCTATCTATAAATTCCAATTTCCCTGCTGCGTTAAACTTGCGTGAACTTTCCGAAATAAATGTATTTAACAAGATAAACAGTACATCATGATGGGCAATTAGATGGTGTGCCAGTGTTGGAACTGTAAATAATTGTACAGAGAAAGAAACAATAGAAACTGAATGATCATGATCATCTCTGACGTAATCTTTCATAACAGAGCCATAATTATAAGTAAACACAATTGCAAAAGCTTTCTTGCTTTCATATTCCATAAGCATTCCAGACATTAATAATCTGTGCCATGCTGTTCTTGCAGATTTCCATAATTGTGAATCCCTCATAAGTATACCTTCTACAATAGAAATAACTGGTAATTTTGTATTGAGTGCAACATTACTAAATAGCACTCTGAACCCCTCACAAGGACTTATAAATTGTTGTAACCAATGTAAAAGCTTCATAGCAAATATTTGATGAGCAATTACATGAACATGAACTACAAGGACTTTTAGCATTCGATTATTATATCTTGAAGGAAATTTTTCAATATCATTTTTTAAATCCTTGCAACGTTGAAAATCAGAGCATTCTACAACAGCTCTACCATCCCTATCAACACTTGTTACAAATTCTAATGCATCTCTTTGCGAACAATTCATAACACGTGTAAGTGTTGCAATTACTTGATCGAACGTATGTATTTCATCGTTAAACAGAACTGTACAATAATGATCCAAAGTCGATGCTAATGACAAAGGATTATCATCAGTTTCTTTAATGCATAAATCAGCAGGTAATCCTGGTGTATGTTCTAAAGACAATATTTCATAGCAATACCTTAATACTGCTTCAAAAGTTACTACTGCTCTTTCTGCTATATCTCCAGGTAATTTATTTCCACGAGATTCTTTAGCTTGAATTCCAGCTAAATGTATATTACAAAATGGATCTCTTTTCCAAGCTTCTATATCACCACAATCACAACATCCACCACCACAAGAGGTTCCCATTCTATACTTATGATTACGATGAGCTGACTGTTTAAAACAATCCAGGCACAAGACACACGTTGAATCTACACCACATTCTCTACAGCTATATGTAGCTTCTCCCATTTTGAATACTTTACCACATATCACATTATCTGTTTGACTTATTTGTTTCAATACAACCTGTGGATCTCCGTTACAAATAAACTCTTCTAAGGTATTATAAAGTATTTTTTGTGCCTTTTCTTCATCAAAATTCCAATCTAAACAATTACTATCTGGTTCTGGACTATATATTTTTGGAACCCAAATTCGCCAGTGTTCCTTAAAATGAGTACATGATAATACTCCTTTATTCATTTTTTCCATCCATATATTTACACATGGATGACTAAAATTTGGAAGAACAGACGAAATTGATGACAACTCCATATCCTCAATAGTTTGATGTTCGTTATTCATTGTGATAAGTTAAATTGCCAAAATAACGTATACTGAAATAATAAATATTTATGTATTAACGTTTGTTTTATAATTTTAATATAAAAATATTAATTTTTAAAAAATCAATATAGTATGTAATTTATTAAAATTAATCTTTATTTATCACTAATTAAAAATCTTTACAATATCAATTGTGTAACATAATATTATTCTACATACCAATAGCTTAGTGCATAAATATTGTATGTCTATTTCTCATAAAATTTGAATTTTTATATGCAATAAATAATTAACTGTCTCTATATGCTACATTAAAGTCACATGGATATCGACTATATAAATTTGTTAATAACATGTTTTTTGTTGTATGCTCTTTGATCTATTATTCTGGTTGCATAAATATTTATAGAATATTCATAATGTAGATTCTAATTTATATTTTTAATTAGATATTTTAAATGACAATTGTATTACATATGTAAAATAATAAATACAGTGCACAAAGTATTTATGCAATATAATATTAAACCTTTAAATCTGTCCTGCTCTGTAACACTAAGAGTGGACATACAATATTGTGATTTAAGCCACTGACATATTAATTTAATACAAACTAAATAATTTTGCATCTATTTCTGTTCATCTACATTTAAATATTAACAATATTTTGAGACTAACACATTATTTACATTATATTTTAATAACATATATGTATATATATATATATATATATGTTATTAAAATATAATATATATATCTGATAAATATTGTAATACTAACCACAATAATACACAGGATCAACACACTTCTTAATATAATGTACCAACAAAAGGCAGATGCATCATATTATACATTTTACATTGTTATTTGATCCACTATGTAAACATTAGGTACTCAAAATCATTCATAAAATCCTATAAAATGAAATACCCTAATCCATACAAATTATGCGGTTTGGTTTAGTTTCATACAATGCTTTCATTTTTACTCAATCATGATCTGAAAGTGATAGGTTACCAGGGACTTATAGACATAGTATACACACGACATATTACTGCTTTTTTTACTTGTATTAGAGAATGTTAGTAATTGCGTCTAATTTTTTATATCAATTTATCAAACATGATATTTGAATTATTTAAGAAATCAAAAGGCTATTAGTTTTATAAAACGACATTAATTACTATATCATAAAATTTCATATTCTTGACAAAACAAAAATTTCGACTTCAACAACTATTTTATAAAGGTAAGCAGTCTTTTCACTAAACAGAACTATTTTTAACTTTTTCTGAAGACGATACTTACTGTTATGACGATCAGGCCAAGGTTAATAAAAGATATTGAAAGTTCTTTGTTATACA
This sequence comes from Megachile lagopoda, assembly GCA_036983795.1. Taxonomy (NCBI): domain Eukaryota; kingdom Metazoa; phylum Arthropoda; class Insecta; order Hymenoptera; family Megachilidae; genus Megachile; species Megachile lagopoda. The sequence continues at coordinate 355,294 of CM072786.1, forward strand.
AATTCTGTAGATGACTTTTTCAATTACGTATATAATAACGCTTTGAAATTATCGTTTTGTGATAATCACACGTTTGCGTCAAAACTCGTATTCTCGACAATCGCAATCAAACAAGTTTTGACATCTTAAAACGTAATGATAAGCAATACTTTTGCACAGCTGCTTGAACAATGCACAAAATGGCTTCTGAAGTTTTAGAATCCAAAATTACATGTGTATTAGATGCGCTTTCGCTCCAATATTTACTTTTGATTACAGCGCCACTAAATACTACTGAAGTGATCCTCAAAGTGATAATATGGAACCATATCCGCAGTTTCACTGGTTACCGCCATACTAATTTAAACCAGAAGAACGACAAAGAGAATTATGTGATTAGAAGAAGAAGATACCAGTGACCTTAAGTGGCGGTAAAATTAAAATCTATTTGTATGAAGACGAACTTTTATAATAAATTAATAAAGTACATATTTTTATTATCGTAATATGAAATACGAAAGAGATTTAAATTCATATTTGTAAAAATTATTTATTTTTATCACAAAATTGATATTACATCAACAGAAATATCTATTCTACTATTTTATCATAAAAATTCTATGGAAAAATAGATTTGAATTTCATCGCCATTTGAGGTCACATCCGGTTTAGATTAGTATGGCGTAACATTTTCCTATTATTCTCTTAAGGACCACTAATGGATATCTATAGAGCTTATACCATTTATAAGCTCTAATATATATCTATATAAAAAAAAAAGGAAAAAATGTTGAATTATGTGGAAATGAAGATAAAACGAACTTTGTTCGTTCAATGTAAATAAACTATAAGGACACGTGCAGATTGGCAATATATGTCGGTGCTCGTCTTGCTAGTTCTCTAGATGAACACCGACGTATATTTCCCCGAGACTCTTCTAGTGTTGCGTGTTACCCTTGGTTACAAAGTGTGTTAGAACCAATCAGTGACAATATGCGCAAACGAACAAAAGCTTTTCTTTCGAGAAGTACTTTTTAACAAAAGACTAACTATCGCAACAATATTACTTGTAATTTATTAATATATGAGTAATCACCTTTAGTACGAAGTTTTATTATTGCAGGATTAATTTCCTTGCTTTGAAAATAAGCTCCCCCTATATAACTATTTGTCTAAATACACAATAGTGATTGAGTTTTAACTAGCTGTTGTTTACTGAATTATTTAAATAGTATATAATAAATTATCAATTATATACAATGAAATTGTTTTAATTAAGCGTATAAAAATGTTAATAAAAGTGTAATAAGTAAAAAGTGAAAACTAACCAGCAAAACAGGTATATGTGTATATAAATTAAAGTAAATGTGTAAATAATATTAAATTATATAAAAATTACTTGTAGAAATAGTTGTATAACATATGGAATTAAAATTTGAGTTTAGAATAATTGGAATGAATTAATTTAACTTTTAAATACAAAAAAATATTATGTGTTTATAGGAAAGTAAACATGGCTTTACGTACATATGGTGATAAACCTATAAGTTTCCAAGTGGAAGAAAATGGAGAGTATTATTGTATTGGATCTGAAGTGGGCAATTATTTACGCCTATTTCGGGGATCATTGTATAAACGTTACCCAGGAATGTTTAGGAGATCTATTACAAATGATGAACGTAAAAAGCTAGTAGAACTTGGATTAAGTCAACATGTACTTGCATCTAGCGTATCACTTTTAAGAGCTAGTGAGGTGGAAGATATTATTGAAGGCAATGATGATAAATATAAGGCTGTATCAGTTCATTCGACAGAGCCTCCAGCACCTAGAGAAGGAAAATCAAAAAAATCTATGCCTTGGGTGCCGAGTTTACCAAATAGTTCACATCTAGATGCAGTTCCTCAAGCTACACCAATTAATCGTAACAGAGTGCATAATAAAAAAGTCAGAACATTTCCTTTATGGTAAATGGTTATATGTATAATAAATTTTATATTTTATTACTGTAATTTATGTTATATCAAATATTTAGATTGTATTTGGATAACCAACATTCTACTATATAAGAGAAATTGAAAAGATATTTCCTATTATGTGTTATGTAAAATAAATAAAATTAAACATTTACTTTAGGATAAGTATAAATGCCAAGTTATAAGTATTACATATATTTTTTTAATTTTTTAGTTTTGATGACACAGATCCATCAGCAAATTTGGAAAATGCAGCACAACAGGAAATGTTAGTTCCAATTCGTTTAGATATGGAAATTGAGGGACAAAAATTACGGGACACCTTCACATGGAATAAAAATGGTACATTTATTTGTCTAATGTAATTATATATTATCCGCAAAGTATGAAGTACAGTAAGGTATTACATAAAAAATATTAATCAAACCAAAGTATTAGTTTTGTTCAAGTTTGTAATTAAAAAGAGAAGCAAAAAATAGGTATAAAATAATAGTTTTAAATCATTATGTATTCCCTAAAACTCAATAGTGTATATATTGCTTGGAATTTACACTTTGCAGATAATCTATTTATATCATGTAGTTTATATTGAAATGTGACTACTTTTAAAAATTCTGTAAAATAATACATTTTTTTCAGAAAGCCTTATAACACCAGAACAATTTGCTGAAGTATTGTGTGATGATTTAGATTTAAATCCATTAACTTTCGTACCAGCTATAGCACAAGCTATAAGACAACAAATTGAAGCTTTTCCACAAGAAACAATTTTAGAAGATCAATGTGATCAACGAGTTATAATTAAATTAAATATACACGTGGGAAACACTTCTTTAGTAGATCAAGTGGAGTGGGATATGTCTGAAAAAGAAAATAATCCTGAAAAATTTGCAATGAAACTTTGTGCTGAATTAGGACTTGGGGGAGAGTTTGTCACTGCTATTGCTTATAGGTAAATATAAACAATATTTATAATTGGCAAATATTTCAATAATAATATTTTAACAACATGTTAAAAAGTTAAATTTATGTTTAGTGTTCGTGGACAATTATCATGGCACCAAAGAACTTATGCATTTTCTGAAGCCCCTTTACCTACAGTAGAAGTACCTTTTAGACCACCTTCTGAAGCTGACCAATGGGCACCGTTTTTGGAAACATTGACAGATGCAGAAATGGAAAAGAAAATACGTGATCAAGATCGAAATACACGGTAAAAATTACTATAATATGTTAATCTTTACATAAATCTTACATACATTAATTATAGAATTTTTATTTCATTGTTCGTTTTTATTTCAGACGGATGCGACGTTTAGCAAATACTACACCTGGATGGTAAAATGTGTAAATTACATTGGTAAATTATATTGATAACAGTACTAAGGTTTGGCATTTTTTATATTGACTTGTTTAAGAGATATTTACTTCGAATTTATATTTTTATTTACTGAGTAATCCTATAATCCTATTATCCTGTTTACTGACTTTATAGTCGCTCTTTTAATTTCCATTCGACATCATATATTCAGTTACATAACATCAGATATAAAAAGTTTTCTGATAGTATATTTTAGTTTCTCTATTTATGAAATATAACTCACGTGATCATATAACGAAATATTCCCAGTAATGATAAGAAATTTGTAATACTATTCCATTCGTGTTTAATAATTGCTCTAATAAAAAACTAATCTAAAATGTTTTAATTTGACAAAAAAGTGGAAGAATATAGATAAAATTTAAATAAACGATTATGCATAAATTTTTATTTCATATTCATTTTATCATATCATCTTAATTTTTACCTTTAATTGTAAAAATGTAATTAATATTTGGTAACTTAGTAGTTATTAAAAAGTAATGAAATTGTAAATAAATTTTCAATTTTTTGTAACCCACCCAAAGTCTTAGAACGTTTTCTATAGTTTTCATGAATTAAATAAAATAATTGAAGAAAATGAGAACTTAAATATTTTTAAGCAAAAGATAAAATGTTATAAGATGAAAATATGTTTTGAAACAATATAAGAATAAATAAATTATGGTAATACGTAAAATAAAATTTATTTATTTTGTATCCAAAATTAAATTAATAAAATATTCGGATGTAACGTCAGCAATCGTTTTTACGTAACTAAAGTTTATTAAATACATTACTGTTTAATTTAATTAACGAAAGAAATTATAATATTGGTGTAAAGAATTTTGATCATGCGAGCGTCCAATTATTATTATACATCAAATATCAAGTTTATCATTTACAATTCTCAACCTATATGAGTAAAAGAAATTTTAGGAGAAGGGGAACTTGCTACGCGCATCGAAACATATAGATATTAATCGACTCAGTCTAGATACAACGTTTAACGGGTAAAGACTACCGGCAGACAGAAACGAAGTTAAAAGATGGATATTAGTTCGTTAATGCGCAAGCCGTCGCAACAACCAAGTACAATTTCGACATTCCGTAATAATCCTTTTCCTTCTAGGCCCTGGCTTATTGATAATGGAGCTGCAGCTGCTGCCGGTAATAGCGGTGCCAAAGGAATTATAGCTGGTATATGCTTTTTTGTTCGTAATATTTATTAAATTAGTATTACTTTTATAATTTATGTTCAGTGCACTTAGCCTACTATTTAAATAAGCTGATAAAACATGAGTGCTTTAACTAAGAGTGAGAAAGAAATATAAACGTATAAAAGTGTAAAGTAGAGAGAGAGAATGAGAAAGATAAACTTTGAGTCAGCGCATTTAGCATATGATAGATTCAAAGGTTGAAAAATATTTAACCTTGAAGGCACGAGCCAAAAAATTATTTTTTTCATTTATGAATGAAAATATTTATATATCTTTTATTTGAGGATACGACAACTTCCGTGAATGTTATTTTAATAAAATAATATACATATTTTTTAATAAAAACAGTAAGTAAAATATTAATAATTTATGTCTTAGGGGGTATTACTGGTGGTATAGAGATATGTATTACATATCCAACTGAATATGTGAAAACACACCTTCAGCTTGATGGAAAAGCTGGAGCTGGTAAAGAATATTCAGGAATATGGGACTGTGTAACAAAAACTATAAAAAATCGAGGATTTTTTGGCCTATATAGGGGTCTTTCAGTGTTACTTTATGGTTCCATACCAAAATCAGCTGTACGTTTTGGTTCCTTTGAGACAATAAAGGGTGTACTAGTGGATGCAAACGGAAATCTTACTACTCAAACGAGTTTCATAGCAGGATTATGTGCTGGAGCAAGTGAAGCTATTTTTGTTGTTACTCCCATGGAAACTATTAAAGTAAAATTTATTAATGATCAAAGATCTGCTAATCCAAAATACAGAGGATTCTTTCATGGAGTGACAATGATCACCAAAGAACATGGTAAATAGAATATTAATAATTTAATTTTTAAAATAAAACAAATTATATACAATATAATTTGCACATATAACTTGATTGAATATGTAGATATGTTTAAATTCAAACAGACAAAACGAACTAGAAATTTAATTATGCAGTAGCCTGAATATGAATGTAAGTTTACCTTGAACTATGAACCTCGTCAACTTCATGTAAGAAAATAAGCTCATATATCAATGGTTCTCAGTTTATACTTGCAAGAATGCAGTAATAAGTATTTTACATTTATACTGTTTAATTATGCTTTATTATAAATTTTGGCTATTTTGTGTCTTATAATATTAATTAAATAATATAGAATGTAATTAAAATTTTTAGTCATAATGATATAAACTATTTGTAGGTTTTAATTGTATAAATCATATGAAAGTATTATAAAGTGATATAAATCTTATATACATAATTGTTTGTTTAGGGCTTAGAGGTATATATCAGGGATTAACACCTACTATATTAAAACAAGGAACAAATCAAGCAATGAGATTTTGTGTTATGGAGACATTGAAAGATTGGTACAGAGGTGGAGATAAAAATGTACCCATTCCAAAATTAATTATTGGTGCATTTGGTGCATGTGCTGGGGCAGTATCAGTTTTTGGAAATACCCCTATTGATGTTATAAAGACTCGAATGCAGGTACGAGTTTCATGTATCTTACATCTTCTATAAAATTATAATTTTCTATTTAAGCATAAGTTATTAAATGTAAATCATATTTTTAGGGCTTAGAAGCCTCAAAGTACAAAAATAGTGTAGACTGTATGATTCAAATATGGAAGAACGAAGGTCCAACTGCATTTTATAAAGGAACCATTCCAAGATTAAGTAGAGTATGCCTAGACGTTGGTATAACTTTCATGATTTATGATTCCTTCATGGAAATATTTAATAGAATTTGGCCTTGAAAGTTACTTTTGTAATTATATTATTTAAAAATATCAATGCATGTGTAGCTTTCATAATTTAATAGTTATATTTGTAATAATATATTTCTAAAAATGTTTTTTATTTTAAATATGTTACTACAGTATGGATTTTAATGTAAATTGAAGAACATAGAATTATACCAAAGGTATACTTGTAATATCAATATTGAAAGCTACAGTTGCATAGAGCACAAATTCCGTTATACATATATTTTTTTATGTACATTTTTATTTAACATAGAACCTATGCACAAGTGGAAGATACTAATGTGAATTAAATTCACAAAAAATTCAATTGTGCCTAGAATTATTGTTTTTGCTGATTGTACATCAGTTCATTAATATTGTGTAAAATATTATTAAATATTTAACATTCCTATATATTCGAATCTTCGAATAAATGTTTATAATATGAAAATGTTTTGTACGTAATATGCATAAGTCATGTATATATACGTGTATATCATCTATTCTAGAAAATAATGTACAGTTTTGGTACAGAATAAAAAATATTTATTACCTGAGCGAAGGAAAATAGATTTATTTTTGTATTATATGTTTTTATCAATTACAGTGTATGTAATAATGTTGAAATACTGTAGTAGGTAATATTAAAATCTATAAAAAATTGTTTACTAAAATCAGATATATGTGTACATTCCAAAAAATATAACACTCTTCGCTCAGATATTCTTTATATCTCATAGAGTATAAAAAGTTAATTACAATGGCTGTGACATTCAAATGAAAATCAACATGTAAAAAAGTTCAGAATACATAATTTTGTAATCTTATAAGAAATGCAAAATATCTATTTTATTACTTAAACCACTGAAAACTATTGTTCACAACATTTTGTATTATTTATACAACAAAATATATATCTTTATAGTGCTGTTTTTAAATATGTTTACAAAAACCCTGTTAAAATCTATAATGCTAACAGTTTAACAATATCTTTATATCTAAAAATTTACAATTTTATATAGATATCAATATTTATGTTCATAAGTGAAATAATTATTTATGATAATTATAATTTTATGAACAATATTTATACTTGCACAAATTCTAATGAAAAAATTATATTACTGTTTAGAGCACATTATACACATGTTCCTAAGGTACATTGCACGACATTCTGTGTGTATTATTGAAAGGACGTATTTAAACAAGATGTTTACAAAACTAATCTAAGATGTGTATTTTAAACATGCATGTACATATGTACATGTAGTTTCCATAAGCTATAGATATAAGGCCCAGTATGCAAGAGATACAGAAGCAAGCAGTGCCGACCTCACTCTGGGTTCAAGGGGGGGCCCGGGGTCGCATTCCAAGATGGCTGTGTCTGAGGAATGCAGTGGGTGCCCTCCTAAGACGCCTTCCTCCCTCCTTTTTTTTTATTAAACTATTTCACCTATCCTAACGAATACTTTGATTACTAGGGCGAAGTAGTTATGTCAATTTGTAGCCGACGAGTGTCATTTAAGTTTGAAAACAGTACCCTGTGAAGGATAAATGTAAATGAGAAAAAGAAAGGTGATACGGGAACTCCTAGAAAGGGCCTATACTGTAAAATATATGGTCTTATCTAATGAAGCTTCCTCGCCACAGATAATGCTTATGCAGGAGGATGCTACCTGCTCGTCTTAAGCAATGTCTCATAGGGATATCTCTGAGGTAATAAGAACTTTCGAAATATACCCTGATGAGTATTATTATTACAGTTTATTATTCAAATTGTTTAATTGTACATATTTTCCTTAAATCTTACGAAACTTAATATTTATAATTTTGATATTAAACTATACATCTTGGATTATGATTATATACATGCCATGTTATATGCAATAGTACTAATATTACAAATTTGAGTTGCAATAATACTAACAAATAGAAGACTTACTTAAATTTACATTATTTGGAATATTGCTTTGAAGTGTATTATTTATGGAAATGTTTTTAAATATAATTATTATATTGGTAAATATTAAGCTTCTTATTATAATGAATATTATTTTGTTTTAACATTGAAGGTGGAGCCCGAAGGTACGTCGGCCTTGGCTGCTGGATCGAGATCTTTATTCTTAGAGACTGTACGTCGTAGCAATGCAGCATGTCAAAATGGTGACTATGCTCTTGCTGCAACTTTATATACAGAAGCCCTTGCTTTGGATCCACTCAGCCATGTGCTATATTCAAACAGGTCAGCTGCCAGGCTTAAAATGGGTTTATTTGCACTTGCACTTCAAGATGCTGTCAGAGCCACCGAACTTAGTCCTCAGTGGCCAAAGGTACATTTATTCATTCTTTAAAAATTATTTTTTAATTACCAATGAAACTTATTTTATTAATAGGCATATTACCGTCAAGGAGTAGCATTACAATGTTTAGGGAGACATGGGGAAGCTTTAGTTGCCTTCAGTACAGGTCTGGCACATGATCCTACTAATTGTCAGTTATTATCTGGTCTGGTAGAAGCATCTTTAAAATCACCATTACGTGCAACATTAGAACCAACATTTCAACAGTTACGAGCAATGAAACTGGATGAATCTCCTTTTGTTGTTATTTCTGTTGTTGGTCAAGAACTTCTTGGAGCAGGACAGTATAAAGCAGCAGCAGGTGTATTAGAAGCTGCTCTCACAATTGGTTCTTGTAGCTTAAAATTGAGGGGTTCTGTATTCTCAGCTCTTTCTAGTGCATATTGGGCATTAAACTCTTTGGACAAAGCTATCAATTATATGCAGCAAGATTTAGGTGAATATTAAAAATAAGTAAAAGGAAACAAGAATATATTAATAAAACATAGTTTTAAAGTTTGAGTAAAAATATTTGCAGGTGTTGCACGATCTTTAGGAGATACACAGGGTGAATGTAGAGCTCATGGAAATTTGGGTTCTGCATATTTTAGCAAAGGCAGTTTTAAAGAAGCTTTAACAGCACACAGGTATCAGTTGGTTTTAGCTATGAAGTGCAAAGATACTCAGGCTGCAGCATCTGCTTTAACTAGCCTGGGTCACGTTTATACAGCTATTGGTGATTTGCCAAATGCACTTGCATCTCATAAGCAATGTGTGCAGTTAGTAAAACAAATGGGAGATCGACTTCAAGAAGCACGAGAGATAGGTAATGTGGGAGCGGTTTATCTGGCAATGGGAGAATTTGAAAGTGCTGTTGACTGTCATACACAACATCTGAGAATTGTAAGACGTTTAGGAGATCGTGTAGAAGAAGCAAGAGCATTTAGTAATTTAGGTTCATCTCATCATTATCGAAGAAATTTTGGTCAGGCAATGGCATATCATGAAAATGTTCTAAGAATAGCTCAAGAACTTGGTGATAGAGCAATAGAAATGAGAGCTTATGCTGGATTAGGTCATGCTGCAAGATGTGCGGGTAAATATTTTTTTTTTTTTTATGAAAAACAATGACAAAATTAGTTTACTTACATAAGTTTTTTAACTATTTTTATTTAGGTGATCTTGCACAAGCTAAATTGTGGCATCAGAGACAACTTGATGTTGCTTTAGCTACAAAAGACAAAGTAGCTGAAGGACGAGCATGTAGTAATTTAGGAATAGTTTACCAATTACTTGGAGAACATGAAGCTGCACTTAAATTGCATCAAGCTCATTTAGGGATTGCTAGATCATTAGGAGATAAAGCTGGAATGGGTAGAGCATATGGAAATATTGGAAACGCGTATAATGCATTAGGATATTATGAACAAGCTATTAAATATCATAAACAAGAATTAACAATAAGTAAAGAGGTAAATTATTCAGAATATGAAATAACAAATAATTTTAACAGTGAACTTATACAATTAATTTTTTTGTGTAGGTTAATGACCGAAGCTCAGAAGCTAGCACTCATGGAAATTTAGCAGTAGCATATCAAGCTGTACAAGGTCACGAAGCAGCATTAAGACATTATAGAGCTCATTTAGCCATAGCACGCGAGTTAAAAGACACGGCCGGTGAAGCATGTGCTTTACTCAATCTCGCCAATTGCTTGTCATCTCGTGGTAGATTTGAAGAAGCAGTTCCATACTATGAAAATTATTTAATGCTATCGCAGGAATTACATGACGTAGAAGGGGAAGCAAAAGCATGCCACTTCTTGGGTTATGCCCATTATTGTTTAGGTAACCATCGTGAAGCTGTTAGATATTATGACCAAGATTTGGCATTAGCCAAGGATTTACAGGATAAATCTGGAATGGGAAGAGCTTATTGTAATTTGGGATTAGCGCATTTAGCTTTGGAAAATTTAGATACAGCATTGGAATGTCAAAAGTATTACTTGGGTAAGAAATTATATTTATCGGAAGTTATGGTAGACTGTCTGAAATATTGTAAATTTGTATATCTTTAATATCCTTTTTATAATCTTTTTATTTTGTATTTAGCTATTGCACACATGACTAAACATTTACCGGGAAAATTCCGTGCTTTGGGAAATATTGGTGATTGTCTTTTACGTTTGGGTGAAGCCGAAGAAGCAATAAAAATGCATCAACGACAATTAAACTTAGCCCGACAAGCAAGCGATCGTAGTTTGGAAGCTGCTGCTTATGGAGCTTTAGGTATTGCACACCGGACGATAAAAAATCTTGATAAAGCATTAGGATTTCATACTCAAGAATTAACTTTAAGACAAGAAGCTGGAGATTTACGTGGCGAGTGTAGAGCTCATGGAAATTTAGGTGCAGTACATATGGCGTTGGGTCAATACACTCATGCAGTAAAATGTTATCAAGAACAACTTGAACGAGCAAAAGAATTAGCAGATTCGGGTGTAGAAGCACAAGCTTTAGGTAAAAACTTAATTATAATACATACAAATTGTATAATTGCAATATTTATTATTTTCTTCTTCAAACAGGAAACTTAGGAATAGCTAGACTTAATATGGCACACTATGAAGATGCAATTGGATATTTTGAACAACAATTAGCAACGTTAGAACCATTGACGATGGGCACAGCTTTATTGAACAAAGCTAGAGCACTTGGAAATTTGGGAGATTGTTATGAAGCTTTGGGAGATCCAGAAGAAGCTATTAAATGTCATGAACAACAATTGGCAGCAGCTACAAAATTGAAAAGCATCAGAGAACAAGAAAGAGCATACCGAGGTTTAGGTCGAGCTCGAGAAGCAACTGGAAATTTACAAGAAGCTTTAGTTTGTTTCGAAAAAAGATTAGTGGCTGCTCATGAAGTTGATAGTCCAGAATCACGAGGTGCAGCCTACGGAGATTTAGGTAAAAATTGATATATTAATCTTAAAGATGAATTCATTTTTTGATGTGCGTTATGAATTTGCAAATGTTAATTTTATAGGCAGAGTGCATGCTGCATTAGGTAATCATGAACAAGCTGTCAGTTGCTTATCGCATCAACTTGCTCTTGCCAGGGGACTTGGAGATAAAGCTGCTGAAGCAGAGGCTGCTAGTGGATTAGGAGCTGTTCACTTATTAATGGATGACCCAAATTCCGCATTACGGCATCATCAGTTGGAACTTTCAATTGCTGAAGCTTTAGATGCAGCTGGATTACAAGCTAGAGCTTGCGCAAATCTAGGCATAACTCAAGAAGCATTGGGACAATTTGAAGAAGCTATAAGATTACAAGAACAGTCATTAAGTCTTGCAGCGGCAGCTGGAGATCAACCTGCAAGAGCAGCTGCGTTTTCTAGTTTAGGACGTCTTCATCATTTATGTGGTGATTTGTCACGAGCTTTGAGTTATTTACAATCTGGATTATCATTGTCTGAAGGATTGGGAAGAAGAGAGGAAGCTGCTAGATTAAGGCACAGACTTGGTCTTGTTCACTGGGAAGCTGGTGAAGCAGCTATTGCTGTAGAACACTTAGAAAAAGCGGCAAATTTATTAGAATCATTAGATGGAATTTCTTCAACTATTATATGTGGACAACCAAATAAATCCGAGTTATTATCAGAAACTTATAGAATGTTACAAAAAGTGCTAATTAGTTTAAATAGAGCTGAAGAAGCTTTGAATTGGGCGGAAAGATCAAGACGTTGTAAAAGTAACTGTTTGGATGATGCTGCGCATTACTCGGAGATCATTGATAGACAACGTGGGGTTATTTTGTATTACAGGTAACTCAAATTTATTAATAAATTATGTGTAAGCGACAATTCTGTAAAACGGTTAATATACAAAATAATGTTTCAGTGAAGTCGGATGTGAGTTGCATGCTTGGTGTTTAGCTCCCGGTCGTGGACTATTACGATTTCATTCTACTACTTTGGATGATGGCATAGGATTGGAAAAACGAGTTCTGCAAGCTCGAGAAGCTCTTTTAGATGAAACAAGTGAATTTATTGAAGAAACAAAAATACCGTCAAGGGGACATCATCTTAATGCTAGTTCATATAGTTTAAGTAGTTTGTTCAGTGTAGGATCAGTTAGTTCAAGAGCAGGAAGTGCTCGATGGGGACGAGGAACAAAAGGTCCTACGTGGCAATCACCATTACCAATTCAAGTACTTTATGATTTACTTTTAGCGCCATTTGAAGATCTCTTGCCACCAGCAAGGAAAGAATTAATTATGGTAGTAGAAAAATCGTTATATTTGGCGCCACTACCAGCTTTACAATCAAATCCCGGAGAAGATTATTTGTGTGAAAGGTTTTCTTTATTAGTTGTACCATCTCTCGCAGCTTTAAGAAAACGGTCGAAAACTCCTATGCCAGAAGGTGGTGCAACAGTAGCTGCATTAGTTGCAGGAAATCCTATACTTCCTGAAGAAGTTAGAGAAGAATATGGATGGTCTGAAAGTGTAACTTCTACTGAAACAGAATCTGAAATCGTTGCTGAATTATTAGAAGCCCGTGCTATAACTGGTAAATATCACAATTTCGCATTTTATTAAATGAACTATTGATCAATTTACTTATTTAATTTTTTATTGTCATAAATAGGGGCAGAAGCAACTAGGTCAGCTGTTTTAAGATCTTTACCTGATGCAGAATGTGTACACTTGACAGTGCCTGTATTTTGGAATTCTGCCAGTTTAGCGCTAACTGCTGATCCATGTGAAGAACCCTCTGTGAGACCAGAGTACCTGCTAAGTCATTCAGATATTTTAAAATTGAGAATAGCTGCTCGTTTAGTTGTCATATCTAGCGGTCACGGTTGGAATAGTACAGAAAATACTACTGTTACATCAGATGGCGTACAAAATTTAGCCAAAGCTTTATTAAATGCGGGTGCACAATGTGTACTCATAGGAATGTGGGCTGTTCCACCTACGGCTGGTAGTATATTATTACGAGCATTTTATAGTGCTATGTTACAAGGTGCTAGAGCATCTAGAGCATTAGCAGAAGCTATGCAAACAGTTCAGCATACAAGGCACTTTGCACACCCTGCAAATTGGGCTGGCTGGTTACTCATTGGAGGAGACGCAAGATTGTCAAACAAAGTATAAAATTAAAAACATTTATTTTTTAAATATATTTCTATATATATGAGAGTGCTAATAAATAATTTATTTAGGTTGCTTTGATGGGACAAGCACTTGCTGAATTACTGCGTGGCGGTCCTGAACAAAGCCGTGATGCTTTACGTGTGACGCTTCACTTGGTAGAGAAATCATTGCAACGAATACATCGCGGGCAAAAGAATGCTATGTATACAACACAACGTAGCATCGAGAATAAAGTGGGAGCAGCAACTGGTTGGCGAGAACTTTTAATGTCAGTGGGATTTAGATTTGAACCAGCTGGAAATGGAATACCATCTTCTGTATTTTTCCCACAAAGCGATCCAGAAGAAAGATTAACAAGATGTAGTGCAAGTTTGCAAGCACTGCTAGGATTAGGACCAGCATCATTGCATGCACTCGCTAGATTATTACAGGTAACTAATAAAAACCTATTTACTATAATATGAAAAATAATAATTTACTAGATTAAAAATAATTTTACATTTTGTAGGCACCAGAAGCAGCAGAAGATGTCATTGCGGCGATGAGAAGAGCTACTTGTGCTACTGAAGGTCAAGAAGTAACATTACCAGTACAAGTATGGAGAGCATCAGGATCTCATGAGTTATTTGCAAGTTTAGGGTTTGACCTCATGGAAGTTGGTCAATCAGAAGTTACGTTAAGAACAGGAAAACAAGCCTCGCGAAGAGCTGTTCAGTTCGCTCTTCAAGCTCTTTTAGCTTTATTTGGTAAGTTCATCTGTTAGTTATATATAATTGTAAATAAAGTAATATATTCTTAATTCATAAAAATGTCATTAGATACTCAAGAAGCACCTAAAAGTCTAACTTTAGACTCCAGTAGTTCCATGGAAAGCTTAGCTTCTGTCGCTCATATGGAAAAGAATGTTATAGAACGACCTCGATTAGGAGGTGCATTTGCAAATTATGTTCGACATCGAGGTGAACCAGATGGAAAAACTATGGAACCGCCAAATGTTCCAATTCCTACATCACGGCAAGCGTGTCAAAATGGAGGAGGTAATAATTAGATAAATTTAGTTTTGAATCAGAAGAAAATATAACATTTTTTAAATATGTATGTTTTCTAGGTGAATCAGATGTTGCTTTCACTCCCAGCCCTCCAGTAGCACTTAATTTGAATCACCAAACACGTATTAGAAATCTTTATCCTGATCAAAGTATAAGACCAGGTTCTAGTTCAAGTAGTTCAGTAACAGACTGGGATAATGGACATGCAACGGTTTTAAGGCGACAGCCATTACCACCGTTACCAGCCACTGTACTAGAAAGATTAAGCGTTAGAACAGAAATTGGATCTAATGCTCCTAGGAAACCTCGACATCCTACAGCAACAGAAGATATTTGTTCTCAAACAGATTCAACACAATCTGCTGAAACGCATAATCAAAATTTAAGAAACGTAGCTACATCACTTACAAGTTTAACGCGTGAATTAACACCTACAATTTCAGAGGTATATCACGAGCGAAATTTAGGATTAGGATTGGCACCGTCTTTATCAAAATTATTAGGAGAAGTAAGTTCTGTTCCTGAAAATGAAGAAAGTCAATCAACGCGAACAAATCACGATCAAACTCAAAACTGGATACACAATGAATCGGAATTATGCCGAAGAGATGAAGCTGATGGTAGATCCATTGCTGAATCACAATGTAGTGCTACCAGCTCTAACAAAATACATAGAAAAGCACCTCCTCCTCCAGTATAGATTATTTATATATTATTTATAAGGATTATGTAATACTTTAAATAAGAATAATAGCACTAGGTACCAAAGACTGGAAGATATTTTATTGGAAACAAATTTTCAATGTTTTGTGATCAGAGCTGGGAATATTTAATGGTAATACTTATTTTTTAGTGATATACTTATGCACTTCTGTTTAATTCTTGTATAACGATATATTTTCCAATATAAATATTAGTAAATGCCATTTTTATTTAAAGTAATAATTAATCAAATTTAGTATGAATTAAAAGTATATTATTTACAATGTCACCCAATGTTGTTTCTATATTCGTTGACACAAAAATGTATTATATTAGCATTAAGATAAACGTACATGTATAATGTTGTATTAAAATTGGCCAATTTTATATATATATGAAACATTACTAGTAAAGTGAAATTGTGTATTTGAAAATCTACAACACATTTAAAAGTATATTATTTCACTAATTTGTAATTTTTCATCTTTGATAAATATATTGTCACATTTTTTCATGTATTGTATTTTTATACAAAAATTATGTATATATAGATATATCTAATTATATCATTAAAAAACAACAATAGTAGCATATTTGTTCTTTTTTATTACATAAATAAAAATTCTACTTATAGTAATAAAATCAATAAATTTAAGAAAATTATGTAATCTTTATTAACATATTATTAAAACAATTTTAAGTGTCCAGTTACTTGATCAATCAATGGTGCTGGACCTGGACCAATTGCACATACTGTTTTGCTTCCGGGCTCTATTTGTGTACGACCAGCATCTTGTATCATATTTGCTAGAAGTCCTATAGCTCTAGCATGTTTTACTACTTCTTTCAATGCATCTTCACTGTCCACCTAGACATTTTTGAATAAGTTATTTAATATTTAAAGTATCCTAGTTTTTTTACAAAATTATACCAGCACATTATTAAAAAAAAATGGAATGAGAATGTGAACCTATTATGTATTTATATGTGATATAGAACGAGAAAATAGTTTGTCGTTTCATATTTTTGTTATAATTTATTAATAAAGCATTTAAGGCTATATTTTTAGGTCTACATTTTTATAACATTTTTACTTATTTTTATTTGTATAATATGCTGACAAAATTTTATGAAAAAAGCTGAGATAGCCTGTATGTATACCTTGACAGTAATTTTTGCTTGCCCACATTCTTCCCAAGCTTGTAAAATTTTTGGATGTTTTCTGGCTGATTTATAAGCTGCAACAGCAGCATGAGCACATTGTGCTGCTACTTTTCCTTTTCCCATTTTTAAATCAGTTCTAATTACCAAAATAAGCTTATAATTATCATATTCATCTGTATACATCTGTAAGAAAAAAATATATCATTTTTATTATATTACATTAGTTACAAATGAATGCAAGTATAAGAATTTTTCTTTTTCGTACTATGTTATTTGAAGATTCATCTGAATCATTAGAAGCCTGCAATTTTCTTCTATTTGTTACTGTCATTATTTTGTATAAACAATATCCTATTATTGTTGCAATGGCAAATCCAACTTTTGCATCCGAAATACTTTCAAGTAATACTTGAGAAATATTCATTTTACTAAAACTCATTCGAATTTAGTGATTTTGATTCAAGTTTTGATATTTATACCTGTAATCATTTATCATGGATATAATTTTTTAAATCCACATCTAATTATAAAATAACAAATTGAAAACATACATACTTATACCAATTTTATAAAAGTTCCGATAGTTGGACATGAAGTTCTTAGTGTAAATTGTATAAATTCTAAGTTATTTTCTACTAAAAATTATTCAAACATATTTACGTATGCCATTGACTACAGACTACGGATATATTTTTATAGTTACTGCTCGTACGTATGGGAAGATCATATATTTCTGCAGATATTACCTCTGATTCGGTTTACCATTGCGCTCTACCCACTAGAGATGGCGTGAACTGCTACTTTTGAATCACTCGTGATCATAGATATACAGGGTGTCTCACAACTAGTGTAGGTCCCGGAAATGGGGGGTAGCTGACGTTATTCTGAACAAGATTTCCCTTTGCAAAAATGGGGTTTGAAGCTTCGTTTTTGAGTTATTAAGGAAAAACACTGACCAATCAGAGCGCGAGAATAGCACCCGGCCAGACGCGAGAGCGATAGTTTCGAGTATGACGGTCGATCGTGATCGTGAACAAGCGTATCGATACCGCGTCGGTATAACAGGAAACTATTAGGTGAAAATTAAATCAAATAACAAATTAAGAAGTTAAGAATAATATTAAGTTCTTCATTATTCTTAAATAGGAGATAAACCAATTAGTTATTGTTTATCCAGACCAAGTATATTATATTTTTTGTATGCCTTCGAAAAGGAATAAAGAATAAATTTTCGAAAATTAATTTTCTCAACTATTCTTATGAAGCAAACGAATAAATTTCAATACGTTTCAAAACGAATGAGTATCTTCTCTATGAAATGAGATAAAACTGGAATGAAATATCTAATGCAGTAACTCACTGAAGTGAAATAAATCAATTCCTGCGTACGTTTAATTGTAAAAATTCACAAACAACTTAAATAAAACTTACCCATTGATCCATGAAAAAACTAACTCAACTAAAAAATATTTGTGTCACCGGGTAGATCCACCGATCAGAGCATCAACAGCTGATGTCCTGGCAGGTTCAATGAACTCTCAATTTATTTCACTGTCTCTTTCTAATAATTGCACAACATAAGCGCGACCGGTAAACGGACCGAATGAAAACGCGTGAACGATTATTCATAGATATGTATGTTTAACGATACTCTATATTCTCATTATAAGGTATCCGAATTGAGGAATCGATATTAAATTATATTTTAATAGAAGACATTGTTGAACGGGCCACGGATCTCGGTTTCGTTCTCGATCGAGACAGTCATTGTTTATTGTGGAAAGAAACCAGCCGAAATAAAATGTATCGTAGTTTTTAATCGAAAATTCCGCTTTCTTGCTTTCAAGACAATGTAGTTAAAATTATTTATGAATATTCGTTCACGTGTTTTCATTCGTCCTATTTACGTCTCGGGCTCGCAGTGACCAATTAGTGAAAAGTGACAGAGACATGTGATAATGAAAGCTAATAATGAAAGATGACAGTGATTGGTGACAATGAAGTAAATTGAGAGTTTCTGTGTGGTGATTTATTTTTTCTAACGGTAAGGATCGGTGGATCGTCCCGGTGACAGAGATGCATTTTCATCGCGACTATTTACAGTTCAATGGGTAAGTTACATTGAAATTTGTTAATTTTTTAATTTAAATTTTTATTTGTTGAATGAAAAAATTATTTAATTTTTCAAAAATGAGAATTTGTTCTTTTTCATCATCACAATATCTAACGAGAATAATTTTCCATATTTTATCTATTATTTCTTTGCGATAACGAATAAACGTATCGAATAAATTTGATTTATTCTGATTACGTGAGTAGGGACTAATTTCTTTATTTCTTATCCATTAATGAATGATAATTCAACAATAATCCAGATTTTTTTATTCGTTATTCGATGTAATTTTCACCTAATAGTTTCCTGTTATACCGACGCGTTATCGATACGTTTGTTCACGATCACGATCGACCGTCATACCATCATAAAGAGAAATCTTGTTCAGAATAACGTCAGCTACCCCCCATTTCCGGGACCTACACTAGTTGTGAGACACCCTGCATATATAAGACTAGATAACGCGAGTACCGAAGTGTCCCCTAAGTTGTTCCGATAGCGAAATAGAAACAGACGCATGCGAATATGACGCCACATTGACTTCTATCTTTAATTTGATTGAGCTATGTTTATAAAGATCTTTTATAATAAAATAAGTTACCAAGCAAAAAGTATTCGAAGGAATTATATAATAACAAAAATAACACAAGATAAATATTAGATAAGTATTTATTTATTAAACAATATTAATTTTTATGTTCTATAAAAATGTGATACTTTGTGTAAACTTGTTTATTACAGAAGTACACAGAAATCAAGTAAGTTTTAATCTTGAAAATTATAAAAATGGAGAAATTGAAAGATAACAATTGTTAAAACTTGGAAAATTGAAATTGCATCTACAAAGAAAGATTTTATATACTATTACTAGAATAGAATTGATTTATTTTCCGCCTTCTGGCCAAGAGAAGGAACTCGGTTTACAATATTTTCTAATTTCTGTCTATTCACTCTGTACACACTTGCATATGCATTCTTGTCCATTACTAAGATGGCAATTAACAAAAAGTAAAAAAAGATTGGTTTCAACACATAATTTTAACACGTATTGTTCAGTTGCATATTTCAAACTAAATATTTTTTATAACAAATCAACTTATTTAATGATGTGTTGAGTTTTTATTGTGAATGGATTAATGTGTTATGTGGCCTTTTTTATGCATTGGCAAAATTGGATATATTCCTTATAAATTAAAGGCATGTAATTATTAATAAATATATGTATACGGTTATATATAATATATAAAATGTTACATACATCCAAAATAATCAATATTTTTCTAGAAATTATTAGCTAGTAAACATAATCTTAAAGTTGGCGTTGCTTCGTATAAATTTTTCAAGTCCAAAAAATTTAACTGTAATGAGTTTAGAATATTTAAACTTAGAAATGGATAAATTAGTAGAAGTAAGGTGTAGCAAGCGGAATGTTGACACTCATACTGCCAAATGGATAGCGTATACTGCTTATGATTCAATTGCATCTATTCTTATTTATAACCAGACAGAAGAAAGAATGCTTATAATATTTAAGACCATTTTCTCATAATAAAACAAGTTTCGTAAAATAATTAAATTTATACTTAGTAAGTATGTAATTTCATTTGAAATATAAGTATGTAATTTCATTGTTTACCTAATGATGTAATCGATACAAGATAGTAAGATGTTTTATACGTATATTAAAAGTTGTTATCAATTATCACTGTAGGATTTAAAAAATTATGTTTGCATCTTATTGTTTAAGGTTCAAAGATCAACTCACGCATGTGAATATTAATTATAAAAATACCAAATGTAGCAATTTTTAGCAAAAATACTGAATGTTTAGAAATAAATAACAATGTTACACATACAAGTCATATACCTACTAAAAATAAGCTATTATATCATAATTGCTATTTACAAGCACCAAATAGAGACATTTTGTATATCTGTGATTGTGAAAAAACAGAATGGTATATTACTAAAGGACTAGGAATTATAATTGAAAAAGAACCTTTTACCATGAGATTAAACTTTTCAACCCTTGGGACATGCTTTGCGAGAGGTTGAACAGTATTATATGCAAGTTAAATTTAATCAGTGCATAATATGTGGTACTTCAGAGAAATTTAATAGATAAAATGTTGTACCTTGAAAATATTGTACATACTTTCCAGGTAAGTTATAATTTAATAATGTATTTTTACTCTAATACAGTGTATACAAACTTGTAAATATCTTGTGGTGGTGATGAAAGCTCATCAGCCACACAATATATTGTTATTATGTTCATCATATCATGAAACAAGTAATTCTTATGACTTACAATTAAGAAAAAAGCTAGCAGGTATGAGTGATGTACCTTTAGCTGATCCAATAACTCGTTCTCATAATAAGTATGTAAATAATTGGAGAAAGTTACATTCAACTGTTGAAGCATTAAAAAAAAGCGAAACTTTGCCCAGTGCAGAGTAGAAAAAATTGGAATAATATATTTTGAAATGTATAAATCAACAGCAAGTAACACCCATTCTCTTGGATGTTTTTTAAGTAGAGAGTTAAAAAATACAATGACATCAGTGTCTAGTTAATAGCAAGAATCTGATATTTCATGCAATAATTTTAAACATATTCAAAAATATTTGCTTTTTAGGTGGTACAATATTTTCAAAAAAGAGAAGAAGGATTAGTAGAACTGGAATGAATACGAAGAGAACATTTTCTTTCGACTATGAAATCAAAATACCTTCTAAATTTGAGGCCTGTACGTCACAATCACGAGAGATTGATTATTCATCAATCGCAAAATAGAATTGAATCTAGATGTAAAGGTAGACGGTTTGGC
The DNA here is from genome assembly GCA_036983795.1 of Megachile lagopoda. Lineage (NCBI taxonomy): Eukaryota > Metazoa > Arthropoda > Insecta > Hymenoptera > Megachilidae > Megachile > Megachile lagopoda. The sequence goes on from CM072786.1 coordinate 376,928, forward strand.
ACATTGAATTCTTAGTATTGTGTACTTGAAGACTTGTGTAAGAGCGACTTCTTATATTGAAAGATTGTTTACAATCTATATCTCTTAATACATATAATACACATGCGTGCGTATACATATGTATAAAGTTTAAAAATATAGTTCAATTATTGTTCGAACGGTGTGCATTAGAACCAACGCTTTGGTGAGTCGTGAGTGTTTTTTTTCCATGTTTGACCTCTGCCAAACACTCGTCTGTGAAGCCACGAATTTTTCAAGAAAAAAATCTAACAGGTACCGTGCCCGTTATTCGTCTTCATCAAGTCGTTTAATTTTAAAGCTAACGATTGATTTTAACTTCGAACCCCATCTGGAGCCCGTGTATATAAAAGTCTAATTTTTGCATTGTCGTCATTTTCACGATACGGCTGGTGGTAGCGTTCAAACTCCGTAACGGATAATTTTGTAGTTATCTTCAAGAAAAGTGGAGTTTGTGTATACGAAAAAATCTTCTAATCTATCTGACATATCTCATTTCTTTAGAATTCAATAACAAGAACTTTTTATATATTTAAATTGGTATAAGATTAGTAATAGTATATGAAACAGATATTACTAAATTGTTAAAACTTTATTTTTTCAACAAAGTTTTTCAAATTTGATACATTTATATAGAATTATTTCATATTTTCACTTATATTTGTAATTACAACATGTTAAAGAATCGAATTCAAATCAAAATGGTTTAACTTTAAATAGTGGTTCAACGTTGAAGACTTTCAACGGCATTGAAACTCTTCAACGGCAAATACCACTTTTTACTTTACTAATTATTTATACAATTTCGGGATAATCGCACTCCAAAATACAAATACTTAATCTACCGCTGGTCAGTAAAGCATAATGTTGAACTATTACTTCGCGTATGTCTATTAGTCGTCGTGCCGCTGCGCGTTCGCTCTATATGTATATTCTTCCTATGCTGATTGCGCGATGTCAGCGTCTATGACATAACACACAAGTAATTCTACTCTAGTTCTTAACAAAATAAATATAATCAGCAAGGTCGAGTACTTATAGGAAGCTAATTCTCAAGCGGGTGAGAAGTTCTCGAACAAAATTCCTTGCAGAGTTTCAGTTGGTTAAAATTGTTTAACAAGAGTGGAGGAAAAGAAACGGAGATTGGGTAGAATACCGAAAGAAAGTGGGTTTTTGGAAGTGGAAATTTATGAGCTCTTGAATGGTCTAGGACTGATGACAAAAAAGAACTCAAGATTAAGGACAAGGAAATGGAAACGGCATGGTAAAAAAAGTAATTGGCGAACATGTGGCTGGTACCTACAACAAACTAAATATGTTATGATACAAATTTAAATCTCAATGAAATTTTATAAAACATACAAGATTTAGTAATCATTATTTGGTTTTTCTATTGATACAAACATATCAAATCTCTTAAAAGATTTTGTTGTATTTATAACTTATTTTTGTTATTGAAGGATGTCGATATTCTTTAAATAGATAAGGATTGTATGAAGTATTATGTCAGATTTAAAGAACTGTTACAATTTGAAGTATCCAATTCTTCTTTTAAGTAAAAATACAATTATTACAGTGTTATTGAATTGGATGTTCTGTTTTTTAGTCCAACAAATGCTATTGAAAAAGATAGTAAGTCCAAAACCATAGACGTTTGGAAAATTGTATAGAACGCATACAATTGCATATTAATCGTAAAAATTTGTGTTTAACAAGTATTAATGTTACTTTACATGTAATATCTTCGATATTTACATAAACTTATAACGCACTCGTAGCCTCAAATTTGCTTTTATACCTTAATTGAACTTTAATCTTTTATTATAGCAGTATCTGATTAAAAATAATCAGATAGCGAATCCGGTTAAGGGGGGAGGGGATCCCTATATGTGTATAAATTTTCCACATTGGTTAAAAGAATTAAAATGGGTGGTTTCTCCTTATCAGATGGAAGATTCTGATCAGGAAAATCAGATATTGCGTCTGATCAGGAGAATCTGGTGCGTTTCTTTGGTCAGGAGAGTCAGGTGAATGTGCGGAATTCACCAAATTTGACTCCATACTCAATGTAATAATTTGGAGTAATGCTTTCCCATTGAAGGAAAATTGAATGAAGCTCTATTTAGATTATAGAAAAGTTTAATTGTAGACTCAATAGAACCTAAACTAAAAATGTATTTGGGATATTTATTAACAGTTTTTATGTATTATTAAATCTTATTCCGTTGTATGTTGAGAAAATGGAAGCCATAACAAGTTTATAGAAGAAGAAAGAACAGTGAAGAATGTATTAAACACAATTTTTTTAATAAAACAAATTGAAAAATACAATGATACAGAATGCTTTATTTACTGCATGCATTCCTTTCTTATCAATTATTACATTCAAATTATTCTGATTCATTGTAAATTTCATTATTTAAAAAATTCCACTAGTACTTTACACAACTCACATTTCGACTGCCTGCATCTCCTAACAAGATGTGTATTGTCAAATCTGTAGCACTGTTTGCAAAAATCTGAACAGTAATGAACGAAACTCGCAAGAAAATAATCACCATGTTTTTGCTTGAGTGTGCAAACAGAAAATCTGTTAGTCGCACTGTTACACTATCACTATCATTATTTCTAGCATTACGTAGTAATTAAGTTTATGAGCTTCTTCTTGTAGGTCTTTATAAAACATACAATTTTCAAAAAACAATCTACCACTTATGGAAATATGAAGAAACAAATTGAGGATGTTTACCTAGAAGATAATAGGGCAACGTTCAAGAATTTGAAATTTTTATTTAGGGATAAAATAAGTTTGTACGTTGCTATTAGAAGCTGGCGCAAAAGTTATAATATGTTCAATTCAAGACAAAATTAGTTTTATTTCAGACATCTTCGAAAACAAACTACAATTTTGAAAATAATTATACGTGAAATTTCAAATTGACACGCTATATGTATATATATACTGTAGAGCAGGACTCCACTGGTATTTAAAAAATTTATAACTTCGTGAATTCATCAGACTTTCAGATACTATTTTTGCAAATTTTATGTTGATATTAAATTTATGATGTTTTATATTGTGAAAGAGTACTGATGGAAATTGCGTTAATATTATGATTTTAAATTGTTTAAGGGAATTGAAGCTGCAATTACGAATTAGATATTTAAGGATCTTTGCATTGTTATGTATCAGTAGAGATTTTACTTTATATAGGTACAACATTTATAGCGAAAATTAAAGATATTATGATCTGTTTATGCAGGTATAATTAAAAAAAAAAAATGTTTAAAAGACTACAATTTACAATGTAATAAGTATTTTAATGCAATAATATAATAATAATTAATAATAATAATCAATAATATTAATAATTAATAATAATAATAATATCAACTAATAATATTATTAAATACTTTATACATGTACATAGTAATGTATTTATAATAATTCGTATTTTATAAGTAGGGAATTATTAGTATTCAGTAGTAGCAAAGATTTTATGTAAACAGGTAAGTCTTTTTTGCACGATCAGTCCTTTGTTACAAAGAGTAGTACAATTTTTTTGGGTCAACTGTATTTTATAATTGGAAAACTCCATTATTGGAATAATAAGTAGTTTTAATTAAATTGCGTTAAAATAGTTTTTACAACGTTTCGTCTATGATTGTACGTATTTATTCGCTATAAATTCGTTTTTAACTTCTGTTTTTATACATAGCAGCTATTGTTTTTCTTATCTACGAATATTAATAATTTTGAAGTTACCAGTTATGTTCAGGATCCTATAAATAGTATACAAGTTTCTGTTCCATTTTCTTATTTCTATTTTTAAATTTCATTATATTTGAAAAAGGAACTTGATTGTTTAATTAGGCAAGTGTAGCACCAAGAGGAAATATTTCTCAAGGCAAATGCCGTCAGTAAATAATCTACGTGACGTACTGACGTACATTTAACATAAATATTAATTCTGAACGGTCAATAATTGGATTTTATATTTTTGTAATTAGTTACTAAACTCTTCTGTAATAAATAAATCGGATTGATAGAACACAAAGATTTTTTATTGTTACGAAAAAATGTAAAAAGGTTTATAATTTCAGTTTTATTGATCAAAAATTAAGCCTATTGCCATTAACATTATCTAATTTACGATATAAGATGTATTTTAATTAAAATTCATAAATTTTTTTATCTACAATTTCAGATAACTGTTTAAACTTTATTACAAACTCATTGATAATAACATGTAAAGTAATAATTTTGTATTTAATATGACTGTAAATAGTCAGCTAATTTCATACATCATTTTTATTTTTATAATTTATAATCACTGAAATTTATGTTTCTCCTATTGAACGTTTAAAGAAAAAGAAAACAATTATAAAAATTTCAAGAAATAGAAATTAAATGAAATAATATTAATAAATAAAACAATGAAATATTCGAATAATACATTGTATTAATATAAACACAGATATTCCTTAATTTAATCGAGTTTCATTCCTCCAGGTTTTACATATTTCTAATGTAAAAGTGATACAAATTTTGGAAGAAATGTATTGATATATTTATTACTTTTAAATTATTATTATTAATTTGATCTATATTACTAAAAATATAGAATTCAATTGTTCTTATTATACTAAGAGGTTTACATATTTTCTTGCTTTCATTACTTTCCTTTTACGTAATTTTCCATCGATTTCTCTCCTATTAACAATAATTATCAGATCGATATTAACATAAATTAGAAAATTAACACTCGATGGTAACAATAAACGTAATCTAATAGCAACGAATAAATTAAATATTAGAACTGTTACTTATTTTTTCTAATGCAATTGCTTTCACACTTTATATTACAAGAAAAGCATTACATAGAAAGTATACTGTATTCGTAATTTTAATTACAATGAGTTCTTTCTTTAATTCATTTCAAAAATTTCCAAAAACCAATCGACATTTGCCACCTCTGGATGAATATCCTGAACATTTGGTCACGGATTATAAAAAAGTATGTAAAAGCGCTTTTTAGATAATAATGCTGCGTCGAAAATTATTATTTTGCATTCTTTTACATTCATTACAAATCGACGTATTTGTTGGTTATATATTTTCGTATAAATGCATGTTATGTTTCATGATTATTGAACTATGATATAATAACACAGTTGGTTCCAAATACGCCATTGTAAATCACAACGTGTATATTTCTTGAAGGTGAACAACTAAGTTGTTCTAAACGCGAATAACATACTTATGTAAATATTCTTTTTTTGTCTTTTTAATATAAAATGCATTAATAATTAAGTATTTGAAAGTAAGTTCTACAGAAATGTTACCATTCTTTTTTTTCTCTAAAAGTATTTCGAGAAACAAATTTCGAGTGTACAAATTGATATTGTATATGAAATATGTAAAAAATGAATGTTGTTCGAAACACACGATTTAACAATGTTTATACAATAATGGGTATTATTAGAATAGTACGGCAACGTAGACTTTTAAATAATGCATGTTGAAAAAACTCTTTAATTAAGTAGGTAAAACTTCTGGTGACTGGTGAAATTTCTTCTTACTCGTTTTGGAGAAATTTTTCTCTCACTGTATTATTTTAGAATCTGCATGATCATACTATTCTTAAGCAAAAGTTCATGTATAATTTCCAGTCATTGACATCATAACATGACGCGCAGGAAGCAACGCCATACAGATCCAGTTACATAAAATCTTTGGCAAAGGTATGATTAATCATTGACCCATGACTCTGTAAATATGTCTCTAATATTATTGTATTTCATAAACAGCTACTCGCCATTTGTCATGTTTTTTTTTTTTACATAATTTTGATTTCTTCCAGTATGAGCATTCAGAAACGATCTTGCTCATGAAATGCACCTGGTCGACATTATCTAATACAATGTCTTAGTCGCTTCAACCAACGCTGTCTCCCATTACTTCCGTTTCTATTTCATGTTCTGTATGCTCCGATTCCTCGTTTGTTTCAGATTGACCGCATGCATCTGCAAATTCCTATTTGCACAAACAAAATTAAGATTATAATGATAGAATATTATAAATATAACTTTTAATTATTGTCATAAACATTATATTTAACAAGTTGTAAAATTATAATTTTTTCTTACATCACGAGTCGTATCATCAATACTGCTTTCTTTATTTAAAATGTCACCTGTAAATAGCAGAAAACCAATAAATTATTATGTTCATCTAATTTTAAATATATGAATATTATGAATCTACATTTTTAACAAATTGAAAAAACAAGGAACTAACCGGGTTCCGTTTGTGTTTGACATGATATAGTGCATGTTTCAGAAAAATCGCGACGTTTAATATCTGCATCAAGAGCATGAAGTCGTTCTCTACTTCTGCGTAATTCTTTCCTCAACGTTTCCCGTTCTTCTTCTCTTTCTTTTACAATTTCCTACAATCCAAAAATGTAGAATGTTTGTTAATAAAAAGTTATAAAAATATACAAGATGCATTTCATATGTTTAAATATAATTCTTTGGTTACACAATCTTGACCATTTTCTTTTTTTTTTTTAATAAAAAAATTAGTTTTTAATGTAAAACTTCTTACCAATAATTGAGACAACTGAGTCGTTAAAGAGTGACACACTGGTTGCAGGCTCGTAATTGGTATTGCTGGTTGTTGAGGATGAAGATGTATTCGAGGTGATGGACAACCAGTTGCTTCACAACTAGGCGATGCTGTTAATGATGATGTTCCCCGTGACGCAAGAACCGTTTCCGTTTCGCTTACATTTAAAGCGGAATTTAACATTCCTACCAATTGATTCGCTACAAATATAAAATAAGATATTATAAAATATTATGTTTTACATAGAAACATTATTTATTCTACAAAAAATTTACACTGTTACATTTGAGCCGCTCACTGCACAAACCGATTAACTCCACTTTTTGAAAAATCTTAAATTTAAGTGTAAAAGCACTTGGTATAATCATAAATTTTTATAATTACACAAATTTTTCCAAGCATGAAAGGTTAACACCATTAAACGACGATATATTTTTTTGGCCACTGAATGATAAAGTACATTTATTTTTACATTTCTGACGATAAATTTTTGGTTATTCTTTCTTATAATTTAATATCTTTTAGATGAAAGCTACACCTGTATTTATGCATTCTACAAAATTTATTTGAATTTATATTATAAAAGGAATTTCAAGAACTAATGCACATTATTTCATCATATTTCTTCACTTTTTGTTTTATGGAGTTAATCGATTTGTGCAGTGAAGGGCTCATTTATAGTAACTTTTACACTTGATGCCACTTGGATCGAATTTTCATGTGATTATTTCATGTGTGCCATGCACGATGTTATCATCATGAATCGTATAATGTTAGAGTAAGTAGCAGATCATATTAACGGCAATAACGATGAAGATATGTGAAATTAGCGCAGGACACTCTATAGCAAAATGCGGTCTCGAATGGCATCAAGTGCAAAAAACACAGTACATTATAAAAACACAATGTATGTGTATGCATTATATTTCTGGATATCAAGATTCTTGGAATCAACATCCTTAGATATTTAGATTTCTAAATATCAAGACTTCTAGAGTGCAGGTCAATGAATACCTAATACTAAGGTGCTCTAGATACTAAGCTGCTTGGATACATGGAACCTTGGATACTAAGATTGCTGAATAGCCAGATCCTTTGATACCTACATTCCTAAATCTCTATATCCTTCAATTCTATGTATTGTTGGATCTTTTAAAAGTACCTTGACTAATAGCAGCGAGTATAAGTTCAGCAGGTTCTTTTTCCATGCTCGATGGCTCAGATGCCATGTCTGCAACATGTTCATAATCTTCTTTTGGAATATTCAAAATATCTGCCACCAATAACTGTTTCTCGATTAAAGCTTGCTTAATTATCTCATCTTTTCTTCTGAGGCATTCTGAAAATGATGTATAACGTTAATTACATTAATATTTATTAAATTTGAAAGTAAAATTATTTTAATTAAATATATAAACAATATACCTATAGGTGTGAACACTGGTTCAGCAACATGTACAGGTGGTACTTCCACATGAACTTCCAGTGGGTCTATTAATGATACTTGCGTACAAGTAACCATTCGTAATGGTTCTCCTATACCTAAATTAAAAACAAATTGTCTATTAAAATTAATATAATAGTACTTATACTGAATATCACTTCATATATCGTTACATGATTCATTCTGACAATGAGTTGACAACAATATATGTACACTGATAAATATGAATCAGAAATAAATAATTTTATATAAAAAGTGAACGTTCTTTATGACATAACTACCATAACATTTTTCACATACATATAGAAATTTTTATTTTACTAAAAAAGATACTCATTAGATTTAAATAAATATCTCATAGCTCATGAAGTATTAAATTTACTATAAAAATAAGCTTTTACCTTATAAGATAAACGAATTAATATTTTTAATAAATCCCATAAAGTATATTTTCTTATTTTAAAATCAATGTTTTTCTCGCTTATATTTTCAAATGATTACTACAGTATTCTCTCCATAAGTGTGAAAACTTCGGGTCTGGAGATTCACATTTATGGAATAGGTACTACATTCTTTGTAGTGAGCCAAACGTAGAAAGAGATAACGACACAAAACCAACGAGGGACTGAGGTTCGAGACGTTCGGCAAACATGGAAGACTCGTGCGTGTTCTGTCTTTTAAATTCAAAAATCAAAATTCTTTATTTTTGGTTTTTCGTCAATGGAACTTTTACCATCGTATTTGTCTCGTTTTTCTGCTTAAAATGACACCAAACATGATATAATTACGATCCTAATTACTTGTGTAACAAACAATAAAAGTTACGGACTTTCACACTTACGGCAGACTTTACATTTACGGCAGAGATACGAATTCCTCCTAACAGTTTGCTACACAAGTAATTATGATCGTAATTACATAGTGTTTGGTGTCATTTTAATCGGAAAAACGAGACAAATACGATGGTAAAAGTTCCATTGACGAAAAATCAAAAATAAAGAATTTTTATTTTTGAATTTAAAAGACAGAACACGCACGTGTCTTTCATGTTTGCCGAACGTCTCGAACCTCAGTCCCTCTTTGCTTTTTGTGTCGCTTTCTTTTTCTACGTTCGGCATACTACAAAGAATGTAGTACCTATTCCATAAATGTGAATCTCCAGACCCGAAGTTTTCACACTTATAGAGAGAATACTGTAATCGTATAAAAATCGTATCATAATGTGAAAATTATTTTTCAATACAGAAAATGCCCAAGTAATATATAAACATAGTAACACCTGTTGCAGAAGGTTCAGTTGATGGTGGTGGTGGTTGTTGTGGTTGTTGCTTCGTTTGTTCAGAGGTGGACGGCTCAGGTCCAGGAGTATTAGGTGCTTCAGTTTCCTGCTCCACGCTAGTATTCGGCGTGGAATCTTTCGTTTCCACTTCCTGTTCCGGTTGTTGATCCGTTTTGTCAAGAATATTGTCGTGTTCCGTAGAAGATGTGTCCTCGGTCAGAGGTCCAGGTTCTTCTGGCAGTGTGGTTGGCGGCGTAGGTCTTCTGCCTTGCTTGTCACGAGCCTTGTACGCTTCAGCTGCCTCAGATATATGCTTACACCACAATTTCCGTTCCGCGGGCGAGGCTGCCACTAAATCATAGATCTGTGCTCCGTTTTGGGAGGTGTTGACCAGATAAAGGGAATTTTTGTCGACTGCATTGTGCCTGACCAGAACGGTAGACACCTTCACAATCGGACTCAACACGGAGTTCGCTTGATTCGTGTTAATAAATTTCAGCAGGTACTTTTCGTCTTGTCGATGCAGCAAGAATATCGTGTCGTCGAGCAGCACAACGTGCAAATCAACGGGTTTTGCCCGATTCTGCTCGGATCTGCGCCACTGTAGCGGACCCTCGTAGATCAGCTTGCGTTTCGTGATGTCCAGATTCTTGAATTCCTGAACGGTCGGATGATCGAATTTGTCGAATGCGGTTCTATCGATGGTGCGTTGGATCTCTGCCAGCCTGTGGTAATCTTCAGCCTCGCGTACAGCCTGGTTCACGCGGCTGAGAATCTCCTTGCTTCGCTCGAGACTTCGTAAAACGGCGGTCCTCTCTTTATCGTTGCTCTCCGGCGTATATTTGGCCAGATTTTCGAAGAGAAGAGGATATTTGGTCAATCGAAGCATTCCGGTAAGGATATGATCTTTGAGCTGCAACCTCCGACACAGGGGATTTGATTCAATCTCGTTCAGAAATGAATTTAATTTCGGATCCTTGCGACGACGATCTCGCAACGCATCCAGGGCTACCTGCTGTTTCGCGCAATACGTCGATGCTGCTCTCTCGAATGACTCTCCGTTTTCACCGTCGAACATTTCCAGCAGCAGTTCTCCAACGTCGCCCACGCACGGATTCTCTTTTTTCTTGCGTTTCATCGCTTGATTAAAGCGCGAATGAATCGTTACCATTTCGTCTAAATTTGAGAATAGTAATTGGATTTGGTCTAACGGAAGTACTTGAGATTCGAGGAGCGGCTTGTGAAACACCTGCGATAGAACTCTTAATGCCCGCACGTGAGATCGCTCTGTGTGAAAGAGTTCTGAAAGAAGCAGAAGAGAAACGACATTTTAAAGATAGTTACTCAACTTTATTAGGACAACAGTATTATTAATATATAAAGATTATAAAATTCGAAAATTTATAACTTGAATATTTGGAAATGTGAGGAATTTGAAAGTTTGGAGTATGTAAAGAATGCTTTCTTGGAGTAATTTAGAAATACAATAATTCCATTTTTTCTAGAAAATACTAATGTTCATATAATGATAATCCAGCACTTCTTGCTTTATATCGAAACAGAATGTTTACTTGATAAAATCAAAATGTTTTATTAATTTTTATTAATTTACTCCTGCGCGGAGCATGTTGATATTGCTCTGGGACATGTTGATACATATCTTATGATAATTATTTCTATTTCTGTATCCTTAAAGATAAAGTTATACTAAATTATTGAAAAATGCGAAATACATAAAACAAAATAACATGAAATAATTCTAACTTTTTGAATTCTGAAATTTTCAAATTTCCAAACCCTTTACATTCCCGAATTTTTAAATTCCTGAATTCTAAAAGTTCGGAAATTCCCAAATCTCCATGTTTCTAACCTCAGGACCTCACATTTCCAAAATTCCCAAATTCTCAAATCCTCGTATTCCTATATAACCAAAATCCTAAATTTTTGAATTTTGAAATTCTCAAATTTGCAAGTTTCCGTATTTCAAATTTTTACATTACCAATCCTTAAATTCCACATTCGTAAAACTCCCAGGTCCCCAAATTCTACATTCTAAAAACTCCTGAATCCCAAATTTGCAAATCTCTACATTACCAAATCTCCACATTTCAAAATCCACCATTCCCAAAATTCTGAAATTCTGAAATTTCCATATTCGTATATTTCCAACTAATATCAGCATACACAGACATACGTTCCATCGTGATAAACATTTAAATAATAAAGGTTAAACATTTTGAATCTATCAGTACACATGTAGTGTCTAGAAAATGTCACTGTTTAGACCTGTCCCTGTATCAACTTGCCCATGTCTCACCTATCTTAATTATTTAGTAGATATTTAAACGAAAGTTCTTTTAAAGTAAAACACCAACCATTGATAACTTCTTGACGTTTTTTCTCGGCGTTGCTAAGTCTAGAAAGGACATCCTCAGCAACACCTTGACTCCAGTCAGGTGGATCTGGTTCGACATCAACATCGCTGTCCCACGAGGTTGATGTATTTGCCGCCGATGTAGCTGGGTGCACCTGCTCCAGGCTGGTACTCGGACTATCCAGACTTCTCGTCGACAAACTACTGTTCGACGAACTGCCCGCCGAGTTCCCGGGGAACGAGCCGGCAGGTTCGCAGTCACTGAAACCAGCCCTATAGTCAATCGTTAGCGAATTACGTATTCTACGGTTTAAACTGTACCGGCTGCTTTCAGCCACTTGGAACATTTGCAATATCTATAACGTGAACTCTAGTTAGGATTCAATATGACGTTGGTGTCCACGGATAATGTGCTTCTAAGGATTCTCTTAAATAACGAGTTATTAGATAGCTTCTTTTCAGATTTATCAATAATTAATTTATAGTAGGTTCCTGCGAGTTCTGACAACGCAAACTACTGTACCGTGCCAAAGCTATTCAGACTAATTTTGTCATATAACGCAATTTTCGTACAACGGGATATGTAATAAAATGTAGCAAACTAAGCTATTTGACAAAACACAAAATGATAGTTGACGTGATAATAATGATTTCAATTATGTTACTTTATACTATTCGCGTTATACCTTATAATTATACTTTATACTATTTCATATACCATGATTTTGTATAACGTGAATGTTTTGGGCGGACCTATTACTTAGCTTTAATTTGCGAAAGTTAGGAGATTCACACTCTTATCGAACTGAAATCAATTTGCTAAAACATTGCATGAGTTTCGGAATATGGATTCGGTTCAAACTTTATATAATTACAGGATTAAGTTATTGTATAAAAATGAACAAGTACACGAAATTAGAGTAAGTATTTTTTTGAAAAGAAGGAAAAATTTGCATTCGATGTTGCTTAACATGAGATTTACAGAATCTGACAAAATGATTGATTTTGATCAAGATTTCTTATTTTAAATTACAGAAATTATTAACACTGGAATCATCAACCAGTCAAAATAACAGGTTCAAGGTCTCACAGTTTATAATAAAAAATTTTGTTGTTGTGTTTGTTGAATAGTTCTATATGTTAATTCATGATACAGGAAAAACTCAAAAAGGGAAGTTTAAAAATTTGAAGAACTTAAATTTAGTAATTTAGGATTTTGGAAATTCTTAAGTTTTAGAAATTAGAAATTTAAAACTTCTGACTCGAAGATTTTGAAATTTAGAAATTTGAGAATTAATGAACTTGAAACTTTAAGATCTTTTAGGTTTAGAACTTTTATCAGTTAAAGTTTTGTAAATTTGAGAATTTCAAATTTGTATATTTCATATTTGGAATGTTTGGGAATATAGAAATTTGAAGAAATAAAAATTTAAATATTTAGTCATTTTCAGATTAGCAAATTGGAAAATTAGTAAATTCGTACTATGAATTCAGAAGTTTTGAGGAGTTTGTAAAAATTAGAAAATTTGAAAGTACAAAAATTAAAAAATTTGTAAGTTTAAAATATTTGGAAACATGCAAATTGACAAAATCAGAAACTTGAAAATGTGAAAATTTAAAAATTAACGAATCTAGAAATTTGAGGATCTGGAAATTTAGAAGTTTCAGCTTTTGAAAATTTCGAAATTTTTTATTTTGAGAGATTTGGGAGTTTGGAAATTTAGCGATTTAACATTTGGAAACTGGAGAATTTGTAAGTTATAGAATTAAAAAATTTGGGAATTTGAAACTTTGAAAAGTTGAAAATATGAATACATACAAAAATTTGTATGATATCATTCAGAATAACAAAGTTAATTTCTTATTACCGTACTAAAAAACTTTTAATGCAAATTTTTCCTTACTCCAAAAGGATATTGTTACAATTTTGCAAAATTATTATTTGATTCTCTGCAACTGCATACAATGCAGAGCTAATCAGCGTCCCAAATGTTCCATAGTTTTAGTAAAGAATATGTTTATATTTTTATATGTATAGTCATTAATATGTTTATATAGCCATTTTCATTTAACCTTTATCTTCAAAATAATGAGATATAAATGTGATTTTACTGTGTTACAGTTGTGTTGTCAAATCCTATCAAACGTTACAGAATTAGAAATAGAGCAACGTTTTGCATAATTGGCAACCGGTCATTTCATATTAAAGTCGTCAACGACATACTTGTGTAGTAATCTTTTATCAAACTTTAAGATTCAAAATAAAGGACAGATGTGCCAATTACTCAGTCTGTGTATTAAAATTATCAATGCAAAAATACATACATAAAAATAAGCATAAACAAAATTGAATAAGATTCAAAATAAACGATAATTTTAATACGTTACAATGCTGTAAGTATTTATGAAAAATGCGCATTATGCTTTCGGTGATTTTGATAAAAATTCTTTTACAAAATCTTAAGAAATGCTTACTGTATTATTTTATATAAATGAATCATAAACGACACCTTTGTTGTACACAATACACATTATATCGTAATATGGTTTAATGTAGTAAAAAAGAATAAATTCAACATCTAAAAACCGTTTCGTTCATATTTTTGTGTAAATTCTGTAATACCGATTCAAAAGTGAAGCAAGTTTTTTAAAATGATAATATATTTTATTTTTATTAAAATATTTATTACAAAATGACAGTATTTAGTACAAAACCGTCATATTTCACATGGATTAATATACACAATAAAATACTATTAATTTAATCATCATAATATTGTTCTTGTTATATTGTTTTTTATTTTTTAATATATTTATATGAATAATGTATTTATATGCACATTTATATAAATTAAATTTTAAATATTTACTAAATTATTAAATACTTAAAACAAACTTTAACTTTTAAAAACATTTTCTTATTTAATTTAATCCGGATCAAATTATATCTTGAATCATAGATTATCCCATACATTATTTACATTTTATAAATGTATTATCTTTAGAAATAATATTAAATTTAATTTTTATTTTAAACTAAATATTTATATTAAAATTATTTAAAAAAACTAGATATTCATTAACATTTAATCTTTCAATATATATTTATAATTATATTTTTACATAAAAATTTATAAAGCTAAGTTAGAGAACGACATTCAAAAATACCATAATGGGTGTATTGAAACATTAGATGGACTTTGAAATTGGGGATACCGAAATACAAATAAAAACATCTGACTTCCATTTTATTAAACAAATTATGAAAATTTAATATTTTGTATTTAACAAAAATTACTTTATGAAAAGAAATTGTTTAATAACAAATTTTGATTCGAAGAATATGACTTTCAAATGGCAGTACTTTTTAATTAATATGTGATTATGCAAACTGGTTTAAATCCTCTGTAATTGGCACACATACCCTACGTGCTATCTTGCAGTATTTTTATTTCATTAAATCATATTAGATTTTTTGTGTTTTCGAATACCAACACTTAATTCCGTCAGTGATAGTCCTAATTCTCTTTCATTCAAATACAAATATAAACCTGTAAGTAATTTTTCACTTATACTACTGAGAATTTTTGCAATTCGCAAAAAAATAAAATATACCTACCTCTTATCAGATTTACATGGCAATATTAATGTATTACAATGGATTCTATATGTACATCTATGTTACATAAAACCTCTGTTCAGATGATGTGAAAATTAATATTTTTGCTGTTACACATTTTGTCTTTGAATTCTGAATAATTTACAAAAGATTATATTGTTTTGACTAATTCTTTATATAAGTTAAAATAATTTGTACAGTAGTTCAGATAATAACATAATAACATCCCCGAGTATCTTTCTTTAACTATGAAAACAAAAAATATTTCATACATGATTTTAACAGAATGTACTGAGTGATTAATACTGCCCAGATATTGACCACTTAAGTGGTTAAAATTATGTATAAAATGGTTTTCATTTTTTTATAATTAAAAAAGATATACGGAATGTCACATTTAAATGAGGCACCCCGTAGACTGAAGTTGCATAATACGAGAATGTCTCTTTTAATATGAGACCCAAGGTATCATTGCTACAGAGCTTGTAGGGTATTAGAAACGCTCTTTTATTTTGTAACTAACAGTGTATGCGTGTTTTATCGGGACATTGATTTCGAAATTTAATAAACGCCTTGAACAATCACGTATGTCTACCGGAACTGTTCTGTCTGATAATTGCTCAACTTCTTTATCTCCAAAGAATTAAGCCATTCTACAGAAATGGAGAACACAAATGATCATCGCGTTGGGAAGAGGTCATTAGTAAATTATTTTATACAATAAATATTAACAAATTGTATTGAAAATGTATTATTTCCTTTCATATCAAAGACGATCAGAATTCTTCAATAGACCTAATATATATTTATGAAATATGTACACGATGTGATTTTATTAAATTGCAAATAACTCGGCAATGCTAAAAATGTATAATTACTTTTGTACATACTGTTGCATAGGGTATTAATAGTAATACGTCCTAGTAGCTTTTTTGTATGCGTTAAGGATTTCAAAAAAATGTAAAAGGAAGAAGTTGTATAATATCTTATTAGCAACAGGTGGTGTATATCAATTTTTCATATGTGCATTATTTTTCGAGGAATGTGAACGGTCTTCAGTTTTCTTTTTTATATGGAATGCTACATATCGTTTAACGTAATATGAAAGTGCGTGTCAAAACGAATTCACTCATGTGCATGAGTATGAGTAAAGGTCAAGCAAGAGCAGAAATGAAAAAACACACTGAACGTTCTCTATTGATAGAAAATTGATAGAACTACATATTTGTTATAAACATTTAGAACAAACCAAAAACAAATTAAGAAATCATTTAGAAAAAATTAAGAAGTCGCGCGGGAAGAAACTGTTAGATGCCATTTAGAACAAATACTTGGTGTGAAATTATTGATAATATATCATTTGGTGTGTACTCTTATACTGCTACCTTATATGCTAGCAAATACTTACAATTTTTAACTCATGAATTTCAAGATTACTGAAAATTGCTATCATTGTTTTTAGTACAAGATATGTATTATCAACACGATAGGACTTCCTTTACAACTGTAGATTGTTAACACGTGTTTTAAACAACGTGTCCAATAATAAATGGAGCAGAATATACGGATATATAAAATAGTCTGTAAGATCCTTCAATTTATTGCCCATGGATCCTTTCTTATGGGGTCATGTTAAAGACATTGTTTATACAACATCACCAAAAGATTTAAACCAAAATAATGCATCCATATCCAGTACAACATTAGCACAAAGAATTAGAAGTGTAATGAACAGAGATCAGGAATGCATTCTTGTTAATGGAAATCACATTGAGCCTGATACATAGTCCTGTTAATTTGTAATGACAATATGTATATTAATAAGTACAATATTACGGAATGTTCAATTTGTTTCTTTCAGTTCTGCCCTTGCGTGGTTTTGAATGTCATAGGCAGTTTTGCTCTTGCATATTAATGAATTCGTTTTGACATATACTTCCATATGATTAAAAAAAATAGCATTCCATTTAAAAAACTGAGTTCACCTTCATTTCTCGAGGAATAATGTAACTATAAAAAGTCGATGCGGGTTATTCTGTTGATAGTAAAATATAGTACACTTTTTCCTTCGATTTGTCTTGAAATCTTTATTGTATACGAGATAAATATTGGTTTATATTAACGCGAACACAGTGTTCATTGGGATCCGATTATTATAGTCAGGGGTAATGTTATCAATCATGTTATCAATTAATCGGCTGCTGTTATCATAATCAATCGATCATAAAACATGCTATGTACAATTAAAAATAATTTGATAGTTATAATCGAATTTCGCGTATTGTTATCAATTGTGATTGCTACAGCTGAGGACACGATAAGAATCCTGAGCAAAACCGCACTGAACAAATCTTTTCTCCGAAATTTACTTTTAACCGAATCACGCGAATAGCAGTTACAAACAATTGCAAACAAATTTTATGTTGTTTCTAAAAGTAATTGCTTACAAGAGATTCAGTATGTACATATAAAAATGTAATTTTGTGTTGAGTACATAATATTGTGACATATATGTATCGTGCAAATATCATAATTGTTTATAATAATGTAAATTCAATAATGCAAATTTTTCATCATCTGTTTAATGTTATCAGACCGCAACTCTTATAAAGAATGACAAGTTCGAAAGCGATTATAATGTGTGGATTCCACTGTAGTACATATTTGACGCGGGTAAATAAATAGAAACACGACTTAATATTAAGTTGTGCCTTTTATTTACCTAATATCACCGATTATTGTATGTAACATATATTTACTCTAAACTTCAGTTAGTATTTTGTCATTTTGTCTTTATTTGTAGTAACTTTTGTACGTTGTCATGGAATTGACTATATAATTGCACCAACTAGTATTAATAGCATCCCATGTTTTATAACATCGGACAAATTGTTTGAATTAGGTGGTTTACGAATTCATCGTCACCTTCATTTACAGCAAAATGATGAAAATGTAAAAGGTTTCTATACAGTAAGTGACCAACTTATTATACTTAAAAGTTCCACAGTTTAAAAGTTATTTTTAATGTAATAGTACAAAATATTATTTTTGCAATATAATATATTGTATATTTTGTTGCCACGTATTATTGCTTACACGTAATTGAAAGTAAAAATTGAATAATTAAGATAAATTGAATGCTATATTCAAGAAAATACAATTATTTAATATTTTGTCACTCCGTCTTTTATTATTGACAATACTAAATACACAAAAGTCCCGCACCTACCTAGTATAACGTTGCTTAAATTAAAGTTAAGATTTTCGTTCAATTACTAAGAGAGATCCGAAACGTAAAATATTTAATATATATTTATATCCATACCCGCCTTTTATTCTAGAATACATCGAGGAGTGATAACATTATTAAACTAATTAAATCACGTTTGTCGTATATTTAAAAAAAAAATTTCTTCAGTACAACAATTTGGCCACCCACAGCTCATCGTGTTGCTAGTAAAATCTAATATAACTTTTTGCTTTTCTCTTTTTTATAACATCATTTATAACATTTATATAACATCGTAAACATCTCATTACTGTGCATGCGATAGGTTTTAAAATTTATTAGTACTTCATTAAATAACAAAGATTCAAGCTTGATACTACTTCACCGTTAAAGTATTATTGTTTGTAAATATGGAATTATGAATTTAGGCTTGTTAAATAATAAGTTAATATCGAAACATAATTTTTCTGTATTTTTTCACGAACTGAGTACTTAAAATCTGTTTATTCAGCGTCGCAATCTTCACGATTCCACCAATAACACTTTATGTGTATAAACAAGGATTAAGATCATTTTATACACTTAACGGTAAAGTGTACAAGTCGGTCCACACAAAGTACAGCGAAAAAATAGATATATTTTTTGCCTAATGTATAAAATAATACAGAAAAAATAAGTTTTAGGAACAACTAAACTGAGTCTCACATTTTTCACCTGCGTTTTTGTATCATTTTCATTTTAATTTGAAGGAACTGAAATTTGTATCCTGTAGGTTTCAGTAGGTTACAAAAGAATACATATCTTATTTTCAAAAGGTACTCATATTAAACGACTCCGCCTACTGATTAGCAAGATGGCTATATCATCTAACAAGATAATACCTTTCTGATTTTGTACGATGATCATTAACACTGGAATTTTCGTAATTGGAGATATCGTTGGGAACTTCAGGTAGTCGTTCTTCGACGTTCGAGCACTCTGACGAGATGTCGTTCGATTGATCGAAGGGTGAAGACGGTTCCGTGCAGGATATTGGACTAGTTATGTTTTCGTTGCCACGAGAATTAGGTCGAGGACGGACACGTCGAGAACCACGTTGTCTCATCTCTTATATCTCCTTAGCCCTAAAGGGCTTCCACGATGTGGCAAAGCTGGCAGATATGTACTGCCTCCACTACAAACGCGATATATTTACGTGGATACACTTTTATTCGAGGGAACTTTTAGCTGCAAAAAGCACTCTGACGCGAAATATAGTTACGCTGTTCTTTTTTTTTTTAAACACCTTAGGCATTTTCGACTGCCATTCTATTAGAAAAGTTGTGTCAATGTTAACTTCCTTTTAAAAATTTGTGACAGTGAATTCGTTTTAGTGATTTAACTTGGAAAACTTCGGACTTTATTTTTGGAAAATTTAGTTATAAAACGAAATTTGATGCATGTATTGGAATGTGCATGGAGATTATTTCTGAGGCAAATTTAAGAAAGTATACAGTGAAAATTCCAATCAAAATTTAAAAACGTTATTTTTGAAGCAATATAGCAAAAATGATTTGGTAAGTGCAACAAAAACAGTAACAGAAGCAATTACAACATAAAATAACAAATTTGAATTTCACTGTTATGCATACAATATGTCAAAATGAAATTTTTTTCTAAATTATTTTTTACTATATTACTTCCAAATTGATTTGATGTTACAGTAGAAACATGATCGTCTACAATTCATGTATGTTTTATTAAAAGTATGATTTTAAAGCAGCATTTTAAATAATGAATTACTCCTTTAATTTACCCGACCTCCGACTAACAATTAATTTAGTTAATTGTAACAATTAATTCATAATTAAATGTCTTTCAATTAGGAATAAAACTGTAATTGTTAATCGAATGTTTTTCTAGTTAAAACTTAAACTTTAATTTTTAATTCAAACCTACTAAATTAAAGATAACAAGTTAACTTTAATTTGTAGTCGTTTCAATTGATAATTAATTTGTAATTAATAATTAAAACTCTTTCTAATCGTTAATAAAAATTTAATTTTTGACTCAATTCTGTCTAATCAAAGATTATAATTAACTTTCTCATTGTATTTTGCAATTTCTTGAACTTGAAAATTACGTAAAATTTATATTCCGTTTAACAATTATATAAATAATTTTATTTCTTGAACAATAATAGTATGTATACAGGATATTTTTCCAAACTGCTTAAATATGATAAATATAATTATGTTTAGGTATAATATAGTGTTAGTCTACTATTGTTATATAAATTGAAAATGAGATAACGTGTGAATTAATGACAAAGATAATAATGATAACTATAATATTTTGTAAAAATATCAGTGTAACTAATCATTAAAATCCAGTTTTCAATTATGAGGTTAAATTTTAATTCTCAATCGGGATAGTAAGTAATATAATATTTAATTAGAAAGTAAATATCATTATCAATTTGGAGAAGTTAGAATTAAAATTAATTTTTACTTGTACGAGATTTGGCTTAAAGATAAATTTTAATCTTTGGTTAGAAGTAATTGGATAAAAATTTGAATTGTTACTCCTGATTATAAGTAATTTCAATTACAGTCAACTATTAATCCCTAATTCAGCAAGTTGGAATTAGAAAATAAACTTTAATTTTTAGTCAGAGAATAATTCTATTAACAATTAGATTTCAACTCACAGTTCAGAAATATCTAATTATCAATCATAATTTAATCATTTAATAGTTAATGGCGTTGTACAAAATTTTGAAATTCTGTTTTGAAGTCATAAAATGATTTGTGTTTTTTTTTTTAATAATTATTTTAGACTATCTGTTAACTAACAAATACATAGTTCTTGTACTTGAAAACAGTAATTAATTTCATATTGCGATTGAAAATTTATCGACGATGATAATTATCTTAAACATGTATCCGATAATAAGAAAAACAAGAAAAGAAGAAATATTTTTGTGAACTATCTTGTATATCACTGTCTGAATGTCATTCATAAACCACAAAAATTTTGTTGGCAACGTAATTTTCTGAATATACTGCCGAAACTAAGCTAGTAAATTAAAAGGACTGAAGTACATACTAAAAGGTTAAGCGTTCTTTTCACGATAAAAGGCGGCTAACAGTACGATGGCATTTTGGTTGTCTTATTATAGTCATTGCGTCATCACTCGCACCTCTTCACCATTTACATGACTATTAAAGGGCGACTAGAGGGACTAAAAGCTCATAATGCACTTTTTCAAATTTTTGTTGTTCAAAGATCCTTCGAAACCATAACTCTTCATATAAAATTATTAAGTTAAATAGTATGTTAGATCTTATTCACCACAAAAGTAATAATTCAAAATTAAAATAGGATTCTTCTATCGTCTAGCCGAATAAGATGGTAAAAAATTCTCTGAAATGAAATGAAGCACTCATCACGTCATTCGATAGTGTATTAAAAAAAAGAACATTTCACACCATCTTCGACTCTCTATCTCAACCGGAGAGGGTAGTAATCGGGAAGAATCGAAATTCCGGTTTTTGGCCCGTTTTTCATATGCAGTAACGTACAAAAATTCTGAAAATAATTTTGAAACATTGGGGTCCAAATATCGAATATTGCAAAATATTTTCAGATTTTTTAATTGCAAACTGTACATGTAAAAAGTGAAAAACCGCAAAAAAAATCGAAAGAAAGATACGATTTTTTATTAAGATTATCGGAGCAGTACTTTTATATTATTGTAATAACGTATCGGCATAATTAATAGTCCCCAATTTTTGCAGATTTTTTAGTCAGGTGCGGTGTAGTTAAAAAAAATCAAAAACTGATATTTTGTTTCAAAAGAATATTTTCCGTTGTATATTTGCATGTCTTCTTTTGTCAGTATATTTATTAAGTCGTTTGAAATAGATTCATATTGATAATGAATACAAATGATATATTAGCTAAGACATAAAATTCAATTATTAATTAATTCCATGTTGCAATCGGTTATATTCTGGAATGCAAAACGTTATTGCAACGGCCTTATTGACAAAGGAGTTAAGAGTTTTGCTTCGTAATCGCTTCATGTTTTTTGGGAATAGAATCGTGCCACGTTAGACTCCTCAAAAGAATACGAAATCATAAAATTACCTGCAGAAATATAAATCTCGTAGATCTGTGTGAACAAAAATCTGCTAATTGCGTTTTCGTATAATAAAGGAGAAAACGTGTTATATATGTTAATTAACATTACATTTACGGAGTCTGTTAAATTAACAGATCTCAAATTTCTCACTTCCATTTGCGATAATTATTAAGAAGTTTTTGCCAAAATGTATATTAACTTTCGTCGAGATAAAGAATCATTGTATAAGCTACTTTACGTATTATCCGTTATTTATTTTTATAATTTTGTTTCAATTGAAATATATGTATTGATTAAGTACCGTAAATCTGGGGTTAAAATTAATCGAACAAAATATTTGTCATGAATCAGAATAATTTACACTGTAACTTTCGTTGGTAAACGATCGATTAATATTTTCCTGAATCTTTAGCTACCTAATTTATCAAGAATAATCGAATAGTGTGGTTATGGCAAGGCGTACCGACTATAAACGAGAACTTAATCGACGTCGATCAAGCTAAGCCTTATCGAAGCCGCTCCTTCATCACTTTAATCAACCCCCTAGATATAGAATGCGACATTGACTTGCAGTTGATACGCTGCCTTGTGCATACAATCGTACCGTGGCCATCAATGGTACCTGTATTCTTCCGAAGAGTAAAAATCGACGTAATTTTCTGTCTCGTGCACTGACACCCCCTTTAACAAACAGTTTGCTTAATGAAAGTTTCTATCGACGTACTATACACGAAATTAATTTGAAAAAAAAAAAAAAAAATCTAAGTTAACTTATGCCATACGATGTTACAGTAGGATGGAATGAAATATCATAGTATATTTTTTGTTTATTATTCAGTTATTTCGATGGTCGATAAAATCTTGTTTACTATATTTTGTAACATCAGAATTTATCTATTATATCTTGTAGCACCAAATTTTATCTACTATATTTTGTAACACCAAGTTGTTGCATGCACTACACGAAGTGCTTGTAATAATGTAAACTAGTGTTTACATCTCGTATACAGTAAAAATTGAAAAAAAATTTAGGGAGAAAAAGTACTATATTTTACTAGCAACAGGATGACCTATATTAACTTTTTATATTCGCATTATTTTTTGAGAAAAGAGGATGAACTCAGCTTATTGAATGAAGTGCTATATATATTTTAATGTCGTATGAAAGCATGTATAAAGATGAATTCATTCAAGATGCATGACTAGGATCTTCAAGGCTGTATGAAATTAGAAATTAAAAGAAATAAATTGAATATTCTGAATTATAATTTGTTATAATTTAAGAAGAAATTAAAAAAGAACTTTAAGAAGAAATTTTTATGTACAATGCGTTCTGTGAAATTTTCAAAAATGAATTTGAAATATTACATTACTTACACATTGTTTTCGCATATTAAATCCAATAAAACTGTGCTATTATGCCAATTTTAACAATTTTTTAGCAGTTACGTATTTTAAAATAACAGAAACTGTCAAACCAATGCACATATATACATATATACATATACACATATGCAGTATATTTATTACACAAGGCATTTAAATCAGGCTTCTTGAATATTTTTGAAATAATATCTACAAAATAAAAGAATAAATCACATATGCGTCGAAAGATTTTAAAGAACACACAATCTGAGATTAGAAATCTGAATTGCAAGTGAATGTGTAAAGGATTTATAAAGTTCATTGATGTATTTTAAACAAAATTGTACGCTTTCTTTTACATAGAATAATTCTTCAGAATGTTCCGAGAAAAAAAATCAAGATATCAATATAAAAAATATTGTAGTATCAATATTAAAAACGTACAGTTTGTAAAGTATTGTAAATTTTTGTAGAAAATGTTCCAATTTTAAATCTTATGTCGAATATTTCAAAGAATCAATTATTTTCGTAAAAAGAGTATGCTGTTTCGTTTAAAGAAACATCAATGACCTTTACATAACCTTTATGCATCCACCTTCAAGCTTCTTTGCATTCAAAACTATTCAAGTTTTATATCAAATATTTTTTGGCACATTCAACAATTTCATATACTTCGAATATTTCATATGTCTATTATATTATTCTTCTTTTTGTAAATGTTACTGAATGTATAGAGTTCATCAAATCGTATATTTACGACGTAAACACTGGCAACTTTAATTTCATCTCATAATTTATTTCAGAATTTGTACATATATATAACATTATATTAATGGCATGAAAAAAAAACATCAATGTATACATTAATATAGAGTAAAACGTTTAATCAAAATTTGTAAATATGTATCATTTTTTAAACCTACAAATGATTCAATCATGTGCATAACAATGGCCTTTCAAGGGCAGAAATAACAAAAATGGATGGAACATCTTGTAATATTGAACTTATTAGTATGTTGTCACTACACATACATATTACAATTTAGAACAATTCATCAATTAAGAAGAAACTGTTCGGTACAATTTAGAAGTAATGCTTGGTCTGGAATTGTTGATATATTATTTGGTCCGTACTTTCAATAGAAGTTTAAATGGCAAAAAATACAAAAAATTAAAAAATCATGAACTTTAATATTATCAACACAATAGGACTTCCCCTAATAAATGCAGACTGTTAATAAATGTTTTGAACAATATATTCAATAATAAATGAAGTGGAATGTACGAACCTATAAAATGGCCTGAAAGATTCCTTGATTTATTAGCTACAGATCTTTTTTTATGGCGTCACGGTGAAGATATTGTTTATATAACACCATCAAAACATTTAAACCACTCATAAACTGAGATAAACGAAGGATGTGCATCCATATCATGTACAACATTAGCACGTATTACCAGAAGTGTAAATTAATAGTGTTCAGAAATGCATTCTTACTAATGAAAGTCATATTGAACACAATATGTAATTCTACCAATTTGTAGCAACAATATAAATATTCTGCCCTTGCTTTATCTTTAAAATCATATTCATGCACATGAATGAATTCATTCCGACACATACTTTCATATGACATTAAAATATATATCATTCCATATAAAAAACTGAAGATCGCCCACATTCCTCGAAAAATAATGTAAATATAAAACATTGATGTGAGTCATCGAGTTGCTAGTAAAGTGTAGTACAACTTTTTTCTATCCCACTTTTCTAAATCCTTATAGTGTGCGAAAAAAAAACACTGGTCTATATTTCTATAAACACTCTACGCAATATTGAAGCGAATAAATTTCAAACTTGATGTGTATGAAATAAATTTCATATATCTATGAAATAAATAAATTGCTACTTTTACTGGTTCTATGAGTTTTTTGATGAATTTTAATTGTTCAATTTATTTTCACTTAAAAATGAATGCTACAGTTAATGGCCACTTGTTTCAATGCTAAATTAAATGACTAGTTTATTTTAGTCTGTTATTTGTACAGATATATTTTTATACCTCTAACTTTTCAAAACTAGTTTCCAGATTAGTGATTTAAGAATAGGTAATAGAATTATTTATAAAGACATTCTTTGTGTACCTATCCGGAAACATAAATTATATATAATAATAAACTTGAAAATTTTTAACTCCTTAAATTTCCTTTATAAATCCCTAAATACTCAACTTTTAAATTATGAAATTACCAAATTTTCAAATTTTTTAAACTTTTAGATTTTTAAATTCCTAAATTATTAAACTGCTAATTTCCCAGATTTTCAAATTATTAAGTTCCTGAATTTTCAAATAGTCAAATTTTTGAATTTTTGAATTTCCAATTTTATGTATATTTTTACATTTTCAAATTCTTAAGTCCTCAAATTTCTAAAATTCCAAATGCTTAATTTTCCAAGTTCTCAAGCTTTTAACACTTTTAGTGCCAGGCTTTTTCGCATAAGGCCGCGTTTACACTATGCAAGTAAGGGCCGTGCAAGTAGGTAGTCGAATTCTTGGGTTTCTTTCTTTGCCTGTGTCAGGCCTGTCGTTGAAAAAGGAAGATGGTTTTTTTCCTTTCTTCTCTTCCTTCCACCACACCCTGCGTTGTCATTCGACTACCTACTTGCACGGGCCTTACTTGCATAGTGTAAACGCGTCCTAAGAACCGCGGACCGATAAATCGGCCCGTGGCACTAAAAGGGTTAACTCTCAAAATTAAAAATTTTTTAAACTTATAATATTTACAAATAATTTTTACAAATTTGCAAATTTTCAAAGTTTAAAATTTAAAAAATTCTAAAATTTAAACATATGAAAATTTATGAAAATAACGAGAATTTATGAGAATCAGAAAAATTAGTTTGGAAATATTTGAATTTCTAAATTTGAATGTTTATAAATCGAAAATTTAAGAGTTCGCGAATGTCAGATGGCGATAAATTGAAAATTTGTTACTTCTGTATTTTTAAGCTTATAAATTAAAAAATTTACCAACGAAGTCGCTAGCATACAATGTCAAATTGATTTGTGTTATTGTACTAATTAAGAGAGGGTAAGATTTGATTTCATCCAAATCTTTATTCCAAAGTAGATAACGATACACTATCAGCTAAAAGTTTGCGATCACTCCATCACTTAATTTTTAAAGAAAGAATAAATGCTTCTAAAGTAAGAAAATTTTCGTTAAAAAAAACATTTTGTAACTATTGTCTGGTTGATTTCAGCTACTTGCTGTATCTTGTATATTTGCAAAGCACGATTGATAATGGTTAAATATGAAGCAAAATTTAGCACTAGAACTACCAACTACTCAAAATGATTAGTTTCAATTTTTATATTTTATATCATAAAATTTTCCATGGTTTTGTCGAAATATCTGACATGTTTTGTTGAGATAAAGAATGATTACGTATGTTAACTGATACTTCAAATGTTACTCATTTATTCTGTCACTTTATTTTCAATTAAAAAATAAACGTGCATTTAACACCAGTAGTTCTAGTGTTAAAGATATTAATGTATTTCTGCAATCGAATGCGTGTACGCAAAATTGTCCTATAATAAGGAACTCGTGAAGAAGCTGAGCCTACGGCCGATGTATTGATTCGAAAGTATCGATCGCTTAAAAAATAAAGGGCAAGACATCTATCTCTGGTCTGATATTGCTTTGGTTCCACTTACAGGCGTGTACACGTACTACAACCCGATCGATACAAACGAATCATTTTTCTTTTTCTGTTCATTCGTGCACATCCATCTTCTTTAAAATCAGATGCATTAGCCAGTACAATTTTTATGAGTTCTAATAACCACAAAATATTAACAGTCATGCTAAAAACTTTTCGAGTTTCTGATATGTCTTTATTGCAACTTGATCGCTTTGATGGTATAATTCTTTTGATCTATATATGAATTTAATTCTTTTAAATAATAACTAAACAAAAGTATATGAAAGTTAAATAAAATATGCAAATTGTAGTATTTATTTCATGACAATTTATTGAATAAAATTTTGCTGATAATAAAGCTGCAATTTGTGAGTGTCATAAAAATTGCACTATTTATTTGTATTGTAATTAAAATTGCAGTTATTTTAATTACTTAAATATTTTTCACTTTTAAAGTAACTGACTGAGTTATACAAATTGTACTATTTGGTTTCATGAGAAATGTTTTAGATAATAAAATATTGTTGGCATTGTAGCTGGATATAGTTTGATTGAAACACAAATATTGTGTAATAACAAAAATTGCATAATTGTATTCCTATTTTTATTTTTTTCGATCATTTTTAACGATTCTGTGTGAATGATTTAGAACTACATTATTTATTTAGCGAAGAAATTTTTTATTAATAACAAGAATATTGCTGTTATAGTAACTAGAAATATGTATTTTGATTAAAAAATGATTTTTTTATTGCATTTTAACAATGGTTGCTTTCGTTTCCCATTTTTAAGGTTATTGTGTTTGTGTTGTGCAACATTACATTATTTATTTAACGAAAAAAATTTTTTGCACCAAAAAAAACAGTACTGATGATATAACTAATTATTTTGATCGAAAAATTAATTTATTGCACTGTCATAAAAATAGTATTAATTAGGAGTAATAAACTAATTGCAGAAGTTCTGGTACTTTTATTAAGTTTTAATAAAGACAGTAATTAAATTGTAATTGAAAATTATATAAAGATTTTTAAATTTGGTTTTTAAGAGTTGCAAGTGTGGGACGAATATTCAATCAAATTGAATCTCAGAGAACAAATGTTTAATAATTGTTTTATCATCGCTTTAACAAAAAGAAAGATCACTTTTTTATGGTAATAAGACTTATCAGTATTGTGCGGGTTTTCTAATGGCTGTCAATTGAATTTAATTGCTATGAACGTGACCCCTATATAGTGTCGCTGTTCCCAGAAATCTATCCCTCTATTATGTAAAACGTGTTCATTCTAAGCGGATAATTTTCAACGAATTAATTGTCCTTAAATAGATTTTCTGTGTCATTATAATGAAGCACCTTGCATAACTTTTTCATAAATTTCTCTCTGTCAAAGTGCTCAATATATAAAAAATATTCAATGCATTAATAAAATTTCAAGTATATTTTATTTATTATTAAGTAACATTGTAAATTGTAGAGAAGTAAAAAATTGAAATTGTTACATTCGATAGAACCGTTGTATTTCGCAGATACTTTTTAAATTAACAACACGTAAGTGAATTTGTTAAAAAAAATACTCCGATCATAAAGTGCAAATTTACGTAAATATACAAAGTTATAATCACACGAAATCAATAATCGTGTTAATGCTATCAGTGAAATAAAAGTATGTAGTTTCTTCACTACTTTGCGAATTGTAAACGTAATTAATAAAAGTAATTATGACTGGATTAGATATCACAGTGTATTGAAATTTCGTTCGATAGATACTAATTAAAGTTGAATGCCTCAGGACAAAGAATGGATGAAGCTAGGTGATGAAAAACGAAAGGTGTCGTATCACTGTTAGAATAAGGGAAAGCCATAAAAGGGTAATTAACCATAATGTACTTTGCTTGAATTAGAATTCGACATGTTCGCTTCAATGTGCTATCGAAAAACCGCAAAAGGGATGTGTGGTTTAATTTGTTATTTAAATGGCAAATACATTTCATTTTCAACAATATTTTATCATTAAAATGTTGCTCATATGTTGAAATAATAAGTGGAAACTAATTTAGGATAAATCTATTAGACAAATTAAATAAAGACTGTCATTAAAAGTTTGTATCACTAATTAAAATTACTTTACAGCTTGGTAAAATATTTTATAAATCTAACAATAAAATTAATTCGTTTCTTAACATAGAACTTTTGTTTATACAATTTTTCAATTTAAACAAAAATTTTCAAATTTCTAAATTTGAACATAAAAATTACCAAAGCGCAAACCTCAAAATTTTCTTATTTTTAAATTCTTAAATTTTCAACTCCTTGGATTCTTAGAGCCTTAATTTAGCAAATTTTTAAATTTCCAAATTTTCCAAGTTTCAAATCGAAATTCTTAAAAATCAAGATTCAGAAAACTTTTAATTTCTCAACTTCTTAAATATTCTTGATTTCTAAACTCTTAAATTTCCAAATTTTTCGAATGATTAGTTCATAATAAATATAAATGCAACTATAAAATGAAACTATAAATATAACGGTTTTGAATGCTGAAATCTATGGTTTAAAAGTTATATGTTAAATTTTGGTAATTTCGTGGAACACTATCAA
Organism: Megachile lagopoda; assembly: GCA_036983795.1. Lineage (NCBI taxonomy): Eukaryota > Metazoa > Arthropoda > Insecta > Hymenoptera > Megachilidae > Megachile > Megachile lagopoda. The sequence continues at coordinate 407,318 of CM072786.1, forward strand.
GGCACAAAAAGGTACAAAAAGACACAATAAACACCTACAATATTAACGAAGAACTGTTTAATCAGTAGTAATACCAAAAGTCATAATTATAATATCAGAAATCACAATATGTATGAACTTTTTTATAATATATGAAAAAAATCATAATGTGATCATAACTAACATCTTGACGGCCTATCTCTAATAAAAATATTTCAGGAGACATTATTCAGTCATATATCGTAAAACATAGCACATAATAAGAAAAATTAAAGAATCTTGAAAGAGCTATGATAGTCATGCGTCATCAAATACCAAACTTTAACAATGCATAACGTTTGAACCAATAAATTCCGGCACTCGAAATCGTTTATCTGGTCTATATTTATCAAATATTATTTGATTATAAAAAGGAAGTTAAAAGCGGTGCCCTAAAGTTTAGCCCGTGCAACGATTCTTATTAATCATAACGTCACGAACCACTGTGATTTGTCCAGAAATAAACGCGACGACAATGACGATATACCAGCAGGGGGTTATTTATTTATCGAACCCCGAGTCAAAGGCACGATGCAGTTTCATGCTTCGTCGAGTAAAAGTGAACTTTGCAGTTGCTCGATGAGGTCAATAATCCTGGACAGCTTTTCAAAATGTAAAAATGCATCAACGATTTGAAGGCACTCGAGAAGGTTAACGACCCACAATCTACACGAAGATCAATCGTGAGTTCATCGGATTCGAAGCGGATTCAAATGTAACCATTGTTCTTTCGTTTCTTCGTCGAGATCCGATGTCGCGACGATTAAGCGATTTCACACTCTTATTCACGTATTCGTGGCTGACTAACGACTTGTGACAAACGATTTAACTCGTTGAGGTATCTTTTCGAAAAGTTTCCTGCTCTGAATGAGCTAGCTCGATGTAAAAGAACAAAATTACGAATGAGAGCAGTCTACGATGCTACTGTTTCGATGTTGTTCTATAGAGACTAGAACAAAATTATTCTTTCATGATAATAAATAATTAATTGCGTTATAGTGAAAAGTTAACTGGTTTATCGACGGAATTATCAACTATGAAAGCGAGTCTTCAACTTTTTGATAAAATTTCTATACCTTTAGATTCTCAGCTTTTCCACATTTCTACATCTCTAGATATCTAGGATGCTTATGTACCTAGGATTTGTATATCTCATGCGTAGGAATTGTAGAATCCCTTTATCTCTGTAACCCTAGAATCTACATCTCTATATCCCGAGGATTAATATATTCTTAGAATTCTTATATTTTATATTATATTCCTCAGGGTTACTATATTTGTAGGATCTCGAAAACAGCTATATTTCAAGGATATTTAAAACATTGATATTCCTAGAATCTTTAAATACTCAGAATTTCTAAAGTATATCCCGAATCGCTATATTTCGAAAATTGATATATTCCAATAAACTTTGTATCTCTATATCTCCAAAGTTTTTACATCCTTAAGATATCGAAAATAACTGTATTCTTAAAATCTCTTAAATAACTAATATCCCCAGGATCTCCAAAACATCTAGATTTCTACGACCTCAAAATACCTAGAATCCTTAGAATCTCTAAAACACCTATAATCTTAGAATTTTTAAATTCCTGTAATCTCTATATACCTTTACGACATCTACATATATCTCTGAGATAGATATATCCTTAGGATACCTATATTCCTAGGATCCCCTTATTCTTAGAATCACTACATCTCTAAAATCCTAGTATCATTAGAACTCATAAATCCGTCGGAATTATATATTGCTATGGTTCATAAATTTTTGTATCCTTGAGATCTCTAGATTTCCTATATCTCTATATCTTTGGAATCCTTATATCCTCAGGATCTCTGTATAACAAGGATTTTTGAATCCTGCGATTCCTACAATTACTATATTCAGATATCCTTACACTCTTAGGCTACCCTACATCACTAGAATCCTATATATTCAAGAAGCATATACATTTTGAAATTTTAATATCCCTGGGTCCTTATATTCTGAAATTGTAATATCTCTACATCCTTTTGCTCGTTCTCCCAAATAAAATATTTTTGTATGTATCAATTATATTTTCGACTGTTAATACGCATATAATCAAATATATATATTTGATAATATTATACTGATTCATTGAAACGGCTCATACCTTTTTGGTTTTAGGAATGTTACGAGAACCTACAATTTTCATCTCATATTACTAAACGTTCCAATAGAGGATTGTTTAAATTGCAATTAAGCAATTCAAAGCATAACGCTATGTATCATCTAACTGACAATGAGTCTGTTTTGTGCAGTTAAAACGGCCTATCTCAGAATACGCAGTGCGGAAATGATTGTAGATTTCCTTAAATCGTTGAGTTTTGTAGCTCTTCATCGAGGCTGTAGTTGTATCGATCGGAAATTGAATTCTTTAGCTAAAATTAACACGCAAAAATTTTCGATTCAAAATATCATACCTGTAACATATTCTACAAATAACGCAAACGCATTTTATAGCCGCAGCTGCCTCTACTACTCTCTCATAGTCTAAAAATGGATTTTATTTTGGAATTCGATGTTACTATATGTAATGCTTTTTGTAACGTAAAATTTGAAAAAGTATTTGAATTCGATTTTTAATCATTTGCAACTTTGTCCCCTGATAAAGACTTAAAATTACCTGTAATCTGTATGAACTATACTAGTAATAAAATAATAATGATACGATTTAATTTATTTTCCAGTACTGACCCGTTATAAATAGATGATAGCAAAAATGTAACCTCAGTATTCTCTTAGCACGTTGAATGCTATTGTACATAGGTCGTTAATGATCCATCACCGAACGCACGCTTTTAATTACGAGAAAAGGAAATGTAATAAGTATAATGTGATAGCAATTTACTATAAATTAATCATTAGAATTTAATTCTTCAACCTGCTTCATAACACTTGTAACCGTTAAATTATACGCGGCACTCGATGTGTTAATGAATAACTGCCAACATTTTATAATTCTCAGTTGCTCCTTCTTTTCATTAATGGAGAAACGATAACGTCGTCTGTAGCATTTAGATACCAATATTATATACTTACTATCATTAATCATTTCTTTTACATAGTTTTAATTTACTCCGGTAGCTGAATAATTAAATGTGAGATGTTTTGCACCATACGATAATCAAATTATTTTTACTTTAGCTAAATTTTATATAACTAATAATTATTAAGTTAACTCCAATAAAAGGTAAATGTAAGTATTAGCGATTATGTCTCTATTAGTAACGAACTATTTATTTTATTATTTATTATTTCTTTACAATTTCGAAATTTGTTTTTTTATTAAGATGTTATTAAGATGTAACAAGTCTAGTTGCAGACTTTAACACTAGATTTATGGACGTTTAATAGTCACTTACATTTAAATTGAAACTGAACTATAAAATTAAATAATTAACCAATAATACGTAAATCAGTTTATACAATGATTCTTTCGACGAGGGTTAACATACAGTTTGATAAAAGTTTCTTAATAATTTTCGCAATTTAAAATAAGATCCGTCATTTTGACGGATTCTGTAAATCTAGTGTTAATAAGATTAATTATTAAATACATGTTCATTTCTTAAATCATCACACTTTTTTGAAAAAATAAGAGATTATATATAATAATTTGCTCAGATTAACAAGAATAACAAGCATTAACAACAAAGTACCAAGAAAATATGAATTTCCATTTTTATAATTACAAAAAATTGTGATGGTCAATAAAGGGAATACAAACCAAATAATTTTTCTATATTTAATATTGCATTTGAAAAATGATTTAATGGGAAACTTAGACGGGCCAATATCTGACGATCAATATCTTGTAAAAAAATTCTTTTATATCAGTAAAAAATAGCTATTTTTAAACAATCACATTCCTACATGTCCGGTAATGGGACCATTTACCTTAGCATCTGGTTTTTTTCTTTATACTGACACTAAAATAATCGAACAACTCTAACGTAGCTGTTAAACAAGCTTTAAGTAAACATGTTAGGTTATAGGAACTATCCCATAACAAATCACTTCTCTTACATAAATTACAGTACAAATGTTAAGTATATTTTATGAAGACATTTTCTTTCACATAACTTCAATTAAACTCTCTACCTGAACGACTAAACGTGTGATATTAAACGAGTGACGATCACACTATAATCAGATTTCAAATTTTACTTCAACTAAACTTCATGAAACTAATAACTATCAAGTTTATGCAACTGTAACATAATCTTTTCTTTATACTGACACTACAATAATCAAACAATTGACGCAATCGCCAAACAAACTGCAAAAACCATACTAGGATACAGAAAATACCCCATAACAAACCAGTTTTGTAACGTGGACCTCGGTACAAATATCAAGAATATTTTATGAAAATGTTTGTTATCCCAGAACCCTGATTATACTCCCTTCTTTGAATAATTACATGCGTGATGTTACCGATCATATTACAATCAGATTTTAATTTCTACTTCAACTATACTTCATAAAGCTAATAATTATCAATTTAACACAAGCATGACAATTAAATTTTTTTAATACTAATTCTAAAATGATCTTTAAAAAATAATCTTTTCAAACAAACCGCGAAAGTCGTGCTAAGGTACAGAAACTACCCCATCATAAATCAATTTTGTAACGTAAGTCACGGCAAAAATATCAAGAATATTTTACACAGACATTTGTTCTCTTATAATCTTAATTATACTCCCTTCCGTGAACAATTAAGCGTGTGATGTCACAATCATACAAATTATTTTTACTTCGACTAATAATTACCAAGTTAACTTCAATATAACACCTGAATTTTGTTTATACCGGCACTAAGATGGTCATCAAAGAAACCATAAAAAAAACATGCTGACCCCATGTCAGCTCACTTTCCTAACATAAGTCATAGTGCAGGTACGAAAGTACTCTGTAAGAAGATTAGAGAAGTTTTGTCGGAAGTTTCAAAGAAGATCCTATGGGAAAGATAAACTGATCGATACCCCAACGAGTCGAACGGATACCTCGCGGAGCACACTAGCAACCGTTTGATCGGAAGACGTCGGTAAAAGGAAATCGCGAAACGACTTGGTGTCGAAGCGTTTCGGATAAACGCGTGGGTGTTTCGGACCGTCGAAGCGACGCAATAACCATCCGCGAAATTGAACGTTTAACGTCAGACTGAAGGCCTTCTGGCTGGCATATACATCTTTGCCAGAGGAACAGAACGAACCATTCGAGTCTGCGCCGTTTGCACGTGGACGCGGATCTAGAGCGTTAAAAGTCCATTTATACACAACCGTGCCGTTACAGTGCCGTCAACGTACCGTCGACGTAAATACCCCTTCCTCGTGTCCATTCCCCTCGTACAGGTTGTGGTTTGTGTACGACGTGGTACACGTTATTCGTTCTTTTTTCTGGGAATAGAGAGGGTTTGGTGGTAGCAGGGTTGCCACCTTACCACAATATAAAATCCGGTGTGTCATACATTCCAGTTCGGAGATTCGAATGTAAATCCGGACACGAAGAAAAAAAAAGGTAGAAGTCTGTTTTATAGTAACCGAAATATAAATGGATATTTTAAAAAATGCAAATAATTGTAAAATGAAAATATCAATTTTTTTCATTGATATATGATTTTCAACAGTCGCGTCAGTCAATGCAAATTAATTACTACTGTAGAAAAGTCGAGATGTTAATACTCTGTATTTAGTAATTGTTAATTTCATAGATTGCAAGTAGAATTAAATTTAAGATAACAATTCTTCTATATACTAAATTACTAATACTTCTGTATACTAGAAATAGAAGCAGATTTATAATATTTAAAGCGTAGAGAGCGTTACGAGTGTGATATGATATTATAAGCCGAGCAGTTTATTAACAACTCTTGTCTAGTTTGGAAAAAACAATATTTATGTTTAGTTGATATATTCATAAAATTTGTTAATAGACAGTATTTACCATTACAGCGAATTACATACATTTTTTATTTCCCCTTTTTTTTATCAACTCGAAAATTTTTCGGGTGAAGTTCGGAGATTTCGAACAATCTGGACGAAAACCAAAAAAATTGTGTAATAAAGGTATGATTGTATCAAGTTTAAATTTTCTAGACTTTTCGGATCGAAATCCAATTCTGAAAACAATCATTTTGAGAGATCCACATTATGAAAATAATGTAAAGTATTATATTTCAATTCCCAAATGCTCACGATCCCAAAATTTCAATGTCCTAAAGTATCACAGTTTTAAAAATTGCAATGTCTAAAGTTTCTAAATTTCTGAGCTTCTTAATTTTGTTGTTATAAAGTTACAAAATTATAGAATTATAAAGTCAGAAAGTCAGAAAGTTACAGACTAGAAAGTTCCAAGTTTTGAAATTTAGAAGATCCCAAATCTTAAAGTTCAAAAATTCTAAAATGAAAAATTAAAAATTTCAAAAATTTTTAAATTCCAAACTTCGATGTTTCATAATTGCTAAGTCTCAGAATCCCACAGTTCGTAAGTCCCAATATTTAAAAATTTTTAAACTGCAACATTCCAATACTGCAAAAACTAACGTCCGAAAATTCGAAAATTTAACTATTTCAAAATTTTTAAGTTTCAACATTTCAAAGTTCTGAAGCTTAAAAACCTCAAAGTCTCAAATACTCAGAATGTCAAAATTCTAACGTCTCAGAAATTAAAAATTTCAAAATTGAAAAGTCATGACAATTTAATATTCTAAAATTCAAATTCATAAAATTCTAAAATTTCGAGGAAACTTTTAAATCCCTAACTTTCGAACATCCCAAAATTTAAAAACTCCAAAATTCTAAAATTTGAAATGTGACATACAGCATGTTTCAAAAAATGTATCAAGAGACTTTTTTTTGTTACAGATCAAAATATTGTTAAAAAATGGCAAACTTATGATTAATGCTCGAGTAACCTGTATACATATAATACTTCATAGCTGAATTATATTTGAGTTATTCTCCTTATATATTGCACAATTCAGAAAATTCATAGCGTTTATCAATAACCATCAATACTTAGATCTTTCATGCTATAATTTAATTTTAAAATGATGGCATACTATGGTAAACATTATGAAATTCATTATTCTCGCGTGTTAAGCCTTTGTTGCATAATATTTTCAATTATGTAAAACAAAAATATATTTCTGTGTTCCTGTAAGTAAGAGTAATAAGGAAGTAACAGTAAATAAGTATTTTGTACTCGAAGAACATATTTAAAGAAAGGTTATGTAATATCGTACATGTATAATATTTTTAAAAAGTGCAATGAAAAATTTTGATTACAAAAAGCAAGAAATACATTTTTGACTTTGTTAATTTTTATGATTATATTTGTTTTATAAATTTATGTTGCACATTTGCAGCGGAATGTAACGGAAGATTAGTTGCAAGGCAAAATATGAACGTTTGTCAAATTTGATCTACGGAAATAATGTTTCATACTGTTCTATTATCAGAACGGTAAAAACGCTCCAGATACTACAATAAAGATATGTACTATTTCTAGAAATGATGTAATCTTTAATAGTATTGTTCATAACCAGTTTTCATGTTTCAAAGTCATTCATTTTTGTTTAGCAAATGCGGAATGTTCTAATGGACCGATCGAGATTGATGCGGATTGAACAGAGATTTTAGGGGAAAATAACCTACATCGTATAACTAGATATATTTCTGAAATATTGTTAATATTACACTGATTCGTATTTCATTACATAAAGATTTTACTTTGATGTTACCATGAAATTTTGCTGGGAAATTTAAAATAATTTCAGAATTCCAAATTCCCCAATTTTCAAATACTTAACTTCTTCAATTTCTAAATCGTCAAATTATCAGATCCTCCAATTTTTAAATTCCAAATTTCTCAAATTTTTATATTTCAAAATTCTAAGTTATTAAATTTATAAATTTACAAATCAATATACAATTCTTTATATTTATAAATCCTTAATTTCTCAAATTTTCATATTGCAAAATTTTTTAATTCTAAGTTACTAAATTTACACATTTATAAATCTCCGAATTATTCAATTTTCAAATCCCAGATTCCAAAGTTTTAAACTTTCTAAATTTTCAAACTGCTAAATCTGCAAATCATTACATTTTCAAAAGTCCAAATTTCAATCAGATTAACCGAGGATATGCGAAATCGCGGATGTTGAATCAGCGGGTACGAAGAACTAATTGTACGAGAGAAGATTAGTTTAGAGCCCCTAAAAGATTAGAGAACTAATCTTTGCCGCATTATATTATAAATATGATTCAGTATATAATGAATTATGCAATTCTTGCATTTTGTAAAGTATAAATAAATTGTATTATTTTTTCTCTTTAAATCAATTTGTGAGGTACAAAAATTTTGTTCACAGTTATTTCATTATTGTAACTACTTCTAAAATTATAAGAATGTATTTTTTGCTTAAAATTGATGCAATATGCAACAAGGTTAGTAACGTTCTTATTGCTCGAACATTTAAGGTCGATAAAACTTATCTGGGTATTAATTTCGCGTTTATAACATTTTAATTCCAGAGAACTGCTTAAGTCAAATTGAACCAAAGTAAGAATTACAGTTGGATTTCATTAATTTGCACTTTATCTAATAAATAAAATATTATCACAAGAATATACAGCAGGTAATAGGAATAAAATGTACGTAATATACGCAATAGGGTTCACTACTATTCCACAGCCGTATACTATCATGTACCCACCCAATCCCCGCGAATAGGGGCTCTTACTGTAGTTAGAAGTTGGTAACCAAATTCGAAATCTTTTGATACGTTTCATTTTCAAATTCTAGCATAAACAAATAAAAAAATTACTATATTATTAAATATTAAAATTAAATTTTAAATCTAACTTAAAATTATTATCAAATATTAGACGTTACATTATACTACTAACACGTTCGCAGACGTGAATGCTATAGCATTCATTTTCATTGTAATGCAAAGTAACATGAATGCTATAGGATTCAAATTTTAAAGCGAATTGTTATTCACTTAATTTTCTATAAGCTTAAGTTATTGTAATTATTATGCATTTCAAACTAATGACCAACTGATTCATTAGGTATATTCATATTATTTTTCACTCAAATTTTTGTTATCTGCAAACGTGTTAAATATTAGTTATCGCACAAATTTTAATAAATTAGGAGACAATATAAAGGGAGCGAATTTAGTTGACAACCTAACAGAAATCTAATATGTATTCAACAAGTTCTTGATGCAATATTCAATTCATGTGAAATCTGTTCACGTACTGAATTGTTCATACACAGTATGTCGGAAAAATAACGGAACTTTTTAAACAAAAAGAGAAATATTAGTTATTTGGCCAAAATTAATTTTTTTTTATTCAAATTACATCCCTTCCGCATCAATACACCGTTGGGCACGCTCAAGCAATGTTAACATAGATTTTTTTATGTCGTTTTGCGGAATCGTTTCAATCACCCTCGTCACAGCTGCTTGGACTTGTGTAACAGTGTCATAAAACGTTACTTTCATAGCTAATTTCAGTTTTGGAAAAAGGAAGTAATCACATGGAGATAAGTCGGGCGAATATGGAGGCTGTTGGAGCACACAGACTTGTTTTTCGCCAAAAATTCACGAATAGCGACAATTCTGTGACATGGTGCATTATCATGCAACAGAAACCAACTTCCCGGCGCTCGATATTCGGGCCTCACACGAACGATTCTTTTCCACAAACGTTCCATAACACCCAGATAATATTCGCCATTAACATTTTGTCCCTGTGGAACGAATTCCCGAAATATAATACCTTTATAATTATTTAGAATTTAGAAAAACCTAAAACCTGGCTTTGAGTCGTCTTCCAAAGTATCACGACCGTCCTGGAATCGCTTATACCACTCGAACACACGTGTACGGGATAACTAATCGTCACCATAAACTTTTTTCATTAATTCAAATGTTTCTGTAAAAGTTTTACCGAGCTTGAGACAGAATTTAATATTCAATCTTTGTGATTTTGTGACACGGTGACGAACGGTTCTGTCGCTTTAAACGCTATAAGTTTGCAATTCGTTGCTCGATTCCAATAATGATTGTTTTGTTTTGTAGGGGAGGAATACTGTTTTCAAATAGCATATTGTTTTTATAGATGTCGCTAGTAGTTTTCCTTAAATTTAAAAAGTTCCGTTACTTTTCCGACATACTGTGTATATGAATACGACTTCATTTTGTAAATAATAACTAGAAAATAGTTTGTCTGCTTAAAAAACGGCAATGATTTGTATTTTTAAAGTATTTTTAAATGATCTGTATGATCATTTTGTTAACATTAAAACTACCAAAGTGGTCAAATGATCGGTTCACAAGCCTCTTATTATAAGTTATACAATTTGTTAAAGTAATTTTTTTTAAATCTACGTTGATTTTCATTGAAATAAGGAATTAATCAATACGTCAATTTATGTTTCGTTGTTTGTTTATTTAGTTTTCAATTTCATTATTGTTGGTATTGAATCTCTCTAGACTAGAATAAATAGGTAGTAATCCTTACATTCTTTTGTTCAAAATCCTATATGTATCGCGTTCGGTTACCCGTCTCTTAACTATTATTCGCGAAATGTATAATTTTGATCATATTCAGTAATATCTTTTCAAAATAATCTTTCTTCATCAACATTAATATCTGTAACTCTGTCAATTAATAATTTCGAATTAAATATAAATTATACGCTGGTAGGTTTAGTGTTAAGGATTCATCCCAAGTCATTTTTAGAGAATCCTCACCAACTAGCATAGGCGAATACATTACTGATTAATTTATATTTAAGTTTTTGGATTCAGAGAAGAAACTACGTTCACGATGCGCTTGTGTATAAAGAATTCTTTAAGGAATGAAAAGTCACTGGCAAAGAAGCAGAGAACTCTGCCAAAAATCTATACACGGTGTGTCCGAAAAATTCCAGGGTCGTGTAAAAGCCGGAAATAGATGTTCGGGATGATTTCGGAAACCGAGAAGAGAGAAGGTTTTTAGCGAAGCGTGGAAACTTTGACACGATGTAAGAGAAAGAAATAAATACCGAAGAAAGCGTGATAAAAGCTGAATACGTTTCAATTTCATACTGACCGAGGCTTTCTGAGTTTGGTATTTTAGGAATGATGATCTTGGAAGCTATAATGTTGAAACCAGAAAATTGAATAAATCTTGCTGTGACGTGGAAAGCTCAGGGAACGTTTAAACATTTAATCATAATATTTTCAATCACGTAATAAATGATTTTTCTAATTTTACTATCATGAAAAAATAATTCCCTACTTTTAAATCATTTTTTATGTTAAAACGAATTTCTTGATACAAACTCAATTGATTTCATTGTATTTATGTATGATTTTGTTAAATTTATTACTCGAAGTTCAAAAATTTAAAAATCCTAAAATCTAAAAATTCCGAAAGTCTAAAACTATAATGTTTCGAAATTTCAAACCTACAAAGCCTCAAAATTCTAAGATCCTAAATTTTAAAATTCCAAAGAGCAAAGATTTCAAAATCCCAAAATTCTTAAATTCTAGTTTTGAAATTTCAGAAACTCAAAATTTCTGATAATCGGAGAAATTCCAAAATCTTAAAAATAAAAAATTTCAAAACTCTAAGGTTCCAAAAACCCAAAGTAAACATGTAGAAATAAAACGAAAAATTATAACTGCAATAGATTGCAAATGTTTCTAATTACATCATTAATAACATAATGTACGTTTCATTTATGTTTGTTAAAATACATATGTGCACTACAATGAAATGCAGAATAAAAGGTCTCGGTAAACTGATTAGATCCTACTCTCTATTTAATGAAGAGATTATTCATCTTTTCTGATTCACAATTACAATTAATAATTAAAGAACCATGATTCCCGGAAAAGATGATTTGATCAAAATTTATTCGCGAAAAATTCGCACGTTAATATTATTAGTTGCTTGTCGTTTACGACTTTGGTACTTTTTAGACACGCGCTATAATTTATTTCTTCTCAGACGCGGGAAAAGCCGAACGTCAAACATTGATGTTTCAAGGTCACTAGAGTGCACTCAGGATGGTTCGCAGTTAAATATTTATACTAATAAACTGTGTGAATTTAAACTGTTAGGAACCTTCGGAAATCAGTTTCTTAAAATTGATTTTCACATTTTAAGTAAAAACTTCTACAATTTCGATTAATTTACTGGGTAAATATGTATATGCGATGATGATTATAAAAGTGGTATAAGTTGAAATGCTAAAAGAATAGCTCCTTCTATTATTTACATCATTATTAAAATAAATGTTATACGCATTTCATTCAACTACATGAAAATTAACTTCATTGTCAATACACTCGATGAATTATAATTCATCAAATTCAAATTTATCAATACATAATATAGTAAACTTAATTGATACAGTATAGACAAGTAAAATGTTTAATTCTTTTGAAATATTGATTTATGACCACTTTCGTAGTATAATATCTTTTGTAGGAACTTCACAATTTACACTTGTATACTGTAATATTGTCATTATAACTATCATTATTTCAGCGATAATAGTATAATTTTAATAAAATTTATATAGTACAGTAGTAATATCTGAACACTAGTTTGCAAATAATTAATGTTCAACTAACCTCTAAATAACTTACAGGGTGTCCCAGCTTTTTACCGTCAAACTTTTCCAACATATTCAACACGTAAAAACATGTTACATTAACACAGGATTTTAAGTACTTTCTTAAAAAGTTATATCAAAAGTATAAAATGACTAGGTATTGCTTTATTTTTCGATACCACATGTATTCCAGTTATGTATGTAAAACTTTACCAGCGTATTCTATAAATAAAAATGATACAAAAATATTACATAAACATAGGCACTTAAATGTTTTATTGAAAAGTTATGAGGAATATATGAAATGATAATCGGCGGCTTTCTTCTTCAATAATACATACAAATATTTGCCGACTTTCATATATTTTTTAACAACTTTTAATAATGCATTTTAGATCCTATGTTCATTAATATAAACATATGTTCTTATTTTTATTTATAATATGCTAGTAAAGTTATACTGTATTTGATATTGTCATTTCGTATTTTTGTTATAACTTTTTAATAAAATGTTTGAAACCCTGTACGATACCTTTTTTGTTATTCTTACGAATAGAATATATTAATAAAGTATGACAGCAAAAAATTGAGGCACCCTGTATGTTTTATTAAACCATTAAATATCTACTGATATTTAGTTAACTGAATTATTGATCTAAATATGTGCCAAATGTAGATAACTTACTTTTTAATTTGTAGTTTGCTTAATTAACGCAATAAATAAGTGTCGAAAAATTCCAGTACAAATTTAAGGTTGAGAACCATGAATGTTGTAATCAAATCATTCTCTTAATCATCAGAAAATTTTGTACTAAGTACTTAAATTTCCACGTAGTGTTTATGAATAAGACCGAAATAATTTACTTCGCTGATTATTAATAACATTATTATTCTGCAATTTGTAAATGGAGTCGAGAAAGAGAAATTGTGTCCAATGAACTCGTGTTTTCGGATGTTTTTCAACGATAATTTTACTCATCAGTCTGCAATGCATGACTATGGAATCCATATTCGTTTGATCTTCGTAACGTTTCTATTTTGGCAATTACACAATTGCGAAATGAAGTGGCAGTGACAGTTTAACGGAGCAGTAGAAATAGTTAGCGAAACAATTTGTGATTTCGCATCGATAAGAGTGTGAATTTTTTGTTACACAAAACAATAATGACAAATAGAAATCAATAATATATTCCAACAAAAGGTAGGAATAAATTAATAGATACCGATTTTGTACAATTAGATGTGAATAATATGAAGTTATAGCTTAAAAACGTAAATTTGTTAGCTTTAGAAAATTATACGAAAATTTTTATTTGAAAAAGGACTAAAATACTCATTATTAAAATAATTTTAAGAATACCTTTTTGTTCAATTACTTAACTACAGCTTAATCATGTTTCTTAACATGGATCGATTAAATTAACTAATACAAATGTGGAATATCAACATCTTTAAAATATGAAAATGTATAAATATCTTAAATATTTTAACTATTTTACATCTAAATATTTAAAAGAAAATATTTACTCACTTAGTTTTGGAGAGATTAGGATCGCTGGTCTTCCTCTTTTCTCGTAGCTGTCGCTGTAATGAGAATAATTGCGATCATGCTTAAAAACTGTATATTATTTACAAATGTAGATTAAGTTATCAGAGTCGAAATTCCTTGAATTATACGAACTTTATTAGATTCAAAATTTGTATACGTTCATTGATTAAAATATTCCATATAAATTTGGACAAATATATCTACGATACAATGGATTCTTACCTTGTGATGTATCCGCTCCTTGTAACTTTCAGACCTGTTTATGTTTGACGTCTTTGGCTTACTGGAAATATTTTGCTGCACCCTAAGTAATCGTAATTAATAAAGCGTAAATTAATACCTATAACAGAAACCAGCTAAACAACTGCAATAAATAAAAAAAGGGTGTTTTTACAAACATATAATAATATATTTAACATTTCTATTGATGCGCTTAACACTTATAAACAATTTTGTTGTAATTTCATAAATAGTTAATTTGCTGCAATTTTTTCAAATAGTAAATATGTTGCAATTTTGTAAACAATGAATTTGTAGTAATTTTAAAATACTGGAAGTATGTATTTGTTAAAAAATTATTGATAAATTGCACTGTTAAGAAATGCTTTAAATTCATTAATTTTTTTTGTATTACTCTCTACGAATGATATTATGAATCACACAACTATAAAATTCTGTAACTATCTGATTTTTTTATAAAATTTGTTTGTCTTTTCTGTTTCAGTTTTGTTTATTACCTTTGTTTAAAATGAGCAGTTAATAACTGAAATCATTAATTTTTAATAAAATAGTGACGTCAAAAACAAATTAACATTTTCTTCGACTGCGCAAAAAGGTTATTCATAAATACTAGTTAAAAGTCTTTTCGTTTTATAAGCAAATACTGTTTGTGTATTGAATTTATCGTGAAAATAAATGGTCACCCTATCTTAACACCTTACCAATCACATACAACCAAATTTTACTGTTTTGTAATTTAAAGTAATTTCTTTAGTAATATTTAATAATGTATGAAAGTCTATATAAGTTTTATTATTACAATTAAATTATTACTGTGTATTCGATCAACGATTTATTGATCGACTTTCACTCAATAATAATATTAAAAGGTTCATTATTAAGCTTCTAGTTAGTAAGGTGTTTAATTATTCCACGTTTCCATGAAGAAATATTGAAGTGAAGCGATTTAAAAATAAAACTGTACAGTATGTAATAAGCGGACCTTCGACGCACCAATTTTATTCAAACTTTACACTCATAAGTAGCGCCAAACAAATTTTGTGTACATTGTATGAAATCATGAATGTAGTCTATTGAAAAAGTGGCAGACTCATTAATCCAATTATTGTGAGTTCAAACTTTGCAGAAATCTTTTTCTTCACCATTTCATTCTCTTTACTAAAATTAATTAAAACACAATTTTAAATTCTAACATAATATTAAATGAAAAAATTGATTTACTTATTTAAATTTACTATTGAGTAAGTCAAAATTGATTTTTTATTTCGTTGTTTTTAAAGAAATATGAAAAATATACATTTAAACTTACCGAGTTTTAAATATTTCTATTTTAACTAGTTCCAGTAAAAAATTAAGGAGGATAAAAAAAGAACCTACATAACTTCCGGAAATCTCGAATTCGCGAACATTTATATAACACTTTGTGGAAACGTCTTTACTAACCCAGTCATAACACATTTCATTAAATACTTTATAGCATATGGAAAAAGAAATTCTAACTGTCGTTAGAATAATTAATTAGGTTTGTTGAAAACAAAATTATTATTCGTTACAATTTTTTTCTAGTTAAATATGACGGTCAAAGTGTTGAAAAACATAACTTTTCGATCGTTCTAATATACATCAATGATATCACAGCATTCTAAAACAATTAACTACAAATAATAGGCTTTAAATGTAAATTTCTTCCACCGTATGATTTCATAAAATTATTATTTTTTATGTCCTCAATAACTGTGCAAAGTTTGAACAAAATTAGTATTTTGAAAGTCGCGAAATGTTTTTGTAAGTAAAGCGAAGCGCTTAAGATATCAATAAAAAAATGTGTAGATATGATAATAATAGTGTACTACGGAAACAACGAAGCAATTGAAGGAACAAAATATTGTTTTTAGCTATAAGAAGAAATTAGAAACACATACATTTCAGAAATATCTTCCCGCGAGGAAGGATTGTCCATATTATCGGCGTGATCGGAGACTCCGCTGTAAGCGGAAATGCGTCCTCTTTCGCTGCTGCTACGCGCGTTTCCGGCTACGCCGCCCCCACGATGCTCTCCTGAAAATACGGAACAAACGAACACATTCATTAATTGTTCCAATACATGCATTCTTTTAATACAAAGTCGACTATTAACGCACAGTCTGAGAGATAACTGTGTCACTTAAAATAATAATGGTGTATCTCTAATTTTATTTAACCTAAACCTCGCGGCGTATAATGCATAATTACGTTGAAAACTAAATGAATATACGATAAAATACAAATTAATATATATACTGATCCTTTATCTCGATAAAAATCACAGATTTCAAGAAAACCACCATAATAAATTTTGTAACATAATATAAGAAACTTGAAAAACGGTCATTTGACCACTTTGGTAGTTTTAATGATAATATTAGGTTATATTTTTTTATTTCATTGCAATCAAGAGAATGTTTATATTCAATTTTGGAAGAAATAAATATTCAATTGTTCGTGGTGTTTTTATAGCATTTTGATCAATTGTTTTGATCTTTTTCATGTTTTCTTTTTATAAACTGTACATGTTCTGTTTTTGAATGTTTTTAAAAATAACCTTTAGTTTTTTATTCGCTATTCTGATCAAGTATGATTCTGAAAAGTATGAAAGCACATTATTTTATAAACTAATTCTTCTAGCTTCTCAGAAAAAGTCAAATTGAGTGATCCAAACTGGAAACAAGAAATTTTGTAATTAATACTAAATGAACTTACTTTGAAATTAAAAATGAAGTTGAAATATAAATAAATAAAATATTTATTTCAATATCGATTATAAGAAAACCCTTTTAACAAATTGTTGATAAGTTTCAAATTCTTTATATCACATAGCGGTTTCTGAAACATGAACAGTAAATAACACTGTACAACAAATTTTGACTTTTTTTTTTATTTTGTAACCGCGTTGCGCCGTTCAATTATTTCGTTACGCCAAGACAGTGGGCAGGGCGACTACCGCGCCGCGCCAACATGGAGTACCACTGGCAGCGGCGCGTGTTTTGCCGAACTATTTTTTTTATAAAAAAAAAAACGAAAGTGATTTTGTAACTTCGCTTGATGGTTTCTTCAGTAGAAATGTCTGCTCTATCGCGTACGATGGTTAGATTTTCGCCTGGACCCATAGTTTTTTAAATAAATTGACAAATATCAGCAAAAATTGGTGCGTTTTTGGTGTCTTTCTTACTTTGACCATTATTTAAACATATTTAAATGTTTACAATGTAATAACAATTTATATCGTTTTATTCGGGAAAGTTCACAGATTTTTCTCGTGTAAAAAGCCACTGAATAGCTGCTATGGTAAAAGCACAAAAAATTTCCAAAGTTGAAAATTTGCAATTTTTGTTAACATTAATTTTCTCAAAAACTGTACGTCCTAGAGAAAAACGGATTTCATAGTGACGCTTACGAAATCAGTTGGCTGTTGTACACTGTAATTCGATAAATAGTATAGGAATAACATTTATTGCATATCACTGTGAAGTTTAAAGTTTGATGAAAATATTTTGATTAATATTTGTCATATAAAATGGTAGATTGTAACAATTTCACACCATATTAAATCTGACACGTTCCAATAAGATGAAAGTATTGTAGAATAGTATTTATGACGTTTTAATTTATAGCTTACAATTCTACAAAATAATTATAAAAAGTCCTACACTACCATAGTGAAGTCCCAATCAATCACTTCTGTGTCGCGATAATTGTTTTACTGTTAAACTTGTGGTTTATTTCATTTTGTTCTGAATAATCCAGTTGTGAATAGTATGTTCTCGTGTTTATAGTCTTCCCGTATTTATTGTTTATTTCAATAAGTCCAATAAAAGACAATAGATTAAAATTCTATTACATTTTTAGTACAAAATGGCTAGATAGTAGTTACAGCAAACAGTAAACAATTCTAAATGATATAACATTTAAAATCATGTAATGTCATAAAAGTATAGAAAGTGTATAAAGATGGAAAATGGTTTTAACGCTTTCTGATATTTTTAACATAAAATGACTAGCTCTTGGTTGAAACGAATAATAAATTAACTAATTAGCAGCTTAGTATCAGTAAATATTTAATTTCCAATGTCATATAAAATATTTCAATTTGTTGCGTTATGGAAAATCTGCAGTTTCCGAGCTATATAACCCTTTTTTTAGTGATACATTATGTACATGAAAACACGTATGAAGTATTACAGCTTAAAAATTCAAATACTTCTAAATTCTCAAATTAGCATATTATTTTAATTTCCAAATCTCCAAATTTCCAAATTCTCTAATTTTCAAATTTTTAGCTTTTCACAATTCTAAAATCTCTAATCTTCAAATACTCAAATATCTAAAAATTCTAAATTTTCAATTAACCAAATTTTTAAATAATTCAAACTCTCAAAATTCAGTAATTTCCAAACATTTAAATTCCCAAATTCTCAAATACTCAAATCATCCAAATCCCTATACTTAAAAATACAAAAATTCTCTTATATCCAAATTTTTAAAAGTTCCAATCATCTAAATACTGAAGTTTCCAAGTTCTCGTATTCTCCAAATGCTCAAATGAAACATTTACAAATCTCCCAAATTTTTAGTTCGCCAAATTCTCTAAATTCTCATATAATCAAATTTTGTATTCATCCAAATTTTTAAATAATCTAAACTTCCCAAATTTTCAAATCACCCAAATTCTAAAATTTTTAAATTAATTATTCTTCAAGTTTTTACATTTTGAAATTTTCAGATTATCTAAATTCTTTAATTTTCCGATTTTCAAAAGTTCAGGTCACCTGAATTCTCAAATTCCGAAATTTCTGAAACATAATGCAACCCAGAAACTGTGGATTTTTTATGACAAAATAAACAAAAAATCAATCTAGTATTTCACCCGTAAGCAATCAGAAGTTAGATTGCATTAATATATTATTTCGAATTATGAATAATCAAAAATTAAATATTTGATAACGAACAATTCTAAATAAATTGATTACATTCTTTGATCCAATGAGGAACAATTAGTTTGTATTAATTATTACTAACAATAAAATATAACAGAAAATATAATAAGGAATATTGATTATACTTTTAAGATCATATTCTGTTATCTTTTAGGTTGTTAAATCATGTTAGATTTTCCATATTTCGAAATCGATTACCTGGAATACAATTCGACACGTATTACATTATGTATAACAGAATTTTATGTATGTATGTAAAAAAGAACTCAACATAATTTGGGTTCATCCATTTCTCGATAAAGTAGAAAGGTAGTTAAAGACGCTCTGTTCAATTTAGAACTGAATGCAATTTTTATTGTATGCCATTCCATCTACCATTTTGTGGAAAAATTAAAAGGATCTAGCAGAAAAAATCATAGTACGAGAACATATGGAGCTTTGGTGTTAGTTAAATTATTTCGATTCGCATCGATGCACCTCAAAAAGCCATCGCAGATATGTTCTAAGTGAGATTATTGATTTTCGATACTATACCCCTGTACGTTTATTTTTCTTCAATAAACGAGACATTCTTTTTCAATGTACTGCATTTCACAAGATTGCTGAAAGATTTGAAACAGTTGTGGAGTAATAATTGTTTACTTGAATAAACTAACTAAAAAGAACCTTGGTTATACATATAATAATACAAGATGGATAATATACTTGGAATATTAATTTATTTAAGACGAAGAAAAAAGCTACGGTAAAGGAACAAAATAAATAAAACTGCATAATATCCTGGGGACACTAATAAGTCTTTATATTTCAAACTAATAATAATGAAAAACTACAAGTATCTGAAATAGAATTTCAAAAATTCAAATATTCGAATAACTTCGAATACGACTTTGAAATTCGATTAACTTCGAATACGGTTTTCAAACCGCATATTTGGTCGAATATTTGGTTAGCAACCCTAATCTGAAACTTTAATCTAATTAGAAAATAGCATGAAGTTACGATTTAATTAGCGGGTATATAATTTGAAATACCGCTATTAATATATCTTCACTTCATAGCATTAAAAAAACAAATGCATATAAAATTATTTTCTATTATGACACAAAAATTACTCGCGTAGAAATATGTTAGATAGATATCAATTCTGAATCTTACAATTAATTTGTAGTAATTATAGGTGTAATTTTTGTAGTCGTAATCAGTACACTTACGATGTACCCACATTTTATACAGAAAATACTGTATTTACTCTTCTCTTTTTTTTTAATTAAGTGTTACCCTAGAAACAGGAGCATCAGTCCGTTTTATACTATATCAAATTATTAATCTTCGATGCCCCAAATTAGCAACACGGCATTAAAACCTATAATTTCATGTTTCATTTTGTATTTTCGAAATGTTCGCAAAATTGACAGAAAACAATAAAATTAATATACAAATGAGTAGATTAAATGATTTACTTTAAAATCACGACATATTTTAACTGTGATCACAACGACTGAGAGCTTAAAAAGCTTCTATAAACCGAAATTTTATTTCTTTGTAGATTAAGTAAAAAATGTCACAATGACGGTTCATCCATAAATGACATTGATTAACAGATTATTTAGCCGCCCGTAGGTTTTTAGATACTTCTCTATTTCAAATCACAAAAGTATTTCAAACATGCTACATTTTCTCTATAAAATCTAGTATCAAGAACGTATTAATCCGTTACAGATGATAAAAAATTATGAATTCGAAAAGATGTATCCAGGATAAATGTCCTAGTGCTCAAACAAATCTCAGTAATTAATAATTGCGTGGGAATTTTGTTAATAACATGTGTGCTTATTTTAAACACAATATTTAATATTTGTAACAATAATAATTAACATCTAGGACATACCATGAATACTGCTGAATTACTGTGCCACATGATGATTTTCAGATTTTTATTTTTTTTTCACAAATGTGGATTTTTTATTATTTTATCTGAAGATAGAAATTTTACTCGTTATAATTTTCGTTAATTTAATTTTCATATTTCGTTATAATTTTACATTATATAAATATAAAAGAAGTTGCAATTTTCTTAACTGCTTTGTTAATCATTCGACCGCTTAGTGTCTTATTTACCTTAATTGTCTTGAGAAATTATGGCTAATGGATATCATATCGCATTCCTATCTTTATGGTAATAAAATTGTAACGAATATTTCCATCGAATTCGTCCAGTTTAATGCGTGCCAGCATGAAATTAACACAGACTACGCTACGATTTCTGGCATTCTTCCAAGTATCTTGGTTGAGGTCTTATGCGGAGGCTTATCAGGTAAGGAATGCGACTCAAGGTAAAAGCAGACCGTCAGAGCGTGTGCGGATAGGGCGGTTACATTAATCCGTAGTTAGACAAACATACAAATCAAAATCGATTCATTACGTCAATGATCATAACTCGATCAACAGAACGTACCGACGAGACTTATAGTTAGATACAGATAAAAGATCAATGGCTAAATTAAAATATTAAATAACATTTCAACTCAATAATATAATAACTTGATGTTTGTGTCACGTAACGATTTGATCTTTTTGACATTTACTTTGCAATTCTGGAACTTCAGAATTTAGAATTTTTAGCTTAGAGTTTGAAATTTTTTAACTTTGAAATCCTGGGGTCATGAAATCTCCGAATCATGCAACTTTAGGATTTCTAAATACTACAATTTTTTAAGGACTTGGGGATTTTTCGCACTGAAATCTTTTAATTTTCAATTGAGAGTATTCGATTTTTCGGATTTTGGGACTGCGCAATTTGTTAATTTTAGAACTTTGAAACTGGATTTTTTTTACTACAGATGAGCAACTTTTTAGTTTAATGATCTGAAATTTCTGTATTTCCAAATTCTCAAAGCTGTCAAATCTTTATATTACCAAATTTTTGTAATTTCTAAATTTTCAAATTCCCTAATTTCTAATTTTTCAAATTTCACAAATTTCCGAAATAATCAAATTTTCCTATTTTATAATTATTCAGATTTCCAAAATTTCAAAACTTACAAATTCTTAAATTCATAAATTTCCAAAATTCCCAAATTCTCAAAGCTGCCAAATCTTTATGTTACCAAATTTTTGTAATTTCTAAATTCCCAATTTCCCAAATTTCTAAACTCTCAAATTCCTATGTGCTCACGTTTTTAAATTCTTTAATTTGATTCAAAAATTTAAATTTTTCAATGAGTTTCAATATTTCATTACCTTTTGAACTTTGAAATTTTTTAATTAGAACGTATCCCACGAATTGGTGCCCGTGAGATCTTAAACGACAAAATTTGCCCATCACTGATCAACGAAACATTACTTTTTCCTAATACAAGTATAAATAAATTCAATAATCATTTATTAATGCAAACATTCAACTATTAATAAATTGGTCTTCAGAATCACTTGGGAAAAAGCAACAAAATTTCATGCGTTTGTTTAGGGAAAAATTAATCATCTTTCGATAAAATAGGTGGCTTGTTTTGCAGTAGTTATGGGGGTTAAAAGGTTATCCAATTACTATCGAATAATTGAAACTGTTTCGAATGCTTTTCTGTTTCGTAATCTTGTGCAATAAACTGACAGTTCACTTTGGACTCTCTAAAAATGCATAAGAACTGTGCGAGATTAGACAAAACAAGTTCTGTTTAGATTAAACAAAATGGCGGAAGGTTTCGCCGAACGTTAAGCCTGCCGGCAGCATTTTTTTATCTCAAAAAGCTGAAATGACTGAATAAATATTCAATGAAAGCTCGTGCCGACTAAAAATACTTTGGTGAAAAAGTTTGGTGCTCTTGAACCCCGTAAGCAGACAGATAGTTATAGATCGATGGGGGTAGGTATGCTGAGGGGATGCACGAAGGAAAAGCTTGACTCTCGAGTATTTTTAGATTAAGGCGATGTAGGCGCGTGTCGCAGAGGCCGGAAACCGTTTTGTGGGCCCCTCCTTCCCGTTTTCTTCTTCGTTGTTGTCGTTGCCGTCTGCACTCGTGCCGTGCAAGATCTATCTTATTTTCCTTCCTCTCGTACCAACACATACTTGGCATATATGTATACAGTTTCAGCACCAATACCCACCGTTTATCGAATGAAATTGATAAACGACAAATTAACCATCAAATTTCGAACATATAATGATAGTAGAACACATCATACTGAGTTCCAAAATTTTTGTCGAACGTAGTAAGGGTTTTGGGACGACCTGCATTTGTTTATTTGTCTGTTTATTTATCTGCTTGTTTGTCTGTACCACCCTACAAGCCGCTTGAGTTTTTTGTCTTGAAATTATTAGGGTGGACTCGTGAGACGCCCTAAATTTGATGTATAGATTTTGTCGAAAATCTTCAGGACAGAAACCTGACGTCGTCGACGTCAGTTGTCATCAAATCAACAATAATCGTGTTTGGTATCGTTTTGACACGTTTGATCGGTTTGAGCGAATTTTAACATCTCTACATCTTATTCTTGTTCCACTTATAAGTTTACAATAGGTACTCTAAATTTTAAATACATAGTTGAATTCGCGTGAGGCACCTGGTATGTAAATCCACTAATTATATACAGAGCGTCCGAGTTTCCTATTGTCAAACTTTATCGACATATTCCATAAACAAAAATAAGAAAAAAATGTTATGTTAACATAGGGTTTTAAATTTTTTATTAAAAATAGGAAATGACAATGGACTACCATGTCCGATTCCACATACAGGTTGTCCCAGTTTTGTCCGTAAAACTTTACCATAAAATGAAAAAAATGATAAGAAAATGTTATATAAACTTAGGTTCTCAAATATTTTGTTGAACAGTTATGGTGACTATGCGAAATGAAAATAGGCAATTTTCTTATTCGATATTGTAGAATAAATTATCGATTCTTGTACTGTTTACATACCTTTCAATAAATCATTCAAGTACCGATGGTTATATAATATTTTTTATAATCTTTATTTCTATAAATAATTTTCTATTATCATATTCTATGATAATAATTTGTGTATTCTATAATATGATGGCATAGTTTTACGGACAGAACAAGGCAGATCCATCTCGTACTGTATTTTCGTTATAACTTTTCAATAAACTGTTTAAAATTCTATGTTAATATAACACTATTTTCTTATTTTTACTCATAGAACATGTTGATAATGTTTGATGGTAAAAAACTGAGACACCCTGTATGTTATGAAGGTCAATGAACTATGTTTAACGAGGAATGCTTTCGAGTTGGATCTCACGAATTTCAATGAAATAATAGTCCTACGGGTGAAATTAACGTATCCGTAGTTTTAACCTCAAATGACTAATTCTTTACGGGAAAAAATGCAGTTGAAGCTTGAAAGATCATATTGCGGTATTGTGTAAGCATTGGAATTATTCAATGATGACGGAGCATAATGCTAAACGTTTCGGGCTTTAAATCGTTCCTTCCAGGTTTTCATCCTTTGCATTATTTTATACGTATTTTATTATACAATAAATGTAATATTTTTTATTCATTTTGTATTTATTATTAATCAAACAGTTTACCTTAAAGTAAATTTATGTACCATTTAAAACTTTTTTTATTTCCTTAGTTCTTAAATTTCTGAATTTCTAAATTCCCAAATTATCAAATCATCTATATTCTCAAATTTCTGAATACCTAAATTTTCAAAGTTTCAAATCCCGAATTTTTAAATCATCCAAATTCTCGAATTTCTAAAAGGTTGTGCAACCTAACAACGGCACATTCTTCATGACAAAAAATGATTGAAAAGTCATTTATCGTTTCGACATATAAACAACTAGGAGTAGTACATTTATAATGTATCATTCCACCATATAAGCAGAAATTGGGTATTTAATTTTTCAACAATTCTAAATAAATTGATTTCTAGATTGTTCAGCCAATGATAAATTTGTATTAAGAATATGATAAAAGAATAAAACAAAAAAATATAATAATATTAATTATGAGATAATCTGTATCTACTATACTTTGATACCTGTTATAAGTACATTATTTTTTATTCACTCTTTATTTATTATTAATCCAACAGTTTACTTTAGTGTACATGCATATACATTTTGTATGAAAGTATTTTATTAAAAATAAATAAAGAATAATATATTTATAGTAAAATACGCATAAAACAATGATTTTATAAATAATTATGTAAATCAAGCTAGGCATTATAAGGACCTGCTAATTAATTACTTATCATAATATGTAAGTATGTAGACTGACAAAGTTAATTTGATAATGTATAAAATAAGGTATAATACATTTTATACCTTGCTTAAAGAAAATACATTTTAATGATTTATGATTAATGACAAATTTTCACTGTGTAAAGCATCAATTGTAATTTCATTACGCTTTTACATAACAACATTTGAATGCATGACATATTTTTTATTTAATTCTATTTTATAACGGAACTCTAGCCTGATCTAACCTATCCTAAACTGCATTGTTTTGTAATTTGTCATATTCTTTTTATATAAAAATGAATCCCTTTTGTGTTAATTAGAAAAAGAATGGTAATAGGTTTGGTTAAGTTATATTTTTTTAAGAATAACCTAACTAAACCCATTAATACTATATTTTGAATATATTCTTTTTACATACAATCTGATGCGACCTGTTAATTTCACTTACTAACTATTTCGGCTTAAATCCAGTTAAGTTAGGTGATGTTTACAAATATACAACCTAACCTAACTCAATCTAAATCGAATCGGTTTGCAGTTTACTGAGTTTCTTAAAGAAGTTAATTTACTCTGAATTAATCAAAGATAAAATACTTTCAGATTTGATTACGTTATTTCAAAAATA
Source organism: Megachile lagopoda (assembly GCA_036983795.1). NCBI lineage: Eukaryota > Metazoa > Arthropoda > Insecta > Hymenoptera > Megachilidae > Megachile > Megachile lagopoda. Next base: position 433,600 of record CM072786.1, read on the forward strand.
TATCGCATTCCTAAAATGTAAAAACACTACAATCATAAAATCTTAATTAACATACCGGTTGAAATGTTAAAAAAGAGTGATACTTTAGTTCAAAAATAAAAATATAATAAAAATGTTGATTATAAAACATTCGATCGACATAATTTTTGCTTCTCGATAAAAAAAATATTTTAAACACTAAATAAACATTATTCGAAAAAAGTTATTTAAAAATTTTAAGCAGACCAAAACTAAGAGTTATTTCTATCGCCGCCCAATTTTAATAAAAAGAATATAAATAAAATTTTGAAATAAGTAAACTGAAACTAGAAACATACTCCTATAATGTTCAATGTGTTAAATTTAAAATTAACACAAGAGATGTAGGTATTATTTCTCGAGAAGACATGATGAAAACCACGTAAGTAGACGTAGAGGCTCACAATTCGTCTACACGAGTACGTACCTACAATTTCCAGTACATTCTGATCTAATTTTGTCTAGACACGTCGTATTTGTATAGTCGCAAGGTTCTGTTTATGAGATACAGTAGACTCTCGTTATATTACCACCTATCAGGTTGTTAAAGCTGGAAATTTTTAAAACTGATTATTTATTATCAATAAGTCTTCTCTTTTATGATTACCAATAAATTCTCTTTAATGATACTGAAATGGTCTCTTTGGATTCCTACGATACTAGGGGATCACAAGTGAAAGTCCGCATAAAGGTGGCAATATAACGATTATCTGTTGCACGTGTAGTTGGTAAGGAATTTTAAATGAAACGTGTAGGTTTGCAAAACAATTTGAAATTGTAGATAGGTGTAACTCGTTTGTGATAACTTAAATGGCAAACTACTCTCCAAAGTTCGAGTCTCAAAAAACTAATTAGTAAATTATTAGCATTTATCGTTAAATAGCTGTGATTGAATCAATCGCGTCCCACAAAAATCTCTGTGGATCACCATGAGCTGCAATGGGAAATTCTTGAAAACGTCACGTGTAAGTAACAGTATTACATATAAATAATACAGTTAGACTAACAATTTCTTAATGGAGAAAGTGATGACATCTACTTGTAAATTACCCTCCTCCCCTCCCCAACATACAAATTTTATATATCGAAGAAAATTAACCAGCATGGAAATTCCAGAAGCACATATGAGTCATAAGTTGATTTTCAATGGATCGCGATAAACACTAATTGCAAGGTAATAAAGAAATGTTGAGGATATCTAAAGTTAGAAATTTTGGGATCTTCGAACGTTTTTTGGATTATTGTAACGTTTCAACTTCTGAACCTCGAAATTTTTTTATTTTTATAATTTTAAACTTTGGAAAGTTAAAGACACCGTGGGACTGTAAAATTATAGAAAATATTAGAAAAAATTATAGAATTTTTTCATTCAAAAATTTTGTAATTTTGGAATATTTGTACTATGAGAGTTCGAAACTGGAATTTTTTAATCTCAGAACTTGGAATTCTAGAATTTCGGGAATTTAGTATTTTGGAATTTTTTAAGTTTAGGATATAAATATTTTTAAATTTTGGAACTAACATTTTTTAGTTTTAGAACTTTCAATTTTAGGATTGCTAAATATTAGAGATTTTAGAGTTTTTAAATTTTAGAACGTTGAGATTTTATGATTATACTTTGAGATTTTTTACTTTTTAGGCTGTCGGATTTAATACTTTAGAATTTCAGAATTATTGAATTTTTGAATTTAAGGACTTTAAGACTTTAAAATAATAGGACTATGAAACTTAAAAATTTTAAGACTTTAGAAATTTAGGAATTTAAAATGTTAGAATTTCATCATTTTAAATATATCACAAGTAAATGAATCCCGAAAACGAACTATTTTCAAAAGTGAATATTAATAGTCCCTAATTTCTACCAATTTCTAAATTCTTAATCAAAGTTAAGGTAAGTAATTATTAATCTATTCTATTCCGTAATAGAACAGACTGAATGTTCATCTATTATAATATTAATAAAATTGTATCCAATAAATCCGAATTTTCAATCTTTTATCAGTTCGAAAGCTATGTACAATAGAAATTCATTTGGAGTCAATAAAGGACTGAATGATTTAAAATTTTGATTCCTTGATTAGAACTTGTACAAATATTAACCATTTTATAAATTTAGTGATTTAAATTAAACCTCACTCTAATGAATTAATCAGACAAAAATATTTTCCAGTTACACGATTATGTAAATCTTAAAAAATATTCCATCTGCCTCTGTCTGTCGTTAAAAAGTAATCTTCACAAGTACTGAGTGAATTTAAATTATTTTTTTGTCGATTTTCTTAGAAATATTTTAAACCAAGTTGTAAGATTCTCAAAATAATCTTATGGATATGCAAAGATTTAGGTATCTTTGTTTAAACTAGCCGTTATCGTATCAACGTTATCAAACATTGAACTCAAAAAAATCAAGAATTTAAAAACTTAATAAATTTAAGTTACTTTCTAAAATATTCTATATAACTTAACCATTGAATTTCTAAGTTATTCTGAAAATAATAACTTAGAAACAGTTATTTTTCTTTAGAACTCGATTTCAAATTCTTATGTAGGAACAAAGTCGCAGATATACATAGTTATACTATTTTTTTATATATTTTATATTTATATAGTATTTTTATGTAAATCAACATATATGAACATCGTGTACTTTTCGCACCAATTGAAAGAAGATTGAATTGAAAACAAACCTGTTTCTTTCCCTGCACCACTAATTTCCTTCGTGATGCTGACGTCGAGCTTACTCGAAGAATCGGTTTCATCACAGAACGCACTGTCGTTCAAAGTCTCACAACACGTAGATACATTTAGGCGATCCAGACCGACGATTAAAGCTGTTTCTATGATCTCGTTCGGTTCTCGTGTCCTTCTCACAGCGGCAAATGTCTCCCAAACTTTGCCGGCGAGCGAGCCTTTGCTCACGTGGGGCACCACGGATCTTTGCTTGATCGTTTTCAGTTTCGTTTTCTTTGCGACTTTGTCTTTGCTTACTTTCTCAAGCACCACGGTCGTACCTACAGTCACCGAAATTTCCATAGTTCCACTATGAATTTTACGTATTCTTTATCATCATCGATTAAGTTTTTAATTGTTACCGACTGGGATACGGAGATGGTGAATTCCTATTTCGATTTCACTTGTTTTTCTTTATTGCTATCTCCGATGCTAATTTTGTATATATTGCTATCTCTAATACCAATTTAGTTTTCATTGGTATCTGATACCAATTTATTTTTATTATCATTGCAATACTAGATTTCGTATTGCAAACTCGAACGAAATTACTATAGTTCCAGTCAATTTTTTTTTCTCGTGTGTAAATACCGATAAGTATAGAAAATATATTGATTTTGTTTTGCTTCCATAGTTTTATTTTTAAGTTAATTTAGTTTATTTTTAGAGTTTTAAATAAGGGAAAGAAGATGAAATAACTGCTTATGGTGAAGGAACTTCTAACAGAAAAAAAAGCTCTAAATATAAAAATGTCACATCACGTGATTAATAAATTAATTTATTAAAGGATCAATCCAAGAGCGGAAATAAGACATTGACGCGAAGAGGTACACCGTAAATTTTTCAGGTTGCAACAAATAACAATGTAACAACGGGTCAAATATAAGCAAATGTAAATCTGCCTGTTACGAAAAGACGTATACAACAAATTGTACGAAGTAGTGAATGAAAAGTCTCAAAGTCACCTTTGACCCTTAAGAAACAAGAGTACTATTCACAAACAATCACATGATATGAAAAGAATGAGAATACGAAACTTTTTCAAACAAAAAAAGTGTAATTTAAACGAGTCAAATGATATTAAATTCTATTAGCACCTTACAGTCTATATTCTATTCATACTAGGTTTACGAAATCCGTCAAAATGAAGGATTTTAGATTCCTTATTTTCAATTATGAAATTTACTAAGAAGCTTTTGGCAAAATTGTCATCGAGATAGAGAATTATTGTATAAGCTGATTAGGTATTATCCATTATTTAGTCATTTTTATAGTTTAGTTTCAATTTAAATATAAGTGTCATTAAGCGTCCATAAGTCTAGGATTAAACTAAAAATCAAGATCTCCCTATGAGTCGAAATTCTGGCGGTAGAAGCGCAATAATTTGAGCCGCATTTAACTACACATGGAATACACCAATATGATGGATATTAACGAAAATTAATTTCGAAAGGAACATAGAAATATTGGAGAATGATTTTTAAATTCCATTCATGGAACAATCAGATTCGGAAGAGTGGATATTTCAATAGTCGTCCATAGCACAGAAACAAGATTCACAAAAGAATAGTTCCAAACTAAAAATATCCAGTTAAAGCAGTACCCTGCCTGATCTCCTGACCTAAACCCAATTGAAAAGCTTTCAGGAATTCTAGCTCGTAAAGTATACTCATATTCAAAGAGATATGCTACAGTTCTGAAGTTTAGGAACAGCATAAGTCAAGCTTGGGGTAATGTGGACATATCAATCTTATAAAAGTATGAACAATAAAATTTTGGAAGTGAATCATAAAAGTGGTGAAAATACACGTTATCAACGTGTAAAGACAGAGGAAAAGATTCTAAATGAAGAATTATGTTAAGCGGAACTATAGATTTCGTATATTCCTTTTTTAAATTACATATTTTTCAAAAAAAAATTTTTAAATAAACACATATTACGTTAAAGACAATTAGATGTTCTCGTAATCTACTTTATATTACGATATTAAATAGAATTTGTACACTTTTTATAAATTATATGAAATGTCAAATAAATGCTACGTGGAACTATAGAAATTTCACTGACTGTAGTACGATCGATAACAACCTTCTATCTTTTCACGCTCGATATCCCGTCACTATCATTTTGAAATTCGAAGAATCTCCGCTCGTATTCAATAACAGGAGTTAATAATTGGTACAATTAATTCGCTCACAATTACATCGATATTTTCGCAGATGCTTGTGCGTTTAAATATAAACTTGATTCAAATTGATAATTACAGAGTGGAAATATAAGACGCTATAAACACACATGACACAGTGATAGAGTGTCTATGTCACGATTTTTCTGTATCCGTCAGATTGAAAGATAAGCAAGGTCTACTGAATCATAGGAAATTTCTTTTGTAAAAATGCATTACGTGTTATTAATTGAATTATTAACTATTTCGTATAATAGTTCCATATAATTATATTCTTCATATCTACCACAATGAAAAATTGCGATACCTCCAACTGTTTATATTTCCCAAATCTCTACATTATCAGAGTTTCATGTTTTAAAACTTGATATATGCAAATCTATACGTTCCCAATTGTTTATATTCCCAGATTTCTGTGTTACCCAAATCTCTACATTCCCACACCTCTGTATTACTCAATTTGTATATTCCAAATATCTCTATCTCCAAATTTCCGTATCTGTGAAACTATTATATTTAATCTAAACTATTACATTTCTGCTAAATGTGTTAACTAGCAATGTCTATTTTCCAGCTTAAATTATTTTTTGTTATTTATTAATATAAAATGCTACTATTATTTTCTATAACTTGCATATACCTATTTTGTTTTTTGTTTATTCAAAAGTCAAAAATCTATTATTTTCAGCATCTTATATCTGATAACGGAACATAACCTAAAACTTTCAAACTTTTAAGTACGCTGTATAGCGAATTTCCATCCTTTCTCGAAACATAAAATTCTTTTTGTTATTTCACAAGTCGTTAAAATATTGAAACAAAAATATTATAGAAGTATATGAATATAATAAATAAATAATAAATAACACATTTGGTAGAAAATTGTTCTTTTCACTAAATTCGCACTATTATTTATTTTCACTGTTCAATTGTTTGAATACTGAGAAAAAGAAACCTAACAATGCACTCTCAGGTTTCTGAAAAACAACAGAGAATATCAAGTGTAATTTTTCTTCCTGCTTAAATATTTATGTAAAGTCTGTGCTTCTCTAATTATATCCCGGCATTTTCAAGAATGCAAACAATTTTTTGTAACTAACCAATGAATTTTACATGTATAAAAGAATCACTTCTTAACATTCCTTCTTGTGTTTACTAAAATCGGTTGTAACATGTAGAAATATATAAACTATTACAAAAAATAGACCATTAAATTTTGTTATTCGCATTGGATACATAAAACATTAAGAGGAATCAACATTGTAATAGCTTTACAAACGCACTGTTTCTAAGAACTCAGCATGACGTACGTGATATACGTAGAACATTTAAAAAAGTTTGTTTCACCGTTTAACTGTTGCGTATAATAAAATAAAATACTTAAAACCAAATACTAATAACTTTTTAAAATGTACGTTATTTTGTAAATAATGTGTACATTAAAAGAGAACTTTACTGTTAACGTAATCTGCATCCATAAAATTTAAACTACATCACATATTATAATTTTTAGAGCAGAATGCCTTTTCAAGGCTATAGAGACTGTTATGAAAAAAATATTATTTATAAATATATAAATAGACATTTATATGTAATAAAAAAATTATTCTACATATAACATGTACACTGGCAATGTAAGTTTCTATAGAAAAAATGACGATTTAGGAAAAATGTTCACATCAATGTATAGTTAACAAATTTTCGAATCTACATATATTTAAAAATTTTGAAATGTTCACAATTACAAGCTTACAAATTTAACACTTCTCACATTTGCAAATTTATAAACTTTCACAAATTTAAAAATTTGAAAATTTAGTAATTATAGTTTAGGGTCTTGGAAATTTGTATGTTTGGAAGTATAGATAAATTTGGTAACTTACAGATCTGAAAATACGAAAATTTGGAAATTTGAGAATTTGATAATTTAAGAATCTAGAAATCTAAAAATGCACATTTTATAGAATTAAAAGATTTGACAATTTGGAATTTAAAAAATTTGGAACTTTGAGAATTTGGAAATCTAAAACTTCTAGGGTTTTCTGTATTTGAGGATTTAGAAATATTAATATTTAAAAATTGCAGAATTTAAAAATAAAAAAATTGGACAAATTTTAAAAATTTAAGTATTTGTAAATTTACATATCTTCAAATTTAAAGCTTAATCGAAATTTGGAAATTTAAAAGTTCAAAAATTTTTAAATTTGGAAAACTGAATATTTGAGAATTTGATAATAGAAAATTGAAAATTTGGAAATTTAGAGATTGGAGACAATTGGGAATTTGAAAATAAAAAAGTTTAGAAACTCAGAAGTTTGAAAGTTGGAAATTTAGTACTATAACTACCAACCGGTCAAAATAACCGTTTCAGGTTTGATATTCTGTATTACAAAATTTTGTTGTCGCGCTTTATAAAATATCTATCACATTTTGTAGAAATAAAGAATGGTTGTATATGTTAATTGATGCTTCAGTATTTATTTACTTATTTATTTTTCCACTTTACTTTCAGTTTGAATCTAAGTTTGCATTTAACGCCGGTAGTTTTCGTTTTAAAGGTAAGAAGTTTTGTAAATTTAAAAATTTCAAGTTTACATATTTGATTTTTCAAAACTGATTTAGTAAAATTCCTCTGGAATTTTATCCAAATGAAATCTAAGTTGCACTCGAGTATCACAAATTCACATTAAACAGTGCATTTCTATTCCATCACGAGTTACTCCCTTAAACGATAATAAAAAACAAATGGGAGCATAGAATCACTAAAACACACAATTAATAAAAAATAAATAGTAACACGAGTAACAACGAACACCGAAGCGGAGCTTCTTCGATCCAAATAGACTTATTAGATATTCACGCGATCTTTACCATCACCCTTCAGCTTTCGATTCAGTCTGTTCCTGCATCTCTCCGACGAAAGTCTGAAGCTAGCAAAGCTGGCGATCAGAGGCGAGGGGTTGTTGGTCGTTGGGTAAGGGTTGCAATCCGGTTCCCCCTCCAAGGGGTCGCGCAACTGTTGCACCTCGACCATGTGCACTCCTCTCGGTTCCAGTACCGGCAAAATGATCGGGACGGATGATTTCTCTGTAGTTCTCGCGGCAACAACCGAACTGACACTAATTTCTCTTCAAGCTCTGCTCTCGCTTCTTTTTCGCGGAGACTGTGTTTCGTTTCCGGTTAGACCCCACCAGATCGCTCCCCCGCTCGTTTTACAAACACGTACAAGCGTACGTGTACGAATCTACGAGGTGTGCGTGGATCCTGATTTTCGAAACCCTCCGGACTAACCCTCCGGGAACATTGGGGGTGATCTTCAAGATATTGATGTGCTTAAGACTCCTCTTAAAGGGTATCTTTCCTCGAACAGTATCGACACTCTTTTTCAAATTTTCACACCTTTTAACCGAGGGTTTTTTTTAATTTAAAGACACTGATACGTATACAGATTTTTGGTTTCTAGATTGGCACGATTAACGAATTGATTGCTTCGCAGCAAAAGGGATAAATGTACCGGAAGTAAATGTTATCAAGACTTATTTCTCATTATAATTCCAGATTGCTTTTTATATCATTATATATATAAAAAATGTGATGTAATGATATAAATATTTCGATATAAGGTAACATTATTATAACATTTTATATCATTATATCACAAATTGCTTGTTTTGATAAACAATTTTGTAGATGGATAAAACTGATTTGTCAGTTTGAGTTAACAAACTGAATTTATTAGATGAACTTATCGCTAACGATAAGCGATTTTATAATAAAGTTTTAACGCTTTGTTGCATGACTTTTTCAGTTAAAAAAAAATTAACTTTAGAATTTTTACAAGCGATAATAAGAAAATAACAACAAAGAAATATTTTCGCTTTAGAAAGTTACAAAAATATCTTGTAAAAGCGCAAAAAAATGTAATCACTAAAGATAAGAAATGTTTTCAATAATTTCAGTGATTATGAAATCTGCAGAGTACTTATAGTTAACAAAATATAAGAATTTTATAAATAAATATATATTTCTGCTTAAAATATGTATTAAAAAGAAAATCATACATTTCAATTTTGCATTATGACAACACATAAAAAAACTGTAATTGTAAAAAATAAAAGATATTTTTAATTATTTCACTAAATATGAAATATACTATGCATTTATGTTTCACAAAATAAAAGAACTTATAGCGTATTATTTTAGACATTAATTTTTCATAGCGTATTATGTTACAGATTACCACACAATCCAGTAAAGAGTTAAATAGAAATTTAACTTTTAAGACTGCAGAAGTTTGGCACAAATTTCTTAAAAATGTGTAACTGACAAATTCGTGAACCAGTAACTAACACGAGATGAAGCAAAACATTTGAAAATAAAAATATGAGGTAGCCATATATAACTGCATAATTAATAAGTACAAAGCGTTCTAGAAAACTATAAAGCAACAAAAATCGCGAAAAAAATTATAAATTTTCAAAGTAAAATGCATAACCTTCTAAAAAGTGTGATATTTAACATATTTTTATTAAGAGAAATTTTAATTAATGTAACTGAATGTAGTGATAACTACCGATACACGGTCAGCTACTGATAAGAGATTCCTAATGCTATTAAATGCTATGAATATAAATACTGAAAGTATTCCAGTTCGAACGGCCACTTTAAAACACGATTTTTGCAAACTTATTGAACAAAATCTGTAAACTGTAAGATGAACTGTACAATTCAACTTAGATAAACTGAACTTGACATTTATTATGTTCGTCATGTATAAATATGTAAATGAACTGTTTTTTTTAATTGCTTCGAAATTTAATACTTAATCGTTCTTTCGTGATAATTAATTAATTTCCATTTCACAAGGACGAATGTATTTAGTGAGTTTGTATTTTATATTAACAGAATATAAAAACTGATTTATAAACATAGAAAAAATTAAAACAATTACATTAATTACACATTTTTAATTATGTAACACTGTACATTGTAAAAATTGGCACATTTGACACAATGATTAAAAATTTGTGTACTAATAATTGATAATTTGTAAAAAAAAATGTACAATGCTGTTTCTTATTAATTTTACAAATTGAACAAAATTAATTAAATGTTTGAATTTATAAATTTATTGTATTAAAAAATAAATACATATTTAAAAAGTAATTCTTATAAATTCTGTTAATTTTTGCGGTAGTGTAAAATTAATAAACCCCATCCTGCATGTAACAACAAGAATTTCTATAAGCATCTTTGTTAAAAATTTATATAATTACAGCTCATGACTCAAACGCTCTTGAAAAATAATTCTTTTATCAAGAACATTTGTAATATCCGTCCACGTCATCTAAAATTAAAAAAACCAAAACCTAATCTCATCTTTTGAAATGTGGCTAAAATCGCTGTTCTTGGCTTTTCTTTATCTGAAATGTAATTTTCGTGACAAAAAATAATGAAATTTGTTTAGAATAATGATTTTTGTTTAGTACCAACATTTTGTTTATTTCTTTTTTGGAGTGATTAAGTTACCGACTATAACTACGATTATAAGAATAAAAAGAAATTTTTTTATTTCTAATGACAAAGGTAAGCATTAAATAAAGCTACTGCTATAACTCTGCAAATTTTCAATAAAAACGCTTATAGAAATTTATATTATTACTGCATACATATGATGAGTATGTTGAACTTATAGTTCTTGTTAAATAAATTCGCAAAAGTCGCATTAAATTGTCAATATATTTTTAAAGATCTTATAAGATTTTCCCTTTAGTACTTTTCTTTTTTTGTTACTGAGTTAATATTATTTGATTGATTATTTTAGTTGTTAATAGTTGTGGATATCATATATAGAATATCATATATAGAGTTAATCAATATTTTTCATAATTTTTGTTATTTTAGAAATATTAAATCCAATTATACCTCTCGAAACTTGTAAAGTTTACAGTATAAACTAATAATAATTTTGTTTAAATTTAATATTTGGTAATAAACTATGAGTACACCCTGTATAAGAACACAAATCTCTGTTACTGAGATTTCAAGCCCACTTTTCGCGGTTTCCTCTGTTCCGCTCTTCCTTCCTTCCTCTCCTCTTGGACAAACTCAGTAGAGAAAAGTTTAGCCTACACTTGGCGCGTACACATTTTGTGAAACTTCCTTATCGCATAGTGCGATTATTGTAACAGTACGATTTCGATAAAAACCACCTACACTTGCCGTTTCATACATGAACCGTCACTTATGTATTTCAACTTGACACTGCTTTCTTTAATCTTTCATTTCTCGTTTAAAAAACGTACCTAATATTTTCATTTATATACAGTGATCAACATATTTGTTTATGCAAGATTAACCTTTATTTGTGAAACATATTTTATCATATTTTAATATATTTTATCTGGACATGATATTCAACATGAACATTTATTAATGTACGTAAAAAAAACAGAATATGAAAATGTAAGAGCAATCACTTTTTGAATTAGAATTTCAGGATTCTGAAATTTCAGAAATTTAAGATTCTAAAATTTTGCAATATCTGAATTAATGAATTTTTGAACTCCGAAATTGTAATTTCAGCATGGCGGGATTATGAGTCGTTGGAATTAAAAAAATTTCAAACTTTGTAATCTTGTACTTTTGAGGCATTAGGACTATGAAAAATCTTTAGAATTTTCGAATTTCTGAATTTTTAAATTTTCAAATTTTCGACTTTTGAAACTTTGGAATTTTTACATTTCAGAACTTTAACATATTTAAATTTTTGTATAGGATTTTAGAATTTTTAAATTTGAGACTACGAAATCTGCAAATCTTTAAATCATTGAGTTTTTGAATTTAAAAATTTTAGAATTTGTAATTTTGGAACTATGAAATTTTTAACTTTTCTTACTGTCAAAAATGATTCTCAATTCATAAAAATTTGAGAAGCCCCGTTCTAAACTGATATCATCGTCCTTCTTAGAATCTGCAAATCAGTGCACAAATATATGAGTCACTACCCATTATTGTTTTCAACAGAATTAGTTCTTATTACTACTATTTTCATAGATCCTATTTGCCAAAAATCTGTATAAACTTTATCAAAATTGCACTCATCTGCTTAAAAGAGAACGTTGATAAGGAAAATCACAAAGCACCATACAAATTCACTTCCTAAATAAACTATAAAGAAAACTTGATACAATGTTTAGATTCTTCTTTAACTCACACGTGGAAATATTTTTTCAACGAGAGAAATAAATTCTATTCGCAATTTCTGATGAATACGTGCAATTTTAACGAGACAAACACTTGTTAACAATGGCTGTCGTGACCTACGTTCGTCAAAGAACGCCTCGTTCGAAATGAAGTCAGTAAACTTCGAGATAGCGGATAACGTGGACGAAAAGGAAAAAAATGAACGAGACGTTCTTACGTCGACAAACAAGTGTATGTAATTATAAGCCTCTACGACAATGGAACATGAAACAAAACATTGCAGTATTGCAAGAAAACTGTCGCAGTAAAAAAATATACAATTTATGCGTTTAGTGAGACGATGTAATGAATATTATGTTTTATTATAAAATATGAAATGAAATTTGTTTAATATTAAAATATAATCTTTAATAATGAACTGAACCTCTGAATGCCTGCTTAATGTTGAAATATTATACTTTTCTCGGTGTAAAAGAACATACTGGATATTTAAAAACTGCTCTACATCTGTGATGGCCTGGTTCTTTTGAAATTAAAATTATTTATCATAAGTAAATATGTAATAAACATAGAACTGTTCCAGGTGTATCGTGAATAAAATGTAGAGTTCGTTCTGAGAATTATGTTAAAATTAACGGCCTCTGACGAGTTATCTCGTTGTGAACTGATTAACACGACTTGACCGTGTTATATGTATGTAAAAAAAGAAGTTATATTTATTACTTATTGCTCGCATTGATTAAAGAATTAGGATACACATTACTATAAAATTTTGGAATGAAGAATGATTTTGATATAGTGCATAAAATAATATAAACACGAAAAAGATGTGTCATTGTTTCTAAGAAACATAAAATGTCAAGACTTACTGATAGTAGCAGTACAATGATAAATATTGTAAAACAAAACGTAGCTACATAAACTTTGTCCTTAACACAATCATCTATAAGCTAAAGAATACATTTTGCAGAAACAAATGATACTTATTTACATCCATTAATGAATAATAATATTTTGAAACAAATAACTAATATATAAAATTCAAAACAATTAGAAATACTAAATTCCATATGTCAAATTATTGTACAATAATATTATCGATTTAAATATTTTTAACATAATGTATTTCAGATATTTAATCAAAAATAATAAATTATATAATCAAATAAGTACAATTAAAAATGTAGTGTTTGTGTTTTATTACACAATGTTTACAATAAAACATAAAAAATGAAAAAAAGCATTTATTGAAGTATTAAAAATAATTGTCCCTGATGCTACTCTTTTAATGTAAAAAGAAGAAGACATTGTATTGTATATGACGAATAATTGTATTATTTTTGATTCTACTTCATATAATTTAATAAATAACATGTACTTACCATTTTCTCCATCAGTCAGTGCACCAGTGTCTTCCTCGCTCTTTTTGATTTTATCAACTGTAACCATAAAATTTTGTATACTATTAACTGAAAAGAATTTTTAAATAACGATTGTACTCTTTTATTGGTTGTATTCTATACATTACGTGCACGGATACGTATATACGTATAGAAAAAGAAAAGTAAAACATAAGTTGTATATCCTATTATATCGTGCAATATTTAAAATACTTACTATGAAGCATATGATTTTGAGAATGGTGGTGATGGTGTGATGATGGAGGTTTCCTTTCAGGTCTAATACGTTCCATCAATTTGCTTATACGATCTCTTTCTTTTCTAACCAATGGTCCTGGACAACTTTCTTCTACTACACGAACACACTGACGGTGAACACTTAGAGAACAATCTATAATGAAAAATAGAGTTTTTGTTAGACTAATTTTGGCTTATTACAAGTTAACTTTTGTTTACGTTACGAACTAATATTTATAAGATGTTTTATTTAGAAAAATGACTAGTAACTATACGTTCAAAAGTTTGTTCATTTAAATAGAATAGTGAAATACAGTAAATATTCGATATCTGCAAATCTCTAGGGTCTGAACTGTTGCATATATCGTATAGGTCCTACATTGATTGATGTTTTACCGAACATAGAAAAGGACAGCGAGTGAAGGATACCGAACGTTAAAAAACAATAACATATCGTTGGGACAATCCTAATGTAAGAATAAAACTTTTTTATTTTCAATTTTTTTCATATAAAACTTCTACTATTAGATTTTTTACATTTTTCTGATTAAAATGAGACTAAACACGACGTAATTCGGAATATATTTATTTGTAATTTCAAACGTTGGGCTTCCATCGAGGACTTTACTCGAATAAGTTATTGCAAGTAAATATGAACCGAATTACGTCATGTTTGGTCTTATTTTAATCAGGAAAATGTCACGAATATGGTGGAGAAAGTTTTATGTAAAAAAAGTCAATAATAGGAAAGTTTTATATTTTCATTGATATTGTCTCATGGATATACACAACTAGGTTCACGTTATACTTCTCGACCCTCAAGCTTCGAGGCGTCTAGAGTGGTCTTCTCCCCAGTGTTGGGGATAAATATTTTGCACATATCGTGTAGGTGATTTTTGCAGATATCGAATGTTCACTGTAGTAAGATAATAACAATATTAAATTAGTAGACTAATAAGATAGAAGTATAGTTAGATAGTGGTATAATATAGTAGTGCAATAGTACAATACAATAGTGAAACAAGAATAGTAAAATGGGAAAAACTGTAAGTGCCTTAGAAATGAAAATTTTATATTTATTATGAACAGAAATTTTTGAAACCGAAAGTTTGAAAATTATAATAACAATAATAAGGCTTCTGCACCGAATTACACTAGCAGAAGTTTCGCTTCAATAATGAAATAGTGGAACAATAGAAGAGCAGTGTAGTGGAATGGTAAATTAGCAAGATAGTGAAATAGTAAAATAGCGATATAATGGGACACATGACTTCATTTGATCTTTAATCTCAAGCACAAAAATACTAAAGGTAAATAATTAATAATAAAATATAATTTTACATACCACTACATAAATATCCTTGAGGTCCAATTCCGCCAATGATATGTTGACAATGATTGCAGTAAGTAATAGTGAAGTATTGATGAGCTACAAAATGATGACCCCTGATTGTCATTTTTCTTGACTTTCCCGTAAGCAAACGCACTTTAATATTCGTTTTATCTTTCGCAACGAAAGTAGGTACTCGTTCAAGTGATACTGGCCGCACTTGAAAAATTTTTGTCAAAATTGTTGCTAAACCAGCTGCTGTCGTGAACTGTCGCAAATCTACATTCTCCTTCTCTATATCTTCTCTGAAATATAAAAGGCCATAATAGCGTAAAGTCAATTATCATAAAATAATAGAAACCTATATTGCATTAATTTGAATAAGTAAACTTACAAATAAGGATCCATCTTAGGTAAGAGATACGTTTCTATAATTTTTGTCTCTCGTGCCCTATCAGATGCACTTTCATCCAACTGCGCATCGCTTGGACCAAATAACGTACCTAATCCAGCTGTTCTTTTTTGTTGAAAATCTGTAAGCTGCGCGTTCAGTTCCTCTTTTGCGCGTATACGCGCTTTCCAAAAAATCTAACAGAGAAATGATATTTTATATAATCATACGATAACAATTAAAATATTTATAAAAAATAAAACACATACCTTTCGCAGAATCTCTTCCTTATCAGATTCTTTCAAAAGAACATCATCTATTTCATGTGCAACGTTTTCCTCTACATTATGCAGACGAAGAGGCTACATAAAAATTTGATAATTAAACATTGTGTTTATGTGTTAAAAGATATATTTGTTTTAAATTACTTACTGCACCAGGTACTAAAAAACTAGAATGAATTTCATATGCCCACTTTCTCATTTCTTTAGTATTGCCTTCTTTGTACAGATCCGTTACTAAATAGAACAACTACAATAATATGAATAATTTTTATATAACTTTGAATAATAAAAATAAACATCTTAAAAGATCATAATTTTGTATCCTTTATAATACTTACCAGACTGGAGGGATCACTATTTGATAAAACATAATTAATAAATACAGCGAGATGTGCATGGTGTTCCCATAATCGAGATAAAGATTTAAATGGACCATGATCTTCTAACTGCCCCTGAAATTACAGTAAACTTCAATAAAGTATTTATCCAAATTTTACAGTGATCTTCATATTATGAACTTACAACTTCTTGATCACTCATATCATCATCTTCCATTGACATGATCGGCCGTTGCAATGTAGGCAATCCAGGAATGCTTTCGTTTAACATTGTCTGTAAAGCAAAATTGAAAGTAACTAAGCCCTACACACAATTGGAGTAATTAGATTTCCAAAACTTACATCATTTATAGTAGAATTAGAAGTGTCATTCCCTGGACTTGCAACTGGATATGGCGGAGGTGGAGTTCCTGGAGGAGTGATATGAGGTAATTCATCTGTATCAATGTCACTATGCCTCACATGCCTTGGAGGAGAAAGATCATTCATTGATTCTGATGCTATTAAACGTCTACTAGCTTCTGATGGAGAAATGGTTGTTGTTCCCAGTTGTTCAGGACTGGATTTTGTTCGTTGGTGCTTATTGAGTGAATTCGAAGAACCCAAATTTGCACCCTGTGAAAGCTATAATAAAAATCGAATATTTCTTCATTAAATAATAGATAATAATCAACAAAATATTAACAATTATACTTTAAACATTTATATAAACTAAGTCTGTGCAATTCATTATGCAATAGTGTAGTAAGATATATGCATATTAACAATAACTTTGTACATATATGTATAATATAATGACTGATAAACACTGCAATCACAAAACTGACTAAAAAATATCTATATATCAAACAAGTATTAACAGATATACTGAATAACCATAAACACATTGAATAATATTTTGATTACAACCACATTTGAAGAAACATTACTTAACGGAATTTGATCTTTTATAAAATAATGTCTGATATTAACTTTTGAGACATGTATATGTATTATATAAAATAAAGATGCTTACTACAAAATGTAAACAATATATTCATATAATGCAGGTACTTTACTGCCATTATGTATTATGATGATCCAGTATGTAAAGTGAAACATATATCCAAATCTTTAAAAACGTGACAATAGAAAACTACAGAATTATCCAGTAGAAAAATGAGTTAATTGCAGAAGTATACACAGTGCTGTCATGTGATACTTCCTTTTTACCATGCATTTTTTATATAAATTATTCATTTAATAACTTAGCAGCTAGACTACTTACAGAGTTAGGTATGCCATGACTGGTGGTTGAGGGCATTACATGAGTCAACAGATGACGTTCCAGCTCCAACTGGGCTACGTTGTGCGTATTTGTAGTAGGCGGAGGTCTGGGAGGCAATGGTGGCGGAGACAGGCTTTGCATGGACAAGGATTTACGAGATGGTAGAGGCGGTGGTACATCACCACTGCTACCACTCAAGGGTGAATAATAACCCGGGGAACATGAGGTGTTTGTTACCAATGAGCAAAGCTGTAAGACACAACAAAAGCTGGTTAGATAAAGTTAGCAGAAGCTTGAATACATCCCTATATGACTGAATTTGAAAATTTCAACTGTAATGCATATATACTTTACACAAAACTTATACCTGTATAGCGCAAAAAATGGACACGCATGAAAATCCAATGTATGTCTTGTCATATTTTCTCATTATGTACTATGGTATACAATAAAAAATGCATCAAATTATTGAACTGCTACACAATCAATGATAAAAAAAATAATGTCCAAATGTTGATCATATGCTTTCTATCAATAAAAATAAACATCTTAATATCATGCCGAGCAACTATTTAATACATTGAACAGCATAGGCTAGAACTGTCAAACACTGATATCAAAGCCAGGCACAAAAAAATATATAGGGATATAAGAAATGTTAATGAATTAAGCGTTAAAACGATCTCACATTTCTATGAATACAATTATGAATAATAACGTGATATTTATGATATAATATACAAGACATTCCATATAACTGAAATGGGTTATATCATCATAACAACTTGGAACATGAAAAAAAAAACAATTTAAAAACAGTTAAAAGATTTTACATATTCTATTTTTATGTATATTACGCTTATTACATTCGTAAACATGATTAATTTTATGCAATTTCATATCTTAAACATCATCAAAGATATACACCATCCCAGTTTATGAAACATCTCTTATACAAATAACTAGTTTACAGGTATAAAATTGATTGATGCAATACATTAGTGCAATAAACAGAAACCTTAAAATAATTTCAGCATTTCATTAAAGCATGTTACAAGGGAAAAAACCAGACCTGTTCATTGGTTGTAATTGCAGCTAGTTGTTCCTGTAGGGTGCGTACCCTCCTTTCTGCGCCTGCCAGTTCTGCTTGTAATGCTACGACATTAACATTACCACTGCTAGTACTGGCCTTTGCTAGGTCACTACGAAGCTTATCAACATAACTTTGTTCCTTCTCCAACATAAGCTGGAATGTATGAACACGCTGAGTTTCCAGCTGCCGCTTTTTCTCAAACTAAAACATATAAAAATGCATAAGATAATTTCAAATGTCAATCTAACCATATTTCATTATCTTTACATAAAATTCGTTAGCATATTCTACAAAAAACCTTACAATTATCCATTAGAAATGGAAGAAAAATAAAATATATATACTAAAATGGAAGATAAATATTACATACCAATGTAATTTGTTTTACTATTCATATACAAATTTTATTCATGTAAATCATCAAGAGGTACAATCTTCATCAGAAGTTAATCGTAAAAAATGTTTAATCATATTATAAAATCAAGCCCATTTATTGAATATTTAAATCTTTTTATATCTAAACATTTCTAATTAAAAATATAAAAAATATTATTCATAAACCTAACAGTTTCCTATATCAAGATGTTTACTAACTACCCTATATATCAAACTAAGAGATACATTGAATAAATGTAAAAAAAAGGGCCATCATAGATAATCAGCAAACCTAATGTATTTTTAATGCATCTTAATGACTCAATAGTATAAGAAACTCACGATTTTCTTAATGTAAATTTTATTATCAAATATCCTGTTAGTGTATCTAACATATCCTATACCAAAACTAAACCAATATTTAGGAATATCTACTACATACCAAAATGGATTTTTCAATTTTTTCATTGTGGGCTTTTGAGACTTTAAAGTTATGTAATCTTGTGATATTGGAACTTACAGATTTTGCGGCTTAGAAATTATAAAGCCCTAGAATTTTCGAACTTTAGAATTTAAACATTTTTTAATTCTTAAACTATGAGACAGTGGAATTTTTTAACTTTGCAACTATGGAACCCTAAAACTTTGGAACTTTGAAATGACAGAATTTTAGAAGTCTAAGACTAAAACTTTAGAATTCCAGAAATTCAAAAGTGTGAAATTAAAAAATGGTTGTATCCTGGGATTCAGAAAAATAATGCATTCAAACATGCCAATTTATAAAAAATTGTATAAAAATTTGTATTCGAAAGTAACCTCAATCCATAAAAATAAAACTCTACTGTACACTATTGCAGAAGTCTAAATTAAGTTTAGATATGAAATAATAAATTTTGTTTTTAAAATAAAAATTAACCCCTAGCCATACTTTAACGAATTAGACTCATGCCGCACTCACAACTCGAATTTTTATTATGCTTCAATTTGAAGTTTAAGTCCAATTATAATTTGCATAGTAAGGGATCGCTGAATACAAAATTGACACTAACATTTTAACCTTCTTTATATGTTTTAATATCATTGCAATGGATAGTTAAAGCTGACTGACGTGTCTAACAAACATCGTATGGCAAGGGGTTAATTGTTCTTGGCTTATTTTGAACTTACATCAACAGGTTGAGGTCCAGTAATACGTGCATTACATTGTGCACCGGCTGCTGGAGCAGTCGACGCCCTATGTAACGAAGTTGCTGGTTGCGAGGGTGAAACCATCGTCGTGCCGGCTGATAAACTGACTGGTCGTTGATGTTGTCCACCCGTCACGCCAACCTGTAGTCCTGTGGCCGTCGTCACCGCACTACTTGTTGCAACTGACTTCTGCTGCACCGTCAGTACCACCTGCGTCGAAGCTGCAACAAGAGTTCAAGGACGATGATTAGTCACCTTTCGCATACCTTAGCCGGTCCTTCCCCCGCGTTTGACCCTCCACCTTTCTTTTGAGAACTGCTTCAACAGTCATCAGTTGTATTTTCTTTTAAAAGATTCAGACTTCGATCAGTTCAACATTTTGCAAGCAATTTGCATCAAATAAACCACAAACTTGATTCATTGTATTCTTCTTCGCTTCAAAAGAAACGATAGAACTAACAAGAAGAGCGAAATGATTTGCCTCAGCTTTCTTACTTTAAATTATCTACAAAACTTTTAAATTTGTTCTTGTGAAAATATACCTATATCAACATCTGTAAAATTGAAAGATGATTGAAATAAGCGTAAAGAATAACTGAAGTAGAAGAAATAAAAAGGACTGTATATGTCATTTTTTAAAAGACTACGTTTTTTTATGCACGAGGGTGTTTATATGAAGGCAGTAAATATAGATGGAAGTATAACTACAGTTATTAATAGTTTTTATGAATAATTTTTTATCTTCTGTCAATGAATAACACTTTGGTGTACAAAAATTGTCTCTCTAATTTTCCTACTTACAGCCTTACTTATTTCCGTTATTCAATAATTGAGTATGGACCTTATATTTATTTATTTTTAAAAATAAGGAAATATTGTAAGCTTGAGTGTGATTTAAATATTTTCTAATGAAAACGTGAATTGTTAAAATTGATCGATAATTAATTATTTGCATTATTGAAAATACATTTATAAATATAGCGCACATCCAATATCGAATATCTTATCATGTGAAAATGAAGGAAGTACTAGACTTTGTTATATCAATATTAATGATACCG
This sequence comes from Megachile lagopoda, assembly GCA_036983795.1. NCBI lineage: Eukaryota > Metazoa > Arthropoda > Insecta > Hymenoptera > Megachilidae > Megachile > Megachile lagopoda. The sequence goes on from CM072786.1 coordinate 454,704, forward strand.
AATGTCACGACAATGATAAGATTAAACGATACAAAAAAGGTAAAGCTTCACAAATATTTAAATATCCAAAAAGATAACATTGAAATACAAATTAGTACTCGCAAATAAAATACTGTTACGACATTCATTAATTCACATGTCTGATTGAATAAGCACACCATTACTTTTGTCATTCTTCTTCTAATTCTGGAAATACATTCCGCTTATCGAGACATTTAATTAACAATAACAGGTATCAGAATAAAAATGTCATCTCGAAAACTCCAGCGTATTTTTCTGAATAAAACATCAGGAATGTGCAAGATTTTCAAAATGTTTACATTGTTTTTGAAATTGTGGATGACATAAAAGTGTATGTATTTAACCAGAGTTCATAATTTACACAATATTGTGTGACCTTCCGTACTGATTTTATTAGTACAGTATAGATTTTATTAGTATAGTACTAATTTTGAAACATCTGTATTAATAAAAATATTTCAAGTTACGTTGATTAATTTGTTAAATAATACACTTATTGGTTTTTAGGAAACTAATGATTAAATTTCATGTCCAAAATATTAAAAAAATCATTTATATAACTTTTTAGCTTCGAAACTTTGTAAGAATTATAATTAATAAATAGAATTCCGTTATTTTTATTTTAATTCTGCTTGTCCTTTTTCGCATCTGCCCAAAATGTTATATTAAATATTTATTAATATCAACCTAAGACATAATTGATATTTCAAGGTTTTCAATATTTTTTGACAATATATATTAATTGCAAATTTAGGGATTCTGTAATTTACAATTTATGAATTTGAGAATTTTTAAATTTGAGGATTTCGGAATTTAGGAATTTGAGAATTTAGGAATTTGGAATTTAAAAAATTTGGAAATTTGGAAACTCGATGATTTCGAAATTTGGAAATTTTAGGTCAATATTTATTGACAATACATGTATATTGATCACTACAATTTTGGAATATTAACAAGACATATTTATCATCTGATGTAATTCCTCCAAACTTATAATTAAAATTTATTATAATACTTTTAATTGAGAATTAACACGAAATTTTTGAAGAGAATTATCATTTCTATTATTTTTTCTGCCAATACTTCACACTTCTCTTTTTTTAACGCTCCTGCTGACGTCTTTTTAGTATTAACATATTTCCATTATAGAACAATTTCTATCATTAGCAGCAATACTAAACTAATATTATATAGATAGGCGCCATTTTATTCATTGAATTTAGATAAATTAACTCTATACACTCCATATGGTAATACAAATAAGTTTTATTACTATAAAAAATGTTAATTATTAGTAAAAAATTTAATTAGAAATTAAATGTCAAATTGAAGAAATTGTATTTAAAGTTTAAGATTAATTTTCACTTATACGAGATTCGATTAAAGTATAAATTTTAATCTCGGATTAGACACGATCGAATTAACAATTAAATTTTTATTGTTACTTAGAAGAAATTTCGGTTAACGATTGGAAGTTAACTGTTGATTGCGAAAACCGTCGATTAAGATGAATGTTAAAGCTCGGATTATAAATTGAACTTCAATTTTCAATTAAAAGAATCATTTCATTAACAATTACAGTTGAGTTAATAATTATTTTAAATATTATAATATTATTCTCAATGACTCTTAATAATGATTTGTTACGTTGGTCACAAATTTATATTAGTATTTTTCTCCAGCTACACTAAATGGCTACACATAAATATTGGTGGAAAGATATTTATTAGGAATTTTTATTTTTGTACCGAATTCACCGTGAAAATGAATGGCCGTCCTACACAATGTGCAATACCGATCATATTTCACTAGAAGCATGAAACGTACAGGATGAAAAAAATGAAAATACGGGCAAACCGTTCGAAAATGATATATTAATGGAAAAATTATATAATTGCAAGCATCGTAAACGTTCTAGAAACGGCTGAAAATACCGGAGTAGGGTTTTGCACGAGCTTTCTTCCAAGCTTGCCTCAGGTCGTACGTGGTTCGCGTCTTCATATAGACACAAATCGAAATAAACGCGTATTCGAAGGGTGATCGATTTTCTCGGGTAATAGTTTCTCGTGTTGGCGATTTAAGGTTAAATTCCCGATACGCGCGCATCGGGAGCCGTGTCGTCTGCGAAACTGCGTAAAACGATGCCGACCCGAGGCGTTCCGACGAGTAGTAAGACATTCGTACCGAGAAACTTGGCCCCAGGTGTGTGTATTAATATGAATGACGAGATTCTTATGTTTACACACGACTAATCTCTCGTGTATGACCAGGCCTGGTCATTTGACTATACTGCAACATCTTTCTAAATCGATTCTAATATTATTCCTACGCTTTTGGAACATACCGTTCCAATTGAGAAAGTAATTATAAAGAAAAGTTGAAATATTATTTTTACTTTCGACCGTAATGAAATTCTTTCTTTGTTGAACCATTTCTTCTTCTTACGGTAAAGCTTCAATGATTTATTGTTCTTACTTATTATTAACTTTCAATTTGTTTACTGCGCTTTAGACTTCTGCGATATAAAAAATATATTTTCTTACGGAAATGTAGAATTACCATTCTTATTGATTTTATTAGTATAGTTAGCCATTTTTCAGCGCAAATACTGATTTCAAATTATATCAAATTAAAAATTACAACTTTTAGTTATTTTTTAGCTAATGTACTGAACGATTTCGAAGAATTGTTGTAATCTTGAAATATAAACATTTATAATTCTCAGTAACTGTTATAATTCCTTTAAAATATTTGGCATCCTTATTTTATTTCTGTTTATTTTTTATCTTTATTAAAAATAATCCACCGATATTTAATAATATATCAAAATAACTAAATGCGATATATTAACAATTAAAATACATAAAATTCACTATTTTTTAGGTAAAAAAAAATTAATTATGTAACTTCATTTAACAGCCATATTTTATTAATATTCAAAATTATTATTTTTTCAATAATATATTGGTATCACAAGCTTAAATTGATGTTTCTTTAAATAGATGCACCAAAACACCTATTAAAATTATTTGATAAGCCATCTTTATAGTGAAAATAAATGATCATTCTATTTTCAACAAATAATAAGAACTCAGGACGATAATATTAAACAATAATTTAGTGAGGTCAGATGTAAATAAATAGAAGAAAATCATTATAATGGTAAAAAAAAACTAAACGATCTCCGTTTTCAATTTTAATAATAATATAATTGTAAAGTGTACAATTTCAAAAATTAATAAAACATAAATAAATTCAGAAATATAAAGTATTAATGTAAAAATTATGAAATAAATCATTTTAGGAAATTATACATAGCCTCACTTTGCACTTTTTGTTTTATTAATCTCAAATTCAGTTAACTCTTTGCTACAGTCTATTGCAAATATTCTATGAAATATTTGCTCATTGTCAAATATATAAAGAAATAACAAATTCAATGCTGAATAAAATTGCTGAAAGCAATTCTTGTTTTACGTGATTATGATTTTCCCTTCTATTTCCTCAAAACGATGTAAAAAGATATTGCCGAATAAGATAGTCAAAAATGCCCTTGAGCCAAAAGAAATACCCAATGATCAGTCGATAGCATATCCAAGTTTCAACCTTCTATCTCATCCGTGGGGGTAGTAAAGGGGAACAATCGAAATTTCGATTTTTAACCTATTTTTCCTATTTGATTTCGTATAAAAATTCTGAAAATTTTTTGATCGCAAACTGCAGTTGTAAAATATAAAATTAAAAAGTAAAATTATATTATTGTTAGCAAACAAAAGTTAATAGACACTAAACTAATTAAAATATAATTTTCGTTCAACTAATCGACTTGTGAAGTGAAGTTTTAAGTGTGCGGGCGTGGACACATCGTTATAGAAGATCAGATATATCGTCTGATTACAGTGTACCACGTAAATCAGATCTTCATGCTGCTTGTGAATTGATTTTAAATATTCATTAGCCCAGCGAAATCTGGAGGCGTATAAGAGCCACCGTTTTACAAAATGATTAAGTAGGGCAACTAACGTACTTTGGAAAGTTATTATATTTGGACTTACAAAAAGTTTGCCAAGTGTATCCTTGATACGAACATCTTAGAAACTGGATTAATTAACTCCAATAGAAGAAACTACGAGGAAAAATCTCATTGTAAATATGTGTTAGTTTTTCCAAATTTTATTTAAGATAAACCAACAACTTTATTTAAAGTATATACACAGCTGTGTATGAATATTAGAGCACTTAATTTTTGTTAATTATATAATAAGTTGTCTGAGTTACTAAATTTTCACATTTCCTGTATCTTATATTAGATTAAATACCCCCTCATCTCTAATAATTCATCATATAAACGGCTAAATTAACGGCTTAATGAATCGAATCAACTTATCGAGGGTTATAGTTATTCATAGATTAATTTGTGGCAATAATTAGACACCATTTTATTAAAACTGGTGGGAAAACTAATAGTAAAAATGTAAAAAATTGTGTCATAATCACAGAGCATGGAGGATATGTGAATGAAAATGGAGCGCGAAAAATATAACTTTTACTCAATTTCCATAAGAGGTACTAGGTTGTAACGATAAATCCGTAGCGAAAAAGAAATTTTGTACTCCATTTCTATTAACCTAAAAATCTGTGACTTTGAAGTAACACTTTAACGACTTATCAGTCGTATTTGTCAATTTATCACTACGTATTTGTTGCATTCACGTTTAATAGTTTAATATTCACAATATTTTAATCTACTGCATTAAATGCTAATCGCAATCCAAATATTAGTAATTTTACAGTGTACATAATCATCGGGTCAACTTTATTAATAAAGTTAAAGTTAGTATTACGCAATGTTTATGAATTAATATGACAGGAGTTAAAAATTCTGCGAAATGCGTAGTCGTCAAGGTATTTAAGTAAAAAATATAAGAAGATATTAGAGAAGGAAGCAAGTGTTCAATGATGAATAAAAATAGAATAGACATGCATCGCAAGAAATGTTACATCAAAACAAGAAAACGCTATGAATTTATGGAACAATCCAATACCATAATAAAAATACACAGTGCGTACAACAATGATATATGTGGAGATAAATGTTTCAAGTTTGGAAATTTAGAAATACGGTAATTTGAAAATTTAGAAATTAAGAAACTTGATGATTTGGTAATTTAAGGACATATAATTTTTTAAATACAAAATTTTGAATTTTATAATTTCTTAATCTGAAAAGTTACAAATTTTTTAATTTAGTAATTTTTCAATTTGGACATTTAGAGATACAAAAATGTTAAATTTTGTAATTTTATTTAAAAATTATGAAAATTTAAAAGTTTAGAAATTTAGAAATTTAATGTCGTAAAAATATAAAAATATAAAATTTGTAAATACAGAAACTTGGTACTGTAAAAATTATAACATATTTTAATTTACATATTTATAAATTCGGTGATTTGAAAATTTAGAAATCTAGAAATAGAAGAAATTTAAAAATTAGAAAATACAGAAAAATAAAATCTCCGAATTCAGAATGTGACTATCAGAAATTGATAGTTGTCCATCACTACAAATTTGTTTTAAATACTTACAAATAGAAATACAAAATTAAAGAATTCATAGGAGATATGGTTAATCAATTTTCTTTTCAAGAATTGATATACTAATCCCTTTCTGATACAATTTACAGTAAAAATATTATTTTGATCAAAAACATTTGCTTAAGAAAATAGTGATGTATCTGAATCTTTTTCCGAGAATTGCAATATTAATCCTTCTCTGATACAATTGTAAATATAATTTTACATAAAAACCTTTGTATAGGAAAGCAATAAAATTGTTTATTTCGACATAATATTTTCATTAATAAATGGTAGCATGATTGCCAGCGAGATAATGTTAAGTTCTTATTTTGTCCGCACAAAGATTAAAATGTTGCGGAATTTGATGGAATTACAGCACAGCTCTGGCAAGGTAGAGGCCGTCTATACACTCATTGTGTTGTACCTGATGTGTTAGAAAGAAAAGGATAGACTCTATGAACGGTCACCGCTATAAACTCCGATGCTTACATCACTGGAAACCTCGTCGCCGCAGCTTCGTTCATGTTGGTGTGTTCAGAATAAAGTCGCCGACCATCGTTCGCAATCTTTATAAATGTCTCTTTTCGCGGATACAGTTAACAAATGTAGCTCCTTTTTTCTACGCCTCACGGCTAAACGTTAGTTACGTGTCTCGCTGAATAGAACATACACTGTCGCGCAAAAGTCACAGAGAACATTCAAAAGAGGACAATTAAAGTTTCGTATTCATTGAAACAACTCTGCAATTGTGGAATTTTTGAACTTAGAAACTCTGAAATTTTAGGACTTGGAAATTTATGAACAGTGATACTTTGAGACTTGTCATTTTGAAATATTGGTACTTTGGAATTATTATAGATTTTCATATTTTGTGAACTTTGGAACTTAAAACTTTAAAACTTTAAAAAATTCAAAACTGTAAGGTTTTTGATTTATTTTATAGACTCTGAGGGATTTCTCGAATTTCTAAATACCTGAATGCTTGAATTTTGGACTTTTAGAATATTTGGAATTTTGGAATTCTGAAATTCTGGAACTTTTTTTTGTAATTCTAGAATTTTAGAATTTAGAAACTGGTACTTCGAAATTTCAAAATTTTGTAATGGTGTAACTTTGAAATTCAGAATTTTTTGATACTGGAACGTTGAAATATTAGAACTTCAATATTTTTGAATTTTTGAACTTATAGGTTTGGAATTTCAGAATTTTGTAACTATGAGCTTTGGTATTTTGAACTTTCAAAATTTTTAAATCCTTAATTAACAATACTTTCAAAAGTTTCAATTTTAAAACTTTGGAATTTCGGGACGTAGGAATGTTAGAATTTTTTAATTTCTGTGTTTTGAGACTTTGAGTTTTACGTCTTCGAAATCTTCAAACTTTTAAACCTTGAAAACTTTCGAGAATACTACATTATAAGCAAATAAATATAAAAAAGTGATTATTTTCAAAAATAAATGTTTACCGACAAATATTATGAAAGTCCTATTATAAAGGACACGTAGACAAGATGTTCAAATGATCACATGTAATGATTTTCAAAATGTAAAATGTTGTAAATTATATCAATTTATTATCGCACACATAGTTAATATTCTACAAATTTTGTAGATTTTTATAAAATTTTAATAAATATTCTACGGCTTTTGAATGCGAGTATATTGCGCCTTTTTCTCAATTCACATGGGAACGGAATAAAACGCTAATCATACAATCGAACCTCGATTATTCAGAGGTTAATTATCACCAATTACTCACACAATGAATTTCCTTTCGTAAACTAGTAGGTTTCCTTGTTTTACGTCATTTTTTTAGTGTAACTTTGAATCGAATTGCATTACACTTTCGGATCGATGCGGAATTATTAACTTGTTAATTACTATAATAAAAAATGTAAAACAACCAAATTTTGAATTTAAATTTACATCTTGTAACATTGTTCAAAATTTATTTGATTATTTTAATTCATTTTTATTATTCGATTGTATTATGCCTATTAAATTTGTGGTGATGACTATCGGTCACCCCCGTTTAAATCAACACATTCAGCATTCAATTTTGATAAAAGCTTATCAAACAGAAAAATTTGGGTGGGTTGTGGACAAATACAAACTACCATATACACAGAGAAAAGGAGAAAATTATAAATCAACATGAAACTAACTCACAGGATTGATCTCAAATAAGTGATTTGTTAAAGAGGACCTAGCAATCGTTGATTTTTGGTTGATTAATTTTTAAAAGTACGAAGATTCAAATTTAGTACTTTGGAAATTTGATATTCGAACATTTAAATATTTAGAAATTTGGGAATTTGTGAGTTAAGAAATTAAAAAAATTTGGAAACACGGAAATTTGAGGATTCGGGAATTTAGAAACTTAAAAATTGGAAAATTTGGAAACTTATGAATATGGAAATTTGAAAAGTTGAATGTTACAAATTTAGGAAATTTAGAAATTTGAAAGTTGTCAAGTTTATATATTTAAAACCTCAAAATCGGAGACAAATGCTAAAATCTCCACTACATTTGTGCTTATTCAAAAGAAGTCCACATAGTAATTAATTGTAACTATGAAATAATTAATTATTTATATAATTTTTAAATTTTAGATTTTTACATTTTCAGATTTTCAGAATTTTAGAATTTTAAAATGTTACTTACTTATATAAGAATTAATCATTAATCAAAACTATTATTTATTTCGAACAATATATATTACACAAATCATTAATATTGTAAATAATTTCTTTAAGCTTTTCATCATTATGGGCACCTATGATCTGTATCATTAGTGCACTTAATATACGTATGTCTATGATTGACATCTCTTCCAATTTTCTGATATGTATTAAATGCAATTTTCATGTATATTTTTCACAAAGAAAGATTATTGTATTATTTGTCAAGCAATATGTGTCACTGCTAAAAAATAACGTTCTTCGTTGAACTTTCCCATAGCGAGGGGTTAATATGTAATATCTCATGGATCTATTTTTATAAAAGAAGGTTAATAACCTACGACAGTAGGGTAGACGCATCACTTATGATCATCAATGACAAGATATGAGAATAACTTATAAAAGGTATAAGCTATCAAGCTTATGTGTGTTCACATTATAAGCTTTCTAGATAGACTACCTGGAAATGGTCAATCGACAGGAAAATTATACCACAGAGGAAAAAGTGCTTCCCCTTTGTATTTGCGCAAGAGTGCAGAGACGATGTAATAAAACAACATATAAAATTTATTATGTTTAAATATTATTTACGTTGATATTCATTTCTAAAGATATTCTGAAATATTTTAAGTTCAATATGTTTCTTTTCTTTTTAAGAAAAGCATCTTCATCGTGCATCTGAGATTTTGAAAGTTGATACATTACGTTGTTATGAATCTCTCAACTTACATATGATTTCAGACGTCTGTGATCGATAATTTAAAACGATATTTAATGTCAAAGTTTTTATATAATTTATCTTTTCTGCTGCAAAACAAGCTTTTCTGAAAATGAGTAGAGAAATTGTTGGAAAGCTAAAAACGTATAACAAGGTTAATTTTTGTGTACGATGTCAAGCCTCCGTCGAACAATTTTAATATATTTCTTTCTTTAATTTATACAATTATGTTCATAATTTGTATAATTATGTAATCAATTTCCTAGATATAATATTTTATGTCATGTTATGTTATGTTATTATCATATTATTTTAGATGTTTTTTTAGATATAATTAAAAAAATTGGTTTTAAAGGTGGTTCTCAGATTTAATACTGCTTTTTGCGCAATATGTATCATAAAACGTTTACACGGAACTTATTGTTTTATTGACAAATGTAAAAAAATTGTTGGATTTACACAAACAATAACGTTTCTCAATTTTGTTGATACGTATTTCGTTTATTTCGTGTGGAACTTCAACGTATCTTATAAAATTTACAAAAAAAATTGTTTGCACACTAAAAATGCAACTTTCACAATTTCTACATGAAAAACGTAAAGTGTGAATTTATAACAATCCAGTATACACTTATGAACATTATATTATAATGTGAGAAATAAAAATTGAAACTGATTAACGGAAAATTCTCGCATAAAAGCAATATTACTGTAGCTTTTTAATGCTTAATTAATGACTGCATAATGCTTTTGTTAAAAGTACATCTGACAATGGGAAAAATAAAACTTGTCGGAACATTAACATTAAATTCGTAATAATATGATTTTCCAACTTGCGAAAGTTCATTAAAATCTTATGAAGATAACTGGTTTTCTTTTTAGAATCAAGACATTGGCTACACAATTTTGATTAGAAATATCGGTTTTGATATATTAATCAAGTTTACGTTTATTATAAAAATTTTACCTCACAGAAAATAAACTGCTTTTGTTTTTACGAAAAACAAAACTCATTTGAGATTAATATACATAGAAAGTGTAATTTTATCTTTATTTAAAAAATATGGTAACTTTTATAAGTCTTGGAAAATACGTATTTCTCAAGGAATTTCTACTATACCCAGAAAAATTCCAAGATACTAACAAAGTTACATAGTTTTAAATTAATATTTGGATATTATAATATTTTATAATCGCTACAATTTTGTATCTGTTTAATTCACGGTAAGACTATAAATATTATATTAAAATATGAAAATTTCTCTGCTGGATTTAAAAGATTAAATTTTCTGGTTGCAATCACTAAGCCACAAAATCCAATATAGATGGATTTAAAAACAGAAAGAAAATTGAATTGAAAAATGGAAATTAATCATGCTAACCAATTACTGTATGTTTCGAAGGTCAGATGGACAATATATTACATAAATAAATCAATACTAGAATTACAATATTTTATAAAGCAAAAGCAATCTTTCTGTAAGAAAGCTAATTTATGTTCTCAGTTGATAAAACAGAACATTTACTTTTACATAGTAATATTTTCACAGCAGTTCATTTACAAAGTTAATTTCATTGTGCCAGCAAAATTTCTTCTACCTCGTTGTCAAATAACGTGGCAAGAGTGTTGAAAAAAGAAAAGAAAAAAAGAGGTCATAGAAAAGAAAGAAAGTCTGTAAACTTACACTTTATGAGCTGCACAACATCCGTATGCGTGGACTGCATTACATTCACGCCGTTAACCTGGAAATACCAATCATAGTTACAAATAGTAAAAAATCGTATGCTATTGTAAATTTAAATTCATAAAAACTATACGTATTTATCGACAATCTGAATTTACAAGTAACTATTTATTCGCGATAAGACTATGAATATTTCCATTGAACATTTATGTACAACAACTAGCTTTAGAGTTATTTTGCAATAACATAAATTCGATATTAGCTCACCTTGATTATTTTGTCGCCCGCGTGAAGGCCAGCTCTCGCGGCTGCACCGCCTACAATGCATCATCATTGTCTTTTAACAATTTTTCTTTCACGATTCAACGATTAATAAATATTCTAATAACTTCTATCTCATCGACAACAGATTCCTGGTAACACTTTTTTATACTGCTTCTTCAAGAAATGCAAAATTACATTTCTAATGAGCAGAATACACGACCTTCGGAACGCTGATCGAAACTTAACATAGTTATTACAGAGTCTTAATAATGAAGAGACTAATTTGACAAATTATGAAGTTAGGAATTTAGAAATTTAGGGATTTTTTTCATTTGAAAATTTGTGAAATCAGCAGTTTGGAAATTTAGGAATTTCAAAATTAGACAAAATTGTGATGCCAGAAGTTTAGAAATTTAGGGATTTGAGAATTTATAAATTTGTGAAATAGGAATTTAAAAAATTAGGGATTTGGAACTTTGAAAATCTGAAAATTTTAGAGTTGGAAAATTAAATAAATTTTTAATTTTTTAATTGTTCTAAATATAAACGTAATCTGTTTCGAGAATCGTGTACTCCTCTTATAAAATAATTTAAAGGAATAAAAACCTAACATGAAAAAGGTAAAATAGCATGTGTAGAAAATAATAGGCATTATAATATCGAGATTAATTTGACGTTAACTCATTAGAGCTTCGGCGTCAACAAGAGAAAATTATTAATAAATAAATTTGCAAATTTAACGAACTAAGATTTTGAAGAACATGTTCAAGTTCTTAAAATACGAATGATATTGATATATCGTATAATATTCATACAATTCAAATATTGCAAAATAATTTGAACTTTACATAACATTTAATATACAGGATATATTGATAAACTTTGAATTGCTGAGCCTCGCCCGTTATACAATGCAATGTTTTTTATACTCATGTTCTTTCACGATTTCATTATAAACAATTTCAAAATAAACAAAATAAACAATTTATAAAATAATAACATAGAAAATACCACATATTTAACACATTTGCAGCCACTCAAATAATAAAACTTTTCACGATAGCTTTCACATATTTTATTTCACAAATATATAATTTTTCTTACCCGAAGTAAACTATAGTAATTATAACGCTACGCTAATTATTGGCACGTCCAATTTTAGTAAGAATTCATAAGAATTATGTATTATTTTTTAACTATGAACGGTATTTAATGTTAGCTGTTTCATTATTAAATTTAATATCAAATAAATTTACTGTTAGTTTAATCCAATTATTACCATGTATCATATCGAATTTTTGAAATATATAAATTCAATAGAACTTTTTTTAAGCACAAATAAATCACAATATAATTTCTTAAAATACAGGAATAATTATTGAACACGATGTACTTTTTATAACATAAATATATTACAACTGTTTTAAACAATTTTGAAATATTATAATTATGTTTGTAGTATAAAAAAACAGTTTTGAAGAAATTCAATATGTAATACGTGTATTGAACGAATAACTGATTTTGTTAAAATTAAATATATTATTTTTAAAAATAATGTGCTTGTAAATTCAAGTGTTTAATTTATTTATCTTTAATTAAGAAAATGAACATAAAATGCAGTGGAATATATTCTTTAACATTTATTAAAGATTTCGTACTTCGTTTACGAAATTAGTACAAACTTATTATGTGCCAATTATTGATACTCGTAGTTTTAATCAGCATACTAACTACACCAGTAGTTATGGTCTGCTATCGTTTTTCATTGCTTTCATAATACATTCCACAATTAAAAACCATTAATCAAAATAATTGTTTTATTTTATCCTACGGTCACCACAGCTTTATTTTCACGCTTTTCAAATGTAAAATATAATTTCACTAAACAAATCTAACCCTTCGAAGTCTTGACACGGGGCGCTAATTATTGTACAGCTTATTCTATATATTCACTATATAGATTCACACAATATTCACAATATTTGAGAATAGACTTCCGAATCTTCATTGTTCGTGTTTCACATTGATTTTGAGTGGTGTTTAAACCCTCGGCCGCAAAAGTGTTAAATACGTTCAACTTATGTAACGCCGCAGTACCTCAAACGATCAAACGACTGAAACAGACTATTGCCTGCGTCGTTTCCACAAATGCTATCGTATGTTTAATTTCCACGTAAGTCGATTTTAAAACTCCGATTAACATGGTAACACACCTTCCTTCACCGACTGAACGTAGACGGGGTTATCGCCGGAGACTTTCATCCCGTATCCGGCCTCGTCTTTATAGACGACGAGGGTGGCAACGGGTGCTGGTTCAACGGTTCCACCCCCGGTGGCGCCCCCGCCGCCCCCGACGCTGCGCCGCAACGCCGCCGTTCCATTCATCCCTTCTTCGATCTCCGCCTAGCCTCCCCTCACCTCTGCCGCCGCTGCACCGCGATTCTATGACCTATAAGCAAAACGAAATAACGTTAACAATAAGGTAAATACTCTAGTACTCACACGAGTCACGCTAATTAACAATTAAGTGGAAATTTTGTTTCTGTAATTCATTACTTATATCATGCAAAAGTATTATTCTACAATAATCCAAGATTCAACATTTTTCCACCCTTTTCATAATGACGAGCAAAGGTGTACTTTTGTTAAGGTATGTAATTAATTAATTTTATATCCTTTTTGTTAATTATTTTTAAATGGTACATTCAAATTTTTTTATTTTTTATTAATTTTGTTTAAATATTGAAATTATGTGTATTGCGTTTTCTGCTACTAGTACGTGATGACACTGGCCAGTAATTAATCGCCATCGGCACAAACGCGATTTCACGCGAAACTGAATTATAAAACGAATCAACTTTAACGAATTTATTACATTGTTAATGTTTGAGCTGTTTATTTTGAAAGTAGAGCAAGTTCATTCTTGAAATAAAACAATGAAGATAATGATAACAATAGATAAAACTTAATATGTTAGATTTATACGTAAGCAATCTACAGTAAAAATAATTTAAGTTCCCTAATATTTGGAGGGGTTGGCACATCGTTACAAGTAACCAGTGAAAAGTTTGATGTGCCAAAATTAATTCAGAACAAAAAAACCCATTCTAAATGATCAAATGAATATATTTGATGTATTTTTTAATATCTTAATATTTTTAATGATTAAGACATGCCATGAATACAGTTTACCACTGGGTCATATGAACATTTTCAAATTTTTAATTAATTTAAAACTTCTTCTTTCATAAATATAAATTCTTATTATTTCATTTGAAACCAGAAATTTGTTCCTTTCAAATTTTTACGCAATTTGGTTTCAAAGAAAAAAACAAATTTTGCATATTCAAACACGTTTTGTGACCGAATTACAAGAAATATTTTACTGCAAACTTTGCCTAGTATATTGATACTACTGATATTGTTAAAATATGTTTAATCAGCCATTAAATACGGAGAGACACCAAATTTTGGGATATTTCGCAATTTATCTTAAAAGGCAAAAGTCCAGTGAAAAATCAAACGATATTACTAGAGAATAGTAATAGAGAAAACTTTTATCTTGAAGCGACACTCAAGGATGGTTGCGACGCTAACATTATTATCAAACCAGAATGAAAAATATCTCCGAGGTAAACGAAATTCTGAAAGTGATACTCGTTCAATAAATACCCGCTTGATAAATACCCGTTAGGAACGCCCTTATTACACGCGCACTCATGCTATTCCATCACTTCGCATGTTAACGAACGGAATACATATTGACATCTGACATGAACAACATTGTAACTTCTATTACAGTATTTTGCAACAATAAAACAAACGTATTTAAAAAGAAATAACTTGTTTTTTTATGTAGGAGTTATGCTTCTATTATAATTAGAACTATTTTTAACTGTCAAAAATCAAGTATTGGAACTCGACATTTCCTAATTTTCGGTCTTAAAAACATTATATTGGGTGCTTCTTTTTAAAAATAATATAAGTCGATTTATTCATATATTAAAATATGCAAGGGTTTGTGTTTATATTGACTTAAAATTTTTAGTAAACATTGATGAATTTGTATAATGTTTATAAAACTATAAACTTGTTAAATTTTACTATTGCATAACAATTAATAAAATGGTCGAAGAAAATAAATGGTTTATACAGCCACAAATGCACCGATATCACTTTCAATAATAACGCATTATGAACATACGAGCAAGAGCAATTTTCTATTTATATTTTAATTGAAGTTGACTTTTATAAAATGTACTCTTTCAACGTAAACAGTAATAATTAAAATGAAAACATGTAGGACAACGTACAGTTGACTTTATTAAGAAATATTTTCAATTTTATTATTTAAAAAATTTATAGTAGAACTGTTAGAGAGAATCACCATTTTTGCTAAAGTTGGCACGCCTGTATAGGCATGCACATTGTATGTATAAAAGAGCGTTCTGAGTTTGCCGGTCTTGTCTCTCGTTGTCTTTGTCGGCGCAATGGAAGTACCGCGTGTCAGAAACATAATTTTATGTCGTTTATATCTTGATAATATTGAATGTTTCTACAACCGTAGATTAAATTGGTTTAAATAAATAAACTTAAGTGAAATTAAACAAAAAGAACTATGGAAAATAATTATCTTAACTATTATTAGTTAACTTAACTAATAATAGTTCTTTTTGTTTAACAAATTTAGTTAAGTTAACTAATAATAGTTAAGATAATTAATAATAACAAATTTGTTCACATTTCTCCTGTACACTTAGCATAATAAAGTAGTCATGACGAATAGCAGGTATATAAGGCAGCAAACTCATCATATCGTTATATCTATTTTCTGCTATAGGCTTTAAAAAAATCAAGATGTTATTGTTTTTTTATAGGCATTGCAACTCATTGTAAGTTCTCTGATTTAATAACAATGATATCAAATAATAATTACGTTAAAATTTATTAAATTAAGGAAAACAAATCAATCACTTAAAGTTTGCGGAACAAAACTGCACGGAATGAGAAAAATGTGATTTAACATAATTTCATCTGAGCAATAACACCGTTATCTTGTTTATGCCGCTATACTTTAAAGATATTAGCTATTAGCTACTCTAAAGATTTTAAGAACTTATCCTATATTCAAAAGAAAAAACATTCTTGCAATAACATTTTACAATTAAACTTCGTTTAACTAAGTCATGTAGATATTGTATACCAGTAAGCAAATTTTCATAAATAAATAGAAAGAAGATAGCTATGTCTAATTAAATCTGTTATCAAATCACTCTTTTCTAAAATTAAACTTGTAGTATTTTCAACACAAACGACTTATATTTTGAAACACAAATATGTGAAATATAATTACTTGTCAGTTTCAAAATAAACAAATTTTATATATTTTATTTATTAATAAAATTTGATAAAGAAATACCATTACATGCAGATTCAATAAAGATAATTTTTAGTGGAAACTTAATATGTTACACTGCCGTTTTCACCGCCATAAGTGCTTTATTGTTTTATGTAACTAATAAAAATAAAAAAATTGTAAAATTACAGTTCATTACTGTTAATTTATAAACATAAATTTAGTTAAAACAATATTGTAAAAAAAGTTACAATATTATTACTACAAACTTTGAAATGTTAGTACAGCTTAGTTAATTTAATAACAAAGATAATTTAAAGAAATATAATTTATCTGATAAGGATTGATATTTTTCTATTTTCACGTACCATAATAAAGGATTTTTTTTTAATTTTTTCACACGCTTTAATAAAAAAACTGATTTTTTATCATTCTTATGCACGTTAATAAAATAGATGATTGGTTAATATACAAAAGTTTCAGTACAAAACCAAACTTTATACAAAACCAAACTTTATAATAACATTTAGATTTAGCTAGAAAACCTGAAAATATCTTAAGCTACATTTCTTATGGAATGAATTTATTAATCTATAGTAAAAATTGATTTCCAATGTAGATTTATTAAGGTGATTTAGTAAATTTCTCATAGAAAATCATTCTAGACTTCTGAGAAATTTTTATACCTTAAATAAAAAAATAAAATGAAGATTATAGCAAACAGCAAATTTCGCACGAAACGAAAATATTTATGAGTTTTTATCTCGAATAAAAACATTATCAAATAATTAAGAATTTGTACAGTTATTCAAAAAATCTTAACTGAAATAAAATCTCATTTCAAACAAAAATATCTTTCAATTAAAAATTATTTGTTATTTTCAAATATTTGATTTTATCCGAAGTTTACATTTGAAACTTTATAAATACATTTTCATTGGAAGAATTATTCTTCCAGAGAAATTTATACTAAATATTATTTGAAATAATGTCCAGGTCTGGATTATAATTTTGAAAACAATTTTGGTTAATTATTAAAACTAATGCTTCGTGTACTATTTATTTAATTTTTCCTTACACAAGCTTTTAAAAACTTGATGTAAATTAAAAAACGATGGTCCCAATTTTAAAAAACAATTAGTACATTGTCAATTTAATCGACATCAAAATAAAAAAAAATATATTTACAAAATTAAATACTTATGAAACTGTAATGTTGAGATAAAATGCAAAAATAAACGTAAGTTCTTTTATAAAAAAAAAAAATATTGCATCTCATGCGTAAAACCATCTAACCCGAACACTTCGGGTGAGATAACTTATGATTCAAGCTGCCATAGTTCAGATAAAAAATAACTTTTTGGGGAATTGTAGGGAGAAAATGTACTTTTCATTAGATACAATTTGTAATATACTTCATAAAACCATTATTATCACGTCTCATTCATTAGATTTTCGAACAAAGAAGTTTTGATAGTATTGTAAAAACACTAAACACTCATATTAGGTCAATCATACCCAAACTTTCAACTAGATTGAATATCATAAATCTAGCATAATTACATATTAGTACAAAATTGTATTCTTTTATGTAAGTTTAAGTTTTCCTGCAATTTTCGTACTTAAAAATGAAAATAAGCCTAACGTCTTTTCAAACGAATTACACATTTTTGATTCGTCTGTTTAAAATACAAATCAAGATGCCAAAGTTTCCAACTGTAGCATTCATATTCAGGTATTTTGAATTGCCGTAAAGTCGTGCAAAAGATGATTAACTCAGTTTTTCAATAATGATGCGAGAATATGTGACTGTGATTATAAAACACATTTCCTATTCTGTAAATCGAGTAATATGTTAATAAAAATATCATATAATATGTGGTTTGAATTCGTCCTGATGTCCTCTAAAGCTATGAATAAGAAAAAATATGTGTTCCTATTTAAAAAATCCAAGGTGACCTTGACTTTGCCATGAAAACAAACTGTTTTCATAATTTGCTGTACTAATATCTATTGTGCACTTCATACTCTGCAAATATTGTTCTAAACTTTTTTTTATAAGGTGGCTGCAAGTAGGAAAAAAAAATCGTGAGTAGCGTTACAAGTAACACCCTGTATATCGATATACAGGGAAAAAACTTCAACTTAATAGAAACCTTTTTTGCGAAGAGAAACAATAACAAAGAATAGTAATTTTATCTTGAAACCCTAAAAAAACCCTTAATAAATAATTTATTAAATATTTTCTTATTTTATATTGAGTCAAATACACATATTTTAATCTTTAATAATTTGTTATAAAAATTATGTTTGTTTAAATACTGAGCTAAAAAAAAGTATAAAAATCATGCTTGTTTAAGACACCAGCTCGCAATTTCAAAATGGAAAATGATTTCTTAATTGAATATATATTTATTAAGTGAAGTTCTGCTTACAATTTATAATTTAAAGATGTGAAATAGGACGCAAAATGGTAATGCACGAACAGAAACGAACTTGATGTATTGGATGGAGACTTTTGTGATAAGTGCCCTAAAATTGAAAAGTTCAAGGAAAAAATAATCAGGCAAATAGTGAATAAAAAAATTGTATATTCAAGGAAGGATGATCAATGTCACAACTCTCCAATGGAAGAATGATCAAAGTCCAACAAAAGAATTTTTGTTCAGAACACGTACTGTGCTAATTGAAAAAGAAAGTCGCACGTCAGTAGAAAGAGAACTATGATAATGTTTAAGTAGTTACCTGATTTAATCATGATTTCATTTTTTGCAGCATCTTCGTTTTTGTATTTAGAAATAGCTTATTGTGTTCTATTTCTTGTACTTTATAAGAATAGTAAAATATTGCATACTTTTATATTCTGTCTTACTGATCCTATAATTTCCAGTATGATCTCTACCGTCAGTATAATCTTTAATCTGTTCTTTGGGAAAATTAATCAGAATTCACACTCTTTTTTATTAAAATAACGATGAATCATGGTTCAAACTATAAAAACAAATTTTGCCTTCATAAAATTTATGAATTAACTCAAAGATATACTATAGCAGAAAAGAATATTAAATTCTGAATCGTGTATTGTGGAGGAGGGTTGATAAAATTTGTTTTTCAAATGCTGAAAATTTCATTTTTTATAATTATGATCATTTTTCGCTGAGATTCTTCGCAGTTATGATTTGAAGTAAAGAAGATTGAACTTTTAAATGTGGACGTAAAAATTATTACAGAAGCAGGCACAGCAAAATAGTAAAAATCAAAATTTCGTTTATTATTCTAAAATTCAGTATGAAAGTACGTGTTGTAGTAAACTACGTTATCGCAAAATGTGTGCATACTTCTCTAATTTAATCAATTTATTAAAAGTGATATTATTAAAAATTCCTATGATTTTCATCGCAAAAGTTTGCAATAAGTCGCATCGCCATTTTGCACCTTTTTCTACATCATCACATTCTACAATACAGAAGAGAATTATATAATTTAAGTAATACGTAAAAAAGCATTTTTTCCTAAAACATAATATATATCATCTTAAGATCTGAAGGGTGATGTTACTGTTCAAACAGAATAATTAGATTGTAAAATAGTAACAATAGTAAAATAGTAGGATAATAAGATAATAGTATAGTAGTATTGTATAATAAGTATGGTAGAGTATCAATGCACCGATACCAGTGAACAGTTATGCAATAATATAATAGTGTATTGCAATAACAATATAGAAGAATAGTTGCATCTTGATACAATAAGATAGTAAGATAACAGTATAATAATAGAATAGTAAGATAGTGGAATAGTAGAATAGTAATATATTAAAGTTAGACTTTACCATTGCTCATCAAAACTCTCTACACATCATTTTAATCCTATTAATGTACTAAATACGAGCAGTACATTCACTTTTAATATAAATAAATTATGGTCAAACTTACAAAAATATGAAAACTTACTATCTTGTAAAAATCAACATTTGACATAACTTCTTCATATACATGTAACAGTCAGACACTTTTAGGTTCTTTAAAAAACTGTCACAATCGTATCGTTAAATTTTGCTTATGTGTATGTATTTTTAATACAGTCGTAACTATCGGCATTTTTACATTACATAATTACTCTGCTTATTTTGTCAATGTGTACATTTGGATACAACTTCCTTTAAATAAGGGCACGTATGAAAACTTGAAAATTTATGCATTTAAGAAATAAAAAACTCTCAAGTTTACCAGCTTTTACATTCTTTATTTAAAATTTTTAATTTTATAAATTTTAAAATCTCTATAT
The DNA here is from genome assembly GCA_036983795.1 of Megachile lagopoda. Taxonomy (NCBI): domain Eukaryota; kingdom Metazoa; phylum Arthropoda; class Insecta; order Hymenoptera; family Megachilidae; genus Megachile; species Megachile lagopoda. The sequence goes on from CM072786.1 coordinate 475,291, forward strand.
AAAAGTTCAAATTTTCAAATATTGACATTTTCAAATTTCCTGCCAAATTAACAGATCCTTCAATTCATAAATTTATACAAATTCTTAAACTTGCAATTTTCGACATTTCCAAATTCTAAAATTACTAAAATCTTACATTACCAAATCTTAAAACCCCCAATTATTAAATTAACTAAATGCTCCAGATTCTAAATTCAGAAATCCCGAAATTTCTAGATTTCTAAATATCCAATTACCCAAATTTCTCCATTTCCACATTCCTAAATCATTCTGTCGTAAATCCCCAAATACCTATGTCTCCAAATTCCTGAGATTCCAAGTCTTTAAATTCCCAAAACACTAGATTTCCTAATTCTTAGATCCCTTAATCCCTAGATCTCTTAATTACTAGATTCCTTAACCCCTAGATCCCCAGATCTCCTAACCCCTAATCCTTAGATAACTTAATCCGTAGTATCCCAAATCCCTATATCGCCATATTCCAAAGTTCAAAGATTTTTTAAATACCAAAAATTCCTAAAAATCCAGAAGTTAATAGCCTTTTCACTCTTCCTTACCATATTTTGTCTAAAAAAATTAGATTTGCCCTCGACCATACTTAAAAGATGAATGCGATTTATTAGAAAATAACTTCTCTCGAGATATTATAACTCCAACTAAACGTTTTGAAAATATCTCTGAAACTATAAACGAACGGAGATTACATGCATACGAGAAAGTTGTTCAGAATGTTGGACTCGACAACGTATTTCGAGATCATTGAAATCGATGAAATAGACGCTATTAAAAGTTCAAGTTTTACATATCATTTCCACCAAAGGCGAATATGATATTCGTAAAACGTCAGAAACGTGTGAAATGTACAATATGTTCTAAAAGCTTTGGAGGTTTAGTTACGTCTTACTTATACTAGTATTATATCACTATTAATAATATAATAGTATAATAGTAATAAAATAATCGAATGGTAATATAGTAACATTCTAAAATAGTAAAATGTTAGTATAACTGTATAGACGAATTAGTGGTATAGTAATATATTATAATTCATAATGCAGTATTAATAGTAGCTGTAGTAGCACAATAAAACATCAGAACAACAGTATGAAACACATGACTCATTTGATTTCTAATTTCTAGCACGAAGATACTAAAGTTAAGTAATAATAAGAAATAAAATATGAATAGGTAAATTAGTAGTTTAAAATAGCGCTTCTTAAACTATAATCAGTGCAGATCCAAAACTCCTATCCAAGTTCCAAGGTATCAAAACTAACAAATTTCGAAATCTACAATTTTTAAATTTTAAAGTTACAATCCAATATTCAAAATTTTTGAAATTCTAAGCTGCCAAAACGTCAAAGTTCAAACGTTCCAAAATCCTAAAGTTCTAAAGACCCAAAATTCAAGAATTTCAAAGTTCTTGGGCCCAAAAATTTCGAATATTCAAAATCTCAGGGTCTCAAAGGCCGAAAGTTCCTAATTTTAAAATTTTATAATCCTAAGATCAAAGTTCAAAAATTCCAAAGATTCAAAGTTCCAAAATTCCAAAATTTTTTAATTTTTAAACTTTGGCTACTTTTATTGGGATAAACATTGCAAAACGATATCATGACACAAATAATTTACGAAAAAAATTGTTTGCAAACATTTTTCGTAAGGTATTTAAGAGAAATCATATATGTTTATTTACAGGTGATTTCATATTTTTGTCTGGTACTGTACTTGCAGGATAAACCGCCTAAAGTGACCACCTTAATTATCTCCGTTATTTGTAGAGACATAAAAAAGTTTATTCCTCAAAGTTATACGGTATCGGGACGCCCATAACATAGCTGTAACAATTTTTTTGTAAGTAGGAGGATCGTCAGAAATACCAAGGTCAACATAACCCCGATATCACCTACTTTTCTGTTTTATCCATTTAGTACATTTACCTTCCAGAAGGCGAAATAATTATTTATCATCTAAACTAAAAATGAAAGCTTATTAAATACTATTTATTAATGTCTACACGCGGTTTCTTTTAAATAAAATATAATTATAAAAATTATGAGATAAACAGAAACATAATTTTGGCTTTTGAATATCAGCTTATAAGAATTTCTTGATTAAAAAGTATTGAAGTAAATTCTGCACAGCATTTTCAAATGAAATGCAACAAAGTTTTGCTGATTCTGAAATGATCAAAAACGTCTAATTAACAGAGGTATGCACTGAATTTATGTTTTACAACCTAATTGTTATGTTCTGAAAAAATGAACATTTACAAATAGTTCACTGATTCATTTAAGTAAATCTGGTTGGTGTTTATAGTTAAAACTTGAAATTGTATCAAAATTGATAACAAATTAACAATTATTATTATAATTCATGTATGTACTTTCTACTCATATCAACTTTCTTTTAGTAAAATGATTTAATACGTTTCATAAAAGTAATTGATATTTTTGTTCTCATACGATTCACATTACTTTCTACGCTTTGTACAAGCTAAAAGTAGACTTGTTCTATAAACCGGCAAATGATTAAATTACGGAATTCAACAAAATTAGTTGCAAACGATCAATTGAAAAAGCTGAAAATATTTTTCCGTTCTTTAACGTCCGCAATTTGATCTGAATTCTTTGGTGCAAACGTTGCATAATCGTTCAATGATTCATGATTTCTTAATCTCATTTAACTCAAAACATTAAAGCAAGCTGAAACGATAACACAAAAATTGAGATTGTTGTGTTTATAAAATATTATTCGATATTAATCCACTGGTTCGTTAATTCGCAGAATTATTCCGGATTCAATCAGAAGTAAGATCTTCGCCATTACACAAAATAAGTGAACAAATTGCATAATTCTTCCTAAGGTGTCAAACATTTCTAATTTAATTACTTAATGAAAATTAAAAAGAAAGAATGTGTTTCGATTGAAACAACTGTTACGCTTTGATGAATAATTACTTCTTAACGAATACAGGATGTTTGATCACTCACCACATACGAAGCTAATAAATAATTATGGTCCCCTTATCAGCGGGATTATGTCTGTCGTGGCTGTTTACTTTCACGAGCTTATAATAACGTATATTTCACGATCGTGTTTAATTAGTATTTATTGCCTTGCTGGGATCCAAAAATTTCGTGTTTTACATACCTGTTTGTACGACATTAAAATAATTGTATAGTCAGCAATCAGAACAAACGACATTTTGTCGTTTATAAAAAAAAAGACTCTGGTTATTTAGTTATTTCAGACTTGCTCTGTTCGTGAATCACACTTTCAAGACCATTCCATCGTCAATAAAAACACATTCAAAAAGAAAATGATTCAGACAAAAGCTTTTTATTTTTCGAGGTAAAGATCTCTTCGAGATTCTCAAAGTCATTCGTTCAAAAAATGCAGATCTTGGTTAAGCTGATGCTTAAAATTGCTTAATCACTTTAAAATTTTGTTATCTGTACTGAGAAACGGGCCTTGTAGAAATTGTATTACAATTCATAATATTTTAGGGGGTGTTACTCGCTTGTTAATACTTTAAATAACAAATTCATACAAGAGATTCTCAGTAAATCTGAAAATCAAATTATTAACAAGTCATACACTAGACACGAAAAACGAAAAAAGTATTTATTGTTATTAATTAGTGAATTTCAACATAAATATCCTCACGTTGGGAAATCGACGTATTATTGCAATGATATTGTTTTCGAAATAAATTTTTACAAATATGAAGTGGCTATTCTTAAAAACTGTTGACTTACAAATTTATTTTGTAGCAATATTTCAATGTTAAATAAACACGTTCTAAAATTATAAAAGGTTGAAAAGAAAATTGTATTCTTTCCCTTCAAAAACAAAATTTAGTAGCTGTTAATGATCCCTAATATTTAAGTGAAACATATAAAAACAAATACCATATTATTTACTTGTAAGGATTGACAGAGTGTTTCATGAAAAAATAGAACAGTATTTCTTCGATGTAATAAACATCACTTTTATCCTTGTATTTATCCTTTTGTTGCATTCTGTCACAAGTATGTTATCAAATTGTTGTACTTTAACGAACGTAAATAAAATGCATAATTTATCAGCAATGGTATTATAAAAAAATGTCCTCTGTAATTATAATTTTATGTTTCATTTTTTCAATACGTGGAAAGTTATTTATAACAGTATATAAATTATGTTTAAATAAACTTTTAATATAGAAGAGAATTTATCCATTGTTATTTTCTACTTATTCGTTTATCAATATATTATCAAATTAATCAAACTTTACAAACTCGGATCTGAAACTAACTCGTTGCTAACCAAAACTTAGCTAATATAGTTCATCGTTATCGCATAAGTGTTGTTATTGATTATCCATAAATTATCGATGTCTTATTAATACCTAACGATATATCGATAATTTAGTGATATCGTTAAGGTAAATTTATCATTCAGTCCATTTATTCTTACTTAAACTTACCAAACTAACTAACTAAACTTAACTTCAACTAATCTACACATAACTTCATGGTTTAAATCTGTTTATTTCTGTTTAAATTTCAAACCTAACTAGATTTAATTACTCGTTTTTAGACTGCAAATTTATTTTAATCTAACGTCAAACAAAAATAATGAAATTTAAATTATAAATTCACGAATGAATTTATGTTAGAAATATAAATAAGAAGAAACAGAGTTGAATTATGTGAAATTATACGTTACAATCCACATAAGTAATCCGTATTCGCTTCATATTAAAATGTTGTTGACGATTTGATAAATCGTTAATATCGCTGAAGCAAATAAATGGCCGACATACAACATAACGTGCCATTTTATCAAATCTAATTATCTAATAACTTAACACAACCTAACTAAATCTAGTATAACCTTAACTTCAACTTAACTTAGTCCTAAGTTAATCTAATCTTTATCTAGCCTAACAATACCTTTAATTTAATCTAACCTAAATTAATTCAACTTAATCTAATTTAAAGTAACCTAACCTAATCTAATCTAACTAAATAATACTAGATAATTATAATCTAATGATACCTAATAGATTTGATTTTTAGAACCACTTCTTATTTAAAGTTATATTCTATCAAAAGTTTAAACAAGAGTAATTAGATATGAATGATAATATAACATATCTTAGGTTAGGTTAAATTTGAAATCAGTCTCAGTCACTCCTATTAGCTTTAACAGTATCTTAACAATAAAACATCAATATTGTACGCATAATCATGACCACCACTCCATTGAACTTTTTGTACCGAATCAACCGAGAATCGGTTCTAACATTTTTGCCACTCCATGCAATATTATTTAATTACAAAAATCTTTTATAATGACGTCTTAAAGTCCATAATGTTAAATTAAATTTTAATATGTCTGATTATAAATTATACACAGCAGTACTACTTAATAAAAATTCATAAATTAACAAAAAATATTGAAAAACAATCTGTATAATTATAGAAAGACAAGAGAATAACAAAAAAAGATTATAATATAGTAATACTATAAAGACAAAAACATACTTATAATCACATTTTTTGCACTACTAAATTTTATTATATAAAAAGTTTTAACAGGGAAGAAATAAATGACTTTTTATGATTTATTTTATATGTTTTTTTGCAGTTTATCGTGTTTAAATTTCATACAATTCAGACTAACTTTGCTATTCCAAAAACTTGCCTTCATACGCAAATGCACATACAACACCACAAGTTATATACAATCAACTCTGCACAAATAGAAATCAAAAGTTCCACTGAAAATTACCGTTTCATTTACTACAGTCGAATTCTGAGATAAAGAGCTCATTCTGTGTTAGTACCAGTTAAAAATATATATATACGATTTACTTATTCGAATGAATCAGATTTTTCATGATATCTTTTTGCAGTATTATCTTCGGCGATTAGGTAAAGTCAAAGCTACCAAACAAAGGTTATTATCAAAATTCTCAGAAATGAAAGCTTTAGTTATATTGTATTAATATTTATATCTTCTTGAAATCAAGAAGTAGTGAAATTGTTCATTATTTAAAATTATTGCAATATTGAAAATAACCAACCAAATTAGGTTAAGAAATCCAGTTTTCTATTTACTCATCTAATTAACACTTCAATAGCAAGAAAAAAATACTAATAATTATTTCAGTAGGAAATGCACACTACATAGTTTAGTATTCTCATTTCAATATACTAAAATGTATATTGAGTAAAAAATAATTGCATCGGGATTTAATAGTATTCATTCATCCAAAACAGAAATTATATAAACTAAAAATAAAGAACTTTATTTCGGCAATGGTAATTAATGAAAACTTGCAATTAAAAAATTTATCCAATCTACTATGATCTTCATTTTTATTTCAAACAACATTAAAAATAAACGATAATCTTAATTTCTTATTATTAAATACAAATAGAAAAAATAACCTTCGTTAGTTTAACATTTTTATTAAAGAATAAAGACCCATAGTATCATCTGGTATTCAATTGACTTCTAAAAACAGTTCATTTTTTCCTCGACCATTATCTTGTAGTTTTAATAAAATAAAGAAAAATCAAGTATACCAATATACAAGTTTAACATCAGCTTTACTGAACTACTTGACACTAGATAATTACGAAAGTTTATTACAACATCTGCAATAAGTTAGAATCAACAATTCCTCGCAAAATAAAATTTTACTTTATTTTGTTCTTAGAAAGAAAAAAATTGTAATCGTATCAAGCAATATTCAAGAGTGTACTAGATACTTTTGAAATAGCATAAGACTGGTCTACTATAATAGATACATATTTAACCCTTATCCGACCGAAATATTTTAAGAACACATCCAACGGAAATCTGTCTAGCGAATACAAGCAAAATGTACACTCTAGAGAAATGTAGGCTAAGAACAAGTGTAACGGAAGAGCCTCTAACCACTTACCTTTGATTTTAAAAGATCAATTATGTAAACTTAAAGAATTCTAAATCTCTAAATTCCCACAGTTTCTAGCCTTCCAAAATTCCATATTCCCAAATTCCAAAGTTTCAAATTTTCCACATTATCGAAATCAGAAATCACTAAATTTGAACATTTACCAACCAAAATCAATAAATGGTGGGTCCGCTTCTTCTTACGTCGTCATTTTCCCTAGAGAAGTCTACTATGCTCGCGAATGTACAAGAGCGTTCAATGTTTATAAAGTGTAGCACATCACTTATTTAATAGAGAAAAATTAGTATAATTAACTTTTCAATTAAATATTTTAATTCTGTTATCATTATGCTGATCAGTACTATGATTTTCTAATCATATCTGCTCTATACTGATTTACAATTCAATTATTTATGTCAGACTTAATTTATGATATAGCTTTTACATTCTACATTTTTACGCGATATCGTACCAATATCGGTTTATTAGTACATAAATAAATAAATTAGAGTTTCTTAATAAAGTAGATATGCACTTCTTATTCCTAATCACTATTTTTTTTAATAAATTTTTCACATAATTTTTACGCTGGATATTAATATCTAAATTCGTAGTTTTCGCATCTTTTCGCACGGTAATTAATTATTCAAATTTTACAAATAACTTTTCTATCAAGGTAAACGTCATTCGAGTTAATTACTTTTTGTTAATTCATAAGTTTTTATTTCTACTCTATTAATAAAATTTCAATCGTAATTTTGAAAAGAATATCCTCCTTCTAATGATATCAAATCTTATTAATTCATGGTATTTAAAGACAATAAAAATTTTGATCAAATACGGATATGTACGAAACGGTAAAAGATTACTGAAAATTAAATGATAATTAATTCTGTATAAATGGTACACCGTAATGCGATCATGTTCACGAGTTAACGCACTCGGTGCTCAGTTTCATCAAGGACGAGAAAATTTCAACGCGATTTTATTCTTGTGCCAACATCATCTAAACGCTAAACCAAAGATCCTAAAATGTTAATCACGACTTGTTGACGAGACGCACTATATGTATATTCTATATTTAAAAATGGGCAAAAATTACCACCATTGAAACTGGGACTCTGAAACTTTGAAATTTTTTAACTAGGAAATTTTGACACTTTGGAACTGTAGAACATTGATTTATAGTTTTACAGATTTATAGTTTTTAAATTTTTTAAATCCTAGAACTTATAATTTTAGAATTTCAGAATTTTGAGTTTTTGATACTTTAGAAAATAATATACAACAAATAAATGATTTAATTACATAATCCACTAACATGAGAAATTAGCATTTAAAAAAATGAGTTTCAGCCCATAAAAATTTAGAAAATATTTATTTAAAAAACGTAAGTTGCATTTGATTGACCTTGTATTAAACATTCGATATTTTAGCAAAACTTCAACAACACTTATAATTCTCCATTTATACCACATTATGTTTTTAATAAATAAATACAAAATTTGTAAATCTCACATAATAAAAAACACATTTTTAAATCCATTAATATATAACGTTCCAATAAGGTTATGTTTTCTAAATCTATTTGATATCCAAACACTTTTTCTGAATAAAAAAATTGTTATATATTTTTATACTATTAAACTTGTCTTGTTAAAAAATTCAACAATTTTACGTTTTACCCTTTAATTTACTCGTAAAACATTTTTTGCAATTGATAAATAACAGAAGTGAAAATGGTTAATCTCGTTCGAAATTTGTCGAAAACAGTAGCTTACCGTAAGCTTTGTTTAGTATTTCGGTCGTAACTTCAATATCACATTCGTGATTTACATGCTTCGTGTCAGACGTGAGTCGAATGTTCTCACGGCGAATTTTGAACGAATCGTGCGCAGTAATGATATTCCGATCAATTTCCTTGGCTTATTATTGTATTCACAACGATATCAAGATTATTAATTTATCACGATACTGTTTCGTAACAATTTGTATATCGTATAGATACCACAAACAATAGACTTTCATCTTTTCATTATATATTTAGGTTAATTTTAAATATAATTTACTATAAAATAAATTAAATAAAATAATTTAATTTCTTTAAATAGCATTCCAAACACCACGTTGAACACTTAAGAATAAAACACTATTCTATAACGCTTATTAATAGCTTTTACAAACTTTCCAGTTTATAAAAAGTTGAACTGACAAGTATTCACCTATTAAGACCACTTAACAACCATTATATATTAAATTCATAAATTTAATGTAAATCATTACATAGACAATAATATGAAAAAATTATTTTTTTATACGTTTAAATAAAGGATTAATAATTGAGACCTGCGGTTTCAACAAATTAAATTATAATACTTGAATACGTTACAATTAAATTTCAATATTAATGTTACTGCCATGTTCAGTTTACCTATTCTCTTCCTTCAATCGAACCACTTTTTTTGTCCCAATGATATAAACAATTGAATTTTTATATCAATCAGATATTAAAAACTAGATTTTCGTTTATATCATTCGTTAAGTCTCAACAACGGTAATAAAATAATACATAACTAGAAGTTATTGAATTCAATGAAAATCTAAAACAACGTGTGACAGCAATTAAGGTTCACAGAATATGTCAAAGAGAGACTGCGAAATCATACATGACATCACGTTATTTAATATAACAGGTTAATAGGTCAGTCAGTTATTGTACTTACGTTTTAAATGTAAAATAACAGAAAAACAGACAATCGAAAAAAAGGAAAATACACAGATGTAAGGTTTGAAGAATGACTCGCGAATAGGCGTTCCAAAGAGGATAGAGTAAATACGTACCTTTCATTTAATCTATTTCGTAGTGGTAACGAATCTTATACGAAACACCAGCGATGAAGTAGAAGCGTAATAACGCGAGATATCACTTCACCTTGGCACTATATTCCACGAGAATTATATCACAATTGTCATAATAAAAGAACACATATGAACATGGCTGGTGACGGGTAATTATTCTGCCTCTAGCACTTTCACGGTACATTTTGATGTCTCCTGATAATACATGATAAGAGAACAATTCGGTAAAAAAAGGAAGACAGCTTCTGTACTAGTTAGGTAAACGTGCATGCACCTTACGTGGATATGAAGGCACTGATTTTTTTATAAAATGCACATTCGATAAAACGAAAATACACTACTAACAAGTGTCAGCCATCTTGTATTGGAGCCAAGCACAACCCAACATCCCATAGTGCATCACGACAGCTGCAGGAGTTCGTAACCAAGTTTATAGTGACAAGATTTTAGAGAAGAAATCGAGTTCTTGTGATTGGCAAATAATTTAAATACGTTCCTCCTATTGGATAAAATTTTGTTAGTGAATTTTCAGTTATACTGCAATATTTTTTTAAATATACCGGATACAATTTTTAAGCAATCATTTTATACTCTGAAATATTAATACATATACTTCGTGCAACAGATCATATTCAATTCGCAAAAAGCGGCTAACTTCAGGAGGTTCTTAAACATTTGATATTGTCCCACTACTATACGCATTCAACATTGCCGGTTACATGTGCAGCAGAATAAAGTATGTGTATACATAGCAAGAAAGAAAATAAACTAGATATGATCAGCCTTGAAAATTTCAATGAGAATTTTCGTGTTATATTCCATCGCGGTCTTTTGTAAACGAAGGAATGAGTTTCTTGCCCTTGACGCGCAAAACCACTCTGCTTGTGAGACGTTTAAATTTTGAGCTTCTTCTCCTCTTCTTGGCTCTTTTTATTAATGACGTTAATTAAATCTTGTTCTTGAATTAATTGATTTACAATAAATATTTATTCTTAGTCGAAATGTTTATTATAGCTTGAAAATACAATTTCAAATGCAGCTTTCAAACTCAAGAAACAAAACCAATTCAAACATAGCGCGTCAATTTTAAATAAAACTAGAATGCAAACTCGACGCATAATTGTTTCTCATTGCCGTCTAAACCACGCTATTCAAAGTTAGAATTAGCTCACAATGTGGCGCTACAGTAACGTAACATGTGTATTTGATAATTTGGAAATTTGACAATTTAGAAATTTAGGAATTTTTAAATTTGAAATTTGTGTTTAATTACTTGAAAAACTAAAAATTTTTGTCGCTGAATATACATGTTTAATGTGTAACGCGAGCAATTTAAACGCGAACACCACGACCACTTAATAATAAAGAATTCGGGAGAATTTATGTAATGTTTTTGTTTTATAAGAATCGCATTTATTATAAGAAATTGCAAAGAATGAATTCAGGAACCAAAATTCCCTCCGACGAGTGCTGAGTAGAGATGGCGTGAACTGCTACTTCTGAAATATCATATTATAATATAGTCTAAATTTTGTATTAAAAGATAGGAAAGAAAAACTAAAAATAATAAATAAATTGTAAGTATAAGTTTAATTTTTAATTTGGCTAATCTTTACTTTGGAGCTTACAAAATTATTGACTTTTTTTTTAGTTTTTGATGTGTAGAATACAAAAATTCAAGTTTTAATGTTAAGAATCTAGTGGTTAAAAAGTTATACGTATGTCAATTTGAGCGATTCTGGTCTATTTGACTGGTCAATTAGGTAGAGAATGCCATTAAAATGATAAAACATGTTCTTCTGACTACTATTTGTAAACAGATGTTAGTTGTTTCTCTTTTTAAATAAACGATATTACAAAATCACTTTAACGCTTATAAACATAGCTGAATCAAAGTATAGATAAAAGTCAATGTAGTGTCACACTCACATGTCAAATAAGCTAAACTTCAACTGTTGGATTCCTAACATTGAAACTTGCATTTTTGTAAGTGGTAAAAATAAGGTCAACAATTTTATGTGCCCCAAAGTAAGATTTAATACTTATACATACAAAGAATTATTGTTTTAATTTATATTTGTTAAGAATAGAAATTAAACATTGATTTAATGTATGATCAAAGTATGTACAAAAAATGAATAAACATCTGAGTTTACAGCAGGAGACGTTTGTATCAAAGCAAATATTTTATTTAACAAAACAAATTTAAACTATATGAAGCAAGATATGTAAATGTGCTAATAAAACCGTTATTAATTAAAAATCCGTTTTTATAAAAAATGCACAATACATGTTCCAAAAGTAAATAAACATAACTTACATTATTCAGCAGTTTTTTAATCATTTTTATTTTGTAATTTTCAATAAAAGGTCTTTATTGATATTTTGTGCAGAACATGTATATGTTTACAGTTCTTAACGCAATCAAATTTAAAGAAAAGATGCAAATTTTCAACTTTGGAAATGTCTTGTGTTTTTATAGATAAAACAGTTCAATGTAGTTTAATACCGAGCTATTCTATTAAGCTTAAATTTACCTCACCATGATTTGTAACTGAATGAGTAAAGAGTACTAAATAATACTTTGTTATAGACAAATTTTCAATGTTTTATTTTATTTTCAATGTTTCTCAAATACCACTGACAAAAATGCAAATGATTCTCAAAATTTGAACCAAGAAATTTGTATGAATGAAGTATCCGTAAAATATTTTATTTACTAATTCCATTTTTCCTTATGACTTGTTCTATTCTGTAGATTGTGTTGAATTGCTAACAAAATATTGTTAACAGTCGTTTTGTGTATGATTTCCGATCAATTCCAATCAGGAAACATTTCTTGGTTCAACGAAATCGCATCCCTGAGGCATTGTCCACTTTCACTATAAACACTGACTTTATATCTTTAGTCAACTTCAAAGGTAAAAAATTTATAAATTGATAAAACATTTACTGTTTTAATGTCGTTAATCTCCCTTAATTTAAAAAATGATGTAAATTAATCTGTAAACTGTATTTAAAACAAACATGGAAATGTACAAATTAAAGATAAAATTATAAACCAACTTACTTAAATCCCTCACATCAATCAATCTTAATATTTGTGTCACTGTTATGTTGTCACTTATGGTATACGAATCATCTTGTACACATTTATCTGTTAGAACATTGCATTGTGAATCCTCATTCAAAAAACTTATTAACTTTGCTTATTGCTGATTGTAACCAATTTCTATCACTCCAGGCACTTAATTTTGTTATTTGATCCTCTAATTTATTGATTATTTTTAAGAAAAACATTTATTTAATAGAAGCAATATTCCATTACCATGAAAATTTTAATTAGATTTAAACGGTTTTTATCCGTATCAATTTTTCGTTACATTTCTTTAACACAATTCTCAGTAAGGTATATTGTTTCAATACATTACAGTTTTCGCTCATATTTGATTCTAATTTGCTAATTAGAATTTTTCCTCGTTCTATTGTTTTGTCTGCGAACTCTTTGTTCTATCAATAAAATAACAAATAATCGTTTATAAATAATAGAACATAAGTTTTCGCTTAAATTATAAATCATATACAAAAACTACTTCTTCTGTTTCAAAAATGACATTTGTTTCAACTTTTTATAACTTACGTTGTATCTAATCTTTCAGATTGCTTTGCATTATGACACTTTTATTATAACTATCTGTTTAGTAATCGATGATATCATTACAAACTTTACTAACAATTACATTTGTACACATAGTGTTCCTCTTGACTCTAATACAAACGATTGAATTGAGAAGATGCATCTTGCATATCTAAGAAATATGAGTTTAACATTAAAACAACATAACAATAAAAGTCTTTTATATCTTTGCGAATAATTATTTTTGAATGAATTTTTCTGTAAATTGTTACCTTTTATGAAATATTTCTGAATATTTTGCAATAATTTTAATGTTTTTATTCACATTATTGTAAGTTTCTAGTTGAGCATGAGATGCAAAATCTATCATTTCTTTCATGAGAATTGAAGTTTGAATTTCATTTTTGAGTCATATTATTCCTCATTAGTTGCAAATTTTTAATAATTTCATTTCTCATATTTTGAATATCGTTGGTCAAGGCTGTAGAAATTTTATTTAATTATTCATGTTCACATTGTCTTTTGAAGATATATGCATATATTTAACTGTAATAAGATGATTACATTAGATTAGTGGATACATACAGATTCGTTTATACTCCTCTTTAAATTATTAATGTCATATAAATGTTATTTATGTATCCACACTTTGGTATATGTATATTACTAATATTCAGACCTAATGTAAGCAAAAGTAATAATCAGTGAATTAACGCTTAATTTCTTCTAACGTTTGTTTTCTTCATTACCAATGTCATTCTTTATAGATGTAAAACAATTTATTAATCTGTCTGCACAGATGCTAATATCTGTTTCAATTTCTTCTTTGTTTGAGCGAGAGCTTGTACTCCAAGATCACTGTATATTTTCTAAAATAAAACAATGCATAATTAAAAAAATAATACTGATAAACAACGAAAATGATCAGAATCAAACGTATTTATTTACGTCCTTACCTTGTGTAGTTTTTTTAATTTCTTTAATTGAGAAATTAGTGTCTGCATTTCTTCACAATTCTTATTAGCAAGATAAATTCCATTCTTTTCACAAGTTGCTTCTAAATCTTTCTATAATCTTTCATGTATACTATTTAAAGAATTTTTTTTTTTTTCAAAAGTTTTTGATTTATTTCTGGATGACTAGTCTCTCATACGATGTGCATAATCTAAAGTTGATAGCATTTCTTCAAGATTAATAGTAGCAGGAGGATTTATATGTTTTTGTTTGATCGCCTAGTGGCTCTTGTAGCAATTTTATGAGTTTAGATTCTCTGCACAGTATAAGAAGTAAAAGTGTAACCGATTACATTTCCTATGATGCAAGGAAAGAAACAAATTTTTATTACTTATAAGGTACATGAAGTGCTCTTTCAACAAGGTCTGTTATAACTCTACCAAGTATTAATAAGGATTGATTGATACTACTAGCTTCCTTTGCTACCACTTCTTGCTAGATCTATCAAATTTAAATTTCGCGTTTTTAAAACTTCTTTTCCCTCAGTGGTATTCTTTTTCATATGTATAATAATCAAAGATATGGCATGAGAGTGGCTGAAAGTATTTTTATAGATGTACAGATTCAATGTCAGTAATAACAAGTCAAAAACCTAGATTGACTGTTCAATAACGTTGCAGCACTTTGTCTCCTTTTTGATCCTTTTTTCAAAATTTTATAAACTTCACTTTTATTACATATTGTTACTTCTTCTGACCCATGAATAATTACAGGACCTTTTTTCAATGCATCTTCATATAATCTAAATAAGAAATATTTATTAAAATGTTGTAACTAATTAAGTACTGTAAAGATTGAACAATTTGCATTATTTTAGAATTACGCCATCATTAGTTGATAATAGATCAAATAAATCCTCATTATGAAGTTCTAAGAAACTAACTCTAATTATATACTCCTTTGTTTCCAATAAATGCAATTTATCAAATAGATGACTTAAAGAATATGGTATCATACCAGCAGGTGAATCTTATAAAATAATTATTAAGTTAGTGTATATGAAATACACTTAATATACATAATAAATCAACTTGTACTTTATATTATATAAAAGGGTATACATAAATATAGTATCCTATACTTTGCCACTGCAAAGTTAGATCATATTATTGATTCCTAAATGTTTTCCCTGTACCAATTTGACCTTATGCAAATATTGTACAATTATATCCATCAAAAACTTGCTCCAATAATGGATTAACAACAACATTATCTACATCAATCTAGTAATTAAAAATTGTAATAATGAATTGTAAATTCTTTAACATGTATACATATTATCTATATAATAAAAAGGTATACCTGTTTTGCAGAAGATCCAAATATGTTGTGATGTGGTATTTTATACCTGTCACAAGGAACCTCCTCTGGAACCGAAAGGGGTCATAGAGCGCCGGCAATAGCCGTCTAGAGAGAGCGAATCTCGCGTAATTCCGTACGAATGTAATCTGCCACCTTGTTATTTTATATTTACCGCCATGGAGTGACGTCAGCGCCGAGGGCACGACGTACGTCGAGAGAACGTGCCGCTACCCCGCTACGATCCTATGATAGACAAGAAGAGGCTGCGCGGTAGGAGGAGATTCTGCCAAGAAGACGTCACAGGAAGAAGGAGACTCCGGCGAAGGGTGGGGGCGATCACGAGGTGTCCCCGTACCGGCACAAGGGCTCGCGCTTAGTTATTCCGTTTTTTGGCAATTGCCGTAGGAAGTGCGTATTAGGGTGGCCCTTAGCTATAGAGCTCGATTTTTTTTGGTCTTACCTCCTAAAATTTTTACACTTGGTGAAAAAATGTTAATGTCAAAGTTTCAGCATGATTGGATAACAGGAATCCGTGCCGCAATCGAGTTGAACTTTTGAAATTTGCACGATTTCAGGTTATCGTCGGATATGTTAGTGGCCTTTTATTTTAAAAGTATCAGTGAATATTTTATAATGAAAATATAAGTTTTTACACGTGTAATATTAGCATTTACATACAATTACAATACATACATATTTACATACAATACATTTACACACAAATGTAACGTAGCTTTTAAGTTACCGGAGAATGTGACTGTTGGGCAACTGGGAGCTATATATAATTTGTACAAAAGTTGATAAATTTTCCAATAATCTCGATTGTATTAGCACTAATAAACGAATTTTTTTAAATACTTCTAAGTAAAATAATCTTTATTGGAATTTCAGTTATGTCTTATAAATTAGCCTATTATTAAATTGTACGTAGTGTTTAATATATATTCTGTGTTAATGTAAATTTGCTTACATCAGGATAAAGGCTTTTATATTTCTCAATTACTTGTAAAATGTACTGTGTTTCTTCTTCATTTTTGGTCAACAGATTATTATATTCAGATATAAGTTTAACACCACGTTCAGCGGTATTGTTTACCACTTTTAAATTTCTTGCAATTTCGCCAATGACTTTTCTATTTTGAAGTTGGGTGTTCGAGCATAGTTAAAGACCACCGTGAAGATATAGTCTAGTCTTGCCTAGCTTTCCCAGCTACCAGGGTTTCCTTATTAGGATGCGCCCAAGAATCGCTAACGTTTTCGGACCAACGCGATGAAAATTCGTTAGACGAAAAGCGTCGCGTTGATCTGTTCCCACCGTTTCCACCACTACTCGTTTTCCACCCATTTTTCGGGTATAAAAAGGGTTGTGGAGAAGACGTGTTGGGCCCAGTCAATTCTTGAACGTAGACTAACGCGGAAGCTCTGTCTGAGTTCTATTACGGTTATCACGTCAAGTTTAGAGTAGTCTCTTTCAATCGAGATCGGGTTAAAGTCCCTTTCGAGAATTACATTTACCAGTACGTATAATTGCTGTTAGGCATTTTTATTTGACTTATACTCTTGGGTCCCCGTTTCGCTCGTTTTCCGTTAAAACTAGGCAGGATTAGATTCACGCTTTGTCGGAGTCGAAACTATTGAAACTCAGTAAATTCGAATCAAAGTAATATTTTAAATTCTTGCGTATTAGAGTCACCTTTAACCGACACATACACTGCAACACTTGTAGAACCCGGTTTTGGGAGAATATACTCGATTACTGATTTTTATACTTAATTATTCGCCTGATTTGATTATAACACAAGTCCAAACAACCCACCAGTCGGTATATCTTAGCCGCTCGAGGTATACCGTCAAATCTACGTTACGAGTTCTAATACTAACATTTCCTGTGACACCCGGCGTTAGCCATACGTCGACTAGTTCACATATCACTTCCTGTGGCACCCGGCATTAGCCATACGTCGGCTCATCCCCACGTCTTGACCTTTCCTGTGACACCCGGCGTTAGCCATATGTCGGCTAGTTCACCATAGCCAACCTCCTGGGGCACCCGGCGTTAGCCATACGTCGGCTCATCCCCGCGTCTACTTTCCTTTGACGCTCAGGTTAATTAACAAACCTGAGTTAGCCTAGTAACAACACCATAACGTAATACAGCCCCCAGCCACACGGCTGTACCCCTCCGGCTCGTAACAGGTAATTGTACCGCGTTAGGCACAATCTATCGCGTTTTACTTTGAATTGGGCCCTCCCGCGTCCCGAGTTCATGATCTCATAATTACGGGAGCAGATTGTAAAGTTGCATGTTGTATGGTATCGAAAAACCGCTATTTGTCGCTCTAACTCTCTCTCTAGACGGTCGCCATTACGGAATCATCTCGCACGTAGGATTAAGTCGCGTTCGCGTTGCGTTTTGTTGCGTTCCGTTCCGTCTAGTACGTATTGCGGCCGGAAATCGCGAAAGGATCTAGAGAATTTGGCGTATAACGTTACTGGATTTAAAACCTTGTCCGTTACCGTATCTCGGCCTTGTGCCGAGTACGGCGCGTTTCGATTTATCGCGATTTACCGGTTTACAAGTGGTCACCTTACACTAGTCATTGTTAATTAGTCTTTAAATAAACGTCGGCGCTAGAAACTATTTCCGCTTTGTCGAAGTCTCTTCTGACCCTTCCGGGTCTTATGTTCTCGTCTACCTCCGCGTCTAGAGTCCTTTTTCCTGAAGAATCCCGCCACTCTACTATTTCTTTCCGATATCTAAGCAGTCGTGCCTTTTCGTCGCCGATTCGAGTCCTCCGTATTTTTCGTTTCCGACTTAATCTATCTGATCGGTTCCGCTTTGTCCGTATCGTCGCGTGACGTATAGATTTTCCGTTTTCAATAGTATCGTTCGGTATCGTGGCGCTGAAAGCGTCTGGCGCCCAACAAATTTGCTTTCGTTTCGGTAGCGCGAGGATTCGAATCGGGCGCCAATCGAATCGGATCCGCGGAGGTGCCGCGAAGGTCAAACTCGTGTGCGGGCTCGAGAAGGGCCGGTAAAGCATCCGCGAACCGCGCGTGGCAAAATATGAAATAATTCTATATAAATGTACAAAATTTAGAAAACTTAAAAGTTTTAACAAATTACTAATATCTATTTCATAAATTATTACTAATCTCATGTCAATTTAAATATGTAAAAAGTTTTTATTGTTGAATTCCAAATAAACAAGTTGCTCACGTAACACGAACAAATACTTGTATATGGTGATATTTATCTCTTCTGCTAATTTTTGTATAATTCATGTTTATTGTTGGTAATGTCAGATAGATTAGAAGATTTCTTTTTCGTACACACAAACACCACTTTTCTTAAAGATAAGTACAAAATTATCCGTTTAAACGCTACCACAAGCCGTGGTGAAGGTGAGAATGATGACAATGCGAGGGTCAAGCTTTCATACTATACATTGTATACGGGTCTCGGGCGCTCAAGACGGGGTTGAGGGCGAGTAACAGGCACGGCGCCTGTTAGCTACGGCAAGAAAGAATGAGGCCAAGTTTGGACTACATTTTTTCGCAGAAGGGATTGTGTCATGTTTAGTATGATATTAAAGGTCTCGTAATGCTAATCACGAATATATTGTATTGTATGTCTCTTTGAGAAGGTTCAAAGGTCTATTTCCAATAGATGGCGCATAGTCAATTTGACCCCTTTTGAAATGCGAAAATGACCAGTCTAACTCATATTTGACTGAAAACTAGCCATTCTAGAGTAGAATCCTGTTTTCCCGTGGGTATTTAAGAACAGGTACATGAAAATAGAAACCTCGGTGAACTTGGAACCAGAGAAGAATCAATTAAAAAAGTGATAAACAAAGTCGCTTTTATTAGTCATTCATCGAGCATTACCAGAAACGGAAGTGTTGCAAAGGGAAGGGTATAATAACTAGATGTCCACGTTGGCCACAGTCCTTTCTACGAAAAAATCTGATCCATTGGCCCATGGGAGTTGGACCTTACTCTTTGCGTCTTCGCATGCTGTTTCATTCGTAATCGGATGTTTGCTTTTATATGTCTGTCTTTTCATAAATTACAGTACTTGCAAACAATTCCACAAATGAAAGTAGACGTCTTGTGCTTGTATTTACATTGTGTGTATGCATGTATGTACAAGGTGTTAAGTTTGGTCAAATATCTTGTAAAGGGTTAAAGCTATCCTAAGAAATGTTTCGACATTTGTTTGATTTCAGAGAGCACGTTATATGATACAAATGATGTTTCGATAAATGAAATGGTGGGATATATTTTGAAAGTAAAACAATTTTTTTAAATGCTACCCTAAATTTTTCTATGTATAATATTGTAGTAGTTGTTGAGATGTTGCATTAGCGTGCATAGAAAACGCGTGATGTACATCGACTCTCCTTTCAAGCAGCGCGCAGCAGCCAACATTCCTCTCATACTTGCTTCAGCACGAAGTTAACTATAAAATTATGCATTATCGGGTTGAGCGCAACAAATTTCTAAAGTGCTGCATAGTGCTTTCGAAGGCCAGTAGGAAGGTGGGCTTTGTAGTACGATGTTAAAAATAATAAAATTTGCAATGAATTTAAAAGAAAACGAAATAAAATCATACATTTTGATCAAGTATATAAAAACAAGTATTTTCTACGTAGAATGTAATTTATATTATAAATTCCCAACAAATGAAGGTTAATAACAATTTTTGAGTTTTTCATTCTTGTGTGTAGCCGTACTTTCCGGCAACGTCACAACTGACTCTAGTCACAGAGTATACCAGAGGCGACACTCTCTGTCGGCACCTTTGTTCTCTCGAAAACGCTGTCCCTTCAAATTTGTTGTACAAACGAGCGGGAAATTTAAATCAAGTGAATCTAATTTTATGTCAAACTCTAATAATTTGAAACATATTTGTAATAAATTTTCTGTATAATATTAATATTGTCTTTCGAAGTTGTTGCATGAATTTTACGACGTTGAAAAGTTGAAAAAGAAAAGAATATACGAAAATGATTACTCTACAAAATATATTTGAAGAATATGTATTACGGAAATGATTATTACAAGTAATTTATAAGAAAATGAAAAACTATATATCACAAGAAATTTCAGATGAATGTGTTACAGAGATATAACAAAATATTTATTACAAATAAATTACTGGTGAATATGCAGGTTTAAACTATTCTTTTTTTACCGCCATACTTGTACATTATGGACATGCGCACTCTCGATTCATTTGACTTGGGCATTTAAATTGGTTGTGTCCTGTGTCTCTCTCTAGGAGGGCGGTTTCTTTGTCTAGTGTTGCAAATAATATTGTAGAAGTGAAATATATGTGTCACAGTGGCGCCACTCAGCGACAAAATTTGTAATTTATATAATGCGCAAAGTTTAAATTGTAATTATGAACACAAAGTATATTAGAATTGATTGTAAACAAATTTCATAGCCTAGTTGTAAAACGCTCATTTAACGTTAGAACAAATTGTAAAACAAGTTATCTTTTTTTTGTGATGTTCAGTTCAAAATCTGTCATTCAAATCTTAGAACTAAAAAGCGTAACACGTATCCTTAGAGTTTAAAATATTGGAATTCAGTTTGTAAAATTCAGTTTAGTTTAATTAGTTTTTGAAGTTGATTTTGTTAAATTAAATTAAAGAAGTTATAAAGTTAAATTAAATTGTTCAAGTTAATTAAATTCACTTTTAAGTATTAGTTAGTTTTTCTTTACTTAAATTATTCGTTAAACAACAAATCAAGCGCCCTTAGCGCTTGTGAGAAAGAAGCACGCCAAATTCTCTACAGAACTAGAAGAAAACGCAATAATATAAAGGGTTATCTCGAGCCAGTGAGTGAGCGGCAGAGTGGATTTTTAAATGTCCCGCGTTAGTTATAGGCTAAGTTTTCATGTATACCGCGGGCAAAGAGTAGGTGCCGCGGGTAAAATGGGTGGGAATGTCACCCCAGTGCCCTCTTTTTATAAGAGAACCAATAAAGTAAGTGATGTAAAGAATCTGTAACTCGGAATGAGCATCATCTGCTTTATCTTAGTATAAAATTATGAAACACATTGTATTGCAGCATTTTAACACAATTTAAATTGCTGTTTATACTGAGAATTTATATTGAAGACAAATCAGTAAACTGTATTGGAAAAAATAAACGGGTAAAATCGAAACTATCGTAACTATCGAAGAACTGTCGATATTGCTGCTTTCTACTATTTACCTGGGGTATTCGATTCCCAAATTCAATCAATGGTCTTAGCGATTTTACACGCCATCTCAAGCGTAGTCATAACAGGACAATTTTTAACAGAAATAAGAAAAGTTGAAATCGAAAGAATATAAGTTCATAGGAAAATAAAAAATAGTAACTGTATATATAAAAATAATCCCTAATTATTGCCAAAGCTTTCAACATTCAGGGTAACTTTGTTTTCGACCAATTCTGTTGTATTCGTCTTATAAGTTTGTGGGTACATCAACTCACCTTTGATAAAGGTTAATTAATGGAAATGTTTCGGTGACATGCTTGTAATGCAAAATTATTTTTCTATTTAATAATGATAATTACAATAATTTTTCAGAATTCCATTTAATTCTTGCTAGTCATAATTTTTTTAATATTTAACTCAATTAAAAAATTGTATCTTTACTATAAAAATTTGTTGCAGATTTGAAATGTTTGAGCCGTAAAATTTAATAATTTGATTATGTTTAAAAAATGCAAACCTTATATTACGTATAAGAACAATCCAAATGAATTGATAAAAACTAAAGAAGTTCTGTCAATGCCTTTACTAATCAATAAAACTTTGCAAAAGTGTGACTAGCAAGAATGTTTCAAGTAAAAATGATCAAACTATAGAATATTTTTTAACAATTTTACATAGTTACCATTTTATAAGCTACCTATAACGAGTTTGTAATTTTCATTTCTATTTCTTTAAATATATTGCAAAGAAAAGTTAGAAATCAATGGTAAAAAAGGCGCTGATTTCTTGTAATGTTGTTCGAATAAAGGTTATAGTATTGCTGCTCAGAATAACAAAATTATTTGTTATCAATAAAATCGACATGTATGTATAATATTAATTTTTGTTATTCCGTTATGTCTGGACGGAAAAATTGTTAATGTTTCTGAGAATAATGATAAGTTATTTAGTATAGTAGTAATTATAGGTGATGAATAAATTTCTTTATATAAAAGCATCAGCACCGTCCCATTAATTGCTTAACATGGAACCAATTATTTCAGTCCTTGAAAATTGTTAAACATAGTTGATAATTGTGTAAGATATTAAAATCCACCGATATACGAACTACAGTGACTCACATCTTCAGTATGTGACAAAGTTATTGGCCCACACAGGATGTGTGCTGGAATATGAAACATAAAATTTGATAATAAATGAAGTTATTTTTTTTTTAATTAAAGAAATAAATTTTGAATTAATAACATTATTTACAAAATAAAGTATAAAATTATCACTTACGGGAGTAGAAAATAAAGTGAAACAATCTTTTACTCAGATATACAGGGTGTCTCACAACTAGTGTAGGTCCCGAAAGGGGGTTGTAGACCGTGGACGTGATTCTGAACGACTTTTCCCTTTACAAAAATGAGATTTGAAGCTTCGTTTTTGAATTATTACACCCTTGACTACGGCAGACTTTGATACGCACCGATCGTACCTTACGGCAGGAGTTAAGTTACGATGTGCGCCGAGAACGACGAATTTGTTTGGTACGAATGCATTTTTGTAAAAATATATGACAATAATCAAAAAACTGAATTTCACTACATTAAAACAATATTATTTATTTCTTCGAACCGAATTAGTATAAATATTACGAATTTAATATTAATGTAAAGTGTCAGAAAGCCAAACTTTGTTGAGCGCCTATAGGCGCCCTCAGTATCACAAACGCAAAATTTCTTAGCGCCTATAGGCGCCCACAGTAGTTAAAGGGTTAAGCAAAAACACGGACTAATTAGAGCACAAAAATGCAAGCGCCCAGACGCGAAAGCGACAGCTTCGAGCCTGGCGGCTAAGCGTGATCGTGAACAAGCGCCTTTGCGCCGAGATAGTATAATCGTCATAGCCCGGTCATTGAAGTCACTTCACTTCACTGTCACTTTTAATTAGCATTTTTACTGTAATATTCTGCCGGTACTGTTCACTAATTGCCTATTAAAATAACCACAGATAAAGAACGCAAATGAAAACATGTGAACGATTGTTCATAAATAACTTTAACTTTTTATTTTCTTTTTGATGTTAAACACCCGCCGATCTGCCCAAATCTGTCGGACGCAACGCGATGAAAATCTTCGACAGAAAAATACGTGTATCAGCTTCTACGCCACATCGCAACAGTCCCTTGCAACAGGAATGTTTAACACCCAAAATGAAGTGAGTATGCCTTTCTTTAAAAAAAGGCAACAACCGTTTTTGCCTTTTAGAAAGGGAAAAGGACAAGGATTTTCTTGGACGCCCACGAAGCGAACGTTGAAGCAACAAAATGAAACCGTTTAATTGTTTTATTATTCTTTGACTCGACGGTCTGAACGGTCGAAAACGATATCCAGAATCTTCGCTTCCTTTCCATTCGGAACTTTTAAAGTTATATTCAAATATTAATTTATTTAATATTTTTATTAATTTATTACTTTTGAACCTGCACATAATGACCATTTGATGAAGTAAAAATATGATATACCCGTATATGCTACTCCTCTGCGAATGAAAAGTTAGAAAATATCAATTAACAATTTTTTTATACATATATGATACACTTCTATAAAGAATATGAAAAATTAAGATAATAATATAACCAGATATTGGTTTTTGATTTTTGCAACTGTCTTGCTCCACTTCAAAAAATCTGAAAAATTTACAGATTAATAATCATGACAAGGCACTTCTACTGTGAGTATATGATACGAGCCGGAGGGGTACAGCTGCGTGGCTGGAGGCTGTATTTGGTTATGGTAATTGTTACTAGGTTAACTCAGGTTTTGTTAATTAACCTGAGCGCCAAAGGATGTAGACGTGGGGATGAGCCGACGTATGGCTAACGCCGGGTGTCACAGGAGATGTTAGTATAGGTCTCGTAACATAGATTTGACGGTATACCTCGAGCGGCCAAGATACATGGTCTGTCCGGAAAGTAATGCAATTAGGTACGTAAAAAAAAATGTATTTATATTATTGATATAAATCTTTAAAATTCTTCAAAGTACTTCCCTTGGGCTTCAACACACTTTTGCCAGCGACTTTTCCATGCACGGTACGCATCCTGGAAGGCGTTAATGGGGATCTGGTTTAATGCCTTCGTCACGGCGGTTTGAATCGCTTCTATAGTTCCAAAATGGAGTCCTTTAAGGGCAGACTTGATCTTTGGGAATGGAACAAAATCTGCTGGGACCATGTCAGGACTCAAAGGGGGCTGTGGTAACGTTATCAAGCTGTGCTTGGCTAGAAATTCTTGAACGCGCAGAGCGGTATTGCTGGGAGCATTGTCGTGGTGCAGCTGCCGCGTAGTGGCGATCTCTTTTCGAGTACAATGTTGGGCACAGTTGTTTTCGATATGTTGAGAATCTCTGCGATCATTCGAACACTCAGTCGTCAATCACTCTTAAGAAGTTCATGGACACGGGAAACATTTTCGTCAATAGTGGTGCTTGTCGGGCGTCCAGAGCCGAAGTCATCCTCCACGTTTTCCCGATCGTTTTTTAACAAATTTAACCATCTGGAAACTT
The DNA here is from genome assembly GCA_036983795.1 of Megachile lagopoda. NCBI lineage: Eukaryota > Metazoa > Arthropoda > Insecta > Hymenoptera > Megachilidae > Megachile > Megachile lagopoda. The sequence goes on from CM072786.1 coordinate 500,808, forward strand.
GAGAATAGGAAAGAGCCGAGTCCCCGTATGCCGCCTTAATCATTTGGTTTGTTTCGGCGAGGCTTTTATTCAGCTTAGCGCAGAATTTAATCGCATAACGTTGTTCGATACATTTCGTCGTGACACGGGCACAAATAATAGGTTTACGTGTGACTACGATTCTGACGATTTCGGAGCGCGGATCTGGTTGAGATTGCAAAGATATGAAGATAAGAGTCCCCTCCACATATTCCAACAAGTCCGAACATGTTCGGACCAGGAAAAATGGCGGAAATGAACAAATTGCATTACTTTCCGGACAGACCTTGTACACCGACAGGTGGGTTGTTGGAATTTAGTTATAATCAATTGAGGCAAAAATTAAGTATAAAAATGAATAATCAAATATATTATTCCCAAAACCGGATTCTACAAGTGTTTGAAGTGTACTTCAAACGGTTAAGGTGATTCTAAGCAAGAGTTTAAACGTTAACTTGATTGACTTTAATGATTTTACTTTAGTTTCGACTCCGATGAAGCGTGAATTTAATCCTGTTTAGTTTTAACGAAAAACGAGCGAAACGGGGACCCAAAAGTAAGTCAGTAAAAATGCCTAACAGCAGAAATATGTACTGTATGGTTATAGTAATTCTCGACAGGGACTCTAACCCGATCTTGATTAAAAGAGACTTCTCTAACTTGACACGATAACTCTAAATGAACTCGGACAGAGGTTCCTCGTTAGTCAGCGTTCAAGAATTAACTGGGTCCGACACGTCTTCTCCACAACCCTTTTTATACCCAAAAATGGGCGGAAAAGCGAGTAGTGGTGGAAACGGTGGGACCGGATCAACGCGACGTTTTTCGTCTAACGAATTTTCATCGCGTTGGTCCGAAGACGTTAGAGATTCTTGGACGAAGCCTAACAAGGAAACCCTGGTAGCTGGGAAAGCTAGGCAAGACTAAATTCTTTCTTCGCGGTGGTCTTTAATTATGCTCGAACAACCAACTCCAAAATAGAAAACGTTCGGTGTACGTAACATATATGTATAAACATGGTCATTTCATCATTTCTATTGAAAAAAATATTTTTAAACTTTTAGAATTTTTTAAAAATTCATTTTGCAATTGAAAATACTGAAAAAATTCACAAATACGTACGTCATAGAACAGAATATCCCTGATTTTTTTTTTCAACATTTTTTGTACGGTACAACAAAAAATATAAATGTTAAACTGTAAATTGCGTTTCTCCTTTGAGCGATCTATTAACTAATATGGTCCTTGATTAATTTGGTCTCAAGGCACTTCTGACCCCCTTATCCGGCTATACCCTTTAGCATTGTGCCGATTTAATTTTTAACATTGCGATTTTCAATCTATATGCCGCACAAAGTCCACAAATACCAAAGGTTCGCAGGTGTATCCGTGATTTTTTAAAATTGTGTGTTAAAACTTAAATATTCATAAACGAATTTTGAATTGTGCTTTTAATAACAGTTTAATAAAAAGTTCCTTGATCCAATAACCTAGTTTTATAGATATATTATTCATTTTCTCATTATACACTGAGGTAGTTAAACTGCGATAGCTTATCTTTATTTTATCTTAATTAAACAAAACGTCAAAAAAATAATCCGTTTTCAATTAAATTTACACTAGACGTGTCCATTCTCTTGGCAAAGAAATGTGAAAAGTAATAAAAATAGTGGAAAATGTGTGCCTAATTTCGAGAAAAACTGAAAAAGAAGGACTGGTAAGTAAACTAAATTAATAACTAAGAACCACTCTATATCGTTCAAATACTTACACATTTCTTTAATACGTTGGTGAAGTTGGTTAATAAATACGAACAGATATTGGAATGTAAGCGGACAGATGCAAATTCTGATAAATTTAAATGAGAAAAATGTGAGAAACATTTTCTAAAGAATTTTGCGAAATAACTGAGACATCAAAACAATCAGCGAACTCACAGTTGAACATTATTTTCAAATAATTTTCTAACATAAATTTTAAATAAAATTAAAATATTTGAAAAAAAATAATAATTAATTCTTTAAATGATTCACTATAAGTATTCATACATTTAGAAACAAATATTTCGAACGATATCAAAATATTCAGAAGTAAGAAATATTTTGTAATTTATAAACGTTGTTACTTAGGATAAGATAATTAAAATAAAATTTGATCTTATGTGTTATTAGCAAATACCTTGTCGAATTCTTAATTATTCGTTATTTTAATTCAAATAAATTATTTATTTTATTTCTTTATTAGAATAAATAATGATTACTTACTCATAAATATTTCCGATTTATTCGAAACTTGAGTCAAAAGATTATTTGAAATGGTGCCCAAGTCTGACCGACCCTACGTCTTAAATATGAAAATTTAAACTAGAAAACAAAATATATCGATACTAAATGGTACTTAAAGAGTAGGAATGAAAAGAAATAATTGAATATTACTTTCGATAATGTTGAAGAAACCATACAATCCATGTCAGGAACTCGACTAAATAGAATGCTGATGAAGGTATATGTTTACTCCTACAATTTTTATGTAACTTATTTTTTATATTTATCTATTATTTGTTATGATAGTAAATGCCAACAATGTAGGAAATAAAAACGTAGATAATGTAGATCTAACTATAAATGAAATAATGGAAAATATTGGTGAAAATCTTTATATAAAACGGCTTAGCCGTTTCCAGCCGGCCATTATGTGAGAAGATGGCAAGGTGCACCCCTACATATATCGTATCAAAATGTTCGTCTATGGCCACAGGTGTGCAAGTTTGTGTTATTTTTTTTATATCCACTATCACTGATGAACAAGGTGACGTCAAAGATGGCATATTATGTTAAAAAGGAAACTTAAAATATCTTAGAAATTATCGTTTTTTTTACCATTATACCCTAATACTTTTTTATTCGGAATATTTCAGAGAATCGGTTTATCTAAGAAAAACTATATAGTTCCATTTAAAAAATTATGGGTCATTTTCGTTCCTCCAAAAATATTGCAAATATAAAAAAAGTGCACACACTATTATATCGGCAATAAAGAACAGTAAAACTTTTTCCTCTTTCATTTTGTTAAGACACATTATTAACGAGAAAAACGTTTAATAATAATAACGATAACAAAAACAGTAAAAAAAACAAAAAACAATAAACTCACTTTACTCGCGTAGCGAGTGTACACTGCTAGTAAAGGTAATATTAATAATTAAAATTTGTAAATTATAATAATAAAATTAGTTAAAGTGTACTTAGATCATATTCTTTTCTATAGATAATAATAATGGACTAATGAATTAGCCGTTTATTTTAAAAGGGGGCAAGTCCATTTTTGACAAAAATAAAGATAATGATAACGATGGAAGTTTGGGTGATTAACGGTATTCATTAAGCGGCCGATTAAACGGTTAATGTAGTAATATAAAGTTAAAATAACAAACTCAGATATCGTATTAAAATTGATTAAACGAAATTCCATTTTAATAAAAAAGTTGTATATTTGTTTCACCGTTATGTACACTAATTACGTTTACAAAGTATGCGTATTTACAGGATAGATTCGTATAATCTACTATATCAGCATGTTTTTAAATTAATTTTTCCTCTAGTATTCTACCCACTTCCATTTCCAATCTTCCTTCTCTGGTTATCATCATATGATTGAAAACCATATTATGATGAGATGTCAATTCGTACAATGTATGAATAGTTAGTAATTACTCAATGAATTTCATTATTATGTTATTAAAAACGTACGTGAACAACGCCTTTTTTTTTCATATTTTTAGTCAAAAATGAATTTATGTTTCTGTAAATATACATATATATGGGAAGAACCACAGAATACGGATAATGTAGAATTGGCAATTTCGTATTATGAAAATAAACATCCTAATTGGATTTTTCTTGTATTTCTTCAAGACGGAATCCTTCAGCGCGTATAATCTTTGGATAACAAGCTTTATGATTTTTTAGGCAATTGTATTTTGGTAAACATCAATTAGAATGGTCTCCTACTACCTGGCATTAATGTTGAATACACTGTTTCAATTTATTAAACGAAGCCATAAGTTTACTATACATTTTAATATTTTTTATCTTTATGTATACGTATAATGGATTCAACTCAGACGAACCATATCCAATCCTCTTTTCCTGAAATTCAGTGCTAAAATATTATTTCACATTCTTAGTGCAATTAGCACCATTATGCATAAGTCACACTTGTTACCTACATAAGAAAGTAAAGGATCCTGGAAATCAAGCCGTGTTTGTTTCAGAAAATGAAAGTATTATACTCATATCAATCGATTTGACAAAATGGCTGGTCCAATTTACTTGCAAAAATTCCTGTCTATAGAAAAAATCTATTAACTCCAAAAATAATGATTTTAGGCTTGTATTTCTTAAGATTCTTTTTGCTTATTTTGTCACCATGTGTCATAGATATTCCGTTTTATATTTAAACAAGAATAAGTAAAAATTGTAATATTGCACTTACACTGGTGAGTATATACATATTTGCGATATAACAAATAGGACAAACAATATAACAATATAACAACCTAATTAACAATATAATAATATAACAACCTAACAAATAGGGCAAAAATAAGATACTTTAAGCAAACAATGATACAAAATATGTACTACTCGCAAAACGAAGCAATTTTTATAAGAAGATAATAACGTTAATGCTATAAAATGGTTGACTCAATCACTAAATTTAAATCCTATCGAAATGTTGTGATATGACATGCAAAAGTCAATTTCGATTAAAAAATCATCTAATTTGAATGATTTTTTCGATGTTATTTATAAAACATGGTACTGATATCAATCGGTGCATAAAATTTATAGATTCAATTTCGTAGAGATGTACAAAAGTTATTAAAAATAGAGACAAATACTAACTTCAGTTTATAGTAAATATATGTTAAATACAATTACAGATGATATTAGGTAAATAAAAGGCATATATTAATATTAAGTCGTGTTTCTATTTACTTGTCAAATATATACCACAGTAAAATTCGCACATTATGATTACGTTTAGACTTGTCATATTTTGTAATAATAACTGACTGATAACATTAAACAGTGGATAAAAAGTTTGCATTATTGAATTCAAATTATTATAAACAATTATGATATTTGCACAATACATATTTGTCACAATATATAAATTAACACAAAATTACATTTTTATACGTACATGCTAAACCTCTTGTAAGCAACTGCTTTTAGAAACAACATAAAAATCTGCAACTGTTCGTGATTGTTGCTCGCGTGCTGAGGTTAAAATTAATTTTCGAAGATAAGATTTCTTTAGTGCGGTTCTGCAAAGGATTCTTATCGTTTGCCCTCAACTGTAGCAAACACAGTTGATAACAATACTCGAAATTTGATCCTAACTGCCGAATTATTCTTAATTTTACATAGAATCTTTTGTGATCGATGGATTATGATAACAACAGCCGATTGAGAATATTATCCGCGATTATAATAATCGAATCCCAATGAGCAGTGGGTTCGTGGTAATATAAACCAATATTTATCCTGTATATAGCAAAGATTTAAAAAAAAATCCTATATCAATCCTATTTTTTAATATCGTATGAATGCATGTATCCAGATGAATTCATTCAAGGTGCATGGCTTCAAGGCCATTCAAAGACAGAAATGAAAGAAACAAATTGAACATTCCATAATATTGTATTTATTAAAATGTTGTCATTACAAATTTTAATATAACTACATATCACAAATTAGAATATTTTAAAAAGAAATTAAAAAGGAACTTAAAAAAAAAATTGTATGTACAATTTGATCTGTTTAATTTTCAAAAATGAATTTGACATATTACATCACCTATACATTGTTTTCTTATATTAAACTCAATAAAACTGACCTATCACACCAATTTTAACAATTATTTTATCAGTAATGTATTACAAAATAATAGAAATTAACAGATAATCAATTTTTAAGACATACAATGTCCTGATTATACTTTATACACGTATGTATTATATTTATTGTACAAGGTATTCCATTTAAAACAGTCCTCTTGAATATTTTTGAAACTATTGATAATGTCTATAGAAAAATATTTCACATAAGAGTTAGATGATTTTGAAGGGTACACAATCTGAGATCAGAAATTTGTATTACAAGTGAATGTTTAAAAGAGATATAACGTTCGTCGACGTATTTTAAACAAAATTACATTCTTTTTTCATACAAATTGATTTTTCGAAACATTCTGCGTAAAAGAAATATTAGGATACAATGTAAAAAAATGTACGGTTTGTGAAATAATACAAATTTTTGTATAAAATGTTCCAATTTTAAATTTTATTTTTCATTTGAAAAATCATCAAAAACCTTTATATAATCTTTATGCATCCACCTACAAAGAAACTTCTTATATCAAATAATATTATTTGCATTCAAAACTGTTCACCTTCATTTGAAATATTTATTAATGTCTTCAACTGTTTCATATATACTCGAAGGAATTAATTTAAATAAAACATTGTGCATATTTAATATATGTATTATACTGTTCCTTTTTTTGAGAATGTTATTGAATGTAATATGTAATATATGTATAGTTCAGCAAACATAAGTATATTTATGAGGTAAACATTGACAATTTTAATTTCATATGACAATTTATTTCACGATTTTCACATATATCTAACATTATATTAATTGTATGAAACAAAAACCATCAATTTGTACATTAATATAAAGTAAAACATTTAATCAAAACTTGCAAAACTTGTATCATTCTTTAAACCTACACCATATGAAAACATTTGTATTTAAAAAGTTATTACATGCTACGAATTTTATATTAAAGATGCATTTATATAAATTGAACTAATACAAAATAGTGATTGCTGAGAAGACGAAGAGAAACAGAAGTTAGAGGCCAAACTTGAGCTTTCAAATACTTATGGCTTACATCCAAAAACTAAACACTAAACATGGCAATATCAAATGTTAAATATGACAATATAAGGCGTAAAAGTCTGGAGTTTTACATACTTATGACTTATTGTTATCCGAGAATTGAACTATTTTTTAACATATAAGAATGTTAACATTAAATGTTTTTCTAATCAAAATTTCCTTATTGAATCATTTTGGGCATATAATACCAAACCAATACTAATAAACGAGCAAAACGTTTGTTAAAAATGATTTAATAGTAAACAAGAAAGATTTATTGAACCTATTCAAATTAACAAAAAAAAAAAATATTTGGTGTTATTGATATGTAAATAACAGCATCCGATATAATAATAATTACACTTTAATTTGAAATAACTCAATGAATTGATGTAGCATCCACTTAATTGGCTGCACTACAATTCTATCTCATTTTGTACATTACAATTTTATCGTTATTTTACGATAATTAAACGAATAAATTAATATATCATTATTTAACAAATATTTATTAAAAAAGATTTTTAATCGTGTGGTATCGATTAACTACAAAAAAATTTACTTATTACGATATGGTTGTAAATTTAACACATGCTGTTGACTTCCTCTTTAATTTTTGTATCATCCGTAATTTATGAATATTGATCAAATTAAACTGTTAATGCACATGATTAATTACTGTGTTATAGAAAGAGCATCTAGATTAGCCAATAAGCCTTTGACATTATCTGGAATTTGATCAGGTGGATTATTTAAAGACAAGCGTGAACAAAAAGTGCTTAAAGTATCCATTTTTTTGTGGATTACTTTCTGTTTTAGTAAATATCCCAACAACATACTTTTTACATTCTCAACTTCTTCTCTGATTCTCAGCATATCCTCTCCCTTACAGTTCTGTAACAATTTCAATTTTGTCCGTGCTAATTTTAATGGATTGTAACATTCCTGATCCAAAGATAACAGATCTGTCCCCGCATTTAACAAAAGTGTAACCACAGATATTTTACCGGTCGCAGCAGCTAAGTGCAATGGAATGTTACCTACACAATCACGACGAAGAGGATCTGCACCATGTTCTAGTAATAAACGTACTATTTCTGTGTAACCCCTGTCAAATGAAAATTATTGCATGTATTATTATAGCATACTAATATTAAATAATATTCATAAATGTTTATACTTTTGTAGTATGTAAAAAATATTTGTAATCTGTTACAATTATACAGACATATTCTTATTGCATGAAATTTACAACTTATTCATTAAATAATATAAATGTAACTGCAGATTAGAAATCATTGGTTGAACTTACCTGCAAGATGCAAGATGAAGAGGAGTTCGTCCTTGTTCATCATGATTGTTAGGAGATACACCACTGTTTAACAATTGCTTCATCATAATAGTATTATTTGTGGCTGCTGCAGCTCTCATTCTGCGTTCAGTAATAGAAGATCTAGGACCATTCCAAAGAACAGGATTATATCTAGGTGACATATGCACTGCTCTTATTTTTCTACGAACAATACCTATAAAAAACAACAAGAAAATATCATTATGAAAGTTCAATTATACTGAAAGAAAAAGATGTACATGAATTATAAATACATCCTAAAATTTACAAAATTAACTTACTTTTTTTTGGTAATCCTGCATATTCTGGCGGTGGTGTAATAAACTTATATGGAACCTATAACATGTCAAAATTTTACGACATGTCTGCTTTCCATTATACTCGTTATGTAATAAAATATTTGTTTATATACTATAAATTTTATAAAATGTTTGCAAGAATCAACATAAGATGAAACTGTATTTATTGTTTCAATAAATTTTCTTAAATTTTAAGTTACTCGACAACAGATCAAACGTAAATTAAAATATACAAGTATACAAAAAGAAATACTATCAACTGAAACTATTATTGAAGACATTATTACTATCAAGGACATGTCACAATACAAGAAAAGATACGTACACTGGAGGAGGGAACTATTAGTCCTGAACTACTTGTAGGTGTAGAATGTTCAATTTCTTCGGGATATTTGTAATTTTCATTTATTGAAACTAAAGATGGAAGTGATAAACGAACACCTGGCGAACAATTCAACCAATCCGATCCGATTTCAATACGAAGATTTTCTGGTTTAGTGTCACGTATATCATTTTGAGTACTGCTTATTGTTGCAACAGCTGAACTGACGGTGTTAATTTCATCTGTTAACATATCTTCATTTTGAGCAATTGAACTATCGTCCGAATTATTACTCGTTTCGATTCCTGAGTCCACAGATGTCATTTTACATTTAAACGTTCACCGACGTTTTAGAAATAAAACGTTTCACCTCTTAAATCCACCTTACACCGCGTATGTACGACATACTACGTGCGTGCTATGATTGTCTGTACGAAAATAATAACAGATTTGAAGTTTGTCACTGATTAGAGTTACTTCTTTGCCACCTTCTTTACAAATAAAGTTCTTCAGTTTTTATGATAAAAATATTTTTTTCATAAAAAACAAATAAATAATTTCTAGTTTCTAATTTTTATTACAGTGAATAGTATCTGAAAAGTGTAAGATGATTTTATTAACAAATGCAACATTTTTTATTTAATATAAACATTTAATTTCAATTATTAAATAACTATAAATTATTTTATTCTTATAAAAACATAATATTGTACACAAATTTGAAATAGAAAAAATGTCTTATAGTTTAAAGTGAGGGAAAAAATAAATCTCTATTTTGTAAATAATCTATTATAATTAGTAAATGGTAAACATTGTTTTATTTTAAATGGTAATATTTTATTATTAATTGTTTATAAAATCTTAAACATTAAAAATACATGAAAAATGTAATAAATAAACAATACTAGAAGCAAATTAGATAATACCTATACTCTGCTCAACGGGAGTCCATGCGCATCACACGACAAATTTTCATTCGATTTGCGCATGATAACTCTGATTGGTCCCAACAGGTTTTGTAACCAAGGGCATAACGCATGCGCGTTTACGATTTTTATATCACCAAAGGTATATATACAGTGATTTTTTATCACTGTGTATTCTTTGCATTAGTCACAGAGTATACCAGAGGCGACACTCTCTGTCGGCACCTTTGTTCTCTCGAAAACGTTGTCCCTTTAAATTGGTTCCACAAACGAGCGGGAAATTGAAATCAAGCGAATCTAATTTTATGTCAACCTCTAATAATTTGAAATATATTTGTAATAAATTTTCTGTTGCATCAATTTTACGACGTTGAAAAGTTGAAAAAGAAAAGAATATACGAAAATGATTACTCTACAAAATATATTTGACGAATATGTATTACGGAAATGATTATTACAAATAATTTATAAGAAAATGAAAAACTATATATCACAAGAAATTTCAGATAAATGTGTTACAGAGATATAACAAAATATTTATTACAAATAAATTACTGGTGAATGTGCAGGTTTAAACTATTCTTTTTTTACCGCCATACTTGTACACTATGCACATGCGCACTCCCGATTCTTTTGACTTGGGCATTTAAATTGGTAGTGTCCTGTGGCTCTCTCTGGGAGGCCGGTTTCTTTGTCTAGTGTTGCAAATAATATTGTAGAAGTGAAATATATTGTGGTGTCCTTAATCGAAGGAGGACTCCACTTTACCGACTAACGTTAATCGGGTAAATAATTACTAGTGTATTTAACGTGGAAAAGTTTAACGTTTATTAACAAAATCTACGTAACTATTTATTGAATTAGAATTACGCTAATCTTTGGATTAACCACAATACACAGTTCACAATTATAAATATAGTTCGCTAAATGAATATAATACAATATAATATAATAGCGTTTCGACACGTCTGAATACGTAAGCGTTTTCCAGGAAAGTGAGTTTTCTCTCCCGAGGGAAATCCCCTTCCAAGAAAAAATGGAAAATTTAGGCGGGAGAAAATCGCACCCTTCGGCGGGACGGTTGAGCGGAAGTAGGCGTCGCCACAATATGTGTCACAGTGGCGCCACTCAGCGACAAAATTTGTAATTTATATAATGCGCAAAGTTTAAATTGTAATTATGAACACAAAGTATATTAGAATTGATTGTAAACAAATTTCATAGCCTAGTTGTAAAACGCTCATTTAACGTTAGAACAAATTGTAAAACAAGTTATCTTTTTTTTGTGATGTTCAGTTCAAAATCTGTCATTCAAATCTTAGAACTAAAAAGCGTAACACGTATCCTTAGAGTTTAAAATATTGGAATTCAGTTTGTAAAATTCAGTTTAGTTTAATTAGTTTTTGAAGTTGATTTTGTTAAATTAAATTAAAGAAGTTATAAAGTTAAATTAAATTGTTCAAGTTAATTAAATTCACTTTTAAGTATTAGTTAGTTTTTCTTTACTTAAATTATTCGTTAAACAACAAATTAAGCGCCCTTAGCGCTTGTGAGAAAGAGGCACGCCAAATTCTCTAAAGAACTAGAAGAAAACGCAACAATATAAAGGGTTATCTCGAGCCAGTGAGTGAGCGGCAGAGTGGATTTTTAAATGTCCCGCGTTAGTTATAGGCTAAGTTTTCATGTATAACGCGGGCAAAGAGTAGATGCCGCGGGTAAAATGGGTGGGAATGTCACCCCAGTGCCCTCTTTTTATAAGAGAACCAATAAAGTAAGTGATGTAAAGAATCTGTAACTCGGAATGAGCATCATCTGCTTTATCTTAGTATAAAATTATGAAATACATTGTATTGCAGCATTTTAACACAATTTAAATTGCTATTTATACTGAGAATTTATATTGAAGACAAATCAGTAAACTGTATTGGAAAAAATAAACGGGTAAAATCGAAACTATCGTAACTATCGAAGAACTGTCGATATTGCTGCTTTCTACTATTTACCTGGGGTATTCGATTCCCAAATTCAATCAATGGTCTTAGCGATTTTACACGCCATCTCAAGCGTAGTCATAACAGGAAAATTTTTAACAGAAATCGAAAGAATATAAGTTCATAGGAAAATAAAAAATAGTAACTGTATATATAAAAATAATCCCTAATTATTGCCAAAGCTTTCAACATTCAGGGTAACTTTGTTTTCGACCAATGTAAAGCTGATATAAAGGGAGACTAGTAAACTGAAGTTAGCTGAGTTGCACAAATTTATGATCTCTTATGCTCTTATTTAACTGAGCAAGAACGGAGTATAATTTTTAACCTAAAAAGAATATTATATATTTATAAACGTTATAACCTAGATCAGAAATTTCAATCTTATTATTGTGTATTGTTATTAAATTTTTAATACCGATTATAATGTCTCTTATTCGTAGAGGACAAGTAAGCCTTTTTAGAATAAATTTATATTTTATGTTTATTTATTCTTAAAAGATAAATGTTCATTTGCACGTACAGATCTTTTTACTTTACAAAATAATTGTAAAAATAAATAAGTGAATAATAATAATAAAAATGAATGGTCTCATGAATGTAGTTAATTTTATTTTATCAATATTACTGTAATATCGTAACTTGTATTTATAATAGATTTACTATTATATTAAAAATTTTGCACATATTATTATTGTCACTATATACTAACTACATTAATTTGAAATCTTGTCTTAATTTGTTATTTAATATGTTTATGCATTTAATCATTATAGCTTACCTGTTTAACTTTTAGCAATGGGGTACTTTTGCACGTATATGGCATATTTTTGATGCAGCTTGGCAAGATCCATATCTTAGTGCATCCTGGATAAAACATCATCTCATGGGATTATATAAACCCATATATCATCCATTGAGTAAGGATACTTAATTATAAACACACACATATATATATATATATATAATATCTTATGAATATTAATATGTTATAAATTATCTTATATTAATATCTTAAACATTATAAGTTTTTGGAAAAATTGTTAAATAGAAGTAATCAATACAGAATTAACAAATTTTTGCAGGGGATCACTTCTTTTTTGGAATAGCATTTTGAATTTTGCTGAAATACAAATATTGCGTAGTATTTGGTTGTATATAAATGTATCACAAAAGATTTTTCAGAATTTTAAAAACTGCTGATTTTACAACTGTTTGTGTTACAATGCTTACCTTTTTTGATAAATTATAACTTTTGAACTAACAAACTACAAAATGTAGCTTTTGAGTACTTATAGTAGAAACAAGAATATTTAATAAAGATTATTTGAGTTAAACAGAATACATTTTAATACATTTATTCTGTAATTGTTCTCGATTATATAACATACTTTGCATTTAAATATAATGATACATAATATTATAATTTAATTATTTTCTTGTAGATGACTGTGGTGATCACGTAATAGTTATAAACAGTAAAAATATTGCATTACGTGGAGATGAGTGGCAAAGACGTGTATATTTTCATCATACTGGGTATCATGGAGGTGCAACTTGGACATTAGCATGGGAATTACATAGTAAAGATCCTACTATGGTAAGTGATATAAAATGGTTAATTAGTATCTTTTAAACAAAATTATAAGAAGTATTGTATTCTTTTATTTATAGATCGTAAAAAAAGCAGTTTATAGTTCAATGCGTGGAAATTTGCAAAGAAGACATACTATGCAAAGACTACATATTTTCCCTGATGAAGAAGTACCTGCAGATATGTTAAACAATGTTACTAATCAAATTAAACAATTAAGACCTGTTCCTGTTAGATTACATGAAATTCCACAGGAAGAAAAAGATACGTTTCCACGGCTTATAAAATATCCAGTTGATTACCAACTTCAATAAATCAATAACTGTAAATAGACTATTACATTAATTTTAAAAGTTTAATTTATTTCCATTTAAAATGCGCACCATTAGTAGTTTTAGGAATAAAATGAATAACACAATATTATTGCATAATAATGTTATTATTTGTATTTACTTATATACATATGAAATAGGACCAAGACCATTATTTACTTGTGATTAATTTCTGTCCTTTAGGTTTCAATTTGCTATCCAGAATTTTTTGTGTTTGTTCTTCTTTTTCTTTTAATAATTTAGCATGTCGTTCAACTGCAAAATCAACTTCATGAACTAGTTGGATAATTCTTTTCTGAAATTCATGTACTTGTTTAGTTTTACTGTTTCATTTTAAATATTGTAAACAAATTTATTCAAACAAATATACCGCATATTCTTGATGTTTCTGTATACGTTGCAATTGCTTCGAACCATAAGGAGTAGGTCTTTTATCTTGAAATGAATAATCTTGTGAATTAAGCAATGGTCCAGCTGTATTAGGATTTGTTACTAAACCTTTCCTGCAATTATAATGACATGAACTTTTGCATTCAATCTGTAGTGGCTCATATTAATATTTGGGCATCATAATATATATTTAAACAGTTATTACAAATCTCAAAGAAATCTCAAAACATGAATCACACTGCTTCTTTTAATACTAGGTTTGGCGCTTTTTTCTTTCAGTGAGAAAAAAACCTAATAGAATTCTTACAACTGTCACTAAAGAAATAGAATTGAAAGGAGCAGTACAATTACAAATACTCTTGAAATTCACTTCTCCTACTTGAGCAGGCCTGGTCTAACTCATTTATTATATTGCCAACCTTATTTACATAGGCTGTAATAGTGGAGAGTAAAAGAATGTAATAGTTATTATAAGAATATATTTGTCCAAAACATGATAAAATATTACAAGAAATCTTGAATACTAAAAATATAATGTTTTTATTAAATTGTAAATAATTAATTGTTTATTTTTTTGCGTAGTTTTGATGTGTTTGTTTGTCTCTATTAATTATTTATTATATCTGTGTAATAATTTGTAACTATTTTATCATATTAAAAATAATTCTTCACTCATATTCTGATGTCATGTACCATTCATTTCTATTAATTTTTATTTTAATTCTTTTTCTGATTTTATAATGAGAATGGTTTCTTATATATAATCTTACCATTATATATATTTTTAATTAGCCAATGCATAGTATTAAAATGTACTCTTTTATGTGAAATAACTCCTTTGTTAAGTTAGGAATGCTTAATCCTCATATTTATTATGTTTCATTGATCCTATGAGTTTAAGACTATGACGATGTTTCATAATGAACTTTGGGCCATTGCCATGACTAAATTCCATAAAAGCATGCACTTCTGCATTTTCGACACTCACAGTTTCTTTAACAGGCAGTAAATTTATAGTATTCGGTCTCAAAATGTTAATAATATGTAATGTTTTTTCAGATATAGATTTTATGTTATCTTTACAATTATATTTTACTACTATGTTTGCAAATAATATCAAATAATAAGTACTTAAATATTATGATATTCAAATATTAATTCGAGTTACTACAAGTATAATTACGCATGTGTTATAAGATTTAATCTTACGCTTGTCTCCATCCTTGATCTAAACACGTAGTGGAAGATGTGTGAAATCTATTGATAGAAGTAATAAAATCTGAAATGTTAATTAATTAGTTCTTCACCAATTTGTTTTACTGTAATAATATCAAGTAATAGTTCTGACAATTTAATTATTGAAGCTTGAATATTGTTTGCCTACTAACATGCACAATGATTAACACGAAATTTTAACATTACTTCATGTATTAACATTTTTCTTGAATTTCATAAAAGTTTTAAAAATTATCCACAACAAAATCTCACTTTAATACTTCACAAGAAACCGATTATTCTTTTTGTTACAGAATATATACAGATATTATTATCATATCACACATCCTTAGTTTACGCAATGAAACTAACTTCAGTGAATTCCCCACATGGTTCTGGTTCTGGTTAGGGGTTCTCTTCTTTATGAAGAGGGCGTTTGAGTGGAATTCCTCTCATTATGCCCGACCCACAAAGTGTACCAGAAGCGACACTAGACAAGGAAACCGCCCTCGTAGAGAGAGCCACAGGACACAACCAATTTAAATGCCCAAGTCAAAAGAATCGAGAGTGCGCATGTGCATAGTGTACAAGTATGGCGGTAAAAAAAGAATAGTTTAAACCTGCACATTCACCAGTAATTTATTTGTAATAAATATTTTGTTATATCTCTGTAACACATTTATCTGAAATTTCTTGTGATATATAGTTTTTCATTTTCTTATAAATTATTTGTAATAATCATTTCCGTAATACATATTCGTCAAATATATTTTGTAGAGTAATCATTTTCGTATATTCTTTTCTTTTTCAACTTTTCAACGTCGTAAAATTGATGCAACAGAAAATTTATTACAAATATATTTCAAATTATTAGAGGTTGACATAAAATTAGATTCGCTTGATTTCAATTTCCCGCTCGTTTGTGGAACCAATTTAAAGGGACAACGTTTTCGAGAGAACAAAGGTGCCGACAGAGAGTGTCGCCTCTGGTATACTCTGTGACTAATGCAAAGAATACACAGTGATAAAAAATCACTGTATATATACCTTTGGTGATATAAAAATCGTAAACGCGCATGCGTTATGCCCTTGGTTACAAAACCTGTTGGGACCAATCAGAGTTATCATGCGCAAATCGAATGAAAATTTGTCGTGTGATGCGCATGGACTCCCGTTGAGCAGAGTATAGGTATTATCTAATTTGCTTCTAGTATTGTTTATTTATTACATTTTTCATGTATTTTTAATGTTTAAGATTTTATAAACAATTAATAATAAAATATTACCATTTAAAATAAAACAATGTTTACCATTTACTAATTATAATAGATTATTTACAAAATAGAGATTTATTTTTTCCCTCACTTTAAACTATAAGACATTTTTTCTATTTCAAATTTGTGTACAATATTATGTTTTTATAAGAATAAAATAATTTATAGTTATTTAATAATTGAAATTAAATGTTTATATTAAATAAAAAATGTTGCATTTGTTAATAAAATCATCTTACACTTTTCAGATACTATTCACTGTAATAAAAATTAGAAACTAGAAATTATTTATTTGTTTTTTATGAAAAAAATATTTTTATCATAAAAACTGAAGAACTTTATTTGTAAAGAAGGTGGCAAAGAAGTAACTCTAATCAGTGACAAACTTCAAATCTGTTATTATTTTCGTACAGACAATCATAGCACGCACGTAGTATGTCGTACATACGCGGTGTAAGGTGGATTTAAGAGGTGAAACGTTTTATTTCTAAAACGTCGGTGAACGTTTAAATGTAAAATGACATCTGTGGACTCAGGAATCGAAACGAGTAATAATTCGGACGATAGTTCAATTGCTCAAAATGAAGATATGTTAACAGATGAAATTAACACCGTCAGTTCAGCTGTTGCAACAATAAGCAGTACTCAAAATGATATACGTGACACTAAACCAGAAAATCTTCGTATTGAAATCGGATCGGATTGGTTGAATTGTTCGCCAGGTGTTCGTTTATCACTTCCATCTTTAGTTTCAATAAATGAAAATTACAAATATCCCGAAGAAATTGAACATTCTACACCTACAAGTAGTTCAGGACTAATAGTTCCCTCCTCCAGTGTACGTATCTTTTCTTGTATTGTGACATGTCCTTGATAGTAATAATGTCTTCAATAATAGTTTCAGTTGATAGTATTTCTTTTTGTATACTTGTATATTTTAATTTACGTTTGATCTGTTGTCGAGTAACTTAAAATTTAAGAAAATTTATTGAAACAATAAATACAGTTTCATCTTATGTTGATTCTTGCAAACATTTTATAAAATTTATAGTATATAAACAAATATTTTATTACATAACGAGTATAATGGAAAGCAGACATGTCGTAAAATTTTGACATGTTATAGGTTCCATATAAGTTTATTACACCACCGCCAGAATATGCAGGATTACCAAAAAAAAGTAAGTTAATTTTGTAAATTTTAGGATGTATTTATAATTCATGTACATCTTTTTCTTTCAGTATAATTGAACTTTCATAATGATATTTTCTTGTTGTTTTTTATAGGTATTGTTCGTAGAAAAATAAGAGCAGTGCATATGTCACCTAGATATAATCCTGTTCTTTGGAATGGTCCTAGATCTTCTATTACTGAACGCAGAATGAGAGCTGCAGCAGCCACAAATAATACTATTATGATGAAGCAATTGTTAAACAGTGGTGTATCTCCTAACAATCATGATGAACAAGGACGAACTCCTCTTCATCTTGCATCTTGCAGGTAAGTTCAACCAATGATTTCTAATCTGCAGTTACATTTATATTATTTAATGAATAAGTTGTAAATTTCATGCAATAAGAATATGTCTGTATAATTGTAACAGATTACAAATATTTTTTACATACTACAAAAGTATAAACATTTATGAATATTATTTAATATTAGTATGCTATAATAATACATGCAATAATTTTCATTTGACAGGGGTTACACAGAAATAGTACGTTTATTACTAGAACATGGTGCAGATCCTCTTCGTCGTGATTGTGTAGGTAACATTCCATTGCACTTAGCTGCTGCGACCGGTAAAATATCTGTGGTTACACTTTTGTTAAATGCGGGGACAGATCTGTTATCTTTGGATCAGGAATGTTACAATCCATTAAAATTAGCACGGACAAAATTGAAATTGTTACAGAACTGTAAGGGAGAGGATATGCTGAGAATCAGAGAAGAAGTTGAGAATGTAAAAAGTATGTTGTTGGGATATTTACTAAAACAGAAAGTAATCCACAAAAAAATGGATACTTTAAGCACTTTTTGTTCACGCTTGTCTTTAAATAATCCACCTGATCAAATTCCAGATAATGTCAAAGGCTTATTGGCTAATCTAGATGCTCTTTCTATAACACAGTAATTAATCATGTGCATTAACAGTTTAATTTGATCAATATTCATAAATTACGGATGATACAAAAATTAAAGAGGAAGTCAACAGCATGTGTTAAATTTACAACCATATCGTAATAAGTAAATTTTTTTGTAGTTAATCGATACCACACGATTAAAAATCTTTTTTAATAAATATTTGTTAAATAATGATATATTAATTTATTCGTTTAATTATCGTAAAATAACGATAAAATTGTAATGTACAAAATGAGATAGAATTGTAGTGCAGCCAATTAAGTGGATGCTACATCAATTCATTGAGTTATTTCAAATTAAAGTGTAATTATTATTATATCGGATGCTGTTATTTACATATCAATAACACCAAATATTTTTTTTTTTTGTTAATTTGAATAGGTTCAATAAATCTTTCTTGTTTACTATTAAATCATTTTTAACAAACGTTTTGCTCGTTTATTAGTATTGGTTTGGTATTATATGCCCAAAATGATTCAATAAGGAAATTTTGATTAGAAAAACATTTAATGTTAACATTCTTATATGTTAAAAAATAGTTCAATTCTCGGATAACAATAAGTCATAAGTATGTAAAACTCCAGACTTTTACGCCTTATATTGTCATATTTAACATTTGATATTGCCATGTTTAGTGTTTAGTTTTTGGATGTAAGCCATAAGTATTTGAAAGCTCAAGTTTGGCCTCTAACTTCTGTTTCTCTTCGTCTTCTCAGCAATCACTATTTTGTATTAGTTCAATTTATATAAATGCATCTTTAATATAAAATTCGTAGCATGTAATAACTTTTTAAATACAAATGTTTTCATATGGTGTAGGTTTAAAGAATGATACAAGTTTTGCAAGTTTTGATTAAATGTTTTACTTTATATTAATGTACAAATTGATGGTTTTTGTTTCATACAATTAATATAATGTTAGATATATGTGAAAATCGTGAAATAAATTGTCATATGAAATTAAAATTGTCAATGTTTACCTCATAAATATACTTATGTTTGCTGAACTATACATATATTACATATTACATTCAATAACATTCTCAAAAAAAGGAACAGTATAATACATATATTAAATATGCACAATGTTTTATTTAAATTAATTCCTTCGAGTATATATGAAACAGTTGAAGACATTAATAAATATTTCAAATGAAGGTGAACAGTTTTGAATGCAAATAATATTATTTGATATAAGAAGTTTCTTTGTAGGTGGATGCATAAAGATTATATAAAGGTTTTTGATGATTTTTCAAATGAAAAATAAAATTTAAAATTGGAACATTTTATACAAAAATTTGTATTATTTCACAAACCGTACATTTTTTTACATTGTATCCTAATATTTCTTTTACGCAGAATGTTTCGAAAAATCAATTTGTATGAAAAAAGAATGTAATTTTGTTTAAAATACGTCGACGAACGTTATATCTCTTTTAAACATTCACTTGTAATACAAATTTCTGATCTCAGATTGTGTACCCTTCAAAATCATCTAACTCTTATGTGAAATATTTTTCTATAGACATTATCAATAGTTTCAAAAATATTCAAGAGGACTGTTTTAAATGGAATACCTTGTACAATAAATATAATACATACGTGTATAAAGTATAATCAGGACATTGTATGTCTTAAAAATTGATTATCTGTTAATTTCTATTATTTTGTAATACATTACTGATAAAATAATTGTTAAAATTGGTGTGATAGGTCAGTTTTATTGAGTTTAATATAAGAAAACAATGTATAGGTGATGTAATATGTCAAATTCATTTTTGAAAATTAAACAGATCAAATTGTACATACAATTTTTTTTTTAAGTTCCTTTTTAATTTCTTTTTAAAATATTCTAATTTGTGATATGTAGTTATATTAAAATTTGTAATGACAACATTTTAATAAATACAATATTATGGAATGTTCAATTTGTTTCTTTCATTTCTGTCTTTGAATGGCCTTGAAGCCATGCACCTTGAATGAATTCATCTGGATACATGCATTCATACGATATTAAAAAATAGGATTGATATAGGATTTTTTTTTAAATCTTTGCTATATACAGGATAAATATTGGTTTATATTACCACGAACCCACTGCTCATTGGGATTCGATTATTATAATCGCGGATAATATTCTCAATCGGCTGTTGTTATCATAATCCATCGATCACAAAAGATTCTATGTAAAATTAAGAATAATTCGGCAGTTAGGATCAAATTTCGAGTATTGTTATCAACTGTGTTTGCTACAGTTGAGGGCAAACGATAAGAATCCTTTGCAGAACCGCACTAAAGAAATCTTATCTTCGAAAATTAATTTTAACCTCAGCACGCGAGCAACAATCACGAACAGTTGCAGATTTTTATGTTGTTTCTAAAAGCAGTTGCTTACAAGAGGTTTAGCATGTACGTATAAAAATGTAATTTTGTGTTAATTTATATATTGTGACAAATATGTATTGTGCAAATATCATAATTGTTTATAATAATTTGAATTCAATAATGCAAACTTTTTATCCACTGTTTAATGTTATCAGTCAGTTATTATTACAAAATATGACAAGTCTAAACGTAATCATAATGTGCGAATTTTACTGTGGTATATATTTGACAAGTAAATAGAAACACGACTTAATATTAATATATGCCTTTTATTTACCTAATATCATCTGTAATTGTATTTAACATATATTTACTATAAACTGAAGTTAGTATTTGTCTCTATTTTTAATAACTTTTGTACATCTCTACGAAATTGAATCTATAAATTTTATGCACCGATTGATATCAGTACCATGTTTTATAAATAACATCGAAAAAATCATTCAAATTAGATGATTTTTTAATCGAAATTGACTTTTGCATGTCATATCACAACATTTCGATAGGATTTAAATTTAGTGATTGAGTCAACCATTTTATAGCATTAACGTTATTATCTTCTTATAAAAATTGCTTCGTTTTGCGAGTAGTACATATTTTGTATCATTGTTTGCTTAAAGTATCTTATTTTTGCCCTATTTGTTAGGTTGTTATATTATTATATTGTTAATTAGGTTGTTATATTGTTATATTGTTTGTCCTATTTGTTATATCGCAAATATGTATATACTCACCAGTGTAAGTGCAATATTACAATTTTTACTTATTCTTGTTTAAATATAAAACGGAATATCTATGACACATGGTGACAAAATAAGCAAAAAGAATCTTAAGAAATACAAGCCTAAAATCATTATTTTTGGAGTTAATAGATTTTTTCTATAGACAGGAATTTTTGCAAGTAAATTGGACCAGCCATTTTGTCAAATCGATTGATATGAGTATAATACTTTCATTTTCTGAAACAAACACGGCTTGATTTCCAGGATCCTTTACTTTCTTATGTAGGTAACAAGTGTGACTTATGCATAATGGTGCTAATTGCACTAAGAATGTGAAATAATATTTTAGCACTGAATTTCAGGAAAAGAGGATTGGATATGGTTCGTCTGAGTTGAATCCATTATACGTATACATAAAGATAAAAAATATTAAAATGTATAGTAAACTTATGGCTTCGTTTAATAAATTGAAACAGTGTATTCAACATTAATGCCAGGTAGTAGGAGACCATTCTAATTGATGTTTACCAAAATACAATTGCCTAAAAAATCATAAAGCTTGTTATCCAAAGATTATACGCGCTGAAGGATTCCGTCTTGAAGAAATACAAGAAAAATCCAATTAGGATGTTTATTTTCATAATACGAAATTGCCAATTCTACATTATCCGTATTCTGTGGTTCTTCCCATATATATGTATATTTACAGAAACATAAATTCATTTTTGACTAAAAATATGAAAAAAAAAGGCGTTGTTCACGTACGTTTTTAATAACATAATAATGAAATTCATTGAGTAATTACTAACTATTCATACATTGTACGAATTGACATCTCATCATAATATGGTTTTCAATCATATGATGATAACCAGAGAAGGAAGATTGGAAATGGAAGTGGGTAGAATACTAGAGGAAAAATTAATTTAAAAACATGCTGATATAGTAGATTATACGAATCTATCCTGTAAATACGCATACTTTGTAAACGTAATTAGTGTACATAACGGTGAAACAAATATACAACTTTTTTATTAAAATGGAATTTCGTTTAATCAATTTTAATACGATATCTGAGTTTGTTATTTTAACTTTATATTACTACATTAACCGTTTAATCGGCCGCTTAATGAATACCGTTAATCACCCAAACTTCCATCGTTATCATTATCTTTATTTTTGTCAAAAATGGACTTGCCCCCTTTTAAAATAAACGGCTAATTCATTAGTCCATTATTATTATCTATAGAAAAGAATATGATCTAAGTACACTTTAACTAATTTTATTATTATAATTTACAAATTTTAATTATTAATATTACCTTTACTAGCAGTGTACACTCGCTACGCGAGTAAAGTGAGTTTATTGTTTTTTGTTTTTTTTACTGTTTTTGTTATCGTTATTATTATTAAACGTTTTTCTCGTTAATAATGTGTCTTAACAAAATGAAAGAGGAAAAAGTTTTACTGTTCTTTATTGCCGATATAATAGTGTGTGCACTTTTTTTATATTTGCAATATTTTTGGAGGAACGAAAATGACCCATAATTTTTTAAATGGAACTATATAGTTTTTCTTAGATAAACCGATTCTCTGAAATATTCCGAATAAAAAAGTATTAGGGTATAATGGTAAAAAAAACGATAATTTCTAAGATATTTTAAGTTTCCTTTTTAACATAATATGCCATCTTTGACGTCACCTTGTTCATCAGTGATAGTGGATATAAAAAAAATAACACAAACTTGCACACCTGTGGCCATAGACGAACATTTTGATACGATATATGTAGGGGTGCACCTTGCCATCTTCTCACATAATGGCCGGCTGGAAACGGCTAAGCCGTTTTATATAAAGATTTTCACCAATATTTTCCATTATTTCATTTATAGTTAGATCTACATTATCTACGTTTTTATTTCCTACATTGTTGGCATTTACTATCATAACAAATAATAGATAAATATAAAAAATAAGTTACATAAAAATTGTAGGAGTAAACATATACCTTCATCAGCATTCTATTTAGTCGAGTTCCTGACATGGATTGTATGGTTTCTTCAACATTATCGAAAGTAATATTCAATTATTTCTTTTCATTCCTACTCTTTAAGTACCATTTAGTATCGATATATTTTGTTTTCTAGTTTAAATTTTCATATTTAAGACGTAGGGTCGGTCAGACTTGGGCACCATTTCAAATAATCTTTTGACTCAAGTTTCGAATAAATCGGAAATATTTATGAGTAAGTAATCATTATTTATTCTAATAAAGAAATAAAATAAATAATTTATTTGAATTAAAATAACGAATAATTAAGAATTCGACAAGGTATTTGCTAATAACACATAAGATCAAATTTTATTTTAATTATCTTATCCTAAGTAACAACGTTTATAAATTACAAAATATTTCTTACTTCTGAATATTTTGATATCGTTCGAAATATTTGTTTCTAAATGTATGAATACTTATAGTGAATCATTTAAAGAATTAATTATTATTTTTTTTCAAATATTTTAATTTTATTTAAAATTTATGTTAGAAAATTATTTGAAAATAATGTTCAACTGTGAGTTCGCTGATTGTTTTGATGTCTCAGTTATTTCGCAAAATTCTTTAGAAAATGTTTCTCACATTTTTCTCATTTAAATTTATCAGAATTTGCATCTGTCCGCTTACATTCCAATATCTGTTCGTATTTATTAACCAACTTCACCAACGTATTAAAGAAATGTGTAAGTATTTGAACGATATAGAGTGGTTCTTAGTTATTAATTTAGTTTACTTACCAGTCCTTCTTTTTCAGTTTTTCTCGAAATTAGGCACACATTTTCCACTATTTTTATTACTTTTCACATTTCTTTGCCAAGAGAATGGACACGTCTAGTGTAAATTTAATTGAAAACGGATTATTTTTTTGACGTTTTGTTTAATTAAGATAAAATAAAGATAAGCTATCGCAGTTTAACTACCTCAGTGTATAATGAGAAAATGAATAATATATCTATAAAACTAGGTTATTGGATCAAGGAACTTTTTATTAAACTGTTATTAAAAGCACAATTCAAAATTCGTTTATGAATATTTAAGTTCTAACACACAATTTTAAAAAATCACGGATACACCTGCGAACCTTTGGTATTTGTGGACTTTGTGCGGCATATAGATTGAAAATCGCAATGTTAAAAATTAAATCGGCACAATGCTAAAGGGTATAGCCGGATAAGGGGGTCAGAAGTGCCTTGAGACCAAATTAATCAAGGACCATATTAGTTAATAGATCGCTCAAAGGAGAAACGCAATTTACAGTTTAACATTTATATTTTTTGTTGTACCGTACAAAAAATGTTGAAAAAAAAAATCAGGGATATTCTGTTCTATGACGTACGTATTTGTGAATTTTTTCAGTATTTTCAATTGCAAAATGAATTTTTAAAAAATTCTAAAAGTTTAAAAATATTTTTTTCAATAGAAATGATGAAATGACCATGTTTATACATATATGTTACGTACACCGAACGTTTTCTATTTTGGAGTTGGTTGTTCGAGCATAATTAAAGACCACCGCGAAGAAAGAATTTAGTCTTGCCTAGCTTTCCCAGCTACCAGGGTTTCCTTGTTAGGCTTCGTCCAAGAATCTCTAACGTCTTCGGACCAACGCGATGAAAATTCGTTAGACGAAAAACGTCGCGTTGATCCGGTCCCACCGTTTCCACCACTACTCGCTTTTCCGCCCATTTTTGGGTATAAAAAGGGTTGTGGAGAAGACGTGTCGGACCCAGTTAATTCTTGAACGCTGACTAACGAGGAACCTCTGTCCGAGTTCATTTAGAGTTATCGTGTCAAGTTAGAGAAGTCTCTTTTAATCAAGATCGGGTTAGAGTCCCTGTCGAGAATTACTATAACCATACAGTACATATTTCTGCTGTTAGGCATTTTTACTGACTTACTTTTGGGTCCCCGTTTCGCTCGTTTTTCGTTAAAACTAAACAGGATTAAATTCACGCTTCATCGGAGTCGAAACTAAAGTAAAATCATTAAAGTCAATCAAGTTAACGTTTAAACTCTTGCTTAGAATCACCTTAACCGTTTGAAGTACACTTCAAACACTTGTAGAATCCGGTTTTGGGAATAATATATTTGATTATTCATTTTTATACTTAATTTTTGCCTCAATTGATTATAACTAAATTCCAACAACCCACCTGTCGGTGTACAAGGTCTGTCCGGAAAGTAATGCAATTTGTTCATTTCCGCCATTTTTCCTGGTCCGAACATGTTCGGACTTGTTGGAATATGTGGAGGGGACTCTTATCTTCATATCTTTGCAATCTCAACCAGATCCGCGCTCCGAAATCGTCAGAATCGTAGTCACACGTAAACCTATTATTTGTGCCCGTGTCACGACGAAATGTATCGAACAACGTTATGCGATTAAATTCTGCGCTAAGCTGAATAAAAGCCTCGCCGAAACAAACCAAATGATTAAGGCGGCATACGGGGACTCGGCTCTTTCCTATTCTCTAGGAAAAATTGTAGGTTAAATTTGTTAAAAAACGATCGGGAAAACGTGGAGGATGACTTCGGCTCTGGACGCCCGACAAGCACCACTATTGACGAAAATGTTTCCCGTGTCCATGAACTTCTTAAGAGTGATTGACGACTGAGTGTTCGAATGATCGCAGAGATTCTCAACATATCGAAAACAACTGTGCCCAACATTGTACTCGAAAAGAGATCGCCACTACGCGGCAGCTGCACCACGACAATGCTCCCAGCAAGACCGCTCTGCGCGTTCAAGAATTTCTAGCCAAGCACAGCTTGATAACGTTACCACAGCCCCCTTAGAGTCCTGACATGGTCCCAGCAGATTTTGTTCCATTCCCAAAGATCAAGTCTGCCCTTAAAGGACTCCATTTTGGAACTATAGAAGCGATTCAAACCGCCGTGACGAAGGCATTAAACCAGATCCCCATTAACGCCTTCCAGGATGCGTACCGTGCATGGAAAAGTCGCTGGCAAAAGTGTGTTGAAGCCCAAGGGAAGTACTTTGAAGAATTTTAAAGATTTATATCAATAATATAAATACATTTTTTTTTACGAACCTAATTGCATTACTTTCCGGATAGACCATGTATCTTGGCCGCTCGAGGTATACCGTCAAATCTATGTTACGAGACCTATACTAACATCTCCTGTGACACCCGGCGTTAGCCATACGTCGGCTCATCCCCACGTCTACATCCTTTGGCGCTCAGGTTAATTAACAAAACCTGAGTTAACCTAGTAACAATTACCATAACCAAATACAGCCTCCAGCCACGCAGCTGTACCCCTCCGGCTCGTATCATATACTCACAGTAGAAGTGCCTTGTCATGATTATTAATCTGTAAATTTTTCAGATTTTTTGAAGTGGAGCAAGACAGTTGCAAAAATCAAAAACCAATATCTGGTTATATTATTATCTTAATTTTTCATATTCTTTATAGAAGTGTATCATATATGTATAAAAAAATTGTTAATTGATATTTTCTAACTTTTCATTCGCAGAGGAGTAGCATATACGGGTATATCATATTTTTACTTCATCAAATGGTCATTATGTGCAGGTTCAAAAGTAATAAATTAATAAAAATATTAAATAAATTAATATTTGAATATAACTTTAAAAGTTCCGAATGGAAAGGAAGCGAGGATTCTGGATATCGTTTTCGACCGTTCAGACCGTCGAGTCAAAGAATAATAAAACAATTAAACGGTTTCATTTTGTTGCTTCAACGTTCGCTTCGTGGGCGTCCAAGAAAATCCTTGTCCTTTTCCCTTTCTAAAAGGCAAAAACGGTTGTTGCCTTTTTTTAAAGAAAGGCATACTCACTTCATTTTGGGTGTTAAACATTCTTGTTGCAAGGGACTGTTGCGATGTGGCGTAGAAGCTGATACACGTATTTTTCTGTCGAAGATTTTCATCGCGTTGCGTCCGACAGATTTGGGCAGATCGGCGGGTGTTTAACATCAAAAAGAAAATAAAAAGTTAAAGTTATTTATGAACAATCGTTCACATGTTTTCATTTGCGTTCTTTATCTGTGGTTATTTTAATAGGCAATTAGTGAACAGTACCGGCAGAATATTACAGTAAAAATGCTAATTAAAAGTGACAGTGAAGTGAAGTGACTTCAATGACCGGGCTATGACGATTATACTATCTCGGCGCAAAGGCGCTTGTTCACGATCACGCTTAGCCGCCAGGCTCGAAGCTGTCGCTTTCGCGTCTGGGCGCTTGCATTTTTGTGCTCTAATTAGTCCGTGTTTTTGCTTAACCCTTTAACTACTGTGGGCGCCTATAGGCGCTAAGAAATTTTGCGTTTGTGATACTGAGGGCGCCTATAGGCGCTCAACAAAGTTTGGCTTTCTGACACTTTACATTAATATTAAATTCGTAATATTTATACTAATTCGGTTCGAAGAAATAAATAATATTGTTTTAATGTAGTGAAATTCAGTTTTTTGATTATTGTCATATATTTTTACAAAAATGCATCCGTACCAAACAAATTCGTCGTTCTCGGCGCACATCGTAACTTAACTCCTGCCGTAAGGTACGATCGGTGCGTATCAAAGTCTGCCGTAGTCAAGGGTGTAATAATTCAAAAACGAAGCTTCAAATCTCATTTTTGTAAAGGGAAAAGTCGTTCAGAATCACGTCCACGGTCTACAACCCCCTTTCGGGACCTACACTAGTTGTGAGACACCCTGTATATCTGAGTAAAAGATTGTTTCACTTTATTTTCTACTCCCGTAAGTGATAATTTTATACTTTATTTTGTAAATAATGTTATTAATTCAAAATTTATTTCTTTAATTAAAAAAAAATAACTTCATTTATTATCAAATTTTATGTTTCATATTCCAGCACACATCCTGTGTGGGCCAATAACTTTGTCACATACTGAAGATGTGAGTCACTGTAGTTCGTATATCGGTGGATTTTAATATCTTACACAATTATCAATTACGTTTAACAATTTTCAAGGACTGAAATAATTGGTTCCATGTTAAGCAATTAATGGGACGGTGCTGATGCTTTTATATAAAGAAATTTATTCATCACCTATAATTACTACTATACTAAATAACTTATCATTATTCTCAGAAACATTAACAATTTTTCCGTCCAGACATAACGGAATAACAAAAATTAATATTATACATACATGTCGATTTTATTGATAACAAATAATTTTGTTATTCTGAGCAGCAATACTATAACCTTTATTCGAACAACATTACAAGAAATCAGCGCCTTTTTTACCATTGATTTCTAACTTTTCTTTGCAATATATTTAAAGAAATAGAAATGAAAATTACAAACTCGTTATAGGTAGCTTATAAAATGGTAACTATGTAAAATTGTTAAAAAATATTCTATTGTTTGATCATTTTTACCTGAAACATTCTTGCTAGTCACACTTTTGCAAAGTTTTATTGATTAGTAAAGGCATTGACAGAACTTCTTTAGTTTTTATCAATTCATTTGGATTGTTCTTATACGTAATATAAGGTTTGCATTTTTTAAACATAATCAAATTATTAAATTTTACGGCTCAAACATTTCAAATCTGCAACAAATTTTTATAGTAAAGATACAATTCTTTAATTGAGTTAAATATTAAAAAAATTATGACTAGCAAGAATTAAATGGAATTCTGAAAAATTATTGTAATTATCATTATTAAATAGAAAAATAATTTTGCATTACAAGCATGTCACCGAAACATTTCCATTAATTAACCTTTATCAAAGGTGAGTTGATGTACCCACAAACTTATAAGACGAATACAACAGCTTCGGGTCGCCGATTTAATGGAAACTTTGTACACTCAGATAATTCGTCCTTCTGTTCGCAAATATATACTATTATAGGGGCAAATACTCTATAATTTGTAGGACATTTCTGATAAAAATTTCATGATTACAATAAATACTATTTCATTTGAAAGCATTATCAAATGTCGTGGTAATGTAGTAGTTACGATCCAGATTTATGCGGCATCAGCGAGAGTTCAAATCCTTTTTGATAAAGTTGTATCCTTTTTTTATTAATTTATTTATTCATTCCACTTAATGAAATTTCGCACACAAAAATGTATATAGAATTTTAAATTAAGTGGGTTCATTTATTAACAATAAAATAATAAAAAACAATATTAATGTCTTTAGAGATGACTTTTGTAAAGTTGGAAAAAGAAACGATTTTTAGTGCAATTATATTTTACTCATCTTAAATCTGTAACAATTATATAAGTCAAAAATGTATAATGTGCAAATTTAATGTTAATATTCATGAACATAATTTTTGGTCGGTAAACAATGTTAATACAATGTTAAATCTCCGTTAACGGAGTTTGGGAACAAATGTAAATAAAGCGGTAGAAAGTATACCATACAATAAATATAAAAATATTAGACTTGTTGTTAATTATAACAGTAATATTTTTTGTAAATACAGGGGGAATGTAATGTGCAAAAAGATTTCGTACATGGAATAAACGAACATTTACTTCTCTGTATTTCTGTTGGAAAACATATGTATTTAGTTTACTTTTTGGATATATTTATATTTATAATATATTTATATTTATTGTACGACATATTTTTGATTTGCTTATTTATATTTCTTGTTTTTATTTTCAGACTGGATTGGCGGAGGTTTAATATTTTATCTATAATGTTTATGAGGTTTAATTTATGATCAATTAATATTACTTTTCATATATAATAAACGGAACATTTGTATTAGTAACTGTAACAAATAGGGTTGAGGCTTGTTATTGTTAAAAAATGAACTCATTTTATTTAAAATTTAATTTACATTTTTATGTGCGAAACCTAATTATTTAAAAATAATCCATAAATTAGTATCTGCTTCTATAATGATATACATACATATATGTATATCTGTAAACAGAAGAACGAACTTTCCGAGTGTAGTTTCAACTATATCAGTGACACTCTCCTTGTCAGTTTTTGGAAAATACATCGCATAATAAACATTTCATAAATTGAAAATTCTTTCTATAGTTTCTTATACAATTGTCTCAAATGAACTATGCTCTGTAATAAGTATCTAAGATTTTTTAAAAGCAAAGTAAATATATTTAAACAATTTTATTACATAACTGAACAGTCGGAGTCCACCATTCTGCGAGCTATTTTTTTCAAAATGGAAAATAATCAGTGATATAGATAAAAAGCAGGATAAAAGGATTATTAAACTACAACAAAACACAAGAGTACAACTAATGTTTTCAATCAAATGGTTAATTAATATTATTTTATGAATGATGCAGCTAGTAACGCATAACCCTCTTCCTTCAGATTGAAAAGAAAAAAGTTAATATACATAATCCAGAAAGAAGATAAGAAAATAATTTTATAAATTTTTCAAAAATCTTTTTTCAATTAAAATTCATTTTTTTATTGATGTTATATCGCGTCTTCTATATATATAATATTTATAAACGAATTATGATAAATTAACTACTTAGGAAATAATTTAAGAGTTTTGTAAAAAGAACAGAAAATTGGATGTTATATTTTTAAATCAATTTTTATAACTACCTTGCGAATTTTATGGAGTTTGGTATTAAAAGTATTTTTATTCGTAAAACTCGAACCTCTCCAAGATTAAATCCTGAGAACACCATTAATGCCCAATATGTCAATGGTCGTATGTTTATTTTACGAATACAGTAGAGTGTAGTCAAGCATCTGAATTGTATACCAGTTACGGGGGCATATACTCGAAATTTTTTTTTTTTTATTCTTATATGTTAACAATAAAATAGACGTTTTGGTACGATACTGGACGGTAGACCCTTAATTCAAGAAGCACGAGAAAATATATATATTTCTTTTCACTTCCATAGAAAATTTTAGAAAATCATAGATATAACAAAGAATATATGTACTATGATCTAATTAAATGCGTAAAGTGCAATCCAGACTTGCCAACAAAAAAATAAGCTCCATCTACTAAAAAACATATACCTTTCAAAAATAGTAAAAACGTAAAAAATGGATGTTAGAAAAACTGAGTTGTCACCTTCTTCCGGAATGGAAAATGTCTGACAATTTCGGA
Organism: Megachile lagopoda; assembly: GCA_036983795.1. Taxonomy (NCBI): domain Eukaryota; kingdom Metazoa; phylum Arthropoda; class Insecta; order Hymenoptera; family Megachilidae; genus Megachile; species Megachile lagopoda. The sequence continues at coordinate 532,872 of CM072786.1, forward strand.
CAACATGATTGAAAGGTCGATTCATAAATTAATCATTTAGAAATTCATATCGAGTATTATCTTTAAGGATTATTGCACATTAATGTTTAATAAAAACCAAAAATAATTAAGGACAAAGATTGGCACATTATAGAAATCATTAAAACAAAGAATTCTTTTATAGTACATTTTAAATTATTAGAATTTAGAAACCTTTTATGCTTACATTCTAAAGTATCAGAAACCAGAAGTATTCTTCAATATAAGAGTGATGACAGGTATAATAAACGGTCGCATATATATAAAATACTCTTACTTAGAAATATTTGTAAAATAATCGTTTGAATCAGATGCAAACGGACAAAAGGTTTGTACGGAATAAGTCCAAAAATATCATAAAATGGTTGCTACATGTGAACAGTATTCTACAACTTTTCTATCGATCTTCTACTGGCACGTTCAATAATCGCATAAAGTCCGTTTTCGTGTTTATTTACATGCATATAAACATAATATTTTATACTGTTTGGATGACGAGAACGCAACTGAGTTTTCAATAAAAGACTATGCGTAGAATCTATTTCAATGTGATATTTATTGTAATAAATTGACTAATGCTCTTTTGCGATAGCAAATCAGAAATGACCTTTTTCATTTAAATTGTTGCCATAGTGATTACTGTCTTGCGTTAACTAATAAGTTCCACAAGCATAAAAACGAAGATTATGATAAAATCGCGACTTATATGTATTTAAATTATATAATATCCAATTATTATAACTCTTAGTATTCTGAAATCTTACTTTTTTAATGTACCTATTTGCGTATTATTTTAAATGCTTATTATAATTATTGTCACTGTAATAATAACTAATTGTTGGTGTCTGATTACTTAGAATTTAAGCACTGTGTTATAACAGAATTCTTTGTTCTGATGTTTTCCATAGAATGCCAATTTATGTCATTAATAATCACTCATTATTTTCGTCTGTAGAACTATCTTTCTAAATAATACTCAATATAAGTTTCTGCATAATTATTTTACGAATGATTAGAAAAACAAGACGGTAAAAGTACAACTAAATAAATTGGAAGTATACTTGTACTGTTATTTTCAACTGATATTATAAACTACTTTACACTTTATTGTTTATTTTTTTATTGTTATTTTATTGTTATATTCTTCATTCTTTTGGATATACATATATAGAATTCTATATATGTATATTTCATATACATAGAATCATGCTGTGAAAGAATTACTTCGTTTTCACAATTCGCGTTCTTTTAACAACTTTTCTGTACAGAATGAAAATATTTTCGACGATCACTATAAAATAGGTAATCTAAATTAGTTTCAAGTATTCAGACTAAATAAATCATTTAATACTGAATATATACCCCAAGAAATAAGTTATCAAAATAGTTCGAGTATTTTTGAAAAAGCATTTTAAAAGTAAACCATCTCCTTTGTCAAAAACCCCATATTGATACTTACATGGTTCAATGAATTCCGACTGTCCGTTCACGTTATACATATAAACAGACTATCCAGATTAGGGTTATACAGGGTGTCTCACAACTAGTGTAGGTCCCGGAAATGGGGGGTAGCTGATGTTATTCTGAACAAGATTTCCCTTTGCAAAAATGGGGTTTGAAGCTTCGTTTTTGAGTTATTAAGGAAAAACACTGACCAATCAGAGCGCGAGAATAGCGCGCGGCCAGACGCGAGAGCGATAGCTTCGAGTATAACGGTCGATCGTGATCGTGAACAAGCATATCGATAACGCGTCGGTATAACAGGAAACTATTAGGTGAAAATTAAATCGAATAACAAATTAAGAAGTTAAGAATAATATTAAATTCTTCATTATTCTTAAATAGGAGATAAACCAATTAGTTATTGTTTATCCAGACCAAGTATATTATATTTTTTTTATGCCTTCGAAAAGGAATAAAGAATAAATTTTCGAAAATTAATTTTCTCAACTATTCTAATGAAGCAAACGAATAAATTTCAATACGTTTCAAAACGAATGAGTATCTTGTCTATGAAATGAGATAGAACTGGAATGAAATATCTAATGCAGTAACTCACTGAAGTGAAATAAATCAATTCCTGCGTACGTTTAATTGTAAAAATTCACAAACAACTTAAATAAAACTTACCCATTGATCCATGAAAAAACTAGCTTAGATAAAAAATATTTGTGTCACCGGGTAGATCCACCGATCAGAGCATCAACAGCTGATATCCTGGCAGGGTCAATGAACTCTCAATTTATTTCACTGTCTCTTTCTAATAATCGCACAACATAAGCACGACCGGTAAACGGACCGAATAAAAACGCGTGAACGATTATTCATAGATACGTATGTTTAACGATACACTGTATTCTCATTATAAGGTATCCGAATTGAGAAATCGATATTAAATTATATTTTAATAAAAGACATTGTTGAACGGGCCACGGATCTCGGTTTCGTTCTCGATCGCGAGGCGTACGTCGCACACGGTTGCTATGCAACGGTGATCTGTTGATCGAATACGGCGTCGATCGAGACAGTCATTGTTCATTGTGGAAAGAAACCAGCCGAAATAAAATGTATCGTAGTTTTTAATCGAAAATTCCGCTTTCTTGCTTTCAAGACAATGTAGTTAAAATTATTTTGTGAATATTCGTTCACGTATTTTCATTCGGCCTATTTACGTCTCGGGCTCGCAGTGACCAATTAGTGAAAAGTGACAGGGAAATGTGATAATGAAAGCTAATAATGAAAGATGACAGTGATTGGTGACAGTGAAGTAAATTGAGAGTTTCTGTGTGGTGATTTATTTTTTCTAACGGTAAGGATCGGTGGATAGTCCCAGTGACAGAGATGTATTCTCATCGTGACTATTTACGGTTCGATGGGTAAGTTACATTGAAATTTGTTAATTTTTTTATTTAAATTTTTATTTGTTGAATGGAAAAGTTATTTAATTTTGCAAAAATGAGAATTTGTTCTTTTTCATCATCACAATATCTAACAAGAATAATTTTCCATATTTTATCTATTATTTCTTTGCGATAACGAATAAACGTATCGAATAAATTTGATTTATTCTGATTACGTGAGTGAGGACTAATTTCTTTATTTCTTATCCATTAATGAATGATAATTCAACAATAATCCAGATGTTTTTATTCGTTATTCGATGCAACTTTCACCTAATAGTTTCCTGTTATACCGACGCGTTATCGATATGCTTGTTCACGATCACGATCGACCGTCATACTCGAAGCTGTCGCTCTCGCGTCTGACCGCGCGCTATTCTCGCGCTCTGATTGGTCAGTGTTTTTCCTTAATAACTCAAAAACGAAGCTTCAAACCCCTTTTTTGCAAAGAAAAATCTTGTTCAGAATAACGTCAGCTACCCCCCATTTCCGGGACCTACACTAGTTGTGAGACACCCTGTATATATAATTTACTATTCGTTATTATGTTAAATTATGTACACATTGACTGTATTTTCTTTACTGAAACAAACGCCAAAGAAATGATTGTTCAAGAATAAAAAAGTATTATAAATCAATTTCAGTCACCGTTCATCTTTTTTAAAGACATGTACGCTTTCTTTCTTACAGAAAAATATAATTTACAAACCTAACTTATAATGTACAATGTATATAATTGTGGCATTTTCGATTTACTAAAGATTTCAATTTATTAGAATACGCAAGATGGACCTTCATCTTCGTTCACCTTAATTATCTTCCTTATATATACAAATATAGTAAAAATATATTCACAAAAGTTACATGGTGTTGACGAGGCCATAACATAGCAGTAATAATTTGTTTACAAAAGGAGGACCTTTAGATATTTTAAAGTTATAAATAATAATAGATAATTGAAGAGATCGAAGTTGATGACCCAACTTGTAGATGAACATTTATCAGGATAGCTGACATTTTGTAATGCAAATATAAAATAGAATACATTTGGCACGAAACCAAGGAGAAAAACAGAAACTGAAACTCCGGAAAATTGATCTTAAATACTCTACTTGTTTGTTAATCATCTTTACACATTCCTTGGCACAGATTTACAGTGACTTAATTACAAACAATAAAATTTATACAGATCATGTACTTATCACATATGCACGAACGTTTACCTTTTCTCTTTTCAATGTTTTTAATAGAATTAAATTATCAATCATTTTTTTTTTAACTTTGAAAGCAAGATCTGTTAGATTGTTACACATTAAATAGCCAATTTCAAAACATAAAATGATTGATACGATACGATAACGTAAACGTATTATACAAGATTTCGTAAGTTATGTTAACAGTTTCTTATTCCTTCTAACTTGAGAAGGAGTGGCAGTTTGTTATTCTGCTAATTTAGTACAACATTTAAAGAGAATATAGTGAATGTATAATATAATATGTCATTATTTTGACAACGATCAATTACAAGAGATAAATTGCAAAGTGAAGCACAGTAACTTTAGAAAATAAATTATAGCCGTTGAAAATCATGTAGGTTGGCCATTTTATGTGTAACAATCTATCACATTTCTTTTTCAATTCTTATTTTTAATATGATACACGAACAATTATTTCTGCATTCTACATTTAAATTTATTAAAAACTTCATCAATTACGAGCTCGTGATCAGATGTATCATCGATCATTCCCAAACCATTTTGACGAGTTTGATATGTACGGACAAAATACATAGTAATTTGTACCGAAACATTGACTCTTTTTAATCATAAATTTTAACTCGTTAAAAATACAAGATTTGAGTGCTATTGCAATTAACCCTTTTCAGTAATTTCGTCTACTTTTTACAACGTTAACAAACATTTTTAATAAAATGTTAAATATCTGAATGAAAATGTAATTGTAAAGAAATAAAAGTAATAGAGATAGCAAATAATATTTAGACATCACATAAGTAGTTACAAGAAATTCGGGATAAACATAATATTGAAAGGTTAACTATCATTATAGCAAAATCATAAAAAATTTGGACGTCTATATTTTGTTTTCTAAGTTTAATTACCATTGTATCATTCAAATTGTTCAAACAGTTACATATATGGACACCAAAGCGTATTAAATTAAGTTTCTTAAACTTTACAAGAGTACAAATCAAAAGAGTAAAACTTTAAAATAAAATATGGAATTAATATCATTTTTACATCATTATAATATTATTATAAATTATACAGTTTGAAACAATTTTGAACGTTAGGTATGGTGAGAAAAATGTGATTCGGCAAACATAAGAAATAATTTTTATATAAAAGTGAATTTAATTACAGTTTAGCTTTGGTGTTCACATATGGGGCAATTCTTAGCCAGTTAACGCATAGTACGTATGATAAATTAAATTCTTTAGTCAATATTAATATTAGTACATTATTTATGTACATGTATTGGAATTTAACAATGAATATCTTTTGACTATCAGAAGCTAACTTAGTGAATTCTGAAAAGGATTAAATCAATACCACAGCGTCGACATTTGGATCAAGCAATTAATAAAATACATATACTGTATCAATGATATATATTAATTTCTTTAAATTTTTATATCGTTTTGTTAACTAATGGTTACTCAAACTATAATTACATTAATTTTGGTAAATAATTTGGGAGAAAATGCACTTAACCCTCAGTATTCAACTAGCATTGGCGACTAATTTTCATTAAATACGATTGGTTTTATGTTAAAAAAGAAAGTTCAGTAGAATGTTTATGCAAGCAATTAGGGTTAGAAAGTGGAAGAAATTAACTGGTAAGCAATGTTAGAAACGAAAATTAATTTTTTATTAATAAACAAAGAATGTAGAACATACGATCCAATTTTTATAAATTTAACTGAAACGATGATTTTATTTATGCGAAAATCCGTAAGCCAATTGTAATAAAATAAGGGTTAAGTGTGTACAATCCGATAATTACACTAGTAAGCTTAACAATCATACTTATTAATTAATACAAAGCCTGTGAAATATTTCGAAGTTAGACTATTGTGCGTCGTACAGGAAACAGCCCAAAAAGGTACGGTTTAAACTAACAAATGTAATTAAGAATCATTAGTTAACCAACGCTACCGAACGGTATTATACAGAGTGACTCAGCGATAGTATTTGAAACAGGCACGTTACGTGCAAAAAAACCGTAATTTTCTGGTTTAAGATATAACATTTTACACTTTAGCACAATTAAAATTATGCAATTTTAGGACGTATGCATTATTAAAGAAAGTATATACATATATTAAGAAGTTGCATCGTGAATATTAATTTCATTGACTGAGAATTCGCGATAAAGAATTTTCAAATTTTTACAAATCGCAAAATGATTATTCAGAATCATTATACGCCTAAAAAGAATGAAATACAAAAACGAATCACATCATATTTAGCTACCATAGTAATCATACTACTTATTGTTTCTTTTCATCGATAAATTCGAAGATAAAGACATAATTCTCAGTTTTATTTTTTCAAATATCAATGAAATCAGTAGAATACAATTAATTCTTCATTCATCAGTCATTATTAATAATCAAAAGAATGAAACTAATTTGAAACAAATTAATAAAGCCAATACGGAATGCAATTGTAAATATAGCAATGCAATCGTTTCTAATATCTATTTACAAAATTTCTAATATTTTACAAATCAAACTTTTGCAGACTTTCTTCTCCTTTAATTTCGACGCAGGCAACAGACCAATATAATTGTAAATTTTGCGATCGAATCACTCTGTGCGGATCGTGAAACTCTATGAAAGGCTGCGTTCGTATAAATTATGGCTACGCTGATCTCACAATGTGTAATTACACATACTCGTGGAATGATTTTTAATTTAGATTTACAGTCTACAATGTACACCTATCACGATTCTCAACTAAATCGTATCGATCGCGATTGAGAATGTGTGTATCTAAATACAGTATTGTCACCAGGACCATGCTACCATATGCATATATCATTGAACTTTAGGTTCTAGAATTGTACCATTTGATTCCATAGCTAAGTCCTTACGAAGCTAACCGCTAATTTGTATCATTGCGACATCACTGTCGCCATAGACGGAAATATTTCAGCTTGAAGAGGTCCATAGTCTACCAGTTCTCCATCCACTGTTATGTGACCGTTCACGCCTTCTTCTGGTTCTATTCGAAATGCCTTCACCGGAATCATGTCGATGCCAGACCGTGTTAAATGGGTGCCATTACTTAAGCCCAACAGGAACTAGCACACATAATAAATAATGTTTAATAATCTGGGATCAAGACCTGTAACAAATTTGCTTTGTAACTTGTAACTTATTATAACTAGTATTAAACTGCGCGTGGCATGATAAGATATATCCTTCTGGAAAAAAAATTAGATAATAAATTTTGTTAATTTTTATATACGCGTTGTTGAAGATTAATCCCTTGCTATACTTTGATGTCCAATACGTGACGCACTCACAGTTTAAATGTTATAAACCTTACTCGAATTTTTATGCGTTTCGATTTGAAATTTAAGTCACATTATAATTTGCGTAGTCAAGGATAGTTGAACACAAAATAAACATAACATTCCAATTTTCTTGATTTATTTTAATATTTTAGCAGCGAATAGTTAGTTCTGATTGATGCTGACAAATCACATGACAAGGAGTTAATAATATTAATACTCTACGTATAGGACTTTTAATTCTATACCTAAAACATTTTTGTCTATTTTAATCACACAGCTTATTGTACTGTCCCCTACGCTAAAACTAGCGGGATAATAAAATTGGCTTGTAACGAGTCTAAAATGTATAATTATTTATTCTTTTATTATTTACCCTATCATTATTTATTCTATTATGAGTGAAAAAGTTACAAACACTATAAAAACATATTTTGTATAGATCTTTCATTGGTTGTGAAGTAAAAAATTGTCCAATTTTTATGATTGTTCTTTGGTCAAAATTTATATTAATGTTGTACATGGTATCGATGGGTAGCACATTTCTTAATTGTAAAAATTTAAAAATTTGAAATTGCTGTATCCCAAAAATTTTTTAATATACGAATGACTGAATTTCAAAATTTTCATATTTACTTGAACATTTGGAATATTGGAGATTTCCAATATTCACAAATTTTCATGTTTCTAAATTATCAAGTTTTTAAATTATTAACATTTCAGATTTTCATATTTTCAAATATTTAAATTTGTGGATTTATAAATTTGAAAATTTGATATTGATATAACTCCAAATTTCAAAATTAATAAATTTAAAACTACTAAAATTAGCGCAAATAAATGATAATATTATACGATAAGAGTAAATTGAAAATGAATAAGAAAATGAAGCATTTTAAAAATAAAAACATGTAAAAATGTCCATTGAAAAATAATTGAAAAGGAAAAGGAAAAATATAGAAAGAAAAAAAAGTATGGTTCGCAAGGTGTATTTGAACTTGTAATAAAGTAATTCAAGAACTTACGACTTCATCATCTTTTCTACTCTTAAGCAACTTAGTATTTCTAGCAATCAATGAAGTTTTAAATATCTTTCAAAATAATGAGTACTAACAAAATTAGCTAAATTAGATTGGCTTATTTTTGTGCTAAATTCATAAAAAAAATTTTATCAAAATCGATGTCTCGACGATTCTTTCTAAATTAACCATATAGTTTCGAAGAACTGTGTAATATATTTTAATATAAGGAACATTTAAAAAAATACATAAAAATGAAAGTAATAAAACTACGATTCTTACGCATTGAAAATCACTATACATACATCCCGTGTGTTTCATTTCTAAACTATGGTAGTTACAGATTAAATTTCAACTGCTAGCCACTAATGATTCTTGTAAAAATTAATGATTAATTTTTAGTAGCAACAAGTACATCTAAATAAGTACTAAACTTGCGAAGAAAGTAATATATATGTATACATGTGAAGTTTTAACAATAGAATCGCAACTTATTACATAACGGATGCTGTAGTAAAGGGATTAAGGTTTTATTAAATGTCGATTTTGATGGAAATAGGGTATGGTTTATATAGTTTAGAATAAATTGTTCAAACAAAATGATATAAAATCTGAATCTTTATTTCTTTAAACACGAACGATGTCTGCACTGTTCGAAAGCTAAAGCAGAAGTGAAAATATCAAAAGAGAAAGCTAGGAAGAAGAAAAATATCTATTGGGCCCTCTTGAAGGAAAACTCAGAGAAGTGCCCATGTGTTGTTTATTACTCGGCCCTTTCCGGAGAGACAAACTGCAGGCTTTCAATTTCTGACCTGAAGACTGTTAAACTATAAAAAGACATTGTCACTTTCCTTCGACACTCGACTTATTTTTGCAGCTAGATATTCCAACAGATTTAATAACGAAATTGCTTTTTCGCGTTATCAGTGCTTTTCCAAAAGTACCATACTAACCATTAGAAACTTTGAATAACGACAATTATGTATATGTCTCAGAAATTCTGCATTTTTAAAAAATACTTACTGAATTTTACCTCTCTTCACTGGTATTCTAATTAAAGTTTTCTGACTTTAACGGCAGTCTTTTTGACGATTTGATGAAATAATTCAACACTTTGCGATTTATATGTCATATGTATATCTTAGAATTCTAAAGTTGCGATTACATTACAAAAGTAGAAAAATTTGTTTAAAAATGTGAAACAAAATGTTATATTAATATAATATAATATAATAATATATTACATATATTGTATGATACTATGTTAATTTCTTTGTGTTATGTAGAAAATTATATATTACTTAAGTTTGGTAAAAATAAAGAAAAGAATTATGAAAAATTTGTTATAGATATTGCTAGTTGATCGATTTCATTATAAAACAGTTGTCATGTTCAATATTTAACGCCGTTATTAATTCATTGTTAATAATAATTCATAATTCGTTAATAATTTATAATTATTAATTCACTTTCTGGTGCTTTAGTCAAGGCCACCTTGGTTCAACAACTAGCAAAAATCTCCTATTTGTAAAAAATGTGTGATTTATTATTTTCTAAATATAAATGAGTGAACAGAACACCTCAGATATAGGTTTGTTCATACATTTTAGAAAGCATAGTAAAAGTTAATGCATACAAAATTATGAAAAAGATCAATTGATCTTCCATGCGTTTTTACTGGCACTTTTTTCAGTGATTTGAAAACTAGAGGCTTTTTTATTAAAAAAAGTATTGTATTTACTGTAAATGCAATAAAAAAAAAAAAACGAAAGATCATTGAATAAATATGAAGATGTAGATCATCCTTTCTTGTAATTTATAAATCCTTGTTCATAATAATTACAGAATTACAAATTTAAATTAATATTAATGTTACATTTTAGAACAATTAAACGTATAACATGTATTGTAAATTAACCAATGATATGCTGAACAGACTGTTAGTAATATAAGCTCACAAGAAAGCATTTTCTTTGTACAACTTTCGAGCTTATTAGTCTACATTGATTGTACATCAATTCATAAGTTTGCTTGTAATTCATAACAGAAGCTTTCAATGTAAGTTAGTGTAATCATTTTTTATATTGTGAAATAAATACATATCTATAATAGCTTAGATTGCCAATTCATCATGAGAAAAATGCATTTAAAGTGACATGGGATGCATTAAGTATCCCATATCACGTACTGTGTATAGTCGCTCATAGTTGTAACCGTATACCATTTAGCAAATATCTATAGGGATCATTTGTTCAAGGTTATAAAATCGATTAACATTAACTACTTCTCGAATAGTAACATAAATGTAAAATTTTGAACGTGAAACACGTTTCTTACACATCATTACAATTATTCATTTTGTTCAAAATATTTGACAAAGTTTAACTTCCTTTTTACTAGGGATGGGTTTCTTGAAACGTCGAAATCGCAAAATATAAGAAAGTTTCGTGATTCAAAAATGTCGTAACCCGGATAAGGAAACGTATAAAATCGATGAATAAAGAATCGTTTGAGCGTACCTTGAGAATATTTGATTCATGTATTATATATCTCGAATATTCGGTGTGTGACGCTTTACAAATACTCAGATAATTTTGTTTTTGAGGATGTATGAAAATTGACCCTCAATCGTGATCATAGAACTGCATAATGAATTTTGAGTTTTGAGTTTCGAAATTCTATAAAGCTTCGGATTCAAGTTTTGGGAATTTAAATATTCGGTTCAGACACATTCCTGCTTTTTATAAAATAGGACATACATGGACTACTATAAAGTGTACAACAAAGCTGTCACATTCATACAGTTACATTTTTATCAACAATTAAGAAACTAAATGCGTTGTATGATTTTCACTGCGAGTAATTGTAAGTATTAGAGTTAATTATACTTTAACGACTGCGGTGTGGTTACAAATGTCTCGGACTTCAAATCTCTTGACCCAGGTTCACATCTAGTTGTATAACAAACTACGCATAAAATAATTCAAAGTTCCATAGTTGCAGCATTTCATATTACTTGTTGTCAAAAAAAATGATTTCTCCCAACTGGAAGCGAATTCGGGTCAAAAGGTTTGTAGCCACGTTCGTGGCTAGTGGTTATTGATTAATTAACTCTAATACTTATGTACTAGCGGACACGAAACTTTTAAAATTAAAATATTTTTTTATAGATAGTTGCTCACCTAATGCTAAAATTACAGATATGTTTATTTCACATGTAGGAATATCATCGCATCAAATTTCATGTATCTATGATGGCCAGATCGAAAGCTTTTCTTGTCAGACAATAATTGCTGTATATAAACTAAACAATTAAGCCTTCTTAATTTTGTGCATTATATTCTGTGTCATATTTTTCCTCTAATTTACAAACTAGTTAAATATTTAGCTGTATTCGTTTTCCAAAACTTTTGTTTGAAGAGTAGGTCTAGATGTTAAAATTTGTTACGAATTTGCTAATATGATACTAAAAGGAATAATTTTATAATAAATTATAAAAATATGTTGTGTAATACACCTACTCTCTGATTTACAATACAAGTAAGTTCCTCTGAAAACCGTGAAAATCGAAATAATCGACCATTAAACCAGTACATACAGTCCAAATTAAATCGTGTTTGGTCTCATTTTAATACGAAAAATGTCAAGAATCTATTGATAAAAGTCTCATAGCAAAAAAATCACAAATGTGAAAGTTCAGATCGAAATGTTCACCTTTACCGGTCTTTTTTTTAAATCCATTATTTTAAAAGACGTGTAAAAGCGAAATCGTGTAAGTAAAGTATCGTGTAAACCGGGGAATAGATGTAATTTATTTTATATTCTTCTGTTATGTAGTGTAGATATAACTTAAGATGCGTTTTTCTTTTGTTAACATCATACATATTCTTAGAACAGATAAAAGGTTCGTGTTAATTGATCTGGCAGAAACATTTGATACTTTAGATGATTAAAGGAACAGTGGATTACGTATCAACCGTAATCTGCACTGAACAAACGAGTACTGACTTCCGCACTTGATATCACTCGGGGCGGCATAAGAACAGTATCATTAATGCGATAATTCTATGCTAATACGATTCGTGTACACAAGGTGAATTATGGTACTAATCCGCAACGACATATAAAATTAAATTATGATTTAGAGATGTGATGTCTTTAATCCTGTGGAATTTTTTCTAAAATATACCATTGTATACCGACAATACCAAATATTTTCATACAATACCAAAATATACCGTTTGTCATTAAATGAATTATTTATTAAATGCAATAAATATGTATTTTTAAATCTTCATATTTTCAAACTTATATATTCTCAGATTTCTATATTCCTAAATATGTACATATTATAATCTACCAATTTTTATATTCCCCCAAGACTAAATACAAGAATAAATAACGATACAAAAATGATATTAAAAAAAGTATTGTTGGTTAATGCAATAAAATAAACGAAATAAACAGACAAACAGTGGAAAAAGAAAAAGTGCGAAAAAAATTAGAAAGCAAAATATGTAAAACAAAATTGGCAAGAAAAGAATAGAATTGAAAAAGCAATGAATACAATATATAACAAAGTTATTTTTTTAAAATGGACTATCAAAATTTTCGTACAATTGACCGTTCCGAATAGCACCATTTTCATAACTCGGAATAATATCAGCTCAGTACTTATGACCACTCAGTCAGAACCCAAATCGTGTCTACGCACAAGTAGACCTTCGTTACTACGCAACCCTAAATCAAAAGATCTTTCTCAAGCTATTCGAAATGGTTATTTGCCACATAGCGGAAATGTCATGGGTTTGGAAAAACTTCTTTACAATAAACTAAAACGTTTTAGAAAAGAAACAACCCTCTTAAAGAAACCTGAACGCCAATTCCAAACTACGCATCACTCGTGCAATATTAAACAGATATTTTATGACTTGTCAAGAATGTCTCCACAACTCGGATTTCTAAACTATTGTCAGCAGTCTTGCTAACACACCAGAACGCACGGGATCATTCATTTAAAGTCAACATATCCTTCCTTAAAGAAATTTCTTTCCTATGTCTTAAACTGTGCACCCCCTGAGGTGTATAGTGTCTACGAAATTCATGTCAACACGGCTGCCAGATGCACTTGTGTTCAACCATTCAGCAGCCTCGCAGTGTGCCCCAATGTCGAGACCCATAAGAGGACCCAAATCACTCCAGTGCTTAAGTGAGGAGTAAAGGTCACGCGATCCTATTTGCTCAGTCGTGTCACCAATTATTGTTTTTACCAAATTACGGACTGACCCTGATTGGTCCTGTATGGTAGACACCTCCACGGCTCGACCTCCCCCTCCCATGCTCTCAGGTCTTCCTTTTTGAGCAACTCGTTCAGTCCTGATACGGATCTCTCATGAATACCAATTCACTCGGTGAACCTTCGTCTTAGAGATTCGCGTGGTAACCATTTATCACTCGGCGACCTTTGTCATCAAGACATGAGTGTGCACCTTGGATTTATGGGACGAAGCCTTACAACCTTCGTCGACCTAATGGGCCATCGTGAAGGTCCCATCACAACCAATTGCTCATAGTCTTTTTTCCTATCAAACTCAAAGGCAATCAGTTTTACACAGGATTTAACTCATCATATAATCTCTACCATTCTAACGAGTTGTGAATACGCATTGGGATATTCGTGGGACGAAGCTTTACGACCTTCGTCGACCTGATCGGCCATCGTGAGGGTCCCTCCATGGCCTAATGCTCATAAACATTCACTTTATATTATTTCAACAATAACATAAATATGTAGCTCTATTTTTGTGTAAGTATAAATAATCTTTTTTTAACATTTTATTCCAATAGTATTTAAGCGTAGTCGTTAATTAATGAAGCTTTTTCACAATCAAGCTCTTTGTTCAATTTTTTAGCAGAAACTGATCTATAAAAATAATTTGCATCAGATAACATCAGTTAATGATCGGAAATCCACCTCTCCGAATATACATATGTTCATGTACATTCACGTATGTACAGTGGACATATTATCTACATATCACTGTAGTGTTACAATACCAATGTTACAAGTTGTCAGTAAAAAGTTTCGTGTGTAATTCAGGGAAGAAGCATATTGTAATTTATCTATATTTTTTATTTTTGTTAAATAATGAAAATAACGAAATTAATAAATATTAAATATTTTGTGCAGTAATAATTAATGACTAGGATCTGCCATTAATATTGTTTAATTACCGTTAAAATCTTCTTTCACAAAAATTCTTATTATTTTATCTGGAAATAGAAATTTTACTTTTTCAGATAAACGTATTCAGTTATAATTTTACGCTGTCTGAATATAAAAAAGTTGCAATTATCTTAAATGCTTCCTTAACTGTTTGAGCACTCAGGCATTTACCTTAATTATATCAAATTACATTTATCATGAGACACCCTGTATAGCTCTATGCGACGTCACCTTGTCTCTATGTCTGGCAATTCAGTTTGTACACTCCATTACTCGGCCTCTAACATTACACGCTTCATATTGGTAAAATTATGTGCCGTTCACTCTGAACAATCGCGTGCAAATTCCTTCCAAGTGATATCAAGTGCGAAAGTCATAGTAGGTACATTTGCAGATACGAGTGCACTCACATAGCAAACTCTACAGCATGCCTAATCATGAATTATCCTGCTGGTTTAGGGCGCTACAGTTTGCTATGAGATAAAATTTAGGGCAGTGTTAACAAAATGCCAGCAGTGGAAAGCACAACTTAATTTTACATTTTTCTCCTTCTTTTAATATTCTCTTGCAAGTCACTGCCACGAAAATAAACAGTTGAATAACATTGTCCTATATAATACTTATCATCCTCAATAGCTAAGTAACTACTACAATAATTAATTTGGTAGAATAAATAATACAGTAAGTAAGGTTAATATTTAGGATCAACAAATTCATCATGCGATACTACACCGAATACCACATTATTATATTAAATAAAATTTTTATTCAATTTTCTACTATTTTAGAATCGCAATTTGATTTAATTTCGTGTAACATCTTGCATAATACAACATTAATCAAGTAACTATGGAATTTAGTTCTAGAAATCCCACTCAGGATGTGTAATTGAAATCAAGTAATGACGAGTATACACGTAAAATACAGTTTAAATAATTCTATTATCAATAACGAATTATTTTTGTTTGTTAATTTTGGGTAATTTTTGTTGAAAGTATTAAAGAAATGTGACAGTAAATTCTCATATGTAACTGTGTGTGTGTATGCATTTCTAATACTGAATATGAATGTGTGTCGTTGAATGTGAATGTGACATTAAACCAAAACAAACGAGCCAATAAGTCTTCGAACTAAAATGGTGTTAGTTCATTTATAAATTTGTAAATTATATCAAAAGAAATCAAGCAAATATTAGCAAATACAAATCATAAAAATGCAACAATTTTTCATTTTGCACGACGAATGCATATATAAACTGCACCGCAATAAAGTTTTGATTTGACGTGTATACAAATGCAGTTAAGTGGTTGATAGGAAAAATTCGTTTATCATATTCATCTAAACAATAGAGCAAATGATTGGCAGAATAGAGGTGGATAGCATTGTGGTAGTATATGGCTCTGTCAATAACTTTTTCTATTGCTATAGTTCTACTCAGGTCCGTATAGCGAGAATAGTGCTGCACTCAACAAAATATTTGATGCAGAAAGAAGTGTGTAGTACTAACTGACGTACAGTAACGATTACATCCAGTTGCTGTTTTTATTATTATTTGACTATATTATTATTGTTTGAAATGTTAAACGTGTATGTAAATGTCTAATATGAGAAAAGTTAACTTTTATATTTAATTTCTTATTTCTATAGTTTTCTATAGTTTGTAAGTGTAATTAGTACTAATATCGATATTAGTATAAATAGTATTAATATCGCAATCGTTTTGTACATTACATACCAAAACCTAAACTTGTTTTACACGTTTATTATACTCTATTAATTAATTCAAATGATATCCAGTACTGACCAAATTATTTATTTGTTTTTCGTTATAATTAAGATAAATGAGAAATATAGCGGTAACCTATTAAAAAGGGAACTAAATAAATTTTGATGAAGGTGACATTGAGCACATTATTTGTAAGAAATTATTTGACTGGACATGTGGCAAATGTACAGAGCAGCATACGAATACATAAATACGCATCACCAAAGTCAAAATTAACGCCCAACATAGGCTTTCTTTAAATATGAACACGTATAAACTTAATTTTTGAATTTCTAAATGTTGTTAAATTTACAAATTTTCAAATCCTCAGATTCCCGAATTTCTAAATCACTTTATTTGTAAAGTTCTTAATTCCGCAATTTTCTAAATTTTTCAGTTTTCAAGTTTTCAAATCTTTACTTTCTCAAACTTCCCAATGTTGACATTTTCAAATTATCAAATATCCTAATGTCTGTTACTAAATACTTATATTTTTAAATTAGTTTCTCAATTTCTAAATTTCCAAATTTTGAAATCCTCAAATTCATATATTTCTAAATATCTAATTCTCCAAAATTTCACATTCCCAAATCCCTAAATTTTCAAATTTCTCGGTTCCCAAATATCTAAATTCTCAAATTTCTAGATTCCTAAATGCCTATTTTTAAAATCCTAGGTTTCCAAATTTCTAGATTCACAAATTTGCATGTCCCGAAATGCCTAGATTCCCAAATTCCTAGGTTGTCATATACCCAGATTTGCAACTCCCCAAATCCTAAAATCCCCAAACGATAAATGCAATCAAATTTTATCTCCCAAAATTCTTAATCTATCTGAAAATTTCCAAATATTTTTATATTTTTAATACAGAGAAACCATATTTGTTTTGAATTGAATATAAGAATTTAAAGATGGTTACCCTTAATTAATTATGTTACTATCAGATAGTTTTGTTTGTTTCTGATGAAATAATTGTATAGAATGAAATACAATTAAAAATCACAAATAACACATTTAAACTTGCTTAACAAGTTTCTGTTGTATGCCTTACTTGACTTAATTTTCAACGTTAACATGATTTCAATTTAAGTTTTGAACAATACTTGCATTTTAACGTTGAAACTAAAATGTTGCATGATGAAATTGTTATGCTATGTGTTACGTGCGTGTTATTTACGTAGCTACAACTTGTGACTTGCAATTAAAAAAATGTTTAATACGTTACCTGCAATGATATAAACATGTACTTGAAATATAAGTCTATTATGAAACATAGGTCTATAATAAAAACACATTTAAATTGTTTCTGCTAACATTATTGATCTCTTAATTTTCGATTTGAAAATTTATTAACCCCTTAACCTACAATTTTCTGGACAGTTGCGTCATTCGCAGTCCGCTAATTATCCTCACAGCGTGAAGACAATTGAAGAAAATTAAAATGTTAGGTACCTTATGCATTTATCGATTCTTGATTACGCAGATTACAATCAGAATTGAATACAAAATTCAATTGCAGTGAAAATACGAGGCTAGTTTATCACATTCAAACTGTAGGTGTGCGTCACGAGTGTGATATGTTATTGTAGGACAAGGGATTAACCAAGCAGCTGCAATATCGAAGAACTGAGATTATGCTGATCAATGTAAAGTTGATGTGTTTTATTTCCGCAAAATAGCCTTTTTAGACAATAGTTCTTGCTCTATGAACAGTTGAATTCTCATGCTATTACAGTGAACATTCGATATCTGCAAAAATCATCTACACGATATACGCAAAATATTTATCCCCACCACTGGGGAGAATACCCCTTTAGACGCCGTGAAGCTTGAGCATCGAGAAGTATAACGTGAACCTGCTTGTGTATATCCATGAGACAATACCAATGAAAATATAAAACTTTCCTATTATTGACTTTTTTTACATAAAACTTTCACCAATATATTTGTGACATTTTCCTGATAAAAATGAGACTAAGCACGGTATAATTTAGACTACATTTACTGGTTTAATTGACAATAAAAGTTTCTAAAGCGGAGGAGGATAGCGAGTTAAAAAGAAAGAGACGCGGCGATCGTGGCAGTCGGCAAAGATCAAAAGTCTCTTCAATTGTTTACAATGTTAATGCGTTGCTAACTTTTTTATTTTTAATTGATGGTTCATACAACTTTCTCCACCATATTCGTGACATTTTCCTGATTAAAATAAGACCAAACATGACGTAATTCGGTTCATATTTACTTGCAATAACTTATTCGAGTAAAGTCCACGATGTAAGCGTAACGTTTGAAATTACAAATAAATATATTCCGAATTACGTCGTGTTTAGTCTCATTTTAATCAGAAAAATGTAAAAAACCTAATAGTAGAAGTTTCATATGAAAAAAATCGAAAATAAAAAAGTTTTATTCTTACATTAGGATTGTCCCACCGATATGTTATTGTTTCTTAACGTTCGGTATCCTTCACTCGCTGTCCTTTTCTACGTTCGGTAAAACATCAATCAATGTAGGAACTATACGATATGTGCAACAGTTCAGACCCGAAAGATTTGCAGATATCGAATATTTACTGTATAAAGTTTTCTTCGGTTACTCCTCTAAAATCATTCTATTGATGCATTAATTAATTTCAACCAGCTTGTAAATACTTTCTATAGGACTACCGAAAAATTTCATTCTTGTCATTTTTGTTAATACCTGTTCGTATCATTACGGAACTTTCACCAGAAGTTTAGTCTTTAGAAGTTCATTTGTCTCTTTTCAAAGCATGTATGTTCATTTTTATACGAGAGAATGAAAGTCATAGTGGCGTGTCATTTAATTCCCATTATGACGATGAAAGATGAACACCAGTTTTGTTCATATGTTTTATTAGTTCAGTTAGTGTAAATGTACGAGTGGTTCTACTTTCCCTTCCAATGAATACGTATGTACAAATTGTACTTATACACGCAAGTCAATATTTTAAACAATTTGATTTACATCTTTCTGGCTTTCACCTCTTCATATTAGTGTGTAAGTAGACTTACAGCTTGCTCCACTTTTTATCTTTGTAAATATGTATACACAGATTGTATCTACGCATGCAAGTCAATATTTCAAACAATCTGACTTAAATTATTACGACTTTCATGTTCTCGTATGTACAGGGTAGGTGAGCTAAATGGAATCATATGTATACTCACTTGTTATTGTATGAAAAATTTTCTCAGCATAAAATCACACTTTCTCAAGAAATACATGTAATCGTGGAAATAGTCTATTTCCATTAATTTTTTTAATGCTTGATTCTTTAGAACATTCTGCATAAAAAGGTATTAGGCTACAAGATTAAAAAAATCAACAGTTCATTAGATATCTTGAACCAGAAACTGAGATGATTTATAAAAAAATTTGAAATATTTTACGAATTGCTGATACATTTTTTTATTGAACATTTTTTTTATTGTTATCGTTTTTTTATTATTAACGGTACGGTGTATTTTTTGTTTACACAAATTAACCTTTCGAAATATCTTGCGTGGAAAAATATTAGGGTATAATATTAAAGCAATCAACAATTCATTTATCAATTCAAAATATCTCGTGAATTAGTGAACTTTTTAACCGGATATTTCTTTATATTTTATTATAATAATAGAGAATATTTTTTTGTATTCTAATATTATACAATGTTCTATAGAATCCACCTACGAAGAAAATGTATACATTAGGTTAGTTTCTCAATCACAGTTTATACACCAGTGATTAAACCTTAGGTTAATAAAAATAGTTTTGTTTTTCTCGTATAGGCGCAATTTGAACAAAATGTTAAAAAGTGAACCTTACAATGAAATTAAATGAATACCACCAAAAGATGTTTTTAATTTTACAAAATCTGAGGAAGTTTTCAAATCAAAATTAAATTAAAGAATGAACTTTTAAAGTGACAATACATAAACTATTAAACTAATAACTTTCGTAGATGTTTTACGCGATAGTTAAAAGATTATTTCTTTGCACCCAAATAATTTAACTTCAAACCATGTTTTAAATCGAAGCTTCTATTGAAAAATAGTAAAATAAATAACAAACGGAATTTAAAATTTAATCTAAATTATAAAAACTAAGTTTAAACGTTGTTAAAACTATTACTGAAAAATGGGTCCTTCAAAAAAGATAGATGATCTCAAAATCTCGTAAAAAAATGATTATAACGAAAAACGGTTTCTATCATTGAATGAAATAGGGAATTTTGTTCCGAAAAGATTTTTTATTCGACGACAAGTAAGACTAATTATAGATGATCTCATTTAGCTGTTCCACCCTGTATATTTTGTATAAATTGAACGAAGTATCATCTAAAAAAGAATTTTAAATATTTTCTTATAGTAAAGTGCTAACTAATTTTCGTTCTAACCTATTCACTTCTAAATTATTGCAATGTCAATTTGCATAGAAACTGTTTTTAGATAAAAATGGGATAACCGAGCACGTAGTCAAATTATTTGCGTTGGTATACTCCTACCATTTACTTTACCAGTGTAAACTAGACTTAAGAGATTATTTACAGTAGCGTTTGCAGTATTACGAGAAGCGGCAAAAGCGAACCTCGTACAGTTTATTTCGTAATGTGTATTTACTGTCTGCGCAAATATTTCGCTCAGTTGCCTATAATTCAAACGGAGCATCCCGAAAGTCGAACATTCAATTTATAATTATTTGTACCTTAAAATCGTAAATACCAAACTGAGAGAGAACTACTTAATTTCTTTTAGCATGGAAAATTTGAAACATCTTATATAAAGAAATAAAATTGAAAAAGTTATAAAATTTAATGGTTCAAAATTTCTGTAAGGATTTGAATATTTAATCACCTTTCAAAAGTAATTCAAAGTCAATAACTAAAAATCCAATGGTAAAAATTTAAAAAAGAGATCAACTAGAAACCGTATTTATCAACTCATTCCTACATTATTTTATAATAAGTGAAATTTATCATTATTGGCACTTGCAATAATTATTTCAATTTTAAAAATTCAGAGTAATATAGGATATTATAAAAGTTTTTTCATCGTGTTTAGTCGTGTTCATTTTATTATAAAAAGAATTACTTTTCTTGATATTTGGGTTTTTGTAACAGTTTTAATATTACGAACATTGTAACCATGACGATTTGTGGTGGTGACAAGTTTTTCAATGAAGTATATGCAGATGCTGTATCCGACTGCTATACAGTCATCATACAAAAAAAAATGATCAAAAGTTACACAAAAGATATATACAAAGTTATTTCAATTCATTATGTATGAATAAAGTATATTAAAATTTATTTAGATTGTTTCACTTTCATATTTAATTACGCTATAATAACCAGTGACATAAGATATTGCCGATCAATAATGTGTTAATTTAAACAAACAGATCGCAAAGAGTAACATATATCATCAACGTCAAGTAACAAATTCTTCACCTTTTATAATCACGTAATAAAATCTTTTAACATTTCACTTAGCCAGCAATAAATTAAGATATCACAGTGGTATTGTTTCTAATTGGACTATTTACCTGCAGCAAATTAGCTCGAGTGATTCCAGCTTTCACTATTACCAGCCAAATAATACCGTCCGCCAATTTGGCACGGGGTGCGAAGAAATAATCCTGGCCCAAGTGTGATTGATACGCCGCGTGGACCATGACGAACTCCCCTGAAATTTCAAATACATACACACGTACTGTTTTATGTAAACTGATGACATAAAATCACAATTTCTTAACCTAATAACACCTTTCACTTAAAAATAATTATTTCCTCTATAAATGTTAGCTATAAAACCAATTATGTACCTAATAAAATTATGAAATAAATTTGAGCTATAATTGAATCTATATATTTTATGAAATTGTTTCGAAACTTTTTATATAAAATTGTAGTATTAACCTCTTGGAATACGATTTATTTGTCAGATGTATCAGTCAACATTAATTATCCATTGCTCCAATGGATACATTGCTTACAAATTATAATTGGAATTAAATTTTAAATTTAAGCGTCTTAAAAATTCGAGTAAGATGTATTACATTTGAATTGTGAATGTGTTGCAAGTTACACTCGTCGAAGTATGACAAGGGGTTAAGTTGTCATTAAATAGTCTAAATGTAACACGGGACATCACAGCCCAATACAGTAAATATTCGATATCTACAAATCTTTCGGGTCTGAACTGTTGCACATATCGTATAAGTCCTACATTGATTGATGTTTTACCGAACATGGGAAAGGACAGCGAGTGAAGGATACCGAACGTTAAGAAACAATAACATATCGGTGGGACAATCCTAATGTAAGAATAAAACTTTTTTATTTTCGATTTTTTTCATATGAAACTTCTACCATTAGGTTTTTTACATTTTTCTGTTTAAAATGAGACTCAACACGACATAATTCGGAATATATTTATTTGTAATTTCAAACGTTACGCTTACATCGAGGACTTTACTCGAGTAAGTTATTGCAAGTAAATATGAACCGAATTACGTCATGTTTGGTCTTATTTTAATCAGGAAAATGTCACGAATATGGTGGAGAGAGTTGTATGAACCATCAATTAAAAATAAAAAAGTTAGCAACGCATTAACATTGTAAACAACTGAAGAGACTTTTGATCTTTGTCGACTGCCGCGATCGCAGCGTCTCTTTCTTTTTAACTCGCTATCCTCCTCTGCTTTAGAAACTTTTATTGTCAATTAAACCAGTAAATGTAGTCTAAATTATACCGTGCTTAGTCTCATTTTTATCAGGAAAATGTCACAAATATATTGGTGAAAGTTTTATGTAAAAAAAGTCAATAATAGGAAAGTTTTATATTTTCATTGGTATTATCTCATGGATATACACAAGCAGGTTCACGTTATACTTCTCGACGCTCAAGCTTCACGGCGTCTAAAGGGGTATTCCCCCCAGTGGTGGGGATAAATATTTTGCACATATCGTGTAGGTGATTTTTGCAGATATCGAATTTTCACTGTATATGTATAAATATAATTTATATATATATACATATAGAAAATTTTGTTCTGGCCTGGTGAAATGTTGAGTCAAACGGGTTAACATGCTGACTAATATAATTACAGTAACCATATATCTGTTATGAAGTATAGGGGGTCACAGTATGTACAATAAAGCCTCAAAATAAGCGAAAATAATTTACACGATATAAACAAACAAGTTATAACCATCACTGGGGAGAAAGACACCTCGAAAGACAAAAGGTTCGTTTATCAAGAAATGTAACCGATCTGGGTTCTGGTATATCCGTGAAACAAGACCACTTTTATACAAGTATAAAATCTTTTTATTTTTTATTTCTTGTAGAAGAGGATAACGAGAGGAAAAGAAAGAGACGCTACAATTGTAGTTATTGGCAGAGATAAAAATCTTGTTGTATTATTTACAATTATTTGTGACATTTTCTTGATTAAAATGAGACCAAGCAGGACGCAATTCGGGACGTATGTACTTGTAATATTTTATTACAGTACAGTCCACGATATAAGCGAAACGCTTGGAATTACATGTAAGTATGTTTATTTTTATCAAGAAAATATCACAAATATGTTGAGTAAAAGTTTCATAGAAAAAGAATCAAAAATAAAAAAGTTTTATTCTTACATTATGATTATCCCACCAAAATGTTACTGTTTATTTACGTTTAATCGTTTCCTTCGTTCGCCGTTCTTTTCTGCGTTCGGCAAAACATCAATGTAGAAACTGCACGTCATAAACAAAAGTTCAGATTCGAAAGATTCGCTTATAACGAGATTTTATTGTAGTTTGGTAAAATTTGGAAACGTCCGGGGATGATCGGAAAGATCGATAATGATCGACTGTAATAATGACGTGAAAAATGTGTCCATGTTGCGAGTAGAGGATACTGAAAACAATATACAATCCTGATCCTGGCGCGTAGGAAATTGATCCAGATTTAAGGGACACACCGCAAATCCCACCTTAAACAGTCCCAATGTGATGTTCAAATATTCGAGGTGACCACTAAAAACGTTTGTCAACTGTCTTTGTTCTTTGGCTCAACTGCTGTCAGTGACCACTTGAACCAATAGTTCCTACTGCCGAAAATACACGTGAGTCTAGGTGTCCATTTTTCTATTCTGACCAATTGGACCCGTAGCCCTTCCATAGTCCGATCAGTCCCCTGGGTCAGCCACCTGCTCGCCATGAACAGGGTTGTCTACGGTATATCGCACTTATAGTCATTATTAACCCTTTGCGCTCGAGTGGCGCCTCTCAGGTCGCCATTAGATTTATAACAATAATTTGAAATAAGCATTTTTTAACTAATTCTATAATAGTACTCGTGTGATGTATAAACATAGTGAAACAGACAATACTGGAAATTATTAGTAGAGAAATAATAATCTCAAAAGAACTCAATTAACATTTTAATTAATAAGTTTTAAAGTTGCTGTTTGCAAACAATAAAATTATCTTCAAGTGCAAAGGGTTAATATCATTATTCATATACATATTGTTGAAAATCAGTCAATGACGGCCGAATATTGATTTTAAATACAGAGCTAATTCTCTTCTTTTGTTTTTCCAAGATTGCCAACTATTCTTTTACACCCTTTTTAATTTCTTTATGTTTTTTGCCCACGCATTGAAAGGGTAGCGTGTCTTATGTTTTAACGAGTTAGCGTTACCTTATTACCTCCTTCAAAGATATATTTATTTTAGTTATGTAATGCTTTATATATTGAATAAAGTGTGTGTTGGCCGACCACAGTAAATCTCAGTAAGCGTTTTCTTGAATAAAATTCACAACACATATATCTAAAACTAGTGTTTATTTTGCCTACCCACCATCGGTGCACAACACTTTATTTAAGGAAGCAGTCTTTTACTACACTGCTCTGTTACTGTAATTTATACTTTTTTTACAGTGCACATTTTGTGTAAGTTGAATAGGCACACGATATACAACTCACAAAAATATGAAGTTGTAATATATTTACTGTTAACGTGAGATAGTTTAACATTTTTAAATATTTCGAAAATAAAGACGTATCTGTTAAAAACGCTTTAAAAATTGTAGAATTTTGTTTATGTCTTTTGAATTTAATATCTCTTACTAAACGATTATTTTCAATAGTGAATAATATATGGATAAAGGAAAAAATCTCATTATAGAATGAATATGATTAAATGCAACTTTGACATGAATTGCAAACAGTATTATGAACTTTTCAAATATGAACCTGATTTATTAAAAAGGGCTAATGCTTATTAAAATTATGAAAATTAAATTTCTTTTATGCAATAACCTAATTATTTAAAATTACATGTATAGAAATATATACATGTAGATAATTTACATGTATTAATTTAATTTATGTAATTAATACATATATAACATTTTTAAACAATAATATTATTGTATACAAAATTTTAATTCTAATAGTTTTCATCAATATGAACCTTTTTTGCAATATTTTTTATTATATCTATATTTCATTATTATTTATTAAACTTATAATATTTCATATATGCTTGTATTTTACAATAAATATTATAATCACTATATTTTTTAGTTTTAGTGAAATAAATTAAAACAGCCTGTTTATTTTTATTGCGAAACAATATTTGACTTATAACTTATATTTTATGATGCTTTAATAAAAAGTATTAAAGATTTGATATATTATTTTATTTATTATTGAAATATTAGTACTATCTGAAATATATGATTTTGTGATTATTTAATTAAATTAAACTAATACGGTTCCGATTCGATTGTCGACGACTACTGATACTGTCGACACATTAACTTGAGCACTTTTTCAGCAGTTAGATCTTGGTAATTATTTATAAGACGTAAGACCACACCAATCTTTATAGTATTATTGTATATTGTTGGGATCAACAGTCTCAGCAATTGTTTTCATACAGCGACACACTCAGTATTTAAACTTGGAGAAAGTAGAGTTCAGAAATTTTTTTAATACAAATTCTACAAAATTCTAAGGATATTATAAACTTTTATTTAAGGAATATACACGGTTCCATCTTCTCTTTATAAAATTCTTCAATTATTATTTCACAAATATCAAATTCATAATATTTCATTCATATGTAATATAGAAATAGAAAACACAATGGAAGACGTGAACAAAAAAAAGAATTTTAATTAGAAAAGGATTTTTGGAAAAGTTTTTTCCTTTTTTCGTTCCTTTATCTTTGAAATGTATTAGGGTCTCTTGACCTCCCATTTCGGTGTATTATAGTATACAAGGTTTTCCGATCGTGTCATACAAATAGAGATGAGAGTGATTCAATGTGAATAAATAAATTAGAAATACAGAATAAAATTTTGTCGTACGTATCGTTTTCGAGAAATTAAATTTAAAAATTCTTTAAAACGTTTACAGAAATATTTATTTACAGCACATCAAATACACACAATAAAGAACATACTTATGTTCAATGCATTTTTTGGTAATTATACAAAATAAGGAAGTGCGGACCGATTTCGATGATCTTGAAATATTAGGATCACACTTCTGAACACCTTTTTATTATACGTATAATGGTTAGGTCATTATTACAATAGTAAATATTTTTGTATATTATTCAAAATATATGAGTATTTTAGTCATTTATAAAAAAAAATTTTAAAACTACAGTCTGTTCCACAAGAGCGTGGACGCGATATCTATGAAATTTGATACCCAATACAGTAAAGATTGCATCAGTCCAAACATACAATATCTTCTCTAATAGCCCTTCAATTCTCATAGTATCATTTCTGTCACTGAGAAGTTCAAGTGATTTCGAGATGAGTGCCGTATACGGTAAACGATTCGAAGCAGTATTCTTGTGCCAACGCCCGAAAGGTCCAAAAATGAGTGTTAGAAATGCAGTAAAATATCTGCACAAGTCTCGCGAATTTGTAAATAAGTGTATGCCAGGTTATAAATAGACAAATTGTGTCGATGATCTCCCTGGTCGAGGTTCGAAGCGAGCTACGGAACTTAGTGCGGCGGGGTTTCGGAACTTTATGCGACTTTCCGGATAATTTAAATGCTCAGAAGATGATTAAACTGTACCAAAGGGGTCTTTTAGCATCGGTGAAAGATTGGTTTAAAAGGACCAGAGACCATTGGATAGTTCAAGAGGACAACGATTCCAAACACCGAAGTACGGAATGGAAAACAGCGAATGGTGTCAACGTGTTGGATTGGTCATCTCAGTCCCCCGATGCCAATGCAATAAAAAATGTTTGGTCTCTCATGACGTACAAACTCCGAGGAAAGCGTATTTTAAAATTGCAGACGCTAGTTTACCGTATTCGAGAATTACGCAGATCTCTTCCTGTCTCATACGCTGCAAAGCTGGTTGAAAGTATGCCCAGGAATAATCGCTAACGGTGGCGATTGGACCCATTATTAAGCAAATGCGTATTAGTTCTTTAAATGTACTTTCGACCTATACAACCTTTTTACAGAAAAGATTTACTTGCACTTAGATATCGCGTCCACGCTCTTGTGGAACAGACTGTATATAAATTGTCCACTGTATTTTTCGTTCGATAAAGTGTTAGATATGTATATAGATATGTTATACATATTTACATTTTTTGCTGAAATTATTAATTAATTTCAGTAATAAAGTCATCATGAGAGTAAATGTTTATTATGTTCTATGAATACAATGTGTTTTTGATTTAGTATAGATTTGATCACTGTAGTGTTCTGTTGTGTAATATATTGGACGAAGATAAAATTCTACAAGTGTTTAGCTCTAACAACAAAATACAACAAATTATTTAGTCACTTATCCTTAGAAAACGTAATTCATCGCAAAATAAAATGTCCACCATGTAAAAATGTTTGAAAATTAATAAAAATTTTGGGTCGTTAAGTCTTCAATGTACAAATCATTAAAATAAGTTAAAAAATCAGTTTATATTCATAACTTCTCTGTTGTACTTGGCATATACGAGATGTGCCAGTTTCTTACTGCCAAATTTTATTAACATTCTATTCGTAAAAATAAAAAAAGAACGTTACAATAACACAGAGTTTCAAATACTTTGTTAAAAAATTATGATAAAAACATGAAATGACAATGGACTGCTTTGTAGTTCGATATCACATACTGGAACACGGTGTTTTAGTTTTGTCCGTATAACTTTACTAGCATATTCTATAAATAAAATTAAGAAAAAATATTTATATAAATATAAGCTCTTAAATGCATTATTAAAAGTCATTTAAAAAAATATGTAGAAGTCGACAATTATTCGTATGTAGTATCGAAAGATGAAATCCGTTATAATTTCGTATATTCCTCATAATCTTTCGATAAAATATTTAAGAATCTATGTTTATACAACATTTTTTTATTGTTTTGACTTATACAACATGCTGGTAAAGTTTTACGTATAAAACAGGAACACGTTGTATGTGACATCGAAAAACGAAGTCCGAAGTCATTTTGTACGTTTGTTATCATTTTTTAATGAAGTGTTCAAAATTCTATGTTAATATAACAACATTTTTTTATTTTTGCGCATGGAATATATTGGTATAGTTTGACAGTAAAAAACTGAAACACCTTATATATAACCAATAATACATATAGCGGGTGAGAAGCCCATCAAGACCTCAAACGCGTCGACCGCAATTTTGAGCTATATTGACCTACCCCATGTCGCAGGAATGTGATAATTGCATTTTTCTGATACGGTAGGAGTTTGCATAGTTTATAGTTGTGACCACCGGCAAACATCCATCATTACACATAAGAATTATGTGATTAACACAACTTTTGTGGTTTACATATTTTTGTAAATATCTAAAAGCGAAAGTAGTCCGACCGTTATATGTACAGGAAAGAGTTGTTAATAACTGACAACATATTTGAAGGTCATCGAAATCGAAGATGGCTTTCTTATTCTGTATATTGACTCATTTTTTGTCGGTCTTACAACACATGAAAGTAGCGATAGAATATGTCAGATATGTTTGAATGACTTCTGACACAAGCAAGTGATATTAATTAAAAACATAGTTAACAAAAAATAGATAAAAAACAGAAGGAAAACAAAAACAATTGTTCTTTTAATACAGATTAAAAATCAGTAGTGCACTGCATGTAAGGTAACATTCGACGATATTTACTTAAATATTATTTATTTAAAAATTTCAAAAGTATCGTAATAATAATGGTGTACACGGTTACTGCAATACAAAGGACAAATAGATCAGTAATGTTTAAGTACATTTAGCTTATGGGAATTGCGTTCACTATTCGAGGTCGTTAAAGATTCTGAAGGTAATTTCCGCCGGTACCATTAGTAAGTTTTAGACTTCATACCAAAATACTGTAATTATTTACAAAGCGAGAGTATGAAGCATTAGTTACTTACTTCCGAGAGTACTAAGAGTGTTATGTTACCTTGGATGATCGTAAATGGTAAACTCAGCTTCCATAAACAGGCTAAATGTAAATGTTGCTGATTTATTTTTATTTACATTGTATCTCAGTAATCGCAAGTCTATTAGAGTTCCGTTTGTCATTTGTAACTTTGTCATAATCTTTTTATTTTCGTACCTCTAATGGAAAGTTGTCGAATATTCTGACATCGTTGGCCATTGGGTCATTCCACACCAAATCGATCGCTTTTGGAAGTCACCATCTGCGATTTTGCTCTAATCGAAATATGTTGTAGTCCATGTGAAATTAGGGTGGGTTTAAGTCATCATTTTGCCGGTTTCGAATTTGTTAAGGAATAACAAGCCTTCAAAGTTTACCTCCGTTTTAGGTCGGCGAATCGCGCTCAGCTATTATGATTGGTTGTTTTATACCACTGGTCCCGTTCGCTAGCTGAGCGTGCGACTCGCCTACCTAAAACGGAGGTACCTCGCGTCTTTTCCAGCTTGTAGTGCCGTCAGTTTTCGAGGCTCCATCGTTCGGAAGGGCTCATTTTAAAGGGGAAGCTTCAGAGAATATGACCATATTTTTTTCAAATTTTAACCCTTTATGCCCCTCATTGAGAAAAACGCAAAAAAAGAATTTGTTTAAATTTTCCGACATTTTATAACAAATTGACAAAGTTAAAAAAAATACTTTAAAATAGTCCAATCCTTCATGAATAAAGCAAACAAAAAATTTAGCTACATCGGTTGAGTAGTTTCTGAGAAAAAAATTCGTAAATGAAGCCTATTTTCGCAAAAATGGCAAAAAATTGCAAACTTTGAAGGCTTGTTATTCCTTAACATATTCGAAACCGACAAAAAGATGACTTAAACCCCCACTAATTTCACATGAACTACAACATATTTCGATTAGAGCAAAATCGCAGATGGTGACTTCCAAAAGTGATCGATTTGGCGTGGAATGACCCCATTGAAACCAGGGACATATTATATATGTATAAACGTATATTAAATATTGCATCTTAACGTTGATGTCGTTTAAAAAAAGAAACAAATTTCTTAATTTCTAATATGATTTTAAAATCAGATACTCATCAGCATTATATGGAGTTTGGTAAAAATCATAGCACATGTGTATTTGTAATTTCTCTAAAAAAAATTTGAATTATCCTAATTGTGATAAATGATTATTAAATGTTACGCCAAAAAAGAAAGAATCTGGTATTAAATTGCGCTGTTTTCGCTGACTATCAGAATGCAAAAATGAATAAAGAAATAGCGAAGAGAAAGTGATAGCACGCTTACAGAATATGGGTACATATTTAATTTGAAAAGAGGATATAATTATTAACAAATTTAAAAATGTAGTAAATACAGTTACTTTTATTTTTAATTCAAACATGCACTTTAATAATAAATTAAACTTAATTATTAGGTGTAATTTGTGATAAATTCTTTTATTATGATCAATTTTTTTAACGGTTAGGTTTTGCCGAATTGCGTTATGTTAAGTGAATATATAATTTATTATAAAGTATATTTTAATCATTTCTGTCCGATAAATGACTTCGAAAATGAATCCATTTGTAGTACCTATTAAATAATATAATTTAAATATAATTTATTATTTATTTCTCACTAAATGAAGTACAGGTAACCCTCCTATAACACGGTAGATAGGTTCCTAGAAAATGCCGTGTCGCATTATTTATGTATTATTTAATACAATTTGGAAAATTTAATCTTTTCTTAGAGAAATTAAAGATTTTGATCGAGAGTGTATACATATAACAATTCATTCAGAAATTAAAGAGTTCATTGTTTTCAAAATCTTCGACAACATATTTCAATTCATTGAATTCTGAATGAAAAGAGTAAGAGAATAATGATAAAATTATATATCACAATTATTTAATGAATGTATTGCCAGCTTGCACGCAGTTAGCGTACGAACCATAAATTACTTGTTTTATTCAGTTAACACGTTTCGTGCTACACGGACCGTCGGTTGCAGAGAGCTTTTATTAGTGACATAATTTACATTACGCAAACAAAGCTGTTTGTGATTAAATTTAAAGGAAGACGGAGTAAAAGCGAAATGAGTTTTATGCTTAAACATTACGACATAGCAGAAATTCTAAAACTTTTATGGGTTAAGACACACTTTTGAAAACGGTAATTTTTTACAACATACTTGCTTTTAACACTAGATCTACCACATCAGTGGAAACGACTGGTTTTACAATTTTATTTTAAAATTTCTACTTCACGTTACATTTTTTCCGCAATGATGTAATTACTTTTGCAGCGATAACTGAAAGAGTATTGTAATGAATTTTATTTTGCTTTATCCATTTAAAATTAAAATAATTTTCTATCATGACTATTTATACTAATATCAGTAAAAAAAAACTACTATATGTCAAAGTGTAAAAGAATCGCACAATCTGTTTACCGAAACCTATATGAATCAGTTTCCTCGTTTTATATAACTTTTCACATGTTTTTAGAACTTTCAGTACTTATCATTCCATATAATGATGATAATTATGTGGAAAATTCTGGATCGATCATGATACTAATTCAAACACAATGCATTCGTTCGAAAATATCTTCAGTTATTCATTTAAATCTGAATGTCGTAGAATATCAAATTAAGTTTTTGTTATGAATGTTTCGTTATGAAATTTTGTTATGAAAATGCAAAACCAAAGTTGGAATCACAAGAAGCTCTTCTCCAAAGAACTTAAAAGAGTTCACTCCGTTCACGTAAATGATGTCAATTAGGGTACTGTAATAATAATAGCACTACCATCATTTGTAATATCTGTAAAAGATGTACATGTGGAAAGTGTACTCAGAAGAAAACTACGTTCATAAGAAATGTGACAAATAACTTTTTACACCTAATAATCTATTTCTTACCATAAGAAACTTATTTTAATACTTTTGTTATCGAAGCATTCTTTTTGTAACAAAGTAATAAATCAATAAATATAAAAATATTTTATTATTCTGTATTTTTTAAAGACCAGTCAGTTTGATTGGCTTTGGTAGAAATAGTTTCATCTTAACTGTCGGTAGTTCTAGCGTTAATACGTGTGTTAAAACGAAAGAGAAAAGGGAGAATTTAATAATATTTTACCTCTCATTTTTTCGTTATTAAATTTGTTTTAATCCGTAAAAATCACAGTGCCTCACTACGAATTTTTCTTTAATATTAAATTCTTCGCAAATTAAAATCTCCTCTTTGTAGGGTTAATGTATAATCTTTTCCTAGCTATTCTGTGATAACCGTCGATTTTAAATACTCCTTTTATAATTTCTACATTGATTCCAGTTTCCAGCTCTTTACACATAATTTACAACTTAATTGCGACTGCAGTTTTTCTAAAAGTTACCTAACTAAAAATTACTCTAATAAACATACTTTTAAATAATCCACGGACTTCATGTAACGACAGTCAATAACAAAGAAAGACTAAATTGGATAATGAAAAAATAGCAGAAAATCGGTGCAAAGTTTTTGGTAAAAAGAATTCATAACATGTTTAAGGGGGGCAATACTTTCAGATAGATGAAAATAAGCTGATATTTGTGAATTTTTTTGTATAGGATATCTTTGTCTTGTATTTTCGAAATTTCAGGTATAATTTATTATAAATATTGCTTATTACAAGATATTTTTTTTTTTTTTAAATATTTAAAAATGGCGGAATTATGATAGTCTTTCCTGGAAGTGTTTCGGCGCGTCTCGTGAAACGGCGTGACTTCTAGCTTTAGTTACATTGGTCTGATACAAGTTTGCAAACGATGTTTCGATTATTA
The DNA here is from genome assembly GCA_036983795.1 of Megachile lagopoda. Taxonomy (NCBI): domain Eukaryota; kingdom Metazoa; phylum Arthropoda; class Insecta; order Hymenoptera; family Megachilidae; genus Megachile; species Megachile lagopoda. The sequence continues at coordinate 566,607 of CM072786.1, forward strand.
ACATTCACAGTTAGTAGATGGACCTAAGAAATGTGAAAAATATGGAAAATTGAAGAGATGGCGCGCTTTTAAAGAAAAACTTTGAATTTTACTGAAAATTTTCGCAATATTTTGCAATAAAAAAGGACTTTAATGTTAAATTTATTTCGTACATTTAGGTTCATATGTTAGATAGTATTGTCATGGATATGTGCAAAAAATTTGAGCGCGATTGATGAACTAGTTTTTGAGTTATCAGTCACGCCAATTTTAAAAACATAGTTTTGAGAAAAATGCGTTTAAAGTTTCGATAAGTAAAACCTGAATAATTTCAATGATTTACCAACTAATCTGCGATTCCTGCGCTATATAGTAATCCTTCGGCTTACTCGTAAAGTTGATTTTTCTCCATAAGCTCATTCTCCGTAAAAATATAAAATTTCAAACACAGCAAGGGCATGATAATAGCAAATCTGTTACATAGCCCCCCGCACCGAGCGCGTGAATATCTGCGGCGCGATACCAGACATGAGTCACGATAATCGGCCATAACATCAAAAGGGCTCCATATTACGCTTTAAAATTTTGAGACTATATTTTTGAGATGTTGCACTAACATTTTATAGAAAAAAAAATTTTGCAATTTTTTAAGATTCTAAAGGTATTGCCCCCCTTAATTATTTCAGAAAAGTTATAAAAGTTACAATTTTGAATATATTCTGCAATATTTAATTGCATATGAAATTGTTTACTGTTAGTGTATGGATCAAGTGAAAATATAGTTGACCTTTATTTGGTATTTGTATTGTTAAATTCGTATGTACTGATGTCCTGAATTTTTACTAATGATGGAGCAAATGCTAACTTTGCCTTTCTACGTAAAGTGATTTATTAATGTTTGGTTGTCTGATGTTACAAAAATTCTGTCTTAAAACTACCGATTTGTGGTTTTTATAAATGTTCGACTGTGAGCGTGTGTTGGGAGGTGATGACCAAAATTAAGGTGGGGAAATGTCGCTGTGCAATCCATAATTTGTGGATGATGTCGGGGGTTGTTCTGTTCTTTTCTCTGGGTACGTCTTGTGGAAAAATCTAAGTTCGCGTGCAGGTAGTATGTACCGTTTGAATGTTTGTCCCTATCGTTTTATGATGTGCCTATTGCCAACGTCTATGAAAGAGAAGTAAATTCTGAACCGTAAATCAGTTTTTTTCTGGAGCATAAATCTTGAAATAAAAATTAGGAATTCAGAAATGGCAAAGGACCCTTCCAAGTTGTAAATAACTGTGCCCTTAACCCTTTGCACTATGACCTATTTGTCAGGTGCGTCAGTCAGAACTAACTAAACACAGCTACAATATTGAAACAGACAAAGAATGTTGAAATGTTATGACAACATGGTATTATGCAATCGTTGACTATGCAAATTATAATTGGACTTAAACTCCAAATTGAAGCATATTCAAAATTCGAGTAAAATTGATCCCAACTGAAGTACCAGTGCGTCACGAGTCAGACTCGTCAAAATAGTGCAAGGGGTTAAAATTATATAGAGGAAAAATTGTGTAAAAAATGTTACTGTTTTTCTATGACAGTAGCTATGATATGTATACAACGAATGTATGATATTAAATTCAGGTAGTTGTTATGAAATTTTGTATTTAATCAAATACATGAATACACATCAGATTTTGTAAAAAAACAAGTTTTGAAAAAAATTGCAGTGAAGGAAGTTTGTATTTGCAATTTTATCCTTTTACAAAAATTCTACTTAAAGAATCGATAAAGAAGTGCTATGTAGCTAATAAAAAGCTCTAAAATTCTTTTAAACTTCTTTAATGTTCTTTTGAAATGAATAAAAATGAGTGTTACAGTTAGTATTTAATTAGAAGAAATAAAAATTTAAAACAAAATATTTCTTGTATAATACTGTGTAAGGTTATTATTTGTTGTTATTTCATAAGGTTCATTTAAGTAAAGTAATATTTAAACCTTTTTTTGCCCCTCAAATCTTTTGTTACAAAAAGAAATGTAGTAGGAAATCGATTAATTAAATTTTATTTGAACAACTTTGTTTTACAATAAACTGTTTCGGGACGATGCAATTTTTTTGAGTGCCAAAAAATGTCAAATAATATTGACGGTTTTTTTGCGACTTGTTTCGTCAGTCAACTTTCCAACGATTTTCACATGAACCAGAGAGTTGTACACCCTGGTTGTTTATTTAAATATTACATGTATCCCCAATCGCACACAGTGAAACCAATCATACTCTACAATATATCGGTTATCCTAATTTTTCTTACTTCCCTGTATATAGGATGTTTCATTAACTGTGTTACAACACAATATTTCTGTTATTTTTAATTATATATGATAACGTTAAAGGGATGAATTATTTGATTCGGAGGAACAAATATTATGGTAAATGTCTTCCTCTCAACCAGTCTTTTGCAGGACGCCAGTATGACTTCATTTTTTGGAATTTGCTAAATATCATTTAGTTAAAGTTTAATCAAAGTTTAACCATAATCTAATTCAAGTTCAAAACAAATTATACATTTACAAAGTCTTTACTCTGATTAACACGTTAGTTGTCACGCGCGTTTATGAGGAAATCCCGGTCGGGCAACGCAATAAAATAAAATTCATTAAAATCTTATGAAAAGAAATATTTCAATACATTAATTATACAATCGTGATCAGCAAAGTATAACAAAAATAGGGGGAGGAGGGAGGGATTTAAAGGAAAAACAATACGCAACACGCACACACACATACACATAAGAAAAAAAAAACACACTCCCACTCTGCGTTTTCGGACCGGGGGACGAGGATTCGTCAGAGAGGAGGGGTGAAGCTCCACTTCCGTTTTCGGCCCCTCAGGACGAGTCATAGCTTGCCTCGCCACAGATGGTACAAGTATTCAGTCTCATTAAGAAACATATCGTGTAGTTTGACACGGTAAAAAAATATGTATTTGAGAAAAAATTCTTGTTCACTATAATATTTGTCTCTCCGAATTAAATAATATTCACCTTTCTGATATTTTCACATATCATTAAAAGTAATGGAAATGTAAGAGGCAAACGAAAAATAATACTAATAATTGACTTTTAAAATAATATCAGGATTTAATGATTAAGGAATACATGAATCAGTGGTGAATTCACAATAACGAATGAAAATCTTATTTATCGCCATCGTCCTCGCAACCAACCCCAATGAATACTATCTTGGCGCTCACTCCGAAACAACCGCATCCATGGTTATACATTATATTCAACATACTGTGTCCAAAATATAACATACATAATCATGTTCATATGAACAAAATGATTACTGAAATATCACCTTGTAACAAAATTAATAAAATATCCCGAATATTGATGCAATAAACATTAGTGGTTTGTCATATACTCGTTAGTAATTATGTATGCTTAACGTCTATAATAGTTACGAGTTAATTTAATTAAGTATCCCAGCGTTTTGATGACATCCAATTCTGCATTTTTCAGATTTTTTGTAATGTGACGCAATGTTATAAAACTCATACGATCATATCGTTATTTATGGATTCTCTAAATGCAAAATTAATTAAATTAATTAATTAAAATTAATCTTAAAAACAGAATTATACTGGCATTCAAATATTTTTGTAACCGACTGCGGCTTTAAAATTTTCGCAAAAATTTAATTTGTAGAGCACGAAACGTGTCGATAAGTTGCAGCAAAGATGAAACAAGTGCTCTGTTGACTATATACATTGCACAATGATGTTAGTCATGTTTATTTGTAAAGTTACTCTCTGTGCTGCAAACAAAAGCTTTTTGACTTATGATGATCTACATTTGTTATGGTTGTATGTTATGTTGATACAAGGTGTGCCACTTTTTAATCGTCAAACTTTACCAACATATTTCATACATAAAAGTAAGAAAAAGATGTTATATTAACATAGCTTTTTAAATATTTAATTAAAAAGTTACGACAGAATAAATAAAGGTACAAAAAAAATGTTTCGTAGTAAAACTTTATATTTGTTATAACTCTTTGTTTTGTATTTTTGTTATAATTCTTCAAGTGTTTGAAACTGCGTGTTGACATATCATTCTTTCTTTATTTTCATAAATAGAATATGTTAATCAAGTTTGCAGGTAAAAAATTAGGACACCCTGTATATAAGCCATGGAAAATTAAACTATCTGTAACCGTACTCTGTCCTTGTAGCTGAATGTGTTTTGCAGTAGGAAACAAACGTAATAGAAACAGCGAGGTTAGTGCCATAAACGCATAAAGGTTTTAATTAGTATGTAAGAATGAATAAGATATTGTATGTATACTGTCAAAAAGGAAAATGACTTATTTTTGTTTTGTTTCAGTTTCAATTTACGCTCACCTCAAATGCTATATTTGCAAATATAATTAGTATATGATCTCTATTTTTAAATATTGGAAACAAATATTATTGTCTTAATAAATATTAATATCAGTAATTAGTCTTAATAAATATTAATAGTCTTAGCACAAATATGTACTTCTTAAAAGTAATATTTAAATTATAATGTTGAACTAATTATTATTGATTTAAATCAGGTAGTCTAACGAAGCGAGTGCGTGAGTAAGTTATACATATAGTACACATATGTGGCGTGTGTATATGTATAACAAACATACATTAATACTATTATATGAAGTAGTATATAATTAATCTATGTTTTGTGTGTTATTAAACGTTAAAATTATTTATCTATGATCTATTTCATCATATGTATTTACATATGTATTATTAAAAATGTGTAAAAGTTTTAAAACAATTTCCTTTTTGATGATAAACGATGTAACATTTTTAATAAAAATAATTTACATACTTATATAAGGGAAACCAAGGCGAAATGAAACACATTTAATTTAACAAAGCATAACAATTACAAAATAAAAAAAAATATATTTCTCATTATTTTATAACATGTTAAATAATATTTTACGTATTTTTAGCTATTAAGGGAAGTTTTAGTAAAACTTAAACGTTAAACTAAGAAAAGTTAATTTTTTTCTGTTGTAACCACATGAAATTCACAAGAATTTTACTTTGGCTCTTCCAATGAAATCTGAAAATTTAGAAACTCGAGAATATTGAATTTGGAAATTCGGAAATTTATAGTTTTAGATTTTTGGACAACTGGAAATTTGGTCATTTGGAGATGTTATAATTTGGTAATCTGTAAATCTGGAAGTATGAGAATTTAGAGATGTGGAAATTTAAAAATTAGAAAATTTGGGAATTTCCAAATTTGTGAATTCGGTAAGTTGTGAATTTGAGAATTTGGAAAGTTGGTAATTTGGAAATATGAAAATTTTAGAATTTGAGAATTCGAGGGATTGGTAATTTGATAATTTAAGAGTATGAAAATTTATAAATTTGGAGGTTCGAATATTTTTATATCTGGTTATTTTCACATCTTTGAACTTAAAGTTTCTGAAACCTAGAAATTTTAGCATAAAAGAGTAGTAAAATACATTTCTAATTACTAAGTATGAAATTTCACGCATAACAGAGTCTCAGATATGAAATATTTCATACATTTTCCGTCGACTCTTATGTTACATAACACTACTTAAAAATATGTGGAAAAGAATGTTTCATTTTCTCCTGGTTTCCCTTATTAAACTTTCTCATACTTTTAATATTACAACAATAACGTATTTAATTTCTTACCTTGAATTTGCGTCCAAGAACTCGACACTTCGGAAGTTAAAGCAGGCAGTCTGGACGATGGCCCATACATAACTTGGTTACTGTTGTTTTCCACATCTTAATCACAAAACAATTATTACATTAATTAAATATACGTGGCAACTGGCTATAAACGTAAACCGAATCATTTAATCAAATAATCTCATATGTAAATTGATTTTATTAAGTGCTTTATTCTTAAAAATGTTAATAGAAAATTGAAATCTACCTCGAATTCAATAATTTTGAAAGATACTTAAGCAAGTATTAATTCAAAAATATATATATATACAATAAACTAAATTTTCGAATCTTAGCGTGGGGCAATCTTAGACATTTGAATTTTTTAATTTTCAAATTTTCAGATTCAAAAATTTTCAAATTGAGAAGTTTTTAAATTTAGGATTTATAAATTTTCAAAATCAAAATTTGTAAATTTAGAAATTTCAAAGCATGAAGATTTAGAAATGATAAAAATCACAAATTTTCAAATTTAAAAATGTGTAGGTTTCTTAATTCAAACTTTCTCATTTTTAGATTTAAATATTTCCAAAATCACAAATTTATAAATCTTTAAATTCTTTTAATCTTTAACTGTTGCATAGGCGATTCTCTTTCTGTATGTATAATCGGTGCTTTTTTTTGATATAATGCAACACTTAATAGCATCGAAAATAACTCAAAAACTCTAAATTTTAGAGACCGTTTTGACCGTATTCTATGTAAAAAAAAAATATTAAAAAGGTCAACAGATTTACATTCTTGTATAATCTGATATTACCAGCTCCGTGCCGGAGGTTTACAAATGAATTAAGGTAAACGGGTAAATAAGAAGATACGGCACACATTACTTAACAGTGTTAACGAATAACATCTCGTTGATGATTAAACAATAAAACTATAATTGTACCAAGGTAATGTACAATAGTGTACAAAAGACCCTAACCAGGCAACTGCTAAAATTTGTTTTAGAAACAGAAAGTCAAACAAAATTTTATTCAATATTAAATACAAGAGTGATATAAATTTAAGAAAATAATATAATAGTAAAACGAACATTATTTATGTTCGTAAGTATATTTATATTAAGTAATGGAACTATTCGAACACCTTTTAGTATAACTTTCTTATAATTGGCATAAATAATTCCATCTTAAATTAGCAGTCAGAAAGATTTGTTTTCTAGATAATTGTATCCATAGCTTTGAAAAAATTGTAACTCGTGGGAGTAGGGTAGGAAGAAGGAGCTTTTACTTTTTTGTTTACTAATTGAAATTTTCTTAAAACAACATATGCGTGAAATCTTAAAAACTAAATCCTGTAGCTGCTAAAATAAAGTTGAGATCATTTACTTACAATTAGTACAATTATAGAAAAGTTTATATCGTTTTAAGATGTGTTCGAATATTTTTGTTACTCACTTTACTTTTACGATTTAAAGTAAATATTTGACATCGATTTCTGTTGGGTTTACACCGTTACCCTAACTCTGAAACCAACTTATGGATACTACACCCCGATTACTGTTAATACAAAAAGTAGCTAAATGAATAATAGACGCAGGGTACAAATAAGATCTTCCAAAGTCTCAATCACCTACATCGTTTCAAAATACACAGTATGTCGGAAAAGTAACGGAACTTTTTAAATTTAAGGAACACTATTAGCGACATCTATAAAAACAATATGCTATTTGAAAACAGTATTCTTCCTCTACAAAACAAACCAATCGTTGGAATCGAGCAACGAATTGTAAACTTATAGCGGTTAAAGCGACAGAACCTTTCGTCACCGTGTCACAAAATCACGATGGAGCAAAGAGTGAATATTAAATTCTGTCTCAAGCTCGGTAAAACTTTTATAGAAACATTTGAATTAATGAAAAATGTTTATGGTGACGATTATTTATCCCGTACACGTGTGTTCGAGTGGTATAAGCGATTACAGGACGGTCGTGATACTTTGGAAGACGACCTAAAGCCAGGTTTTGGGTTTTTCTAAATTCTAAACGATTCTAAAGGTATTATACTTCGGGAATTCGTTTCACAGGGACAAAATGTTAATGGCGAATATTATCTGGGTGTTATGGAACGTTTGTGGAAAAGAATTGTTCGTCTGAGGCCCGAATATCGAGCGCCGGGAAGTTGGTTTCTGTTGCATGATAATGCACCAAGTCACAGAACTGTCGCTGTTCGTGAATTTTTGGCGAAAAAACAAGTCTGTGTGCTCCAATATCCTCCATATTCGCCCGACTTATTTCCGTGTGATTACTTCCTTTTTCCAAAACTGAAATTAGCTATGAAAGTAACGTTTTATGACACTGTTACACAAGTCCAAGCAGCTGTGACAAGGGTGATTGAAGCGATTCCGGAAAACGACATAAAAAAATCTATGTTAACATTGCCTGAGCGTGCCCAGCGGTATATTGATGCGGAAGGGATGTAACTTGAATAAAAAAAATTAATTTTGACAAAATAACTAATACTTTTCTTTTTATTTAAAAAGTTCCGTTATTTTTCCGACATACTGTGTACTCTGCTTTTTTCAAATGATCTGGATTACGCTAAACTAATGTGGATTGAGGGGGTTAAGTTATTCCATACATAGAGGGTGCATTTTTAAACATTTGTTTTATATAGGGTCCGGCCAAATAACGTAAAACTGTACACCACGTAATTCTTTATGGAAAACAGGACAAAAATATGTAGTAGAGTTTTTTGAATTTCAGCTCACAATCAATTTTTAAGAATATCGAGCTGGAAAATCTACTGCGTTTCTGAGAAAATAGGGTTATTAATTCATTTATAATATTCGAATTTACGATTAGAATCATTCCGGTTATTTGTACACGAAATGATGTATTGTTACGTAAAAATATTATTTATTAGAAATTTATTTACCAGTTTTCCGTTTTTATTCTTGTACAATTTTTTATTCGTGAAATTACATTTCTTTGTGGCATAAATTTAAATAGTTATATTACACTAATTAGTAAATACGTTATTTACCTAAGAATTTTTTCTTTTGCTATCTATCCAATAAGCAATTATAATAATTATTGACCAATACGTATGTATAGCTTTTTGATTTTTATTTCAAGTTTTTGCGTCATATAATCGTTATATTGGCATGTTGGAATTTTTGTGTAAAAATTATTAAAATTAAGGTTATTCATTTCTACTAACTTAATGCTTTTATGTAAATAATGAATAAATATATGGTTTTTTATTACAATTGTGATATATAGTAATTTTAAAAGGCTTCTTTATTTTAAATATCTTTACTCGCAGCATCAAAAGTTGCCCTGTTAACACAACTTCACCTATATTTCGAATTTATTTCTTCTATCTTTTCCATTAATTATTTGATGAAATTGGTGCAGTATGTACTGCTAATCCTAATACTATAAAAATTAACTTAAATTAATAATTGAATAGAAACACACTTAACAAACAAAATTACACAGATCCATCGAAAGTAGGTATTAAATGTTTAAAATGATCACTTTTCTTTTCGTAGTATGGCATTAATAAATACCTACATGCATTTTTATATTTCATGTTTTGAATGTAAAGAATTTTACTATCAAAAAACGGACGAAACAAATTTTTATCGCTGGAATTCAATATCCTGCGAAGGAATGAGGAAATCCGCTTACAATAAATCCATTTTTGATTTAGTGGAGTTGAGAAATATAAAATAATATATCTTGTAGCTTTTAATCATAAATATTGTACTTTTAAAATGAAACTATTTCTCTTCCTAATGGTAACGAAAACAAAATAGTATTAAACGCTTTAAAAATGTCAAAATGTTTTAACGAATCACTCATATGTCGTATACTAAGAATAAAAATAGGAATAAATAATACGTTTTTGCAATTGTGCAAGAATTTTGAAATACAAAGATGAACACCGGAACAATGAAACTTTTTATAGCGCTAACTTGGAAAGGATTTGAGGTATTTTACACGCGTTTACATCGCTCACTAGAACATGACACTGTCATAACGCAGCGGATCTCCAAACTTAATTTTCTCGAAAACTATGCTGCAAATAAAACCATTCAATTTTATATTTTTCTTTTCTTTTTTCATTAGGAAATACGCTGAGTCTACTCGTCCATGTTATTTCGTCAGCTCTGTATTTGTAGCAGTCTAATTGCAAGTGTAGTTTCACTATGATAACTTTTACTGCTAAGGTATTTAGACCTGATTTCATTTCACTTATGTAATGAACATTTGTACAAGTTATAGCGTCATTTTAAAGGGATCATAATCTTTGACTTAATTTCTTCCTAACTCTTTAAACAGTTGGTCCTAAATACATTAGAGGTAGAAGTATAATAACTTTCACACGCGATGTCAGCCGGTAGGAAGTTTCACGCGACTGTTCACAGTAAACGATGTACAATACCATAACTATGACGTGCTGTCTCGAGTGCCACTAAGTGTGAAAGTGACAGTGGTTTATAATGATTTATAATACTAATGCAAATTTCGTAATAAAAAATGTTTGTCTAATGCAGGGGTCGGCAGCCTGCGGCTCAGTAGAATCAACCTTGTGGCTCTTGAATAGTTTAATAGTACATATTGAAAAATTAACTGTAATATTGCAATTGCTAAACAAACATAATAATCCTGCGCATACATCAAAATGCACGGCAGATCGCATGCATGTAAACCTAGCTTTAGCTAACCTTGCTCTCCACACTCATCGACGCCACACTCAAAATCAAAAAAGTGTTTCCGTTTTCTTTAATACATAGGCTAATATGTTTTTTTACTACGCAAAATAGAATGTTTTGATTTCACAATCAAGACATGTTTCACAGCAGATATTATATTATCTTTTCTAATACATACCGATGTATGTACTTATATTTGGCTCTTTAAAAAAATAATTTATCACATCGGGAAAAAAATGGCTCTTAACTCCAGAAAGGTTGTCGATCCTTGGTCTAATGCATGAAATACCTATATAGGAGAATTAACCAATTAACTCATAACGGTTTCATGAGGATTAAACTTATCAGCCACATATAGGAAATGATTAAACATGACTAACTTATTGTAGTCATAAAAACGAGAATTCCGATTTATTATCTGCCGAGGATACAGATAATAATGATAAGTGTTTCATTCGTTGGAATATAATACGTGAGAATTTCATTTGATGACTTTATGATAGGGCCGCGATAAACGACTATTTCTAAGGAAACATACATGTTCCGCATTGCCGGCAATAAAGACTTGCCTCTTTTTACGCAATGTCCTTAGAATTTTACTTTTTCTCCTCGTTCTTTACAACAAATTCCAGTTATGACCTTGGTATTTCCAAAGAGAAATTTCAACGTTCGAAGGTAAGGGTATTTTTCAGCCATCGGGCCGTCACACTCGGAGGAAAAATCCTGGTTTGCTGGTCTTGCAGATCCTAACCTACGCCTCCATATCATCCTACCGTCAATAAGCGGTTAAGGACACAGGACAGGGTGGCCACGATCAGCAAGGAGTATTCTGATAGGAAAAGTAACGCCATCAAACAGCATTCAACGAGTCTTCATTCAATGGTCATTCTGTATATTTTTATATCGTTCAACATTTTTTTCGTCCGCACAGTACTTGTCCAACGTACGATGACAGTTATAGTTAAAATCAATTGTGTGGTCTCTTTGAGGTAGTTATTTATCAGTTAATATTGAAAAATAACGTTAGTTATTTATCAGTTAATACTGAAAAATAACGTGACGCGTAGCATCGTGAATTCATGATTTATGATCCTGAAAGTGTTTAAAAATTTATTCTTTGCGGCGAATCGCGACGCAATCGCAACATCGCACGCGACAATAACGATGAGTAACGTGAATTTTCGCTATCAGATGACGAATCTCGCTTTCCGACAGTTTACCTCACTCGACACATAAAGAACAAAAAGGTATTTTAAAAATGAATTGATGAATTCTTGTGAAATCAGTTTTCAAACAACCGATCGAATAGATTGAAGATATACAGAATGGCATTACATCGACAACTTTTTGACAATTTGAAGCTAAAGAAAAATAAATTTCTGAAAGATGAAAATATTAAAAAATAAGGTTACAGAAATTTGAAATTATAGTCGTAGTTTAATTAGTTACATAAACACAAAATTAAATAAGACGAAAAGTAAAACGTTGAAGCTTTGAGCATCCACCTTCAACAACAGCAGGAGTAACAGACAATTCCGACAGAAAATTACGCATATTTTACAGAAGTGTCGATTTTATAATGTATACCTGTATCTTCAAATATTTTGTTTCGTCGAAATCTTTCCAACATGGAGAAATTTCGTGTTTCAAGATAATGTTAAAAGATGGATAAGGAGGAGGGTTAATAAAAAATTAATTAGACAAATTTGAGCCTGAAAAATCAATAATAATTTATTGGCTCGAGTAATATGATTTAAGGGAAAAAGTCTTGCGGCATAAAAAAAACCCTTTTTAGATATGTATATGTCGTGATTAGACGGTGAAAATGTGTTCGTGTGATTTAGTATGTTTGATTGTTGATTCGAGTAGCACAAGGGCTCACTCGAATGCTGATGCGTTGTGTTACAATCTGCATTGCGTAGGATTATCGACGATAATTTATTCGAGGAGTGTAGGGTCCCACTCGAATGATGTTTTGCGTTCTTTACCACCCTATATTGACTTATCCGAGGAGTGTAGGGTCCCACTCGGATAATGTTGTGTTTGCGTCCATTACCACCCTACATTGGCTTATCCGAGGAGTGTAGGGTCCCACTCGGATAATGTTGTGTTGCGATCTTTACCACCCTACACTGGCCTATTCGAGGAGTGCAGGGTCCCGCTCGAATAATGTTATGATTGTATTTGGAATCCACCCTGCACTGGATATTTTACGTTACTCCATGATGCATGGAGTTTGTATGTTATTTCGCGATACACGAAGTTTGTCTGTTATTTCGCGATACACGGAGGTTGTACTCTCGATCCGACCCGCACAAGGCTCAACGACTGACTGTCTTCGATGTATAAAAATTCGCCCGAACACCCTCGCACATCATTGGGTGATGGTCAAGAAAAATCTATCCTTGTTTTTGAAAGACCGAGAAAAATAATGTATCGTCGTTAGCCGATTTATGGCAAGTTCACGGTGACGTTGGGACCGGTCCGAACGGGACTTACTAGACAAAAAGGGTCCTCGGTGACCCGTATTTCGAGGTACATAGGTAATGACGGTGGTCTACGCGTCGAACCACTCAAACCCTGTAATAAATTCTTTCGTCTCGATATTTTTTAATATCGAAAATACAAAATTGATTGGAAGATTCAAATGGTTTCTATTTTTAACATGATAATACAAACTGCAGGAGGCATTAATGAAATTGGCAATTAATCGACTAGATTTAAGTTCCATAGAAAATCGATGAGTAATACTGAAAAATTTAATGTATATATCTAATAAATGAAAATAATCTCTGCGAAATAATTAAATTATCCAAGAAATGAATTTCAGCAATATGATACAATAGTGTGAAGATTTCGTAAAATCAGTGTAACATGTTGATTGGTACACCGAAGTAATTGAAAATTTGATTAGCTATTGTTTTTATTTTTGTCAAATATGTTTACAATATTTTGCTATATTCAATATTTGTAGTTCTAAATAGTTAATACGAGTATTTCCAATCAGGTAAGTAAATAAGTTTTTAATAACATTTATGATAGATTCATATGGAAATCAAGCGTCACCGACATATGGGTAACGTGGCTGTCAAAATGTTAAAATGGTTATAGCGAAAAAACTGCAAAATATTAAATAATTACGATGCTATGTAAATTATAGCTCGATTCTTTGCAAATTTATTGAAGTTGAATATTTCTTGTCCAAGCAAAATTTTGTCTGCTTACTGTTTTCTATCAAATAAGTATTTACTTCATAACAGAACAATTTAGTGCTACCATAAGTTTAACACTTGTACTGTACTGTTTTACATATCTAAAAGAAACTATAGCGTTTTCATGAAACTTCATAATATTGCATTTGGTTGAAAGCTTATCGCTAGAGGTGGTACATATTCAAAAACACTGATATTTTATTCCTTATATATTTAGGACAAGATCTGGATTCCTTTGGATAAATGTTTAGAAATATTTACTTCATAAAATTCAAAATTTTTGCAAGCTGGAAAATCGGGATGTGAGAATTTGGTAATTTGGAATTTGGGAATTTAGAAATGTGAAAATTTGGAGTGTTGGGAATTTGAGGATTTGGGAATATGCTAATTTGAGAATTTCGGAATTTGGAAATATAATAATTTGAGAATGTGATAATTTGGGAATTTTCGAATTTGGGGATGTAATAATTTGAGAATTTGAGGATTCGATGTTTTAAAAATGTAGTGAGTTGGAAATTGTACGATTTGAGAATATGATAAATTGAGAATTTTGAAATGTAAGGAATTTGAGAATTTGGGAATGTTGAAAATTGTAGAATGTGAGGATTTGGGAATGTGGGAAACTAGAAAAGTACGAATTTGGAAATGTTGAAATTCGGGAATATAAAGATTTGGAAATTTGAGAATTTAATAATATGAAAAAAGTTTGGACATTTAATAGTATGCAGATTTGATAATACAATAGTTTTGTAATGAAATATTTGACAATATGAAAATTTGGGGGTTTAGAAAGTTATTTGAGAATTTTTATATGCGAGAATTTGGGAATATGAGAGTTAGCCTTCACAACTAAGAAAGCCTATGTTGCACTCGAGTATAAAGTCTCGGTATATGGCCCTGAACGAGGTTGCAGAAGCAGAAGAAATTGTGCAATTGGCCATATAAACGGAAGTGCTTCTACCGCTTAATTGTCAAAGCCTTGTCATCACCAATTCGGGCTACCAACCAAACACGTCTATACGTACACACATTATCTCAACATCCAACGAAGAATTTGCGATCATATTTGTCGATTAGAAAAAAACAACGGCATCGGCTTTTGATGTTGCGATGGTCTCCATGGACATTGTCCGCTATAGCGGAAATCTGTGTGGTGCACTCGCTCAATCAATAACATAAAGTGTGGTAAATATAGCAAAAGTCTGCAGCACACTGTATTTGAACCAAAGAAAGATCTCGATGGGTCACTATGAACAATGTTATATTGAAGCGTTAGGTTTAGCTCACACTAATTCGCAGCATGGTACACATGAAGGCTTGCTACATCAAAATTCAAATACATGAGAGGGTGATTAAGTTTTCGCGAGATAGAAAGTTTTTTCATGAAATTGTATTATTCACAGAAATATTAATTGTTACCGATGCAATTAGGTAATACAGTGCTAAACATGATTTAGATCAATAGGTTTCTATCAGTGGTATACGAACATATTATACTTTATACAATATACGTTATATCGGAATTCTAATTGTAAAAAACTTTATTACTATTGTTAATATCACGTTCATATTACTCTAATCATTGTTGAAAAGTTTAATGCTAATAAATGAAATGATCTAATTATTTATGTAATTATACATTATTTATTTCGAATAAATAATAAATAACAACAACAAAGAAAATAATTTGTACATATGTGGTAACTGATTATCAATTTCAAAAAGAAAATTAAATGTCCTCACATGTGGTAGTATCCTTGAAGAGGTTACAATTAAGTAAAATGGACCCACACATCACATACAAAGTGGTCTTCATCAAATAAATACACAAATTTACTCGTTAAACAAAATTTCTTTAGTTTAATCCCATTAAACTAAATTATCCTGTTTATTAATAATCATATTGTTTGTTAATCATGTATATACAATTTATTTTCCTTTGTATAACTGAACTGCAAGAAGGAAAACAAAAATGTAGTAACAGTGATGTCACAAAGGGTACATGCAGTTTTCTTTCAAAGGGTCTAGTCGAATAAGATAATTAAAAATGTTAAAATAGTTAAAAAAGGAAGAGAAAAAGAAGAAAAATTTCACATAGAGAAATGTTGGTACAACAGTAAAAGCTTTTAAAATAGGTATCTCGATACGAGCTGCCAGTGAAAAGTGTCATGTGCTAAAATTAATTTAGGAAATAGAAATCCATTAAAATTGATTAAATGAATTTCCTATAAATAAAATATTTTCATTCCACAAATATTACGATCTTGCTTTTTTTATTAAACGATAAAAATAATTCAATTACTACATATTTAATATTTGGGAGAGTTATCATTGATGGCTAGGACATGAATATTGTTTAATTACTTGATCATAAGAATGTTTTTAGATTTTAACTAATTTAATTCTTTTCTTTTACAAATTTAGATTCTTATTATTTTATCTAAACGTAAAAATTTTATCAATTACGATAAACATATTTAGTTATAATTTTATATATTCTAAATATAAAGAAATTGTAATTATCTCAACTGTTTCCTTAACCGTTTGACCATTAGTACATTTACCTTAACTATTAATTATGTTCTATACTATATCAAGTATTGCTTTACACAATCCTAATGAAGTAACTATTCGAAACTACAGTATAATGCGATGCTAAAGCCAGTCGCCTATGACGTTTGTACACATGTGCGTACGATGTGTGATTCTTTACAAATACTGTTATTTGCGGTTCACTGATAAACAGAACTTTATCTGATGAGGAAGTATACGAGTAACGAGAAATTCTTATACTAAATCAGTAATAGAAAGAATGTTACACCAACAGTAACAAGCGTCGTTTCTTTAACTTCATCTAATATAGCATCGAGATAAAACTGTACAGGTAACTCTCCTACAGCACGGCATCTTATAACACGGTTTCGCTATAACACGATTCATAAATTGCGGGAACCGTCCTACAACACGGCATCCTATAACACGGTTTCGCTCTGTCACGATAAGAAAATTGCAAAAACCTTTGTACAACACTGTACTTCTACAGCCGCGGCGAGGCTTGCCGTCTTAAAGATACAGTGTTGTGGAAAGTATTTCTTTTCATCTCCGTGGCCTGAAGACAAAAATGTCTCACGCTGCTGATCGGCAGTCTGCGTCGAGCCACGGTGTGTTAAAAAATAATTTTTTTGTCTTTAAGACATTAAGTTTCAGACCCAAGCCATGTCCGATAAAGATAAAAAAAACAACGTTTAAGAGGAAATTTATTTCTTTAGAAGTAATGATACAAATCTTAGATCGTTTTTTGAAAAGAAAAATTAATACAAATTTATGTAGAATTAAAAAAATATTTGTTTTTGATAAGTTTTCGGAATGTAACCCCCCTTTTTGTACTGGCTCTGGGTCTCATACAACACGGTTTCACACAACATGACATTTTCTAGGAACCCAAAAATATTGAGACATCATATTTTGTCTGTTGAGTTTTATACATTAAGTAAGTATATAATTGTACACAATAATGTACTAAATTATGTTAGCATGTAGTACAAAGTATGGAGAATATATAAATGGCAAAATGCTTTTTTACATATTGTTTCGTTATATTCCAAGAGAAATCTGAAACTCGTAAATGTTAATGCCACAGAAATATTGGCGCACTTTACTAGTTTAAATTAATTCTTCGAGTTGCAATAAATAAAAATGTTACCTGTTACGATAACAAATGCAACAAATTTTATGTGTGATAAAGTGCAATAAATTTTATGAAATAATGAACGTTTTGTGTGGATGAAGACGAAACGTTGTATTTCGAAACCATAGGAATGCGACATAAACAAAAATTAGTGTTCGAAGAAAATAACAGGATTTGGAAAGAAGAATGGAAACACGTATGTAAGATAAGGGTTAAAATGACCGAAACGTACGTTAAGTCCCTTTTTAAAAATACGATATATTCGTGTAAAGTCGCGTTTTCGAAGACGAAACTATGTCTTCCAGGGCTCTTTACAGAATGCCCTCTTCCTGTTCCGAGAGATTTCCTTGTCTCTCGCGAAACTCAGGGGCCTCGGGATTGTTTTATGGCCCTGACGTCCCGGGGCCTCGTCACCGTGGTGGTCGTCGTTGGACGGCCATGTGCCCTTCGTCCTGATTTATTAGGGCGTGTCATTGAGAATTTCCTAACACGTAATTTTTTCAGACGAAAAAACGTTTGATATTGATGGGATAGATGGTTTCATGTTCTATTGGCATGATTTTACCGAAAATCAAATTGTCGCTACGAGTCGAAATTCTGACAGTGGAAGCATAATGATGTCAGCTTCGTTTATTTATACCGGAAAGATACCAATATGTTGGATATCAATGAAAATTAATTTCGAAAAGTACGTAGAAATATAAGAAAACGATTCAGTCCCATCCATGAGATAATCAAAGTTTGAGGAGCGGATATTTCAACAAGATAACGTAGTCGTCAACAGTTCAAAATTCACAAAAGAATGTTTCCAAACTAAAAATAACCAGTTAATGCAGCGACCTGCCCGATCTCTTGACCTAAACCTAGTTGAAAACCTTAGGCGAAGTTCTATCTTATAAGGTTTACGCGAATACAAAGCAGTGTGTTGCAGTTTTGCTTAAAAACATAAAGCAAGCTTGGGATAGTGTAGGCATACTGTACAAGCTTTAATTAAAAAGCATAAATAACAGAGTTTTTTAAGTAATTCATAAAAATAATGAAAATACACATTATTAATATGTGAAGATGAAGGAAAACATTCTACCGGTATATTATAAATAAAGCATTATATTAAGTGGAACTATAGATTTCGTATGTCGCTTTTTTAAATTACATATTTTCATACTAATTTTTTAAATAAACATACGTTTTACGTGAAAGATAATTAGATGTTTTTGTAACCAACTTCATATTACAATATTAAATAGAATTTGTTCACTTTTTACAAATTATATGAATATTTAAAAAAATGCTACTTGGATCTGTGGAAATTACACCGACTGTAATACGATCGATAACAACTATATATCTTTTCACCCTCCATACTCCATCACTACCATTTTGAAATTTGAAGAAACTCCGCTCATATTCCATACTAGGAGATAATGATTTCGTACAATTAATTCGCTCATAATGTCATCGATATTTCTCACAGGTTCTTGAGTGTTTAAATATAAACTTGATTCAAACTGATAATCGCAAAGTGGAAATGCAAATGGCTAAAAATGTCATTTTTTTTTAAATTGTTTTTAATAGGTATGACATAGTGATAGTGCGTCTATGTTACGATTTATGTTTATACGATTGATATGATAAAAGTTTGTTCTTAATTGAAATATTAATTATTTTATATAGTAATTCCATATAATTATATTCTTCGTATTAACCATAATGAAAATCCATTTCTAAACGTACATATTTTCATAATTTCTATGTCTCCAATTGTCTATATTTCCCAAATCTTTACATTATTGGAGTTTCATATTTCAAGACTATATACATAAATCTCAATATTTCCAAATGTCTATATCTCCAAATGTTTGTATTCCCCAAATTTCGAAACTCTATGTTCGAAACTTTATTGTTCTTCAAATTTCTTCAAGCGTCTCAAGAGTCCCCATATTTTTCAGTGCTGTGTTTCTTAATTTCTATATTCTTAAATTTTTATATTTTCCAATTTCTCTTTTCCTAAATTTCTATATTCCCTAAATATCTATGTATATTCATAAATCTCTGTATTGCCTAATTTGTATGTATATTCAAAATGTCTATATCGCCAAATCTTTGTAGTTCCATATTCCACAAACTTCTATATTTCCGAATTTGTATATTTCAAAACTTTCGTACTTCTCAATTTGTATAGTTAACAAAAATTTAAAAAAAAGCATGTAAAAAAGCATTACACCCAGAATTTTTGGCGGCAGATTATTAACCCTTAGTAGACTTTTTGCAACATAATTACAAATTTAATAATTCTATAAAATGGAGATTTTTAATTCCTAAAAGTGTAACTTTTAATTCCGCTCGTAGGAAACTACATTTTTTGACGATTCAAATATTCAATTATTTGAATGACCGATCCAAAGTCCTGACTTGAATCCTATAGAGAATTTATGGAGTTTACTGGACGCAAAAGTTGCATTGAACCAGCGAATAAAAGGGTCAATTTCTTCAATAGGTTACAGTCTGTATTTGAAAAAGATAACAAAGATTATGTTGAAAGTTTAATAAGAAATATTCCTCGACGTTTGGAAGCAGTAATAGAAGCAAAAGGCGACAATATCATATATTAATTTCATTATGTATTTCATTTATTACTTATTTCGTTAAGTATCCACTTATTTTTGTGTCCAGATAAACAGCTGTCATTGTCGTTAAGTACGGCGTGTTTACACAAAGATGCAAATATGAACTTCAATTATTCACTAAATAATGTACATACTATAAGGATATGCAATAAATAAAACTTAGGTATATAACAGTCATGTTAATTCGATAAAACTTTATTTTCACCTATCTGCAGTAATTATCCACTTATTTTTGTTCTCGATTGTATGTATTGTTTTTCTAGTAGGAAATTTTAATAATAATTCTATAACGTTTATTTTAATTTTGGAGAATGCCTGTATCGTAACAAAATCTTTATGTCCGGTGTATATTAACAAAAATCTTATAACTGTCTTCGAGGACTCGAAAATGCGAAGTGCTTCTTTGACAACTCGAAAATACGAAGCGAGTGCCCTGAGGCCCATCTTCCTTTTATAATACACATTTCCCTACCACGTCTCCTGTCAAACTACGCCGATTTCTCGAGAAAATGGTCGCACGCCCGTCGCCGACATTTGCTATACCGCCTTCCCTCTCCAACCAAACCGCCGTGCCACCAAATGAAGCGGTCTGCATTTTTAATCTGTACACTTTCGGAAACATCAAAATCAGGAGACATTGCAGAAGAATGTTGATCTTTCTTCTGGACCGACGCTCCCACCCAAACAATTCGCCGACATACGGTGGTAGGATCAATACGTCTCGGAACCCCAGAGTACAAAACACAGCGTACAAAATATTTCCTGGACAATAATTATTTACAGTATTGCCTCCAAATAAGCAAGACGCTCGGGACCGGCCAGTTGCTTATTTCAAAGGTGGTATGCTATTCGGCTTGTTTTTTAATTCGCTGTGTGTTAGAGTGAGAAAACAATATACATTTTCTGTCCTCTTTTCACTAAACTGTTCGGTCAACCGTAAAAATTATTAGATCTTCGGTTTCACGGACCTCTCACTCCGTCGCCGATCTCTCACTCGGCGGTGGACTTCAATCAAAGAAGTGGGGATAGAAATTTGCTAATTTCGAAGCTCAAAACTGTTGCTTGTTTCGAGGCAATACGTACTGCTTTCGAGTGCTAGCGATCCCGCAGATAGCCTTCCGGTTGCGGAACGAGCTAGCTTGTCTCCGCCCGGTTTTTGCATTTCCTGAGCAGCTTGGGCTCTCGGATGGTAAGGATTATCACTCCCGGGCAGATTTTACGCTCTCAGTACATATCACGGTGATGTTTTCCTTGCCGAACACTCTTGGTGTTCGACGGGTACGCCACGGGTCTTCACGTAAAGGCTTCTAGGCATGGGCGAACCCATGCACTATTGCTCTTGATCTACTGTAGCCCAAAACCTATTTATTAGGTTGGGGAATAAGTTCGTAGCGTTTTTATATTTTTCTTTGTTTTACAACGATTTTTTTGCTCTTTGACGAAGTGTATAATATTCATTCGATAGAGCTCTTTCTACTCAACATTTTCGACACCTGCTCTTCTTCGCTTTTCATCGAGCCCAAAAAGCTGTTGAAGCAGCCCGGGACATTTGCAACGTATACGGAGAAGGTGTCGTAGACAGGTCTACAGTACGGAAATGGTTTGCAAAGTTCAAAAATGGCGATTTTGACATCGAATTGCGAAGAAGAGCAGGTGTCGAAAATGTTGCTTTTTACCTCCTGGATATTCCATTTCTAAGCCTCAAAAGTAATAAAAAATTAAATTACTCAAAAAAATGATTAGCACAGTTTTGTAGAGTAAAAAGAGCTCTATCGAATGAATATTATACACTTTATCAAACAGCAAAAAAATCGTTGTAAAACAAAGGAAAATATAAAAACGCTACGAATTTATTCCCCAAACTAATAATTTTCAACCGATAAACTGAATGTGTTTGACTGATATTTAATACTCTAGCTCTTCCTTATAAAGCTTTATTTCTATCTGTAACAATACCTACAATTGGATTTAACTACTCTAATTTTTGTAAAAATGATGCTTTTATAAAGGTCAATAAATGAAATAAGTATGAATAGAAGCATTATTACAATTAATAACTTTTAGTCAGCAATCACTATTTTTATTTTATTTACTTCCTTAAATTAATTTTTTCATTTTTCAATGTAAAAATCTATTATTTTCCATAATTTGCGACTTTTTTATGACCAAAATGAAAAACTGAAGTCGAGAACTAAATAAACGTTTATCTTACTTATACTGACCTCTATATAAAAAGTGATGATAGTAGAGAAACAGTATTCAAAGTTCGTGAATCAAAGTTTCTAAGGGAATGAAGAAATATTTCTTCTTATTTATAGCTTGTTTTTAAAACATTCTTCATAGGTACACCTATACAGCGGCATCTTTACAAATTTTATAAAATCGGAAAATTCATAAAAACGTTTGTACATCATTGAACGAAGGCTTGTATCGCTAAATTATATTATAAAATGTTAGGAAGCTTCCGCATATGTAACGCAATAATTTTTTAAATAAATATTTTCATAAATATTAACACCATATGTTTAGTATATTACTACTCAAATTTATAACACTCTTAATATAGTAAAGATTACAATTTTTTCTGCTAACATTTTGTGAATTAGAATTAATAGAAATGTCAAATTAAAGTATCTTCTATGCAATAATTTCTCGATAAACTATTCTACTATTTCACGAATTAGTGTATTAAGCACTAAATCGTATTTAAAAAAATACAAAGCTAATTAACTTTCGAAGTTTCTTTTTGCCTATTCTCAATTACAAAATGAAAAAAATAACTATGGACATTACGTTAAGTTTTTCTTAAAATTGTGTAATTTCAATATGTTTTGATTTAATACATTTCGTATCACAAGAAATTTCAAGTTTGTGATAAACATTCGAAAATAGAAAAAATGATACATTAGTATTTAATTATAAATACCACAATCATTTATATTATATCATACACTGCTATACAAATTTAGTGCATCACTTTAATACTATCAACAAGTTCATAATGTTGTTAAAAATCTAAAATTGCTACAGAAAGCGCAATAAAATGTAAGCATTTTACTTTTTCATGAAGGTAATCAATATTACTTAAATTAGTGCTCAAAAAGAATTTACAATTACGTCTCAATATCTGACAAAAGGTACAAGTTTTGACGCATAATATTGGAAAAATCTGATTATTCTCCGTCGAAATAAATCATACTTTTAATGAAAAAAGATATTCACAGAAATATCAACATTTTTATTGTATCACATTTTTTATGTGTGGTTTATATTTTTCTTGGTAGAAATATGTTTAGGTATGATGATACATATGACTAGGAGAATGTTTAGATATGATGTGTGCTGAAGATTTCTATGATTCTTGTTCTGTGAAATAACACTTCACTGCCAAGTTTCCAGTAAGCCAAGTAAACATTTTGCAAGGAATATGTTTCCAATTTTAGAACACTCTGAAAATGTTCCTAATTGATTTCTCAAGGCAGTTCAACAATTTATCACAGAGAAAAATATGTGTATTTAGTAGAAACATATAAAAATATGTCTTTCATATCTTTAAAATTTCATATTAAAATATATTAATATATTTGTAATCCTTTATTTTACAATATCAAAATAAGTCGTCTTATGACTGTGAATAAATGTATCTTAAAATGGTCATACAATAGTTTGTACTTAAAACTAATTGTGAATTATTGGAAAGTAATTGAGGCAGATATCAAGGTAAAAATGGTAATGGCTTTATAAAAGCTTGGGATGAAAGCAGAATTAAAGGAAACCGTTTACGGAGCACGATTTTAAAAAACATTATTAAAATTACATAAATCTTTAATATTTTTTGTATCTGAAATATATAAAACTGTAATAAAAGTTTATGGAGGAATACAAAATGTTAATATTATTTAATGGTTACATTTATCTAATTTTACGTATATTGCATATCTTGTTTTTTAAGTGAATCGTGCAAGTCTTAATAATTCATCACATTGCAACTCATTGTTCGAAAAAATGTTAAAAAGAGTTCACGAATTTAGGGATTTGCGAACTTGCAAACTTTGGATTTCGGATATTAAAAAATTTGGGAATTTAGGAGTTTAAAGATCTTCTACTTGGGAGTTTAAAAATGTAGTTATTTGAAAATTTCTGAATTTGATAAGTCGGTAATTTGGAACCTTGAAAACTTAAAAATTTGCAATGTGAATTGGATATTCGGAAGTTTGAAAATTTGATAGTTTTGGGATTTAGTAACTTTGGAATTTGTAAGTTTGAACATTTTAAAATTTGATAAATTTGAAACTTTTTAAGTAAAAAATTTAATAATTGCGGAGTGTAAAAGTTTAAAAACAGAGAAATTCAGAAATTTGAAAATTTTGAGATTTCGAAATTACGGAATTTTAGAATAAGAAGTAGTCAAATATTTGCTAAATTTCTAAATAAAGGATTTCATACACGGCGAAGTATCGGATTAGTGCGAATCCGGCCGTCCGAGGTCAAGCGCGGATATGCTTCACTAAAACGGGTATACGCGAAATGGCGAAATATCAGGAGTGAAATACTCCACAAATTCCCACAATTTACGTCAGCCCTGAGCATGAAAATGTAGACGTTTCTATAAACCGAAGTAATTTTGCCAAACTGCATCTTTTGAATACTGTTATGTTCACTTTAAAGACAAGTGATTATACTTTTCAGGGGTATGCACCGAAATTACAAAAATTATTGCTTGCAGATTGTAGCATACTTATTGGACCAGTGTCCAATAAACACGTTTTACAGTTATAATATGCCGAAAAGAAAATTACATTCTTTCGTTTGAAAAACGCAAAATTTAATAGCTAGATATAATTTTAATTGAAAAGCATAAAAAATACTCTGTTAGTTACTCCAGAGGGTTAATATTAACAACATGATCAAAGAGACATGTATTTGATCAATTAGTCATCACTCTAATGAACACTACACTGTTTAATCACAATTTTAATATAAAACCGGTTGAAATCAGGGGCTACATTTCTGTTTTGACGCAATGCACAACGTGATATTTAAATATTTTAGATGAAATTGATTACGTTAGTATTCATTTGCTTTGATGAGATGTAATCTTTACCTGTAAAATATATGTATAATTAAAAATGTCTCAGTTGAAGCAAAAGTTTAATATGAAGAAAAAAGAAAAGAACGATGTGTGTTGGACCGACACAGATTTTAAAGGCATGAGATCTTTAAAGAGTTTAATCTCTATGTACATGTATGTATTTCATGCTGAAAAGTGTGTGCAATGTATGTTTTATATTATTCGTGCCACTCATGATTGTCTTTTGTTTTGTTACTTCCCGGCGGGTACTTTTTCTATTGTGCTTTTGCTACTGCGATACATTTTATTTCATTAGGATCAAATAAAAGTCTCTGTGGAGAATGCGTAAATGATTATTAATTACTTCAGTAGCTTTTGTTGGTGTGAGCTGATTAATATATTGAATAATAAAATTCTAAAAAGTAGATGTTTTGTATCAAACTGGATCATTAAAGAAAATGTTATTAGACATACATGATATTTTTAAGTTATTTTGTTCTGTTTATTTGTTAGGAAAAATAACAATAGGTAGATGGTGGCTTATTATAAAAAATATTACAAAACTTTAGAAAAAAGGAACTAACTTTTACACAGTCAGTTTTGTTTAAAAGTAAATTTAATGGACAAGTTTGTTCAATTGTCACCAGTTTACTAAGACTGACCAAGGACACAATTTTATAAGCTATATTTTCCAGTTGTATCTGGAACTGGTTATTGGTGAAGGTAATACGTCGATGCCTTTACTGAATTTCAAAATACCAAGAAGTCGCCATATTATTCATAGATATATTATGTGATGTAAAATGCTACTAACGAATACTGCGAAATGTGTATAGCAATAGTCATTTTAGAAGTTGCAAAAAAAAAGATAAAGCGCAAACCTGTGCAAAACAGTCTCTTTTATCTCAAAGCTCTTATTTCCATATTGAAAGAACTATATAATGTGACATAATGTATTAAAAATTTATTAAAACCTTGAGAAATGCGGTTCAATTAACTTATGACAATTTTAAAGTTAGTAAACAAGTGATAATTTACCTAAACGTATACAACAAAATATAATATTAAGAAGAAATGATAAAAGTCATATTTGATAAGAAAACTTAGATGAATGAAACACGACTGCTTCTATGGTTTAAATGTTTATTGAAAATAACTGGAGATTTTTAATGGTTCCGGGAATTTACATCAATAAATACACATTTTCATAAAATAAGGACATTCTAAAAATCAAATGAACGATATTCCCAAAAATTAAAAACATTAATGAAGTGGATTTTTGTTCTGTTAGAGTACTAAAATATCACTGTGCGATATAAACATATTAACACCAATGCCAAGATTTACAGCTTGTAGGAATTACCTCACTGCTTGGTGGAGTAAACAAGTTGAGAAACACCTTAAATGAGAATATATTAACGAAGGAAAGTAATAATGTGAATCGTGTTTTGAAATATCAGAAATCGTTTGTTGAAGACTTTAAGCGTGTCTTATTCTAGGTTAAGAGGAGATTGTCCTTCTCGAGCGTTAATTTAGACGAGGTTGGTGAAAGGAACCAAAATGTGACACATTCAAGCTTTAATTTATTTTTCGTTATTAGAATTTTTATAAATTTTAATAAAGTTATTCGAAATTTGATTACTTCCGTATAGTATTCATGCGATGCAATTCAATTTTCAGCAGTGTATTTATTATAATTTTATCTCACTTTTGTTACATTTCATTTTAAAATTAAATCGATGTGTACAGTTTCAAATTTTTGTTAAAAATTCTAGTTATGTTAAACATTATGAGGCTTTTGACGAATTATGTGGTATAAAACTCATTAAAAAAGATAACAGAAGATAAAATGTAATCCCTAAAGACAGACTTTGTTCTGTGCAGGACTGGCTTAACTTTCAGAGGTTTCAAACATTTAACAAATTTTAATGCCTCCACACATATTAAATTCACAATACAGTCATAAAATCAAATTTCTTTTTTCGAAATAGCATTTTGAGATTTTGAAATTTCAGAAGTTTCGGATATTTGCAATTTTAGAACTTTAGAATTTTTTAATCCTGGGGCTTTGGAGTTTCAGAAGTATGTAAATTTGGGACTTTGGAACTTCAGAATTTCAGAATTATAGAACATTTTGAATTTTGAACAACGCAGGAAGTTTCAGAATTTTGAAAACTTCAGAATTTTGGGACTTTACAATTTTGTGGTTTTGAAATTTGAAGATTCTGGAATTTTTTAAACTGGGGATTATGGAACGTTGAAATCTTAGAACTTTGGGTCCTTGAAATTTCAGAAGATTAGAAATTTGCATTGTTGGAATTCCAGAAGCTTGGAAAGGGACTTTAGAACTTTAGAAGCTTGAAAATTTGAGACTTTAAAACTTCAAAAGATTGAAAATGTGAATTTTTGAAGGTTTGGAAAATGGTACCTATGGTAATAAAATTTTGTATGGTATCTCTTTTCTTGCAAGCTTATGTTGCTTAAGGTGTAACACCACTCTAGAGCCAGAAAAAGAGACCTACATTTGACAATTTATTTTGGAAATATGACAAGCGGAAAAGAATTTCTTTTCAGAGAGTTTATTTAACGCATATTGAAGTACGAAAAATAATTTTTTTTTTTAATTTTCGTACAAAATGGGGGCGACAGAGCCCATCGGTGGAAACAGCTTTTGTAAAAACACCGTCACGGTAGGACGGATTTCTCGCCATGTGTGAGACTTGGAATAAAAAATAAAAAAAATTTATAATCTATATACAATTGGTCTTGGTAGTACCTAGGGGTCTTTTGTTTAATCAATTTTTGTAGAAGTTATGCATGTTTTAAGAAACGAATCGACTTTTTGCATGAAAAATGTGCATTGAATTGTTTATAAAAAAAAAGTTTATATTCAATCAAAAAACGGCTACGTACTTCCAAAGAGAATATTGTTGTACAGCTACTGTAAAAATTTCAATTCGATCCATGCAATAGTCACCGAGAAATCCGTCCTCCCAGTATGACAAAAGTGGTTTCGAGAAAAACGCGTTTAAAGTTTTATGAACATTTTAATCCTTCAATTTCTTGTTTACCTCTAATCTGCGATTCCTGCACCATACATTTGGCGATTCTGGTCGATGTTCGCCTTCTCTTCTACCTTCCTCTACAACCGTTTGTTTTGTAGGTAACAGATGTACTTATTATTTTAAATGGTAAAAGTAATACAAAAGCCATGAATCGCAGCACGCCGCGTAAGTACACAGTGCGCGCTCTGAGAAGCTGCGGCAAAATTGATAATTGACTCTTTTAAAATTTGTTTTTCACTATAAATCAAATGGCACTCTGTTTCTATGACCCTAAAGCATCGTTTAAGCCAAAAAAAAAAGAATCGACTTTTTGAAAATCCTAGAGTGGTGTTACCCCTTAATAGTTAATCCCGTCTTAATTATAATTCATTAGTACATTATAAGAAAACTTACCAACTTCTCCGTTATCAGGTTCGTCGACGCTGTGGTAACTAGAAACTGAACCTGTACTAAAGTAAGTCGATTTCGCAGAGGTCGTAGAATAGAAACTGTCGAGCCTTTGTCTTCTTTCTGTTTCTGTTTCAAGAGTCAGACTTTCGCTTATTATTTCGTTATCATCGTAGCCTTCGAAAGAGTCATTCAGTATAGAGGTATTCCCATCTAGAGCGTCGTGAAAACTCTTCGATTCACTAATTTTGCTGTAACTGAATGTACACAAACATATTAAAAGACTTATTTCTATAAATTGTTACAATTATTACAGTACAAGTTACGATTTTTTAATAATTATTACAGTATAACTTACTATTTTTTAATAATTGATAATAGTGATATGATGATCAACCCTAGATTTACGGACGCTTAATGACCACTTATATTTAAATTGAAACTAAACTATAAAAATAAATAAATAATGGATAATACGTAAACCAACTTATACAATAATTCTTTATTTCAATGAAAGTTAACATCTTGTCAAAGGCTTATTATTAATTTTCGTAACTGAAAATAAGGAATATTGAGCTCCGTCATTTTGACGGATTCCGTAAATCTACTGTCAATTATTGGGTGGTACGAATATGGTGATTGTATGCGTAAGAATAAATAAAAAACTGTAGAATGAAATTTTGTTTTCGTTATTCTCAAGGAAATTAGTTTTAAATCTATTCCCCGATTTACACTGAAGGTAGGTTACTCAAAACTGTGTAAATAAAAATCGTGTACATCGAAATTATCGCCAACTATACCAGTAAACACAGTCTAAATTAAATCGTGCATGTCTCATTTTAATAAGAAAAATGCCTAAAATCCATTGCTGAAGGTTTCATAACAAAAAAAAATATAAAAGTTAGTTTTATTCTTGCACCAATATCGTCAAAATGTTCACTTTTACGAGTTTCTTTTCAATCGGTTATTTAAAAACTGCATAAAAACGAAACCGTGTAAATTGGGAGATAGGTGTATTTTCAATAATGTTTACACATGTCCGACAAATTCTTAGCAATCATTTTTTCAGATGTAAAGTTTTGTGTAAAAAAGTAATATTTGATATTTCAGATTTATATCTTCATGATGAATCATGAGTGTACTGTTTTCGTTACTGCACTTTGTATTTGTATATATTCTCTCCATTATCGATAAGCTTTATTAGACGAATTAAACTAATAAAATGTTAACGATACTTAACTGTTTAAGTATATCTTAAATAAAAATTAATTTTGCATTCGATGGAATATTGCATTTTTAAATTCAACAATAATTTACCTAAATTTATAATTTTTGAATTCAATATGAATTCAACTTCGAATTCAAGAATTTTAAACAACAGTGTTGTTGATGCATTTTAATTGTATAAGTGATTATGATTTTTTACTTACATATTTATACTTATAGTATAATTTTATACTTATAGTACAATGTGTAAGTATATGTATACAGTTTACTTATATCATATTGACGACTTTACAAACGTAAGTATAATAAATACATTAATAACTCAATACTATTACATACAATTTTTGTGTTAATTTCGAATTAATTGATACTGCATTTTTTATTATATGAATAGAAATTAATTTTGATTAGAATTTAACATTTAATATTAAGGTGCATAGCAACGATGATGATTCGAGTCATCAACGAAAGTGATAATTTATACATTCATCGTTGTAATGATTGACCACATTTTCGGACACTTTTGGACTTGGATTTGCCAGATAGGATCTTAATTACTTAACTGTTATTGTTTTTCATATCTTACAGATATCTTTGAATTTCTTTTTGAAACGATAACACCTTAGATTATATCAAATAAGATTGTGATGATCGACAATCTTAGATAACAGTTCAATAAACATACACGTTTCATAAAATTGAAAGAAAGGTTAATAACCGAATGTCAAAATTAATTTCTTCCTACTGAATATTTGCAGCTACCATTTCCAAGAATTTTTAATTAATTAACACGTTTGTTACGTTCGGGTTTTTCTTGGATCCGATTTATATGTCAGACGTATTCGAAGATTTCCGTGTACGCATGACTCACGCCATTCGTCTCAGGGTGCTAATAAGATTCGCCACTTACACAGTATCTACTTATACCGGATGTTCAGAAAAAAACATCTAATAGTGATATGGGTAAAAATGTAGAAAAAAGATTCGTGAATTTCATTTCAGGAAAAAATTATTGAAGCGGCGAGCTTTGAACAACATGAAAAACGCTGAGAGTTATAAATAATGAATAGGGTACGCAACTTTTATTACTCTAAATCTTCATTACATAAAAAATTTTTATTTAAAAGTTTTATTCAAACTAATAAAAGTTAGCTAATCTCACCAGCTAGATTATACTGAAGTGGGAACGGTGAAATGGATGATTTGGGTTTATGTCAGCTAAAAAGGCTGCTACACGATTACAGAGGCACAATGGTATATTATAAGTTCTGCCATTTACAGTCATTGCTGTGAAAATAGTGTGTGCAAGTATATTACCTGAGCCGTTTGTTTTAAAAGTCACCTAAGTCTACTTATGCTTAAATTGAGGTATTTAAGAGTTTGCGTTTCAATAAAATTAAAAATATACGTACACGATACGACATCAATGTATGTATCATACTCCTGAAGTGTATCTAAGAGAGTTATATTTACAATTCCTATTAAAATAATAGCAGTTCGTGGCTTCTTACCAAGAATGAACTTAAGCCACATTCAAAATTAACAACTAGATTTGTCATAAAATTTCAGAGTCCATTCGATACAATTTAAAATGCTTCAAATTGAGAAAACAGTATTCAATTTGTTTTATGTTTCATTGCAACACTTGAAAAACATCATTTATGAAATTCAGGAAATCTTCTGACTATATAAATTACGTAACAATTTACTGCTCATCTACACTTTGTGTATGCTGGAGGAATTTGAAAAAGTCATGGTGTCTCGGAGGTATGTATCAAATTAATACTAATTAATTATTGCATTAACTAATTAATAATTGATTGTAACTCCATCATCACTGCTTTCGAACATTTGAAAACCCGCTGTTTCTGACATTATCAATAATAGATTGAACTTAAGACCACTTTCAAAGTCAATTTTTCAACTATCAAAATAACGGTGAAAATTTATATATCCACAATTGTCGTATACTCTGGATATACTTAACCGCAAAATGTTTTTCATGGCAGTTAACATCAAGTGGAACATGTTACTGCAGTTAACATCAAACAAATCTACTTAGGCAACTTTCGAAATAAACGGCTCACCTAATTGATGTGACGAATGTTCAGTTTTGACGCACTGGCAATGCGGGACTCAACGTATAATTAATAATAACGCCGAATAGACCTATGGGCTGATTCTATAAGATTAATGTTGATCAAAGGGCACGTTAATCTTAAATAGTAATTCACGCATACGAGGTGTTTACGTTGAAATGAAACCTGGCACTGTCCGAAAAGTATGACATTAGTATAGTGCTTGTATGCTGCTTGAAACAGTAATGTTCTATAAAATATGTCAAGTGACAATATGTAGATACTATTGAATTATCAGGTCAGTCCCCATTTTGTAGAAAGTTTCTAGAATGCGTCTAGCTTGTCTAATTTTGAAAATTTACGATCTAACTCCCTTTGGTCTCATAACTGCATTAATCTTCTGTTCTTTGGAAACAGATGCCACTGTGTCACTTGAACATTTTCCTTTCTTACGATGGTTACAAGATTTCACATGAGGGGAGTCGCAGAAAGAGAGAAAGAAAAATTTATCGGCTTACGTAACAAAATCTTAAACTTAAGTGCCGACAGTTTATATCGGCACATTCGTTGTCAGGAATAGATTACTGTTCAGGTATTTTTATTTACAGGAAAAAGAAACGAATAATGGTTACGTTCATTGGTAAAATAATTTTGGCGACATTGTTCTACTCTCTAAATTCGAATTAGCGAAAATTTCACTGATTTACTCAGTGACCCAGTTTTGTATTAGTTTTCGGTGGTGTTCACTGTTAACTCAATGAATTCCTCGTCGAAGTAGAGACAGTTGAAATGTCACTGACGGGTTAGTGAAATGTGCTAGTGAAGCCAATTTGAAACTGCAAGCAACTGTCACGCGACCAGCACAACTTTAACCCCTTGTCATACTTTGACGAGTCTGACTCGTAACGCATTCACAGTTAATAAATCTTACTCGAATTTCTAATAAATTTTGATTTGAAGTTTAAGTACAATTATAATTGGGTAAGTATGCAGAATAAGGGAGCCATCTCCGATTTCGGTGATTTTGAAATATGTCGTCAAACACATAATACTGAACGACTTTTTCCTATACATATAGTAGCCAGAATTCTCCATTATTTTGTATATTCAAAAACATATGTGAACCACAATATTGTCACAGCTACGTAATGTTTAGGTATATTATAAATCATGCAAACCCATATCACATCAGGATAATGTAGTTGTCACATTCCTGTGACACGGATGGGTCAGTGTAAATTAAAATTGCAAACACGTTTCAGAATTTGGTGGGCTTTTGACCCTCTGTATCATTGGATTTAGGGTAACTGCACTTAATATGGAACAACAATTAATATGGAACAACACTTAATATGAAATATCGCAGTATCTCTGTAAATAAATAGTAAAATCTATCAGTGACCATATCAAATACTTCGTTATAAACAAACAATAATTATATTAATATATAAGTTTCTGTTGAAAATGTGTTGTGCGAAACATTGTTGTGCTTCGTAGTGTCTAAAAGTTTATAAAAGACAAGTTAAGTAGTTAATCTTCTTAATTTTTCTTTTACATAATTTACCATTAAATTTATTTTCATCTTACGAAAATTCTAATTTCCTTATTAAAATACGTATGTACGTAATATGGAATACGTTGATTATGCGTAATGCGGAACATGTTCCTTATTAATATTGCATAATATTCTAATATGATAATATCTTGAGATACATTAAAAAAGAATCAATTACACTTGTTTATTTTTCTTTTATTAATTTTTCACAATAAAAATGAAGTTTACTTAATTTCCTTTATAAATTTCTAATTTGTTTCAGAATCAGTATCTCTTTTTCAACTCAACGTTTTTGATAGTTTTTACATTCTTCACCGTAATTTCAAGACACTTAAATTTTAGTATAATGAATCATTAACATATTCATATTCATTAACTTTGTTAAGTTTTAATATTAGTTTCGTTGAAAAGAAAGGAGTTCCATGCTACCTACAGTTACCCCATACATATTTTGAAAGTACAATAAAGAAATTAATAACACTTACTTTTAGCTATTTCATTCATGTATCCTTTCATTTAAGAGATAAATACTGAACATGATATTAAATGAAGCATTCAGTCTATCAGGAATATCAATAAATTTTTTTAAATACAAATTTCGCTTAACAATGATTAAAAAAATATTCCATAAGTCCATACATCGGAATGTTTTTTGGATATCCCTCCAAACTTCTGAGGATTTTGTGACACAATGAAATGATACAATAGTCGTATTTATGCTAAACTAGAAACGTGTACAAATTTTATGTTACAGTCTGTTCCACAAGAGCGTGGACGCGATATCTAAGTGCAAGTAAATCTTTTCTGTAAAAAGGTTGTATAGGTCGAAAGTACATTTAAAGAACTAATACGCATTTGCTTAATAATGGGTCCAATCGCCACCGTTAGCGATTATTCCTGGGCATACTTTCAACCAGCTTTGCAGCGTATGAGACAGGAAGAGATCTGCGTAATTCTCGAATACGGTAAACTAGCGTCTTCAATTTTAAAATACGCTTTCCTCGGAGTTTGTACGTCATGAGAGACCAAACATTTTCGATTGGATTGGCATCGGGGGACTGAAATGGCCAATCCAACACGTTGACACCATTCGCTGTTTTCCATTCCGTACTTCGGTGTTTGGAATCGTTGTCCTCTTGAACTATCCAATGGTCTCTGGTTCTTTTAAACCAATGTTTCACCGATGCTAAGATACCCCTTTGGTACAGTTTAATCATCTTCTGGGCATTTAAATTATCCGGAAAGACGCATAAAGTTCCGAAACCCCGCCGCACTAAGTTCCGTAGCTCGCTTCGAACCTCGACCAGGGAGATCATCGACACAATTTGTCTCTTTATAACCTTGCATACACTTATTTACAAATTCGCGAGACTTGTGCAGATATCTTTCTGCATTTCTAACATTCATTTTTGGCCCTTTCGGGTGTTGGCACAAGAATACTGCTTCGAATCATTTACCGTATACGGCACTCATCTCGAAATCACTTGAACTTTTCAGTGACAGAAATGATATTAAGAGAATTGAAGGGCTATTGCGTATTAGAGAAGACATTGTATGTTTGGACTGACGCAATCTTTGCTGTATGGGTATCAAATTTCAGATATCGCATCCACGCTCTTGTGAAACAGACTGTATTTATGCAACATAAGAAATATTTACTTTCATAATGACTTTAGTACCGAAATTCAGCTAAAGATTTGAGCAAGCAAAAAGATTTACATACAGGGTGTTTCATTCTTTTACCGCTAAACTTTATTAACATGTTCTATTCGTAAAAATAAAAGGCAAGTTTATATCAACAAGGTTTCAAGCACTTTATTAAAAAGTTATAACAAGAATACAAAGTGTCAAGTGACTGTTTTGTTGTTCGATATTACTTCCAAGGTGTTTTATTTTTGTTCGTATAACTTTAAGAGAATATTTTACAAATAAAAAAGAGAAAAAATGTCTTTATGAACATAGGCTCTTGAATACATTATTAAAAGTTATTAAAAAAAAACAAAGTCAATGATTATTCGTATAATATGGTGAAGAAGAAAATTATTCATTATCATTGCAAATATTCTTCATAATCATTCAACAAAACATTTCAGAGTCTATGTTTATTTAACATGTTTTTATGATATATATTTATAGAACATACTGGCAAAGTTTGACATGCAAATCTGGAACGTACTGTACGTGGCGTCGAAAAACAGTGCAATCTGAAGACTTTTGTACTTTTGTTATAATTTCTCAATAAAATGTTTACAAGTCTATGTTAATATAAAATCTTTTCTTATCTTTGATTTTTATTCTTATACAAAATTGAGACACACTGTATATAACTGTCTATCGATTGGAAAATGCAAGATGGTAATTCGTGCAGCTTTAACGTAACATTTTTTGTAAACGTCAAAAAAGCTAAACGAGTCCGACTGCTGTATGTATGAAAATTATTTATAAATATTATTATTCAATATAAAATTAAATGCTCCAAGGTCGTCTACATCGGAAGAGCCTCCTTCATTTTGTATTATACTCTTCATATTTAACATAGAACCCATTGTACCGGAGACCAGAGTAAGATGATAAATTTCTTAATTTTTAATTTTTGTAATTTCTGTTGAAATTTATTACTTAACTCTGTGAGACACACGATTTTAAAAGAAATAAAAACCCAAATTGTACAGAATTTTTGTTATTATAAACAAATGAAAAAAAACGTTCATTTCAATTATTTAGTATAAAACCGACATCAAATTTCCGAGGTCGATTAAAATATATCCTACCATGCTTAAAAGGCTAAACAAAAAGTTGAAGAGACTCACCTAACCCCAAAGAGTTAATAACCCTATACTAAAATATATTTTGAATTTTTTTGGATATAATATTGCAAATGGAAATACGAGGAAGGTATACACAAAATAAATTAAAGAATATCTATTTGGAGAAATTAAAATATATCAGTATAATTCACCGTGGGTCAAATGCTATCTGGGATATATTGATACACGTGTAAAGTATCTTACAGTAACTTTTGAATATTATTTCAATTTCTGTACCCTTGAAAGGAAAGCTATATTAATCTTTTCCACTCGTATTTCCCCGTGGAGTCACCAAACGACGCGAGCATTCCACCCGTATGTCCCCGTGGATTCACCAAAACTATAGAATCAAATATTGTCTGAGTTGTGGCATCTTTTTATTATAGCCATTTATTATATTATATACACATAATAGACATTATTTCCCCTGTAATTAATGTTTAAAATGTAAGGAAAAATCATTAATTTGAATAATTGAAGAAATCGTTCTGCAATTGATTTTCGAATCGAATTATATACTCTAATAAAAAATTTCATAATAGATTTTGTATTCTTCCGTCCCAATTTTATTTAAAATAAATATGAACTAAAGGGTTTGTGAATGTTATACAAACAATAGGTCAAAAGAAGCATATAAAAACTCATTTTTCTTACATTTTACGTTTGGAGTATGATGACAGTAATAAACCAGAAATTAATGCCGAGTGGTTGCATAGCAAAAAAAATACAAGTGGAAAGGGTTAAAATGGAGAATGTAGAATGCACCCCCGCAGCTTATATCCTAAGTTATCATGTTTTGATGATATCAACAAATGTTTTCTTAACATAATTAAAAGAAATGAGACCATTAAAAAAAACTGAAACAAACCATTACACTGTATCAACATATTCCAGAAAGAATGTATCAACTTATCCCATAAGAAGTTATTATAGAAACATTTTCATGTAATAATATGAAGTATATAAACTAAGTAACAAGACGTAATTAACGTCTTTTCGAATGATTCAATGCTAAATTAATTCAAGACATAAAGTTTTATATACTCCGTCTCTAGACGCATTGAAAAATCAACATAAATTATACTTTTTACATATAAACGATACTGGTTGCATTACAACTACTAGTTAGTAATTAATCAGTGTCGCCTAAGTCCATTCGTCAGTTTGTTTTTGTTAACTATAATAACATGTTCCACTTGGTGTTAACTGTCATAAAAAACATTTTGCGGTTAAGTATATCCAGAGTATATGACAATTGTGGACATATAAATTTTCGCTGTTATTTTGATAGTTAAAAAATTGACTTTGAAAGTGGCCTAAGTTCAATCTATTATTGATAATGTCAGAAACAGCGGGTTTTCAAATGTTGGAAGGCAGTAATGATGGAGTTACAATCAATTATTAATTAGTTAATGTAATAATTAATTAGTATTAATTTGATACGTACCTCCGAAATACCATGACTTTTTCAAATTCCTCCCGCATACACAAAGTGTAGATGAGCAGTAAATTGTTATGTAATTTACATAGTTAGAAGATTTCCTGAATTTCATAAATGATATTTTTCAAGTGTTGCAATGAAACATAAAACAAATTGAATACTGTTTTCTCAATTTGAAGCATTTTAAATTGTATCGAATGGACTCTGAAATTTTATGACAAATCTAGTTGTTAATTTTGAATGTGGCTTAAGTTCATTCTTGGTAAGAAGCCACGAACTGCTATTATTTTAATAGGAATTGTAAATATAACTCTCTTAGATACACTTCAGGAGTATGATACATACATTGATGTCGTATCGTGTACGTATATTTTTAATTTTATTGAAACGGAAACTCTTAAATACCTCGATTTAAACATAAATAGACTTAGGCCACTTATAAAATAAACGGATCAAATAATATAATACAAACATCCCGTGCTATAGCTACATATACATAGTGTCCAGAAAATATCACTATATTAACTTGCCGCTGTATTAATTTGTCCCAGTCTTCCCTACTCACAATGGAGGTTTTCCAAGTGTTAATAAGTGAGATTTGAATAAAACTCTTGCAGTACGTAGTTGTCGGAAAAACAATTAACCCATATTTCTTTATCGACAATTATCCATATTTATGAAGTTAATACAGCCCTTGAAATCAAGGATCGTAAACCCATTTTTCACGATATCTTGAAATTTTTTTATACTACAAAAAATGTTGAATATGAAAATTTGTTGTTTTTTAGTAGAAAATTTGGCTGCGCAAACGGTTTTGCAAAATATATATTTACTTAACGATTGTAATAAAAGTTGACGTTTTTTTTGTTTTTCGTGGGTAAACCATCATACTGCTTTGCTCTAATTCTATTTATCTAATGTATTATACATATTTACATTTAAAAAACAAATGCTAACTTCTATTATAATATTTAAATAAATCAATATTTTTGAAAACAGTTTACGGAATCAAATATTCTGCTATAAAACAAACAATTTGCATATACATTTTTTGTGTTATAAACAGTTTCCCAGATATTTAGAAAAATATGTTTTCAACCATGTTTTAACCCCCTAAATATGGATTCCTGTCGATTACAAAAAATGTGGATCATATATCTCTTCGATTGTCCTGTGTACGTTTCATTAAAATCGGTTATTGACCTTTGGGAAACTTCTCTTGTAAAAAAGCGTTAGTAAACTTGATCAAAAGTCAACTGTTTTTGAAATACAAACATTTCTTTGTTAGTTTTTGTTAGTATTTGATCGATATATTTTTTGTAGGAAGATTACACACACAATAATTATAGCACAATCGATATTTTGAAGGTTTCTTCAAAAGATTTGGAAGAAGGATTCGGGAAAAGTGATTCCATAATATGAAAAAGGTGAAAAGGGTATTATAGTGATGACGAAACGGCAAATATAACATTTAAGATGAAATATAATAATAACATAGATATTAGAGAGGTGCATAACTATAGCACCAATGAAATTACAACATAATAGCGATATTAGATGATGATGAAATGATTAAATTATAATTTTAATGAATGAAATGGAAAGTATCAATAATAAGTGGGTCCTTCTTCCTTCTCTATTATTTCAGTCGCCTCACGACTAGTTTTCTTAAAATTTCATCGTTAATTTCAATCCTCGATTCGATAACAACTTCTTTTAACTGTGAAACGCTTGAAAATTTTGTACGTAAATATGTCGTTCCATAATGTCCCATAGATTTTCCATTGGGTTGTAATCTGGAGCACATACTAACCACTTTAATAAATCAATGGTAAGTGTCTCAAACCACTGTATTGTTGTTCGACTTCTGTACTATATTGGAGCATTATCTTGTTGGTACGTCCAACGAATGTGGTTTTTCGAATGAATAAATAACAACAAATTGTTCTACAGGATTTCAATGTACTCCGAACTATTCATTCTGGATGAAGGAAACACTAATTCTGCCTTGCCGCCGGAACTTAACGTAGCTTACACCATTAACGATCCACCACGAAATTGCGTTTAGAGAAGTACTTGGGATCTTTTCGGAGGACTCTCCAGTAAGAATTAAACCCATCACGGCCGTCAAGATCAAACTTCTTTCATCGGAAAGATTACCTAATAAAGGTCATTAAATGAGCCGTTCACTGCACAAATTGATTAACTGCACTTTTTGAAAAATCTTAAATTTAAGCGTAAAAGCACTTGGTATAATCATAACTTTTTATATTTACACAAATTTTCCCAAACATAAATGGTTAACACCATTAAACGACTAAAATATTCTTTTGGCCACTGAATAATAAAGTACATTTATTTTTACATCTTTGACGATAAATATTTGGTTATTCTTTCTTCTAATTTAATATCTTTTAGATGAAAGCTACATCTGTATTCATGCATTCTACAAAAATTCGAATTTATATTATAAAAGGAATTTCAAAAACCAATGCACATTATTTCATTGCTTTTCTCCGTTTTTTATTTTATGGAGTTAATCGATTTGTGCAATGAGAGGCTCAAATGGAACACAAAGACATAATGTTACCTTTTAACTTACTGATATTTAATATCATCCCAATTTCTATTCATGATTTCGCACGTTCTCACTATCACTATTTTATGGCATTTAGAAAGTACAGGTGCAGAAATTAATTTTTGTCTTACAATTTTTTAACTGCGTTTAAAGACATGCTGAACTATCCAACGTAATACGTTAAGTCCACACTCCTGTGCAATTTCTCAACTTTTCAGAGATTTGCTTCCACCTTTAATAATTTGCCTCACAGTACGTAGGGACACTTTCTTTTTAAGTCCTCCATTTTTATTTTTCCATATCCCGACGAATTACTTAAAAAATTCGTCACAGCTTTATGAGATCGACTCAACTTACGTGCAATTTCTCGAATTATCATTTCTTCTTCGCTGTATGTACGTGCTAAAATGTATGCTAAAAGTGCATCTTGTTCTGTCTCACGTCAGCAAGATACGTGCCATGTTGCATTATATAATTTAACCAGTTAACTGAGTTTGACGAGTATACTCATCATGGAGAAGTGGCAGGATTTTGTTTCATGACGAGTATACTCGTCATGCGTAAAAAGTAGTGACCATTGTATAATACAAATAGCCAATACAAAAGTAATAATACTTTTAAATTGTACTTGACTATTAAATTGTAATTTTTGTGAAAAACGAAACACATTCTGAAATTTCAAGATGTTTAGAATATTTTGAGGCCAGGCCGGAATAAAACAAACAAATAAAAAATATGAAAAATTTGAGATGAACTCATGCGTCCCAGCATGCACCGGCTGAAACAGCGTATGAGTTTGCATAACGAATTTGTTTATATCTCTCAATCCGGGAATTTTGACGGTCATTCTGTTATAAATGTAAGATTAGGAAGGAATCGCGTTACTAGTGTTCTATTTGCAAAGTCCCATTGTGTGTATTACCCTGTTTCGGTGAATACCAATCTACGACAGGAATTGAAATTTTTTACTTTATATGTATTACTCTTGCGTTTTTCGTTAATTATGTAATATATGTTAAATAAATAAATAAATATTAGTAATAAAATTGGCAATTTTATAAAATAAATATATCTTTTTGATGCAAAATTTTAACAGCGACACTTACTTTGTGCTTGACGAATATACTCGTCATCGATCGATTTTCGCGACACACAGAGGTGCGCACTTTCAAAACGAAGCGCCACAGTTAACTGGTTAATTAGAAAAATCTGTGTTTCTTTATGATAGACAGACTTGAAGTGTAATTAAAATAAAATTGGTGCTATAATTTTGCATCAATCGTATAACTTTTTTTGACTGCGTCTTGATATCTACGAAACTACAATAACTTCAGTAAGTTTCCTCTGAAGTTCAATATTTTTCACATTATACCAACTTTCATCGAATTTTTATTTTGAATTTAAAAAGTTTTAGAAATATTGGTGGTGTTGTAGTTATGCACTGCAGTTTCGATGTACTATAAGCACGATGGGTTTAATTCATTTTGTAACGTGATGTAATGTGAAAGAGCATTTACATACGTTGTTTGGTCAATGGTGGATCGGAGATGGTAAACTAGTTGCATATCCTGATTTAAACCCTTTGGACTTGTTGTTATAAAGAAATTTGAACAGCAAAGTATATTCTTCGTCGATAAATGTCTTAAAAAATTTACATAATCTAATCCACCGTGTAAAAATAATTTAACGCAAACGTTTGTTGACATTTTTTCTTGCCGACGTTTGTTGCAATTTTCAAGAGAGTTTGCGACTCGGTAAGAAGAGGATGTCAAACGTAGATGGAAATGAGAGGGAACCATGTTAAACAACTTCTGTAAATATTAAAAAGCAAGTTGTAAGTCAATCATGATAGTGACGTATAAAAATGTTCATATAATAGAAACTGCTGATTTTTCAACGTATGTTTTCTAATCTTACTTATTATAGTACGACATGTATATCATATAAATATTGAATAATTTTTTTAAATAGGTTGAAATTATCGACTTGCGTCATATGTTAATATTTTCAATAATAAAATTTCAATAGCAGCCACTACAATTAACATTATATGTTCAATATATTAGAGACTCAATAATACATTTAACACACACCCGTCTCTCAATTTATGCGGCACCTTTACGCGAATAATTTTTTTACATACAATTGTATGTAAATTAAACTATTTAAGTGAATTTTTTATGCGCGATATTAATTTACACGGCTAGAAAATATATTTTCCTGAAAGTTTTAAAACTAACAAGTGTATACAATAACTTATTCGGTGACGTTGAAATGCGTCAGTGTAGTATGAGATAAGGGTAATAGTACATTATGCTAGTCATCGTACGTGTATTTGTATAAAAATACATTGACGGCAATATTGTATTTAAATATACGGACGTTAGAATCACTTGACCTTCACAACAGTATATTATTCAGTACACAAAAAAAGGAACGTTCTTATCACACTGAAATACATTTGTGACAATTAAAAAGGGAACGTTGATTATTTTAAATTGCAGTTTGAATTACATTTCGAATTAGTGACGTTAGTAATAGTTGAATTATTAGAGACAGTGAAATAAAACTTTCTTTTGTTTTCGAAAACGTACTCATCGTTTTTGTTACGCAATGTGAAATGAATATGTATTTTTAAAATTTATATTACTATCTTTAATTTCAGTTTTTTCTTTTGTACTGACAGAATTTATATGCGATTTTTACACGTATCAAATGAATCCACGTGGAACGGATACTTTGCGTAAATTGAGGAACGAGTGACACCAGTTTTAATGTGTCATCAGATCATTCCAAAAGGCAGCTGCAATGTTGGTAAAACGATACTAACACGTTTCTGCTAAACCATATTATATCTACTAAAATAAATATCCTAGTTGTCAAGCAATTACGGGAGCAGTTATGATAATTGCAATTTCTTTTATATTTAGACAATGTAAAATTATTATATAACTAAATTTATTCAAGGCGGTCAAATTTCTACTTTTAGGTAAAATAATAAGAATTTACATTTGTGAAAGAAATAAATTTAAGTTAATTAAAATCTGTAAATGTTTACAATGTCCAATATTAAACAATATTCATGGCATGTCCTAGTCATTAGTTATTATTGTTTTAAATATTAAATCAGTTTAATTATTTTCATTATTTAATGAATAAAGAAAATTGTGTTGTTTGCGTTTCAACTGAATGAAAAGCACGAGCTTGTTTTGTGTGGAGCAGTGACACCACTCGGACACGAAATGAATGAACAACTGCTTCAGGATAAATGTATTCAATTTATTTACAAATGAAAGTTTCTCTTGTAGCACTAAAAAAAAACACCTCGTAACTACGAACTCTATAATTTTGAACTGAATTCGTTGAGAGCTGACAAGACAATCTAACCAAAAGTTTAAGAGGAATGTTTACGCTAAAAATTAAAGAATGTAGTGGGATCGATATGCTATTGGGGGTTGACAGGCGACTTGGTTACAATTAACGATTGGATTGGTTAAAAAATATTAATTGAATGGGACAAGAACCGCCCTGGAAATGATTTGTAGAATGAACATATCTTATTTATAAAAAATTCATTTAATCAATTATAATGGGTTTTTCTTCTGAATTAATTTTGGTACATGAAACTTTTCGTTAATAATTAAAAATAATGAAGCGACTGTTTTAAAAGCGTTTACTGCTGTAGAAACATCTTTTTCTTTTGTTTCCTTCGATTTTCTGAAGAATTTCTGTGACTTTATAACATAAGAATAATGACTGACCCTTTGCACTCGAAAACTCATACAATTCGGTTTAATACAATACTTCGATATCAGTACTTCTTAACTAAATCTATAGTCTTTACGTATGATATGTAGACATACTGAAACAAATCGAATTGGTAATTAATAATTAGAGAAATAATAACGTTAAAGAAATTCATCGAACTTTTCAATCAAGTAGCTTTATAGTCGTCATTTGTCAATATCAAAAATGCCTCCGAGTTTATAGGTTGATGGTATACTATCAAATTTTAGGATATATAGATATTACGACAACTTTAAGAATAAGCGAAATTATATCTTTGTACAGTTGTTAATAACATAAATGTGTAAAATAAAGAATATATTTACTTTAATATAATAAATATTAGTAATGTAATAAATTCATTTATGCGTTTAATAATTCGGTCTCGT
Organism: Megachile lagopoda; assembly: GCA_036983795.1. Classification (NCBI taxonomy): domain Eukaryota; kingdom Metazoa; phylum Arthropoda; class Insecta; order Hymenoptera; family Megachilidae; genus Megachile; species Megachile lagopoda. The sequence goes on from CM072786.1 coordinate 610,918, forward strand.
GTGAAATTGCATCTGTGACAATAGCGTTTAATAACTGATTAATGTCATATTACCACGTATGAGTGGAGAAATATATTAATTAATTTGAATATTTAAACAAAATTAATAAGAAATGTGCTGAATTTGACATATCTTTTATTTAATAAATCTAAAACAACTCTACTATTTAAAAAATTATATAGCATTAATTAATTAGGACTTTAACAAAAGTCCTTTGATTGCTTTGATATATATACAGCTTTGATTGCTTGAGACATTATAAAAATTTTCACTCAATTGTTAATAACTGGGACTGGTTTAAGCACTAGGATATGTACCTTATAATATTATGTTTCGATGCCAAATTTCTACGTTTGATCATAAACATGAAGGTAGTACCAAACAATCTCAAAACCTTTCTATGCGAAATCTTAGAAAAATGTTCAAATTTTTGTTCTTGTCCCTGGCACAAATAATAGAAATAATTATGCCATGAAAAGGGTTATAGAAACACCTAGGATGCCAAATGATAAGACTACATCATTAAATCATGACCCAGGAAATAGTATATATTTGTGCGTTTAAGTGAGATGCGAAAATGAAGAACAATTACGAAGACACAATTAAAAAATCTAGATTGGCAGCATTTATAAAAGAAAAGTTTTGAGTGCTGAGTTTCTCTTATCACGTTACCTACTAATTAATGTTAATATCTGTTCCCTTTCATTTGTTTATTAATTTTCAATTGTATGTCAATTAGTTTGTTTGATTTATGATTGTTTTATAAACTACGTAATTAGAAGGAAAAAAGTAAAGTGGAGAAAAAAAGGAAATTGAGAAGGAATGGAATAAGATGTTCCAAATAGTAAAAGTGCCATTTCTCGTTATTGCATGTATGTGATTATAAATGTTCATAACTTCACAATTTAATTAATAATGGTGCAGATCAGATCAAAGACTGAACAATTCTAATACTGAAAAATACATATATTAATGTAATGTAATAAGAAATAATTATGAAAAAGAATAATCAGTAGGTACACATTTTTATTCGTTAAACATTAACTGAAGTGCCTTTACATAAAATTAATAAAAAATGACTGAGATGCTAATAAGTAAACGGTTTAGCCGGAATACATAAAGGAATAATCGTGAAACACTCTAAATTTCATCATAATATTAGCGGAGTTATCATAATGTTAGAATCATTGAGACGAAAACATAATTCCTAAAATTTATTTAACATCTTAGTACGGAACTTTTATTTTGACATTACTGTCAAAACAGTTTCGTAATCGTCTAATAATAACAATTATTCCCGTTTTTTTCAGTAAAATCATTAAAAATTAATACGTAAGAAAGAAAGGATCTATTGTGTAACAAAAAATTTGGTTTGGAACAAAATATTAGATAAGTAATTTACATTAAAATTCAAATGAAAATAAACTAAAGAGGAAATTAGTATTTCAAGAAAATTATAATCTAAAGTGTACGCTTTTAATGACGGAAGTATCTGACGATAATTCAAAGAGCAGTGCATAAATAATTATTTAAACATGATAAGCCATTAAGAAGAAGTGGTTGAGTGCAGCTGTACCAATTGCAAAGGTGACGGAGAGTCAGACTACTAGCGATGAGAATTGAATTATGTACTTTGATAAATCGAATCATTTCAAAAGTTGAAAATACACAAATTTATCCCATTGCGGACTGAATGTATTAGCATTGATGCAGCATACAATTGAAAGCCTCGAACAGTATTAACCGATACGTTTGAAGTCAAAAGAAGGTTTTAAAAATCGTTATTTTTTGCAAGCATTCAAATATCTTTGAAAAATAACATTTCATTTATTTCAGAAATAACATTTTATCTAAAAAATAAGACCTAAAATACTGTTTACAATATTTTAATAGTAAAAACAACATTTCACATGAAAGAAATATGTTAAATTGCTAAGAACTTCAAACTGTTCCCGATAGAATAAAAAGGACATAACCTAAAAGCATAATTAACAACTGTGGAAATGAAAATTTATTTGTGCAAACAGGACACATAAACATCAATAATTAGCTACTTCCGTTATCGGTACTCCTTCAGTTATTCAATTTCATAAAACGTTCCGAACTATTTGTTACAATAAATTCTGTATATAATAACATAAGACATACCGCGAATTCTGAAAAACTCTACTTTTCTAAAAACACTAAGAATGTGTACCACTTATAAAGAACCAATTTTAAATAAACATATTAAATGTTAAAATTAATTAAAAATTAATTTAAAATAATTAAAAATAAAATATTAAAATATGCGAGTGAAAATAATTATAATATCAAAATGTCAATTAAAATAAATATAATATTAAAATACAGAAAAATGTAGGAAGCAAACATAATGTATGCTACGTCAATAAATTCTGCTTTTCGTTGTTGTTATGTGAACTGTGATTATTTTTCAAATAATGTTATAAACAATTTTTCACGATATTTTTGGTCAACTGTTATATGCATATAAAAACTATGAAACTTTTCTTCAAAAAGTTTTCTCCTATTTATGGCTGTTTCTGATAGCCTGTTGCAAAATAAAAGAAAACATGTATCTCTTATTTTTTGGTTCTCCTACTGCTCTCGTTGTTAGTTTCATATTATGTTCATAATTATATATTTACTAAAAATGCATGTTGATTTGTATTGGAAAGTACTTTTGATTTCTAAAAGTGTAAACGAGTTCATTTAAAAGCGCCGACGGTACTGAACTCGAATGACCTTGAGTATCTCCATAATCATTAGCAAGTCAGAATTTTGTTTCGCTTGTCCGCAGACATTTGGGCTACATTCCAGACAGACGTATTCTATTCTTGCACCCAGAGAAAGTCTAACGTGTTTGTGTCGTAACAAACGTGTTAAGTGAGTTACCTTATTTACCAGAGAAATATTCATAAACGCAACGGAGATGAATAGCAATGAATCAATTCAACTTATACTTACGTAAGTAATCAAGTAATCAAATTATATCGAATATTAATACCAGAATTACCGGCGTCAAATGAACACTTACTTTTAAATTGAAAATGCAGTACAAAAATGAGTAATTAAATACTGAGATATCAACTAATATACGCATTCTTTATCGTAACAAAATATAAGTCATTTCAACAAAAAGATGGCAACAAAATTTTGTATTATGGAATGTGCAACTTGAAACCACTTATTTTGAGTGATTGATAGTTTTAATTTTAAATTTGATAGTGATTATCATAATGTAGCAGGTAATGATGGATACATTAAAACAAGTATTATATCTAAGCGAGTTTATATAAGCTTTGCTACTTTGTTTTTGTTAATATAATATTTTTAGAGTGAGTTGATCGCCGCGGTGGTATATCAATGATAAATGGATTAATAAACTTACCGGTCTAAATCATCACCACAGCTCCTCGAGTGTGATATCTGCGACTCTTTCGTGTACTCGCTGTAAGCCTTACCATTACCCAAATTTTCAACAGATGGTACTCTATCGCAGGGCAAATAAGATACTTTGCCTCTGTATGTTCTTAAGCCTATCAGCCGGGCGATTGTCCACACAGTGAATCTTTGACCACCAATCGCTCGTAAACGTTCACTTTCAATGTCAATATCGGCCAGCAAACCCCAGCCGACGGACAGAAATGAAAATAGGATTTGATTCCTGGTCTCCACACGCACCAGATCCATACGCGCTTTTTTGAATTTTACGACGGATAAAGCGCTAACAAGAAGTGGGTTGTAATCGTATGGCTCCCTGAAACAAGATATGATACATTTATGTAGAATGATATGAGTGATCGTCAAACAATATGTATATTTTCTACACTTTACGAGTTTTAACGTTTAAACCGTTTGTTAAGAACATAATTTATTATTAACCATTTGTTTGTTAACTCAAAAGGCCGAGGTATCAGCGATTTACTCGAATTTTAGTTTCTCGATGACCAATACACTGTAATGTTTTCTACTTGCAAGATAACTGATACACGTCGATTTTTATGAAATTTTGTACAATTATTATTTATAAAACCTATCTAAGCACATAACCATAATTCGTTGATGCCCGTTTTTTACTTCAAGGGAAAAATCAACCCTTTTATTCGAGTCATTCCATGTAATTGTTTGTAAATCATAAACGATTGAAGATATTAAAAAATTTTTTAAACGAAAGTTACACTGTTCTTTAAATCTTAAAATTTCTATAAAAGGTTTTTGAAAAAAATAATTTGTTTCCAAAATTAAGTTGCTCGATCTACATTCTTTTTTAAACTTTAATGTTATGTTACTATGAATATCAATTTTTTTTACAAATTCAACTGTGTATTACAGTATGTAATTATTGTAATTATTCTACATACAACACATACTACTTGCCACCTTAGATTTCGTATATTTTTTATATTTGCTATTAGTTCAATCTACAGTTGCAATGTTGATAACCTTTGATGAAAACCATTTTTACATATGCTACGTAGTACATTTACACGATTATAAGACTGCAATATAATTACACATAATGTACGATAGCGGGAAGCACAAGAGGAAGCATGGGAGAGGTATTATAATGTACTATAGTAACGGTTGAAAATAGTTTATTCGGTGCACTTATTACAGTAATGAAATTCTTCGAAAAAGTGCTTGAATCATAAGTGTTTGCAACAAGCACAACGAACTGTAGCTAATCTCCCGCATACATCATGCTTATGAATTTCGCTAGCGTGTTTTATGAAACACTAATCTACCGGAGTTTTATACTGAGACAGACGAACTTATACATACTTACTTTTGTACCATAAATGTTTAAATAAATTTTGAAATCTAGATGAGCATAACTGATTATGTACTAAAGATAATAATAAAATAAATTTTCCTTTACTTTCGATATAAAAATCTAGCAGATTCTAAGATAAAAGATAGATAAGATACGTTAGTGGAATGCAGAGGTATAATGTATCCAGAAAGCTATACTTTGTTGTGTTTGGTGCAAAAATATTTAAAAGATATTTAAATATAAGTTTAATTAAATTATATTCTTAGATAGATCCACTGAACAATTGTTTCCCTTGTTAGTAATTTATAAGTAACAGACAATCCTAGATACACTGATGAAATAAAATGTATATTTTTTCAATTGATGATACAAACTACATCAAAATATTAGGTGTGCTATTCTTTGTTCTGAAGCGTACATTAACATTTTGACTAAAATGACACTTGGCTAATGTTATTTTAGAAGTGTGTCATCAACATATTGATGCAATAATATTGTGATTTCATGGAAAATTCTGACAAGCACATTGTGAACCGAGAATGTTTGGGAACTACTGTATTAATCGATAAATTCAGTTAAATTAAATATGCAAAACTATTATTTGGTTCATAATATGAGTGTACTATTTTTATTTAACCCCTTGCCGCACAATTTATTTGTCAGGTGCGTTAGTCAGAACTAACTATTTGCAGCTACATTATTAAAACGAATAAAGAAAGTTACGATATTATAAATTTCATAATGTTATAAATTTCAAATTGAAGTGTATTAAAAACTCGAATAACAGTTACTACATTTGAACTGTAAGTACCCCACAAATCATGCTTCCCACATTACAGCAAGAGGTTCATAAGCTAATCTTACTTAGACTTTAATTGCGATATGAAATTAAAGATCAATCTTTAGATTATTCTTTCAGGTATTTGGATAATAACTTCTTAAAAATTTTAATTTTCAGTCCTCTTGTTATCTTCTATATTCTATTCTTTGATTATACCGATCTTCAACTGTTTATTGTCTCATGAACACAATTGTATGTATGCTTTCATGCATGTACATACTTGTTTTATCAAACAAATTTTGTTCTGTTTTTTCTCTCTAAAAAGAAAAATATGGTACTTGTTTATATTTTTCAACAAAGTATTAGAGATCATTTACAGCTAACGAATTTTGTTTTTCAAAAGAAACAATGCAATTTTCTTTTCGACATATTATAATTTCAAAACACGTTTGTTGATCATTTCTGAGCTTAGAATACAAATTATGAAGATGTCCACACAATGTTTGAAAAGTTCAATTTTAAGCTCAACCTTAAACTACATTCTTTGTTACAAACTATTTTTTTATAAAATAATTATGTTCTTTTCTATCCTTAAAAAATCTTTTCGCATATTTATACCTTCTTTTAATAATGACGCCCAACTTTTCACTAATCTGAAACGCATACATTTCATTTCTTATGACTGTTCAAACTACTTTGTGTTTCAAAATTGTGACTTATTGCTTCTATGATTTCAAAGTCTAATTTGACTAGACTAATAGTAGCGGTTTGTAACCGGTCTTCCGCGAACTTGTTAGAAGTATTCCGCGAACTTATCAAATGATGACAAGATCAGGTATTCCATTAAACTTAATTTGAAGACGTTCTATTTTTATAATACAATTATTTTAGTTACAGTTGTTACGAACAGATATAACACTTTTTTTAGGCTAATAATAAGTGTTCTGCAATTTAAAAGCTTTTAAAGTACATTATGCTACAAGCTGAAAGCAATAATTTTTGTAATTTTGGTATATACTTCTGGAAAGTATGATCACTTGTCTATCAAATAAACATAACAGCATTATTAGAACAGAATATTTGGAGTACTTCACACCTGATACTTTGCTCTGTGTGGAAATCTCTATTTAGAAATTTGAAAAACATTTTACTATTACTTATAATATTTTAGAGGACGCTACCCGCTAAAGTATTGTGAAATGTAATAAAGTTTTAATCAGGTCCGTTTTACAGTATATTATAACAAAATATTAAGGCGCACCAGCAACATTTTAAAAATTTAATTCGAATTATCACTATAATGTACATACATAGGTATACGGACGAGGATGTTATACTGCTTTACAAAAAATGGCCACATACCAGAAAGCAGAAAATCTTGCATCACTCCCTATAATACTAAAGAGTTAACACATTATATCGATTTAGTTCCCGCAGGATTTTGTTATACTCAATAAGTAAAAAGATTTGTTCCGAATAAATTATCACTTGCACAAGTGAAATGATTCATTCAGTAACGAGTAAAATGGTTAAGGGGCTTAATTTGAAACACAAATGAGCCAAGAACGATTCTCTGAGGTTTACCGTGGATTACTGCCGTGATTTTAGATTGCATTTTAAAGCATCCTGTCTGAAAGGTAGATTTACGCTGTCCGTAACTACGATTGGTCTCAAGAGGAGGTAGGTCCACTGCGTTGGGCACAATGTGTTAATCATAAAGCAAAAAACATGATTTTCTAACTAATGCATGGATATGCGCAAATGGCTTTTTATTTAAAAATTTAGAAATGTTAGTAATATCAAATACTTATAAAATCATAACGAAGCTTTATGAAATACTCTTAAACCCTTTTCAAAATTTGCATTTTTATTTTAAAAGACGATTAACTTCCTTGATATTGAATTTTATTATTTATTTAACCAAAAAGTTGCAAAAACTCGCTTCACGTAAAAGCAAATATATAGTTCAATTTAGAAAAGAGTAATACAAGAGTACTTTTTTATTGAAGTGTGACACAGAAACAGTTAACAGATAGTGAAATATTTCAGTTTCTTGCATAAAAATATTCCATTTTCGAAATTTAAAATATGCCACGATAATTGTGAATACATATTTTGGGCAAAAATCTCTTTGTCTAACAAAAATTTTATTTCGGTCAGAAAGTGTTTTGTTTTCATTATTTTTTGCACTGTGGAACAATTTAGTACGTCTTTGGTACAATAAACATTTTTTTGCTGATACAAAATGTTTGCGATAACTTTATCGACATAAAATACTTTTATACTTTGCAGCCAAAACTTAAAATCGAGACTATGTATACAGGATCAAATTTAGATTTTTAGATGCCCTAAACGCTTAAAAAATGATGGCGTTCTTAAATGTATTGTATAACTAATTCAAGATATCAATCGTAGAATAAAATTATGTTATTTGAAATAGATCTTAAGGACTTAAAATATTACACTTTATAATTTTGGAGATTTAAAAGTTTGAAACTTCAATGTTTCGGATTTTCGGGATTTTCTAAATTTGGGACCTTGGAATTTTGAAATTTTGAAACTTCAGCAATTTCAGATTCTGAAATTTCGAGACTTTGCAATCTTGGAAATGTAAAGCTTCGGACTTTGGAACTTTTGAACTACGAGATCTTGAGATGTTAGAATTTCATAACTTTTGAAGTTTGGAATTTCGGAATATTAAGATTTTACGAGTTTAGATTGTTAATCTTTGAAATTCTGAAGTTTTTGAAGTTTGCATCTTTGGAATTACGAGAAATATGGTGCACGATAAAACTAGCTGAAACCACGATAACATGGCAAAACTTTCCTCTTCTTAATACCTGAAGTACGTGCTTTATTCTACTTAATGGTTATTACAGCTCTATACATACGTACATACGTATATACATATGTATATACATATGTATAGGTATCCACACAGAAAATAATAAATTCTTCCACAAATCCTATAACAACGCATTAATTCTCACGGGTGGCAAAAAGAGCAAGGCAAATTACAAGAATGAAAAATGTAAGCTCACTTTAAATCGTGTAAGTTTGTATACGGAATAAGAACTACAGTGGGTAATCAAATTATTATGTCGAAACACATGTTCCATATTGTGGGGTAGCGTAGGGTTTTAAGGATGACGTCACCGATACTGGTGTCGTGAATGCGATAAAGTTGTATGAGAGTGAATCGATTGAACCGTTCGATATACACAGTATGTCTGAAAAGTAACGGAACTTTTTAAATTCAAGGAAAACTACTAGCACCATCTATAAAAACAATATGCTATTTGAAAGCAGTATTCCTCCCCTACAAAACAAAACAATCGTTATTGGAATCGAGCAACGAATTGTAAACTTATAGCGTTTAAAGCGACAGAACTTTCCGTCACCGTGTCACAAAATCACGATGGAGCAAAGAACGAATATTAAATTCTGCTCGGTAAAGCTCGGTAAAACTTTTACAGAAACATTTGAATTAATGAAAAATGTTTATGGCGACGATTGTTTATCCCATACACGTGTGTTCGAGTGGTATACGCGATTCCAGGATGGTCGTGATACTTTGGAAGACGACCCAAAGCCAGGTTTTGGGTTTTTCTAAATTCCAAATGATTCTAAAGATATTATACTTCGGGAATTGGTTCCACAGGGACAAAATGTTAATGGTGAATATTATCTGGGTGTTATGGAACATTTGTGGAAAAGAATCGTTCGTGTGAGGCCCGAATATCGAGCGCCGGGAAGTTGGTTTCTGTTCTATGATGTACCATGTCACAGAATTGTCGCTATTCGTGAATTTTTGGCCAAAACCAAGTCTGTGTGCTCCAACATCCTCCATATTCGCCCGACTTATCTCCACGTCATTACTTCCTTTTACCAAAACTGAAATTAGCTATGAAAGTAACGTTTTATGACACTGTTACACAACTCCAAGCAGCTGTGACAAGGGTGATTGAAACGATTCCGCAAAACGACATAAAAAAATTTATGTTAACATTGCCTGAGCGGTGTATTGATGCGGAAGGAATGTATTTTGAATAAAAAAAATTAATTTTGGCAAAATAACTAATACTTTTTTTTTTATTTAAAAAGTTCCGTTACTTTTCAGACATACTGTGTATATTAAATCTTTGTCTTTAGCGTTTCCCTTACAAGGTAACTGATTAAAACAAAAAGAGTTGATAGTCAGTGATAAGTCTTTGAGTTGTGCACGTTGTGAAATTTGTGAAAACGTAGTTAATAATACTAAAGTTTATAATATTTCATAGTTTAAAAGTGTAGAGTTGTTGTTACAATTATTATAATCGTTTCTATTAATTTCGTTGATAAAATTCCTATAATATTTTATAACTTTATCCACTTAGCTATGGTGACGTCTTTATAAAGTATGTACCCTAAATTGTGTCGCCAAAATGAATCGATGACGAGTAATACATACTCATTAAATACAGAGTATGTGTAACTGTCACAATATGGGATTAAATTATAATTAAATAACTGTTTTATTTTTTATGTAGATTGGATTACTTTATTCGATAATGAAAAAGTATCTTCTAAAAAGATATCGCGCGTAAACAGATACTAGTGAGTCTACAGATTAGGTGCCTCACGCAAATTCGAATATGTATTTAAAAGTTAGTATACATACTGCAAAAATTTAAGTAGAGCAAGAATGAGATGTAGAGATTCTAAAGTCGTTACAAAAGATTAAAACTATCGAAAACGATACCAAACACGATTATTGTTGATTTCACAATGACTGACGTCAATGACGACTAATTATTGTCGCCAACAATGAGTTGCAGAGCTTTTAACATGGTTCCAGTCGATTCTACGTGTCAAAAATGATCGAAAACAATACCAAAACACGGTTTCTTATCGATTCGACGATGATTGACGTCAGCAACGACAGGTTTCTGTCGTGAAATTGCTGTCAAAATTTGTACAGCAAAAAGATGTTTCACAAGTTTATTCTGAAAAGTTTAAGTCAAAAGATCCGAAATCGTAGTCTGTAGCGTGGTACAGACAAATAAATAATCAGACAAACGAACAAATGCAGATCGAGTCATTCAGGAGCCTTAGTACGTTCAACAATTACAAATATATGTATACATACAAATTGATACACATACAAACTGATAAGCTGTTTGGCTGGGAATCTCACAAAACAATATGAAACTAGGAAAATTCCGCCGACGCAATGTGAACGATCTACGTCAGAAGTGTCCTTGCAAGGACACAAATCTCTTTTTATTGCGGATGCAGATCTGCCAACTTGATGCTCGTTTACAGCTTTATGTGTCAAGACGGACATCAGACACCAATAATAATCAAAATATGAAAGGATGCGAGAAGTTACATGATCTAACGAGACATTTGTACAATCGGGGTCAGAAAGGATTACATTTTTTATTACCCACTACGCCATTTGTTAGCATAAGTTGAAACGTAACATGAATTCGAGGTAGTTTCAGTAATGACTGCGAAAAGAAAGCAAAACATTTAGGAAGAAAAAAACAATTATTTCATTCCCACAGCTTTCTCATAATTTCTATTTGTCCGTTTTATGTCGGTTTAGTGTCACATATTTTAACATCTTGAAATTTATGAATATATTTTAGTATTCATTAAAAATTGCAATTTAAATAATCGATAGTTTACGACCGACGAGTTGACTCATCATAACACAAAATACTGCTATTCCTACATGACGAGTATACTCGTCACAACACAAAATATTGCTATTTCTCCATGACGAGTATACTCGTCATAATACAAAATATTGTTATTTTTCCATGACGAGTATTTTCGTCATAAGACAAAATATAATCAGTTTGCTATGACGAGTATACTCGTCACAACATAAAATATGGTCATTTCTACATAATGAGTATACTCGTCATGGAGAAATGGCTATATTTTGTATTATGACGAGTATACTCGTCATAGCAAACTAATTATATTTTGTCTTATGACGAAAATACTCGTCATGGAAACATGACAATATTTTGTGTTATGACGAGTACACTCATCATGGAGAAATGGCAATATTTTGTTTTGTAACGAGTATACTCGTCATAGCAAACTAATTATATTTTGTCTTATGACGAAAATACTCGTCATGGAAACATGACAATATTTTGTGTTATGACGAGTACACTCATCATGGAGAAATGGCAATATTTTGTTTTGTAACGAGTATACTCGTCATAGCAAACTAATTATATTTTGTCTTATGACGAAAATACTCGTCATGGAAAAATACAGTATACTCGTCATAACACAAAATATTGTCATTTCCCCATAACGAGTATTTTCGACAAAAGACAAAATGTAGTCAGTTCTCCATGACGAGTATACACGTTATAATATAAAATATTGTCATTTCTCCAAAACGAGTACACTTGTCATAAAACAAAGTGTTGCCCTTTTTTCATGACGAATATATTCGCTAATCACAGTTAACTGGTTAACCAATGGAATAGAATTGATATTTTCATTGTAATGTTTCAATATATTCTTTTTGCAATATAATATATTGTGGAATATGTATATTTTATTACACCATATTATTTTTTAACAGAAATTTATGCAAATAAAAATTGAACACTTAAAACACAAAAATTGTCATTTTGCATTTTTTATTAACAATCCTATATAAATAAAAATTCAGCACCTACGTAGTATAACGTTTACTTAAATTGTAACTAACCTAATCACTAATAGAATCATAAAATACTTAACATACACTTATACCCACCTTTAAATCCATAATATATCGAGTATCGATAACAATGTTGAACTAATTAAAGTCATTATCGCACATTAAATAGAATCTCTTGATTACAATAATCTGACCGCTCACTAATTAAATTGAATTAACGGGTGAAATCAAATTCTTGTTCAAATGGAGAATAATGTTATATATTACATACTTCATACTTTTTGAAGAATTGTTTATTTATTTTGTTAACTATTTAGTCAATGCTTTTGTGACGAGTATTTTTTTTAATTTGTAGTTTAATTTATTTCTCTATTTAGTTAGACTCAAGTTATTCTTTTGTATAGTGTTATGAATATTTAAAAAATCGAAGAAATTGTAATATATATAATAGAACTTTAATTATTTAATTAACTTTAATTAATAGTGCAATGCAAACTGAATATGAATTACCACAAAATTTAAATAACATAAATGAAGTTGAGAATTTCATCAAATTATAGAAATTAAATTTAAATTATTACGAATTTCAAATTTACCGACAAATTTTTTTGCATAATGCTTATGCAATGATATTTTTTTTTATTGCACGAATACTTTAATCTCATTCGCTGAAAATTGATTTATAGATAACTATGATCATTCTGTTTAAAATGCTTTTAAATATTTGTTCACATGTAATTTTTCTATTATTTATATTTAAATACAGGCCATTTTTTTTAAATAGTATATGTCCAATTTTGGTAAAAATCAATTAACAACAATTTTAGTTAGACATAGATGTCTTCTTTTCATATTTACATTAAGATTTTCAGGCAATAGCATACAATATTCTTATACATTAGTCAAAAGCAGTTTAATCATAAAATATTACTGTGAAAATTTAAAAATGTTATCAGTCCAATTTTGAAAAGAAATAAGTGAATGATAATTTTAGTTAGATATAGATGTCTTCTCATAGTTATAATAATCTAATCAATGGTATATACTGTCTTCATAAATTAGCCAAAAAAGAGTTTAATTGTACAATGTTATTTCAAAAATGTTCTTTCTTTTGGAAAGCGGTATAAAACCACTCGCAATAGTCAATAATCGAAACAACTTCCCAATTGCATTAATTATTATAACTTTATTATGTCTTGTCCTTAAAGTCCTTGCAGCTGCTAATAGTCAATATTTTTAAAACTGTCGAGAATACCAATTCCACCTGTTATATTTATCAAGATATCACCTTCAAGAAGAAACAAATTTTATGACGTGGTCCACTGTATAATATCCGTCATCTATTTCTCTTAACACTTTCACGTCATCGATATATGTAAAATTATAGGTTTTCACATCCTGTATCATTTGAAATAAATTGCGCTCTCATATCCTGTTACATTTAACCCTACATTTACGGCTACATATTTAAATTGAAACTAAACTATAAAAATAAATAAATAATGGGCAATACGTAAACTAGCTTGTACAACGATTCTTTATTTCGACGAAAGTTAATATACATTTTAACACAAGCATCTTAATGGTATTCGTAATTTAAAATAAGACATCTAAGTTGGTCATTTTGACACCCTTCGTAGTGTTAGAATAAATTGTGTTCGTTGAAAAACATTTCCTTTTCTTAGTACTTAATAAAAACACAACGTCATAGACAAGATAACGATGTTATTGATCACATGAGATTAGATGTCAAGATTTTTTATTCCGTTCAGCTTTGTTTTGCAAACATTAACACATTTTGACTGAAAAACCGTTCAGCTTTGTTTTGCAAACATTAACACATTTTGACTGAAAACCCGTTCATTTTCTTCAATAATTTTATTAATCATTGTAACATAGTAAAATTTCACTGGTTTATAGTTTTAAAAACATTATACAAACTTTTTAGTTAATTCGAACGAAAATCGTTAAATATTTCAATGCATAAATAAATGGACTTATGTATAATATTATTTAAAAAAAAAAGACATATTCAAACAACGTATTAAATGCTTATTTGAAAATGATATAACTCAATTTGTAATTTCAAAACTCATCGTGTTTCTTCAACAGTCTTACTTTATATCGAACAATAAAATTTCACACGTTTACATCATAAATACTTTACCCGAATTCACTGACATTTTACCAATGGCTACTTGTACGATTTAAAACAAAATGGCTCATATATTAGCAATCTCTATTTAAATTTTCAGCTTTGTTAACTTGTATCACAAGCTATTTTAATATTGCATTGACGTTCGTTGCCCTGCATTCCATTACAATGGTTCCATTTGCTAATTCGAGAAACAAAATACCGCCGCCTTCACTTTACTCGCTGCAAACACTTTAGTGGAACAATCACTCGTTTAACTGTCACGTGTCATTGTGCGACAGTTGACGTTATCATGTTTCAACTTCATAATCTATTTTTTCTCCAACTGTAACGATTTATTGAATCTGTGTAGCCTATATCACTTCAGGGCTAATAAGGAAATGAATGTTGAAGATTTCATAAAAATTGATCAAGTAGTTTTTAAAATTATCATCTACAAACAATGAAACTCATAATAGCTTTTTATATAACAGTATGAAGCAAATATGTTAAAATTAGTAATAGATGTATGAGGTTGACAAATACAATAAATTTTTATTTTTATTACATTGGTGTCACGAGCAAATTACAAGCTATAAGCAACTTCGAGGCAAAATAAATGACTGTAATATATCTTTTTGAGTTTTACATTCATTAAGACAAATTCTAAATCTTTTAAGCTGAAATTAAATAAGACTTAAATATAATTAAAAAACTGACACTTTATAATACCGGTATGATGTATTATGGTTATTTCCTTTTTTTACTTTTCGAAAGAGAACGAAACACTAAAGGAACTTTAAAATGACGGTTTCTAGATCTATATGCACGACAATAGGTATCAGTATGTATTTTTAATAATGTGAGTTGTTGTTGGTTATGGAAGATAAGAACAATCAAGATTGCGTACGATAGAAAAAAACAAGATATATTCACTAGATAAATTTTAGCTAAATATGACAGGCTGTAATTATGAAAAATACACTTATCCCCTGATTTACACAAAATTGACCTAATTTCGCATTCACACAGTTTTTAAAATAACGGATTTAAAAAGAGAAATTGACAAAAGTGAACACTTTGACAATATGTAAGAATTGAAATTTTACGTTATGGAACTTTTACTAATAGTTATTTAACATTTTTGTAACCAACTTCTTCAAGCATCCTTACACAAATGTGGACATTTACTTTGCTTTTAAATCTATGAATCGAAGGTCACATACGTGGATATTGCCATTGTTTTTGATTATTACAAATTTTGTCAAGATTTGTCTATAAAACTATTATGAATTTAAAATAAGAAAAACACAATTACATAAAAAAATCGAAGCATGTAATTTTCTAACCTCAAGAATATCGGCCTTGAAGAAGTTAACAGGAAGCTAAACACGATTTGGGTCATACATATGTGTTTAACGATAATTTCGATTTACACACTTTTCTAAGAAATCGGTCTTCAGTCTAAATCGCGAGATGCAATTTAAAGATTTAGATTAACATATTTTTTAAGTATTTTAAATTTTGCAAAACTTATTTAAGACGTGCACTTTTTCATTCGCCATTCGCTTTTGCAACTGTTTTATTAACAACATTTTTATAATAAAATTACAATATTAATATATTTATTAGCATCGTTTCGACTAATATTTGTTTGTATTAATATCTTTATTAATATCTTACTAAATATTTTTAATTTATACTTAAATGAACATTATAATTTACATATTAGTTGATCAGTCCATGAGAATACGTATAAATTCTTTATTTTTCATATTCCGTTTTCAAAGATTTCTAAATAGATAAATAAAATGGCTATTTTTATTTCCTGCGCGTTTATGACGTACTTCCACGACTTTACATGATTGCTTAGAATCTAATCCTTAGATTATGTATGTAAATATGTACAGTGTCATACCTTATCTCGTACTACGATTCTGACGAACGTTGTTCTAATTACCCGTAACAATTATCGATAACGGAAATCGTTTTTAGTTATGAGTAATAACGACAATTGCACACATTTGGTTAATCGATATAAAATTCTCAAATTAGCTAAAGTAAAATTCTCGTCATCGATAATGGTTATTCGTAACTAAATATGATTCCCCTCTGGTAATCCATAATCAAGAATAAATTCCGTCCCCGATAATTATTGATAGCCACAACATTAAAATTATTTGTTATGATTATTAATAATTGGAACAGTTACAAATAATTATTTCATAATTAGTTTACTTTTCACACATTACGTAAAATTTAATGGTATACCACTTCCATTTAAATTACCTTCCATTTCAATGAAAATTAACTTTCTTTTCGATGATACTTTTCGACAAAATGTAAGAAATTACTGTCCTTTCCATCTCTAAAAAATAAATTATTTTTCTTCAATGTAAAGAAATATAAATTTGAGATATGCTATCGTTTTGTCACTGGCTGTACTTATTTAATACTGCTATTTCCATCATTTCTATGCAAGAAAGATAAAAATACGTATTCTATTTTTAAAAAGACTTCACGAAATTTACATTTTAAAATTGATAACATTTTTAAAAAATTTATTCTAAAATTAATTAAAATTTTTCCACTCAATGAAATTTTAATAACACAATTATATACAATAATTTAATATAGATATATATAACAATGAAATAATTGTGTATATGTATATTAATACGTATATTAATTATTAAATAATTAATAATCATTTTCTCTATAAAAAATTTTATTTTCCTATAATTAAATATAAACTGTAATTTACAAATTAATTAGTCATTTATATATTAATATTAATATAAATAAATAAAATCTCAAGTAGACAAAAAAATTATTAAAATCCTTTTGAGATTTTGAGCTTTTCTGAGAATAAGATCACGCGTTTATTCACGAGCAAAAATCTGGCTTCCATAGGAAAAATATGGTAACTCAGAGTGAAGACGTTTCCTACATGTTCATTTCCAGGAATTTTTTGGGGATCTGAAAATTTGAGAGTTGGATAATTATTTAAAGACATAGGAATACACAAATTTTAGGACAAGAAAGTCTAGGAATTTAGTGGTTTAGGAATTTGGGGACATCGGAATTAAGGGATCTAGGGATATTGAAATTTCAGGATTTGAGGAACTAACGATTTGAGAATCGAGGAATTTAAAAGCTTAAGAATTAGTGAACCAGGAATTTGGTAGCATGGGTATTGGGAGACACTGGAATTATGGAATCTAGGTAATCTATGGAAATTGAAGGATTTGGAGATTTAGAAACTTGGGGATTTAGGTACGTTTGGGTCCAGATATTTAGAGAGTCGAGTGTCTATAACAAAGTATGTACAGTATTGCCTCGAAACAAGCAACAGTTTTGAACTTCGAAATTAGCAAATTTCTATCCCCACTTCTTTGATTGAAATCCGCCGCCGAGTGAGAGATCCGTGAAACCGAAGATCTAATAATTTTTACGGTTTACCGAACAGTTTAGTGAAAAGAGGACAGAACATGTATATTGTTTTCTCACTCTAACACACAGCGAATTAAAAAACAAAAGCAAGCCGAATAGCATTCCACCTTGGAAATAAGCAAACTGGCCGGTCTCGGGCGTGTTGCTTATTTCGCGGCAAAACTGTACATATAATATCACTAGAAATGTAAATACTGTACACTGTGAAAACTTGTTTTACTTCCGCTGCTGTCTTATCTATTATGTGTAACTTGATACGTTTCTAATTATGAAATAACAGAAATATTTCAAACATTGTCAAGGTTCAGTATCAAAACATGTTAACATTACCATGTTTAAACAAGAATTTTTCCTGTGTTGTATAACACTTGCGCTGTCATTCGTTCTTAACAAGATATTCAAGTAGCATACCTATGCGTTACCAGAACCTTACTATAACATTCTAAGGATCAGAATTTTGTTCCTATTTAATATAATATATGTACAAACCGTTAAATTTTTGTTTTATTGCAAATACATTTGCTATTCGTATTAAGTGAACATACACTTCGCTTAAGATTGCATACTTTCATGAACTTCATCGCTGGTTTTTTTTTTTATTTATAAATTAATATTGTATATTTTCGTTACTTTAGAGTAATTGAACAATTACTACTCTTCACAGTAAATAATTATTTAGTATTTTTTAATGAAAGTAAATAGCAATTGTTTATCAATTTAGAAACTATACCTATTTTTAATGTAAATTTTATTGCAAATATTTTATCAGCAACATTATATTTATATTAACGTCGAAACATATTGATAATATTGTGATTTTGTACCCGAAGAAATAACAGTTAAAGTAATAAGGTACATACAGGGTGTCCACGCCTAAGTGTGACAGTGCGATATTTCATGAACTATTGATGATACGAAAAAGTGTTTATATGGAAATTGCAGGGTAAAAGGGGCTCTATGTTTTGGCCTAAACGAATTTTTTATAATGTTATTAATGTAAAAGATATGATGGTGAAGTTTCGTTTTTTAAATGGAACTATACATTTTTTTTTCGATCATGCGATAGTGCTTTTCGAGACGAATTCATTAAGATTTTATGTATCTACCCGATTTTTAATAGTTTTCGAGATATAAAGCTTAGAAATTTACTGATTTTCAGCAGAGACGTCACGATTTGAGTAGTAAGTCATAAAAACGGTCTTATTGTTGCGGTAAGTGCCGGATTTTTGACTCTGCCTACCGAAACTGATAGCCGCAGGTCTACGGTCGGAACGGCAAGTCCGAAGAGTAAGCAACGTAGAAAGAATTGTCCATTACGGTCTAAGTTTTCCGCATTAAGGATGATGGACAATTCTTTCCACGTTGCTTACTCTTCGGACTTGCCGTTACGATCGTAGACCCGCGGCTAGCGGTTTCGGCAGGTAGAGTCAAACATGCGGCACTTACCGCAACAATAAGATCGTTTTTATGACTTACTACTCAAATTGTGACGTCTTTGCCGAAAATCAGTAAATTTCTAAGCGTTATATCTCGAAAACTATTAAAAATCGGGTACATACATTAAATCTTAATGAATTCATCTTGAAAAGCACTATCGCGTGATTGAAAAAAAAATATATAGTTCCATTTAAAAAACGAAACTTCACCATCATATCTTTTACATTGATAACATTATAAAAAATTCGTTTAGGCCAAAACATAGAGCCCCTTTTACCCTGCAATTTCCATATAAACACTTTTTCGTGTCATAGATAGTTCATGAAATATCGCGCTGTCACACTTAGGCGTGGACACCCTGTATTATCGCGTTTTATTATGCTGTTTCTTCTGTAACGTGCCACAAGTTAAGCTAAGACACTAACGGCGCTCGTGGGGCAAAAGAGCGATTTTTACTGTATTTGAACAACTCGTTTCTACTATATCAAAAGGGATACTTGGATTCGTATGGTGTGCGGTTAAGGAATGGCAACCACATATCAACATCTTTCGATTATTAAATTTATTCAATTAACTAATAGCAAGATTAGAGTTACAATTAACCATTATTCAGAAAAATATGAAAAGTATGTATATGTATTTTGTACCAGATACAGGTAACCCTCCTACAACACGGCATCTTATAACACGGTTTCGCTCTGTCACGATAAGAAAATTGCAAAAACCTTTGTACAACACTGTACTTCTACAGCCGCGGCGAGGCTTGCCGTCTTAAAGATACAGTGTTGCGGAAAGTATTTCTTTTCATCTCCGTGGCCTGAAGACAAAAATGTCTCACGCTGCTGTTCGGCAGTCTGCGTCAAGCCACGGTGTGTTAAAAAATAATTTTTTCGTCTTTAAGACATTAAGTTTTAGTCCCAAGCCATGTCCGATAAAGATAAAAAAACAACGTTTAAGAGGAAATTTATTTCTTTAGAAATAAAGATACAAATCTTGGATCGTCTTTTGAAACGATAAATTAACAAATTTATGTAGAATTAAAAAAAATATTTGTTTTTAATAAGTTTTCGGAACGTAACCACCCTTTTTGTACTGGCTCTGGGTCTCATACAATACGGTTTCACACAACACATTTTCTAGGAACCTATCTACCGTGTTATAGGAGGGTTACCTGTATTATGATTTATTGAATTATGAAATTGAAAAAATGAAAGAGTTGAAGGTTTTAGTAAATATCGCGTAGTTAAAAAGGAGATTAATAATTTTGCAATCGGTGAATATTATAAAGAATCAATTTGACAAATTATTTGAGAATGCAGTGTTATCTAACGAATAACGTGATGAGATAATTAAGACGCTGGGTAATGTCACGCGTTTTTCTATTATGTTGCCAAATGACTCTACGATTTTCAGTAATTAGTTAAAAATGCTATGCTTTACAAAATTAACATGCTTTGAATTTATGACACTGAAAAGTGAGAAGTATTCAAGGAAATATTACTTAATTATTTGAAGGGTATACTGAAACTATATCTTTGCGCAGTGTGGCTATTATGTCATGGGATAATAAAGATTTTACAATGTTCGGTATTTAAACAAAATCGATTCTAGAAGCATTTTATTTGAAACGCTATTTTACGAATGATTAACGAGACATGAAATTATGATAGAACAATGCTCGATTATCGAAGAAAATAATTAAATCAATGCTAGAAAAGTTACTTTGAATTAAAATGTCGAACTAGATGCACTTAGAACAGCCACTCATTTATGTAACACTACAATTAAGTATTCAATTGCCCCTTTTATTAAAACATGGATTACCGGCCAAAACCAGATAGCTTAATTGGGGAGCCTGCTGTCGCTGGTTACTAAACGACCCAACGATCCAAGAATTTGATAGTCGATCAAATATCCAATAGGGGTATAAATTAAGAGTAACTAATTGTAATGTGTGAAAACGCTACCCGAAGTAACAGGCTTCAAAGATCAAGTCGCTCAAATGGGGAGACTATTGCACGCTGGTTATTAAACGACCCAGAGCAGCTTTGAGAATCTGATGGCAAATTAGTAATCCGAGAAAAATAACAATTTTTATAACAGTGCATAGAGAAGCATTCGTTTAATATCTCAGACTATCTTGAGACTATATACAGAACACTAAAATTATGGAGTTTCAGAGACAAGATCGCTTAAATGGGAAGCTTGCTATTCGTTCACTAGTAGACAATCCAGCGATTTGAGTATCTGAGCGGTCAGTACACGCCGTTCCAGTCAAGACCTAAGAGTCTTTTTGGCTTCTTCCAATAAAAACTGTTCCGTTGTCCTTTTATTCGCTTCTTAAGAGATCCTGCTCGTATTATGTCGAAAATTGTTCTGCGCTTGCAGTTTCTGCACGCTCTTGGATAGCCCGGCGAACCTGGATTTTTCGCGCCAAAAGCCTATGTTCAACTTTAAATGCCTTTATTTCATCAAGAAAATATACTAGAAACGATAGCTAAAAATATTTGTCGATTTATAATAAATTAATTATAGTTTCGTAGTTAAATGGTTATTTATAATAATTCCATTCGGAGTATATTCTCTGGCCTATTATAACGGTTGCGCGCGCATCAATTGGGGACCTAGGTTAAGCGTTAGAATACGCGCTATTTTTAAATATTACGTGTAATGTTTTATATATGTATAATTTAAAATTCTTTAATAGGACATTAGTTACAAAGGAATATATTAACTTTATATTAATTTATTGCTAATCAATTCTGTATAATTTAATTCGTTAAATAGTAATTTAATAATTTTAATATTTCAAGAATTAGAAAACGTATGTTACCGATCGATGACCAAAGGTAAACATTACCTGAGTACGTATGACATTTGAACTCTCAAACTATTCTTTATACGCTGTCGATAATTTTTATGAGCGCGATCGGTAATTAAGTGAAAAGGAGTACAAAATAATGAATTCTTCATTAATTGACATCAAAATTCTTCCGGAATAGTGCACTTTAATATAGCCAACTTATGAAAGGGACAAAATACAATTTCTTAAAATGCAAAGTGATATGAATATAAAATATAATATAATTATAAAAAAGTATAATAGTACTATTTATAACTATAAAGACATACGTGACATTTCTAATAAAATTTAATAATATTGTTATCATAGTAATTATTATTACTAATACTATAATTAAATAATAGTACTATTACTAATACTATTAATGAATAATAATATTGTATAATAGAAATATTTAATAACACTATTAGAAATTTAATACTTTTCTAGTATGTCTTACATTTTGTTCTAAACAAAAATATCCATTTTATGTTAACCTTCTTGTATATGTATATTCAAACATATTAAACATATACAAAAGTAGGTGAAAATTTTCGTTTTATGAAAAAAAGGAAATATTTATGTCGAATTTACAATCTCTCAGAGTTTCCATACATAATAACTTTATGTTCTAATAGTGTGACTAATTATTAATTCATGTCTTATTAATACCTCCACATTATTATGTGAAGGTGTTTCTTTGTATTAATTTCTTGTGGAGTAGATTAGTGTACGTGTTCTCAGGGACATACTGCGACCGTATTGATTTGTAACAACTATTTTTAATTGGATTCTTCTCTTTTAGTTCTATAAATGGTTAAACTTCGTTTTGGGACATTGTATTTCTTTCAACTTTTATGCATAATCGAATAATATTTAATACAAATAGAAGAAATATAATGATTTTGAATATCAGAATCTGCTGATTCAAAAATTATGTGTTGATAAAGTTTGGTATTATTTCAGTACTGTATAGCTTATTGATTGAATTTCATTTAGTTAAAGTTTAATCGAAATTGTACGTAATTGTAAGTGAAATTCAAAATTTGTGATTAACATTCCAGTGTATATAGTTATTTGCACTGAGTCCTGTATAAGTTTGGAAATAGTCTATGTAAATTTCACTATCGACATTAACGTGATCCTTTATAATTTGTAGCACAGTGGAACCTAACTATTCTCAATTACAATCACTATAGCCACTTGTATTACTGTCGATCATTCCCAACATCCAATGACCGTATACTTTTCTGACACGATTGTAGTTTCTTATACCAAATTTCGCTTTGTCCATTTTTAAAATCATGTAAAAATATGAATTGATTTGTGAAACATTTTGAGTACAACTGACCTGTCAGATAAATATTTAACTTAATCAATACTACTCGTATTTTTGTGTACTTAAATAAATTATGAACCTGAACAACGATTGAAAAACTCTGAGACTCCTCCTAATAGACTATAATACTAAACATTGTTGTATTTAATTTATATTTATCGAATATTATCTGTTTATAGAAACAAAAAATTAAAAAAAGGTGTATCAAAATAAAGTTTTGTTTAAGTCAATATCAGTTACAATGTTTTTAGCATTTTATCGTTATAAACGACCTCACTGATTATTCTCAAAACACATGTGACATGTAAATAATTACGTTACGTAATGTATACTGCAGACGGTGCATCATCGATCTCTAACGTTGTTTAAGCCGAAGTTTCACTAACAGTAATTAGTTGTTAGTAACTACAATGGAATTAGTTACACTGAATTAATCTTCGTAACAATTTGTAAACTTTGATAGTTACATTACTATAAACTGATTTGTAATATGTTGTAAGTTTTATTAGCTTCTCAATAATTATACTAATCGAAAATACTTTCTATAAATGTAACATGAATAAACTGTTTAAATATATTTACTTACATGTATTTCATAACCAGATGATAAAGAATTTAAGTAATTCACTAATGTGCACCAATCCATTTATATATTGTATTATAAACTAAGTCTTATGGGGTAAAACCACTCTAGAGCCAGAAAAAAGACCTAAATTTGACAATTTATTTTGGAAGTACGACAAACGGAAAAGAATTTCTTTTCAGAGGGTTTATTTAACACATATTGAAGTACGAAAAATAATTTTTTGTTTGTGATTTTCGTACAAAATGGGGGCGACAAAGCCCATCGGTGGAAACAGCTTTTGTAGAAACACCGCCACGGGTGGACCGATTTCTCGCCATGTGTGAGACTTGGAATAAAAAATAAAAAAAAATGTATAATCTATATACAATTGGCCTTGGTAGTACGTAGGGGTTTTTTGTTTAATCAATTTTTGTAGAAGTTATGGATGTTTTAAGAAATGAGTCGATTTTTTGCATATAAAAAAATTTTTTGTTTATAAAAAAAAAAGTTTACATTCAATCAAAAAACGGCTACGTACTTCCAAAGAGAATATTGTTGTGAAGCTACTGTAAAAATTTCAATTCGATCCATACAATAGTCACCGAGAAATCCGTCCTCCCACTATGACGAAAGTGGTTTCGAGAAAAACGCGTTTAAAGTTTTATGAACATTTTAATCCTTGAATTTCTTGTTTACCTCTAATCTGCGATTCCTGCACCATACATTTGGCGATCCAGGTCGATGTTCGCCTCCTTCTCTACCTTCCTCTACAACCGTTTGTTTTGTACGTAACAGATGTACTTATTATTTTAAATGGTAAAAGTAATACAAAAACCATGAATCGCAGCACGCCGCGTAAATACTCAGTGCGCGCTCTGAGAAGCTGCGGCAAAATTGATAATTGACTCTTTTAAAATTTGTTTTCCACTATAAATCAAATGGCATTCTGTTTCTATGACCCTAAAGTATCGTTTTAGCCAAAAAAAATCGATTTTTTCTAAATCCTAGAGTGGTTTTACCCCTTTAGTAATATTACTGATATCACAAATATTTGATTCACCATTTATTTTACACGGTTGATCCAATTATAAATTCTGAAAAATTTAATTTGTGAAACAACGACAAGATGCAAGTGGGGATTAGGTAGTAATCGAAGAATTTACGAATATTAGTAAAAAAATAGCATTGTTGTTTTCATTGGAAGAGTTTTGTAATTTATGTTTCAAATTTTCATGAGAATATCATGTCTTACTTTATCGCATTGAAAGTATAATTTATGATAATACAGTAATAACAGAATGGACAAACTCTACTAGTCGATGAAATTTTGCAGCAACTGTTTTGCATGATGTAAGGTAGATTAAGTGTGCTTTATCGAAGATTTCATTGTCGTCGATATTGCGTTTTTCGCACTATACTAAAAATGACTGTTGAACGTTTACATAAATGAATGTGGGAAAAGTGCAGAGATACGTAGTATTAGTTGATTAAACTGTATATGCAATTATTAAATTTAGCATTTTTATAATATTACATATACTTATATTTATACTTGTATATACATGTATATCTTAACATCTCTTGTACACTACATTGCATTGTTTAATTAAGAAATACCTTACCTATGTACAATTTATTTTAATTGATGTTTTTCGTATCTTAAATATGTCATCGTCCTTAAATTTCGTACTTACTTGATTAATTTCTATAATTTCAATTTTGAGGTATTCTATTGAGGTTTCCTATTTACTGACGTAATATTTTTGAATTCCATCATCGCGAATTATTTTTGCATATGCACCGTAATATTTTCCATACTTCTCTCCACTTGATGCAACATACAATTGGTGGACAAGGCAATATGGCTGCTGAATGGAGAGGTATGCTATTGACTGTCAAATTGATTACGCAAGAGCACACCTTATCTACTTTACATCAGGCTATTTTGCTTCATTAATCATGAGAATGAATTATCAATGTAACAATAAATACTGCTTACTGAGTCTTCCTATAAATAGATTTCATTTAACATGCTTTTAGTAAGTATGCGAAGACGTATATCTTGTTATTCTACATCGTAAAACACGTTTTTGTAATAAAATGTTTTAAAGTACATTTTCGCTGTTTATCAGAATGTCGGCATAATAGGTAAAAGGAAAAACCCGCATGATTCTTGAAATAGGTATGAAAGTCATTGCTATTTATGAAAAATCAAGGTAGAATTTTATGCTGACTGATGGCTGATTAACGTCTGACTAATAAAGTACGTTTTAAATATCTGTGGGAAATAACACTTTGTTACATACAAACTAGTATTAATACTAATACGAGAGATACTAAAGAAATAAAAAATATTAAACGATAGAAAGACGAAAACTGCTGTAAGATCACTATAAATTAATATAATATATTTTAATGACGATAGCTCAAAATTATTCACAACTTTCGAAGTGTTCGTTTATTATTTATTTTATGTATTTCCATAGTCATTTCAATGTTGATACCAATTTCGACATTTATTAACATTCCTGGAAATGCAATAAATATTATGTATCATATTACACCTACCATTGTTATTAAATATTAAAACATTATGACATGTTCTATAATAATGTAATAATATTTAATATCATAAATGGGAAATATTAAAAAGTTCTGCGTCATAAGTAAAAGCAGTAAAAGCAAAGCGATTTAAACAAAAATTTTAATAGAAACTTAAATAATTAACATTATCAGAAATTTCATAGGAACTGGACACATTGTAGAAGCAGCCTAAACGAATAAGAGGCAGTGACATCAGAGAAGGTAAATTAAGCTTTAGCAAGTAGAAAGCCTATTTTTAGATTGCAAATAGGTCTCACGTCAACATATCATATTTACGATTTTGTTGATGGAAAAATTCAAATGCCATATGAATGATTGATATTTAACAATCATGACAATTTGAAAAGATTTTTTTTCAGTAAAGAAGTCACGCATCATTTATGCAACCTTTAGACATATTAAAATTATAAAAAAAAAATTATTACTAGAAAAAATTATAGTTATTATTTCTGATTTATCTTTTTAATTATTAATGTTATTATTCTAAACATTACTAAATATACCAGTTAATGAAAATCCTTTGTAGAAGCTCTTTCTTACAAAATTAGCATTTCTTAGTCGTGAAATGTTACAAAATTATAGTCATTTATATTTAACACTAAATATAAGTAATAAACTTTGTCATTATCACAACAAAATGAAAAATTTATATAATTTTTCTATTTTTCAGAATTTTCCAATTGCACAAATTTATATAATTTTCTATTCTCCCATTTTTCCTATTTTTGTACAGTTTCTTTATTCTCGGTGATCATACTACTTTTGAGGAAATGAAGGAAAAATCGGAGATTGTTTTATAATAAAAGTAAATAAGTTGTTTGTTCATTTTCCTAAAACTAAATGTTTATCATATCATTCTACTGCAAAATATAACCACATGTATAGAATAGTACAAATGTAAAATATGGCATAATTGTTTAAATTGGTCGTTTAAATATTAAAATAATTAATTAAATGATCTTTAAATTGGTTTTCCTCGAGTATCGTTGAAACTAATTACATAAAACATGCATCAGAAAAAGGTTGTAGACCTTGATAGGATGCATATTTTATGTATTACTATTTTTATTTATATAATGAACGATTTTCTTTGCTTTATTTTTTCTAAATTTTTTACTTTCTTTCAGTTTTGAAATGTAATGTATGTTGAGATTATTTCTTAGAAAATATGTTTGGATTATTTCGTGAGTAAAAGTGTATATTTTCTATTTACGATGCTATACGACTATCTTTTTAAAATATTTTCTTGGAAAGATCCGAAAAGTTTTGTAATTATTCTAAAGAAAATTTGTACGTATATTAAAAATTAATTCATAAACGTTTCATTGAATTATTTTTTGAAATTATTAATTTTCTTATTATCTTGGGAAAGTAAATTGTTTATTAAATTTTTTATTTCAACTTTCATTTATTCACAAATATTGACTTCTTGTTAAACTGTTTTTTGTATCTTGAGAACATTTATTAATCATTAACCGTGAAAAATATTTGAAAATCAAAAATCAAAGGCATCCTAGTGTGTAGGTATTGAATTTATTCCGAAGAACACTAAATATTAAAAGAAAACAGAGTTTTATTCAAAACTTCAGAAAATAAAACATTTCATAACAAAATTAAGAAAATGGAATTCACTTTCAACTCGTTTTAAGTTTCTGCTCGAAGTCAAATTGTTTGATTAAAATTTACCCTACTTATATTGATTCAATTTGAAAGAACCTGTACTTCAGTATTTCATTGAATTTTCGAGATATACTGTTTGTCGTTTCAAATTTGTCGCTCATTAGGTAACTATGATTGTTAATAACTATAAATTTGTTGTTCAAAAAGTTTTTGACGTAAATGACCAACGAACATCATATCATGCATTCGAAGCAACAGAATTTATAAAAACTAATGCTTTTATGAAAAGATTATGTTGATAAAATCTTGATACAAATTTTAATTTCAAAAATAAAAATTTTAATTGAATAAATTTGTTAAATGTGATTTACTGTGAGAGAATAGTATCTTCGAAAATTAACTAATAAATTACAGTTTGAAGGAGTTTGACTTCGATATGGGTTTAAGGAACGATTTCTGTGCCAATCTATAAGATAAATTGTAAACAGTGATGATTGTTAAGCGATGTTCTGTCGCGCATACTCGTATAATTAACCTTTTGCACTGCAATAATATTCGATACAATGAACCAATATCGGACAGACTTTGACATGAGAAGCTGTAGATACTTGCTTTAAGCCATGAGTTCTATAACCTTAATCTTTTCGTATTCTACAAAATTATTATATCTTAAAATCTTTTTCCAGTTACTGTCAGTCGCTACAGAAAACGAAAAATCCATAGATAATTAGTAATATTCAAAATTAAGAATTCTTTACATGAATGTACCAGCTTTTACTTTTATACAAAATTAAATCTTCTCTTTTTTCTCCATTTTCCATATAATTTATTTTAAATAGCATACGAAGTATTAAATAATTAATAAACATAGATTAAATGTATAAAAATAAATTCCATTCAGAGAACTGACTATTGCAATAATAACGCCATAACTATTTTTACATCCGAAATTATTAATTTAGATTTTAAAAAATGCGCGAGTAAATGTAGCACCTATCGCCATTTTATAAGCGAAGAAAACACGTGTATACAAAAGTAAAAATATGTCAATGTATTTTAAAATATATAGAAAATCAAAATTATTATTAGCTGAACGATGTTTCGAATGCAGTTAGGCTACATCCCTACAATATCACACCAGACTTTGTACCATTTGTGACCATACGAGTATTTTTGGTTTTTGATATAATAACCAAATTATTGAAAACATTATAGTTTCCAATTAATTACAAATGTTTATTAATAACAAATAATATAAATAATAGTTGACAATATTGTAAGAAGATAAATGGTGTTATCCGTGTTAGTTCTTTCCGTTAGCAACAAATGTTACTTTTGCCCCTTATTATTTCTTTCTTTCTTCAAATTTTAGGTATAACGAATCTACTTCCTCTTATTCTTATTATTCTCTTTATTTTTTCTCTTCATTTTCATATTGTCAGACAATTAAATTTTGTTACCGCGTTTTTTATCTACATTACACAATTTCCTAATATAAGGAATTAATTTTTCAGGAAAAATGTGAAAATTTAAGTCTTCAAATTCTTTCACTTTAAAACTTGGAAAACAAATTTAGATATTTGGAAACTGGGAAAGCTGGATATTTGAGTTTTAGAAAATTGAGAAATTTCGGTATTTGGAAAATAGAAAATTTGCGACTGCAAATATCTCTTAACCAGTTAACTGCATTTGATTGACCACAAATAGTTGAGAAGGAAAGTTGCCTAATATCAAGAAAGTTCTGAAAACTAGGTCTAAAATCTAACGAAATTAAAGGGACACGCTCTATCTATGAACGTTGTACATATTTATTGTTAGTATAGTTCCCTCCTTTGTTC
Source organism: Megachile lagopoda (assembly GCA_036983795.1). Classification (NCBI taxonomy): domain Eukaryota; kingdom Metazoa; phylum Arthropoda; class Insecta; order Hymenoptera; family Megachilidae; genus Megachile; species Megachile lagopoda. Next base: position 640,984 of record CM072786.1, read on the forward strand.
TTCTTCATAAAGATTTAAATGCGTTTCAGTGGCCATTACTGTATCAAGCGTCGATTTGTTACAACGGGCAATTAAAGAACTTTCTACGTTCCCTATGTATTTTATGAAATATATTTTTAGAATCATAATTTCACTAGTTCTTTGTTCGTGGTGTACCTAGAATGTTTACTGACGCGTGTTACAAGAATAAACTTTTAAATGAAATGTCGTATGTCTATTATGGAGAGATAACTTGTCGCTAATGCGGAACTTTTCGTATTACAAACATTAATTTATTAAAATAAATAGATAATTTTTCAAATAAATTTGTTGAGTTATAAAGAATGTTATAAACAATTTATATACATTCAATGCAGTGCTAATAGAAAGAAAACAATCGGCACCTAACGAAATGAAGACAGCTACAAATGCTATTAAAAGCAAGGAAACGGAAGCCAGATGTAAAGCGTGCTCAGCCTTGGCAATTAACAAAGTTAATTGCGATTTTAAAAGTAATCGAAAATATGTTCAAATCGATGTTCACTTTTTCGTGTAGGATAAAGGAGTTCTGATTGCATACATATTAAAATCGTTAAATATGACAAGATTATTAATATTATCTAACGTTTCACGGAAAAACCCGATTTTTCTAGAACATATGTACATGTATGAATTACATCATTCGATGCAGAACTATCGGACCCTCAACCTGATAGGTCTCATATATGCAAATTGCTTTCTTTCAAACTTCTTATTGATCGTCGAAGAATCACTTTACATTGTGGTTAATGAAGCCGAAAAACGTGATTTGGCCTGAGGCCATTTTTTCAGGAACTTATAACAAATCCGTTATTCTTTCACTTCCTGCTGCATCAAGACCTTCGCGTGAACGCCTAAATTGTAATTTTCTCAAGAGTCATGGAATTTATCAGCTTATACATTGCTTACATATTATTTTCCAAACTGAAATCATTGTTATGAACTATTTATGTTCAACACTTATCCTAGAATGATTTAATTGTATCATACACAGTATGTCGAAAAAGTAACGGAACTTTTTAAATTTTAGGATCACTACTGGCGACATCTATAAAAACAATATGCTACTTGAAAACAGTATTCCTCCCCTACAAAACAAAACAATCGTTATTGGAATCGAGCAACGAATTGTAAACTTATAGCGTTTAAAGCGACAGAACCTTTCGTCACTGTGTCACAAAATCACGATGGAGCAGAGAGCGAATATTAAATTCTGCTCGGTAAAGCTCGGTAAAACTTTTACAGAAACATTTGAATTAATGAAAAATGTTTATGGCGACGATTGTTTATCCCGTACACGTGTGTTCGACTGGTATAAGCGATTCCAGGACGGTCGTGATACTTTGGAAGACGACCCAAAGCCAGGTTTTGTGTTTTTCTAAATTCTAAACGATTCTAAAGGTATTATACTTCGGGAATTCGTTCCACAGGGACAAAATGTTAATGGCGAATATTATCTGGGTGTTATGGAACGTTTGTGGAAAAGAATTGTTCGTGTGAGGCCCGAATAATGAGCGCCGGGAAGTTGGTTTCTGTTGCATGATAATGCACTAATTACAGAACTGTCGCTGTTCGTGAATTTTTGGCGAAAAAACAAGTCTGTGTGCTTCAACATCCTCCATATTCGCCCGACTTATCTCCATTTGATTACTTCCTTTTTCCAAAACTGAAATTAATTATAAAAGTAACATTTTATGACACTGTTATACAAGTCCAAGCAGCTGTGACGAGGGTGATTGAAACGATTCCGCAAAACGACATAAAAAAATCTATGTTAACATTACTTGAGCGTGCCCAACGGTGTATTGATGCGGAAAGGATGTATTTTGAATAAAAAAAATTAATTTTGGTAAAATAACTAATACTTTCTTTTTTATTTAAAAAGTTCCGTTACTTTTCAGACATACTGTGTATCTTACAAATTTTCAAATAAAATAAAAAACCACTGAAATAAGAAAATAACCATCGCAGAGATTTTACTACTAAAAGCTTCAATATAAGTGAATCTCTCGTGTCTTAACTTTTACTTACAATTACTTATATTAATATTCGGATATTGCAGTACTTATGTATTTGTCATTGTATTCAGGAAGGAATGATTTCTATATCATACTGCTTATTTTACAAAAACAAGAAACATTTACTGTAGATTGAACAACTTCTTTTCCATTAGAATATATTCAATATATAATATATTTTACACAAGAGGCTATCACATTTTCACGTTACACTAATGCAGGAAGAACTACAATTTTAATATTTTATTGCAAACTTCATATAATCGTTTGAGCACATTAAAAATAAGTTTTTTAAAATATTTTGAACAAACAGAATGTCATCGTTCTTTCAATCCCGTCTGTAATTCAAGTTTTGAATTTATTGATGTTTTTCTCATTTTTTTTATTTTCTCCATAGAGTTTCCGACGATTGTGAAGTTGCATGCAAAACTTTTGGTTACTTATGTAACAAATATTGCTGTACTATACTCTACATGTATAAATTTGAACTCAAATCTTATGTAAAATATCATCGATAAACACCAATTCACCAATACCCAGTTTTTAGATCTTTTTTGGCTTTAAAGTTTCTCTAATTTTTCGCTACACTATACTTTAATATCCGAATCAAAGATACAATATTTACTCTTGTCAGCAAAAATATTCTTCGATAAATTAATTCTCTATTCAAAATTCGAATTTTTTTCCGATTTACGTCATTAATGTACGGTTTTTTTCTTGTTACTCGACGATTATACTCATTGCTTCTCATTATGTTTATGATAAACCTCTAAAGCTAATTGTGTAGCACTGCAAAGCGAATTTTTTTTAATCCTTCAAAGCATTTCTTTATTTAGATTGAATCTACAAATATCCTCGCATTCAGAAACTTTTCTCTGATGCATTCAGTTCTAAATAAACATTATTCACGAATTTTTTTCGTTAAAAATACAAGCTGAATCTAGTAACATGACGAATTCAAGTAACTGGTAAATCATTCACTGCACAAACAAAAGTTGCAAATAAAATTTGCATGATTTCCAAGGACACATACCTTGTACCATGGACAAATTATTTTGCTTCTATTTGAAATTGCTTTATTTTTTATCGAGATATGTTGGTTTCAGTTTTTTAATGGAATATTTGGTACTACCTGTTGAGTCTATCTAAATCATGAAACTTTGCATTAAAAAACATTAGAAAAAATATAATAGTATTTCAAATTAATACTTATCGAAATATTGTCAAAATAAGTTGCAGTTTAAACGATGTTCGATTTATTGTCCATCAATATCAACATTAACCCTACGGGTATCTAATATACTTAGTTTGCAATTAAAAATAAAGCTGAAAGATAAATAAAGAAATAATAAATCATAAATTAATCCTATACCTGGATGAAAATGAACACAGATTTCAAGAAAACAATTTTAACATATTTTATAATTTGAAATAAGGAACTTTTATAACAGCCACTTAACCGCTTTAGTAGTTTTAGCATTAATACATTTTTACCTGATTATGAGTGAAGAAGGAATTCGTTCAAGCATTCCTACAGTTATTATGAAACATGACATTCGTTCTCGCGTATCATTAGCAATCGTTAGTAGCTCGCAATAAACTTCATTTTTTAGAATTCTCCGAAAGAAATAAGCAAACGATGTTAAATCCCGCCAAGTAATTCTATTATTACGTTCGATCTAGCGATTGGAAAATTTTTTGTTTAATACTTGTGCTTGTCGGGTATTGCGTACAATGCAGATATTATGTTAATATCATATTCTTAATGGTCTTCGGAACAGTCGGACAGATCCGGATTCTCTAGGAAAAATATGGTAACTACGAAAGCAGAGACCTCCTCGTTGATTTCTAAGAATTTTGGGGAACTTTTAATAATTTGCCAATTGAAGAATGGGTGAAGAATTATGGTAGGTAATAGAGAAGGTAATAAAGAAATATTTAGTATTATATATGCTATTATATTAAATATTATTCGCGCCTCGCTGTACTTATTTTTTTTAATGTTATGTTTTTTATTTTTATTTTTTTTCTAATAATTTTAATATAGGTTTTACCGAGCTTTACCTAGCAGAATTTAATATTCGCTCTCTGCTCCATCGTAATTTTGTGACACGGTGACAAAAGGTTCTGTCACTTTAACCGCCATAAGTTTGCAATTCGTTGCCCGATTCTAATAATGAGTGTTTTGTTTTGTAAGGGAGGAATACTGTTTTCAGATAGCATATTGTTTTAATAGATGGTGCTAGTAGTTTTCCTTGAATTTAAAAAGATCCGTTACTTTTCAGACATACTGTGTATGTTTTGTTACTACGCAAAATAAAATGTTTTGATTTCACAATCAATACATGTTTCACAGCAGATATTATATTATTTTTTCTAATACATACCGATTTATGTACTTATATTTGGCTGTTTAAAAAAATAATTTATCACATCGGGAAAAAAATGGCTCTTAACTCCAAAAAGATTGCCGAACCCTGGGTTAGACCCTTATGAAGGAATTTGTGGAAGTATGAATTGGGAACAGCCCAATTTGGTGATCTGAATAGTGGAATCTAGGGATATGGTGTTTTAGGAATTTTGGGACTTAAAAATTTGAATAACTTAAGAATTTGGAGATTTGTAGGTTGAAATTATAAAAATTATAAAATTTGGTAATTTGGTAACTTGATAATGTAGAAATTTGGTAACATAGTAGTTTGGAAAATAAAAAATTTGAAGATTTTAAAATTCGAAAGCTTAAAAATGTCGAAATATGACAATAGAAAAGCTTGGGAATTAAAAATGTCCAAATTTAAATATATACAACTTTATACAATACATACAAATTTAAATATGTATATATTTATCTAAATGAAGCTTACATTGCATCTAACTGTATATCTCGTAATAGACCTGACAACACTTCAGACAGAACAGTAAAATATGCTTGATCCGTTAATGTTCCATTAATAAAATACGATCCAGTGGTCTGGTGGCCAATTATACCGCATCACACACTAACATTCAGAGTTGCATCCACGAACTCCTCATGTACTGATAGATGAGTACATATTTGAAAACGAAGAACACGCGCGACACTAGTATGACTGATCCGCATTGTGTACGATTTGTTGAGTAGTACTGTTTATTTATTTTATTAGTTATTTAGTCTATGCGGGGTTTATAAAATTTATTTCTTTGTTCAGTTAAATTCAACTTAATCTTTTAAATAACGTTATGCACATAAAAATTGTAATGTTGCATTGCATATTGTAATATGAATTGCTATTATAAACAAAGCTGCGTTACAGTCCTATTAATTGAACATTTTGAATAACTATTAATTAATCTGATATTAATAATTACTAGCAGTGTACACTCGCTACGCAAGTAGAGTTTACTGTTTTTTGTTTTTTTTTTTACTGTTTTTTGTTATCGTTATTACTATTAAACATTTTTCTCGTTAATAATAAGTGTCTTAACAAAATGAAAGAGGAAAAAGTTTTACTGTTCTTTATTGCCGATATAATAGTGTGTGCACTTTTTTTATATTTGCAATATTTTTGGAAGAACGAAAATGACCTATTAATTTTTTAAATAGAACTATATAGTTTTTCTTAGATAAGTCGATTCTCTGAAATATTCTGAATAAAAAAGTATTAGGGTATAATGGTAAAGAAACGATAATTTCTAAGATATTTTAAGTTTCTTTTTTAACATAGTATGCCATCTTTGATATCACCTTGTTCATCAGTGATAGTGGATATAAAAAAAAAACACAAACTTGCACACCTGTGGCCATAGACGAACATTTTGATATCATATGTGTAGGGGTGCACCTTGCCATCTTCTCACATAATTACTGGGTGGAAACGGCTAAGCCGTTTTATATAAAGATACTATTAATAGTATTTAAAATTAATAACTATACTACTAAGAAAGGTAAATTAAAATTAATACCATAATTATTAATTTTAGATCACATTTTTCAATACTTTTTTACATAAAATTCCGTGCTTTACTTAATCCCAAGAAAAAAATATTAAGCACACAATTTAAAAGAATTGGAGGCGACCTTCATATGTATATCGATAAAAAGATAAAGTAACAGGAAAACGATTACTGTACTGTGTGTGCCTCAAGAAATCATGTAACTTTGGTTTACAAGTTATTTTTTTCCGTGAATGATTTATGAGTTATGTAAAATCGTCATATCGTGACATTCACTCTTTGCATTTCAATCATGCTTCTTGACCTAACTTATTAACATTTATGAATCATTATTGTACACTAATCATCATTCAATATTACTTAACATCAGTCATTCTTTGTGATTATTTAACACTATTCAGTATTTGCTATACCAGTCAAAACAACTTGTTTTACAACTTCCTTTTAAAATTCATATTTCATGCTACATTTTCCTTTCCATAATAATGTAACTACTTTTCTAGTAAAAATTAAAGAAATAATATAATAAATTTAATTTTTATGGTTATTCAGAATTTAAATAATTTTGTATCAGGCTGCGTACGTCAATTCAAAACGATTGGTATTCATCAAAGTGTAAAAAAGTCTTACAATCTATTTATCAAATCCGCAATAACCAGTTTCTCCATTCTGTACAAGTTTTCACACGTTTTTAGAATTTTTACTGGAGATGTAGAATGTGAGTTGAAATTTTTGTTATGAATCTTTATTATAAACACATAAAACCAGGGATACAATTGCAAGAAGCCGAAAAACTCCAAACAGCGCACAGTAGTAGCATTACCACCATCAGTAATACTTGTAATAAATATGTATGCGAAAAGTACACGCAAAAAAAAGCTACGTTTGTAAAAAATGTGACCAATTAAAGCTTTTTATACTTAACCTAAGTAACCTAATTTTGAAGTGGAAACTTATTTCAGTAGTTTTGTTACCGAAGCATATGGTCTTTATTACATTTGTTTTTATTGATGTGACAACCCATATTTAGAAATAATGGTCCTAGATGAGTTAATAATACCAAAAATGCACTACATACCCTAGAATTCCTTTCGTAAAAAAGTAATAAATGAGTAAATATGAAAATATTCCATCATTACGTATTTTTTACAGACCAATCATTTTGATTAATGGTAATAGCTTCGTTTTAACTGTGGGTATTTGAAGCGTTAAAGGATCAGAAATGTAAGAAACTATGATACTATAGTTATGCTTCAGCATGTATTATCACGGTACGCTACCGAAGCGGTATTTCATAGTATAAAATAAATTCAGCGTAACAGTCGAGGACCGAAACGATTTCCGGAGGACGATAAAGATGGACGTAAAATAAGTCACGACCACGATAGCTTTAATAAAACGAACTTACTGTTTAGCGTACGCGATGGATTTTGCCAAGCCATTGCCAGAACCGCATGGTATTATGCCAAGAGGCATTTCCTTCAGAGCCTTTTCCCAATCTGTCCTTTGAAAGAGTCCATTCACCACCTCGAAAACGATACCGTCTCCTCCGACCATCAGCAAACCGCTCCATTGATAAATGTCCCTCGTACGCACAAACTCGCGTGCATAATTGGGACATTTGGTGATGTGCACATCATATGGTCTCTCTGCTTCCGACAGAATTGGATGGATTCTCTTTTGGAACATTTCCCGACCCCTTCCTGGGCCTGACTTCGGATTCAGCAACACCAGAATCTTCTTTTGCTCGTCCGGACATGCTGCAACACGTTTTAAAAGCGTGTGTAGAAATCGTCGTTTGCATCTGAACAAAGTTTACATCGAGTCAAGAGAATCCTCTCGAGGATTATGCGATACGTATTACGATAAGTAATTTTACTGACACGGGTACATTGCAGTCGTTGTAGCAATCCCTAATGCGGAGATTTCTCTCTGCATTTCCGACCGCGTTCGATTAACATGAATAGGTAATTTGTTATAGAGTCGATACGATTCGAGCATCTATTTCTGTGTCCATTGTTTTATGCGGAAACGATGATGCTGTTCTGTTTGTCTTTCACTCGTATAAAATTTAATTTGTGTACAATTTTTAAACTGCGTCTTTTAAATACAGGCTGTGCCAAATTTAAATTTAAGGGTAGTCTAATAAATCTGTCAAATAAATTTTAACAGTTTACTGATTTCGTAATTTTCAGTAAGTAATTCAATCGATTTACCAATTTTCTTACGTAGTGGATTATTTACCTATACAGCAGGAAACGAACAGCATAACATGTATATTATTCTCAAGTTGCTATAGTACACTTAAGCGACCTGTTACGAACTTTACTTCAACAAATTTAGATATGCTTATAAAGATCTTATGTATAACAATTCTTATATTGATGTGTCACACAAATTTAAAGTAATAAATCTTTAATATATTGTCAAAGAAACTTAAACAGTCATGTTAATAATACTTTCACTACATTTATTTATATTAGTTGAAACTGTTACAAACATAAAATCAAGAACTAGGATTAAATGAAAAATATCAAAGTAATTCAGCTCGATCGAATCTGCTATTACAACAGCGAAATAATATAGTGAATTTTAAACTGCAGTAATTCTTTTTAAATGTAAATACTTTAGAACAGTTTTATAAAGAATGGAAAGTAGTATCGGCGCATCAAAAAGTGATGAGTATATAAAACGAAAGGATATAATTGCAGTTTTCTGATATATAGCTGCAATAAAACACAGGAACTTAACCCGATACTATACAAAGTGCTCACGGCAATATGAACCAGTATGTGAGCCTACGTAATTCCTTACAGAGAAATAAGAAAAATATACCAATAAAATTGGTATAGAATCCAATTTCTTTATTTATGATATAGTTTTCGATAAAATTAAATTTGAAGATCCGCTACGTTCCTTTTTACACGCGTAAACGCGTGTAAAATACCTCAAATCTTAACCGAGATAGCACTATAAAAAATTGAATTGTTCCGATGTTAATGTTTCATTTCAAAATTCTTGTACATTTGCAGAAACGTATTATTTATTTCTATTTTTATCCTTATTACATGACATATGATTCATCAAAACATTTCGATATTTTAAAAGCGCTTAATACCAATTTGTTTTTTTTATCATTAGGAAGAAAAACATTTTCTTTTTAGAAGTACAGGTAACCCTCCTATAACATGGTAGATAGGTTCCTAGAAAATTCCGTGTTGTGTGAAACCGTGTTGTATGAGACCCAGAGCCAGTACAAAAAGGGGGGTTACATTCCGAAAACTTATTAAAAACAAATATTTTTTTTAATTCTACATAAATTTGTATAAATTTCTCTTTTCAAAACACGATCCAAGATTTGTATCTTTACTTCTAAAGAAATAAATTTCCTCTTAAACGTTGTTTTTTTATCTTTATCGCACATGGCTTGGGACTGAAACTTAATGTCTTAAAGACGAAAGAATTATTTTTTAACACACCGTGGCTCGACGCAGACTGCCGATCAGCAGCGTGAGACACTTTTGTCTTCAGGCCACGGAGATGAAAAGAAATACTTTCTGCAACACTGTATCTTTAAGACGGCAAGTCTCGCCGCGGCTGTAGAAATATAGTGTTGTACAAAGGTTTTTGCAATTTTCTTATCGTGTCAGAGCGAAACCGTGTTATAGGATGCCGTGTTGTAGGAGGGTTCCCACAATTTATGAATCATGTTATAGCGAAACCGTGTTATAAGATGCCGTGTTGTAGGAGGGTTACCTGTACAAGATTTATAATTAAAAACTACGAGACATAATTTGTTGTGCTCGTTTTTTGATAATAAAATTTTGTTGTTAAAAGCATAAAATATAAAAGAGCAAGTAAGTATCTGATAAGGCCAGACTTTGAAAAGAAAATTGTTTATTTCGAACATTTAATATTTTCGATGTATTTGTCTAATTTTATCTTTTTTTCTACTAAATTATTATTTTATATTAATTTTTATAGAATTGAAGATTAACAGTATATACTTAATGTTACCAAACAATTAATGCAAAAGATAGACGAATTAAAAATCGTCATCATTAAAAAGAATCTTGTTAATAATATTAAAATTACAATTTTACAGTTAATTAATCAAGATGACGTAGTAAGTGGTTATTAAAAATAATTTTTGCTATAATTATTATGTTGTTGCACACAAATTATCGTAATTCAATGACATAAAAATACTACAAAATAGTACTTATGACATATCACCTTGAAACTTGAAGGTTGTTAAAAGTGACTACTTGAACTTTTCATAAATGCCTTTGATACGACTAGACTGATTATCAGAAAATTGTTCCAGCAATTACTCTGTACAATGCGCAGTAAGATGGTTATCTGACAATCAATAATGTTATATCAAGAACATTAGCTAAAGATATCTATAACCATTTACAACGACCGTTAAGCTTCAAATTGATGTAATACAAGTGCTACTTTACGGCAGTTTTATGTCATCAAATTATCTTAGACTTTAGAGGTTCTTAAATCGATCACTGTTTACTATAACTGACAATCAGTCATTTTGTATTGAAACTATTAATAAAATGTTTACGCGTCAATTTCATTGAACTTTAAGCTTCAAATTGATGTAACATAAATATTACTTTACGGTATTTTATGTTATCAAATTCTGTTAGATTTTCAATACTTAAAGTCTACTACACAGTGTGATGGTTGTGTAACAGTTATCCTAGTATTTACGAAAAGTATTAATGAAGGTACGTAGCCATTTTCATGAAATTTACTTTCATTTCCGCTTTAAATTGCTCGTCATTATAAGTACAGACATGATGATATAAGTTTATTCCTCATTTATCATACTGTCCTGATCAGGCACAGATAGACATCTTTTGTTCACTGCAAAACAATTTAAATCAGCAGAATTTTAATAATATTAAGATGGTGAAAAATGCAGTGAGTCCTATTTTTATAATGATAAATCCGAAAGATTTTATGAAAAAATCATGTAACAACTTCCACACTGATGACAAACTGTCATAAACCATGATCGAAAATGCATCACATTACGCTCACTCATTTATGAATTTTTGTCACCTTATAGAGAACGCCTAACAAAACATTCATATACCCCATTTTGGGGACAAACTGCTAATTGTTTAAAAGATATCAACAATTAAAAGTAGTTACTCTTTAAATTCTGAAGTACAACATAGAGACTACATAGACACATCGAGACCACTAACTGCGAGGTTAAATGCTTGACTGTAGATCAAAAGGTCTATGGTTCAAATACCAATCACCTACTTTTTTTTTTCGTTCAAACATCTTATTGTATTAAAGTATCGTTATAAAAATTCCAACAAATTATACTATAACTGTTATTACTATTATTAATTTATTGTGTTGCATTTATTATAATTTTCAAATTATTCTTTAAATCTTTATTATTCTCTTATGATTATTGTATGTTATAATATTGCATAATTGGCGTACTTACTTTATACATTCCGATTATAACTTTTAACGATTTTTAATTATTTCAAATTCAATTGTATCAATGTAAGGAATAATAACGATAATTTGAACATTATAATAAATACAACATAGTTAATAAATCAATAATAGTACGGGAGTTATAGCATAATTCTTTGTAGCTTCAATAATGGTAGTTTAATGTGATCAAATATTTAAACGAGAAAAGAAAATAAATAGTATATTTGAACTGCAGACCTTTTGAACTATAATTAACCATTTAACCACGTAACTAATGGTTTGTATATATCAGTATGCTGCACTTCAGAATTTAAAGAGTAACTACCTTTAACTGTTAATATTTTGTAACACCAGATTCACGGATGTCCGATGTGCAGTGATTTTTAGATTAAAAATAAAGTATAATAGTAAATACATCAGGGATAAAACATAAAGTAATTTGCACAATTATTCTGTAATTAATACAATATATCTTTTATCTAGAATCTCGCTATTACGTTCGTATAATTTCTTATATGTGCTAAGATACTTGCCACTAGATTTATGGATGTCTGGTGTACAGTTACTTTTAGATTAGATAAAGTACGACACTAAATACAGGGTCTCTCTAAAGTCCAGCCCCACATTTATACATATTTCGAAAACAATTTTAACACTTTGAGCGCCACGTCAGCCATCGGTGGCTGACACTAGACTTTCCGTTTAGGCCGCGTCAACCACCGGTGGCGGACAGTGTAAAATATGATGTAAAACTAAAAAATTTATATTATTATAAGTAATTACTAAAAATTTATTTAAAATTTACTTAATTTTTATTTATTGCAGGATCGTATTATTAATGAATTTAAATTTTTCTTTCCATTACTTATTGCGTGGCTTGAATGGAATTTCCTTAAGAATTCGCGTGGCGCTCAAAGTGTTAAATATGAAAGAATGTTTCAGATGAAAGTTGTAGGATATCAAGGGGGACATAAAATGATGGCAACAACTTGACCTTGGATGGTTGTTTGAAGGTCGCGTGACCGTTATCTTCAGCTTCTTAAATAGAACCCCCAATTTTTATTGCCCATTCTTGTAGCCCTCGTCAAGACGTTTTCAAAACACTACCCACGATATTTTCTGTGTAAGTCATTCCCAAAATGTGAAGCTTCGAATTTGATACATAAGTAGCGTAAATCTGGTCGTGCAATCTTCGCGCGGTACACCTTAGGTAATGTGAATTCTGACGATATGTAGACTTTGAAGCTTTATATATTGAGAATAACTTGCACAAAAAAACATAGGTTTTGTAAACGTTTCGACAATGGCTACAAGAATATGCAATCAAAAATTGAGGGTACTATTTAACACTATTTCTACCACGATTTTGTGTATACCTATTTCGATTAAAAGATGTCCTTTGACAACTTTTCGTTTGGATGCAAATAATTGCCAAAACTGTTGGGATTTTAAATTATCAGTTAAAAATAGAAAATTTGAGGAATATTCATACATTGATGTGTTTTTGTTAGAGATTTTTTAATCAGGTTGTAAAGTCTAGCTTAATTCATCAATCTACAAAATATAAATATAACGGTATACACTAAAATGCAACATGGCGGGAAATAAGCGAATATCAAAGTTATGCCGTAACTCCTGTATTTCCGTTATAACTAAAATCAGGATTCTCTAATCTGTTTATAATTGATATGATGCTGCAAAATGGGGTTGATATTTATATGTAAAATGGTTTAGAATTAGGCACTGTATGAAATCCTCAAGGCGTCAAAAGACACCTCATGGTAGAAATAAGTATACCATATGTACACTTTTAGATATAGGAGTAGCTGGAAGAAAATGATGTCGTTGAATTAATTTAACAACTATAATATGAAAAGTCAAAAAATTAAGTGTGGAGAAATGAAACAACTTAGAAAATAATTTTAAAATTTGAAGGGTGTCTTTTGGCACCTGTTGGTAGAAATAGTGTTAAGAAACTGAAGATGACGGTCACGTGACATTCAAACGATCATCCAAAGTCAAATTGTTGTCACATTTAAAATCGTTTCCGTAATATAGTCGTGGGGTCGGACTTTAGAAAGATCCTGTATATAAAGGATAAAACATAAAGTAATTTATACAATTATTCTTCGTTTAGACAAAAGTTATAAATTTGGACAAAAGTATCTTAATAATTTCTGTAGTTCAAAATAAGGAATCTAAGATACGTCATTTTGGCACGTTACAGGGATGAAGTGTTAAGCAAATAGTCATCTGTCCCTAAAAGAGAGGTATGAATGTTCTGTTAGATGTTATCACTATAAGTATTACATATTTTTTATCAGTTTTGTAGATTTACAAGCCGAATTACAATCTCGTTTAAACATGAAAATATACATATATGTATAAGTAACATGAAATTCGATCGCTCAATTGCATCGGCACCGATTAATAAGGAATGCATCGAGTTCTTTAGTGACGCGACATCAATCGGTGCCGATTCTTAATGCAATGATTTACGGCCTCCTTAAGTGCTGACGATGATTACTTTTCAATTTCAAATAGACATAGACGAATGAGAAAATCTCCTTCGGATAATGGACGCAGCAATCCAATATGTAAGGTAAATATGTGGAAAGTTTCTACTTTATCGTATTTCTGTTTAAAAAGAAATGACAAATATTTCTATATATTCATACATAAGGCATTTTTAGAAACATTTTGAATTTCGAAATCTTTTGGATTCACTATTTTCTTGATGAGATATGCATTTTTTCGTAAAACGGTATTTTTGTTTTAATGTGTACCATGCGTACTATATCTTGAAACAAGTCTCAATAGGTTACCTAAGTTTAGTGAACTATGTAAAAATAGTATGTTAAATCTAATAAGAAAATGTGAACGGAAAATAAAATTAAAAAGAACTATTCTTCATCTTCTTATTCTTGAGTAGTTAAATTTCTCAATTTATGTCAATGAACACTGATTCAAACAAATATTTTATTAAAAATATTAAGTATTGGGAGAAATATTATAAGTAAGGAAGAAATTTTATAATTACGTAAAACAAAATGAGAGACCAAGTGTGTACCAATTCCGATTAGAAAACTAACAATTAACATGTATGGCATAATAATTTTCCAGTTGTTTATATTAATTTTTAAAATAACTAACTATACTAAGTGTGATTATTTACCATCAAAAACGAGTGAAATCTCATTAAACAATGCATCAAACAGGATGTCATATATCGCAACTTTGAACTAGTAGAAACACACAATATGCAGCAATTTCTACTTGACATAATGAAATTACGTGAAATTAATTTTCATGTATAAATTACTAGCAGGGTGATTTACATAGAGTACTGCCACAATTATAAAAATAAAAACTTTTGTAATTTAAAATCTATATGCCACTGTGTACCAATTAATCTTTCCGTGTATCCATTAGTGACCATGTTTCCATTACTGACTGTATTGAATTGCATTAAAAATGACAAATAAAGTTAGCTATTGGCCCAAACCTTAAAAACCTCAAGGTAAAAGTATTTTATTTACAATTACAATGATTATTCTTATATTAAGGAGTTCATTAACAAATGAGATATAGATTTTAAGATCAGCTACTAAACACACAAGTGTTTCGAAAATCATCAATTTATAATTTCCTTAAATAATTATATTATACAAATAAAAAATAGTAGTTAAAAACATAAAAATTGTACTTATAATTCAAGTTGCTTTTAAAAAAATTAATTCAATTTAATTTGACCTTTAAGATTTAAATTTTAGATTTAAATTAGGATAAATTCAGTACATTCAGTATTTTTTGCTCGAGACATTTCTTAAAATTTTTCATCCATTAAAAGTTATAACGATTTGAATTGCTTGCACTTGGATTCTAAATTCGGTATAAATATTTGAACATGTTACACTCATTAACCTCGACTAGGTGTTAACATTCTTGATAACACTAACAAGGAAATATTGACCTACTTTTTGCATCTATGGAAAAATACAACTCGGAAAGAAATGAAAAACAGAGTTAAAAGCATTGGTACAACATTAACGCTCAACTCGATTGCATTGAAATATTCTTTTTTTAAAAACATGCAATAGCCTTTATTAGTAAACATACCCCACATTTAACATTTATTAAGCCAAATAAGATTATTTGATTCATAATTTTATTTGACTATGATTCAAAATTAATATGTTACACTCGTTCCTTTGTCTCCTTTTTATTTATGTAGGTACCAATATCAGAATATTAGCATAAGCTTATATAAGGTTAATAAGTTTGGAGTTGTGCAAAATTTTGAAAAACTTTTCCAATAACAGATATTTAATTTAATAAGATCCATGTACACGTGTAGCAATTTACTACACATATTAGTTAAAGAATTGAAGTTACTCTTTTTTTCTCAGCGCTTGAAGCAAAACTGAATTTTTTTATTCAAATATCTCAAAACACACCTTCATACGATGAAGTTCAAAATATTATTTCAATAACATTAATACGTCTGAACATACTTGAAAATAATTTGCTTTTATCAGACAAAACATGTGTTACAATTGCTTCCAAATGTCCTTCATCAGTTCATAATTTGAAAATGGTTTCATTTTCTTTGTAGTCAACATGGCAACAGAATAACTAGGTTTGACAATAGTAGTTGGTAATTGTAATGATGAACCAAACATTGTTTTCTGAGTATTCAGATGCTATTTAAGCGTAATTAACTTAAAACTTTTTAACGGCGAAAACAAGCTTCACTTATGAATTTATGTCAGAAACTTCTTGTTCTTTTTAGCTACATTTTTTTTGCTTCATTCTTAAAGGATTGAACCCACCAACTTTTATCATTTTATTATTTTTAAATCAGTAGCCGGACAAATGGATCACATTTTTATCACTTCAGGGTTAAATATAACGTAATTAAAAGGGTGTCGTTGGCCAAGAGTGGTTACTATTATACTGTCGTGGTACAAACCGAGTGATTTAGTCGTATACGAGGTCTTCTCGTATTCCTTTGAAACCAGTAGTATAGACAACTAATCATAATAGCGGAGCACATGACTCGCATACCTGAAATGGAGATACACCGCATGGTTTTCTAGCTTATTATGACACCAACTTTCAATTCTCTATCCTTCTGAAGGGCTCATTCTAAAGAAAAAGCTTCAAGGAATATGTCGACATTTTTTCAAAATTTAAATCACATCCATCCTTCATTAAAAAAAGAATTTGTTAAAATTTTTCAATATTATAAAACTAATTGTTGAAGTCAAAAAAATTATTATACATATAATAGCTCAAACCTCTATTAATAAAACACAAAATGTGTAGCTAAATCGAACAAAAAGTTTATGAAATAAAAATTCATAAGTGAAGCTTGCTTTTGCCAAAATGAGCAAATATTACAAATTTCGAAGGCCTATCATTTCTTAACAAATTTGCAACTGAAATAATGATGACTTAACCCCCCTTAATTTTACATGGATTACAACATATTTCGATTAAAACAAAATCGCCGATGCCAACGTTAAAAAGTGATTGCTTTGACATGAAATAACCCAATAATAATTTCGTTCGTGCAGTGGGTAACGAACCGATGACGGACCCGAGCGTGTGTACACAGCAAAGAATAACAAACTATTGGTTCCGAGAACTCCTAATTCGCTGTTCATGGAGACGAAAGAATTCGCTCGTTCTCAATTCTTTCAGTTGGAGGACAGAAGTAAGATGCAATAGAGAACCAACCGATGTGTTTTCAAACGTCAATTACAGTAGGATAATGTATCATAGTCAACCCAGACATTGGCGTGTGAAGAGGTCGATCCAATGTAAAAGAAGCCACTCGGGTTCCACCTATCATCACCGTGAACACTTCTAGCGTGGAATATCAGTAAATAAGAATAATAATGTCAATAAACCTAACTACATCACGTAATTTGCAATATCTCACTTGTTGGGGCGCACTCTTAAAATCGTAAAACCATCAAGTTTATTTTTATTTTTTGGAATATTTCTGAACAAACGACCGTTGCCTTTTGCAGCGGTTTATTATGAATAATTTGTAGTTCCAAATTTTTCTGTTTTACATATTTTTTCCAGACCCAGCACACTTTATGGTTTTATTACGGTCGAACCGGTAGGTGACGAGCGACGGCGTAGTCTTGACCTCAGGTCACTGAGGTGACCTCAGTACGAACACTTTGTAAAGTCGGTTTTTCTTCCCTTCCCTTATTTTATCAGCCAATCCAATAGTCAATTTTAACAAGTCGCTTGTCCACTCCCAGTAACATGTCGATCCCACTCCACATTTTTAGTTTTCGTAGAGAATATTCTTTTTAGATAGATCAGATTCTCTTGTCAGCTCTCAACAAGTAAAGTACAGGTAACCCTCCTACAACACGGCATCTTATAACACGGTTTCGCTATAATACGATTCATAAATTGCGGGAACCCTCCTACAGCACGGCATCCTATAACACGGTTTCGCTCTGACACAATAAGAAAATTGCAAAAATCTTTGTACAACACTGTACTTCTACAGCTGCGGCGAGGCTTGCCGTCTTAAAGATACAGTGTTGCGGAAAGTATTTCTTTTCATCTCCGTGGCCTGAAGACAAAAGTGTCTCACGCTGCTGATCGGCAGTCTGCGTCGAGCCACGTTGTGTTAAAAAATAATTCTTTCGTCTTTAAGACATTAAGTTTCAGTCCCAAGCCATGTCCGATAAAGATAAAAAAACAACGTTTAAGAGGAAATTTATTTCTTTAGAAGTAAAGATACAAATCTTGGATCGTCTTTTGAAAAAAGAAATTAATACAAATTTATGTAGAATTAAAAAAATATTTGTTTTTAATAAGTTTTCGGAACGTAACCCCCCTTTTTGTACTGGCTCTGGGTCTCATACAACACGGTTTCACACAACACGGAATTTTCTAGGAACCTATCTACCGTGTTATAGGATGGTTACCTGTACAATATTTTTAAGAAGTTTGTACAATATTTTTAAGAAAAAAAAATTCATCATACATCTCCTAAATCCGTCGTTCGTTCATTTTATCAGAGTAGTGTCACTGATACATAACTAAACTTGCTTGCGTTTTTCATTAAGTTGACGCTCAACACAATATCATTCACTCTGGAGACGTTTGCCGACTGTCATTGTTTTTGGCCTAATTGGTGTGCGTGATCACTCGAGTCAATAGTCCTTACCATCAAAAACACGGGTGAGTTTAGGTATCCATTTTTCTATTCTAACTAGTTGGGGCCATAGTCTTTCGAAACATCAATTAATAAAAAAATCAAAATGATAATATTTTGTGAAATAAAAGTATTTTATTTACAATTAATTCATTTAATCAATTATAATAGGTCTTTTCTTCTGAATTAGTTTTGTTACACGAAACTTTTCACTAGTAACTTGTAACGAAGCGACTGTTTTAAAAACTTTCACTGGTGTACAAACATCTTGTTGTATGTAATCTTTTCTTTTTTTGCTTTCGGCATTCTGAAGATTTTATATGACTTTATAACAACAGAAAAATGATTAAAAGCATTTGATTTGATATTATGGCGAGTTTAGGAATGAACAGAATTTTATTTTTGTATGATTATAATTAATGTAAATGTACACAAAACACACTATTTTAATACAATAAATATTAACGCTGTAATAAATTCACTGAAGCTGGTTTGTTTAATAAGTCGGTCTCATGTGGAAGTTTAAACGTTCAAAATATGTGGAAATTATTATTAATCAATCATTAATAATTAAAAATTTTCGATGTAAAAACGTTTTGCAGCTAACGTACTTCCATTAGCATGACCATATAATCTACTATTTGTCCATTGAAATAATACTCAAACATTTCCAGCATGTTTCCAATCTGGATGCAAGAGAAAAAGGGATGCATCCATATGAATAAATATTCGTTTAATAATTCATTCTCATGCGAAATTGCATTTGTATCGATGGCATTTAATGACTGGTCAGTGTCATATTATCACGTACGAGTTGAAAAACACAGTATTTAATCTGAATATTTAAACAAAATTAATAAAAAGTAAGATTAATTAGAATTCTCTATTATTCAATAAATTTAAAACAACTTTACTATTTAAAAAATGTACTGTAGCGGTTTCACTGCTAGGCTCATCTCCACTAGACGGCACATAAGACCGAGACTGACTTTCTCGCTAGTAGAGCCTTCCGATTCCTACGAATAGTTTCTGTCCATCCCTTCCATACATCCCGGCGTCTAAAGCAAGATCTTACTAGGATGCCTTACTGACGAGTCCACTAACATGTCCCGGACAAAACGTTCTGTTCCTCTTCTTCATTCTTCCTAGCCCATTCGCTAGCCAAACCGTCAAAGTACATTAACTCATTAGGACTTTATAAAATTCTCTCGCTTACTTGAGTCATTATGGAACTTATTTAAAAACACTGAACGTAGAAGTATTGTACAATAATATTTTTGCGTGATGTAAGTATTTGTAGAAAAAAATTATAATTATACCTATGTAAACCTAATACATTTTACTATTATACTTTGATTAGTTTAAACGTTGTCAATAAATAGAAATGTTATTATTAACAAAATTTGTATTCAATTGTCAACTATTGGAATTTGTTTGAGCACTTGGACATTCACCTTAGCACGATATTCGCTAAACCCTCGTTTACTGCATATAAACAAGAAATTACAGTTTGGTCAGAAGTTTGTACGCTCTAACACGTGCCAACATGTTGCTATGAATGCACGAGCATCAACAACATTTTCGTGAATATCTCGGAAGTATGTAATTTCCGCCGAAAACTAATATGACATTCGTACTCATTGTGTTAAATGAGTAAAGTGATGTATCATGTGCCGAAAGCTTGTGGCGGCAACAGTAAAGCCTTAAAATAAGTATCAACTTATTTTTTCATAAGGAAATATCCTTTCTCGACTTGTACCACCGGTGCTGGGATATGTTGTACAATGAATAGCAGGTCTCATTACTCATTATTACATTTGAGGATACAAGTCATGTCGAATTTATATGAAATACTTTCGTATTCAATAAGCAACAGGCTCATAAAGTCGTCATGGTGCTAAATGTGGATTTGTGCCAGCCCTCGTG
Source organism: Megachile lagopoda (assembly GCA_036983795.1). NCBI lineage: Eukaryota > Metazoa > Arthropoda > Insecta > Hymenoptera > Megachilidae > Megachile > Megachile lagopoda. Next base: position 661,552 of record CM072786.1, read on the forward strand.
CGCCAACTTCACCTCCTCGTTTATAAACCTAAGCGCCTTTACGCGCCTAATGGAGCTCTGGCTACCCTCTGGGTAAGGGTAAAAAAAGTTGTAATTCTGCCTTTTCTTGACAAAACTAAAAGAAATTATTTCAATGCATATCAAATATTGATGGACTGAGTCTTTTAGATCAAGGACGATAAATGACAAAAATACAAGTGTTTAAAAAAGCCACTTAATATTTATGCCTGTATTGAAACGTGTGGAGCAAGAACACTTCAGTAAACACAAGTTGAAAGGTCCACGGTTTTTGACATACAAATTGAATGTATACACCATGATTACTGGCTATTGTCATTGCATGTGTAGTTTACTTCAATACTTACAAATCGCGTTCTGCGTGTTCTCGCACAATTTCCACATATGGAGTCGCGTTAACTGATCGTTATATTCCTTCGGTAAATAAACGCAGGCTATTCCGATCAGTGGATGAAACACATTTCGAGGAGCAAGCCGTTGGCGTAAACAAATACATCTTGCAACGGTCCTGATTAATATAGCCGCAACTCACAACCATATACATAGGTACATGTTCATAGCATAACAGAATACAGCATACATATATGCAGTCCCGAACTGCGGCTACTTAATCATAATTGCTGCACGGTATTTCTTTATTTTCGTCGACTGTTCGTTCTTCGAAATCAATTAAGTCTCACGGGAAACGATCGCGCCCAAACCCGAACAGCGATCGGTTAACGCGATTATATTATGCTTTATCAACAATCTATACTTGTCAGCAACTGATGATTACATAACTATTTACAAGGGACAATCCCAAAGTGATAATTTCCGGTTTTGATAAAAGTTATTATAATATAGTCCTCGAAAAAGTATTTGACACGTATTTTTTGTAGCTGTCGACATTCATGTTAAGAGCGTGAAAATGTCTCCCTCGGGGGAAATCATATTTCGTCTAATATCTTGGAAACGAACAGAGTTAGAAGGATGGTATAAATTACAAGATTAATAAATTTTTTATGAGGAATCCTAATATGAAAATGGATATAAAAAATTCGCATTTATATAAAAATTTAGAAATTATCACTTCGGAATGGTCCCTTGTTAGTATTATTCAGTGCAAAGTTTCGTACTGAAAATATCAACGTTTCCAATAAAGAAAAGGTAAATATGCATTCGTTCCTGTGATCGTACTAATAGAAGTGCTTTAGTTGCGCGACGTTTTTATATAGACAAGTTTCCTATTCGAAGAGTTTTCTTTCGTACGCTGTTTCAAAATCTACACTAACGTTTCTGTAAATTAGACGCATTACGAACTCATTATCGAAATTTCAGCAGATTTGTATATCAATGTCGACGCTCCATATGGACAATCGAATTTCAAAGATTGTAGAAAGAAATGCCAATGTCAATGTAAGAAAGATGTCATATGCCATAAGAATTGATGCCACTATTGTTCAGAGAATGTTTCGTAAACAATTACTATACATTCTATACCGCAACGTGTGCAAGCATTTACTCCACCAGATTATAAAACGGGAATAGAATTTTCACAGTCGTAATTTGTAAAATGTGTTTCAAGTCTGCATGTCGTATCTTGCAGTTTATTCACTGATGAAGCTGCATTTACGCAAAATAGGATTACAAATTTTCATAATGATCGCGTATCGACAATCAGGTACTGCTTATTTTAAGTTACTGAGTACAGAGTAAAAAAGATGGTTTATCATGGACTCCATAACTTGTATAGAATATAGGTGGTGAAATAAAATAATTCCCAAAAAAAAATGTACTCACGTGAACATCAGCGAACACGCATTAATGTATAAACAACTTGTGAAAAGACTAATCTACTCTATGACACATTACCTTTTGTCAATTTATCCTATTAGACTTGTAAATACGTGAATAAAAATGTATATGTTATATAAATTGAAACTCTATTTTAAATCAAAACACTATAAAAAGCAAGTCTTAACAATTAGGGAAGAAATTCTAAAATGAATGTCGAATACATAGTATTCATTATGCATCGATAGTTTCTACCAGTAGTTAGACTAAACTTAAACGTTGTAAGAGGAAATAGATTCAATAACTTATGTATGTAATAAAGTCTCATGCTTGTTAAATAAAATCAACAGTATGATTCTGTACCTTGAGATCAATGGAAAATTTGTAAATAAAAATGGCCGCAAAATTTACCTTCGCTCTCAAGTTTAAGGTTGTAGTATGCTACAAGAAGAATCATATAAAATGCAAGCGATAAAAAAAAATCAATAAAAAAGAACAAAATGTTCAATCTTGTAATTTTCAATAAAACATTCAATGAATAAACTACAAATCCACGAGATTCAATAGAATACATAATTGTATTTAAAAAAAAGAACAAAAATGTACGCGACGCGAAAACATAAGTTCCTCCGCGGAACGAGAGGTGAAACGTGTTACGCGAAACCGCAAGAAATGAACTGGACAACGGGCGTGTTAATAACGGCGTCCACGAATATAACCGACATGTATAAAATAGAGGCTAGCAATAGGAGCTAACCTATTTTGCTGATCCAAGAGAAAGGACGAGGTAAGGACCAACGGTCTTGTATCAGCTTAGGGATTCCGGCAAGAGAGTTTGGCGAAAATACCTAGACACCTGCCTGGAGAGTAGATAAAAGGTTAAAGATTTCGGCAGGACTGAACGGCAAAATTATCTGGACACTTGTCTGGAGCATAAGAAAAGAGTACAGGAGCTTGAACACCTGTCGGTCGACAAAGAACAGAATATCTCCTGGACGCCCATGTTAAAAGACAGAAGAGTTCGGGAAATTATTTCTAGTCACCCAATCGAACGGGAGAGAACACGTTACTCCTGGACGCCTGATTGAATAGTTTTACAGAAAGAAAAATTGTTTTGCATACAAAACAAAAAAAAATGTATGTACAATGTAAAGTCATGTTCCACTCCTAATCCTTGAACTCCAATGCTCCTACATATTCCTGGAGAATCCTTTTGTCCTCCTTATAACCAACTATGGCTACAAGGTCAATTTTTGTTATAAGCGTATTGAATAGTATTCGCCAAGAAGATAAAAAGTTTCAAAGTTAAAGTTTCATTACTGATTTTATTGATAATACTGAATGGAAACGATAATCACGGTGCAATCAAAAGGGAAGTGATTCTATATGAAAAAAGGAGTGGAAGATGCGATATAAAACTTTTTTGTCGGAAGCTTCGTTTTCGCGGAAATCGATTTTGAAAACTCGTCAACGTATACAACGGAATATGACTTGTGATTACTGTGGCAAAAACAATTTACAGCGGAATAAAACGACTAGTGCATGTATAGCATGTATGACAAATCTTCAAAATCGATTTTCCCAAAGATGAAATTTCGGACGAAAAATTTCATGTCACATTTTTCATGTGTTTTTAAATAGAATCCTTCTTTGTTTCGCCACGATGAACGTTTCCATTCATTAGTAAAATCAATAAGGAAACGTTAACATTATTTTCCAAGAAAACGATTAACGAGTTTTCATCGATAGTTTCTTGAAGACCTTTCATCCTCTTGACAGTACTACACAATTTAAAAATAAAAAAATTTAACCGTAAATTTAAAAAACAAGGTCAACTTTGCAGCTATTTTTGTTTGTAGATCTTCACCGATCCAGAGGTGTAAAATCAGATCCTGGGGTCCACGTCATTCTTTTTCCACCCTGTACATTACTTCATAACTTGGATGATAATGTAAATTTTGCCATCCGACCCAACTGTTGTTCATCCGCACGGTGACAATACATCACTCTTCACACGTATAGATGTAGCTAAGCAGCTGGTAGAACGCAAGTTGAACGTCCTCAGAGTTTGCGACACGGACTGAGCTCCTGCACATGGCATTCAGCGATTTCAGTGAAATTTACATAGACCAGGATGGCCTAATACAACAACTCAAAGTAGAAACTCTCGGTGGATAGCACAAGCGGTTAAATCCAACAGAGAATGTGTAAGGGAGCTCTTGTATAGACGACTTCTCTGCTGTGGTTTCATCACAGCTGTAGTAGTCGAGAACCCATTCCCTAAGTCATAATACATTGCACCGGGAAGATACTAAAGTCGAAGGAGTGATTCGTCTCCAATCTCCAAAAACGCTACAATATCTTCAATCCTCGGTCATCCAATCCATTCTGAACTCCTGCTCTCTTTTCTCGGTTCACAAAGCTGGAAGAGACAGCACAGATTGTAAAACGACCAACAGATCCAGCGATCTTAAGCTCCAAATAATGGGATAAAGGAATCGGAGTTCCACTACTAATCTGTTTTGCTTTCTGTTTCAGGAAACAGGTTTTATATCGAAAGATAAGCCAATTATAAAAGTCTATAACAGTTTCCTCTTGTTTCAAATATTTCGAAAGTAAATAAGTCCTTTGTCCGGACTTTTGAGTAAGGATAGATTAGGGAAGGATTACGGTAGCGGTGCAAAGTAACTGGCTGGGAACGGATCTTAATTCAGCTATATGGATGATTATGGTAGAATGTACACTCAAGTGCAACGTATGCTTCCTTGGAATGACTTAATAATTTTTTAATTCTCTAAATTTCTACAGGGCCAAGTTTTCAAATTATCATATATTTTAATTTTTAAATTTCCAAATTCATAAATTCCCAAATTTTTGAATGCTTTTTAGAAATATAAAAATTCCCAAGTTCTCCAAATTTCACGTAATTGCCAAATTTTCCAAATAACAAAACTTTCAAGTCTCTAAATCCAAAAATTTTCAGATTATTACACTTCTGTATCTTCATATTTTCTAATTTCCAAACTTTCAAATTTCAAAATATTCAGTTTTATAAATTACCCGAATTTACAAATTTTTAAATCCTCAAATTTTTACACTTCTAAATATCCAAATTCTCAAATTCTTCAATCTTTAAGTTTCTAGATCTTTAAATCCCTGGATTCCCATTTTCCTGGATCCTCAAATTTCATGATTCATTTTTACTAGAGAAGTTAAATCTGCTCTTAACTGTACCGTCAGTCGAGCAGCGAAGTTGTTCGATTGCGCGCTTAATGGCCACAAACTCTTGAGCATTTGCATCACTGAGCAGCACATGGACACGTTTTCCTTTTTCTGTGCCAACGATGGCATAGTTCCAATAAAGTTGCGATAGAATATCCAGATTGAATGTGATATCTCTGGCTCCAGAATAGGTATTAGATTTTATGAGTAGGTAAGGCTTTCTAGCAGGTGAGGCATCATATCAGTCCGCGTAGAGTTTAGGTGAAAAAATAAACGATATGCGTCAACTGAAAAGTCAGAAACGTGATAATATTCTGCTTCTGCAAAAACCATCGGTACAGCATCAGAGCTCTCATCCGTGAATAGCGGTTGTTGACTGCAATTTTTAATTTCAAGAAATCTCTGTCTTGCAACTTAATTATTTTCACCGTATTTGCATGAAAGAACTAGTTTTAAACTCAGGTACACCAGTTGCAAAAATGGGTTCACCTTAACAAAATTAGGATCCAGCTGAATTATTGCATACATCTTTATTTTTGCATTAGTAAGAGATCTTTCGAAATGTCTTCACTGAAATTGTGTTCGCAAACAAAGTTATTCGTCATTAAAGGTCACCAAGAATGGTTTGTCATGTAAGATCTTATGTTACATTAATCAGATAACAATGAAGGCTCATGTAAAATTTGTATCGTGTAAAATATATTGCACAAAAAATTTCCTACAGAGTGTCAACCACGTGAAAAATAAAAATATCCACCGCTACTATAGATATGGTTTTTTTCTAAGAATGATGTATCAAAAAAAATTCTTGGAGCTCTTTTTTGTTTCTGTCGAAGGCTGAAATACCTTTCTTCGTTATGTCAAATGTTAATATCTTCCACAGTGTTATTTTATTCAGAAATCTGGGAGCTCAAATAATCCACGAGACTGATTACACAGGATTCTCCATTTTCTACATTCAAATTGTTCAAAAAATTTGTAGAATCAATATTTATTCAGATATGATTACCTACGACAATTTCCATGAACTACACAGAGTATGGTAATCAAATTTCTTTGCAACCGCAATTACAACCACATTTTTTATTCGTTATCTATTCGTACTGCTTAGATTTCAAATCATGGGTTAATCAAGTTTTTCTTTGATAACATACCCAAAATAGATATTTTTATATGGATTGCTCCTACTGAGTGTACCAAATACGTAACAGTACCTCTAAAGTAATACAGAAATGAATATGGCTGCTCTCTTTATTTTTTATGCAGTTAATCTTTTGTTGACCATTAACTTCAAAGCGGTTGTTTCTTCAAAAAAAGTATGTAGACATCTCTTACACAAAATATTTCGGTCTATAAATTTCATAATAACTTTCACTGTCATCTGACCAATACAGATATATTGGCGAACAATTAATGTGCGTAACCTTCAGCCTCGAACAACGTCTTTTATGCACGTAATCTTGATGTGGACCTTTCAGACGATCTTTATAGTGCCAAAACAAGAATGTATACAACGATTCAGCTGGATTCGAACTTTTCTGTAGGTGAATGTTACTAGAATACCTACGCATCTAATGTTACTGGACTACCTTGGCTTTTGAGACTACATCGCAGCCTGCAACACAGTTGGATGCTAATGTCTGGTCGTTGTTCTGGTATCTAAAGAAGACAAATGGTCCGTTCACGCGTTCGATATAATGGTTATGAATGGTACTGTGTAACCTCTCGTTTATTGGACAATAAATACGCTGGTGCAGTATACTATAACAGAAACTATTCGATTCTCACTCCGTACTGCAACCGTCTTTCTTTTCGCAGAAATGAAAGTCGCAAGAACATTAAAATCATTTAAAAATGATAATGAATCAGGGTTGAATTTTATTAAGATTGATGAGTTGAAAGTTACCGTAGAGGAATACTCAGTCACCTGGTACAATTATTCTTAGAGTTTCTTTAGTAGAGTGCCTATTCCTCTGAAAGGAAGAAGATTCCTCTTTGAATTATCTTAAAAGGTAAGAACAAATACAGCAAAGGCAACAGTTCTCTTGCATTATCCCCTTTCCATGATAGGTGTACTTTTAAGCTTCATAGGAAACAACACAGTTAGTGGTGTTACTTTTGAAATAAATGATTAGTTACTTAATTAGTTAGTCATGCCAATAATTAATAGATGACGACATTATTCGAGAACTATTAATGATCCCTAGATTTCCATAGCTTGAAATTGTGAAACTGATCATGGAATATCTTAGAAGTAACCTCAAACAACTCCATAGATTTCGTGGAGGTTTACAAGCAGTGTACGATGGAATATCCTTTCCTTAATCCCATCTGCTGCGTTCCCATGTTCGAGGATCTCTTAAGATCTCTAAAGGTGATAGTCGGGAATTACTTCATCGCTTAAACTGTAATTAACCGTTTACGGACATATTTTGTTTACACTCAGATGCGTTTGGTGACTAAGAGCAGATATTACGATTACAGAGTGTTAATCTTTCTGCCCCCTTGAGTGGAGATAATAGACACGTGGTTAAAGTAAATGCTGAACACATAAAACTGAGGCAATTGTTTTTAAAAGCTGCAAGATCAACAGGGCCATGATATGTCGACGGGAAAGAACTTGACGGCATCAGATACGTAAAACCGTCGCTCTCTCCAAGATCTTGCAAGTAAGCCACCGACTACTTAAATTAGTGACGTTAGCATTAAATTCACGTTAATGGTGCGATATCTTAACACCTACTTCGATAGCGTCACAGATATCCACACCTACTCTTAGTATTTGAGCGATAAGGTCAATTGCTGCTTTTTAGATTAGGTAGATTGATGAGGTATGGGTAAGGGCTCCATTTTGATATTTTGTCTGAGATATACAAAATGCACACCTGGATGATACATATGTTGTCGCACGATGAATAGAATTGTGTTCGGAATGAGAATTCCAGATGCTCTGTCCCATACAACGCTGAACTCTGATCTCGATAAATGCAGTATACTGCAGAACATCAGGGGAGCGTCTGTGCATAGTGGCGGGTGCGATTTCTATCAATATTCTGCTGCAGCAACATAAGGCTTCCATCAATGTCCGAAAATAAAAAAAATTAAGTGTGTCAATCATATCGATGTAAAAGATGCAAAGCCACCTGAGTTCCAGGTGAAGCAAGTAGTACATACAGGGCGTCCACGCCTAAGTGTGACAGTGCGATATTTCATGAACTATTGATGATACGAAAAAGTGTTTATATGGAAATTGCAGGGTAAAAGGGGCTCTATGTTTTGGCCTAAACGAATTTTTTATAATGTTATTAATGTAAAAGATATGATGGTGAAGTTTCGTTTTTTAAATGGAACTATATATTTTTTTTTCGATCATGCGATAGTGCTTTTCGAGACGAATTCATTAAGATTTTATGTATCTACCCGATTTTTAATAGTTTTCGAGATATAAAGCTTAGAAATTTACTGATTTTCAGCAGAGACGTCACGATTTGAGTAGTAAGTCATAAAAACGGTCTTATTGTTGCGGTAAGTGCCGGATTTTTGACTCTGCCTACCGAAACTGATAGCCGCAGGTCTACGGTCGGAACGGCAAGTCCGAAGAGTAAGCAACGTAGAAAGAATTGTCCATTACGGTCTAAGTTTTCCGCATTAAGGATGATGGACAATTCTTTCCACGTTGCTTACTCTTCGGACTTGCCGTTCCGATCGTAGACCCGCGGCTATCGGTTTCGGCAGGTAGAGTCAAACATGCGGCACTTACCGCAACAATAAGATCGTTTTTATGACTTACTACTCAAATTGTGACGTCTTTGCCGAAAATCAGTAAAGTTCTAAGCGTTATATCTCGAAAACTATTAAAAATCGGGTACATACATTAAATCTTAATGAATTCATCTTGAAAAGCACTATCGCGTGATTGAAAAAAAAATATATAGTTCCATTTAAAAAACGAAACTTCACCATCATATCTTTTACATTGATAACATTATAAAAAATTCGTTTAGGCCAAAACATAGAGCCCCTTTTACCCTACAATTTCCATATAAACACTTTTTCGTATCATAGATAGTTCATGAAATATCGCGCTGTCACACTTAGGCGTGGACACCCTGTATATGATGAATCAAAAAAACTTACTCTCTCAAAGTCAACATGACGTATGCCTTTTTCGGCGACATTTGGAACAAAATGGCGCACAGTAAATGAAGTTAGACCACTACAATACGTAATTGCTTACAGGTCATGGCAAGTTCGTGCCTTTGTCGTACGACATTATTGATGGCTAGTCCTGTGTTTGTGGTTCCGAATGTCGACATAGTAATTAATCCTTCCTTGAGTGTCTACTCTTCGATCTGTTGAGAGAAACTCTAGGGGAATTTATTTTTTGATAAGTGTAATTGTCCGAAAATAGCGCATAATTTGGTGCTAGTCCAAGAAGCTACTATTATTCTCAATGACCTCGGTGCTGTTCTTATCGATTAAAAGACTTTTAATGGATTAGAATTCTTAAGGATTAGGTCACTCCGGTAATGTTAGAGTATACGAAAATGGCAAGCTAACTCCATACCTTACATTTGACTGACTGGTCTAATATGTATCTATGGGTCAGACATGGACATGAATCCGAAGAGAAACCTTTTGTCTCGTGTATTTAGAAGTTCTACCTTCGTTGTGGGAAGGCGTTAAGAAACTATATGGCAAAGCATTCAATGCAAATTAACACTTGGACTGCCGTGTCACCCATATATGGATGACGTTTAAATTTCCATACGATCATCTATATTATTAAGAATTTATTCACTTACCTATTTAGAAATACTCGTATTAACTTCTTGGAACTATGAATAATAAATGTAGCAAAATATTGTGGAAATATTTGATAAGATTTGTTAAAAATAAAAATATTACTCGGTTAAGTTTACAACAGTTTCAGTGTAGCAGTGAATGTGTTAATTTGTAAACAAATAGTTGAGCGTGGTTTCACTAAGAAACCTTGAGAAACCGAAGAATAGGACATACTGCGACTTCTATACTTGATGTTATACGGGACGACACTTCAGTATGGAGTACTCTTTGTTCGATCTACATACATCCACCGTTGTTGCTATCCGTAGGATAGTCAGCTTCTAACGTCATACGATTCATAGTGATTGAATTGTGCGCCGTTCACTCAAAGTGATTGCGGGAGAATTCCTAGTAAGTGACATCAAGTGTGAAAGTCACTGTACAGTCCAAAGCAAATCTGGCTTCCACTGAGGAAAGTTTAGAACTTTAGACATTTTGAAATTCAGAATATTTGCAAATTAGGAATTTGGAAATTTAAGAATTTAAAAATTTGAAAATTTTGATCTGGAAATTAAAAAATTTCAAGTTTAAATTAAAAGTTCAACAACTTATGGATTTATGGAATTAGGTATTTGGGAAATTTGGAAATTTACTAATATGGAAATTTAGGAATGTGAAGATTGGATGTCTAGAGAGCTTTTGGAATGTGGCGATTCGGATTGCGGATATTTGGAAATTTGGAGATTTAAGAATGTGAGAATTTGGGAATTTGAGAGTTTGGAAATTTGAGAATTTGGAAATTTGTGAGTTTGGAAATTTGAGAGTATGGAAATTTGAGAGTTTGGAAAATTGAGAATGTGGGAATTTGAGAGTTTGGAAATTTGGGAATTTGAGAATTTTGGGAATTTGAGAATTTTGGAATTTGAGAGTTTGGAAATTTGGAAATTTAGCAATTTGAGAATTTGCAAAATTGAGAGTTTGGAAATTTGAGAATTTGGAAACTTGAGAGTTTGGGAATTTGAAAGTTTGGAGATTTGAGAATTTGGAAATTTGAGAGTTTGGAAATTTGAGAGTATGGAAATTTGAGAGTTTGGAAAATTGAGAATTTGGGAATTTGAGAGTTTGGAAATTTGGGAATTTGAGAATTTTGGGAATTTGAGAATTTTTGAATTTGAGAGTTTGGAAATTTGAAAATTTAGAAATTTGGAAATTTAGCAATTTGAGAATTTGCAAAATTGGGAGTTTGGAAATTTGAGAATTTGGAAACTTGAGAGTTTGGGAATTTGAAAGTTTGGAGATTTGAGAATTTGGAAATTTGAGAGTTTGGAAATTTGAGAGTATGGAAATTTGAGAGTTTGGAAAATTGAGAATTTGGGAATTTGAGAGTTTGGAAATTTGAGAATTTTGGGAATTTGAGAATTTTTGAATTTGAGAGTTTGGAAATTTGAAAATTTAGAAATTTGGAAATTTAGCAATTTGAGAATTTGGAAAATTGAGAGTTTGGAAAATTGAGAATTTGAGAATTTGAGAGTTTGGAAATTTGAGAATTTGGAAACTTGAGAGTTTGGGAATTTGAGAGTTTGGAAATTTGAAAATTTGGAAATTTGAGAGTTTGGAAATTTGAGAGTATGGAAATTTGAGAGTATGGAAATTTGAGAGTTTGGAAATTTGAGAGTTTGGAAATTTGGGAATTTGAGAATTTTGGTAATTTGAGAATTTTGGAATTTGAGAGTTTGGAAATTTGGAAATTTAGCAATTTGAGAATTTGCAAAATTGAGAGTTTGGAAATTTGAGAATTTGGAAACTTGAGAGTTTGGGAATTTGAAAGTTTGGAGATTTGAGAATTTGGAAATTTGAGAGTTTGGAAATTTGAGAGTATGGAAATTTGAGAGTTTGGACAATTGAGAATTTGGGAATTTGAGAGTTTGGGAATTTGAAAGTTTGGAGATTTGAGAATTTGGAAATTTGAGAGTTTGGAAATTTGAGAGTATGGAAATTTGAGAGTTTGGAAAATTGAGAATTTGAGAATTTGAGAGTTTGGAAATTTGAGAATTTGGAAACTTGAGAGTTTGGGAATTTGAGAGTTTGGAAATTTGAAAATTTGGAAATTTGAGAGTTTGGAAATTTGAGAGTATGGAAATTTGAGAGTATGGAAATTTGAGAGTTTGGAAATTTGAGAGTTTGGAAATTTGGGAATTTGAGAATTTTGGTAATTTGAGAATTTTGGAATTTGAGAGTTTGGAAATTTGGAAATTTAGCAATTTGAGAATTTGCAAAATTGAGAGTTTGGAAATTTGAGAATTTGGAAACTTGAGAGTTTGGGAATTTGAAAGTTTGGAGATTTGAGAATTTGGAAATTTGAGAGTTTGGAAATTTGAGAGTATGGAAATTTGAGAGTTTGGAAAATTGAGAATTTGGGAATTTGAGAGTTTGGGAATTTGAAAGTTTGGAGATTTGAGAATTTGGAAATTTGAGAGTTTGGAAATTTGAGAGTATGGAAATTTGAGAGTTTGGAAAATTGAGAATTTGAGAATTTGAGAGTTTGGAAATTTGAGAATTTGGAAACTTGAGAGTTTGGGAATTTGAGAGTTTGGAAATTTGAAAATTTGGAAATTTGAGAGTTTGGAAATTTGAGAGTATGGAAATTTGAGAGTATGGAAATTTGAGAGTTTGGAAATTTGAGAGTTTGGAAATTTGGGAATTTGAGAATTTTGGTAATTTGAGAATTTTGGAATTTGAGAGTTTGGAAATTTGGAAATTTAGCAATTTGAGAATTTGCAAAATTGAGAGTTTGGAAATTTGAGAATTTGGAAACTTGAGAGTTTGGGAATTTGAAAGTTTGGAGATTTGAGAATTTGGAAATTTGAGAGTTTGGAAATTTGAGAGTATGGAAATTTGAGAGTTTGGAAAATTGAGAATTTGGGAATTTGAGAGTTTGGGAATTTGAAAGTTTGGAGATTTGAGAATTTGGAAATTTGAGAGTTTGGAAATTTGAGAGTATGGAAATTTGAGAGTTTGGAAAATTGAGAATTTGGGAATTTGAGTGTTTGGAAATTTGAGAATTTGAGAATTTTGGGAATTTGAGAATTTTTGAATTTGAGAGTTTGGAAATTTGAAAATTTAGAAATTTGGAAATTTAGCAATTTGAGAATTTGGAAAATTGAGAGTTTGGAAAATTGAGAATTTGAGAATTTGAGAGTTTGGAAATTTGAGAATTTGGAAACTTGAGAGTTTGGGAATTTGAAAGTTTGGAGATTTGAGAATTTGGAAATTTGAGAGTTTGGAAATTTGAGAGTATGGAAATTTGAGAGTTTGGACAATTGAGAATTTGGGAATTTGAGAGTTTGGGAATTTGAAAGTTTGGAGATTTGAGAATTTGGAAATTTGAGAGTTTGGAAATTTGAGAGTATGGAAATTTGAGAGTTTGGAAAATTGAGAATTTGGGAATTTGAGTGTTTGGAAATTTGGGAATTTGAGAATTTTGGGAATTTGAGAATTTTTGAATTTGAGAGTTTGGAAATTTGAAAATTTAGAAATTTGGAAATTTAGCAATTTGAGAATTTGCAAAATTGGGAGTTTGGAAATTTGAGAATTTGGAAACTTGAGAGTTTGGGAATTTGAAAGTTTGGAGATTTGAGAATTTGGAAATTTGAGAGTTTGGAAATTTGAGAGTATGGAAATTTGAGAGTTTGGAAAATTGAGAATTTGGGAATTTGAGAGTTTGGAAATTTGAGAATTTTGGGAATTTGAGAATTTTTGAATTTGAGAGTTTGGAAATTTGAAAATTTAGAAATTTGGAAATTTAGCAATTTGAGAATTTGGAAAATTGAGAGTTTGGAAAATTGAGAATTTGAGAATTTGAGAGTTTGGAAATTTGAGAATTTGGAAACTTGAGAGTTTGGGAATTTGAGAGTTTGGAAATTTGAAAATTTGGAAATTTGAGAGTTTGGAAATTTGAGAGTATGGAAATTTGAGAGTATGGAAATTTGAGAGTTTGGAAATTTGAGAGTTTGGAAATTTGGGAATTTGAGAATTTTGGTAATTTGAGAATTTTGGAATTTGAGAGCTTGGAAATTTGGAAATTTAGCAATTTGAGAATTTGCAAAATTGAGAGTTTGGAAATTTGAGAATTTGGAAACTTGAGAGTTTGGGAATTTGAAAGTTTGGAGATTTGAGAATTTGGAAATTTGAGAGTTTGGAAATTTGAGAGTATGGAAATTTGAGAGTTTGGAAAATTGAGAATTTGGGAATTTGAGAGTTTGGGAATTTGAAAGTTTGGAGATTTGAGAATTTGGAAATTTGAGAGTTTGGAAATTTGAGAGTATGGAAATTTGAGAGTTTGGAAAATTGAGAATTTGGGAATTTGAGAGTTTGGGAATTTGAAAGTTTGGAGATTTGAGAATTTGGAAATTTGAGAGTTTGGAAATTTGAGAGTATGGAAATTTGAGAGTTTGGAAAATTGAGAATTTGAGAATTTGAGAGTTTGGAAATTTGAGAATTTGAGAATTTTGGGAATTTGAGAATTTTTGAATTTGAGAGTTTGGAAATTTGAAAATTTAGAAATTTGGAAATTTAGCAATTTGAGAATTTGGAAAATTGAGAGTTTGGAAAATTGAGAATTTGAGAATTTGAGAGTTTGGAAATTTGAGAATTTGGAAACTTGAGAGTTTGGGAATTTGAGAGTTTGGAAATTTGAAAATTTGGAAATTTGAGAGTTTGGAAATTTGAGAGTATGGAAATTTGAGAGTATGGAAATTTGAGAGTTTGGAAATTTGAGAGTTTGGAAATTTGGGAATTTGAGAATTTTGGTAATTTGAGAATTTTGGAATTTGAGAGTTTGGAAATTTGGAAATTTAGCAATTTGAGAATTTGCAAAATTGAGAGTTTGGAAATTTGAGAATTTGGAAACTTGAGAGTTTGGGAATTTGAAAGTTTGGAGATTTGAGAATTTGGAAATTTGAGAGTTTGGAAATTTGAGAGTATGGAAATTTGAGAGTTTGGACAATTGAGAATTTGGGAATTTGAGAGTTTGGGAATTTGAAAGTTTGGAGATTTGAGAATTTGGAAATTTGAGAGTTTGGAAATTTGAGAGTATGGAAATTTGAGAGTTTGGAAAATTGAGAATTTGGGAATTTGAGAGTTTGGGAATTTGAAAGTTTGGAGATTTGAGAATTTGGAAATTTGAGAGTTTGGAAATTTGAGAGTATGGAAATTTGAGAGTTTGGAAAATTGAGAATTTGAGAATTTGAGAGTTTGGAAATTTGAGAATTTGGAAACTTGAGAGTTTGGGAATTTGAGAGTTTGGAAATTTGAAAATTTGGAAATTTGAGAGTTTGGAAATTTGAGAGTATGGAAATTTGAGAGTATGGAAATTTGAGAGTTTGGAAATTTGAGAGTTTGGAAATTTGGGAATTTGAGAATTTTGGTAATTTGAGAATTTTGGAATTTGAGAGTTTGGAAATTTGGAAATTTAGCAATTTGAGAATTTGCAAAATTGAGAGTTTGGAAATTTGAGAATTTGGAAACTTGAGAGTTTGGGAATTTGAAAGTTTGGAGATTTGAGAATTTGGAAATTTGAGAGTTTGGAAATTTGAGAGTATGGAAATTTGAGAGTTTGGAAAATTGAGAATTTGGGAATTTGAGAGTTTGGGAATTTGAAAGTTTGGAGATTTGAGAATTTGGAAATTTGAGAGTTTGGAAATTTGAGAGTATGGAAATTTGAGAGTTTGGAAAATTGAGAATTTGGGAATTTGAGTGTTTGGAAATTTGAGAATTTGAGAATTTTGGGAATTTGAGAATTTTTGAATTTGAGAGTTTGGAAATTTGAAAATTTAGAAATTTGGAAATTTAGCAATTTGAGAATTTGGAAAATTGAGAGTTTGGAAAATTGAGAATTTGAGAATTTGAGAGTTTGGAAATTTGAGAATTTGGAAACTTGAGAGTTTGGGAATTTGAAAGTTTGGAGATTTGAGAATTTGGAAATTTGAGAGTTTGGAAATTTGAGAGTATGGAAATTTGAGAGTTTGGACAATTGAGAATTTGGGAATTTGAGAGTTTGGGAATTTGAAAGTTTGGAGATTTGAGAATTTGGAAATTTGAGAGTTTGGAAATTTGAGAGTATGGAAATTTGAGAGTTTGGAAAATTGAGAATTTGGGAATTTGAGTGTTTGGAAATTTGGGAATTTGAGAATTTTGGGAATTTGAGAATTTTTGAATTTGAGAGTTTGGAAATTTGAAAATTTAGAAATTTGGAAATTTAGCAATTTGAGAATTTGCAAAATTGGGAGTTTGGAAATTTGAGAATTTGGAAACTTGAGAGTTTGGGAATTTGAAAGTTTGGAGATTTGAGAATTTGGAAATTTGAGAGTTTGGAAATTTGAGAGTATGGAAATTTGAGAGTTTGGAAAATTGAGAATTTGGGAATTTGAGAGTTTGGAAATTTGAGAATTTTGGGAATTTGAGAATTTTTGAATTTGAGAGTTTGGAAATTTGAAAATTTAGAAATTTGGAAATTTAGCAATTTGAGAATTTGGAAAATTGAGAGTTTGGAAAATTGAGAATTTGAGAATTTGAGAGTTTGGAAATTTGAGAATTTGGAAACTTGAGAGTTTGGGAATTTGAGAGTTTGGAAATTTGAAAATTTGGAAATTTGAGAGTTTGGAAATTTGAGAGTATGGAAATTTGAGAGTATGGAAATTTGAGAGTTTGGAAATTTGAGAGTTTGGAAATTTGGGAATTTGAGAATTTTGGTAATTTGAGAATTTTGGAATTTGAGAGCTTGGAAATTTGGAAATTTAGCAATTTGAGAATTTGCAAAATTGAGAGTTTGGAAATTTGAGAATTTGGAAACTTGAGAGTTTGGGAATTTGAAAGTTTGGAGATTTGAGAATTTGGAAATTTGAGAGTTTGGAAATTTGAGAGTATGGAAATTTGAGAGTTTGGAAAATTGAGAATTTGGGAATTTGAGAGTTTGGGAATTTGAAAGTTTGGAGATTTGAGAATTTGGAAATTTGAGAGTTTGGAAATTTGAGAGTATGGAAATTTGAGAGTTTGGAAAATTGAGAATTTGGGAATTTGAGAGTTTGGGAATTTGAAAGTTTGGAGATTTGAGAATTTGGAAATTTGAGAGTTTGGAAATTTGAGAGTATGGAAATTTGAGAGTTTGGAAAATTGAGAATTTGAGAATTTGAGAGTTTGGAAATTTGAGAATTTGAGAATTTTGGGAATTTGAGAATTTTTGAATTTGAGAGTTTGGAAATTTGAAAATTTAGAAATTTGGAAATTTAGCAATTTGAGAATTTGGAAAATTGAGAGTTTGGAAAATTGAGAATTTGAGAATTTGAGAGTTTGGAAATTTGAGAATTTGGAAACTTGAGAGTTTGGGAATTTGAGAGTTTGGAAATTTGAAAATTTGGAAATTTGGGAGTTTGGAAATTTGAGAGTATGGAAATTTGAGAGTATGGAAATTTGAGAGTTTGGAAATTTGAGAATTTGGGAATTTGAGAGTTTGGAAATTTGGGAATTTGAGAATTTTGGTAATTTGAGAATTTTGGAATTTGAGAGTTTGGAAATTTGGAAATTTAGCAATTTGAGAATTTGCAAAATTGAGAGTTTGGAAATTTGAGAATTTGGAAACTTGAGAGTTTGGGAATTTGAAAGTTTGGAGATTTGAGAATTTGGAAATTTGAGAGTTTGGAAATTTGAGAGTATGGAAATTTGAGAGTTTGGAAAATTGAGAATTTGGGAATTTGAGAGTTTGGGGAATTTGGGAATTTGAGAATTTTGGGAATTTGAGAATTTTTGAATTTGAGAGTTTGGAAATTTGAAAATTTAGAAATTTGGAAATTTAGCAATTTGAGAATTTGCAAAATTGGGAGTTTGGAAATTTGAGAATTTGGAAACTTGAGAGTTTGGGAATTTGAAAGTTTGGAGATTTGAGAATTTGGAAATTTGAGAGTTTGGAAATTTGAGAGTATGGAAATTTGAGAGTTTGGAAAATTGAGAATTTGGGAATTTGAGAGTTTGGAAATTTGAGAATTTTGGGAATTTGAGAATTTTTGAATTTGAGAGTTTGGAAATTTGAAAATTTAGAAATTTGGAAATTTAGCAATTTGAGAATTTGGAAAATTGAGAGTTTGGAAAATTGAGAATTTGAGAATTTGAGAGTTTGGAAATTTGAGAATTTGGAAACTTGAGAGTTTGGGAATTTGAGAGTTTGGAAATTTGAAAATTTGGAAATTTGAGAGTTTGGAAATTTGAGAGTATGGAAATTTGAGAGTATGGAAATTTGAGAGTTTGGAAATTTGAGAGTTTGGAAATTTGGGAATTTGAGAATTTTGGTAATTTGAGAATTTTGGAATTTGAGAGCTTGGAAATTTGGAAATTTAGCAATTTGAGAATTTGCAAAATTGAGAGTTTGGAAATTTGAGAATTTGGAAACTTGAGAGTTTGGGAATTTGAAAGTTTGGAGATTTGAGAATTTGGAAATTTGAGAGTTTGGAAATTTGAGAGTATGGAAATTTGAGAGTTTGGAAAATTGAGAATTTGGGAATTTGAGAGTTTGGGAATTTGAAAGTTTGGAGATTTGAGAATTTGGAAATTTGAGAGTTTGGAAATTTGAGAGTATGGAAATTTGAGAGTTTGGAAAATTGAGAATTTGGGAATTTGAGAGTTTGGGAATTTGAAAGTTTGGAGATTTGAGAATTTGGAAATTTGAGAGTTTGGAAATTTGAGAGTATGGAAATTTGAGAGTTTGGAAAATTGAGAATTTGAGAATTTGAGAGTTTGGAAATTTGAGAATTTGAGAATTTTGGGAATTTGAGAATTTTTGAATTTGAGAGTTTGGAAATTTGAAAATTTAGAAATTTGGAAATTTAGCAATTTGAGAATTTGGAAAATTGAGAGTTTGGAAAATTGAGAATTTGAGAATTTGAGAGTTTGGAAATTTGAGAATTTGGAAACTTGAGAGTTTGGGAATTTGAGAGTTTGGAAATTTGAAAATTTGGAAATTTGGGAGTTTGGAAATTTGAGAGTATGGAAATTTGAGAGTATGGAAATTTGAGAGTTTGGAAATTTGAGAATTTGGGAATTTGAGAGTTTGGAAATTTGGGAATTTGAGAATTTTGGTAATTTGAGAATTTTGGAATTTGAGAGTTTGGAAATTTGGAAATTTAGCAATTTGAGAATTTGCAAAATTGAGAGTTTGGAAATTTGAGAATTTGGAAACTTGAGAGTTTGGGAATTTGAAAGTTTGGAGATTTGAGAATTTGGAAATTTGAGAGTTTGGAAATTTGAGAGTATGGAAATTTGAGAGTTTGGAAAATTGAGAATTTGGGAATTTGAGAGTTTGGAAATTTGGGAATTTGAGAATTTTGGGAATTTGAGAATTTTTGAATTTGAGAGTTTGGAAATTTGAAAATTTAGAAATTTGGAAATTTAGCAATTTGAGAATTTGCAAAATTGGGAGTTTGGAAATTTGAGAATTTGGAAACTTGAGAGTTTGGGAATTTGAAAGTTTGGAGATTTGAGAATTTGGAAATTTGAGAGTTTGGAAATTTGAGAGTATGGAAATTTGAGAGTTTGGAAAATTGAGAATTTGGGAATTTGAGAGTTTGGAAATTTGAGAATTTTGGGAATTTGAGAATTTTTGAATTTGAGAGTTTGGAAATTTGAAAATTTAGAAATTTGGAAATTTAGCAATTTGAGAATTTGGAAAATTGAGAGTTTGGAAAATTGAGAATTTGAGAATTTGAGAGTTTGGAAATTTGAGAATTTGGAAACTTGAGAGTTTGGGAATTTGAGAGTTTGGAAATTTGAAAATTTGGAAATTTGAGAGTTTGGAAATTTGAGAGTATGGAAATTTGAGAGTATGGAAATTTGAGAGTTTGGAAATTTGAGAGTTTGGAAATTTGGGAATTTGAGAATTTTGGTAATTTGAGAATTTTGGAATTTGAGAGCTTGGAAATTTGGAAATTTAGCAATTTGAGAATTTGCAAAATTGAGAGTTTGGAAATTTGAGAATTTGGAAACTTGAGAGTTTGGGAATTTGAAAGTTTGGAGATTTGAGAATTTGGAAATTTGAGAGTTTGGAAATTTGAGAGTATGGAAATTTGAGAGTTTGGAAAATTGAGAATTTGGGAATTTGAGAGTTTGGGAATTTGAAAGTTTGGAGATTTGAGAATTTGGAAATTTGAGAGTTTGGAAATTTGAGAGTATGGAAATTTGAGAGTTTGGAAAATTGAGAATTTGGGAATTTGAGAGTTTGGGAATTTGAAAGTTTGGAGATTTGAGAATTTGGAAATTTGAGAGTTTGGAAATTTGAGAGTATGGAAATTTGAGAGTTTGGAAAATTGAGAATTTGAGAATTTGAGAGTTTGGAAATTTGAGAATTTGAGAATTTTGGGAATTTGAGAATTTTTGAATTTGAGAGTTTGGAAATTTGAAAATTTAGAAATTTGGAAATTTAGCAATTTGAGAATTTGGAAAATTGAGAGTTTGGAAAATTGAGAATTTGAGAATTTGAGAGTTTGGAAATTTGAGAATTTGGAAACTTGAGAGTTTGGGAATTTGAGAGTTTGGAAATTTGAAAATTTGGAAATTTGGGAGTTTGGAAATTTGAGAGTATGGAAATTTGAGAGTATGGAAATTTGAGAGTTTGGAAATTTGAGAATTTGGGAATTTGAGAGTTTGGAAATTTGGGAATTTGAGAATTTTGGTAATTTGAGAATTTTGGAATTTGAGAGTTTGGAAATTTGGAAATTTAGCAATTTGAGAATTTGCAAAATTGAGAGTTTGGAAATTTGAGAATTTGGAAACTTGAGAGTTTGGGAATTTGAAAGTTTGGAGATTTGAGAATTTGGAAATTTGAGAGTTTGGAAATTTGAGAGTATGGAAATTTGAGAGTTTGGAAAATTGAGAATTTGGGAATTTGAGAGTTTGGAAATTTGGGAATTTGAGAATTTTGGGAATTTGAGAATTTTTGAATTTGAGAGTTTGGAAATTTGAAAATTTAGAAATTTGGAAATTTAGCAATTTGAGAATTTGCAAAATTGGGAGTTTGGAAATTTGAGAATTTGGAAACTTGAGAGTTTGGGAATTTGAAAGTTTGGAGATTTGAGAATTTGGAAATTTGAGAGTTTGGAAATTTGAGAGTATGGAAATTTGAGAGTTTGGAAAATTGAGAATTTGGGAATTTGAGAGTTTGGAAATTTGAGAATTTTGGGAATTTGAGAATTTTTGAATTTGAGAGTTTGGAAATTTGAAAATTTAGAAATTTGGAAATTTAGCAATTTGAGAATTTGGAAAATTGAGAGTTTGGAAAATTGAGAATTTGAGAATTTGAGAGTTTGGAAATTTGAGAATTTGGAAACTTGAGAGTTTGAGAATTTGAGAGTTTGGAAATTTGAAAATTTGGAAATTTGAGAGTTTGGAAATTTGAGAGTATGGAAATTTGAGAGTATGGAAATTTGAGAGTTTGGGAATTTGAGAGTTTGGAAATTTGGGAATTTGAGAATTTTGGTAATTTGAGAATTTTGGAATTTGAGAGTTTGGAAATTTGGAAATTTAGCAATTTGAGAATTTGCAAAATTGAGAGTTTGGAAATTTGAGAATTTGGAAACTTGAGAGTTTGGGAATTTGAAAGTTTGGAGATTTGAGAATTTGGAAATTTGAGAGTTTGGAAATTTGAGAGTATGGAAATTTGAGAGTTTGGAAAATTGAGAATTTGGGAATTTGAGAGTTTGGAAATTTGGGAATTTGAGAATTTTGGGAATTTGAGAATTTTTGAATTTGAGAGTTTGGAAATTTGAAAATTTAGAAATTTGGAAATTTAGCAATTTGAGAATTTGCAAAATTGGGAGTTTGGAAATTTGAGAATTTGGAAACTTGAGAGTTTGGGAATTTGAAAGTTTGGAGATTTGAGAATTTGGAAATTTGAGAGTTTGGAAATTTGAGAGTATGGAAATTTGAGAGTTTGGAAAATTGAGAATTTGGGAATTTGAGAGTTTGGAAATTTGAGAATTTTGGGAATTTGAGAATTTTTGAATTTGAGAGTTTGGAAATTTGAAAATTTAGAAATTTGGAAATTTAGCAATTTGAGAATTTGGAAAATTGAGAGTTTGGAAAATTGAGAATTTGAGAATTTGAGAGTTTGGAAATTGGAGAATTTGGAAACTTGAGAGTTTGGGAATTTGAGAGTTTGGAAATTTGAAAATTTGGAAATTTGAGAGTTTGGAAATTTGAGAGTATGGAAATTTGAGAGTATGGAAATTTGAGAGTTTGGAAATTTGAGAGTTTGGAAATTTGGGAATTTGAGAATTTTGGAATTTGAGAGTTTGGAAATTTGGAAATTTAGCAATTTGAGAATTTGCAAAATTGAGAGTTTGGAAATTTGAGAATTTGGAAACTTGAGAGTTTGGGAATTTGAAAGTTTGGAGATTTGAGAATTTGGAAATTTGAGAGTTTGGAAATTTGAGAGTATGGAAATTTGAGAGTTTGGAAAATTGAGAATTTGGGAATTTGAGAGTTTGGAAATTTGAGAATTTTGGGAATTTGAGAATTTTTGAATTTGAGAGTTTGGAAATTTGAAAATTTAGAAATTTGGAAATTTAGCAATTTGAGAATTTGGAAAATTGAGAGTTTGGAAAATTGAGAATTTGAGAATTTGAGAGTTTGGAAATTTGAGAATTTGGAAACTTGAGAGTTTGGGAATTTGAGAGTTTGGAAATTTGAAAATTTGGAAATTTGAGAGTTTGGAAATTTGAGAGTATGGAAATTTGAGAGTATGGAAATTTGAGAGTTTGGAAATTTGAGAGTTTGGAAATTTGGGAATTTGAGAATTTTGGTAATTTGAGAATTTTGGAATTTGAGAGTTTGGAAATTTGGAAATTTAGCAATTTGAGAATTTGCAAAATTGAGAGTTTGGAAATTTGAGAATTTGGAAACTTGAGAGTTTGGGAATTTGAAAGTTTGGAGATTTGAGAATTTGGAAATTTGAGAGTTTGGAAATTTGAGAGTATGGAAATTTGAGAGTTTGGAAAATTGAGAATTTGGGAATTTGAGAGTTTGGGAATTTGAAAGTTTGGAGATTTGAGAATTTGGAAATTTGAGAGTTTGGAAATTTGAGAGTATGGAAATTTGAGAGTTTGGAAAATTGAGAATTTGGGAATTTGAGAGTTTGGGAATTTGAAAGTTTGGAGATTTGAGAATTTGGAAATTTGAGAGTTTGGAAATTTGAGAGTATGGAAATTTGAGAGTTTGGAAAATTGAGAATTTGAGAATTTGAGAGTTTGGAAATTTGAGAATTTGGAAACTTGAGAGTTTGGGAATTTGAGAGTTTGGAAATTTGAAAATTTGGAAATTTGAGAGTTTGGAAATTTGAGAGTATGGAAATTTGAGAGTATGGAAATTTGAGAGTTTGGAAATTTGAGAGTTTGGAAATTTGGGAATTTGAGAATTTTGGTAATTTGAGAATTTTGGAATTTGAGAGTTTGGAAATTTGGAAATTTAGCAATTTGAGAATTTGCAAAATTGAGAGTTTGGAAATTTGAGAATTTGGAAACTTGAGAGTTTGGGAATTTGAAAGTTTGGAGATTTGAGAATTTGGAAATTTGAGAGTTTGGAAATTTGAGAGTATGGAAATTTGAGAGTTTGGAAAATTGAGAATTTGGGAATTTGAGAGTTTGGGAATTTGAAAGTTTGGAGATTTGAGAATTTGGAAATTTGAGAGTTTGGAAATTTGAGAGTATGGAAATTTGAGAGTTTGGAAAATTGAGAATTTGGGAATTTGAGAGTTTGGGAATTTGAAAGTTTGGAGATTTGAGAATTTGGAAATTTGAGAGTTTGGAAATTTGAGAGTATGGAAATTTGAGAGTTTGGAAAATTGAGAATTTGGGAATTTGAGAGTTTGGAAATTTGAGAATTTGAGAATTTTGGGAATTTGAGAATTTTTGAATTTGAGAGTTTGGAAATTTGAAAATTTAGAAATTTGGAAATTTAGCAATTTGAGAATTTGGAAAATTGAGAGTTTGGAAAATTGAGAATTTGAGAATTTGAGAGTTTGGAAATTTGAGAATTTGGAAACTTGAGAGTTTGGGAATTTGAGAGTTTGGAAATTTGAAAATTTGGAAATTTGGGAGTTTGGAAATTTGAGAGTATGGAAATTTGAGAGTATGGAAATTTGAGAGTTTGGAAATTTGAGAATTTGGGAATTTGAGAGTTTGGAAATTTGGGAATTTGAGAATTTTGGTAATTTGAGAATTTTGGAATTTGAGAGTTTGGAAATTTGGAAATTTAGCAATTTGAGAATTTGCAAAATTGAGAGTTTGGAAATTTGAGAATTTGGAAACTTGAGAGTTTGGGAATTTGAAAGTTTGGAGATTTGAGAATTTGGAAATTTGAGAGTTTGGAAATTTGAGAGTATGGAAATTTGAGAGTTTGGAAAATTGAGAATTTGGGAATTTGAGAGTTTGGAAATTTGGGAATTTGAGAATTTTGGGAATTTGAGAATTTTTGAATTTGAGAGTTTGGAAATTTGAAAATTTAGAAATTTGGAAATTTAGCAATTTGAGAATTTGCAAAATTGGGAGTTTGGAAATTTGAGAATTTGGAAACTTGAGAGTTTGGGAATTTGAAAGTTTGGAGATTTGAGAATTTGGAAATTTGAGAGTTTGGAAATTTGAGAGTATGGAAATTTGAGAGTTTGGAAAATTGAGAATTTGGGAATTTGAGAGTTTGGAAATTTGAGAATTTTGGGAATTTGAGAATTTTTGAATTTGAGAGTTTGGAAATTTGAAAATTTAGAAATTTGGAAATTTAGCAATTTGAGAATTTGGAAAATTGAGAGTTTGGAAAATTGAGAATTTGAGAATTTGAGAGTTTGGAAATTTGAGAATTTGGAAACTTGAGAGTTTGGGAATTTGAGAGTTTGGAAATTTGAAAATTTGGAAATTTGAGAGTTTGGAAATTTGAGAGTATGGAAATTTGAGAGTATGGAAATTTGAGAGTTTGGAAATTTGAGAGTTTGGAAATTTGGGAATTTGAGAATTTTGGTAATTTGAGAATTTTGGAATTTGAGAGTTTGGAAATTTGGAAATTTAGCAATTTGAGAATTTGCAAAATTGAGAGTTTGGAAATTTGAGAATTTGGAAACTTGAGAGTTTGGGAATTTGAAAGTTTGGAGATTTGAGAATTTGGAAATTTGAGAGTTTGGAAATTTGAGAGTATGGAAATTTGAGAGTTTGGAAAATTGAGAATTTGGGAATTTGAGAGTTTGGGAATTTGAAAGTTTGGAGATTTGAGAATTTGGAAATTTGAGAGTTTGGAAATTTGAGAGTATGGAAATTTGAGAGTTTGGAAAATTGAGAATTTGGGAATTTGAGAGTTTGGGAATTTGAAAGTTTGGAGATTTGAGAATTTGGAAATTTGAGAGTTTGGAAATTTGAGAGTATGGAAATTTGAGAGTTTGGAAAATTGAGAATTTGAGAATTTGAGAGTTTGGAAATTTGAGAATTTGAGAATTTTGGGAATTTGAGAATTTTTGAATTTGAGAGTTTGGAAATTTGAAAATTTAGAAATTTGGAAATTTAGCAATTTGAGAATTTGGAAAATTGAGAGTTTGGAAAATTGAGAATTTGAGAATTTGAGAGTTTGGAAATTTGAGAATTTGGAAACTTGAGAGTTTGGGAATTTGAGAGTTTGGAAATTTGAAAATTTGGAAATTTGGGAGTTTGGAAATTTGAGAGTATGGAAATTTGAGAGTATGGAAATTTGAGAGTTTGGAAATTTGAGAATTTGGGAATTTGAGAGTTTGGAAATTTGGGAATTTGAGAATTTTGGTAATTTGAGAATTTTGGAATTTGAGAGTTTGGAAATTTGGAAATTTAGCAATTTGAGAATTTGCAAAATTGAGAGTTTGGAAATTTGAGAATTTGGAAACTTGAGAGTTTGGGAATTTGAAAGTTTGGAGATTTGAGAATTTGGAAATTTGAGAGTTTGGAAATTTGAGAGTATGGAAATTTGAGAGTTTGGAAAATTGAGAATTTGGGAATTTGAGAGTTTGGAAATTTGGGAATTTGAGAATTTTGGGAATTTGAGAATTTTTGAATTTGAGAGTTTGGAAATTTGAAAATTTAGAAATTTGGAAATTTAGCAATTTGAGAATTTGCAAAATTGGGAGTTTGGAAATTTGAGAATTTGGAAACTTGAGAGTTTGGGAATTTGAAAGTTTGGAGATTTGAGAATTTGGAAATTTGAGAGTTTGGAAATTTGAGAGTATGGAAATTTGAGAGTTTGGAAAATTGAGAATTTGGGAATTTGAGAGTTTGGAAATTTGAGAATTTTGGGAATTTGAGAATTTTTGAATTTGAGAGTTTGGAAATTTGAAAATTTAGAAATTTGGAAATTTAGCAATTTGAGAATTTGGAAAATTGAGAGTTTGGAAAATTGAGAATTTGAGAATTTGAGAGTTTGGAAATTTGAGAATTTGGAAACTTGAGAGTTTGGGAATTTGAGAGTTTGGAAATTTGAAAATTTGGAAATTTGAGAGTTTGGAAATTTGAGAGTATGGAAATTTGAGAGTATGGAAATTTGAGAGTTTGGAAATTTGAGAGTTTGGAAATTTGGGAATTTGAGAATTTTGGTAATTTGAGAATTTTGGAATTTGAGAGCTTGGAAATTTGGAAATTTAGCAATTTGAGAATTTGCAAAATTGAGAGTTTGGAAATTTGAGAATTTGGAAACTTGAGAGTTTGGGAATTTGAAAGTTTGGAGATTTGAGAATTTGGAAATTTGAGAGTTTGGAAATTTGAGAGTATGGAAATTTGAGAGTTTGGAAAATTGAGAATTTGGGAATTTGAGAGTTTGGGAATTTGAAAGTTTGGAGATTTGAGAATTTGGAAATTTGAGAGTTTGGAAATTTGAGAGTATGGAAATTTGAGAGTTTGGAAAATTGAGAATTTGGGAATTTGAGAGTTTGGGAATTTGAAAGTTTGGAGATTTGAGAATTTGGAAATTTGAGAGTTTGGAAATTTGAGAGTATGGAAATTTGAGAGTTTGGAAAATTGAGAATTTGAGAATTTGAGAGTTTGGAAATTTGAGAATTTGAGAATTTTGGGAATTTGAGAATTTTTGAATTTGAGAGTTTGGAAATTTGAAAATTTAGAAATTTGGAAATTTAGCAATTTGAGAATTTGGAAAATTGAGAGTTTGGAAAATTGAGAATTTGAGAATTTGAGAGTTTGGAAATTTGAGAATTTGGAAACTTGAGAGTTTGGGAATTTGAGAGTTTGGAAATTTGAAAATTTGGAAATTTGGGAGTTTGGAAATTTGAGAGTATGGAAATTTGAGAGTATGGAAATTTGAGAGTTTGGAAAT
Organism: Megachile lagopoda; assembly: GCA_036983795.1. NCBI lineage: Eukaryota > Metazoa > Arthropoda > Insecta > Hymenoptera > Megachilidae > Megachile > Megachile lagopoda. Next base: position 688,720 of record CM072786.1, read on the forward strand.
TTGAGAATTTGGGAATTTGAGAGTTTGGAAATTTGGGAATTTGAGAATTTTGGTAATTTGAGAATTTTGGAATTTGAGAGTTTGGAAATTTGGAAATTTAGCAATTTGAGAATTTGCAAAATTGAGAGTTTGGAAATTTGAGAATTTGGAAACTTGAGAGTTTGGGAATTTGAAAGTTTGGAGATTTGAGAATTTGGAAATTTGAGAGTTTGGAAATTTGAGAGTATGGAAATTTGAGAGTTTGGAAAATTGAGAATTTGGGAATTTGAGAGTTTGGAAATTTGGGAATTTGAGAATTTTGGGAATTTGAGAATTTTTGAATTTGAGAGTTTGGAAATTTGAAAATTTAGAAATTTGGAAATTTAGCAATTTGAGAATTTGCAAAATTGGGAGTTTGGAAATTTGAGAATTTGGAAACTTGAGAGTTTGGGAATTTGAAAGTTTGGAGATTTGAGAATTTGGAAATTTGAGAGTTTGGAAATTTGAGAGTATGGAAATTTGAGAGTTTGGAAAATTGAGAATTTGGGAATTTGAGAGTTTGGAAATTTGAGAATTTTGGGAATTTGAGAATTTTTGAATTTGAGAGTTTGGAAATTTGAAAATTTAGAAATTTGGAAATTTAGCAATTTGAGAATTTGGAAAATTGAGAGTTTGGAAAATTGAGAATTTGAGAATTTGAGAGTTTGGAAATTTGAGAATTTGGAAACTTGAGAGTTTGGGAATTTGAGAGTTTGGAAATTTGAAAATTTGGAAATTTGAGAGTTTGGAAATTTGAGAGTATGGAAATTTGAGAGTATGGAAATTTGAGAGTTTGGAAATTTGAGAGTTTGGAAATTTGGGAATTTGAGAATTTTGGTAATTTGAGAATTTTGGAATTTGAGAGCTTGGAAATTTGGAAATTTAGCAATTTGAGAATTTGCAAAATTGAGAGTTTGGAAATTTGAGAATTTGGAAACTTGAGAGTTTGGGAATTTGAAAGTTTGGAGATTTGAGAATTTGGAAATTTGAGAGTTTGGAAATTTGAGAGTATGGAAATTTGAGAGTTTGGAAAATTGAGAATTTGGGAATTTGAGAGTTTGGGAATTTGAAAGTTTGGAGATTTGAGAATTTGGAAATTTGAGAGTTTGGAAATTTGAGAGTATGGAAATTTGAGAGTTTGGAAAATTGAGAATTTGGGAATTTGAGAGTTTGGGAATTTGAAAGTTTGGAGATTTGAGAATTTGGAAATTTGAGAGTTTGGAAATTTGAGAGTATGGAAATTTGAGAGTTTGGAAAATTGAGAATTTGAGAATTTGAGAGTTTGGAAATTTGAGAATTTGAGAATTTTGGGAATTTGAGAATTTTTGAATTTGAGAGTTTGGAAATTTGAAAATTTAGAAATTTGGAAATTTAGCAATTTGAGAATTTGGAAAATTGAGAGTTTGGAAAATTGAGAATTTGAGAATTTGAGAGTTTGGAAATTTGAGAATTTGGAAACTTGAGAGTTTGGGAATTTGAGAGTTTGGAAATTTGAAAATTTGGAAATTTGGGAGTTTGGAAATTTGAGAGTATGGAAATTTGAGAGTATGGAAATTTGAGAGTTTGGAAATTTGAGAATTTGGGAATTTGAGAGTTTGGAAATTTGGGAATTTGAGAATTTTGGTAATTTGAGAATTTTGGAATTTGAGAGTTTGGAAATTTGGAAATTTAGCAATTTGAGAATTTGCAAAATTGAGAGTTTGGAAATTTGAGAATTTGGAAACTTGAGAGTTTGGGAATTTGAAAGTTTGGAGATTTGAGAATTTGGAAATTTGAGAGTTTGGAAATTTGAGAGTATGGAAATTTGAGAGTTTGGAAAATTGAGAATTTGGGAATTTGAGAGTTTGGAAATTTGGGAATTTGAGAATTTTGGGAATTTGAGAATTTTTGAATTTGAGAGTTTGGAAATTTGAAAATTTAGAAATTTGGAAATTTAGCAATTTGAGAATTTGCAAAATTGGGAGTTTGGAAATTTGAGAATTTGGAAACTTGAGAGTTTGGGAATTTGAAAGTTTGGAGATTTGAGAATTTGGAAATTTGAGAGTTTGGAAATTTGAGAGTATGGAAATTTGAGAGTTTGGAAAATTGAGAATTTGGGAATTTGAGAGTTTGGAAATTTGAGAATTTTGGGAATTTGAGAATTTTTGAATTTGAGAGTTTGGAAATTTGAAAATTTAGAAATTTGGAAATTTAGCAATTTGAGAATTTGGAAAATTGAGAGTTTGGAAAATTGAGAATTTGAGAATTTGAGAGTTTGGAAATTTGAGAATTTGGAAACTTGAGAGTTTGAGAATTTGAGAGTTTGGAAATTTGAAAATTTGGAAATTTGAGAGTTTGGAAATTTGAGAGTATGGAAATTTGAGAGTATGGAAATTTGAGAGTTTGGAAATTTGAGAGTTTGGAAATTTGGGAATTTGAGAATTTTGGTAATTTGAGAATTTTGGAATTTGAGAGTTTGGAAATTTGGAAATTTAGCAATTTGAGAATTTGCAAAATTGAGAGTTTGGAAATTTGAGAATTTGGAAACTTGAGAGTTTGGGAATTTGAAAGTTTGGAGATTTGAGAATTTGGAAATTTGAGAGTTTGGAAATTTGAGAGTATGGAAATTTGAGAGTTTGGAAAATTGAGAATTTGGGAATTTGAGAGTTTGGAAATTTGGGAATTTGAGAATTTTGGGAATTTGAGAATTTTTGAATTTGAGAGTTTGGAAATTTGAAAATTTAGAAATTTGGAAATTTAGCAATTTGAGAATTTGCAAAATTGGGAGTTTGGAAATTTGAGAATTTGGAAACTTGAGAGTTTGGGAATTTGAAAGTTTGGAGATTTGAGAATTTGGAAATTTGAGAGTTTGGAAATTTGAGAGTATGGAAATTTGAGAGTTTGGAAAATTGAGAATTTGGGAATTTGAGAGTTTGGAAATTTGAGAATTTTGGGAATTTGAGAATTTTTGAATTTGAGAGTTTGGAAATTTGAAAATTTAGAAATTTGGAAATTTAGCAATTTGAGAATTTGGAAAATTGAGAGTTTGGAAAATTGAGAATTTGAGAATTTGAGAGTTTGGAAATTTGAGAATTTGGAAACTTGAGAGTTTGGGAATTTGAGAGTTTGGAAATTTGAAAATTTGGAAATTTGGGAGTTTGGAAATTTGAGAGTATGGAAATTTGAGAGTATGGAAATTTGAGAGTTTGGAAATTTGAGAATTTGGGAATTTGAGAGTTTGGAAATTTGGGAATTTGAGAATTTTGGTAATTTGAGAATTTTGGAATTTGAGAGTTTGGAAATTTGGAAATTTAGCAATTTGAGAATTTGCAAAATTGAGAGTTTGGAAATTTGAGAATTTGGAAACTTGAGAGTTTGGGAATTTGAAAGTTTGGAGATTTGAGAATTTGGAAATTTGAGAGTTTGGAAATTTGAGAGTATGGAAATTTGAGAGTTTGGAAAATTGAGAATTTGGGAATTTGAGAGTTTGGAAATTTGGGAATTTGAGAATTTTGGGAATTTGAGAATTTTTGAATTTGAGAGTTTGGAAATTTGAAAATTTAGAAATTTGGAAATTTAGCAATTTGAGAATTTGCAAAATTGGGAGTTTGGAAATTTGAGAATTTGGAAACTTGAGAGTTTGGGAATTTGAAAGTTTGGAGATTTGAGAATTTGGAAATTTGAGAGTTTGGAAATTTGAGAGTATGGAAATTTGAGAGTTTGGAAAATTGAGAATTTGGGAATTTGAGAGTTTGGAAATTTGAGAATTTTGGGAATTTGAGAATTTTTGAATTTGAGAGTTTGGAAATTTGAAAATTTAGAAATTTGGAAATTTAGCAATTTGAGAATTTGGAAAATTGAGAGTTTGGAAAATTGAGAATTTGAGAATTTGAGAGTTTGGAAATTGGAGAATTTGGAAACTTGAGAGTTTGGGAATTTGAGAGTTTGGAAATTTGAAAATTTGGAAATTTGAGAGTTTGGAAATTTGAGAGTATGGAAATTTGAGAGTATGGAAATTTGAGAGTTTGGAAATTTGAGAGTTTGGAAATTTGGGAATTTGAGAATTTTGGAATTTGAGAGTTTGGAAATTTGGAAATTTAGCAATTTGAGAATTTGCAAAATTGAGAGTTTGGAAATTTGAGAATTTGGAAACTTGAGAGTTTGGGAATTTGAAAGTTTGGAGATTTGAGAATTTGGAAATTTGAGAGTTTGGAAATTTGAGAGTATGGAAATTTGAGAGTTTGGAAAATTGAGAATTTGGGAATTTGAGAGTTTGGAAATTTGAGAATTTTGGGAATTTGAGAATTTTTGAATTTGAGAGTTTGGAAATTTGAAAATTTAGAAATTTGGAAATTTAGCAATTTGAGAATTTGGAAAATTGAGAGTTTGGAAAATTGAGAATTTGAGAATTTGAGAGTTTGGAAATTTGAGAATTTGGAAACTTGAGAGTTTGGGAATTTGAGAGTTTGGAAATTTGAAAATTTGGAAATTTGAGAGTTTGGAAATTTGAGAGTATGGAAATTTGAGAGTATGGAAATTTGAGAGTTTGGAAATTTGAGAGTTTGGAAATTTGGGAATTTGAGAATTTTGGTAATTTGAGAATTTTGGAATTTGAGAGTTTGGAAATTTGGAAATTTAGCAATTTGAGAATTTGCAAAATTGAGAGTTTGGAAATTTGAGAATTTGGAAACTTGAGAGTTTGGGAATTTGAAAGTTTGGAGATTTGAGAATTTGGAAATTTGAGAGTTTGGAAATTTGAGAGTATGGAAATTTGAGAGTTTGGAAAATTGAGAATTTGGGAATTTGAGAGTTTGGGAATTTGAAAGTTTGGAGATTTGAGAATTTGGAAATTTGAGAGTTTGGAAATTTGAGAGTATGGAAATTTGAGAGTTTGGAAAATTGAGAATTTGGGAATTTGAGAGTTTGGGAATTTGAAAGTTTGGAGATTTGAGAATTTGGAAATTTGAGAGTTTGGAAATTTGAGAGTATGGAAATTTGAGAGTTTGGAAAATTGAGAATTTGAGAATTTGAGAGTTTGGAAATTTGAGAATTTGGAAACTTGAGAGTTTGGGAATTTGAGAGTTTGGAAATTTGAAAATTTGGAAATTTGAGAGTTTGGAAATTTGAGAGTATGGAAATTTGAGAGTATGGAAATTTGAGAGTTTGGAAATTTGAGAGTTTGGAAATTTGGGAATTTGAGAATTTTGGTAATTTGAGAATTTTGGAATTTGAGAGTTTGGAAATTTGGAAATTTAGCAATTTGAGAATTTGCAAAATTGAGAGTTTGGAAATTTGAGAATTTGGAAACTTGAGAGTTTGGGAATTTGAAAGTTTGGAGATTTGAGAATTTGGAAATTTGAGAGTTTGGAAATTTGAGAGTATGGAAATTTGAGAGTTTGGAAAATTGAGAATTTGGGAATTTGAGAGTTTGGGAATTTGAAAGTTTGGAGATTTGAGAATTTGGAAATTTGAGAGTTTGGAAATTTGAGAGTATGGAAATTTGAGAGTTTGGAAAATTGAGAATTTGGGAATTTGAGAGTTTGGGAATTTGAAAGTTTGGAGATTTGAGAATTTGGAAATTTGAGAGTTTGGAAATTTGAGAGTATGGAAATTTGAGAGTTTGGAAAATTGAGAATTTGGGAATTTGAGAGTTTGGAAATTTGAGAATTTGAGAATTTTGGGAATTTGAGAATTTTTGAATTTGAGAGTTTGGAAATTTGAAAATTTAGAAATTTGGAAATTTAGCAATTTGAGAATTTGGAAAATTGAGAGTTTGGAAAATTGAGAATTTGAGAATTTGAGAGTTTGGAAATTTGAGAATTTGGAAACTTGAGAGTTTGGGAATTTGAGAGTTTGGAAATTTGAAAATTTGGAAATTTGGGAGTTTGGAAATTTGAGAGTATGGAAATTTGAGAGTATGGAAATTTGAGAGTTTGGAAATTTGAGAATTTGGGAATTTGAGAGTTTGGAAATTTGGGAATTTGAGAATTTTGGTAATTTGAGAATTTTGGAATTTGAGAGTTTGGAAATTTGGAAATTTAGCAATTTGAGAATTTGCAAAATTGAGAGTTTGGAAATTTGAGAATTTGGAAACTTGAGAGTTTGGGAATTTGAAAGTTTGGAGATTTGAGAATTTGGAAATTTGAGAGTTTGGAAATTTGAGAGTATGGAAATTTGAGAGTTTGGAAAATTGAGAATTTGGGAATTTGAGAGTTTGGAAATTTGGGAATTTGAGAATTTTGGGAATTTGAGAATTTTTGAATTTGAGAGTTTGGAAATTTGAAAATTTAGAAATTTGGAAATTTAGCAATTTGAGAATTTGCAAAATTGGGAGTTTGGAAATTTGAGAATTTGGAAACTTGAGAGTTTGGGAATTTGAAAGTTTGGAGATTTGAGAATTTGGAAATTTGAGAGTTTGGAAATTTGAGAGTATGGAAATTTGAGAGTTTGGAAAATTGAGAATTTGGGAATTTGAGAGTTTGGAAATTTGAGAATTTTGGGAATTTGAGAATTTTTGAATTTGAGAGTTTGGAAATTTGAAAATTTAGAAATTTGGAAATTTAGCAATTTGAGAATTTGGAAAATTGAGAGTTTGGAAAATTGAGAATTTGAGAATTTGAGAGTTTGGAAATTTGAGAATTTGGAAACTTGAGAGTTTGGGAATTTGAGAGTTTGGAAATTTGAAAATTTGGAAATTTGAGAGTTTGGAAATTTGAGAGTATGGAAATTTGAGAGTATGGAAATTTGAGAGTTTGGAAATTTGAGAGTTTGGAAATTTGGGAATTTGAGAATTTTGGTAATTTGAGAATTTTGGAATTTGAGAGTTTGGAAATTTGGAAATTTAGCAATTTGAGAATTTGCAAAATTGAGAGTTTGGAAATTTGAGAATTTGGAAACTTGAGAGTTTGGGAATTTGAAAGTTTGGAGATTTGAGAATTTGGAAATTTGAGAGTTTGGAAATTTGAGAGTATGGAAATTTGAGAGTTTGGAAAATTGAGAATTTGGGAATTTGAGAGTTTGGGAATTTGAAAGTTTGGAGATTTGAGAATTTGGAAATTTGAGAGTTTGGAAATTTGAGAGTATGGAAATTTGAGAGTTTGGAAAATTGAGAATTTGGGAATTTGAGAGTTTGGGAATTTGAAAGTTTGGAGATTTGAGAATTTGGAAATTTGAGAGTTTGGAAATTTGAGAGTATGGAAATTTGAGAGTTTGGAAAATTGAGAATTTGAGAATTTGAGAGTTTGGAAATTTGAGAATTTGAGAATTTTGGGAATTTGAGAATTTTTGAATTTGAGAGTTTGGAAATTTGAAAATTTAGAAATTTGGAAATTTAGCAATTTGAGAATTTGGAAAATTGAGAGTTTGGAAAATTGAGAATTTGAGAATTTGAGAGTTTGGAAATTTGAGAATTTGGAAACTTGAGAGTTTGGGAATTTGAGAGTTTGGAAATTTGAAAATTTGGAAATTTGGGAGTTTGGAAATTTGAGAGTATGGAAATTTGAGAGTATGGAAATTTGAGAGTTTGGAAATTTGAGAATTTGGGAATTTGAGAGTTTGGAAATTTGGGAATTTGAGAATTTTGGTAATTTGAGAATTTTGGAATTTGAGAGTTTGGAAATTTGGGAATTTGAGAATTTTGGAATTTGAGAGTTTGGAAATTTGAAAATTTAGAAATTTAGAAATTTGGAAATTTAACAATTTGAGAATTTGGGAATTTGGAAGTTTGGAAATTTGAGAGTTTGGAAATTTGAAAATTTAAAAATTTAACAATTTGAAAATTTGAAAATTTAAGAATTTGAAAATTTGGAAATAAGAGAATGTAAATGTTTGGAAATTTAGAAATTCAGACATCTAAAGGTTTACACATCTACTTTTCCAAAAATGAAAGATAGAAGTGTACGTTGCATACAGAGAATACCTTTTTGTTACTGGGGTTTGTCAGAGTTCTACCGAATTCTGCAGTACCGAAGAGTGCTCCAGTTAAATTTACTACCAGCTATTCATCTCTAACCTAAGGTAACACAAGGTGAAACTACTAATTATGTGTTTATTTTAGGTAACTATGAAGGAAATGATTATTTCGTCTTCGTTTTAATATTTAAACACTCCAACTTTCATGACTAATAGTAGTTTTGTAAAAGAATTGAATAGATTTTCAATGTTATTTTTCTCAAAAAAAAAGAGTATCATATGCAAAAATATTATTCCATATTTTCGACTTATTCGTTCAAGAGAAATCATCCTCTGTTCGGTTCTACTATTGTTGCTGGAATATATGTATAAGGCGTCCCACTTGTTAACCATCACATTTTATTAACATATTTCATCCGTAAAAATAACAGGAAAATGTACGGATATATATATTATTAGTACGATATAAAAATAATTTTATTATTTCGTATAAAAATACGAAATGGCAGCGGACTGCTTTGTTGTTTGATATAGAAGTGTTCTGCTTTTGTCTACATAACTTTACTAGAATATTTTATGAATAAAAGTAAGAAAAACATTTATATGAATATAGGCTCTTAAATGCATTATTAGAAGTTATTAAAAAGATACTAAACTTGACAGTTACGCGTATGTAGTATTGAAAGATAAAATCAATCATTAGCATTTCGTGTATTCCTCATAATCTTTCAATAAAACATTTAAAAGCCTATGTTTATATATTATCTTTTTATGATTGTTATTTATAGAATATATTGGCAAAGTTTTATATAGGGTGTTTTAGACATGGTGGTACAACTAGAAAATGGATGAATCTATATGAAAGAATAAGTAAAAAATATGAAATAAAAGTTGTTTTTATGCGTCTTTATTTTCAAGGAAATTAAATTTGAACATTTGTCAAGTATTTGTAAAATAATTTGTTCATACTGTAGCAAATAATAAATTGAGGAAATTGTTTCTTAATTCTACAGTAAACAAATATTTTAAATCAACAGATATTATTATTAATATCGCTAAAGTAGGTTTATTACTTTATATTACTTTATTAGTAATTTTATGTACATCAATTGTGTTATGAAAAATAACTGATAACAAACTTGAGTGGTATTAATGACTAGATTCATTTATTTACCAATATTCAGATTAATAGTTGCATTTATCATTTTATGTGTCGTGAACAAATTTTGTTTACAAACACTGCGAAACTGTTCAAATTCAAGTTTTTTTTTTCGAAAATGAAGTGACAAATGAAAAAATTGTATTTTATATTTTTGCCTTATTTTTTCATGTAAATTCATCCTCTTGTATGTTGTACCACCATTTCGAAAACATCCTGTATACAAAACTGGGACACTGTATCTAGCAAAATAAACAAAGCAGTCCGAAGTGATTTTATACATTTCATAATTGTTTTTTATATATTTTTAATAAAGTATTTAAAACCCTATATTAATATAATATCGTTTCTTTATTTTTTCATATGGTATATGTCGATAAAATTTAACGGTGAAAAATAAGAACACCCTTTATATTGCCGTAACTTCATAGGTATGTACTTACAATACTCAGCTCTCGTTTGCCCAATTATAATCAGCCGTGCTCTCATTATATTTTAATACTTGAGTTTCGTATAATAAGCTTCGACTCGATTGCACAAAACAAAGTTTAGCGGAAAGCTAAAAAAAGCTACGTATGCTATACGTAGCATACAAAACTTTACGTGCTGGTACCCTGTAGGGTAAAAGTTGTTTCATTTTCAGCTACTCTTGTATCGCATCTCACTATCTACTCACGTTCTCTCATATTTATCCTAAAATTCTATCCTCATACAAAGTCAAAGCGCACACTCTGACGAATATGCAATGGCTGTACCTCGTCGTGATTTTCCATGGATGCGCCAGCGATTGATAGATAAAAATCCATACCTAGTCACTGACGTAATCGAAAAACTCGATAACAAAAATGCACTGTGGCATTATTGGATTTTACCATCGCTCGTTAACTTGTTAATAGTTTCGTGTGCTGCAGGAAAATTCGGTTAAAATTTGCTTGTACCCGCCACGGCAAGGTAGTATAGCTGCGTGCATCTTTATGAGGTCAATTTCTCATTATTTCTGACGAAATTCTATTTTTTTTATATACAATTCCATTATATTAAGGAAATATTCTTTCGAATTTCTCACCATTTCAAAGTTATTTTATATTTTCTGTAAACTATATGCAATATGATGAAAATAAACAAAGGAAGGATAAATTTAAAGTATTACCTTGTATGTTTCAATACCTTGTACATTGCCGAGTCCAACTTGTGACGCACTCACAGTTCAATTGCTATAAACCTTACTCGAACTTTTTAGACGTTTATATTTGAAATTTAAGTTTGTTGGCAGCAATGACACGAGAGCAAATAATTTTCGTAACAGTTAGCAGACACATTTAGTCCTACAATTGGTTTTCGTCTTCGAAAGGTATGGTCACGTTAAGAAATTAAAGAGTGTAAATTGTGTTTTGAACGATGGGTGTTATTTTTCAACTACGTTTGTTATACTGCTAATTAATAAAGTGTAGCATTCACATTCTGTGGGTACTATGACACAAATTGATTTATTTCATTTGTTTCCTTCGAAATCATTTGTACGCATATGCGTTACGCGTTTAAAATTCTAACGAAGTTCAATTATAATTTGCGTAGTCGAGAATCGCTGAGTACAAAATAGACATAATATTTTAACTTTCTTTACTTGTTATAACATTGTAGCAACGAAGTTCTGATTGGCGCATCTGGCAAATAAATCATATAAATAATGTAACATAGAATTATATCTGGTTATTTTTCAAAATAAATAATCGTTAGAGAAAATCACGGATATATTATTCAGACAGATTGTCCAGACTTTGATATCACTGATTTTGTTTGTTTCCATTTTCTTGCAGCGCTTTGTTTTAAACAACGATAACGTTATAACGTGCAATCGTTTGACATACTTTAACATGCCTTTTAACCACTTTGACTGAGGCGTGTTTTAACACTTTGAGTACTCATAAAAATTCTTTTCAGTAGTAATTTTCATTCCAACAAACGTAATAAACAGTACCTAAATAACTGTTTATTCCTGAGCAAACAGTCATACACTGTGCAGTCCTACTTAACTTGAACATCTTGAATATTTTGCTTACTTTTTATGACAAGGGGAAACATCATTTTGTTCGAAGGAGCAAATATTACGATGGTTAAGAAATTTCCCTCAAGATTACTTTTTTCGAGATTTCAAAGTCGACGAAATTTTTTTAAACGTGACAACATATGCTTTATCATTATGATATAATAGTTAGGCTCAAGAAATATAACGACTCATAATATATTATTAAATATTAGTATTTAACAAAATAAATTAAATTTGTAACTTATAATATAAAGCAGTTTTCAACAAAGTGACAGGTCTATGTAAAAATTCATTTATCACCCAAAAATGAAGAACATGGCACTTAACGTGTCAAAAATAATCATTTCTTAGTAGCACGATATTTCTTCAATGAAAAGTTTTCATTACTAGAAATAAGAAAACGTTGAAACGTCTCTTAATACTAATGTATTCGATTAGTTGCTATACGATTTACAAGTTTTATCATTCCTTGAATACTTAACCCTTCGTTAGGGGCTGTCTACACTACACCAGTAACCCGTGCTAGTAGCCCTACCAGTAGGTAATCGAATTTCTGCATTCCTAACTTTGCCTGTACCAGATTTGTCGTTGGAGAAAGAAGGCAAGAAAGGAAACAAACAATTTTCTCTTTCCAATGGCACCCCTGGTATAGGCAAAGTACGAAACGTAAAAATTTGACTACCTACTTGGTAGGGCTACTAGCATGGATTACTGGCGTAGTGTAGACAGCTCATTAGACGCGCGAGTATTTGTAACGTACGTGGTCACGTAGTATCTAGCAAACACATACACAGTATGTCTGAAAAGTAACGGAACTTTTTAAATTTAAGGAACACTATTAGCGACATCTATAAAAACAATATGCTATTTGAAAACAGTATTCCTCCCCTACAAAACAAATCAATCGTTATTGGAATCGAGCAACGAATTGTAAACTTATAGTGTGTAAAGCGACAGAACCTTTCATCACCGTGTCACAAAATCACGATGGAGCAGAGAGCGAATATTAAATTCTGCTCGGTAAAGCTCGGTAAAACTTTTACAGAAACATTTGAATTAATGAAAAATGTTTATGGCGACGATTGTTTATCCCGTACACGTGTCTTCGAGTGGTATAAGCGATTCTAGGATGGCCATGATACTTTGGAAGACGACCCAAAGCCAGGTTTTGGGTTTTTCTAAATTCTAAACGATTCTAAAGGTATTATACTTCGGGAATTCGTTCCACAGGGACAAAATGTTAATGGCGAATGTTATCTGGGTGTTATGAACGTTTGTGGAAAAGAATTGTTCGTGTGAGGCCCGAATATCGAGCGCCGGGGAGTTGGTTTCTGTTGCATGATAATGCACCATGTCACAGAACTGTCGCTGTTCGTGAATTTTTGGCGAAAAAACAAGTCTGTGTGCTCCAATATCCTCCATATTCGCCCGACTTATTTCCGTGTGACTACTTCCTTTTTCCAAAACTGAAATTAATTATGAAAGTAACGTTTTATGACACTGTTACACAAGTCCGAGCAGCTGTGACAAGGGTGATTAAAGCGATTCCGGAAAATTACATAAAAAAATCTATGTTAACATTGCCTGAGCGTGTCCAACGGTGTATTGATGCGGAAGGGATGTATTTTGAATAAAAAAAATTAATTTTGGCAAAATAACTAATACTTTTTTTTTATTTAAAAAGTTCCGTTACTTTTCAGACATACTGTATATGTCAAATAAATGAATTTTTTGTTATTATTGTTAAGTAAGTGTGTCAACTGTAAAAGGCCGCTGGCCATCATAAGTACGGATGGTTTGGCTTTGTAACACAAATCCGGGCAGTCACCATCGTAAAAATGAACACGTGCATACCAAAAAAAGGAAAATCGTTAATATTCAAGTTAAAGTAAAATGAATCAGTAAAAAAAGTTTATTTCATTTCGTTTTATTATTTATACTTATTTCTGTTATGTTATTATTATCAGCAATAAATAATTTTTATAAAGTAAGTTTCAAATTAAAACCGGCCACTGAACAATTATTATTTTTATTATTTTAATGTACGAAAGTTTTTACGATTATTTTTTTTTGCTTTTGATTCAGTAGCTTTATCAAGTTAAAAAAAAATATCAAAAAAATGTTGATACGTTTGACGACAGAATTAAAGTTAAGAGTTATATTATGTGTTCAGAATGCTTTACACAAACTTATGAAGTTTTTAATATAGAACTCAAAGCCGATGAAGGAGGAGTCATCGGCTTCGAGTTCTATATTAAAATATTGATTTATATTTTAATTGTATTTGCATGTAATTTCAAACATAGATTTAAATACATCTCCAAATGCATATATTCCCAAATTCCCAAATCCTGAAATCCCCAATGTTACCGCACGGTATACATGTATACATCCAAATTCATTCGTGATTGTTTTTACTCGATGTGACTGTCGTCACCTTCTCGAAGGACCAGAATAGTCGTACGACTATTCAATGCAATAGATTCAATGTTTGTGGTTATCTTAAAATTTATTCTAATATTGGACTTATTTACAAACTAGACAAGTTGATTGATCACGAGAGTACTAACTCCTATCTGACGAATTATTGACTAAAATGGTTTAAAATTGCTGGCTAAATGTTTGAAGGTTGATAACTAACTAAACTTTTTTCCTTTTCTAACTACCCTTGTAGCTTCGTGTCTACTCTCACCCCTGCCACAAGCATGTTGGAGGGTAAAACAGCGTATCTTAAATTTACGAAATTAACTAATCAGCGATGAAGGTTGTCTTATCTCTTTCACTACGCTCGTAGCGCGTTGAATTCCTGGGTATTATTACAATTTGGCTCCTAAGGACACATATTTGAGACTTAAAAAAAACCCTAAAATAAATTTTCTTAAAACTCTTGACTGTCAATGAGTTGTACAGCTCAACGACAAGCTCCGGCTATAAATCTGAATTTCTAACTTTCGAGTGACCGTTACGTGAACAATGTTCACCCGAATTCGCTGATATTGCCGTCCGTGTGGCGTGACCGTAAACAAATCTGTATGCCAGATTGGCTAATAACAAAAATTTCCTAAATGTTCTAATACCTAAATTTCCATATCTCCAAATTTTGAAATTCTCTAAAAGACAATGGTTTTTTTCCTTTCTTGCATTTTGTGTCCAACGATAGACCTGGGTACAGGTAAAGCAAGATGTAGTCGTAACAAGTAGTCGCAAAAATGCAACTACCTGCTGGCAAGGCTACCGGCATCAGTTACTGGCATAAAGTGAGCGCTATCGAACATCTAGATAGCTGCCTTCATCACTGTAACAGAAACGATCGTAAATTTACCGTTTCTTGATGACCATAGAAAATTTCCGCGGTATATCCAGCGAAACGACCACTTATATACAATATATGTTAAGTTTGCACATTTACAAGATACATCGATTTGACGAAGAGTCAATCGTAAAAAATCCGAAATTGCACTACCGCTTTTGTGGTAGCAAGGAATAGTAAAAGTGAGATCTGCCAAGTGCATTTGTAAGAAGGACTTCGGGAAACATCTGCCGAGAACTACTAAAATCACCATTTTGCAGAATTATTAAATTTGTAATTATTGTGCAAAAAGTCAGCCATGTGTAACATCATACAAATTTACAACAGGTGGAATCATAGGTGGGCTACGGATAGTCTGCGCCAGTAAATAAGCATAATTTACAACAAAATAATAAATATTGTAACAGCAAACATGATAAAGCAAATTTTTCTGCAGAAATTTTGGAATTAAAGTATTTATGATAGAATATGGGAGGTATAATATTTAAAATAAAACTAAAACACTGTAACTCTAAAAAGAACGAAATGAATTTATTATTTAAGAAAAACGACTTGGAAGGACCTCCTTAAAATATGTTAATTAAACTCGATTTATGAACATCTAAATAACACAATATATTTTTATACGTGTGAAAAATTATTAACAGGAAAACAATAACGAAGAAGTATAGATTTTATTTTTTTAACACACGAAAGTCTGATCAAAATCGAGCGGTATTTCACAAGTAATTGATCGACGCACGAATTAGATTATAATCGAATAATTATCGACTTTTCAATACATACATTTATTTTTGGTAATTTAATTGAAATGAAAATTCAAAAATTAAAAAATTTAGAAATTTTTAATTTGAAACTTGAAGAATTTGAAATTTTCGAATTTGGAAGTTTAAAAATTTAGAAAATATAGGTTTTGAAAATTTAGAAATTAAATATTTCGTGATTTAGAAATTTAGGAATTTAGGAATTTGGAGAAGTTTAAGAACTTGGAAATATAAAAATATAGAAAATTTTAAAATCCGTTCAAGAACATTTTTAGTCACATTATCCTCTTGTACCGTTGAAGATTTGGAAATTTAAAAATGTGAAAATTAGGTAATTAAGAAATTTATAAATTAAAAAATTTAAAAATCTAGAAACTTGGGAGTTTGGAGAATTAAGAATTTGGAAATATAGGAATATGAAAATTTGAATATTTACATTTCATATTTGAATATTTCATTTCTATTTGAATATTTGAAATTTGAATCTTTAAAATTTAAGAGCATAATATTTCCAAATTTAGAATTTTTATATTTTAGGTATATATTTGGAGATTAAATGCACTTCCAATTTACAAGTGTAAAAGTCGACTGGTAGTCTCAGGTGTAAATATTTCACACGTTTCATACAGTGTGATTGTACTAAACTAAAACTTCCAATTCGCCTATATTTTTCATCTAGGTATACAGGGTGTTTCCAACTTTAGTAGTAAAACTGAAAAATAGGTGGATCTACATGGAAGAATAAGCCAAAAATATATGAGCCATTTTTCTTTAAAATGGTGTAAGTCCACATTCGGCAAAAAAAATTATGTAATTTTAAAATTGAATGAAGTAATTTTAGTAAAATATAGGTGCCCTCTTTTTATATTTATAATCATACATTCAACAGAGTATGATTTTTTTATAAACTACTCAACAAAATTTTAGCTATACGATGTTATCGTCAAATTATTTTTTGAAAGTGGAATAAGGCCACTTGTAATAACAATAATTGAACCAATTGCGGACAAAAATAACTTCATTTTATATGAAATGAAACAAGAAGATGTATAAAATGATTTTGTCTCAACCAAATCCCTAGAAGAGGCAATATCAAATAGAAAAAAAATGCAGGCGGAGAAATTATAAATTGGCTGAAAATATGCTGGATCAGGCTTAAAGGAGATGAAAAATTTTGTACAAAACCAATACAGGAGAAAATATGTACTCTATTTAACGTTATTTTTTTATTTGAAACACAAAGAAGACCTAAATATCTCAACAAAATTACTATGTTGTCATTGCATAAAACTCCAAAATCTATAACAAAAGAGAAAAAATAGCAATATGGTAAGTTTACTGCCTTACATATCACCTATTTACCATGAATGCTTCACTATGCTTAATGTAAAGGAGAAATAAGTTTATATTATAAAGACATTTTTTTTATTCTTACTTATTTTAATGAAGTAAGTTTTTAGACTTGTTTGGTTTTATTCTTATTTCTTTTTATGTAAGTGAAATTAATTCTTAATAAACTTGATTATTCGTGTACTTACATATCTTTATTTTATTAATATTTTTTATATTAAAAAATTTATTTCTGTAAAGCCAATGTCAACAAAATATGGACTTAAATTTACCTTTGTTTTTGTTTTTTATAATATATTATTATTGAAAGTGGCATAAACCCATTCAAAGCTGAAAAATCATTTATTTCATATAACAATATTAATAATTATTATTGCATAATAAAATTTAACAGGTTTACAGTGTCAAAATTATCAGCTGAATTAATTAACGTTGGTCAATATTTTTAAATTGATTCAAACGCAAACCCTTAAATATCTCAATATACGAAAAATGGATTTATACCACTTTCAAAAATAACGGCTCATATAATAAAGTTTTTTAATACATACATATTTAGTTTCATCCTCGAAAAAACTCAACTTAAACAGTTTTGCAACATTTGCAAACGAATTTGATCACAACACATAAAACGATAAATGCGACAACTTTTTCATTAATTTATGATTTAATCAATTTTACGTAAGTAAATACATTTTTGTATTACTACTACTAAAGTTTGTTATCAGTCATTTTTCATAACATGTACTAATGTATAATGTGATAAATTTAGTCCATTATAAGATATTATATAGTATAAGTAACAAAAATAAGTAACAATATATTATATGTAGGATCAGTTTTTAGAAACGACCGTTACAGAAGTGACACAGCTATGGCGCTTTGTCAACGATATTCGTTTGTTTTACAAAAAGTATTATGGCGTGCGTATTTTTTCGCCAGTCGCTTTTCGCGTTTCGGAAAAGAACGGTCGCGGAAAGCAGTGCCGCTCGGAGTTCTTGTGTTTTTCTTGCGCTTAAATAAACTGTTAATTTTATCGTCAATTCCATTTTAATTCCACTATAAGCAACGAATGGAAACATACCATGGTGATATTAATAATTACATTTATTAATTTATAATGTTTAATGACTGTAAAATTAACAATTAATTCATTACTTTTGTCAATTTTCGCGTTGTAAACAAATATTTTTACAAATACTTGAAAAATGTTCGAATTCAATTTTTTTTCGAAAATAAAGCCGAATAAGAAAAAAGTTTATTCTGTATTTTTTATGCAGTTAGACTCTTTTTTTTTGGTGGTAACACCAGATCGGTAGCACGTTATATGTATGTATATAATGAATGTGTAGAATTTTTTATGAAAATAGTTTTAAATATCTCTTGTTAGTAACAAAAATTTGAAAACCTAAGTTATTTTATACATGATTTATTAACTACATATATGTTTTGATAAATAAATTTTTCAAAGATCCGCTTAAACAATAACATATTTCAGTTAAAAATACATAAATTGTATTTTTAATGTCCTGCTTACGTTTAATACTTCTTGAAATTGTCGATGAAATATATTTTTCAATTCCAAATTCCAGACCTATGTGAACAAGGCATCTGACTTTCATAAAAGTTTTATCGATATATGCAATTCAATTACGCACGGTTTGTACCCGTTTGTATCACCTTCTGTTTCGTTTGTACCGTAAAGGGCTGAAAGTTATGAAAGGGTAAAAAGATAGTTATCACCCCACTTTGAAACACAGTAATCTCCCAAATGCTAATCGACTACTAGCATAGTTGTACCTGCTTGTACAATTTTCCTTTTCGTTTGTACCTCACAGAGCTTGTTTATACCAATTTTTGAAAAATCGTACAAGAGATAACTTCGCCATTTTTCAACAACTTTCAAATCGTTTTACAGGTGCTGTTTTCTAATTTTTTGTATTCATTTGTGTCACTTTCCTTTCCGTTTGTATCTCGAGAAGTACATTTGTACCGATGTTTAAAAAGTCGTACAAGTAGCATCGCCATTTTTCAACAATTTTCGCATGTCTTTGCAGGCGTGGTTTTCTAGTTGTCTGTACCTGTTTTTATCACCTTCATTTTTGTTTGTACCAGAAAGAATTCATTTGTATCGATTTTGGAGAAATCATGAAAGAGGTAACTTTGCCATATTTCTAAACTTGCATGGCTTTGAAGGTCACAGTCATGTATGTGAATGAATTCATCTTGGAACACGATTTCATATGATATTAAAAAATACATAGCATTCTACTTAAAAACGGAAAACCACTTTCACCTCTCGAAGAACAATGTAAATTAAATACGATGATATAGATCGTATTGCTAGCAGAATATAGTACAACTTGTCCCCATCCCATTTTTTTTAAATTATATCCGGAAAAACAATGATTCATATTACCACGAACACTTTCTATATCTAATGTGAGCACTATTACTCGTTATCTGGTATTATTGTTTAATTTTTAATTTCATAAAAAAATTATACTACAGTTTTTATCTAGTTGATCAGATAACAGTCCGATCATGTTTCTGAGTAGTATTTCGTAATAACTATTTCTTTTTATATTTTAGTTTTATAAGAATTACTGCTTAAGTGATTGCCATTAGCCACATTCATCCCATATGCTAAATATTTTATCGAGTTCCATATCATAATAAAAGGGCATCAAGATCTACGTGCATCAATTGCGTAATGTCCCTTGTGAGAACAGGCCATACGGCGAGTTAATGGTAAGGCAAGCAAAGTTCTGCTTTCCGGCACATGCAGACAGGCAAGTCTATAAAGTAATACAGGGTGTTTCCGGTTTGGTGGTATAGTCGAAAAAGGAATGAATCTACGTGAAAAAATCAGCCAAAAATGCTGAATAATATTTTTTCATATGCAGCTTGGCTAAACTTTGGGACATCATGTTTTTTTAATTCTCTTTGCACAACCAGATAATATTCCAGAAATATAAAAGAATTACAACGATTCTGAATGTTAGATTATATTAGGAGGAATCCACGAGTTTGTTTTCCCAATTGTTATTGAAATACATAATTTATTTAAGTAAAGAGAAAATAGTAGTATTGGTTCGGCAATATATTTACTCGCCCACTGGTCAGTTGTACCGAAAATCAATTCATATTTTTACGTGATTTTATAGATCGACGAAGTGAAACTTGGCAAACGAGAATAAAATCGTGCCAGACAAGTAGACAATTATTGTGTGTTGGGGATGGTTGACACTAACTCAAGCGACTGTCGTACGATTATAATCGAGAATCGTGAGGCGTCCACAATACTACTAGTTATAAAGGAACGCGTTAATGTCGGTAGTGAAATTCACACAGTACTCAGTACAGAAGACAACATACATAAAAGTGTTAATCATAAAGAGTTCATAGGCAAATATAATTTACTTTGAATTTCAGTTAGATAACAGCCAAATTTCGATTTAACATTAACTAAATGAAATTTAATAAATGTTAGTTAGCCATGGTATGCATATCTAAAAAATGAAATCAAAATGGCATCCTGCAAAAGACTGGATAAATGGAAGGAGATATTTTCACAAAAATAAATTTACTTAAAATTGATAAACGTTGCTTGATAATTTGTCCATGGGATATTAGATTGATTCTTATATGGGGTGTGCATTACATAGCTTGTGTGTGACAGTTTCCATTGAAATACCACCGCAGCCTTTTTAATCTTCTTCTGATACGAGTTGTGTGTATTTCCGCAGTTATTTGATTAGAATGTGTTTTGATTTGCTCTTTATATTTCCCAGCATATCTGATTATTTCTTCCTTAACTGTTATGATTTTTAGATCATTGTGTACGTCGTCCAGTATTTGTGATTGTAGTGATATAATTTTGTTATATGACCCTTTGCAACGATTCCCCATAATGGTATTCCATAGGTCCATAATGGTTTTATAAATTTTTAGTTTGTTTTCTATGCTCAGCTTGGATTTTCGGCTGGTTACCAATACATTTGTCGCCGTTTGCTTCGTATATAATTTATTATTGCTTTAATGTGATATTTCCAGGTGAGTCTTGAACCGTAAATATTTTACTCGTTTTGTTTCAGGAATAATCATGTTATTAAGTTTGATGTGCAGTGATTGTTTCTTACAGAGTGTGAACGTGATGTGGTTGCACTTGTTGGGTTTGCTTTTTTTTACTTTGTGAGCCAGTTTTCTATTCTAGTAATGTGTTCCTGTAATATCACGGTCACTATTTTTGGATCGCTATTTATAGCTAGTTCTGCGGTGTCATCAGCAAATATTAATATTTTGGTTTTATCGGTTATTGGAATATCAGCTGTGTAGAATGTAAACAGTATAGGTCGTAGGACGCTTTCTTAGGGTACACCTGCTTTAATAACCTCGATTTCAGAGTATCTTTGATTTTTACAATCAAGGTCCGATCCTTTACGTATGATACAAGTAGATTGTTTATTTTTCTGGCGAAATTTTTTTTTTATTGTGTACAGAAGTCCTTCGTGCCACACTTGGTCGAATGCTCTTTCAATATCCACGAAGAAAGCTGTAGAATTCTGTTCTTCCTCCATTGCTTGTAAGTAATTCGCTGATGAGTGTGAATTTGATCTATGGTATTAGTTTGGTATTAGTTTTTCTTTTTTTATTATGGGCTTTAGGCGACTGTATATAATTTTCTCCAGTAGTTTATTATAGAAAATATTGGAAGAAGCGATATTGGCCTATAAAATGAAGTTTGGTGTGGATCTTTGCCAGACTTAGACAGCATTATAATTTTGCTATTTTCTCCATGGACGGAAAGTACTGTATTCTTAAAATTGCATTGAATATTATTGCAATTAGTCGTATTGCCTTAGGTGGTAGTTGTTTTAACATTTTTCCATTAGTAAGATCAAAACCTGTGCGAATATTTATGAGGACAATTTTATCACCGAAATACGATTAATCTAAATGCAATTTTAATGGACGTGATCCGAGCAAAATATGTTTTACTGGATAATAAAATTCACCTAGTTACCACATTAAAGTTAGCTGTACAGTATTAACGTTTCAAAAATTTAATAACGTAGGTACCGTTTATTTTGAAACTGGAGCAAGTCCATTTTTGAAAAATATGAAGATAATGATAACAATAGATAAAACTTAATACGATATTTTTATTTGCAAATAATCTATAGTGAAAATAATTCAGATTCGCTAATAGGATGATTGTGTGACGGAAGTTTGGATGATTAACAGTATTGGAAAGACGTTTATTTTGAAAGATGTGCAAGTTGAGATTATTTTTGGACGAATATATTACAGAATAATTTAGCTGCCGTAAATTTGACTAATAATGACAATACTGTGAAAAATTACAAATTGTGTAATAGCGGTGGTACAGATAACCTAAATATGAGCGAGGATGAGCTGTAGGTCTGTCAAGGTATCACTGTTGACTTCTATTATACTTTTTCTATTTTCTTGTAAGTAAGTTCAAGTTCAGTTTACACTAAATACTTAACAAAGCGCACACGCTCCTTTGTTTAAGTATCGATGCACAATTTCCTTCCCTTAACAATTCCAGTGTTATTTGAAAATTAATTACGAATTGTGGTTCAGTTTATAAACAAAAAATATGGCTTAGAATGGTTTCAACAAACATTATAACTGTGATGCATCTGAAAGTGAAGATGGTAGGTAATAATAACAAAGTAAACATACTTTACTGGATAATAACATTACTCCAATAAAATCCTCATTTCCAAGGAATTTCATTATTTTTACCACAGTCCGCGACAAAACGATAGGACACCCTTTTTTCCGTGTTACTCAAATTCAGTGATATTTGCAAACATTTTTGTAGAGAATTACATTGGCATGGTACCACGATATACATGACGGGTCAATTCACCCCATACACTCTCAATAATATTTAAATCAAGTCATCTTGCTGGTCAACATAAAAGCTGAATATTATTTGTGTCAAAATATGTTTTGACAATTTCAGCAGTATGTACGGCTGTATTGTCGTGTTGAAATATGAATTCATTACTATTTTATCAGTCATATTTCATGGTATTATTGATGTAGATACTAATGTATAATGTAATGAATTTAATCAATAATAAACACACCTACAAGTAATAAACCTAATAAGGTAAGATAAAGTAATAAACTTATTTTAGTAACATTAATAATTATATTTACTGACTTATAATAATTGTTGCATCTAGAATTAACAAACAATGTGTTGATTTTATCATTTTTACCTTGTAATAAAATTTTCTTTGGTACTCGAAAAATATTTAAATTCAATTTTGTTGAATATAAGGTTCCGTAAGAAAAAATTTTATTCTACAATTTTGACTTATTTTTTCATGGAAATTAATTTTCTTTTTGGTTGTACAGTATTGCCTCGAAACAAGCAACAGCTTCGAGCTTCGAAATTAGCAAATTTCTATCTCCACTTTTTTTATTGAAGTCGGCCGCCCAGTGAGAGATCCGAGATGGAGTGAGAGGTCCGTGGAATCGAAGAACGAATAATTTTTACAGTTGACCGAACAGTTTAGTGAAACAAGGACAGAACATATATATTGTTTTCTCACTCTAACACATAGCGATTTAACAAATAAAAGCAAGCCGAATAGCGTACCATCTTCGAAATAAGCAACTGGCCGGTCCCGAGCGTGCTGCTTATTTCGAAGCAATACTGTACCACCATTTTCGAAACACCCTAGATATAAAGTAGAATATTCTATACCTATGAAGAATTTAAATATATGAAGAAAATGTATATGTAGTAGGTTTTCAGATCTATTACCTTTGAAATTATGAAGCTCTTCGAGGTCATATTTACATGCACTGCTGACAAACATTATTGTATCACTAATGCACTAGGAAAAGGTAATATAAATTCAATGTCCTATAACTTTGCTAAAATTTGTAAAAATTTGTTTAAACTAATAGCGAATTAAAGTTTGAACTACCTACTTTTATGTTTACTATATTTTATTTTAGTGGATATCCAAGAAATTGTGGTTCCTTACAAAAGAGTTGTCACATTATAAAACTTCGAGAACGGCTATGGCTAGTAGCCAACTGGTACGTACATAATTTTGACTACTAGCGTCAAAAATTATGGTCTTTTGCCTTCAAAACAAGCAAGCCATGTCCAAAGCGAATGTTTCTTAACGAAGTTATAACTATTTATACATATATTTGTAGAAGCGCCTGGTTCTAATTAGCTTTATGTATTTCATATATGACACTGTTCAAATTATTTTTCAAACAAGGGATTGTAAAACAATACAATGAAAAAGTTTGTTACATTTATTTAACAATAAAAATAAAATAATGTCAAAAAATCACTCTTTTCCAGTTATTTTTATTGTTAAATCGTTTATCAATACTTCTATAATCGTTTCGTAACACGTAATATTCGTGATTTGAATTCAATCGAAAATTACATTTTTTACATTTACTATTATTTCTCAATAGTTCAGAATACCATTTCAACATAAAAATTACCGTTCTGGAAATTATAAAAAAATAAGATATTTTCAGAGTTACTATATTTTTTACAAACGTGGCACAGTACTCAAAGAACAGATACAATCCTCTAATTGCATAATCTAAATTAACCGTAAAGTCATTACATTTTACGCACGTATAATTTACGCGTTTAGGTCTTCCGTGCGTCAAATACTGCCACCAGTACGCGCCCATAACCGCACCTACGAACCTTCAAATTCTTTTTTTGAATAAATTAATATAAAAAATGTAATATAATACGATTTCCAGAATATTGTGTATAGAAATCAGTCATGCACCGAACGGAAGGTATAAAATGTACGTATAATTCCAACGATAGTAATATTTTTTGCATGAGAGAAATTAAAAATTCCAATTTATCCGTATTTTGTCTTTGGACCCATAGTTTACGTATGTGAAATTTGATCAAAATAGTTTAACGTTTTATTAAAAAAATTTGCAAAATAATGTTAATCTTCAACATATTGTTTAAACAAACTAATTTTGCAAAAATCCAATTACGCCATATTATTGGTCTTCAAAAACAGAAAATTTTGTATTTTGAATTTTTTGTCTAGGTCTATTAGTTCCCGAGATATTTGCAAAAATAGCTTTATCAACCGCAACTTTAAGGGATATTTTCACCACCTCAAAGTGGATGTTTGCCGATAAAAAAAAAATACGTGTCAAATATTTTTTCGAGTTCTATAACATATTAAAATTTCATTAAAATTGGCGTGTATCAATTGGGTGATGTCCCTTGTTAGTAACGAATAATTTGTTGCAGTTTGACGAGAAACAGTTTTTAAGTATTTCGTAACGACATAGTATATACAATGTATTTTGTGAGGTACGACGTACATATTTTGCGACGGAAATTTTCGACGATTCGAGGCGTCAAAGATTTGAAATGTCGAATGTTCAACGAATCATTAGGTTTTTGTGTTTTGGGAGACGCGTGCGTTTTGCACGGAGACATTGAATCTCCGGTGACATTGCGACGAGTGGACGTTCGCGACGTGATAATAAATTGTTTTTTAGAACACCATTGTTCGACAATTTTCTCCTGTGAACTTTTGAACTTGCACGAGCAAACTCTCGTACGAAATAATAGTTAACTATTCAATTATCACGTAGACTCATTTTGTATTTCATTTTACAAGTTTTACTGTTTCAATTATAAGTACTTTTGCACAGTGCACTTGTGTTATTTATTTTAAATTTCCTGGTGCACAAACACTTAATAAATAATTAATCAATATGTTTCTCTTCTTGCTTAATAAATACAGATTAGCAACAATGTATGCATAAATACAATTAGTCGTGATATTAATCCTTGTAACAAATATGAATGATAGAACTGGTGAGCTGTATTCCATTTTGAATAATAACCAAATATTATTTAAATCTGCGTAAAAGTTATCTAAGAAGAGAAAACTAGAGAAAATATGTTATCGAAACGAGATGGCGGAAAAGGTATATGACTTTCGAACGAAACTGTTCTCAGGAGAACAGGCTCCAGTCGGATTTACGTAAACTTAACAGTTATGTATCGTAAAACATAACTAGTGAAAGTATAGATAAACTAGGACTGGTACTGAAGTATCAAAGGTAAGAGAAATTTTCCGGAATTAATCAAACAGCATTTTGTGTTTTCCATATTCACGTAATCAGGTAACAAATGTTTTCTGTACACTGCATAAAAGAATGAAGTGAATTAATTGATTTTCACTTTTATTTTGAGTCGCTCACTTACAATAAATGATTCCTGTATATTCTTATGCGTTGAATATGAAACTATAAATCATTTTTAATCAACAGCGCAAATTTTATAGGGATTTGATTAACAAAAATGATGAAAATTTTCAACACTGAATATATTTTGAGATTAAACAGTAATAGTTACTTAGGTATCCTAGACATTTAATTGTTCTATGAAATGTCTTTAATAAAATAATAAATTATACTGTCGGTTTAAAAATATTTAAATATGATTGAGCAATGATCGACTTATTTTGGCAATTAAAGTTCCGGGAGAAAGTCTAAATACCACAATTTTTGATGAAAAATGTCAGAGAAAACCGTTGATTCGTTTGCGTTTTTGATACAGAAGAAATACATAGCAAATGCTGGTTAAGTAAGGTAAATGTCTGAGTAGTCAAACAATTAAGCACGCAGTTAAGTTAAATGTAACTTCTTTTATATTTAGACTCCATAAAAGCTTAAATAAGATCTTTTATAAAATTTCTACTTTCATATAAAATAATAACAATTTATATTTGTGAAAGAAAAAGTTTTAAATTAATTAAAATCTAAAAATAATCATTGAACGCAGAAATTAAGCAATATTTATGGCAATTTCGCTCATTAATTATTAATTTCCCAAATATTAAATATTAAATATAAATAAGTGTAATTATTTTCATCGCTTAACAAATAATATCAAGATAGCAATATTTTGCGGAATTAAAATATTTTATTTATAATAAATTCCTTTAACACGTTGAGGACGGCGTGTACCACCGGTGGCTCACACGCGAATGGTTTATCTGGCGGCGTGTACCACCGGTGGCTCACACACGAATGGTTCATCTGGCGGTCTGTACCACTGGTGGCTTATATCAGCTATAGTCTTATAACACAGTTTTGTTAGATTTGTGTCTGAAGTTTTACTGCGCAGCATTGTTTGCAATGCGCCGCCAGATAAGCAAAATCTGCGCCGTCCTCAATGTGTTAATTAGTTACGATAGATTGCTTGCTCACGAGTTTAATGTTTTCGAAGTGCCTCTTTTAAAGGATTTTGTTGCTGTATAAATATCTTCTTTCTTTTCTTTTTTCCAGCATTCTGAAGAATTTATGTGACTTTATAATGTAAGAATAATGATTAAAAGAATATTATAAAATTTTAAGTTATGTTGATACTACGACGAGTTTAAGAATAAGCAAAATAATATTTTTGTGTAGTTATTATTAACATAAAATACGAAACACATTTAAATACAAGAAATATTAACAATCTAATAAATTGACTAGAGCCGATTTATTCAATGATTTATGTCTTCTACATACTAGTGGAAGAGCACAATAATTTCAATATTGGCCAAACGTACTGAGGCTCCTGGGACGACTCGATATGCATTCGTCGTTTGTCTATTTGTTTGCCTGCTGTTAGGTCTTAAAATACATATTTCAGTAAGAGGATTAGACCTCAGTCAAGTTTCTGGCAATACAATAGCTTAACGTATTTTTCGGTTCTTTAGAAACTTTTGCCATTTACAATCTATAGTTGTTTAGTCGTAGCAGAAATAGGACCCAAGGAGTCATTACATTCTAGCGAGTTTTTTCCTTGATTTATTGTAAGTCACATCTGGTGTCAGAACCCTTAGTCTTAACCGTAGAGTCTTTTGTTTGCAGTTTCCATTCATGTCGACGTACTCTTTCGGTTTATTACTCGCTACGGTCAATTTGGAAAAACCCAAAATACTTCATACGTCACGGATTTTTACCATTTCCACTTTAATGTAGCTAGCCAATAAGAAATTAGTAAAGTGTTTTCCCTTTCCTATATCCAAAAATTGTACGCCCACTCCGAGCTTTCGTAAAATGTAACTTGTCTTCGAAGAGACACTCTCGATACAAGAATCAAACGGTTAACATAGCAAATAAAATCTAGTCACCCGGAGTCACATACAATTTCTTTAGATACAGTCCACTTAGTCACTTAGTTCTACGCGTTGTTTAATCGTCACTAATATTGCTGACGCTGCATCGCACATACACCTACACAACGCTAATTTTGGGTCTTTTGATTTGAAACATTGAGGGTAGACTCGCGAGACACGTTAAATTAGCTGTCTAAACTTTTGCAGCAATCTGACGGCAAGAACTTGTCACCATTGTAAGAATTATACGTGTGAGAGCCAGTGTGTACGTATGCGAGCGACCGGTAACGGCGCTACCGAAACTGAGTGTAAAAGGTAAAGTAGTTTGGTAGAAGTATGAAAAGTGCTAGAGATGGATTATGTTATTATTGTTAGTTTTTTTTCCTTTCCTACTTAAGCGATATTATCAGCTTTTCTACGATACAGTTCTACGGTTTCCTGCAACATTTACGTTTCCTTTTCGTTCCTATTTTTTTGAGTTTTCATTTCTTTTCTTCCTTCATAAAGAGTGAGTGTGTGGAAATAAAGGATATCAAAGAATAATAATCAATCTCGAGTGTGTGATGCACTAAGTTCCGTCCTCCATCTTACACCATCGATGTGGATCGTCGTCGAATCGATAAAAATCTGTAATTCAATATCGTTTTCGATCATTATTGATACACAGAATTTACTGGAACCACGTTAAAAGCCCTATCAATCATCGCTGACGACAATACTTCATCGTCATTGACATCAATCGTCGCGAAATCAACAATAATTGTGTTGGATAACATTTTCGATAGTTTCAGACACGTTTAACCCCTTGCACTATGACCTATTTGTCAGGTGCGTCAGTCAGAACTAACTAAACACAGCTACAATATTAAAACAGACAAAGGATGTTAAAATGTTATGACAACATGGTATTATGCAATCGTTGACTATGCAAATTATAATTGGACTTGAACTCCAAATTGAAGCATATTCAAAATTCGAGTAAAATTGATCCCAACTGAAGTACCAGTGCGTCACGAGTCAGACTCGTCAAAATAGTGCAAGGGATTAATCGATTGGAACATCTTCAACATCTATAAATCTCACTCTTGTTCTACGTATATGATTACAATCGGTATTCTAAATTTTAAATATACATTCGAATTCGTGAGAAACACCTCGTCTGTCGACATTAATTTACAATATTCATAATCGGCAAGTTGAGCGTTACGTCAGTCCCTGGAAACTGACAGTGGAGTTTTCACTTGGACGTGGATCCTTGGTACAATGGATAACAAAATTTTTGATAAATAGTAACTGTTTATAATTAGTATACTTGTGCACTAGCTGCACCATGCTCACAGTCCAAATGAAAAATGAAGAAGTGAAACAAAGTAATCGTCTACTTTCTATCCCAAAAACGTCTTGAGCGCTCGGCACTAAATGCTTGCTGCAGCTTGAGCGGAAAGGATAGCAAAATTGGCGTCGCGGTAGAGGTATTATTTAATGAAACCAGTAATATTGACTTTGTAAATTTTACTTAAATTTTAGACCATGCATCCAATTCGACTTGACCATTTTAGTTGAAATTGGATTAACAATTTCATGGTCACTAGAGTTCGTGAACACGTACTAGGGAGGCGGTAAGATTCGAGGAGATAATAGAACGATCTGGACGTGACGGAACATAAACTCTGATTGCTGAGAACTGTTACCGATCAATATCGCTTCCTAATGTGTAGTAATGCTTCCTAATCGTTTAGTTTACGATTTCATCTTATCTCAGTCAAGTTGGACATGTTACCGAACGTGTTAACAAGATTTTACTATAGTTTAGCAAACTATACAGAACGCACAGAAGTGGTACTTATTAGTGATACCCTCATAATCGATAAACGCATACAACGGAAATTACTGTCAACTTCACACGTTTTATTAAACTAAGGTAAACGTCTTAGTACTCAAACGAGTCGCGGTAAGTAATTCAGTGGGAATTTTGTTGATACTAACGTTTCTGATTTTTTTAGACGTTTATCTTAATCAAACTATAGTAATAAAATGTATTAGCTTACTAAATTTCGATAATTAATATTAATAATTAATTATTATTATTAAATTTCAATAGTTTAATATTAATATTACACGAAAATATTATTGCACAGTACTCCGAGATTCAACGCTTTTAAACTCATTTCGTAACGACTTGAGTAAGCAATGGAGCAAAGTAATGGCACCAGTTAAAAGGTGATCGTTTCGCATGCGTTTCACTGCGGCCATATTTCTTTGTATATTGTTACGTTCCGAACAGAAATATTTTCAAAATTTCCTTTGCAGTTTTCACCGACCGGATGCGTATCGATAATACACACTGCATTCTGGGAACACCCTAATCGTACGCAGTAACGGTTTTTAATGTTTATTAGATAGACTATCTTCTGGCGACTAAACTGAGATTGTTTAATATAGCACATTCCTTCCTTGGAATCAACGTGGTCCCACGGTCCAAATCTTAGATCATTTTACTTCTTCGAACCGGTCAATATAAACAAAAAGCGCGCTCGTGTGGTCCGATAACGCCAAGCGTTCTGGAATGTCCCTCGTAGATCCACGATGCGACAGTAAATTACAATAGAAATTGTTCATAGATCTGCATTGTACTGATATTGTAAGTACTTATACGCCAGTCAGTCCTACAATAGTTAAGGTACCGAGCGCAATTAATCCACATAATTGTAAAGATTATTCAATAGTTAATAAGACATCAATCCATGGCTCGAGAGTAAAGGAAGGAACTATATAGAAAGAGAGGAAGATAAGGACTGGACAAGGGAGGAACGCATATGCACCCACCACCACCTAATTAACGAATCACGGTCCCTTACGCATTGGCCTCACAGCCTAATTCGTTAGGCGCATATCAACGCAATGTAAACAATTTCGGACTAAGCTCTCTGGTCTTCTCCGAGAGGTACAAGTTGCAACACTCTTCGATGTACAATCGCGAGGTGCGTGTCAGGGGTCCGTGAAGTGGTTTAGAGACGAGTTTGTCATTAATTTTGTTAAAGTTACAAATTAGGGCAAAGACTCTATCTTCACGTATATTTTTCCAATTTCAATTTCAATTTATTTTATTTTGTTTATTATATTTGTTTCATTTTCATTTCTAATTCTATAGTTCATTTTGTTCAGTTCAATCTAATTTCATAATAGTTCAGTTTTTCTTTAAAGGTTTTAACTGGTGGATTGGTTAACTGTATGTGTGTTTCTTCCTTCAGGAATCCAGGCATTGCAGAATATTCGGGCTATATATATATATATATACATATATAATTTCTAAATTTAACCTAACATATATTTGGGTGAGTTATTTTTCCTTAACTCTTCTAGCTAGTTTGTATGAATATTTTTGGCAAGTAGTTTCCAGTAGTTAACAATTAACTGTGGGATTTCCCTAACTGGAAATTCTTAAATTTGTGGTTATTTGAAAATTGTTTATCCTTCGAACTCCGAAATTGCGTAACATTAATGTCAACGTCGCCAATATTTTCTTTCGTTTAAAATTTAACCATTTGTGAATAGCAATATATTGTATACACTATCCTTGAAACATTTCTTTTATAAAAATTTAATCTTTTATATGTCTTAAGTTATTTCTACATTACAACTTTTCCTTTATTGTTTCCTGACTATTCCATAAATTTGCGATCTAATGAAAGGGCCCGTATGGGACTAGCGTATCTCCGAATCCACACAACATAAAGACCCGGTTACAATTGATTTTGTTAGGGCAAATATTTTTCCGGCTTTATACGCGCGCACGCCGCACGTAACAATATCTACTACATCTATCTCAATCTTGCACCTTGGAAAATTCGACTTTATTAAACATGCGGTATTTATTGCTATCTAAAAATACCTGACCAAGTTGGGGCGAAGTCTACTGATGAATGCTGTGCTCGTAGAAACTTCATTTTTGCAATCATCGAGCCTCAAAGTCGAATCTACGAAATCAGCTCGTCTCTCTCGCACTCATCGCAATCATTGAAACGAACCCCATCGAAGTGCAAATTATAAACGAAGAAACAAGAAAAAGCAACCCGTAAGCGCCATTCATCAAAGAAATTTTCCTGCGACTGTAGAAACTTTTAGAGAAGAAAAAAATTTTCGAAACTTTTTCGATCGCGATTTTTTATTTATATCATTAATAAAAAAAAGTCAGAAGAAATATAGAGCAAAGGATCAAAAACTAGAGACTTGAAGCTTCAAAATGACTATTCTAGATGTTTGCTACGATGACTTTTAGCGGAGGCAAAGCAATTTGAATATGACCTACAAATTTCAGAAATTTTTCTGTTCCCTTAACCCCTTCCCGTGCTTTGGCGAGTCTCACTCGTGACGCACTTACAGCTGAAATGTGACAAATCTTACTTAAATTTTGAATACTCTTCAACTTGAAATTTAGGTCCAACTATAAATTGCATTATCAAGGATCCCTGAATATAAAATACTCATAACATTTTAATTTTCTTTGTTCGTTTTAATGTTATAGCCCTGAATAGTTAGTCTTGACTGACGCATCTGATAAATAAATGGCACGGGAAAGGGTTAATTCTTTTGAGTACTGTAGCTGAGCGCGCAACTCGTCTATCTGAAACGGAGGTACCCTGCGTCAATTTCCAGCTTGTAGTAACATCAATTTTCGAGGCTCTATCGTTCTGAAGGGCTCATTTAAAAGGAGAATTTTCAAAGAATATGACCATATTTTTTAAAAATTTAAACCTTTTACGCCTCTCATTGAAAAAAACGCAAAAGAATAATTTCTTTAAATTTTTCGACATTTTATAACAAATTGATGGATTTAAAAAAAATATTTTAAAATAGTTCAATCCTTCACGAATAAAATCAAAAAGAATTTAGCTAAATTGGTTGAGTAGTTTATGATACAAAAATTCGTAAGTGAAGCCTATTTTCGCCAAAATGGGCAAAAATTGCAAACTTCGAAGGCTTGTTATTTCTTAAGAAATTCGAAACCGGCAAAATCATGACTTAAACCCCCCCTAATTTCACATGGACTACAACATATTTTGATTGGAGCAAAATCGCAGATGTTGAGGTCCAAAAGTGATCGATTTGGCGTGTAATGACACGCTCGCTAAAATTCGCAAGCTAGGCTCGAGCTCGTATTTCTACAATTTCTTGATGTATAAAAGTGAATGTTATACATGTGGCAACATAGTAACGATCTGCCAACTGTGCCCTCGTGCCATTTCTTTGATTAAATTTGGTGGGTAATAGGAACGACAATTTGCTTTTGTATGATAACCGGTAGATAACACAACGCGATTTGTCTCATTTGCAGATTTTTTATTTCCACCGTTCGCCGTTTATGTAAATGGGCGCTTCGATCGATTCGGAGGGAAACAAAAACGGGACTACGTGGCAGCGTAAAAATTACTAGGACTGATTTTGATGCCCTCATGCGGTGACTTGCAAAAATTCGTCGACCTTTGTCTATCCTATGTTGTTTTTGGTTAGGAGAGACAAGGACGGTAAATATGCAGTTACGAAAATTGTGGAAAACACGCATTCCAGCAAGCAATGGATCTTTGCGATAAAGTAATATTTCGACACGATTTCTTTTGCATACTATTCTCAGAACTCTAATCTAGGTCGGTACAGAGCCCGATTTTGCAATTTTGTCCTTCAAATTTTATGAGCTGGAAACTACAGTTTTGTTATAGAAGAAAATTTTTCACGTCCCATTTTTCCAAAATCAGGCTCTGTACCAACCTAGATTAGAGTTCTGAGAATAGTATGCAAAAGAAATCATGTCGAAATATTACTTTATCGCAAAGATGCATTGCTTGCTGGAATGCGTGTTTCACACATTTTTGAAACTACTATCCTTGTCTCTCCTAATCAAACACACATAAGATAGACAAAGGTCGACAGGAACTTCTGCAAGTCACCGCATGAGGGCATAAAAATCAGTCCCAATACTTTTTGAGGGTTCAGATTACGCTTAACGACGTTTACGTTCGACGGAGCAGTCTCGCCGGTACCACCAACGAATAAAGATCACTTTTCCTAATCATCAATCATTCGTTTTTGTAAGCATTCCTCGCCTTCCTACATAAGAGAAATTTTCTACGTGAACAATGGTGACTGCTTTCTCTGTCATTAAATACTGAGATCACTGCCTGAAGACATTTTTTAAGCATTCTGGATTATGTAACAAGACATTTTTTAAGCATTCTGGATTATGTAACAAGACCACTTTTAAATAAAAAGTTAAGTTATACAATTTTGAAAAGTATATTTAAAAATGCGGTAAATGTTTCAGAAATTAACCACTCTTAAAAATTCAAGAACTAGTAATTCAGCCTCTGTTGGTTACTAGCTGACCACTTATACTAGGAGAAATATATTTCATTCGCAAAATGTTTATAACGTATGAATTTTTTTACCTGAACCGTATAGTGATTCTTAATAAAAACATTAAGGAAATAGAAATATAACTATTACTTACATTACTGAATTTAGATTCTCGTTATTAGTAAGCATATTTCACTTCATACATAGTTATTTTAAAATTTAACTGACAAATGTCGCAGTATCTGAAGCTCACTTTCATTAAAAGTGTACAACTTATAAGAACCTTATTTTTCATGTTTTCTAGAAACTGGCCAACTACTGGTACATAGTCAATTACTGATACCTTTACCTTACTTTGTTAAAGTTCTAATACATTAATGTTATATAATTTTTTAAATAGTAAACTT
Source organism: Megachile lagopoda (assembly GCA_036983795.1). Classification (NCBI taxonomy): domain Eukaryota; kingdom Metazoa; phylum Arthropoda; class Insecta; order Hymenoptera; family Megachilidae; genus Megachile; species Megachile lagopoda. The sequence continues at coordinate 723,199 of CM072786.1, forward strand.
GCTTTATAGTTATGACATAATAAAGAATTCAAATTGTTTCTTATGAATTTTGTTTAAATATATGAAATCAAATATTGTGTTTTTTCACTAGTACATGACGTGATACTAACCAGTCATTAGATACGATTTCACGCAAGACCGAATTATTTAAATAATCAGTCTTCTTGAATTTAATACTTTGTTAATATTTATTTTATTAAAGAACGTATGTGTTGTATTCTATTCAAATTCCAAACAAATAATAACCACAAAAACATTATTCTGCTTACTCTTAAGCTCGTCATAATATCAGCATAATCTAAAATTTTATAATATACTTTTAATCTTTTTTTAACATTATAAAATCACAAAAAAAGCAAAAAGAAAAAAAATAAAGAAAAAGGTGTTTGTGCAGCACTAAAAATTCCTCAGTGAAAGGTTTCATATCTCAAAATTAATTCAGAAGAAAGAACTCACTGTAACTGATTAAATGAATTAATTATAAATTCAACATTTTCATTCCACGAAATATTACCATCTTGATTTTCTTTTCTTAAATAATGAAAGTAATGCATATTTAATATTTGGGGCAAGTAATAATTAATGACTAGAACATGTCAGTGCCTAATGATCATTTTCAGATTTTATTTAACATTTTTTCTTTCAGAAATGTGAATTCTTATTATTTTATTTGAAAATAGAAATTTTTATTTCGCAGTTCAAATGGCTTTTATATTTTGCTAGTTTGTAGAGAATGCACCAGTGTGCGAACATTAACGAGGCATGAAAATACATTTTGTTAAAAATGATTTGCTCAACTAAATATTACAGCAAAAAGAAATTTCCAATATATTTTCAATCTGTAATGAATCTTTTTATAAAATAAGTAATATAATGTCTAAATTAACTTCTCTTATGTAAAACAACAAATACAGAAATATTACTGAAATAGTACTTCCAATCAAAATCACGCAAACGGCACATCCTAAATTATATTTATTATTGCAAGTTAATTAGTTAATTAATTGCAAATGATGTCTGAATAACTACAATACTGGAGCAATGAAATAAACCTTATGTTTATAAAGATTAATGATTGAATGTGAACAAAAATAAACCATCAAACCAAGTACCGGATAAAAAGTAACTGCGTGAGTTTTAATCAACAAGTGTTCTTATTGTGCAACTAAATCTTTACAAATCATATTCTATAACTTCCAGACTCTTTCTCTTTAACAATTAAATTCTCTGCAATCGCAAATATCGAGCAAAATTACATTGAAAACATTAAAGAAAGAGTGCAACTCTTTTAATGTTAACATTAATTGTCCAACAACAAAATATTTAAAATAAAAAGACTTTATAAACAGATGGAAGGCAATACAATAATAAATCTTGCTAAATATGAATAAAAACCATTCCTAAGAAAAATGTTCTTTTTCTTTAATTACACTGAATGTTCGTATGACGAGATAATGCTTCTTATGAATTTTGATTTTCGCATCATTTAATGGCTCGGATACGAAGCTGTTTAACTGCTGTACAAGATTATACCATATAATCATACAAAATATAAATGTTGTAGAAATATAGAATTGAAGGAAAACTAACACCCGTTTTTACTAACTGAATGAATTGGAGACGAGAATTACAGACTAGCTTTAAAAACTTTGGCAAAAACGCTCACGGTTGATAACCCGTAATTTTCCTTGATTGGTAATTAAGGAAAAATGTAAATGTAAATTACAGTGACGGACATAATAAAAACTACATAGGGCATTACACCATGTATCCTTCTTACACTAATAACGTCGATTTATCACAAAATGTAAATTGGTTAATGAAGGATCCATCATAGATCCAGCAGTTATTTTATATACAGGGTGTTCCATTTAAGTTGACACTGTAAAACATCTCAAAGACGTGTGATTTAAGAAAAACAAACTGACACGTGTAGTTTAGTACTTCGAGTGGGGAGTCAATTGGCATTATTAATTATTTATTGCTTGGGCGTCTTCGAGGTTATTTCAATCATTACGTGAATAATGAGCTAGGCAACCGTCGTGTTGAAACCACATGTTTTTTCTGTATGTTAGACTTAGATCTTCAAGTAATACAGGTAATTTGCGATCCAACAAGTCCATATTTCTTTCCATGTAACGTGCCATCAATAATTTTTAAGGTACTAATGATACTTGAAGATGTACACTGCCGCTCAAAATGTGGGCACTTCCTAAATTCTTATAAATGTCTGAAGAAAGTTATGATATTTTTGATAAATTTCATTATCTTACATGTATTCCAGTTCGTACAGTGTTAGAGAACATATTTTAATAATAATTTATTAAATATCTTACCGATAATGATAAAAAATAATTATATTTCGTATCCAGCGTGTGCTTTTATAACCGCATTTACTAATAGTGGCATCCCGGCTATTAACTTTTTCAGTGTTTCACTATTAATAGTTTTCCACTCCGATTCTATGATTTCCCACAAATGTTTTTCCTATTTTGGACACCGTTTTCGAACTTGCCTGTCAAGGTGGTCCCATAATTTTTCTATGGGATTTAAATCGGGTGATTGGGGTGGCCATACCATTATTTTCACTTCTGTGTTTTCTTGCAACTGCAGTAAATAATTTCTGCATATTGTAGAAGTGTGTTTGGATTCGTTGTCATGCATAAATGTAAAATTATCACCAATAATTCTGTATCCCGATGGAATTGCATTTTCCCGGATAATGTTCAAATAACCTTCTTTTCGCAAAATACCGTTTATTTTCATTAAATCTCCCGTCACATTATTCCCAAAACATCGCCATATCATTTCAGAACAACCTACATGTTTGACTGTGAGCACTACACAATTGTCATTTAACTTGTCTGTGGCTTTCCGACGAATAAAAACAGGACGCTTGGAACGAAAAACTTAGCCCATTCAAGCCTCTTTTTTTTTGTTTTGTTTTCTTAATAGTGGTTTTTTTACTGCAACACATATTCTAAGACCGTCCTCCTTAAGACACCTTTTAACAGTTAAAACCGAAATTGTCTCGTCTCTAGATTTATTTCTGCTGTTATTTGGAAGGCTGTCTGTCCTATTTCTCTTATTTGTCGTTATAATGTGACGATCTTCTGCCTCAGTTGTTTTTCTGGACCTTCCAGATCTTTTTTCAAAAGAACAAATTCTTGTATCACCGTACTTTTTGGTGGTGTAGCTGACACAAGATTTTGACACTCCTACTTTTTCTGCAATATTCCTTATCGAATATCCATCTTTTCATAAAGTAATGATTTGAGTATTTAAACTATGAGTATTTAAAGTATTTAAACCAAACTGATCTCGTCAGAGTATCTCAGTGATCGCTAAGGTCTTATCTAAGGTTCCTCCGCTTGCAATCATGTTTATAAATGTTAACGTTACTCTTGAGAAGACAGCTTGAAAAGCTTCATAAACTGTACGCAGGCAGCGCAATGTAACGCAGTTTTCTACCCACTGGATAGACATTTATTTATTTAAGAAAATTGAATAACTAAATTGTTAATTTAGTACTATTATAATACATTACATTCATATTCATAATAGAATTTAGCAACAAATATTGTTTAACAATAAAAATATACAATATGTATCACAAATTTCAAGAAAATGTAAGTGTCCACATACTTTTGAACGGCAATATAAGCCTACCAGATGTAATATTGAACTTATAACAAAGTGTATCAAACAAAAGTCATGCATTTTTTCACGTAGAATATGATTCCAGAATAAAAAATATGGACTTATGATAAAAAAGATAAGATAACCTTGAAGTAAGCTCAAGACGCCCATGTATTAAAAAATTAGTAATGCCATTTTACTCCCAACTCGAAATACTAAAAAACACGTGTCAGTTTGTTTTTCTTAAATGACACATCCTTGAGATTTTTTACAATGCCAACTTAAATGGGACACCCTGTATAAAAATACATTAAAAAATAAAATTGTAAAACTTAAAAACTGTGAATTATATAAAAAATGTAAAAGAGAATAGTAATGTAAAATATAATATTAAATATATACACAAGTATAGCGTATTTGGTATGATATACATTTATTTCATTTTTACAACGTTTATACTTTTAAAGTAGCATTAATTAATAAGTAAACAAAGAACAAATAGGTAACAAAAAATATTGAAAAGCGAAAAACTATTTCGTTCACCTTCAATGAGTCCAATGACGCATTCCGCACAAGAGATCCGTTTATATCGGTGTTCCGATTTCACCGGAAGTTATGTGTTAAGATAACACGACTTAAATACACAATATTATGTCAATGCGATAATTATAAATGCATATCTTCGATAAAAAAGCACAGTGTAACTCATCGAGCACAAAACTAAAGTTCCATTTATATCAATGTTCCGATGGGACCGGAAGTTGTGTTGAGTTGACAAAGATAGCATAAACATGCAACACTATGTTTCAGATAGCAAAACATGTTAAATATGTATAATGTCTGAACCATTTGTGAAATGGTTGTTTATCATAACTTTTATTGTGGTCATTTTTTCAAAGTAATGTTTCAACACAATCTTAGCAGAAGTTAACACAACTGAAAGAATTGAAATTAATGGAATGTGGGAAATTTACCTAAAAAATGTTTGTTTTTACGTTTTCTATTATATTTTACATATCTCGGTTTTAATGTTAGAATGCAAAATAATTTAGTAGAATTGTGTTAGGAAATTTGCCAATGACACACTCTAATAAAGCAGGGCGAAGGGCACATGGGACGTCAGGGCCATAAAACAATCCCAAGGCCCCTGAGTTTCGCGAGGGACACGGAAACCTCTCGGAACAGGAAGAAGGCATTCTGTAAAGAGCCTTGGAAGACATAACTTCGTCTTCGAAAATGCGACTTTACACGAATATATCGTATTTTTAAAAAAGGACTTAATGTACGTTTCGGTCATTTTAACCCTTATCTTACAATTGTCAAATTATATTAATTTTACAAATGGGGGATTAACTTCTAGTAAGTTATTGATAGCAACAATTATTTCCAGTTGTATTCGAACATCGTCAATTATTATTAACATCTATGCTATTAATCCCCAATGGTTTGTTGTGTATTCTGTGATAGGTGCACAGCCATACTTCTACTGCATGCATTAGAGGTCCTCGAGGGAATAATAGGAAACTGTTGCCGATCTAAACAAGATATGACCTCTAGTGAGTGTACAATTCAAATCTATTTATATGAAGATAAATTTTCATGATAAAATATAATAACGAAATATTATCGATTTAATCTGAAATACTAAAAAATCTATTATAGTACGAGCTTTATAACAAAAAATAAATATTGTTTTCAAATATGTAGTTAAACTTTAAAACTTCATCCTTAAACCAATGTTTCGCTTCTACTTTTATGAAACTAATTTTATAAACTGAAGCAATAATAATTTTGTTGGATTAGAGAGGACAAAAAACCTGATGCTACGATAAATTTCCGTATTTTATACTAAATCGATAAGAAATTTATGCTGTTATTTTATTATGAAAGAGGATAAAATACGATTTATGTTTTGGCACAAACGAACTTTTTTTAATGTTATTAATGTAAAAGATATGATGGTCAAGTTTTGTTTTTTAAATGTACCTATATATTTTTTACGATCACGCGATAGTGCTTTTTAAGGCGAATTTATTAAGATTTATTCATCCGATTTGTATTAGTTTTCAAGATGTAACGCTTAGAAATTTACTGATTTTCTACGGTCTGATTTTACTGAGGTCTACGGTCGAAACGGCAAGTCCGAAGAGTAAGAAACATGGTATTGTCCAAATTTAGGTAGCTGTAAAAACAACTTAATTTTAATTTCTCAAAATTTGTACCTCGAATCCTTCGAGGGTACGAACAGGTACAAACGACTAGGAAGCAGCAACCGCAAGATTTGAAAACTCTTAAAAAATGTCGGAGTGACTTCTTGGGGTTTTTTCAAAAGTCGGTACAAACGAACCCCTTGAGGTATAAACGAGTACAAACGTTTCTTTTTTTTATGGCGTTGAAAGAAATAGAAAATGTTAAAGTGTGTGCTAGGGTATTTTCACCCCCTGATATCTTCTCACCTCTTAAGATACAAACCAAAAGGAAGGCGGTACAAAGGGGTGCAAACACAGGTGAATACAATACAATTTGAAGAAATTGAACTTTTCGAAGTCAGGTGCCAAGTTCAGGTAGGTACGTTAATGCTCGTATCGTCCCGATTTCCTTACAATCGGTAACAGGTACAAAATTTGTTTTGGTGATACAAATTAGTACAAATTCGGCACTAAATGTATTCACTTTTCTTTTTTCATTTTTATCAATCTTGACGTGTGGTCCTGCTAGCTCAATATGACAGGTTGCAAAATTACTTTTTGAAGTACAAATTAGTACAAAATAAATACTAAATATTCTACTATGTCCGATATGATTCTGCTGGTTTGGTGCCGCCAGCTTCAGAGAGATATACATACATATGTACCTATGTATATTATATAAGTATATTTAAAGAATAAACACAGAAAGTGAAAACTTAGCATCTCTTTTTATTATTTAAGAACATTGAATTACATAAAATAATTTTCCTTTTTGATGAATATAATGGTACCAGTTAGCTCAATAACATATAGTTCCATAAAGCAAATTAAATATTTTAGTCATAAAAGATAACACAAATAAATCTTTGAAAAAAAAGTAGCGTCCATTGGAAAAATACAGATACTTTTCTGTTACCTGGAATCATTTGCAACAAAAGATTCTATTAGTTTTTTAATGCTGTAATCTACTGTTATAAGTCATTTTATAACAATAATCTCTGATTTTATATAAACTACATATGTAAAATGTTAATTGTAATACATAAAATATTAAAGGTAAGATAAAATAGTACCTGTACTATGTAAAAATTTGTAAGTTATATGATTCATATGAACAAATGCTAGCAAAGGTGTTTATGAAAATTAATTCATTTTTAATGTAAATACATCCATTTATTAGTAGAAAGCATGTTTTGCCAGATTAGTAATTGCATACAGCGACTGGAAACTGCCAGGAACTTCGTACGTTTATTGAATTAATGCTTTTACTGTAATATACGCAACTATTCTATACAGTATAACTTAGTTACACATTGCAGTGGATCTTGTGTATAAGTTCGCCACTCCACAACGAAATTGGTGTAATTTCGCCAAATCTCTATTATTTCAATTCCACAGTAAGAAATTGTCTGTTTTTGAACTACTAATTATTTCAGATGACAGATAAAAGTGCAGAATACATTTTACATTATAAATTGTCACAAAATAGCTATTCAGAAAAGAGATACAAAGCTCTAAACGTAAACTGACGAAGATATGTGCGCCTGCCTTACTCAGTATCGGAATGAAATAATGACAGAGCAATTTTGCGACGCAAAGAATATGATAAGAAATAATCAGATATTTTAAATAGGTCATGCTGAATTAATTTGGCCAACAGCCACGCGATACTCCCTTCAGAAAAATGTCCAAATGCTGTGGCGACACGAAGACGCGACTCCATTGTCCTTCCGTCTCCTACGTCTTACATACGTGCGATTTGGCACATTCGTTTTGCGTCGATACTATTAATCAAGTCGTAAATAAAAATTTTATCTGATCAAGGAAAGAGACACAAATACGCAAAAAATACAGCGAATTTTACAAAGGCTATTAACCTCTTGAAGGTCGAATTTTTAATTTCAGTTAAAACAAAGAAAATTCATTTTCTTTTAACTTACTTTTGCTGAATTCAAAAAGTACAATGTACAAAAAATAAAGTTCACAATTCAGAATTTTAAGAACTAAATACAAATAAATGTGGGCGTTTGCTATTTATGAAAAACCCAACATAATTATTTTAACATCAGCAAATTCCACTGAATAGTGTTGCAAATATATTTTTAGACCTAACAATTATTTTTACTGCTTACCAGTCGTAATACTTCGGTAAAATAACGACTTACTTCGCGCAAGAAGAAAACAAAACCGTTGCCTGAATTGTCCTTTCGAAAATGTATATGAATAAAGACACTTTTACTTCACTACGACAATTGGGATTTATTTTCTGGTTAGCAAACGGAAAGATTTAGCACTTATTTTTGTAACGGTTTTAGGAAATGGATATAGCTTTATCCTAGGGCGCGAAGAAGTTAAAGGGCAAAGAGTTATGTACACGGTGTTTCACAACAAACGTTCAATGAATTCAAAACTGATAGTAGAAGTCACTATAAACAAGAAGATTCATATAAATTTTTATCATATTTACAAGTTGGAAATGCTTACTTCCTAAACACATAGTGTTCCATTTTATATCAGAAATTTATGCTAACAGACTTATGCTATTTACACTTTAACTGGTCATTACACATACATTTAATTTTGATCAAGGTGTTTATTGTCATATTTACAGACCTAATAGGATGAATTAATAAAAGGTAATGAGTTATTGAGTAGGTCAGTCTCTTCCGCAAGTTGTTTATACATTCGTACGTGTTCAAATGTACATTAAAATTAATAAAAAGTGAGGACATTATTTTAAAACACCATGTAGATTATTGGACGATTTATACGTATTTAAACGTTTTATAATATTGTGCTCTCATTACAGATGAGAACGTTTGGACTTTTTGATCTTTCGGTATAAATTTTCAAAGACGATCATTACTGTATTCGTAATCAATTTTTAAATAAACAGCATAATCTTTTTATTACTTCCTATTGCAATATTTTATAACTGAAGTCCTAGTGTCATGTGAACTACATCTGTGCCAAATTTCAGAGTAGGAAAGAAGTTCGAATAAATAAGATGTATATTTACAAAATATCTGTAATTGTATAATGTCAGCGAAATTTCAATTGTTCCACGTAGCGTTTATGTGAAACTTCGGATATTCGGTAAAAAATAAACGTATTCTGTGTAATATGGTAATATTAAGTGGATTACTTTTGATATAAGTAATAATAATTAGAGCTCTGCAAGCTCCAGTTAAAAGCTCCAATAATCAAATTCTTGAAGTAATTCCTAAAAATGGTGAAAATACACCCGTTCCTGGACTGACGTGCATTTTTTTTACGCGAGTCTTTTTCACGCGATAAATCGCACTTTTTATGCAGTCATTTTGTATATTGTATTTTAAATTTATTTTCCTACGAGCTTTAAAAATACGACGTGAATACACTTAAGGTAACAAGTGTATAACTTATTCGATGACATTGAAACATGTCAGTGCTGTATGACTAAGAATTAAAGTACATTATGTTGAACTAGTCATCATATGTAAACTTGTTTAAACAAGTATCGTTAAAGCAATATTACACTTAAATATTCAGACATTAGAATTAGTCAATAATGGTAAATTACTCAGTACACAATAAATAAGAAACGCTTTTACTATACTGTTAAGATATTTTTGAACTAATTAAAAAGAAAAGATTGGTTCTTTTGAATTACAATAGCGACATTGAAATAACACGTTGCCTTCTGAAACGTCATTATTTTCTCTATTAAGCTATTTAATATAAATATGTATTTCTAAAAGTTATATGTAGTAGCTTTTTCATTTCCACCGACACACTTTATTAATGCAGTTTTTATTCGCGTAAAATGAAACCATGTGGAATGGATACTCCACGTAAATTGAGAGACGCGTGTATTTGCATTTTTGTGAAATACTACAAAAATTCTATTGTTCATACTTTTAATTGAAGCTTGTATAACTGGCATGCCTACATTATTTCAAACATGGTTTATTCTGCTTTTATGCTTCAAAACTGTAGCACACTGCTTTGTAATAATATGTACTTTTTAAGCTAGAATATCTCAAAGGTATTCACTTGTCAGAATATGATTGCTTCATGAACGGAGTTAAAACCTCCAATTTTGGAATTAAATTCTACAATATTTTTACACACTTTTCGGAATTAACTTTCGTTAATATCCAACACCTTGGTAATCCTAACGTACAGGATCTGTCCGGAAAGTAATGCAATTTGTTCATTTCCGCCATTTTTCCTGGTCCGAACATGTTCGGACATGTTGGAATATGTGGAGGGGACTGTTATCTTCATATCTTTGCAACCTCAACCTGATCCGCGTTCCGAAATCGTCAGAATCGTAGTAAACGTAAACCTATTATTTGTGCCCGTGTCACGACGCGTAATGGAGAGAAATATCGAACAACGTTATGCGATTAAATTCTGCGCTAAACTGAATAAAAGCCACGCCGAAACCAACCAAATGATTAAGGCGGCATACGGGGACTCTGCTCTTTCCTATTCTCAAGTTTCCAGATGATTAAATTTGTTCAAAAATGGTCAGGAAAACGTGGAGGATGACTTCTGCTCTGGACGGCCGACAAGCACCACTATTAACGAAAATCTTTCCCGTGTCCATGAACTTCTTAAGAGTGATCGACGGCTGAGTGTTCGAATGATCGCAGAGATTTTCAACATATCGAAAACAACTGTGCACAACATTGTACTTGAAAAGAGATCGCCACTACGTGGCAGCTGCACCACGACAACGCGCCCAACAATACCGCTCTGCGCGTTCAAGAATTTCTAGCCAAGCACAGCTTGGTAATGTTACCACAGCCCCCTTACAGTCCTGACATGGCTTCAGCAGATTTTTTCCTGTTACCGAAGATCAAGTCTGCCCTCAAAGGATTCCATTTTGGAACCATAGAAGCGATTCAAACCGCCGTGACGAAGACATTAAACGAGGTCCCCATTAACGCCTTCCAGGATGCGTACCGTGCATGGAAAAGTCGCTGGCAAAAGTGTGTTGAAGCCCAAGGGAAGTACTTTGAAGAATTTTAAAGATTTATATCAATAACATAAATACATTCTTCTTTACGTACCTAATTGCATTACTTTCCGGACAAACCATGTATGTCAACATAACTCAATTGGAACAGTGTGACGTCTAGCGGAAGATGCAATAGATCGAAAAAATAATTGAGTACAATATGTCAATGCATTCTTTTGTCTGTTATTTTTTATTAAACAATTATATATGTATTATTTGTATCTATTTTCTTCTTTAACACAATAAGGATCCTACTGGTATAGTAAGCATAGTTCAAATAATTACGTGTCTACCACTAAAGTACGATTCATAGGAATATATTTTTGATTTGTACTCAAATCGTATGGATAGAATTTAAAACCATCTGGCCAATAGAACTTCAAATCATCTTATTCAACTAGATTGAATTTGTTTCGCCTAAAAAATTACGTGCTTCTTTTCTTTTCTCCAAATAATGTTACTTTCTATCAACGTAACTTTTGCTTGTTTATGGTAGGTCCTTAATTTCGAAGCACGTTTCTTCTTCTAAAACTTACAATTAATACTTATCTAAGACGGTTGTTCCTATTTCCCGATTTTTGTATCTGATTAGATCGTAATAGAAAACAGTTTCATTGTTTATGTGTTATTGTAATTCTATAAACTGAAAATGAACTGGAATACCATTATTCTAAATTATCTACACCGAAACAAAGTCCTTTATGTTCTCTTTCAATTAAACCAAGGTTTTAAGTACTTTTTATTTTGAAATATTATTGAAAGTTTGAAATATAAACTTATATTTCTTGTAATGATTGTATATCATAAATAAAATGTGATTTGTTAGCATAAGCTTGCTAAGGATATTAAATTGGATACATAATTTTGGTAAATGTCTTTTTGTATTTTAAACAATGTATTGTACAAGTGTTTCTTGTGTTGAAATAGGCACGATATAACTAACGATTAAAAAAAAATAACGGTTCTGTAAACTAATTATAATAGTTCGATAAAGGTGTGAGGTTTCACAGAATGAATTTAGTGGGCGCGTTTGAAATATGTATTAGGTTTTTTTATTTTGTCTTCTCACGGTAAAATCCAATACCACAATATCTTCAACGACAGAAATTCGTCCTGGGGATAGTCTCGCTAACATGGCCGTTTAGAGCACTTGGACCCGAAGGAACTTCCCCTGCGAAGGAAAGTGTGCTGATGAAAAGCACATGAGCTACCTTGACTATTCGTCGATTTCTATTTTTCTAACAGCTTCATGAGTCAAAGTTAACTGTTCGTCATTTCAAAACCGAATAACTGTTTTTTTTTATTTGGCTTTGAAACTGATATTTTTCCTTTTTAAAAAAAAAGAACAACTCTGTTCACGTAATATCCAATAAAAAGCATCAGAGAGTTAGTCTAGTGTGGGTGTCAACCAAGGTCATCAAAAGTGATATGTTAGATGGTTTAGCCAATCAGTGAGCTAGACGTTACCCATGTATGGCCGCTGCAGATCCTAACTGTTGCGGTGTACGTGTGAGCCCTGATAGTGACCTCTTTACGGTAGGACCTGTCCTTAAAGTATCTTAAAGTGTCCTTGAAGTAAGGGACCGTCTACACTATGCCAGTACCTGGTGCTATTAGCCTTGCTAGTAAGTAGTCAAATTTTTGCGTTTCTTATTTTGCTGGAAGGAAGACAAGAAAGGAAAGAAACCATTTCCTTTTAGAGAATTTCAAAATTTGGAGATGTGGAAATTTAAGTATTTGGGGATTTAGCAGTCCAGCGATTTGTGGGTCTAGGGATTTGAAGATTTGGGTGTTCGAAACACTATAAATTACCACATTTTCCTTTTGCAACAATAGACCTGGTGCAGGCAAAGTAAGGAACGCAAAAATTCGACTACTTACTAGCAAGGCTGACGGCATCAGTTACTGGCATAGTGTGAACGTTCCCTAAGAGACAATTTAAAGAACCCTTACTATGGACCTTGTCTCTAATTTTGCAGACTATGCACCACAAAAAGTCCGTTGATGACACGAAATAAAAAGTTAGCAATTGAAGCAAACCGACTCAACGATTTGGGTTTTCTGTGAGACTAGCCAGAATAAATGTAAATACAACAGTGTCCCAAAAATCATAATTTGTTTGTCCTGTGACATGTGAACAATATGTGTCTCCGAAGCAACGTTTCGAATGTACAATATTTTAAAGAAGTTTTAAAAATCTGGATGGTTATTGCATCTGTATGTGAATTACCCGAAAAGTTGTAAAGTCACGTTTCTGGATTCTAAAAATCTCTACAACTTGACACTACAATAATAAATTATACATGGGTCGGATTTCTGTTCCCACGATCTTTGATCCTAAAATAAATGAGTGGACTGTAAATCACTGTAAATCCAATTGTTAACGGCCAATCCGATCTATTGTAATTGGCTGTGCTTAATATTATTTATTATTGTACGTTATATCATATATTTCGCGACATCGTAAAATAAAATGTCATACCATTTGAATTTACGTGGTAGTATTGAAATGATAACGATTATAATATGTAAATATAGTATTCTTATGAATATTATACCAAAAAAATTATACAAAAAAGCAAACCGATGTTACATTAAACATACAGAATGAAGTGACATGTTCAGCTTAAATATTTCTGTTCTTTGTAATGATATAAGATGTCGGATGAAAAATTGTATGCTGTCAAGTATGTCATGACATAGCAAGAATGAGTTTTTGTATGTAGAAATGCAAAATCACACTCCTACTAGCTTGAAGTGCTAGTGCTTCAAGTTTCCTAAAAAAAATTTGATTTTCAAAACTGTGGCAAATGATACATAAATGACACAACAAAGAAAGAACGATTGATTCATGAGTTTTTTCTTTTAAATTACAAAATTTGTTAAGATTCTTTTCTTGAAATAAATGTTGCTTTTTACCGAGATAAAGAATTAATGTGTATATTTAATTATAGAGAATATATATTTAATAGTTTGTTTACCTATTTTCTACGTTGTTTTTAATTTCAAATTATGTGTATTCTATATAGCTACGATTATTGTTAAACTACACCGTCCTCATTGACCTTTAGAATAGATCTAATACATAGAAGAATACAGTAGACGAAATTATAACATATTTACAAAATATACTAATATATCCAATCTAAAGCGGGGATATAAATATTGACTAATTTCAAAATATAATACATTTAGCTTCCGCTACTTTTAATTACACTGCTCAAAAGAAATATTTTGCCAGTCAACCATATTTTATTTATTCCTTCCTTCTGATTTCGCTTCCTAGCAACAAATCTTACAATTATATTCATACTGACTTATTTCATACTTAACTGCATTAATTACTGTAATAAATATAACTACTGATTTATAGTATGAAACTGTGAACAGCAAAAAGGCAAGTACGTCCAAACTTCTGATACGGCCGTTTTTCACCTTTATGCCGAAAACACAACCCATTAGTGCAACATATGAATGTTTTCGATGCTAATCATTTTTTTTACAAGGTATTCTAGACAAACGATAAAAAAAATTAATCAAAGATACATCAGGGCGTATATTTTTGTAAAAAAATACAGTGTGTCTAAACTTTTGATACGCAGTGTACATATCTATTTAGTGGCCTGTACACATTTGAGATTGTAGATATGTACATTGTAAGTATAGTAAACTTGCTGAGAAAAACTTATACGATCATTCTTCAAGAATGTGGATCAATTTGAGAACATTTAACCATTTAAAAATCCATCAGAGTAGAATAGAACAATTTGTCACAAAATACGGTCCGTTAATTGTTTCAATCATCATCAAAGTGCACGATTAAAGGAATCATAAATAAAGTCAGTTCTATTGCTATTTTTACACGATACATTTGCACATATTTTACAATTGTGCTATAATTTTACCTTCATTGTTTTTTTATATATTCTGTCTAATCTGAAGGATGTTTTAGTTTAATACAAGATTTCTTTCTTTTTTGTTGTAACATTTATGTATCACTTGACGCAGTTGGAAAATCTTTCTATAAAGAAATTAATTATTCTACACACATGTGTTGTAATTTTGTCCGGAAATGTAGGAATTATAAATATTGATAAAAAGGGACCCAGACCCACTGTTTAATAACTTTGTAATAAACAACGAGCGACGATAAAGTTATCAGGAAGAGTGATTCACACATATGTCAAGGTCTAGGTCATTGCGGTTGGGTCGTCTTTTATCCATATGTATTTACCGTAGGAAATATCCCACACTCTCTGTAGCAGTAAAAGGTGGCATGCCAAAAATATTAACGATCCTATAATTCACAAGCACATTTACTACACCCGAAAATTTAACTGAATTTTGTGTCTTTATCAGATGAACTAACAAGAAGAATACATGCCTTGAGATCTTAGATTTAGGGATCTTAAACTTTAGGTACTTGGAGATTTGAATGTCTAGTTTACAAAAATGTAGCATTATAGGGGTAGATTCAATAGTTTTTTAGATATTTACAATTGTAGATTTTTCATCACCATAAATTCAGTTTCAATACCAAAAAATATCAAATACCATTGTGGTGTAGCGGTAACATACCGGAATAGTAAGGTGCTACATATTGATTAGAGTTCAACTCCTCGCGGATTCAAAATTATTTTTTATCAATTAATTGTTTCTTATTTACTTATGCTACTATAATGCAATTGCTTATTATAATATTCACACTTATAATATAATATTATTTATTATAATATATTATTGCATTCTAATATAAAATTGTATATTTAATTTTAAATGAAATTTCTTGTTACAAAAGAGAACTTGAAAATGGATCTTAATTAATACAGGCATTTTCTTTGATACTCATAATTACTTCACACATGGATCATACATTTTTTATGTTATGCTCTATTACTTTCAGGCACGGTTAGTAACGAGCATTTTAATTTGTTATTCATAACATTCGTTAATTTCATATATTATTGTAAAATTAATTTATGTAAAATCAAATATACATTCTTACATTTGAAGAGCAGTAATATCATAATAAATAATGGTATTATAGTGTGATACATAAGCGAGGAAAGTTTAATTGACAAAAAAAATTCTTATCCACAAGGAATCGAACGGTATGAGCAAAAATGTCCCGAATAATATAAGCGAAAATGACCTACAAGATATAAGTGAAAATGTCCTATACGATATAAGCGAAAAAAAGTTATCCCCACTAGTGGGGGGAAGACTCCTCAAGACGCCCAAAAACTCGGTGGTCGAGAAATGTAACGTGATCAGGATTCGGATATATTATTCATAAGACGATATCAATGCAGATATAAAGTTTTCTAATTTTTTATTTTTTCCTTATCAAAATTTGACCAAAAACGCGATATAATTTTGATTATATTTCCTAGTTTAATTGACAATAAAAGTTTGTAACGCAGATAATAGCGAATAAAAAACAGAGATGATGCAATTGTGGTAGTCAGCAAAAATCAAAAGTTTATTCCATTGTTTTAAATGAAAATATGTTACAACCGTTTCTTTTTTTTTCAGTCTTTTTATTGTACAACTTTTACCAACATATTGGTGACATTTCCCTGATTACAATAAGACCAAACAAGATATAATTCGGGTCATATTTACTTGCAGTAACTTATTGGAGCATAAAGTCCTCGATATAAGCGCAATGTATGAAATTACAAATAAATATGTTCCGAATTACGTCGTGTTTAGTCTTATTTAAACCAGGAAAATGTTACAAATATGTTGAAAAGAGTTTCATAAAAAAAAAAAAGTTTTATTCTTGCATTATATGCAAGATATGGGTTGTACTTCCGAATGATCCCCATCGATTTCGAAATTTTGTTTGCATATACAACTGTCCGTGAGCATTCCATATCCATTGTCAAAATCAACGGATCTCTTATGGTTCGCGAGATATTTACATTTCAGGTTCATTCCAATATTAACACGTTGTTACGGCGTAACAATCATAAACAATATAAAACATAGAATTTTTGAGAAGAGGTTTACGACATGGCGAAAGAAAGTAACCGCTTTTGAAAACCTTCGATTTAGTATCCGTACCATCTGTGTGCCAGCATTAGGATGGTACGTGACAATTTTAGTTTTTAGTAAATTTATTCATTGATTCATTTATTGGTAGAGTTTTTGGCTTCAGCGGCACATGCCATAAACCTCGAAGACCCAAAGGTCGAAAGGTAACTTGGGCCTGGAAAATAACGGTTCCAGGTCCCCAAGGAACCACGTCATGGATTTCTGGAAAAATCCAGAATTTCCGAGATACCGCCGTCCTCCCCCATGTAGCCAACCATGTTCCCCTTCCAAAAATGTACCACGCCAAGGGCGCAAAGGAAGGGAGAACAGAGATATTAAATATGGCAAAATATGCCAAAAAACATCAGAAATCAACAAGCACTCAAAAGGTTCAACACCAAAACATTCATTCAAAATTCACTGTCACCATACTTAATAAATAAGTGTTATAGTATTCGTACAGCAAAAAATTAGCATCCATTTTTATTTATATACAACATTCACCCGCCGTTAATTCAGCGAGTGAAGCTGAGCATAACAGAAAGTTTCTTTCAAATTTAAAATTGTAACCTTTGCTCACGCCATAACACACGTTGAGCGCTTCTTATGGACCTTTCCTTCTTTCTTTTAAAGTGTGTAAACAGTTCTACTTATAACGGCATCACTGCCCCAGTTCGAAAGAAACATAATAAGGTGAAACAAAGTAGTCTTCTGTTTATTCTCCCCATCTCAAATATCGCGCTGGTCGCCAAGTATTCGCTCGCTGCCGGCAAAGCGGAAAGCATAGCAAAATCAGCGTCGCGTCCAGTGTGTTAATGGCGTTGGGTTAGGTTACGTTATGTTAGGTCAGATTTTGATATGTGTATTTCACTTTTACATTAGTGTTTCAATGAACAATCATATAAGCAATTCAAGCATTAAAATACAAATACAGCAAATTAGCAAATGTTTATCCCCACTTCTTTGATTGAAGTCCGTCGCCGAGTGAGAGATCAGCAACGGAGTGAGATGTCCGTAAAAAGGAGAAGTTATGGCACGAGTCGTTGGAAAGAGGACAGAAGATGTATATTGTTTTCTCACTCTAACACATAGCGATTTAAAAAACAAAAGCAAGCCCAATAGCATACCACCTTCAAAATAAGCAACTGGCCGGTCCCGAGCGTGTTGCTTATTTCGAGGCAATACTGTATCTCGCGAACCATAAGAGACCCGTTGTGTAAGAAATGACCGAGTTATAGCGGTAAAATTAAATCTAAAAACTATTTGTGGGCATAAAATAAAAGTTAATGTGTATTCTCGTTAACTGTAATATAATTGGCTTGCTCACGCCAAGACGGCTACAACAACAATGCTCTGAAAAGGACACTTCTAATCTTAGGACCCCCTTCGCCAATCTACCCTGTGAACTATTTATGACTTTAACGGTTCCCTTTAAGGGCCATTGACAATGCGTCGAAGATCTACGTTCAAACTTTCTAATATACGAAATGCTAGCTTTCGAAGTTTCTTACAGTTGATTTTGACAGATTGGAATGCTCATGGAAAGTTGTATATGCAAATAAAATTTCAGCACTGAATTCCATGCGAGTCATTCGGAAGTAATATCCAAGACATGTCCCGTCAATATGTTAATCTTACGTTCGGTCGCCTTCGCTCGCTGTTCTTTTCTACGTTCGGCAAAATATCAGACAATGTAGGACCTGTACAATGTACGCAAGCATGTAGCGGACGTGTTGTTTTGCTGGCTGTCTTTTTCTACGTTCGGCAAAACATCAATCAATGTAGGACCTGTACGATACACTCAAAACTTCAGACTCGAAAGATTTGCGTATATCGAATGGTTATTGTATTAGGATTGTCCCACCGATATGTTACTATTTGTTTACGTTTGGTATCCGTCGCTGGCTGTTCTTCTCTACATTCGGTAAAACATCAATCAATGTAGGATATAACGAATGTTGTATTTCGGTATACCGTCGCTATGCCACAACAGTAATTGATGTTAGGAATTAAAATTGTATGTATGGCGGTGCGAAACCTGCAATCATAAATATCTAAAGAACTACTGAATATCTGTCCTTATAACGCTATATTTTCATAAACAGAACATTCAAATCCGTCATTAAACAAAATTCGAGCTAAACAATACTCGTTTTTTTGAACGAATCTGTATTCGCAAGCGTTCATGTAATAGTGCGAGTATTTCTATATCTGTCATCGCCCATTAAAGAATCGATTCGCGTGTATACGGCTTAATTATATTCTGAAGGTCATATATTAAATTCATATATGCCATTTTCTGATATGAATAATTAATTTCGTTCTTGTTTACATAATTACGTACTTGTAACTTCCATAACACAGTGTATTAGATAATATATTTACACACAATAATGAAATACCAAACCGGAGTTAATCTTAACAATTTATTCTAGACAATAAAATTTATTATCAACTATTAACATTGATATAATTTCTTTTCACTAAAAATGTAATTCATTGTTAATTAAACAAGTATTTCTTTTGCATTTGTACCAAATAGAAAAAAAGGTCTATATGTATATATATGTTTATCTATTATCGAAATACTCAGAGGAACAGAAACGGAAAATAACATTACTTCGTGCTACATCATGAAATATCTGAATTATTGCGCTGAAACAATAATGACCAGGGATATGAAAAAAATGTATACTGATAACTGATATAAAAACAATGTCCAATAATTTTGACCGATAACGATAAATTCCACATCAGCCTATTGGTTTCGGAGATATAATGGGAAACCTTCAGCATAATATATAGAATTCTACCTATACAGACGTAATTAACACAACCATCTCCACTGTAATAATTACCATAGTAGGTAGTAGTGCCCTCGACGTGAGTATCTATAGGGTGTCCCGTATGAATAAAACACATTATTTTGTAAACAGTAAATATGATTTTCATTTTTGGTGGAACTAATAAGCTATCGAAATATTCCTAAACAACATTGTTACTAGTACCAAAAACTGTAATCACAAGCATAGTTATCTTCTGTTTGTATACGATGTATTTGTGAATTTGCCACTTATACATATACGAATAGGGGATAGCATTTCAGTAGGCCTACAAATATTGGACCGCAGTATGTTTGGTTAAGTTATACTTCTCACAGAGGGGCGAATATGTACAGGTAGAACAAGAATGAAATGCAGGGATTTTAAAGCCACTCCAAACGATTAAACGGGTCTGAAACTATCGGAAACCAAACACGATTATTGTTAATTTTGCGACGACTGACCTCGATGCAACGAAATACTGTCGTCAACGATGAGTTATGGAGCTTTTAACGTAGTTCCAGTCGATTTCATGTGCCAGAAATTATCGAAAATGATACCAAAAAAACACGGTTTTTTATCGACTCGACGATGATCGATATTGATGACGACAGGTTCTTACCTTGAGATATCTGCTAAAATCTAATCAGCAAATTTAGGGCGTTTCACGAATCTACCCTTAAAATTTTAAGTTAAAAAGCACAGAATTGCGGTATGCAGCGTGGTACAGACAAACGAACAAACAAGCGAACAAATGCAGATCGAGTAGTCCCTGGAGCCTCACTACATTTGGCAAACATAGGTGATATCTTTATTGAATCTCAAATTTATGCTAAAAAGGCGCTATATTATTTGTAGACCTAGTTATTACCGAGTATCGCGAAGAATGCATAGAAATAATCATTTTGAAAGTTGCAAAAAAAGATGAAATGCAACCCAGTGCAAAACAATTTTTTTATCATAAGGCTATTACGATATACAGTGAGGAGCAAAAGTGAACAATTAAATTAAATTAAATTTGACGGTGGTTCACTCATGATATGGGGTCGTATTACTGCGTACGATATAGGTGCATTGTATCGAATTGACATTACGGTGAACTAGTACACTTACGGACAGATTTTAGAACAAAATTGTTCTAAAAAACTAAACAAATTGAACAGAATGTGATGTTGTTTTCCAACACGATAACGCCCCCAGAAGCGCCCCCAAAATCGTTATATATTCTACAAAAAGGGTCCAAAATCGGGTCGAAGCTCAACAATTTCAAACGATGGTGTGACCTGCTCAAAGTCCAGACTTGAAACCTATCGAAAATGTCTGTGCATATTTAGAAATGAAACTAGCGAACGAGTACAGCGCTCCACCAGCAACAATAAATGATTTGTGGCAAAGAGTGCAGCAACAGTGGTATTTTATTACTCCAGAATACTGCGAAAATATAATTTCAAGTATGCCTAAACGCATTCAAGCCACTATGAAGGCAAAAGGCTCGTGGACGAAATAATAAATGTATAAAAATATGAAATGTTTCTTTGAAAGTTAATTGGGGTGCAAAACCGATCACACGGAAAAAATGTGTCTTTATCAAAATAATAATAATATCATGATTGTTTAAATTTTTTTGAAAACCTAAAATGTTGTACTTAATACTATATATTTTGTTTCTTGGTATTCTATATACAAACATTAAATAAAAATTAATTTTTGTAAAAATATCGTAGGTGTGTTCACTTTTGCTCCTCACTGTATTTTCATTTCCATATGAAACGAAATTGGTGCAATGCAGTATAATAAAAATCTACTAATAAGTTGACGATTATATGTAGTTCAATCAATTTACAACAATTTCACAGTTAACAAACAATTATTTTAGAAGCAGAAAAATTTACCTAAATGAACATCAGAATAATTAACAAATTGACAAGAAAACAAAAGAAACGCGATTGCTTCTTTGGTTTCATATTTGTTAGAAATAGTTATACATTTTTAATAGTTCTGACAATTTATATGGGTAAATGCATATATTTTCATAAAATATAGACATTCTAAAAATTCAATGTGTGATCTTAAAAATTGAAGACATTCATGAAATGTGGTTTTGCTAGATAGCTAAAACTAGTAGTGTACACTCGCTACGCAAGTAAAGTGAGTTTATTGTTTTTTGTTTTTTTTTACTGTTTTTGTTATCGTTATTACTATTAAACGTTTTTCTCGTTAATAATAAGTGCCTCAACAAAATGAAAGAGGAAAAAGTTTTACTGTTCTTTATTGCCGATATAATAGTGTGTGCTCTTTTTTTATATTTGCAATATTTTTGGAGGAACGAAAATGACCCATAATTTTTTAAATGGAACTATATAGTTTTTTTTAAATAAATCGATTCTCTGAAATATTCTGAATAAAAAAGTATTAGGGTATAATGGTAAAAAAAAAACGATAATTTCTAAGATATTTTAAGTTTCTTTTCTAACATAGTATGCCATCTTTGACATCATCTTGTTCATCAGTGATAGTGGATATAAAAAAAATAACACAAACTTGCACACCTGTGGCCATAGACGAACATTTTGATACCATATGTGTAGAGGTGCACCTTGCCATCTTCTCACATAATTGCCGGCTGGAAACGGCTAAGCCGTTTTATATAAAGATATCATACTGAGCAACAGTGCGATTTTTAGGTACTGTACCACAATATTTTTTTATGTGCAATAGGTCAAAGAATCAGTCAATGTAGAAGTAAGTATATAATTGTAACGATAAGTTCAAAGAGAGAACTGACCCAAAAAATATATTTGCGATATTTTAAAAAATAGCTTTAGCATTTATTCATCATCGGTACCACTATTTTTATAATGACGCACACAGCTAAAAAGTTATGCTAATCTTCATAAACATTCATAATATGCCTACCTATGGTTTAATCTTGCTTATAAGTTTTTAAAAATTAAAACAAAACTTGTATTATTTTTCTACTCGAACCACCTGTTAGTCACAAATTTTAAATGATACAATAGTAAGAAAAATCTGTCGATTAATTTTAAATTAATTATGTTAATTTTAAACGTATATGAAAATTTATTCGGTAAAAGATTAACTATTAATATAATGTACCACAACGTTTAAATATTTATTCATTTCTTTGCTGGTCATTAATAGATTTCCAAGTACAAATTTTTTCATGAAATGCTAATGTCTATTTGAAACATGTTTCAGTAATTGATTGTAAGTCACGTCACGCTTTTTCATTCATATTCATTAAATTGAATCAACTACTTAAAAAAAGAATGTTAGATATTCTTTTACCTTGTTTTTGAACATATAATTAATTGCATTTTGCATTTAGTTTTCTTATTACGTGAAAACCATTAATTTTATACTTGTATTATTCTTCAACTTAACGAATATTAATTGATACAAGTACATTACATTAACGAACTACGTATTTTTTAATGCAGTTCAATTTTTTAAAATACTTTGTACAATTCAGGAGATATTCCTGAACAGTTCAGGAGATATTTCAAATTTTTATATAAAGTATCACACGTTTAAATTTAAAACACCTCAATTAGTGAAATTTTGTTACTTTACATCCTAGTAATTACACTGAAAGTGTAATTACTTTAAAACAAATAATGTACAGTCGCCTTCGAAGAAAGGTTGCATTTGCATTTACGTGCACTGTTGCATTCGTAAAAAATCATAGAAAAAATAGTTTAAAAGATATAACTTGTAATTGCGTGAAACACCTCGCATACAAGGTGAGTCAGTAAAAATTACTACCCTGAATGTTCTCTAAACTATTGAAGATACGGAAAAAACTGTCCAATTAAAATTGTATAATAGGAAAGAAGCCATTATATGACGTTAATAGCTTTTCATCGAGCGGAGTTGTTTTACGCTAGTTTTTTTTATGTCCAATAGTTTAGATTTAGAAGATATTCAAGCTGATAGTTTGTACTAACTCACAACATACGTAGTATGTCTAGTTTATTTAAGAATACTTATACATTTATAAATAATGATTAAAAATATATAAATGATACAAAAAAATGTTTCAGGCAAAAGATGTATGATATCAAGGCATACTATACTCTTGTCTATTTAATGTATTAATAGACATTGTCTTGTCTATTTAATACATTTATAAATAATGATTAAAGATATAAATGATACAAAAAAAATGTTTCAGGCAAAAGATGTATGATATCAAGGCATACTATACTCTTGTCTATTTAATGTTGTAATAAGCCTACAGAGCTATAAAATAATATATCTTTTACACATGGATTTATTTTTCAAAGCCTTCTGCATAAAAAAAGTATTGAGAAAAAAACTCAATACTTTGTGAGTAATTTCAAACTTAAAAATGAAATACTTCGTACAAGATTTTTTTTGCATTGTGTCCTAATACTTTTTACATAGAATGTTCGAAAGATTCAATTTGAGTAAGCAAAAAATATGAAATTTATTATTTTTTTAAATATTTCAGGAACTACTAATCCTTTTTATATTATTTCTTAATACTTTCCTAAGCAAAATTTTTCAAAGAATAAATAGATATAAGAGAAGGTATACTATTCGATTAAAAAATTGTCATGTGACAATTTTTCACAGAGCGTTTCAAGTTCAGCATTAGTTCAAATAGACAAGAGTTCGTACGATTTTTGCCTGAAACATTTCTTCTCATCATTTATGTTTTCTGAAATATTTGATTGTATTTAAATAAATTCAACATACTTTACAAGTGCACCCCTAATCAAACGTAACAAATATTAAAAATATTAAAAATTTAAATCCTGTTACTAAATAAAAAATATCGTTTGTCACACAATAAATTGTATCATTTAATTATAATTTTTGTAAGCTATCGGTATAAAACGACGCAGGGAGTATAAAACCCATTAACATACAAAGATATTGTAATTAAAACGTTTTAATCATTACTTAAGTGAACATATTCAGTCCACCTTTCTATCGCGAGGGACATTGTTGAATATAAATAAATAGTCTAATAATGTATGTATGTGCGAGAACAAATACATATTATGCAATTAAAACGTACCTATCTTATGTTCGTATCGATTATAATAAGTCAAAATTCAAGTGTTTTCGAATGTTTGATACTTAAAGGTAAAGAAGCATTAATGATCAGATTATATCTAAAAATCGGACTTCGTTCAACTCCGATTCTTTGATTCAGAAATGAAAAGATTGATGTATGTACATGTTTTGTTTTCTTACATCACGGAATTAATTTGTTTGTTAATGTCTTGATAACAAAGTAATAAAGTATCATTAAAGTCGTGAAGGATTAACGTCATCCAATATCAGAATATCATCAAGGATTGACGTCATTTTAATTTTATCCTTTAGTGGCACTTGTATAAATTACCATAATTGTAGAAAAAGTTTGGTATTTTATAAAGATTATTTTCTTATAGCATTGATAATGTCGACGATTAAATTATTAAGAAAAAAGATAAATATGCATATCAGAAAGATGTTGCTTCGGACAGCACACGCGGTGACGTAAACGAGGAAACGATTTATTTCTGCAAATGAAATAAAAATTGTTACTCCTTGCTCCGATCATCTAATCGCACGTGACCACCACGCACGTGTACCACAAATACTGTGCAATCACACAGCAATATGTTACGTGTAAGTAATCTAGCTTTCCACATGTCGATTTGAACGTTCAAGTTTAGGACACATATGGATAATTTCAGACCGTAAAGCAAAAATCTTTCTCATGATAAATTACGTATTACATAATTTTGAAAATCGGTCAATGACGGCCGAGTATACGAATTCAAATATAGAGCCAATTCTCCTCTTTTGTTTTTTCAAGATTATCAACTATCCTTTTACATCCTTTTAGTTACCTTATGTTTTTGCTCGCGCTCCGGGAGTCATCGAATGCTTTATGTTTTAACAAGTTAGCGTTACCTTTTACCTCCTTCAAGATTTACTTTTATTATTTATGTAATACCTTTTTATATTGAATAAAATGTGTGTTGGCCGACCACAGTAAATCTCAGTGAGTGTTTCCAGAATAGCAACACATAGCATTACCACCACAATTTCTGAAATCTTTTAATTGGAAGTTGCACTCACATTAGAATCAGATAAATGTTCCAGTGGTCGAACGATTAAAGAAGCAATTAAGATAATGACAATTTCTTTTATATTTGGACGGTGTAAAATTATAACTAAATAGGTTTAACCGAAAGGGTAAAATTTCTACTTTCAGATAATATAATGAGAATCTGTATTTGCGAAAGAAAACATTTTAAATTAATTAAAACCTGAAAATGTTATTTTTTTTATCATGTAGATGTAGAAATGTATAAGAGCAATTCAAGAACACTTTAAACCTATAATTAAAATTATTAAAGATGAAGTATAAATATTTTTAAAAAATTAAGTCTAACGGAGCGCAAACCTGCGTCCAAAAAGCATGTAGCGATTATGAGGCAAAACCTCTTAACCTCTTCGTCTATGACGTCGATGCAACAACGTTTTACATTCCAGAATGTAATGAATTGCATTTTATTTCTTTAACTAATATATTATTTTTATCAATTATGAACGTGAATCTATTTAAAACTAATTAATCAATATACTGAAAAAAGTCATGTTAATTGGAACTGGAAAATTATTTTTAAAGGAATGTATCGGTTTTCGATTTTTTTAACTATGGCGCATTTCACCGAAAAATCTGAAAAATTAGAGAATATTAATTATATTAAGGTAGTGCTCTGATATCTTCAACAAAAATAGAATTTTTTCGATTCTTTTTCGTTTTTTTTTTATTTTTCGCAACTACAGTTTGCGATTAAAAAATCTTAAAAAGTAATACGCGTTATGTGGACCTTAATATTTCAGAATTTGTATACTAAGTTAAATAAGAAAAATAGACCAAAAACCAGAATTTCGATTTTTCCCTTTTACTACCCCCACGGAGTAGATAAAGAGTCGAAACTTGATGTGAAATATTTTTTCTTCTTTGATATGCTATCGAATGACAAAGAATCATTTCTACGAAAAATTCACGGAGTGCATAATTTGTATCGTCTACATTATTTTTCAGAAGCAAAAAAGAAACACTGGAAATGTATTTCGAGTTCAGTTCAATTTTCAGACTTAGGTCAAAGTTTAATGAAGAATCTTTGTAGGAGAATACTGCAAAATCGAGAAATAAAGATCTTATCGAGCTTTACTTATCGTACTGTCCGTAGATTCACTGTTAAGCTTTATTTTAAGATTGCACTTCGTACCTCCATTTTCTTATACTCGTTAACACTGAGAAGGATTAGATTCTTGCTTCGTTGGCATCGAAACTAATTAAATTCAATCTCCAAACTTGTACCAAGCCTTTATTTGCGTGAAACAGGATCGATTGAACCGTTTATTTGGCAAATAAGGCAAATCTATTTTTGACAACAATTAAGATAATGATAACGAGAGATGAAACTTAATATGAAATTTATATCTGTAAGCAGTTTATTGCCAAAATAATTGAAATTCCCTAATATTTGGGCGATGGAAATTTGGGTGATACGCGAATTGGAAAGCTGTTTATTTTGAAACAAGTCCATCTTATTTTTAGCCGAATATATTACAGTACAATTTAGCCTCGGTAAATTCTTATAATACTGACAATACTGTGAAAAACCGCTAATTGTATAATATCGGTGATACAGGCAATCTAAATATGAGTGAGGATGTGCCGTCGGTTTGTCTAGGTATCATTGCTGATTACTATTAACAGCTTGGAAGCAAGTTCTAGTTCCCTTTCTAATAAATACTCAACAAAATTGACACTGTTCTTGTTTTGGTATCGATGCATAAAACCCCCTTAACAATTTCGCTGATATTTGAAAACTAATTACGAATTCTGTTTTATTTGATTGAAAAAAAATATGGCTCAGAATGATTTCAACGAAAATTATAACTGTGATGCACCTGAAAGTAAAGCTTGTAGATAATAATAACAAAATAAATATACTTATCTGGGTAATCGCGCCACTCGAGTAAAATACTCATTTCCAAGAAATCTTATTACTATTATTATTATTATAGAAATAAGACCCACGATAACTGGTAATGAAAGAAGAATCTTGGAAATAGAATTTAAATATGAAGACAATTTGGACCAAAATGATTGAAAGAAACGGAATAACTGATTTTCAGAAATATTACCTGATGAATCAGCGATTGCAA
Source organism: Megachile lagopoda (assembly GCA_036983795.1). Taxonomy (NCBI): domain Eukaryota; kingdom Metazoa; phylum Arthropoda; class Insecta; order Hymenoptera; family Megachilidae; genus Megachile; species Megachile lagopoda. The sequence goes on from CM072786.1 coordinate 751,128, forward strand.
AAAAAAATATAAAAATTTGTCTATTAGTGTTTAGCAATATATTAAAATGTGACATAACATTAAATATCTCACAATAATTAAAAACTGACTTGCCCTACTTTGAAAATAAATGGCTCAATTCTTAATCATTATTACACGAACATTATGGTGCAACATACATATAGTTCCTCGATACTAGATTTACAGACGTTTGATAATTACTTATTTTTAAATTGAAGCTACAGTAGACAAATAAACAAATACGAGATGAACAAAGGATAACGATAAAGCATTGTAAACAAGCTTCTACAATGGGCCGATTATCTCGACAAAAGATAACATTCATTTTGATAAAAGCGTCTTAATTTCTGTAATCTAAATTAGAAAATCTAAAATTTAATCTGGGTCAAACCAAATGTGTAAACCTCAAATTTTTTTTAAACGCCTTAATTTTCAAATTTACTAATTCGCAAGTTTGCAATTTCTAAATCCCAAAATCACTCAATTTTCAAAATTCCTAAATTCTTAGATTTTCAAATTTCCCAAATTTCTAAATTTCTAAATTCTCAATGTTCTAATATCCTTAATCTTAAAATTTCCAATTTTCTACTTTCAGATATTACTTAATCTTCAAAAATCCACTATAGTCTATGAGATCCACAGTCGATTGATTACATCATTTACGTTTATTTTGTAGTCTTCAATATTTCATAAATAAATGAACATCCGCAAGGTGATAACAGTAATACATCATTAATGCAGATACAATTATTTTTTTGTATGTTAGAATTATATTTGCTACATACATATATAATATTCTAACACTTTCAATCATGGACGAATTAATAAAGAAATTTAAGAAAGCTCGTTATTCCACAGGTTGTCGGTGTCATTAAAGAGACGAAGATTTGGCAGCAATACAACGAAATCTTGGAATGAGTTGTCTTCGAAAGTCTCTAAAATACTCTCACGTTGAAATAATGAAATCTCTAAAATTAATGAAATCTATAAAAATCAAACAATTATACAATAATTAATTCTTTAAATCAAAAGATTATATTTCTAAGTATTTCTGTAACCGAAAAAATATCGATAACATTATTGCAGTACATTCATAAAAAGTCATCGCATCTATTTTTAATTCTTAAAAAATTCTTGAACAGACAACAGCAACGATTTACAGCAATTTGTACCTAAAAATTTCTTCAACTTAGCATGCTTTTCGAGACTCAGTGAGCTTTATTACTTTATTTCTGTGGAGTCGTTAGGGCGCGTTTACATTATACCAGTAACTGGTCCTAGTAGCCTTGTCAATAGGTAGTCGAACTTTTGCGTTACTTGCTTTGCCTGTGTCAGGTCTATTGTTGGAAAAAGAAAAGGGTTTCTTTTCAAAATCCTCAAATTTCTACTTTCCCAAATTCTTAGATCCCCAAATCCTTACATCCTCAAATCCTTATATTCTCAAATCTCTATATCCCAAATCCCTACATCTCCAAATTCCGAAGTCCTGAAATCCCTAAATCCTTGAATCCCCAGACCTCTAAATCGATAAATCCCCAAATCTCCAAATCCTAAAATCCCTAGACCTCTAAATCAATAAATCCCCATACATCCCTACATCCCAAATCCCTGCATCTCCAAATTCCGAAGTCCTGAAATCCCTAAATCTCTAAATCCTCAAATCCCTAGACCCCTAAACCGATAAATCTCCAAATCCTCGAATCCCTAGACCTCTAAATCGATAAATCCCCAAATCTCCAAATCCTCAAATCCCTAGACCCCTAAATCGATAAATCCACATACATCCCTACATCCCAAATCCCTACATCTCCAAATTCCTACTTCTTGAAATCCCTAAATCTTTAAATCTCCAAATTCCGAAGTCCTGAAATCCCTAAATCTCTAAATCTCCAAATCCCTAGACCCCTAAACCGATAAATCTCCAAATCCTCGAATCCCTAGACCTCTAAATCGATAAATCCCCAAATCTCCAAATCCTCAAATCCCTAGACCCCTAAATCGATAAATCCACATACATCCCATACATCCCAAATCCCTACATCTCCAAATTCCTACTTCTTGAAATCCCTAAATCTTTAAATCTCCAAATTCCGAAGTCCTGAAATCCCTAAATCTCTAAATCTCCAAATCCCTAGACCCCTAAACCGATAAATCTCCAAATCCTCGAATCCCTAGACCTCTAAATCGATAAATCCCCAAATCTCCAAATCCTCAAATCCCTAGACCCCTAAATCGATAAATCCACATACATCCCTACATCCCAAATCCCTACATCTCCAAATTCCTAATTCCTGAAATCCCTAAATCTTTAAATCTTCAAATTCCGAAGTCCTGAAATCCCTAGAGCTCTAAATCTCCAAATCCCTAGACCCCTAAACCGATAAATCTCCAAATCCTCGAATCCCTAGACCTCTAAATCGATAAATCCCCAAATCTCCAAATCCTCAAATCCCTAGACCCCTAAATCGATAAATCCACATACATCCCTACATCCTAAATCCCTACATCTCCAAATTCCTAATTCCTGAAATCCCTAAATCTTTAAATCTCCAAATTCCGAAGTCCTGAAATCCCTAAATCTCTAAATCTCCAAATCCCTAGACCCCTAAACCGATAAATCTCCAAATCCTCGAATCCCTAGACCTCTAAATCGATAAATCCCCAAATCTCCAAATCCTCAAATCCCTAGACCCCTAAATCGATAAATCCACATACATCCCTACATCCCAAATCCCTACATCTCCAAATTCCTAATTCCTGAAATCCCTAAATCTTTAAATCTCCAAATTCCGAAGTCCTGAAATCCCTAAATCTCTAAATCTCCAAATCCCTAGACCCCTAAATCGATAAATCTCCAAATCGCTAAACTGCCAAATTCCTAAATCCGCAATCCCTAGACTTTCACACCTCCGAATTCGGAAATTCTCAAAAATACCCACAAGAAAATGGTTTCTTTGCTTTCTTGCCTTCTTTTTCCGACAACAAACCAGTAGAGACAAAGCAAGAATTGCGAAAATTCGGTTATCTACTGATAAGGCTATTGACATAATGTGGACGCTCCCTTAGGATGAGTGTTTGACAAAGGCGGTTCTTACCTATATTTCCTCCAACTTTTTTCAAACCAATCAAATGTTTAATTTCAAGTTGCTTGTCCAGTCTCAGCGGCATGCCGATCCCCACCACAGACTTCTTTTTGGCGTCAATATCTCTTTTAGATACACTTCGTCAGAATATTCTGTTAGCAATTCTCGACGAGTCGAAATTATAAATATTTAGTCTGTTGTCAGTTTCGAGGTATTTTTCCTTTTCAATCATTTGTTCAGGTATTTTTTGGATACGAGTAATTTCACTGATTCACATCCAACCAGCTTACGGTTTCATTAAGTCGAAGCGCAAGAATACAAACATTTTGTAATCATTATTTAATCGACATTTGCAGGAACATTTTTTGAGTTGTTTAATATTAAAAAATTATTGTGAATATTTCAAATTTAATATTTCTGTTGCAAAATATGAAAAGTCATCTTCGTTACTTAATTTCACCGTACCAACCACAATTACAAAAGTGCGTGATCATGTTGTGTAATTTAAAGTAAGCATTTATATACTAACAAGCACCACAATGGTTGCAATAACGAAGCCTGAACAGTACTGCGTAATTATCAGCGGATACTAATTATTTGAAACAATTCTCATAATACCGTAATTCACATCGACTAACGGAAGAAGCAAATTTAACATTGTACAATGGTTAATACTGCGTTCTTCCTACTCAAATACCAACATAAATTCCTCATTTGCTATTTATTTATCAGAGTTAATTTATTATTTACTGATTTGTTAACATTTATTTCGTTGTTTTTCCTTCTTTCTTTTCCAAATTATTTTTCCATTACTCCTGTTATATTTTGGTTGAGTTTTTCCAAATTTAATTGCGTTTATTTTGTACTTTACAGATAAGATAATCTTTGAATAAACACGATTTCCTTAATAAAATGCTTTATCTCTGAAATTGCAAAGCTAATCTCATTTCTGAGTATTAAAATAAAAACAAATAAATGTTGCAAACAGAAAACATTACAGAAATCTTCTGGGTATCGTTTGAATCACGTGTAATCATTAAATGTCAAAATATTTTCGATATCTCTGTTGCAATACGAAATAAAGAAATCTGATATTGTATCAAATTATAAACACATATTTAAATATACAAATGTAAAAAGACGCTGCGTAATCTGTAATATACGGTTGCAAGAAGATATGACGTTTTAAGTAGTCAGCACAATTTTATTGTAAGTTCTTGCATCTAACAATAAATCAAATTTCACGGCAAGCACAAATTTTACGAACATATACTTTACGATAAAAAGAAACCACGCATCAGAACCTTATAGTGAGTGGCCAAATCATTATATTAAAACAAAAAATTTCGTATTATATAAGTTTATAAAATGGAATAATATAAACTACTATTATAATATATTATAATGATATATTTTATAAGATGGGATAGAACAGATATTTTTATTGGAATGATATAATGTTTTTTGACAATGATACATGTATTTAGAAGTATTCATGTATTTGAATACTTGAACATAAGTCGATCAGTATATTGTACAAGAAAATACTTTGTCAGCTTACGTTTTCTATTTACAATCTTAAATACATAAAAATACAGCACATATCAATTATAATGCCACTTAAATTGAAGTCAAGGTTTACTTCCAACTACTAAAAGAGACCCAAAACATAGGATACTTAACATACACTTGTATCCACACCCACATTTTATCATAAAAATGACATTTATCATATTATGTAATACATTAAATTTAACTTTAATTTTATTATTTTTTTTATTTATTTTAATTATAAGATTAATTTATGAATGAATTATTATATTACATTACTCGTTTTAATATTATGAACAGATCTGTCATATACAGTACCGGACAAATGAACTCGGACAAAAATGTTTTTGTTTCCCTACACTGTGACATTGTTGGTAGGAGAAGGCCACTCGGTGTTTTGTTTTCTATTAGTTGAAAGCTAGCTCACGAAGAAGTCAGACGTAGATATTTACTCTATATTACGTATAAGGTAGGTTTTATTCGAATTTGTTTGGACAAAAGTATTTGGACGTTTCATTTATGCGTGTAATTTATTTTTTAATATTGATATATTTGTTAAATTCTTTTTTTGGTACTTTTATTCTATTCTTACGAAGATGGTGCGACAACAAAGTTTACCGAAATATATGAAGGAACCGGTTGTAAATGCTTTACAAATTGGTGAATCCATATCTAACGTTTCTCGACGATTTAACATCGCAAAACAAACTGTGTACTGCATTCAAAAGCGATTTCAAGAACGGGAACACTTAGAAAATAAATGAAAGTCTGACCGTCCGAAAAAGACCTCAATTAGACAAGACAGGCAAATACGACGTCTGTCAATTGCTGATCTCAGAAGAACTGCAGTAGAGATTCATAGAAGTTTAATCGAAACTGACGACTTGGACATTAGTGTGCTTACAGTACGATGTCGTTTAATGTCTTTCGGGTTACATGTGTAACGTCCCCAGTCCGCAAGGAAGAATATCCGCGTAGATGAGTAGAGTAATCCCAATATATGTACCTTTATTTTTTGATTATCGACTGGACAGCGGATATCAGCCATTTGGATACTTAATCGCTGGGTTGTTTTAGCAGCTAGCTAACGCGGGCTCCCCATTTGAGCGGTCTTGTATCTGGAACTCCGTTTGGAGAGTGCTATGCTCAGCCCCAGGAAAGTCTAAGACATCGAAACGAGAGCTCCACAGCCACTCTATTAAATATTGTTGTCGAATTACTAACTTGCCGTCGGATTCTCGGAGTTCGCTCTGGGTAGTTTAGTAGCCAGCTAACGCAGGCTCCCCATGTCGAGCGGCTTGGTCTCTGAAGCCCGTGTGTTTTGGGTGGCGGTTCAGTAATCACGACCTATAGAGTCATTTTATTTGCAACCCTGTTGGACTTGGTTGTTCATTTGATTCCAGTATCGTTGGGTTGTTTTAGCAGCTAGCGAAAGCGGGCTCCCCAATTAAGCGATCTGGGTTGGGTGACAATTCATGTTCTGACAAAAAGGGCGAATGTACCAGTAGTCTTAGAGTCAAAATACTGAGTAACTGTTCCGTATTAAAATTAATTTTATATAAATTCTTGAACTTGAAATCATTTTTGAACTGAACTAACTAAAGAATATTGTTCTGACCAGTTTGCGATTAACTTTTGTGAAACAGCGAGTCTTGCGTAGCGTTATAGTAGTCGACTACGAACCCGTTAAATTCTGAACTCATTGTAATACTTTAAAACCTAGATTCCGAAACATTTAATTTGCGAGTTGCGTTTTTGCTCACTTAGATTCATTTCATTAGATTCATTATTTAATCATTACGCGATAAAAGTCCGTTTTGTTCTTTTGCTAAATAATCAGATACATATGCTTTTTATATTTTTCACAGTATCAATTGTTAACTGTAATTCTCTCTTTCTATTACTTAATTGAATAAACCTAAGTTATCGAAAGGTATTGACCTGTGGATTTTACTCCTTAACCGCACACCACACGAATCCCACATCCTTGTAGAGTTAGTTATAATAAAAGACGAGTCGCTCAATAGGCAAAAGCCGCTCTTTGTCTTACGAAGCGCTGTAGACTCCCGAGCCTAGTACCAGGGACGTTACACATGGACGACATGGAGTCAAGAAACCATTGATTTCGAGAAAGAATACAATGACCCGACTTAAATTTGCTCAGGAACGCCTTCATTGATCAATAGAAGACTGGTCCAATGTGCTTTTCAGCGATAAAAGCAAATTTAAATTATTTAGATCTGATGGAATTCAGTGAGTACGTCGATCAAAAGGTCAAAGATTCAACGTGCGTTATCAAATTCCCACAGTAAAGTATGAAGGAGGAAGTATTATGGTTTGAGGGTGCTTTTCCGGTCACGGCGTTGGTCCATTGCGGCAAATTAAAGGTATAATGAAGAAGGAACAGTGCGAAGAAATATTAGAGACAGATATGTTACCTCATGCAAGCGAAGTCATGGACAAAAATTGGATATTCCAACATGATAATGAATCCAAAACACGCCTCTCGTACCGTGAAAAATTGGATGCATGTAAATAATGTGAACGTTCTTAAGTGGCCATCACAAAGTCCGGACCTAAATCCAATAGAACATCTTTGGGAACATTTGAAACAATCCATAAAAAATGAAAAATTTCTAAATACTGCTAAATTGTACAACACTCCTTGCCAAAAATGGCAAAACATTACTCCTGCTACATTAAATAGTCTTTTGAAATCTATGCCCAAAAGAATGCAGGCAGTTATTGATTCTAGAGGTTATTCTACTAAATATTAATTTATTCTTTTATTTTCATGAATAACATTCACTTATATTTTAATTTTCTCAAGATATAAGTTTTGTCCGAATACTTTTTACTCTTGGAATGATTATGCACAGGTATCTGACGCCTGGATAGGATCGTCAAATGTATTATACACTGCAACTGGTGATATGCTTAAGTTGCAAGAGTTTAGAACTACACCGTATACACCCAGTGTAGAAATACGGAAATTGAATGACGTCGACTTGCCTCTTTGAACCCGTTCCTCGACGAAGAAGGTTTACTTCGCGTCGGCGGACGATTACAAACCGCCGAAATTCTTTACTCACAGAAACAGCATAAAGGCTGCGTTTTTATTTGCATGTCAATTAAAGCGGTACATATTGAAATCGTGAGCGATCTCACGACCGAAGGTTTTCTCGGCGCCTTCAGACGTTTCATTGGGCGCCGAGCTATACCCATACATGTTCTTTCTGATAACGGCACGAATTTTGTAGGCGCGAACAATCATCTTCGCGAACTATATTGCGTTATTCGGTTCGTCAGAATTCGAAGAACGCGTAAACGAGTTCGCAATAATTAAAAACATAACGTGGCATTTTAATCCACCGTTAAGAGCACACTTTGGAGGCACTTGGGAGGCCGCGATCAAGTCATTTAAACATCGTTTTAAAAGCGTTATAAGCGAGCGTCTTTTCACGTTCGAAGAAATCAACACGTTAGCAATAGAAAACGAAGCAATTTTAAATTCACGACCGTTATGCCCTATTTCATCGGAGCCAAACGACCCTATTGCCTCCTGCGCACATATTAGTCGGTCGTCCGCTCACGATGCTGCCGGAAGATAATTATCTTTCAGTTCCAGAAAACCGACTGACCTCCTTGAAGACTATCAGTAAGGCTTATCAGGACTTTTCAGGCTCAAATTTGTCTAATTAATTTTTTATTAACCCTCCTCCTCAATCAATTTCGAACATTATTTTGAAACACGAAATTGCTCCATGTTGGAAAGATTTCGACGATATATTATATTCCTTTTTTTATAATGCTCTAGTAGCAAAGGCACTGAAATAGCGTCCAATTTTTATAACTCGAAAATCTCTCTCAAAAAAAAAAAACTAAAATTTCGTTCACCCAACCCATTACGAAAACCTTTTAAGTCGAAAGAAATTATCAAATTATTTACAGATTATTTATAACATATATGTACAACATATCGAAATGCATTATTTTACTGCACTGACAATGAGTATAAAAGCCTTGGTAAACATATTATATCGAAAAGAATCTGGTGCACAAACATTTTTGTATGTTGGCATCATGATTCAATTATTAGCTTCCATGGACGTATGCATTGTTTACCTCACTGTTTATAAACCGCATTTTCAATGTTCTGATTTGCACTGTCTTAGTATTATGCAGTCACAAAGTACAGGGTACTTCCAGTCTGACGATACAACTGAAAGGAGAGTGAATCTGTGATACTATGTATAAGTCAAAAATTGTATAGAATAAAATTTTTCTTTGTATTGCGTAATTTTGAAGAAAATTTTCAAAAAACGTTTTCCAAACGTTTTTTTTTTATGTGTAAAATAGTTTTTACACACACAAGGTTTTTTACATATTGTTACTTATGCATGTTCTTATCGTTGACTAAATTTATCATTATATATCGGTACTTACATCAATAATACCAGCCCTGGCAATAAGTTGTTAACCAAACGCAATTGGAAGTACCAAATGTTTTTATACGTCATAGAGCAAGGTGTATTAAAAAACTGCATGTTTTCGTTAAATTGGTTTAATATAACGTAAGAATAGGGAAAATAATTACAACATTTATTTATTATAAACTCAAAAATAATTAACAACCAAAATGATGCTTGAAAATAAGTTTTTTGTCAATGAACTTCGGAAAAAAATATTCGACCGTAGTACAAACAATACAATACAACTTTCTTTCTTTCTTATTCTGAGTGTTGATTGGTTTCTCACTATCTTGGTCTTATCGATAAAGTGTTTCACAAGTGAAGCAAAATATAAATTGTACTGTTTCGAGATTTGTTAGTTGTAAAGTAAACTAGCGATGGGATACGTTAAAAACCAGGCTACCAGGAAAACATTTTTCTGATCACTTAAAAGAACGTATAATTGAGCTCATAAAAGAGGGTAATACCCACAGAAAAATTGCAGAAATGTTAAATAGCTCTCATAGTGCAGTTACGTACATAAGTAAGCAATTTATGGAAGCTAGAAGTGTAATTAATCGCTCAAGAACGATTACTGGACGATTATTGGACGTCACTGTTCAACATGCAAAAGAGACGATAGAAAATTGTGGCAAATTCTGCAGAACATGAGACGTGCTACTTATAAAGAAATAATTGAAAAATGGACAAAAAATGTGTGTGACCGTACAGGGAGAAATAGATTAAATAAAGTAGGATACACATTTTGTAAAGCTAAGAAGAAACTGTTTTTTCCCAAGGATCATGGCAAAAACGTTTCGAGTGGTGTAAGCGGCATCAACATTGGATGTTACACAACTGGCGAAAAGTGATATTCAGTGACGAATCACGTGTATGTATTGAAGTAAGTAATGATGCTGGACAGTTTGGAGGAAAACAAATGAAAAATTTGATCCAAACAGTATAAACTTAAAAAAAAATATCCTCAATCTTGTATGGTGTAGAGCTGCATGACATCCTACGGAGTTGGAAACAGTATATTATATACAACTGTTAATTTCAAAATATATACACAGGTTTTAGAAAATTTTCTAATACCGAATATAGAAAATTGGTTTGCGGATTGACTTTTACTTTCAACAAAACAATGCGAATTGTCATCACAGTAAAAAGGTGCAGGATTACTTAAAACAGAATAACCTTAAAACACTGAAGTGGTCAGTTAATAGTTCTGATTTAAGGGGGGCAATACCTTTAGAATCTTAAAAAATTGCAAAATTTTTTTTTTCTATAAAATGTTAGTGCAACATCTCAAAAATATAGTCTCAACATTTTAAAGCGTAATACGGAGCCCTTTTGATGTTATGGCCGATTATCGTGACTCATGTCTGGTATCGTGCCGCAGATATTCAGGCGCTCGGTACGGAGGGCTATATAGCAGATTTGTTATTATCATGCCATTGCTGTGTTTGAAATTTTGTATTTTTACGAAGAATGAGCTTATGGAGATAAATCAACTTTACGAGTAAGACGAAGGATTATTATATGGCGCAGGAATCGCAGATTAGTTGGTAAATCATTGAAATTATTCAGGTTTTACTTATCGAAACTTTAAACTCATTTTTCTCAAAACTACGTTTTTAAAATTGGCGTGATTGATAACTCAAAAACTAGTTTATCAATCGCGCTCAAATTTTTTGCACATATCCATGACAATACTATCTAACATATGAACCTAAATGTACGAAACAAATTTAACATTAAAGTCCTTTTTTATTGCAAAATATTGCGAAAATTTTCAGTAAAATTCAAAGTTTTTCTTTAAAAGCGCGCCATCTCTTCAATTTTCCATATTTTTCACATTTCTTAGGTTCATCTACTAACTGTGAATGTTAATAATCGAAACATCGTGTGCAAACTTGTTTCAGACCAATGTAACTAAAGCTAGAAGTCACGCCGTTTCACGAGACGCGCCGGAACACTTCCACGAAAGACTATCATAATTCCGCCATTTTTAAATATTTTTAAAAAAAGAAAATATGTTGTAATAAGCAATAGTTATAATAAATTATACCTGAAATTTCGAAAACACAAGACTAAGATATCCTATATAAAAAAATTTCTCAAATATCAGCTTATTTTCATCTATCTAAAGGTGCCCCCTTTAAGCCCAATAGAAAATTTATGGGCAACGTGCAAAAAATTAATACATAAGAAAAATCCTACAAACAAAACTGAAGTCCATGTCGCGATAAAAAAATCGTAGAATGAAATTACTGCAATGGAATGCGAAAACTTTACAGAAAGTATGCCACAACGCATACGAGCTGTTATACGTGCACGTGGTAATGTGACTAAATATTAGGTAATGTAAATTTTAAGTAAATTATTGTTCGTTTCTTTATTTCATTAAATGCAAATTTATATGGTCAAATACTTTTTTCCAGAGGTTCCATTGACCAAAAACTTATTTCCAAGCATCATTTGGTTTGTTCATTATTTTCGAGTGCATAATAAATAAATGCAATTATTTTCCCTATTCAAATATTTTATTAAACCAATTTGATGAAAACATGAAGTTTTTTGTACACCTTGCTCTATGGCACATAAAAACATTTGGTATTACCAAATACGTATTGCGTTTGGTAAAAAACTTATTGCCAAAGGTTGTATTTTGAAGAATAACAACAAACTTTAATGGAAATTATAACTAGATTTATTTATTTAATAATATTCATTTACTCCTGAATTAATGACAAAGTAGCATTTGTCATTTTATGCGGCGTGAACAAATTTTTTAACGAATATTTCACAACTGTTCAAATTTAGTTTTTTTTTTTAAATGAAGTTAGATACGAAGAAATTTTACGAAACACTTTATCTCATTTTTTTATATAGCTTCACTCGTTTTTCTGTTGTAGCCTCCGAACTGGAAACATCCTATATTGTGGTGAAAATGTCTGAGTATTATTCCAATGAATAAATAGCAGATTATATGGCCATGCTAATGGAAATGCATTAACTGCACGTCTTTACGTCGAAAAATTTAATAATTTAAGAGATATATTTTACACCATAAATGTCGTAATGTTCAAACAAGTCACAGTAATTATCAACTGAGTGTGAATTTTATAATAATAATTTCCACTTATTTTGAACGTCCAATTTTCATATCAAACCGACTTATTGAATGAATCAGTCTGAATAAATTTATTACAGTATTAAAACAAGTATTTTGTATACATTCATGTTAATAATAAATATACAAAAATATAATTCTGTTTATTCTCAAATTCATCATAATATCAACATAACCTTAAATTTTACAATAGAATACACTTTTAATCATTTTTCTTATATTTCAGAATCACATAAATTCTGCAGAACACCAAAGCAAAAGAGAAAAGAATACAAACGAAAAGATGTTTATGGTTAAAGTAAAAGCCTTTAAAAGGCACTTCGCTACAAGTTGTCAGTAAAAAGTTTCACGTGTCAAAATAAATTCAGGAGAAAAAACCCATTACAATTGATGAAATTGAATTTATTACAAATAAAATATCTACTACATTCCACAAAACATTACCATTTTAATTTTTTTATTAACTACTGAAAATGATTAGATTAATACACATTTAATATTTGAAATAGAATTAATAACTAAAATATCTGTGAATATTGTTTAATTATTTGACTATATGAACATTTTCGGATTTTAATTAAACTAAAACTTCTTTTTTCACAAATGTAGATTCTTATTACTTTATCTAAAGGTAGAAATTTTCCCCTTTGGGATACACATATGTATCCCAAAACACCCTGTATTTAATTGTAACTTTACATAGTATAGATATAAAAGAAATTTTAATTATCTTAACTGCTTCCCTAATTTGATCACTGGGACATTTATTCTATGCTGTTTAAAAATCTTCATAAACGTTTTTATGACTCAGGTTCATATAGAAGTCACTACTGAAACTCAAACAGACCTATATCTGTATCAATGTCCAATATGGAAAATTGCATTGTAAGTACTGTAGAAGAAAATCCCAGAAGCAGTAAGCAGAATCTCCATTGCCATATGGTACCTACTGTGTAGAAAACGCATCATGGACAATTACCCTACCTATAACATATTCAACTAGTGCGAACACTCATTCCATCGGACTATAAAGCACCAATAAAATTGTCATACTTGCTGCTCAAAATGTAATTCGAATTGAAATTTGGTACTTATCCAACTTCTTTTTATGAGGATGTTTGAAAATCAATGTGTACTTGTAGTCAATAAATGACTTACAAGAATTATATAACTGAATCCATCATGCGTGTTCAATAATTCGACAGAGATGTGAAATTTTTAGGAGTTCGCAACTCTATAAGATATCAGGAGTGCATAAAAAACGTGAAACACCGTATGTAAAATAAAAAGTTAATCATGATGCTAATGTACGAAAATCTTTATATGTACCTCAGAATCGGTTGACCTCTCGACCTACGTTTACTAGAGATTTCTTATGCGGTACACTGCATTCTACAGGGTTCCTCTAAAGTTCGACCCTACCCTTATATCTCAGAAACGGCTCTAAATGTGGACGAATGTTTCAGACAAAAGTTGTAGGATATCAAGGGGAACATAAGATGATGGCAACAATTTGACCTTGGATGGTTGTTTGAAGGTCACGTGAACGTCATCTTCAAAATACTACCATTGTTTGTTTTTTGTACAAGCCATGTCCAAGATATGAAACTTCAAAGTGTACATTTCGTCGGCATTCACAATACCCAAGATATACCACACGAAGGTTGCACGATCATATCACTTATGAGATACGATTATATCACTTATGTGTCAATTTCGAAGCCTCATATCCCGGGAATGACTTGCACAAAAAGCAAACATGAATAGTATTTTGAAAACGTCGATGGTCTTCAAACGACCATCCAAAGTTAAGTTGTTGCCACCATCTTATGTTTCCCTTGATATCCTACAACTTTTGTATGAAACACTTTCCTATATCTAACACCGTTTCCGAAATGTGAGAGCAGGATCGGACCCAAGAGAGACCCAGTATGTACCACATACACAGATGTCAACACTCAAAAAAAGGTATACCTATCCTCATCGTGAACACTTTCAGCATTACATTTCGGCAAATAAGAATAATAATGATAATAACAACTGCATCACACAAATCACACGCTCTCACTTACTCTCGATACGTGTTCCGTCGCTAACTCCGACCTTTACCGCGACGAAAGAATTTATTACACGGGTTTGAGTGGTTCGACGCGTAGACCACCGTCATTACCTATATACCTCGAAATACGGGTCACCGAGGACCCCTTTTGTCTAGTAAGTCCCGTTCGGACCGGTCCCAACGTCACCGTGAACTTGCCATAAATCGACTAACGGCGATACATTATTTTTCTCGGTCTTTCAAAAACAAGGATAGATTTTTCTTGACCATCACTCAATGATGTGCGAGGGTGTTCGAGCGAATTTTTATACATCGAAACAGTCAGTCGTTGAATCTTGTGCGGGTCGGATCGAGAGTACAACCTCCGTGTGTCGCGAAAGAACAGACAACCTTCGTGTATCGCGAAATAACATTCAAGCTCCATGCATCATGGAGTAACGTAAAATATTCAGTGCAGGGTGGATTCCAAATACAATCATAACACTATTCGAGCGGGACCCTGCACTTCTCGAATAGGCCAGTGTAGGGTGGTAAAGAACGCAACACAACATTATCCGAGTGGGACCCTACACTCCTCGGATAAGCCAATGTAGGGTGGTAAAGATCGTACAACATAACATTATCCGAATGGGACCCTACACTTCTCGGATAAGCCAATGTAAGGTGGTAAAGAACGCAACACAACATTATCCGAGTGGGACCCTACACTCCTCGGATAAGCCAATGTAGGGTGGTAAAGATCGTACAACATAACATTATCCGAATGGGACCCTACACTTCTCGGATAAGCCAATGTAAGGTGGTAAAGAACGCAAAACATCATTCGAGTGGGACCCTACACTCCTCGAATAAATCATCGTGGAAAATCCTACGCAATGTAGATTGTAACACAACGCATCAGCATTCGAGTGAGCCTTTGTGCTCCTCGAATCAACAATCAAACATACTAAATCACATGAACACATTTTCACCGTCTAATCACGACAAATACATATCTAAAAAGGGTTTTTTATGCCGCAAGGCTTTTTCCGTTAAATCATATTACTCGAGCCAATAAATTATTATTGATTTTTCAGGCTCAAATTTGTCTAATTAATTTTTATTAACCCTCCTCCTCATCCATCTTTTAACATTATTTTGAAACACGAAATTTCTCCATGTTGGAAAGATTTCGACGAAACAATACGTTTGCGAATTGTCATTGTTTTTAGCCTAATTGGTGTGCGTGACCGCTCAAGACAATTGTTTCTACCGTTTAAAATGCGTGTGACTCTAAGCGTCCATTTTTCTATTCTGACTAACGAGAGTCTCTTCTAAACACCTGGGTCAACCTCTACATGCGCCAATTCGTGGATTGACATCGGTATACAATATATTTAATGGTTTTTTCGTACTCTGTATCGCAACTACAGTTTTAACTCAAAGTTTATGGTTGTATACACATCACATGATATTAATCATTCAATATCTCTTTCCATTAAACTGTTAATTCACATTCAGAAATTGAATTTCTCATTCCTTAAACTGTTACGTTTAGAAAATTATTCTTCGTACAAATGTTATTAGTGGCAAATTAATATTTAAACCTCTTTCATACGAAGCTCTCGATGAAGTGAAACAGATACGCTGATTTTTTAGAGATTAATACAATATTGAAAACTTTCGTAACATCAAAAACTGGAGATCTAAAGTAATGATTATTTTACAAATTTTAGTAAAATGCCATTAAATAAAAAATCACGCTTCGTTACACGGCAGTCAGTTATTATTTTAACGTCAAAGAATGATATGATTAAAAATATCAATGTTTAAATGTTCTAATTACTAATAACTAATATCAGTGATTAAAATTTTGTTTGACCACTAGTGACAGAAATTAATTTTAGTTATGAATTGACGATAAAAATTTAATTCTTATAATCAATATAAATGACCAAAATTTGTGTGCGTACTAATAAGCATTATTAATGCCCAGAATTTTATTGTGGTTATAGATAACCACTATCGACACCGGAAAGCGGTTTCTGATTACCGGCCAGTCAATATCGACAAAAAATTTGGTTTCGCTTACGCTTGACCATTGTTGTTCATTATTAAGATCTAGGCTAATAATTTCTTATTGGTTTATCTACTTATTCATACGAACTGCTGGTAAAACAAAAAACTAAATGAAACGTAAAACTAAATTTAGTATTCAGAAGTTTTCTAATACGCAATGTTGATGAAACAGTAGTAGATGGAAAAATAGCGCGCTTATCGTAATTGTCATAGATTCGTAACAAGAAAAGTAAGTTAATGAATCATTGGCGATTAGTATTATATATGGTAATAATATTTGATAATGGTCGATTGTAATCAATAATTTGATACTCATTGTCTAATGAGTATTGTCTAGTAATAAAAAAAAGTAGACAGTAGTAATAAGAAAAAAACTTTCCGTTGTGAGATGATTATTTCACATCCGAGCTGAGTATAAAATTCTATACTCGCAAATTCGAAAAACATTTTAATTTTCTTTTAAAAATATTAAATCCCAAAATAACAAAATTTCTAGATTTCCAATTTTTAAGTTCGCCAAATAAAAAATTTTCAAATTTCCAGATTTTTAAATTTCTGAATCCAAAAATTTTCGAATTCCCAAATTCCCTAATTAACAAACTATCATGTCTGTAAAGGGTTTAGCCGAATAAGATAGTCGAATATGCCATTGAGCCAAATGAAACATCTAATATGTCAGTCGATAGCATATCTTAAAAAAACATTTCATACCAAGTTTCACCTCCCTATTTCACTCGTAGGGGTAGTTAAAAAGAAAAAAATCGATATTCCCATCTTTGAGCCACTTTTCCTATTTAAGTTTGTACAAAAATTCTGAAAACTGTATTTGTAAAAAATGAAAAACTGCAAAAATCGAAAAAATTCGGTTCTTTATTGCAACACTATTTTTATATTATTGCGGTAATAACATATCATTGCGGTAAAGATACGTGTAAACTCTTTTTATTAACCCCTTACTCTAGAACTACGTGTCACACATGTGACGGACACTCCAGTTGGTATGTGATAAACCAGACTCATGTTTTTACTGCAATTGAATTTTGGATTCAATTCTAATTATAATCTGTATCATCAAGGATCGCTGAATGTAAAATGTGCTTAACATTTTAACATTCTTTGGCTGTCTTAACGTTGTAGCAATAAGTAGGTAGCTGTGAATGACGCAACTGTCTCGAAAATTATAGGTTACGGGGTTAAGGGCACATCCAAATCGGATTTTTGAATTCTCAGAACCCAAATCCAAAGCTTTATAAAATTTTAAAATTCTCAATACTTCCGAAACTCCCGAAACTTGAAGCGATGATTTTGTTTCGCAAGATATCTTATTTTAAGAAATAATATCAACGAAATTTTTAAATCTCACATACATTACGTGCGCTTGCTCTGCGGTTCTACGATCACGACAATTTGCTTAGATCCTAAAAACAGGAACATCGAGCATTTACAAAGCATCACACACCGAATATTCTTGATATATAACAATACATTAATCAACTACTTATCAGGCACGTTGTGAACGATTCTTTACTTATTGATTTTATACGCTTTCTTATCTGGGTTTTGAAAACTGTGACTCACGAATAAAGTGCTAATTTCGAATTTTCGAAACTCGAAACTTTCTTGTCTTTCGAGGAGTTCAAGGTTTCGAGAAACCCGTTCTTAGTTTTTATCGTGCATTGTACTTTTTAAGATATTGAACAGATTCATTTTAAACTTATACATACCAAAATAATATTTCATGTAATAATTGTTACTTACATAATAAAATATGTTACGGAATCTTTACTGCATTTAAAATCAACGCGAAGAAGTGAAAATCGACAATATTACATTTACGCATACATTTATACAGTCGGTGTAAAAAGTATTCTTATGATATTTAATTTCACCGAAAGTATTGTCAAACATCGTTTATTAACAAAATTTCAGCTAATAATAAATACATACATATTCGTAGAGGTCTGTAGAATCTGTGTGATATATTTTTATTGTGACAATATTAACGAATATTTAGAAAATCAAAAAAAAAAAAATGTAATAAGTATTTGTACAATTTTAGTTTAACAGAAAAAATAATCATGTTCAATATCTGAGTGGCAGTAAATGACTTTAGTTAATTATTTTAATACTTACAATTAGAGGAATTTTCTTTTGATTTTATAATGGCTTCAAATTGTCATAGCATCGAATTTGCCAAATTAGTGTTTCATGTGATTCCATACGTGTTCAATAGTGTTTATATCTGATGACTGTAATGGCGTTTTTAAATGTTTTCGAATATTATATAAGATCCATTTTAGTGTATTCTTTGCATTATGTTTTGCTTCATTACATCAGTATAAAATTATCCCCTGAACCCATTCTTTCTACACTTGAGAAGATTATTTTTAAAATATCTGTATGCATTTTATGATTCATAATTCCATTAATAGAATATAGAGACATCTGTAGCACATACATATCCCCACACTAAACAAAGCCTCCGCCATTCTTTACAATAAGTATCAAATTTTGTTTCTCCTATTGTATATATGGTTTCCGCTATACTTTGAATAGTCCCTGAGAACCAAGAATGTCAAATTTGCTCTCATCTGTAAAAATGACGTTTGCAGAAATCAGTTGACATTTTAATGTGGTCTTTTACAAATTTCACGTCTTTTAACGTAGCATTTTTTACGAGCCATTATGGTACCCATTTCATTTTTAAGTTCAATTGCAATTTTGATATCTGTCATTGTAGGATTTTGTTTTACTATTCGAATTATTTTTAGCACAAGTTCGCAATATTAATTTATGGAATAGTATCCAAACTGCCGCGCTTCCTTACCCCTTTTACAGCAATAAGGATGTTAAAATAAATGCGTAGTTGTAATAAATGTCCTTCTATTTTTAAGAGGGTGTTATATAAATGGTTTTGTGTTAAATGAAAAGGACTAGTCGACTATATGCCGTATTAAGAAAGAAACGCAAGTTTGCTGTACGACCGTTTTTGTCTGAATGAATGTATTCGGTTTTCTGGAAACCAAGTCAACTCTCTGTCCGTGTCACAACCTAGTTAGCGAAGGACGTCAGGGAGTTGTCTAGCGTGGGTATCAATGAAGGCGACCAATCAGAGTAGTGTCAGACCTTTGACAAAAAGTGATAGTTTAGCAAATCAGAGAGCTAGACTTTACCCATATACGTCCGCTGAAAATCCTAACTGCTGCGGTGTACGTGTGAAGCGTGGTAGTAACGCCTTAGCCCCTTTACGGTAGGATCTGCCCTTGAAATATCTTGAAGTGTCCTTGAAATAAGAGACAATTTGAAGAACCCTTACGATAGGCCTTGTCTCTCACTTCGCGGACTGTGCACCACAGGAGGTCCGTTGATGACACGAAACAGAACATTAGCAATTGAAACAAGTCGGCTCAACGATTTGGGTTTTCTGGGAGACTAGCCAGAATAAATGTAAATACGAAAGTGTCTCGGAAGTCATGAATTGTTTATCCTATGATATGTGAACTATATGTGTCTCCGAAGCAACGTTTCGAATGTATGAGAAGCTCTTTCGGGTAGGTTCTGTTCAATGCTAAAAAATCTTAAAAACCTAGAAGGTTATTTCTTCAGTATGTATCAGTTACCTGAAGAGTTGTAGATACTCAAAAGTTGTACAACTCGAAATTGCGATAATAAATTATACATAGGTCGGATTTCTATTTCTACGATCCTTGAAGAGGCCACTCTAAGATATATGAGTATACTATAAATCGTTACTACAGTAATAGTATAATACAATTCGTTTTATTGCAGTTAGCTATGTTTGGCATTATTTATTGCTACGCATTATATCATGTATTTCGCGACATCACAAAACATTAGTAACTGTGCAGTATTGTCATTTATTTTTCTTAGGCGACCTTCTGTACCTTTTACTGTTTTTCGCAAGTGATTTACTAAGTCATTTACAATTGTTATGTAAATTTATAACGATTTTCCGCTCTTCTTCTGTAGTTTCAGTACCTTTAAGACCCATATTAAAGTTACACAACAAATTCAATATACAACTATTTTAAGCAATGGCTTCTAGTCAACTGACATCCATAATATTTACATTCGATGTGTATGTTATAAAAAAAAGAAATAATGTGTTACAAAGTGGTAGTAACTACGAATATTTATTACAGATATATTTTTATTAGTTTCTAAGTATTCGTTAATATTTTTACAACAAAAATAAATATTGCATTTTTGTTCAATAAAAATCATTCGAAAGACCTTTACGAACATATATATATATATATTTTTTATCTGCTGAAATTTTTTTAATAAACGATATTGTATAACATTTTTACTCAAATTACGTACTGTACAAATGCTTTTTACACGGACTGTATGTCCTTGCAATCAATACGAAAATGAAATCGGTGGACATATTACAGTGCAGATGCATTATAAGAACTAAAGTACGCTTATTTAATTGTTTTCGGCGAAAAGTATAATTTTTTATCAAAATAACATTCCTTTAGTAAACCTTAAAATTCACTTATTTTTTCTCTGTAAAATAATTATGCTTCTTTCAGTTATTTGTTACATCACCTTGTTTTCCTCGAAGTACAACTTAAAAAATGTCGATTGCTGTGCCGTAAAATCCTTGTAACGTTTTTCAGTATTAAAATTACCAAACCGGTCGAATGACCGCTACTCAAGTTTTTTATTTTAAATTACAGAATTTAAAATATTTTTCATGAAATGCGACTAATTTCTATTGAAATAAATAAGTATACGTCTTATCCAAGGTTTATTTATTTTTTCACATCTTTAATTTCAAAGTACACGTACATTTATAATTGGTAAGTTTAGTACTGAACAGAAACTTTGTTCCGTATATGACGAAGAAATATTTTCCATTATATCAAGAGTTATTATTCTTTAGTTTCGGAATATCTTCTATACTAAAATATTGCAAATTTTAAATATTTACAATTTTTAGTCTGTATTATCTTCTCTGATGTTTGAAGAATTCTTCGAAAAAAAAGACGTTAAAAGTAATAATGACTTTAAGATATAAACAGTTGATAAATTCATGTCATGTTATACACAATTCGATTCTAATTGTGAGATAGCGTGACAAGAGAAAATAAAAAAATTCGCATTTTACTTAGGATGAAATAGCATAACCTATATGTCGACAGTTTGCATATATCAGTCTATATCTTCAAAGTTTATATTAAAACTTGCACTTTCGATGCTTTCAAAAATTAGCCTGAAGCTGTTCTTATGGTATACTAAAGTAAATTATTAGGTATAAAATGTTATAATCGGCCACATATTTTACAAACACAGATTTCCTCCTGAGCGCATTTTCCGCACACGTATTTATTACAGATATGTGGTAATTACAGGAATGGTGGTAATTCTATTATAACTAATAACCTATTTGACGTCATTCGCGTGAATAAAGTGGATTCTTTGAAGTTCTTTGGATATTATGCTTCTTGCAATTCCATCCTTGGTTTTATATATTCATAACAAAACTTATTAACAAAACATTTCTAACAACATTCATAACAAAAATTTCAATTCACATTCTACGTCTCCAGATTTAAACAAAGGATTAAGTGTACGTTCGGATGAATACATTATTTTCGCATTAGCATTATGATCAATCCAGAATTTTTCTGCTAATTATCACCACCGTACTGAATGATACGCAGTAAAAATTCTAAAAACGTGCGAAAAGTTGTACAAAATGAACAAACTGGTTAATACGGATTCGGTAAACAGATTGTAAGACTCTTATACACTTTGGTAAGTATAAGCCGTTTTGATTGATATTTGTGTATGCAGCCACGATACAAAATTATTTTCATTCTGAATAAATAAAGAAGAATAAAAATCACTGCACTGTTTCTTTAATTACTGTAAAAGTAATCAATTATGGAAAAAATGTAACTCGAAGTAGAAATATTAAAATAATTGTAAAACGAGTAATATTGATTGGTGTGGTAGTTGTAGTGTTAATACCTTTCTTAATTGTAGTCGCTATACGTTTAAAGAATACAGGTAACCCTCCTACAACACGGCATCTTATAACACGGTTTCGCTATAACACGATTCATAAATTGCGGGAACCCTCCTACAACACGGCATCCTATAACACGGTATCGCTCTGACACGATAAGAAAATTGCAAAAACCTTTGTACAACACTGTATTTCTACAGCCGCGGCGAGGCTTGCCGTCTTAAAGATACAGAGTTGCGGAAAGTATTTCTTTTCATCTCCGTGGCCTGAAGACAAAAATGTCTCACGCTGCTGATCGGCAGTCTGCGTCGAGCGACGGTGTGTTAAAAAATAATTCTTTCGTCTTTAAGACATTAAGTTTCAGTCCCAAGCCATGTCCGATAAAGATAAAAAAAACAACGTTTAAGAGGAAATTTATTTCTTTAGAAGTAAAGATACAAATCTTGGATCGTCTTTTGAGAAAAAAAATTAATACAAATTTATGTAGAATTAAAAAAATATTTGTTTTTAATAAGTTTTCGGAACGTAACCCCCCTTTTTGTACTGGCTCTGGGTCTCATACAACACGGTTTCACACAACACGACATTTTCTAGGAACCTATCTACCGTGTTATAGGAGGGTTACCTGTATAAGAATTTCTTAAAATATTTTTTTTTATTATTAATAAAACCAGGAAAGTGAAAATAATGTCCAAATTTTGTTGCGGGCCACAACAATTTCCTTATCAACCGTTACTCTAAATCAGGCTCTAGTGCTAACTTTAGTTGCATGCATCTGATTATGTAGAACTTAAATCGAAGGAGTAAGATTTAATATGTAAGAGAAAGTTGGAAAGTAGATAAAACGTTTTAAAAGTGTATATTTATTTAAGTCGTAATAATCTTTTTTAACACTAATTTGTCTCGAAGATATACTCCCGGTTCTATTAAATAAATGTTTGACTCTATTATCGAATAGAAAGTACGTATATTAAACAATAAATGTTAAAGAGATGAACAATATTTTATTTCTGTAACGCGTTTTCTATATTATCTTCATACTTTTTTAATCAATATACTGTTTATTTGGTACTCATATTTCTAAAACATTTCTAAATACACCTGAGATATTTTTAACTTTTCTAAAGTACCTTGAAGGTATTAAATTATAAACTAAAGGCGCCATTTTTTAATAATTGTTCAAACTTTTATGTAGTCATATTATACTATTTTTAAATGTATGGATTAATTTAAAACATAACGGGAGTGTAAATTTAGATTAATTAAATAACAAACAAAGATTATTTAGTAATAATTAATAATTCTGTGTGTTGCTACAATAATTTGTTTCATTTTCACTCTGTGAAGTTTGTTGTGTACATATTACGCATATGACACACATTACACATTGTTCAAATGTTGTTCACAATACGAAAATCAATAACAGTAACACTGTAACTTCTCACTGAATATCATAAAACAATTTAAATAATTTCCGAAATAATTCATGTACTTTAACACGTTTATATACTTTTTATAAAAAATATTACAAAGAATCGTCACATGTGAAAAAAAAATACATAGAGTTCCGCTAAAAAATAAAATGCAAATTTAATATCTTTAATTTAGATAAAATCATTCATCATATTTAAAATCATATTCTTTTGTTATAAATCAATTCTCCAAAATATTGTGGACAAAGAAATATTAAAGTACAATATTAAAAATATTAACAATTTGAAAGGATTTAAATTTTTGTATAAAATACCTCATAAACTATTAATTTTGTTTAGAATGATGTACCCAAATTTTTATGCAGAATACTTCAAAGAATCGATCTATATAAAAAATAGAGCGTTCCATAAAAAGCAACTTAATTTTAAAATACTACCTCGTTACTTTAAAAAAAACCGTTTATATCACACATAATGTCACCCAGCATACCAAATAACTTTTCTAATAACACGGTCAATAAATCTTTTCAATTCTTTCTGAAATATTCCATCAAATCGACTTAAAATTGGCACACTGTATAGGTATTAATCCAGTTGAGGTTATGTAGAGTCTCACATACTCCAATAAAATTAACACATTGATGCACACTTTTATTGGCACGTTCCACTCACTGGTAGAGTACCTACATTATAACATTTTTGTGTCTGCCAGATTCATACATGTACAACGTCCACTGAGTCTAAACAGATGTCTGAACAGACATGATTCTTATTAAATGAACTATTAACTATTTCATAAAATCTTAGTCTTCATATCTACCATTTTCATATATCAATGCAGTACATCTATACCTAAGTGCCATATCTGCAATTGCTTTACTCCTCAATTTCCAATATTTTCAATCTAAATTTCTATATTTCCAATTCATCATATCTCCACATTTCTGTATCTCAAATTCGTATACCTCAGCTTTCTATATACAGGATGTCCCATCTAACTTGACTACGTTGAGTATCTTGTTTATTTTTTATGATAAAAGAAAATGTCAGAGGAAAACATTATTTTGTTCAAACGAACAAATATTACGGTGGTTAAGAGATTTATCTCAAGCATGTTTCTTCCGGGATTTCAAGGTCATTAAAGTGCTTTAAATGGGATAATATATTTTCATCAGCATGGCATAATAATTGTGGTCAAAACAAATCCAACGATCTATAATACTATGACCTTCGCGTGACCTTGAAGTACAAAAAATACATAAAATTAATACATATCTCTCAATTTGTATATTCCAAAAATCTCCATATTTCCGAATCACAATATTCCAAAATGTCAGTATTTCCTAATTTGAGTATGTCAAATCTTCATATCTTTATATAAAACGGCTTAGCCGTTTCCAGCCGGCAATTATGTAAGAAGATGGCAAGGTGCACCCCTACACATATGGTATCAAAATGTTCGTCTATGGCCACAGGTGTGCAAGTTTGTGTTATTTCTTTTATATCCACTATCACTGATGAACAAGGTGGTGTCAAAGATGGCATACTATGTTAAAAAAGAAACATAAAATATCTTAGAAATTATCGTTTTTTTTACCATTATACCCTAATATTTTTTTATTCAGAATATTTCAGAGAATCGATTTATTTAAGAAAAACTATATAGTTCCATTTAAAAAATTATGGGTCATTTTCGTTCCTCCAAAAATATTGCAAATATAAAAAAAGAGCACACACTATTATATCGGCAATAAAGAACAGTAAAACTTTTTCCTCTTTCATTTTGTTGAGACACTTATTATTAACGAGAAAAACGTTTAATAGTAATAACGATAACAAAAACAGTAAAAAAAACAAAAAACAATAAACTCACTTTACTCGCGTAGCGAGTGTACACTGATAGTCTTCAAAATTCTATATTTCCCAAATCTCTATATTTTCCATACTTCTATAACCAAACCTCCATGTACCTCAATTTCTGTATTTTTAAATGTCCCCATATTATTATATGTCTATACAGCTAATCCTCTAATATCACAGAGTTTAGGTACACAGACACACCACATGATCGAAAATCTGTATATCATTTTTGTTTCCCCCAAAAGATAAGTACATACAACCTATTCAAACTGACTAGAAGCTTGATTTTGCATAATACATCTGTATGAATTACCGTACTTTCACAGTAAAATAAATTGCAGTAAAACTTGGATTTTAGGCGGTATGTCACCTCGGTTTCATAAACCAAAAAATTTAATTTCTGCTTCAAACTTTATATGTGAAAATATCTACTGTGGTTGTGGAACATTTTAAAATTCCAATAATTGGTGAAGTTTCAGCCCTGAAAATGACTACATATCACATCGTCTGTAAAAGCTTGTATCGTTGAAAACTAGTTTTCAGTCGTTTGACTAGATTTTAGTCCATAAAAAGATTTTACAAATTTTTAAAGTAAATTACTGTTAGAAAACTATACTTACCACATATGTACCTTTTATATATATTTAAAAATGTTACAGGATTTCTCAACCAGAACAAATTTTTTTTGCAATTGAATAAGCATTGACTAAGATCATTTAAAAAATCTTTTTTTCTGTCTGAACTTGAATGTATTACAATTATGTATGAAAAATAGCATTAGACAACGACCCTGCCGCTCCCCTGATAGGAAGCGATTTAGTATAGTAATATTAAATGAAAAAATGTGTTCACAGCAGAGAAATTCGGACCCAACTAAAGTTTTGTAGACGCCTACACTTTAAGGCTATGAAAGTAGTTTTTCAGCCAATAACTCATTTATTGGTTGGACAAAAATGAAAGCCGTTATAAAATTTATAGATTGAAATTTTTGGTACAAAAAGTGATCTATACATTTTTTACGTGAGAACAACTGTTTTCAAGTTATACGACTAATATGTATGAATTGTGTGAAAAATAATGGAGAAACTTTCGAAAAGCGTTCACATCCGATCACCTTCACCTTAACATACGTTATCAAGGTCACTCTCCTGAGTAATATTTAGAAGGTTAATGTCGGTGACTATTGTTTACTAAAAAGTTATTAACAAAGATAGATCGATATACACCCTGCAATTTTCCGAGAAATCGGAACTTTGCCATTACCAGAGAAACGGCCTCTACCCTTGCACCCCCACCTGATAACATGGACAACTGAGCATACATGGAATTGCTACTGGAAATTAAGCACTGTTTGGAAGTATGTTGCATTCGTCATTATATTGTTTTTCTAATGATATTGCACGAACTTCACAACAAAAAGAATATCTGTTTACTACTGTTTCTGTAGATGTTATTTCATCGTTAAGCCAACTGCTTTCATAAACAGTGAGTTCCAAAGACATCCCAGTAGCAAAATAGTATGTTAATATTACACATTTCGCAGGTGATATATGACATCTTTGGGACCATGTCTTGTTAGTGACAGTAATAATGTGATCACATTCCCTACGTTTTCAACATTGAAATACTCCGCATACACTTCGAGACTCATCTAACGCCATTAACGGATTTTAATGGATTTTACAATATCGCCAATTAAGTATTCGTTCTAATTCTCTCGTCCCCTATAATATGGATGCTTTCCCTTTTAGCTTTGAACGCAATACGTGAACATTCGATATCTGCAAAAATCACCTACACGATATGTGCAAAATATTTATCGCCACCACTGGGGGGAAGACCCCTCTAGACGCCAAGAAGCTTGAGCGTCGAGAAGTATAACGTGAACCTGGTTTTGTATATCCATGAGACAATACCAATGAAAATATAAAACTTTCCTATTATTGACTTTTTTTATATAAAACTTTCACCGACATATTTGTGACATTTTCCTGATAAAAATGAGACTAAGCACGGTATAATTTAGACTACATTTACTGGCTTAATTGACGATAAAAGTTTCTAACGCAGAAGAGGATAGCGAGTTAAAAAGAAAGAGACGCTGCGATCGTGGCAGTCGGTAAAGATCAAAAGTCTCTTCAACTGTTTACAATGTTAATGCGTTGCTAACTTTTTATTTTTAATTAATGTTTCATACAACTTTCTCCACTATATTCGTGACATTTTCCTGATTAAAATAAGACCAAACATGACGTAATTCGGTTCATATTTACTTGCAATAACTTATTCGAGTAAAGTCCTCGATGTAAGCGTAATGTTTTAAATTACAAATAAATATAGTCCGAATTACGTCGTGTTTAGTCTCATTTTAATCAGAAAAATGTAAATAATCTAAGAGTAAAAGTTTCATATGAAAAAAATCGAAAATAAAAAATTTTTTTCTTGCATTAGGACCCCACCAATATGTTATTGTTTCTTAACGTTCGGTATCCTTCACTCGCTGTCCTTTTCTATGTTCGGTAAAACATCAATCAATGTAGGACCTATACGATATGTGCAACAGTTCAGACCCGAGAGATTTGCAGATATCGAATATTTACTGTAAAAATACATATATTTACTTTGTCGCACATTGTCAAATAGAACTAATGCTTGTATGTGAACGTTAGGCAGTATACTACATTATGAACATAAGCATGACGTGTTTATATTATTCGCATATGTTTACATGCCGAAATATAACAAGTATTAGTCAAATATTTCCGTGTTTCGTTCAGATTTAGCAATAGTTACAGTACAGTTTTCATTCTTTGATGTTCAGATGTATGGAATAATTACAGTCCAAATCCTTTTAAATGTTATTTAGTGCGGTAACCTTGATAACATATATTAAAATCAAGGTGATCGGGTATGGAGGCTTTTCGGAAGTTCAGCCCAAATAACAAGTGTGACACATTTATCTCATCATTATTTCAGCAACAGAATGCAAAGTGCATTTTTTTTACGTGATATCTACAGTAAACACATTCGATGTTTTTTTTAAAATAAGACATCGAAAACAAAATGTAAATCCTCTTTAATTTTATTGAAGATTGGAAGGTCTTCCTTTATATTGGTGATGAGCTTTTGTCATTGAATATATCCTCAACCTACCTAAGGAATTACACTTTAATTTGTACTAAACAATATCGCACTAATTACGATTATTTAAGTTACATAAATCGGATCGGAAATAATGTTAACTCAATTCAACTTAATACTGATATATTCAAAAACTACGTAGCAACATTAAAACACTCGTTAACCGACCTATTTTCATTCCTTAATTATGTTATATTTTCGTGTTAATGCACGACATGTAAGTCTCATATATTTTATTTTATATTATATTACACTGTATTTTTTCTTTTCATCGTTTTCATTTTTATTTAAACTTTAATTTCTGTTTTATTTGCTCTAAGTGATTGTGAAAGTGTAAAATATGATAAATCTTCTTTCCTATATTATATTCTTTTTTGTATAAAGGGACTTACCCCATAAATAAATAAATATCTCTCTCAAATATAACTCTCTAGATTTAAATATGACTTAATCCCGTGTATAGAATTCTACATTTTCTAGATTAAAATATGACCTAATCCATCCGCACAGAATTCTGCATCTTCTAGATTCAGTTATGACCTAATCCTCTTCCAAGTATTTGTAAAATCAGCGTTTAAAACATTCAGGCATAATTACCCACGTAGATATAATTCGAACCAAGAAGTATAGTAATGAAACTTCTCTGCAACCACAGTCACGCCCACATCCTTCTGTGCAAACACAAAAAATTGCATAATTGCAAGAATATCCGACGCCAATGGTAATAAAATTTTAATAGGTTCCAAGATATTATTATTCATCACTCATTCGCACTGCTAAGCGAGTACGTTCGTGAGTAGTTCACGAACTATTTCTGTATACCCTATTGTTTACAGAGCTCCAAAGAAAGTAATCCAAGGATTGCAGATCACATGATCTCAGGGACTAATTATCATCACTGTTCTGTGAGATAATTCTGCTACTAAACTTCGATTCTAACAATGTCATTGTTCAGACGACTTGATATGTGGTACGATTCCATTGAAACAATAAACTTTCTAAGTCAATACGGTTTAATTATGACTGCACAAGCTCAAGCAATGGCTAACTGTTGCAATTATCGGGGTATTGACATTTTGGATTGTCTGGCACGGTTTCATGAACTACGGCAATGTACAGGGTCTCCCATGCAATTGGAACAGGCTGTACCTCCTAAACAGCTGAGAATAGAAAATGTTATAAGTAAAAGTTAAATGGTATCAGGTTGTGCATTATATGCAACTAATTTTGTGCACTTTTGTGCATCGGTGCATCACAAAGATACAACTGCACTTATTTTTTAAATGGAATCTTATGTTTCTGACTGCACTAATCGATACAGTTTCTTGCGCTCTAAATAAAAGTATTAACATATTTATGCCCTAGATTTATTCGTTAGGAAGTTATCACAGCTAAAAGTTCTCCGAATTATTTCGATCATTCGGTAAGTGTTCTGGAGTACATACCTTATGTTCCATTATAATGTTTGTAAACATGAATCGGCTGCTAATACTAGTCATTGTAAGATTATAATTTCTATCAGTAAGTAGTTACTACCAGTGTGCGATCGTTTGGCGACCCAGTGTTTCGATATGATGGCATTTACGAATAGTGAAGCATTTCGTATATTCATTTTGTTTAGCAAATGCAACCGAAATGGTACAGAGACTGCAAGGCTGTATCGAAAAACATATCCCAATTGGCAACAGCCCTTACGTTTGTATTTTTACGAACTGGAGTCCAATTTACGCCAGTGCGGCTCCTTACACAAACCAAAACGAAACGTGCCGAAACCAATCGTTGAAAATGAAGGTAATCTAGTAAGAGTACTTGCGAACGTCGAATTAAATCCATATGCATCCGTGAGAGATCTGGTTAGAGAATGCAGAATTTCCAAATCCTCGATTCAACGCATTCTGAGAGCACATAACTTTTATCCCTATCGGTTTTCCATTGGGCAAACATTACGCCCTGAGGACCTCTCTGAAGCTGGCAGGAGTAAACCGATAGAATCACATCGGCTATAGTAGAATATTTAGTACTTATTTTGTACTAATTTGTACCACAAAAAGTAATTTTGTACTTGGTGCCGTTTTCAAAAGAATCGTGGCGCTGCCAGCTTCATATTGAGCAAGCAAACGTAAAAATTGATAAAAATAAAAAGAAACAAAGCGGATATACATAGTGTCGAATTTCTACTAATTTGTACTACTTAAATTAATTTTGATTTTTTTTTAGTCGGAAGAAAAATATTAGACATTCCATTTAAAAAACTGCAAGTGACTCTAATATCTCGTTCACAGTTCCGCGCACATGTATGTATATCTCCCTCATTGCACACTTTATTAAAAATAACATCGTTAGCATTTTTCCGATTGCACATGAAAAATATATATAAGTTGTTTATTGTTATTTTATATTATGGATCTTCCGCGATAACACTCCACACATGCCACACAAATACTAATATTGTTTTGAAACAATATTAGTACCGTTTTTTACAATATCTCTGTATTTTAATATTGTTTCCTTTATTCTTTATTCTTTACGGATTGACGGATTAACTCTGACTAAATACTGAAGACTAAAGAGAGAACTACGATTGAGCAACGGATAACAGTTGAGCAACGCGATCGTTCTGATAAACGTCGATTACAGATTAGCGCGAATGTCCTTCTGTAGTATGTAATCAGTATACCATATATTTTATAGCAAATTTTATATTCTACAACAAAAAGTTGTTTTCCTTTTTAATTTACTATAATAATTTTTTTTAGTTTTTTCAACCTTCACAAAAGAGGAATTAAATTTTTTACGCATCATTTGGTAAAATGCTTTTCACATCAAACTGATATTTGTACATATTTCAGTATACATTTATTTGCAGGTTTTTAAAATATTGGAAAAATAAATTGTATACAGTTACCATATAGTTTTTAAAGTATAATTTATAACAGGCATGTTATTCTTCTTTCAGGGAAAATTTTTTCTGCTTCACATACAGTAACTCACGAAAGTATTCGAACGCTTACATATACAAACTTGAACGGCCGAAATAATACACACTAAAGTAATTTGCTTAGACAAGTAGACGTCAATAGGAAGTTCAAAGTTTTAAGATTATGTCAATAAAATTTGAAAAGGAGTCAACAACTTGAAAGTATTTAAACGTTACATATATTATTAAATGATTTAATATTAATATTTTGTTGGACCACCTTTAGCAGCAACAATGTGCCTGAATCGGCCCATAAATTTTCAATGAGATTTATGTCTGGACTTTGCGGTGGAGTAATTAACATGCATGGTGTGTTATATACGATCCATTCTTTTGCAATTCTAGCAGTATGCTTAGGATCATTATCTTGTTTGAAATGGAAATTCTAATAATGCTAATTTACGGGCATTTTCTTTAAGGTTATTTTTGAAAATATTTAAATACTTATATGTATCAAGTATTCCATCAATAAATATCAAATTTCCTGTGCCATTAGCAGCCATGTATCCCCACACCATGACCGATCCACCTCCGTGTTTCACTATTTGATGTGAATGTCGAATTTCCAATTCCGTATTTAATTTTCTCCACACATAATTCCGACCATCTGAGCCAAAAATATTAAACATTGACTCGTCTGAAAGATGACTTTATCCCAAAAAGAATTATCTTTATTCATATAGGTTTCTGCAAAAGTCAGTCTTTTTTTACAATTTACCGTATTAATATATGGCTTCTTTCGCGGTACTCTGCCATGAAAATCATTGTTTCGTAAGATTCGTCGACATAATTGCGGGTGAACTTCTTTATGAAACATGTCAGCTACCACACTTGCGAGTTGAGGAGCGGATGTAGTAGGATTTTTTTTTAATTCGCGAATGATAACTTTCTCCTCTCTTCCAGTCAACCTTCTTGGTCGAGCTGATCAAGCTTTGTTCACAAATCTTCCCTCATTCTTTAACCCTTTTATAATATAATGTACTGTGGACTTATTTCTGTTCACAATTCCGACAACCTCGTTTATATGATTTGCAATTTTTTGTTTCAGACCGTTTGGTATTCATTTTACATACTATTGTGCACACTTTTACGTTAATGTTACTGGAACGATGTCCTAACATCAAGTGAACGTACAAATGTTTTCATTTAGCAATGATGTTTACATTCGGTGCAAAGGAAGATGAAAAACTATCAACAGTGTTACAGTGTTCAAATACTTTTGTGAGACACTTATCGTGAATGTTTCTAATAAATGTATCATAACTTCTGCTTATATTATTGAATAGTTTTTAAATTTTACTGATGTAATCTTGATGTGATCTTGACTACTCTCTATCTATAGTGACTTTCCTGTCACTGTAGATACCAAATTGTTTTAACAAATTAGTACACCTCTTTTTATTAATTGAAATTTGTAACTATAAGTGTTCGAATACTTTCGTAGGCCCACTGTGATTTACTTATTTGGAGAAGAAAGACAACAGAACTATTCACAACTGAATCATAAAACTTTGTTGAGCATTGCAATGCAAAATAATATTAATCATTACACATCGAGTAAACGTATTTTTAGGAAGGTTAAAATAAATACAAGCACAATATTAAATGAACCTACGTATATTTCCCCTTTTTTTATGATTTTTAATACAACTAGCACCAAATTGAGATTCCAGCAGGACGATATTTTCTTAAATAGCAAAATTATTTTTGCGAATACAAAATAGTATAAAATAAGTATCAAACAATGCAACATTTTAATTAGATTTTCCTGTTTAAACTTTTAAGTAATCACAACAGAAGTGTTAACGCCAAATGATAAAATGGGAAACATCAAAATTAATTTAAGTAGTACAAATTAGTACAAATTCGGCATTACATATGTAGTATCGTAATTTTAAGAGGCATTGATTTATAATTTTTAATATATGTACAGTCGGTGTGAAAAGTATTCGTACAGCGACCAATTTTAAATAAAATGTGCGTAAATGTCAGTTACAAATTTTAAGGGGAAAAAATGATGAATAAATATTCTTGGGTGTTTGTAGAAAAGATTTCGTGAAAACTAAATTTTATTTTCTTCAGGATTAACAAAAATGTACAATAAGAACAGTTGAATGTAAGAAACCGTCGCACAGAAAGTATTCGTACAATTATGAATAATGAAAAATAAACTATAAAAGAACAATATATTTTTTATATTTTAATAATTTGTAGGATTGCCTTTGGATTTTACAATAGCATCGAGTCTTCTTGGCATGGAATTTACTAAGTTGGATGTTACAGCCGGTTCTATCTTGTTCTACTCCTCTAACAAAGCGATTTTTAAACTTTCTTTTGATGAAATGTTATGGTTACGTATTTTTTTCTCGAGATAATTCCATAAATGTTCTATGGGATTGATATCTGGTGATTGAGGCGGCGTTTGTAAATATTTTGGTGTGTTGTATAATACCCATTGCCTTGTATTATATGCAGAATTCTTTGGATCATTGTCGTGAGTGAATATAAAATTGTTTTTAAGACCTATTTTATTTGCATTAGCATGAAGATGTTCTTTTAAAATATCAATATAAACTGTATGGTTCATAATACCGGCAATAAAATGTAGAGATCCCACTCCATTTGCACTCATACAACTCCAGACTAATAATACAGATCCTTCTCCATGTTTTACCGTCGGTTGCAAATTTTCTTTTCTGAATTGTGTATTTTTCTTCCTCCACACTGTAAATCTTTTTTTAGAGCTAAATATTTCGAATTTGCTTTCGTCAGTAAAAATTACTTTATTCCAATATTCGATTGGTGTATTAATGTGTTGCTTCGCGAATTCTAATCTTTTCTTACGGATAGTTTCGTTTACAAAATACTTTTTTCGTGCTATTCGACCATGATATTTGCTACTTCTTAAATAGTCACGCACAGTACTAGCTGACACATCTATGCCAGTGTTGTTTTTAAGTTCCGTTCCAATTTGTTTGGCAGTAATACGTGGATTTTGTTTCACTTTACGAATAATTAATCGTCGATCATACTCGTTTATGATGGGGGGAAATTAAGTGGGGGACGCCCACTTGTTCTTTTATTTGAAACAGTTTTTCGTTCTCCGAATCTATCAATTATACTTTGAATGGTAGATCTTGCTCTATTCACTATAGAAGAAATTTCACTAAGTGATTTACATTGATTGTGTAATCGAATTATAATTTTTCGCTCTTCTTCCGTCGTTTCGCAACTTTTACGACCCATATTGAAGTATGTATATTATAAATTTCCAACTTGTTTCTATTAGTACTCTGTATAAACTAATAACTTTTGTTTTTATTCGCCACATTCCGAAGGTCATGTTCTGTTTACATCCCAAGTAAGCGAAGAAGCGGAGGTGTACGAATATTTTCTGTGCGTCTATGTCTTACATTCAACTGTTCTTATTGTATATTTTTGTTAATCCTGAAGAAAATAAAATTTAGTTTTCACGAAATCTTTTCTACAAACACCCAAGAATATTTATTCATCATTTTTTCCCCTTAAAATTTGTAACTGACATTTACGCACATTTTATTTAAAATTGGTCGCTGTACGAATACTTTCCACACCGACTGTAGAAGAAAGATCATGATATACGGACAATGCATCGATGCGTCGATGGTTTTGGAAGAATGTAGTGGAAGAGGAGAAGAGGGCTGATGGTTTTTTTCCTAACGGACAAAGGATAGTATAGAAATGTCAAGCGTGTCGTGCGAATTGCGTAAAAAGTTGGAATAATTACGTAGCAATTTCTTTGTGTATCAAGTCGCTGTACATTTACTAAATTCATTAAACCATCACCATTATATTTCATACCAATAAATATATTATTTTCTATAAATATGTATATCCGCTTTGTTTCTTTTTATTTTTATGAATTTTGATGTTTGATCCAGCTGGCTCAATATGAAGTTGACAGCGCGACAATTTTTTTTAAACCGGCACAAGGTCAAAATTACTTTTTGTGATACAAATTAGTACAAAATAAGTACTAAATATTCCACTATATCCAATATGATTCTGCTGGTTTGGTCCTGTTGGATTTTGGCATGATCCAGAGTATTTTGAAATGGTTTTTTTTTACTGTTCGTATTTCGCGCTCTGAAAGAGGAATGAAATTCGGCACAGATGCCATCATTAAACAAACGAACAGTAACGATCTTCTTCTGTCTTGGCGTCGAGCGGTTCACTGTGTGTCGCGTCCTTTTCTCGAAAGGTTCGGTTCTCATTGCGTAGCCATTTATACACAATTTTATACATTTTTGTTCACAAATAAATATTAAGAAGCAAGCTCTGTTGTAGTTATTCAACAGATCCTTCCAGCCTCAGAAATGTTATAAGTGTGGCAATAGAACATATCATACGAGAGACTTATTTCCCAACCTCAACTTCTCAGGACAAGAGGCTTTTGCATTCTACGAGAAGTTTATGTACAAACAATGGAAGATAAGGTTAAACAAAGGAAGTGACAGTATTGTAAAGCAGATATGTTATCATTCTATGCTTGGGACTTTCAAAAAGGACTTGGGAATTTTGGCTAAAATTACTAATCAAGCAACCTGGAATACCCGTGAATTAACGGAAGAAGTGTTCAAGGAAAGGAATACTGAGGACGCTCTGATAACCTTTCAGCCACTTAAACCGAAATTTTATCCGAAGTTGTCAGAAACAAATCAGACTGGACTCTTTACTTCATCTTACGGCAAGTTGTCCTCCATCCCCTGCTTTAGTGGTAAGAATAAACGTAAATTTGATAATGCATTCTTTGATCACTTAACTAGTGAGAAAAATTAGGTTACGAGTGGAAGATCCCTTCAAACCCCGATTAGCAGCTACACTAGGCTTCGTGAAGAACTAAAGGTAATGCTAAAGTTGCAAAGTGGAACTCTTCATGCTGGCACCACAGTTTGGACTAGATTGAACACAACACCTACTTTGCATGGCACAGAAGAACTGGATATGGTTGTTCATGCTATTGTAAGATATTTTCTAAACAAATCATAGTTTATAAACAACTTATCTGTTACGGATAGAATCGACTTTATGAGGAAATATCAGAGCATAAAGTAGTAACCAAAAACATACATACGACCGTGTGTAATTAGAGGGGTTTTTGGGGGCAGCTGATCAAAAGCAGCAGGCATGGGCCGCCCATGCCTCGAAGCCCTACGTGGACAGGAAAACCTGTGGCCGTATTCGTCGAGCACCATGAGTGTTCGGCATGCAAAACATCACCATAGCACCTGGGGTATAGAATCCGCCCAGGAGGGGTAACGTTTACCATAGCACCGAAAGCCACTGCTCGGGAGAGATAACAATCCGAACGGGGGCAAGCTGACTGCTCTGCGGGATCGCTAGCACTGGAAAACGATAAATAATTAATTTCTAAGAAATGTACACGTACACGGTGCACGTGACACATGCTCTGAAATTCCAAGTAAAACGCAAATTAATAAGTATTTGATGCGACCGCTGTATGTCGGCGAACCTTGGTGCGCACTTCGGCGAATAAGAAAGACATTCTTCGGCGACGTCTCCTGACGGGTGTTTTCCAAAAACACGTGCAAAAGTGCGGACCACTCCGTTTGATGGCGGATACCGACGAGTTGCCGGCGGCTCGGCCATAGAGCGAGGGCAGTATTGTAACGTTCGGCGGTTCAGCCACGGAGTATACCAGAGGCGACACTCTCTGTCGGCACCTTTGTTCTCTCGAAAACGCTATCCCTTTAAATTGGTTGTACAAACGAGAGGGAAATTTAAATCAAGTGAATCTAATTTTATGGCAACCTCTAATAATTTAAAATATATTTGTAATAAATTTTCTGTATAATATTGATATTGTCTTTCGAGGTAGTAGCATCAATTTTACGACGTTGAAAAGTTGAAAAAGAAAATAATATACGAAAATGATTACTCTACAAAATATATTTGAAGAATATGTATTACGGGAAATGATTATTACAAATAATTTATAAGAAAATGAAAAACTATATATCACAAGAAATTTCAGATGAATGTGTTACAGAGATATAACAAAATATTTATTATAAATAAATTACTGGTGAATGTGCAGGTTTAAACTATTCTTTTTTGACCGCCATACTTGTACATTATGCACATGCGCACTCTCGATTCATTTGACTTGGGCATTTAAATTGGTTGTGTCCTGTGTCTCTCTCTAGGAGGGCGGTTTCCTTGTCTAGTGTCGCCTCTGGTATACTCTGTCGTTCGGCCGTGGAAGAATGGCGACGTAACAAGGATCGGCGGAGGGCGCGCCGCTGGTTCCTCGAGGAATCGGCGTGGTTACTAGGAGACGTCACAGGGAAATGTACAATATGCGGAGGGCCTCCAGGCCATCACTTGAGTCATTTTAGTACTCACTTCCGTTTTGCCATTTCAGTGTACACTTCGATTTTTGCGATTTTGAGATTTCTGTGCTTTACGAGTTTACAGGTCACTTGCGTTTTACCATTGTACGAGTTTTGAAGATTACTTGGTTTTCGGACAGATGTGTCAAATTAATAAACAAAAACAGTATTCAGTCTAATTAGTTAAATCCCACCTGAGTTCGCCTTTCCGAATAATCGGAAAAGTTTGACGCGATACATTATCCATAATGTAACTCCTAGGACTGCTCTTATATTTTTATAATGACGCTAATTATATTTTTACTAGCAATAATTATTATAAAAAATTATTTGTTTATGTATTTACTAAATTATTTATTATTTTATTAGTACCATAACAGATAATTTTAATAGTGGGCGGCAGGCAACAGTTTGATCCTTTTACGTTCACAGTTTTAATCCTTGACTGAATTAAGGATCTATTTTACAGAGAACAATGCATGCACATATTTTATTTGACCATTATTCTGTACATATATTGTAAACACTGACACAAATGACCTGATTGTGGTACTTTTGATTGTGGAACACAGCAAACCCGAAGGAACCGTCCACACTGCGGCAACGAATTTCTTTGTTCGCGCAAAAGACCAACAGAAACTAGTTCGCTGCGCGACATTGCAGTATTGCCGCGCCACGTTCGCACTACCGTCCAAACGGACGAATATTCGCCCGAAAACACGTTCGCTTCTTGCCGCGTGGCTGTCGCGTTGCAGCCGCGGTGCGCTCGTCTGTGCCAGCTTTATACACACCGCACTCAAGGATGAAGCGACCTATACATGCTTCATCATCCTTACAGGCTTTTATTTTATTTTAACTACATATCCGGAATTTGACGGTAGAATTTAAGTAATTGTTAGTGGAACGCGTGCTAAGATCGGAAACCGAAACACTTAATGTCTTATACAGGGTGTCTCACAATTAGTGTAGGTCCCCGAAATGGGGGCTAGCTGACGTGATTCTGACTAAGATTTTCCTTTGCAAAAGTGGGGTTTGAAGTTTCGTTTTTGAATTATTAAGGAAAAACGGACAGAGCGCGAGGATTACGCGCGCCCAGACGCGAGAGCGACAGCTACGAACCTAGCGACTGAGCGCGAACGTGATCAAGCGCCTTTGCGTCAGGACAGTTTAAACGTTTAACCCCTTCCTATGATTAATTTGTCAGGTGCGTCAGTCAAAAATAATTAATACGGCCACAATATAAAAACAGACAAAGAAAGTTGAAATGTTATGTTAATTTGGTATTATGCAATTGTTGACTATACGAATTATAATTAGACTTGAACTCCAAACTGAAGCGTATTGAAAATTCGAGTAAAATTAATCACAACTGAAGTACGAGTGCGTCACGAGTCAGACTCGTGGAAATAGTGCAAAGGGTTAATAAAAAGTCCTTGTGTCAAATCTCAGTTAAATAACGAGCAGAACAATTACAAATAATATTTACTTATTCATTTTTCATGAATAGGGAACAGAATTAGTTATGTGTAATTAATAGAAGACGAGCTAATGAAATTTCTGTAACTTTAAATTTGCGTAAAACGTATAGACCATTAAAATAAGACTCACCAATTGTTTAAAAATAATCTTGCTTGATTGAAACTGGATCTTCGTAACTAGGAACATTATTTGTAATTGTTCTGTTCATTATTTAGCTGAGTTTTTACATAAGGGCTTCTTAAGAAACGTTTTGACTGTCCCGGCGCATAGGCACTTGATCATGATCGCGCCCAGCTACAAGGCTCGGAGCTATCGCTTTCGCTTCTGGCCGCGCATAATCCCCGCGCTCTGATTGGTCCGTGTTTTTCCTTCATCGACGTCGGCTTTTGTAAAAATTTGAATTTCGAAGTTTAACCCTTTTAGTGCCGGAGGCCGATATATCGGGTCTTGCTGTACTGGCGAGAGGTGCCAGAGCCGATATATCGGCCCGCACCTTGTAGCGCTTTACTATTCGCATTGCGGAAGAACTCTATCTCAAAATAAATTTATAATACGTTATAAATGGTCTAATTTCATTACGAGAGAATAAAAAAAAAATAGTTTTTCGTTTTAACTCTTTGTGGACGACATTTTCCTATTGCTTGGAGATAATGAAATTATTATTATTATTATATTTTATTTTTGTTATGTAATATTATTTTGTTACAAAATATATTGGAAATGCAAAGTATATACTTTTTAATAAATGGTCTATATAAAATTATGATGAAAAGATGACTTTTTGTATGTGCAAATACGTTTTGTAAGAGAGAACTCAACTTTTACTTTCTTTATGATCTTTTATACCTTTTTTATTTATATAATTTTCCATGAATATAGAAAAACTAGTGTCATTGTTTTGTGCTCTATTTCGTCCTTAATATACTGCTTTTTGAATCATGTAAATATTGTTTCTTGT
This sequence comes from Megachile lagopoda, assembly GCA_036983795.1. Classification (NCBI taxonomy): domain Eukaryota; kingdom Metazoa; phylum Arthropoda; class Insecta; order Hymenoptera; family Megachilidae; genus Megachile; species Megachile lagopoda. The sequence goes on from CM072786.1 coordinate 791,710, forward strand.
TTGGTTTTTATGAGCATTTTCCCAAACCCTAGTAAAACCGTAATATTCGGTCGGTTATTCTCGCATAGGCACCTCTTTTTCGCCCGGCACTAAAAGGGTTAAGCTTATATATCTGTCTTTATCCAAAAAGCCAACATTGCACTTAAGTACACAAACTTCATTTCCTTAAATTTAATTACGAAATCACGAATTGCACGTGCACGTTGGCAATTATGTGGACTACAAATCGCGAGCTTTTCTAATCTCATTTCTTATTGAACCTAAATTTTCATGTCCTGTTTCTATTATCTTAATGCGTCCTTGCCCACTATACTACGTGGTTCGAATTGTAATAATCTGTGCATGACTGTTCTCAAGCACAGCTAGCGAAAACGATTAACATTTGGAGAATATAACAAAAATATTGTGAAGATAATATTCGATAATTTCTATATACACAGTGATTTCAAAATGGTGGTATGACTAAAAAGAAGGTGAATCTACATGAAAAAATAAGTCAAAAGTATACAATAAAATTTTTGTTATACAGCTTCATTTTTTAGAAAATTGAGTTTAAACATTTTTCAAATATTTATAAAAAAGATTTTTTAAAACGTAGAAAAAGACAAAATCAATTTGTTTGTTAATATTACAATCAGCAAATATTATAAATCAGTATAATTATTAATATCTCTAATTATTAAAATCTCTAAAGTTCATCTTCATCACTGATAACACATATTGTTACTTATATATATTTTTATCATCAACTAAGTTCATCACATCGTTCATTAGTATTTGCATACATCAAGAATGTTATGATATATTGTGGATAACTAATATTACTGGCATTAATGACTAGATACACTTATTTAATAACATATATTAATTTTAAAAATTAATGGAAAAGTTATTACATTTGTTACAAATTCAATTATTTCAAAAATGCTGCATATGAACAAATTTTATTTTATATTTGTAGCTTATTTTTTCACATGGATTCACCCTGTTTTCGATTGCACCACCATTTCAGAAACGCCACGTATAAGAAGTAACTTGGTGGAGGATAAAGGTTCTTTAAACAATTTTGATATAACAAATATTTTGTTTAACTCTAATGCTTGTAGTATTCGACATTTACAGTAAAAAAAGCGATCGACGTTGTAACTTGTGTTTAAACATTTAGCTACATTGCATATTAGTTTCTACTTTCACAATAATTAACAGTATAATAATTATTTAGCTTGATTTTTAAAGAGACCAATAACCATTAATTAACACATAAATGTATTAACTGCTTTTTAATGCATTTCCTTTGAATGAAACATTAAAGACTTCGTCGAAACATTTATGACTTAATGTATCGACATTTATTGACAGTTCAATAATCGGTTTTCATACCTAGCAAAAACAGTACAAAATAATATGCATACATCAAATGCGATATTAAATTAGTACACAACAATGTTGTATAATTCTTGAAAAAACAATACTATACTAAGAAACTGGATACTCACTTTAAACATGTTACACCCCATTCCGGAACAAAATTTTATCTGATCGTGGGGTTAAAAAAATACTAATAGAAACTAAACTTTTAAATGTACTTTTAATATACGCATACGAGTGTGTTTGCGTAAGCGTATTGTACAAGTCTTTTTCTATTTGAATCTTTTATATTTCCACTATTTGTTCGACACAACAACATTTCAACATCACGGAAATTCTGAGTGAACTCAAAAAGAATCCTTACCTTCGTTCGAATATCACGTATCTAAAAAAAAATTTAATTTTGTACACCAAAGTAAAATTGATATTTTCAGGCTGATTCATACTTTATATTACGTGACAGTTGTTTTTAATTGCAAATGAGGTTTAAGACTGAAAGTATGACTTCAAGTATAAAGGAGGAAGTGGTAATTAACATAAGACACATCGATAGAAGCGAATATGCAATAAATCTTACTCAAAGAAAAGACAAGCGAGTGACACATGCATAAAAAGGATTTATAGTCTGCCCTGAAAATAGAATTTTTGTTATATTGTGAATAATATTATATTATTCTGTTAATATGCACTTTAAATCATTTTTATTACTAAATTATTACAACATATTATATATGAGTAATGTGTTATATAACGAACAAAATAACATTGCAAAATCAATAACTACGTTGAAATAATCGGATCTTTGTGGTCTTTCAGAAAATTTCACTTTTTTAGATATATGATATTAGAACAAATGTATCAAAATACTTTTGAGTCCAGTAGGTTATGAAAAGTATGACACTTTTTGAACTAATACAATCCAACAGTATAACAATGGAACTAATCGCCAGCCAATTCGAAAGATTGCGATTAAAAACTGAATTGATCAAATCGTATTGAAATTACGCTCAAAAATTCAAATGACGCCTACAGAATTAAAATCAAAACTTTTTGCCGAAAAAATTTTCGTATAATAGGAGACATGTTCAACTTTAATAATTTTCGAATAAGACATTAAGGGCATAGTATCGGATAGTGTAATGAAAATTTTCATTTCGGATCTCTTCTTATTATAATCAATACTAAATTTGTTTCACAACTTATTGGATTTAAGATACCTAACAAATCTAATATCTCATTGCAATTTTTACATTACCCAAGATACTAATGTTAATAATACTAAAACCCTAATCTACTCTAAGCCAAAGCTAAACCTAAACTAACTTAGTCTAATTTAACTATAAAGTAGCATAATACATGCTTAATTCAATCGTCATTTAGCTTTAATCCAATTTTAACATAACATAGCTTGACCTAACTTAACCATCACTTATTCCCAATCCTCAACTGAAACCAAACCAACACATACTTTAACTCTAGACTAACCTTATCCTAACGATGTTACCTAAGGTGTGATAGCTTTAAAAAATTATTAATGTAACGATCCTAACCCAAACTAACCTGAGCAACTTATTTTAATCATCGTTAAAACTTTTACAATAGTCATCACTATGACCTTAACTAACTTAAACCCACATTAAAACTACCATAATATTACGTAGGGTGGTATCCTTGATAATATTAAATAAAGCGGACATACTGCACATAAATCTGATGGGCACATAAAAGTCGTGACGTAAGCACTCCTCCGCTGACATTGAGTGGAACGTGCTAAAAAAACCGCTGACATTTTCATTAAAAAGCAATAATTCTATAGTTCATGACAAAACTACAAGATATACTGAATAAATGCTTACAAACCTATATTGCGTGGTATAACTTTTCCATTCTTCGTACAAAGGGTTGATGTTACTGTTAGAGAATAGAAATCTACGAACAGTCGAAGCAGGCCATGTGCCTTTCGTTAGTGCACTTCCCCTTCCTAAGGGAAGTTTCTCCGGGTCCAAGTGCCCCAAACAACGACCATGCTAATGTAACAACAGCCACATCTAAGGACACGTCATGCAATGCGTCACCCAAATCCCTTAAATTCTGAACTTGTACACAACGCAATAGTCATACTTTGTTATTCATTACACTCATCCTTCACCCCTTCACTACAAAACCGAAGAACATAAAAGTTACCCGACCCTTTTTGGACGACCAGTTTTTGACCCGCATTTAAAAGATCTACAGCTAAGTGTATATTGTAACAAACAATAAAGAAAAAAGCATAAGAGTTTCCTAAACTCCTTTTTTTCATTTTGTCCTCGTGAATTTTACGTGACACTAACAGGGGTGTCCTCAGGACGAGATTGTGTCTTCGAAGACATTCTTGTATTGGATTTTGCCGAGAAAGGATACAATTAAAAACCTCTAAATATTTTTCAAACGCGCCCACAAGTTTTATTCGGTGAATCCCACATTTTACCGAAATATTCCTAATAGTCTTACATTACCATCAAGAAATGTTCTTCCAGGAAGGGAATATCTTTTGTTATTTCAACATTTAGATCCGGCGCACACGAACGACTTCTTTCATGTGATATCACTGCGATCATATATCTTTCTTTGTTTCCTCAGTTAAAAGCAATGAGGACAAACATATGATCCCAGAGAGATCGCACGGAAAATAGTCGCTCGTGTGCATCGGATCTTATAGAAATATAAATTATATTATAATGATTAAGAACTGTTAATAGGAACTTGATCGAAAATTTATTACGTATAGTACAGTTTAGAGAGAGCTTTCAGATGCATATAGTAAACCTTTTGTCAATTCTTTTTTTTCAAGCATTTTCAAGATCACCTTGACTTCTTTAATAATAAACATGTAATTTCTTTCGCCTATTTTCAAGGTGATGTTAAAACGAATTCGGTAAGTATCATAACAAATATTTGTTTATATGTGGACTGAGAAAACATTAAAAATATATCTTTTACCTTAATCTAAATAGAGTAAAGTCTCCATGTAAGCGAAAATGATCTGCACGATATAAGCGAAAAAATTATCTTCACGGGTCTAGTATATCCGTGAGACAACACCAATACAAATACACAACTTTTTTATTTTTGATTTTGTTGTAATCAAACTTTTACTAATAGTTTTTTGACATTTTTCTTATTAAAGTGGAACCAAACACGATATATATTCTTTGGACTATATTTACTAGTATAATTGACGATTATAAGTTTCGAACTCGGAAAAGGATACGAGTGAAAAAGAAAGAGACGCGATTGTGTCAGTTGGTAAAGATCAAAAGTCTGTTGTATTATTTACAATAAAAGTTGGTAACTTTCTTTATATTCAATCCTTTTTTTGCACAACTTTTTTCATCATGTTCGTGACATTTTCTCGATTAAAATAGGAACTGAAGACGATGCAGTTCGGGACATATTTACATATAAATTTCAAATACCAAATAAATATGTTTCGAATTACGTCATGTTTGATTTCATATTAATCAGAAAAAAATATCACAAATATGTTGCTAAACGTTTAATAAGAAAAAAATGAAAAGTAAGAAAGTTTTATTCTGACATTAGAATTGTCCCACCGACATGTTACTGTTTGTTTACATTCAGTCGTACGAATTTTCTTTCGCTCTCTCTTCTTTTCTACGTTCGATAAAATGTCAAACAATAAAGAAACTACACCGATATAAGCAAAAGTTATAATGTTATTAAAGCGACCCGAGAGATTCTCTTATATCGAGAAAAGTTTCTTACAGTAAAGCTGTAATGTTTAAAATAGACTCTATGATGAAGGATCAACTTGTTGGTAAGTCACAATCGATTTATCGAACGGGGTCCAAAGGAGCGACATCGCGTGTCGTCAAGAGGAAACGAAGACAAAAGAAATCATTCGGAAACAAGCGTAACATACAAACCTGGAACATTTTTACCTTTTTATCTAATACTTTAATCTTTTTGTAATAAATATTATTAAGCAACGTGTCGTTTTTACTAACACATCAATACACTTGTATAAATGATAAATGAGCCTTTTTTTAAAGTAGCATAATTGCACATTTGGAAAAATGAATTAATGGTAATTTTAGTAAGCTACAGGCATCATTTTTTAATATTTATAATTATACATTCAACGGAGTACGATTTCTCGATAAAGTAATCAAAAGAATTTTAGGTATAAAGTGTTATTACAAAACTTTTTTCTTTGAAAGTGGAATTAGTTCACTGGTGATAACGATAAAATAGCTTCATTTTGTATGAAATGAAACGAGGAGATTTTGTCTCAAGCAGACCTCTAAAAGAGACAATTCAAAAAATTCAAAACTGGCTGAAAATATGCTGGGTGAGATTTAAAAAAGATGGAACACGCAAAATACTCCATTTAAAGTTTTTTTTTTATTTGGAAAATAAGAAAAACCTAAATGTCTCAGGAAAAATTACTATATTGTAACTGTATAAAAATCCAAGACCAATAACAAACAAGAAATATAGCGATATGATGAGTTTGCTGCCTTTCATATCACCTATTTATGAATACTTCACTAAGTATAAAGAATAAATAAGTTTTTAACTTATTTATTATAAAAAAGTTTTTTTAATTCTTATTTAACCAAATAACTTAGTTCTCACATTTGTTCATTTTTATTATTTTTTTTTTTAATATAAGGGAATTCTTATTAAACTTGATTATTCATGTACATACATGTTTTGATTTTATTTTTATTTTTTAAAAATAAAGTCAATGTTTATAAAATATGGACTTAAATTTCTTGTTTTTATTTTTATAATATATGTATTATTATTGAAAGTAGTATAAGTCCATTTGCAACTAAAAAATCGTTTATTTTTTTTAACAACATTAATAATTGTTATTGTATAATAAATGTTATTATAAAATAAAATTTAAGAGGTTTGTAGCGCTAAAAACATCAACTGAATTGATTAACGGTTGCCAATATTTTGAAATTGTTTCAAACGCAAACCCTTTATCTCGATATATGAAAAAATGGACTTATACCGCTTTAAAAAATAGCGGCTAAAATAAATGACTGTTTAGTTCTTCCTATGACATCTGCACCAATGTGTGAGAATGCGTTCACTATTCTTTATCACATATCTTCACTCATTGGAGTACTCGTTATGGTTTATTTTTATTTATATTTCATAAAATAAATTAAATATTGTTTTTTCAACTTGAAGAATTTTAAATTATATCGAATGGACTTAGACCATTTCAAATTTCGTTATAAGCCTAGTTGTTAATTTTGAAAGTAGCTCAAGTCCAGTCGTGGTAAGTAGACATAATCACTTAATAATTACTATTATTTTAATAGGAATTGTAAATTTAACTCCTTTAGATACATTGCGAGAGTGTGATACATTGGTATCCTATATGTACAAGTATATTTCCAATTTCATTAAAACGCAAACTCTTAAATATCTCAATCTGAACATAAATGGACTTAGGCCACTTTCAAAATAAACGGCTCAAATATTATTTTCAATCCTATTCAAATATTATTTTGAATTCTCGTGGAACTAGAAACAGAATATGGAATACTTTGCGTAAATCGAAGGATGCTTGTATATTGTCATCACCTTTTTGTAAACTGATTTTTTCTCATCATCCTGAAAAGGATGATACATTCCCATTTTATTCGTCAATATGCTTGTTCTTTTGCAAATTCCAATCGTACTTTTTCGTGATGGTTTGATAACGGAGAGAGCTATTTTAACATTATACACTTTGATGTTTATTTTTAGATATTCGCAATTCTTTTGTGCTCTGCAATACTGACTACTATACCAGCTTCTGGTGCTACTTTGTCTCGCAATTAACATATAATTGGATGCAGGCTTTAAAATGGCACGTCTATCTTGCGGAGATGTCACCGTTAGACAACAGCCAGAATGTTTTTTCACGTAATTTTCAGTTTCTCAAAAATAATACCTATACATCGGCTTCTTCTTGATATTTCCGAAATATTTTTTACAGAATGGTTTCCTCCTTTCAATTATTAATTACGCGAATCACTGTTACATTTAGCATTTTGCCTCGATACATTTTACACAATAGAACAAATAATTACTTTGACACAATTAATATTCAAATTTCTAAACAGAAAGCTTATCTCGCAACACTGATTGCTTCAAGTAAACTGTTTTATAATTACAAGAGCTTGATCCATTTCTTGCTTTAATTTGTTAAACTATAACTTTAGATAACACATGGAACTATAACAATACTACCATTCGAGGTAGTACTGATTTATATCAGAAGTAAAAAAAGAAGAAAAATATATAGTAGAGTAGAATTTTTTATCATATTATTGCATGTCATAGTTCTATCACGCACTGCACGACAACGTACAACTGCATATAGATAACTGTAATTCACATTAAAATAAGCACTTAAGATGAGATGTTATTCCATCAGACTATCGCTCGTTCGTTCACGTCGGTATCGTTTACATGCAAAAAATATACATGCGTCGATAGTATTCAAAAAACCGCTTTAAAATTAATGATTTATAAAAATGCTCACTTATTTTTAACACAGATAAATATAAGAACATGATTACTATATTTCACAATTTTAAATTTAACTTCTATTACATGTATCGTTAAAACGATTAAAAATGAATACTCCTGAAACTGTATCGCCTAGGAATCTTTAATGAATACTTATGTGTGAATATACAATCGGAGATTAGATCCATATAACCAGAAGAAGTCGAAACAAAATATTTCAAGTTCAGGATTTTACCAACGAATTTTCTGTAGTAGTTGTTTTCAAACTTCCAGACTGTGATGATGAATTAGAAAAATTATATAATTCTTATTTTCGTGTCACGATAAATAGAAACTTTTATAGCGCTGTCCTTGACACTTGCTGGATATTCATACAATTTTCATTACAGGTCAGCAGATATTTCAACCGTATTCCAACTAAATTATACTGTAATAATGCTTATAAATATTGCACCCACGCTTTTTGTCAAGTTTGCTTTTTATTTATAACAAATAAATTTTAACTATCTCTTTATGTTGCATATAACTTACATTTGTACTACTTCGCGACTTTATCGTAAATCATTTAATCTGGTAGCATAAACATTTATATTTTTGCAAATTCTAACATTGAATTATATTGTTAATTAATGCTTCGTTGAAAAAATTTTTTTGTTAGAAATATACTGACAAGAAAATATTTATATTTTTTATTAATAAAATTTTGTTAATAAACAACAATATGATATTGCAAAGCAAGCTTTTAAGAAGTCAATAAAAATCAGTAAAAAATCAGTAAGCAAGAAATGTTTACGTTCATTTTGTTAATTATGAAATTTAGTACTCATTCATATTTCATAAGATACAAGAATTTCATCGACACATTATTTTACGCTGCTTAATTGCAACAGAATGCAACGAAGGATAAACACTGCAAGTTATAATTGCATTACATGTACAGGATGTTATGCCTAATACAATTTACAATTTTCGTATCATTCGCAACCATGCAACAAAATTATTAACAAAAATTTATCAGTGTCATGTGTACAATAATAACGATAATAATCAATTTTACAGTGATTTATTTTCATAATAAAACCAAGGCCATTTTGGACTTTATAAATATAATTATATTTCTTTACGTAAGCCGATCTTTGTAAACATCCTACATAAAAAAGTATTACGGTATAAGGTTAAAGAAACTAACAATTCATACAAATATTTAAATTTAAAAATGAAATATCGTATAAAAAATTTCGATAAATCTCATAAATTACTGATTCTTATTGCACTTTTAAACACTTCGTTATGTAAAATATTTTATATGATCTAGGTAAAAAATGAAGGACGTATGTTATAAATAAAATTATAAATTTGTAATATACTTTATAATATGTTTCATGGAAGGGGTATTAAAATACAATATTAAAAAGATAAATAATGTATGGGGTTTTTCAAATTTTTATATAAAATATCTTATCTTTGAGTTGAAAGTATTCCATGAATCGTTAAACGTTCTAAAATTGCACGCGAAACTTGTTAACATTGTACCATTGTACTGTGAAAGGAATTATAAAGTTCTATTAAAAAATGTGATTTTAGTTTCACAATGAGTAAATCATACTTTAACAAGAAATTGTTATTATCATTGTTTAATATATATTTGGTTTCAATAAATAATCAATAACTTTTTCGCTGTTATGACGCCACAAAATGGTAGAAAAATAGCGCGTCGCGTTACGTATAAGATAATAAATACGATGCAACAGGTATTTATTTAATATACAATATAAAATATCGATAAATCTTTAAACACGTTTCTCGCAAATATACTAACATGGTTATACCATATTTGTGCACAAAACAGTCGTATTGTATACTATCTTTCATCGAAACAAGAAAACGATATTGTATAAAATTAATATCAACGGAAACTTTATTTCTGAGAGAATTGATCTGAATTAAAATTTCGAAACATTCATCGCTGTTAACTGCATTTATTGATAAATATAGTATTAATTATTCTTTTTAATTTGGTCTGCATGTTTAGTCCATTTTTATTTGTTTATATTCTTGCTTTTTGATACAAAATCACTACGGATTCGTGTAACGTCAAGGGTGCATTTAAACTGTATCTTTTTAAGTTTTAATTAGAGGATAAGATGAAAGAGTCTGATTAGAAAATAAATGGGCGTCGAGTTTAAAATTCCTGCAAATGCATCCTCGTTATCAGACGTAAGAACTTTTGAATATACTCGTAACTGAAACGTTTGTAACTTTCACAAAAATTGTGCTGCTGAAGAATAATGATTTTTCCGCCCTTAAACGCGGACGTTGTACTGCAGAAAACTCGCGAGCGAGAAAGAGCAGTGAACGAATCTGTGCTCCTCTTTCGTTTAATATTCGAATTTCGGAACGAATTATTACAGTTATCTAAACGTTACATTTAAATAATTGTTCTAAATAATTCAATTATGAGTACAAAAAAACTATTTTTATGTACTATTATAAATAGACTCAATTTTTAAAATAAATCACAATTTAATATATATCATTTTGAATAAATATATATTTAATAAATATATGTTTCAATAGTTACATAGAATTTTAATCTATAAGCATTGTTATTGTTATCGTTTTGTACGATAAGATAAAACACTGTATTAGTACTATTTCTCATATAATTATAAAAACAAGTACAAGATAAACTTGAAAATTTATTAATATTAAATTAGAAATTAAAACTGAAATTTGTATTTTCAGAACTTTTATTTCCAAGTGTTTAACGATGTTTCGAGAATAATAGAAAAAGATATGATAACATGTTATAATACTGTTTTGAAATTAAATTTAAAGTTCGTCAGATAAATGATAACGTTAAGCCTTTTATCAATATAATTATGAATCTGAACAACATGGAAAGTATACATAAAAATGGGATTAAACTTTTCAAACAAAAACTATACAATAATAATAATAGTAATAATTCTTTAATATAAATTAAAAATATTGACAATATGTTATCTACTGTATCAAGTATTTAATGTTTAATTTGTTTCTCTATGAAATAAAATTTTATAAATAAAATTAAATAAGTAAAGAGAACATTTTTGAAACGTAAAAATTAAAGATAAGAGACACATGTATAATTTCATAATATTTATGTAAGTAAAGAAATAACGATGTACACAAAAAATTTTATATAAAGGAATACATTATGCATGCTTACTTTAATGTACTCTAGAGAGAATATGTTGGCACCTGGCCTGCATATGCAAGGTATGTAATAGAAAGTGTTTCAAATTCTAATGTGTACTTATCTGATGCAGTTATATTTTGAAAGAAACATACATGTATGTGATTTGTAACACGATTTTAACTGAGATTTATAAGCATAGATTTGATATAACCTTAAATATAAGTACAATAAATATTTAATCAAATACTATACTTGAAACTGAAACGCCATTAGAAAACGTTACATTCTATAGGAATAGCGAATAACGGGGGATATCCCATGCTAAAGTTTTCGACTGTATTTAGATAATTAAAATATGTCGGTTAATATAGCGTCGACTATATTATTGAACTTGAGCATTTCTTAACATGTAATTGCGTTAACAAAGAAGTATTGCAAAAAAATGCTTTCTCGCTTTAGTTCGTAACATCCCGCATCGATTATTGAACGCCAATGTCTACATCTACGTAATGCATCTTATTACAATAGAATAAAAAACGATCGATAATGCAACTTCCCAAAATTGCTGTGTAACTCTGTTAACAATAAAAAAATCTTGAACTTACCATTAATCAACGACTCAAGGTTCTCGTGACTAGGACTCATGAAACTTTTCGGCACGGGCACGCCAGCAATCAAACATTTGATAGCTAATCGCCACCTGCTAGCCTCCCGTAGATTATCCTCATACTTGTCAAAGCTGCGAAACCGTAGAGTGATTGTCGTCCTTTCGCGTCTCTTAATGCCTTTCATGCGTGCTTTCTTCAACGTATACGCATAAATATACAAATAGGCCGAGGTGTCGAACTCATCGTAACACTGAAAAGCTTCTACGGACTCAACCAGCTTGAATTGCGACCTCGAAGTACCTGGACCACAAACACAGCTTCCCGCGCTTTTACGTTTCGAACGCATACATCTACACCCTATTATGTCGTTCAAAATGATCGTTTCAACCTTAGTTGCACCATTATTGTCTTTTTCTAAGCTGAGACCCTTTTCCGTCAATTTCACCTTGTAATAAGTGTTTTTCTTGGATGTAACGTAAAAGGTTTCTTCGAGGAGTGTAATAGAATGCACTTGACCACCGTCCTCCATGACACGCTGATGATTGCTTTTCATTCGATAAGAAACACGAGTTACATTGACATTGGTAGCATAGACAGATCATTATCATAGCATTAAAGGCACTGAGTATACAAACATCTCTATCTTGCCTTATATATAAATTTTCTTGTCTTGTCGCTTATGCAGGTAGTTATTACTGTGAAAGATTCCATTTACAAAAGACAACCGGGTCGTGATCACTTAAAAGCTTAATCTTCGCTTATAGTTTACTTTATTTCTTCGACAAATCTTCTTTTATTTAATTGTCTCGTATATTGCATACTAATTTATCGAAGCACGTGTATTTCTTGAGTAACGTTCTTGTAACATTATATCTTCTTAAAGGATATGTTTCACGGAAAGTCGATCTCTAAATTGCACTCGTATAACACCGTTGATATTCCTTTTGAATCGTATAAGCGTGATTAAAAAGCTATGTAATTCTAAATTATGAATAAATGAAACTGTACCATTATCTTGGTTACTTCAGTACCTGCGCGAAATCGAGCATCAAACTGTTTCGAACACACCGAAGTCACGGTATATACTGTTTATCAGAAACTTGAAGCCTGATGGACGAATTGCTGGAACACCAACAGCGCTATCTTGTACTCAAAAGATGTACTACACTCTAAATAAACATTGAACGAGTGCCATGGAACATTTCAAATAGTAAATTTTAATTTTCTTACTTTAACAAAAATTAAAGATTAATAAGGAATTAAAAGTACATATTAATACATTCTGTGGAAATCAATTAAATTTATTTTTATTATATCGTATTCACCTTCCTTATGACATGCTTATTCTTATTTTAACAATAGGATATTTAATAAGTTGTTCTGATATTATGTATAGTAAAGTTGTAATGTATAAATTGCAATTACAAATGGAAAGAATACAAATTTGTAGCCATTTTTTTTTAGATAAAATCACACTTAAATTGATCTTTTTCGATTTAAAATAATATTTTAATAACTACATTTCATTGGATTAATAACGAAAAATTGACTTAGAAATGATTAGCAAGTACTTTATTTAATGGAGCAAAAATGGTAAAATAAGCTTCCAAGAGAAAATTTATATATTCAATATTCACTATTTATATATAAATCTAAAGTATTTGCAATTAAAAATAAGTTAAATAAAACAATTCATATATTAAAATGTAGTATTTTTTCAAACATACTGTGTGCAAAGAGCATATTTCCTGATCGTCGAGTTTTTGCTCATTCTGCGCATGTTAACTCTATACATTGTATAATCAAGGATAATGCGCAAACGCTCTTATGACGTTTGTGACTCCGAACATGCATATCCAGTGATCTTTTATTTAGTACATATACCTTCCTAGGTTCAGTCAAGTAATGAGTAACAAACAACATTTGGTTTATAGTTTATTATTATATTTACTTTCTTCATTCCACTAAATAGCAAAGGAACAATTTCTAGTAATACCTACTTATATTTTATTTCTGCCGTTTTTTCCTGTTGACGAACGCATCACACCAAGCAAAAATATCTCCAAACATACCGATCGATTGCTGTTTACTGCATCGCTCTAACATACTTTATATTCAAAATTTAGATTTTTGAGATGTTCAAATTTCTACAATACTACATTTTCAAATTTTTTAATTGTTCAATTTTCAAGTTTTTAACTTTCTAAATTTCCAAATTTCTTGATCTCCAAATTCCTAAATTTTGTAATTTCCGAGCTTCCAATTTTCTAAATTTCCAAGTTTTCATATTTAAAAATTTATGGATCTCTAAATTCTCCAAGTTTCTAAATTTTGAAATTTTTAAGCTTCTAACATTTTAAACTTTCTAATTTCCAAATTTGTGAATTTTTCAATTTCTAAATTTCCAATTTTCAAATTCCGAAATTGTTACAATTTTATATTATCAATTTTTGTTCTTTACAAATCTTCAAAGTACCTAGATTTTACCTATATGATCATGCTCGCTGTATATCATCAGTTGTTATTCATTTTTCCTGTTATTTATACTTTTGTGTCCACCGTGTATATGACCACGAAGCGAGAAGTTTATAATAGAGAGGGTATCAATTGATGGTGAGAAGTTCCTGGAGCTGCGCGAAATGAAGATGATCTTATGCGGAACGAAGTATACCTTAAACAGCGCCCTCTTGGATATCCGTTCATACGGATATCTATTCACTTCGTATACCAACTCGTCCGCTTCTTTTCCGGTTTGTCAAAATGGTAAGGCGGAGTGTCGGATTCGCTTGATTTATAAAATCAATAGTCGTTGAACTCATCTGTTTCAATCATAATGAGTAAAATTTTTAATTAGTTTTCAAGAATATTAAAAAGAGTTAATGAAGAATTATTTTGTTTATAGGGTATCGACATTAACCACAAACATGATCGGAAGGTTCGGCGTACCGAACCTAAATCACAAGATGTCTACTTACGACTTCTCGTCAAAGTAAGTACTTACACGTGCACTATCAGATTTTACGTTGTTTATAACATGTTTAAGGTGGTACTAATTATTCATTGTACATAACGAATAACTCCACATACTAAATTACGTGATATAATTAAGTAGTGTAACTTAACCAAAACACATTGCTGTATTGCTTTTATAAACACACGAGGTTGGCAATAAACAAATTTATTTTTGCGAACCGCACTCTGTGTCAGTTTTTATATAAACTGATCCAATTTGAACGTTCGCTAAAAAAAATTTAGTCAACTTACCTATTCTGTCTTTATGTATTATACAAAAGATGATTATACTAGTTGACACATTGTTATATGAAAAAAGGATATTAATTCTTTATTTAAAATTGTTTGTAATAAAATATTGTGGTCTGTAATATTACATGTAGTTGTATTTCATAATTATAATTTTTAAAGTTGGTTTTAGAATGATACTTTTATAATTAGTAGGTTATTATACTTTTATCATACCATATGGTTTTTAATTAGATTTTCATTAATTCAAAGTATCTTTAAACTGTTTTTTGATTGCATACGATTATAAATATGTTTTTTGTGTTGTAGCTTTACCGCTTCCTGGCTAGGCGTACAAATGCTAAGTTTAACAAGATTATTCTCAAGAGGCTTTTCATGAGTAAGATACATCGTCCACCTATATCTCTTGCACGTGTTGTCAGGTTTATGAAGAAACCTGGACGAGAAAATGCTATTGCAGTAATTGTAGGCACAGTAACAGATGATGCTAGGATTTTTGAAATACCTAAACTTACAGTAAGTAGTGTTATCAAGTTTAAAATATATTAGTTCCATCACATAAGCATAGCGTTCATATTTTTATTCATTTCCACTGATTTATTTGATTTTGTTAAGGAAGTTTTATTTATCAAAAAACATCATATTTATTTGATTTGCTTTATATTACAGGTTTGTGCCTTACGTATTACCGAAAAAGCAAGAGCTCGTATATTGAAAGCTGGAGGTGAACTAATCACTTTCGACCAGTTAGCATTACGTGCTCCTACAGGAAGACGGACAGTTTTAATGCAAGGACGCCGTAATGCACGTGAAGCAGTGAAACACTTTGGACCAGCACCTGGTGTACCTCACTCTCACACAAAACCATTAGTGCGTTCTAAGGGTCGAAAGTTTGAAAGAGCAAGAGGCCGTAGGCGAAGCTGTGGATATAAGAAATAAATTTTGTTTATTTACCATCATTTATTGTACCATATCCTTAAATTTACTTGCACGATTTAGACATTTCGTCTATTTCCACATTCTTTTATATAGCAAGTTACAGTGAGCTGGAAAATAAATGTTGGTTTCACAACATCTTTATACATTATTAATTCCTTCATTTATAGGTAATAGAATACTTCCTTATTATATTTTTAATTAAACATAAGGTTGAAAGTTCTGATCATAATTGCTTTACAATAATATAACATTTGATAAAAATGAAATTCAGATATAATTAAGTATTTGCATTTTATGTTGTTACACTTTTATTCTCCTCAGGATTTTCGATTAATTCTTCCGGTTTTTCTTCATCGTCAGATTGTGTTTCCTCTAGTGTAGATATATCCGGAAAGTATAATTCTGATTCCTCTATACCTTTTTCAGGATTTTCGCTTACGTGATACGGTCCAATACCGGCAAACCTCAAAA
Source organism: Megachile lagopoda (assembly GCA_036983795.1). Taxonomy (NCBI): domain Eukaryota; kingdom Metazoa; phylum Arthropoda; class Insecta; order Hymenoptera; family Megachilidae; genus Megachile; species Megachile lagopoda. Next base: position 808,081 of record CM072786.1, read on the forward strand.
ATGCTTCACATCCTACTTTCTTCACAACGCATACAAATGTTTCGTACCTGTTAAGATTAATATAAATATTGTTTCATTTTGAAATCATACACATTAATCCTACTAAGATTTACATATGTTTAATATAAAGGTCAAAATTATAAAAAATATTTATTAAAAAGACAGCATTTTAGTACCCTGTTCTTTCTTTTATATTTGATTCGAATTCTTGTATACTGGTCGCTATAAGTTTTGATTCTGGTGGTTTGTCAGATTTAAAAATACCAAAATTGACTATCTCATCTTCGAATTCTTCCAAAATTAGCTTCAGCTCGTTCTTTCTTGTGTAATCGTATTTAAATACTACGATAGGTACTTTCGCAGTTTTATCTTCATACTATGAAGTAATAATGTTTTATATAGTAAATGCATAACCCGATAAATTTAGTACACTTACATGATGCATTTTGTTAGTGTATGTGGTGAAAATTTTGCGAAAAACAATTGCTTTATTTCTACAATTTGGTGGTGTCCATACGACTGGAAACGATTGGCTTTCATTTTCACTTGTTACATAGGCAGGTCGATGCCGTCCAGCATAACTTCATGAAAGAATTATAAAAATTACTTTTGAAATTATTAAAAGTTATTAATATGAAACAGTAGTAATTACATGACTCAACAAATTTATGGTAAACAAGGATTTTGTAATTAAAGGAATTAAGATTTCATGTGTAATGTTGTAATTAAATAGTTACGTACCATTCGCCATCGAGAATTTCTTCCTCTTTGGGTAATTCTGGTACACCAAATAAGAGACTTAACAAGTATTTATGAACATCAACTTCTGATTTTGTTTCATCTATTTTTAACCGCATAAACATGCATTTACCATTTAGGAGTAATTGTTTTGCATTCGATGATAACACATAGTCAGACTGTAAAAACATATGATGGTAAAAGTAATGTATATAATATGTTAATATTGTCATTATGCAATAACATTTAAATACATCGACATTTATTTCAGTAATAATACTGTGTTAAATGTATTACTTCATTAAATATAGTATTAAGAATATCTTCAGTTAATCGTTTTCGGATTTCTTGTTCAACAGAATAATTTCCTGGCAATATCTCTTCGATTAATTCGGTATATGGCGGACTTGACTTCTTATCTCTTTTATGGCCTTCTTCGTCTTTAAACACCCATGGATAAAGTAGAAGACAAGTTTCTTTGCACAATGCAGTAACTAAATGTAACATTTCAGCTTCATAACGTGCTATGGCTTCAGCTTCTGTTTAAGTAATAATTAATATTTACTAAAATATAAGTATTTCGTACTATTATAATAGTAATACTAAGAAGCTGAATATTATATTTAATGCGAAATTTAATAGGAGAATTGTAGTTTTATAGTAATGTTTATTACTTCAATTAAATGTGTGCAGTAAAGCAATGTGCAATTTTGCAAAATACCACGTGTTTTCCTTCAATTTATATTGATCTACACAATCACAAGAAGAAAAGTATAATATGCAATAATTAACTATATTTACAAAATTGCGAAAAATAAAATTATTCTAATAACTTGCATTTACAAAAAAGTAATTATTTTTTTTGGAAGAGACCTTTTCGTGCTCTTTTTTCTGCCTCCTTAGCTATTTTAGTTTCTTCTACAATTTTTAAACGTTTTATTTCTTCGGGGCTTCTTTCTGATACGCTTAAAGAAAACCTGCACGCGTATGATAAATATAATAATATTTCGTCTTTCAACATATTTAAAAAAATTTATAAATACTGATTTAAAAGATAATAATTATGTTTTTTACATAAATTAGTAGCGGCATTCATATAATTTAAATAATTATTATTATCAGTCAAACTTTTCGTTATCTTTTTTATAACAAATCATATACTTTACTTACTCGAACTCCTCGCCATTTTGTATTCGTTGTAATTCTGTTGTTAATATTTTTAATAACTGTGGACATTGGGCACCAAACATAAGATTCACCATTCGACCGTTCTACATAAAAATATCTTATTTTAAGACACGCTGTATTATAACTCCAGAAATTATAACAATTTGAAGAAAGTAAGAATATGTAATAATAAATAAGTGCACATATAAATCATAGTAAAGTAAAAATTGCCACTTTAAGTATTTCCTAAACTATAAGAGTTAAAGAAAAAATTATCAAATAAAAGTTGTATGGCAAAACAAAGATTATCTATAGTATATCGTTAAGAGTCTTTTCTGCATAATTTCGTTTTCATCGTATGAACGTCGTCTGCATTTTTAAATGTAGCAATATATGTATATTTTATTACATAGATAGATTGCTTCAAACATTTTACGAAACAAAGTATTAGAATATAATATTAGAAAAATCAACAGTTTAAGAAACATTTTAAATTGAAAAGTCAGATATTTTATAAAAAAATGTTAAACTATTTCACGAATTATTGTTTTTTGGATACTGTACTGTAATATTTTTGTACTCAAAATGTTTCGAAGAATCGACTTACATAAAAAGATATGCGATTGCATTTAAAAACATTAAAAAGTCTTAAGAAATTTGACGCGATATCATTTAGGAAAAAAAAATTGTTAACACTATGCGAAGGCTCCTATGTTACCGTGCCATTTTTATTTAACAAGTTTTTTATAATTTTTACATTTTTTTAAATTCACTTATATATTTTACTTACGTGTATGAACATCCATGTTGGTTCACTTTTGCCTTGGAAGCGCTCTAAATCCGTGATGTAATCGCATTTTGCCTATTTATTATCATATATTTACCGTATTAACAAATTATTAATTTATTTATTTTAAAAGTATGTTTATCATGTTAAATAAAATTACCGTAGCATAACTTAATGCATCACCTCCAATTTCCATCTTGACTTTCTTTAAGATGCTTACCATTCCCGTGCATGGCCCGCTCCATTCTGAGTATACATCGACCACTAAATAAATATTAATACAATGTATGAAATACTGCAAAATTAAATGTTTTATAGTATGTAAGTAAATTCTTTTTAAAATTGAAAATAATCACATTCTTCCATTAAATAGAACAATGATTCATAGGCATGAAGAGATCTTTTCTGGAAATACTACTAGATGAAATAAAGAAATGCTTTATATTAATTTTTTTTAATAGAATGATCTTTTAATCCTTTCTTATTCAGATAGTTCTTATCGAACTAAGTAACATTGACTCCAATCTTTTTTATACTACATAGTTAAAAGTGGCGATAAAAAGTTAAATTCAATTGTAAGTACTTGTATATTTAAAGAAAATACTTCTAACTCATATTCTGTTAATAATCATGTTTTTATAATCTTTTTCTTTTTGCTAATGGAAAAATGATTTATTATCACGTTACCAGTTATTCCATTGATATTATTAAATATTTGAAATGAAATTTGCGTAAAATTAAATAAATCTTAGAGATTAAAGGATTTCTTACATAATTTAAATATGTTTATTTACATTGTCCTAAGCTTGGTCAAAGTTTCTTTTGAGAAATGTATTCTTCTATCGAGAAAATAAAAGGTGTTTTTTTTGCCCTTCTGGCAATCGTTTAAAACAAATTTGCAGCTCGTCAAATAATCAGTAATTTTGTTCTATTTAATCGAAAAAAGCGAAACCGATATTTATTGTGGTTTTTGAGAAAAGAGTTTATAATACTTTATCTGTCCCATCGTTTATATATGTATATTTTTTAAAACTAGTACTTAAGTCGAAATTTAAATTAATGATCTATACATTCCTATTAAACCTGCTCTTTGCAGAAGTTTTTCCCATTCTTCATTATTGGAAATTTCAGTTTGTAATGATGCCGGCGTTGTTTTTTTGGCCATCTTTCGCGAAGATTTTAAACCACCCTGTAATAATTTTTTGTACTTACGATTAGTAACACACAGTTCAATCTTGTCGTATGTTTAATACAGTAATAAACAAATATAAAAATATAAAATTTACAACATATTTATAATTTTAACGCACTACAATTGCATCTAAAGTAAACAAATAAGTTCGAAGCAAATTAAAAACGAAACGATTTTTAAAGAACTAAATTCTTAAGAACCTTATACAGGTTTAGTATCAAAATATATTTTCTACAGAACATATTTCACAAAATGTTAAATTAAAATAATTAAATAAACACAACGTTTAATTTCAAGAAGAAACTTAGAAAGTACCCTTTTTCGACGCATCATTTCTTAAAAAGTTAAAAAATCTTCAAATAAATGAATTTGTTTCCCAATGTAAACGAATTTAAATTACAGTCTCTAAGATCTATCTTGAACAAGTTGTGGAGAATAACTGTGGAAGTCGTACATTTCTTAGAGGGACCATGCTGGGGACTGTACGGGGACATCGGTGACATGGAAGACACGCAAACTCCACCGATTAAATTGGCTTTTCGCTCCACAAATACACGCACACGTAATTATAGTGCATTAGAGAATCCACGATAAGAATTTCTTAACCATTACTAGCAACATGAAATATTAATCTTACACTGAATTCCGTAATTACAGTTGTGTTGTATTGATATTCTGCCTCATAAATTAGAACGATTTATCGTGTTGTCTGAATAGCTACGTGATATTGTTCTTAAAATACGAAACTTCTTTTAAACGACACGAATTTAATTATTCTGAACAGTAAATTCTGAACCAAATGTAATATAATTTCATTTTGAAAATGGTTTTACAGTAGAAGTTGCATAATGTAATTATTGTACCTTGGTATCGTTATATTAGAAATTTACATCATCTTTTTTTTCTGAGGTACATAAATATTTATCGAATTTCTTATGTATTTAATTGCTGTACGTTTAATTGCAATCTAATTACAATACATTTTTTATTTTATTCCAAAGCCCTGAAGATATAAGTGAAGAGGGGTGCAAAGTAAGGGGAGCAGTTGATAACAGCTTGGTTCTGATTGATTACACCTGGAAGATGCCCCGCTTTGATTTAATTACTATAGATGCAAAAGGAGTGGTAAGAAGAATAAAAGGAATTTCCCACCCTTGGAGATCATCAATGCCAAAAGCACCTAGCGGACTACTTTTGCTCTGCTACATTCATCAGACATGGAAGGAAGGCGAAAAAGTAAAAGTAGTGAACAATGCTATCCATGCTGTGCCAATGAATGAACTTGAAGCAATGAAAAAAGGAATAAATGATCTTTATGCATTAGTTGCAGAGAAGCGTTTACGCAATGATGCAAATTCAGGAGAACCTACCACCAAAAAAGGAGTATTTGTTGATTCATTCTTTGAGGATGATATGCGTGATCATGGAATTGTTCAGTTTGCAGCAATAGTAAACAAGGAACTAATATTGCCAATAAACGTGGAAATTATTGATGTTGAAAGAGGTAAAGAACCTTATTTGTTGCCGTATGAACTTGAACCGGTATTGGAACAGCTTTTACAGACCAGCGAGGTAAGAATTAATCCTTATCAAGCTTTCGATCCAGTACCGGCAAAAGTTACAATCACCAAGAACATCGATCACTGGCCGGAGGTAAAAACAAATTGGTCAAGTCCAGTGACAGGAGAATTTAATGCTAGAGAAACAACAGAGCTATTGTCAAGTAGAACATACGAAGCTAAATTTATGAGAGAAGCAGTACAAAGTTTTGAGATTGAGGGTTTTGAGCCAAATGAAAAGCTCAAGGAGGTGAAGTTCGATGGTATTGTCGTTCAGCTTATGGCATAAGAGGTAAAAAAATATGCTCACAGCTAATAACCAGGGAAAATTAAAGGGAAAGATAAAGATACCGGCAAATATTCCAGCAGGTACTAAATTAGTGCAATTTTACGGGGATAAAGGAAGCTATGGAGAAGCAACGTATACTGGTAAAAAAACTATTACCATAGAAGAAAGAAGAAGAGTTTTTTCCAGCAAACGTGTTGATCCTTTAGCTCAAACATTTATGTTGAATGAAAGTAGGCATATAGGAGGTGTAGACTTATGGTTTACAAATAGCGGCAAAAAACGTGTTGTTGTGCAGATTAGAGAAACAGCAGTGGGAATGCCTTCTCAGATTGTCATTACTGAAAGTTATATTAACCCTGAAAATATTAATATAAATGGCACAGCAACACGAATAACTTGGTCGCCAGTATTTTGTCATGCAGGACAAGAATATGCGATAGTAATACTAGTAGTAAAAGCAGCAGAGCTTGGCAAATATGATGCAGGAAATAGCCGTTGGGTAACAAGACAACCATATCAAGTAGGAGTATTACTTTCATCAAGCAATGCAAGTACGTGGACAGCACATCAAAATTACGATTTAACGTTTCGGCTTTTAGCAGCAAAGTTTACTGTGGTCTCTTACGTTATTGATCTTGGTAAAGTTACAACAAATGATGTATCAGATTTAATAGTTTTGACGAACGTTGAAAAAGTAGCATTTGATACCAATGTGGAATTTATTTTAGTAGATGAAAAAGGGGGAGAGAGTTTTCTGTCTGATAATTTGCCACTAGCGCTGCGCGAAAGAATGAATGGGGAATTAAGAATCTTTTCAATGGATCCTTTAACTTTTTCTTTGTCAGGATTAGTCAACTTGGCTATATCACTTTCTGACTTTTCCCATAATCCTATTTTTATTTCCTTAAACTGATCTTTTGAAGCATCATCTTCATACAATTTTTTTTTTCTACTGCAACAAACACTTCCTGCCGATCAATATTATCTTTACTAATTGTTACTAACTTAATTTTTAACTTATCCTTGTTGTCAAAAACAGGCAGAAACCTTGCAGGCTGAGACCTTCCCAATGCATCCCTTAACTCACCATAACTAAATCTTTGAGTTGTGGAGGGAGCACCTTGTTCTGAGATTATAAACAACCTTACCTTGTCGACTACATCTTCTGGACTTTTGATTTCTCCTTTTTTAATAACAGCAACCTTTAGAGTTTTTGAACTATCAAAACTAAAATATATTTTTTCAATATCTAGCTTTTTCGCAATTTCTGTATCTATCGAAGTGGAAAAACTTCCTAAGAAGAAATGAGGGAAAAAACCGTCTTTACTGACTGAATGTAAATATGATGGAATCTGGTCAATATATGACTGAAACCTCGCCTTGAAAGACTTAAAATCACTTTCCTGTGGAGCAAAAATACTTGAACTAGGTTGACTAACTCCCGTTGTCTCTCGAATTAATAACTCTATTAATTCAAAATCTTGTGGTTCTTCTTCGTTTGGTATAGAAGCCTCCAATAATATGTAATGTTTTTACTTGCCTAATCTTGTATAAGATTGATCATGTGTTTCTCTAACTTTCACTTCAGCTAAATCACCACTTGGACCAGGTATATCCTCCTGACAAACTTCCTCACCAGCAGGCTTACCATAGGCTAAAAACCTGTTTAATGAATTACTATCTCCTTGCTCTAATACAGAACGTATATAATCCGCTTGTTTATAGGTCAAAAATTCCTTTATTTGATTAGAATCTAGTTTATCTAGTACTGTCCATACTGGTTTCATACAACCCTTTTCTACCCAACGTACTAATAGATTCATGTGGAAAAGGGGAGATGTATCCATGACCTCTTTGTGTATTAGAAGAGCACGATGACTGTCAAATCCCTCCTTTGTCTATATGTGCAGGAAAAGCTTTTTAGCTGCATCTATATAATATTATGGATAGTTTTGTATTTCTACATATTTTAACCAAATATAATAATCATCTTCTGAAACATCACTTGGTTTTAAACAATCAAATAATTTTTGAAACTTATCAAAGTTAAGCATGTTCTTCATTTGGCTTAAAGATCCATAATAACCATTTTTCTCCAAATCTCTTTTTAAAAACTCTGAATATCTATCATGACTTATCTGATCAAAGAAAAAATCAAATATATCAGGATAAACCCCAAACCCAGGCCCCGCAGTGTAAACTGCGTTTTTCATTAAGATCTCATCCTTCTTTTGAGCACTCATTTCGTCCTCAGGTAATGATTTTATCTTATTCCAAAAGAATTCCACTGCCTCTACTTTTTCACCATCTATAGCGCAGTAAAGCCCATACTCATATGGATGACAACCTTTCAAATCCAATTTATCGAGATACCCGCTAATAAAATGTGACCAAAATTGTGCTAAAGGACCCTCCTCGCAACAGTAAACTAAGAAGTGATACTCTAATAAAATACTTCTACCTTGAGCTGATAACTCCTCTTTTCTTTTCTCAAAGTAAGCTCGTATGACCTTTTCAAAGCAACAGTCACATACAATTTTGTATCTATCACTACTAAAAGGATTTTGATTACTATCTGAACTTGGTTCAATTAATTTTCTACCTACCATTTGTCTATTGAGCTTTACTCCATGTAAATTATTAACTTTCTCCTAGCAATCTTCACTAGATAACACTTTCGCAAGAAAATTATTTCTGATATGACCATATCTTGCATGTAAACGCCAGTGCGCATAGTACCAACGTTCAATTTGAATAAGCTTAGATGCTTTATAAGGATCATCTTCCTTAATAGATGAAAATAAAACCTCTTCAATATCTCCACGGTCCATAATTAACTAATCACCTTTTAAATGATGAAAAAATTGTGATTCTTAAACCTCTATATACTATAATAAACTAGCCTGTAGTATATTGCGGTATAGTATTTCATCTTTAAAATTTGTCAACCCTTGTTAAAGAAAATTTTTTAGTTTGGAGTAATTTTCAATAATAGACTCAATGTAAGATCTTTCATTTACTTTGAAATTCTTTTTTTATTATAAGTTTATCTTTATTCTTCGTTATTCTTAAATAAATTAATATTAATTTATTATTACATATTATTAACAATCTAAACAATTCAACCATTTTCAGCACTCAAAACCAAGGGCGGTGAGAAGTGTTTTCTTTGGAATCGTATGGTCTACCGCGCAAGATCATTGATATCTTCTTTTTTGCTTTTCCCTATTCCACTAATATTCTGTTGTTGAAGCGATATATCATCCAAGGGAGTAAAAGGAACTCCTCTAACTTCTTCATATAGTATACTAAATACCTCACGCCGATTATCTGTGATAAGATTGTTTAAATATTCTGTTTTATTTCCTGCCTTATCAAAACAAAGATCATGTAACTTTTCAAAAATGTGACAAATATTAATCCCTACTCCATATAATATCTTATTTGATAACTTTTTCGGCGTAAAAAGTTGTTCCTCGGCAAAGAAGTGATTTAAATAATTTTCTTTAAAACATGATGTGTGAAAATTTCTTAAAATAGAAGAGGCATTATTTCCTGCCATGGATAATACATTTGATAGATAATCCGGCCTAAAACCTTCCTTATAAAAATCATCTAAAAGCTGTGTTGTGTTTCCTGTCTCATCAAAACAAACGTCATGAAAATTTTTTAAAGCAGAACAAATATTAACTTTTGCTCCGTGTAATATCCCAGATAAATTACTTGCTGTAAAACCCCCTTCTTTATTTAAAAAATGGTATAAATACTTTTTTGTCTCTCCTATAAAACAAAAATTATGAAATTTTTTTAAACTATCAGATGATCCACTCAGTATACTACATAAATCACATGGCCTAAAACCTTCCTTATAGAAATCATCTAAAAGCTTTGTTTTCTCCCTTTTCTCATTAAAACAAACACTATGCAACTTTTTTAAATTAGAAGAAGCATGAACCCCTGATCCGGATAATATACAGGATAAGTTGCTTGGCTTAAAACCTTCCTTATAGAAATCATCTAAAAGTTCTGTTTTTTCCCCTTTTTCATTAAAACACAGATCATGCAATTTTTTGAAAGCATCCTTAGCATTAACTCCTGCTCTACTTAACATACCAGATAAGTTATGTAGCGTAAAACTTTCTTCCCCATCTTTTTTCTTAACAAAGCGCTCTAAATATTGAGTTTTATTTCCTTTTGCATCAAGCCAAAGATCATATAATTCTTTAAAAGCTTTTGCAGCATTAGCTCCAGCTCCACCTAAAATACTCAATATATTAGATAGATTTATTCCTTCTTTTCTTAGAGCTTTTAAATATCGTGTTATTTTTCCGTTCTGATAAAACCAAAGATCATATAATTCTTTAAAAGCTCTAGGAGCATTAGCTCCTGCTCCATGCAAAATACTAGACATATTAGCTAAACTCATTCTGTTTTCTTCTAGAGTTTTTAAATATTGTGTTTTTTTCCTGTTCTGATCAAACCAAAGATCATATAATTCTTTAAAAGCTTTTACAGCATTAGCTCCTGCCTTACTTAAAATACTGGAGATACTAGATAGATTTATTTCGTTTTCTCCTAGAGTTTTTAAGTATTGAGTTTTATTTCCTTCTGCATCAAACCAAAGATCATATAATTCTATAAAAGCTTTTGTAGCATTAGCTCATGCTCTATTTAAAATACTGGACACATTAGCTGGGTTTCTTTTCAGAATTTCTAGTTTTCTTTCTCTAATTAAAAAATCTAAGAACCGATCAAATGCATGTGTTCCATCTCTACCAATCACACTTTTAGCAAATTTAGTTTCCTCATTGTGCAGTCTCTTCGATATTACGTCAACACACCTCCTCCGTTTTCTAGAGCTAGGACCAGCTTTAGGACTTTCCTTGGCTGAACTCCTTGAATTTTTGTTCTGATGGGGTAGTTCTAGCATCTCGTAATTGTTTCGAACGTTCTTTGCCTAACATAAAAAACACTCCTTGTTTCCATTATCACTGTCTTAATTATTGATGGTATTCAAAAATAAGCAAGTTAAATTTTATGACTCAATGTATGAGTCCAGAGTATTAGATATAATATTCAAGAGATCGCAATAATAGCTACAAATTAGCAGTCAGTATAATCCAATAATTTTATTCTATTAACAATCTATTAGCATCACATTAATAAGCTATAAATTTGTTTTACGTTTTTTGAAATGCAGGCTTTAATTGAGTCACTAGCCTTATGTTTTTAAAGTTGAAACTAGTGCTGACAAGCAAGATTATGTTTATTTTATTATATCTTTGCTATAAATTTACCTTAATTCTTCTTCATTCTTAGATAAATCTGTTATTAATCTAGGAATAGATATTGCTAAAAACTTAAATAACACAACCACTTCCAGCAACCAAAATCGCTGCCGGTGAGAACCGTTCGTTTTGGAATAAATTTTTTATTTTATTTAGCAAAAATATAGAAATTTTATTACATAAGAGCAACCTAGTTTATGAAGTTTTAATTCACAATCAATTGTAATATTCTTCTGAGAGATTTGGGTCCATCAATTTTATTTATGATTGATACTTAATAATATCATTACGGAAGAGCATGCAACATAAAAATACTCAATCAATATTACAGGTTTAAGAGATATAATGTTCACCTTCCACAAACTGTTGAAACATAAAGATGTAAATTCGTTTTAATTAAATGTAACATATGCTAAGCATTATGAAAGTTTAAATCAATTAATATTTTTAACATAAATAATTATTACTTGTAATGTATGATTGAAAATTGAAATCATCACTACTTTTTACCAAAATTTTAGTCTATATTTTCTATTTGATAGATATATCAATTTTAAGCTCACAATGATGCTTTCACATATAGCAAAAGTATCATACATATGTTTTCTTATGAGGGTATAGAAAGTAAAGATTAATATAGAAAGATTATAAGTTCTTCAAAGGTATTACAATGTAAAACTAAAATTTTAGATGATTATAAATAAATCTGATCTTATTTTAGCGCTAAAATTTATGTTTGTTATAATTTCTTAAAATGAAAGCGGTTTTTTTGAAGGCACGTACCGCTTCGATTCAAATATTGTACTTCCAGATGGCGCTAATATCAAATGGTCTTTTTCACGAACACACCGTTCATTGACCTTTAACAGCATAATAATGAACACATCTCTGTAGAAAATAACATCGATTGATAAAATTATATTTGCAATCTTTATTGACAGTAGATGTAGTTATAACAGATTTGTATAATTGTTCTGTTGTGTGTTTTTACCTATGAAATCACTCAGTTTAGTTCTATAATATGACGTTTATTGGAAATTTAAAGATGTACCCTGTATAATTTTATACCATTGGAAAGGTGTAATCTTATGACTTCTCAAGTTGTACTGATTCAGTGTTACCAATATAATAATAAATAAAATTGGTTGATTCTAACTGTTGGAACAATTACATTAATTTTTGTATTGTGGTTAAACAAATCATTGTTATTTATTATTTTAATATGTCTTAAAATTTTGAACTAGATTTTAGTTAACTTTCAATTAATTTTAATAAACTTATTATTGAAAAGGGAACTGGTTCGTGTAGCAGTAAATGTTGATTATGCCATCTAGCTATATTTTACAAATCGCAAATACCAGGGTCCATGGTTTACTCTTCTCTTGTTCTCCCCTCCTTTCCTACCATCTCCTTATCTGAATCAGCTGATTATTGTTTTCGTATTTCTAACGAAACAGACCGTTGCCGTAGTTATGATACGTGATATCTTTTAACGAACGACGTTTCGGAACATCCTCGTCGGTGCATTCAATCAGGCAACGAGTTTGATAATTTGTCGTAATTAGGAATTGTACCGACGAGTTTAATATTTCGAAGAAGAAGATTGACGTTTCGCGGGCGGGGTGACATCATTATCGTTTTCTGGTTGTGTTGTGTCAGTCACTCGCAGAATGACGCAGTAGAAGGTCGTCTCAGAGATGGCGAACTTCCCAGTATGAAAATACAATTTTATGGCGAGGTAAATTAAAGACTTTCTTTTGAATTTGATTGAAAACCTTTAAACTGTAGATATCTTTTTATGAAAAAGTAATAAGGACGTCGATAGAAGCAATAGCTTTGTGTGAGAGAACTATCTTCTACCCCTTTGTTCGATCAAGTGTCAGGGTCGCTTTTTTAATGTTAGTGTATTTATTTTAGTAGAATATAATGTATTTGTATTCAGTTTTCGAATGAAAATCATTCAGACTTTCGTTTTGTCGTTTTTCCGATGTTTATATCTATTAATTATACCAGAACGTATACGACGAACAGCTGTATTAGATTGTGTAATATTCTTTAACAGGCAAAATAAATTCTCCCACTACTATCTTGTTACTCATTTATATATTATCAAATATACAGATGATTATTCATAAATATCTTTATGCAAATAATAGTTGTTTCTATGATTGTATTATTTTCGACCTGTTATAACTTTTTAATTTATACGATATTTTTGTTGCAAAATTTATTATTGTTAATAGAAATATATATATTGCATATATTTAAATTTTATATAAATAAATATTGAACATTTAACATATACAGATTGTTTTAAGTTATTGCATCTTTGGTTTTTTAATTTTTATTAATCGAAATACTTGATTTAGATTTGTATAATTATGTTTTGATATTTATATAAATTTTTTGAGTTATGTAGTTAATAATAATAAGAATTTTCTTTGTGTTATACGATACTTTATAATCATTAAATAATATATACATATGTGGATTATTACATAATAAAGTAATATTATTTTATATAAATTCAAAGTCTGTAAAATATTTTTATTTACAGGTACAAATCTTAAGTTTGGGAAAAAAAAATGTCTGCAGACTCTCCAAGGCGTGGTGTGCATAAAGGAGTTCAAGTTGTATCACCTCAACCAATAGTCGATCGATCAATTATAGACAGTGTTGCAGGAATTATTAATGATATTGTTCCACAGGTTGGTTTCTTAATACATTATTCTTTTATTGTTTGTCTTCTATTAAACTATATCATTCATGTGTAGGCTTATGTTGGAACTCAAAGTTCTGAAAATAAGGAGTCTATAACATGGGCAAGATTTGAGTATGCAGACATTAATGATCCAGCCTTGTATCCAGATTACAATGAAGGTTCTAATACACCACCTTTATTATTGGTGCTTGGTTATACAACTGGAGTTCAGGTTTGATGTCTTTATGTTTTCTTATGTGAGATAGTTATTATTTTGTGATGAGGCCCTCTGTATCATAACATAGTAGTTTGATAATTGAGGAGCTCCGTGGAAAAGAGGCACATATGACAGTACTATAAATTTACTTGAAAATTAGTCTTTTTCTGCTAGATTGTTAGGATTTGTTGATAATATATGAAACTAGCAGTTAATATAGATACAGCATGTGCCTTCTTCTCACTGAACTCTTTGACTTTTAAACATTTATTATTAAAAAAATTATTTTATTTATCTTTACACATATATTAATATTGCTGGCTTAACATTATTTTTATAGTAGTATAAATTTAAATGTAACAGTTTTATTAATTGTAGGTAGTAAAGACAAGATATAACAGCTTTTTTAAATATTTTTATTCAGTTCATGTGTATATGTACATTTTTGATTCTAATTAATTGAAAGCTTTTAATCTTTAAAAGTCTACATAGTCATTAATAGCTCATTTAACTTATTCATCGTTTGCAACTGTTCAGTCATTTCAAATGTTTTATAATGACCTAAATGAGTAGCAGTATGTTAGAACAGCAGCAAAAGAATATGATGATTGTGTATCATCCTCCAAATAACTTTCTCAATTAATTAGCGAATAATTACTATAATGTCAGTTTTAATGTTATCATGTTGCAAAAATATTCCTTTCTTATTCACTGAATTGGATATTTATGTTTATTTTATTTATTATTATATATAGTACAATTGTCTATTTTATTTAGTATTAAACTTTGCACATTGATATATAAATACAGTCTCTCAAAGAAATATTTGGATACTCTTTACAATATACAATAACTTTTCAAAATTAAAGTAATGGAATTAAGCATTTTTTAGTAGCTAATAGAGGTAGTTCACTAACTAATGCACATCCATTGTTTCGAAAAAAAAAATGCAACTGGTTGAAGTAGTAAGGATAGAGATAAAAGTTACCTTTTAAAAGTTTTTTATCTAAGCCTATAATGAATATTTAAAATATAGTTATTATAGATTATAATAAATTACGTGTATGCAAAAAGTTTAATCACAATCATATCTGAGAGCTACAAGTAAAATTTTTTTTATCTTGATTTACATTATTACATTAATTATGATTACATTAATCATGATTACATTAATCATGATTACATTAATCATTTTAAATGCAACTTTGATCATGTATACAAGTTACTTAAGTCTATATAAAGTACAGTTTAAATTTTCATTATAGACTCAAATAAAATTGACCCTCACCTTTTTTACACTGTATTAACTAATTGCAATTTTTTTAAAACAACGAATGTTGTTCTCTAATTTCTCTAGCTATTAACAAAATTCCTTAGCAGATCATTTAATTCAATTTCAAAAAAATATTTTATTTTCATAGAATATTCAAATAAAACTTTAATGACAGATTGTAAATTAGAGTTTCATTTTATGAAATAAAGCTATAAGAGATAATGCAAAAGTTGAAAGAACTTTTATGCTTATGTAATATAATTTTTTTATAGTTAATATTAATTAATATTCTGAGGATGATAGTTTAGTACATCTTTAATATGTTAGTATATTATTAGAGGAATTTATGAGGTAATTGTTATATATGATTTGCATTATTAACAAATCTGTGCATCTAGTATATATTGTATCCATTAGATATTAAATACTGAAATCTATCCTTAAATACTCGCTATTGTAACAAATTAGTCCGATGTGAGTTCCAAATTAGAATATCATATATAGTGATTATTGTGTGTTCAGAATGATTTAATATTTTGTATAATGTTCCTATTTAAATTATTTGCATAAGAATATGTATTATATTATGCTTAGATTGTTTATTATATATGTTTTGTGATATGTTTTAATAATGCTGTGTGGTGTGAATGACTTGTTTCGTCGTTTTTATGTTTTTAGATTTTATTCTTTTCATGATAAACAGTATTAAAAGTGATATGATAAAACCATTTTACAGTATGGTTATTATAATATCATTTATATATTTGTAATAAAACGATATATTAATTTTTAATATGTTGAAGCATTGTTTTTTTAACTGTTAGATAAGCAAGTTTACAAACTTGGAAAGCTGTAAATTTGTTACTAAATTTTGTTTTTAAAGGTGAAGTATATTGAGTTCATTATTAGCTTTAGTGTCTTGATTAATTCATTTGTTAGTTCGCATAGTTTATTTGTCTATAATAATTGAATATTTAAGGAAATTAATATGTCAGAGCCTGGAATGTGGTATTTTGATAATTTTTTTAAAATAAATATTTTAGTTTATGATAAATTATTGATTGTGGATGGATAGATAATTTTATGAAAGTATGTTGTTAACTTATAAATTGGCTTATTTATTGATATAATTGTTGAATATAGTAGTAAATATGGTGGGTGTAATTCTGGTTTTAGGTGTGTAAACACAGTAAAACACTTTAGATATTTGTGTTTTGTGTCTAAAGTGTATACAATATGTACATCTTCTTATTCGTAATAGTCACTAGTGTGGTTAAAAGATAATTGTAATTGAATTTGAAAGAGAATATGAATTTGTATAATTGTAATCTTTTGTAATTATATTTCTTTTCATTTTTGTTTATTGGATTTAAAAATTTTAATTATATTTGTCTTCGAGGCTGTAAAGTAGATTACTTAAATATTGAGCTATACACTCAAAGAATTAATTATAAATAACTAATAGTTTTGAATTTGATAGATGTTTCAAGGCTATGATATGTTACTGATTATGTGATTAATATTTTTGAGTTTTAGATTCAACAGTTTAGGGTGGAAAATGTGTAAATACCTCATGAATTTCTCTTTACAGATTTGTGTGAAAGAAAATTTAAGTATTTTAAAAATATGTAAACAGGCCTATTTCTTATTTAAAAACGTAGTAATGTACAGCATATGATAGTTGTAAATTTATTCAAATATAAATAATATTTTACTTTATATAGGTCTGGTTAATAACAGCAACTGGAGAAGCAACTGAAGTGTTATCATGGCGTCAAGGAGTGGTTCGCACTCTGAGAATTTTACCGAATCCAAAGACTGATGAGGAACATGCTGATCTGTTTGAGTTGAAACGGCCAATGGTGGCAATATGTGATTCAGCTGGACCTGGACCACAATTTTGCAATATTAGTTTCATTTCACTAAAAACTGGGGAACAAGTTAAAAGCATCAAATTTAAAAATCCTGTTTGCGATATT
This sequence comes from Megachile lagopoda, assembly GCA_036983795.1. Taxonomy (NCBI): domain Eukaryota; kingdom Metazoa; phylum Arthropoda; class Insecta; order Hymenoptera; family Megachilidae; genus Megachile; species Megachile lagopoda. Next base: position 825,271 of record CM072786.1, read on the forward strand.
TTGGCAAATAAGCGATCCATAGTAGTAACATTTTTAGAAAAAATTGCGGTATTTGATGCCAGAACATTAGATGATGTGTTAACAGTTACCACCTGCTATGCCAGTCCAGGTCCAAACCCAAACCCTGTTGCTTTAGGAACGAGATGGCTTGCTTATAGGTAAGAATTTCAGAAACGTCTAAAGATTATATTTATTTTACATGTTAGCTAATTAATACAAATTGGAAAAATAAGCAATTCACGCTTCTTTAGAAAAAAATTTTTAACGCTATTTCTGTATCATTTTTAGCGAGAAAAAGTTATTACCAGCGAAAAGAAGCAGTGGTGGTTGTGAAAGTGAAGGCGTTCAAAGTTATACTGCAACCGTTCTTTACGCAGCGAAATCATTGGGCAAAGGTTTACGTGGTTTAGGAGAGACTGTTGCTTCAAGTTTAACTGGTAACTCGGTATCGCCAGTAGTTATTAATAATACAGGCAGTGACGTGACCCAGCCAGGAGTGATTACGATATTAGATTTACAAGCAGCAAAAGAGGAAAATGAATCGGACGATGTAAATATGGAGACTATAGTTGCTCATTTTACTGCCCATAGTGATGCAATTGTTGCCATGACTTTTGACTTAAGCGGTGCACTATTAATGACCGCTGATAAAAGGGGGCATGATTTCCATGTATTTAGAATTCAACCACATCCAGGTGGACCCACTTTAGCAGCAGTACATCATTTATATATTTTACATCGTGGAGATACTACTGCGAAAGTACAGGTACTCATTTTTCACTTAACTTTCAATACTTAAAATCTCAATGTTTTATTCATATTTTATTATAATAGGATATGGTGTTTTCAAGTGATACCCGTTGGGTGTCGATTTCTACTGTACGGGGTACTACTCACGTTTTCCCAGTAGCACCATATGGAGGACCGGTAGGAATACGAACTCATTCCACGCCTCATGTTGTAAATAGGCTTTCAAGATTTCATAGAAGTGCTGGTTTAATGGATGATGGTACCAGATCTCATTCCCCTGTGTCTCATACAGAATTGCCTTTGTCAGTGTATCCATATTCTAATCCAAGACTTCCACCGTATCCTCACCCGACCATTTTACATCCTCTGGCGCAGATACGACAACCATCTTCGTTGAACCATGTAAACAGTCAAGTTCAACAAAGGTAATTGCAATTTATTTATTATTTATTTACTTGTTTAAAAATTTATATTTTATAATTTAAATATATATGCTTTATACAATACAGTAGACCGCAACAAAGACAACGATTGCATTCAGACGATAGTGGAACATTACCATTAAAAATATGTACTTGTTTCGCGCCACCAAGAGCTTGGATGTATGCACAAAGGGAATCCACTGCAAAAGTTATGAAGAGAGCAGTCGATTCTTTGTTTATTATGGCGTGTCACGGAAATTTGATTCAGTACGATTTAGAACCAAAACCAGCTGCAGGTAAAACAAATTTTAACCTGAAATGAAACGACAAAAATTTACTATTAATATTTGTTCAGATTTATCATTTAATAATATATGCCTAGGTGTACCAAAGGAAAAAGTATGCGACGATACAATGATAGAATTAGAAGTTGAAGCTAAAGGCCAATGGCCTCTTCTGAGATCACCAAACTCTTTAGAAATTGTACCACCTTTGTCAACATCTAGCCCACTGTTGAGTGTTACTACTGTACCGAAAGACATTCAAGATGGTGATTTAGCAGAAGATCGTTGGTTAAGTCAGGTAGAAATCGTAACACACGCTGGTCCGCATAGGCGACTTTGGATGGGTCCTCAGTTTGTCTTTAAAACTTACAATGCAACCAGCGGGTTAGTTTCTACAAACGTTTAATGTATACCGTGAGTTGCAATTTGTAGTACAAATGATGTTAGAGATATTCTATGGCAGAAAATTAGACGATAATCAAAAACAGTAAAATTACGTTGGTGGTTTCATTTTCGAGAAAAATGCATTTGAATTTTAATCCAATTCGTGTACACTTAACCTAGGCTTCTTTAGTGCAAGGGCCCCTACGTATTGGCCTCTCCTTCCAACAGTCTTTTTCTCACTGCGCGTCCTGAATGTCAAGAAAATCAATTGATGCTAAGGAGGCTACGCCAACATATCTATGAAAATGGTGGTAGATGATGGGAACAGCGTTTATCTGTAACTTTATGTATTACTGTTTTGTGTTATGATGACTAATGTTATAGATTTCACTATGAACCGCTATTAGGACAGTTTTTGTACACGACATGTCAGGGCCTGTTTTCCATCAATATATACTTACTCTAAATATAAATGCTTAATAAACTATTTCAGTTTTAATTAAGTTTGATTTATTATATTAATGGAGATATTGTTTAAAATCTTTACTGTTCTTCGGTAAACAAAGTTGCATTCTACAAAATAAATTATGACGGATTACTTGCAACATATCCTGAAGTTTTATTTTCTCTAATGCTGGAATAACTCTTCATTTTAATTACTCAAGATTTGTAATATTTTCAGAGTAAACTGTTTCTTTTACGTTTCTTTATAGTTAAAAATTGTGGGACCTGAATTTCTGCAATCTATAATAAAATCCACAAATTTATTTATCATATAGGTGCATGTGTATCCGATTAATTGAATGCATTTCACTCGAAAATGATCGTAACATAGTTTTGGTATCCTTGATTTTGGTTTTATTTTTAGCCGTAGAATCATTCTTATTTCTTTTCTATCATGAATTACAACCTACGGTGTATACATTGCTTAATATAATTTTATACTAATCAAAATTTATTTTAATGGCAGAGCTCCTGTGAACCTGGTTGAAGCAGAGGCAGTCGAAATTGGAATAACTGGTGGTTCTCGTCCAGCAAGATCAAATCCAGTCAACATGCCGCATGCTGCGTCTAGATCATTGGTACCTGTGGTTATTGATGGATCAGGAAGTAAGTTTATAAATAAAGAAAAATGTTTTGGATACTTAAGTTTTGCTTACAACAATAAATCAATTCTGCAATAATTTCATTCAAATTGAGACAAATATTTTTAAGAAACTAATATTTAATATCTTAACTATGCAAAGTTGAATTCTCTTCAAGTGTTTAGTTCATACATAGCATGGGTAAGATACAGTTGGCTAAATTGTCTAAAATATCTGTATAGAATTCACCCTTTCATAATATATATATAGTAAATATTAATAACGTACCATATTCTCTGATTTTGGTCGATATGGGGAGGGATAAAATTCACATTCAGAGTTTAAATAAAGGTATAATGCAATTCTGTGACTTGGTTCAAGCAGTACCAATGTCAGTATTTATGAATTAGTGATATTTTTCACTTAAATGTTAAGAAATTCAAGTTTATATCATGTTTGATAAGTTTCTGTCGTTTCAAATTTCTTTTATTTTTCGTAATATAGAAAGAGAGAATTAGAAATTTTGAATTATTCACTTCATGAAAAATGTTGACTTTGGCATGTACAAATGTCATTGTCTGTCGTTTTTTATGTAGATTATACGATTATTTACAAACCTAATAACATATTTAACTTATTTTCGAAAAAATATGACATTGCCACTGTTTGTACTAAGCCACAGAATTATTATTGCGTGATTTACGTAATATTTTTTAAAAATGTTTTTTAGGCAGTTACGAGCAATCTCCAAGGTTCGTAGAAGCGTATGGCGATTCATTAGATAGTGAAAATACTGGGGTCGGAGGTGGTGAGAATCAGTTGAGAGAAGATTTGGCAGAAGCTATGCTGGAAACATCAATCGCGCCTCATCGTGCACCAGGTACGTGATTATGTGAAACGTGTGATGCTTTGCTTTGAAGTAAAAGAATCTGATCCCGGTTTATCCCACTCGTCGATACTTTACATTTTTGGACGGTATGAAAGTCGCTAAGAATAGCGAAAACAGTTTTTACAGCTTGAGTTACTGACACGTATACACGTGATCATTATACATTTATATATCATTTATACAATCAAAAAGATCTTTTTACCGAATGTAGAAACTCAATTATAATTTCATACGTTCAGTTTAATTATAATTTTCTGCTAGTAGTTATTACCATTTATTTTTTTAGAAAGACAATGCAAATTTGCATTACTCTTGTTATAAATCTAATTGATAAACTGTGAAACTCTAAACGAAATAATTTAAATAATTTGTTTAATCAAACATACGTTGCGAGCATGCATCCGGAGAGAGAGAGAGAGAGAAAGAGAGAAAAGGGAGGGAAAGAGTGAGAGATAGAGTGTGTGTGTGTGAGAGAGAGAGAGAGAGAGAAAGAGAGAGGGAGGGAGAGAGAAAGAAAATAAGTGAAAGAGAGAGATACGATGCTTCTGCTTTCTGCATTTAATGATGGATGATTGTTAGGTTGTAAGTTTGTGTGGATACAGAACTGGCCAGAGGCAGGTATCTCCGTTCCTACCCTCCCTTTAATGATGTATTACATCTAATCACTAACAGCAGATACATTTTCTCAACGTCTATCCTTTAAGTCGAGGTAAACTGTTGAAAGGCTGCATACAGCCAACTAATCCTATAAGAATCTTTTCTCCTCGCTCGTAATATCAACGAGCAAGCATTGTATTACATAGTTCAGAAAACAGGAACAATCAATTTTGATACGTTTTACTTCGTTTCGAAATGATTGTGATACATAAAGTTTGCATTTTTGTGGTGTGCAGTGTGAAAATTCGACCAAACGTTATTTGATTCCTTGTTCTCTCACACACTATCGCAGCTCACACATATCGCAACATATATATAAGGTGTCCTAAAAATAGTGCATACAAATAATTTTCTACACATGAAAATAAATCGGAAATTCCTTTACGATTTTGCATCTTGCAGCTTCGTTCTGAAATTTGAAAATTGGAGAAGCGATTTTCGCCACGCTCGTATCGAAAAGCTAATGGGCGAATAGATGACTAATATAATGTTGTCCTAGACCAGTATTTAAATAGAAAAGTTCATGAAAGAATGGGGATATCGCAGTCCTTTTTTGATATCTGGAAATATATCTTCCTTATTTACGTGTGCCTTTAAATATTGACCTAGGACAACGTATTAACCACCTATTTAGGTGTCAACTGGTTGAGATAAGCATACCGAAAATCGATTTTCAATTACTTACAAATCGAAAACGAAGCCATAGATGACAAAATAGTAAACTAACTTTCGATATATTTTCGAGTGAAGAATGTATAGTTTTACAGTTTTATACTATTTATAGGACATTTTTATATATGTATTATGTTGAAAATATATGAATGAATCATGTAGTCAAAAGAAACAGTCATCGCGAACATATTATTATAACACCAGTTCAGGTGAGAGACATTGAAATCTCATAAAAACCACAAAGCGAGGGAGAGACACTTGACTCGATGTTGATACCTGCCAACGGCTTTTTCTGTTACTAGGGAGGCGATCGGTATATGAGAGGGTGGGTCAACCGGTAACTAAAGTCGTCAACCCTTTGGGCACCGTGATTACTGTGTCGGCCGACGAGGAGGACGTAAACTCCAGTCAGGAGTTTGACTCCGTGGAGGAGAGCTACATGCCGGAGCCACGTAGGAGCGTGTGTGCCGAAGAAGGTCCGGCATCTCTCGGCGATCTTGAGCCAGAAAGCCAAACTCTGCGTGACCTCACTGAGATCTGCGCGGAAATGCGTGCAGCTAACGAGCCTGCGATAGACAGTGTACCTGACGAGAACATTCGCGAAGTGAAGGAGAGGAAGGCTCTTTGTGTCGAGATCGCGGCTATCAACGAACCAGGAAGCACCTGTATTGACTTCGAGAAGGAAGAAGCCTTTCATGATGTGCCGACTAGCTTGAGTCTCTGCGTTGAACAAGGTGAGATTCCTAGTAGCCCTATGACTCAGGCTAAACAAGCTGTTTGGTGTAAGAGATTCGATAAGAGAGCAGGTAAAGGTGCTCACGAGAGAAGTATCTCTGAGGCCCAATACGTGATGAACTGCGACGATGAAAGCGTCGTGTTGATGGAAAATAAACTAGCTCATGGAAAGAAGAACGTCTCAATGCATTCTAAGACAGAAAGCAAGAAGACTTACGAGTCTGAGAAGCCTGTAAAGAAATCGGGAGGAAATGGATGTAGAGCGGAGACTAAAGCAGTGATGAAGAAATACATTCTTAAGGAGCACGAGGACAGCATCGTGATTGAAGATACGATTCGCGAAGAGTCTAAGTACAATTGTAGTAAAAGAAAAGGCTGCGACAAGGATACGGTTGATAAAGAACCCGTAAAAGAGATTGCAGGAAAATCTAAAGGGAAATCGAAGTCTTCCGCGAATCAAGATTGCAAAGAAACGAAAACTGAGTGCAGTACAGAAAGTAAACCAATTGTGGAGCTGGAGCGTATAAAAGAAGAGGCCGACAATAATGACGATCTTAAATCAATGATTAACGTTGACATAATAATTAAAGATATAGATAAATATAAATCACCACCATCAGATTCAACCGATGATTTCAGTTCCAGCGAGTATCACATAGTCGAAACCGCTAGCTGCGGCAAGGACAGTACCCTAATTCAATCGGATGAGGATATCGAGCACATTCAAAGTTCCGAATTACATCAATCCGAATGTATCGACGGTGATAAATACGCGGACATGATAAGTTGCACGGGTTCTTCGCCCCTTATGCAAAGGAAAAATAGTAAAAACACCATATCTGATGATGACTTGGAATACATTCACTCTTCTGAGCTAGTCGAGGCTTCTAATAAAGCATGCAAGGAAGATTTGAAGCAGGAAGCCAGCGATACTGACTTGACTACAAGTAAAAGTAAACAAGTGTTTTCTGATGACGATCTAGAACATATTCAGCACTCTGACATGTATTCTGACAGTGTCAAAGATGTTCCCGAAAAGAAAAAGTCTCAAGAGACGGAGCAGCCGCCGAAATCTAAGAGTTCGAAGAAAGTGAGGGACATTGTAGTGATTGAGAGCGATACATCAGCAGCTGATGTGACAGTAATCTTTAAACCAGTTGAAAGTTGGAAGAACAAGGGTACAGAGAAGAAAGAAGACTTTGAAGAATGCACAACTGTAAAAGAAACAGTTCGTTCGCCTGTAAACGAAAGTACGAGTCCTCTGAGAACAGCTAAGACTCGATCTGCAAAAACTTCACCTTCCAATGTTGTTCCAAAACGATCCCAAGCTGGAATCGAGATCATTGATATTGACGCGATGAAGAAAGCCGAGATGGAGGTCTTCGTCGATGTAACATCTACTCCAGAATGTCAGGTTTTACCAGGATCTGAGGTCTGTGGAACTCGCTCGAGAAAATCTCGAAAAAGTAAAAAATCGTACGTTGAAAGTAACGTACAAAGTACTGTTGAGGTTCCAGTCGAGTCTTTGAAGGCTGTCGAAGAAACTGTAAAGGACTCGAGTCAGGAAGAGATTCCCGAAGTTTCATGGAGCGCTGTCGTGAAGAAAAAAGGCGGTTCTCCAGTCGTGAAATCTGAAATGCGAACAGAGGATGATAAACCTGTTAAGATAGGAGATACGGTGGAACCAGTAGAGGTGGTGAAACGTACTCCTATTTTGGAGAAGATTGATTCTATTAAGAGAAAGGTACACGAGTCTCTGTCGAGGACGAACTCGCAGGTGATCGAAAAGCTTCGAGAGGCTGTAACTGAACTAGATTTTGAAGAGCCTCCAGTTCAGACAGAAGTTTCTTGGAGTTCGATTGTGAAGAAGAAGAGTATCGAACATGAAACTAAGCAGGATTTCGATGTCGATCCAGTGGCAGAGGAGTCGGACATCGAAGAACGGAAAATTTGTCACAAACGCGTAGAATCTTCATCTAAATCCTCGTCAATGATCGAGCAGTTGAGAGAGGCCGTTACAGAGACAAACGTGGAAGAAGAAACTTCTACTCAGCCAGGCTCTTGGAGCTCAATCGTAAAGAAGAAAAGTTCGGAATTAACCTCACAGTCCCGAAATTCTGAAGAAAGGGCTCGTAAAAAACTAGATTCTTCCTCAGATTCGTTGGAAATCGACAGTAACCAAAAATTTAAATCGTCTTCGGACAAGAACTCCGAAAATTTAGTTGCTGAATCCATCGAAGAATCTTCGAAGTTCTCGAGCACGTCTGTTGACCGAATTTCTTCAAGAGAGAAGGAAAGTACGAAGTTTTCGAATTTGTCGGTTCATTCAGCTTCATTAGAAGAAAAGGAAAGTACAAAGCTTTTAAAGTTCGAGGCTAAAAGCGAAATTGTTGAGGAAACTTCGAGCGAGAGTAAGAGTTATAGTATGACGAATCCCACATTCTCGAAAGAAGATTCCTCGGAACCTGAACGAGATATGGAAAAGAAGAGCGACTCTGAACAAGAGATCGTACCAGAGCGTTCGAGCTCCTCAGACGAGATGAATGCAAACATTGTGTTCACGCATGCTGAGGGTGATTATTTGAAGAGTGAAACAGTCGAGAGAAGCGTGATGAGCGGCTCGACCTCGGTTTGTGCTACGTCGAAGAAAGGCAACAGGTCGAAGAAAAAAAAACGCAGATGAGTAGAGGATTGCATGGATGTACCTAAGGCCAGCCTTGCCCTCTATATACTCCTAATGCAAATGACGGGAGCCGATTAGCAGGAATACAATGCCAGAACATTCTTCAGTTCTCGTTCGTCTGCTTAAATCATCTTACAGAAAGTTTCAATTATCCTGTAAGAGAGAAGGGGGGATGGAACTAAATACGTTTTGATTCGGTAGCAACGATGTCTGTAATTTTCGTGCGCGTCAGATTTCATATTTTTGAGAATCTTTTCTAAAACAAATCACAAGCTGTATTAGAAATACTGATTAGAATGCATTGACTTAGCACTTAAACGGTCGGCCATTAATATTCATACGATTTTTACATTTTTCAATAATTATTAACAACTTCTGAAATAAGTATTTATTAGAAGATCTATTTGAGGACTTCAGACCTTTGTTTTAACTCTTTCGCCGTTACCATAGTTATTCGCTTCTGATTGACCATTGAATAAAGAAAATAATTAAGAACATAACACGAAGGAATAGAATTGCATAAAACAAGTTTAAATAAATATAAAATAGGTCGAGCAGATTAAAATTCGTAATGAAATAAGTCGTGAATCCGTGTGATGAACACAGACAAAATTAATTTTGATTCCTAAAAATTTTATTTCTTTCATAGCATACATTATCGTAGCGAAAGGGTTAATTTTTATTTATATTAAACTATTAAACAGTTTAGATTTTGTTATAATTACACAAATTTCATTTTACTTTTATAACGATTATTTATTCAATAGTTAAGATATTTATTACTTTTTTCTGTGTGCGATGTAGTTCAAACTGTAAATCGCTGAGAAGTGGAATGTTACAAGGTTCACAAATGAAACGTTCTAATCATAAAAGAAATGAAGAACGTTTTATGCTAAGCTAAATGCGATCACCTGTTACGGATGACGCAAATTGAATTAAATGAGTGTCGCGTACAGAAAGGGACAGTCATATTTAATTTTAGTTTCTCTTTAGATTTTCTTTTAGACAGTAATGTCGATTTTTTACCTCTTACTTTATAAATTCCGATAAATCTATTTTTTCTATTAATTTAAAACCTATTAAATGAACTCATTTATTTATCTCTTCATCTGTTCACATTCGTGTTAAGTGTAACAAGTAATTGGACACTGTCTATAATCTATTAATACTCGACCTGTCGATTGAGTGTTAATTTAAGTATTCTCGTATCGTGTTTCGGAAAAGATATCAGCACAAATAAACATAAAAATAATACATGTAAAAAGCACGAAAATATTATGTAAGACACTCGGTGTAGTTTTTTAAGGTGACGTTAAAGGGCAAGGCTGTACCGGTTGATGTACGTCCACTTACGTTTCACTGGAACGTATAAAACGAATTAAAAAAAAAGAAAATGGGACTTAACACAGAAAATTGTAGGAATTAAAATAGAGACACGTAGGAACTTTTGAAACTTCTATATCATATATATATATTTAACAGATACAAGAACAAAGAAACAAAAAACACCGTCTGTGTTTCGAATAGTTTCGTAGCGATATATTTCTGTTCCGGCTGCCTTATGTCGTCGAGTTAATCTAATTTGTGTGGTGCATACGAAAAGTGTGGTTTTAGCTTTATTTCGATCGACATAGTTCGAAACGAATGAACTAGTCGCGAGTTTATTGCTAATTGGTCAGACACTTATTCACGGTGACTGCCTCTTGTTTGAATTATCATACGTTGCTGCGGCAGGGATTACATGTTTCAGTTGCACAAAAACGCCTGTGACGTACAAATTGTTGAATATATGGTTACATTGAGATCATCGACAACGTTTATCTGGTTATCACACGAAAAATATAACATAATAAAATACTTGTTTTTCAAGTGAAAACAATATAACCTTATTTCTGTTTTCTAGAAATTATTTTACAACTTTTTTATTTTTAATCTTTTTAACTCTCGATAAAATAAGAGAGCGATAAAAATAGCCTACTTTTTACATGATTTGTATTACATGTATTTGTTTTATTTATTAATTGATTAGTTAGTCGTATACAACGCAGTGAACTAAAAATCAAAAGGGTTGATATTTCTGGAAAATACTAGGCAGAAATGAATAATTTATTACTAGGTAAAAAGTGAACAATTTATATGTTATAATAACAAAAAATATCACACTGTAGTTCCTTAAGGTCTCAGTTTGAAACGATTTAAGACGTAACATTCGACGATGAATGTTATAATTTAATATATAATATAGAATAATGTACACTTACTCTTTAGTTGCATCTGATTAAACCAGAATCAGGCTGGTAGCAAATACAATATCAGGCGAAATCCTTTTTTTAGTTACAAATTTCCTAACTTTTTATTAAATACTTACCTTATTTTGTAAATTATGTTACATCTGTAACGTCAAAATACTGCAGCCATTTAATTTATGTCTAATTTTATTACGGTACTGAATATATTACAATGTAGCTGCTGTAAATATAAGATGTTGGTAATTAATTAATAATGAATCGATGGTTATTCTAAAAATAATAGAAACGTAAGAAATGAAGTAAAATTTATCGATTTTTTGAGGTAGTGTTCAAGGTTACCTTAGCCAGCCCTGGTTTAAACATTTGAAAAAGTTGACAGTTTTTAAGATTATTTATGACTGTATTTCTCAATACAATTTCTCTCTCTTTTCGCCATATTTATACAGTAAAAAACGAAGTTTAATGTTGGTACTCGTAAGAATTTATAACCATTAGTTTTACAGATTTTAGAATCGGTCTTGGATTAAAACGTTCGTAAACTAATCTATACGAACGTATCAACAGAAATAATTCAAAGTTTTACGGATTTCTAATTACGTATCTAATGAGAAATTTTTCGTATTGTATCGTCAACATTGCAACTGCCTGCTAGCTTCAGGTGTGTGATGACGCACTGTATTTTGTAATAATGTCGGTGAAAGTCAGTGACAATGATATAGCATCTATAAAAATGTTACAGAAGGATACGTTCGTCGGTGATTTCAACGTACGTTCTCTTCGCGGTATAGTAAGATCGTAAAATCCTTCAGAGTTCACAGTAAGAAAATTGGATTAATAAAACAGCAACTTGGAGAAGATGAGATCTTCAAACTTCGATCAAGCTTGTATAAATAAATGTTTCGTGAAATGTTAACGTGTTCTATGTATTACCATAAAAGCAGCATACGGTCCTGGAAACCGTGGCTTTTTTCGGAACTTCTTTCCGAGAACTTATATTGAGATCTCACTATACCGCAGCAGCGATCGTAACTTGTGTTTTGTACGTCATTGAGGCATGCTTTCCATGAAAGCCGTCTGTATGATTTAACGAATTATAGAAAATTCATTCAAAGAATTCTTCTAAACGCTACTGAATCGCGCCATTTTTAACGAATGAAAATTTATTAGCCATTTCCTCGGGCATTTTACCGCATAGTTGATGCAGTTCTCATTATCGAGAAACAATTAAGTATACGTTTCGGATTAAGTTTACGCGAGGCTTTTGGCGTAATGTTAATACTAGGAAGTACATATAAACACGAGTGTCTTGTTCTAAAATAACAGTATAGCATAATCACATATCGTGGATGATTCTGAACAAGAAGTTTCTAATAAATAATTCCTGTAAGGGAATCGTTTTTCGATTATGGGTATTCAATAATGACTTTTAAATTTAAAATTCGAAGTTCTTATTTTTTTTTTTTGTAAAATTTAGTTCGTCAGATAAAGGCATGTCGAATATACTTTGTAAATTATAATTTATATTTGTATAACTTATTAAAAATTTTATTTTATGTGGTACTTTAAATCTTTGATAAAGGAAATAAAATTAAAAGATTAAACATTCGGGAATTTGACGATTTAAAAACTTGAGAGTTAGAGAATTGGGAATTTGAAAATTTTGAACTTGGGAACTGAAAAATTTGAAAACCTGAAAATTTATAAATTTGGAAATTGACAATTTTTATTTGAAAGCTGGAAATTCAGAAATTAAGGTACTTTGATAAATTAAAAACATTCGGGAGTTTTGAAATTTGGGAAATTAGAAAACTAAAAAATTAGATAATTTGGAAGTTTGAGAACTTTGGAAATTTCGAGGTTTGGAGGTTTCAGTTAATGAAATTGGAAGATTAGGAGTTTTAAAGCGTAGAACCTTCGAAATGTAACAATTTGATAATTAAAAAATTGTGGAATTTGGGAAAATTGGAAATTAAAGAATTTGAAGATTATTAAATTTAAAAATTTTAAAATTTGCAAGTTAGAGAATTTTTAAATTTGAAAAGTTACAAATGAAGAAATTTGTGAGCCTTGATATTTGAAAATTTGAAAATTTCGGATACTTCATCCTTGATGATAGATAATCTGAAACTAAATGACGTAGACACAGTACGGAATGCGACTGTATTTTGTTACTATATAAACTATAATTTTAAATAAAATACAATATATAATTTTAATTTAAATAATGTAAGTAATTTTTCTATAGGTTATTCATTTTTAAAATAAATTAAAAAGTATCCGTATAAATTGGTGTGTACTAGTTGTCCATTTCAGTATGATTAATATTTCAATGTTTTTCAATTATTGTGATGTAATAATAATTTCGAAATATCTGAATATCCACAGTTGGAAGACGATTCACTTGCGTACATGTATATGATTATTAGGTCTTCTTTGTTCAGACTCATTTGTAGAAAATGTGATTAACTTCTTGATGATTTATAATGGCAAAATGTGTATACTTTTACACACGATATTTATTCTTTAAACGACGAACGTACAAATTCGTTCTTTATTGTCCACTTGGTCGAGAAATAACAGTGTGTTTTGGACACTTTTCTCTTGTAACGAAAGAAATTCGTTAATGGTAAGAGTGAAGCAACACGATTGACAAAGATTAGTGTATAAGTATTAAACTGAAATTGTATTTCATTGACTCTATATGCAAGTAGAGCTACAAAAAGAAATTAAGATGTCTTCTCAAGGGAAATTACTTTAAATCCAAAGGATTTTAGTTGATTTGTCATGAAAATCGTGTGAAACGGGTGAACATTCACCGTGTATTTATCGTAAGACCATCAATCATGTAAATTCGCGATGCACGTTGGACGTTTGTTGTGTAACGTATAACGTTCTTGCATTGTATACGAGCAAGAACTTAAAAAAGAAAAAAAAAGGAACAAGATTCTCTTTATATATTTTCCATTAATTCAGGATCTTGTTTCAGCGTGCTAGACTATTAATAAGTTATAGTAGTTATCGAGGTATACTTGTGTATGTATTCTTCTGCCTCGGTTATCCACGTTTTCGATGTAATTTGTGTTTTGATAGTTTCGATTCGAGTGTAACAAGTTAACTTTAACCCATTGGATCGAATCCCTTGCGATTAGTCGAAACTACGGCTGTGTATTAGATTTTTGTGGCGTTTAGCGTTCCATAATGCAAATTCTTGAAATTATTAATATTCTTACATCAATGCTCTTAGGATTTATAAAATATCTTCATAGCAATTTTTCTATGGACCTAAATCTACTATTCGTACTTTCGCAGAAAATTTAAATCTAAAGTTTTTCATTTAAACTTAAAAGTTCTCAAATTTCTCGTTCGCGAAAAAATGTAACGAAATTTGCTGTCATTAAAGGTTTCGTTTTCGAAGAAATGAAAAATACCAGTTTTCTCCAAATATTTTGTTAATCGACTAATTATTAGGTGCGCTCAATTTTAAGAATATATTTGACCAGTTGAAAGTATTATCAACGATTTTTTGATTAACATATTCATTTTTCGTAAATAATTCGTACAGAAATTTTAGTAACTGGTATTCTTTTTGAAAACAAAGGCTTCAATAGAAAAACCTGATTCTTATGGAAAATCAATGAATTTTTGTAAATTTATAAAACAGCCAAAGATGGATTGTGATCGATTTAATTGCGTGAATCTGATGTGTTATCAGTGACGCTATTTTCATTAACACTGCTACAATAATTAAAAACAAAAAAATGTCAGTCACTGTTTCACGGAAAAACTGTTTTCAATAGTGTGTTTCTTCTAGAAAAAATATCTTAAAATGATTTACTTAAAAACATTGTACAGGATGTAAAAAGAGTACTAGTTACAGCTGTCAGGGATGATTCTATATTATAGAATCTAAACAATTGAATCTACCCTTGAAAGCCATAATTATTATTCTTTTTACACCCTGTATGTACAGTTGTATACGCGAATCAAGAAACATTGTAATTATTGCTACTTCTTATTTAAACACTTTCATGGAAACAAGTTTTTTGTAAAATGAGGAGATAAAAGAAGAGTAAAATGGCAAAGAGGGATGTGCTTCAGTGAAGATCTTCGACTTCATTCAGTTTCACTTTTCTTCTGTATGTTTTTTTCTCTTCTTTTTATCTGTACAAACTATAATGTTCCATTTACATATTTCTTTTTAGAAAGGTTGATCTATGATCCTCTAGCATCTTTATTTTATATTTGTCTTTGTCGTCAAACAGATCGTCCATCGACTGAAATTTCTTTTACATTAACCCTTTGTCTTATTACATCGAGTCTCGCTCGTGTGACAGATTTTGGGAACAATATGTCAAAGTAATGTTACACTTTTTGAGTAGTCAAATTTATATTTAGACTTTCATTGTAAGCTACAGAATCGAGGATTTCCAAAGAAGAATTGTGTAAAATAATTAATTGTGTATTTTCGTTTGCTCCAACACTTAGCGAAATGCTAATTTTATCATATACATAACGTACTGTATTCAGCGAATAGTTAATTTTATACAGTGAAGCGAACACTTACTCCTAGTTTATAGTGAACAGCTAATTCTATTCTAAATAACTAATTTTAAGCCGTGAACATCTAATTATAGCGTACATGGTCATTAAATAAAATCATAAGGAAAGGAATTAATAGACCGTATTGTCGAGCAGCAAATCGTTTGTTCGTTCGTATAGATTACACATAAACAGCAAATAGTAAAACAGGCATGAGCGCTCGAGATTGCTCGTAAGCGTGGCTAGAAGCTCTAGATCAGAAAAAGATTCACTTGAAAGCAAAGGAATCTTTTGTTTCACCCCTTGCGCTGTAATAACGAATATGTGACACGCTCACAATTCAAGTTTAGTAAACCTTATTGATATTTTTAGTACGGTTGAATATTCAATTTGAGTCTTATTGTAAAATCGTTAAATGTAAAATAGGCATGATATTTTAATTTTCTTTAGTCCCCTTAACATTGCAGTTCATTATATGTGACTCGTCTACCAAATAAATCATAGTGCAAGGGGTAATCCTCAGTTCAATGATCTCGGATTTGGTACATTAGGCTAACAATAATTAAGTAGACGGACTGGAAGTAAAAGAGGCCTGACAAAGGCACTTTGTCTTTCTCACAAGTTATTTGTATAGTTTAAACGCAACATGTCCTATCATTCACAAAATTATGATTTTATTTCTACAAATTCGTTTCCAACACTTACCGAGACTTATTCACATAGCAAGCAGTAATTATGCAAATCTAACGTAACACCGGTCACTTTAAAGGTAGTTACTGTACTTTGTTAGCGTAGGCTTATGTACACATATTACTCTAAGCTTTAAATTTTTGCAAGTGCTGGATGTGCTGCTTTGAGCGAAAGGGTTTAGTGGTGCTGGCTAGGCTCTTTAGTTATAGATTTCATGCACACGAGATACAATCTTCGAATCACACGTATATTATCCCCTTTTAGCAGAGAAAAAAAGCACGAATTGGCAGTAGATTGACACTTCCCCGTTGGAGACGCTTTTCGACCTCTGTAACACGGCAGTATACCAACTTCTCTCTGAAAGAGTGTTTCAGTATAATCTTGTCACTATGACTCCAGAATTATTTATTAATATCTGCGTTGACTTCTTACTCAGAAGGTGATTCTTCTGGAAACTAACGCTACATAACTATGCAAATTTAATGTAAAACTGCTCTCTAAAAAAATCTAGCTGTGTCGCTTCATTGCTTTACCAAATAGCCTCTTCAGCCATGACACTTCTCACTTACTCCCTGTTGTGTTTGTTCGTATTTACTTGTAATTGATCATCAATGAGACGAGTTCACAGTGTACAGCGGTACACATGCGTCTAATCTTTAAAATCATTTTATTCGATGATTGAAGAAGTGATGATTTCCTTAGTTATGATGAAGTACTTCTTCATAGCAGTGAGTGAAGTGAGTAGCAGCAGTGTATTCTTCATCATGCCTATAACTTTGCAGGTATGGGATAGTCTTCTCTAGTACCCAAAGGCTTCAATACACTTATTTTTAAGTCTATAGACTTCTCGTTTCTGTGCCATTTATTATTCTAGCCCCGAAGGACTCATCTTAACAGTATTTAATATGTGCCGAAGTATTTTTTTTGACAGTTTTATGAAGTAAATACATAACTATAAACCTCTCTATTTTCATCCATAGCCAGAGTTTCGTCTGTCGCTCAAAGGTGCTCAGATCAACTAAGTAGGATCACTTAAGTATTTGTCTTATTGTGTTGTTACATGAAAAATCATCTCATGACAAAATTACACGATTTCAAAGAACATGTTATCATGGAAATGATTTTATCTCGTGATCACTTTTTTATGAGGTTTCTAGGTCGTCTATATCTTTTTAAGTGAAATTATATGTTTTCTTATTTAAGTTGAAATTAAAAAATTGGAATAATAAACATTAGATGTATGTTTAACATAAGATTAATATATTTACCAAAATTTATCTTTTAAATATAAAAATTGTGATTTTCTTATTTAAATATTCACTAAAAATCAGCTACTTATAAATAACTTTAAGTGTCTATAAATAATAATCAAAGTTTGTTCAGTATGACAATGCCATCACGCAATTGACAGATACACAATTTCTCTTGTTTCTAACAGTATAACATCGTTTTAAATATGAAGATCACTATTTGTAAGATAAGATATACAGTTCTACTTTAGAAAACAGATTATCTTGAAATTTTGTGTAAAAGAATTACGATAAAGAATCGTTTCCATCGCTACATATGTTCCTTAAAGTAGCGTGATTTTGTCCTACGAAAATTTTTCATGTAACAACAAGTAAGGTGATATGTAAGTGATATTTAGCTGACTTATCTTGTATATCGCTCATCTGCTACAATAATGACATAACTAAAAAGTCATGATTTCAGGTAAAACGAGTTTAAATATCTTAATGCTTATCTGTAATATCCTAAAGACATTATACAGAAATAATTGCATTCACATTTTTAAAATCTCACTTTCAAGATTTCATTAATAAAAATTACAATCAAGAACGTATAAACAACCAAAAAATTGTAAATTTTTAGTTATGTCTTTGTTACAATAAATGTAAAATATTTAAAAAGGTCAAAGTCCTTAGTAATTTTATGTATGCATATAGCGACTCCCTTTTATTTTCAAGGATATACAACATACATGTACACGAAGGTTATTTATAATATTATATATTTCATTTTTTAAGTTTTTTTAGCACAGTGTTATATCGCTATCAATGATTTATATAAACAAATATAAATATTAAATTTTATAAGCATGATATTGAGATTTTTGCGCGTAATAAGCAAAGAAATTGAAAAAGAAAGAATTTTAGCGAATTTTGACAATACTGCGTCCACATTTCTTACAAATTTCTATACTAGTAAATGAGGAAAATAGACATTATAATTTATATTAAACTTTGTAGTGTATTATTATTAGATTGTTAGACACGAAATATCCGATTTCGAAATATTAAGAATACGATGCAATTTGATAACATAATAGTACATTTAAAAAGTAATATGTACTTACTATGGCCGCGTTTAAAATTTTCTGGACCCTAGATATACAAATGATTTTCAAATTGTGTTAATTTGTATTATTATAGTTTAAGATTACGAAATTAAAATATAAAATGAAAATGAAACATGAATAGGTATTCATTTATTTTAAGAAATTAAAAACTCTTTTTCTACTCTTGATGTCCGTAAACTTATTAATATTTTCGTAACAAAGAGTTTTTAGAAATAATGTAATGGCAAACTTTTTTATTGACAACAAACTTTGACTTTCGATATTTCAAAATCATAGTAAGATGGTTCTTTAACAAGTAGTCAGATTTTATGAAAAATTCATAGATTTTATGAAATATTCTTATCTCTCCAATTTATGTCATACTTTGTATTTCAAAGCTGGTCATTGTTTTCTGCAATTGGCAGAAAATCAAGTATTTTATGTTAAAAATATTAACGAAGAGTTTATGTAGTTTTTTAATGTCTGTAAGATTCAATCTGATATACTGTTTCGAAGTCGATCATTTTATATGCAACAATCTAATAATGTTAGTAACTGCAAACATTTTCAATATTATATTAAAAAATGTAATAATTATTATTCGACTAACAAATTCGTATTATTATTAAAACGAAAAATTCAAAAACCTTTGAAATTAAAACCGAGTAGCGTTATATGTATACAACAGTTACTTATAGAGTATGCCAGTTTTATACTGCCAAATTTTGTTAACATATTCCATGTACAAAAATAAGAAAAAAATGTTATATTAACATAGGATTTTAAACATTTTATTAAAAAGTTGTAACAAAAATATGCAATGATAATGGACTACTTTGTTTCTCGATGCCACATACAGTGTATCCCAGCTTTGTAGGTAAAACTTTATCAGCATATTCTATAAATAAAAATGATAAAAATATCTTATATAAACATAGGCTCTTAAATGCTTCATCGAAAGAGTATAAGAAATATACGAAATAATAATACTACATACGAATAACTTGATTTTCATACTTTTTGTAATAACTTTTAATGATGCGTTCAAGAGCCTACGTTTATATAAGCATCTTTTTTTCTTTTTATTTATAATATATTCGAAAAGTTACATGAAAAAAGGTGGGACACTCTGTATGTGATTTCGGACAACTCACCAGTCCGTTGTCATTCGGTATTTTTGTTATAACTTTTTAATAAAATATTTGAATCTCTATGTTGATGTATCATTCTCTTTCTATTTTTACGAATAGAGTATGTTGATAAAGTTTGGCGGACACCCTGTATACGAAATTATTCAGTACATTGATCTTTATAATACTCAATACATACGTCAAGATCATTGAAATCTACATAATTAGATCTTATCTAGTATCTTGATTCTGCATAATTACCGAGCAGATACGGGCTCGCAAACGAGGTGAGCACGGAAGCTGCTCAGCGGGCAAATTGACGCCCATGCCTGATTTAGATACAAATCCAAATACATATACACATACAGGATAGATCGGAAGTCGTAATACAATAGAAAGAGGATTATTCTTTGTAAAAAAAATCATAAAGAATTTTTAATATAAAACCTTTTCGTCCGAGGCTCCGTTTTTGAAAATATTATGAGTATAACTAGGTATCGTGTTACTTTGTTACTCATTATTTCTCTTCGTGTTAGTTTCTCGAAATATTAATAGTGATATGTATTATCGTACCGCTGTAATCATGTCTAAGGTTTATATCAGCAAATTTATTTCAGTGAAATGTGCGACATTAGTATTAACTCGTATCTTAGTTTGTAACTACTTTATTCGTTAACTAGAAATTTTTGTCCATTTAATTTCCCTAAAAATTGTAAATAAATAAGACTGTTTCTGTAAATAATGTCACATCGTGTTTTATACATTAAAAATTATATTTAATCCAATTAATTTGTATCGTTAGAAAATATTTTTTAAATAATGCGGTAAAAATATACTCCGATCGAAATTTTATTTTAAACGGATATAATTATTTTTATACAGAATTTTTCTTGTATGTTGTATGATACAGAGAGTGATACGATTTAAGTAATGCAATAAGTTCTTTTTAATTGTTATTGTTCTGTAAAATCAAGTGTTAGAAATGTACTGTTTGAATCGTATCACTATTGATGTTTCTAAACATTATTACGAACAAAAATAAGCAGTAGTGGAATGACACAATAGTCAAGTTGTACATATTGTTCTATATGTATTTGACCAATCTTCAAATTTGATTTTCTTGTAAATGAAGCCTCGGATAAAAATTGTATACTATAATTGTTTTTTAATTTTATTTATAGAATAACTTCATTTTCGTTTGTAGTACGACTTCCGTCTCAACTTGTATACTTCTAACTTGTTAGAGTTCGTTGCTAGTACAAATGAAGAACGACCAGATCTTGATCAAACGAGAAGAATGTTTTTTGTCAAGGATCTAGCCGAGAGATTTAGTACAAAGCTTTTAACGTCGCTTTAGTCCTCATAAGTGCTGTGATTATGTTCGTGATACGCTGTATTGTTGCTGCGTCGAGAAAAATGTGTTTGATCGTGTCTTTCACACTTTCACCAAAAGAAGATTATTGCAAGATCATAGAACTTCCTAGGTGCAATGCTTTCACTAATTTTTAACGACAGTTACGTTGTGCTAACGAATAATAGGTGATCGCAAAAAAAGAAATAATAAAGAGAAGAAAAAAAGTACGCGAATATTATTAAAAAGGACTTTGCAAAGTTCTAATGAAAGACGATATTCGATTGCAGCTAAATGCAATTAAATGTATTTGTTCGTTTAAAAAAATTTTTTGTTGCGAGTTAACCCTTTACAATCGAAATTGTATGTATTTGCAAAGGATGATTATGAAAGTCGACATTATGAAAATCTTGGTAACAGTATATGAATTATAAGGTTAATATACGGTTTTATTATAAACAGATCATATGTTACTTTTAGACTGTTTGTTCCATTACCCTATAATAGTCTCATTACAATATATAAGTCATAACAGTGTACAATAAACAGGTGAAAAAGAGCTATGAATCTAATTATAAGATAGAAATTTGATATAATGTAAAGTTATACAGGTGCATAACTAAGGTTATAATACGTTGTATTCTACGTGGGTTTTTGTGACCTATGATGTTTATTAAAGGTAAATCTTTCACGAAGCAACAAATATATGTTTCGATTCAATTTACAGTAAATTGCGTCAGAAAAGCGAAGCGAAAGTATATTATAGTTGTATCACAATTGCAGCTTTTTATGATTAAGCATTACGATATCATTTTTGAACCTGGTTTCGAACGTTTGTCTTACGAAAGATATTATTTGTTTAAATATTGTCGAATGTATTCCTCGATACGAGGAATTTATTTATTTATTGCCGCTATTTAACGTGTGTATGCAAGAGTTTCATGATATTTGTAGAATTTAAATGTGAAGAGCGCAGAATTTTGTAGATTAAATCAAAGTTGCGAATGAGATTATTCAGTGTTAGTTTCGAAATTTACTTACAGAGTTAGATTTTAAAGATTGTTATAAGGCAGACGTTGAAACCGTTACTGTAACAATGTTCATATTTTTGAATTTAATTTAACCGTATTATACGTTATCATTATTTCTGTATTATTAGCCTTTTTTACTGCCTCTTAATTTCCCGTTCTGTAATTAATATATCATAATCATTATAATTTAAGTTGCAATGAAGCGTTGTCTAAAATTTTCAAATTTTCACTTCCGAGTGTAGGTCGCTAATGTTCTCCGGTATTAAACAAATAAAAATAGTTTGTAATTAACAGAATATTACATTTCAATGTGTATTTGAAAAAGAGAATTACTGATGTTTATAACTTAATATTCTTTGAATTTTATTTTAGCGAGCAGAGTTGCTTATTTACGTACTAAATCATGTATTATGACATCATGTAGTAATAATGTTTAGTTGTTCATTTAAAAGTAAATACATATTTATTATTTAAAGTCAAAACTTATAGTGTTTCAAGCGGTGTTTATTTTTATGATCGCCTAGAAAGGAAATATATTTTTATCAGGGACAGTATAATCAGATTTTTATTTGAAATTACAACTCGATTTGCTGATGTTAATAGTTTAGCTTTCGAGTATAAATTATGACCTCTGAAAAAGTTACATATTCTTACCATTTTGTTAGCATTTCAATTTATTTCAGTTGAAATCTTGAACTTGTCAGCAACCTGAAATGTGAATATGGACATTATAAACTCCGCGACAAAATTAACCACTGTATAAAATGATATAAACCTGTATTGTACGGTAAAATTTTTCCTTTGTGTATACAAAGTAGTAATGTTCGCCTCAGGAAATGTTTTTGCTTGAGTTGTCTTCTATCATTCTAATGATTATAGTAACAAAAATTATATATAGGAAAATCGCATTATCAACTGCAATAAGTTTTGTTAGAGACTACATCTGTTTTCCCAAGTATTCTATGAGAAATCATTATACTGCAACCGCTCATGTGTCCCTTTTGTAAATTCATTTTTTCTGTCCTGTACTCATGAAAATAATAATTTAAACAGTTTTGGACATTCTCATATGTGCACGTTTACTCATAAATTCTAAGTATAATTCTGTGATGATTCTTTAATAGTTTTTTTTAGCATTTTAGACTTTCTTACGTGTTCGTAATTCTTTATAATCTTTCGTGCTGTTCTAACTGCCATATCAACTTCCACTGCTATTTTGTCTCATAGTCAATGTAGAATTGGATGCATGTTTTAAAATCGCACGATTGTCTCGAAAAGATGTCAACTTTGAATGACCATCGAGATATTTTTTTAAGTAATTTATAGTTTCCTGGATAATCAAAATACCATGAAATCTCATTTCAACTACTCATTCACGTATACAAATGTACAAGGCAAACCGTGCCAAAACCAACTTTTTGTCAGAGAAACAAAGTTTCGTAAAATGGGCCAAAACCTCCAGAGAAATTATCAAGAGTCTCGTAAGGTAGCTAACGGCTTCTAACCTCAAATCCGTGATGATTACAGCGTTTTAGAAAATTTCTCGATGTCTGCAGAGTCGTTTGAATTCGAACAATTTTGGAAAAAAACACACTCCCGCTTCTCCACTCTCCCACATCACGCAGAAATGAACCTAGAGAAAACTGCGAGAGGATTCTAAAAATAGAGGCTCCGAGCTTTGAAATGAGTGCAGAATGATCGTTGTACAATGTTTTGTTACGAAACTGTCACATTTTAAAAATCAGCATTTTTTCGGTGAAAATTTAGTGTTCCCTAAATTGTGTACGTCAGTGTATTATATTTTCTACTGTAATATTTAAAAGGTGTTTTCTTTACTTTACTATTACTTTTTATTAAATGAATTAATATTTACATAAAATTCCACAATATTTTGTTTCTAATATTAAAAAAATTCTGCTACAACTGAAATATTAAAGGTTTAATTAACAGTTACAGTAATTCGTTAATTTTGAAGGTGAGACAAGTCTATTTGGGTATAATATAGCTTTTATCTTTTTTTAACCAGCACTTTAAACACTATTCGATAATAAGCATACAATATCTAACAAACTGCAAAAAATTTGTCTATTAGTGTTTATCAGTAATTTTAAATTTATTAAAATGCAAACTCTTAAATATCTTGCAATAACAAAACATGGACTTGTCTCGCTGTCAGAATAAATCAATCATTTATTAAATTTCATTTAATTAATGTTTAATCAACAGCTACTTAAATTGAATGCAAATTATGCTTGCCTACGAATTCTTTACCGTGATTAATATTCTTATTATACATAATCTTGTGCATTGAGTCATGTGTCATTTTTTAAACAGTTTGAGTGAATTTCTCTGCCAATATTAACGTGTTCCTTTATAACTGGTGATAGTATAGTGGGCGCCTCATAATTCTGTTTTACAATCGTACTGTGATACCCAGTTTGGGAACAGTTTCTCAAAACTGAATTCACTGGATAGGGTATCACTTAAGGGGGGCAATACCTTTAGATAGATGAAAATAAGCTGATATTTGTGAATCTTTTTGCATAGGATATCTTTGTCTTGTATTTTTGAAATTTCAGGTACAATTTATTATAACTATTGCCTATTACAACATATTTTCTTTCTTTAAAAATATTTAAAAATGGCGAAATTATGATAGTCTTTCCTGGAAGTGTTTCGGCGCGTCTCGTGAAACAGCGTGACTTCTAGCTTTAGTTACATTGGTCTGGAACAAGTTTGCAAACGATGTTTCGATTATTAACATTCACAGTTAGTAGATGAACCTAAGAAATGTGAAAAATATGGAAAATTGAAGAGATGGCGCGCTTTTAAAGAAAAACTTTGAATTTTAGTGAAAATTTTCGCAATATTTTGCAATAAAAAAGGACTTTAATGTTAAATTTATTTCGTACATTTAGGTTCATATGTTAGGTAGTATTGTTGTGGATATGTGCAAAAAATTTGAACGCGATTGATAAACTAGTTTTTGAGTTATCAGTCACGCCAATTTTAAAAACGTAGTTTTGAGAAAAATGCGTTTAAAGTTTCGGTAAGTAAAACCTGAATAATTTCAATGATTTACCAACTAATCTGCGATTCCCGCGCCATATAATAATCCTTCGGCTTACTCGTAAAGTTGATTTTTCTCCATAAGCTCATTCTCCGTAAAAATACAAAATTTCAATCACAGCAATGGCATGATAATAACAAATCTGCTAAATAGCCCTCCGCACCGAGCGCGTGAATATCTGCGGCGCGATATCAGACATGAGTCGCGATAATCGGCCATAACATCAAAAGGGCTCTGTATTACGCTTTAAAATTTTGAAACTATATTTTTGAGATATTGCGCTAACATTTTATAGAAAAAAAAAATTTTGCAATTTTTTAATATTCTAAAGGTATTGCCCCCCTTAAAATAAATGCACTTAAAGATCGACGTTCGTAGAAAAGTATAACTTTATTACAGCCTATGACAAAACGATGAAAATGATTATAACAGTTAACGTGGTCGGAAAATCTAGGACTGCCTGCAGGACGAAAAAGTAGGGCTATTTAAGAATTTTGGGAACTTACTTTGAATAGTGGCTGTGGAGGTGGAAAAGAAAGGAGCGTTTCGGGAAGTGTACTATGAAATATGACTATGACAGCAGAAAGAAAGGAGAGTTGAAAGGTGAACTGTGAGTAAAGTTGGGAGTTGATGACGGATGAGAATAAACATTTGGTTAGGTTTAGAGTGACTAAAATTATACAGTGTATAACAGACGACAGTCGCTTGTGTAACCCTTTGCACTCCTTAATTTCTATTACCTACCAACTCCTTGATTTACAAAATAGATCAAAAAAGGGGTTCTCAATAAAATGTATTGCAACAGTGTGAAGTATGTGACAAATGCATTTTTCATTTATTATAAATAGTAAATACATGAAAACATATGTATTTGATCAATCTGTTTATCTGAATTATTTTTAAAATCCAAAAGAAATGTGATGTCGAGCCACACTCGAGATAGGAGCGCAAAGGGTTAATGTCGACCATTCCCAACACTCAATGGCCAACTACCATTCTGACACGATTGTATTTTCTTTTGCCTTTCGCTTCGTTGATTTTTAAGATTACATGAAAATATGAATTGATTTGTGAAACATTTTCAGTACGACTGACCGGCGGTCGATAATATATTCAGCCTAACTAATACTACTCGCATTTTTCTATACTTAAATTATGTACCTCAACAATGATTAACCCCTTGCACTATGACCTATTTGTCAGGTGCGTCAATCAGAACTAACTAAACACAGCTACAATATTAAAACAGACAAAGAATGTTGAAATGTTATGATAACATGGTATTATCTAATCATTGACTAGGCAAATTATAATAGGACTTGAACTCTAAATTGAAGCATATTCAAAATTCGAGTAAAATTGATCCCAACTGAAGTACCAGTGCGTCACGAGTCAGACTCGTCGAAATAGTGCAAGGGGTTAAAGAACAAAACTCTAAGACTCCTCCTAATACACTTTAATACTTCATATCGTTGGATTTCATCTATATTTATCGAGTATAAAAATACATTTTTTAGCATCTGTGATTATACAAAAAAAAAATTTTTTAAATTATGGTACTCCAAATCGAAGTTTAGCTCACATCGATTCCTTCCTAATATGTCCGACATTTTTCGTACAAAATAATGTATTTCTTTTAAAGTACTAATTATGTTAATTTTTGTTACATTCAACATTCTGTCTCGGAGGGTTTTATACCGAAAACAAATAATCACTCTGACGCGATTAATATTCATAGTTCTAAACAGAAATATTTTTTCCCACAGAACACTTTCAAATTTCAAGTAAACTGTCTTATAATTGCATGTACAACAGCTTGTTTTCGTTTCTCACTGAAATTCTTCAAATTAAAGCTTTGTGATAATACGTGGAACTGTACACAGTACTACCATTCAATGTAAACACTAACATCAGAAATAAAGAAAGGAAAAATGTTTAATAAAATACAATTTCCTATCATATTCTCGCATGTTTTATAATTTTGTTGACAGAGTTTATAAGTAACATACAACCTGACGGAGTGTTCTTAAATTTTTATTAATGCTAGCTGCGTCGTTAATGAAATCTTGGCAATATTTTCCTTCTGCAGTGACCCTGCAAAAAAGAAAAAATTTGTGTTCGGAACTAGAGTGTCAAACCAAGTATTTATTACAGATCAACTTCTACAAATCTGTACACTACTGCTGCTAAAATTGATAGGTAATAGTGGTTACATTATTGTAATCACAATGTAAAGCCTTAAACAATTTTTACGTCCGAAACCACAGTTTTATCTATTGCACTCTATTACACTTGAGCCTGTAAATCACAACACGAGGTACACTCAAGACAATTTAGAATTTCTCAAATCCTGAAATTCAACAAATTTGGAACTTTGGAGATTTGGAAATTTGAGAATTTAGGAGTTTAAGAATTTATGAAACTAGAAATTATTTTTTTTTCTTGAGTGTTGAAGGTCACATCCACCTTGTAGGTTATTAGTGACCGCGGTTGGGTTACCTAGTAGAGACAATCATTTCTAGAATGAACGATATAGGTAAATATCTTTTTGGAAACAGAACCTTTTTTACAGGAGTCAATTTCTCGTAAGACAGTCAGTGAATTTGGTAAGTTATGTTGTATCCTCTTCATATTATATTTGGGATAAGTTACCAATACGTATTCTATAGTATTTTGTGTGTCACAGATGTCACAAATATTTGGTTCTGAAAGTAGAAAATTGCAAATATAAGAATTTGGGTGTAAGAAGTGTGTAGATTTGATTATTGATGGATTTAGAAATGCGGAGATTTGGGACTACTGGGATTTGAGAATTTGAATACTTATGAATTTGGGATTTCGAAACTTGGAAATTTGTAAAATTGAAATATTTGTTTTTTGGAAGTTTGAAAATATAGAAATTTTGAAATTTCCAAATTTAGGAATTAAACAATTTTTAAATTATCAAGCTCTAGATCTCAAAAGAAGTCTACATTGTACCCGAGTGTACATTTATGCCATATTTCACTTTTTTATTACATTCATTAATTAAATTCAATTTGAATATACATTAGCTAATAAAATTGTCAAATATTTAAACGGAATATATTTAGTTTTAATTTCTTACAAAATTTTTTCTGTTATAACTTAATTATATTTAAGTAAATTTAAATTGTAGAAAATGTTTCTGAACTGATGAGCTGTAAGAAAGAAGCAGCAGGATAGAGGAGCCAAATTCTGTGCCCCGCAGTAAGACATGGTGTGATGTCCGGTTAGTATAAATTCCGCGGAACTTATGCGGATTTGGGGTAACACTAACTCTTTCCGCTCGAATTTTTTATTCATTCATATTACCAGCAACTGGAAGCATTTTCAATAGAAAAATCATATTCACATATAAGTAAACGATATACGCATTAAAAGAAAAGTCATTGTCTCATATCCATTTTCTTTATACTATGAACTGAGAATTATTTGCATTGTCTCCATAGCGGAGCCCTCGAATTTGAAGACAAATTTTAACTGGTTCCACTTCGGAGTCCTCAAGTTTGAAGACGAATTTTAAATGGCTCCGCTACGGAGCCCTCGAGTGCAAAGGGTTAATATACGTAATCAAAAATCGGCGTTACGTTGTAAAACAAAAATACTTTATTCAGTATCACTATTATTACAACGTCAAGTGTGTGTAGCAAAATGAGAAATGTCCCCAAGAACAGGGAAATAGGTTTCAAAAGGTAACCTTTAGGTTGTGACTAGGAAAATTCAGAACGATGAAACGGTGAAAAGTCTGGTGTGCATTATGTTGAAAGTTATTGACTAGTTGCAGATGATGGAATGGATGATGCATCTTAATCTACGGTAAATATTTGGGTGTATAACAATAGTTCTCGCTGGTTAAAATAACTTCAGTAATTCAATTGATGTTCTTTTAAAGTTTGGAGTTACATTTCCTTTTATCGATATAAATATTCCTATGAAACAAATATTAAATCTTTTCTCGGATATTATTAAAGGTAAAAATTTCTACATAGAGTCAGTGCACCTATGATCTTCAGAGATTAAGTATTGTTCCTCCATTACTATGTCCCTTCTCTGAACTTCCCTTTCTTTGAATATTGTGTCTCAATAACTATGCTAATAAGAAGTTAATATTTGATATAATATAATAATTTTTAATAGTAATAATATTAATAACAATTTAACGCTTAATTAACGTCATATTTTTATATCGTAACTGATATACGTGTAGGAGATATCTGACATGTTTTCATTAAATAAATAATAAATAATTCAAATATGTACATCAAAATCATCAGAAAATAATTATTACTAAAAACGAGTATGTTCAAAAATTTTTTAAATAATTGTGTTCAAGATACGCGTGTGTCTAATTGTAAGAGGCGAATGTTGCCAATTACGGGTTCATTGAAAAGTAAATGTGAATAAAGGAATTAGTTATAACTTAATTAATAATCCAATAAATTTTGTAATTATTCGAGGGGGATTATGTTTACAATCATTCGTGTGGCACAGTAACTGAATGCATCGAGCGAAAAATACCTCAGTTATTGTGCACAATGAATGACGATCCTTCTAAACTTGTTTCAGTTACTAAATTTATTGAAAATAAAAGCAGAAATTGAAATAATCACTCTTGCTACTGTTTTTTTTTTTCGTAATCTAAATGTGGTTTACTAATGTAATCTACATTTTTAGGTCATCGATTTTGATAAAATTTTTGGATATACTTTTGAATGACCCCCATGGAATTCTGTGCTGAAATTTTATTTGCATATACAACTTTCCATGGGCATTCCATTTCTGTTGTCAAAATTAACGGGTTTCTTATGGTTACGCTATCTTGTAGTATTTAATATAATGTAACAAGTGTAAATATTGACAAAAAGGGACACAGCTTCAATGATCTTGACATACACAGTATGTCTGAAAAGTAACGGAATTTTTAAATAAAAAAAAAGTATTAGTTATTTTGCCAAAATTAATTTTTTTTATTCAAAATACATCCCTTCCGCATCAATACACCGCTGGGCACGCTCAGGCAATGTTAACATAGATTTTTTTATATCGTTTTGCGGAATCGCTTCAATCACCCTTGTCACAGCTGCTTGGACTTGTGTAACAGTGTCATAAAACGTTCCTTGCATGGCTAATTTCAATTTTGGAAAAAGGAAGTAATCACATGGAGATAAGTCGGGCGAATATGGAGGATGTTGGAGCACACAGACTTGTTTTTTCGTCAAAAATTCACGAACAGTGACAGTTCTGTGACTTGGTGCATTATCATGCAACAGAAACTAACTTCCCGGCGCTCGATATTCGGGCCTCACACGAACAATTCTTTTCCACAAACGTTCCATAACACCCAGACAATATTCGCCATTAACATTTTGTCCCTGTGAAACGAATTCCCGAAGCATAATACCTTTAGAATCGTTTAGACTTTAGAAAAACCCAAAACCTGGCTTTGGGTTGTCTTCCAAAGTTTCACGACCGTCCTGGAATCGCTTATACTGCACGAACATACGTGTACGGGATAAACAATCGTCGCCATAAACATTTTTCATTCATTCAAATGTTTCTGTCAAAGTTTTACTGAGTGAGCTTTATCGAGCAGAATTTAATATTCGCTCTTTGCTCCATCGTGATTTTGTGACATGGTGACGAAAGGTTCTGTCGCTTTAAACGCTATAAGTTTACAATTTGTTGCTCGATGCTAATAATGATTGTTTTGTTTTTTAGGGGAGGAATACTGTTTTCAAATAGTATATGTATTGTTTTGATAGATGTTGTTAGTAGTGTTCCTTAAATTTAAAAAGTTCCGTTACTTTTCTGACATACTGTGTATGTATATTGCCGAAGTCGTTGCCTTAAGTAACTTTTCCTTATGACTTAATCATCGCTCGTTATTTATTACAAAGTTATTAACAAAAAAGTATTAATGTAAACTAAACATATTAATCTCAATTAACCAAACTCAACTTGTTAGTAAGTCTCATAATTCATGGTATTCACTCTCTGATATTTATTTTTAATGATATTATAAAATATGTTAAGTTAAGATAATAGTATTACACGATCTGAAATTCAAAATTGAAATCTGTTCACCTTGATGACCCCAAATACGAGACCGCTGCCAAACATCGAAGTCTTTCATTGTCAGATTAAGTACAAACCTTGACTTTTACAAATTTGTTATAGTTAATAACTTTTTAATGAACAATGTGCGACGATTAAGTTATAGGAAAAAGTGATGTCAAGGTAAAGATCATCGGGGCTGGGCCCTTTTATGTAATTATTTACGGTAACAAGTGATAGACAAGGTAAGTACACGGGAAAAGATGAAATTAATGTTTATTTTTTATGCAAATACTATCATATTCCTAGAAAATTATAAAACATAACGATTAACAATTACACAGTCGTAATTGTGATCTTATATTTTGCTCATCTTTCAGTACGAATGCTATGTTTTTCAATAGATTGACCTTTAAATTTACACAATTATTTTGCATTTACGAAAAAATTATTTGTTTGTATCTTTATGTGTATCATATGGCATCTAAACGGTTTGTAAAAAGATTTTAGTAGATTGAATAAGTTTTTTGATGTCATTTTGGTTTCGTTGCTATTTAGCAACATTGAAAAGTAACATAACAAATTAACGCATTTCACAAGATGTTTCTTGTACTCCAGTAGTAAGCATAAACTATGCCATATGGAAGAAATATATGTTTTTTTTAATAATATATTTTTAATATCTTATGTTATTTTTTGGAAAATATGTACACGTATTTAATGTATGAAGTGTTTCCGTTTGTCGTCGGAATCTCGGTGTTAAAAGTATTTTATTATGTGTCTTTTTATGCAGTAACCAAGAATTTAGGATTATTATAATAAAATAAAATCATATCATTACAAAACATATCATTACCTTTTATTTTGCAATTTCCAAATTTTTCAAATTTTTGAATTTCTATATTCTAAAATTCCTAAATTCTCAATTTCCCAAATTTTCTAGTTTCCCAATTCTTTGATTTCCGTATTTCCCAATTCCTAAATATCTAAATTGTCCAATTCCAAAATTACAAATTCTTTATACCTCAAAATTTCAAGATTACTAAATTTTTTATTTCTAGATTTACAAATTTTCAACCACCCAAATTTCCAGATTTATAAATTTAAAAAATTTCCAAATATTCATACTTCCAAATTCTCAGATTACGAAACTCTCAAATCTTCAAATTCTAAAATCAAAAATTTCCAAATTTTTAGTTTTTCTAGTTTCCAAGTTTGCAAGTTATGAAATCCCTAGGCTCTTTGATTCTTAAATTCCCACATTTCAGAATTCAGATCTCTAAATTTTTTAATTCTGATACTCGAAATCGATAATTTTTCAAACATGCAAATTTTTAAATATTAAAATGTTCAAATTCCCGAATTTAAAAATTTGAAATATTTAAATTTTCATATCCGCATATTTTTAAATTTCAAGTTTCTACATTTCCTAAGCTTGGCACTCTAAAAAAATTTGCTTTCCCGACTTTGCTTTTAATTTGATAAGCAGAAAGGGACTAATATTATTTAGATCATGGATTCACAAAGTACGGTTCGCATGCTAATTGCAGCCTACGGGCCAATTGTGCCTCACAAACCCTATACAGGGTGTTACCTGTAACGCTACTCACAATTTTTCTCCCACTTGCAGCCACCTTACAAAAAAAAATTGTGGAATAATATTTGTAGGGTATGAAGTGCACAATAAATGTTAGCAAAGCAAATTTCGAAAACAGTTTGTTTTCTTGGCAAAGTCAAGGTCACCTTGAGTTTTTTAAATAGGAATATACATTTTTTTTATTCATAGCTTTAGAGGGCATCGAGACGAATTCAAAACACATATTACATGATATTTTTACTAACATATTTTTCGATTTACAGAAGTGGAAATGTGAAGTACTTAGCTTTTGACATTGGTAGTGTAACCATTATTTGATTCCGAAGAGATTACTGATTGTAAATACAAGACTAGAATGTAAGAAAAATAGACTTTATTTAATTACATGTTCAAAATGAATTCCGCCTTCCATCAGGCAATATTCCGCTTTTTTACCTCGCATTTCCACTTCTGTAAATCGAGTAATATGTTAATAAAAATGTCATGTAATATATGTTTCGAATTCGTCTCAATGCCGTCTAAAGCTATAATAAAAAAAAATGTATGTTTCTATTTAAAAAACCCAAGGTGACCTTGACTTTGCCAAGAAAACAAACTGTTTTCGAAATTTGCTTTGCTGACATTTATTGTGCACTTCATACGCTACAAATATTGTTCTAACCTTTTTTTTGTAAGGTGGCTGCAAGTGGGAGAAAAATCGTGAGTAGCGTTACAGGTAACACCCTGCTTATACAGGGTGTTCGTCTACTGGTGGGCATAATTTCAGGGGGTGGTAGTTGGGGTGATACTGAACAACTTTTTCCTTTACTAAAATGTTGAATAAAGCTTAATTTTTGAATTATTAACGAAAAACACTGACCAATCAGATCGCGCGCAGACACGAGAGTGACAGCCTCGAGCCTGATGGCTGGGCGTGATCGTGAACAAGCACGTTTGCACCGTAACCGTGTAGTTGCAAATAGAAAACCGCTACATCAAAGTTAAAACAAATACTGAATAAAACAATCAAGAATAAGAACGAATTATGCATTATTTACAAATAGGGCATAAACCAATTATTTCTTATTAATTTAAACTAAGTGAATTGAATTTGTTCGATACTTATATTCGTTATTCGAAAGGGGATTCTTCCAAGAAAGGCTATTACGATGCTAAATGTATTTTCTGTGATCATTTATTTACTGAATTCACAGAAGATGGATTAAATGAAAAAGATTGTGTGTGACAGATAAGAACATTTATACATAAGACAAGAAAGACTATCATTATTATTTTCAAATATTGTTAGCTGCTCGCGATTACCTTGAGAGGTATTCGATCCTTGTAGGCGTTTTGCACGCGTATGCCGACAAAAAAGCAAGGAACTGTATTGAAGGACCACCCGAATACTGGAGAAAAATTCGAAGATATTCACTGATTGAAAATTCTATATTTAACTATAGTTGGCAAACGGTTTTCTACGAGTTACTAGGTGATGCTATGGTTTACTAAAAATGATTCTATGGGTTACTAAGTGCTTCTGCCTAGAGTGAACAAAACTATGGCTGATGTTACCTCGGCATAGACGTTCCCGGCGGGAGAGGAACGTTCTGATAGGTGCAAAAAATGTACAACTAAGGTACTGTTTTAACTGTGCCAGTCAGCTGTGTTAGTGGCACATGTCAGTAGATAGTCGAATTTTTGCGTTTCTTACTTTGCCTGTAACAGGTCTGTCGTTAGAAAAAGAAGGCAAGAAAGAAAAGGAACCATTTTCCTTTCTAAGGACAGGCCTGGTACATGCAACATGGGACACGCAAAAATACGACTACCTATTGGCATGTGCCACTAGCAGAGCTTACTGGCATAATATAAACGGTCCCTTATGGCAAGGAGGGGGCAAGTTTCCGCTCTTCTTAGGTTTTCCCATTCGCCGATTTTAGTAAATTATTCGATGCGTTTCGACCCTGGTCCGTGGCAAGCAATAAAGTCAAGAAGCGCGCTAACCTTGGTAAAACATGCTAGAAATAACGGGCTAGAAAGTTAGAAATACTAATACCTGGCAACCAAATGTGAACAATGAACGAAAAACTACAGTAAAGATCGCGGGTTTTTATGGCTTCATGAGTTTACGGCTGCCACGGAACGGTTTTCAAAATTCCCGAAGGAACCGGTTATTAATTATACCGAAAGCGACGGTCTTAAAACTAAAGAAAATATAAATCTATACAAATTACAAAACCTATGGCTAAATTAAATATGTACAAAGTTTAAAACCTATGGTAAGACTTAACAAATATGATGTCCAAGATTGAAAATGCGATGTTGATTTTGGAATATTCTTCATTCATTTAACATACTATTTTAAAGCTTAAAATTTTCAATGGTAACTTCTGCTGATGACTTCGTATTTGTATCTCCTTATTTTAGACTGTGGAGTAAAACGTGGAATGAAGTACAGATAACCCTCCTACAACACGGCATCTTATAACACGGTTTCGCTATAACACGATTCATAAATTGCGGGAACCCTTCTACAACACGGCATCCTATAACACGGTTTCGCTCTGACACGATAAGAAAATTGCAAAAACCTTTGTACAACACTATATTTCTACAGCCGCGGCGAGACTTGCCGTCTTAAAGATACAGTGTTGCAGAAAGTATTTCTTTTCATCTCCGTGGCCTGAAGACAAAAGTGTCTCACGCTGCTGATCGGCAGTCTGCGTCGAGTCACGGTGTGTTAAAAAATAATTTTTTCGTCTTTAAGACATTAAGTTTCAGTCCCAAGCCATGTCCGATAAAGATAAAAAAACAACGTTTAAGAGGAAATTTATTTCTTTAGAAGTAAAGATACAAATCTTGGATCGTCTTTTGAAAAGAGAAATTAATATAAATTTATGTAGAATTAAAAAAAATATTTGTTTTTAATAAGTTTTCGGAATGTAACCCTCCTTTTTGTACTGGCTCTGGGTCTCATACAACACGGTTTCACACAACACGGCATTTTCTAGGAACCTATCTACCGTGTTATAGGAGGATTACCTGTATATTAAAAATAGGAAGTAAAGTAGCAAAAACTGTTCTTTATTAAATATTGCTTAAAAGTTTTGTCCAAGAAATACAGTATTTGGCACTTAACAAGCACACTGGGATTACGTCGTGTCTCTTAACGAGAGAGGTAGGTGTTTTCAAAATTAATGACTGTTATCTCCTTCTGATTCGCACGTTTCTTAAGTGCTTCAGAAACAAAAGTGTAAATAAAAGATTGTGAAATAGCTAGTAAAAATTTCAGTTAAAAAATGGAAACAGTATCGAGAAGTGTTGGTAATGACTTCCACCTGCCATGAATAAATGAAGAAATTTGAAAATAGGCTTGTTTCTTATTTACAAATTTAATATATCTTAATAGGACTTATTTAGATTAATAAACATTTTAAAGTAATTTTAAGCTATAGAGCAAAAGTTGCCTAATATTAAGTGCAGTGATATTTTTCATTTGCTGTTTTTACAAGCTTAACAGTTAACATATTTTCAGTATGTATTATAAAATATAATTGCACGTTTTAATAAAAAGATTACATAATAGTAAGTTTTTTATGTATTATCAAACTATAAAAACATGAAATTTTCTTCCATTAGAATCATAATAATTTTAATGTGGGGAGACAAGTACTCTCGATATGGGATTATGTTTTATAAAATCTTGATTGTGGTTGTACTCTTCCTATTTTAGTGTTTCTTCTGTTTTCCTTTATTTGAAAATTTGTAGTGTACAAAACAATAATGTGTCTAGTGATTATTTTGCCGTTTCACAGCTGTGTTCTTATATTTCTTCCTCTTCACAGCTTTAGTAAGTAAGCTAAAATTTCCAGCATATTAATTCGTACATATTATCAAAATCAGATAATTTCTTAAAGTATTTATTTTTGTTTTTGTAAGTTTTTGTACTTTGAAGAGTAAGAAACGTGAAAAGAATTGTCCATTACGGTCTAAGTTTTCCACATCAAAAATGATGTTGTTAATAATTTCTCTTCGTAAGGGCGACCGTTAGTTAGGGGTAAATATCTTTTCATCTCTATTAATTTTTAATCCTACAACACAAGTTATAAAACGAAGCACAGTACATTTAGAACACAGAATTCATGCGGAAAACTTAGACCGTAATGGACAATTCTTTCCACGTTTCTTACTCTTCGAACTTGCCGTTCGGACCGCAGACCCCCGGCTATCGGTTTCGGCAGACAGAGTCAAACTTGCGGCACTTACCGCAACAATAAGACTATTTTTATGACTTACTACTCAAATCGAGACGTCTCTGCTGAAAATCAATAAATTTCTAAGCGTTATATCTCGAAAACTAATAAAAATCGGGTAAATACATTAAATCTTAATAAATTCGTCTTGAAAAGCACTATCGCGTAATCGAAAAGAAAAATATATAGTTCCATTTAAAAAACGAAACTTCACCATCATATCTTTTATATTAATAACATTAAAAAATTTTCGTTTACGCCAAAACATAGAGCCCCTTTTAGCCTACAATTTCCATAAAATCACTTTTTCGTGTCATCAATAGTTCATGAAATATCGCACTGTCACATTTAGGCGTGGACACACTGTATGTACAGACGGCAACTCACGAGTTGGCGCGTAAGGAGATCGACCGAAAGTAAAACAAGCTACTTCTGTCCTCACCGGCTGTCATTGTTTTTTGCCTAATTTATTGTGCGTAACCGCTCGAGCCAATTGTTCCTACCGTCGAAAATAGTCCATTTTTTCATTCTAACCAATTAGAGCCGCAGCTCTTCTAAACACCTGGTTCAGTCTCTTCACGCGCCAACTCGTCGTTTGATATGTATACGTATTATTAACAGCTTGATAAATAGCCGCTTTCTGAAGAAAGCCCGTTCAAACCTGATATCTGGTTACCTATAGATCTACTATAATTGGAGTTACTAGTTTTATGTTAAAGTTAATGGGAGAAATCACAAGTCGTTTAGCACTTGTTATCGTCGTTTCTGGACCTCAAAAGAAAATTAGATAAATAAATAACATTGACAAAAAGGGACTCAGTTCCAATGACTTTGACCTGGACGTATATTATTAAGGACAAGTTCTTAATCGTTGTTTATTGTTTACTAGAAAGTTATTGACCATAAAATATTTTTAAAAATCAAGATTTGTACGTAATTTCACAACGAAAATTTTCCGATTTTGGCAGCGATTTAGTATTTAAGGCCACATCTACTGGGGGTATATAACAGGTGAATTTATAAATCAAGCTGAAAAATTTCAATCATTTTGAATTTTAGGTCATATAATGTTATTCTAACCTAATCCAACTTAATATGTTTCACAGTAAAATTAAAAATGAATGTTAGACAATAAATACCATGAATTATAAAACATACTAGGTTGAGTTAGGTTAGTTTAGATTAAGTTATAAGGAATAATTATTCAA
Organism: Megachile lagopoda; assembly: GCA_036983795.1. Classification (NCBI taxonomy): domain Eukaryota; kingdom Metazoa; phylum Arthropoda; class Insecta; order Hymenoptera; family Megachilidae; genus Megachile; species Megachile lagopoda. The sequence goes on from CM072786.1 coordinate 863,342, forward strand.
GGCGATTGAGGACAATTGTTGATAAACAAAAATAAAAAAGTATACGTGTTCGTGATAATTGCAGGAATGCTAAAAAGTTATGACTAAATATAAGTTAAATATAAGCATAGGAAATGTTCCTTTGAATCAATTTGGTTTATTTTCATAGTTTGCTTCCTTAGTAACAATGAATTTTGTCAAATGTCAATTTTAAAATAACTTTTACCCAGAAAAAATATTTTGAATTTAAAAAAGAATTCGTTCTCCCAAACCATTACTGTAAATTGTGCGGGAGCTAACTATGTTATGAAGGTAATGTAGATTTATAATTACACTTATTTTTCGTGATTTTGTAATTGCAGGAAATGTGGGAAATAACGATAAAAACGTTAAAAAAATTTAAAATAGGTTTTATATTCAGAAGGCAATCTTCATTTTCGTGTAAACTATTTCTCACGTGTGTTTCTAAAATATTAATCTCAAAATTGTCCGATGGATATAATACACAGATATTCATAGAAGTGAACAGTAATTAGTATTCGATATCATGCCCTCCTCGTCAGTTTTGATATCTTTCAAATATGTTATCCAGGGCAACATTATGAACAAACTTGTCTTTATACATATTACCGTAGCTCGGTCATATTTACCGAAATCTTGACAAGCATATTTTCAATGTTACATATTGTATTTTAAATGGAATGTATACTCGGTCGCAAATCTGCTGGTTCTTTCTGTACAAAGCTTAAAAATTCAGAAATTTGGCGATTTGAGTAATTGAGAATTTGGAAATGTGAGGATATGTACATGCGGGAATTTGAGAATGTAGAATTTAAAAATGAAGGTATTGTAAATGTCAAATTTGGGAATGGGGGAATTTGAAAATTTCAGGATGGGAGAATTAGAAAATACAAAATTTGAAAATTTAGAACGTCTTTTACTGTATAAATATAAAACCGGAAATGTATTTTTGTTAAATAAGAATATCTAATACCGTATATCAACCGTCATCAAATGAATGACGTTTACGTCATTCAGCAGAAAACATTGCCGTAACAGCACAGGAACAGAGAAAATTTTCAAACTTAATTCTTTCGAAAACAGCCAAAAATTAAAAAATTCTGTTCCATATGTTTTTCGTATCTTTCCATAAGGAATTACTTGTATAAACTGCTAATTGTAAATTTTACTAAAATCGAAAGGGAATGGTCTAATAATACTTGCCACGAAATGTTAAAATAATAAAATTTGCCTGGTTCCAAGAAAGTATAAAAATAGATATTTTGTTATTTGTTTCAGGAGGCAGCCAATCGGTTGCTAGTTACGAAGATTTGAGTTCCAGTAGCTTTAGCTCGGCGAGCAGAGCTTCTTTGGATGCTAGAAGCTCGCCAACGCCTTCATATGGTGCTGAAAATATGATGGTTTTTCCTGGAGATAGCAGTGGATCCATTTGAGATTATTTAAGATGCGCAGCCTTATTTCCAAAATGGCTGCGTTGTCTCAGGTAAATTAAGATGCCGCAATTGCAGTGTCGCTTGTAAGCGATTCCGATCTTCTGGCACAAAATATACTTTGAAATATGCAATCGTTGAGGGTGTATAAAATCATCAGTGGCTTAGATGTGACGGAAGATCATTTTTATTATTTCTCAAATGGTACACTGTACTAGAATACTAAACGCGATATGGTAAAGTCGCAGAATTTTTATTTTCTTTCTTTCCTTAAGGATAATTAACACATGATAATCGATCGTTTTTAATTGTATCTTCGTATATTACGTAAAGTAGCTTTTTGGTAACCACCGAGTGACGAATGTAAGATATTCTACTTCCAGTGTAAACAATTGCATTTTATACTCTTTAAGCGTAAGCAATGCGTGAGATTCGAATGTTACTACTACATTTAGCTAAACTTGCTGTTTATTACGAAGCTTATGCGTTTTCTTATTTTATAATCGTTGCATTTCTTTTTTCAATCTCTATTATATTCCGTAGCCTTTTGTAAACACGAATTGGGAGAACACGAAGATATATTTGTGATTTTTCTGCGAATTTTTTAATTTAACGCTAGTGTACGAGGTGCAGTCATACCGTGTCCCTATGTACAGGAAGACCAGTTCTCTTCTTTAATAATAAGATTTTTCAACAAAATTATGTATGATACATTCATAATTGTAATAACTTGAAACACCTGATCAGCTGAAGTGTGTCATACGTTTCCGTAGAATAATTATATGCTAATTTTATGGTATGTAAGACGAATGATTATTGAAGTATAAAAAAAGCATGATAAATTTCAGAAGTATCATATTATTATAAATATCTAAATTACGGCGTGTGTTTTTGATAAATGAATTTATAATTCATTTGACTGATAAACGTTTTGTATAAAAATATTTCCATGCGATATGTATGACGAATTTTTTGATATTGACATAGAATAAAATAGCAAGATATTGAAATGGTTTCGTATGATGATTTGTGAGTAGAATACTAGTATGAATAAGTTAAAATATTTGTAATTTTAACTATTTTATCTCTATAGCAAACCACAATTATTAAAATTAGTTGAAGCAATTGTTATAAATCTAAATTGAACAGGAGACACAAACCAAACATTAATATATAGGGTGTATTTATATTTTACGTACGTAAATGGTATTAAAGATGGTCCAATTAATTACTGCATTATAATGATGCGATGTAAGTATTTATTATTCGAACGTTGTTTGTGATTTGAACTTATAAAACCTTTATACTTAATATTTTACGATTTTTATCCACAACTATCTGTAAAATCCAAACGCAACAGCGTCTCATTATGACTGTAATAATAGGAGTCTTATTATAACAAAAAACATTTGACTATTTTCAAAATTTATCACACAACTTTCGGAACACTTATCTATATCCTTTCCAATTTTATTCTATTACTGTTTGATCATGATGGAGCGTTTGTTATCAAAGAGGGACTGAATGACTGCTTCTCGTATCATCCGATGACCAATTTCCAAATACTGACGATGAAAACTTAAGATTTTGTACAAAAAAAGAAAAAAGAAAAGTAAGGAAAAAAAGCGAAAAAATCACTCGCAGTAGTGAATTAAGCAAAACAAGTTTTCTATTGGAATGTGTCGTAGTCGCATAGACATTATTACCTGAAAATTGTGAAATATAAGTGGTGCTGTTTGTTGGGTAGAATTTATACCGTGTTGTATCACAATGCACTACGGTTTATCTGTTTTAATGGACAAATTATTTCAGTTTTTCTTATTGTTCTATTTTAAGACAATTCAAAGACAGTTGTAAACAATACTTTGTTTTCTAACTTCTTTATCTATAAGTCCTCTATAAATCCTTTTACGTCTGCCCGAGCCTGTACCTTCCTAAACACAGAAGTGCACGCACATGGAAATGAGACCTCAGACTAAGTTTCGAGCAGAGTTTTGAGCATGTCAGATATCGGTCTTTCACTTGCACACAACTTTTCTCTTTCAGATAAATTGACAGAATGCTATCTTTCCGCTTTTGTATCTGTTTTCGGTTCCGATCGTGATCATTTAAGTGTACAGTTTGTATAGTCAAATGACCTTTAATGATGTGGAACTGCATTAACACTAAAACTACTGATAGATAAGATGAAGCTATTTCCATCAAAACCAGTCAAAATGACTGGTCTTTAAAAAATACCTAAGAAAAGAATAGAATTCTGAAGTAGAATATTTTTATATTCGATTTATTACTTTTTTACAAAAGGAATTCTATGTTATGTAGTACATTTCTGGTATGATTAACTGGGACCATGATTTCTAAACGAGGGTTGGCACATTTTATCATTTACACATCAATAAGAATAATAATTATAATAAAGAATATACACTTCGATAACAAAAATATTAAAATAAATTTCTATTTCAAAGTTTAGTCATTCTTATAGTATAAAGTAAATTATTAATTATGAAAAGTTATAATCTGATGCCTTTTTTACAAATGTAGTTCTTTTTCTGAGTGTATTTTCCACATACATACTTTCTACCGATATTACAAACAGTGGTAGTTCTATTAATTATTACAGTACTATTATTTGACACCATTTGTGTGAACAAAGAGAGCTCTGTCAAGTTCTGTGATTTTATATTTTGATAACAAAACATTCCTAACAACATAATCACCATCATATTAAATAATACATAGTAAAAATTTAAAAAACACGTGAAAAGTTTCACAAAACGAGGAAATCGGCTAATTTGAGTTTGGTAAACAGATTGCTCGACCTTTTCACCAATCCAAGTTTAACAAGTATCGGCCATTTTGACTAGTATTGTTGTAAGTAGCCATAACACAAAACTACTTTAACTTCGAATAAGTAATAAAACATTATTATTCTTCTTCCTTTATTTATTGCTGTAAAAATCATTACATTAGTGCAGAAAAAATGTAAGACGAAGTAGGAATTTGAAACTAAAATTGTAAAACCAGTCATTTTGGTTGGTGTGATAGTTTTAGTATTAAACATAACTGCCGCAACTTTTGTCACGTCTGCTTACTGTACAAGTATGTTCGGTTTATTTCGATACACTTAAATATATTGCAAAATGTGAATATTACAGTATGTTTCAGACGAAAATTTTATGATATCAAAGATGACTTACCATTTTGTATATTTGACCTTACAATGATCCAGTGAAGTTGATATTAAAATTTTTAAATGGAACGACATCTTTGTTTAAACGGATTGATTTTTTGTCTAGAAAGGTGCTAAGGTGATATAAAAAAATGAACAATTTGTGATATTTTAAATTTAAAAATTACGATATGTCGTAGACAAATTTGAAATATATAAACTGTTGATTTTGTCACATTGTATTCTATTACTTTTTGACACAGTACCTTCCAAAGAGTTCATCTATACAAAAAAGGTATGTCATTTCTTTTAAAAATTTTAATATGACCTTCGTACAGCGCTACAGTGTCATCATAAGGTTAAACTGACATATCCATATCTCTTCATACCAAGCAACTTTCGTCTGAAACATTTTCTTGTTTCACATTTTTTGGAATATTTGAATGTGTTTACCGTGCATGTGCTATGTCTGAAAAATAATGGAATTCATCACGCTTCTCGAAAATTGACGACATTGTATAAACATCGTGAGTAAAATGACGATCAGATATTGATCATCTACATAAACCCGAAGATGGCCAAGTTTAAACAGTTATAATTTCTGCAAAACGTAATTGTACCAATATCGTTGAAAAATCGTTTGAAAACACAGAATCTGTATTATTAGATTTCTTTTACGATATCAGTTGCAATGTTTCTAATACTTAGCAATACAAAGAGGGCTTTTATAATTTGAACAAATTTTATTCATTTTTGCAACACCCTATAAGATCAACAAATTCTGTTAAACAATTAACATTAATATTGATCGAACATGATTACTTTCCAGTGTAAAAACAAAAGTGTTTGTTTTCTGTACAATATTTTTGACCGAATTATTCAAATATTTTCTTTGAAAGGAAAATTTTTTTCTTGCCTTCAATTTCTTCTAAAAAGCAAACAGATCGTCACAGAACGTGTCTAATAATAAATGTACCTAACGAATTTATGTACAAATCAAAATTTTACGAACGAATTTTTTTAACTAAACTTTCTAATTGTCAAGTTAAGCTTTCATAAATAAATTTTGTAGACGAATACATTTTATGGGTAGTTTTGCAAATGACCAATTTTCTAAAATTTGTTTTTGTTTATCCGACTGTTTTATTGATTTATTCTCTAAATAACATATTTTTATTATACGCGGTCTAATCATTTTTTGAGGGAGGTACTGAGTATCTACACATTATTTGAAAAAAAAAATATAAAACTGTAGAAGATATCTTTCCTTCGTTCATTACACTAATACAGAATTTTGTAGAAAAAAAATTCAAAAGTCGGTTTCATTGGTTCTCTGAAGAATTGAATTCAAGGTATTTGAAAAATTAATCAAAGATTTATTAAAAATTGTAGGCTAAAAGTTATTTTAAGCTTTTTTTTATGTATTGTGTTTAAAGCTGTCCGGCACTCGTTAATGTTAGAGCGCAATTTTTTGCGAATAGATAACTTTAAATGTAATAAAGGTAATAGGTAAAAAACTGTCACAGTAAATTCAGTTGGTCCTCAATTTGAACGACCATTTACTTAAAAATTTGTTGAAGAAAATGGTATTGTGGTTATTCTGTATCTACATGCAGCGAGTTGAAGAAAAAATAGAACTGCAATTTCAATTCTTTGCACTCGAAGGCACTTTTGCTGTTGACAGATAGAATGTTAAAATTTTCTAGTTGAACAGTTTGATCAATTCTTTTGAGGTTATAATTTTTCTATTATTAGTTACCATTATTACCTGTTTCACTATGTGTACACGTAAAACTCTATAGGTTTAGTTAAAAAATATTTATTTCAAATGTATTAATCCAAATGGTGAATGTGAGTCACATTTCGTGTGCAAAAAGTGATAGCATGTCTCCGAATACATCTGGTATATCGAAATATTAATCAAATAAAACAAATAAGAAATATCTTCAAATGCAAAGAATAACCATTTCTATCACTTATATAATTTACAAGTTGCGTGATAATTTTTTCATTCTTTAGAATCCGAGAAAACGATTTTTGCTTCAAAGTCGAATAATACGATTAAAAAATATTCCACAAAAAAGTATTTGTTTTACATAGGAAAGTAGTTGCTCTTGACCGATATAAATGCAACTTGCATAAATAATTTTGAAGTCTCGGAGTATTATAATATTGAACACAAATTGTCAAGTGTTCTTTGTATCGCTATAATTTCATCGAGAACTAATATGCAGCTGAAATCTTGAAAATTCGTTTAAAAATACAGATACAATGCTTTTACATGATTTTTCAAAAATGCCAATACGACTTTTTTTTACAAAAGTTGTCACCGTTTGAACTTGACTCCAATTCCCCGGCTTTATGCAGGTAATCTTTTAATTATCTGCCGATTTATTTTTTCAGACACATTAGCTAGCACTATCCACTGCTACAACGTTAAAACAGATAAAGAAAGTTAAAATATGTAAATTTTGCATTCCACGATTCTTGACTATGCAAATTACATTTGGACTTAAACTTGAAATCGAAGCACATAAAAAATTCCAGTAAGATTTATCACATTTTAACCGTGAGTGCGTTACGAGTCAGACTTATCAAAATATAGCAAGACTAACTTTATGCAGCGTATAGATGATGGGATCATATGGATACAGCCATGATAGTAGCCATCTCAATTTCATCCAGACACCTTAACCTTAGATTTACGGACGTTTAATGGTCACTTATATTTAAATTGAAACAAAACTATAAAAATAACCAAATAATAGATACTACGTAAACCAGCTTATACAATGATTTTCTATCTCGATGAAAATTAATATACATTTTGACAAAAGTTCCTTAAAAATTTGCGTAATTTAAAATAAGAAATGTACGATCCGTCATCTTGACGGGTAAGCCTTGTGTTAATTACTGTGCTGTATTTAGCATCCGCTGTTTTCACTCTTGTCTGCGATTTCCAAATTTCTTGGTTCCATTGTTACTAGGACCTTAACCTCTACATTCTTTGGTTTTGACGGATTCTTCCCGGTCTTTTCAAGGTCCCCGTTTGATCACTACCTTCTTATTTCTTACTGCTCATATTTACTAGTATCATTTCCGTTATGATCCTCTCTCACAATAGTACTTGATCGTACCCACCGAGATCGTCACTCGTCTCGCACAATTCTTGTTATTGCTCAGTTTGTAAAGGCCGTCAATTTTTCCGTAAATACACGTGACTTCAGAATTACGGATCTGCAATTACGATGGTTAGATATGGTCATCAAACGCTTAATGACCTCCCACGTCTTCATAGTCGTGCTTGTATTCATAGTTTGAATGCATAGTTACATTCATAGATATCTAATGACTTGAGTACAAGGCCTTGTGATCACTAACTTAGTTGAAAGTTTGCATACTGGTAAATTTCATCTTGTCTCTGAAAATGTTTCATACCTGCAAATAGTCAATAGTTTTTTTATATCTATTTAAATCAACATTTTTATATCAAAGTTTCTATATGATGGTTTTTTCGTTACAGCAAAATATTTATTATATTATACATATAATAATTATATTATAACATACTAAACATACTACACTATTGCATATACACCATTGCTTTGATTTCCAATAATTCTTAAGGAACTAATTTTTGTCTTCGATTTATTTTTTCTAGTTGATTAGATTTTACACGTAAAAATTCATATTAAATTTCAAATAAAATGTTAACTGTATTTGTTATCTAAAAGACAGAAAAATGGAACCATCACTATCTTATATAAATAAAACTATTTCCCTAATAATGTACATCACCGTAGTGAAGTATTGCGGTTTACTATTGGAGTATCTACACAAAAGTTTTCAGAAATATTTTTTCTACACAGAAAACAATTGCTGTATGTTAGTCACTGTTTTTATGCAATATACTAGACGCTTCTGTTATTTACCTTTTGCTTGTTTTTACAAGTACTACTGTTGCGTGTAATAACAATTGTGAGTACTCTATCGTTATCTTTTCATTTGATGACATAAATGATTCTGGAATATTGATGGAGAACTTATGTTATTCTGCAGAAAATTTTCATTTGTTATGGTAAATATTCTCGTATGTATTTGTAATTTTTGCATTTCCTTTCCTTGTGTAAGTCTTTTCTTGCGTGATAAATATTACTTCCATGTCCTTTATACAGCAAACAAAATCAATATTTTTAGTAAATAAAGTCATTTAAGATTCAATGTATTTTCGTGCATTTTTCACACATAAAATCTAATTAACTGGAATATATAAATCGAACACAAAAAAGATTGACTCTTGAGGATTTGAACCCTGAACTTAATATGGAAGTTTAGTATGTTGCTAAATGCTTGAACTAAAGTTATGTTTTACTGCAACGAAAAAACTTTGATTACAAATATTTAGTATCTATTACTATAGTGTTCTCTTACTCTATTACTATAGCGAAGCTTTTCTTTATTAATGGTGAGACCTTCCTTTAGTAGAATGGTATATAAAGCTTCATCTAAGTTGGCGATCCAAGGGCTCTTCACTTTTCTTGTAGATTTATTGTCGCATAAATAATAATCTTTAGTTGTCCTTTATTAGGTTCCTGTTTTATTCTGCCTTATATATTTTAGATTCTAAAGGAAGGGAGGTGATTTGGTCTCGAATTTAATATGGTATCAACTGTCAAATTGGTTACATGATATTTGTTAGTACATATTACGATTCGTGAGTTCACCAATGATATGTTTGTTTATAGAAAACTGTAGTTTTATTAAAAGTGAGAAATGGTAAATCATTGATGTGTCATTTATAATTGATTGTAATAAATAGTATAATCAATTTATAATTCTGATCAGCAACGTATTTTTGATCTTGTATAAAAGTACTTTAGAACGATAAGAAGAATTTTTTATCATAATCCATAGTTTTACTTCTCTGATAAAAAATTAGTATTAAAGTATCGAATCAAAATTAATAGTACAAATGTATTTTAAATTAAAACACCGATGTAAGCTTAATCCTGCAGTAGGGTGCCAAAATCTACACAATCTTGTATCAAAGCGTTATACCAATACTAGCGTATTTCATACCACAATGCTATGTCAAATTTCACACTTTATTGAACTTCTAACAGCAAGTGTTAGCAGTAAAGTGATTTTATACGTTATTAGTATACATTAATAATACCAATGTACGTAGAAAGGGGAACTTAAACAAATATCCATATAACAGAATGCTAACAGAATTAGAACGTGATAAGCCACATACTTTCCATTGTCAAATAATTTTTTCCATTTATTTCCTGCTTTCTATTGAATCGTTTCACAAGTTCAATTATTAAGTATGTCATAAACTCAAAAGTACAAAGAGATTGTAGAATCCATGGAAACAGATAACCGGAAGTTGCATTATTTTCGAGGCCAGTGCTGCGTGGAGAGGGAACATGAAACATTGGAAGGTTTGATGAAAAGTGAAAATGCGTGGGTTTGTGGAAATTTCGAATTCGTATTCTTGTTTTATCACGATTTCGATGTATTTTCGATATGTTATATGTACGCGAGTGCGCGCGTGTATGTATGTGCGTGTATGCGTGTGAACATCCGATGTTTTCCGAGGATCTCCACGGGGTACAGGATTAAAAAAGACGGTAAAGCGGCGTATGCATATATTTTTATACCTTTTACTTTCTAATCTTTCATTTTTCTAGGGTTTAAGTGAGTTTGCAAGCTCCGACATGTAATGCACATTAGCAAGTTATACGATGATCGTGATTAATTAGTTTATTACGAACATATGTCGTGTATTAATCCAGGTAACATAAACTTACTGTTAAGAAACGAAATGAACAATCGAATTATCTGGTATGAAGATTTTAAGATAATCGTTCAGGCATTCTCATATTGAGTTTCGTTCGAACTTTCTGTGATTCATAGTCTATTATCGTGCAACCTTTTGTACTTGAAATTTGTTTATCTTCTTGATTGGACACATTATAAAAATTCTGGCGGTTATTGATTGTTTACCTGTTTTAGAGGCGTAGAAGATTTAAACATTATCGATTTGTAAATCGAGTGTTGCTAGTTGTTTTCTTTTCTAAATAAATTCTCATCTTTTTTAACATTACATAAGATAACCCTTCCGCTTATAATCTATTTGAAAATAGATTGTAATTTTTTGTCTCATTTTCTCATTTATACCTTGATTTTTAGAACGGTTTCCCTTTCCCTCTTTTTAATATTATAGGTAGGTTAAAATACAATAATGGCGCTCATTCAAACAATGATTTACGATGAAGTACAAGATTGACATAAACTATTTCTTGTACGTTTGCATTCACAAATTTTTTCTTCTATACATAGAAAATGCTTATAATCACTGTTGCCCGTAATGGTGAGTAATATAATTTAAAATATTATTTCTTAACGTGTTTCATTACTTAAACGTAAAATTACCAATAACGATGTGTCTTGTTTAAACTAAAGTCAAATTTTTTTCAGGTACTCACAAGGGACATCACCCAAACGTTACATGTCGACTTCGATGAAATTTTTATGTGTTATAAAATTTGCTATCAAATGCTAATAATATCGCAGAAAATTGTACAATAGTTGAATCTGTTTCTTTAATGCATTTAAATATTGGCGAAATTGATGCGGAGAATAGGACACGATGCGACAGGTTGATGCAGCAATATTCAGATTGTGTTTCGTCTTCAATGAGTACTCTCGGTCGAACAGAAACTGTAAAAATGGAAATTCGATGTACAACTGACGTGCCGGTTGTTTATAATCCTTATCGCCTGGCGGAAATTGAAAGAGGCATAGTTCGGGAAATGATTACAGAATTACTCAACAACGAAATTATTCGAGAGTCGATATCACCATATGCTAGTCCGATTGTTCTTGTCAAAAAGAAAACTAATGATTTTCGATTGTGTGTTGACTACCAACGATTAAACTCGATTACGGTCAAAGATCGATATCCGTTACCTTTAATTGAAGATCAAATTGATAAACTGGGAGGGTTTAAATATTTTACTACGTTGGATTTGGCATCAGAAAATCATCAAGTACTTATGCATGAAAATTCTATTGAGAAAATGGCGTTTGTAACTCCAGATGGACATTATGAGTATTTAAGAATGCCGTTTGGATTAACAAATGCACCAGCGGTCTTTCAGAGACTAATTAATACAGTGCTCGGTCAATTAAAGAGTCAAATTGCATTTCCATATATTGATGATATTATTATACCTTCCACTACAGTAGAAGAAGGGCTGGAGAGACTTAAATTGATATTGAACAAATTACGGGAAAATTTTCACAAAAATTGGTCAATATTTTAAACAAATAAATTTAAAAAAAAATGGCTATATAGAAAAATTTTCCATTCAAAAACACACAAATCCCATTTAGAATTTTTCGCCTACGCCTAATAGTTCCTGAGATATTCAAGAAAATAGGTTTTGCGACCGCAACTTTGGGGGCTATTTTCACCCCTTCAGCATGGACGATTGCCGCTAAAAAAAAAATACGTGTCAAATATTTTTTTGTGTTCTATATCATACTCAAAGCGCATAAAAATTGGCGTGTGTCGATTGGGTAATGTCCCTTGTCAGTATTTGTCATTCGAGCCCGCCAGGGACGTAGGCGTAAGTCAGTGATGTCTCGACAGCAGATGCACGTCTCATCTATGCAAGGACGGTCGAATGCTGACAAACTCCACACGAAGTGACATCAGGTTAGCCAACAACGCAACCCGTACAGTAGATGCTAAAGGAAACTATTCACGAGTGTTAATAATAAAACTAAAAGCATTCGACTGGAAAGTACGGTGCATGTTCCGAATCTGAGAACCACCTTATCATCTGTATCTAACAAATCATCTGGCGTTGATGAATAGAGTAAACATCATTTTCAAATATTATTTGATGCCTTTCATATAGTAGTATTTAGTCAACATCACCTGATATAGGGTTTTGTAAAAAATTTAAGTAAATTTTCCCACTTAAATTGTTTGGTAAATAATACATCCCAATTAATATTTCTTCGGTGATACTTGCTCAAACATTTATACTAAATTGTTCCTGAAGCGATGTTTGTCTTTCTACATGGAGGTCTCGGATTTATCAAACTAATAGTATAAACTAGCTTACCTATGACACCTTGTTGTTCAGGTCATAGGTTGCCAATCAGAAAAATTTAAAAGGCTATGACTCTATCTCAGCGAGTTCTATATGTGTGCAAAATATCGAGTTTCTACCTTTTACCCTTTTCGAGATTGAAAGTAGTAACGGACAGACATAGCGTATCATATATATAGATTGTGAAATTTAGTGATAGCTTTGTGAGAAAATTTCGATTCATCTTAAGTAGAAATGTTTGTCCAGAGCGTTAAGGTTTCATAATGTTTCCCATATGGACAGATTAAGTCCAGGTACAATAGTCCTAATGCTGCTAGTAAGATCAGCATTAATTGCTTTCAGAATTTGTCCATCAACCGCAACAATATACGTATGTTGCATCATGTACTTCAGATAAAGATAAGGAGAAATGGAGAGAAGAAAAGAAGAAAGGAGGTGGATAATGGACAGGAAAGAAAAAGAAAGGAAGGGGAGGATGAAAGAAAAGAAAAATAGGCCATCAGCGTTGATGCTGCTGGCGCATCAGCTGACGCATGGATCTATAAGCGCAGGAAAAGTAAGAAAAAAAGGAAAGAGAAGGATAAAAATATCAGCTGTGCTGACGTTGTCGTTGCACTAGACGGACGTGCATGTTCGGCCGCAAATAAATACTGTGTTGTGTCTGTGAACCTCGCGGTTTTCTTTCAATCCCAAGCGTATTGGAACGCTTTCTAGGGGGTAACATGTGCCCAACCACATCTATGACAAAATAAAAATGTCTGCGGCTGGGTGCATTCCTTTCGAACATGACTATACGTCCGATAATAAAAATACATTCTGGCCAGTATTGGTTTGGACTTACGTTTGAGTATATGTATAATAATTGGCACTGACCTTTCGCTTGTTGCTATCCTGGAGGAAGAGGTGTGAAGGTTCTAGATCTTTAGAACCTCTTCCATCATTTGACATAAGCGCTTTTCTTCTGGCACAGAGGAGTTCTTCTAAATATTTTTTCGTTAATTTTGAGCGTAAAATTAATTTATTGTCACGAAATGATACATTATTACTTCTTATTATTTTATTATTATGTTAGACTATTTATTTATGAAATATTATATCGCTTAGATGGTGACAATTTTGATAAGTACAACTTTGTAGTTGCTTCTAGTTCACAGCCGCTCCCTCTAACAATTCGTCGTTTATCATTCTTAGTTACTAGTGAATTGTGTCCTTTCAGTTCTAATGCTCGTGACTTTTTTGGTATGTGTGTGACTCGAGGAAACCACGCAGAAAAGAATTACACATTAAAAGGTCAAGTGACTGAGGAAACCGAGGAAGCTTTGAAATGTGGCGATCAGGAACATAGCTCAGTCATTGAGGTTCCTGCAGTATGAGTTGTGACCTCATCTTGTTGAATCCACACATTTGGTCTGATAATCTGTTCCCTCTGTAGACTTTCAAACAGATTAAACATTTATTTATTGAACAAATTAAATTATAAGAGAAACGACACACGTTCTTTTCCAATGAACAGGATAACATAAACTAACTGAAAAATAAATAAATGCTCATAGCAATGAATACACAACGACAACTTGACACCACTTGCCACCCCAATTCACTCCGTTCACACTTATTCCAATCACTAACGGGTGATTCTATTAACACTCTACAAATAAATGCCTACACCTCCGTAGTTTTTATTACAAGAAATGTTTAATATGTCGATGTACTGGACCAAGTTCTCAGTACTAATGATTTCATTCTCTTAAAAAAAATACGGACTAATGGCACCAAATTTACCAATAGCACACCAAACTGTCTTTTTCAAGCAGTGCAACAGCATTTCATGTACTTCACGGTAATTTTATAAGAAAGCTCCCTATGTCGCTTCATGTGAACCATGAATTTGTCGCTGTTGTGCGATGCTGCGCAATAGCGTAGTGAGGTTTACTGATGACGTACCATTACAAACTCTTCCAACTTCTATTAGAGGAGAATGGTACAGAAAAGTCGATAACTTTTCCGGTCTCCAGAGACCGGCATAATATAGATCATCGTTGAATTGAAACCGAAGCGTCCACTGACAGCTGTGGCGTCATAGTCGCGATTTCTTGACACCTACATGTATAGCACTCTCTCCTTCGTTGGGCAGCGACACCATCCAGGTGGCTGTGTTGATGATGGTATCTATTATGGTTCCTAGTATCCGAGGATGCTCGTCGCGGTCTACTATAATCGGAATACTGGTGGCCTGATCAGTGTGGTTATGGTTAACAGCATTATAACCGATCGGCGAGTGGTGGACTTAATTCTGAGTGTCACTGGTTTTCTAACTCTCTTGAGGTAGTCCCGCAGTTAGTGATCAGCCGTCCAACTCGTGGGCGAACACACGAGTCGTGGGAATAACGATCTTTAGGCGTACCGATTTTTGCTGAGCCACATGATCGTCTTGAATAATGTTCTTACATTTGTCTCGAGCCCTAGTTCCGTCTTCTATTAATTTTTGGATGTGTTGTTTGTCGGTTTGAGGTTGCTAACGTGGACGTGATTGTAGTTTCTTCCGCTTATATATTGTAAGTTGAATATCCCTAGAAAGTGACGTTCCTATACTACCAAAAGGCAACGTATCTCGGCTCCGATTTGGGTTCTTCTCGATCGGAAAGGATGTGAGTGAGTTCCCAGACTTCCTCACCGACGGGAGGCTCTCAAGCCCTACGTAGATAGTAATATTTTGCTTGAGTCTGAAAAACCCTGGTCATATTAACTCCTTATCGGCTTATAGACTTCTGTAGACAAGCGGTGAAACCGCGTTGCCGTCCTTATTCAGGGCATCCGGATCTGCTAGTTCGCACCCGTAATTCAAGTACGCCGGGAAAAATTCTATGATTTCGGATACTGAGGTGTATTTTAGGCAATACTTGTTAAGAATCAGGATCATAGAAAGTCAAAATAATATCACAAACGTACTACTAATTAATTATTTAATATTATATTTTAAAAATACACATATTGGCTTAACGATGTGTTAACATTACCGGAATGGCGTCCTGGTGTACCAATTTGCACCGCGTGCCGTTTTTCGCGAACGAGGAGGAGGAAGGACCTCTTTTGCTTTTTTACTCTGAAATTTAATTATATTTCAACAATACTAATTTCGCAAGATGGTGATTCCATATTGTCTACTGTCTCTGGGTGATTTCGCTACTATCGTCTTCAGGATCCGGATTGTCTATCTGACCAAATTGTGTTGCAGCATATATGGGGTATCCGATGGTGGTTGATATCACTCGTTTTGATTAGTTGGCCTGATGTCAAGATTGTACTGCCGGAGTTCAAGTACTTACATGCGAGGTAACCCGATGGATTATCGGTTTTTCACAGCTACTGTAAGAACCGGTGATCGGTTAGAACCGTAAAGTGATATGAGGTACCTTATAAGCATGCGTATTCATCATACGACAGCTAAACATTCCAGCTTAGTTACGCTGTAACTCTTTTTGGCCTTGTTCAATGAACGGTTGACATATGCGATAACCTGGACAGTGTCGTTAATCCGTTGGGTTAAGAGTGGCCCGAGCTCTGTGTTGCTGGCGTTCGTCTGCAGCGTGAACGGTTTGATGAAATCGGAGCACACCAAAGTGGAAGATAGTACGAGGTGAGTCTTGTGACAGTGAGAGAGACCAGTGACACCGAGTGGACTTCCTGAGGAGTTAGTCCAGTAGCGCTGTAAATGCGTTGTTAGGTTCCAAGTGTCGACACTTAGCAAATCCTCTAAATTATTTTATAACTGTATGGAACCAGGCGAGGGACGTCATAGCATAAACTAAGGTTCACTGCATATCCTCCGTCTCTCTCTAACATTGACCACTACCACCCTCAATTTTTTGGACAACCACTCATATACAGGGTGTCCCACAATAAGTCTAAGAACCGCAAAAGGGGAGGTAGGTGGGGCTATTCTGAACAGCTTTTTCCATTCCCAAAATATTAGTTGAGGCTCCATTTTCGAGTTATTAGCAAAAAACACTGACTAATGAGAGCGCGCATAGACCGGGCGCGCGACAGCGTGAGCGACAGCTTCGAATATGATGACCGATCGTGATCGTGAACAAGCGTACCGACACAGCGTCGGTATAGCGTCGGTATAATAGGAAGCTGTTAGATGAAAATTACATCGAATAATGAATACAAAAAATCTGGATTATTTTTTAATTATCATTCATTCATGGATAAGAAATAAAGAAATTAGTCCTTAGTTACGTAATCAAAATAAATCGAATTTATTCGATACGTTTATTCCTTATCGCAAAGAAATAATAGATAAAATATGGAAAATTATTCTCGTTAGATATTGTGATGATGAAAAAGAACAAATTCTCATTTTTGAAAAATTAAATAACTTTTTCATTCAACAAATAAGAATTTAAATCGGATAATTAACAAATTTAAATGTAACGTACCCATTGAACCGCAAATAGTTACGATGAAAATGCATCTTTGTCACCGTGTCGATCCACCGATCCTTACCGTTAGAAAAAATAAATCACCACACAGAAACTCTCAATTTACTTCACTGTCACCTATCACCGTCACCTTTCATTATTACCTTTCATTATCACTTTTCTCTGTCAGTTTTCACTAATTAGTCACTATGAGCCCGACACGTAAATATTCCGAATGAAAACACGTGAACGAATATTCATAAATAATTTTAACTATACTGTCTTGAAAGCAAGAAAGCGGCATTTTCGATTCAAAACTACGATATATTTTATTTCGGCCGCGTTACTTTCGACAATAAACGATGACTGTCTCGATCGTCGCCACAGTCGATCAACAGATCACCGTTGCATAGCAACCGTTTGCGACCCACGCTTCGCGATCGAGAACGAAACCGAGATCCGTGGCCCGTTCAACAATGTCTCCTAATAAAATATAATATAATATCGATTCCTCAATTCGGATGCCTTATAATGAGAATACAGAGTATCGTTAAACATACGTATCTATGAATAATCGTTCACGCGTTTTTATTCGGTTCGTTTACCGGCCGTGCTTATGTTGTGCGATTATTAGAAAGAGACAGTGAAATAAATTGAGAGTTCATTGACCCTGCCAGGACATCAGCTGTTGATGCTCTGATCGGTGAATCTACCCTGTGACACAAATATTTTTTATCGAAACTAGTTTTTTCATGGATCAATGGGTAAGTATAATTTAAGTTGTTTGTGAATTTTTATAATTAAACGTACGCAGGAATTGATTTATTTGACTTCAGTGAGTTACTGCATTACATATTCCATTCCAGTTCTATCTCATTTCATAGACAAGGTACTCATTCGTTTTGAAATGAATTTATTCGTTTGCTTCATTAGAATAGTTGACAAAATTAATTTTTGTGAACTTATTCCTTATTCCTTTTCGAAGGCATAAAATAAATACAATATACTTGGTCTGGGTAAACAACAACTAATGGTTTATTTTCTATTTAAGAATAATGAAGATCTTAATATTATTCTTAACTTCTGAATTCGTTGTTCGATTTAACTTTCACCTAATAGCTTCCTGTTATACCGACGTGGTATCGATATGCTCGAAGCTTTCGCTCACGCTGTCGAGCGCCCGGTCTATGCGCGCTCTCATTGGTCAGTGTTTTTTGCAAATAACTCGAAAATAGAGCCTCAACCAATATTTTGGCAAAGGAAAAAGCTGTTCAGAATAGCCCCACCTACCTCCCCTTTTCGGCTCTTACACTTATTGTGGGCACCCTGTATAACCACCGAAACCGTCAACCTGAACAGACATTCTGTAAAACACGACAAACGACACCTTTCAAAACACACATAATCGTAAAGCTCGCCAAAAAGAAACAAGTCACAGGACGCGCTCATCAGTATTACTATATTAATTAACATAATATATTAAATTCTACAAAGTGAAATCAAGTTAGATTCAGGAAAGTATAACGGAATTTACAATCTTGGAAAATTTGGCGGCGAATTACGATATCGGGACGCTGCAGGCGTGTAGAATGAATTGCCGGTACCATGAGATTATCTTCAGAAAGCGTTGCAAATCGTTGATCTTGATTGGTGCCGGCATCTGTGAGACAGCTCTGATCTTTTCTGAGTCTGTGTAAATGCCATTCATATCGATGATATGCCTTAGGTAGAAAAAATGTACATTCATCGAAATTCGTTCAAGTTAGCCTAGCGTAGTCCTTCGAACGATCTAAATGTGCTTTAGGTGCTCGTCAAATGAGCTACTCACGATTACAATGTCGTCAAAGACTGCGAATGCGAATAGTTCCAGTTCTGGGCCTATCACGGTATCAAATAATCGCTGGAAAGTGGCCGGAACAGAATTCAGCCCGAATGGTACAACACGAAATTGCATGAAGCCGCACCCTGATATTATGAACGCGATTACTCTCTCTTCCGTCAATTCGATCAACTAGTAGCCATTCATAAGATCGATCTTTGATAGATAGTTCTTCTGAGCTTCTTCAGCGTGGTGTTTATATGTATGTGGAAGGGGGTAAGCGCCGTACTTACATATTTTTCAGTAATCGATGCAGGATCGTGGTCTTCCATCTTTTTTTCTTACGATGACTACCGATTAGCTTCATAGGCTCTATAGTTCAATGACTCTCTCGGTCAGCATCTGCATTACCCTTTCATCTACAGTTCTCTGGACGCTGGATTCTTTTGGCTGATAACGTTGCTAATGGGTTCGGGCGACATACATCGGATATTGTGCCGGGAGAGGAGCATAAACCTTTGCATGTCCCTGAATTTTTCAAAGTTGACATAGCGTCGGCATTTACATTACTCAACATGTGCCGCGCGAAGTTTGCACGATCAGATTTACGCCACTTATGTTTCAACTTTGAAGCTTCATATCTTGAGAATAACTTAGACAAAAAACAAACATAGGTAGTATTTTGAAAACGTTTCGAAGAGGGCTACAAGAATATGCAATAAAAAATGAGGGTTCTGCTTAAGAAACTGGAGATGACGTTTCTGTGACCTTCAAACGATCATTCAAACTCAAATTATTGCCACCATCTTATGTGTACCTTGATATCCTACAACTTTTGTCTGAAATATTTCTCCATATTTAAAGCCGTTTCCGATATATAAGGGTGGGGTTGGACTGTAGGGGATCCTGTATAATATAAAATAGACGACACGCATGTATACCGATGCCAACCCACGAGTTGGCGCGTGAAGAGGTTGACGCAGACATTTAGAAGAGCTATGACCCCAATTGGTCAGAATAGAAAAAGGATACCTAGATTCACACGTCTTTTAGGCGGTGGGAACAATTGGTTCGAGCGGTCACGCATACCGATTAGGCAAAAAACAATGACAGGCGGTATACGTCTCGAGAGTGAGTGAGGTAGTGCGAATTGCGTGATGCAGTTGTTATTGCCATTATTATTCTTATTTCCCGATATGTTACGCTAGAAATGGTCACGGTGGGGTTAGGCGGAGCGACCCAGTGGCTGTTTTTACTCTGGGTCGACTTCCTACGCGCCAATACCTGGGTTGCCTACATACATTACCGCTCAAAAGTATCCGGACACCTGCGAAATATGTATTTGCGCTGCATAAAAGTTATTTAAGTATCTACAACAGTGACTACAATCGATTTTTATTTGTTGCTTATGAAATATTTAACGTTTGAAATTAGAAATTATGTATGTGGAACTTACCAACATTACACTACAATTAAATACGAGATTCATCAATGTATCCAGCGCGGTTAGATATTACCGCTTGCACTAATCTTAGCAATCTTTCTACAAATTTTCTCATTGTTTCTGTGTGGTGCTCTAAGACGTCTGTTACGTTTGCTTAATGTTTTACTATATCGGTCTTCGGATTTAGTTGTCTTCACTGGTCGTCCTGTCCTTTTTTTTATAAGCAACCACTGCTAGTTGCATACTTTTTAATAGTGTCATGCACTGTTCATTTCGGAATTTTTTTACACAGTGTAATTTGCCTAACTGTATATCCTCCTTCTGCAAGAATCAGAATACTGGAACGTTTTTCTATTGATAATTCTCGTTTGGAACTCATGTCTCGATGGAAAAGAAGCTACAGACAAACTAAACCGAAGCTGTCGTACGCATAGTGTTACCTGCATTTGTATCTCCATTGAGAGAACATAAACATTTCATCAACAGTTTACAGACACTTGATACATATCGAAGAACTCTCTGAATTCGTTCTGCACCATAGAAATGAAACAAAGTAGAAATTAAGACTCTTTTAAGCATCGAAACCGTTCCATTAGATTTCGTATTTTTGGGCAGGAATTTTACTTACGCACACTCATTGTATAATTTGTACTTAAAAATTAATTCTATTATGTTATGCTACCTCAAGAAAGATAATAATAATAATTACAATTGATATAATAGCCCTAAATACCTTTCGTACAAAGTTAAACTATGTTTTATAGAACAAAAGCAAGTGTTCGGATACTTTTGAGCGGTAGTGTACATATTTTTTCCATCATACGACCACTCATTTTGACACGCGAATTCATACTTCTGCCAAAGCTAGAATAAAACTTTGAAGACTCAGGTAAATGATTTAATTTTAGCAATTTTCTGTAGAGTACACACGGTATAGTAAATATATTTGTACACCAACAACAGTATTTTCCATGAAGTCTAGGAATGTTTTTTGTATAATAGTTTCTGTTGTGTCCGATGTAGAATATTATCGTAAATAATGAGACTCTGTCGAATTTAAGTCTTGCAGTTGATATGTAGTCGTTGAACTTTCTTGATGAAGTCCACTTTTTCTGATGTTAGATCTTGCTCATGTCGGTGAACGAGAATCGATATCAGGATTCTTGAGTTACTATCCAAACAAACGTCTTACTCTGCCAACAAAACTTCACTAATTTCTGTATGAATATAATAATTTAATAACTTCATTATAGTAACTATATACGCTTCAGTAAGCAAGATTCACAATGATTGTAATAATTTAATCACCTACATTTTAATCAAAACAATAAAATTTATCATAATTTGTAACTGCTTATTAAAGTAATTGTACACGAGTTTGAAATAATTGTCGACTTTAGTATAATATCAGTCTTATAAGAAACTATGTGTTATACTGTTACTCCTATAATGTACAACTGTAAACACATCCCGACTACCGTCAGTATGTTAAAAAAATGTCAGATGTTTGACGCAACAAAATAATTAATTCAAGTAGCCGAGTATGCCATTTTCCGGGGGATAAACGGAGAGTGCATTCTCATCCCCGGGTTTCTGGGACGAGGACGTGATCGACCTCGAAATCTCGAGGCAACGGGGTGATCTCGCGCGTCATCGGTACATCGGTAGAGTATCGACTTTTCGTTTGATCACTGATAGATTATCATTTACGAATTTTATTATTTTATTATTAGAGTAACTGTAATATATTTGGAATACCAATAATAATTTAAAATAGTAAAGCATCTACAAACCTACGGTAATTATGCATAAAAGGGTAGCGTAGTCACAAGTACTTACGAGAAGAATTCCCCAAGTGTGACGCTCACTGATTTATGAAACTGTGCTACTTTATAGAGAACATCTAATTGATCATTCATATATCCTATTTTGGAGACAGACAACTAATTATTTAAGATGTTAACAATGAAAGTAATTCTTTAAATTCTGAAGTGCAACACACTGACATATACGAATTATTAGGTGCCGGTTAAATGCTTAACTGTAGTCCAAAAGATCTACCGTTCAAATACTAATTAGTTATTTTGTTCTCATTTAAATATTTGAGTATATTAAAATATTTTTATTAATGTTGCAGAGAATTATGTTATAGCTGCTACTACTAGTAGCAATTTATTAATTATATTGCATTTATTATAATGTTCAAATTATTTTTATTATTCATTATGTTCATTAATACGATTGGATATAATTGAATCCTAAATTATTGAAAATCGTTAAAAGGTATAAATAAAATGTATGAAAGAAATACGCATACTTTTGCAATGTGATAATATACAATATTAATGTACACAATGAATAATGAAGATAATTTGAATGTTGTAATAAATGCACCACAATAAATTAGTAACAGTAACAGCAGTTATAGCATAATTCTTTATGACTTTAATAATGATTTAATATAATCAAATACTTAAATGAGGGAAAAGTAGGTAACTTATATTTGAATCGTAGACCTTTCGATTTACAGTCAAGCGTTTAACCGCACAGCTAATGGTTTGTATGTATTAGCCTAAAATAAGGTATGAGAATATTCAGTTAGGCGTTCTCTATGAAGTAGCAAAGTTTCATAAATGAGTGAGCGTAACACTTAGGGAGTTCCCTTTGTTAATGTTGAGTTCTACAATTACAGTAAGTTATACTGAATATTTTCCAAAAGAAGAATACGATGGACGCATTTAATCATTAAGAAATAACGATTGCAATGATTTCTCAGTAATTAGCGTAGCAACGTTAGCTACAGTATTTTGTCACATTAGTAAGTACAGTAATTCGGAAATGTAAACATTTAGTGCTTTCCTTATATTCTTTCTTCAAAATAAATTAACCTACTTATTTTAATTCAATTTTCGTTTGGCAGATCATACTATTCTATTCTGAATGATTCTAAAATTCAAAAATTCCAAATTAAGTTAGATTATGTTAGGTTATATACTATTTTGGGTAAGGGTTCAGGGAAAAAGATGAAGTTCTTCCCCCGTTTATTGATTTAAGGGGGGCAATACCTTTAGATAGATGAAAATAAGCTGATATTTGTGAATTTTTTTGCATAGGATATCTTTGTCTTGTATTTTTGAAATTTCAGGTATAATTTATTATAACTATTGCCTATTACAACATATTTTCTTTTTTTAAAAATATTTAAAAATGGCGGAATTATGATAGTCTCTCCTGGAAGTGTTTCGGCGCGTCTCGTGAAACGGCGTGACTTCTAGCTTTAGTTACATTGGTCTGAAACAAGTTTGCAAACGATGTTTCGATTATTAACATTCACAGTTAGTAGATGAACCTAAGAAATGTGAAAAATATGGAAAATTGAAGAGATGGCGCGCTTTTAAAGAAAAACTTTGAATTTTAGTGAAAATTTTCGCAATATTTTGCAATAAAAAAGGACTTTAATGTTAAATTTATTTCGTACATTTAGGTTCATATGTTAGATAGTATTGTCGTGGATATGTGCAAAAAATTTGACCGCAATTGGTAAAGTAGTTTTTGAGTTATCAGTCACGCTAATTTTAAAAACGTAGTTTTGAGAAAAATGCGTTTAAAGTTTCGGTAAGTAAAACCTGAATAATTTCAATGATTTACCAACTAATCTGCGATTCCCGCGCCATATAATAATCCTTCGGCTTACTCGTAAAGTTGATTTTTCTCCATAAGCTCATTCTCCGTAAAAATACAAAATTTCAAACACAGCAATGGCATGATAATAACAAATCTGCTACATAGCCCTCAGCACCGAGCGCGTGAATATCTGCGGCGCGATACCAGACATGAGTCGCGATAATCGGCCATAACATCAAAAGGGCTCCGTATTACGCTTAAAAATTTTGAGACTATATTTTTGAGATGTTGCACTAACATTTTATAGACAAAAAAAATTTTTGCAATTTTTTAAGATTCTAAAGGTATTGCTCCCCTTAATACAGATGTAACATGTAATTGAGTTTTTCTTACATAAAAATTCGGCGCGAAGTCTGCAACATTAAAAAGTATACAATGCATATCTAACTATTGTAAGATAACTTTAAGAAATATTTTCCAACTTACATTTTATGAATATGCAAATCATTTGTCGCTCATTTTCCCTATTCTGTTGAACATAGGAATCGTTTCCGCAGTTAAATTTTAGCAATACATTATCGAAATTAAGTTCAAGAATTTTTCCACAATTAGGACAAGTACCATCCCGAGTTCTTCTTTTCTGGGACAAAAATTTAATTAAAACTGAACAGTTGTACGTTAGATTTCAGCTGTTATACCAAAACTTATTATAGAATGTTTTTAACTAGTGTGTAACTGTCCGTAACTAGTGTAACGTCCGCAAAGGGATATAATAGAAAAGTTATTTATCCTTTTGTAACATTCTGAAATTAAGATAAAGCGCTAACAGCACAGGTGAAGTGAAAGAGCGGTTTCTTCCTAATCGAGTGATTTTTAACTTCATTTTTAGGGTTATATGGCTCCGCGTGGTGTGCGGTTAAGAAGTGAAATCCACAGATTAATATCTTTCAATAATAGAATTTATCCAGTTAAATAGAGAATTGGGATTTTAATTAACAATTATTTATGTGAATATAAAAAGTGTATAATATTAGATTTTATAAATTCAACAAATTGAGTTGTATAATAGTAATACGAGATAGTAATAAGTCAATTATAGAATAATAATTGCATTTTAATGATATTTTGTAATCGGTAAATATTATAAAAATGTTTCGTTTAACAAGTAAAGAAATGCTATTTGAGGACGCTATGTTTTATTAGATTCGCTATTATGTTGCGAGATAATAAAAAATTTACGATGTGCAATAATTAAACAAAATATTCGATTATAAAACGATAATAGGTACACTACATCAAAAGTGCTACGTTTCACGAAGATTAACGCGGTTCGAAATTGTATCGCAAAACAATGTTCGATAATTACAGAAAATAATAAACGCTGTACTAGAAACGCTACGCTTTACGAATGCTTAATGCGACGAACTAAATTGACTCAGAACAACTACTTAATAATTCGACTCTTCAATTAATGAAATAAGTGCCCATTAATTGGAAACATGTGGATCGCCACCCAAAACAAAGGGCTTCAGAAACTAAGCCACTCAAGCAGCTCCGCTCCTTGCTAGTTATATGTAGATACAATCTAGAGCAACCCCGCGAGTTTGACGGTCGATCCAATGTTCTGCACAGGTACAAATTAATAATGGCTCTAATTAGCTACTAATCAGAACTACTGACTACGTCACCCAAAACAACGGATTTCGGAAACCAGACTGCCCGGATAAGTTATACAGCTTAGAGCTGCTGCGCGAATCCGACAGTCGAATCAGTATCCGGATAGAAATAGCAATCAATATAAGAGTGGCTAGAGAAGCACTCGTTTTAACGCCTCAGGTTTGGCTGCTGTAGAAGATATGCATAACACTTCCCAAAACAACAGGGTTCACAGACCAGGCTGTCCAGATAAGCTATACCGCTTAGACGCACCTACCTGAACTTGACACCCGACTTTCAAAAATTTAATTTTTTTAAATTGCATCGTATTCGCCTTCGTTTGTACCCGTTTGTACCACCCTTCTTTTCGTTTGTACCCTAAGGGGTGAAAAGTTACTCGGGGGTGAAAATACCCCAGCACCCCACTTCAACATTTTTTATTTCTTTCAACGCCATCATAAAAAGAGACGTTTGTACCCGTTTGTACCACTCTCACTTTCATTTGTAGTGTGGGACGGCACAATATCGTCCCACGCGGAATTGACGAGTTTGAGGCACAAAACATCTTTTAAAATGGTTTCGGTTGATCCAAATGACATGTCCGCAGCATCAACAAGATCTTTAATTGTCAATCGACGATTTCCAAGTACCAAATCTTTGATTTCCTTCACGTGACATTCATCAGTAAAAGTTGATGGTTCGTCCTGAGCGCTATTGTCTTGAACTCGGCTCGGCCTTTTTTAAAATGTTTGTACATTTTGTAAACACTTTTTTGCGACATAGCCTTGTCACCAAACACCTTCTGCAACATCCACAACGTTTCCGCGGCAGAATGTTCATTCCGTAAACAAAATTTAATGCAAATTCTTTGCTTAACAAAATAAAATATAGTAAAAATCGAAAAACTCACTTTTGTATGCTTACAAAAACACGTGTAGCTCTGCAGCAATTGAATATACTGACATAAAACTATGCATAGATATCAAAGACAGTACTACTAATCCACACAAAAAGTAATTTCATTATTTTATAGTACCCGCGAAGTTTAAATGAAAATTTCACCTTATTTTTTTATCACAGTAGTATACCCCGACGAATCCCGAATTGTGCCTTTCATTTTTTAATGCAACGTGAATTCACCCCTATGCTTGACGTGTATAAAGCTATGTATAAATTTGATGTCTTTAATTACACACATGAATACGACTGCTAACAGCATATTTTAATTCATAGTTAATTAATACTTTATAATTTTATGCATTAAATAGTATTGCCTCAAAATAAGCAGCTGTTTCCTGATTTGAAATAAGCAACTTGTCCCTTCCCTTTTATCCGAAGTTGTCTGCCGAGTGAGAGATCCGAGAAGAAGTAAGAGGTCCGTGAAACCGAGAAGTCATAAATTTTCACGGTTCATCGAACAGTATAGTAGAAAGAAAACAAAATATGTGTAATATTTTCTCACTGTGATTAGTACTAAACTGAAAAAGCATATCATGTTCTATCCATCTCTGAAGAATAACGCTGCTGCTCGATCGATTACTTTATAGATTGCCCTTACACCGACCTCCTTGATTTTGCAATGCGTTCCCTCTCGTCACGCTCAGGAATAAAGACAAGCCGAATAGTATGCATGATTCGTAATAATCAAGTTTGATTTAACTTTGACGTAACGCTTTCTTATTATGCAATTACACTATCACGGTGCAAACGCATTTGTTCACGACCATGATTAACCGTCACTCTTGAATCCATCGCTTTCGCAACTGGGTAATTAGTTAGTGCTATTCGTTAATAATTTAAAAACGAAACTTTAACCAACATTTTCGTAAATTAAAGATTGTTTAGATCCAACTACCACCTCCCTGTAGTTATGTCCATCTATAACCGAGTACTGTAACCGTTGAACTCGCAGTGAGTCGCTGGGGTCATAGTTTTGCCGGCTCAGTCCTTACACATAGTCGCGAGGAGGATAGGAAAGTGAGGAACCGAAGCACCAAGTAAGGATACTGTAGCGGCTGGCCGAATGATTTTAAGCGATCTGTTGATTGCCAACCTAAACTAATATAGATATCCTACCCAACTATCCAATATCTCCGATGACCTCATCCTTAACTGCGATTCATACTGTCAATAATCAGCCCTACATCATTCTCAACCTTGTCCTATGCGTCATTTTTGAACCCCGTCCTTACAAATTCCAACTCCCTCAACCACTCTTCCAAATATATATATTCCTGCATTTTCCAAAACTTGATTCAGTTAGATTTACTATCTTAGAGCGAACTCTTGCACGCCTGCACGACAAAATATCAGTCTTACTGTACGCGTTAATAAAGACTAGCCTAAAATTCCGCTTGGAATCAAAGATTATTTAATACAATAACCCTGATCCCTACGAAATACAACAGATTATTAGTAAGCGTCAAAAGTCAGCACGGTTTGCGAGGTATACGGTCGAAAAAGCTATTTTTGAGGATACCGTTAGATTTTCTTTAGCCATGTTTTCTAGTTTTTCGTCAACGGTCTCAATAGCTATGTACGGCATCGTAAACCGGGGATTTCCAAAGGGACCACGATTCCAGGCCTGGCGGTCTCTGACCGTACAGGGGAGAGGTAAATGGTCATTGCGAAATCCCGCTGCATTGCCAAATTTTTCGTTTGGAGACACCCACAAGGGATGTCGAGTGCGTTAGGAGAAACGCGTTAAGGGGGGCAATACCTTTAGAATATCAAAAAATTGCAAAATTTTTTTTTTCTATAAAATATTAGTGCAATATCTCAAATATATAGTTTAAAATTTTAAAGCGTAATACGGAGCCCTTTTGATGTTATGGCCGATTATCGTGACTCATGTCTGGTATCGCGCCGTAGATATTCACGCGCTCGGTGCGGGGGACTATGTAGCGGATTTATTATTATCATGCCATTGCTGTGTTTGAAATTTTGTATTTTTACGGAGAATGAGCTTATGGAGAAAAATCAACTTTACAAGTAAGCTGAAGGATTATTATATGGCACAGGAATCGCAGATTAGTTGGTAAATCATTGAAATTATTCAGGTTTTACTTATCGAAACTTTAAACGCATTTTTCTAAAAACTACATTTTTAAAATTGGCGTGACTGATAACTCAAAAACTAGTTTATCAATCGCGTTCAAATTTTTTGCACATATCCACAACAATACTATCTGACATATGAACCTAAATGTACGAAATAAATTTAACATTAAAGTCCTTTTTTATTGTAAAATATTGCGAAAATTTTCACTAAAATTCAAAGTTTTTCTTTAAAAGCGCGCCATCTCTTCAATTTTCCATATTTTTCACATTTCTTAGGTTCATCTACTAACTGTGAATGTTAATAATCGAAACATCGTGTGCAAACTTGTTTCAGACCAATGTAACTAAAGCTAGAAGTCACGCCGTTTCACGAGACGCGCCGGAACACTTCCAGGAAAGACTATCATAATTCCGCCATTTTTAAATATTTTTAAAAAAAGAAAATATGTTGTAATAGGCAATAGTTATAATAAATTATACCTGCAATTTCGAAAATACAAGACAAAGATATCCTATACAAAAAAATTCACAAATATCAGCTTATTTTCATCTATCTAAAGGTATTGCCCCCCTTAAGGGTACGAACGACACAGTATCAAACAGACATCCGCAACAAGCACCTCGTTCTTAAATAAACTAATCGTTCCGCTAAATACAACATACTTTTACTTATCCTCACCAGCTCTTAAAGATACCAGAGGCGACACTCTTTGTCGGCACCTTTGATCTCTCGAAAACGCTGTTCCTTTAAGTTGGTTGTGCAGACGAGCGGGAAATTCAAATTAAATGAAGAAAATTAATAAATTTTCTGTATACAGTAATTGCTTGGGTCTAGCCAGTTGCTTGTTACGAATCAGGTATACAATTCGGCTTGCCTTTGTTCTCGAGCGCGGCGACGGGGACCGCGTAGAAAAAACAGGGGGTTGGGTGTTGAGTAACCAGCGATGTTACTCTTTAGGCAAGGATAGAACATAACATGCTTTCTCTTTTTAATACTAGTAAAATTTCATGAATGGAATATATAGTAGAATCAGATGAATGGAACACGCTCCAATTCCTAATTTGTCACACTTCGCTTATTTTTTTACAATTATGTTAATATTAACATACACCTACATATGTATGTGGGATTAATATTTATGTTGCCTGTATTATGAGAGATAGAAAGAGTGAGAGAGAGTGAGAAAGAGGGTATGAGAGAGAGAGTAAGAGAGAGTGAGAAAGAGGGTATGAGAGAGAGTGAGAGAAAGCATACATGTCACGTGTCAATTGCTTACGATTACGCGCGAATGTTCTGCACGAAAGTTGAGTCCTGTTTGAGCCGGCGAAAGATTAGACGTTCGTGACGGTTACCTGTGAAATTAATAAATTGTAACTCCTCCACATCACCAGCCTTAATCACTTTATTCACCCTAAGATCCCACATGTATGTATTGTGTTATTATTACTATTGTAGTTTGTTGAAATAAAATAGTTTAAGAAATATTCATGTCCAAAAATGGTAAGTCATCGCCGTTATTGGGACAATAAAATAGTTTGGAAAAAACTACGGTCGAATGTGCATGCTAGTTTTATTACCATCCCATGTGATAAAAGTGGACCGCTTTTACACTCTAACCATCGAAGACTGGCAATTTTTTTCTTCGTTCGACACAGGGGTTGGTACAGGCAGAATAAA
This sequence comes from Megachile lagopoda, assembly GCA_036983795.1. Lineage (NCBI taxonomy): Eukaryota > Metazoa > Arthropoda > Insecta > Hymenoptera > Megachilidae > Megachile > Megachile lagopoda. Next base: position 893,781 of record CM072786.1, read on the forward strand.
CCTGGATCTATTTTTCCTATATTTAATACTACAATTTTTTAATTGAACTGTGCCTTTTTAATTGGGAAATCCCACCTTCAACCATAACCTCGATATAGTTGATAAATTACTGCTGAGGTTATGATTGAAGACGAGATTATCTCATTTAAAAAACACAGTTTAATACAAAAAATATACTATTAAATATAAGCAAATGTTATATCCAGATTTATCCTGCCAGTATCGACTCTCGTGTCGAGGTAACTAAAAACTTGCAGCTTGGATGGTTAGAGTCTAAAACGGTCAACTTCTAACAGATGAACAGTAGTAAAGGTAACTGCGCGTTCGACCTTGGGTTTTTCCAAATTATTTTGTTATGTTATTTGTAATCTTATAAAATATATTTAGATATAGAGACATATTGTGTATGAATAGAATACAATGAATTCGTGTGGATAACTTATCGTGTCGATGGCTGATTCGCGACTGACCCCCGCTGTCCGCTCAACCGATCGACGCGATCGGTTAGACCGCGTAATTGAAATGTAACAATTTTATGGTTCCAGTAACGGTGACGATTTTTGGACACGATTTTTCTTTTAATAGTTTATTTCAACAATTACAAATAATGTAGTTTTGATCCGAAATAAGCAACCGTTTTCAGACTCGAGGGTAGCAACTCGTTATACTCTTTTTTTAACACGTATTTTCTTGCAAATATAATAAATCTGTGAAAGCAAGAAACTGTAAACGAACGGAACAAGTACCCTTAGGGTTTGTTGGAAATCCTTATGCTGACTTTCTCTGCCATCCGTTCCTTTCTTTGTTTCTTTTACCCCATTGTCCACTAATTCGAACTTTGCCGTCTGTTTTATGTCACCTAAACATGCCTCTTTAGAATTTCCGTTAGGCTCAAGATTTTTCCAAGGATCCGCTAAATCACTTCCCTCTACATCCTAATTTACCACTTCTTTTTTAAACCACCTCTCTTCTAAAAATTAGCCAATGAGCTTTGCAGCTCCCACACCCTTATCCTAAAGATCAGCCAATAGTTTCTTTTCCAAAGTTTACGTTTTTCTTATCAGCGACGTTTTTCATTAGATTTTATACTGAACTCACTAAGAAAACGTATATTTACAAGTAAAGGAGCTAGACTAAGGTTTAACTTTATATTTCGTTGAGTAATAAACTATTTCTTGTTACCAACTCGAGTTACTCCTGATTCGGGAACTTCAATAGGTTTCCTGTTGTTTCGTCGAAATCTTTCCAACATGGAGAAATTTCGTGTTTCAAAATAATGTTAAAAGATGGATGAGGAGAAGGGTTAATAAAAAATTAATTAGACAAATTTGAGCCTGAAAAATCAATAATAATTTATTGGCTCGAGTAATATGATTTAAGGGAAAAAGCCTTGCGGTATAAAAAAACCCTTTTTAGATATGTATATGTCGTGATTAGACGGTGAAAATGTGTTCGTGTGATTTAGTATGTTTGATTGTTGATTCGAGGAGCACAAGGGCTCACTCGAATGCTGATGCGTTGTGTTACAATCTACATTGCGTAGGATTGTCCACAATGATTTATTCGAGGAGTGTAGGGTCCAACTCGAATGATGTTTTGCGTTTTTTACCACCCTACATTGACTTATCCGAGGAGTGTAGGGTCCCACTCGGATAATGTTGTGTTTGCGTTCATTACCACCCTACATTGGCTTATCCGAGGAGTGTAGTGTCCCACTCGGATAATGTTGTGTTGCGATCTTTACTACCCTACACTGGCCTATTCGAGGAGTGCAGGGTTCCGCTCGAATAGTGTTATGATTGTATTTGGAATCCACCCTGCACTGGATATCTTACGTAACTCTATGATGCATGGAGTTTGTATGTTATTTCGCGATACACGAAGTTTGTCTGTTATTTCGCGATACACGGAGGTTGTACTCTCGATCCGACCCGCAAAAGATTCAACGACTGACTGACTTCGATGTATAAAAATTCGCCCGAACTCCCTCGCGCATCATTGGGTGATGGTCAAGAAACATCTATCCTTGTTTTTGAAGGACCGAGAAAAATAATGTATCTCCGTTAGCCGATTTCTAGCAAGTTCACGGTGACGTTGGGACCGGTCCGAACTGGACTTACTAGACAAAAGGGGTCCTCGGTGACCCGTATTTCGAGGTATATAGGTAATGACGGTGGTCTACGCGTCGTACCACTCAAACCCTGTAATAAATTCTTTCGTCTCGGTAAAGGTCGGAGTTCGCAATGGAACACCTGTAAAAATAGTGACTTGTCCTTTGCCGTGGACAGGTATTTCATTTTCTGGAAAAACCCAACGGTCTTTACCTGTATCGCTACACATATAAAAGTCATCCAACTCTTAGTTCGGTCAGTCTTTCGACAACCCTTAAGCAGTGCGTAAACTCAAAGTGAATTCATAGTACGTGAATATTAGTATTTTTTTAATCATGGCAGAGAATCAAAGTAAAAAAGGAGTTCGTCTGTCTGTAAATAAAAAAATGAAAATAGCTGAGGAGTTAGAGCAAGGAGTGTCCGTAAAATCATTATGTGGCAAACATGCAGTGTCACGTGATGTAATATATCGCATTCGTCGAGAATGCAAAAAACTAACAAATGAGCAGGAAGAACACAATACAATTCAAGTCGACAGGAATGAAGAAGGAATAGAAGATCCAGTGGCAGGGATAGAAAGTGAAGATTACAATGCAATAGAAGAAAAAAAGAAAGATTTAGATTTGTTACAAAGTATTATAAGAAGATACGCAAATGATAATCCGGCAATATTACTAATGGGAGACGCGATAAGGAAAATGTTAAAAAATGAAACGCCACAAATAAAGGACGGCAATCATTGACAGGGTTCATTTTACTGATTCGTGCTTTCTTTTTGAAGAATATTCCTGCTCGTGGATCGGAGATTCTAATAATTCGAAAAAGTTAAGTTTCAAACTATTTAAAACAAAAATCTTTGAACATTAAATTTAATTATGTCTTTTTTTACAGGTTCATTTGACTGATTCGTGCTTTCCTTTTGAAAAATAGCCCTGCTCGTAGACCGAAGATTTCATGTTGTTTATACATTTATTATATTGTATACATATATTGTACCTGTTGTATAGAAATTGTATATTCCACGCGTTGCACATATTGTATTGATTACTGTTCATTGCACATAGTTCATATAGTATTATATATTGTATATAGTGTATTGCACTTAAATAATTTTTCCTTTAACTTTTTTTTATTTTTGTTAAATAAATTTATTAAAATTATAGATAAAAATGTACCTCAAATTATTGATCACTGTCAGCTATTAGATTAAAAAAAAAAAGCATGTTGGTATAATATAATTTCGGAGAATGTACTTTTCATAATACGACAAAATCGCTATGTATCAGAGTGAGAAAACAATATACATGTTCTGTCCTTTTTCCACTAAACTGTTCGGTCAATCGTCAAAATTTATGACTTCTCCTGTTCCACGGACCTCTCACTCTTTCTCGGATCTGTCATTCAGCGGCCAACTTCAAACAAAGAAGGAGGGATAGAAATTTGCTAGTTACGAATCACGAAACTGTTGCTTGTTACGAATCAATACTGATTACTAATATTGCTTTTCGACGTATTTGCATGAATGTTACAACGTTGAAAAAGAAAAGAATGTACGAAAATTATTACTTTACAAAATATATTTGAAGAATATGTATTACAGAAATGATTATTACAAATAACTCATAAGAAAACGAAAAATTATATATCACAAGAAATTACAGATAAACGTGTTACAAAAATTAAATGATGACATAAATTAATAACTAAGTACATATGGTAAAAGAAAAATTGATAACAAATGTTTAACTCAAGGTAAACGAGACAATATAAAATAAAATATGATAATAGCGGTACATAATTAACATTTGTGCAGATGCATGTTATTTAATATTTTTTTATTTTGTATACATACAGAAAATAAATGACAGAACTTTAAGTAATGTTTAGTAAAGGAAAGATAATGTGTCGTTAGTACAGAAGAAATAACATGTATTTTTACATGTACAAACATCAAGAATATACTCTAAATATACTTCTGTTAATCGTTAACAACGTTAAAATTATTTCTCAATCTCTCCTAACCACGTTAGAGAACGCATAGTATTCCAGAAACATAATTCATTAGAATAGTGCGTACGTAACAGTTTTTAAATTATTAATGAAAAACACCGAGCAATAAGAGTAAGCATTGCACTTGAGTTCAGCCGCGATAGCGTTGGATATCCGCTGATGTTGACCGTGATCGCGAACAAACACATCGTAAAATTTCCACTTGCCTTGCAGAGAATTTTAGAAATGTAAGTGAAAATGCGCTCGAGTAAACAGAACGATGCACGACTGTCTGAACAAATACTTTATTAACAGGTCAACTCGATAACTGTATATATAACAATAGACGTGATTCGCAGATAAACGTAGACAAAACATGTCTCGGTATGGTGCTCTTTTCCACCAGCTTTTAGCACGTGATGTACTGTTACGTCGCAACGTCGGTATGGGTGAAATAAACCTTCCCGAATACTTTCGGATACGAGTCACAAATTTATTTAAAGTCCGGAATCTCGCACAAACAGTTAACTAATTAAGATAACCGCGAATTACAATGATAGATCTTGACCGAGTGCTCCGCGGCCGAATTAACAGTCATATACAGGGTGTTCGGCTATTGGTGGGCATAATTTTAAGGGTTGGTAGCTGGAGTGATTCTGAACAACTTTTTCCTTTACCAAAATGCTGGTTAAAGCTTAGTTTTTGAATTATTAAGGAAAAACACTGACCAATCAGAGCGCGAGAATAGCGCGCGCCCAGACGCGAGAGCGACAGCTTCGAGTATGACGGTCGATCGTGATTGTGAACAAGCGTATCGATACCGCGTCGGTATAATAGGAAGCTGTTAGATGAAAGTTACATCGAATAACGAATAAAAAAACCTGGATTATTGTTGAATTATCATTCATTAATAAATAAGAAAAAAAGAAATTAGTCCTATCAGAATAAATCGAATTTATTCAATACGTTTATTCGTTATTGCAAAGAAATAATAGATAAAATATGGAAAATTATTCTCGTTAGATATTGTGATGATGAAAAAGAACAAATTCTCATTTTTGAAAAATTAAATAACTTTTTCATTTAACAAATAAAAATTTAAATCGGATAATTAACAAATTTAAATGTAACGTACCCATTGAACCGCAAATAGTTACGATGAAAATGCATCTTTGTCACCGTGTCGATCCACCGATCCTTACCGTTAGAAAAAATAAATCACCACACAGAAACTCTCAATTTACTTCACTGTCACCTATCACTGTCACCTCTCATTATTACCTTTCATTATCACTTTTCTCTGTCACTTTTCACTAATTAGTCACTATGAGCCCGACACGTAAATATTCCGAATGAAAACACGTGAACGAATATTCATAAATAATTTTAACTACACTGTCTTGAAAGCAAGAAAGCGGCATTTTCGATTCAAAACTACGATATATTTTATTTCGGCCGCGTTACTTTCGACAATAAGCGATGACTGTCTCGATCGTCGCCGCAGTCGATCAACAGATCACCGTTGCATAGCAACCGTTTGCGACCCACGCTTCGCGATCGAGAACGAAACCGAGATCCGTGGCCGGTTTAACAATGTCTCCTAATAAAATATAACATAATATCGATTCCTCAATTCAGATACCTCATAATGAAAATATAGAGTATCGTTACACATATACATGTATGAATAATCGTTCACGCGTTTTCATTCGGTCTGTTTGCCGGTCGTGCTTATGTTGTGCGATTATTAGAAAGAGACAGTGAAATAAATTCATTGATCCTGTTGTCACATCAATTGCTATGAGATGCGTTTTATTTTTTCGATGGTACGGATCGGTGGGTCAACCCAATGATAAAGGTCCATTTTCATCGAAGCTAGTTTATTTGTGGATCAATAGGTCACATTTCAATTGTCTGCGCATTTTTTAAATATAACATATACAGAAATTGATTTATTCCATTTCAGTTAGTTATTCCATTAGATATTCAATTTCCGTTTCATTTTGTTTCGCGTGAATTTATTTGTTTGTTCATTATAATAGTTGAAAAAATTATTTTTCGTAAATTTATTCTTTATTCCTTTTGAAAAGTAAATACAAATATTGAATTTATTTGGTCTAGCTAAACAAAAAGTGATTGATTTACTTAATTCATATTCTGGCACAATGAAGAATTCCCACTCTCACGGTCGAGCCCACGGTTCACATGCGCTCTCATTCGGCAATATTTTCTGCTGATAACTCAACAACGAAGCGTCAAACAACATTTTGACAAATGAAGAATTGTTTAAAATTATCCTACATACCATCTCTTTTCGCTTGTTACACTAGTTCTAGGATACCCTGCGTAATAGAATATTTCAGGGAATATTTACTCTTGTAAAGTAAGAATTTGTTACGATCGTAAAATTTTGCGTGTAGCTTATAAAAAAATGTAATTTTTAAAGTTTTAAATGACGATTAAAATGCCTTCATCGTTAATAATCTTCTTTTCCTTTTTCAGATATGGAATTTTGAAATTGGAACGATTTAAAATATATCTGAGAGATTTGCGGAATGTAGGGTACTAAATATATAACTATTTAGAAGCAGCTAAAACTTTTCAAGGAATAAACTATGTGAATATCAAGGTTATATTGAATATATGTATACACAGCTTGTAGTGTAGTAGCAATAATACATTTTTATTAGTAACTTTTTAATAAAAATTGAGCGACGGCAAAAACCTTTTGAACGATACTCAAAAGTGTGACCTTCAAAATGTATTAAGGACAAGGTGATGCTGTCTCTCCTAAATATAAGTTTTACCGAATTCTGTTCAACGACACAGCAATTAATTTTATCTAAAGATTATACTTTTACAATTTCGAAAAGATCATTTTAAAACACGGTAATGTAGGAGAATGCAACGCGAAATAACTGATAAACTTACTTTTTTTAAATTCTCGACTTAGACCACTTTTATAACCAGGGACAAATATAGATCTGAAGTTTGAAATCTTTCATTGAGTTACTGGTTCTCGACCGTCAGATTCTCGGAGCCTGTTTTAAGTTTAATGAGTTAGCGAAAGTCGGTGCTCCTTATCGAATGACCTGGTCTCCAAACCTCTGATAATTATATTAGTAATTAATCGTTCCAAGCCTAGAAGTACAAATAAATTAGGATTATCTTTTTTCAATTTCACAGCGTAGCGTTTGCGCTGTATTGCGTGCCTTTATATTTGGAAATTATGTTAAATTTTATCAGCGTTAAATTCTAAACGCTGCGACTCCTTTAGATTATAATTGTTTCATAAAATAATTATTAGCTGATTGTTAGACTTCACAATAATCTTATATCTTAACAGGTGAACAACTATTGTTTAATTATAGTTAATACGCGGTATAATTATATCGGAAAATTAGTACAAGCAATTAATTGCGCATTTAAGGAAGTGGAAAGTTAAAGCATGTCACCGAAAGTATATGTTTCGGTAATTATACGAGGATAGCTATGCACCTGACAACGGGCACAACAATTTAAACAATTTTGTAATTGAAAAAGTAAAGTTGTTTTCATTGAAAATCTTGTTCGCGATTTTCTTTCAAGCCAATAGCATTTACGTGCTGCGTAGACATTGTTTACGAGCACAATATTCGAGAAGATCATATTATCATAGCAACAAAGAAACGCAGTGCATCTTCAAACTTAATTTTCTCGAAAACTAAGCCGAAAATCAAAAATCTTAATTGTATATTTTCTTCTTATTTTTTCATAATATCTTTCCTGACAATATCTCTCGGGGCTACTGCAATCGATGAGTTGTAACCTTCTCTACATACGATTACTCACATTAGTATTCGGACATAGTATGTACTACAGTCCCTGGCCATCGAATTAGGACCAAGTACGAAAATTTCACTTTTATGGCTATAACATTATGTCATATATAGAAGATTGCCTCAAGTCATGCAAATTATTATCAAATACGGTGATAACGGTATACACAGTATGTCGGAAAAATAACGGAACTTTTTAAATAAAAAGAAAAGTATTAGTTATTTTGCCAAAATTAATTTTTTTTATTCAAGTTACATCCCTTCTGCATCAATACACCGTTGGGCACGCTCAAGTAATGTTAACATAGATTTTTTTATGTCGTTTTGCGGAATCGTTTCAATCACCCCCGTCACAGCTGTTTGGACTTGTGTAACAGTGTCATAAAACGTTACTTTCATAGCTAATTTCAGTTTTGGAAAAAGGAAGTAATCACATGGAGATAAGTCGGGCGAATATGGAGGCTGTTGGAGCACACAGACTTGTTTTTTCGCCAGAAATTTACGAACAGCGACAGTTCTGTGACTTGGTGCATTAGCATGCAACAGAAACCAACTTCTCGGCTCGATATTCGGGCCTCACACGAACAATTCTTTTCCACAAACGTTCCATAACACCCAGATAATATTCGCCATTAACATTTTGTCCCTGTGGAACGAATTCCCGAAGTATAATACCTTTAGAATCGTTTAGAATTTAGAAAAACCCAAAACCTGGCTTTGGGTCGTCTTCCAAAGTATCATGACCGTCCTGGAATCGCTTATACCACTCGACACACGTGTACGGGATAAACAATCGTCGCCATAAACATTTTTCATTAATTCAAATGTTTCTGTAAAAGTTTTACCGAGTTTTACCGAACAGAATTTAATATTCGTTCTTTGCTCCATCGTGATTTTGTGACACGGTGACGAAAGGTTCTGTCGCTTTAAACGCTATAACTTTACAATTTGTTGCTCGATTCCAATAACGATTGGTTTGTTTTGTAGGGGAGGAATACTGTTTTCAAATAGCATGTTGTTTTTATAGATGTCGCTAATAGTGTTCCTTAAATTTAAAAAGTTCCGTTACTTTTCCGACATACTGTGTACATATACATAACAATTGATTTGTTACTATAGTGCTAATAATCAAATTGTGTGGGTGATGAGCGATTAAGAAAGCGCCTGAGGTCAAATTTGGTGAATAGAGCCTACTCAACGAACTAGTTTAAAACTCTCCAAGCACCACATTATCTGTGTTGAAAACAAGAATTATAGATATTTGGGAAAATAATGAAGATATAAAAAATATATAAAAACAAAGGGTAATAGTAAAGCGTAGAAATACCTAGATATTAACACGTGTTAATAATGTTATGTACAGTAATAGTGTATCATGTTAGTAGCTAATAAATTATATCATTACAATTTGAACAGGTCTTTTAATTTTACAGACAGCGTGAAAAATGCTGAAAATTTGTAGTGGTCCTAATTCGATGGCCAGGGACTGTATTCCTGCATTCGTTGTATAAGAAGAATTAATTTAGATATTATACTACTTACTTTACATAAGAATGAACCATTTATTGTAAATTAAAAATACATTGACTTTTTTTTTGCTACAATATTTAGTTGAACAAATCGTTTTACATAAAATGTCGTCATATTTTCACGCCTTATTAATATTCAGACACTGGTATACTTTACCAGTGAAAGATAAAACTTATTGAGAAATAGCAGAGTTATTAGTGACGAAGAAGAGATACAGTAGCAGGTGTTAAGAGATATAAGAAAAAAGGTCGCATCAAATATAAGAAACAAAAAGGAGCAATCGCGAAATTTGAATGGAAAAGAAGAAAGAAAATTAACATACAGAATTAAAAAAATCTGCACTGTTGTGCTGTACAATTAGCTTCAGAGGTTTATTATGAAATTGGAAAGAAAATCAGCGCTGAAGCTGTGCGTAGAATAATGAGAAACAATGGGTATAACGATCGAATAGCAAGAAGGAAACCGTACATTAATAACATAAAATAGATAAGAGATTGATTTTCGCTAGAGAATTTGTGGAAACATTTTAAGGTTGGTTGAATGATGTTATTTTCGCCAAAGAGAATAAATATCGTAGGTATTTTTACTTTAGATAGGAAAAGTATAGTGTGGTGAAGAGTCTAAAGAGAGCTAAAGAGAGAGCTAAAAAGTCTAAAACCTACACGAAAGAGGTTCTGCGATTATAGGGGGATACATTTTCAGTGCAAGCGTTAGTGAATTGGTGCTCATTGACAACATTTTTGTTGCAAATATTATAATTTACTTATAAGCATTTGAGTTTACCGCGCCTTTATATCTAGGAAGTTAACGATTTGTTTATTTTTCTTTTGACTTCGCGCCTAATAAACTGTCCTTGTGTTACGGCTGGTATCCTCGCTTATTTTAATCACGAATCCTGCACTTTCACTGCATAAAAATTACGCAAAGCTCAATAGGTTATGGGCCCAGTGCTATAATTCAAGAAAACAGACAGTGATATACATATATATATAAATAAAATTTGCACGCAAATATATCCGCGTACAGTCATCGGATAACCTAATCGGACCACGTGTTCGAATTACGGGCATCGCAACATTTAACCTTAAACGTCGCAGCCACGTGCAAATCGAATTTTCTCATAAGGTAACCAAATCGTGTATTTAAATACAAATATGTCGTCGGGTTTATCCGTACATATAAATTAACCAAGGATAACTATGATACTTAGAAGTTTCAAAGGAAAGCAATTTTAATCAAGAGCGATGGATGGGGGTACACGAATTGCACCAACAACAACCCGACAACACCCGCCGATATACCAATTTGGGAAAAGCAGGATTCAAAGGCCCGAGCAGACATTATTTTGGGTATAAGTTCTTCAGAACTATGTAACATAAAATCGTGTAAAACGGCGCATCAGGTTTGGACGAGGCTAGAAGTCTACGAGTCAGAAGGACCAGCACGTAAGGCAACACTATTAAAATTATTGATATTTTCAAAGATGAACGAAGGCGACAGTATGTCGGTACATCTAAACAATTTTTCAACTACAGTAGATAGACTAAGGGAGATGGATATCGAAGTCGCTGACGATCTTCTAAGCATATTAATGTTATATAGCATTCCAAACACATTCTATGAAAACTTTAGGTGCGCGATCGAGGCTCGCGATACGTTGCCGAAGCCCGAAGCGTTAAAAATAAAACTGCTTGAAGAGGAAACCGCCCGAAAGGATAACCAAGGATGCCGAGATTCGGCCGGTGCTCTTTATGTTAATCATGGCAAGAGACGGCAAAATAGAGGCAAGGATAATCGTTTTATCGAAAATAAACAAAATACAAAAGTTAATCGTACGGAAACTGCAAATGAAAATAACGTTAAGTATTATAAATGTGCGTTCTGTAACAAATTAGGTCACAAGACTGCCCAGTGTTGGCACAAAATTAAGCACAACAAACGTGTCCTGTCGACGGCAAACATTCAAGGGGAATTCGTGGCTTTGTTATCTACAGAGAAAACGCCGATCACAGAGAAGTACAAGAAGGATCGCGACATTGCACGCTCGTTTCCACGAGACAGCGATTTAATGCTGAAGCCATTCCGAAGTCGTCCTGGTGCATCGACAGCGAAGCGACTTCTCATATGTGCAATTCGATGAGTAAGTTTGACAACATTAAAAAAACGTTAAACCAAAATGTAAAGTTGGCAACGGACAAAGTCACCCCAGTCATCGGAAAAGGTACAGTAGCCTTAACTGTCGATTCCGATACGTGCGGAACTAAAACAGTTCACTTAAACAATATGCGTTCCTGGGCTGCAGACTAACTTACTCTCAGTTACAAAAGTCGTTGATAATAGAAATCGCGTCCTTTTAAGTAAACATAAGGCGTTGATTATTAATGAAAATAATGAAATTTCTATAGAGAAAAAAAGGAAAGGAGATCTGTTCGTCCTTAAATCAACCGAGGACACGATTTGTGCAGCAAGCGAAATATAGAACGACTCATTGAAATGGCACTTTCGCTATGGCCACTTAAATAATGCAGATTTAAGAAAACTACCAAGTAAACAATTAGTACGTGGTCTCCCACAAACAATATCCGTAGAAATGTGCAATTGTGAAATTTGCAAAGCCAAACAAACGACAGCACCTGTACCAAAAACGTCAACAAGAAAAACTACACAGCCCTTGGAACTAATACATTCCGATATCTGCGGTCCCTTCAGAGCAAAATCGATAGGTGGAGCAAGGTACTTTGCGACTTTTGTTGACGATTTCACGAAGTTCGTGACAGTTTATATGCTTAAACTAAAATTTGATGTTCTGGATTGTTTTAAAAGGTATAAAGCCCACGTCGAGAATTTACATGATAAAAGAATAAAAACGTTCCGAACAGACAACGGCCTTGAATATTGCAGTCAAGAATTCTTTGATTACTTAAATAGTTGTGGCATAAAACATGAACGCACTGTTGTGTACACTCCGCAACAAAATGGTGTTGCGGAGCGAATGAACAGAACTGTTCTTGATATGGCACGCTGTATGATTTTGCAATAATTTTAGATAAGAATAAATATTTGGATATTTTAAAAACAAATATACTAAAAACTGCAAATAATATGGGAACACAAAGTACCTTAAAATTTTATCTGAATAATGATCCAAAGCACAGAGCTCTAGGAGTACAGGAATATTTGTTATGTAATTGTCCAAAAATTTTACATACACCTCCACAATTTGCAGACATAGATCTCATAAGGAATATATGGTATGAATTATAGCAATAAACTATAAAAATAGTAATAAATTCAAAAGTTGAATTATGAACGAGACTGCAAAAACAATGGCATTCTGTTTCTTTAAAATATTAAAAAAAAAACTATATTTAATAGGCCAAAACGATTATATGAGGTTACTATACAAAAATTGTTTGCAACAAAATATTGAAATTGTAATTTTTCCTGCATTTTATATATAAATTCTTCATTTTTTATAAAATGTCAAAACACTAACGTGACGTGAAAATATGATAGCATTTTGTTTCAAATGTATTACACATCGAAATGTTATAGTTCAAAAGTAATTGTTTATATATTCTTAATCTACAATAAATGATTTACGGTTCTGTAAAATAAAAAATATGATATATATCATCCCTTTCTGTATACAATAGCAAATACAGATGTTCTGCAGTCTTCGAATTTTAACATGAGTAACTGTAACTACCAACCGTTTTTCTGTCTTAATTCTAATTTTCAAGAAAATTGATTTTGGGAAAAGTAATGCAATATTTGAACTTTAAAGGTATTTTGTGACAACCGTTATTTAATTACTTTAGGTACATAATTATACTATAAACTATTTCGAATAGGATGATATTGTTAATTATGCAGTACATTTGTTTTTAGCTTTTAATATATGGCGACATCTCTGCGTTAATATAAAATAACTTTGTTTAAAAAATGAATATATTTATAACAAAATCCTGTTTAATCCTGTTTGAACCAGTCTTGTAAGAGACATGATTGTGAGAATATTAATTATCCATTTTTAATTAATAACTTCTTAATTTACGTTATTTTATTTGTGTCTAATTCTCATTCATTTAACAGATATAACAGTAAAATTTTTTATGATCTAGACTCTAGACTTTCAGAAACTGATAGATCTATTTTAAAATGAATGATAGATCAAATGAACGATACGACACGAACGTTCTAAAATGAACGATAGATAGAATGAAATGAATGATCTATTCTAAAAGGAATGATAGATCTATTCCATAGAGGTGGGGAACCAGAAGCGACACTCTCTGTCGGCACCTTTGATCTCTCGAAAACGTTATCCCTTTAAATGGATTGTGCAAACGAGCGGGAAATTCAAATCAAATGAATCTAATTTCATATCAACCTCTAATAATTTGAAATATATTTGTAATAAATTTTCTGTATATTATTAATATTGTCTTTCGAAGTAGTTGCATCAATTTTACGACGTTGAAAAGTTGAAAAAGAAAAGAATATACGAAAATGATTACTCTACAAAATATATTTGAAGAATATGTATTACGGAAATGATTATTACAAATAATTTATAAGAAAATGAAAAACTATATATCACAAGAAATTTCAGATGAATGTGTTACAGAGATATAACAAAATATTTATTACAAATAAATTACTGGTGAATGTGCAGGTTTAAACTATTCTTTTTTGACCGTCATACTTGTACATTATGCACATGCGCACTTCCGATTCATTTGACTTGGGCATTTAAATTGGTTGTGTCCTGTGTCTCTCTCTAGGAGGGCGGTTTCCTTGTCTAGTGTCGCCTCTGGTATACTCTGTCTCTAGGAGGTGGGATTCCTCGTCTAATGTCGCCTCTTGTTCATCCCTACTTTTTGTCTATTCTATGCGTCATCTATGATACTGCGTTCTCACTGTTTTATCGACGCGAGATGCCGTATTGTTGATGCACGTTGTCTCTCTGTAGCGCTGCTAATCAAGTGTAAACTTAACCTTTTGTTAGGAATTTTACCTTTCCTCCTGTTTTTTATCACAGATAGGATGTTATCGTTTCCACTTTCTTTAATGTTGTTATTACTTTCTTGCTTATTTCTACGAAAATCACCTATTCTCCACTATTTATGTCGATTCTAACGCATTTAATTATCAAGTTCTTTTTAAAGTAATAATGTAAGTTTGGCTTAAATTTGATACGGAAATTAGTTCAGAAAAATCTATAGAAAGCAGAATTATTCTTTATTCACGATGATTAACTACTACGGTATTCATCTTCTTTAAACCAAATCTCAACCGTTCGAGTCGGTTATAGTTTTCAATGCCTGCGAAATACCACTGTTCAAAACGATCGTAGATCTTCACACAGACCTTCACACGGCTTATAATAAATAGCCTTCGCTTTAATTACGACTGATACAGATTATTCGCTCCTTAACCCATTTGTTCCCACGAGCAGTTTTTTTGGAAAAAGGGCAATGATGCTTGTACAGATATTCAATATAACTTTATTGAGTAAATAAAATCTTTTGTTATAATAAAAATAATAACATATCTCTTCATATTACAAACTTTAGTACTGTACTCATATGAGTACACTAGGAACACATGTGGACATTTCATGTTTTATGAAAGTCAATGAACACAGTATACTTAAATGAGTACACTGGGGCAAAAATGGGTTAATTTTGACTCGTTGAAAAAGGATTTCAGGAAACATACTACGTTTTAGAATGATATACTATCAAGTTTATGCTGCTACCCTGGTTCATGTCACACGGTACACATACAGTGTCCCGAAGATAATGTATGGCTTAAAAACTATGGATTTTCCATGTGAAAATAGATCCAAAGTTTCTTTACCATTCTATAATTGATACTTTTGTTTGCAGGATATAAGTAATAGAAAATTGGAAGATGGACTTTCAGGGCGCTTGTTTGGAACAGCTAGTAATTAAACAGGTTGTCAATGTTTGTATTTAGAGATAGTGTGGACTGATACTTTTGAATCACTCGTGATTCGATCACGTTCATTCCGAATCACGATGATTTTTCACAATAATTCGTGATTCTTTCTGATTGGTAGAGAGCATTCTTTTCACTTTACACGAATTATGTTCTTAGGCTATACATGTATTATATTGTAATATGGTCTAAAAATAATAAATAAATTGTAAGTATAAGTTTAATTTTTAATTTCTTTAAACTTCGTTTCAGAAAAGTTCATAAAATTTTTCACCAAAGTAACGTATACGCAAAACTAACCTGCTTTAGTTTTAAATTGTAACTTACTTCTTATTATCTTTTAAAGCTATATATAACATAAATGTATACAGAATGTCATATAAATATATAAAAACTTAATATAGTACAGCGTGAACCACTTCTAAAACATCATCTTTCGAATCATTGTTGTGAAAGAAGTTAATCACGATCGTGATCATTGTAATAAATCACTGTTAATGATTTTGCCCGCCATCTCTAGCTATATTATCCTAGGTCGGTATTTGGAATTTAAATAAAGAGACGTAAAAAGACAAAAATGCACACATGTTTATAAAAAATGTTACTCAAATATCAGTCGTCGATTTTGCAGTGCATTTAGCATAATGCAATATTTAAAATAATATTTAACATGCACGTCTTTTAGCAGATATCGTTCATACCTGAAGGTCAAAAATGGTCCATCACGTTGAAGACGAACAACTTAATTTATAAAATATTTCGAGATCTATTCGTTGTTGAAAAAACCGTGAAATTAATGAGGATCAATCTTTTTAAAGATGCTAACCAATATAAATAACCACTATGTATAACAGGTAAGAACATTATTATTATAATTATACCAACTGTAGGTCCAACACTTTACAAAAAAAATTATAACAAGAATGCATAATGACAATGGATTACTTTGACGTTTAGTACCACATACAAGGAGTTCCAATTTTGTCCATGTAACTATAGTAACATATTCTATAAATAAAAATGAAGAAAAGTGTGTATATATACATGGATTCTTGAATGCATTATTAATCCTTAATGACCACCCTGGGGTATGAAACGACCCCAGGCTATTTAGCTTCAATTTTAGCCACATTATATCCTTTTTGAAATACCGGTATTTTTACTATTTTTTTCCAAAAACTGTCATATCTGAAGAGTGTTCAGCTAAAATTTTAACTTTATATTAAAAACGAAAAAAATGTTGAATTTTTCTGTGAAAACCATCATTTTTTCAATTTTTTTTCACATTCAACGTTTAAATTAATAGAAATCAGCTATGATATATGAAACAACTTTTAAGGATTATTTATAATGTTTCTTTCAAGTTAAAATAATGAGTAGCTTCTTTATAAGAAACATTTTTAATGACTGGGGTCTTAAACGTATCAGTATCAGGTACGTTATTCTGATGAAATATGGCCGTTAAGGGTTAAAAGTTATTAAAGAAGATATGAAAGTCGACAGTTCGTAGTATTAAAGGGGAAAATTATGCATTATAATTTCGTATATCTCATAATCTTGCAATCAAACATTTAAGAGCTCATATTCATATAAGCACTTTTCTTTAATTTTACTTATACAGAATATGTATTGTATTCTCCATATTCTTATATTGTAGAATATGCTAGTAACATGCTTTATGCACGGACAAAATTGGGACACATTATACGCGGCGTCGAAAAACAAAATATTGTGTTGTACATTTTGTACTTTTGTTATAATTTTTTAATAAAGTGTTTAAAACTTTACATTAATATAACGTCGTTTTATTAATTTTGCGAATGGAATGTTGGTAAAGTTTGACACCCAGTATGTGTAACGACTGGTCACTGTTCGCATACGTTATATAAATAAGATTATCTGGATGAGGATTAAATCTATTCAACATGCAACATCGCCAAATGGCAATATCAAATAGCGCGAAAATAGAATGTAAGAGTTCGAACCACTAAAATTACAGGATAGAATGAAAAGATCCCGTAGCTCTTGTAGAAGTCCTGTTTCCTGGCTGCGACAGACCGGAATCACCCAATGGGAGCAGCTACGTCGGCAGTTGCACGACAATTGGCAATCGGTCGAAAATAATAGGTTGGCGGTCGATTGAGGGGGGAGGGCTTTTTGGCTCGGTTGGGCTGCACCAGGGATGGAAACAGCGTGAGGTCAGAAAAAAGAGGAACGGGCGTGCTTATCGTGCATCGTCTCCAACTACCTCGAAACGCTTCTCCACGGTAAGCTAAGCCTGAACCGTGTCCCTCCACCCGGCCGTACTTCTCGACATGCCTCGACCAAGAGTACCTCAGCTGACGTTCGCAAAAACATCATCACGACACGTGTATCGTCGTGTTATACCCCGCTTTTACCCGCAGGATCATCGTTTTCCTAATTTCATTTTTCACCGTGCCAGAGGTACATTCGAGTGCAACGTAGGCTTCCTTGGGTTCGACACTTTTTACATTTTGGAATTTTCCATTTCTGAAAATCTCAATTTGCTCCGTCCCCAAATTCCTAAATTTTTGAACCCCAAACACCAAAATTCTTAGATCCTTGAATCCCAAATTACACGGGTCTAAAATTCCTGAATTCTCAAATTTTCAAGTTCTTGAATTTCTAAATGCCAAATACCTAAATTCCCATACTCCTACTCCTCAAATTCCAAATTACTTTACTCCCAAATTCCCAGATTCCTAAATTCTCAAGTTCCTAAATTTCTAACCCCAAATATCTAAATTCCCGTATTCATTGATCGTCAAATCTTCAAATTCCTACATGTTTAGGTTTCTAAGCTTCTAAATCGTTAGGCCTACAAATCCCTAAATTTAAAAATTCCTGTTACCAAATGTTTAGGTTTCAAATCTCTATATCCTCCAGTCCTAAGGTCCCTAAATATTATCCGACATGATCCGTTCCAGTATCGTCCATTTTCAACAATATTTAAAGTGTAGTGTATCGTAGTACTGAAAAAGAATAAAAAATGAGTAATCAGCAGAAACACTTTGTATTGATTTAACCACGCTATCATCGATGTTTGTAAACACTATCCCGAAAAGAGACAATTGCAGTTGGAGACACGACAATCGCTTACAAGTCGTTCAAATTTTACAGTCGATTTTTTCGAAAACGGAGCCCCGGAAGAGAAAATGTAATACCGAAATATTTTCTTCCTTTTTAACGTACAATCACTCCCTGCCCGGTTGTACTACGATTTCCGGCCCACCCTGTATATTATATTAACTGAATCAAAACAAAAATTCCGACAACCCTTTTATTAGACAGATAATTAAAAAGTATACAAATATAAATTCGCTATTAATACTGAAATTCTATTTGTATGGATTCCTTCCCGTATAGACATTGATGGCAACGAACAAGCTGATATAGCTGCCAAATCAGCTGTGTCCTTGTATGGGACATATACATACATAATAAACGTCTATGGATATATAGATTACTGTTGGCACCTTGTCATGAAGAAAATAACTTTACGTGCTTTTTAAATATTTTGTGCAAGAATGCTTTATTATACATAATCTCGTATAATTAAAATACAAAACGAAATAGCAAGAAAAAATACAATGAGGAGCAAAAGTGAACACACCTATAATATTTTTACAAAAATTAATTTTTATTTAATGTTTGTATATAGAATACCAAGAAACAAAATATATAGTATTAAGTACAACATTTTAGGTTTTCAAGAAAATTTAAACAATCATGATATTATTATTATTTTGATAGACACATTTTTTCCGTGTGATCGGTTTTGCACCCCAATTAACTTTCAAAGAAACATTTCATATTTTTATACATTTATTATTTCGTCCACGAGCCTTTTGCCTTCATAGTGGCTTGAATGCGTTTAGGCATACTTGAAATTATATTTTCGCAGTATTCTGGAATAATAAAATACCACTGTTACTACACTCTTTGCTACAAATCATGTATTGTTGCTGGTGAAGCGCTGTACTCGTTCGCTAGTTTCATTTCTAAATATGCACAGACATTTTCGATAGGTTTCAAGTCTGGACTTTGAGCAGGTCACACCATCGTTTGAAATTGTTGAGTCTCGAGCCGATTTTTGACCCTTTTTGTAGAATATACAACTATTTTGGGGGCGCTTCTAGGGGCGTTATCGTGTTGGAAAACATCACATTCTCGTACCAGCATATTATCAACAACATCCAATAAATTTTGTTCTAAAATCTGTCCGTAAGTGAAACGGATTAAAGAACAAAAATTAAAAAAAAAAGAAATTAAATAATTAGTCTTTTTAAGATTAATCCTCGGTTGAGTGTTGTCAAAAAAATATATAAATTGGAATGCCGAACAGTGGAAGAGCGTAATTTTTTCAGATCAGATTATGTAAAAAAAGATTTAAAAAATGTTGCCCAAAACGAAGTTTAACCTCCAATAGAATGATATATTTAAAAATAGAAGATATTAGAAGATAGAAATCAAGAATCTTTCATTTTTTTGAAGTGTTTAATCGCTGAATTAATCGTTTTGTATGTATGAGTATGTTATACTTCGGAATGCAAGGAGTAATTAGTTTTAATTGTTAACATCTCCTAAACAAGTAGTCGTCTATCACCAAAATGGGGTGCATGAGTATTACGTTGGAAGAACTTTGAAGGGTAGGATTTTATCAGTAAATGAGCATAAGATTTGGGAATTCCACCTCGTAAGATGCTAGAATAGGGAAGAACATCAAGTTGGAATGAGATACAGGCAACCCTCCTATAACACGATAGATAGGTTCCTAGAAAATGCCGTGTTGTGTGAAATCGTGTTGTATGACACCCAGAACCAGTACAAAAAGGGGGGTTACGTTCCGAAAACTTATTAAAAACAAATATTTTTTTAATTCTACATAAATTTGTATTAATTTCTCTTTTCAAAAGACGATCCAAGATTTGTATCTTTACTTCTAAAGAAATAAATTTCCTTTTAAACGTTGTTTTTTTATCTTTATCGGACATGGCTTAGGATTGAAACTTAATGTCTTAAAGACGAAAAAATTATTTTTTAACACACCGTGGCTCGACGCAGACTGCTGATCAGCAGCGTGAGACACTTTTGTCTTCAGGCCACGGAGATGAAAAGAAATACTTTCCGCAACACTGTATCTTTAAGACGGCAAGCCTCGCCGCGGCTGTAGAAATACAATGTTGTACAAAAGTTTTTGCAATTTTCTTATCGTGTCAGAGCGAAACCGTGTTATAGGTTGCCGTGTTGTAGGAGGGTTATCTGTAGTTGAACAGTCAAAAAAACGAGTTCGAGATTAAGAAGTCCTCTTAAGTCTGGAATATAGTAGCTCTTAAAACGTAGTGTTCCGTAAATCGTGGTTCAACCAGCCAGGAAGTAAATTTGTAAGAGAAAATAAGTTTAAAATATATAATAAAATTTTGAATTTGTAAAAATTGAAAGACTTACTAGGTACATGTACACTTAGTTAGCCATGAGTTTTGCAGTCAACCACATTCAACCCAATTTGACTTGTAATCATTTTTACAGTATTAAGACCGCTAATCTTGTAGCAGTTAGTCTATGCCATTTACACTAAAGAATTCACAGTACTTTTGAACCTGTCACAAAAGCAAGCTACAGTAATTGCGAGAACAATGATTTGTACACTAAAAACTCATAAGAGGATTATTTTTTATTACACCAGAATATTACAAATCTTAGTCATTACCAACTTGACATACGAATAATACAAAGGAACAGAACAGATGTTCATGGAGTGTGTAGTGTGGCAGTGTCTGCCACTACGTTCTTGTCAATTTATCTTTTCTCCTAAACTATCCTAACTTTCTTCTAAATATTTCTAAGCACTTCCTGTCTATTCTACAATCTTCACTTTTCTCAGGTCTCGTGCAAGTCTGGTCGATGTCAGATTGTATATTTGAGAGCCAAACTTGGACGAGACTACGCTTTCCGTTGATTTTCTCTTTCACCCCTTCGATTTTCCACTGTTTATCTCTCCATTTCCTTTCCTATTTCTATTCCTTTTCGAAAAAAGGCATAAAACTGTGGACATCGCGCCGTTCAAGACAGTCGTGATTTTGTATGGATACTATACACTCGTTGAATCGCTCAATCACTTCACGCTGTTCTGTTAATTAAGTTTCGTGTTACATTGCTAAGATACTACTGTGATCAAAAAGTAAGATGATTTTGTTTATAAAATGAAAAATCTTTATTTATTCCTCGAAATCAATCTCATCACTTTCAAAGTATTCCCCATCCGACACATTACACTTATGCCAACGTTTTTTCCAATCCTCGAAACAGTCAAACAAGTCCTTTTCCGGGTTGGTCTTCAATACTTTCTTCGATTTGGATTTTATCTCATCTGTCGATTCGAAACAGTGTCCCAGAGACGGTCTTTGGAGTTTGTTAAACAGCCAGAAGTCACTCAGTGCTAAATCAGGCGAATACGGTGGTTGTGGAACGATATGGGTCGATTTTTTGGTGAAATGCTCTCGAAGAACCAGTGCAGTGTGGGACGGCGCAGTATCGTTCCTCGCGGAATTGACGAGTTTGAGGCACAAAACATCTTTTAAAATGGTTTCGGTTGATCCAAATGAGATGTCCGCAGCATCAACAAGATCTTTAATTGTCAATCGACGATTTTCAAGCACCAAATCTTTGATTTCCTTCACATGGCAGTCATCAGTAAAAGTTGATGGTTTGTTCTGAGCGCTATTGTCTTGAACTCGAACTCGGCCTTTTTTAAAATGTTTGTACATCCTGTAAACACTTTTTTGCGATATAGCCTTGTCACCAAAGGCCTTCTGCAACATCTACAACGTTTCCGCGGCAGAATGTTCATTCCGTAAACAAAATTTAATGCAAATTCTTTGCTTAACAAAATCAAATATAGTAAAAATCGAAAAACTCACTTTTGTATGCTTACAAAAACACGTGTAGCTCTGCAGCAATTGAATATACTGACATAAAACTATGCATAGATATCAAAGACAGTACTACTAATCCACACAAAAAATAATTTCATTATTTTATAGTACCCGCGAAGTTTAAATGAAAAATTCACCTTATTTTTTTATCACAGTAGTATATTGAGTGATCGTTACATGAACTACTTATTATTTCACACCCACATCCTCAGTAGCTTTCGTATTTGATCATAATCGTGGTCGTAATCGATATCGTTATAACAGAGTCGAAGAAAAAATTCTTCATTCTTGCATGCTAACGTGGTTAACTTGTGAGCTCACGACTACTTAATGACGAGTACTTAATGAATAATCAAACTCAGTTTTCTCGAAAATTATGCTCCAAATAAAAAACGTATATTCTAAATAGATTTTAGATTTATTTTTTCATGTAAAATTACTTGCTGCCCGGTTGTATCACAATTTACAGAACACCCTGTATAGCGCAGTCGACAAATTAGAAACTAAACTTTGAGAATTCCGATTGGTGAAGTTGCAATTTATAGAAGATAAAGAAACTTCGATCGAATAAAGAAACGTTCAGTAAAATCTAAATATATTCTATGTAATGGAACCGAAATCGAAATGGAACCGTAAAACAACGCAATATACGGTCTAACAATTACGAAATTAGTTTATTAATAGTTTAAGTTGCGATTTTACTATTAGATCGTTAAGTATGAAACTTGGCAATTGTCAAAATGCAAATTTTAATATTTATTATCTTTAATTTGTCTGCGAAATGACGCATTATGTTTGGTTAATTTGAAATAGACATCTTTGCACTTTATTCGCCATGTTTGCTTATTATAATGTCTTAATTAGTTTTCTTTTGTTTGTTCTTTTGTTCTTGAATAAAGCCGTGTTTATCACAAGGTAAAATAGGCATATTAAAACGCACTGAAAAGTGGAAACCGCTTAGAGATATTTATTATTACTTTATTTAAAAAGCTTTATAAGAGGATATTATTAATAAGTTGGTAGATATCAATTATTTTTCTATTATCTATTATTTTCTTATTTTCATATCATGTTTCTTTGCAATCTCAAATTACACTAATATAAATTACTACAACTTCAATCATTAAAGTTTGTATAAAAACTATCACTCTTATACATGTTTTTATGAAATCTCTGATTTTCATTTGTATGTCATTACTCAGGTAATAAAAACACAATATCAGAAACTTAAGCATGGACACTGTGTTTCTCTCACTACTAAAGCCACAGTGATTAATTATTACAGTAAAAAAAAATTGTTTAATATTTTTGCAAAACATTTGACTTCATACCGTACAAATGTAGACAATTTCATGATGGGAAAAGTCAATAGCTACCAAAAAGGTGTTAAAGTTACCTTCCTAAGTTAAATTATTGTTGAAATGATAAATATAGATTGTAAATAGTATGAGTATACACTTCAATTGAAAATAAATGCTTGTTTGTAAAAAAAAAATGAAATTTTACGTTCCATTTATCAAGCTTCATATTTAATGATCTAACATATCGCGTCTGTAACTATGTGGTCACAGTAATTAATAAGTTATTCATAATTTTGGTCATTATGAATAATGATTGCAGAACATAAATGAAAAAAAATCTAATATTTGTTCTTCTGCTAAGAAAAATCGAAATATTTAATGAGCATTAAAGAATAAATAAAATGCAATCTGTGTTTAATTAAATTTATAATTCTAATATTTCAACATGAAAATTGACAAGGAACACTACAATATAAATGAGTAGAGTAAAATGAATTTTTAATAATATCACATTTAATGAAAAAATAAAATTTTTCAATTACATTAATATGTAAGGTCGCATAAAATTAATTTTTTTCTTAACGGGAGTGTGATATGGACCATCAATTAAAAAGCGACAAAGATACTTGATTTGTTATTTAAAATGCAGTTGATACTTGAATTCAGCATAATTAAAGGGAAGAAGTGGTATGATCGTCAAAACAGAATAACTTGCACAAGAGATCAATACGCTAAATTGGTAACACGATGTATGTACTTCACTCATTAAGCACCAAATTATTTATAGAAGAAGATACATTCCACGTATTAAGATATTTTTAACATTAAAGCAACCTAACGAAGAGTACTTTAAACAAGATACCGATTTAAAACCAACGAAACTCTGATCGATTCAGTAAACTAATTCTATCCTATACTCTTTCAAGATCGAAACAAACTTACAAGATTACTTATTGTTAGATCCTGCGAACTATGATTTATTTTCAAAATATACGCGTGAAATTAATCATGTGACTTCAAAATAATCATATTAATTCAAACAAAAAACTCAATATAGTGCAACTATGTATGATATTGACACTAGATTTACGGAACCCGTAAAAATGACGGATCATAGATCTCTTATTTTAAATGACAAAACTTATTAAGAAATTTTGGTAAAAATGTATATCAACTTTCGTCAAGCTAAAGAATAAATGTCTTAGGCAGTTCACATATCATCCCCAATTTATTTATTTTTCTACTCTAGTCTAAATTTAAATATAAGTAACCATCAAACGTTCGTAAACCTAGTGTTAAAGATACGTTTTCACAGTAAAATCAGGACTTTTGTTTTAATATTGCGTGACATTCTCTTAAGACTATTTTTATGTAATTTGATATCACGTTTAGTTACTTTTAAACACAAACGACAAAATTATCAGTATTATTATTGTAAGATTCACAATTTACTGTCACGTGAAAACATGTATGAGGAATCTTGAGGACACTTTAAAAACGAGGGTCATTCAGGGCATACTCAGCGCGGCAACAACTGACCTCGCAGGTTGCAAACCAGGCCTTGCCATAGAACAAGCTGAAGGACCTCTAATGGGGTGTTTGCCATGTTTCTGGGGAACGAGAGAACTTTGGAGGGAAGGAGCGCCAGTCCTGGTTCTACAGCCGAAGAGTGTACAACAAATTATTCACAAAAAATATATATATAACTATTAAGTGGTGTTTTATTCGAGACAGATACATACACAGTATGTCTGAAAAGTAACGGAACTTTTTAACTAAAAAGAAAAGTATTAGTTATTTTGCCAAAATTAATTTTTTTTATTCAAGTTACATCCCTTCCGCATCAATACACCGCTGGGCACGCTCAGGCAATGTTAACGTAGATTTTTTTATGTCGTTTTGCGGAATCGCTTCAATCACCCTTGTCACAGCTGCTTGGACTTGTGTAACAGAGTCATAAAACGTTCCTTTAATGGCTAATTTCAATTTTGGAAAAAGGAAGTAATCACATGGAGATAAGTCGGGCGAATATGGAGGGTGTTGGAGCACACAGACTTGCTTTTTCGCCAAAAATTCACGAATAGCGACAGTTCTGTGACTTGATACATTATCATGCAACAGAAGGCAACTCCCCGGCGCTCGATATTCGGGCCTCACACGAACAATTCTTTTCCACAAACGTTCCATAACACCCAGATAATATTCGCCATTAACATTTTGTCCCTGTGGAACGAATTCCCGAGGTATAATACCTTTAGAATCGTTTAGAATTTAGAAAAACCCAAAACCTGGCTTTGGGTCGTCTTCTAAAGTATCACGACCATCCTGGAATCGCTTATACCACTCGAACACACGTGTACGGGATAAACAATCGTCGCCATAAATATTTTTCATTAATTCAAATGTTTCTATAAAAGTTTTACCGAGCTTTACCGAGCAGAATTTAATATTCGCTCTTTGCTCCATCGTGATTTTGTGATACGGTGACGAAAGGTTCTGTCGCTTTAAACACTATAAGTTTACAATTTGTTGCTCGATTCCAATAACGATTGATTTGTTTTGTAGGGGAGGAATACTGTTTTCAGATAGCATCTTGTTTTAATAGATGGTGCTAGTAGTTTTCCTTGAATTTAAAAAGTTCCGTTACTTTTCAGACATACTGTGTAGAATTAATACTTTTGTCCTACGCAAACACTAATAAAGATTCCAGCCTAGACAAATTGCAATTTCAAATATGTAACAGAGAGTAATCGATATTTGCTACAGATCGAAGAGAAAAATTAATTTAAGTCAACTTTATTATTGCGGTCTTTAATCCAGGAATAACATGAAGGCAGGAATGCAATGCTTGAAAAGCCAAATAAACAATCTTAAACATATTTGAGAAACTGTCTTAAGTCCGGTATAAATTCAGGGCGGCTCTTATCTGGCTACGAGATTAATACTAGAACTACCGATAGTTAAGACGAAGCTATTTTTATCAAAATCAAACAAAATGGTTGGACTTTAAACAATACGTAATGCTAGAATATTTTGACGTTTATTGTTTTATTACTTTCTTACAAGAGGAATGTTATATAGTACATTTTTAGTGTTATTAGCCCATGTTGGACCATGATTTCTAAATGAGGATTGTCACATTGTATCACTTACATACCAATTAGAGCAATAAGTATAATACAGAATAAATTGTTTGGTAACAGAAATATTAAAATAAATATCCATCTCAAACGTATGTTATTCTTATAGTAGTAAGTTATAAAATAAATTATTATAAAAAGTTATAATTTGTCACATTCTTTAGAAACGTAGTTTTTCTTCTGGTACGGGAATCACAGTGTTTGGTATTTTTCGGAAACTGTGTGTGATTATTCAGTAGACCTATCTAATTGTAAGAGTATAACTGTCATTCGTTGTTACACGTTTTCTACTTTAAAAGAAAAATTAACCCTTTTATCCAAGCTAAGCCGCCTATGATAGCTGCTTATAAATCGTAAACGACGTAAGGTACTAAAAAATGTTTGTAACAAAGGTTATATTGTTTCTTTAGACCTACAAAATTATGTAAAAGGTTTTTGGAAAAATAATTTTTTCCACAAAAATTAAGTTATTTCTAACTCTACTCTTTTTGGAAATTTAAATTTGTTTTCGCTATGAATGAAAACATCGGTTTTTTACAAAAACTATGTATTGTGGTATATAACTACTTTAATTATTTTATAAGTACACAGTTATCACTTTAGATTTTATGTACAATGTTAATTGAATCATAACTTCTAGAACGTGTATAGTTGTTATAGGCAAAGTAATTATCACAGACACGACTCATAATTCTCGTAATTAATAAATAATGGCTAACAAAATTAGGCAATATAATAAATTTCGTATTGTTCATAATTTGTCACATTGACCAGCCATTGTGAATACTGCTATAAAGTAGTTGGGCAAAGTGGTAATAATACTACAGATATCGTTTGACAGGTAAATGGCAGATAAGTAATATCCACATAAAGACTATACTGTACCAGAATACAGTATGTAAATGATTATTAAACTAGAATACAATAATTGGGAAAAATCCTACCGTTGCATCTCTCAAGCTTTTAGCATACGATATGCATTATTTTACTCGTTCTGGCATACTGAATACGAATATCATATTCGTATTTGACGGAAAATACATACTTTCATAATATTCATGAAAATGATGTTGATAGTTGGACATCCACAGCAACATGTTGGCACGTTTTAATGACTGCCTTACAGCGACCAGGTACAAACTTTTAACTACACTAACTCTTATTTCTTGTTTAGATATGGTAAAACATGATTTAACGAGCACGATGTTAACCTACGAACGAACCTACAACTCATTTCTGCATTGATATTCGGAGCGAACAAACTAGTGATCATTGTACTTATAAAGCCATTTCCTGTATTTTCTATACAGTTACTCACATTAATATTCGGGAAGAGATGATTTATATATCATACAGATATTTTTACAAAAACATGAATCGTTTATTGTTGTTTGAACATATATAAACAATTTCTTTTTACTATAACCTTTCAATGTGTAACACATTTTAAACAACATGCTATCATATTTTCACGTCACATTAATGTCTGAACATTTATGGAAAATATATATATATATATTTTGGTATTTTTCCCTATATCTTGAAAACTGTTGTAATACAAAAAAATGGATATAAAAATTTGTTGTTTTTTTTGCAGTAAATTTAACTGCACGAACTGTTATGCATATCTATTTATTTAAAGATTATAATAAAAGTTAATATTTTTTTTTGTTTTCATGGGCAGAACATTATGCTACTTTTGTACAATTGTCAGATTATAATGCAGCATATTATGTTAATAAAATATAATACAGTATAACATAGTATCGCAGAATATAATGCAACATAATATACCACGGAATATACCATAAGTATAGATCCACATAGTTTTTGCAATAGTGATATTTGTTAGAAAAGTAAATAAAACATAAGTGTTTCTTACGCCACAAGCATCTTGTTAGTACTAATTATACGTAAACGAAAGTTCAGCCACAAGTAATAATATTTATTGCAAATTTTTGCAATCTGTAATTGTGAACATGTTATCTTTATATTATTTAAATATGTATAAAGGTAAAGTGACTTTCGATGTATAATGATTAGCATACTCGGGTTAAAACGAACCCAGAATTTACTGTGCAAAATAATTGGAGGTTTGATTGGTTTGTCCATATCCTTTGTATTAGTTTATAATTTAAATAAACAGAATTAGGTCAAAGTATCCTGCTCTACACATAAGACTAAGGAAAACATTTAACTTTTATTATAATCTTTAAATAAATATATATTTTGCAAAGTCGTTTGCACACTCAAATTTGCTACTATAATATAATAAATTTTCATATACAATGTTTTTTTGAGTTACAAAATGATTTCAATATATTAAGAAGAATACGATTTCCATCCCCAACTTTTATTTTGACTACCTAAACACAGATTGCCAATAAAAAATATGGGTCAAATATTTTTTCGAAAATATTTAATTGTAAATTATAATTAATTATAATTAATTGTAAATTTCATTAAAATCGGTTATTAATGCTTGGAAAACCTTGTATCTATCGGCAAGGAGTAAAAAATATTTTAGATATAAATAAGGAATATTTGTTTTTCAAATATCTCCATAAAAAGAAGTCCAAAGGATTTAAATCAGGGGTTCAAGGGGGAAATGTAAACAGTCCATTACGTTTATTCAACTTTGACCGAAAAACATGTTTAAATTCTTTCTCATGTAATGTACAAAATGAGGTGGGGCCCCACGATGACTGTATCACAATGATAGTCTTTCTATCAAAGGCATATCGTATTAAGAAAGTGTATTTACAAGAAATTAAAATTAGCAACATCTGAAAGCCATCTTGGGAATATTATCGGGTCCAGAAGGTAATCTTTCATAATTCGTATTTAACATAAATGTCAACACAAAATTCGGTCAATCAATAGCAAACGTAGAAAACCCTAATTTCTCAGTCGAACAGTTATTTATAGAAGAGAAATCTCACATGACCTTCACAGGCCGTAGTCAACCCAGGAATTGGCGAGTAAAGAGGTCGACCCAAAAAGTAAAAGAAATCATTTGGTTGCTCTACCTATCCCAACCGTGAACATTTTCAGCTTGACATATTAGCAAATATTGAAATATTGAAAAATAATAACAATAACAACTGCATCATGCAGTTCGTACTATCTCACTCACTCGAGCCAATAGCTCTACCGCCGAAAGTACGTGTGAGTCTAGATATCCATTTTTCTATTTTGACCAATTGGGGCTATAGTTCTTCCGAACATTTGGGTCACCTTCCTACACGTCAATTCTTGGGTTCACTACGGTAGATTATATGCGTATGTAAGGATTTAAATATTATAATAACGAGAAGCATTACTAAAACTCGTTTACTATCTTTACGGATGAATGTATTTGACCTGCAGTATATAATTGGTATAAACTATCCCGATACAAACTTCTACATCCTAACCGACTCTCTCAGCGCTTTATTCTTAGAAAAATAAACCAAACTGAACATAAAAACGAATCCATACATTTTAGAAATAATAAGCAAAAGTTTTCGAACTCTACACAAATACCACACACAACAGGAAAATCAAATTCTGTTGGATATCATATTGGTATCCACAAAACGAATTGTAGATAAAATTAGTGAAAAATGTAGTTAAAGGAGCACCCACTATCTCTACTAGAATATCCTTCATTGATCTCGAAGAAATACCCAAAGCCTTAGCAATCAAAAGGAGCTAAGACTCTATCATCAAACAAGGATTAACTAGAGTTGACTATTTCCTACATACACAGTATGTCTGAAAAGTAACGGAACTTTTTAAATTCAAGGAAAACTACTAGCACCATCTATTAAAACAAGATGCTATCTGAAAACAGTATTCCTCCCCTACAAAACAAAACAATCATTATTAGAATCGAGCAACGAATTACAAACTTATAGTGTTTAAAGCGACAGAACCTTTCGTCACCGTATCACAAAATCACGATGGAGCAAAGAGCGAATATTAAATTCTGCTCGGTAAAGCTCGGTAAAACTTTTACAGAAACATCTGAATTAATGAAAAATGTTTATGGCGACGATTGTTTATCCCGTACACGCGTGTTCGAGTGGTATAAGCGATTCCAGGATGGTCGTGATACTTTGGAAGACGACCCAAAGCCAGGTTTTGGGTTTTTCTAAATTCTAAACGATTCTAAAGGTATTATACTTCGGGAATTCGTTCCACAGGGACAAAATGTTAATGGCGAATATTATCTGGGTGTTATGGAACGTTTGTGGAAAAGAATTGTTCGTGTGAGGCCCGAATATCGAGCGCCGGGGAGTTGGTTTCTGTTGCATGATAATGCACCATGTCACAGAACTGTCGCAGTTCGTGAATTTTTGGCGAAAGAACAAGTCTGTGTGCTCCAACACCCTCCATATTCGCCCGACTTATCTCCACGTGATTACTTCCTTTTTCCAAAACTGAAATTAATTATGAAAGGAAACGTTTTATAACACTGTTACACAAGTCCGAGCAGCTGTGACGAGGGTGATTGAAACGATTCCGCAAAATGACATAAAAAAATCTATGTTAACAGTACTTGAGCGTGCCCAACGGTGTGTTGATGCGGAAGGGATGTAACTTGAATAAAAAAAATTAATTTTGGCAAAATAACTAATACTTTTCTTTTTAGTTAAAAAGTTCCGTTATTTTTCCGACATACTGTGTATTCATAACACAAATTATAAACCATGGTATGCTGGCAAAAATCTGGAACGTGAAATTTTAACAACGATGAACAGAGGTCCTTACAATTTTTCCATTGAATCGACTCCCTCCCCCCTAAAATCACCTGAAAAGCCCAGGAAAACGGTCAAACCTTTAACATTTGCATCCTGAGCCGGTAGGATTGTGAAGTAGATGTGTGGAGTCGAAGGCGACACACAGGGGATCTGGCTCCGCACTCCAGTGAGCAAAGCGAGTAAAAGCTCATAACCGACTGTCCAAGCGCTGGTCAAACCTTCTCCTCGAAAACTCATTAGAAAAAGGGAAAAGGTATAGATAGGGAGAGGAAATGAAGAAAGTGAGGAAACTTAGAAGAGCGTTAAAAAAATTCGGAAAGGTACAGACACAGCGGAAAAGAGTCATAAAAGTGACTGCGGAAAGAAAAAAGAATAGAAAAGATATAGAAAACAGAAAAGCAACGGCATATGTGGTACCATGGACGTTACAGAACATTAATCATGTACTGCGACAATGCGCGCTATTTGATAGTTAGAGAACCCTTATCAGAAAATTACATGAAATAAAATACTCTCTGTCAATGTCATATAGCGGCATACTTTGGAAACCCACAGAAGAGATATGTAATGCCATTCACTCGTTCGTGAAAAGCTGCAAATTATCCGTATAAGACGTACTTGTATATACAATGTAATGCAAAATAACCTTAGAAAAGATTAAGAATGCTTGAAAAGAAATCTCATAACGCTCATTCAAACATTTAATTAACGAAAAAACGCTGTTGGTGATTTTTTTGAATAGATGCGTAG
Organism: Megachile lagopoda; assembly: GCA_036983795.1. Taxonomy (NCBI): domain Eukaryota; kingdom Metazoa; phylum Arthropoda; class Insecta; order Hymenoptera; family Megachilidae; genus Megachile; species Megachile lagopoda. The sequence goes on from CM072786.1 coordinate 926,088, forward strand.
ATTTTCTTCTGCTCATACATGAAAATTATGAAGACTTAAAATCTTATTTCACGTAAATGCGGTTTCGTCAATAAATAAACCACAAAATATGAAATTCTGATTTAAAGAACATTTTACGAGTTGCCATTGTAAAATTCTATTGTTGCTTGGTGGGTGAGTGGAGTGAATGCTCGAGCTCGTTGGATATGGTATAAATAGGGTAACTACTCGTAAAGTGTTCTCTAGAAAGAGTAGTACCGATTTATACGTCATCAAATGTTCTTTTTACGTTGGTTCCGTGATCTACAATTCTTAAAATGCAATTAAAAATATATAGATCTCGAAGTAGATTTACAATGGAGGAAATTCACATAAAGCCAGTCAAGTTGGTAGCCATTTTTGCCTATTTTTAATTTTACAATTATTTTATATAATTTTTTGCACATCCACTGAATATATATGTTATTTAAAATTTTACTGTAAAATCGTTTGGGGTTAGTTTGGATCGTTATCATTTTTTTTAATAGTTTATCAAATGGAATTTTGTAAATACTATAAATGTAAACAAATATTTTAAGAGATAAATTCACAGAAAGATAGTTATTAAATAATGCAAAATGTTTTATCTGTATCAACACGTTGACTGCCACGCTGAAACAGTTGAAAATTTTATTACATAGTATTTTTTTTTGGACAAATCGCACCAAATATTTTTACATTATTTTGTATATTTATTATTCATAGTTCAAATAGTTAATATTTCAAATTAGGCTAATAAACAAATTCTCAATAATATGGACGATGGACTCGTATGAAAGTTTAAGTATCTCATGTATGGTCAAAGTGATAAACAGAAATATAGATTTTTTCAAATATTGACAAGCTCATACATTTCTAATATTTTATAACACCACTATTACATTTCACTGTTTGAAATATTCTATTAGATATTTAATTAACAAGAGTCTTCAATTATTGTTGAATATTTTGCTCCAGTTTGTTCGTTTCGAATTTTTAAATTCATTAATAATGTTGATTATTAACCCTTTGCACTCCTATGTCGACATTACATTTTTTTTTGATCTTATAAATAATTCAGATAAATAGATTGGTTGAATATATATATTTTCATTTATTTACTACTTATAATAAACGAAAAATGTATTTGTCACATACTCCGCACTCTTGCAATACATTTTATCGAAAACCCCTTTCTTGATGTATTTTGTAAATTAAAGAGTTGGTAGGTAAAAGAAATTAAGAAGTGCAAAGGGTTAATATACGAATACTCGAAAAATATTAATATTCGATTTTCTTAGGAATAAACCCTCATAAGAAAAAATTTTATTGTATATTTTTGACTGATTTTTTTCATGTAGATTCAGCCTTTTTTTCCGTTATATCACCATTTCGGAAATACTCTCTATAGATATTCTCCAAATATTTTTCGTTGGTTTCGAGATCTAAAATTAGTCAATTTTGACTATAGGTCCTCGATAAATATCTAAAAAAAATATATTAAGTGATTTGAAGCTACAAAATTCTGGGTATTCAACGTCCAATAGAGAAATTCCAGGTCTCGTTCAGTGACGTCATACAGTCTTTGACGTAAATGCTTCGTTGGTGGTGATTGAAGAGAAGCTGACAACACTTTGGCCACTCGAGACGAGTTCGATTTTTTAAACGTTCCTTCCCGCGCTCTTCTTCGAGTGAGTCAAATATAGATCTTTAAATTCGATAGTACGATGGTCTTGTCCTGATAATCTCTTTTTGTTATCGAGGGATTTTAATACGGTACTAAAAAAATAAAAAAATAAAAAGAACCCTGATTAAATCGATAAACATGTTATCTTAAAATTAATTCTATCAATTTTAGTGGACCTTGTTTAAGAAAACGATATAAATATTTGAGCTTTTTATTTGTATCTAATTTTGTTGTATATTTATTCTTCTTAAAATTGCATAGAGAATCATGAATCGTATTACTTTCCGATTTAGAAGGTCTCTCAGTTAATTATCATCTAATATTATTGCAATTTTGATATAATCGTTCAAGTTGAAGAGATTCCCTTAGAACCGATAAATATATAAACAACGATTAGCTCGAAAAAAATTTAAATATATAATTTGTGCGTTTTATAATGCTAAGTTCAATTATATCATTTTCTTAAAAAGTCATTTGTTTAAAGAATATATTAAAAGTTAATACAAATATGTCTTTGAAAAAATAAATCACAATTTTCAATTTTACTCTTGCAAAGACTATTATTAAATTTAAAATTTTAATTTCGCATGCTAAATTATATCTAAGCCTTACATACTTGATTTATATATTTCCGTTATCTTTTTGCAAATAACGCTATTAATTAATTATAAGAAAATAAAGAATGACATAATTGGTGAAAAATAAGAAACCTAAATTTTGAATACTAACAGGTTATTCGTCACTAACAAAAAAAAGTAGTTGGGAACTGTATTAAACTTGAAAAATCTCCCAATTCTTCAAAAAGGGTCAACAGCCGTACTTCTTTTTCGCTAATAAGGAAACTTTATCTGAAGTTAAAATTGGTTGTTTGAAATAAAGAACAGACAACACCTACAAACCGTTGCTGAACAAGTAAAAAAAATGAATTGCACTAAAAGTGGCGTGATAGGGATACTTTACGCTTCTGAAAATACCGCAGACATCATCCTCCTGTCGGAACTTGTGGTAACGAACCATCGAGAGCAGCTTCTTTTTACTTCTACAATCAGGTCATTGGGCCTGCAACACCACTGGGAATAGTAGAATGCCGCGAACCACTCGAACCGCTCCTTCAGCAATCCATTTCTCGCCTCTTTCCTTTCTAACGGCAGCCAGCTCCAATATCGACGTCAGTATGTACTACGGAAAATGTCGTCACAAGGCGCATCGAAATATGTATACATAATCGGATGGAACGTGTGTAATTCCGTCCCTCTTACTCTTATCAAAATCAACATATTTCTTCTGCATCAAAATTTGAGGGAAATATTACTCTATCTTTATAACAATACTATTCATTTAGCAGAAAAGTTTTGCCGTTTTTATGTTTTTCCTTAAAGGGTAACATCACTCTAGAGCCAGAAAAAGAGACCTAAATTTGACAATTTATTTTGGAAGTATGACAAGCGGAAAAGAATTTCTTTTCAGAAGGTTTATTTAACACATATTGAAGTACGCAAAATAATTTTTTTTTGTCATTTTCGTACAAAATGGAGGCGACAGAGCCCATCGGTGGAAACAGCTTTTGTAGAAACACCGCCACGGGAGCACGGATTTCTCGCTATGTGCGAGACTTGGAATAAAAAATAAAAACAATTTATAATCTATATACAATTGGCCTTGGTAGTACGTAGGGGGTTTTTGTTTAATCAATTTTTGTAAAAGTTATGCATGTTTTAAGAAATGAATCGACTTTTTGCATGAAAAATGTGCATTGAATTGTTTATAAAAAAAAAAGCTTACATTCAATCGAAAAACGGCTACGTACTACCATAGGGGATATTGTTGTGACGCTGCTGTAAAAATATCAATTCGATCCATACAATAGTCACCGAGAAATCCGTCCACCCAGTATGACAAAAGTGGTTTCGAGAAAAACGCGTTTAAAGTTTTATGAACATTTTAATCCTTCAATTTCCTGTTTACCTCTAATCTGCGATTCCTGTACCATACATTTGGCCATCCAGGTCGATGTTCGCCTCCTCCTCTACCTTCCTCTACAACCGTTTGTTTTGTAAGTAACAGGTAAACTTATTATTTTAAATGGTAAAGGTAATACAAAAGCCATGAATCGCAGCACGCCGCGTAAGTACTCAGTGCGCGCTCTGAGAAGCGGCGGCAAAATTGATAATTGACTCTTTTAAAATTTGTTTTCCACTATAAATCAAATGGCATTCTGTTTCTATGACCCTAAAGCATCGTTTAAGCCAAAAAAAAGAATCGACTTTTTGAAAATCCTAGAGTGGTGTTACCCCTTAACTTGACATATTTGTGTGGTGGAATCTTGCAACCTGATTTCAACACACTTCTAGACGGTGTATGATAATGAAACGTGTGCAGAGTGGTATAAGTCGGAGGATAATACAATGTTCTATTGTTAAAAAATCACTTTGTTGTCACCTCCTATTTTAAGAGCAAAATTAACATTATGGCGATGAAAAAAAATTAAAAAATCTACATATAAGTATATTACGGTGGTTTGAAATTTACTAAGTTGCAAATTCCTTCTTGTAACCCCTTCAAAATATTCACCTTCGAAAATCATAGTTTTAAAATTATGACTAAAAAGTAAAGAATAAAGAAAAAGTTTCTTAAAAATAAATCGTACCAAAATGTGAAAAATAATCTTTTCGAAATATCAATTTTAACAACGTTCTATTTATAAAAGACTAAAAAAAAGCATGGCGCACATACTCATATACAATATGACAAAATCATAACTTTTTCAATTTCAACGTAATATTATATATATACATATACATGTTATTTTTACTTTCATAAATAGTAAAATACGCATAATATTTCATTAATATAAAATAAGACGATTAACAGCACGTCTGCCATTAACGCTTCCTTGAAAGCTTTACCAGTGAATAATATTGGGTTGGCAAATAAGTTCGTTCAGTTTTTCAGAGTGGAATAAAACACAATTTTTTTATACAATATAAACTTTAATCAATTACATATTGGCCATCTTTATTGTTGACTTCTTGCCATCTTTCCATCAACTTCATTATATCGCGTTTGTAAATTGTTTGGCGAAAAATCGGTAAAAACCGAAAAACCAATCGGCGAAAAAACAAATTCAGGTGGCTTTTAACGTTTTCTTCATCCCTGAAGATTTTTCCCTTCATAGAGTTCTACAGCGACCGGAACAAGTAGTAATCGGAAGAGGCTAGATCCGGAGAATACGCAGGATGAGGCAAAACATCCCATCCAAGGCTAATCAATTTATTCCGAGTCGTCAATGACCAATGAGATTTGGCGTTTTCATGGTGAAAGACAATACCCTTCCGATCTGCCAATTTTGGACGTTTTGTGCAGATTGCTTGGTCCAATTTCTTTAAATGCATCAATCAGTTGAATCAATCGTTTTGAACCAATGGTAATAGTTCGTAATATAATCCCGCCTTCGGTGTTCTTTGTGGTGGCTCGCTGATGTGCTCCCATAATCTTTTACGTATTACATTATCGAATACGACACATACTTCGTCTCCAGTCCCCATTCGTTTCAAAAATAGGTCGGTTTCTTGGCGCTTCAGCAGCGAATTGGATACTACTTGCGGTCAAATTATCTTCGGTTAACTGATGCGGTACCTAAACATTAAGGCAAAAAACATAACCCAGCTGGGGCAAATGGTTTTCTACGCTTGTATGGGATATATTCAATGTCGTAGCAATCTCTCGTGCCAATTGGAATGGATTGACTTTGACTATAGTCTTAACATCACTAGAATTAATCTCGGTCGGTCGACTGGAGCGGGGCGCATCATTGACATCGAAATCTCCAGAACGGAATTTGACATACCACTTCTGACATGCATGTTCTGATAAGGCATCATTTCCGTACACACGGCATATCTTTTTATAAGCATTTGCAACCCGTTTGCCCTTTTTAAAATAATAGAGCAAAATGTGACGATAATGCACGATATTTACTTCTATGTATAATGTTGAGAAACTGGTTTCAGATTAATTGGTTTTAACCTTAAGTAGTTAATTTATTTTCTCACAAATGATCTCACACTAGTTAAGCAACAAGTAAATAAACCAGCACCGTTGAGTCACGATGGAAATCTGACGAAACGGGTGAAGAGTCTTGAAAAAGAAACCTCCTAGTAAAATTCTTATTGGTGGAAGTTATTTAACGAGGGTGGAGGAAAGGAACAGGGATTGAGTAAAATATTGAAAGAAAGTGGATTTTGGGAAATGGAAATTTATGGGTACTTGAACGCACTAGGACTGATGACAGGAAGGGACCCAAGGTTAAGGACAAGGAAATGGAAACAGCACGGTGAGGAAAGTATTTGACGAAACATTAGTTGGGACCTCCAACAATAATATGTTCAAAGCTAGGCAGCATACACAATATTGATGTTGGCGAAACCAAACACAGCACAACATAAGCAGTGAAACATAACCTTTCAAATGTGTAATCGATTTGCACTGTAACGCTGACCAAAGAAAAGCGAATCGGGATGAAACTTGCGTTGGAAGAAAAACCAAACAAACTTATTTGCTAACCCAATATATGAAGTGATAGTATATGTATATGAATATGTCTTTTACTTTTTGATAAATAGAGCATTATTGAAATGCAGGTAACCCTCCTATAACACGGTATCTTATAACACGGTTTCGCTATAACACGATTCATAAATTGCGGGAACCCTCCTACAGCACGGCATCCTATAACACGCTTTCGCTCTGACGCGGTAAGAAAATTGCAAAAACCTTTGTACAACACTGTATTTCTACAGCCGCGGCGAGACTTACCGTCTTAAAGATACAGTGTTGCGGAAAGTATTTCTTTTCATCTCCGTGGCCTGAAGACAAAAGTGTCTTACGCTGCTGATCAGCAGTCTGCGTCGAGCCACGGTGTGTTAAAAAATAATTTTTTCGTCTTTAAGACATTAAGTTTCAGTCCCAAGTCATGTCCGATAAAGATAAAAAAACAACGTTTAAAAGGAAATTTATTTCTTTAGAAGTAAAGATACAAATCTTGGATCGTCTTTTGAAAAGAGAAATTAATACAAATTTATGTAGAATTAAAAAAAATATTAGTTTTTAATGTTTTCGGAATGTAACCCCCCTTTTTGTACTGGCTCTAGGTCTCATACAACACGGTTTCACACAACACGGCATTTTCTAGGAACCTATCTACCGTGTTATAGAAGGGTTACCTGTATACAGGGTGTTCGGCTACTGGTGGGCAAATTTTAAGGGGTTGTAGCTAGGGTGTTAGTTATTAAATCTAATAACTAACAAATGTGTTAATACCTGCCCACTTTAAATTTACAAAACATGTAGAAATAATTTAAATCAGACTCACCTATTGTTTAAAAATAATCCTACTTCGGTGAAAATGTGTTGTCGTGACTGGATCATTTCACCGGAACTGACCTTCCGTAAAAAAAGATAATACACCGCAAAACAGCTGATGTCGCGGCTAAGTCAATGAACTCACTTTATTTCACGTTTCACTGCAACATTTTACTGTCACTTTTCACTAATTGTTTAATGTAATAACCACAAAGCAAGAACGCAAATTTAATTTTTTTTTTTTAATTTTTTCTGATGAATAGAAAAGTTATTAGTTCTTCAAAATGTCCGAATTTGTTGTTTTGTATTTTTATAAAGAGACAAGAACGATTTTCGATATTTTATTCCTTATTCCTTTCGAATAATGAATACAAATATCGAACAAATTCGATTTACTTGGTTTAAGTTAATAACAAATAATTAGTTTATCCCCTATCTGTAAATAATGCATAACCGGATGTTATTTTTAATTGCTTTATTCTTTATTTGATTTAACTTTCACGTAGTGGTTTTCTGTTAGCAATTACATTGTCATGGTGCAAATGTGCTTGTTCACGATCATGCTCAGCCGTCAAGCTCGAAGCTGTCGCTCTCGCGTCTGGGCGCGCGCTGTTCTCGCGCTCTGATTGGTCAGTGTTTTTCCTTAATAATTCAAAAACCAAGCTTTAACCAGCATTTTGGCAAAGGAAAAAGTTGTTCAGAATCACCCTAGCTACAACCCCTTAAAATTATGCCCACCAGTAGCCGAACAGCCTGTATATGGTTATAGAATATAACCACTTTCGTGTGTCGAATACTGCCACCAGTACGCGCCCATAACGGGGAACAAACAGGACTCCTGACTAGGGCTCCATATTTTATAAGGCCACCTATGGACCCTTAAGGGGGGCAATACCTTTAGATAGATGAAAATAAGCTGATATTTGTGAATTTTTTTGTATAGGATATCTTTGTCTTGTATTTTCAAAATTTCAGGTATAATTTATTATAACTATTGCCTATTACAACATATTTTCTTTTTTTAAAAATATTTAAAAATGGCGGAATTATGATAGTCTTTCCTGGAAGTGTTTCGGCGCGTCTCGTGAAACGGCGTGACTCCTAGCTTTAGTTACATTGGTCTGAAACAAGTTTGCAAACGATGTTTCGATTATTAACATTCACAGTTAGTAGATGAATCTAAGAAATGTGAAAAATATGGAAAATTGAAGAGATGGCGCGCTTTTAAAGAAAAACTTTGAATTTTACTGAAAATTTTCGCAATATTTTGCAATAAAAAAGGACTTTAATGTTAAATTTGTTTCGTACATTTAGGTTCATATGTTAGATAGTATTGTCATGGATATGTGCAAAAAATTTTAGCGCGATTGGTAAAGTAGTTTTTGAGTTATCAGTCACGCTAATTTTAAAAATGTAGTTTTGAGAAAAATGCGTTTAAAGTTTCGGTAAGTAAAACCTGAATAATTTCAATGATTTACCAACTAATCTGCGATTCCTGCGCCATATAGTAATCCTTCGGCTTACTCGTAAAGTTGATTTATCTCCATAAGCTCATTCTTCGTAAAAATACAAAATTTCAAACACAGCAATGGCATGATAATAACAAATCTGCTACATAGCCCTCCGTACCGAGCGCCTGAATATCTGCGGCACGATACCAGACATGAGTCACGATAATCGGCCATAACATCAAAAGGGCTCCGTATTACGCTTTAAAATTTTGAGACTATATCTTTAAGATGTTGCACTAACATTTTATAGAAAAAAAATATTTTGCAATTTTTTAAGATTCCAAAGGTATTGCCCCTCTTAAGTTCTGTTTTTAAATAAATTAGTATAAAAAATGTAATATAATACAATTTCCAGAATATTGTGTATAGAAATCAGTCATGCACCGAACGGAAGGTATAAAATGTGCGTATAATTCCAACGGTAATAATATTTCTTCCATAAGAGAAATTAACAATTCCAATTTATCCGTATTTTTTCTTTGGACCCATAGTTTACGTATGTGAAAAATTTGCAAAAAAATGTTAATTTTTAACATATTTTTTAAACAAACAAATTTTTCAAAAATCCACTTACGCTATATTGTTCGCCTTCTAAAACAGACAATTTTTCATTTTGAATTTTTTGTCCAGGTCTAATAGTTCCCGAGATATTTGCGAAAATAGCTTTTTCAACCCCAACTTTAAGAGCTATTTTCACCACTTCAAAGTGGATGTTTACCGATAAAAAAAAATACGTGTCAAATATTTTTTCGAGTTTTAGAACATATGAAAATTTCATTAAAATCGGCGTGTATCAATTGGGTGATAATCATCAATCGGCGATAGCATTTTTTGAACGACCTGTATTTGTTTCGCAGTATAGCCGTAACCTTTGCCTTCAATGCGAAAAGCATTGATTATGACTTTCTTTCTCTGAAAGGTCTCTCCCACGAGGCATTTCGCTTTTTAACCTTCATAAACGAATCTTACGAATGATAGATGAAATAAATGAAGGTAACATAATGAATTTGTTTACTTATGAAACTCGATTGACGCTAACATAAATATACAAGGTTGGTATATTAATGAAACGTATGGTATTCAGATTTTTTACAACTTATTGTTAGCTCAATATTAACATTAATACGTCAGTTTTATTTTACACGATTTACACAATTGTACAATCTGATCTCTAATATTTGAATCTGTATTAAATGGAGAATTCTGTTGCGCTTTTAAGTTCTACGATTTCAATGATTTTGACAGAGTTGAATTGAATGTCAAAGGGAAACATCAATTTGTTTTTAAATTTTGTTCTCTCCAATAAAATTAACGTTTCTATTCAAAATTCTAAGAGAATTATTAATTGGTTTCCTACTCTTTTTTCATTTATTAGATGAGCGTTTTTACACCTTAGCAATGATATTTGTTTATAATTATTTTTAATATACTTTGTGTTTCTCTTCAATTACATCATTTTACAATTTTAGCTTTCTTTGACAACGAACTGCGCCAAAATTCCCCTTTAAATCCTGAAGAAATGCAACAAAAAATTGGTGACAGCGGTGGGATAGTCAAAAGAAACGGATCATCACGAGGCGGAACATTTCAACAGGAAACGGACCATCTCGGAAGGGATCAACCTCGGAAGAAACGGATCTCTCGAAGTCAATCATCTTCAGTGTTAACTTGTGCGTGACTTCAAGGCAAACAGCGAACTCTTTCTTCTGGGTTTTCGGCACGGTTTTCCCAGAAGTTCCGGGTGAATGCCAAAGAGAGTGGTGACAGCGGTCATGCGAGCTGTTGTATGACCAACTCATCACCAACAAGATATCCTAACATAAACACATCTTAGTCACAGAGTATACTCTCTGTCGGCACCTTTCTTCTCTCGAAAACGTTGTCCCTTTAAATTGGTTGTACAAACGAGCGGAAAATTTAAATCAAGTGAATCTAATTTTATGTCAACCTCTAATAATTTGAAATATATTTGTAATAAATTTTCTGTATATTACTAATATTGTCTCTAGAGGTATTTGCATCAATTTTACGACGTTGAAAAGTTGAAAAAGAAAAGAATATACGAAAATAATTACTCTACAAAATATATTTGAAGAATATGTATTACGGAAATGATTATTACAAATAATTTATAAGAAAATGAAAAACTATATATCACAAGAAATTTCAGATGAATGTGTTACAGAGATATAACAAAATATTTATTATAAATAAATAACTGGTGAATGTGCAGGTTTAAACTATTCTTCTTTGACCGCCATACTTGTACATTATGTACGTGCGCACTCTCGATTCATTTGACTTGGGCATTTAAATTGGTTGTGTCCTGTGTCTCTCTCTAGGAGGGCGGTTTCCTTGTCTAGTGTCGCCTCTGGGTGTACTCTGTGTCTTACAAGGGAAGGCACGGAAGTGTCCCCCTCCGATTTTGATGAAACTTCGTACGTTTGTGAAGCAGGCAAAAATAAGAGACACGTATTTTTTTTTATCAGCTGAGACGCGGGTTTAAGGGGTGAAACGACCCCTTAAAGTTTCGACCCGCTTAGGCTATCTCGAAAACCATACGAGATACATTAAAACTTCCAATAAGAAAGTCGTATGGTTTTTTACGTATAATAACAGGATGTTAACAAATTGGGCAAAATGCAATTTATTTATAACAAAAAAATTTTTCATAACCTTATTTTACAACTTATTCAAATTTGCATAATGACAAAAAGTGAGGAAAATTTTATTACAAATCCAGTGGTATATATATTGCCTCCTACAGTTCCTCAGATTTTTATTAAATACGAGTCATTCGACGCCAAATCGATCACTTTTTGACCTCGCTATCTGTGATTTTGTTTTAATCGAAGTATGTTATAGTCCATGTAAAATTAAGGGAGGTTTAAGTTATCATTTTCCCGGTTTCAAGTTTGTTAAAAAATAACAAGCCTCCAAAGTTTGCAATTTTCGCCCATTTTGGCGAAAGAAGGCGGCACTACGAATTTTTTCCTCAGAAACTACTCAACCGATTTAGCTACATTTATTTTTGTTTTATTTATAAAGGATTGGGCTATAATAAAATATTTTTGTCTAGTTCGTCAATTTGTTTTATAATATCGGAAACTTTAAACAAATTCTTTTTTTTGCGTTTTTTTCAATAAAGAGCGTTAATGTTTTAAATTAAAAAAAAATATGTTCTTATTCCTCAAAGCTTCCCCTTTATAATGAGCTCTTCAGAAGAATGGAGCCTCGAAAATTGACGTCAAAATAAACTAGAAAAGGACGCGGTATATCTCTGTTTCAGATATGCGAGTTATGTGCTCCGCTGTTATAGTCGATTATTTTATACCACTGGTCTCAAAGCAAATCGGAAAGAATTCGTATACGACTAAATGACCCTATTCATGCCTTGAAAAGTGTATTAGTAACTACTCTTGGTCAATGACACATTTTTTAATCATAACTTCATTTATAGATATTAGTTCCTATATTCATTGTTTATGTTCTACAGAAAAAACGTCATTGCTCGATGGAAACCGCGAAAAAGTGGTGGTTTACTTCTATCGGGAGGGGATAAAGGGGGTTATGATCAAAAGTATGGTGAGTATCATTGTGTGGGGTGGCCTTAGGAATTGTGAGAATATATATAATGACAACTACGGTATACGGATTTCGCGCATGGACAAATTTTGTTCGTCGCTTTTCGGATATAGTTGTTCTTTTGCACTATAACATTAATCTCCACATACGAGACAGCATTTTAAAACTATAATCACTTGTTCATAATCAGTTTTCTTAACCACGATTTAAAAATTTCATTAAGTATTCACGGTAGAAAAGCGGATACATATCTTCAGAACTACCTCATTTTGAAAATCCCGTAGAATTTTGCTATACATCAGATAATGAATCACTATGCCATATATGTTGTGATGTGGCAATTATTAGATGTGCTTGGTATCAAAAACTGTTATGTCTGAAACATTTCTTTGAGGAATACCATTATTGCCTCGAGCATGTTGTCTAACTTATTTAAACTGTCCGTTACCTTATAAAATTGACATGTGGAATACATATAACTCTAACAATAAGTGTTTTGTAATACCCAATACAAATTTAACAAAATTAACAACTATGGATAACACAAATATAATTGTTTCCCATTTATGCTTATAAATAACGTTGATCGATAGGGTAATATCGTCCGACATGATCCGGTTCAGTATCGTGCGGCGCGTCAGCGGGCGCACACGCGTAATGTTTATAATAAAAATCTGAGGAACTGTAGAAGGCAATATCGTATATAGATACACCAATAGAATTTGTAATAAAATTCTCTTCACTTTTTGTTATTATGCAAATTTGAATAAATTATAAAATAAGGTTATGAAAAATTTTTTTGTTATAAATAAATTATATTTTGCCACATTTGTTAACATCCTGTTATTATACGTAAAAAACCATACAGCTTTCCTATTAGAAGTTTTAATGTATCTCGTATGGTTTTCGTGATAGCCTAGTCGGGTCGAAACTTTGAGGGGTCGTTTCACCCCTTAAACCCGCGTCTCAGCCGATAAAAAAAAATACGTGTCCCTTATTTTTGCCTGCTTAACAAATGTACGAAGTTTCATCAAAATCGGAGGGGGGCACTTCCGTGCCTTCCCTTGTTAGTCATAGTTCTAGCTCATCTAGCCTCCTGTACCCTGTTACTCATCCTGTCCCTTGTACCTTGATCGCTTTTAGTCCTAGCTCATCTAGCCTTCTATGCACGGTTACTCATCTTGCACCTTGTACCTTGACCATCCGTTGACCACCAACTGCCCACTCTTAACCTTATTGTATACTTGTAACCAAAAACTCTTCGCCAGATTTCTGTAGTCAGTACCAGCGTGCGGTTCTTGCCGTTTGTCGAATAAACTTATAGGTTTTTAAGTGTTGGTTTTAATTCCACAACCTGGAATTCAACAGTGCATCACCTAGACACCACACGCTTCGTCTTCATATTTAATTCAGTCACGTACTCATCTGAATAAATAAGTATTTAAATTTAGATAGTAGTTAGTTTAAATTAAAAATGCCGCCATTTAGAAAAGAAGAATAGTTATGAAAACGCGAAAGATTTCATTGAGAATAGGAAGGGGATTTAAAGTTCAGAATATACAGGAAATGATAGTAACACCTATGGTAGAAAATTTTAGTAGAGAACTGTGGGATAGTGTAGGGCCGCCGATACTGGCATCTCAAGATGTATGAGAGTGAATCGAAATGTTCGATCGTTCGATATATTAAAACATCATTTGATCTATGGCGTTTCCGTTACGAGATAACGAAAAATAAAAAGAGTTGTTGGATTACATGTTTAACAAAAACCAATCGACTAATCGATGTTTGATAAGAAAAGGTTTCATAGTATAAATAGTTTCGTATACAAGAAGAAATAGATATTTCTTTAGATTTTTTTCTTGAGCCCAGTTTTTTATTTAAATAAGTTAAGTGCTTATATATTAGTTCAGATCTTCCTCGTGCAATGAGAATAATAAAGAAACGTTTTAAATAATTCAATTCACTGTTTAATAAATTTATTTCTTAAACCCATCTCCAATAAGAGTTGATAGTCGGTTATCAGACGTCGAGTTGTTCACATCGTAAAATAATATTTTGTTAAAATATAATTAATTACAATCAATAATAAAGTTTATAATATTTCTCATTAAAAAGTATAAAGTTAAAGTTACAATGATTCTAATCATTGCAATAACTTTCTTTAAACAATTACTATAATACACAAACAAATACAGATTTTATGTTAAATTGTACACCAGCAGCAACATCTTCCTCCATTGAAAGTTCGTCTATGGTAAACAATGAGGGAAATTTATGTAGTACTAATACTCAAAGATCTTCTAATTCTAAAAGCAATACTAAAAAATCTTCTAATTCTGAAAATTCCTATTTGACTTTAAATTTGGCAACAGATTTGGTTCCTCGATTTGATGGGCAAATAATATTCAAATTTTCAAAAAAGTGTCGGTTAGCGAATTCTTTTGTAAAACCAAGTGAACAGAAAAGTTTTTTCGCTTTGAAATTGGGGGATTTTGAAAGTGAAGGAGTGAAATTCGGCACATTTGCCACCGATCGAGAATCAAACAAAGAAACAATGATGATCGTGTTCTGTTGTAGCGTTGAGCGTCGTTGTGCGTCGTTGTGCGTCCGTGCAGTCTCGTAAAGTTCGGCAACCATAGTGTAACATGTAATTCATATCTTTTCCACGTGAAAAGTTCCAATTCAAATTATTTAATAAAGTTCAGCCATCAGATTTGCAGAGCAGATAACAAATAATTCAAGCGAGCCGAACAATTTGGAGAAATTAATAGAAATATTAATATTATTATACAAATTAATATCTGATGAGCTCAAATTAATTCAACAAGAAAAAAATGAAACTGTGGAAATGTTCGGGCAAAAAATAAGCAGCAAATATAACTTAGGAATGGAAGCAATCCAGGAGAACTATAATTCAGAACAGAAGGCTGGTATTATTGCGTTATTAAATCAAACAGCAAAAATTGGGTTTATTAGTGGTTTACAAAATCAGTTAATAAGTTTAATTATATCCAAGGATCAATCTAACAATTTGGAAAATATAATTTCGGAAGCTACAAAATTAGAACGGGAAGTTAAGGAAAGAACTATACGTACTGAGATTGAGAATAATAAAATTTTAACCAGATTTTTTGAAAAAGCAATGCTATAAATGTAAAAAAATTGGTCATTTAAAGAAAGATTGCAAGGAGAATAATAGAAATTTTGATTCAGAGAATTCAAATCAAATGTGGTGTGCATATTGTAGGAGAGCAGGGCATACAGAAGAGAAATATTTTAAAAAGAATGAAGGACATCCATATTTAAACACTCATAAAAGTTTCAATCAACGGAACAATGAAAGAAATTTAAACTGCAAGGTCGGAAAGAGTTGGACAATTACCGGTAGTTAGTTTTCCTCAGCAAATTTTTCCAGGAAAATCAGTTTCATTTGTGGTTGATTCAGATTGTCAAGTTAATTTATTAAAAAAGGGAGGAATTTCAAATGTAGGGTGTAGGTTGATAGTAGGATCAATTAGTTGTAAATACTACATTCGAGAATTATCGATTTTACTAATAAATTGATAGCGTAACAAATAAACGATGAAAAATAAACGCAGCAGTTAGTAGGCGACGTTCAGATGTGAAAGACGGTTTTCAGAGAGTTCGCGAAGTGAGAAAAACGATTTAAAACAGCGATTGTGTGCAAAATATTGTTAAAACATAGTTAATTTTCAGTGTTGTTGTTCATTCGTGTTTAAATTTGATTGTAATAGTTAAGAGATTTGTGTGTTAAAATAAACCTTTGATTTTATTCCTACACAAATGATATAAATATAGATAGGGAAGTTATTTGTAAACTTTGTGGTATTGAGTTAGGGTCAATACTCACTGAAGAAGAGGTAATTATTGCGATTCGTGGAATGAATATCAAATTTTAAATCGGGAATGATAATTTTCATATTAAACAAACTGGAATAATAGGAATACCATTTTTAGAAACACAAGGACTAATTTTAAATTCAATTATACTTTACCAAATGTTTTTAAAATTGGGAACATTGAGATTCCATTAGAACAGGCTTCTTCAGTAATTTTGCCTCCTAGATAAAAAATTTTGGTAGCAGTTCCAGTTAAAAATTCTCTTGATAATGGTTATACAGGAAGTTGGAAACTACTTCCGGTGTTTACTTGGGTGAAGTTCTAGCAACACAAGAAAATGGTTTTGTCAAAATCTTTGCTAAAATACTAATGTGTTTCTCTTCAATTACATCATTTTACAATTTAAATTTTGCTCGTTTACAGATAATTGATTTTGCTGCTAAAGAGAGCCACACTTTTACAATATTAAGTTAGCAGAAGTTGGCAACACACAACAACTTCAATCAAAATCACTGTTCCATAACACCTGTCATTTATTAATGTAATTATTACAAACTATAACTATTTTTTAAATTTCATTCGCTGACCGCAATCAATTGTTTTATTTCAGTTGAATATTAACCCACTGTAAAAGTAAGATGGAAAAATGTGAGTTTTCGGGCAAAGATCAAGTTGCGATTGTCTAGTTCTTGATGCATCAAAAGATAAACGAAAAGTTGCAGAAAGCTTCGCAGTCAAGGGACCCTTCTTACAAGTTTAAAATGCAGTAACGAAATTATTGAAAAATCCACACACTATCTGAACACTTAAAATAAAAGTTAGGAGTAATATTTTTAATTTATTGTTTAATATAATCTAGTTTTTTTTATAATAAATGTTGCGTTCTATATTTATTTTCTTTTGCTATTATTATTAATTTTCTACCAAAAACTCATGTCATTGAGAATATGAGGAGTTAGTATATTTATGCAATGTATTATAGTCTGACTATACCATCAATCAACCTATATTCCTACAAATCAACTTGCAAGTTGGTATCATACGTAAAAGTAGTAACAATTTGTTTCATTTAAAAGCATGTGAATGCGCTGATCATTTTTCTGAAAAAATAAATTGTGTACATTCTCATTACTTTCCTATTTCAATTAATTTCCTATACTGGTTTTAATTTAATAACTGGTATTTATACATCGATATGAACTGATTGAAATTTAATGGACTTTAGTTACTGTTATGAAAAATATTCAGAACGTATACTTAGTATTTTAGTTTTTCTTAATCATTTTTTTTTAACAGAATTTTTAGAAGACAACGTCTATGCTAATATGTTTCCATATTGCATACAGCACTCAAAAATTAGCAAGGCATTGTTGAAATACGCTTTTCAAAGCAACTGGTCGATACTACGACTTAGAATTAGTGAAGAGAAAAGGATTTCGTATATTTTCAAGTTAATGTCACGAGGTCAAGGTACGTGTAACTGCGTTTATTCTGATCAAACGAAATTATTATTCATTAATCGTAGAATAATTCTACTTTTTCGGTTAATTTGCAATCATACAAGCTATCGAAATTTTTATGTTTAATTGCTATTCAATATTTTTTTGCAGTTATGCATTCGACTATGCAGACAATTTCAGCAATTTTGTAACTGAAATAGTAAAATTCCTTAGACTGAAAATTTGAATTGTGTTTCTTTTCAAGTCAATGGCATTCAATTATTATGTAGACATTAATTATAAGCACATTACTCGCTTACGTCGCTCGATAAAAGATAACATTGCCATAACAGCAAAGGAATGCAGCGGATGTTCCAATTTGATCATTCGAAAACTGAGCCGAATATAAAAACACATTAGTGGATAATTTTTGTTGGTATTCTTCCATAAAAAAGTGATGGTTGCTTTTACATGTTATTTAACCGGAACATGTATAACTATTGCTGGCGATACGTTCATGATATTATTATCACTATAGATATAGCAAAATAGATGTATATATGGTGAATAGTGCGCACATTATTAAAGAATTAAGAATTAAAAATTAAGACTTCATGTTGATTTTGTTCATTACATTTTAAAGAAAGAGTTTAATTAATTATTTTTTATTTTTGTCAGTCCAGTTAACCATTTAATATTGTTTTAAAAATATGTCAATGTCCTTCACAGCATATCTGTTCTAAAATGAGATTTTATTTAATTTTATGTCACATTTATAATAAATCTAAAATTATTATTTCTTATATTTACTATAATTTTCTCTAATAGATAGTCAAATAAAAACCTTGATCTTCTTGGGTCCAAAAAATCCGTTTTCTAGACACCCTTCCTTTGACAGGTATCTTTGATAGATGCCAAAAAATGTTAGCATTTATTTTGCTGAAATCATAAGTAAGTTACAAAATATATAAATTAGTTTATGTCAATCCTCAGTAATTCAGATCTCGCTCGTGACAATTTTGTCATCATATAAATATTTCTGTAAATTGAATATCCAAACAGATAGCACAAATACATTATTCGTGTCGAATAGAACAAAACGAGTAGTCGGAGTAAAATGTACAAATTTTCAAATAAAAAATTATTGAAAATTGTAATTTTTCACACCGATGATTCCTAAAACACAGCGAAAATAATTAAACAAAACAATAGTTTAGTGTATCTTTCTTTGTAGGGTGCAGTTTACTCGTTTTCTGCGTATAGTCGCATAATGTTCGCAGCTTGTATGTATGGTTACTCACATTAATATTTGGACACTGCACTACTTCTGTATTTGTTATTGTATAAAACATGAGTCATTTATTGTAAATTGAAAATATATAAAGAATTTCTTTTCAATTATAACATTTCGATGTGTAATATATTTTAAACAATCAACCGTTACATTTTCAAGTCATATTAATGTTCGGATATTTTATTTTAATATTTTATTGCAAACCCCTTTTGCTTAGTAATCTCATGTAATTTAATTAATACGTTTGTGCATATTAAAAATCATTTTTTTTCCAAATATTTTGAAGTAACAGAATGTCATTCTTCTTTCAGTCTCATTTGTAACTTAACTTTTGAATTTATTAGTGTTTTTTAATGTTTTAGTCTAATTCATGCAATAGATTCTCTATGAGTTTTATGCCGGGGGATTGTAAAAGTGGACAATTATACAAAAAATATTCCTGCACTATTTGAGCTCTATATTTTATCTTGATAAAATTTAAAGGTACTTTGTATTCTCATATTATTTGCACTTTTTCGTCAGTTTGATCTTAAAATGTCCAAATATTTATTCTTATCTAAAATGTTGTCAATGACTACCAATTCACTAATGCTTGCACTGAAAATGTATCCCCATACAATCGCAGAACCTCTTTTGTGTTTTAAAATAGGTTTCAGATTTTTTGGCTTAAAGCTTCATTTACTCTTCTTCACACTGTACTTTATCTATCCGAACCAAAAATGCAATATTTACTCTCTTCAGCAAAAATAATATCCCTCCTCCAATCTTGAGACTTTTCAACAAATTCTCTGACGAAAATCAGTCTTTCTTCTGATTTAAGTTATTAATATACCATTTTTTTTGCATTATTATGCATAAAGTTTCAGGATATCAAGGAGGACATAACATAGTGGCAACAAATTGACTTGGATGGTTATTTGGAGGTTACGTGAACGCCAGCTTCAGTTTCTTAAATAGAACCCCTCATTCGTTCTTGCATATTCTTGTAGCCATTGTTGAAACGTCTTTAAAATACTATCAATGTTTCTTTAGTGTAAGTCATTCCCAACATATAAAACTTCAAAGTTGACATATAAGTGGCGTAAATTTAATCGTGTAACCTTCACGCGGTACACCTTGGGTAATGTAAATGCTGACGATATATAGACTTTAAAGCTTTATATCTTGCGAATGACTTATACAAAAAACAAACATAAGTAGTATTTTAAAATCGATGAGAAGTACAAGAATATGTAACAACAAATACGGGTTCTATTAAAGAAACTAAAAATGACGTTCACGTCACCTTCAAACGACCATCCAAGGTTAAATTTGTACTAACATCTTATGTTCCCCTTAATATCCTACAACTTTTGTCCGAAACATTTTTCCATATTTAAAGCCGTTTTCGAAATGTAAAGGTAGGGTCGCACTTTAAAGAGACTCTCTATGTATAAAGTGAGAAGACGTTTCAGAGATGAACGGTGCAAATAGCATGGTAGACATATGACTATGTTGAATGAACAACACATGCTAGAATATACATATATGAAACAGAAGTTTGAGTATGTGACCTTAAGAAACTGTAGTGTGAGAAGTAGTCTTTCCGTTTCCGATGAAGAATATGTATGGCCATGAACTCACTGATTTGGTTTAAACTTTGCAGAGAATTTTCAAAATTAGCAATTTTACATAGTCATAATAGATACGTCTCAGAAATAGGAAAAATTTGCGTTCAAAATTTTTAGGATATTTAATTAACTTTTTAAATATAATGTACATTCGCAAGTTAACATATTGTAACAATAAAATAGCAGTTTTTAAAACCAGAGATTAAGAGTTCGAGTTTCCTAGGATATAAAGAGTGTATCACAACATGTTGGAACCACTTTAAAAGTGAACAGGGAACAAAAGAACAATGCAAAGTTCATATAAACATATATCCCACTTAACCTTATCTCACAAGGACAGCTTCTAATCTGGAATCAATAAAATTTAGCGTGATTTCCCTAAAAATTAATAACAACCTGGTATATGAAATGAACATAGTGTAATTATAGCCTCGGGTAATCAGTTAATTATGAGGAATATATATTTAAAGTTACTAGAAATCATATACCACTAGGTATATAAGTATTACAGTTAATTATTAAATATCGACTACGATGTACTGGCAAAAGGTGTTGAACTTCAAATTTTTCATCCCAGTTTCGCAATTATCTGAGACATTATTTTTTAACAACAAATAATGTGAAATGTTACAATTTTCGAACTTTGAATTATTTTACACGGTGTTAAAAATACACTGCTTCTTATCTATTTTTTTATAATATTTTTGTAGAAATAATGTATATGTATATATTTTATCACTGAAACTACCAAAGCGGTCAAATGACCACTCTACTAATTTCTTATTTTAAATTACAAAATTATTTAAGATACGTTCCTAGAAATTTGTATCGATTTTCATCAAAATAAAGAATTAGTGTGTGTATCAATTTATATTTAATCGTTTGTTTATTTATTTTTCAACTTCAGTTTTACTTCCAAAGTAAATATGCACTGTATGTCAGTAGGTTTAATGTTCAGGTGAACCGTGTGATTAATAATAAATAAAATGCAACTGTTTTCCATAAATATAAGCTGATAAGGATTATTTGAATACGGAAATGACGATAACTCCGAAACAAGATCAAATTGGACATGTATTTTGCGAAACTGCTTTCATTATTTTGATGTCTTCTGTCCTCTCCTAAAACGAATTCCACATATAAAACGGTTTGTACACATATGATACGTTTACTAATAACTTTTGTATCCTAATTGTTTTATTTCTGAATAAAATTAACGAAGGACTTTATTTTTAAAGCTCAATGAGCAAAATTAATCTTAATAAAAAAAAATAATTTTTATCATAAATATAATATATTAAGAATTGATATAATGACTTTTCTCTAGTAACCTCCTGTAGTATTTTTGGAAGCTTAAGCTTACACGTAACATTATCCAACTGCCATTCATCGATTCCAATGAAACTACACACAGTTATTAAATACTTAAAAATGTTAGATACGTATTTTTTGTTTCTGCTAAATAAGTATTTTAGAGGTAGGTTAATTAGTTTCGAAACAATACCTTTTTAATTTAGAGCAGACTCCGAATATCTGAAGGACGGCACAAGCACTCCGAGCAAAATGAAGTTTAAGAGTGGTGTAAGCTAACGGAATTGTTTCGAGTGCTTCCTGAATGTTCAAGTTCAGTTAAACTAGCCTGCGGAGTCCTATCCGAGCTAAACCCAAAACTTGAATCTGCGCTCCGTTATTCAACGCACGCGTATTTGCACTTAATCGAACGCGCATGCTCGTTATTGCGCAAACGCACTCCGCTCATCAGCCACTGCGTTTCACTTTCTGAAGTTATGCCACAGAGTATACCAGAGGCAATTTAAATGCCCAAGTCAAATGAATCGGGAGTGCGCATGTGCATAATGTACAAGTATGGCGGTCAAAGAAGAATAGTTTAAACCTGCACATTCACCAGTAATTTATTTGTAATAAATATTTTGTTATATCTCTGTAACACATTCATCTGAAATTTCTTGTGATATATAGTTCTTCATTTTCTTATAAATTATTTGTAATAATCATTTCCGTAATACATATTCTTCAAATATATTTTGTAGAGTAATCATTTTCGTATATTATTTTCTTTTTCAACTTTTCAACGTCGTACAATTGATGCAACTTCTTCGAAAGACAATATTAATAATATACAGAAAATTTATCACAAATATATTTCAAATTATTAGAGGTTAACATAAAATTAGATTCACTTGATTTAAATTTCCCGCTCGTTTGTACAACCAATTTAAAGGGACAGAGTTTTCGAGAGAACAAAGGTGCCGACAGAGAGTGTCGCCTCTGGTATACTCTGTGGTTATGCGCTAAACACGCTCCTAAGACTCGCTGCACATAAGACCTATCCGATTTTTCTGACAAATCTCATGTGAATATTTTGTCCTTGCAGCACAATGTTTAACTGTGAAAAATTTGTTTCAAGACAATAAATTGTAATTAATTGATAGTATTATTATTTGCAAATTATTTATTACAGGTCATTATTCTTTTAATGAACAGTATAAAATTAGTCGAATAATTATTGATTTGTATTCGAAGGTTAATGTTTTATAATTTTAGATTATATAACTTTTTTTTAGAAACGATAAAAACTTAGGCTATGGAGTGTTGGAATATTTAAAGATTGACGCATTAGCTTTAGATGCAAAAATAAATCATGTTGAAAAACATTGTTTAATCTGTTAATTGAATATGGCGAAATATTTCGTCATATCAGGAAGATAACTCCAATGGGCATGATCTTTTTCATTATGGAAACTTTTTAAAGTAATATGTTGCACGCATGAATGGTCATATTACAACTCTTCGAATTGGCACAGTTTAGTTGCAAACGGCACTATAACAGCACTGTTCCATCTGTTAGGACACGATATGTGAAGATTTCGCTCGATAACTTTTTGATACGGCCACGACGAAAGGTTATTTTTCAAAAAATATACGTTCTGTATCGTCGGTAATACAGATTTATCTTTTCTCGCACAATGCATTTAGAATTATAATTTTCTCTTCGTTTTCAATAGTTAATTCCTGCCATAATGTCGGTATTTCCGATGGGAAAATTCAACGGTTGAACTTGGCGGTACTTCTCGTCCATCGGGCCTGTTAAGAATATCACAAATTTTTGTATCTGAAGTCGATATAACTGTCAATAAACAAAAGAAAGATTATTCTTTTTCTATACTTCATCATCGTGAACTCGGACGCGAATTGCTGTTACCGAATAATTTGCATCATATTAATTTGATGTAAATTGTATTTCTTTAATAAACTCAAGAGATACATTCGGTATCCGTCTAATTCTGCTATTCCTGCATAGTTCAAACACTTTATGTATACCTTATTGCCTCAAGAAATATCATACCACGAAATAATTATTTCAATTTGTTTAATTAATTCCGTATACATTGAAAATATGTCATTAAATATTTTATCAAAATTGTTGCGATATTTAGTTATAATCCCTGAAATATATTGCGGCGCCTCACTCCTATACGCATAACATCAAGACCGGCTATCTCACTAGTACTCGACGAGCTCTCCGATTCATGGAAATAATTCCTGTTTATCCTTACCGTACATCCCCGCGTCTAAGGCACGGAGCTGCTAGAATATATTTCTTCCTGATTTCTTGTGCATTAACTGTTTATCATTACAAAAAGAAAAAGTACTTTTATATTATTAAGTGTAACAAAAACGATTTAGAATGGATACACCTAATTTTATACCGTTGCCATGAAACTAGTTCTTTTGTACTTTTCTAACTGCGCGAGTGATTCAGGGAAGAAGCGGAAGTCTTGACACCCTCCTAAACGCGTCCATGTGATCTCGGCGCGGGAGTCTGCTCCCTCTTCGCAAGTTCGGACTCGAGAATTGAAATATGCTTCACTAATTCCATAATGGTTTTATTCTCATTATGTCCGGACGGACCGAATCTTTCTTGGGAATCAAATAGGCTAACTTCTTCTTTTGGTTAAGTAAATTAATGGCCAGGAGACCATAAAGCTGATGGATTGCTTGACTGTTTAGCTGTATAGGACCGAATAATAAATATATTGCCAGATTTTCCCTACGTGCTTGAACGTTCTTCGCTTTTAGTTCGGCATTCAATTAATACAGACGTTCTTCTTAGGATTTATGGGTGCAAATAAGAGTATTAATAACAAATCTATTGTTAAGCAATACTTTATTACAACTCTAAGAGCTTAGAAAAAATGTCTTCCATTCACTGAGGTTGCCCTTTGACTAACTGGATTCCGATCGACTAATTCAAGATTTTGAAGCGGGTGTTTACACTTGCGTTCGTATCGCCTTCCGCTTTTTACAATTAGAACCGATTTTTCAAACAACTGCAAATGAATATCAAATTAATTTTTGTCATCACACGGAGTGTAAACTTTATCTAATTAATCCAATATGTTTTCTAGTTCTTAAAATAAAATATATTTTTTAGTTATACCACTGTTTAATTAATTTTAACCCAATTACAATATAGAGAATTAAAAAACAGTGATATAAAATTAAATTTAAAAAATCACAGGAAAATTTTATACAGAAATAATTTTATCAATTTTGTCCCGAACGCCCACATATGCGAACCACCGTGTGACACCGGTGCGACATGCCGGCCTGGCGGTAATTAGTCAACGAGCGTTGGGTTGCAGAATATAAACAAAAAATATCACTTATCGCAATAAAGATTTTATTTCACTTTCTGTTTAAGCTATGGGAATGACACAACCAATGGAGAAGCAGGCAAGATATAACAGGACATAATGAGTGTTATGATGTGGAAAAATAAGTGAATCCTCGATTTTTGTTTAAAAATCATACTTACAAGGTACAAGTAAAATATACTCTTTTACCCTGGAGGTCGGAATTTCTCGGAATTCGTAATTGCGCGTCTTCAATATTTATGACAAAATAAAACTAGCTGTGGGGGCCTTGCTGGAGGCCCTTGTATTAATTTTCGGGTGTGAACCCCGATTTTAGGCGAATCAGCTTGTCATGTCACCGTTGACTTGCCATCAATGACACGACTCGCTGAAATTTGTGGCCATGATTCGTCAAGCTGATTCGAAAAGACCAAACATGAATGTTAGAAATGCAGCAAAATATCTGCAAAAGTCTCGCGAATTTGTAAATAAGTGAGTGCAACGTTATAAAGAGATAAATTGTGTCGATAATCTCCCTGATCGAGGCTCGAAGCGAGCTACGAAACTTTATGCATCTTTACGGATAATTTAAATGCCCAGAAGATGATTAAACTGTACCAAAGGAGTCTCTTAGTATCGGTAAAGCACTGGTTTAAAAGAACCAAAGACCATTGGATACTTCAAGAGGACAACGACTCCAAACACCGAAGCCGCTTTTGTACGGAATGGAAAACAGCGAGTGGTCTCAACGTGTTGGATTGGTCATCTCAGTCCCCCGGTGCCAATCCAATCAAAAATGTTTGGTCTCTCATGAAGTACAAACTCCGAGGAAAGCGTATTTTAAAACTGAAGACGCTAGTTCGCCGTATCCGACAAATATACAGATCTCTTCTTGTCTTATACACTGTGAAGCTGCGTATAATGGCACTCATCCCGAAATGACTTGAACTTCTCAGTGACAAAAATGATACTAAGAGAATTGGAGGGCTATTGCGAATTAGACAAGACATTGTATGTTTTGACTGACGCAATTTTTGCTGTATTAGGTATCAAATTTCACAGATATCGCGTCCACGCTCTTGTGGAACAGACTGTAGTTAGCCATAGACTCGTATAGTTAGCCGTGGAACTTTAATTGATTGTTCATAGTGCACTTGTACAGATCAATAATTGAAAATACACGAACTACAAGTTAATATCTTTGAATCTTTCCCGAGTATTCGAGTGGTTCTTCCATAGTGTTTTCCTTTTTTTTTGTCGGCACATGCGTGCAAAACGCCTATAAGACTTGAACACCTCTTGAGGTAACCGCGAGCAGCTAACACATGTGGTTCCCGATGCATTCCCACTAACAATACGACGGCATCACTGGGTTGCTATATTTGAAGAAGGAAAAAGAAATCATTGACACCAGAAAAAGAGAAATCATTTTTACCATAAACGAAAATAACCAAATTAATTATTTCACAGAACGAAGCTATCTCTTGAAGGAAAAAACTAGATTGGACCATATTCAACCAAAGGATAATCTACGAATATCAGGATATTTTTACATTACCAGGAGATCCCTCGCTAGAGATAAAACTCACTGAACATCAAATATACAACCGACAATGTGCTAATACATGTTAAGCAAATTCGTTACCTATCAATTCATAAAGAATAAATCCAGCGACAAACGGAAGAAATGCTGAGAAATGGAATAATTCGTTCTTCGAAATCACCATACATATAATTGTAGGTTAGTAGTAGGGTCGATTGGTCGAAAACACCGCATTCGAGAATATTAAATTTGTAAATCATCGCATTCGAGAATAATCAATTTTGTAATTAATTAATAGCAAGACAAAAAACGGTGAAAAAGGAAGGAGTTGGCGACGATCAGGCGTTGAAAACGGTTCTAGAGAGTTCTTGTAGCGTAAAAGCGATTGTGTGCGAAAACGTAGTTAAAGGAATGACTATTTACAGTGTTGTTGTTCGTTTAGTGTTAAATTTGCTTTAAATAATAAAGTGTATTGTGTGTTTAACAAACCCTTGATTTTATTCCCACATAATTCCCCCGTGTGGGTGATTCCAAAGAAGCAGGATGCTTCAGGTAAAAAGAGATGGAGAGTAATTGTGAACTTCAGACAGCTGAATCAAAAAAACTCCTCAAGATAGATACCCGGTGTCCGATGTTAAAAATTGTATCCAAATTGTTGGACCAATTAGGAAAATTGGTACTATAGTGGGTTCGACTTAACTAATGGATTTCACCAAGTACCAATGAAGGAAGAACACAAAGAGAAAACAGCATTCTCAACGCTAAGAGGTCACTTTGAATTCAATAGGATGTTGTTTGGATTAAAAAAGTGGACCGGTAACCTTTCAACGGATGGTGGACGACGCTCTTGACGGTTTCATAGGAACTATTTGTTTCATTTATTTCGGTGATATGGTTATTTTTGCAGAAACGTTACAATGACAAACTGAAGATTCTGTTTTAGAGACTGAAGGAAAAGGGGCTTCAAACTCCAGCCAGACAAATGTGAATATTTAAAATTTGAACTTGGATACCTCGGACATATAATTACGAAGGACGAAGTAAAACCAAACCCGGATGAGATAATGGCAGCAAAAGAGTTCCCAAAACTCAAAACTGCGAAACAATTAAGACAGTTCCTCGGGCTCGCTAGATATTACCACGTATTCATAAAAAATTTCAGTAAGAAAGCGAGGCCGTTGAATCAACTCCTTAAAAAGAATAAAAAATTCGTATTTGGATCCGAAGGAAAAGGAAGTTACTATATTCAAGGAAGAATTGTGTAGGTCGTGTCTGCTTAGATTTCCTGATTATTCGAAAACATTTATTTTGTCCACAGATGCTGCGAATAATGCCGATTCCAGTTTTCGCTTGATAAGATGGAGAATAGTAGTAAAAGAATATGATTACAAGATAATCTATAAAAAAGGTATCACGCATGTCAACGCAGACGCCCTTGACGTTCGATCCAGTTATGTTTGCGACGGTTCACCGGCTGGGCTAGAAAAAGCATTTCAGATTCGTGAGCGAACCTAACGAGAGGAGTTTACCGATCCATATACAGAAGGGAGGTAATATCACTATTCATACATTGCAAGGAGTAGGAGAAATACTCGTAATGACAATTGAATAGCGACACATAACTGCCAACACGATAAAAAGTAAATTACAGGAATTATTGGAGATTCCAGTAGCGGAAGGAAAAACCTTATTCATATTCCATGGAATAAATTGTACAATATGTTTGAAGGAACCAAGAAGGAGTTGCAGGAGATAATAATCCCCATTTTTAATGATTCATTGATAGAAGTGGGACTTCTAATGGAACTTCTTCAGAAACCGGAAAGACAGGAAGAAAAAACACGCATACTAAAGCATTTTCACGATTTACTGGAGAGAGGACATCGAGGTGTAACACAGACAACGAAACGCATCCTAAGGAAATATTACTGGCCGGGATGCTACAATGACATAAAAATTTATATTAGCCGTTGCGAGATATTACAGAAAATAAATCGTCAACCATGACAGGCAAAATTGAAGATTATGGATACTCTAAAGAATTTTAACAAGAAGATAGCTATGGATATTGTAGGCTCAATCACGAACTGCGTGAGGTAATAAGCACGAAGTAATCAGTATATATTAACGCTACAAGATCAATTCACCAAATTTCTTTGAGGGTAATCCATCCCCGACCAGAAGGCAGAAACTATTATTCAATGCCTAACTCGTCAATATATGTGTATACCATCATTCGGAGTACCAAAAGAGATTCTCACGGATAGAGGAATAAATAGAATATTAACGTCAGAATATCATCCGCAATCAAACGGGAGATGGTCTTCCTTTTTGCTAAATACCTCACCTGTATATTTTAATATCTCAAATAAAAACTGATTCGAATAATTAAAATAATTTACAATTAAGAGTTCCAGTAATTATTCGATAATAACATGAAATTCAGTTTTGATTTAGATTAAATCTTATTTCAAATGAAAATTCATTCAAAGAAAAAATTATTTCTTGTTTTCAAACATTTTAATTTCATTCGATTCATCAATTTCAGAAAATCAAATCTTTTAGTCTATAAATAATGTTACTGATTCTTTACACAATAAAAATATAAAGAGCGAGACCAAGCTCCCACGGACCAATGGACCAGATTTTTTCGCAGAAGGGACTGTGGTCATGTTTGGTATTAATTAAAGGTCTCGTAACGCTGATCACGAATATGTATGTTTCCTTCTGAACCTCGGTCCCGTTCTCGAAAAAGTATGGTCCAAAGATCTGTTTTCGACAGATAATCTCGTACTTCTATACGTGTGAGTCTAATGCGCCCACCATTGGCCGTTGCGGTCATGTGATGACCATCATCTGGCATACACAGTATGTCTGAAAAGTAACGGAACTTTTTAAATAAAAAAAAAGTATTAGTTATTTTGCCAAAATTAATTTTTTTTATTCAAAATACATCCCTTCCGCATCAATACACCGCTGGGCACGCTCAAGTAATGTTAACATAGATTTTTTTATGTCGTTTTGCGGAATCGCTTCAATCACCCTTGTCACAGCTGCTTGGACTTGTGTAACAGTGTCATAAAACGTTTCTTTCATGGCTAATTTCAATTTTGCAAAAAGGAAGTAATCGCATGGAGATAAGTCAGGCGAATATGGAGGATGTTGGAGCACACAGACTTGTTTTTTCGCCAAAAATTCACGAACTGCGACAGTTCTGTGACATGGTGCATTATCATGCAACAGAAACCAACTCCCTGGTGCACGATATTCGGGCCTCACACGAACGATTCTTTTCCACAAACGTTCCATAACACCCAGATAATATTCGCCATTAACATTTTGTCCCTGTGGAACGAATTCCCGAAGTATAATACCTTTAGAATCGTTTAGACTTTAGAAAAACCCAAAACCTGGCTTTGGGTCGTCTTCCAAAGTATCACGACCGTCCTGGAATCGCTTATACCACTCGAACACACGTGTCCGGGATAAACAATCGTCGCCATAAACATTTTTCATTAATTCAAATGTTTCTGTAAAAGTTTTACCGAGCTTTACCGAGCAGAATTTAATATTCGCTCTTTGCTCCATCGTGATTTTGTGATACGGTGACGAAAGGTTTTGTCGCTTTAAACACTATAAGTTTACAATTCGTTGCTCGATTCCAATAACGATTGGTTTGTTTTGTAGGGGAGAAATACTGTTTTCAAATAGCACATTGTTTTTATAGATGTCGCTAATAGTATTCCTTAAACTTCAAAAGTTCCGTTACTTTTCAGACATACTGTGTATGACTTACGGATACAGCCATACAGTTGTCATACCCAACCCTTTTCTTTGCAACATTTCCGTTACTGGTAATAATGCATGACTAATAAAAGCGACTTTGTTTATCACTTCCTTTATGGATTCTGCTTTGGTTCCAAGTTCACCAAGGTTTCTATTTCCTGGTACATGTTCTTAAATACCCACGAGAAAGTAGGATTTTATTCTAGAATGGCTAATTTCTGGTCAAATGTAAGTTAGACTGGCCATTTTCACATTTCAAAAAGGGTTAAATTAATTGTGCGCCATCTGTTGGGAACGGACTTTTGGACCTGATTTTCTCGAGAACGGGGCCGTGGTTATCGAAAAGATATGTACATATTTGTGATTAGCCTTACGAGACTTTTAATTTTATACCGAATACAATCTCATCTGCGAAAAAAGCTGGTCCAAACTTGATCTCACTCTTTGTTGGAAACAACGACTAGAAAAATTTGACGTTTTATTATAATTCGTTACAATTTTACACCAAGTGCACCTATCCTGTTCTTGTTTAGTACATTCAATATTATTAAAAAATAATTATGCGCATAAATAATTATGGTCATATTCCAAACGAAATGCTTAAAGAATTAAAAGATTGTTTTACAGTAAAAAACATGTATCTCAAAAATTTTAATATTAAATATCTCTTAAAATATTGATCGTATGTGACCCTCTGCTGAAAATATGCATAGGAAGATTCATAACAGCATGATCTATCGATTTACAAAACTTCATTAAAATTTGAAAGGAACACTTGAAAAGGTTCTGAGTTCACACAGTTAGTCACAGAAGTACCTGCCCGTTCGTAAAGTTTATACGAACGTAAATTATAATTAATATCTCAGGCTTTAACGTTACTTAAATAATAAAACATGTTACGTTAATAGGCCGAATACTTTTGTGACTAACTGTACGAAGTACATTGCGACGCGTGCACCGTTGCACTTATCCGCGGTCACTGTGTCAAACCTGCGACATGCTACATGAAAGAAATTTTTGTGATATTGTCATTACTATCAATACTACACTATGCCCGCAGTAATGTACCAAGTATCTACAGTATTGGGAGAAAATGGGGTATGGCCTGATACCTTATGTATTTTTTCTGTGAACGGAAGTCATATAGCAGGAAGAATTTTATACATCGTAAGAAATCTTTAGTGGAGCTTTCACAGTCTGTACATAAGAGTTTTTGTTAGGAAAAATATTTGGTTTGGAGAAAAATAAGATTTTCGGGAAGTATAACCCGGTTTTTCTCCTTCCGGAAAAACTAGGTAATTATAAAGAAAACCGTATAAAATGTAATGTAATGTATGATCATTATTTGATTTCGCTCGCTAGGGGTTATCCGCCCTCCCCCTAGACCCCCCGTTAGCTGCCTTTCAGTACTTTTGATAATTTTTCTCAGGGTTTTGACCCATTTTAAGAAAGTTTGGTTCTCTCACAAAAAGTCGTACCTGGCACGGTTTGGTATATGCATTTGTATACATGACTGGCCGAAATGGAACTTTTATTTGATTTCTACTGTTGAGGAACTGTCAAAGAAGCTATTTTGCATGATTTTTACAAGTATTAACTGATTTTAAATGATATTAATTTGCTTTATCTTACCTACCTATTAACTTATCTCAATTATTTGGAAATAACAAAGAAGTAGTTTTACTTTATATTCCTTTGATTTATTTTATGTTTGTATTAGTTACATAATTTAACTTATTTACTTATCTATTTTAAACAACTTGACATGCAAAAATCGTAAATAAAACTTTCGTTGTCTTACTCATCATTTATTTATATTTCGTATGCACACCTTTTATACATGATATACTAAATACACACATCATCAGTTTATGAATAAAGAATTATATTACGTAATTGTATTATGATAAAATATTTAATAATAATCGTGACTTACTTGCTAAAATTATATACTTATAGCTGGGAATAGGTACCTAATGATTTTTTTTATAAAAATCAGATCATACAAGGAGAATATTTCATTATTAACTAAACGTTATAATTAAGCAAAAGTGTTATTATTAACAGAACTCCGACTCAATTGTTAATAACTGCGACTTGTTTGAGCACTATACATATATTAGCATTCATCTTACAGAAACGATGGTACCCGACTTGAACTGTATATCTGATTGTGCTACACATTCCCTGAATATTATCATAACTGTTATAAGGACTGTACATGAGCTTTCTTGAGTATTATCTGATTGGCCCAGTTTCAGTTTTCTCAGTAAAATAAAATGTCATTGCAATTTTAGCATGGTTAACTTCTTTAAGATGCCTCCATCATTCCTTTAAATGTCCTTATCATTAAGATATGGTTAAATTTTGAAACAATTTCATAACAAAGTGCATTTGTGATATGTCCACTTTAAAAGTTGTAAAAAGGCACAGTTTTTAGAAAAACAAAACATTATATTATTATATGTGATATAAATGAATAAACAATTCAATGAAAATGCTGTCTTCCAAAAGTTAAACGCTTTAAAATTCTAAATTCTAAATTAACGTTTAGAATTTTAAATTAAATTAAATTAACATTTAGAATTTTAAATTAAATTAAATTAACATTTAGAATTTTGTTCAATAGCAAATTTATAAGTCTTTACTAAATAATTTATAGAAAAGCAATATTCCGTTACGATATACGAATAACAAATAATAATTCAATAACCTTGCTGACTAATTAAATAAATTCGAAAATATTAAATTCTGAATATGACATTATATTTTAAAAAGTAGATGAGATTGGTCAGGTTATATACGTACTTGTATGACCATTTTGCACCCTTGATCTTGTGGTCCAAATGAAATATTTTTAGAAACTGTGAGAAGTTCATGAAAATTTCACAAAAAATAAGTTGTCAGCCTAAATAAACTTTCAAAGTACAATTTAATGTCAACTAGTAATTATATACATAAAAGAAAGTCCTTGACAATATATTTCGGTCATTGATGAATGCGATGGATTATTATTTTACAATTACGTTGGTATTAGGCAAACTGACCGCCTAAATAGCGACCGAAAATTCAAAACTAACTAAAACCAAGTTTAATATTCACAAATTAAATATAAAATCAGGTACATACACAATATGTATACTCTGCTCTTGTCACACATATACAATCTATGTTATACAATATCCCATTGACATTCTACTAATGACAACAGTATTTTTTTCCAAGGTCATTACGATCTGATCGCCCTATTTTATTATTTTTTCTGTTATACATACGTTACAACAAAATATTTAAAAAAGATCTCATTAAAATCCAAGAGCAAGTAGTACGTCGACAAATTCACCTTCACCGTCATTAAGTCCATACATTTCCAAAAATGAGATATTATCGCTGAATTAAGTAATATTCCAAGCTTTGAACGTGTTTACAAGTTTAATTGGTAATCATTAATCAGCGACATCATTACCAAAACATATTTCCTTGGCCGGTGTCGAAAAACAGTTCCTTACTTGCGCCTTGTAGACATTCTTTTCATCCACATCTTTACACTTGCATTCTTCGTGCATGTATGCACATGTATTTAACGGCGAAGTGATCAGAAATGTGTTCGCGCGCGCTCACGCACATACATGTATACCCTCTCGAAGAACGGCCACTTCAAGATGCACGAGCGCGACGAACACGTAGCATTCTGTTCGCGGCACAATTTTCGAGGATCGATATATCGAGCGGTGTGTCCCGTCGGTCGACAACGATGTCTTCAAATAGCACGGTAGTTAACGTCTCTAAGAGTCACCCTCAAGAAGGGTGGCGGGAGAACGGGAGAGACTGCAGGATCCTTTCTCTTCCTCCTCGATTCTTCTGCTCTCTCGACATCGGTGACGTTCTTCCTCTTTCGTTCTCTTTACCTTGCTATCTTCTTTAGTTCCTTCTATGTTTTCATGCTTCGATGTTTGATTACTGTATTATTCTTGATATGAAGAGTGTAGTTAATGAACGCTGAAAATTAATTTTTTTCCCTTGCTTTATGAGTCTCCGAGTTGTATGTTACTTTTATGTCTAATGTTTAACACTAGAACTAGCAACCACTTAAAATAATTGGTTCCAGGTTTTGCGTTTTAAATTACAAAATTTTGTTGCCGTGCTTTTGGCAAAATGTCTGTTAGATTTTGCTCAGATAAAGTTTCGTTGTTTATGTTAGTTAATGTTTTGATATTTACTTCTTTATTATGACACTTCATTTTCAATTTCAAACTAAGTGTGCATTTAACGCCGTTTGTTCTAATGTTAATTACGTCCTAACACGTGATACGTGTTCGAGTTACGTTTTAGTGTTAGACACGATAGCTCTATGTACCACAAATCTAAGTAACAAACGATAAAAATGTATATCATGGTTTGTGGTTCTTCAAATTTATTATAGTCTCTTTCTGTATTAAAATTTTTAATAAGTACCTATATTTTTTAGTATGACTTGTTTAAACACTAACAAAGGAAATCTCTTCTGTTTAAGTTTTCGTAAGTTCTCAAATTTGTTGCATTTTATCTTTTTGTTCAATATAATAGTGTTTTGTAATACAATAGTTTCTAGATAAGTTTCAATGTCTAGTAGTAATTAATTATTTGGTGGTAAGTAATTAAGCAACAGTTACTGTATTAGTATGGAAACTTTTAGATAGCGAACGATGAAGGTATATTTTTTTTTTAAACACAAGCACAGGTTCTTATAAACTTTCGTAACTGTACTAAAATGACTTTTGGAAGACTATAGTGAATAAATGATTTTCTATTTCAACCTTTCCTATATTTCTAGATAATTGTTATGCTCAATATAAATAGTTATTAAAATGTTTATTTGTTTTTGACTTAATTTAACTTAAAGACGCATTAAAATGATGCATTTTAAAGTTCACATTATAAATTACAAAAATTATTAAGATACTCTTCTCGAAACTTATATTAACTTTTATCGAGATGAAAAATAATTATGTAAATTACTACTGTTATATTTTACTTTTGAGCTAAAAGTAACTGGTCATCGAATGTCCGTAAACCTACTGTTAACAGTGAAATTCGTATATGTAATATTATCACCATTATTCCGGATGAATATGTAACAAATGCAAATAAAATCTTTCTCGAGAGATAGCACTTTCCATTAATTATATTTAACATCCCTCTTTTAGGTTTTATTATCATACTTCTTTAGTCGCATGAAAAGATCTTGTCCGAAGAATTACAGACGTGGTGGTCTTGACTTCTTGGCATTTAAAGTTGCAACTACCTCAGGGTAACTTAGAACAGCAGCCTTGATATTCTGTTCATCGCTGCTCGTTACGCGCAACTCCGTTGAGGATTGTAGTAGATAAACACGTTTTTGTAGCTCACAATTCAGATAATAAATCTCTAGCGACAAAAACCAATTAGCTGTTTGTCTTAAACGTTTATTGCGTTTATGTTTATTCTAATAAAGATTTTAACTGAGTTGAAATGAAATTTAACAGTTTTTAAAATGTACAGAAATAAGTAGAAGTACGTAGTAATTTCTTAATAGAGCAACATGTAAAGAAATAAGAATCAATTTACTTTATATTTTCAACACTTTTATAATTTTAGTTAAAAGAAATAAAATGCAGTTACTTCGATTTATACATTTTATCATAAGAAAGTTATTTACAGCTTAAATCTTGAATTATTAATGTTGAGTATTTACTTGATTCATAAGAATTAAAATTTTATACGAATTATGATTATAAAATCCTTGTTTCATAAATTCTTACATTAATATTATACAATTTCTTGAATTCCTTAAATTAGCACTATCTAATAGCGATTTTAATAATTATTGGTGTCATGTATCATTCAATAAAACATAATACAATTATTTCGCACATATAAATATTAGTCTCATTTGAACAATTTCGCAAATGGCTATAAGTGTTTTCAATATTAGTTCAAGCATAAAATCAAAATTATTTTCCTAAAATTTTGATTGATAATATTTGTATGTTTCAGGTTTATACAAAATCGACTTTCAGAAAAACCGGTTATCAAATTCTATTATCTCCAAAATCTAGTTTCCGAATTTCAAAAAGCAAGGCAAAATATAACTAAAATAGCATAAAAATATTTGTAATTATTTTAAAATTTTGTTAAATAACTATAAATATATCACAATACAAAGTTCATACAAATCAAATAAATGAAAGCTTGCTAATTTTTTTTGGTATAGGTCGTTCTGTTATTTAAACTCATTGGCACAATTGTACAATATGCTTATACCTGACGTGATTCAAGCTAAAATGTAAACGTTTTTAATTAAACAACTAATTACTGTTTATAAACTAGTTCTAGTAAAATTCTTTTAAACTTAATAACCAGTTTTCAAATTTCATATATTTATTCAAAAATGTGGTTTTAAATTACAGTTCTTAAGAACCCCAAATGCTTTCAAGTAATTCATTAACACAAAAGGTCGACCATTAATATTATGCAATACGTGATAATCATTAAAACGTTTGAAAAAAATTAAATTAATATTATCTAATATTAAGATCAATGATTGTTCATGCCTGATATCGTTAAACCAAAAAATATATCCTGTCGAGATAAGTATTATTTTTATGAAAATAAATGTTAGTCACTTTAAGTAGTCTGAACTGTTCATACCAAGTTAAGTTAGTACCAACTGTTAATAGCAACTCGCAACTGTTATTATAGTTAATAATCTTGTTAAATAGTCACTACCCTTACTGACAATTGAATCTTTAAAATCTGTTCGAAAGATTCTAACAAAAAAATAACACTCCATTACTTCAACACAGTAGCCGCACATACCGATGGATCCGAAGAATCAAACCAAGAGAGTGATTCGCGTGGCCTCCATTCAGGCGTACGTTATTTATCCCCTTAGCATTCATCGTCGCAATTAGCGCGTTTGACAACGTGTTCGTATTGCGCGATTACGTCCGTTGACGATGCCACATTGGGCATACCGCATTGGGGTAGATTCGTGTCGTGGAAACATCGGGACGCCACGACCCACAGGGATTACCACCACTTCTTTTCTCGTCGGTCCTCCGCGATACTCTCGACCCTTTCTAACCTGTCTTCGTGTAGCACGTCACGAGCGCGAGTTACCCCTTCTTTCTTTTCTTCTTCCCTCAGTATCGAGTTAAGAGGAAGAAGCGGGGTGACGACGAGGTATATCGGTACTGCTGGTGCTGGTGCTGCTGCTGGTCCACCACCTCCATCGCCACCACTACCGCTACCAATGAGTATCCACCTCCACCGCTGCCTCTCTATAGCCGACGATGAGGATTCTGCAGCTTCGACAAAGTCGTTTGAAGAAGTCAGTCGACGGTTGCACGTCCTCGCGATTCGGGGATTAACGATCAGGAAAAGGCAAAGGGATTGGCCAACGGAGAGAGGGAGAGAAAGATAGAGCTCAGTTTCCTTCGAAGAACTTTTTTTTCCTTCTTTTGTTTGCCTCTTCCGCTAACTTCCGTTACACGCGCTATACGCATCCAACTGCCTTTGCGTTCATTCTCTCTGACTCTTGGTTTCTTCCGCTTCTGGTACGAAGAAGATGCGCTGAGGAGACGTCGACGAAAGATGTCGATGGACGAGGCACATGGGGGCGGCATGGTTTCCGCAATTCTTTCCTCGGTTGTACTTCTTCTCCTTCTTGGACGCACCGCGGATGCTCAGTAAGAATCTTTCAAACGCTTCCAACTCAAAACGCCGCCATTTTAACGTGCCAGCAGCACCTTCTTTTGGAATCGCGATCCTTTCCTATTGGAATACGTACCAGCAGATTCTTTCCTTGAATTTCTATTTCTTTCCCATCGAGATCTTACATCATCAGTTTCTGTCTTTGAATTTGTACTTCTCTGTTGCGATTGCGACTCGGTAGGTTTGCTCTGCGAAATTATATTTCTTTTACGTTAGAGTCTAGCACTTCTTGTTCTTAACTTTTTCGTACTAGGCTCTTTCAGTAATTGTATTGGAGAATTGTACCAACTGTTCCTCTTCTTGAATTTCTAGGTTCCTTCCATTGAAATTTCACGCTCACAATTTCTTTTCTTGTTTGGCCTTTTTCGAAAAGGAAAAAATTCTTATTGTAATATTTCCTGTCTTAGAACTTATGTTCTTTCGAGTAGTTTCTGCGTTGTAATTTGAACCTCTTCTATGAAAATTTCGGACTGTAATGCAGTATTATGGAGGTTTATTCTTTGTTATCACTTCTTTAATATTTTCATCAGCGTACAATGTTTTGGCAGAGTAGTTACCTGTGAGAGATACTTTCCTCGGATATCAAATTCTTTGTTTTGAGGCCATAAATGAAAACTTTCTTGTAACTGTTTTTTGTTTGTTATTATGTAATTCATTTCGTGCACAAATTAATGTATATTTCATTCTCCTCCAATATTATTTGATTGGCGATACGTATTTTTTATGTGTATGTGAGATAAAATAAGTATTCCATCTTTTTTATGCGTGTAGATTTGTTGTACAAATATTATGTTGGGTAAAAAAATTGTTAAATAATTGTGAATCATAAAATTGTGAGAATTATTGCTTTCTTCAACATAATCTTAAAAAAATTACACTTCATAAATGTAACAAAATTCTGATCACAGTGTTAGCAATCTTCAATACTTAATATTTTGAATAACTTTATGTGATGTTAATTACAAAGTAAAAATAATTTTTCAGTTTG
Source organism: Megachile lagopoda (assembly GCA_036983795.1). Taxonomy (NCBI): domain Eukaryota; kingdom Metazoa; phylum Arthropoda; class Insecta; order Hymenoptera; family Megachilidae; genus Megachile; species Megachile lagopoda. The sequence goes on from CM072786.1 coordinate 965,145, forward strand.
GAAGGAGACGTAAACATCCCAGTCTACATTAAAAGCTTTGTTTAGCTGTTTCTTGATGAATCATATCGAATCGATTATGGACAGAAAATTTGATGAAATCATTGTGAAGAAGCCGAAACAGTGAACTACGATAAAACCTACAGTGCAGTGTGTTAAGTTTGATAAAACTAGATATGACCTGTGAAAATAGTGAATATTGTGAAACTTTAAATAATTGTGAAAAGTATAACGATAACATGATCGATCCCAAACTGACAGCTGGTGCTCGACAGTGAACCTAAATTAAAATATTAAAAGATGGCACCAGTTGACGTCGTGGTACTGAAAACTGCATAGTGCATTTTAACTGAATATATTAGATAAATATATTAACACTCTATTAAATATTGTTGTGCTGCCTCAAATTTCAATTCCATATTTCTTCATGTAATTTCCTAAATTTCTGTTTCAAATTCGGTTTGTATTCCTCTATTGAACGATTTGACTACCTTTTAGTCCTCCATTTCTAGATCACCATCTTTCTGACATGAGGTAATGTCATTTCACTGGGATCACATGTGTTACAACATGAAATTTGTGTTAACAGAAAAAGTGACGAGATGTGATAAATACGCGCGACTGGGTGTTGAGAAAAACATTTTAGACATTTTTTAATTCTAATTGTGATATCGTGTATGTTTAATATAAATCATGTGAAAAAGTAATTGAACACTGTGCAATCGTACATATTCACTCATGCTGAGGAAACTTAAAAGTGGCACCATAATAAAACATGTATTTTAGATATAGATCAATTAAAGATGTTCTAACATATTATTTTAATAATGCGATTTCTAAAAATTCATTATTAAACGATTTTTCGAGTAAAAATGCTTTTTTTATCTTCATTCGTTTAACTTTGCGTGAAAGTTTATATGAAATTATTATGACTCGTTTAATAAAGTGTTTCTACTTTTATTGAAGCTGTGAATCGAAATTGCAGGCGGAGTTTGGAGTTCTTCGATCTTTTACCGGAAGATCCTAAACTTTACGATAAAATGCGACCACCTAAGAAAGATGGACAAGCAACCGTCGTTTATTTCCACGTTACTGTCATGGGACTTGATTCAATAGATGAGAATTCAATGGTACTATTTATTATCCAATTTCAATCTCTAATATTTAAGTTTTTAGTGATTATTCAAAGCAACTTAATCTTGTGAAAATGCGTTGTACTATTTATACTTTAGAAATTCAGATTCAAACGAAATTTCCTTCTTGCATTGTTTTCTTTTCCGCATTTTTGGGTGACTATATGAAAATAAAAATTTAAGTAGAATTTATTTTGATTTGCTGTAAAAATGTATAAAATCTGGATTAATTATGGAGTTTCACTAAACTTCTTAGAGCGTAAAAATTTCACTGAGAAGTAAAATAAACAATATTAAATGCTGAATGTATAGATTTTGATTTTTGCTGCTTTCAGACCTATGCTGCTGATATATTCTTCGCTCAAACTTGGAAAGACAACAGGCTGCGATTGCCAGAAAACATGACATCTGAATATAGGTATGTCAGTTTCTATTTTTACATCGTAGTGAAGTGTTTTCAAACTTATTACAGACTTATGAATATTTCAAATATTAATAAGTCGGAAATATTACAAATGACAACTCGTTAAGCTCAAATGTTAGAGACAACTGTTTTAATATAAAATTCTATATAAAACTATGAACGTCAAAAATTTATTTATTATAAAAATGTTTAATTAAAAATAAAACATTAGTTTTATTACAAAAAGATGAAATATTCTTAGCTAAACATCCACAAAATAGTTTTAAATACAAGTGTTGCTTAATATCATAACCGAGTGAGTCTTTTGCCAAGAAGAAAACATTTCAACTCTGTATTTGTAACAAAGAATTAATTAACTTAAATGTACTGATTTTTTAGTAAATATTATATACTGAAAGTTGATCAGTTTGATGACAAATTAATTGATCATACCCGGTTACGAGGTTTAATTAGAAGAAATTGATCAGAAGAAATAACAATTTCTAATTAACTATAGGTTATTGTAATCACAGTCAATGAAACAGTGGTTTAATTTTTGTAATGATGTATGAAGTATAAAAAATATTAATTCATATTAATTTTCGGCAGTACGATAGAATTGTGGTTAGGTCATGTGCCTGCCTAATGGAGAAATAGCGGTGAAAATGTACAGGATAAATTTTCAAATTCATCTTAGATCATTTTCTTATTATTCAGATCAACTTAAATTCAACGTGGTCCCAATGAATTTTTTTGTTTCATTTATTTTGAAAGTTTTTGAAGTCACTCTCAATGTTTTATAAATGAATTAAAATTTGTTTATATTCATTTCTTTTTTACCAAAATTGAGACGAGTTCAGTATGCACCATGAAAATATTTTGTTCTATTCAACTATGGGATATAGCAAAATACTACTCGACCAAAAAGGAATTCTATTTACCCTTAAAACTTCATGAATAAGCAAGTAAAAAAGATGCAACGTAATCATGATGAAACCTCACGTAACACTATTATTAGAAAAAATTTATTCTTAATCGATACATGAATAATTAAATAATTTTATCGAAGTAATTGACAATCAATATGTTGAACATAAAAAAGCAACATAATGACGTCGAAAAACATCTCACACACGAATTGTGAGTAATGATACTCTTATACACTGTATTTATTAAATATTATGGCAATTATGTACTATTGAGAAGTCAGCTCTGATAGCCTTAATGTTAACATAAATTGTAACAGTTATGGTTTCGAGTAATTTTTCCTAATTACTTAGTCAGCGGACTCTTACGGTTTTCGAGATATTCATGAAGAAAGTGTCGATATTTTAAAATCATTATTTTTAATATATTGTTACGTGGCTCTTTTTAATGTTAATAAAGAATTAGTGGGATAAGACCGATTGGGATGATCGCATGTGCTATTCGCTCGAAAAAAAAGTTAGTTTAATCCAATATCTATCTCACACCTGACCAAAGTGAACAAACGAACTTTAAACAGAAATTTTTTACCGAAATTCGGATCTCCACAGCTTACTAATTTCATTAATGTGTGAAATTATCTAGCCTTTTTCACGAAGAATTTTAAGTATTTTTTTATTCTCATAAAAGTAATTTTTCAATACATTTATGTTTTCGTTCTTGTATTTGCCTTGATTTTAATAAGTATGAACCAAATGAATCATTTTCTTTGGAAGAATCAAAAAGTTGATTCTTTTTTAATTCCATTTTTTTACAATATAACACTTTGAAAAATTACTTTCCAAAGCTTATGCTTGAATTTATTAACATGCCAAAGTTACGATTCTAAGAGAACGATACGTAGGACAAAATGCATTGGAGCTATAACTTCATGTTTTTCTTGAAATCACGTTTCTCAAATTAATTACTATAATACCTCAGTAACGAATTTACCAATTTTCTTCAAATTTTATACACAAATGAAGTATACGTTCTTTTATTTTGTAAATTAAGATTTCGACGACGTCCACAACTTTTCATTTTATCTTCGGATAATTTTTTCAAAGAAAACAAATAGGAATTTCTGCTTTACACAATTGTCATTTCATTGGAAACTTTTCTTTTACTTTATTCTAGTTCGCAAGATTTTATATGAGTTAAAATCTTCTTTTAGTTTTTGTTAGACTACGGAATAGATTTACTATGGAAAAACTAATATAATTTCAATAATAATATAGATATTTATCTAAAAATTTCACTGTGATCTTGACATATAGCAAATATTAGTACTAAACTTCAGAACCCTTAGACAATAATAATCCAACAATTTGTTAACTTATACATTCCTTAAATTCGGTGGCAATTTTATAAGGGAATATACAGTATTAATTATTCGTACTTTCTTTTTAATCGACATATAGTTCTACACCTTCCAACTTGTAAAAGTTTGTCTTTCACAGGTTATAATTTGAATTTCGTAACATTTTAAAGGTTTACCTTTTGCAAAAATAGAGTAACTAAGACATACGTTCATTTTTTATCTCTGTAAAAGATATTTACATTCTACAATCAAAATTAGTGTAAATCGTTCTTTTGACTGCTTCCGCAAACGTAAGGTTGAAAAATGGAAAAAGAGATGGGAGAACTTTTCGTCCGCTAGTGGATTCGTTAATAAGGTAACCTAGCAGCCCCGTGCCTAAGGGCGCATCTACATTATGCGAGTAACTGGTGCCACTAGCCTTGCTAGTAAATAATCAAATTTTTATGTTTTTTGTTTTACCTATACCAGGTCTGTTGTTCGAAAAGCAATGGCTTCTTTCCTTTCTTGCCTTCCTCTTCCGATGACAGTCCTGGTACAGGCAAAGCAAGAAATGTAAAAAAAGTCAACTCTACCTACAGGCAAGACTACTAGCATCAGTTATTGGCATAATGTAGACACTCCCTTAGACGCGGGATGACCATTAAACGGATAGGAAGCGATATTTTAGGCAATATGCCGATCACTAGCGCGAAAGCTGCTTTAGCGGTTGGGCTAGAAGAGGGGTCGACAACCTTTCTGGAGTTAAGAGCCATTTTTTTGACGATGTGATAAATAATTTTTTTAAAGAGCAAAATATAAGTACATACATCGGTAATACACAGTATGTCGGAAAAATAACGGAACTTTTTAAATAAAAAGAAAAGTATTAGATATTCAGCCAAAATTAATTTTTTTTATTCAAAATACATCCCTTCCGCATCAATACACCGTTAGGCACGCTCAAGTAATGTTAACATCGATTTTTTTATGTCGTTTTGCGGAATCGTTTCAATTACCCTTGTCACAGCTGCTTGGACTTGTGTAACAGTGTCATAAAACGTTACTTTCATAGTTAATTTCAGTTTTGGAAAAAGGAAGTAATCACATGGAGATAAGTCAGGCGAATATGGAGGATGTTGGAGCACACAGACTTGTTTTTTCGCCAGAAATTAACGAATAGCGACAGTTCTGTGATATGGTGCATTATCATGCAACAGAAACCAACTTCCCGGCGCTCGATATTCGGGCCTCACACGAACAATTCTTTTCCACAAACGTTCCATAACACCCAGATAATATTCGCCATTAACATTTTGTCCCTGTAGAACGAATTCCCGAAGTATAATACTTTTAGAATCGTTTAGAATTTAGAAAAACCCAAAACCTGGCTTTGGGTCGTCTTCCAAAGTATCACGACCGTCCTGGAATCGCTTATACCACTCGAACACGCGTGTACGGGATAAACAATCGTCGCCATAAACATTTTTCATTAATTCAAATGTTTCTGTAAAAGTTTTACCGAGCTTTACCGAGCAGAATTTAATATTGGCTCTTTGCTCCATCGTCATTTTGTGACACGGTGACGAAAGGTTCTGTCGCTTTAAACGCTATAAGTTTGTAATTCATTGCTCAATTCCAATAACGATTGTTTTGTTTTGTAGGGGAGGAATACTGTTTTCAAATAGCATATTGTTTTTATAGATGTCACTAGTAGTATTCCTTAAATTTAAAAAGTTCTGTTACTTTTCCGACATACTGTGTAGTCAACTCAGGATTTGGTGCATAGAAGGCCGACCCGGGTGTTTGGAAGGGCTATAGTTCCAATTAGTGAGAATAGAAAAATACACACCTAGCCTAACACGTATTTTCGGCGGTAAGAACAACCTGCTTCGAACGGTCACGCACACCAATTAGGCCAAAAACAATGGCAGTTAGCAAACGTTTTAAGAGTGAAGGAAATAGTGTGATGCAGTTGTTATTGTCATTATTATTCTTAGTTGCCGATATGTTACGCTAGAAGTGTTCACGGTGGGGACAGGCGGAGCGACCGAATGGCTTCTTTTACTCTGGGTCGACCTTCTTCGCGCCAATTACTGGTTTGGCTACTGTACATATAATTATATACGCGCGCTCTCAACACTCTGATCGTTCTTCTATTCACGCGATCTATTTGAATTAAGATTGCTATGCTAACAGTATCATTTAGGCTGATATATGTAGAAACAATATTTTAGGTCTCTACTTCCTGTAGTACTGCGTCATCAATGTCTTATTTTACATTTCTTAAGATCTGAACTTCCTGAATTGTTACAAAATACCAATTTCTTTCAATATGGAAATGAAAATATATTTAAAAAGCTTTAAGATAAAAAAAATGTCGTTTTCAGGTTTGGACTTCATCTGTTTTTTACAATTTACAAAATGACTGTTGCTGTGTATATTTCGTGATACTCGATAATAGTATTTTACAATATGTAACAGCGACAATATAGCGTCTTTTTAATATAAATTCGAAATTTAGTAATAACATTGATGGGCCCTCAATTTCGAATTCAGGGGAGAGACTTTGAAAAATTCCGGGCCGAGTGCCGCACGTGATAGTACCCCATCGATTGCTACAGGAAGCGGCGACATAAACGTTTGACCAAATTCGTTTAATGCTCTATTAAAAATAATGCCGATACGTATTGTTGGGCCGGTAAACCATGCAGATATTTTCGCTTTGCTCGATGAAGGTTCGACTATTTACTTGATTGACGATAAAGTTTCGTGGTTTATCGGTGCGCGTGGCCCAACAATTAACGTCACACTGAAAGGAATAGGGGGTTAAGAAAGGTTAGTGTCGCAGACAATTCAAGTAGATTTCGATATTGTAGGGCAAGGGGAAAGGTTTAGGGTTAGGAATGTCATTGTTGTGAAAATTTAAATTTACCGATATAATCGCTTCCAGAGGATCTTGCTAGAGAAACTAGATCCGAGAATGTAAAAGTGTGTGCGTATAGAAACACGTAACCTAAAGTTCTTTTAGGGCAGGACAATTGGGAATATATAGTGATACGCGAAGAGAAATAGGAAAAAGCGGCCTTGCCATATCGCATTCGTTATTAGACTGGACGGTTCACGGAGCTGCGCGACACGGAGTTAAATCTAGCAAAATCAATCCAATAAATGTAGTGCATCAGGTTCGCGACATAACGTCTGCGTGAAACGAATTTTATGAGGATAAACTTGACGAATTAATCAGGCAGTATTTTTGTATAGATGATTTAGGTATAAATGAAAATTTGAAGCCAGTCGATAAGCACGTTCACGCGTTAAAAACGTTGTCAGAAACTGGCCTATTGTGGAAAAAAGATCCTCCGCCGTATATAAGTAGCTTTTCAACGGCTCAGAAGCGACTCTATTCGCTTGAGAAAAGATTAGACAAAGACCCTGAGTTTGCGTCGTTGTATTACAAGGAGATGGACCGTCTCGTGAGTGAGGGTTACGCGAAAAAGGTGGATGTTAACGTTTATAGATCACGCGTATGGTATTTACCACATTTTGATGTAAAAATAAAAATAAACCAGGCAAAATAAGACTAGTTTATGACGCGACGCGATGACAGGAGGAGTGAGTTTTAATGATTTATTGGAGACTGCACCGAATTTGTTACAATCGTCGTTAGGGGTTTTAGTACGTTTCCGATAGTATGATGTAGCAATGAAAGCTAACATTCGCGATATGCTCCTACGAGTTAAGATTAGGAATGAAGACCGTGGAGCTCAGAGGTTCCTGTGGCGTGGGAAAAATCGCGACATTACACGGCATATCTATGAAATGACATGTCTTATTTTTACTGCGAAATCGTCCCCGTGTAACGCTATTTATATTAAAGATAGAAACGCCGCGGAATTTTCAGAAACTATGCCAAACGCGTGTAATAATATAATTAAAAACAGCTATATGGACGATTTCGTGACTAGTTGCAAAACCGTACAAGAAGCCACGAAACTTGTAAACGATGTGATTAAAATTAATTCACACGGGAATTTTAAAATGCACGGATGGGCTAGTAATCATGCATATGCGTTGGATGTCGATTCAAGGGAAAGGATATCGGAAAATTGTCAAGGTGCACAAATTTGCGACCGGGGAGGAGAAAGAGTGTTAGGTCTGTTTTGGAATACAAAAACAGATAAGCTAGGTTTTAACGTAGACTTGGATAAAATACATACCAAAAAACATTTTAACAGGTGAAACGAAACCAAGCAAACGCCAAGTACTCCGTATGATTATGTCCGTGTTTGACCCTCTAGTACTACTTTCCCTGTTTACGATACAGACAAAAATTTTAATGCAAGACATTTGGCGCAGTGGGATTAATTGGGAGGACGAGTTACGTGATGACGAATATTGAATATGGCGAACATATATACAAGGCCTTTATGATCTGAAACAATGTCACGTGCCTCGTTGTTATACGGCGGTGGATGTTAGTATTAAAAATGTTCAGCTTCACATTTTCTGCGACGCGAGCTTGAAGGCTTACGCAGCGGTAGATTATTTGCGTTTCGAGTTAGAGCGCGCGTCGACACATGTCGTTTTAGTTGCTGCAAAAATGAGAGTCGCGCCTTTAAAGCCCCTGATTATACCGTGCTTAAAATTATAGGCCACTTTGATCGGAGCCAGACTGATGAAAACGTTGTCAAAAGACATTGAAATTAGTATTAACCGGAGATATTTGTGGTCTGATTCGATAACGGTAATTCGTTGGTTAAAACGGAACCGCGGACACGCTAAATTTTTGTAGCCTCCCGATTAGGCGAGATAGAGGAGCTTTCAAGAAATTCGGAATGGCGTTGGCTCCCATCGGGGCAAAATTCGGCTACTCGAGGAAACAAAGAATCACTGCGTAGCAACACGCTGGTTTAGTGGAACAGAGTTTTTGAAAAAACTGGAATCCGCGTGGTCTAAAGAAAAACGTCTTGAAGTAGCCAAAAAGCAATTCATAGATAATATGGATCTGCGCAAGGGATATGTTTATTCAATTGAGTTAAATAAGGTCGAAATTCCTACGATAGCCAAATTTCTGGGATGGGAAGATCTATTAGTAGTAGCTAGGCGTGTGCAGTCGGCCGCGAATCGTTGGAGAAGTCTGAATTCCGTTAAAGCGTCACTCGAGAGTATAATTTCAGCAGAAAGATTTTGGTTCCCTGAGCTACAGTCTGATTGTTTTGGTGAAGAATTGACGGCGTTAAAGAAAAAATGTGCGGTCAAAAGAAAAGTAGAATCACGAATTTAAACTCCTTTCTCGATGATATGGGAATTATGAGGACCAAGGGGCGTGTAACTAAAGTATTAGATGTTGAATTCAACTATAAACCAATAATTCCCGACGGCAAGCATCCGGCTACCAAACTTTTTGTAGGTAAATACCATCAACGATATTATCATGCCAATTGCGATACAGTCGTGAACGAAATTAGGGAAAAGTTCTACATTTTAGGCCTTAGAACCGCAATGCGTTCACTGTTAGGACGATATGTAATATAATTGCGTAAGGCAAAACCGCAGGCCGCGATGATGTCTTCCCTACCATTAGGTCGTTTAGCTTATAGACAGAGGCCCTTTTCTCATTGTGGCGATGACTATTTTGGACCTATGATGGTAAAGATCGGGCGTTGACGAGAAAAATGTTGGGGTGTGTTATTTACGTGCCTATCTACACGAGCTATTCATTTAGAACTCGCAGATAGTTTAACAGCAAGCTCGGCCATTATGGCTCTGCAAAGATTAGCTGCGCGAAGGGTTTCGCCATCGATTATCTATAGTGACAATGGTACAAATTTTCGAGGCGCGTGTAAGGAGCTGAAGGATAAGATCGCGATAGAGAACGAATAGAGAATATAGAGATATGGATAGAGAACGGCAACGCGAATATGCTTTAGCAAGCGGAATTAGATGGATCTTTAATCCTCTGGATGCCCCTCACATGGGAGGAGTTTGAGAAAAACTGATTAGGTCAGTTAAGACAACTCTAAATGTTATGTTGAAAGAACAAACCCCGAGGAGGTTTTGCATACATTATTACTAGAAACAGAACATTCGATTAATTCGCATCCGCTCACTCACATTTCAATGGACCCAAGTAATAATAAGGCACTCACACTAAACTATTTCCTGATTGGTACGTCATCAGGAGAATTTACATTAGGAAAATAGGATACGCAAACGATTTGCTTGCGAAAACTCGCCTTTTGGAAAAGGTGGTTAAAGGAATATTTGCCCACGTTGATACCACGAAATGGAACGGAAAGTGCGAACCCCTTAAGGAAGGTGATGTAGTCCTTATTGTCGACTCTCACTCTCCAAGAAATTCTTCTCCAAGAGACACTATCACTAAGGTCTTACTCGGATCAAATAATCTGGTTATGGTAGCTAAAATTAAAACCGAGAGCGGAGAAATCACACGTCCGGCGCATAAGATGGTTAAATTGTTATCCCTTTCGCGGGAAGTACTAAATTAAAAGCTAATTTTGTACGGGGAGGAGAATGTTAAATACTCCCAGAATAATTATTTAGTTTATTTAGATTTAAGTGAAAATTGTATAAGTTTGGGTTATGTCTGTTCCGAAAGTAAAACAACCATGGTTATAAACTGTGTGCGATTGTATTGTCATTGCGAAAGTAACAATAAGTTTATTTATAGCGGAGAGCGAAGGAAGAGCGAGCGAGATAACATTTATAAATATTACCAGCCCACAGGCGCGAGCTACGACCACATTTGTTATGCAACCAATAGCTAACCGAATTTCCTTAGGAGCATCACACAGTGATCTTGAAAGTTTCTCAAGCAATTACTGCTCTTATTGATTTGCAATCGCCTTACGGTAGCAAGCATATGAGCAGCATTAAATACAGGGTGTCCCACAATTACTGTAAGAGCCGAAAAGGGGTGATAGGTGGGGCGATTCTGAACAACTTTTTCCTTTGCCAAAATATTGGTTGAGGCTCCATTTTCGAGTTATTAGCAAAAAACACTGACCAATGAGACCGCGCGTATAGACTGGGCGCGCGAGATCGTGAGCGAAAGCTTCGAGTGTGACGGCCGATCGTCGTCGTGAACAAACGTATCGATACCGCGTCGGTATAACAGGAAGATATTAGGTAAAAGGTAAATCGAATAGTGAATAATAAAATCTGGATTATTGTTGAATTATTCTTCATTCATGAATTAGAAATAAACCAATTATTCAGTATTCACATAATTAAGAAAAATTGAATCTATTCGATACCCTTATTCGTTATGCGAAAGGAATAAGAGATAAAAGAATTCAAATGCGACTTACCCATTGAGCCACAAATTATTCTGCTTAGAAGAAACTGGATCATTTTACTGATTGAAATCATTTCCAACCATTCGACAGCTGATGTCAATCAGCTGTTAACATGGTGAGGTCAATGAACTCACGACACGATCACTTTCACTTTTCACTTTAACACCTTGAACGAACTCATCAAATTCGTTAAAAATGCTAATTAATAGTAATTTTATTCTCAGCAAACCTGGTCAATTACGCTGACAATATTTAATATTTTTAGTAGATATAACTTACAGTGCTTAATTATTAGATTATGGGATTAAATTTAATAAAACACGATATATTTTTCAACGAATGTATTTATTTCATTTTATAATTTGAGAAGGATGTTTTAACTACATGAAAATTGAACTAATAAGAAACCGTTCATTCAGTGGATGATTAAAACTTTTCTTTATGACATTATTTATTAACTCAAGTAAATTTATGTATCATCTGAACATAGGTATTATGGTAATGAACATGTTAAAAGTGTACTTTTTATGGTGGCTTCAAAAGGGGCCGACTTTTTAAACTATTAGATTTCCTTAAACAGTTTTTTTTTTAAGGTGGGGGAAATACATTTATGTACACCTCTGCTCGCGGAGGTAGTGTGGGAATCATGCGAGAAATGCATACTACCCACTAAAATTCCCACCGGAGGGTTACCACAGGAGAGATGGCCCTGAATAGTGCCGATTATAAATATGGCTCTATGTGGCCGCCATTAGCTGCAAGTGCCACGCGAACTCGATTTTCCACGTTGCTACCCACCCTGCGCAACGTAACGGGCGTAATTGAAGCAACTGCCCCGTGTATGCGGGCCACCAATTATTCCCGAGAGGTGACCGGTTGTCGATACACCTTATTCTGAAAAATTAATATAAAATTTAATTTTGCTTAAAATACTTTGAAATAATTATTTTCTTAAGAAAATTCTGTATCTTACCTTCAAGAAACCCTAGAAGAAAAAATCCAATGGGTTCATATCTGGTGACCTCGATCCACCTGTCCTGAAAGACTTGATGTAAGAAAGCCCGATCAATTGTGGCATAATGGAGCACCATCATGGAAAAACATGTTCTGTCGAATCTGTAATGGAATTTCTTCCAAAAGAGTCGGCAGAACATGCCTCAAGAACGTTTTATATGTTCGTCCGTCTAATCTGTCGAGCAGAATGTACGGACCAACAATAAAATCCCCATAAATGCCGGTCCAAAGATTCACGGACCAGCGCTCTTGCGCTGCTCGTGGGCAAATCGCATGCGGAATCTAATCGTTCCACAAATGCGAATTGTGGGCATTAAAGCATCCTTCTCTGGTGAAAAGGGCTTAATCTGTCCATAAAACGTATTTACAGAAATATGGATTCTGCTCGATCTTTCCCAAAAGCCACGTAGCATATTCAACCCGTTGAATGTAATCCTCTGCGTTCAGATGCTGCACCCGTAGAAATATGTACATATTTTCCTGTAGAATGCGATGAACCGATGACCTACTGATCCTAAAATAAAACATAAAACTACATTATTAAAAGATAAATTATAGCGATAATTAATTAATACAAAATAATAAATAAATAACATTTATTTATAATAAATAAATAACATTTATTTATTATAATCAATATTTGTAATAATCAAATTATAACTTACCTCAATCGGTGACTGGTGTCTCGTATGCTAAGAATACCATCCTGGTCAAATTGTTCGACCATTTCATCCACCCGTGCCGTGGAGATCTGACACGAGCGACCTGCACCTTCTCATGCAGGTTGAAATGTGCCACTCGAATATAACCGTGCGGCTAATCGTCTAAAACAATTAGCCCAGGGTAAACTTTGACCGGGATGCTCCTCCGCATACCGCCGGGTAGCTTCTTCCGCATTCTCGTTGCACTGCGCGAAGGTAAAAAATATGGCGTAGAATTCCGCGTTTGTTCGCGACGACATTTTGCACAATATAAATTGATTTTATTAATTTATTTACATGTATTGTCATGCGAATGTATCTTGTTTTTGTCGCATGCTTGTAGGTGGGAGAGGGAGGTGTCGCATGCCTGCCGAAACAAGTCAATGTAGACCAATCACGCGCGTACATCGTCTCCTTTTACGTACATTAAACTTTTATTTCTTCTTTTTCATTGCATAGTATTATCAGTTCTCTTTTGGATTATTTTTAGCAATATATCAAAATTCGAAAACAACTAAAATTTGTCAGAAAATGTTATTGAATATAGGAAACAATCACTTAAACAAATTCAAGTATTGCATATACTGTTCAAATGAAGTGTAGTAACCCACCGGTGTAGGCTCAGTGGGTAGGGCTTGTTGTATAAGACCCACATTACCACCGCCTGTAGAAGTGTACATAATTGTATTTCTACCGCCGTTAACGAAAAAAAGTAATATTGCATATCTATTGAATAGAATGTAATAATTGTAAAAATCGGCTCCTTTTGAAGCCATCATAGAAAGTACAGTTTTAACATGCTCATCGCTATACCACCTGTGTTTGGATGATACATAAATTTATTTCAATTAATCAATAATGTCATAAAGAACAATTTTAATTATACAATGATAAATGTTATTATTAAACACTGTAAGTTATATCTAAAAAAAATAATTAAATATTGTCAGAGTAATCGATCAGGTTTGCTGAGAATAAAATTACTATTAATTAGCATTTTTAACGAATTTGTTGAGTTCGTTCAAAGTGTTAAAGTGAAAAGTGAAAGTGATCGTGTCGTGAGTTCATTGACCTCACCATGGTAACAGCTGATTGACATCAGCTGTCGAATGGTTGGAAATGATTCCAATCAGTAAAATGATCCAGTTTCTTCTAAGCAGAATAATTTGTGGCTCAATGGGTAAGTCGCATTTAAATTCTTTTATCTCTTATTCCTTTCGCATAACGAATAAGAGTATCGAATAGATTCAATTTTTCTTAATTATGTGAATACTGAATAATTGGTTTATTTCTAATTCATGAATGAAGAATAATTCAACAATAATTCAGATTTTGTTATTCACTATTCGATTTACCTTTTACCTAATATCTTCCTGTTATACCGACGCGGTATCGATACGCTTGTTCACGACGACGATCGGCCGTCACACTTGAAGCTTTCGCTCACGATCTCGCGCGCCCGGTCTATACGCGCGGTCTCATTGGTCAGTGTTTTTTGCTAATAACTCGAAAATGGAGCCTCAACCAATATTTTGGCAAAGGAAAAAGTTGTTCAGAATCGCCCCACCTATCACCCCTTTTCGGCTCTTACAGTAATTGTGGGACACCCTGTATATTCCTAATTGTCCTGTCCTAAAAGAACTTTAGATTGCGCGTTTCTATACGCACACACTTCCACGTTCTCGGATCTAATTTCTCTAACGAGATCCTCTGGAAGCGATTGTATCGGCAGATTTAAATTTTTCACAACAAGGATATTCCTAACCCTAAATCTTTTTCCTTGTCCTACAATATGGAAATCTACTTGAATTGTCTGCGACACTAACCTTTCTTGACCCCCTATTCCTTTCATTCCTGTGACGTCAATTGTTGGGCCACGCGCAGCGATAAATCGCGAAACTTCATCGTCAATCAAGGAAGTAGGCGAACCTTCATCGAGCAAAACGAAAATATGTGCATGGTTTACCGGTCCTACTACGCGTATCGGCATTATTTTTAATAGAGCATTAAACAAATTTGGTCAAACGTTTATGTCGCCGCTTCCTGTAGCAATCGATGGGGTACTATCACGTGCGGCACTCGGTCCGGAATTTTTCAGAGTCTCTCCCCTGAATTCGAAATTGCCGGCCCATCAATGTTATTACTAAATTTCGAATTTATATTAAAAAGACGCTATATTGTCGCTGTTACATATTGTAAAATACTATTATCGAGTATCACGAAATATACACAGCAACAGCCATTTTGTAAATTGTAGAAAACAGATGCAGTCCAAACCTGAGCACGACATTTTTTTTATCTTAAAGCTTTTTAAATATATTTTCATTTCCATATTGAAAGAAATTGGTATTGTCCGGTATAATATATTCAAAATCTACTAAGAACTTGACAATTGTGATTCAATCAATTTATAACAGTTTCAAAATGAATAAACTACTTAAAAAATTAAAAATTCCAAAATTGATCTAAATGTGTGTAAAAAAAAATTAGATTTAGGAGAAATCGTTACAGATATTGAAATTATTAAGAGTTGATAAAACTTGGATAAGTAATGGATACATGTATACAATCAACTTATTAGTATTTATCGCCCTAATGGATTTTGGGTATTTTTATTAATTAATCTATTGTGACATTCATTAATATAATTAATGAATTTGTGAAATTCAATAATCATTAAAAATATAAATCACTCTCTTCGTCACTGTTAACGCGTGATACATTTATAGATATTAATCCGATTTTTTCTTTGCAAGACTTCTCTTAATCATTTTATGATATAAAAGTTCTGAAGTAAGAAAAAACAAGCATTTTCGATAATATTTTTTAACAATTCGAGTGGTTAGGTTAGGTTATAATAGAAGAGTAATAAAATAATCAATAGTACCGTTTTGCCGACTTAGTGGACGCTTCACAAATAGCTTGAATCAACACCGTAATTGAATGGAGCAGTTTCTGTAGAGAAATTAATTTTCATATACATATTTAATATATTGTGAAAAAAGTTGTAATTACAAATCAGAACATATGATGTGTTAGTATTGATTTAGAATGTTTTACTTTTCGACTGATTATCCTGTTTAATTTTATTGATGTAGCATACTTATAATTTATAACTTCGCTTTAATGACTTATGTATAAACAAAAACTGATTAATACCTACTTTTTAAATAGTTTAGAAAAAGATTTAGCTTTGTATTTAGCAGAATATTTGTTCAAAAAGTGTTACAAGCAACTTGAACGCATTAAATAGTAATATATCATAATACGAAAGAAGGTGCAAATGCGTCAGGGTAGTAAGGATACGGGCTAAACTTCTGAAAAACCTTAACACCCAATCACTTTGACCTTAACCTATACATATAAAAATGATAATGGAAAGTGATAGTAAAGAGAACCGACTGTGACACTAAATATTGTGTGGTTATTTTTACAAATAGTTACGATCGATGGAACTATCTGGTTACGTGGATGCATTTTCTTATGTAAGTCTTATTTTAATTGTTTATAAATTTTGTGTAAATTTAAAGTTACAGACATTTCATTTGTTCGATTTCAGTTAATTACACATAACTGATTCTGTTCCTTATTTATGAGAAATATTTATGAGAAATGTGAACAATATTTTTAATTATTCTGTTCATTATTTAACTGAGATTTGACATATGGACTTTTTACTAAACGAGTACACTGTCCCGGCGCACAGGTGCTTGTTCACGATCATGCTCACCCGTGAAACTCCGAGCTATCGCTTACGCATCTGGACGCGCACAATTCTCGCGCTCTGATTGGTGTGTGTTTTTGCTTAATAATTCAAAAACGAATCTTCAAACCCCATTTTTGCAAAGGGAAACGTTGTCCAAAATCACGTACCCTACCACCGATTTCCGAGATTTACTAGTTGCGAGACAGCCTGTATATTATCAAGGACACCCTCCTGGATAACATTTGCAAGGTTAAAGTGACCGACTATTGTTTCCGAAAAAGTTGTTAACAAAAAAAGATCAATATAAAACACAATTTTCCCGGAAATCTGAACTTTGCCATGGGTGCAGTGTTTATATTATTTGTTTAGCTTTGAAGCAGACATATAGGAGGGGGAGATACTATGCTCCTCCACCGCAGATAATTTAACCTAACCGAATCATATTGTAATCTTGATGTTCCATCTTTTAGTTTTAAATCCAATAAAAATAAGATTATTTTGTCAGACATTATCACAATCACTCTTTTCAAACAGAACTAATGCTTATGCATGAACGTTAGACAGTATACTACATTATGAATATTATGACGTGTTTATATTATTTGCATATGTTTACATGCTAAAATGTGACAAGTACTTGTCAAATATTTCCGTGCTTCGTATCGAAAAGTTCAGATTTATGGAATAATTACAGTATAGTTTTTAATCTTTCTTCGTTAATAACTTTTTAATAAATAATATTCGACGGCTTAAATTTTTTAAATGGTACTCCGAGAAGTGAGCTTGATAACATACATTAAGATTAAGATTATATACATTATCCACTTATCAATTTAGTTAGGTTAGATTAGATTAATATCCTAGATAGCCTCAAATCTGGTTTGTCCAAAAATAATATAGTGTAAATACTATAAGTGAAGTATTACGTGACTATGTTTCTAAACAACTACAAGTAAGAAGTTTGATGAGCCTGTTCAGAGTATATAGTTGTATTTTGGTTATTATCTTGGCATCAGTAATTTTTAGAAGTCTTTTTAGAAAGCAGATCACTTCCATCGCTACTATTTCTTATGGTATTAAAAAACAATTTTGTTCTCTTTTACACACAAGGATGCATTACATTTTGAACATTTTGAATGTAGTGACTCAACTTTAACAGAAGCACTCATTTCACATTTTCCTCTGGATGTGACAAATATTAGCCAGTGATACTCACTATTTGGAAACTATCCTTCTTATTGAAGCTTACCGAAATGCAAAACAATTAAGTATTTTATATATATAAACACATGGACGATTCAATCTTCTAGGCATTCATTTAATCATTTCAATCTCCTAAGCATCCATTTTGGCCTTATATCATTTGTCTCTAGGAAGCTTCCAAAGAGAAATACTACCATTCAACAATTGAAAAACGAACTTTAGAATCTCTATGGGTCTAAAAGCGTTTAAATTAATACAGTACCATGAGAAAACTGACGGGTCTTATAAATCCCGCCTGTAAATAAAGGGTTAATGGACAATGGACTTTGGCGGCGTCGAACGAGCGACCATACGTTTATTCATTAAACCAATTCCGGGTAACCTACCTGAACCTGGCACCCTCCTTTTCGTTTGTACCTTAAGGGGTGAGAAGATGTCAACTGGGGGATGAAAATACCCTAGCATCCCACTTTAACATTTTTTATTTCTCTCAACGCCATCAAAAAGGAAACGTTTGTACCCGTTTGTACCACCATTTATCTTTTATCTAATCTTTTATCTAATCTCATAACTATTTGTATAGTTCTGATTTGTAAACACCTTAATCACTTAATGTAACACCATTAGATTTTTTTATGAAATTACATATGTATAGCATACAACGATAGTTGCTCCTAGAATGAAGAAACACATGAGAATAATATTACATACTATCAATGTCATAATATGTAATGATATCTTTATTAATACTTTTAAATGGCTGAAATAATATTTGTAAAATAAAAACGTTCTTAGCAAACAAAGTTCTCTGTGAGTTCAAACAGAAAATTGTTACATATTGTTTTTGACATAAAGAAAGTAAAATTAACTTCTGAAGTGGATAACATGAATTTCGAAATTTAAAAAAATTTTTATTTTATATATACTGTCATTACGAAACTTTTTCCAATTAAATGTACGAACATAATAATAATCCTTATAGCTGGAAACAATCTTTCATACGCTTCATTAACGAAGCCGATATTTTTACGTTTCTATCTGTGCTTCTTTGAAATGTTAATCAAATACAAAATTCCAATGGTGGGTCCAAGTTCATAATACAATCTGAAGTAACTAACTTTATTTTAAATAGGCAAATTATACATGGATAAATTGACGAATTTAATACTTCAAATTGATTAAAAGTCTTCATGAAAAAAGAGAGATTAGCTACCTCTTTTGAGCACTTGATAATGCTAATAACGATATTTTACTATCCAAACTCAAATCACTATGAAATTCATTCCACTTACTACAATTTGTTTAACATTTAATCCACGAAGAATATGAGGGGGTACCCAAAAGAAATCGACTTATTTTTTTTTTATTTAATTTATTCAAATTTTAAGCACAAATCTTTAATCCTCTTCAAAGTACTCTTCACTTGCACTAATACACTTGTCTAATTTTTTATTTCATTTTTGAAAATATTGTTTAAATTCATCTTTTGTGATGCTTGACAGCGCCTCCGTCATTTTTTTCTTCACCTCAGCAACATCAGCAAAACACTTTCCTTTCATGTCTCTGACAATTCTTGACCAAAAATGGTATGACCCCTGTTTCTCATCCCCTATACTTACCTGACCTTGCCCCGTGCAACTTTTTTTTGTTTCCTCGAATGAAAAGAGACATGAAAGGAAAGCGTTTTGCTAATGTTGCTGAGGTGAAGAAAAAAACGATGGAGGCGCTGTCAGGCATCACAAAAGATAAATTTAAACAATGTTTTGAAAAATGAAATAAAAGATTAGACAAGAGCATTATAATAATAATTATAATGTTATAATGCATCATAGCATTATTTTTCTTGTATTTTTACGTAGAAGAAAAAGGTAATATTATTATTCATAATACTAAAAATGAAGTGAACTTTTAATCTTGATCAGCAGTATATAAATACAGATACATATATAAACACGTATACCTACCTGCATTATAGGATGAAGATATGAAGGTCGAACAACTATGTTGATAATTGGAATGATTTGTAATTTTCATTTTTAAAGTATAAATAGATTTAAAATTAGTATAAGTATTTAATTGAAAAAGGTAAATATTTTGTACTTGTTCCGTCGCTAATTCCGACCTTTACCACGGCGAAAGAATTTATTACACGGGTTTGAGTGGTTCGACGTGTAGACCACCGTCATTACCTATATACCTCGAAATACGGGTCACCGAGGACCCCTTTTGTCTAGTAAGTCCCGTTCGGACCGGTCCCAACGTCACTGTGAACTTTCCATAAATCGGCTAACGACGATACATTATTTTTCTCGCTCTTTCAAAAACAAGGATAGATTTTTCTTGACCATCACCCAATGAAGTGCGAGGGTGTTCGGGCGAATTTTTATACATCGAAGTCAGTCAGTCGTTGAATCTTGTGCGGGTCAGATCGAGAGTACAACCTCCGTGTATCGCGAAATAACAGACAAACTTTGTGTATCGCGGAATAACATACAAACTCCATGCATCATGGAATAACGTAAAATATCCAGTGCAGGGTGGATTCCAAATACAATCATAACACTATTCGAGCGGGACCCTGCACTCTTTGAATAGGCCAGTGTAGGGTGGTAAAGATCACAACACAACATTATCCGAGTGAGACCCTACACTCCTCGGATAAGCCAATGTAGGGTGGTAATGAACGCAAACACAACATTATTCGAGTGGAACCCTACACTCCTCAGATAAGCCAATGTAGGGTGGTAAAGAACGCAAAACATCATTCGAGTGGGACCCTACACTCCTCGAATAAATCATCGTGGACAATCCTACGCAATGTAAATTGTAACACAATGCATCCGCATTCGAGTGAGCCCTTGTGCTCCTCGAATCAACGATCAAACATACTAAATCACACGAACACATTTTCACCGTCTAATCACGACATATACATATCTAAAAAGGGTTTTTTTTATACCGCAAGGCTTTTTCCGTTAAATCATATTACTCGAGCCAATAAATTATTATTGATTTTTCAGGCTCAAATTTGTCTAATTAATTTTTATTAACCCTCCTCCTCATCCATCTTTTAACATTATTTTGAAACACGAAATTTCTCCATGCTGGAAAGATTTCGACGAAACAGTACTCTTATCGAACTTTACATAATTTTAAACGGATATCTAAATTTACCTTATAGTCTCCTACTTACTTACCTTATAAAATACTTTATGACTGATTTCTACCGTGAGCGAATTTCGAACTTATTTTTATAGTAGTTTCGTAGTTATAATGCATATACTTTGTCATATTCTTCACGTATGTGCAGTAGCAGATAAAATTAAAATTTAATATTATTATTGATAAAAATTAACCAATCTGCGTTGAATTGCACAATACGTTACGAAGACAATACAGGTCTTTTGGAATAATATTATAATTTTTCAAAATGTAAAATACCTTTTTTTATTCTTCATACATCGTTATAAACATCAAACCACCTTGTAGCCAAATATGATTGTGAGCCATTATGTAAATTGATAAATATGTGACATATCTTTGTAGTTAAAAATATTAAATATATTTAATAATATAATTCACTAAAGTCGTTTGAATTATTTAAGATTGCTAGAAGTAGACTGGTTGAAGAACATGTGGCGACCGGATTCCTTCTTCAAGAATGCGAAATCAGTGACCTTTCAAACGATGACTATACCGAACCACTATTTATGGCTGTACAAAGACAAGACTATTCTTTATATGGTGAAGTAAGGAACTTTTCACTAAACAAACTCATATAACAATTCAGTATTCTGTCTTGATTTTTTATTTTGTCTTTTTTTGTAAATTTCGACGTTCTATTTCAAACATATCTTTTTCGTCCAATTAACAGTCAATTCTGTTCCTCGTAAATATATTTCTATAGCTTGGTGCAAGAAGTATCAGTGTCATATTTTTGTAAAAAAGAGTTAAATTCAGTATTGTATTTGTGAACATTAAACGTACTTTCTATATAAAAAATAAATGTTTCAAATTCTGTCTGCAAATGACTATAATGACATTTGTATATTGTTAAAAATTTTCATCAAATAAATTTTCTGCAAAATATCAGAGTCAAATAATTCTTAATAATTCAGTATCTTTACTTCTCTCTTCCCATATAAAAAGAGAAAACAGCAGAAACAGCAAAAACTGCTACATCTAAAATTATATAAACATCAATTTCTTAACACATTTTTAAGTGCCGATATACCTAATTCATAAATATTGGCATCGGTAGATCTTGCATCAACCCACAGATTTATATCTTGAAGTTTTAGTACTTAAGAATCAGTGATATGCACGTTCAATGTATATTTATTTTTTCCTGATAACGAATCTGTAATCAATCATCTCATTATTAATTTCTATTTTCAAAATATTATATCACTGTGTTTCAGGTTGACACTGAAACTCTCTTGTGCCATGAATTTCTTGATTTATCCTCACGATACGCAGGAGTGTAAACTACAAATGGAAAGCCGTGAGTAAAACAATTCTTTCAAACAGATATCAAATTTACAAATATCACTTTGCATTTAATGAAACAAACTCAGCGAGTATGTTTATTTTCATCCTGCAAATTCATTTATTAATATGTTAATCGTATAGTAGTGCAACTATTAACACTTTCACGTGTACGGATAAAACGTGTTAGATACCATATGGTGACACATACATATATGTGGTTATAACGTGTAAGTTTACTCAAAATTCACGTATATCTCCGAAAATTGCTTACGCGTGGAAGAATTAGTACATTATTAACTATTTCGAATCTTATTCCTAATTTACAGTAATACAGATGTTGAAGATCCCAACCATATGTTCTCTACCCAATCCCCATTTCTCTTTCTCAACTCCTGTTTGACAATTAACCAATCAAAATTCTGCAAGAAACTTTGTTCATGAACTTTCCACCGGCTTGACGTTCAGATTCTTTCAAGTATTCCTCCGTGCCGGTTGTACTTTGCTATATGCTAGAAACTAAAGTAATATTAGTTATGTACCAATAAATAAATTATTTGAAGTTAAAACGCATTGATTCGAATTCGGTTATCCAACTCAAATTACTGGAAATATCGATTAATTCTTCAATCTAATACATCAGTTTCCAATTTCGAGTTACTTATTATGAAATTAATATTCAGAATTTTCTATTCACCTTCATTTTTGAACTAATTGACTACATCTTTATAGCGTTACTGGTGACCCCACGATAGCCAACGTATTCAAAGCGTCTTTCCACTTTTCCACTTGTTTCCACTTTTCACAATTTTAATTCCAATTTATTTGTTTCAAACAAAATCGAAACACGATCGTTTTAATGACAACACGGTGGGACTTCGGAAGGCGTCCAAAGCTTTGGATAAAAACAGTTCCAAATAATTAGATAGCAAATCGAGCAGCGCTGTGAATTCATTTGAATATTCGGGAACTGAGTTGTAGAGAATGACCTTTTTAGTTTTTACACCGTGAATACCGGTACGATTTCACAAGGACAAAACAACTCGGTCAACAGTGTCGCACACGACGGATGAAATGATCTTCCAGTGGGATCCTGATGTGCCACTCGTCGTCGATGAGAACATCGAGCTGCCGCAGTTGCAACTGGTTAAAAATTACACGGCCGATTGCACGCAGGTCTACTCGACCGGTAAGTGAATGTTTCATGTTAACGATGCTTTTCTTCGTGAAACGAGCCTTTTATTTTCCCTTAATTAACGTTCAATTGAAGATTGTTGAGGAAGAAGGGGCATACGAATGAAAACCAGCTTGATTTTTGTGCGAATGTCTCTGTAAGCTCAGCGATGTTTGTAAAGAATAGTGTCGATGTTCCGTGGGCATTCGTATTTGTAGAAAGATTCTAAGAGTAGACTCAAACATGAACTAGAATATTGAGAACATGAAAATTGGTAAGAATGTTTTTGTAACTGATACACAGTTGCAATTGCTAGTCTAACTGGACAAAACTTGAAAAAAGACTTTACATTTGTTACTTAATATATTTGGAATCTTTTCAAATATGTATAATAATTACATTCATCTAGCATTGCTTTTGTTAGTTAAATAACACACTTTAAAGGATTTCCAACTAAATATAAAATATAATTATGTGTACTAAAGTTTTCGTGTGCTATCTTCAGATTCTCATAAAAAAGAAATGTAAATGTATATTATTGGCAAACGATCATCTTGCAATAAAAAGGTAGTAAATTTTGTAATTTTTTATATTTTATATCATAAAGTAAAGCAGTGCTCGAAATTACTTGCACATATCGGACCGATTCCACAGTCATCGCTTACTGTACCTCCAGTACGCGTGACGCTGTGTCTCAAGGGCGTTCTACAATGTATATGTCTGGATCCATCCATGATTAAAAATTTCCTTGCACTGTCAATAAATGTTATTTTTACAGATAATTAAAGTTATTAATGTTATGTTTACGTCTATAAATATCTTTTAAATATACATATAATAATAATACATGATATAATAATTACAATTTCGTCAATAGCTTTCCATATCACCCAGAAGGTACTATTGTTCATGCTTTTTTTAAAGTGATTTCCTCTATGGGCCTATTTCATTAAACGCTAATAAAAGCCATAATAAAGTACGTGACTTGGCAGGAAAATTGAAATCGAAACCATAAACGTTTTAATTTTCATTTGATCTTATGGGTTGTTTGCAAAATTCTTTAAGGGATGGTATATTCACAGATAATTTGGAAAAATTAATATGCGTCAACGGGAATAATGATGCTTCGATTAAATACGAACGTTTTTCTGTTTCTACATTTTTCATTTAAAAAAATGAGCATTTGCATTAATATGTAGACCCAAACATAGAGAAAATTCGAAGACCAAAATTTTGGAGAAGTGGATAATACGATATATCTAAAATTTTGAAGAACTCAACTCCTTTTTCTAAATGTGCTGTCAAAGAAAGATCATATAAATCACAAAGTTCTGCCAGAAATTATAGGCTTTGTTGCTCGATTTGCACATTGAGAGAATTCTCAAAAAGAATTAAGTCGTCTTTTAACGATTCGAAACACGTATCAACTTAATTTATAAGAGAATCACTTATATTTAAATGCCTTTTAAAATTACAATTTATACCGTATTCTTCAAAGAAAATTTGACAAGCCGGAAACAAGTAACGAATATTACTTTCTAATTGGCATTTAAATAATTGTAACTTGCTGCGAAAAAAACCAACATAATTTGCCAATTGAGAAATAACTTAGTTGGTCTTTTGCAGTTTTAAATTTAAAATATTTAAATGGTTAGGTTGTCATGTCAAAGTTAGTCTACATCCTCGAAGAAACTTTTTAATTCTTCATATTTTGCAGGAAAATTTTCTTGTAAGAAATAAGATCTCTTTTCTGAAACTTTCTATGACTAAAAAATTTGTACCATCTTTAATAATAATGATTTTTGTCATATGATTGTTTGCCTCGCTGTGAATAGCTTCACAACTTTCCCACGTAACGCTTCTTGATGAATTACGCAATGAATGACAGGGAACTTAAAACCTCATTGCTTTATGTGATCAAACAATCTATTCTTTTTGCCAATTATTGTTTGTGCGCCATCGGTAACGATAGCTGAACATTTATCAAAATTAGTATCAAACTTTTTAAAGTTTGTCCAACGGCTTTGAAAATATCAACGCCTGTTGTGTTTGAGTGTAATGGAACGAAATGTAAAAGATCCTTGACATGTGAAAAATCGTTTTGCACGATTCGAGTAAAAATATTCAATTGACTTACATGTTGAGTACCGATGCTTTCATCGAGACATAATGTAAGACATAAAGTTGTTAAGAGAAATTTTTAACTATTTTGGAATTGTACTGCTTTGTCACTTGAAGCAATGCTAGCAGCTTCTTCAAGGAATTTTCAAATGACTAATGCTGCGATGAGGCATTCTTTTACAAATTTTCTTTCGCAAAATGCCTTTGAATTTTTTGCGATTAAATTTGTAATTGTATATGAAGCTTTAAGATTACATTGTATATGAAGCTTTAAGAACTACAACTTTCTTAATAAATCAATTTTAATCCTTCGATTAAGTTTTTCTCTTCGTCTATATACTTTGAGTACTCAAATGCATAATCTCACAGTGCCTAAGCAGGATGTATCTCTTAACATTGCTGGGTTTATACCCACACAAATGGCAGACGATTTTATAAATCGATAAGCGTGAAAAAGCTTTCTTTCTATACCTTGACGAAATATTGGTCGTATTTCTGCTCGCTATCCATTTAGGATAGAACTCTTTACTCACAGTGTCAAACCAACACAAAATTTTGTAAAGCTCAGACTTTAAAACCTAACACGAGACCTTGATCACGTTGAAGCACGGCTGGTTGTTAGGAAACAGTTTACGAGGTAAAACAATTGCTTGTTAATTCGCGGTAGCAGTACGCGCCTAACATAAACCTACGAAATTAAAAGAACACATAAACATATTAAGTTAAAATATTAGTCAAAAATTTCTTTTCGCTCAAACGACCCAGAGGATCAAATGAAAATTAAATTGTTTATGATTTCGATTTCAGTTTTCCTGCCAAGTCACGTACTTTATTATCGTTTCTATTAGCGTTTAGTGGAATTGGCCTATAGAAGAAATCACTTTAACAAAAAGTATCAACAATAGTATATTCTACAAAAAGGGTCAAAAATCGGCTCGAGACTCAACAATTTCAAACGATGGTGTGACCTGCTCAAAGTGCAGACTTAAAACCTATCGAAAATGTCTGTGCATATTTAAAAATGAAACTAGCGAATGAGTACAGTGCTCCACCAGCAACAATAAATGATTTGTGGCAAAGAGTGCAGCAACAGTGGTATTTTATTACTCCAGAATACTGCGGAAATATAATTTCAAGTATGCCTAAACGCATTCAAGCCATTATGAAGGCAAAAGGCTCGTGGACGAAATAATAAATGTATAAAAATATGAAATGTTTCTTTGAAAGTTAATTGGGGTGCAAAACCGATCATACAGAAAAAATGTGTCTTTATCAAAATAATAATAATATCATGCTTGTTTAAATTTTCTTGAAAACCTAAAATGTTGTACTTAATACTATATATTTGGTTTCTTGCTATTTTATATGCAAACATTAAATAAAAATTAATTTTTGTAAAAATATCGTAGGTGTGTTCACTTTTGCTCCTCACTGTATACATATGTATATTGTAAGACGCCCCTGAAACTCAGCGTCATGTGCTTGATCGGTGGTTCGGCCATTGAAATCTAGAGCGGTAGTGGCGGTGACTCAAGAATCGGCCCGAAATGTGCAAGTACTGAAGTAAAGCAGTCACTGGTTTTACGATTTTATCAAAGTAAATTTCAATATAGTTTTTACTATTTTATTAAAGTAAATTTCAATATATTTCTTACTGTTTATTTTATCTGATAAAAGTTTGATTTCCATATTTCCACCATATCCAATGATGTCCAAATCACTACACTGCCGCCTCCAATGGCAGGGAGACTTAAAATTTGTTAGTCCTTTCTTAAATCGTGGTAGTAATAGTGAAAACCATCACATCCGTCTAGATTAAGACATATTTTGCAGGCGCGGTTTGGGCTGTGCGAACACATAAGTGTTTCAATTTTTGTTAAAAGCGAAAAGATAAACGAAATATTCATAGGTGTCATTGTAAAAAAACTCTGCGACTATGATCTCAGTCTCCTGTAGGACTGTGATCCACGTCACCCGCGAAAGATGTGTTAAACTTCTCACCTTTCTGCATAATGTGATCGATAAGTTTCGTACTGCTGCTTAAACTAACAACCAATCGGGACACACTGATTTTAATGAAACTTATGCGAAAGATAGTTCTCAAGAAAATATTTGACACGTATTTTTTTATATCGGCAATCGTGCACATTGAAGGGGTGATAATAGCCCTCAAAGTTAAGGGCTGAAATCACATTTTTGGGAATATCTCAGGAATTAAAGGAGATAATTGGAATCTTTTTTTTCAATTGTTGGTCTTTCAATAGGGAATTTTTCTGTAGAAAAAAATTTTAATAAACTTTATTTGTTTAAGTAATATTTTGAAAATTTATAGTTTTTGTTTAAATTTGTTTACTAAATGTTGATTTATTTTTTTGCAACTTTGTGTATGTAAACTATGGACTAAAATAGAGGATACATGTTTTTGGAATTTGTTGTTTTTTGCAATGTTTATTAGATATATAGCTTGGAATCACCTCCTGCGATTGCCCCTAATCAGCATTTTTATTAAAAATATCATAATTTTTACAATCTTTTGCAATATTCTGAACATTATATACCTTCTCATATGCCGTTAACTGATTTTTCAATAATTATAGTAAACATCGCAGGCATGAGCGTGATGCGGTTCTAATCACCGCCGCAAGGAACATAGGCTTTTATGGCCAATACTGATTTTATACTTGTATGGTCGTAAAGTCTTCAGTCCAAATACAATATTTAGAATTTTTGGAAACTTTGAGATTTTTAAGAAATTAAGAAAAAAAAAAATTAATTTAAATTATTTTTTAACAGTATTGGCCATAAAAGCCTATGTTCCTTGCGGCGGTGATTAGAACCGCATCACGCTCATGCCTGCGATGTTTACTATAATTATTGAAAAATCAGTTAACGGCATATGAGAAGGTATATAATGTTCAGAATATTGCAAAAGATTGTAAAAATTATGATATTTTTAATAAAAATGCTGATTAGGGGCAATCACAGGAGGTGATTCCAAGCTATATATCTAATAAACATTGTAAAAAACAACAAATTCCAAAAACACGTATCCTCTATTTTAGTCCATAGTTTACATACACAAAGTTGCAAAAAAATAAATCAACATTTAGTAAACAAATTTAAACAAAAACTATAAATTTTCAAAATATTACTTAAACAAATAAAGTTTATTAAAATTTTTTTCTACAGAAAAATTCCCTATTGAAAGACCAACAATTGAAAAAAAAGATTCCAATTATCTCCTTTAATTCCTGAGATATTCCCAAAAATGTGATTTCAGCCCTTAACTTTGAGGGCTATTATCACCTCTTCAATGTGCACGATTGCCGATATAAAAAAATACGTGTCAAATATTTCCTTGAGAACTATCTTTCACATAAATTTCATTAAAATCGGTGTGTCCCGGTTGGATATGTTCCCTTGTGAGATACATACATTATATAAAAATATGAAATACCTTGCAAATTGTTAATCTTTTTTATGCGTTGCTTTAATACCTTTTTAAGTAGAATATTACATAGAATTTATTTATGTAACAACAACTATGCAGCTACAGTAGCTAGTACTTTATGGTACTATTATATTATCAAATCTTGTTACACTTCTCATGTTCCGAAATCGACCTATTTGATACAAGGTACATGATATTATAGGTTTAGTTATAAAATATGTACAATAACTAGATATGAATTATTAGATTAATTTATAAGAGGAAGAATTAGAGATTAATAAAAAATTTTTTTGTTATTAGGTAATTTCACTTGCCTTGAGGTTATCTTCGTCTTAAAACGTAGGCTTGGCTACTACTTGTTTCACACTTATATTCCTACTTGCTTGATCGTCATTATGTCGGTAAGTTTTTGAATATTAAATCATTAATACATACACACAGTGACACTGCAAAATAAAATTGAAAAGTTATTAATTCTCTCACATTATAATTTTATGGAAAGTTAACGTCTAATTTTAGAGGATCATGTAACCTAACATTCATGTGACATACATCAAAGCCCAGAAATGTCTCAATAGACTGCAGAAGATGCTGTAAATGCTTAACGAATTTTCTTTGTTGATTTTGAATACAGCCTACAACTATGACTTTTGAAATCATGTAGATCCACGGATTCTCGAAAGGATCTAGATACTTTAAACCAATCATTATTCTAATTTTTTTAAATCAATTATTGTAAATTTTCCGAAATGTTATTAGTCGATCAAGAGAATGTGTCCTACCACAGCAAAGAAAATTTTATGTTACTAAAATAAAATCTTTGGAACCTAAAAATTAACCGAAGATTGATCAAGTATAAACTAGGAAATTATTTAGAGTTATATGAAAATATCTGGATGTGTAGATATTAATTAAAGTCAAGTAATCAATTAAATGTAAATAACTGACAAGCTAACTTTGCAATCTAAACGCGTAAAAAGACAATGATAGAATATTTTATAATTATGGAGGAAAGAAAAAAATTCCTTTGCATAGTTTATCTATCTAACAAGCGAAACTTTAAAATCTATTGATCTTATACAAATATGATAAAGTTTAAATTCTTCAGGTATAATTATGATTATTCAGTGAATTTACTATATGAAATTTTATACATCGTTTCCACTCATATATAAATAATATACGTGGTATTAAAAAATCAGAAACTTAATATAATTTGTAAGAATCATCAGAACATGTTCTCGATAGAGAACTTGCAGAACTGCAAGCCGTTTGCTGCTGTTTCTGACAAAAATAAAATTCTACTTTGTCTGACGGCAGAATATTTTATTTATGATGACTTTGCATTGCTTTGGCGCAATTAAATAATATTACATTGACAGAGTATTCGTTTTGGGGAAGTACATCGCCATTTATATTAAATATTAGTGTTGAAGTAGGTAAATAATACAATCATAATAAATATAAATAGAAATAAAATTTCATATGAGTCGGACAGATTTATGTGCATTTACAGACAACTATCCCTGCAGTATTTTGTTTCAAAAAAGTATAAATGCATGTTAATTAATTTGTATACCAATGCAAACATATAACTGTTTCTAATTTTTAGCTTAGATTTTCTTCGGCAAGTTTATACAGGGTGTTCAGAGATTTACTAGCCAGCGTTTTTCTCATAAACCACTGGTACGAGAAAAAAATGAAAGAGGAAAAAGTGATAGTGTTTTTTATAATCAATATAATGAAGTATATAAATTTTTCGAGTTTATACTATTTTTTGAGAAGTGAAGGTAACCTTCAGTTTTTTAAATGAAATGGTATATATTTTGTTATATCATATGAGAGGTCGTATCGAAACGAATTCAACGATGCATCATGTCATGATCTTGAGACCCATTCAGAGTCAAAAACAAACGAAATATTTCAAATATTTCGTATTACTTTACTTACCGGTATTTCTTACTGATATGTTTACATTTCGTGTTCAATGTGGTTTCCATTAGCTAGGATACACTTTTGTGCCCTATACAATACACTTTTGGTGGCTTCTGCTATTGTTGTTTGAGGTATTGATACACATGCGTCTGTTATCTCTTGCCTTAAATCGTTGATATTTGAAGGTGGAGTATCGTAAATCATATTTTTCACAGTTCCCCATAAAAAGAAATCTAAAGGTGATAAATCTGGGGACCTTGGTGGCCATTTCACAGGTCCATATGATCCAATCCATTTGTTTGGAAACATGTTATTTAAGAAATTTGACACCGCTCTACAATTATGAGGTGGGGCACCATCTTATTGAAAATAAAAGTCTTTAACAATGGATAATGGCAGTGCTTCCCAGTAAGTTCAAAAATGTGTATCCAAAAATTCTAAATATCTGACACCATTCAGTGTTCCACTATAAAAATAAGGTCCCAAGGGTACATTATTAATCATACCACACCAGACACTAGTACGAAATTGTACTTGAAAATTTGTTTCGCTTTTTCGTTTTGGATTGTCAGCACTCCAGACATGAGTATTATGATGGTTAGGCAGGATATTATTATCAAAACTTGATTCATCAGTCCAAAGTATTTTTTTATAGAAACTACAGTCGTTTCTATTATTCGTAAGTAGCCACTGACAAAATTCCACGCGTCGTGGTAAATCACTTTCTCTTAGTCCCTGTACCATGTGGTATTTGAAAGGTTTGTAACCGTGTAATTTTTAAATTTTGTGGGTTGACCCATTGGAAATACCACAAGCAGTAGCTACTTTTCGTATTGAAGTTGATGCATTTTCTCCAAAATGTAACAAAACTTCTAACTTTTTTTCTTCGGATAAAATTTCCCGATAATTATGTTTCTTATTTTCTACGGAACCCGTTTCACTAAAACGTTTTGCCACCAAAACAAATTGATTTTCATTTGGTATTACACTACTTGGAAATTCTTCTTGGTAATTTAACTTGCTACGTCTTTTATTTTTATCCCACTCGTAATAAATACGCACCATATCTATCTTCTCTTCTCTCGAATAACGATACATCGCATTAGATATCAACAACCAATCTGTGAAATAATGCTCAAATAATTCTGCACAACTTGTAATAAATGTAAACACTATCACAGACACAGAATGGAAAGCACATTGAACACGAAATATAAACATATCAGTAAGAAATACCAGTAAGTACAGTAATACGAAATATTTGAAATATTTCGTTTGTTTTTGACTCTGAATGGGTCTCAAGGTCATGACATGATACATCGATACGACCTCTCATATGATATAAAAAAATATATACCATTACATTTAAAAAATTGAAGGTTACCTTCATTTCTCAAAAAATAGTATAAACTCGAAAAATTTATATACTTCATTATGTTGATTCTAAAAAACACTATCACTTTTTCCTCTTTCATTTTTTTCTAGTACCAGTCATTTACGAGAAAAACGTTGGCAAGTAAATCGCTGAACACCCTGTATACATTACTAATAATGTTTGAGAGTAGTTTACTCTGGTAACATAAAAAAATATTTTTTCAACGAGGTTTGATCGCGAAAATCGTATTTTTATGTAAATGATAAAATGTGCTTAACAGCGTACACTCCCTTAACGACGATTTTTACAAAACAATGTAAAAACGTGTGTACTTACTTTTCTATCACTCCGTAATATATTTTCTTTTTAAGATCTTTTGGTTTAAATTTTAAATTCAAATTAAATTAAATTCTTAATTTAAACCAAAAGCCCCTGAAACCTCGAAACTTCCTTGAAACACAAGAAAATTTCGAGTTTCGAGAATTCGAAACTCTGCATTTTTTTTTGCACTCTCGAAACCCAAATAAGAAAATATATAAAGTTAATAAATAAAGAATCATTCTTGGCGTGTCTTGAAGATATTTGATTAATGTGTTTTTTTATATACTAAATAAACGTGAGGTTTTGCGAATGTTCAGCCAATAGAGATTGTTTTTGAATATGTAAGCTAACTGACACTCAATTATGATTGTAGAACTGCAGAGCAAATGCATTGTGAGGTTAAAAAATTTGGTTGACATCAATTCTCTAAATAAGATAACTTACGCAAAATAAAATCACTACTTTAAGTTTCAAGAGCTTCGAAATCTTATAAAGTTTCGGACTCGGGTTCCGAAAATTTAAAAATTCGGTTGAAACCCACCCCCAATTTGTATAATATTTACAAATGGTTTGTCCTCATAATATCAATTATTCGCATCAAATAGATCATACTTTTCGACCCTCGTTGTGGGGAAATTTCTGTAACTAGTTTCGTTAGAATGATTGGTCGGCATAGCAGTAAAAAGTGACGGCAACCATTTATAAAACGGACGGTATGATCAATTTGCATGATTTTTAAATATGTTATATCATTTTGAACATCTTTTTCCTGAAACTGCCGCTTGGTTCTAGTTTTTGAGATATTTACAAAAAACTGTTTGTACTATGACATTAAATTTGTATTCCACACAGTGGGTCTCTTTTTGGATAAAACCGGAAGCAGCGCCAGCCAGAGTAACACTGGGTGTAACATCTCTGCTCACTCTATCAACGCAACACGCAAAGAGTCAAGCATCTTTACCTCCTGTATCATATTTAAAGGCCGTCGATGCATTCATGTCTGTTTGTACGGTCTTCGTGTTCATGGCGTTAATGGAATACTGTCTGGTGAATATCGTTCTCGGCGATTCGGACGCACCAGCGGCGAAACCTGCGCCTCCTCCTCAGCCGCCATCTTCCAGTGGTACAGATACCACGAAGCTTGACAAAATTTTCGACATCGCCACTAAGGTAACGCCTGGATGAAAATTTGATTGTTCCAGACAGCTTCTGTGCCTCGGAGAACAAAACTGAGAGTGACACCGATAGTCTAAGGAGATTCTTCCATGTTCGAGTCGTTTTAACAAATTTTATAAGTGACAAATTGAACAGTATAATTTA
This sequence comes from Megachile lagopoda, assembly GCA_036983795.1. Classification (NCBI taxonomy): domain Eukaryota; kingdom Metazoa; phylum Arthropoda; class Insecta; order Hymenoptera; family Megachilidae; genus Megachile; species Megachile lagopoda. The sequence goes on from CM072786.1 coordinate 999,069, forward strand.
GTTAACGGTATCTGTTTTTATTAATGTTGAGGGACACGAGGGAAGATTTTATTTGTTCAATTATTTTATTGCAAAGCAAACAATTTCTTGTGTTGATTGTTTAGTTGTTAATTTACTTGACTTCCTCAATTAATTAATTTCAGGGTTTGAATTGTTGCTTTGTGTTGTTAGCTCTGAGTTTGATATTATGTTATGTAGTATTAGGGGGTTAAATGAAACTAAAATTTGTCGAATAAGGTATAATTATTTATACGTGATAATTTTTAGCATAACAGGTGCAAAGTCTATACTTACTGTTAAAAAGAAACACTATTCCAGAGTATCTACAAATAAGTGAAGTTTGATCACTTTTTCATTAAAACGAATGCAACACTACATTTCTTGAACTACTGAAACTGATATATTTCCTACCTCTTCTGGATTAATACAACAATTACATAAGTTTAACATTTGTTGGTATAAAATATTAAAACTTCATACAAAACAATATTACCATTTTATTATAAACACCATCATGTTGAGATAAAGATTGAAGTCTCTGAATAACTTAAAAAGATTGGATATTAAAAGAAATGTTAAATACAATAATTTTAGGATTCAGGCAGAGTCATTTGTTGATAATTTTGAATTTGACCTTGGAGTGAAACTCCAAGGCAATTTCAAAGTAAATTTTTTCAAGTGAAAATTAGTTTTTGGGTACGAAAATGAGTACCGTAGAAAAGTTGATGATCAAATTATGAACAAAGTTTATGATCATATGACACCTTGCAAGGTTCAAATAATCATTATGAATGAATTAAGGATGAAATTCATATTTACCTCAAGATCTTGGGATTTTACAAAAAAAAAACTTTATGTGGAAAAAGTATTCTACAATAATTGTATTTGAGCTATCATATGGTCACCTTAGGATCAAATGGAGAAGTTATTTTACAGTCAACTCGATTACCACTCCTCTTGTGTTGCTCGGAGGATCTTAAAAATTTGATACAAAACGTAAAATAGCTTTTATATTTGACTATTATTTAATTTATAGCAATGCTAAATCACACTGAAATTTTTAAGAACCGATGTTAGTTACAACCGTTACAAACCAATGTTTATTACGAGCAGATATACCTTCAAAATTGTTAGAAATAGAAAATAGTTACGAAGAAAGAAATTAAATGGTATAAAACTGCTTATCTTCCTATAATTTCTATATTTTACATAAATCAAAGAAAAGCACTTAAAAATCAAATCCGTTTGCGAACATATTATGAATCAGTTATCACTTAATGTTGGTATTAAAAATTTTCTTTGTTAAATAAGAATTTTGTATTTCAAATAAGTACAACTTGAATATTGGAGTATTTTTAGCCCAAAAAAAAAGAAACTATTTGGCAATTTACTGATATAGGAATCTGGGGATTTGGAAGCTTAGTAAAATTTAGAGATTTAGGGATTTGAAAATTTAAGGATTTGACAATTTAGAAATTTAGAGATAAAACAATGTAAAGATTTTAAAGTTTCAGAATCTAGTAAATATGAAAAATTATGGATTTGAAAATTTGAAAACTAGAAAATTTGTAAGTATAGAAATTTAGTAATACAGAAATTAGATGATTTTCAAAATCGGATCTTTGAGAACTCAGGAAACTTTGGAATTAAGAAAACTGAAAAGTTGCAGATGAATAATATTTAAAAATGTAAAGTTTTCGAAATATGAAAATTTTTATATTTAAAAATTTGCAAGTTATGTAAAGAAAGCCTTACGTACTCGAGGGTACGTAATAGAAAAGTTATTTTAAAATGGAAGATATTGATCATTTATCTCTCCGATATCTCCGAGGCACAGAAGCGTTGTCTGCACAGCGGCGGTTCAAGTTGTGATCGTTCTCACGCAGGAGAACGCAATGTTGTTATCCGGTCGATCGCAGAAATCATCAGCTGGACCACCGCCAGGCCCTACACCTGCCCAAAGGGCGCGAATGCGTGCTCTGAACATCGATCGAGTCTCACGGGTCTTCTTCCCTTTCCTATTCGCTGTATTGAACGTCACCTACTGGATTATGTTTGCCGAATATATTTAAATGCTCGCGAGAAATGCAATAGCGACTTTCTCGACGAACTCGGTTCAAAGAAGCTGACGTTACCAGAAGAGGACAAAGGAACGATACGACTAGATGTTACTGAAAGAAGACAAACTTTGCTACTCTGATCATAGAACGTTTTTTTAAGGATATCGCGTAAGGGTATAAATGGAAAGAATATATTGATCGTGAAGGTGTGTTTTAAGATTTTGATTAACAACGTTTACGTTGATGTGATTGATCCAGGCTGTTGATATACAAAGTTTAAAAAATGTTAAGGGTAGAGGGCTTGAATAAGGGTTAAGTAGAGTGGATGGAGAATATTGATGCAATCAGAAAGGATATGATTATTGTTTTGAAGTTAAGTAAAATCCTAATTGATCAGCATCTTTGAAATGCGAGGTTCCAACGATCGGATAAGCAAGAAAATAAATATGTGCAATTTGATTGGGCAATAATTCAAAATATTTGTTATTAATAAGAAAGGGAAGAGATATTGCTCAAAAACATTGATGAAAATATTCAAGGATTAATTCATGATAATATTTTAGTATATACTTTCAATTCAATACTATGTAATTAAAAACTAGAAAATTAAAAAAGATTTATATGAACTAAAAAGTAAAAAACAGTACGATGAACGAGGTTCGAATTGAAAATTATTGTCAAGAAATAAAATAAAAAATGTAGATAAATATCAAATAAATAAATTATTATTGTCGATAAGAAAAAGGTAAAAAAACATAGAAAAATTTATTTGAATAGAAAATTAAATAACTCCAAGCAAACTTTGCTTGACGAGTGAACACTTAAAACTAAATTAATAACATTAATTATGTTAATTAAACGTAATTAAGAGTAAGTACAAGTGTGCTCGACCGAATTTCAAAATATATTTTTCAGCATATCATTCCTACAATATTCATTTTCTTTATGATTGTATCATTATTTTCAACGAACCCTTATCACAAGGAAAACGTGATACTTTATGTAATAAAAATCGTCTTCAGCTCATTAACTTAGCGTGATACAAAATATATACTTCAGTTATTTATACGTTATAAACTTGTTTGTCAAATCGTAAATTTAAAAATAGATATCGACAAAAAAAGTACGGGGAAACAAGGGATTATTACTTGCAATCGGTGATAACAACGGTTGCCATGACCCTTTTAATTACGAGCGAAAGCAATAAAACAGAAGAAAAGAAAGCTTGTGTAGTTTAACATGTATTAAAATCGTATAAATATCGAAAATTCACGTTATGATCAAAGCATGATGGAATTATCGAACTGTCCGAACGTGTGGCTTGATCCTTCTAACAAATAATTAATATACTGCTGTCTCGTCCATCAAATGGAATAACGAAGAAGCATATTATAACACATACCTAAAGATTTACTATTAATTTACTTTAAATTTATAATAACTAAACTACTGTTAAGAAACACCGTTGCAACTACTAAAAAGAACATCGACGATAATTTTGTCGAATGTAATTATTGAGTATAATCATCGTTAACGTAAATTCGATTAAATTATATATAGGTTTGATCATCAGCAAATACACAAAAAAGCTACAAGCAACTTTTCACTTCCTCTGCTTCAAATTTTCTTCAAAAAGAATCTTATTCTCAAGATATCATACTTCATCGTGATTTTATAGATAAGGTGATTGTATTACGAACACGCTTTACCATGAAATTTCTTTAAAATTTCATTAGATACGAATAATAGTGATAATTAAACACATGTGAAATTTAAAAGGTTAACTTATTAAAACGAAGATAATTGCAAATCTAGCCATTTAACATGTACAATATAGAAAAGAATATATTCTCTAAAGCTGTTACATATATTTTAGTCAAGTTTTAGAAAAAGGATGTTTTAGACAAAAGTTATAAGATCTCAAAAGAGAAATTTAAGAGGACTAATATTTTGGAATTCAATTTTTGAAATAAAATTGAATGTTATTTGGAAATCGACTTATGCTTTTCCGTTTCAAAACTTAATTCTCGATATTGGAAATTAGCAAGACACAAAATTTTGCGGTAAATACATGAAGTAACCTGTAGATGACTATTATTAGGTAACAGTTAGCTACAAAGTAGAAAATAATACTTTTGTTTTAGATATCATTCATAGAAGAAGCAAGTCAAATAATAAAACATAATTAATTTAGATAATGAAACGATTAAACATCGCAAATAATCTACGTCCAAGTATTTATTATCAAAATGGGGTCAAAAAGTGATCTTTCTTTGAAATTTTTAGATTCACTATGTAGTGACGAAGAAAAATGTATTTTACGAAACGATCATAACCCTCACTTGATTTTTTAAAATTTAGCCCACATAACAATTAATTTACTGTTTCAGTAAAAGAACATCATAATTTTCATGTGAACCTTTGAGATCAGCGACTCAAATATTTCGCTACGCTGAAAACGTGAGATTTTGTGCACTATCGATTTCCAATATGCAAATTGGCTATACTGAATGAAAAGCATAAGTTGACTGTGAAATAATTTCTAAATTTAATTCCAAAGTCCATCCTTGAAATTTTATGACCTTTTTATAAAACACCTGTCACGAAAACTTATAGATTCCTTGAGAGATGTGTATACATTACGATGACTCTTATTTACTGCTGTTGAACATTTTTATCAAAACTTTTTGCATAGCAACCCTCCCCTTCCAGATTAATTTCAATTAATAGAAAAGTAATTTGTGCAAAATTTAAGCTCGATCAGGTTACAAGAAAACGAAATTTCTGATTATTATATATAAAAATAATTGGTTAATGCTATGAAAATTTTCTTTTTTAATTATTTTTTTAATTAGTCAAGTCAAACATAGCTATTAGAAAATGGTAACCAATATAATTATTCAGCTTTGTCAATACTGCATTTTTTTTAAATTAAAATTATAAATAAATACATGAATTGAATAATTGATACAGTCCACGGTTTGATCTATAATATACAGGGTGTCTCAGCCGATTTTGGCATCTCGATTTTCTCATTATTGTTGCACATAGCCAGAAATGTTTCATAGGAGATCGAGTTAGGCATATTCTGGCGTTATTAGTTTTTTTCGTAAGTGAACGCGTCAAGGATATACAAAGATAAACTTTATTTTCTTAAATGGATTAGTTATTTTTTTATACATCTAAGAATGCAGATTTTTATACATCTGAAAATCCTTATAAAAAATACTGACTTATGTGTGCTGAAAAGCTAGTAGTTTAGGAGATATTGTACCTTAATTTCCTAAATAATTCTAAAATTCGTACGAATATTAGCGTTTATTTAATATTAGCGTTTAAGTATGGTTCAACGTAACGACCATTTACATCACAGCATTTTTGAAATAGATGAAATAAGGACTGGCCTACGTTATTTTATGTATCGGCTGATATTTTGCCACATTCGTCGAATATCAGCCACTGCAGTTGAAACTTTCGCATAAACTTTATCCTTTAAACAGCCCCATAAGATAAAATCGAGCAGCGTTAAATCAGACCGTGCTGAAAATTAAACGGGACTGCCTCTCCCAATCCAACGATTCGAAAAGTATTGATTTGAAGCACATCTTTTTACAAAAGAATAATATGCAGGGCGTCTTACGTCACAAATTTCCAGCTTGATGAAATTGTTGGAAGACATAACTGAATGTACTACACGATGGTTGATTTCTACGAGAAAATCTCTCTCCACACAATTGGTTTGCGCTAACTGCACCATTTTACTGCTTCCAAATACACAGCAACCATATCTACTTTTTCAGCTTCAGAATATTTCACTTTCGAGAAAACAGATAGTGAACTCAAAATGAAAAACTGTTGTCGTGGCTGAATAATTTTTAAATATTTACATTTCAACCATATTAATCTCAATTAATCGTCTCTGTTAGTCTTACATTGGAATACATACGTAAATAGAACTCACGCCTTAGTGCGGCAGAAATGATACCATAGTATTTAAATTATTTAACTTGAAATATCTCCTAAGCTATTAACTTTTCAACATGCATTGATTAGTACTTTTTTACAAAGAATGTCTAGCTGCATCTTTAGATGTATAAAAAAATACCTTATTCCATTTAAAAAGGCAAAGTTTACCTTCATATATCCTTGACGCGTACTCTAATAACACCAGAATATGTTGCTTTGTGCAATATAGATGGTAATATTCAATGTCAAAATCGGCTGAAACACCTTGTATAATATGGTCCTTGGTGGTAAACGAATATAATATACCTGTTTCAAACTATCGATTTTGGCATCTTTTATCATCTGTTAATTTTTTTTTATACGACGAACGGTTTCTGAAAAACGATGAGAAAAGCATACTCGAAAAAGATTTTTTTAATTGACTTCAGTTTTGGAAACTGAAGTGCACTTTATATTCATTATTATTTTTTATAAATAGGGGCAAGAAGGAAGTATTTTTTATGTTAAAGCACTATACGATAATTTCAGAGAATTGTTTAAACTTTTCAAATATCACGCTGCCAATGGTAGTATTTCTCATGTACAGTTATAATATTTTAAAAATCATTTTTTATATTTACGTCCGGAAGTTGGTACATTGACTTTTCAATTCAAAATTTTTATTGGAGTCCAAAAACTAAGCAATAGATGCTACAAATCACAGTCGTAGAAGTAAAATTGGAAAGAGTTAGATGATCAGTCTCTATAAACCGATTCAACTGGACCCAAAAATTCGAATTTTATTAAAATGTTGAAATTGATAAATAAATTACGAGTAGTTGATGATTGGGCAAAGAAAGAAATTAAACTGACGAAAAAAGATAATTTTTTTACGAAAACTAAAGAACGAAAAGCACGTTTTAAATTGTTAATCATGTAGGATAGCGAGAGTTTTGCGAGTCTACCCTTTTGGAAGTGAGCGTCGACAGTTGGAGTTAGCTCGTCCTGTCGACCCCCGCGACAATAAACACCGCGTGTAAGAATCGTCACTCCAACGGGCAAATTCGAAAAAGATTCGTCTAGAACGTTCGGGCGAAACATATACAGTATGTCGGAAAAATAACGGAACTTTTTAAATAAAAAGAAAAGTATTAGTTATTTTGCCAAAATTAATTTTTTTTATTCAAAATATATCCCTTCCGCATCAATACACCGCTGGGCACACTCAGGCAATGTTAACATAGATTTTTTTATGTCGTTTTGCGGAATCGCTTCAATCACCCTTGTCACAGCTGCTTGGACCTGTCTAACAGTGTCATAAAATGTTACTTTCATAGTTAATTTCAGTTTTGGAAAAAGGAAGTAATCACATGGAGATAAGTCGGGCGAATATGGAGGATGTTGGAGCACATAGACTTGTTTTTTCGCCAAAAATTCACGAACAGTGACAGTTCTGTGACTTGGTGCATTATCATGCAACAGAAACCAACTTCCCGGCGTTCGATATTCGGGCCTCACACGAACAATTCTTTTCCACAAACGTTCCATAACACCCAGATAATATTCGCCATTAACATTTTGTCCCTGTGGAACGAATTCCCGAAGTATAATACCTTTAGAATTGTTTAGACTTTAGAAAAACCAAAAACGTGGCTTTGGGTCGTCTTCCAAAGTATCACGACCATCCTGGAATCGCTTATACCGCACGAACACACGTGTACGGGATAAACAATCGTCGCCATAAACATTTTTCATTAATTCAAATGTTTCTGTAAAAGTTTTACCGAGCTTTACCGAGCAGAATTTAATATTCGCTCTTTGCTCCATCGTGATTTTGTGACATGATGACGAAAGGTACTGTCGCTTTAAACGCTATAAGTTTACAATTTGTTGCTCGATTCCAATAACGATTGTTTTGTTTTGTAGGGGAGGAATACTGTTTTCAAATAGCATATTGTTTTTATAGATGTCGCTAGTAGTGTTCCTTAAATTTAAAAAGTTCCGTTACTTTTCCGACATACTGTGTACATAAAAGGACGCGCTCGCGAAACGGGGAGACAGTTTACAGTTTACGATTTACGAGAAAACAGTTACGAACACGATTATAATTACGAAACGAGAAAACAGTTACGACTTACGATTTTGAAACGGACTACGACTAGATATCACGAATTCTTTTACGGAACTTTATACAGTTTTCGGTGTGTGTGTGCGTGCGTACAATTGTTGTATTTTTCGTAATTGTACTTTATTTGCCTATTCTTTAATAAACGGATAGATCCATAAAATTCTATTCCTATAATCATTACCAGTAAAAGTTTTCAGGATATAAAAAATGACTTCGACTGAAAGCAAATATTTGTGAATAAATAGAACTTTAAATAATTTATTTTCCATCCAATATATTCTAATAAAACTTTTTGATTTTCAAACAATTAGATTCGAATTAGATTCAGACAACTATAGATTCGAAAATAAAAATATAACGTTTTGTTCAATCCTCATCGATAAGAAATAATCAAATTGCACTTGTTTCAAAAGCGGTGAGAAATTAAGAAGACATATTTTAAGATTTTTCTCATTTTTTGCAAAATACATTCGTCATGCAATAAATTGTAGTAGAATATAAAAAATGCTTCCTGTCTAGATGTAAAATTTTTATTTAACATATATTTTTATATAATTATTAACTTTGAAGATAATCGGAACAAACCGATTTTTACAGCATTTAATTCATTATCTAAGCACATGGTAACCATTTTTTCTAGTTATTAGATCAAGTTCAAATGTTGCACACATTATTCTTTCATTAATTAGAACTATTTCTACCGCGAACAAAATTAAGAAGTGAAAAATAAAGAAGATGACTCACCCTAATATACATTCTGCCTAGTTTTAACTGTGCATTGTACCATCTAGGAAGACTATTCAAGTGAAGTCTTATTGTATGAAACCCTTTCAATGATAAGACACGCATTTATATCCGTGATTAACACTCCACCTAACCATCCTTATAAAATAAGTAGATAAGACAAATGAAATAATATCTGTTGAACTCGACTGTCGCGATACAATCACCTTAAATTAGTTCGATGCAGAACTCACAATATTGCAACATTACGAGCTCATAGTACTTTAAAAATCGAATGCATTCGAAATTCATAAAAATGGAAAGAAATCTGTGAAAGCCTTGAAAGCGAAAGAATGTTAAAAGAAAGAAAGTTGGATTATCTTCGCATAGAAGAAAAACAGATTGGTGTCCAGCAATATTCAACACTTTTTTTATGTTCTCCGATATGTTCTGTGCATTTCTCATAGAGTTTCATACACTGATTGCAATCTCAAAACCGATTACTGATTCTCTGTAAATCTCAGTTTCTGAGAAAGTTATGAATAAAAGATATTCAACTCTGATTACTGTGGGTAAATTCCGTGTTAGCTCACCACCTAATCATGTTATTGTAATGAGATTTTGTTGTAACTCGACGTACTTTATCTTCTGATCGAGAAAAAGTTCCTACCAAATATTTTTTGAAAACTCGGAAAAATGGCAATGATACTGGACTTTGATTCTCGTAGCAAATTTTTTTTAGTATCGTATTATAGCTTCGGTTCTAATTAACCGATTTTAGTTTATGAATTCTATGATTGTCTGTAATGAGATGTATTTTAATAAAAACAGCGAGAAGAAAAAACTATGTTTTGTTGTTTTTTTTTTATAAATGGAGGTACAAGAAATGTATTTTTAATTTTGAAAACGTTCTTATGAAATCAAGGTATAAATCTGTTTTTTGCCAAGCTTTAAGGGAACCTTTAATTCACAGTCAAATCAATAGCAATAAATTGTTCAAACCACACGAAATCTTAATCTGGCCCTACCCTTTGTCCCTTACTATTATGATATACCTGCCATTCGTGTTGTATGAACTGAAAATATTACATTTAAGTACCTTTTTATAAACTTTAAAACAAGAAACATGGTACACAGCATATTATCGATTTTTTTGAGATTGAGCATGAATAAAATTACATTGATAAGAATTTTTTTGTGTAAAATAAGGGAAAATCACAATACTAAGGGGTTATTGTTGAACCAATTTGTACATTCCGTTTTCTTTAATACATAATTAGCATTAAATTCTAAAAAAAATTAAAATAGTGGATATTTTAATTTCACGTTTTTGAAAAAAAAAAGTAAGAAAATGAATAATTTCAGCAATATGCAATTTTATCTCGAAAGAAAAAAAATAAGAAATAACTATTTTTTTAAATTAAGTAAACTAACTTAGTTTAAAATAAACATATTATTGATTAAAATTATTGCAGGTCCATTTAGTTAATGTTCAACTTCATAGCTATAAATAAATGATACAACAAATGTACGATACTTGTTCATAGAAAAAAAATTTGTTCCTCATTTTTGTTGTTTTGATTTAGTATTAGTATCTAAAAATATAGTATTTAGTCACTAAAAGTTGTTACCAGTTAATACATATTATCATAATGAACAATTTAATAAATAATTACTTAATGCGATATCTTTAATGATTTCAAATGTTGTTTTTTTCTAATGTTTGATTTAATACAAAATCAACAAAGTCGCTACGTTATATTTCCTAAGAATTTAATGTTGCCTGTTAAAAATCTCGTTTACATTTTTTTTATAAAAAAGACTATGGAGAATTTTAAACAGTAGCTCAGATCAATTTCGCGAAAATTCCACGTGGAATCTTACGTTTGAATTTTTAATGTTCTAAATTGCTGACTGAGAAACTGTAAGAAACTTTCAGGATTTGTAGATAATATTGAAATCTTGGTTTGATAGAGAAAGAGAATTAAAACACGCATTTCACTATACGTTTTCTATACCTTCATTTGTCAAAAAACTTGGTTTTTTCTTTCGACGTTTTTAGATATTAAAATATGTCTCGTTAGCAACAATTCAAGAATGTATACAGTTAATTGAAACTAAAGTTATAACAGTTAGAAAAAAAATGTTTCCACAAAAATCAGAACACGTATCCTCGCCAGTTTCTGAATCTTCCGAAAATATTTAGCTAGAATCTTTTTCTCGATCAAAGGACGCTAGGTTTCAGCAAAATTTCGTTCCATCGCAATTCGTATAGTAAGTTGACATTAAATTCATCTTGGAAAGCCTTCGTTTCAACTTTTCATAAATAAATGGCTGCACTATTTTATGACGTATATTGTGTTGTAATACACTTCACGTTTCGACATTATTTTTTTTACAGTAAATTGAAAACTATTCAAATGATTGGATCATAATCAGTATCACTTAAACATTTATAATTTATTAAACTGGATGTCTTTTACATTTGTGTTAAAGAAGAATAATGGTACAAATATGGTTTTTACCTTGGTTGGTAGATGTAGATTTTTTCCAGAATATCATTCTGCATGTTTTGAGTGGTATAAAATACATAATCACTTACCCTGAAGCTGATGGAAAAGTTATAAATAATAAGCTGTAGAATGTCGTTGCTAATAAAACTTTTAATTATTGTTATTTAACAGATCATAATTCATTTTGGGAATAAGTATTCAAAAAGTCCCCAAAAAAATCATAAATCGATGTCCAGGGATGGCCTTCTCCATAAAATGGCTTGGATTCAAAAAATGTTTTAGAGTCTTAAATAATTTCTCAACGGCGTAATAGCATAATATATTTTGACAAAAATGATGAAAGTGCACTTATTCCCCGATTTATTTATAGTTAAGCATAATCAATATTAAATTTCCGTTATCGGTAATTGTCACTAGTTTTTATTATCGATAATAGTTATTAGTGTAAAAAAAAATGTTTTGAATGGTTATTCGTAACCAAAATCATTTTATTAAAAATGTTAACTGTTACATTATAACCTTTAAACCTTTGTAACAGTTATAATGTCTGCTTATAACTTATACAACGAAATCCCCCTAAAAAATTTTCTTTTCTAATTAAGGTCGAAATTGACTACTTTTTACCAATGTCCTTTAATAAGTGTGACAAATATGAATTTTATTCAAAATCAAGGATTATCAGCACCTTCACAAACAGTGTTGGATCTTCGTTCGTATTCAACGATTCTCGATGTATTTACTATACCTAACATAAGAACACTGCACCACTTTATTGTAAGGCTCAGTAGTGACCTCTGAAAGAGAAAAGATGTAAAATGCTATTTTAAACTATTACTCATAATTTTGTTCATGTTAGTATCTTTTGTTCTACTTGCCACGATTATTTATTACTAAAACTTTTATAAAATAAAGTACAAGACTCTTCCCCGACCCTTTCCGTTTAGTAGTAGCAGTTTACATTTTTTACAGTCCAAATTGTTTATGAGCCTGTAAATCACCTATAATAGCTTACAAATTTGTCTTCAGTAGAATATGTGTTTGAAGCAAATCAGAATTGCAAGAGTATACTTTCTACGGTTGACGCAAACGGTGCGTCATTTCACTTGATTTTCAATTAGTCGCCAAAAATCGACAAACAGTGAGGTCAGATTAATATTACTGCATCAGAATATACCATAGTTTGAAAGAGAACACAATAACAATAAATAATTATTAACGATTGATATGTATTAATAGCAATCTTTCAATATGAGAATATATATCTTTGCGTAAACATTTCACTGTATGCATTACAAATGAATTCCTACACATATAAATTGTTATTTTTGACTGTACAGTGCATATGTTAATAATGTAATAAAAATGAAATCAATTCTCAAAAATAATAGAGCTCTCCAGATCTTCAATTTTCTTTCTAACACTAATAAACATATTAATATTATGACATATAAATACATGCATTGAGAATCGTTGAATATTGGAGAATGCTCAAAACCTCTCGTGAAGGTACTAGTAATCTTGCTCAAAAATAAAGAAATCAACTTGTAAATCAGTAATCAGTGTATAGAACCCGATAAGAAGCACATAGTAAAAAATAAGTTGGCTATTGAACCGTGTTGTCGTGTACACTGAATTATTATGAATCACATGGTTAAGTATGGTTATTAAGAAATTTTAAATCCACGTGTGTTGTGGGAACTGATACAAAACTCTGTTAAAATTGTTAAACACTGTAAAGAATGAAGTAGAAACGAATCTACTGACGTTTAAAAGCTGTTCATGCATCATTGAACTCCGTTTTATGTTTCAAGTTTTCCTACACTTTTCAGGTATGTTTAATTTCATTCACTTTATGATGAATCAGTGGCAAATAGCATATTCGTTGAATGCACTTCATACTGCATAATAGTTAAGACAGAACAATATAGTGACAAGTTGACAAAATCTGATCTCTTGGCTCTTTTTTATGATCTTAAATATGTATTATAACATTCCTGTTGTAATATTAAGTTGATTCTTACGTTATTAAGACCAAGTTCTAAAAAATTAAGTCAAACTTTATGTAAATAATATGGGTGAAACACTTCATGTTCTGCCACATGTAAATCTCAAGAAGGTAAGTAATAAAGAAGCAGTTGACCAAATGGTACAAATATAAATATAAAACTTCATTGACGCAAAAGTACCTACTGAATACATCAATGTCAATTTACACCAAACTAACAATAAGTACAACGGAATTGCTAGAGCGTTATTAAAATGGTGCATGTAAACCTAACCTAGCCAATAATGAGAATTTTAATGCTTCAACACTTTTTGCCACTACTACGAAAAATAGCAATGTATTTAGCAGCTTATTTAAATACCTTACATTGGCTAAAAGTAAAAATTGGATTCACGTGTAAAACTTTTGTGTTGATGAAGATACATATCGTATTGATATCACTAATATGTGCTTTGCAAAGGAATCTTGGTATTAAAAATCAACAGTTGGTCAATCGACCATCAATGGCCAAAAATAATAAATGCTGTAATCCAAAAATTGATAATACAGGATGAGTCAATGTTTCTAATAGTTTGTGAAAGGTAAGTATGAAGTTATTATTAAACATAATTATGTCAAAAAAAATTGTTGCTTTATATTTCAAGCCTAGTAGTCAAATTATATATGTAGTTACTGCCTTTTCCGCCAGATGTCACTAAATTGAGGGAATTGTAGGGGATCGAGTCTATACATATACCTCGCGAAGATGAGCGAAGCACGATACACTGTGACACGTTATTTTACATTTATTCAAACATAACTGACGAAGTACAAAAGTTTCGATGCGAAATAAGAATGTCGATGCGTTACCATACGGCATGGTGTCCGTACGTAGAGAATTGTAATAACAAAAGAGAATCCCAAACATTTGAAACTCGTTGCTATGACACCACTCGTTCAGTTTGTCTTCAACGCTCCTGACGGTCGTCCTGGAAAGCAATCACCAGATCGGACGCTTCATAGGTGCCTCCTGAGTGATCGGAGTCAACGAGTAGTAACAAAACATACCCTTTACCCTGACGGATATGTTCTGGAAGGCGCTGAATCTTGTGGGCCTGGAATAGGAAGATTCTGAGCGGAATAGAAAGAATCCGTCTCTCGTATGTGCGTGCGTCTCTAGAAAGGCCTCATATGGTGCCTTGCAGAGGTGGTCCAGTAGATTTCAGTGCTCGCTCGTCCGGATGAAAACGTGCGTGCATTCCGTTAAAGATCGATATTGGAATGGCCGTGTTTTGTTGTGGCCAACAAACTGTTTAACTGTTTTTCCATTAAAATGCGTAAATTCGGTGATTAATATTATTTTGAGAAATAACACAAACAATTTTCGATATTTAATTTCACCTTCTTTGTAAATAACGAATGCTAGTATTCAAGAAATTTCATTTGTTCGGTTTCGTTTAATTACACATAATTAATTCTGTTCCTTATTCATGAGAAATGAATAAGTAAACATTATTTTTAATTGTGCTGTTCATTATTTAACTGAATTTTGACCTAAGGGTTTCTTATTAAACGATTACACTGTCCCAGCGCAAAGGCGCTTGTTCACGATCACGCTTAGCAGTCAGGCTCGAAGCTGCCACTCTCGCGTCTGAGCACGCGCAATTCGCGCGCTCTGATTGGTCCATGTTTTTGTTTAATAATTCAAAAACGAAGCTTTAAACCCTATTTTTGCAAAGGGAAAAGTTGTTCCGAATCACGTCGCCTACTACTAATTTCCGGGACCTACACTAGTTGTGAGACTCCCTTTATGTATTCCTGCGCGAAGTACGTTAGAAATTAGTAAAAAGCACATGGTGATTGTACGGAACAAGGAGATGGAAAAGGAGAACAAGTCAAATTTTGTGGTTTTTTGAAATAATCAATAGCATTAAGCTTTATTATATTATTGATATAATATAGTTTATTATTAAACAAAAGAAATCTGTCTCATTATTTTCTGCACAACCACGTGTTAAATGTAAGCGAATCACGCATACGCTGTTTTAATAGCGTGTTCGTTTGACAGTTAAAAGTGATATGTTGGACGATAGAGTATGTTAGATACGTACATGTAACTAATACATATAAGGACGCTTTTATCGAGAATTAAACGCGTGTGCATTGAGCGGTAACATATTGTATTTAGAAAAGTGACGGCGTCATCAATTCCTATGATTCTTATCCAACCGTCTACAACTTTATTTTTATTGACATCATCTGCATGCTGAATCGCATAAGTTTATACAGTTTTTTTGTTAGGTTCTTTGATTTTATGTAAAATCTTAAAAAAACTCTTGAATACTCTCCAAAGTTTCTGCAATATGTAATACAGATAGTAGGTCGCGAACACTGGGCGCCGCGATGGCGATTGGGGTCTCGCGGCCACTAGGGTTACACGCGGAATCCGCTATCTGCAAATAATCAAGTCCACGCAGAAGATACAGGGTGTTTGTCTACTAATGGGCATAATTTCAAGAGGTGGTAGCTGGGGTGATATTGAATAACTTCTTTCTTTACCCAAATATTGGTTGAAGCTTAGTTTTTGAATTATTAATCAAAAACACTGACCAATTAGAGCGCGAGAATAGTGCGCGCCTAGATGCGAGAGCAATGGATTCAAATGTAACAGTTGACTATGGTCGTGAACGAGTGCCTTTACGTCTAGTCAGTGTATTTGTTTAGCAAGAATCACTTGTGTCAAAACAGTTAAATAACGCACAAAACAATTAAAAATAATGTTCGAGTTTGAATGAATCGAGTTTGTTCGATATTTGTATTCATTATTTCAAAGGAATAAGGAATAAAATATCAAAAATTGTTCTTGTCGCTCGTTACAAAGATGCAAAACAACAAATTCGCACATTTTGAAGGAAAAATAACTTTTCTATTCATCAGAAAAGATTTTAAATCTAATAACTAACAAATGTATAAACACCTATCTACTTTAAATTTACAAAGCATGTAGAAACAATTTAAATCAGACTCATTTATTGTTTAAAAATAATCTTGTTTTGGTGAAAATGCGTCTCTGTAACTGTGTCGTTCCACCGATCCTGAGCTTACGTAAAAAAATACATATATACACAAGATATTTTACTGTCACTTTTCTTTAATTACCTAGTATATTAACGGCAGAAGAAGAACGCAAATGAAAACGCGTGAACAATTATTCATAAATAAAAACGATTTCTTATTTTCTCTTCGATATTGAACACCGGTTGCTGCGTCCTGAATTGCCGATCGCAACGTGATCAACATTTTCGACAGAAAAAAAAGTGGACGGGCTTCTATGCCTCGACGCAACAGTCGCGCAAAAAAAAAGGATGTGTGACACTAGGAAGAGAGAAAAAGACGAATCGATCGTGTTGCGATCGCCAGTTTAAAATAAAATGTTCAAAGCGCAACGTTAAAGAGAAAGAAACAATTGCTGAAGTTATTTTTGGATAATCGTTTACGTGTTTTCGTTTAAGAAAATCAGGAAAGACAGAGCGATCGGATATGATTTTAATACACGAAATTAACTCGATAAAATTGTACTTCGTTTATTCTGTGACGTGTTTCCACGTCCACAGTCAGAACAAGAATGCTTTTTCGGCAAAACATTGGCTGCGAGGACAAAAACGTCACCACAACCCTTGACGACTATTCATCGCCCTTTTGGCTTCGAAAAACTATCCCTTGCGACCAGGAAAGCACCCTGACAAAACGCTCATGGTCCGCTCTAGTCGTTCGCATTTATAGGGGTTAATTCATTTGTTAGTCGTTAGATTTAAAATCTTTTTTGATGAATAGAAAAGATATTTTTCCTTCAAAATGTACAAATTTGTTGTTTTGCATTTTTCTAATGAGTAGCAAGAACAGTTTTCGGTATTTTATTCCTTATTTCTTTCGAATAACAGATGTAAGTATCGACCAAATTCGATTCACTCGTTTTAAGTTAATAATAAATAATTGATTTATCCTCTATCTGTAAATAATGCATAACCCGTTCTTATTCTTGATTGTTTTATTCGTTATTTAACTCTGTGTAGCGGTTTTCTCTTAGCAATCACAGTGTTACGGTGCAAACGTGCTTGTTCACGATCACGATCAACCGTCGAGCACGAAGCCTACATACTTTCGGCGGTAGGAATTATTGGTTCAAGCGGTCACACAATAATTGAGCTAAAGAACTAGAACAGCCGGCAAACGTTTCGAATGGACACCTCAGACGACAGAACATCACATTGGAACTGTTCTGTGGCAGTATCCGCCACAAAAGTTTCTGCAATCTTCAGTTTTCCCAGGGTCTCGCGCATGTCTGGCGAAACAGAGTAAATCTATCCATGACGAAACAAAGTAAAATTTAAACAGAAATATGAAAAAAATGAAGAATTACTTAAAGATTTATAACTAATTACTAGATAAATATTTAGATCTGTACCTTTGGATTTATACACTATTAGGTATAACCTTAAAAAATTGACATAACAGCTTCGGCTTAAGAAGGTGTAATTATTTTAACAATTTGAAATAGTTGGATTTTGTTGTAGCGTATGCGAAATACCAAAGAAAGACATTTTTTATTCAGTATAATTTTTTACGATAAAATTTTACTAAAGGTATAATATTTTAATGTTTTTGTTCATTATTCATTGTCAGCCAGAGGCGGACAATCACGTAAAAGATTTATACAACGCTTCTTTCTGCCGTTTTAGAAAGTATTGATTTAATGACTTAGTAATTATTATTAAGGCATGTAAATATTTTGAAGTTAATAAAAATCTGTGATTTGCAATCTGAATGGTTTACACCTCACATTCGAAACCATCACGTTGCTGATCAAATATAAATCGGTAGCATCTATTGTCATTTTAACAAACTGTCAGTACTATAGCATTGAATTTTGCGTATACATTTAATGCTAATAATGCGATAATTTAAACAAACCACGTTTTTCAATTACGGAAATATAGGCGATCTTCTGCACTGTTTCGTCAACATTTTTCGTTACTCTTGCGCTGTTCATTCATTCTGTTAATGTTCTTTGTCGGATACGAAACTATGTAGTTACGGTTATTTATTTTACCAAATTAATATTGTTTCCTTTTTCTCTTTACGAACATACGTTTATATTTTCGTGATTTACCGCCATAGAAGACATTATAGTGTTTATGTTGCACAAAGCGACTTTGAAATTCTTTGTGCTGCCAATGTACTATTTTCACATTTAATATTATACTTTTAATATGTATACACAAAATTCATTGCAATAATGCAGATAGTTTATCGTGACGATGAGTTCGTAGCGATATCTGTCTCAGGAAGGGATCACTAACCTACTTCTTCTATAAATACAGTAATGCTCACTTAGTGGTCACAGAACGTGAACATTTAGTGACCACAAACTGTGCAAGTATATGTTATAATTCCAGGAAACGTTTATGTTTCATCAATACGCTCGCCACGACCTTGTGTTTGGCAAGAAAGGAGAAAATATGCGAAGGGAGGATCGAACTGGCGTATCGAGCGATCAGTTCCAAGAATTGCTAGAAATGACGCCCGACGATTAAGTAAACAAGGTACCTGACTGAATGTGCATTACAGTATATTACAATCTTCAAAATTATACAAATGCCAGTACAGAAACACATTATTTGTATATAACCAATGGGCTAAGTCCTTTCTTAAATATGGAAGTAAAAAAATATCAAAGTATGTAGGAGCTAAAAGAAACATGAACCTTTAAGTAATAACATGTTCTGTCAGATATAATTTTTTTACAATTATCATATTATTGATTATGCTCTTTTATGATGATTAGTAAGTGCGGATTGTAAGGAAAAATCGGTGCTAGTCATTTACTAAAGTAGCGGTACAGTAACAAATTTAGAATAACTAATATTTTTTTTTATACATTCATTTACTCTCGCATGTGTTATGCTTTTTTGTTAGCTGTAAAAAACCTGAGAAGGAAAATATAAGATAATTCTTTTGTTCATTTAATAAAATTCTAATATTTTTATTTAACCTTACATTTTTGCTGAAGTCTGATTATTATTGATATGTTAAGAAAAACTTAAAAAATTATCTGCGGTAAGTCTTGATTTCTGAAATATTACAACTAAATTCTAACAATCATTCTTAAATACGCTTATTTTCCGGAATGTTACAATTGAATAATATGTATTATATATTTCTAAACAGATTTAACTTCTAAAAATTTAGAACTCAGTCTTATAAGGCACTTCTGATTTATTCAGATATGTAGTAGTTTAAGTTCGATTTCCAAAATTTGATTACAGAATTTTTAATATTATTGGTTTTGATCGAATTTAAAAAAATATTTCTAATCGAGCCTAATTTCCAAAAGGTTACGATTGAATTTTAACTAAATTTATTATCTTTTATAATGAAAATGCCTTTCTATACTTATCCTATATAAATATCCTAGTACTACTATGTATACTAAATAGTACCTAGTAAATATCCGAGTATCTACATATCCTATGTATTCTATGTATTATTCAGAGTTGGAACAATAGCTTACAGGATGACACAGAAGCAACAGAGGATACTTTGTTATAAACTAAATTCGAGTATTCAAATATTCGATTTTTTGCAGCTCTATTTTATTCACTCTATTGACTTTCTTGGATTGTGCAAGTTTATTAGTAATCGCGACCGTGTCAATAATTGACAAATACGCGCGAGTCATATTTTTGAGCTTGTAACGAAAAGAGATGAGCTGTTCGACAATATAAGCAACAGAAATTATATTTTTTTCAAGCGCAATCTTCTCAGCTCTGAATAATAAGTACTAACTAAGTCTATTTATTGTCCGCGAATCTGAAGTTGATTGTATTTAACCGTCAATGCGTTATTATGTTTACTATTTACAATGAACATTTTATATCACTTTTAGGTCGCTTGGGGTGTCGACACTTTGCTCGAATGCGAATGAGTCGGTTTTGAGCCCATCTTCGGTGTCTTTCCAGAAACTGAACACAAGATCTGTTTATATGCCTCTCTATAAAGTTTGTTAGTGCCAGCATAGATGAAAGGATTGATAACGGATGAGGCCCATGCTAATACAGATGCAACCACGTGTAAAATAGGAATTTTCATCTTGTCGTCGATCACGTTAGCCAACATCAATGGCATGAAGCACAACAGGAAGCAGAGAAATATGGTCAACATCAGTCTAGTTACTCTTGAGTCTTCTCTTCGTTGGAAGCCTACAGATTTTTTCCTCGAGATACCTGCATGCGTCTTTAAATTCTGCCTACTCTTCCTCACACGCCAATAAATGCATAAATAAGAAACACTTATCACAACGCAGGGTACGATAAATCCTAGAGCAAACAGGAACTTCTTCGGGCTGGTGCCGTTCTTCTTAAGGATAGTGCAGGAAAAAGTTGTCGGTTCCAAGCCCAAAGTTCCCCAGAAACCGAGTAAAGGTGGCAAAAGCAGGGAAAAACTGAGCGTCCATATGGCGATTAGCATCAGGATGATTCGTTGCGTTGTGTACAGCTGCGCGTACATTTCTGATCGTGATATTAATATGTACCTGAAATTTGAATGTCGATTAATTATAAGTTTCATGTTTTTATTGCTTACAATGTTAGGTAAGCATCCATTCATACATAACAATATCATCACTATATTGTCATCGTAGCTTCTACCTCTACACATTCATTTCGCTCATATAAATTGTGGTGTAGATACAATATCAAGTACATGTGTAAAACAAGAAAGTTGATGTTGAGAAGGAAGGTATAACTGATTATAACATAATAAGTTTATCATTTTAAGTACTGTCATGAAGACTAAGTATGTCGTACTGTGATTGTTGGTGAAAATCTTGCATCTACTGATCACGTCATACGGTATCATGTAATAAGAAAATAACTGGGAAACACCGAAATTAATTACTGTTAATACACTTATTTCTTCGTTCCTCAGAAAATCGTATAACTTGAAATCGTAGAAGTTGAAATTATCGTCAATTAAACCAGTAAATGAACTCTAAATTCAATCGTATTATTCATTTTAATCAGGAAAATGTACAAAATCTATTCATAAATGATCCATAACAAAAAAGAAATAAAAAATATAAAAGTTCTATCCTTGCATTTATACTATCAAAATGTTCAGTTTTATCAGTTTTTTTTTGTAGAAACTGGCTTTCTCACTAAACTTGAAATTATTAGATATAACAAAAAAAGATATTTGACATAAACATAACATTTTATCTCATAAGAAAGGAATATTAAAAAAAGGATATGTTAGAGTTAGCCAGCACTAAACTAGGGGTTTTGTTTTCTTTTTTTTGGATAAAGATCCCAGTCACACCACTAGGTGATTTGAGCATGAAATTATGTACATATATGGCAGAAAATTATAGAGCGGACACAGTACGGCATAGATGTGAGTTGTTTGGAAAGAATGGTGAATCAATCGGAGTACTGTTCTTGCGTCCACATATAGCACCCTATACGCAAAATTTTCAACTTTGTGCTGTTCGTTGTTCGTTTTTACTAAGGAACTCCAAATAAAATAATTACCGTAACAAACATGTATGTAAATGGACATTGGTAAATATGACAAATAAAGAAATTTTAATAAAAAAATTGTTTCTATAGTACATTATTTTGAATATAATATTAGTCATAGAAACTAAAATAAAATACACAAAAGATAAATATTTGTCCTGCTAATTATTTAATATAAACTATACGTAGATAAGAAGCGCACCTGTTTTATTTCTTAAGCTTTATTTTTAACATTATGTGGTTAATCATCTTTATTTTGCTCAGAATAACTCATGCTATACCGTTTGGTAACCCTTTATCTTTTTAAGGAAGTTTAAAATAGCGTTCTCTAATAAATGTACACCTAGGAAACGTGTGATTAACCTTCTTGAAATTTCACTAATGTACAAACATTATTATTTATTTATATTAAATTGAATTTTAAAGAAAATGTAAAACGTAAGTATAAATATGAAAAAAATTCCATTAAATTGACTATTATATTAATATTAAGTATTTTAATTGTTGCACATCAAGATATTTAAGTAAACATTTTTAAATCAGAGGTATTATTTGTTACATTTTATATCACTGGTCACTCATGACTAACATGACTTGAACAAAAAGTTTTAACCGAACATTTCTCTAAGGTAAATATCTTGGTGCTCAAATGAGTCCGGATAATTAACATTTTAGTGGGATTTTGTTAATAATAACGTTTCAGCTTACTTTGATCGTTTAAACTAATCAAAATGTAATAGCAAAGTGTATTAGTTTTACGTAGATATAATTATATATTTTTACAATTTAGTACTTATATCACGCAGAAATATTATTATACATATAATATTCCAAGATTCAATGGTTTTAAACTCGTCCATAATGACTCAAACAAGCGAAGGAGTTCTTTTGTTAAAGTTCTAATTAATTAATATGATATCATTTTTTTAAATAATAAAGTTGTTTTAGATTTATTAAATAATAGGCAATTTAAATTAATTTTGCATAAATATTGAAATTAAATTATATATTTTTCCAGTAGTATGTGATAACACGGTACTGACCACAGACGCTGTCACGATTTCACATGAGACAGAATTATTAACGAAATCAACCTTAACAAATTTTCTACATTGTTAACATTTATTGTATTAAAATAAATATGTCTTGTATTCTATACATTTATGTTAATAATAACTATACAAAAATATAATTTGTCATACTATTAGCATAACCAAGAATTTTATGTATTTATAATATTTAGTGGAAGTACATTTACTTTCAATAATTTTTCTTGCATTATAAAGTCACATAAATTCTTCACAATGCCGAAGCAAAAGAAAAATAGGAAAGATTACATACAGAAAGATGCGTGCACAGCAAAGAGTAAAGTAAAAGCAAGCTTTTGTTACAAGTTCTCAATAGAATGTTTCATGTACTAAAAAAAACTCTTGGCAATTGATTAAATGAATTTATTTTAAATAAAATATTTTCATTCCACAAATATTACCATCTTGATTTTTTTTATTAAATCATGAAAATAATTAAAAAAATACATATTTAATATTTACTGGGCCATATGAACGTTTTGAGCTTTTTTTTCACAAATGCAGATTCTTCTTATTTCATCTGAAAGTAGATATTTCACCGTTTCGGATAAACGTATTTAGTTACAATTCTACATTATCTAAATATAAAAAAAATTGTAATTATCTTAACTACTTTTTTAATAGTTCAACCACTGATACATGCACCTTGCGGTTTCACATGTAAAACTCAAGAATAGAATGCAGCATATGATCTGAGCACTTTCGAATTCAGTAGCCGCCTCATGACAAGGATCTTCTTTACGACTTTATTATTTTATGGTGGAAATTACACAGATGCGTCAAATGAGTTAGTCTGTCATTTCACCGTACTTAGATACGTAGTGAAATGTTCGCTTTATTGCCAGGTCATTCGTGACCTACACGACGCTCGTCGTGTTAAAGGTTGCCACCCACTTGATATAACATCAGATCAACGATGTTTATTCATCAAAGTATAGATGCCATATCCTACATGTATAACGTATAAATATTAATACATTTTGGGCAAGACCGGTAGAGTGTACAGAGATGCCATTGCCGATGTCAGTATTGTCACTGCTGCTGAATATAATCCATATAAACGGTTATTTAGTGAATTTGACCCGCTTTAATGTGCACAAAGTGAGTGGGCAGTGTCAGCAATAATTACTTCTTTGCGAACTTTGCCCGATTTAAAGTGAGTACTGCTGACAATAATTTTGTGTGGGATGAGCCACGGTAAGTCGTTTCTGCTTTATTTTAGAAACTGATATTTATTACTTTAATAAAGTTACTTAATGTTAATAATGAAATATTTATTCGAACACAACTTACTACAACATAATTAATACACTTTTTTCTGAAATAACCTCCCTGCTAAAATATATACCAACATACTATATGGTGAGCATAATATTTAGTACACTATTAATATTTTTGCTAAACTATATATGTACCTGTACATAGTATATTATACTTTATTACAATATCTCCACTATATCATTATTTACTTTTTTTAAGAGTACTGTTACAGTGTATCTACTGCAGAATAATGTATTGTAATGAATATATTATAATAGAGATGCTTTCTTTAAATGAAAAACTAATAGTACAATGACTTTATTGCTGTGAAACATATTATAACTGAATACGTTGTTTAAAAAGATAAGTCAAAGTATAGTAGGTATTTGGTAGTTGTGTATAACATATCTATTCATATTTGTATAATAAATTGCTGCACATAATATGGAAACGAGAATTTTATGAAATTGAATGTATGAAGTTCTGGAGGACTACCACATTACAGTACAGTATTATTTAAAAATTTATAAGGAATTCAGTAAATCATAGGTTACGTATTCAAATATCAAATGAACGTTTGATTTAAGACTTCTAAAAGCAATGTGAGATGTTAGTTTTCATTAGGAAAAGACAGAAAATTATTTAGGTAAAGGTTAAAAATTATAAATTATTATTCAATACAATTTTCTTTACGAGGAGGTCTTCCGAAACATCACAATCCTATATTTTAATTTTTGATTTAATAATATCCTATCATTTTTTTTTTAAACAATTTATAATTTTATCTTATTCGTAGATAATTCTCTGTTCTTATCTAACGAAACCAGCGACATCTCACGTTACTGTTTGAAGTTTTACGTTAAACACGCTCGCTTGATATTTGGATATGTAAACTATGATGTATAAACTTTGAAATAATACAATATTTTTCACGAGGAGATCTCCCAGAACATCATACAAGTGTCAATGCTCGCTTCAATGTTAAGTAAATAAACAATCTCAATATGTAAACAAAATATTTTACGAATTATAGATTCATAATACTTGCTAGTTTAATTTCTAATTAATATACATTGAACTTTAATAATTTTCTATTATGTATGTAGGTACATAGTAGTAATTTTGTTTTATAATTTGTTATGATTTTAATAATTTACTATTCTCACAAAAAAAATCATCATTTGTATTCCAATAAATGTTTAAAAATTAGCGTCAATTTTATCTAATGAATGAAACAGAAATGACCTCCCTCTGGTTTGTCCACCTAGATCTATCATTGTTAATAGTGCTTACTTCAAACCAAATCAAATTCGTGAATAAATACATTAGGTGGCCAAAGTATCATACTCAAGCGAATTCTTTTTAAAAATATGCAACAGACTTTCGTTAGTTTCACAATGATGTTGATACGAAATATATTGATAAATTACAATATATGACAAGCCTGTGATACTGTGTTATCACATAAATCTCTTTTCTAGAATAAGGGCGGGTGTGAATATAAGTTTATGTTCATTATTCTGTGTTTAGAGTCTCTATTAGTGGTTGAATGAAAACCTTAACTTCAATCTAGTTATACTCAATAGGTGCTGGTTTTTTATGTATTTAGGATTGTAAATAAAAAAGGCAGACTATCAAAATATTAAATAATTCTATTTTCTTGTACAATATAAAAATACTTATATTTAAATATTCAATTTTTACTTTGATTAGACATGTTATGGTTAAAAAATAATACATTGTAACAAAATGAACAATGTGCTATATTGTAACTTTACAATAAACGTATCTGTTCTGTTCGATCAGTCAAAAATGATAAAATATGGAATTTTTTCTTTGAGTACAATAATTTGGCCACCCACTGTAATAGTTGCTTACACCACACACCTAGTATTGAGCAACGTCGACTTTACCCACATTAATGGCCATTAATTATTTATTTCTGCGAACTTTGACAGCAATGAGTAACAGTATCGAAATTTATATTATATTATATATTTAAATATTTGTTTATGTACGATTCTATGGATGTTAATGTACTCATTAAAACTGGCATATAAATCTACAGAATATAGGAGTCATAAATTTATTTAAAATAGATTTCAGTACACACTCAAATTCTGACTTCAGAACTCCAGTTTTCTTAATCCTTCTATTTTTAGCGATTATGATATAGGATGAATTTTTTTGGAATTATAAATACTACAACATATTTCAGAACGAAGCAAATTGACTAGGTCAGTTTTTCCCTATACGTTATATTGGATTCTAAATATTTGTTCCGTTTTATATGCTTATCAAATGATGATAATATCATTTTTCGTTTTTCTATATGTTGACCATCCTAAACTAACTTAAATATCCCGAAAGAGTGATGACAGTAATGTTCAGTGTTTGACTAATCTCACCCGTTATCAATTGACAGTCGTTATCAATCATTTTCCTCATCTTATCTACTATTGTAGTAACAGGATACCTAACACGACGCGAGATGCACCTATATTACCTAAATTTCCATCTCTAAATATTCAAAACTATTTTCTAAATATATTGAATCGCCTACTGTACTTACTTCTTACACCGCACTTTGCGGTTTCTTGTGTTTGCAATGCGTTTTTACCTTTTTGATAATAAAACGAGCATACGACAGAAATGTTCTTTATTTTCTGAAACGATTAACATATAAAAAGCCCTAGAAATTTGCACTAAAATGATCACCAAAATATAATCTTTAAAATGATAATATTTGAATACATCAGATTGGCAATAGATCGGAAAACGATGTTAATGTCACCGAGCAAAGAGACGAATATGACAGCCCAATATTATGCAAGATCTTTTCCAAATTTTTAAACTTCTAAACTAATAAGTCTCCAAACTTCTCAATCTTCAGATTTTTAGATTCCCCGCTTAAAACTTCCTGAACTTGCTTGTTTTATTTTTAAAATACGAATGTTTTAATTTGAAGTAAAATTGTTGAAACAAAAAATCGATTAGCTTTTGTCATATGTATGTAAATTTTACCAATAATTAAATAAAAAGCATTAGGTCTGCAGAAGTGTATCACTTGAGAAAAGGCGCAATTTATTAGTATCATATTTATCATGCACATATTTGATACTACTTAAGTGATTAATACATGATTTAATCAGTTGCATAAAGTTTGTAAAACTGGTAATGCACTTCGAGAACGTATTTTAAAATAAGCTAAGTATCATGCAACGAGCACAAAGCGTCATACAAATCGTCACCTTAGAAGCCACGGTCAAAAACATTAGTATTATTATTATTTAATTAGTATTACTGTTAAAATTCATGCAATTTAATTTAATAAAGAGACTGGACTCTCTAACAAAAAGTGATCAAGTTATTAAAATTTTAAAAACTTAGTTTACAGAAAAAATGTATTTTAAATTACAAACCGATTTATTGTAATCGCCACCATACTAAGCAAAGATACTGCCACGTTCCCGTAGAAGAACAGCGGAAATATTTTGCATAGAGTTTCACCAAGCACCCACGCCTCGTTTAAATATCTGCTCGCAGTCAGTGGCATGTTTACTGCAGAGAAGATCAGGTCTGAGATGCTGAGACTTATAACGAATGCGGTCGTAGCATGTCGTCTTAGTCTTGTGTATTTTAACAGCGCGATCACTGTTACCAAATTACCTGCAATTCAGAAAAATATCAGTTATAAATGATGCTTTGTAGATTATTAACTCTTTGCACTGTATTTTTGCTGTTGGTAAGTAGCAAATCCTATACTTTCTAGTTGAACAGTTTGATGTATTTTTTGAAATTATTGCTCTTCTATTATTAATTTTCGTTATTGTTTGTTTCACTACGTGCACACATCACATGTACGAGGGGGTACCCAAAAGAAACCGAACTTATTTTTTTTTTAACTTATTTATTGAAATTTTAAGCACAAACCTTCAATCCCCTTCAAAGTACTCTCTACTTGCACTAATACACTCGTTTTATCTTTTATTCCATGTTTCAAAATATTGTTTAAATTCATTTTTTGTGATGCTTGATAGTGCCTCCATCGTCTTTTTCTTCGTCTCAGCAACATCAGCAAAACGCTTTCCTTTCATGTCCCTTTTCGTTCGAGGAAACAAAAAAAAGGCTCACAAGGCAAGGTTGGTTAAGTTTGGGGGTGAGGAATAGGGGTCATACCATTTTTGGTCAAGAATTGTCAGAGATATGAAGGGAAAGCTTCTTGGAGGCGCTATCAAGCATCGCAAACAATGAATTTAAAGAATATTTTGAAAAATGGAACATAATATTAGACGAGTGTATTAGTGCAAGTAGAGTACTTTGAGGGGGATTGAAGGTTTGTGCTTAAAATTTCAATAAATAAGTTAAAAAAAAATAAGTTCGGTTTCTCTTTTGTTACCCCACGTATAACAGTATAAATTCAGTCAAGAAATATTTATGCAAAATTGTTGTATTAAACCGAATGGTGATTGTGAATCACATTTCAAGTACAAAGGGTTAAATTTTAATACAACTTAGTACAAACTGATTATTAAGAATTCATCTAAAAATTAAATTGGTACTATGTGGTTTTTGGTTGAGCGTATTTTGAATATTGTCCCATCGTCAACAACCCGACCTTTTCGATAAATCGCGATTGTCTTAATAACAATGCCCGGTCGGTTCAAACTGTGAATTCGAAAATCTGAGCAACATGATTAGACAGAGGGGCAACGGGAGACACCGCAAGCAAATACACAGTATGTCCGAAAAGTAACTTTTTAAATAAAAAAAAATGTATTAGATATTTTGCCAAAATTAATTTTTTTTATTCAAAATATATCCCTTCCGCATCAATACACCGCTGGGCACACTCAGGCAATGTTAACATAGATTTTTTTATGTCGTTTTGCGGAATCGCTTCAATCACCCTTGTCACAGCTGCTTGGACCTGTCTAACAATGTCATAAAACGTTCCTTTCATGGCTAATTTCAATTTTGGAAGAAGGAAGTAATCGCATGGAGATAAGTCAGGCGAATATGGAGGATGTTGGAGCACACAGACTTGTTTTTTCGCCAAAAATTCACGAACTGCGACAGTTCTGTGACATGGTGCATTATCATGCAACAGAAATCAACTCCCTGGCGCTCGATATTCGGACCTCACACGAACAATTCTTTTCCACAAACGTTCCATAACACCCAGATAATATTCGCCATTAACATTTTGTCCCTGTGGAACGAATTCCCGAAGTATAATACCTTTAGAATCGTTTAGAATTTAGAAAAACCCAAAACCTGGCTTTGGGTCGTCTTCCAAAGTATCACGACCATCCTGGAATCGTTTATACCACTCGAACACACGTGTCCGGGATAAACAATCGTCGCCATAAACATTTTTCATTAATTCAAATGTTTCTGTAAAAGTTTTACCGAGCTTTACCGAGCAGAATTTAATATTCGCTCTTTGCTCCATCGTGATTTTGTGATACGGTGACGAAAGGTTCTGTCGCTTTAAACACTATAAGTTTACAATTCGTTGCTCGATTCCAATAACGATTGGTTTGTTTTGTAGGGGAGGAATACTGTTTTCAAATAGCATATTATTTTTATAGATGTCGCTAATAGTGTTCCTTAAATTTAAAAAGTTCCGTTACTTTTCAGACATACTGTGTAGATCATAAGTAGATGAGATTCCGCGGTACCAGTTTTCTTGTCCCGGTGCAGTCAAACATGACAGAGTAGAGCGGCTTACACTGATTAAAGTTATTTAAAGGTCCGAACTGAATTCAGATTTCTGCATTTGTAGAATAAAGCTTCGACATCTTATATACAATTCATCTAACCCATTGAACACCTTCGTCCTCCACTGAACGTAGAGGAAGTGGAAGTGGGCTCATTTTAAAGCTTAGAACCCGAGGAAGGACAGAGAAGAACTTATAAAGAAAATGACCTTCTAACCAACCAGATGATGAGATCACAAAATATCTGAAATTAGCGAAACGCCCGTCCAAGGACAGGCACAAACTGAGGCCGTCTAATACCTTCCTATCTGTAGATACTCAACCGACACTTTATCAACCGCAGTTCAACAGTCAATGTGGGCAGAGGTAATGACGTAAAAGACCGTGAAAATTCAACCAATCGGCGCTAGGTACGGTGACGTCTGTTAAGAAGAAATCAATCTTTATAAAAGGTTTATCACCCTATCTACCGTCGGTTTGTTGGATTTTCATGTTTCTTTACGTCATTCCTTCCCCCACACTCACTATTCAACTGCGGTTAATGCAGTTTCGGTTAAGTATCTACAGATAAGAAGGAATGAGCCTGAACTTGTACGCATCCTTGGACAGGCGTTTTCACTAATATTCAATAAAGTTAATTTTGAAAGAATACGCATTTTATTTAATTTTAGCAAAGAAAATTAACGCTTCTGAACGGGACACTACAACTCCTTAACTTACAAGTTTTTCGGCAGTTGCGTCAGTTAGAGCTACTTAATTATCATTGGAATGTTGCAAAGTTAGATATATTTTGGATTTATCGATCTTCAATTGTACAAATTACATTTGGTATGCAAATATGATTTAGATTTGTCAAATTTGAACTGTAACATGCGTCACGAGTCTGACTCGATGTTATAAGATAGGGGTTAATAGTAACGGACGAGTTTAATCCCGAATACAAATAAAGTTTTAAAAAGAATACGTCCGTTACTAATTTGAATATTTGCTTTTTCTAACGTATTTTTATCTTCTAATTAAAATTTAAAATAATATTACAACATACGTTCAATATCAGTTTTAAACAAAGTTGTATTAATAATCTCCTGTCAAATATAATAATAAATATGAAATCACAAGAATCGCAGATTCCATGAAATATATCTCCATTAACGTGTCAAAGCGTGATTTTTTTCTAACTCTTTGGAGAAAAATTCGTAATATTCCTGTTTCATAACTTTTATAAAATTTCGTAAATAATATAAGTAGATGTAATCAAAGATTCGACTCGGTAATTTGATATAAAAATGAGTTGTAGATGAAAAATGGGTTGAACTACGTATTTTGTATCATCAGTCTTGAGATGCAATATAAAAGTACATTAAAAAATTACGTGTTACATATTCACATCGTTTTACAAGTGAACAAAAATATCAGTGTTTAGGAGATCAATATCGTTACACGAATATACTATAAGGTCTCAAAATGTTAAAAGAGTGTTAGTTCAAGTATAAACGATTGGAAAATTAAATAAAACATGTAAATGATTACAGAAATTCCTAAAATTGTAAATAAAAGAATGAATATACAAAAATGAACCAGTATTTAAGAAGAATAAAATGAACCGCTTTATGTGACCACAGTTTCTCACAGAAATTAAGAAGTTTAAATGACCTTTAGATCTTCAAATTAGTCCCTTAATTCGAATTTAGGCACATACTTGAAGATAGAGTGGTTACTGCTCTCTTCATATACTAAATCTCTATGGAGTGTTCTTTAAATAAAATTCATATTTTACTTGATTTATATATAAATTTAGTTTTAACTCTGATCATAAATTAAAACTTCACAAATTTTTATTTACTAACAAGTGATTTGATAATAAATCTATAACTTCACTAGGATAATAGTTTCTTTCAATGTTTGTACTATTATAATTATAATTAAGCTTTTGAAGAGATTTAGATCCTTCTAAATATTATATTACAAATTTTATTATACATTTAACACACTGTTAGAATAGCAATTCCTATATTTAAATATTATGGGGAAGCAAAAAAAGAAAAGGGTTCATTGCAAGAGAAGGTGTTTGAATGAATAATGAAATAATGAAATGAAAAATAAAACGTATTTTGGTATAAAGTTGAAAATTAAAAATTTATTAATACGTTAACCTGTAGACAGCGAAATTTTCATAGTTGCAGTATAAATATATAATAATTATTTATTAAATTTATTATTTAACTTCTCATTTGTTTATTTTCCTTTATGTGATACAGTATATTTTTAGATTAAGTTAGTTTATTCGAAATATGCTAAAAAGGAAATTAGTAAATAAGAAGAAACCGATAAAAATAACTGCTTTTATAAAAATGTAGGACTTTCTAACAGAGTGAACCTACCCTAAAAATAGAAAGATTACACCACATGATTAATAACTTTATTCGATTAGGTGACTTGTGTAAAAAGAATTTCATCCCAGAGACGAAAATAAGAAACTGAGGCGAAAAGATACATCGTTAATTTTCCGAGCTGCAACAAATAATTATGTAACAGCGAGTCAAATATAAGCAGATTTAAATTTCTCTGTTAAAAAAAATATATACAACAAATTTTGCGAAGTACTTTGTAAGGACGGCAAATGTCTTGAAACCGTCTTTGATGCATCACGATAAAGAAGCAAAGCTCGTGTTCACACAAAATCACATGACTTGGAGCGAAGAACGGAAGTACGTAATCCTTTCAGAGGAAAAACAGTTTAATCTAAACGGATAAAATGGTGTTAAGTTCTATTAACAGCATTTGACATAAAATGAAGATGTTGTTATTAGTTGAAATTTTAGCGTTGACAACGTAATGATTCTACATGCAAAAATAAACTGAAGGTCAAAAATAAAATTTACATTTAAAGTCTCATTTTTGGAAACATTGATTTACGAACATCTGGTGAACACACGTATATTTGATTATTATCCTGAAGTTGTTTGAATTCCAGGGGAATACATATTACGGTTATTAATGTGTTGTCCTTTTGCTTTTTTATCATGAAAGAAACTGCATTCTTTTTACGTTAGTCGATTCTTGCGAACATTTTATATGAAAACAGTATTGTAAAACAAAAAAGGTCAAGACCAGTGAATGTTCCAGTCCCGAGGATACATTTCCATCGAAGCAGGATTATTTTTAAACAATAAGTGAGATTTAAATTATTTCTACATGCTTTGTGAATTCAAAGTAGACAGGTGTTAATACATTTGTTAATTGTTAGATTTAAAATCTTTTCTGATAAATAGAGAAAGTTGTTTTTCTTTCAAAATACGCGAATTTGTTGTTTTGCAACTTTGTAACAAGCACAATTTTCGGTACTTTATTCCTCATTCCTTTCGAATAACGAATACAAGTATAAATTCGATTTACTTGGTTTAAGTTAATAACAAATAATTAGTTTATCCTCTATCAAACAAATACAGAAATACTGCAGTGCTCGAATATTAATGTAACTGTATAAATTTTATAAGTATGAGAATACGAGTGTAAATAACTGTATAATGTGTGCCCTTTACTCAGTACTGTTCAAATGATGTATTGCAACGGATGTAAGGATAAAAACTTCGCCTTCTGTGAGATGTGCGAAGACCAAGGTTATACGCAAAACATTGAGCAAACATGGAGAGATGCCAGACCTAGCATACCGTATTACACAAGATCCATGGAACATATGTATACAATCATCATCGAAATTTTATTTAAACGAAAATTTTTGATCCGTACTGATAGAATGCATGCCATTATTGAAGGTATGCTACACGTAAAATTTCCAAATACTGCAGAAAATATTGTAATTTAAAGTAGACTCTTTTTGTGCCATCAATTATGTAAACAAAGTATTATTTTCATCTCTTCGATGCTAAGGTAATAGCATCAGTAGTTGACCAGTTAAAAGAGATCTACGTAAACAATGGTAATCACTTAACCTACATTAAATATGATGGAATACAACAGATGCCTCGGAACATTTTTGAAGCCTTCTAGATTGTGTAATAAGACCACTTTTTAAAAAGATGTAAGTTATACAAATTTGAAAAGTATATTTAAAAATTCGGTAAATGCTTCACAAGTTGAGCACTTTTAATATTAAAGAAATAATAATTGACCCTTTGTTCGTTAGCAGTTAACCTCTTATACGAAAAGAAATATATTTCATTCACGACATGTTCACAACATATGAACTTTTTTACCTACATCGTACAGCCATGCTTAAAAAAAAACGTCGAGGAACTAGAAATACAGTAGCATATTACTTATATTAATGAATTTAGATGTTCGTTATTAATAAGAATATTTCGCTTTACATGTAATTGTATTAAAATTTAGTTGGGACAGACTAAGTTTAGGCAGAAAAATCCTGACTTCCATACAACGTGAGGTCATATAAGTCAAGATTCAAAATTATTGAAATCTATCGTTATGACGTAAAGGTACCAGTAGTAGATCATGTACTAGTACAGGAGTCGGCAACCTTTCTGGAGTTAAGAGCCATTTTTTTCCCGATGTGATAAATTATTTTTCTAAAAAGCCAAATATAAGTACGTACATCGGTAATATGTATTAGAAGAAATAATATAACCATTATCTGCTGTGAAACATGTATTGATTGTGAAATCAAAACATTCTATTTTGTGTAGTAAGAGAACAAGTAAGTAAATACGTACTAAACAAATTTCGAAAAACGCAGAACGATCATAATTTTTATCAAACAAATTTTAAAAGTTATACCACAAATCTTATCGTACAAGGTTAATATATGGGGTACAAAATTTTTGTTAAAAATAATTAGTAAAAATGATTAAGAACTTTTACAATTTTTTCGAGATACAAATAACGATTATAAGTGATACAAAATTTTTCGGTTACTAACAACCGTTATCGATGACCGGAACTTCTTGTGGTTAACCATTATCGATAACCAGAATTTTATGTTGGTTATTGATAACTGTTATCGTTGTCGAAAAATTGTTGCGGTTACCGCTAGGTTATCGTTGGCACAAATTTGTGCTGATCATAAAATAGAAAATAGAAATACGTTATAATATCACAGCGTGAAATTTAGTTAATATATGCACTTATCAATCAATATATGTATTTACATACGATTTCAACAGAGGTTTAAGTCGAATATGAAAATATATACTACTCCTAATAATGTATTCATTTAGTACATAATGCATGCATTTCCTACAGTGCGTTAGTAAAAGCATAATTTCAAAATTGCAATTTTTAAAAATATACAAATATTTAAAGAATAGAAATGGTAACTGAAAGCTAAACATTTTAATTGATAATATATGTAGTGACAATCAGTAATGTAAAGTAAATTATATATTTAAAACATACATTCTTTTAAAAGAATGGGTTAGGTTATATTTTTATTTATTTAATAAATTTAATAACTTTATAAATAAATTTATAACTTTAATAAATTTAAAGGCATATTGGTTATCGATAATCAAAATGAAGTTCTGATCTTACAATAGTTGCTGGCAGTTAAAAATGTTTCGGTTACCGATAATGATTATTGGAAATAAAACCAACTTTGTAACCAAAAACAATTCCGGAAAGGGTCTAGCCGAATAAGGTAATCAAATGTGACCTTGAGTCAAATGAAACACCCAATACGTCAATCGATAGCACATCTAAACAAAACATCTCACACCAAGTTTCAACCCTCTATTTCATACGTGGGGGTAGTAAAAGGGAAAAAACGAAATTTCGGTTTTTGGCCTGTTTTGCCTATTTAATTTCGTACAAAAAATCTGAAAAAATTCTATAATATGCGCTATGTGGACCTCAATGTTTCAGAATTTTTTCAGAATTTTTGTGCGAAATTAAATAGGCAAAATAGGCCAAAAACCGAAATTCGTTTTTTTCCTTTTACTACCCCCACGATAGGGGGTTGAAACTTGGTGTGAGATATTTTTTTTTGGATATGCTACCAACTGACGTATTGGGTGTTTTATTTGACTCAAGGTCACATTTGACTACCTTATTTAGGTAGACCCTTTATATTGGTTATTAGTAATTAAACAGTTTTTAATCGCTTATAATAATTATTTATAATTATGAAGTTTCGACCATATATGTATACTGGTTATTGCTAACTTAATAATTTTTAATTATTTTTAATAGTTGTTCATGACCAAACTTTTGTATCGAAAATATTATCTGTTATGGTATAACCTTTAACATTTATGCTTTCTGACAAAAAGATTGCTGATCCGACAAATTATTAAGTTTTTGAGATATGCTATCTTTTTACAATATTACGAACTTTACTTCGCCTTCAATCATATTGTCTATTTCATCTTCTATACGTCTATTTATATTAGTCAAAATATCATCATAGTTATGTATAGCAATCATGAATACATTTCGATATCATCGATATCGGTTTGCGAATTTGAATCTAGTATCGACACATATCAAAAACAGAAGTATAAAAAAGATCGATATTCTTTTTATATTTACGTACAAAAATGTATCGATAACTTTTTGATACCTACTTAAAGATACTGATACCAGTTTAATAACAACCGAAAATACCTGTTTGATGTCTACAAAAAGTATGGAATGCCTGTTCCAATACTCATACTTGCATATCAATACCTATTTGATACCAGTAGGCCAAATGAGTAGTAGTAATGAATAATGAACGACTGATGTATCCATTAAACAGATCAGACTATAATTTACAAATTACAAACCACAAATCTTTATATAAAACGGCTGCTTAGCCGTTTCCAGCCGGCAATTATGTGAGAAGATGGCAAGGTGCACACCTACACATATGGTATCAAAATGTTTGTCTATGGCCACCGGTGTGCATTTTCGTATTATTTTTTTTATGTCCACTATCACTGATGAAGAAGGTGATGTCAAAGATGACATACTATGTTAAAAAAGAAACTTAAAATATATTAGAAATTATCGTTTTTTTTTACCATTATACCCTAATACTTTTTTATTCAGAATATTTCAGAGAATCGATTTATCTCAGAAAAACTATATAGTTCCATTTAAAAAATGATGGGTCATTTTCGTTCCTCCAAAAATATTGCAAATGTAAAAAAAGTGCACACACTATTATATCGGCAATAAAGAACAGTAAAACTTTTTTCTCTTCCGTTTTGTTAAGACACTTATTATTAACGAGACCCACGTTTATTAGTAATAACGATAACAAAAACAGTAAAAAAAACAAAAAACAATAAACTCACTTTACTCGCGTAGCGAGTGTACACTGCTAGTTATAATTAAAATTATTTATTGCCAATTATAATAAT
Source organism: Megachile lagopoda (assembly GCA_036983795.1). Classification (NCBI taxonomy): domain Eukaryota; kingdom Metazoa; phylum Arthropoda; class Insecta; order Hymenoptera; family Megachilidae; genus Megachile; species Megachile lagopoda. The sequence goes on from CM072786.1 coordinate 1,036,388, forward strand.
GTAACTATATATCAATTATAACAACTATCTGTTATTGGTATATTATGAATGGTAAGAAATAACAAGTAATAGTAATAGTTTATAAATTGTTATTTATAACTATAACTTCGATCTGCGAATATGGAACATGTATTGATATTTTCGTGTGGGTATTAAATAAGTATTGATATTTTCGTTACGTATTAAACTAGTATCGAACCTTATTGATACTTATTACTATCGATACTGCACTTGACTTTTTATTGATTGAAGGGAAATTAGTGTCGATAAGTGATACTAAAGTTTTAATACATATTGATACTTTGTACTGAGTATTTTCATGGCGAATTGAGTTGAATAAATAGTATTGGTACTGATCCCATCACTAGTTAAGAACACTCTCGTGAAGAACACTCTCTTTATATTATAATTTCATATGATTAATCAAAACATATTTTATGGTACAAAGAACATATTTTATTCACTAAATATGTCCAGTACGTATTTAGACTACTAATTTTTAGTAATCTAAAAACTCTTAATATACTTAGTTAATAACGTATTGATCTAACATTACTAGTTATTATTTTCTATCATATATTACGATAAGATTTTCAAGTCTGATTTTCTCGAAAATAAGAATTCATTTGAGAAGATGTTATTTTGTATTTCTGATTTGTCTCCGTGTGTCGTGTTCTGATATACTTTGTATAATTCAAGCAAGGACAATTTAATTTTGTTCTCAAATCAATTTAATTTAAAATCAGTTTAATTTTGCTTGTACATTTCATTTTTGACAATATTTCAGTAGCTAAATTAGCGATTAAACATATCGGAATGGTATTAACTAATATAAAATTTTACCTGCAACTCCAACGATGCTAAAAATTATCGCACAAACAGCGGCTGCGATAGTAACTGGACGTGGAAAGTACTTCAGACTTTCATCTTCCGCAGCGAGGCTGAAAATTGTGCCATTCGTTACAACATCGTCCATTTTTTGTTGTAGTTATGTGCTCCTCGGTCGTAATATGTTTTCAAGAAGTAAATTGCAGCAAACAGTATCAGCTACGCTTTAAAGAAAGAAAAATAAGGTCGTTAAAATCATCTAAATTAATTGGAAACAATTTTTAATACTTATAAAAAACATCTAAATTATTATTCATAAATTATTTGTATGATACTTATGTAAAATAGGATTACACTTTAATATACAGTCTAAATCGATATTCTAGTAATTTCATCTACACATATAACTCCTTGTCTTTAGTTTCAAAGACGTCATTTTTGCTTCGATAACAGTCGAATGTTTCAGTCGAATAATTTACACTTCTTGATATAATGGCTGAAATATCCTTAATTTATAATAATAATGTACTATAAATTTTAATATGAATTGCAATCTTTATTTTTTTTATTCACAAAGAGTGAAAATACATGACAAGTTTAGTCTGTGACACTATGTTATCATTAATGTCATTTTTACATTGAAAATTATCATTTTTACTTTTCTTATTATTAAGCCAGGAGATCCTAATTTTGCAGTAAAAATCTTATTATTTGTACTAAAAATTTTAGTATGCACATTACGTTTTATAAATCATTCAGGGCAACATTACAACACTGCTATGTGGAAAATCTTTAAATGATACAATACGTGATATTAACGCTAAACTAATCGGTCTCTAATGCAGCCTTAATTTGAAATTAAAAATGAAGTTGGGAAATAAATAAACAAACGACTTAACATAAATTAATACACACATTAATTCTGTATTATTAATTTTGATGAAAATCAACACAGATTTCGAGAAATGCACTTTAACAAATTATGTGAATTATAATCAGAAACTCGTGAATCGGTTATTTATCCGGTATGGTAGTTTCAGAGTTAGAAAGTACTTTCGTGTATATCGCTGAACCTAAAAGTAAGTAACAGCTATATGTATACATGTATCTATATCAAAGTGTAGATATAATAAGAGGCAACATTCTGATAAAGAAGCTACTTTTAGAGAGAGGCGATATGATATAATCAAATTAAATGCCTGTGCAGAGATCGAGCGTGGTGGGTATACGCTTTCGACATGATGCGCGATGCTCCGAAAAGTGAAAATTTATGGCACTTTTTGCTAAGGCAGTTTCTTGTCTTTCGTCATTTAAATGATGTAGCTTGTCCTAGTTGCGTGAGATATTCTGTACTGACATTTGTAACACTTATTGTAAGTAAATTTGTATTACATGTATACGGTACCGATCAAATCAATACGAACACAGTTGTTCTCCATTTTGTTTCGTATTATAACGATGGTAATAAATATTTACCACGTCTAAACTGGATTGTTTATTATTAATACAAAGCTGACAATATTTATGTGGACAAAAGTATTCAGTTACTACATTTATACAAGGTGTTCCATTTAAGTTGACATTGTAAACAATTTCGAAGACGTTTGATTTAAGAAAAACAAACTGACACATGTCCTTTAGAATTTCGAGTAGGCATTCTACATATACTAATTTTTTAATACATGGGCGTTTTCGCGGTTATGTCAAGGTCATCTTGTCTTTTTTTATCATAAACTCATATTTTTTATTTCGGAATCATATTCTACGTGAAAAAATGTACGATTTTTGTATGAGACATTTTGTTGTAAGTTCAATATTGCATCTGGCTAGGCTTACATCTTCAAATATCATTAGTACCTTGAAGTAACCTTGAAAATGCCCATGCATTAAAAAGTTAGTAATGCCATTTGACTCCCCATTTGAAATAGTAAAGAGCACGTGTCAGTTTGATTTTCTTAAATCACTCGTCTTCGAGATTTTTTACAATACCAACTTAAATGGGAGATGCTGTATACATAATTTTATAGGATTAAATTCAGCAAAATATATAAAGGAAGAAATTATAAACGCTTCTAATGATTAAGAATCCTAAGCAGTGTGACACTGACATTCTGAAACGAATGTATATAGCAGTAAAAAGTAATTTCAAAGACAGATGAAAATTGAAAGTTAAAAAAATTAAAGGACAATTTTAGGACAATCTTTTTTTCTTTTTTTAGGACAGTATGAAAATTCGCGCAATTCAGTTTAAACATAAGTATATCTATAGTACAATGTTCCTTGACAATCTTTGATTTAGATCAGTTTATGGGTTACTTGGTTTAGACAATAGTATAATATTAATTTTAAAAGAAGCCAAGAAAGTCTGACTTCAAATCCCTTATAAGTATTTGAATTGGTTAGCTGCCAATTGATTTAATGTATTTTCCAGTGCCTGTATGTAAAATTGTTTGAATTTAACGGAGTGTAGTAAATTTCACCACAAAAATATAAAAGATTTAATGTCCGTCACCAAAATAAAAAAAATAAAACATGGAGAAGAAAAAATTATGGTATGGAGGTGCATTAAAAATATAATCTTAAACCTTTAGAACAAAGAAAAGGTATCGTGAAAACTGTACACCAATATCTATTACAAACTCATACTTTAGTACATATAATACACACGATAAACAATAATTAGATGTATGAACACAACGATAACTCAAAACATATCTCCAATGAGATCAAAATATTAAATGATTTTGTTGTTTTGTATTAAATCATGACAATGGTTATTTATTTGACAGTTTATTTAATATTTAGATAGTTTGTGAATACTTCTGTCGCTCATACTTCAAGTTGAAATTCATTAATCTTGCTCTTTTAGTTAAATTTATTTATCGAGTTTCTTGCTCTCTTATTTTAGTTTAGTTGCTCTTTTAGTTCGATTTAGCTTTAAGTTATTCAATTGTCCAAATATGTCGAAAAAAATTATTTTTCGTAATATATCTGTCCAGTACCATATATTTATATTATTTATAATACAGTCAGCGAAATTTTCATAGTTTCACGTAGCATTCATTTGAAATTTCGGATAATTTGTGAAAAGTTAACAAACATTATTTATTGCATAGAATATTTATTTATATCAAAAATTAATTTGAAAAATATGCAATTAAAGAAAGTGATATACGAAATCTCTATAGTGTGACTTTATGTATATACAGTCGTTCACAAAAATATTGGAACATCAATGTAGTTTTGTTTTCCAAGTCTTATTCTCTAAGTAAATATAAGCTACAGAAATATATTCTACATACTTCGAAATTACGATTTAACGTCTAAAGATAATTGAATTCTGATATATGAATTAGCTGTTGCTAATAATATTTCACTACCAAGGCATGACAAAATTCTAAACTTGCTACAAATGAAAGGTTCAGCTGTTATTTGAAAAGACATCCTTCATTCTCCTCAAAAACCAGACTAGTTCATGTCGTGTGACAAAATTCGATAAAACCAATGTGGAATTCTTTTTTACAAATTTGAAGATCATTATAGAAAGGTATGGATTTACTAACAACGACGTATGGAATACGAATGAAATTGGTGAATGAAATGAGCAGAACAACATTAAAAGAAAGGGGAATCACAGTAACAGTGATTATTACGATAAATGTGATAAGAAATTCAGTGCCCACTGTGTTTATTTTTCCAACGATGCTCTGTGAAGGTCATTTTGATACAGAGGGAGGTGGATAACTGGTCTATCATTTTTGCAATGTATTAAACATTTTCATAATCATGTAAAATCTTCAATAGTACTTAATTTTTGTAAAGACAATGGCATCATTTTATTATCATTCTCGCGTCACACCATACATCAACTGCAGTCTCTAGATAAATCAGTGTATCGACCTTTCAAAAAACATTGTTTTGTTACAGTCGATAACCGGATCACTAATAATCCCAGAGAAATATTTTCTACTTACAATATTCTTAAAATATATTTTTTGCCATATTAACACACAGAAATATTTTCAAACTATGGGAGTTATACCGTTTAATCCTTGTATATGTATTGAAGAAAATTATTTATCTAATAAATAATCTTCTTCAACAACTGATCACTCTTTTATCAAAGAAAAACCTTACACTAGTGAAAGTTCAAATATTAGAATTTTAAAAACTAAGCAAGAATATGTAATAAAAAATCAAATTGAAGAGACTTCTCTTATTAGTTCTGAAAATCCTAATACTATAACTACAGAAATGTTGAGGCCCTATGTTAAAGTTAACGAAAGTAAAAAAATTAAGAGACAACAAGCGATTGTCTTCAATGATCCTTACTGAGTCACCAGTAAAAGAAAGAAGTAGAAAATGAAACAAAAGCAAGGTATAATAAAGAATGTATAAAAATAGTGCAGGGAAGGAATTACGTAAGTCTTTAATGAGAAATGATGAAGAAATGAAGACTACAGATAACAATAAGAAAAATATAAATAAAAGACCAGTTAAAAAATGAGAATGTCTTATTTTCTATTGAATTATATATCTTCAATATGTATTGAACCATTTTTAAGGTCTGAGCAAGGTGATCAATGGATTTAGTACATTTCATGTATGAAGTGGACTCATATAAAAATGTGGCAAAAATATCTAATTGTATATTTATTAATTGTTACACGAAGTTACAATGTGATTCTTTCTTTATTATTCACTCTGTATTGTTTTTAGAATATAAATAAACATTTATTTCATATTTATTACATTTATGTTTATTACATAACTAGTGTAACTAAAATAATATATTTCGAGTAGTAAAAATAATTAAGAACAGTAACAAGAAAATATTTTATACATGTGTATCAGCATGACCAAGAAGAGTGTCAACTTGTCTCGTTGTCGGTCAATTTGATAAATGTTACATCTATCAAATAAACGTTTCATAACTTATTTTGTATGTACTTTCCTGAACGATTTGCTTACAACATATGAACAAGAAAGTTCAAAGAATATTTTAGCATACTCGGTTTTACATAATTCGAATAACAATTGCAGAAATAAAAAACAAAGATATATCAACTTGCCCCGTTCTCCCTGACCTGCATTAATAATTCTTCAATATATTACGGGTTATTAATTTTTTATCATTTCTTATAAACGGTTTAGCATGGTATGAATTATTTTCTTTCAAAAAATTTCTGTTGATTTTGTATCATACTTTCGTTATCCGGCTTTTTAGCTCCACTTTGTTGATTACAGAAAGAGGACTATTATAGAGAGGACTACGGTACTTTTATATAATTATAAAGTAAATATACTTGTATATTTCAAGCTTTATATTTGGGATCATTCCAATAAAAATAAAAATTTTTCCCAGTACTTAATTAGCCATTTTTATCTGAAATTTTATCAATGAATACAATTTCACCTACATAAAAGCTAAATATACGATATATGTATATTATTAGCGACCCACTACTGTACTTCACTACTGGATTCAAGTGTTTAGGAGTCAACTATTTTTTCATCTTTCGCCAAACTCTCATTCTTTCATCACGGTCATAAACATTAAATTGACTTATATTTGTAAAATTCGTAGTATTTCATCTCTCAGTTTTTTTTTAATATAAAATCTTTCGCATTTTTCCCTTTTATATTGTTAACATATCATTTCTTCTTAGATATCACATAACAACTTTAACTTTAAATATTTCTCATACATTTTATGTACTAATTATAGTTTTAAGTTTTTTATACAATTTAGTTGCGAATTTTAGGACATTCATGCTAGAATACTTTTTTAATTTTTCTTATCATTATTCGTATTGTATTTAATGATATCCATCCGTACAAAATTGTGTTTACAAATATACTTCTAAGCCACCCTCGTAATTCGTAAGAACTAAAAATGTCTTATAATTTTAAACTTTTTAAAATTTGAGGCAAAATTTAATACCAACATAGATCATGCAACGACAACAAATAATGAAGAAGAGGTAAGTACTCAGATAACACTGTACAACAGCCAACTGATTTCGTAAGCATCACTATGAAATTCTTATAGACTTTTGCGAGCTGAATACGAATCTGAAATCCGTTTTTCTCTAGGACGTACAGTTTTTGAGAAAATTAATGTTAAAAAAAATTGCAAATTTTCAACTTTGGAAATTTTTTGTGCTTTTACCATTGCAGCTATTCAGTGGCTTTTTACACGAGAAAAATCTGTGAACTTTCCCGAATAAAACGACATAAATTGTTATTACATTGTAAACATTTAAATATGTTTAAATAATGGTCAAAGTAAGAAAGACACCAAAAACGCACCAATTTTTGCTGATATTTGTCAATTTATTTAAAAAACTATGGGTCTAGGCGAAAATCTGACCATCATACGCGATAGAGCAGACATTTCTGCTGAAGAAACCATCAAGCGCAGTTACAAAATCACTTTCGTTTTCTTTTTATAAAAAAAATAGTTCGGCAAAACACGCGCCGCTGCCAGTGGTACTCCATGTTGGCGCGGCGCGGTAGTCGCCCTGCCTACTGTCTTGGTGTAACGGAATAATTGAACGGCGCAACGCGCCAACATGGAGTACCACTGGCAGCGGCGCGTGTTTTGCCGAACTATTTTTTTTATAAAAAGAAAACGAAAGTGATTTTGTAACTTCGCTTGATGGTTTCTTCAGCAGAAATGTCTGCTCTATCGCGTATGATGGTTAGATTTTCGCGTAGACCCATAGTTTTTTAAATAAATTGACAAACATCAGCAAAAATTGGTGCGTTTTTGGTGTCTTTCTTACTTTGACCATTATTTAAACATATTTAAATGTTTACAATGTAATAACAATTTATGTCGTTTTATTCGGGAAAGTTCACAGATTTTTCTCGTGTAAAAAACCACTGAATAGCTGCTATGGTAAAAGCACAAAAAATTTCCAAAGTTGAAAATTTGCAATTTTTTTTAACATTAATTTTCTCAAAAATTGTACGTCCTAGAGAAAAACGAATTTTATATTCATATTCAGCTCGCAAAAATCTATAAGAACTTCATAGTGGCGGTTACGAAATAAAAAAAAAAGTCAAAATTTGTTGTACAGTGTAATAGAAGAATAATATGAAATCGACATTTTTTTGGATCAGTCAACTCCTAACATGTCGAAACATTTAAGAGAAGTCTTTATATCTTAAATTAACAAAATGTCCCAACAATTTTGTAGCAAAATATACGTTGAAATTCCATTGTATAGAAATTCTATCCTTCCTATCTTACTATCTTCGGGACAAATTTCAAAGGCTAATTCTCAATAAATTAATGAAACAACTACTACTCTTCAATTTAGAAACATATTTTTTCCACTATTATACAAGAAGTTACCATTTTGTTAATGGTACCTATTAGAATTTAAAAACTAAACATGTAAATTAATGATGCATCGTGTTAAATTGGTTTTCTATTTCACAATAAAGTAAATGACTCTCGATTTACATGTGTATTTATATAGAATATTCAAAAATCATTGTGCAAGTAATTAGGTGATAATTCTACATACAGAGATACGAGCTTCAAAAAGAAGAATAACAATTTTTTCATGATCGGCTGCGTTTTTGAGGAAAATGGTTATTTCAACAACTTTTTAACTTATATAATAGTTAATGACTATTATAAATCGATAAATGTAAATATAAATAACAGTAAAAACGTTGTCGGCCATTATTCTCCTTAACATTGTTGATACATTAATGTACAAAGTGATTCATGCTACTGTAACAAGCATACTGTAACAAGCTACTGTATTGCTTTTAGTGGAAGTTAAAACTGAATGTCAATGGGAAAGATGAAAAGTTCAGAGTGAACTATATATTCACGATCACACTTTGTTCGTAAGTGCTATACTACAAGTGCATTTTGTAGTTGCATTTTTTGTTTAAATGAAAACCTTTTCGTTTTTGCGTATGTTGAACCCTCCTATTATTTCTCATAAAGAAATATACCTATTCCCCCATTTACATAGTACTTTATTTACAAGGTTTTTAAAATATCGGATTTTAAAAGAAAACTTCATATAAACGAACATTTTAACAATACTAATGCAAGAATGGAACTTTTATATTATTGATTTTTTGGTCATAAAACTTTTTCTGATTTGTTTTTCTTTATGAAACAATAGATTTTCGACATTTTTTTCATTAAAATGAGACGAAACACGATTTCATTTGGACTGTATTTATGTACTGCTTTAATTAGCGGTAATTTCGATTTGCACGGTTTTCTGACTAACCTGTCTTCAGTATAAATTGGGGGATAAGTTTATTACGTTACTACGTCGACAAAATTAACAGTTTATGAAATATTTTAATTTTAAGAATGACATATTTCCTACAAAAATTTGAAATATTTATTGAATTATTGATTCTGTTGACATTGCACGCTAATACTTTTTTATTCAAATCGATCTGGATTTGATCGATCTGCATAACAACAATTGTTGCAGTTCTTTTTTTTGAAAATATTTCCTTCTTCAGAACTTCTCCTTCATTTGTATTATTTATATTTTAATCGAAGTACATTTTTATATTTACAAGAAGCGATTGTTCAGAAAATTCGAAGTAAAATAGTGTTAGAGTATATTGTCGAAATCGTAAAAAATTCGTTAGATATTTCAAACTTTTCTGCAAAATATTTAACTCTTATAATTAACATATCCCTGAAATTGTTGACTTTCGACGAGATACTCTAATATCTTTATACACAAAATAGCGAAAGAATTGAATATTAGCAAAAGCAGGAAAGTTTTCAGTTAAAGAAATTGTGCAATTGCAAAATGCATATATATTATATTTATGGAAAAATTATATATATTTGACATATTCTTATATATCGGTATATTCTTTGTATCGTTCACCACTTTTCTTTAACATTTTTTTTTCAACCAAAAAAATATAGCTTGTTACAGTTGTGTGAATATACAAGTAATAATATAAAAAATAACATTAAAGAATAATAATAATAATAATATCGCAGTTTTAGCGATACTAATAATTACATTTATTAATTTATAAAAAGCATGTAGTTGTTGAATTAATTAAAGAAGTGTTGAAATTATCCTCTTCATTGTTGCAAACAAATTTCTTTACATATATTTTGAAGAATTTCCAAATTTTATTTTTTCAAAAACGAAGTTAAATAAGACAAATTTTTATTCTTCTGTTTGATTTACTTTCTAATATAGGTTCACGATCATTCGTTTATAGCACAATTTTTGAAACACCCTGTATATTTATAAAACGTTTGTAAATGTTACACGAAGCCTTCTTATCCCATCAGTCATTTCAATTCCCTTTTTCTGTTTCATCTTTTCGTATATTCACCACCAATCTCGTCGGTTCCCTTTGTAGCTCTCTTGAAATTTTCTTGCTCTTTCTTATGATGTTGAAAAAGCAAGATAAGAATCGTACATTCATCTCTCTTAAACAAAGAGCTTCCTCTTCCAGCTCTTCCGTGTTTGACAAACAGGCTTTTGATCTTTTTGCGGCGCAATCTCTTAGAATTATCAAATTTCAGCAAACTTTGATCTTCTCTCATTGAAAATAATTCATTTTCATTGTGTTATGGAAACAATAAAATGCCACTTTATCGTAAAAAGAATAAGCGTTTGTATGAATTGAATAGACTAAAGCGATTAATTTTCTGTATCATACTAACTTATGAGTTACAAAGTTGTTAGGAATTAATTATTCTATCAAGTACCTTTTTCCTTCCATTTATTTTCTTGCGTTCCAGTTACAATTGATATTAATTGTAATCCATAATGCTTTAGCCACGCTATTTCACTGCACAGCTTTGCACTTTTCCCTTTCCATTGACAATCAGCCGTCAAAGTCTCTACATTCACTTCGCATAATACCTTATCACGTATCACTCTAACTATAAAAACTCGCTCTTCGGTATTTTTCCATATGTGTACATTGCATTCATATGTTAATAACGTTTCACAAAATTTTGTATCATTTTTGTTGCAAAATGTTGATACCTCCTCTTAGTTTCTTATGTCCATTTCTCGACGTTTAATACTCTGTCACAAATAATTTCGAAATAAAATCATACTCATCTCACTATTTGTTCATCTTATATTTATAACAATTTATCTACACGTTTCTTTACGATTCTCCGACAAAGTGTAATAAAATTTTTTCTCAAAACTTGTCTATGTTATAACTGTTCCACTAATTGTAAGTACAGATCTCAGCACAGACAGCTACAATTACACAACCAGCGCAACTTGTACTGAGGGAATCTGTTGATCTGTAACTCCCCTTTTACGTCGACTCCACGGAGTCCGCTTATCTGGTACTGCTTCTTCTCCACTTGTCTCCTCTCCCGTTGTTTTTTTAACTTTTATTTGGTATTCAACCATGCTTGTAGCAGCGTTGGATCCATTTGAGCACCACTGTCAGCGAAGAATCGTGTAATTAATAAATCTCTTTGGGGATCATTGTTATATCGTGCAGCGTTGTTCAAGTGCAGTAGAATAAAGTGTTACTCATCGAAGTACGCTGTGAGAATTCTCGGCTCTTTGGGAACCTTGCGACAATCGTCCTAATGTACAAAACTATTGAACACAAAATGTTATTTCAAATATGCAATAACTCTGCTATTGAAGGTGTGTAAATTGCATCGAATGACAAGTGATCGATTCGAGTTTAATGTCATGATTTTCCAATAGATGACTATATTATTACATATAGTGAAATGTGCACAGCTCATGGTATATCTTACTTAAATATCTAACGTTCAAACTAAAGTTAATCATTATCATTTTCATCTAGAATAAATAAATTTTTAATTGAAAGTAGTTTATCGTAATAGGACTCAAATAGTAATATAATGCTACTATTTAAACTAATCGCGACGGCATTCCTATTAACCAAAAATTCGAAATAATAGTTACTCTTCACATTTTTATGAAAAGAGACATTGAGTAAAAAAACGTTCTTATTTAACCCGTAACAGTCGTACTGGGATATGAAACTTTCCCAGGCATATTTTAGCATCAATTTTAGCCACTTTGTATCCTGAAAATCTGAATAAATTTTTGAAACACATTTTTTTCTTCAAACTGTTATATCTCGAGAGTGCTCAGCTGAAATTTTAGCTCTTTATATGAAAATTAGAAAAAATTTAAAATTTTTCTGTGAAAAGCGACAATTTTTCAATTTTTGTCAAGTTCTTGAATTTTTTTTTATATTCAACGTTTAAATTTACTAAAATCAGCTGTAAAATATGTTAAAACAAATTTCAAAAATTATTTATAATTTTTTTTTTCAAGTTAAAATAATAATTTTAAATGTTCTAGTATGTCAGGTATGTTAGTCTGATGAAGTGTTTAAAATTAAATGCAAGCCAACTAAATTTCAAAAAAACATTTCAAACAATGACGATGATAAAATATTAGTTTTTAATTGTTTTAGTTTAATAATTGTTAGGTACGAATAAACTTTCTAGACCATTATCAATGTCATAAATTAATGTTAATCACAGTGAATCGTTATCAACGACAAGCATTTAATTTTGGTTACCATTAACCAATATAAATGACCGAAACTTTTATTGATTATCAGTAGCCGTTATCAAAAACTAGGATTTTATGTTGGTTACTGATAATCATTATCGGCGGCAAGAACTTTTTTTATTACAGTCTAATCAATATCGACAGGGATTTTGGGTAAATTCGACCATTATCAATTATTACTAACATCTGTATTACTAATTCTAACGTTTTGTCCGTTTATTCATTCAAATTGCTGGTACAACAAGAAAATAAATTAATAAATTGTATGAATGTAACTGTAACAGAGGCAAAAGTGACATAAATGTGCTCAGAAAGAAATATTTGTTATCAATATTAGTCGATAACCAAAAGAAATTTCACGCTATCGATAATGGTTATCAGTAACCAAAATGAAATTCTAGTCATCGATAATGGTTGTTAGCGACCAAAATACAATTTCGATCGTTTATGTTGGTTAATAGAATATCAAATTTTTAATATCGCTAACAGTCATTTGTGATCGAAATTAATTTCTGTCATCGGTAATGATTATTAGTATTAAAAAAATGTTACTTATTCATGAAAGCTATTTGTAACCAAAATGATTTAATTGATATCAATCGTTTATACTATAACTTTAAAAATTTGTCTTATGATTACTGTTACTAAATTTTTCTCAAATAATTCCACGCCTGCTTGACCTTTTGACTTAGTGTCGATACTATGGAATATTATTTCAAAATAAATTAAAATGCTGTTTTACTTAAATAGTCTCAGATCAAATTATTTGTGCGAACAAGTGAAAAAAGATTTTATGCTATAAATTAAGTGTGCATGTAATACAGACTGGCGAGCGACATTTATTTATATTTCTGGGAATATGTTCAAGAATTAGCAAACAATCTTAATATAAATAATAATTCCTTCAAACGCTGTGTTCGCATAAATAACTTCATTTATTTAATGACGCTTAGTTATGGAGATATTTCCATTTAGAGGCATCGATTTCAGATAATTTATGAGATAAAAGATTATTAAGTTATTATTGCTTTAGAGTTTCAAAACTTTGTATTAATATTTCAAGATAATGTAGTGAAATTGACAGACAATTATCTTTATTATTACTAAAATTATATTAGTTTTTCACAGATGCTATTTTTAATAACTATCACAATTCTAAAAAAGAATTCATACATGATTTTAATTGCTATAAAAGACTAGCACGAAGTACAAAAATTTCTTTAACAAAATAACAATTCTATAAAGTAAAAATTCATAAAATTTGTAAGTATGTCTGGCAATAAAAAAGAACTTGTATCGATATCGACATAATTCAAACTCACACAGTATAAAAAAATATCTATATTATATGTGTGTACAAGTTGGGGAAGATTGATCAATTATTGATATAGTATGGCAGACAATATAAGAAACATAGTTTCGCAGAAAACACGTTTATAGCGATGTAGCTACTATATTATCTCTGTAATTATCATGATTTTGTTATTTTTAAGTTGTGTGCAATTCATATGAATTGATAGAGCATCCATTATACACTTGACAGTTGAAATTAGATTGATTTTTGGTTGAATTAAACAAAACTTCTTTTTCTTGTAGTACAACCTACGAAAATGCGATAAATAGAATTACTACCCATATTTACCAACGTACACCTGCTAGTATTTAGAGTTACTTACAGTTTGTACGTAACTTTCAATTCATTATGAAAGTGCAAAATTATAAAAATAAATGCATTGTTACAACAAAATAGCTACAAGTGGTCCATTTTTTTATGTTTCCCCTTTCTAACGATGCGTGTTTAAAATTGATTATTATATTTTATATTACTTTTGCTCATTCCCATAATTAAACATAACTAAATATATGTATGTCATAACATGAATTGATATGTCACGATTATCATCGGAGCAACAAATTCCTTTTGGAACACAGTATTTGTGTTTCAAGTACTAATACGTATCGTATAATATTAATTGTTAATTTTATAATCGATGAAAACCGTAATAAAGTATTCTAAATTTAATAAATTACACATCAGTATAGACGAAATTAATAAGAGTAGAAAATAGCTTAAAAATTTATTTGGACACCAAAACCATTTTTTTTTAAGAAAATGTAGAGAAACCTATTTCATCTTTAATTAACTAAGTTGCTAAAGCTGGAATGATGTTACAGTTTATAAATACATAGCTATAAAAATACAAAATCGTAGAAATATTTTTTATTTTTCTTTCTTATATCCACAATTATTTTGTTATTTTTTAAATAAAAATAGTTTACCTATTGGCTATATTTTCCAGAAGCCTGAATCTTTAATTTCTTTCTTATCGCGTATACGTACGTGTTTTAATACCTCTATGTTGTTGATATTCGTCAACACGATATTGAAAAAGTGTGATGAATTAGTACAGAAGAAATCGTTAAAGTATTACAAAATGTAATTTTGCAATTTTCTCGCAACAAGATATGAACAATTGTAAAGATATTTGTGCACAAAAAATGTAATTTATAAAAAAATAAAATGTCCACGTTGCAAAAACATTGTACAATTAAACTACATATAATCAATCACTTATTATTCATTTTACATACCATTATTATCAGGAAACCACACGGTGCAAACATAAACGAATAATTCCACATATTATTTATCGATTACTATGCTACGTTATGATGACGAATAATCCTCCACAAATATTTCTATAAAGAAAGCATAATATTTCATCATGTACAATTGTTGATTGGGTCGCCCTTTGTCGAGAGGCAATTAATTTGTATAATTCAATAATTTTGTTAACTCATAACAAGCATCAAGTAAAACCTTTCTAACATTACTTTATGGCATTACCTTGATAATATATGCCAAGATCAGTGATATCAGTAGTTGATCCATTATTGTAAATACTTGACTAACATATTGAATATCAAGTACAAATGAGAAAAGGAATTCAAATGAAACACTAAGCTGGGCTATGTTAATGTTTAGTGTCGGCTAAAACCTTAGACAGGTTACTCATAACATGTGTCAAGGTGAAGGTCACTGAAGCATCATCACCTAAACGTAAGATTTCACCTAAACCTAACCTAATCATACTAATTGTTAATGTAAGTAAATAGTATTAGTTTGAGTAATTGCAAATTGAATTTAAAAATAAGAGGCGAACAATATACACTATTAAAATTTATAGCTTTTATATATTATTCGTAATTAAGTAATAAATGCGATTAAAGTTATGAACATTTTTAAAGTAGTCACAAACAATGCATCTATCCTATTTCTTAGATTACCCATAATGTTATCATTTTAATGAATTCAAGTATCAAACTTTTAGAACATATTTTTGTGTTATAAGTGTCTTATAGATTGCACAAGGTATTGCACCATAAAACAGTGTAATAAAAAAATTAAGTTCTTGGTCCTTCGGTTTGGAAATATTTCTTAAAAGCTAACATGTTAAATCTGATTTTTGCAACTTGACTATTGAGATTTTAAATGTTATAAATATGATATCACACACCGTTATTCCTGTTCTAAATAAAGGCGCTTTTCTGTTTTGCTGTAAAAATGACGACAGAACTGCAGTTTACAACGACAGTTTTATGTGGCTTGCTCAGAGCTAAACTCAGTAGTCTGGCGATTTTAACACCGAACGAAAAACTACTGATTAATACGACCCACAATGAGATCTTTTACTAAAAAAGAAAGAGTTAGTTTCCTATATGTATATATTCGCTTTAAAATGACTTCTCTCTTTATCTAATATTACTGAACGGATCAAAATGTATAATGTTTGTTTTTAATTGTTTTTTAATAAAAAGAAGTCTATTAATTTCAAATTCTCTTGCTTTGGGAGAAATAGCAAGTATTTTTATGAATCGGTAATATGGGCTATTTTGAGTAAAAATGTTTATATGAACATGTGTTCGATTATCAACGTGGAAGTACAGTCGCTTAAAGTACCAAGATTCCCAGGCCCGGCCCCTTTATATTTTTACCTGTGGATATATATGAAATGCGAAGTTTACAAAGCAAAAGTAAACACAAGAGACGAATTGGTCGCTCGGAGCACAAATTGTGTCGCCCTTAGACAAGACCACAATGATCATCCCAGAAGATTTACGAACATTATTTCGGTGAGGGTCAAAACATATATTGAATACGAATCTATAAACCATTTTTTTGTAGTAGTTACAGTTTTTAAGAAGATCGAATCTAGAGAAAAATTTTAAATATTCAAGTTTAGAAAAGTTTTACATTTCTATTTTGATACCAAGTTCTTCTATGTATTCTCCTGCATAAAATGATTTGAATTATTATTACGTTGTAATCATTTAAACAGGTGTACATAACGACTAAAGTGAAAAAAATGCTCAAGATGTGTGCTGATATATCCCAATTCGTATCGAAAATAAGTCTAAAGGAGACTCTAGTTATATCATACAAAAGGATGAACATTTCTGTTAAAAACAGCAGAAAAGAACATCAAGTCATACTTGATTGTGAGTACATGTGTCAAATATTTTGGTAAGAGCGCCGCGATGATGATGACAAATGATAGAAAAGGAAATACAACCATCGATAATCAGGACTACTGTCGCCACCACGTGTAATTGCTCCTGCGTCGAAAACAAAACTTTCATAATTTCTAATACATTTTCAATCACGAATGTTGGTAAATAGTTTTTAGACAATGAAACGATGTTTTTAGAATCATTATTCTGCATAATGATAAAACTCCATTTACTTAATATTTTTTTTAGATAATATGATGTGTTCTCCTAAAATATAACATTGTTTTATATGCAGAATATCATGTATTCTCGTTAAATGACCCATTACATTTATATTAAAGCAACTTTACAATACTAGATTCACTTCTTCTTCTTTTTATTTTTATAAATATAACAAAATTTATTATTATTGTTATTATTTCGTACAATAATAATAATAGAATATCATATTCTATTTTAGCAGTATAAGTGTCAAAATATATTAATTATACATATAAGAGGGCTAGCTTCTAACAGGTTTCATAAGTTTCCTTTGTGACATAATATAGCGCACATCAATTACATAACCACTACTTCGTATATAGTGCTGGACTAACTTCTCAACAAAATTTTGTTCACACTATAAATTGTTCAACTTTCACATTTTCTACTGTCATCCGTAAAAGAGACATTCACAATGAAATGTACCTATTTCTTTATTATTTTGGTGAGGTTATACTTGTCGATTATGAAAATTTAAAGACGGGAATACATATATCTAAGATTTGAGAAACACTGATTTAATCATATAAGTCAACATTCATATGTTCTGTGCATCTCAACATTCAAAAGAACTATTAAAATCAAGTACGATTAATTAGTATGTAATTTTGAATTATTGTCAAAAGGAAGCAGTTTGTTCAGATTCCTTGTATATATGGTGTCTCACGCACTGCACCAAACTATAAACTTTAAACGACAGATAGAACACAATTTTATAAAAAAGATTAAATATCATCGGAACACTCTGCATAAAAAAGTATTAAGCTATAATATTAAAGAAATCAATATGTCCATGAGATATTTTAAATTCCAACATCAAATGTATCATACAAATAATCGTAATATTTGTTTACACGTTTTTTACTTAATCAATTTTGGGTTATAACTTCTGTTTTATCTTCATTTGTATTGTTAGAAAATATGATAAAAACATAATAAAGACATGATTAACATTTAAGCAAATTTGCGTGTAGTAAAGCAACATTTCGCAGGAGTAAATTGTTTTCGTAAAGTCAGTGTCCTACAATCTACTTTGTTCTATTCCTGGCTTTCGTGATATTGTTTATTCTTTGCGCCTTCACTTTTGTATACGATTTAAGACACGCTTTCGTTTGCTTGAATATAATGTTGCTTGTAAAGTGCATAACAAATACAAGCATGTGAGAAATCTTGTTTCAGAAACGTACACTAAAGCGATAAAGCGTAAAAATTATTTTTGATCCTTGCAATCTACTTGTACTTGACGTACTAGAATTAGTAATTTACGTTTTTACACGATTTTGAAAATATACACGATACAGAAACCTCACAAATGTATTCAAATTTCATAATCTGCAAAATGAAGGCACTGCGTAACATTCTTGTAATTCAAATATAAAATGTAAAAAATTGCTCTCGAAATATTTTATGAGCTATTTAATTTACGTATTATAAGAGTATCGCAAACGATTACGCATAAAATTCGTTAAAAATTCTTTTTTTACAAATATTTGACTGTGTACATCATATGTATATTGTCGCACAATATTATTACTTACAATCACAATCATACTTACAGTTATGAAGTCTTTCAATGAAGCTTTCTGATTAAAAGAATATCAACGGAATTTTTATGATTTATGAATTTTTAAAAAGAAAACCTGACGTCACTGTATTATTTTATACTCAGAATGATGCATGATGTTGCACTCAAATTTATCGATTGTTCTCCAAAAATCACATTATTCTTTATTCAACTGTCCACGTTCACTTAATTTCAATATCAATTTCAATGTATAAAAATTAATTACATTTCACACGAATAATAAAATCTAACAAAATACTGCTAGTTCTACGTCACTGTTGTTTCTTACAATTGCCCTTCGTTAAATGTTTTTGTCAAAAGCTTGTCTGAAACGCACTCCTCGATCGCATTTCCGCTCCATTCGCTCTCACGGCACACGTTTCACGTACTGCCGGCTGTTCTTCACGACGAGGTCGAGGCGGTGCGGTGGTGAAAATGGTCGAAACGAGGGACGGAACGCGATTGGTACACATTGAAATTATCGCTGTCAACGGGGTGCAAAGGATGACAGAAAAATAACGGCATACTCGTCTGTTTTTCCGTTGCAACGGGCCATTAATTCTTAGATTAACGAGGTGCTATCAATCGAATGGTCGCTTGCTGATGAATTGGTTTTTCACTTGTTTCATTAACGAATTGATCAACTTTATGAAACATAATATAGAGAAGATTAATTGGTATTGTAAACATTACCTTTTTAATATTTAGTTATATAATGCGTCAAATTTTAGTTTAAACAAATTGCATTTCTTTCATCTTTATTAAATTATTTTAAGTGTTAATCTTCTGGTATACAGAAGAGTGAAAATATTAATTAATCGTAATAAATTATTTATGATACTATTAAATCTGTGTTACAATTTTTGTGTATATGAATATTTTTATAACATGAACCTGTATAATTGATTTGCTTAAATATATCCAATTTGGATTAAATATTATGTACTGAAAGTGTGTGATCAGATATATTTTATGAATACAATATACATAAGAATAAACGTATCTCAAACGTATTTGCAACACAGGAATTTGCAATACATAATATAATAAAAACAATATGCTTTAGACGTAAGTTATAACTTCCTACAATTTTATTAATTAATTTAAGTCTTTTATTTAACAACTTTTACATTGAATACGTATACGGAGATTTCATAAAACCAAAGGGTCGAATAATTTTGCTAATTCTTTATCATGTAATCATTTTAGAAGGAAGAAGGAATAAATCGTTACAAAAAATATATATTATTTAATACTAGTTTTATTTTTGCGTGTATTAGGAATATTTAGATGTGAAGTTATTTCTTTATAATTGTTTCCTATTAAAAACGTAAGAAATGAAATTATTTGTTGTTTCCTGTAAATTATTATAATCGAGTACTGCATATTATATACCGGAATAATACCTAAAAGTAACAAATTTGTATTATATTTCTCATTTATAATACTGTACTTATATTTCACTACACTTCGTATGAAATTTCATTCATTTTCTGATAAATGCTTTCGACACTCATGAATGAAAATCTCGAATTGCAACATCTTTTCAGCATTACACACCGCATTCTTTCACTGATAGTACGAAGTATTAAATGTAGTATTTGCAATTGTGTGAAGATTTCTCACGAGCAATTTCAATGCAAGTCAACCCCACTCTAATGTTGAAGATAATCGTAAAGGCGACTTACCATCACGTAGGCCAGCTGCCAGCACAAAGCCGAAGTCTAACAATCGAGAGGAACGATCTCACAAACAAAACTGAATACATACTCCCTTCCTTCCCCCTCCCTCTCCGTTACATCCCTACAAAACGTTCCATATGGCGGACCACCCCGTGATTAAAGGTAATCTTGGAATATTATAGTTACTGCGAATAGTATTCGAAAATAACTGTAAAACTATTTCTACATAAACTTATTTTATAGAAACTGTCGAAAATTCTAATGTTCATTTCGTTTCATCTTGATCTTGAACATTTGTACTTTAAGAGTAATTTAATCAAATGTAAAATTTAATTTCTTTATAGGTGTATTATTTTAATCGTGTACTAAATATTCATTTTACGTTTCATCTTGTTTGTAATATTGTTAATATAAATTATTAGTTATTTGATATGCCTTATTATTATTTTATTATTGTTCTAATCCAGAAATCGAAACACGATTAATTTCACCTGGCTGTATGTATTAATTTTTAATCATTTCGCTCTATTTTTAGTAGAGAAACTTTTACTCAATATAATTACAATTCTTTTATTGCCCGTTTTTCACGAAATATCATTGTTGCCACCAAAAATATTACTTTCCACTGAGCAATTTGAAAACTTTATGGAAATTCAAACAAGATGCACAAATATCTCGAGAACCTTTCGAAGGGACTATTTTGAATAACCAACCCCGATTAGACCGGTTCAAGTAACCTGCTTACAACAGAAACGCTCCGTGAGAAGAACAGTATTGTTTCGTTGCCTATTTTCAGGATAATACAGGCCAAATGTTTCCTAAGACGGTGGGTCTGTGTAATCAGACTATACATACAGAGGTCCCTTTCATCTAAAGCCCTTACTATCGCCGCGACAACATTTCATCTTTCGAAGGAGAATTCATCTCGTTATCTGGCACGTCCTTTCAAAAATAATTTTTACACAGCGTGCCGCTTTACTATTGCCAGTCTACTTTCATGTTTACAAATTCATTGAACATGGAAATCATGTATTGAGATCATTGAAGTACGTATTTCATTGATAAATATTTTATCTTTATTTCATCGAGATTTCTTGAAAAGTTTTTAGGAATAATATGTACTTATTATAGAGCTTTGCATTATTTCTTTAAATACTTTTATTGAATGGAAGATATGACCTTTGTCAAGGTCAAATCACAATAATTATAATAAATGCGTATAATTTTTTTTTTATTGCAAATTTTTGTCGATTGTTTAAGGCGATTATATCATTTGGAGAAATAAGTAATTGTGTTAGTTTATCGCAAACGTTTTGTTCATTTCCGTTGTCAATAGAGGCTGGCTACCTAAATAGTAAAAGATACAGATAGTACCCACGTAAAAGGGCGGGCCCTTCCGGCTATATTTATTACCGATAAGCTATCTACACACGATAAAATCCCCTAAAACAGGCCCCATCTCAAGAGAGTCATACTGATTAATTTTTTCTATTCAATTAGCATCTCTTTGAAGTTTAAAATTCTATTATAATTTAAGAATATTAAAAGATTCGTTAAATGTTATAACTAATATATGTTAGTTACTCCACTTCACTAGGTGTAGACACTATCAATATAATAACAAAAATTTATTCATAATATTTATTAAATATTTATTCAAATATGTTCAAATATTGCAACGAATATTTATAAAATATTACTTATATTTATTTAAAAGTTCTGTTTACATTATTCTGAGAAACAAACTGACATAAATTTATTATTTGCGAGATACATCAGTTAATTGTCCGCTTATTAATAATAAGGTGTAATTCATTTTCATAGTCACACCGATACTTTATTGTTATAACGATAAAAAAAGCTGTACTTAATCAAGTTCAATGTTATTTATTAACGTATTTTGGCAAACTTTAATTCTCATAACGAATCTATTAAAACATAATAAAATTGGATTTGAATTAATTTGTCTTTCGGGTAGAGAGTTTATAGCCTGATGTGAAAGAGTTGTTTTATTGACTGTGATTCATTAGTAATGTCTTTATGGCAGCAATCGAAACTTTACGTATTAACTGGAAGAACTGAAGATCTGAACACATATATTTAAAACAAACCAATACATGTCAATAGATAAATATAATCTACGACCAATAAAAATCATTGGTAACAATAAATCTCAGAAGACAGACAACGATAAGAACGATGTAGATATACATACATTAAAAAAACTCTTTGTTGATAATAAATAAACAGAATAATAAGATATACAGTAGAACGTCAATTATTCGAACATTGCTTATGGAAACAGTCGGTTAATTATCTGAATACCGATTATCCGAAGAATTAATTATCCGAACGCAGATTCGGAGAATGAATCGCGTATTTATGCTATGAAACAATATTTCCATTTTGTAGCACGTACTTTCTTTAATTTAAATACTCGAATTTAATATGTATCTTATCTAAGTTCACAGACATTTTGTAATGATGATATTTTATTCATTCTCTGCTGAAACAAATTATGACAAGGCAAGAACATTACGAAATCACATATTACTCCTTATAATACAGTATACATATATATTTGAGAAAGGAATCCAATATTTAGCTATATCTGTAAAAAAAATTCATTTACGGTTTATATTTCATTTGTCATACAGTGATCATTCATTTCTCACATTAAGCCAAGAATTACTTTTTCATCCGTTTAATTTGAGTGAAAATTAGATTTTACTAGTTTAGATTTACTTATAGTTAACCTAATTACCTAAATCTGTTAACATCTTAATAGTAGCTAAAAATTCTTATGTTTCTACTTCAGCTGATATGATAAAATTTTCCTCACTTCTAGAAATTAATAAAATGGAAAAATCACTTGGGAATGATTATCATGAAATTAATTTTCCGATGGAAAAAGTAGAGTGTAGTTAAGTATTTTTTAGTATTATAAATTTGTAATCTTCGTATTTACTTTCTTGTTGGATTCAACGTTTTAGATATTTATTCCTTTTTTAATAGTAAAACAGGGCATTGGACAACCACTGTTGGATGTCTTGAATGAACTCATTATGTATAGTCCCGCAAGCCTATACACCATTCCATTTCAGTTCAGTTCAACAATGCTGTCTATTCATGGAATACTACGGCGTCTGAACACGATTCTAAAAGCCAAAAGGGTGATTGAAGGGCGACGTGCGTCGAAATAATAAATAAAGGAGTCCGTTTTTAGGGGCAGGGAGTTTTTTCATGTTGGTCATATTCACAGAACGATCAAATGTTTTACCATTATTGAAATGTTGAATTTTTCTTTTCAGTCACCAATTTTTTTTTTTCTTTAGTCCGTAACAATACTACTGTAATTATCAAACAATCTTTTTACAAATCAATTCAGCCATTGAATATACTATACTAACTAAAATGTATAATAATAAAATTATAGCATTCTTATAGTTAATTTTAATTTTCTAAAAAATTCTAATATTATATGAAAAAGATAATTAGAAAAAGTTTAATAATTTAAATTCAAGAATGATGCGGTGTCAGTTGAAATTATTTGGAATTATAATGTAATCGTGTTATTGAGAAATAAATTAGCATTTTCTCCTGAAATGAGCATTGTCAAAAGAAAATTTAAAATTTCTTGGGGTTTCTGATGGTCAACTCATTGTCAGATTTTTTACCTTTTGTTATTATTAAAAATCGCTCGTAAATTTAATGGATTTAAACTTTCTTTTGTATCAGCAACAGCTATCAGTTTAAAAAACTGTGATGCTAACAGAACATCTTGCTGAAACTTTTGACAGAGTTGTTACACCGGAAGACACGTGTAGATCGAAACCAGACTATACGATACTAAACTATAAATACTATTTTTATTGAGAAATCCAAACATAGAGTGTATCTCATAAAAACGTGTACACCAAATCTGGAAGAAAAAATTGCGATAATAAAAAGAAATACTTATCATTTTAATGTATATCAAAATATATTTTCTCCGCATTATCAAGTACATAAATGTTGATCTCCTCCACTACGAGCCGCAGAAGCCCCACTAATATCGTCCGATTACTTTGCCATTAAAAGGTTAATTATTAATTCGTGTTTTTACTTTGTGCTTTAATTGATACTACTACAGTCTGATCCAGAGTGAATGTACAAACCAAATAGGTACCACAGAGTATAAATTATTAGTACAGCCGAACTTTCAGCAAAAAGTTGCACTTACTTAATCGATTACATAGTGGAGTCAAAAAAGTACACTTATTGACAAATTAATTTTTGGTATACATTTTTTATCCAATTAGAATGATTTCTTTGTGTGTGGAACATAATTAAATTTCGAAGAAACTTTTGGAACCAAGTTTTTGTTATTCAACATAAAATTTATGGAACTTGTTACGGATCTTAAATTTCTTATTCTAAATTGCAGAAATTGTTAAAAAGTTTGTTTCAAAATGTATGTTAACTTTTGTCGAAATAAGGAATCATTATAATGGGCTAGTTTACGTACCATTTTTTCTTTATTTATTTGTCTACTTTAGTTTTAATTTAAAAGCCTTTAAAAGTAATCTTTAATGAGTGTAAGAATTATCTATCAATATATTGTGGTACATTCAGATAAATAAACAAATGTATTTTTATTAGAAACTAATAAGTGGTAAAACGAAGGTAATTTTTTCGGAATTAACAATGTTTAGATTTCTCAAATCCATGTATTTAATATAAAATATAAAGTAATTATAATTTGATTACGGATAATTAAAAAAAAGAGGTCAATTTACAATCGTTGGTAAATATCTACAGAGGGTGACCTACCTCCACTTTGATCTTGAAATATGTTGTTAACATTCAGAAATAACTTTCCATCGTACGTGTACCCGTCTTAGATATTCGTAAAAATATACTCAATACTGCATATAACACTATTTTCATATGTTATACCGTATAGTACAAACCATACAGCTGTATCCTTGTTTACATGCTAATAATATATTGTTTTGATTTTAATAACCGAACAGCCACTTTTTTTTATATCATTGCTAAAATCTTTAAAATTCCAAATAACAATAACGTAATATAAATCTTATCATGAATTGTAGTTATGGTATTTAGGGTAAGACACGATTTGAATCAACGAATTTATGATATTTTCAAAACTCTGATCATAATGTATTCGTTAGAACTAGTTAATGAATAAATTCATAATTTATAACTGTATAATTTTATTGCATCTTTATAACACTGACAAATATCGAATCAATGAGGACGCTTGGGATCCTTCAAATCCGCGTCATATAAAAATGAATATGAAATATATTGGGGGGGGGGGGGGGGGGGGCAAAAATTGCAACGACAATTCAGCCAAAAATGTTTTGCCATTCCCTTTTTACAATACTTTACTATTAGATATATGTCGTTAATTATTTAAACAAATACATTTTGTGGTCATATTTTCATCATCGAAATTATCATCGTAATTGATACGCGCATCTATTTGATAGGTGTGTCCGTATATGCGGACAAAAGTGAATAGAAACTATCAACACCTCAAGGACAAAATATTTCGCGTAAGTAATTATTACTCCAACAATGTTAAATCTTAAAATGATTTTGAAACCAAAAAATCCAAAGAATTAAATGGAATTCAAAGTGTTTTTGAATAATTGTTGTACATTTCTGCATTCACAGGGTAAAAAGTAATAGTATTATATATATATTATTGGAAATGGGTGTATGAAATAATTCTTTATACTTTGAATTCAATTTTATAAAACGTTTCTTTTATTTCTCACTGCACGAGAAAGATCTGAACGCTTGAAAATTGGCACTGAACTGGTATAACGCTTTGAATCTATATTAATATTATTACAAAAGATAAAAGGAAATGAAAAACATAACGGAAACAAAACTAAGTCCAGCGGGGCTCGAACCTGCGATCAAAAAAACATGTTGAGATTACGAGGAAGGACTCTTAACCTCCCCACTGTTGCTTGCGATGCAGAACGTTTCACGTTCCAGAATATGTATAACCAATTACGACATAAAATTAATTAATAAATGAATTTTATTTCTTTAATTAATATATCATTTGTATCAATTATGAATGTGAATCTATTTAAGATTACTTAGTAAATATACTGAGAAGAAGGTATGCAAATTCGAAGCGGAAAGTACCTTTTTAAAGGAATGTATCGGTTTTTGATTAAGTACGGCGCACCTCACCTAAAAATCTGAAAAAATTAGGGAATAATAGTTGTGCCAATATGTAACTACCAAATTTATATTAAAGTAGTGCTCCAACATCTTCAATAAAAAATCTCTTTTTCGATTTTTTTCGGGTTTTGATTTTTTACAACTACAATTTGCGATCAAAAAATCTGAAAAAATTCTATAGTATGCGCTATGTGGACGTCAATGTTTCAAAATTAAATAGGAAAAATATGCCAAAAACCGGAATGTCGTTTTTTCCCTGTTACTACCCTCACGGATGACAGGGGGTTGAAACTTGGTGTGAGATGTCTTTTTGGGGTATGCTACCGACTGACGTATTGGGTCTTTCATTTGGCTAAAGGGCACATTTGACTACCTTATTCGGCTAGACCTTTTACTACTAAATACTAAATTATACTAATAAAAAAAACAATTCTGAATAAATCCGAAAATATTAAGCAAGTAGGACTTGTGACAAGTAAAAAAGACAAATTTTGTTAATTTTGCCGCAAAATAGCAAAGGAAACTTTTCTTAAAAATCTCCTGTGACAATTGTCTCACAAATTTAATTAATTGTCATTAAACGAAAACTCATCCAAATCGGATAAAAAATGTTGGTTTCAAAATTGATTTCTTCACGAATACTTTATTGCACCATTATGTCTAGACATCACTTTTAATCTGACAGATCGTCCAGTCTTCATAATTATCAAATATAACTTAACAACTAGTGTGGATACTTTGAATAAGCTTTTGGTACAAATAATAGGAAACAACCACCATATTTTCCACAGTTTATAATGTAGCTGTTGCATACACATTTTCACTTAAGGTTTCTTCTACTGGCTGTAACAAAAAAGCTAATTTTTGACGTTCTCATTTTACGGCTATCTAAAAATGTGTTTTTAATATAATTAAATGTCTATTTAATTTATGTCATGAGAAATTTTAGTTGATCATTCAGCAGTAATTGGATATTGATTGAGGGATTTTGAAAAAAAAATATTTTGCTTTAATGGTTTCTTTTATTATATTTACATTCGCACTTATACTCATTCATTCGCATGCAATGCACTTTGATGATGCAATTCTTGCACATCACAAATATCTGTCGTCGGTGTATCTTTCGTAGCGATTGCCATCCTTATCGACATTGAAAGGCCATTCAGAAATAGAAAGGAATACATACGATCTAGTAGAGTTAATCCGCCGCCTCGTCATAGAGTATACCAGAGGCGACACTAGACAAGGAAACCGCCCTCCTAGAGAGAGATACAGGACACAACCAATTTAAATGCCCAAGTCAAATGAATCGGGAGTGCGCATGTGCATAGTGTACAAGTATGGCGGTCAAAAAAGAATAGTTTAAACCTGCACATTCACCAGTAATTTATTTGTAATAAATATTTTGTTATATCTCTGTAACACATTCATCTGAAATTTCTTGTGATATATAGTTTTTCATTTTCTTATAAATTATTTATAATAATCATTTCCGTAATACATATTCTTCAAATATGTTTTGTGGAGTAATCATTTTCGTATATTCTTTTCTTTTTCAACTTTTCAACGTTGTAAAATTGATGCAATTACTTCGAAAGACAATATTAATAATATACAGAAAATTTATTACAAATATATTTCAAATTATTAGAGGTTGACATAAAATTAGATTCACTTGATTTAAATTTCCCGCTCGTTTGTACAACCAATTTAAAGGGACAGCGTTTTCGAGAGAACAAAGGTGCCGATAGAGATTGTCGCCTCTGGTATACTCTGTGGCCTCGTATTATTTGTATGTACCGCTGCTGCTCGACGCCTGCTCGAACACCGAGATGGCGCCGAAATACCGAAAACGGGTCAGGGGAGCGCTGAAGGTCCGAGGAACCCCTTCGACAAGCAAGGAATTCTAGAAAAAGGAATAGAAAAGGAGCACCATGAAGAAAGTAGAAAAGAAGAGATTCGATAGCGAAGCGGAAGAATCACAGGGTGTCCATAATTTCGGCACAGGGGCACTTATAATTCATTCTGTAAATGGCAATTTCTCAGTGCATATAAAGAATAGTAAAGTTTGATTGTGACAACATTTAAATTCCGCGGCAGATTCGTGTGGAATCTCCTGATCTCTCTTCCACTCCCTACTTATACGATTGAGAAGAGAAGAATTCGTACAGCGATTGCGAAAAGACACGTATTGAGATAGTTAAAAATTTATATTAGTGTATCACCGCTTCCATTTTCTGCTTCTTCCCTTTTTTTTCTTTTGTAACAAAATATTGCCACAATTGATTAAAACAAGTCGAATAGCATCGGAAGTATGATTTGAGCAAAAGTGCGGCAGAGGCTCTGGAAGATACCGAGGATACACTGACGAGCACTTTTACGTTATTTGTGTACGATTGCGAATTCGGGGAATATCGCGAAGAATCAGACGAGCGGGCTGTTATCGTTCATTAATCTTAGTGATAAAACGGGGTGTTTCGTCTGGTAGCGTTTTGTTAGAGTTAAATGTGGGTAAACCTGGAGCGCTTCCACCCTTCGTATTTTTTCCTCAGGAGAACCAAGTCTTCAAGCGTATCGTTTAGTGTTAAGAGTAGGAGTGCTATCGATGAGCGATCACCTAAGCAGTAGCTACACCCCCCGGTGGAGGTTCCCGAAGAGCCATGGGGTTCGAATTTGTAGTCAGGTATAAGAGGCAGAGATAAAAATAGCGTATTTAGTCGTGCACTGTTTCCGAGATACCTTCTCTATTCCGGGACATATCGTAAACTATCGACCGATTCTCTTTCTCTGAAGGGCCCCTCATTTCGGCGTCTAATGAGAATTGCTTGTAGAAGCGTCCGACAAATTACTTAGAAATTACTTAGACAACTTATTTAGAATGGACCATCTGTGAAACTTGGGGCTGAATTAGACCTCTTTTCTATCATTGTTTTCGCGCTCGCGTAGTAGATAGCATAGCAAATGGTTGAATTGATGTTACTTCTGAATTTTCACCCTGTCCTTGATTGTCTTCAGATATTGATGCTAGCAATGATGGGGCAGGCCTTGATCCATATGAGGATGTTCCTGGTTCATCAGGACTGGTTACAAACTGAAAAAATTTTGATTCGTGCAGTTTTAATATTCAGTTTTCAATACAGATGTATTATCTTCAATCTAGCTGAAATGTTTTTATTTATGCATAAAATTACAATTTCTGAGCAATCTGAAAGTATTGATTCAATTTTAAAGATATGTATAGTATGTGCCATTTTTTATTAACTTGTGCAGTATATTTTATATTTTATGTTTTATAACCTTATATTTTATATTTCACATTTGTAATATATTTTTGAAATATTTGTTATATTTTTTATTTCTTTATTTGACTCTAATTTCCATGCTTATAACGTAAAATACAATCATCTACTCGTATAATTGTGTATTATGTTATAATTAAGCTTACCTGATGTGTTCTTTGTCGCCACGCTAGTGAAATAGTGGGATGAACTGCATTAATACGTAAGTAGTTTTATATAATTTCTTTTTGCAAATTTTGCTGTTAGCGTATTCAATATTGCTCACTGGCAGGAAGAAATTCCACACATCATTAGTTTGGACCGACATTTTACGTTAGATGTTATCTCTGAAAAGTCAAATATGAAAAATTTAAAGTAGTTTATGATGAGTTCGGGACAAACGATTATTTTTAAGGGACATAATTTCGACATCGCCGGTAATATAAATTTGCTTTTTTCGATAAAAAACTATTCAGCATGTTTCTTAAAACTTCTGAATTTTTGCGGAAGTTCGGTCAAAAATTATTCGTCAAGGTTTCTTAGCGTCAACGTTTTCGGACTCATTTGTCTCAACTTACGTTCGGACCCAACAAATAGTGAACCATTGTTCCTAAAATTAATTTTTTTTAGTACAAACCCACATCGTGATTAAAGTCACCACCAAGTACTTACAAAGATCGAACATTTTTAATCGTGACGTAGTCTTGATGCAATGTTCGGCGCGTCATCGCATTTGCAAGTACTTGAAATTTGTTATTAGTTATTAATTTGATTTTACGAAGTTATTAGCCCCAATTTAGTTTCATATAAATACAAATAAGAATTTTCGTTATCGGTGATTTATGCATTTTCCTATTTTTAAACAAAGCGTTTTACACGTAACTAAGACATCTTTTTCATGTCAAAAAAATTATCATTCATTTAAATAATCATAAATAATAATAAATTAATAAGGAAGGTATACTATTAACATTCTTCATTGCTTAGATTATATTGTTCTACAATTTATATTTGCGGCATTTGTAGTTTCTCGAATTTCTGCTAATAAGGTTTAACCCTTAACGCTCCAAGAGTGCTTCTCAGGGACCACCGATATGCGGCGTTACATTACTCAATTATAATTAATATAAATATTGTAATCAAAATTATATTACTTCTGAGATGAATAAAGATTGTTTGACTTTAATATTATTTACACGTCATTGTAGCATTTAAAATCTGACACTTAAAAACTTGCAAGTGATGATGAGAATAAGTTTTCGATTTTTACAATTAAAAGTCGGAGCGTTAAGGGTTAATAAGGAGAAAACTTTAATAAGCAGAAAGTATATTGTCAAAGTGCACGTGTTCGACTTAACATTTTTTTCTTTCGAGTTTTGTAACTACCGTTTATTATGTTCAGATATTTGCATATGTATTTTACAAGAAAATAAGAAGTAACAAAATGAGACGATCATCTCGTATTTTGTCATATGTAATATAAATTTGTAAAGTCATACTTGATTTCGGTATCAAGTATTCGTTATATTTTATTGAAACAAATTATAAAATATAATACCACAGAATATTAGAAATTTTCAATGAGTAATTTAAAATGGTAATAATTATATTGTGCTTTTTATTATAGAATAATAGAAATTTAATACAAAGTAAATAGATCTTAAAATTATCGATAATTTGCACACTGTTCGTTTCGACATTCTAAATCTAATCTGCCAGTCGCATTTTCATTGCTTACCGTTTCGCGTTTTTCTATCTCATTCTCTCGTTTTTTCCTCGTCCACCTTCTCTTTTGCTCCATTTCAAACCAGCTTTTATAATGGTCTTAGGGAGCGTGCTTCGTGTTTTGTTTCCCTCGGAATCGATCAAAGCGCCGATGTATACAAACGGGGATTAGTGGCGTACAAAATCTGTAAATCAGATATAGGAATTGTCTTCCTATATTTAATAATCAAATAATTAATAGCTTTGCAAAAATAACTAATTTTATTGGAATTGATTTTGAATTAAATTTTAATATAAGTTCTTGAATGTAGATTTTATTACAGAATGAATAATAAATGATTTTCTTATTTTAAAAATCGAAATCGATTAAATGACGATTGCATTTAACATTAATCATTTGTTCGCAAAAACAAATAGAACTCTTCTTAACCGATGGCTATGAAATCAGAACTCTTCTTAACCGATGGCTTTGAATTCAGAACTCTTCTTAAACGATGGCTTTAAAATCAGAACGCTTCTTAACCGACGGCTTGATGATCATCATACAGAAAACTTACGATGCGCCATCTACCGGTTCTACGTAGAAAAGAAAACTGTTGTCCCTATTACCCATTAAGTTTGATCAAAGAAATGGGTCGAGGGCATAGTTACCAGACATTGCACAGTTGTACACATCAAGAAATTGTAGGAATAAGGGCTCGAGCCTAGTTTGCGAATTTTAGCGAGCGCAAAAAAAGGAATTGTAAGGAAGCCCAAGGAAGCGGCTGGGGTGACGGTCATGATCGAACCATTTATATAAACCAATAAAATATAACAATTAAATGAACACGTAAATTATTTAATGACGAATTAAAGATACTAAAATATTTCCAATAGCATCATGTTTCGTTTATATTTTATACACTTATAGGAAAAATCAGAAAAGCCGAGTGATAGGTGGTAAAGTTATTTAAACTAGTAAAACGTCTTGTTTATTCCGAACAAGAATGCCTTTTCAGCAAAATATTGGCTGCGAGGACATCAACGTCATCATTGCCCGAAACGATTATTTATAGTAAATAATCCAACCTCGCAGTCCGTCTTTGTAATTTACCGAAAAAGGACAGAGTAAAAGAAAAGAACGGAAATAGAGTGAACCGAAATCCCGTTTTACAAACAATGTAAGAGTACAGCCTACGTTTTACGAGCAATGTAGGGAACTATGAACTTTCAATCCTTCATGTAAAATGATTTATGCAATAAATATTAAATAAGTAAATGTTGTCGAAATTATGTCATGTTTGGTGTCATTTTAATCGGCAAAAACTTACGAATACGATGGAAAAGTTTTTAGTTAAAAAAAATTAAAAATTAAAAAAGTTATAATATTCTATTATGAATTGTTAAAATACAATAAAATATACAATAAAATCTGTTAGAAATTATATTTATTTATCGTCCATCGAAACACATGTAGGACACAGTGACATTTTGTACAATACTATCTTTTTTCACGTTTTTGTGGATTCCTTTTGTTGACTACCGGTATCGGTTATTTACGAAGTATCTGTAACAGATAAAATGATAAGAATACATAATAATTAGTACTAGTATCATTCCGACTGCCGAATAAAATTTGATTTTATCTAACCTATAGGTTTTTTTACTAAATAACTATAAAAAAAAAAACTAAATCCTATATTATATTTGAAAAGTGTACAACATTACCTGACATATAATGCCCTTTTCCATGCACGAAGTGTTCGTTTCCTTCTTTTCCGTGACGAAGAACTACACGTGCTGCCATACTGATGAAAATTTCGTTCCTCGCAAATCTTCTGTCGTAAAATCTGTAACAAATTTTTGGTATATTATTAATTATGGATAAATGTTAATAACCCACTCTTCGCCAATGACATTTCCTTCATAATATCAAACATCAACATTTTTGATTTTATTATTATTTAAAAAAAACAACATTTTTTCATTTTGTTATTATTTTGAAAGAAGTGTCATCGCACGATGGAAACCACGAGAAGGTGGTGGGTTTCTTCCATCTGGATGGGATAAGGATGGGACAGAATGGATAGGATTGGATAGAATAATACCAGGTAGGATAATGATGTCTTATAAGAAAAAAAAGTGTTGGAAGTGCTTTTAGCTATTTGCAGTTTGCCAGCGTCCAGCAACTCGTGCGATCGCATGAACCATGAGTACAATTGCATTTAGCTGAAATTGTCAACCACCAATGAAGTCGGTGGAACTGCACTTTGCAGTGCAGTGGGACATTGGATCGTTGCAACGATTGTTATTTTTCACATTTTTTTCAACCCGTGAACAAGTCAGCGGGACTGCACACTATTGAGACGCGTGCAGACCAGTGTCGAACATCAATTGCGATTCGTCGCAATCTGTCGCAATTTGTCCTATCAATAAAAAAATGTCAATTAAAAGATATTAGTCCAAGTTTGGCAGATTGTTCATTTATAATCAATGAAATAAGCGGTGAAATGAGCCTGAATTTTGAAATGATACCTGAAAACTCAACATACCGGGTGTCCTGGAAGAAGTGATCAAGGAACGTATTACCTATAAGCATTATAAGACTAATTAAACTAAGTATATATTTATAGAAATAAGATGGTAATATACAGGGTGTTCGGCTTCTGGTGGGCATAATTTTAAGGGGTGGTAGCTGGGGTGATTCTGAACAACTTTGCTGGTTAAAGCTTAGTTTTTGAATTATTAAGGAAAAACACTGACCAATCAGAGCGTGAGAATAGCGCGCGCCCAGCCGCGAGAGCGTCAGCTTCGAGCTTGACGGCTGAGCGTCAGCGTGAGCAAGCACATTTGCACCATGATAATGTAGTTGCTAACAGAAAACCACTACGTAAAAGTTAAATCGAATAAAGAATAAAGTGTTACGCTAGCGCATAACTTTAGATTAATATAGTATGGCAACGAAGCTATGTAAATAGGACCGCAGCGCGTCTGCATTCTATTGTATCAATGGTCGTAAATTAAGAGCGAAATTCAAACCATCTGAGCGTGCGTTCATGTAAAATAGACAAAGCTTATGTTGTTGAAGCCACTCGAAGTGGGTGTTCGTGCTAGGAAAAGATTGGGAATCCAGAGAATAAACATAGCTTCACTTCAAAATTCTTTAAGGATTAATTTATTAGGGACCGTATCCAATTCGCTGTTTTTGACTAAGTCACGTACGGTCCTTGAGAGCTTCTAAATCTTCTACGAATATCCTGTCTTTTCATGTACCCTGAGAGGGTCGTAAATTTCCTTAAGAGTCGAATTTTCGCCAGTACAAGAACTTATTGTTTTCCGATTTCTCTGGGTCTCACGCTTTCTCTAAGCACATGTGCGTTGTTACGTTCCCGCGTCTTGGCGGAGCCTCCATCACCACGCGGCTGAGGGTGGACCATATCCGGGAGAAGGGGCCCACATCGACGGGGTGGACTCCTCCACTATTGGACAAGGGATGATCCTGAGGGAGGATCCAGGATCCAGCAAGGAAGGGGCATCGATCCGCATCACCCGAAGATCTCCTCCGCCAAGGGCAGAACGATCAGACCAATTTTGTCAACCACACGTTTCATTTCGCTCTCGTTACAAAACTCGCTACAATTTTCTGAATAAATAGTTGGACATTGTCTTTTGAAATAGAACTTTGTTTGATTTAATTCCGCACACCGCGAGCAGAGCGCCTCAGCGCTCCACGGGTGAACTTACCCACGCTTAAATTCCCTAAACCGCGAACAGTACACGCAACAAAAGCAATTAAAAATAAGATCCAGTTATGCATTATTTGAAAGTTTCTGTACCAAGCAAAGAACCGGCAAAAAAAAACGCAAGCAGTTGACGACGCTGTTAGTTGTCTCTACCAAACGTATAACAATGTTGCAAAAGCTTACACAGAACTAGCAGTTAAATTCATCGAACTTGAATCAGTGCGTAAATAATTAATGGAGAGTACGCAAAAACAGGATACCAAAACAGTTCAAGATGTCTTTGAAGAGGATTTTAATGTAAGAATTATGGATCTTAAAAAGAAATTGTTCAGGACGTAAGTGAAGCTGTTAAAATGGAAATAAATAATACAGTAACAAAACACACGAACGAAATAACAAAAACATGCGTAGAAACCTCAAAGACATACGCTAATGTAGCTAGGAAAACAGTAGCAATTAAGACAAGAACCGGTGAGACTCAGGTGATGCCCGGTGATAATTGAATTCCTGGTAATACCTACAGAGAATAATCAGAGGGGATATAAAACCTCTAGCGAGATTAAAAAAGCCTCAACGCCACTCAGGAATGATCCCATGTACGATGAGATCGATGCTGAGGATTTCGTTGGTTTGACTGAATACCGCAATCAACGTCAATTCGCAGTGACACACGAGTCCTTCATTCCACTCGTGGAGCGTGAATACGATTTACGCGCTGCAGTTGATAAGCGATTTTCGGTCGTCGTATCAAAGGCAGTTTACCGCTATGTGATGTGCATCCATCTTTACGCACGTTACTGTAAGCTGCGCGATTTGAGGGGAATGGCAGAAATTGATGAGATTAATCTCATTAATTATTTGAATGGAAAATCTTATTCAGTGCCACCTTCAATTGATGCGTACCTTCGATCCATCGGCGACTTTCGTGACGAGGCTGGAAAACACCACCATATCACCACAGATTTAATCTGGCCAAACGGCCAAGGTGATTTTGGACGCGTAGATGAGAACACGCATTGGAAATATGCAGCAATGCCATCTCCGCGAATACTAGCCAAGTCCATTATGAAAGACCTTGAGTACACAACAGGGCAGAATGTCGCCAGAGACTGGCACCGACCTTGTCCCTGTGGACGTTGGGAATGTTGCGCCAGGCCTTCCGACAGTTAATCTGTTGGGATGGTCACGTGCAACCGCTTTGACAACCGATCAGCGCACGCATCTTGAAGATGCCAATATCACCACAGATAATTTCAACGGCCGTGGCCGTTTTTGCCTGAATACGGTTTTGTTTGAGAAGGTGCACGACGCGCTCAACAATTAAAAAAGCATTAAAAGATGGAATTAACCCGATGGACTTTAATTTGAGGGTGAATCACTTAGTAACGAAGAACTCTTTGGCTGTTAAAATCATAGCAAAAAGTGTTGAATTACATAAATTAACAGAATCTACACAGTTAGCGAATTTAGGCTTAAGAATTAGAGGAAAAGAAAAACTAAAACCGCGATTATTAATACGTGATTTTCCGACAAATATTCAGTTTTCAAACATTAAAAGAGTAGTATGTGAGGCAATAGGTTGTGACGCAGACGGCCTTGAAATCAGAGTTTTGACGGAATTCAGAAATGAAGACAAGAGACACAAAAACGTAATCCTAGAGGTAACACCACAGATAAGGAATAAACTACTTACATATAGTCGTTTATATATTAGTTATGAATTTTGTAGAGTGGGAAATTATATAAAAGTTTTGTAGGAGTGG
This sequence comes from Megachile lagopoda, assembly GCA_036983795.1. Classification (NCBI taxonomy): domain Eukaryota; kingdom Metazoa; phylum Arthropoda; class Insecta; order Hymenoptera; family Megachilidae; genus Megachile; species Megachile lagopoda. Next base: position 1,073,491 of record CM072786.1, read on the forward strand.
AATTAGTTTTTAAAATTATCGTAGAATTAGTTTTTAAAATTATCGCGGTCATTAATCGATTGAGAAACAGCTGTTAGCCTGAATCGATTGAGAAACAGCTGTTAGCCGTCAGCTGTTTCTTTTCGTGCGTTTTTAGTTATCAATGAAATTACATGTTCTGTATGTAAAAAAACAATGAATGACCTGAGTGAGAGAGAGAGTAATAGGAAATGAGTGCGATAGATTGTGTACATGAATGAATGTGTGCGTAACATATGAAATGTTATAAATAGAACGGAGCAGGACAGAGGATGTCCTTTGTTTTGTGAAATCTTCAATAGAAAAGACATTATAAAATATTTCCGATAAATACAAACGTTTGTGTTATTTGCAAATTACTTTATTTTCTAAATCCCACAGTTTTGTAATGTTTCAAGTGTTTGAAATTTAACCGAATTTTTATCTAACCAAAAACTGTGCCGCTACTATAGCAACATGCGAATACTGTGGTGGAACTCATGAAGCGTGGGAGTGTAAGGAAAAAGACAAAGTCAAATGTGCGAATTGTGACAGGCACGAACTTGTAGGTAATAAACATTCAGCTCTAGATTTCCGGCTTTGCCCTATACAAATTAAGAAGAAAAGTGACTTAGTTCGGAACGTTGAATATAAAACGCCGTAATGGAGGGTCATGGTCACGAGACGTTTCGGGATGGGCTCAACAACGCGCCGGGGCCTTCTCAGGCTCCCCCAAACCTCTTACCCACACAAACCGGCCGCAAACGAACATCCTGCGATAATCAATTCAGATGTCAAACTGCTTCAGACGGAGCAATATCCACTAAAAATTATTTAAAAAACAATAATGAAGATAAAAGAGGGAACACATTAACACCATTCAGTGGGATCTCGCGAACCCCCCCCTTCTCATACGATAGGTAGCTCTATACAGTCAACACGTAACTGCAATAAGAACTTCAACTCATACAGGGGACTTGGCAAAACTTTTCTTAATTTTAAAAGACTGCAATCAGCAATCTTACTAATTTCTTCTATTTTTTTAGAAAGGTTGCGGAGAAGATGAATGATGCATTCAATCTTCTCCACAACAATATTAGGATAAAGTAGGAGATTTCTTAATTTTTTAAGAACATTGCTGTCGCCATCGCCAATATATTTATAATATATTAAACCGTACTTTTCTAAGCTGCAGCGAAAGCCTCCGAGGATGATGTCACTTTCCATACTGGTGGAACTCTGATTAGTTCCCCAATTTTTATTATAAATTAACATTTATGTTCGTGTACCGAAATATTTAATTTATTAGCGCCTGCGCAAATACAACAATATTTGTTTCGCACGCTTACAAATAAAACTTTCCAGGTATGATAAGCCATGATAATAGCCGCCCCGGATGAAGAATTATAACCTCCATTGCGGTAGAATCTTTTCATCCAGGAAACGTCCGTTAGCACAGGTATATATGCGATACCGTCAGTGACATCACCTCTTTCAATTGCTAATTGTTTTTCCGCTTTAGCAGCCTCGTGCATTTCTTTTTCTGCAGCGGCAGCTAAAGCTTCGGACATTTCGTCTTAACATTGGGCAAACGTATTTTTATACATGCATTTAATATCTATTGCGGCTAGCGATTCTTGTAATTGTGTGTAGCCGGCCTCCGTCAATATGGTATCCATTACGGCATCCAGTACTTCGTTGGATGTAGGTTCACTCCATAAGTTACATTTAAAGTGACACATTCGACATTCATCGAAATATTGTGTTTTATGACCACTACGCATTGCTTTCGTTATAACGAGATCAGTGAACTGACATGAGTTTTGCCAATGAGCTGATAATCTTTACAGTTCTGTAAAAACATGTCCAAAATCAATGATGCTTCGTCTACATGCATCTACATTACTATCTACACTCGTTTTGCACGTTTTCCTCTAAGATGTTCTTAACAGGTTCCGGAAATGCATCAGATACCGATTGCAACGTGCATACATCGTTATTCATTTCATTGTTATTATTATTATTATTATTATTGCTACAGCAACATTCTTATTGCTATTATTATTGATACTATTACTATTATTATTATCATGATCATTATTGCTATATAGCAATTGCCATTGTTATTGTTATTACTATTATTAATACTATTATTGCTATTTGCTTCTGTACTATTATTTCTATCTGTTTCAATGTTGCAATCTACTTCTGCACATGCAGCATTTCCGTCAACTTCGGTAAATAAATTATATGACGTACCTTCCTTTGGCAATTGAGGTGCAGCGTCCTCCTCCGCCCTCTGCCGTCGAATAGCACGTAATCTTTTCTTTGAAGACAATCGTTTCGAAAAGCAGCGTTTTTATCTTTATCGTTCATGTTCACTTCCGATACATTCAAGCCGATTCTTTCGTTGTGTTATTTTTGAACCTATATTAAAATTATTACAAAAAAAATTAAATACAATATTAAAAGAAGTAAGGACATCGGGGCACGAACCTGCGCGCAAAAAACGTATAGCAATTACGAGGCAGGACTTCTATCCTCATCGCCAATGATGTCATTGGTGTAACGTTTATGTTCCGAAATATAAACAATTACAACATAAAATTAATTAATAATTGAATTTTATTTCTTTAATTAATATATCATTTTTTTATGAATGTGAATCTATTTAATATGTATTACTTAATAAATAAACTGAAAAAAGAAAACATGCAAATTCGAAGCGGAAAGTACTTTTTTAAAGGAATATATCGGTTTTTGATTTTTTTAATTGTGGCGCACCTCACCGAAGCCTTCACAAGGTATTCGACCATTCGCACTTAAATGTAACTGTTGTAGCGGCCTTACTGCTACCATATTATGCTAAGAAAAAGTTTAGTATTATGATCACTCACCCGCTCTGAATTTTTCACAGTTTTGACGATGCCGATTTTCCTGTTACAATTTGCGCGGGCTTTTCTATCGTTTCGTCGCATTCGACAAAGGTTATAAAAACCCTTGGAAAGGCAGAAAAGACATTCAGTTTTATAACCGGCTTTGCTCCGTTAATTTGTAAGTCCGAGTATTTTCTTTGACCTTCAATAAATTTTGTGTGCGGAAATCTAAGTTATTTACTTATACATTTACCCCACACTATACGTACAGATACATGATGTAAACACATGCATAAGACCTCTGTTTTCATTTGTGGAATTGTTTTGATTGTGTGAGGGATGGGTGTTTTTCTTTTGTTCTGTTTGAATGCATGAGTCTTTTTTTTCATTTTGCTTTTGCGTATTCTCTCCTACTTCCCCCCTCTCGTGCGGCATCCGACCGGAAGTATGAAGAGCCTTCCCCGGTTGCACGGAGCCTCCACCCGAGTGACGGAAGCACGGGATGGGCACCCAAGAAAACCCCAATCGCCTGCTGGCCGGTCATCGAGCCGCCCGTCAGCCTCCACGAAGCGACCGGCAGCCAACTTCAGTGAAACACCGGGCCTGTGGACCAACCACCAACCGAAGGGGGTCCCAGGACACGGAGCCGACGACGAACGCGGTGGCCCATCCTCGACGCCGAAATCCTTAGGGAGGGGGAACACCGCATACCGGGAGACGAGCCGGTGAAGTGGAACGGAGAGAGAGAAGCGAGCAAGCCGCCCTAGCGCGAAGTCATGTCATTAACGAATAGTACCGTCCCAAATATTCCTTTAGTTCAGTCATTATATTTCTTTTTCTTTTTTTTCGTTTGTCCCGGCGAAAATCTCATCTACGCTGTTCTCTACTTTTTTTTTACGTGGGTGTGTTTTGCTAGTTTAATCTGTGTCCGGCCCACCGAAGCAGGTCGCGGACGTGCCTCCTCACCCGGTCGGGTATACACTACAACACTCCATTCTAGACCCCGAAGGTCACTGCCCCTAAGAGTCGATCCTAAATTGGCATAGCGTCGGTCCACATCCCGGCGGGGCTTTCAAATGCCACCCTTAGTACCTGTGATAGCAAGAATGAACCTCAAGCAACCGAAGGGCGGGTTTCCTCTATCACGCATCAATTTCTGTCGGTGGCATCCGTTAGTCAGAAACCTGAGATTGGGTAGCTCCGTAGCGACAGTTTTAAGAGTAAAGTCTCGGATACTAGAATGACTGGGTCCATCATTCCGACACCTCAAAATACGACGGCCGTGCAATTACCCTACGCACAATCCCATGTTAGGAAGACTCCTCTTCCAGCGTTTGATGGGGAACCGCCGAGGGCACTCACCGCGACACCTCTTCCACGCAATTCTGCACACCAAGGGCATCTGTTACCCAGAATTCTGGGATTGGGTAGCACCATGGAGGCTTTTTAGGGTAAGCGGTGTGTGGTCTCCAGGATCTCGTCTCGGATACTAGGTCAAAGCCTGACACCTCGAATGACGGTCCTGTTACGCAAACCCTTGGGAGCGAGTCGATATGGCGCCCAATACGCTCATTAACTCTACCACACATTCCTACCAAAGGCGGTTGTGCTTTGCCCAGATTCCTGGGATCACGCAACACCATGCGCAATGGTTTTATGGCGTGTGTATTGCTAATGCGTGTTGCCGCCCCCCTCCACCGGGGAACAATTGTGACCATAAGAGACGAGGCTACTACGAACCCATGTTCAGGTAGGACCTCCGCCTCCTGGCATACTTGTTTTTTCTGCGTGTGTGTGCGTGCGAGTGGTACCGCGACCGTATCCCGGCGACAAGGACCCTCAAAACCGATCTCTTAGACGGTCTCCGTAGAACGTCTCCCCCGCACCATTCCTTTACCGCTTCTTTTTTCTCGTATATTTTTTTTCTGGGGCCAGCGTCCTCTTCATGTCCACGACCCCAGAGAGGGCGTGCTTCCGTCTTACGTACGACCGCGCTAAATTGTATCGGTTGCTTCCGAATTTGTACCGAGAGCCCCCGCGTCGCGAGACCTTTTTGCGTTTGGCAAATACCACCCCTTTTCCCTACCGTACTCTGTACGGAGTGCAAGCACACTCCAAAGGAAATAACAACATACTGTAATTTATGAAAAAACAAAGACTCGTAAAATGTACATTTCAAATAAAGTGTTTTCTTTCATTTCGCTATTTTGACCAATATTCGCAACGTTTCGCGAAGTCGAAGACGCGATGAATTACGAGACCAGCGACGGCGTTATTCGCGGGCTGATTCAACGAATCGTTACCGTGAATGCTCTCGAGATGAGACACGCGAGGTACGAGAACATTCTCGGAGGCGTACGCGGAAACATGAGCAGGAAACTCCGCGTGATCGCTCACGCCGTCAAGACCGTTCGACAGACAGTTCCGAATAGGAATATTTGCGTGTTACGGTAAAACGACTGAAGCAAGAGTTAAAAACCATGCAGTAAGCGAGGAATTCATTATTCCGAAATTTGATCTGTCGCGGAACAACATGAATGTCAAACTTGTGGACGCAACAAGTTGATCGTATAGCCCGTCGATACAATTGAAACGACAAGAATATTTTACTTGTCGTATATTCGATGAAGAATTAACGAATGACCATACGTAGAAGTCATTAAAGACGATGCTTTTTCAGCGGTTTAAAAAACCTCTAACCTTTACGCGACTACTGCTGGAAGTCGCAACATATACGGCTAGCCCTGGACAGCGGCTAAGTGATTATTATTTTGAAAAATTGTCGAAACTACGCGTCTTAAAGTTAGACATTCTGGACATCTATCTGAAAGACGCGGTGATTGGCGGGATTCAAGATGATAATATAGCCCGAACCATCTGATCGAAACGGTACGAGTACGTAGATGTACTCGGCCATGAAAGAAATGGGAGCGATGCCACAAGCAAATCGACAGCACCACCGGCGCAAACTGGTGCTGAAAACCCGGCTCTTCGGTGACTGGAAAACGGACCTAGCGTCCAGCAGTCACCTGTTATAATTGCAAGGAAATTGGCCACTTCTCCTCCAGATCCACCGAAGGACTAAATACCTATACATTATGCAATAAACAGGGCTACGCGGATAAATTTTGTGATAGAATAAAGCGGATCAACATGACCAAGATGAGTTAAAAGTGACATAACATGTATTTGCTGCCTTCTGCAATTAAGGGTTATGGAGTCGTATACTTTTGTATACCGGGAGTTCGAGTATCATATGCTGAGCTAACGGTTGAATCGCAGGGCTTAAGGACTTGATCAACGTCTCTGGACACCACCACCCATGCCCGTTGGCGTATGGATGAGGATGCAAGAGGAGCTAAAGGTTGCACGATACAGGTTAGCAGCGCAAGAACACTTGGTGCTCTAATTCGAGCTTGCAGACAATAAGACGGATATCAAGGTATGGGTCTATGACATGGATCGAATCGCAAGACACGGAGGTTGGAACGATATTATCAGTTATATCGCGCATCAATTGCGGGGGCACGCGCGCCAATTCTTTGACGAAGAGCAGCGACAAGGTCCGACGTATGAAATAATAAAGATGTAGGATAGTAGTTAGGGGGTCGATTGGTCGAAACCACCGCATTCGAGAATATCGATTTTGTAAATCACCGCATTCGAGAATAATTGATTTTGTAAATAAATTAGTAGCGAGACAAAAACGGTGCGAAAAGAAATAAAAACAGGGCAGTTGGCGTCGAACAGTTGTTGAAAACAGTTCTAGAGCGTTCTTGTAGCATAAAAGCAATTACGAATAGCGGAATCTACTCTTACGAGTAGCGTAAGACGGAATCGAACGCACGGATCTAAATACACTTTGAGGGAAAATATCAGAACACATTACTTGAATATGCTTACGGCTCTCTAAACTCAGTTGAGGGATTCCTAATTCAATAAAATAACGAGAACCAAGATCAAAATTCCTTACGCAGCGATACAATCAAGTGGTGAGGTCTCTTCCCCTCGCTGGTTGACCATGTCCCGTCCCTTCAGTGGTGGGGTAGCTAGATATTTCGAACACCTGCCGATGTAAGCTATAAAGCTCAGGTACAGTGAAGCGGTCCGTGGCCTAAGATGCTCAAATTGACAATAATAATTTGAATGTGCTTGATGAGCAGTCCTTCTGTCGCCTAGCTTGAATTGAGAAGCTAAGCAAGTGGCAGAGATGGGGATGAGAGAGGAGATCCTGCGCCGGGCGACTCACTTTTTCCTCTTCTTCTTTTTGCACTACGATCTTGCACGACGAGGCAGTGTTAATCGCGAGTTGTATTGTATCGTGTATTAAATATCGTTATGATGGATAATATATGTTCAAGTTGGGCCATCCAAGTGCGTTAATGTTGTCTTTACTTCATCCTTCCATTCTTCAGAAATATACACACATCTCATAACATGCCATGTAACGTAAACTAAAATCCACAGCTAAACCTAAGAACAATATCAATTTCAATATAAACTGAAAGTTGTAGTATATGTATATTGATAAATACTTGTAACTATCAACATTACAACACTTTCTAAAACATTTAGTTTTTAACCAATAAGAATCAGGTCAGCAATGATAATTATTGTACCAATTGAGAATTGAATGTCATCAAAATTAATAATAATATAAGTATTAGAACCAGCATGTTCTTAAAGTACCTTCATATAATGCACATTATAATTGTTAGCATCCCAATATCTTTCAAACTATATTCTATGTATTCTAACTAAAGCACTTTTTAACTTATGATGCATGCAATTTTCAATCTATTATTTTCTTTACTTTTTTAGATTAATATCTTTTTAATTGTACTAGATTGCAAAGAATATTCTATACAGAATTTTTTTCTGTAATATGTGTTATAAATAATAATGACTATATTATAAATTGAAGTTAATGTTTAATAAAATTAAACATTCATGAAAAAATCTGGACAGAACTTTTCTTAGGCTCTAATATATCTATAGTTATTGTTATAGCATACTTTAAGAAAAGTAAAATAAAACAGTATTTTGCAAACGTATAGCTAATGAAAAAATTGATCAGTATTTGAAAAAGAAAGAAAAGTAATAATATACTGCCATATTCAATAACTACTGCTTTAATTTTAAGTATTGATATGAGTATCTTACTTGTTTCATTTAATACATATAATCAGATAAAAGTTTGTTCGATCAAGAATTTTTATCTAGCAAAAATACCATTACAAAGTACAATATAATTTAAGTTTAGTTTCAGCTACACATTGGCACTAAATACTAAGATATATTGAACTAGACATATTAATTATACAAATCAGTATGATCTTTCTAACATCTTTGTATTCACTTATGTAGCCTTTCTATAAAACACTTAAAAAGTAATGACTATAAAGTCCCACAATAAATTATTCAACTCGCAAATTAAAGCATTTGTTCCACTTTGGTGTGTCAATTAAATCAGGATCCAGATAATTCCCATATTCAATTGGTTTTATATCCCCTATGAATTTTAATGGCAATACATACCAATTGTCAATCTGTAATTAAAAACCATCAATAATTTTTGGACATCAAATTTTTTGACCACGTAAATTTCTATGTAGTAATTAATGCTTATCAAATCAACATTCTCAAGAACATATCAAACCATATTTTTTAAACAAATAAGAGGTATGGAATAATTAAAAATCAATTCCACTGGGCAATTATTAACCTGTGTTTTAAAATGCAATAATCATTGTTATTGAAATACATTCTTACCATCAACATGAACTACAATTTTACAATTCTATACTATATCCAATATATTTCAATTTTTTAATTTTATCAATTCTTCTTATTTATCTGTAATTATAACTTTCACATCACTTGTCTTTTAATTGTTTATCAATAAACAATAAATTTCTAATTTATTAATAATAAATATATGGCTGATTCTAATATGATTTGGTATATTTACTGGACTCTGTAAGTTCTAAAATATATTCATATTAGTTATGAATAAAATGACAAGATAAAACTACAGTATTTTAAACAACTGGTCACATACTGCATATTTTAAATATATTGGTTACGTACCTTAAACCAAGTACCCCTTGATTTAGTTATTGTATATAATAATGATATTTTGAAGTACTTTCAATCAGCTGCCCTCTTAGATTTTTTATTTTCAATAAATTTTTCCAAACCATAAGCCATTATACTAATATGGTATTTTTTGCTTCTAAACCCTTAAAAAAATGTAGAAACTATACATTGGTAAGGAATATCATATGTAGAGATTTATAATATAACTAGTATTTGAGATTTATAATATTACTAGTAAATCAGAGAAATTAGAAAAGTTTTTAATAGTCAGATAAATAATTGGGCATGTCGAAAAAGATATATTTATATAAATATTATTGTCAAAATGCTACAAGGATAAAGAACTGTTACATGACAGAACCATTATATATTCATTTTGATAATTATGCTATATTTTAAGTTACTTTATTGAAACTGTTGCAAATTACATAAATTGTATGTTGTCATATTGCTTTATTTTTTATACTGTTTTAAAATTGTAACAATTTATAGCAAAAACAAATATGTAGCCTGAAATATTGTTAAAAGAGTTTCTTAATATACATATAAAAGTTTCGTTTATTTATTTTACAATTATATTATAAATATAATTATATTATAAATATAATTGTAAAGAAATAATAACCATTATTTGTTATCTTATGGAAAATATTGATTCTCTAATTTTAGAAAAGTGTATAAACTGTTGAATTAAAAAGTTGGCATGTGTTTATATTGATGGAACAATATAATACATATTATAAATACTTTTTAGTAAGAGTCAGAAAGTAGCTGTATCAATTTTGACTGGTGTCAGCATTTACAGCATAATTCATAAATGTGAAATGTAATTTGTAAATCATGTTGTATTTTAACTAAAAGATATGTAACAAAAAATAATAAATTTGAATATTAGTACATTTACATCAATGAGGTATCATTCACTGTGTTTTAATACATAAAACACATATATATTCGGACAATGTGAGAAACAACTATCACTTACAAATAATACATACATATATAAATATTAAATTGCAATTTACTCTATAACATTAACTAAATGACTTAGTTAAGGTAAAAAATCTTTTAATTAAAATATACTATTTTTATGAATTAAATTTTTCACTATGGTTTTTGCTCAAGAGACCTAATTGATCTATATTCTATACTAACATTTTTCCTAATATTATAATGTTTATAAAATATCGAAACAATACATTTTTTAAACTCATTTTATTTATTTTTTTTTATACATAATTAAGTATACTGAATAACGAAATTAACTGAACATAATAGGAACATAAAATACACGTGAATGGTAACAGCAATTACAAATAAAATATGTAAATATAAACGATTAACAGTATCGAAATAATTAACAATTAAAATTATAATTCCTTTGTTTCTTTCTTATTTTTTAAATTGTTTGTTTGCAAATTATAAAGAAAAACAAAGTCTAACATTTTGCAAAAGAATATGCATTTTTTGAAGAATGACTTTATATAAGTATTTTTAAATCTAACAAAAAAAGAATACGTTATCTAAATTTTCTATGTAGGAAAATTATTTAATACTTTCGTCCAATTTATTTGGAGCACTTCTCATGTCCTACATAGAATGTATTATCAGTGATTACAGATATAACCTATAGTTATATGCTTAGTCAATGATAATATGGAACTTAAAATGTGTTCAATTAAAAATTATATATGACCACAACTAACAATCTTAATAGTTATTACATACGAAATGGTATATATTGAAGTGAAAATCAAAATATCTTATCTAAGGAATTTGTAAACCATTATTATATAAAACAAGATAAACATAATAGTTTAATCTACTGCATATTATGCCTAACCTAACCTAAAATTATTAATTAATTAATAAATGTTCAAAGCTGAAGTTAAATGAACAGGAATTGAGAAGCTGAAGGTTGAAACCTTGGTAATTCAAATATGCAAACTGAGTTTGACTTTTCTTTACAAATTAGAAATACTGATAATTTGGAAATCTGCAGACTTAATTGCTAAAAATTGCACACAAGAACTTTGAGAGATCAGAAATATAGGTTTTCTCGAATATCAAAATAGTTGACTATTATTTAAGTGTTATATCATTTTTCCCAATCACTACATGGTTTGCTATGTAATCAGGTACAGGTGTAACGAGTACACGTCGTTCCATTAATTTTGTTAAACATTGTGCAATATTTTTACCACGAAACTCCCACCTAAAATATGTACAATTACAATTTTTATAGAGTGTGGTATTAAAATATATTATAATTTTACACAACAAATACTCACGCAACACGCATATTTTCATTTGGCAACTCATTTCTTATGCGGTCATGAGCTATAGGTGCACGTGGTGCCTCAAAAGTAAGTTTCTGTATAGTAGGAGGATTATCCCCAAAACACTTTTCTGCATATTTTTTTCTCTGCTGTTGTTGAGTAAAATCTACGCCTGTTTTTCTAAAGATATAAAATACATAATATGGTGAACATTATTTTTTTTGTTAAGAAACATTCTAATTCTGTTTCCTAAACATTTGCAAAAGGAAATATTACGTAATATTAGGAGCAGCATCTTCATATTCAATAGTGTTATCAAGATTACAATGTGGGGTTCCCTCTATTTTGTTCCAACATATTTTACTTAAAGATTTAAGATCTTTTCCTGATAATTTACGTCTCTTACATTTTCCATAACCCAAATACTGTAATACTGCTCTTAAAACAATTTTTGAAATATATTTTCTAGATGAAAAGAAAATGTTTTGATCCGCAAATAATGCAAAATAAGTAGTACGCATAGCAGCAACATGATTTCTTCTTTTTGTTCTTTTTGTTTTCTTTCCCATTTCAAATAAAGCTACATATGTAATACCATCATGTGCATTTGCTTTAACAACAACTTTTAAATTTTGAGAATGAAAATAATCTTGTATGTTGTCTTGAATTTCTCTAATTAAAAAATATTTTTTAGGATTATCACGATTTAGGCACTTGTAACCAAACCATGTAATTCGTTTATTATGCCAACTTATATCTAAAATATGAATTTCATTATTAACCTTTAAATAAAGAAAAAAATAATATAGTGTATATTACCAAGTAATTTTAAAGTCAATATATGATTTTCCAGAACTTTCTCCGATAACTTTTTATCCTGTTAGAAGAATGTGAAACATAAGCCATATAAAATTCAATTGCTTGAAATATAATTATATAAGAACTTACAGTTATAATTTGTCTAATAAATTGTGCTACATTAGCTGACGTAAACTTTTTGTGATAACTGATCAAATCATTCTTAATCTTAGTCCAGGACATTTCACGAAAAGTTGACATTACAGATACTTCTAATTCTTCGAATTTAAATCTTTTAATAAGACTAATCAAAACTCGTGTCATATGTGTAAATGTTGCTAAAACATCAAAAAAATATATCTTCAACATAAGTTGGATACATATTTTATTATAACCTCTTTAATTCAGAAATAGTCTCAAAGTTTTAATGTATTAAACAATACTAACTCACTGACATCGTGTAGAAAAGAAAAAACAAATTAAACTAAAATATGAAGTAATTTTAAAGTAATGCCAAAGGTATTCAGAATTTTTCACGTATCTATTTTCGCTTTATTTGATCAATTGTGCAGGTCTCATTAGAAAGTCATTGGAATTGTTATTCATTGTCCGGAAACTCCTGTAATGGGGGTGTCCCTTTATTGCGATTATATAATTCCAGAATCTCCCACCTAGGGAAGGGCACTACGGTCGTTTTGTATAATACAGACTATTAATTAGCTGGCTACATACCATACATACATTATAATGAAATAATAACAGCGTTATGTGGCTAGTGAAGAAGTTACGAAACTTTTGTACTTCGTTAAAGGATTACTTCATCTACATAAGTCTCTCGACCTGTATCATATTCATACACTTTATTTTACGTTCCCAATTTGTATATAAAATTAAATTTTATGAACGTGGTTGATTTATTACACCTATTGTAATATTCTGTTGTATTATTACTTGCTTTTATGTAAAAAAAAAAAACAAATTTTGTAGAATATTTCAGACAAAACTAATAGTTAAATTGACCGAAATAATTTACAATAATTTATAGTAATTTATACATTCTGAAAGAACATAGAACATGATGCTAATAGAATAAAATCCTACAACGCAGTAACAAGTACAGAAAAGAGAAAATACCCGCCAGAAAGTAACAAAACAAAAGACAGTCTGTGATGGCGCCAATAACATGAAACATAAATTTGCACACATTGTCGTGAAACGAGCCATTGTACTGTAGTTGATTGTAAGTTTTTGACGTAATAAGTCCCCAAAGAATCGTTACTAGTAAATGTTAATATTTATTCGGATCGTTGGAATGTGATGAACTGGATTACAAATATTAATTCCTTCATAAATCAATCGTCTGACAAAAATAGCCCGATAGAACTTGTCTCGAACTTATTACCAATAAATCATAGATAGAGAAGAGCGGTTTTTGGACTCCATATACAGGGGCCTTACCAAGTTTTTTTATCACAATAGTATACAGGGTGTCTCACAGCTTGTGTAAGTTCCGGAAAGGAGTTTCTGAACAACTTTTTCCTTTGCAAAAATAGGGTTTAAAGCTTCGTTTTTGAATTATAAAGAGAAAACACGGACCAATCAGAGCGCGAGAATTGCGCGCGCCCAGAAGCGAGAACGACAGCTTTGGACCTGGCGGCTGAGCATGATCGTGAACAAGCGCTTTAGCGCCGGGACAGTGTAAACATTTAATAAAAAGCCCTTATGCCAATGCTCAGTTAAATAATAAACAGAACTATTACAAATAGTGTTCATTTATTCATTTCTCATGAAGAAGGAACGGAATTAGCTATGTGTAATTAATCGAAATTGTGCAAATTAAATTTCTGCAACTTTAAATTTACAAAAAATTTATAAACAATAGAATAAGACTCATCCATTGTTTAAACATAATCCTGCTTCATTGAAAATGGATCCTTGTAACTAGATTGTTCCATTGATCGTAACTATTCGTAAAAATTATACGCACCCCACAATACCTAATATCATAGCTGGTTCACTCCATTATTATTTTTTATTATCACTTTTCACTGTAATATTTTCTTGTCACTTTTCACTAATTTTCTAATGTAATAACGATGAGTGAAAAAGCGAAAACACGTAAACGATTATCCTAAAATAACTTCTGTGATTTCTTTCTCTTTAGTATTGCGCTTCGGACATTCTGTCCTAAACTGCAGATCGTATCTTCAAAAGTTCTGAATGTAAAGAAAGCGAGAGTTCGCCGAGTATTGGCCGAGTCAAAGAATCATAAAACAGTTAAACGGTTTCGTTTTGCTGGCCTGACGGTCGCTTCATGGGTGTCCAAGGAAATCCCGCTTTTACGTAAAACGCGGCACGTTGTGATTATACGGATCTTTTGAGAGCCGAAGTCGACAGAGGTTGTAAAACTTTGCCCGATTTTTTAACCGACAACGAAACCGTGTATTTCCTTACGACTTTTTAAGGTGTTCGGAATATTTGGTGGTGCTTAAAGAAATGCGATACTTGCGAAAACGAAAATGTTTCGTTAAAATCTTTCCAACATGGAGAAATTTCGTGTTTCAAAATAATGTTAAAAGATGGATGCGGAGGAGGGTTAATAAAAAATTAATTAGACAAATTTGCGCCTGAAAAATCAATAATAATTTATTGGCTCGAGTAATATGATTTAAGGGAAAAAGCCTTGCGGCATAAAAAACCCTTTTTAGATATGTATATGTCGTGATTAGACGGTGAAAATGTGTTCGTGTGATTTATTATGTTTGATTGTTGATTCGAGGAGCACAAGGGCTCACTCGAATGCTGATGCGTTGTGTTACAATCTACATTGCGTAGGATTGTCCACGATGATTTATTCGAGGAGTGTAGGATCCCACTCGAGTGATGTTTTGCGTTCTTTACCACCCTACATTGGCTTATCCGAGGAGTGTAGGGTCCCACTCGGACAATGTTATGTTTGCGTTCGTTACCACCCTACATTGGCTTATCCGAGGAGTGTAGGGTCCCACTCGGATTATGTTGTGTTGCGATCTTTACCACCCTACACTGGCCTATTCGAGGAGTGCAGGGTCCCGCTCGAATAGTGTTATGATTGTATTTGGAATCCACCCTGCACTGGATATTTTACGTTACTCCATGATGCATGGAGTTTGTATGTTATTCCGCGATACACGGAGTTTGTCTATTATTTCGCGATACACGGAGGCTGTACTCTCGATCCGACCCGCACCAGATTCAACGACTGACTGTCTCTTCGATGTATAAAAATTCGCCCGAACACCCTCGCACATCATTGGGTGATGGTCAAGTAAAATCAATCCTTGTTTTTGAAAGAGCGAGAAAAATAATGTATCGTCGTTAGCCGATTTATGGCAAGTTCACGGTGACGTTGGGACCGGTCCGAACGGGACTTACTAGACAAAAGGGGTCCTCGGTGACCCGTATTTCGAGGTATATAGGTAATGACGATGGTCTACGCGTCGAACCACTCAAACCCGTGTAATAAATTCTTTCGTCGCGGTAAAGGTCGGAGTTAGCGACGGAACAGAAAATAAACTATTTAATAATTCAAACCAACACTTATGACTAAAAACTGTTAACAGAAACAGTAAGTGTGACGTGTAGAGTTACAAAACGGAGGCTAATGTTCCCATACTGAGGAGATTATAATATTTCTCCTTTGAAGATTTGTATGTCAACTAACTTTTTCTAAATTTTCCGATTAAAAGAAAACTTAACGCCCGCCTTTTTCCTGATTGGTGAAAGTTTCGAAACCAATTAACAGTTACATGCACTGACCCCTCTCTAATTTTTGCGTCCGAAACGC
Source organism: Megachile lagopoda (assembly GCA_036983795.1). Lineage (NCBI taxonomy): Eukaryota > Metazoa > Arthropoda > Insecta > Hymenoptera > Megachilidae > Megachile > Megachile lagopoda. Next base: position 1,089,366 of record CM072786.1, read on the forward strand.
GATTTTTCCAAAGTAGGAAGTGTCAGTGGAAGCGAGAGCAGGAAGGGATGATTTTTACTAATTGTAAGAGGTGGAATTTCCATGACCTGACATACTTGATAGTTATCGGGTTCGTCTTTAAGACCTTTTGGAAATTTACATTTATGACACATGTAATCAGCCGTTGAGGACGGAGACTCGAAAAACGAAAGATATAATGCAGGATTAAGAAATAAACTAACTTTCAAAAGCGACTCTGTTAACTTGCGTATAATAAACGTGCTAGCAATCTGCACTCCAAGCGTTGTCTCTTACACAAATTGTTAGCCATCTGGAGAAAATAAATGTTTTTTCCCATAATGGGTATCCGAAAACGTAGTTTCGCTATGTAGTTTTCTGTATCTTTTCAAAGAAAATATAAAACTTTCTGTATGACTATGTTTCGCAGGTATGCCACGGAACAAACCCTTGTTTCTTTCCCTTTCTAAAAGGCAAAAACAGTGTCTGCCTTTTTCTAAAGAAAGGCATACTCTCACTTTCGTTTGAGTGTCAAATGTTTTTGTTGCAAGGGGCTGTTGCGATGCAAGTCGAAGTCGACACATGTTTAAATTTTCCATCGAAGATGTTCATCGCATTACGATCGGCAGTTTAGGATAGACCGTCGGGTGTACAACAGCAAAGAGAAAATAAAAAGTCGCTAAAATTATTTATGAACAATCGTTCCCGCGTTTTCATTCGCGTTCTTTATCCGCGGTTATTACATTAGGCAATTAGTAAACAGTCGTGACAGAATATTACAGTTAATAATGCCAATTAGAAGTGACAGTGAAGTAAAATGAATTAATTGACCATGCTGTGACATCAGATATTGTGCATCGTGCCTTTTAATGAAAGATGAGAATCGTTGATGTTATGAGAACATAATTTTACTGGAATAGGATTATTTTTAAACAACAGGTGAATCTGATTCAAATTCGCTTATTACCTCTTCACGAGAAATGAATAAGTGAACATTATTTTCAGTTATTCTGTTCATTATTAAACTGAGTTTTAACATAAGGGCTTCTTATTAAACGTTTAGACTGTCCCGACGTAAAAACGTTTGTTCACAATCACGCTCAGTCGACAGACTCGAAGTTATCGCTCTCGCGTCTGGGCGCGCGCAATTCTCGCGCTGTGATTGGTCCGTGTTTTTTCTTAATAATTCAAAAATGAAGCTTCAAACCCCGTTTTTGCAAAGGGAAATCTTACTTCGAATCACGTCAGCTGCGCTCCATTTCAGAGACCTACACTAGTTGTGAAACACCCTGTATGTATCAGAAAATATTATAAAACGATCATTGAATATTTTCTTTCTTTTAACTGTTAATTCAGATTCAAAAATTGAATTTTTCTTACTCTAAGTTTCGTAAAAAGTGCTATATGTCGAATTTTCATTTAATTTTTTTGTTATAATATATTCTCGTACAGTATAGTTTCAGAGCTAGTTTAGCTTATTACCTTAGAGAAAACAAGTGTTTGTGTCAGTTGTTCCACCGCTTGCGATCCACTTTCTTTATCTGATCGTTACCTCGAGTTTTTAGGCGTTTCAGGCATTACAAGTACGATCAGTTACGACAAAATAGTTCTTACCACGACGATGTAGGAGAATAGACTGAAATGCGGCTATAGAGTCCTTTACCTCTGAAAAATCCCGCTACTCGTCGAAGCGAGCATTATTAGAGAGAAAGAGATTAACGAGCGTGCCAGAGATAGTGAAAAGAAAGTCAGCGAGAGTGTTAATTTGTAAAGTGCGAGTTTTACATTAACCATTTATACAAGTGTTAATAAATAAAATCTGCGTAAAGGTTATATAATCCGAGTAAACCTTACACTACAAAATTCCTTTATGATATTTTCTAATTTTTCTTAAACGTGAGAACCGCTAAGAAGCATTGAAATCTTGTTATACTGCTATATTCTCTGCGGTAAATTTCTGTAAGACCTTTTCTCGAATATTGTTAAATTTAGTTCCAACTTGCATCTTTCATTCAAAATAGAATAGAATTTTAGAATTGTGAACGTTTTGTCCATCTCTCCTATTAAATCTTTATGAAAATATGTATCCTTCAGAAGCATTTTACTGAAACTTCAAAAGTCAAATTTTCTCTAAATTGTTTTGTTCTTCTGTTTTGTTCTTGCACTATTTCCTTGTTAATTCATCTAGTATACAAATATATCTCGAATCATTTGTTATTAATATATTCAATTAATAAATTCAATTATAATAATTTCATATCAATCTGTCTAGTAAATAAATTCAAAACAAAACCATAAATTTTACTTTATTCGACTTGAATCATATCTTATTCATTTAAGAGCCATTCTTGATAATTTAAATTTCAAATGTATAATTTGTCTGTCACTTAATCATATCTATAAAAATTAACTTCCTTCTGTATACAGATTTTGAACCTATCGAAATTGGTTAATCAAATCTAGATGTTACCTTTCACGAAAATACTTTCATATTCAACGTTCAATTATTAAAACAGGGATTGTATGTTTGTATTTTGTTCGGAATGGGCAGTGAAATCGTGAATTTTATAGAGATACGTGGAGTACAGAGGAGGCCAATCAAGTTTCCAAAAAAAATGGGGTAACAGCAAACAGGAGCAACACGAGGAATTGGAAAACGCGCCGGAAGGAGGGACTGGGGATTGCCAGGGCCTTCCATGCAGAGTAAGGAGGAGCAAAATGGCGGTAAGCGGCGAGAGGAAGGATGATCCATTGGACGGGCAGCATGTTATAGAATGGACAATGGTGGAAGGGGAAAAGGTGAAAGGGAAGAATGGGCGACAGGTGGCACTGGAAGGGAGGAAAGCGTGGGGGTAAGATTAGCGCAGGTGCGTTTGGTCGAGCAAGCGTCGTAACGGAGAGGTCGTTGCCACTATAACATGCTATTTGTTTGCGATAGCCCTCAAGAGTCATGACGTAATGTGATTTCTGTGGTCTGAATGTCAACGTGAAGAAATTCAATTAAGCGCAGGTAAACGGCGGGAGTTTACTATGATTCGCTTTCGTACGTAACCACCATGTATGCGAGGAGTAGCACGATGTTTGAGGTGCGTGGTCAAAGGTCGGAGCTCTTCCCTATAGGCAGAGGCGTTAGGCAGGGTGATCCACTTGTAACGCTCGGAACGTCCTTCGACCAGACAGCATGAGTCAGCCACCACCGTGACAAACTCTGCTATCCAGGATGTGCCATAATCAACCGATAGCATCAACACTCATAGCAAATATTTTCCGATAGAACATGATTTTAAAAACATTACTCATTTCCCCCAAAATTGTAACATTCCGACCCATATAAATTAAGAGAAGACCAAGAAATAGAAGTCAGTATTGCTGTAAGCCTAAACCACGTCTCGTTGTCGCGGGACCTAACATCGCTAGGTCAATCGCTAGGTCGCTAGGCAACTAACATCGCGAAACCCAAAGTTACGTTTTCCTCGTAACACACTCTCCCAATTCTGTTCTGCTTGGTAGCAGGCAGAATAATTGAGCGTTAGTGTATGCCGATGACTTCCTCCTATTTGCCGGGTCAGTGTGGGGCATGCAGAAGACGCTAGGCGTGGTAGAGAAACGAGGTGGAGAGTTTAATCTGTGTTCGGCCCACCGTAAGCGGGACGCGAACGTGCCACCTCACCCAGCTCGGGTATATGCTACGAACACCCCATTTCTAGACCCCGAAGGTCACTACCCCTAAGAGTCCATCCCAAATTGACATAGCACCGGTCCACATCCCGGTGGGCTTTCAATGCCACCTTTAGTACCTGTGATAGCGAGAATGAACCTCAAGCAATGTTAACAGGTCATCGCCGAGGGCGTGGCCCCGAAGGGCGGGTTTCCTCTACCGCTCATAATTTCTGTCGGTGGCATCCGTTACTCAGAAGCGGGCTGAGATTGGGTAGCTCCATAGCGACAGTTTTAAGAGTAAAGTCGAACGGTCCGCACCACGGACTCATCTCGGATACTAGAATGACTGGGTCCATCATTCCGACACCTCAAAATACGATGGCCGTGCCATTACCCTCACATGTTAGGAAGACTCCTCTTCCAACGTTTAATGTTATATCGCTGAGGGCACTCAACGTGACACCTCTTCCACGCAAATTCTGCACACCAAGGGCATCTGTTACCCAGAGTTCTGGGATTGGGTAGCACCAAGGAGGCTTTTTAGGGTAAGCGGTGCGTGGTCTCCAGGAACTCGTCTCGGATACTAGGTCAAAGCCCGACACCTCGAACGACGGCCCTGTCACGCAAACCCTTGGGAGCGAGCCGATATGGCGCCTAATACGCTCATCAACTCTGCCACACGTACTTACCAAAGGCGGTTCTGCTGTGCCCAGAATTCTGGGATAACAGAACACCATGCACAATGGTTTTTATGGCCCATAGCAGTGTGGTCTGGCCATGGGCCCCGGTCGAGGTGGAGAGTATGGGCTTATCTTCCACGCCCAGAAGTACTCGGTCCTGTCCCTGGTCCCGTCGCGCAAACAAAAGAAAATTAAAGTCATTATGACCGCCCTTTTCCACCTGGGGCGCCAGGCCTCCATTCCGCAAATTACATCTACTGCGGAATGGAGATACCTCGGCGTTGACTTTCGCCCGACAGGTCCCAAGAAGGTAAAGGTCGACCTATCGACTTATCTGGACAGGATCACCAAAGCACCCTTAAAGCCGCAACAACGTCTCAAGCTGGTGTGTTGCTTTTTACTTCTCCGTCTCTATCACGTCCTGGTGCTCGGACGCGTCACACTGGGGAAGTTAAGCGCTATCGATATTCTGACCCGCGCTGCAGTTTCGCAAATGGTTATGGTTGTCGAAGGACACCCCTACAGCCTTTTTCCACGCGCCCGTCGCGTCTGGCAGCTTGGGCATCCTCCTCTGTCCACCACCGTTCCAGGTCTGATGCGTGACCACTTGCTCAGTCTGGAGCGGTCACAGTTACCGCAGATCAGGGCGATTGCGGAACTCTCGTGGGTGGCGCAGGCTCCAGTGGGCTACCCGCGCCTTCACACGCAAAGAGGGAGTATTGTCCTCAAAACACCCGAGGGACAAATGGTGGACCCATCATAAAAACGATCATTTAAAACAATGGCTTAATTTAAAATCCCAAGGACAAGGTGTTAATGAATTTGCACGCGATGAAATAGGGAACACATGGTTAAAAGAACATCATTTATTAAAACCTTCCCACTTCATAAATGCCATTAGACTCAGGAAGAACACCTTCGGCACTCGGGTCGTTCTGGCTCGAGCTGATAGAAAAATAAATATATATTGTCGACGTTGCAAAGATCAATCAGAAACTTTGGGTCACATTCTGGGATTATGTCAACATACCAAGGGATTGCGCATCAAGAGACATGACAACATCAAGAACTTCATTGCTAAGAAAATCCGACAGTCCAACGAAATTTATGTGGAACCAACTGTTAAGGCCGATGGTAATCTGTTTAAACCCAATCTCATAGTCAAAAATGAGGAACGGTTATTCATAGTCGACATTTCTGTCCACTATGAAAATAGGGATTACCTGTAGAAGGCCGAAATAGAAAAAATAAATAAATATAGAACGTGCCTAGAGTTTCTAAAAGAAAAACACGAAGTTAAAATAGGAGCTGTATTGCCAATAATTGTGGGCAGCAGAGGGGCAATACCCCCTAGTACCCGTAATAATTTGATTAATTTAGGCTTAAAAGCTAATACATAGTATCAAAATAATATCTCTCAAAGTATTATAAAGCTGAACAGAAATAGCCAATATAGTTTTAGATGGATAAATTTCTACTAAACAAAAACATTATAACTTTGTTTTATTTCTCTCTACTATTACCTTTTCGCTAACATTTCTATTATTTTTATTTTATCCTTTTACCTTTTATTTTACTTTAAAATGGACACAGTTCCTTGATTTTAATATACTTTTGACATAAAGCTACATTTACTTTATTTTATTTTTTAAGTAAGACGTAATGCAAGAATCTAAGATTGATTTAACTCAATAGTAACTTGCATTACTTGATTTCAACCCTACGAGGGGATTCCTCGGAAGTATACCGTCTCTCGCGTAAATGTGCGATACAGAAAATAATCAAATTATTGTTATCCTTATTCCCAGCTTATGGCCCATAGCACTGCTACATATGAGGTACTGTTGGAAAGTGCTCATACTATTGATGTGCCCAAAAGTATGAAGCTTTCAAAAAGGGGGGGGGGGGGGGGTAACAATTTTTTCAAAATTGACGCGCAGGTGGTCAGTGAACGGTGACAGCAAACAGTCTACATGAAGGTGGTCTGTGAGAAGGGCCTAACCTTCATCCCGCCGTCCATCTAATGCCGGATGTGAGGAGAGATGCCTAACGGCAAGTACGCCACATGTGGACCGGGTACCACAGCCAGATGGTGATGTTTCGGCATGAAAAAAAAAAGAAAAGATGGTCAGTGAACAGACCAACCTGGAGAAAGCCCACCTCAGTAAAATTGAGTGTTAGAAGGGTCTAGAGCATGCCATAAAGGACAAATATAGCGTCACCAGGGTGCAATTCACCTTTGCAACCATTTCTTGCAGAGGTATTTGGTGCAGAAAGTTAGCGGAGGATCTGACCAACGCGAAAATCATTAATAAAAATGAACTTAAAGTGCTGTCGTCCCGAATCCTCATTGGTGGACTCAACGCCTATTGGCTATTCAATAGAGCGACCGCGACCGTTCGAAGAAGAACAGGTGTTGGGTACATCCCACAGAGCGGATCTAGATGAACGCTAACGTGTTTATCGATTTTTCCACCTTATCGTACCGTTACCGTTTATGTTTTGTGCTACCTACATTTTAGGTATAACGCGAAGGAGGTGTTTAGTGGGTAAATCTTTTAGGGGAGTCCCACACTACCAGCATAACATCAACTGGTGTGCGGAATGCATTTTCCTCCATCTAAAAAAAAAATAAAAAATGTGTGTGCTGCCAGGGATATCTGTAAATACATCCCTGCCAAACGTAGGTGCTGGTGTCGAAGAGTAACTGGATCGAACACCTTATTTACTCTGTCTGGAAACGCACCTTAAGACCGACCTCCATGTTCAGTTCATAGACCAGATTACTTGGCGCAGAAGAAAGGACGATAAATGCCTGTCCCAACTAACGCAGGCGGTTGAACCTGATCTTGCGCCGAACGGCTCAGACCTTGATTTGCGCGATAAAAGGTTGGCGACTTCGAGAGCTCGTTACACTGATACTGAGAAGCAATTGGCGTAACACGAAAAAGAGCCCGCTAAAACCATGACAAACGCTAAACGTATTGCAGAGATACTTGATACCCCGTGTCATCAACGGACTGCAGACATCGGATATTAACAGGAAAAAGTTAAATTACATTGATAATTGCAGCGTGAAGTTCGTGAAGTCAACACTCCATGCTTCGGTGAAAATGTGTTGTCGTGACTGGGTCATTTCACCGGAACTGGTGAAATTAGTTATTAGATTTAAAATCTTTTCTGATGAATAGAAAAGTTATTTGTCCTTTAAAATGTGCGAATTTGTTGCTTTGTATTTTTATAAGGAGAGACAAGAACAATTTTCGATATTCTATTCCTTATTCCTTTCGAATAACGAATACAATTATCGAACAAATTCGATTTACTTGGTTTAAGTTAATAACAAATAATTAATTTATCTCCTATCTGTAAATAATGCATAACTGGATTTTATTTTTAATTGCTTTATTCTTTATTTGATTTAACTTTCACGTAGTGGTTTTCTGTTAGCAATTACATTGTCATGGTGCAAACGTACTTGTTCACGCTGACGCTCAGCCGTCAAGCTCGAAGCTGACGCTCTCGCGGCTGGGCGCGCGCTATTCTCACGCTCTGATTGGTCAGTGTTTTTCCTTAATAATTCAAAAACTAAGCTTTAACCAGCAATTTGGTAAAGGAAAAAGTTGTTCAGAATCACACCAGCTACCACCCCTTAAAATTATGCCCACCAGTAGCCGAACACCATGTATAAGCAGTTTTAAGTTAGAAGGGGGTCCCTGCCCGGATAATTTGCGGATCCCGATTCCCGGGCGTATCGTTATTGTATCGTAACTGAGATTACGAGTCTAGAAGGACCACTTCTCGATCCTTCTAGAGGCCGAACTCCTTTCGATTACTGAATCTGACTGAGGCGTTGTTACCGCGTTAGTCGCAATCTATCGCATTTTGCTTTGTATTGCGCCCTCCCGCGTCCCGAGTTTGTGGTCCCATAAGTAAGGGAGTAGATTGTAAAGTTGTATGTTGTACCGTGTCGGAAAATCGCAGGTTGTCACTCAATTCTCTCTCTAGACGGTCGCTATTACGGAATCATCTCGCGCGTGGCATTCAGTGCGTTTGCGTTGCGTTTCGTTTCGTTTAGTAAGTATCGAGGCCGGAAATCGCGAAAGGGTCTCGAAAATTTAGCGTATAATTGTACCGGATTTAAAACCTAATCCGTTACCGTATATCGGTCTTCTGCCGAATATGGCGCGTTCCGATCTAATTCGATTGACCGGTTCGCGAGAGGTTACACTGTACTAGTCATATATTGTTAATTTAGTTTTAAATAAAGACCGGTGTTAGAAAATTATTCCGCTTTGTCAAGGTCTCTTCTGACGCTTCCGGGTCATACTTTCTGTTCACCTCCGCGTCTAGAGTCCTTTACCTCTCAAGAATCCCGCCACTCTACCCTTTATTTCCGATCTCGGAGCAGCTGTGCCTTTCCGCCGCCGATTCGAGTCCTCCGCGTTTCGTGATTCCGAATTATTTTGATCGATCGGTTCCGACTTGTTCGTCTCGTCGCGTGCCGTATTGATTCTTCCCGTTCTAAGGGTATCGTTTGGTATCGTGACGTTGAACAGCGTCTGGCGCCCAACTGTTTCGGTTACGTTTCGGTATCGCGAGAATTGGAATCGGGCGCCGAAGTACTACTCGTTCAAGGATCCGCGGAGGCGCCGCGAAGGTCAAACTCGCGTGCGGGCTCGAGCAGGGCCAGTAAAGTATTCGTGGACGAGGCAGTGCCGTGGGGATTAAACGAACACGTATTTCCGCGGACCGCGCGTGGCAATGTAGTATATTTTAAATGACCTGCCAATTTGATAATTTATGAATAGTTATCACGTTACTTAAAGACATCGTAGCTTTATTTGTAATCTCCGATCAGTTTAATAAATAATTCGATACTTATTGTTAGGGACCGCACTTATCGATAATTCGAAATTGTAATTTATAAGATTACCGTAGCGCTTCCGCGATTGCGAGTCCCCTCCCTAGTCTCACACTTCGAGACTAGGAGTTATTCGCGTTCTCTGGAAATGGCAGAGCAGATTCAAACGAGCGATCGAAAAGACAAATAAAGCATCTTGTTATAATAGAGAATTATTAAAATTATTCTGATGCAAATCTGGGCCTGTTATACATTTATTTGAAGATCTGTATATTTAACACTGTTTAATTGCAAGTTATTGTTACATAAAAAAGGAGGCTTCTTCACTTTCACTTCACCGAAAGAAAAAGCTCATTCGTTTTACTTAAAACGAAACACTTATAACGACTGGAAATTATGAATTATGTCCTGTTTTGCTTATTAAATGCACAGAGCTTATACCACTGGAGAAGCTTTAGTGCTGAAAGAATCGGCAGAGAGAAACAGATTATTTTAAAAATATCGTTTACTCTCAAAACGCCAGATTTTTCTTGCGAAACTGAATCGAAATTTTTTTTATCATTTATAATTTGTAGCTTCGTTTTTGAGATGTAAATAAAGGAGAATTACACCATCAACTTCAGGAGAGCGCGTTTTACACGGGAAATAGATAAGCAGGTAATCGATGTTTTGGCCCTAGTGTCAAAACAGTAGGGTGCGTGTGAAAATAAGGATGAACGCATACCTTTAGAAGTACAAATTGGTTCTCATATCTCAGTCCTTTCTCAAACTGTAGGAATGTATGAATGTCCATGTAAGTTTTTCCATGTTAATATTTACACTTAATTTAAAGGATTATCCTTTAAAAATACGAAGCAATCATTGTTTCTAACGATGTTTCGAACACTGAAAATATAAAAGTGAAAAGTTATTTTTCATTAATACAATTTTGATTATTACCAATTTACTTAAATAATACAATCTGAAACAAATTATTACTTCTTACATTGTTAGTTGCTGGCTGTTCCATATCAAGTCATCTAACATTGCACTTCACATTCAGTGATTTTTACCGTTCTGCACTTTCATAAGTATCTGCAATAATGATAAAGGAAGAAGCATTGCTAGATAAAATTAAATCACAAAATTAAATACTTAAATATGTAAAGTAGTTTTCTAATACAAGAAATAAGAGAAGAAATAACATTAGGTAGTGAAACTGTGACCTATTTTCGGTGATGTTTCCAGTGGACATCAGATAATTTCAAAATGATTTAACAATTGAATTGTTATTTCAATGATGCAATCTATATCCTCGGCTACTGTCACAATTGTTACTCTTTACACCTTCTTTTCCTAAATTCTTTTCTCTCTCTTTCACCCCACGGGAAGGCAGACTTTCCTTATAATACGCGGCGAGACCATGGTGGTCGCTCACTGCCTTGTGATTAGGACCGAGGTGCGACTCGCGGACAATGCCTGTACCGCAATGATCAGGGTTGGAACCCATTCACGAAGTCAGACGTGCGGGTAACTTTGGCCCGGAAGGTTGATGGATATTACTACTATCCAATGATGAATGATTCTACCATCTACTACAAGGTAAAGCTCAGCAACAATGGCTATTTGAGGAAAGTGGATCGTGTACGCAACAGGGACATTTGTTCACACCAGCAAGCAGTTAGTTTCGTTGGGAAGACCAATTTTCAGGACGGTGTCACGTATTATCTATTGTCTGCCGATGGTAAGATCGTCAGTTCCTGGACTGACAGTTCTGGAGTCAAATATGAGCCATGGACGTTCGAGTACTGTGCTCTAGCTAACACCGAAATGTCTCCTGTGATACATGGGGCTGGAAGAGGACATACTGTCTAAAGGGGGTCTCGCCAAGTTTTTTCAGACGCTCGAAGAAGAGATAGTAAGGGCGCGCCAACTGTGTGCCCGATGAGAGCTAGGTAGTGGGTATTACCTGAGGTGACGACCTCTGGAGCTGGCAACCTATGCGTCTGCTGTTAGTGAAGTGTTGTAACAAAAGGGCTTTAATTGTATCACTTGGACGGGAGATTTGAGTTTGATCTGCGAGATGCAAACCTTGGAGACAAGCAGCTTTTTCGTGGGAGCTGAATTCGCACCTACACCACTAGTTGTTTTTTGTACTACAGTAAATATTCTATATATATGCAAATCTTTCGGATTTGAAGTTTTGTATAAATTAAAAGAAAAAAAAAAATGTCCAAAACGAATTTCGATCCACCAACCTACCGATTATTACCAATCTTTGACGCTACACTCTTAGCTACTCGACTGTTTGACCAGTTGTTAACGCGAACACCTTATGAACGAGTAAGACAATTTTCAAATGCAATTTTCTCGGAAAATCTTGAGAAGCGCACGCTCCTGCTTTGCCTAATTAAGTTTAGATACGTGATCTTTAAACAGTGCAAGTTTTAGGAAAATCTTTAGGTGTCCCCTTGTAAGTTGCAATGTATCATTCAGTCTGTTTATATAAATACAGCGTATCTAATTATAATTTTTCCACACGATTATCTCGCAAAATATTCATTATTCGAAAAAAATGTTTAAACGAAACATGCTCTATCTGAAGGGGGATATTCAATGGTGTACACTGTTTTTTTCTGGGTGGAAGAGGCAATGAATATTACAGCTGTTAAAGATCGAATGATTTCGAAAACGTTTTCAAATTCGGATACCTCGAATTTTTGAATATTTCGACTAATTCAAATATTCGAACATTCAGATACATAATCGGAGATACAGTCGATTGTATAAGGTAATTCCACGAGCAAATTCCACATCCACATTTAGTAGATTAAGCATAAAAAAGTTTCAGTATGAAATTGGCCTCATCGCACCGATATGTTTCTTTCAATGATCTGATTTTCGGACGTTTTCCTTCGTGCCGTGTTTACATTACAATAAATTCCCTTCCTACTAATAATAATAATGCTAATTATGTAATATATTTTCAATTCATATAATGAATAATTAATAATATAGTATTTTCTTAATTGATAACTTTAAATAACAGCGTTAAATCTGTTTCTTCAACCTTACATTCCTTTTATTTTTAATCGACATTTCCGCATGAACTTTCGAGTTTTATTGAGCGTATATCAATTAAGTGAACCTAACTTCATTTATCTCATTAATCACGAAAACCTAACTGTAGTAGTATGTACCAGTCAATGTTAGCTATGATAAACATTTTGCAGCTAAGTATGTTAAGAGTATACGGTAATTTTGAATATTTAAATTTTTGCAGTTATTTTGATAGTTGAAAAATTGACTTTGAAAGTGGCCTAAGTCCAATCTGTTATTGATCATTTCAGAAATTGCGGATTTTCAAATGTCTCAAGGCAGTAATGATGGTAATTACAATTAATTATTAATTAGTTAATATAATAATTACTTAATTTGAATACGATATATAACATCAAAGCACCATGCGTTCTTCAGGTCCCTCATGCATACACAAAATGTAGATCAGCAGTAAATTGTTATTTAATTTATATAATTAGGAGATTTCCTGCATTGCTTGAACGAAAATAATGCAAAATAAATTTTGTAAGTGTTGTAATGAGATATAAAATAAATTGAATATTGTTTTTCTAATTTTAAATTATATCGAATGAACTCTCAAATTTTATGACAAATCTAGTTGTTAATTTTGAAAGCGGCTTAAGTCCATTTTCGGTAAGAAGACACATTTTTCACTTAATAAATGCTGTTATTTTAATAGAAATCGTAAATTTAAGTCTCTTAGATACATTTCAAGAGTGTGATATATTGGTATCCTATACGTATATTTTTAATTTCATTGAAACGTATGCTTTTATATATCTCAATTTAAATATAAATGAACTTAAGCTGCTTTCAAAATAAACGGTTCAAATAAGCGATTTCATTATATTATCGTTGTCTTTAAATATTATACCGACATCTCAGTTTTTATATGTCGGTTGCTTCGACTCTCTTGCTAACATTCTCATTTATGACCTATAGATGAAAACAAAGACGGTCACCGAGGCACCATAAACACGAGTATTCTTATGTCCGAATATTCAAGAATTGGAATTTCAAAACCAAATTTTATTAACATTATTCGAATTTGGTTTACAGCCTTAAAAAAAACTAAAATATATTTTAACAATAACTGAAGACACGTATAAAATAAGAGAAGACCAGTGAATAACACTTTTCACAATCGACATCAATTTTTTCTAAATGATTTTTTTTTTTTAAATCAAAATTTTTCTAAAAGTTATAATCTTATGATGGTATTCGAAAACTGCTAATAAGTAATGATATTATATTATATTATTAATAATAAGTAATAAATAAATTAATTAATAATAATAAATAATAAATAAATTAATTAATAATAATAAATAATAAATAAATAAATCAATAATAATAAATAATATTGAACAAAATATACTGATATTATTACGTACTTAACCTTTTACGCTGGAGTATGAAAATATGCTGCAAAATATAATGCAAAAATATGTTAAAACAATTTTTAAAGATTATACGTATATAATTTTTTGCAAGTTGAAATAATGAGTAATAAATAATAATAAATTTGCCAGTGTGCCGAGTACGTTATTCTAATGAAGTCTGATCGTTAAGGGTTAAAAGCATAAATTTCAAAACTTATTATTGATGACTTGAGTTATTTGAATATGTTACCTATTATACTTTGACTTTGAACTACTGTAGATCAGAACGACATTCGCAACCGTTACGTTGCAAAAAAGACGATTCGATATGTTTACCTTTAACGACGGTTGATGTGGAATTACCTGTCCTCACGCTCTCAAGGTCGCCACGGAAAATTCTAAAAAGGCAATGTTCTCCTACCTGTATGTTGTCGAATTAATTCTCTTCGGCCACTGGATAACCGGGAAATTATCCAGAAAATGACTGTATACAAGTAAAACGGCCGTGATTGTTAACTAGCACTTTAAACCATCACTCGTACTACTGAAAAAGAGGGCCCACACGTGCTAAGCCGTGATACAAAAGGCAAATGAAAAAATGTGAAAATACCCGAATTATAGAAAAATTCACAAACAAATTTGAATGAAATGAGAAAGGAAAGAAAATTCGAAATGACTCTAATATTCTGAATTTGCAGAAAATTCCAACTCGCGATTCTTTTGTGCTGCCGGCTTCCTTCCTACTCGAACAATGTAATAATGGCAGCTTTCCTCATCATCGTTCCCTTACCCTAGATAGTCGACCGTAGTGCTAATCAGATACCTGTCCGTGTTACTGATTGGAGATCGATATCGATCTTCACGGCCGCTGCGTGGCGCTCTCCTCTTGTATGTTTAATTCGTGGGACCTTGTTACGCGTCTAGGTGATATAATATGTATAACGCCATAAATATAAAGTAGTCGTGTTCCTACATCGCATCTTATATTTCTAATTTTTACTAAAAGTTTAACTCTATAATTTGTGACGATTCTGTAATACACATTCTAATATTTCTGTATCGTTGTTTACTTTTGCGTGAAAGAGTTTGTTAAATATTTCATATAAAATAGATTGATCGTTACATAGATAATTGTGCAGTCAGTGTCAGTTAAATTCATAACCCAGATTCAAAATTTTGATTAAAAATTGAATTTGTATGAATATGACAGCTTTATAATGCATATCATAAAATACTGTCTGTGTTATTGACTGTTTATTCGTGATTCGAAAACATCGTACTTGTGCCGTTACACAAACGTTTTCGTCGAAAATATCCTTGATAATGTACACTGAAGAGCACAACTATAAGCCACCTTTTAATTCATGAACGTCTAAAACCAACTTTATTCCAATTGTTATTCATATTGTCACGTACATATTCAAGCTTAACTATTCTATGGCGCTTTAGCAGGATAGTTGCAGACATCAGTTTTGCCTAGGAATATTTGGATTAACTTAGAGGACACATCAAACCAGGTAACGAGGAACACGAGCCTACATTCCTTTACAATTTGCTGATTATTTCTAGATATGTTGCTTGCAATTTTACTAAACTGCCATTCAATACGAGATAATAACTTTTATTTAAATTCTTCTTCCTTATTTTCTTATTTTAATACGATCACGTCAAAAATTCGATATAATTTTATGAAATCGTTTGAACTCACGTGTGATTTTATGAATTTCCATTTTTTAATTTCTCTATGCTAAAAGTTAAATTTGTTCTTTGTCATTAACGTAATTGCCGCGTGGTATTGCGTAAATTAATTAAAAAGTTTTACACTCATTCACAATATTATGACACAAACCTTTAAAGTCTGTTAAAACGAAAACTGGTGTTATTTTCTTGCATCAATAACAAAACAATTTTTTATGTATATTTCGACATATGCATATTCTGCTAATTTCAATAATTTTCATGTGAAGTTCATTATTTATCAAAGGTGTTTTACATCATACAATTGTCTCCGTCAAATTATTTTCTTAAAGTTCAGAAACATTCAAACGGCTGTATGATTATGTTCTTAATTATTATAATGGCTTTTATGTTCATGTCTTAGAAAAATGGTTTGACCGTGACGGAAGGTTTCCAACCATAGAGTTGAAGTTTTTGTAACATGATTCTTCTATGCTGACAAAAGGGCGAGAGAAGACAAGGGCAATTTGAGGGTTTCTCAATGTCTATCTTCCTCACCGAGACTCCAAAGTTGCAATGATCAGATCTGCATCTGGAGACCCAGGATGAGATGAATCTAGGAATGCTGAGATAGTGAAACCATGGATGTTTAAAGAAATCAAAAAAGGTATTGTAGTAGGAGGACCCTTTACGAATGGAGTCTTTAAGCTAGGCTTCGGATGCGTGATCCTACAGTTTTCTTTTTAGGATTTGGTGGAAATCAAAAAAGGGAACTGAGGAAGACGATGATGGAGGTCTTCTTACTGCATCGTTGGCTACCTTATCCGAGAGTTCGTTGCCTAGTATGTTCTTATGCGAAGGTTCCATAGGAAGGAGATGCTACTGTCAGGAGCTGAGGTATGATTGAATTGTTTTAAACTTTCTACTAATGAATAGATTTGTAGCTGTAGTATAGAGTTTACCATTGAAGGATTCATTTGCCATGTTAATTGCTAAGGATATTGCCGCGCATTCTGATGCATAGATCGAAACATTTGGGTTTAAGCTGAGGTCTAATCTTCTATCGAATTGAGGACAAACGAAAGTTGCGTCAGTGGATGGGGAGTCTTCTATCATAGAACGATCCGTAAAAATGAAGATGTGGTTAAGGAAATTCTCGGAAATGAAGGACGTGAACTCGAAATTTGGTGAGGGAAAAGGTTCTAGGAGAAGTCCAAGAAAGGTAGCGACATTGATCCTCGCAAACTGCGTATATAAGTCAGATAAATGACAGGGAACATGTTGCAGAGTATGTAGTTGCTTTTTCCGTTATGCCTTTTCCTTGCAGAGGAGCCCCTACTGTGTTCATTGTATGCCTTGCTGAATTCTCCTAGATAAGTGCGAATTCGTTTGTCCTCGAGAGTGAGAGCTTTAAAAATATATTTGGAACTCAAGAATTCAGCCCTAGCCCTGAATCGGGGGAAATCTGACTTCAGCGAGAGTTATGTCGTTAGAGGAGCAATATCTCAGGCCTAAATTAAGTTTAGCTGCGTGCGTTTGTAGTCTCTTTAATTTGGTTGCCAGTCCCTTCTTGTGAAAACGCAAGAACCACCAGATGTCATATTCTGGTTTGGATCTAATGAGAGATTTGTACATGGTGAGCAGAATCTATGGATCGCAGCCCCTGTTGCGGAGTATTCATTAGAGCCCCTGTAATGAATCTATGGATTACCTTAGAGGTGAGGACTGAGAATTACAAATGAATTGGGAGTTAGATACAGTCAAGTTAGCGGAAACAGAGCCAGTTGTCGTCCAGAATAGTCTGATACTTCATCCAGTCAGTTCGTCTAGTGGAGAACTTCAAAGTTTTTTTGGGAATAGGTGAACGATGTGAAATTTGTGTTTCTATTGGAAAATAATAACATACATGTGAGTCGTCGAGTTGATTGGAAGTTGTGAGGTGGGAAATGTCTATTGTGGGTAGGATGATGTTTAAATTGTTGCTGCATTGACCTGGGCAGCCTATGTCAGATTTGATGTAGTAGTTATGTATGAACAAAGTATTATCCTAGATGACTTTTAAGAAAGTTGAGCCAATCTTGTCTTCTCCTTCCAGAGTTCCAAGTTGCGTGGTTGACATTAAGATTTCCAGCAATGATGATGCAGCCAGCGGTGTGTCGACTACAAGTTATCTCACAACTAGTGTAGGTCCCGGATATGGCTGGTAGGGGAAGTGATTCTGAATAATATTTCCCTCTGCAAAAATAAGGTTTGATGCTTCGGTTTTGAATTATTAAGCAAAATCACGGACCAATCAGTGCGCGAGAATTGCACGCCCCCAGACGCGAGAGCGACAGCTTCGAGTCTGACGGCTGAGCGCGATCATGAACAAGCGCCATTGCGCTGATACAATCTGAACGTTTAATGAGAAACTTTTATATCAAAATTCAGTTAAATAATGAACAGAACAATTAAAAGTAATGTTTACTTATTCATTTCTCATGAATAAGGAACAGAATTAATCATGTGTAATTAAACGAAACCGAGCAAATGAAATTTCTCGAATACTGGCATTCATTATTTACAAAGAATGCGAAATAGAATATCGAAAATTGTTCGTGTCATTTGTCAAAATGATATTAACTAACAAAGTTACGCGTTTTAAAGGAAAAATAAATTATTCTGTTCAAGGAAAAAAGAGTTTAAATGTAATAGTTAATAAATGTATTAACCGCTGTCTACTTTAAATTTATAGGAAATCTATAGACAATTATGTTGAAGTTATGATGAAGGTAGGATTATTAAATTGAAAACACAGTTTCAAAACGATGAACTTTAATATTAGATTTAAGGAAAAATGTATATGAGCAGGTATGTCCTGCCTTTACCGACTCTCCTGTCGAACTGGCTAAAAACGGTCAACCTTTCCAGATTGAGCAGCAGTAAACGTAACTACACGTTTGACCCTAAGTTTTTCCGGATAGGTTTATGACCCTAGTAACCGCAAGGGCCTACCATTTTTGGACATGAATTTTTCTCAATGATTTATTTCAACAAATTAATATAAGATTCACCCATTATTTGAAAATAATCGTGTTTCAGTTAAAGTGATGCTTGCTTTGAAGTGGATGCTTGCCACTGTATCGTTCCACCGATCTTGATCTCCCGTAGAATACATAGCTACCGGACTACAGCTGGTGGCACTCACAGCTCACTGAATTGACTTCACTATACATCAGGATCACTTTCATTGTCACTTGCAGACAAATATTTTCCCAATAGATTTTAAAGGAACTATTGCTTTGTTGATTGATGTATAGCCCTAAAAGGGGTTGATTATTTCGTTTTTAATAGTATGTGGCCTGAAAATGTGCCAATTATCTTCTGTTCTTTCGTAATTGGGGTATTTTGCTCCTCAATTGCTCCTTTGATTAAGGAATGAGCAGTAATAAGTTGTAATAATATTATAAGAAACAAAGATACGCGAATTGGATGTCAGGAACGAATTATTGAACGAAATAGTTGCTGTTCGAAAGAACACATGGGAGTGATTAAAAATGGCAAGCAGACACGTTGAAGAGTCTCAGACAATGTGGACACATTTGTTAAAAATTTTACGAACATTTTCCTGATAACTGCCGAAAGATCGCCATATCTGCTGAACGTTCGAACGCTAAATTTTATAATATGTTTTTCATCTACGCGCAGTGTAACGGGAACACGGAGGATGCTGCCGAAAGTTATGCGGAATAGTATTGCAGTGAAAATCCACTCACTGTAAACTGTTTTCGCAGATAAGCAAACAGATTATATTCGAGTGACTTGTTTCACTGTGTATGATCTGATACAAGACGTTCGTATCGGATTCTAACAATTTGATCGCGATGGGACTTTGAGCATACATGACGTCTGCCGTCGTTTTGGGTAATTAATATGACAAATTTTAAATCATTATTGTGGAGATATACCTTCCCTTTTATTAATAGATTTCAATATTTTATTTCAGTATACATCGCTCTATTGAACACCGAATTCTGCAAGACAATTTCATGTATCCGTGCAAATATGTACGGGTGCAAACTGCGATTTCGGAAGATTCTGTTCAACGGCTTCATTTCTCTAGATGGATTATGAGGGAAATCGAGCAGAATCCGTCGTTCCTCTCATACATTTTCTAAACAGACGAAGCTCTCTTCACAAGAGAAGGATGCTTTATTGCACACAATTTCTATGTGTACATACATACAGCATAGGACATACAGAATTCGATTGCGATTCGTGCACGCGTTGCGCAAGAACGCAGATTAGTCAACGTATGGGCTGGCATTTGCAGGATTTTACCGTTGGACCGTACATTCAGCCAAACAGATTAGATTGTCCATCGTATAGAACTTTTGTAGCACACGTTCTTCCGAGTCTCTTGGAAGACATTCCATTACAGATTCCGAAGCATATGTTCTTCCAGCATAATGGTGCGCCTGCAAGTTATGCCGCACCTAGACGACACCTTTCAGGACAGGTGGATTGGCTGCGGCGAGGCAATTGCGTGTCCTCCTAGATCTTCAGATTTGAGTCCATTAGATTTCTTTTTCTAGAGATGTTTGGAGGTATGATAATTGTTATTAATTATTGTTACATATTTTTAAATTATGTATTTAAACCACTTAACAGTTCGCATTTTATTTTAATTGTTTCAGAATGAGGTGTATTGTGAAGAGATAACAACACCGGAGGATGTGGCAGGGCGCATACACAGTGCTGTTACCAAGATAACGCTCAAAATGTTGCGCAAAGTGAAAACAAATATTATAAAACGAACGTGAGCGTGCATTTCTGTAGGCGGAAGATACATTGCGCCTGTGCTGTGATATTCTTTCTAGCAACAATAGGCCCCATTCAGGGCCACTCATTACTTAATCGATCAATTCTGAATCAATTACGAAAGAACAGAATATAATCGGCCTCTTTCAGGGCCATGTATCGGGCAACGGAACAATAGCTCCTTTAGGAGCATTCGGGAAAATATTTTCCTGCAAATGACATTGCAAGTGATCCTATTGCAAAGTGAAGACAGTTCAGCGACCTGTAAGTGCCATCAGCTGTTCTGCGGCAGCTATGTATTCTACGGAAGATCAAGATCAGTGGAACGACCCAGCGGCAAGATCCCAATCACTTTAACTGAAGCAGGATTATTTTCAAATAATGAGTGAGTCTTATTATAATTGTTTATAGATTTTCTGTAAATTTAAAGTAGACACCGGTTAATACATTCAAGAAATTTCATTTGCTCGGTTTCCTTTAATTACACATGATTAATTCATGTGTAATTCATTAACATAAATGTAATTCATAAACATTATTTTTAATTGTTCTGTTCATTATTTAACTGAATTTTTATACAAGAGCTTCTTATTAAACGTTCAGACTGTCCCGGCGCAATGGCGCTTGTTCATGATCGCGCTCAGCCGTCAGACTCGAAGCTGTCGCTCTCGCGTCTGGGGGCGTGCAATTCTCGCGCTCTGATTGGTCCGTGTTTTTGCTTAATAATTCAAAAACGAAGCTTCAAATTTCATTTTTGCAGAGGGAAAAATTGTTCAGAATCACGTCCCCCACCATTCGGTGCTTACACTCGTTGTGAGACTTATACTATTGTATTTCAAAGGAGTTTAGTCCTATTCACCTCTTGTTCTCTACAAAGAACAAGTTCTATAAATATTTTACCGATACGCGTTTCTAAAATACTGCGAGTCAGTGCATAATATTGAAAAATTACTGCTATTATTATTGACCAAATTAACAGCCATAAGAACTTCGTACCATGAGAGTCATAAGAATATCTGCCATGAGCCATGTCTCGACGCAATATGATATTATTATTTGTACTGAAAGAACTTCTATTTCAGATTTTATGTTTTTGATACTCCTACAGTTCCAAAAAAATATTTTGAGAGCATGGTCCATTTTTACTATTTCTTTTTAAGAATATTAAGCTTATACTGCTTAATAGCTGCTCTAATGTTGTTGGAGGGTGCGATAGGTGAAAAAGATCAGTTTGTTTCTAAATTTTGAATTTCCGGATGCGATTTAATCGTAAGTTTAGGAGCTGTCTTAGTTTGAAATTTGGTCTTGATCGTTTTATTTGAAGGGGTAACGTTGGTGTCTGATTTATCACAGTTAGTTGAAGTTGAATTGTGTGATGACTGAATAAGATTTTTTGAAGTAGAAGGAAAATTCTTCTAAGAAGCTGTTAGAGTGGAAGGGATTTCCTGTCCTCCAAAAGATTTCATTATAATAATTTTTTCAGAAGAAGCCTTCTTAAGTTCGGGGAAGTTCTCTTGAGTCACAGCTGGGCAATGAGGAGCAACATTTCCTTGTGTCATTCCAAGGTTTTCCATAGCCATCCGTTTAGCTTCGAAATGTGAGACATTCTTAAAAGCTTTAATTCTATTAATCTTCTTCTCAAGGATAAGTACTTTATAGGAGGAGTCGAGAATGAGATGGTCCTCCTTGCAGTGTAGACAAGCTTTACCATACACGCACACTTTCTCTGCATGTTCTTCCGTAGAGCCACAGTACCCACACATAGGTGATCTTCTACAATATTTAGTCGAATGCCCAAATGAATGACATTTGTGGCAGACCCTGACTGCCTCGATGTAAATTTCAATTTCCATATTGTACAGTCTATATATATTAATCGAGCCAGGCAAAATACCTCCCTCAAAGATTAGCAGCACTGTTTCACTAGGAACCCATTCTGGTTTGCCACTTTCTACGCCAAATTTTGTTCTGTTTAGTCTCACAACTTTTAAAACTTTACGAGGAGAGATAGATTCCGTTATTAAATCCTCAACGTTCAGGTCGATCGTCCCGCAAATTCTCTAAATATCAAATCTTCTACTGTTTTCGTGTTGATGAGGAATCTTTAAGCTACCGAAGAATGTAATAATGTGCATGCACTTCCCGTGTCTACTAGACTATCTACTTTGTGCTCATTAACCTGAATCTGCAGTTGATACATATTACCACTACTTTTAATAGATTGGATAGTATTTACCTCTTTCTGCATATAATTTTCACGGGTATGGCCAAGTTTTTTGCATCTGTTGCATACCATTTTCGGTTTTCGGCACTACGCTGCCATGTGCCCTATTTTCCCGCAGTTGAAACATGCTAGCTTCCTTTTGTCGATCCTCGATGTTACTGTTGCGTTTTTGGTCGATATTGATGGCTGCTGCTCCAGTCGTCTTTCTATTTTCTTCTTTTCTTCTTTCTTTCCTGGCATTTCGCCCATCGCACTCATCGATGCGTATAATTCGTTGCAATCGGAATATCTCGCCGACCGTATAGTTCGCGCGATAGGTTTATCCGTATTCCATATATCACCATGTCAATGATCTGGCTATCTGTTAAATTGATACTTAACTTCCTGATTAAGTTACGGGTAAATCGTAACTGAACCTGAACCGCGCTCCGTAGAGTAGGAAAATAAAAACGACGTGATATGGTTCGTACCTGACAATGTTCTCTTTTTTATTTTTTCGGTCTCTCTCTAATGGAAATAGGGTATGGTTTCTATAGTTTAAAATAAATTGTACACACGAAATTAAATAAAACTGAAACTTTATTACTATAAACACGGACGATGTCTTCACTGTACGAAAGCTAAAACCAAAGTGAAAATATCAAAAGCTTGGAAGAGGAAAAACCTCTGTTGGGCCCTCTTGAAGGAAAACTCAGAGAAGTGCCCATTAGGGTGGACCTTATTTTTCGACTTCCGATTTTTGTTGGTCTCACCCTCTAAAATTTTTACACTTGGTGAAAAAATGATAATGTCAAAGTTTCAGCATGATTGGATAACAGGAACCTGTGCCGCAATCGAGTTGAAGTTTTGAAATTTGCACGATTTCAGGTTATCGTCAGATATGTTGGTGGCCTTTTACTTTAAAAGTATCAGTGAATATTTTGTAATGAAAATATAATTTTTTACACGTGTAATACTAGCATTTACATACAATTACAATACATACATACATATTTACATACAATACATTTACACACAAATGTAACGTAGCTTTTAAGCTACCAGAGAATGTGACTGTTGGGCATTTGGGAGCTGTATATAATTTGTTCAAAAGTTGATCAATTTTCTAATAATCTTGGTTGTATTAGCACTTACAAATTAATTTTTTTTAAATAGTTATAAGCAAAATATTCTTTATTGGAATTTCAGTTATGTCTTATGAATTAGCCTATTATTAAATTGTACGCAGTTTTTAATATATAATCTGTGTTTATGTTGATTTGATCACATCAGGATAAAGGCTTTTATAATTCTCAATTACTTGTAAAATGTATTGTGTTTTTTCTTCATTTTTGGTCAACAGATTATTATATTCAGATATAAGTTTAGCACCACGCTCAGCGGTATCGTTTACCATTTTTAAATTTCTTGCAATTTCTAAATCTTTTTGACATGAAATATCATTTTTCCACAATGAAAGGTCTTTTTCTAAGAAATCTGTAGATATATTGTACCTGTTAAACCATTTTTTGGATTCAATAGAAATGAAGCTATCAATATTCATATCTACATAATTTTGTACGTTTTCCGGAAGTATTACAAGTTTCTTTATTGAATGTTCCGTATCATCATTTTTTAGAGCCTCAATCATTTTCCTTTTTGTCTTCAGTGGTATTATTTCATCGAAAAAGGATAATGCCACGTTCTCAGGTGCAAGGTACCATAAATGGTTGGAAAATTTGCGTATTGCTATTCTAGAAATATTATTATCAACTGTAGAACACATGTGGTTCGTTCTACACGAAGACGATGTCGACAGCGTTGTATCGAAGATCTATTTATTATTAGTTCCTCTAAATTCGAAATCATGGTTTAGAGCTTCAACAGTAGTAATTATAATACGAACTGCATCACGATCACTTATTTTACATTTATCTAATACTGCCACAATTTTTTCGGTAATAACTTGTATCTTTCCTCTTCGTATTTTGCATTACTTGGGCCAGGTTCATCAAGAGATTCAGGCGCAAACGAAATATGTGCAGCATGGTGTAAAATATTTTCTGCTCCACTACTTGATGAAGACTGGAGTTCTAGCTCTTCTACAATACAGATACATAAACAAGATATAGAGTGCATAGATCAACAAAAAAAGTTCATTAAAAATATGTCATACCTTGCACTTCCATCATGGTTTCAAATCGTACTTTTCGAAACTCTTCTTGCTGCAGCCAAACTGCTTGCCGCTTTTCCTTCTCCAGTGTATTTTTGTCTGCACCAAGCATTAGCCTTAGTTGTCCTTTTTTTCGCTGATTTAATGAAAAAAACTTATCTTCTTCGATTTTAATAATATTGAGATCTTCAGAATGCCCGATGTCAAAAAGGTCATCTAATGAATCGAGAAACTCTCTTTCCTTTCTTTCCTGTACCTCATTCCTGCGTTTTCGAAATTTTTGCAACAAACGCCAATCCTCTAATCTGAGAGAGTACTTCCACTTTTTAAGAGAAGCTTTCCGTAGCCTCAACGCCTTGTCACACTCCTTATCCCACCAAGGGGCAGGAATAATGTGCTTTTTGCGAGTACCAAAGATCAAAAACGGAGAGCAAGCCTGGACTGCCTCTCTCATTTTAGATGTTAAAATAGAATATTGCGAGAGTATTGGAAGCTGCGTAAATTCCAGTGAGAGGAAGAAGGACCAGTTATCCTCTATGATGGCTTGATACTTAGTCCAATCAGTTCTCTTGGAGGAGAGTTTAAAAGAACTTTTGAACAAAGGAGAACAGTGAGGAACTTGTGAAACTATTGGAAAATGATCAGAGCCGTGATTGTCATCAAGTTGACTAGACGTTATATAGTAAGCGATGTCCATAGTGGATAAAATGAGATCTAAATTGTTACTGTGCTGACTTGGAGAACCAAGATGAGATTTAGTGTGAGAGTTGTGTATAAAGATGTTGCTTTCATTAATGACTCTTAAAAGTGAAGTGCCAGCAACGTCCTCTCCCTCGGAGTTCCATGCTGAGTGGTTAGCGTTAAAATCCCCAGCAATTATGGTGGATCCAGGAAGAAGAGATTTTCAAGAAAGGGCTTCCAAAGATGATATTTAAAAGAAGAGCCAGGAGGTCTATAAATGACTGTTATGTTCAGGGGAAGTGAGGAGTTGAAAGCCTAAGATTTCTATGCTCATCGATAGAATTCTTGAAGGAGATGGTTTGGAATCTTAATGAGTTTTTGATGAAGCAAGCAATGCCCTCATCCTTGGAGCCCAGCCTGTCAGCCCCAAGGATGTTGAAGCCATTTAAATGCAGATGCTTGCTAGGTTGGAGCCATGTTTCAGTGAGCAAGAAGTTCAGAAGATTTGGGAATAATTCCTCTACAATTTCAAAGGAGAAAGTTAATGGACTGAGCCATCACTACTTCTTTTTGGGATTGGCCTTATACTGTTTGAGTGAGTTGGAACCTTTGACAGAGGAAGAAAACGAAAGAGAAGTTGTAGAAGTTTTCGTTTGAGAAGAAACCTGTGGTGATAAGGAAGCGTTAGGGGGATTGTGAGTGTGTACTTTGCTAAAGGAAGAACGAGATGAAATGCCGAGATCAATTCTTGAACTAGGAACAGGAGGGGAAGAGATGGAAGAAACAGAAGTGACTTCGCTTGTCAAGCAAGGGTTATCCAAACTTGGCGATCTTTTTGACCGAAGATGAGGAAATGTTGCAATCAGTTGAGTAATCACTGCTAGTAGATGAAGTAGTATTAAGAGAAGTGGGAGCTTGATTTGGTCCAAACTGAGAGAGGAGCAGGCCTCTGCTGCCCACCAATAGCCTTCATGGTTAACACGCTGCTCTGAGAGGCAGCTTGAAGAGGAGGAAAGTGCTCTGATGTTAGGGGAGGAACCTTGGAAGTGTGGTTAGAAGACTGGGAACATCTGGTGACAAAGTCCCGCGCCTCCCAGAAACTCACATTCGCGTATGCCATTTGGTTAGAGATGTCCTGTTGAGTTTGAAACTCTTTACACGAATGATCAAAGCTTCTGTGATTTCCCTTGCAGTGGAGACATTTCACCTCATCCTTGTTCGTGCAGTCTTCTTTGCAGTGGTCCACAGATCCGCAAAGCCTGCAGACTTGAGCGCTCTTACAGTGCTTACTGGTATGACCATAGCGGAGGCAGTTGAAACACTTCCTCGGCGCTTCGATGTAGACCTCAACCGGTACCACCACCAGATTATATACCTTGATGGAATCCGGGAGCACCGTACCCTCAAAGGTAAGTGAAACGGTTTCTGAAGGTACCCAATCCACTTGTTTGGACACAGGATTAAGCTGCCTTCTATTTAAACTCTTGGCATTAATGATTTTGCAGGGTGAGGCAGACTTAACTATTAAATTCTGCAGATCGTGATCTACACTGATCCGCTTAATAAGGCCTCGTCTTTGGACCCCGAATTTTGGAATCAGCGGATTGAGCTTCTTGATGTCTGGAAGTCCGCTGTAGGTAAAATTATTGGCGTGTTCGGCCGTTTTAAACTTCACCTCAAAGCTTCCATAGCCTTGGGGCTTAATTTCTTCGGCGCCAACACCGACTGCACTGACAATCCTGGCAACGTTTAATAAATTTTGGGAATTTCTGATTTTCGTTTCCTGCTTTTTAAGGTTCAAGGAAACAAAGGCAGGCCCCTTGTGTCCAGACGGGTATAAAGTAACGTTCGGACCTACGACAGCGGAACTATTTTCCAACTGCCTACCATCTTTCCTTTTTGGTGTTGATTCCACGTCCATCACAGTCTTTCTTTTTTGAGCATTGGTACCGCTCCTGCCCTTTACGTTAGAGGCGTCGATTGAGGACGCCATGATGGCGTCCTCTTCACCTTGGGCCCTCGGGACCCAAGGTATAGCAGCGGAAAGCCCTTCACTCACTTCTATAATAACTTCTTACTACCGAAAACAAAAATGTTCAAGATATTGTAGGGATATGGTATGTTAAGAGAACTTATCCCTCGTAATTTTACGGTAAAGATAAATTTATTTGCAGGTCTTCTCACAATTCTTGCTGTCTCTTCGTTCTATCGCTCTATTCTCGCTGGTATTATAATAATTCTTTCTACGCTGCGCCTCGGTTTATATACACAATATTTCAATACATTTATGGATACGCAGATATTGCGGTTATTGCCCTCTATCACATTTTCTCTGTCACACACACACTCTCTCTCTCTCGCACTCTGTCTCGCGGTCGATCACCTTTTTGCGGTGTTTATAGCCGAAACCGTTGACAAAGGAGTTTTATATCTCTACAATATTGTATCAAGACTAACAGAGTCCTACTAATAAACAGCACCAAGTCAAAAATTTAAAAAGACAACTGGAAACTATATGGAACAATGTGCCAGTATTGCATTTTATGGACTTAAATCTAGCGGTGAAAGGTGGGAACTAATGGAAGTCAATTTGAAATACGTTATTGTACGAAATATTAATATTTCGATTTATTAGACAGTAGAATTTTTCAAACAGCAATGATAAATGGCTATTAAATGTTTTACATGTGCTTGTGACTCAAAAACAACAAATGAGGTACATAGTTGTTATAAACATTTTGTTTTATTAGTGTGGGATCTTAGGGTGAATAAAGTGATTAAAGCTGGTGATGTGGAGGAGTTACAATTTATTAATTTCACAGGTAACCGTCACGAACGTCTAATCTTTCGCCGGCTCGAGCAGGATTGAACTTTCGTACAGAACATTCGCGCGTAATCGTAAGCGATTGACACGTGACATGTATGCTTTCTCTCACTCTCTCTCATACCCTCTTTCTCACCCTCTCTCACTCTTTCTATCTCTCATAATACAGGCAACATAAATATTAATCCCACATTAGTTTGTATCTTCTACCACTAGATAGCTAAGTACGTTTAGGTCTGTAGGGGATCGATGCATATCTTGCGAGAAAGAGAGAAACACAACACGCTGCAACACGTTACCCTAGATTTATTTACACAAAACTAGTAAAATATAAAGAGTTGATGCGTTACCACACGGCATAGCATCTTATGTGCGTAGAGAAAATTGCATTAACATAAGAGTCACGCGCTGCTTACTCGGCCCGACTCAGACGTTCCTGGCGGTCGTTCCAGCAAAGCAGTCACTAGGACCACCTCAGGTCTAGTATGAACTTCGGTAATCCGAACTCTTCATTAATTGGCCGATAATGCACCGCTTGGAGTTCTTGCCTTAAACGTTTTATCGTCGCACGCAAATCCTCCGATCCGGAGCTGTCTGTCGAAAGGTTCCGACGGCGCGAGCGACCACGCGCTGTTTTCCGTTCGCGATCCCATGAATGCCCTCGTACCTCTCGTATGTCGTCGTACGACGATTCACGATAATTTTCGAATGAACTGTCTCGCGAGCACTCGACGATCTCGCGATTCGTCACGTCTGCGGTTTCACGAAGTGTCCCTTTTCCGATCCCAGATTCATCGCGTTCGCGGTCACGAGACTCATCTCGATCCCGACCCTTTGAGCGATCGTTATCGTACGCCAGCGAGGCGCACTTTCGCTTTCGCGAACGATTTTCCCGCTCGTACCGCGTGTGTTTTCGCGAATCATCTCGCGAACGGTTTCGCGAATCGTTTCGCAAACGATCGCGTGCATCCTCACACGATCCTCTACGAGCAGAATCCTTCGATTGTTCACGTTCGCGCGAACGTCCCCGAAAATAATCCCGAGAAGACCTCCGCGATTTCCCGCTTTATCGACCCATTTTTCACCAACACGCACTATAACTAGTCACGCTACACACAGACACAACTGCGTTAAAATGTCGAAAATTGGTACTTTGTTATAAAATGTTGCAAAATTTTAACAAATTCTTTTTTTGCGTTTTTTCAGTAAGGGGCGTAAAGGGTTTAAATTTAAAAACAATATGGTAATAAATCAGTTGAGTAGTTTCTAAGAAAAAGATTCGTAAGTGAAGCCTATTTTCGCAAAAATGGGCAAAAATTGCAAACTTTGAAGGCTTGTTATTCCTTAACAAATTCGAAACAGGCAAAATGATGACTTAAACCCCCCTTAATTTCACATGGACTATAACATATTTCGATTAGAGCAAAATCGCAGATGGTGAGGTCCAAAAGTGATCGATTTGGCGTGGAATGACCCCTATACGATATGAGCAACAGTTCAGAACCGAGAGATTTGCAGATATCGAATATTTACTGTAGCAATATAATTTTTTAATTTTTACTTTTCTTTGACTGCAAACTTTTTTAACATATTCATGAGGTTTTAAAATGAGACCAAATGCGATATAATTTGGATAACACTTATCATTCATTAAAAAATGGGTTGCTTCAACAGATTGACTCGCAAACCGTGCGTGAGTTCTTACTTTGCAGTGACAAACACGTGTCCCCCCACAGATCGGCACGAAAACAATAAGTGAATTCTCACTTTGCAACGAAGAACAAGTATCCCCTCATGGTGGCTCATATTTTTCGGCCTCCAATTTTTCTTAGTCGCACCCCCAAAAATTTTGACATTTGGTGAAAAAATAATAATTGCAAAGTTTCAACATGATTAATAATAGGATCCCGTGCCGCAATCAAGTTGAAGTCTTCAAACTTGTACGATTTCAGATTAAAATCGGATATGTTTGCGACCCTTTATTTTGAAAGTATCAGTAAATATTTTGTAATAAAAATATAATTCTTTACTTCAGCTTCTAATTCAGCTTTCAACAATATACACAAAATTATTAAATTTTGGTGTTAAACTTGATATGTAACGTAGTGTTTGACCCATCAAGTCATGTGACTCCTGGACAACTGGGAGCTGTATACAATTTGTTCAAAACTTGATAAATTTTCTAAAAATCTTGTGTAAGCCTATCAGAAATATTTCGGCAAAAGGGTGAGGTTTGCCGAATAACTGGTGGGCGCGTTTTAGCAAATAGTAAAATGTTTTAATTAGGTTTTTTCTTAGCAAAAGCCAATACAAGAGTGTCTTCGTTGACAGGGTCTCGTCTTGAGGACACCCCCGTTAGCATGGACGTTGTTTATGGCACTTGGACCCTGAGAAATTTCCCTTAGGAAGGGGAAGTGCAATGACAAAAGGCACATGGCCTGTTTCGACCGTTCGTCGATTTCTATTTTCTAACATTTGATTGTATTAGCACTCATAAATGAATTCTTTTAATAGCTATAAACAATATATTCGTTATTGAAATTTAAGTTATATACTGAATAAATTAGCCTATCATTACATTGTACATAGTTTTTAATATATATATTGTGTTAATATAACCGCTCCACCCAGCGCGCCGAGCGTCTGGGTGAGATTATTGATACGTGCCCAATAAGTATTCCATGGCGATAAACAATTACTGGAATATTAAGCCTACAGCCATCATTCATCGCGAACACATCGCGTTACTCTCTACCATCAACTAATTATTAAATTTTTAATCGCTTAACAGTTAGTTAATCAGTCATCAGTTATTCAGTGCTAAGTCTGTGAGTCGTTAGTTATATTCAGTTATTATTCAAGTGTACCGTTTACATTATGAAGACATTGAACTACGAACACTATAAAGTGACATTTCACACTGCGTTCGCTTGTTAGCCGTAACCATCCATTGTATTATCACGTAAGTTTTATTAAAGTGTTATATATATTGTTTTACAATTTTGTTACGAACTGAATTTCTGCAATGGAACCGCAGAACATCCTCGCTTTCGGTTCACTATTATTTTGAATTCATTATAACCTTGTGGTACTTGTGAAAATCGGTTATACTTGTCATTTAGTGATTTTATACGGAATGTTCGCGTTTGCAAACCGTTCTTATTCCTCACATCTGGATTCAGGGTCACGCTGCACGCGCTCCAACGCTTTTGGCACTGCACCTCGGGTAAGCACGACAGGAGCTCTCGGATATCCGATTTATAGCCTTGGGGAGACATTAACCCTTTCGCTACTACGGGTGACTATAGTCACCCGCCACAAAACGCCGCCTGGACCCGACGGGTGACTATAGTCACCCGCCACAAAACGCTGCCTATATTATGTTATAATTATAATTATTATTTTGTCGTGTAATGTAAAAATATTGTATCGTTGAATTAAAAATATGTTCATTGAAAAATTATGAAGAGAAATTATTTTGCTTTTGAAAGTAATGTTACAAAATTGTTTTTGAGACAAAAGTCTTGGCCTCGAATGCTGAAAACTGCGCACACTTTCGGCACGATGCTCGATATCATGCAAGGCACTCCGTGGCGAGGACCGCCGTAGCGAAAGGGTTAAGGTGCTCAGACATACGAACCAAGGTTCGACGGACGCATCCACGCACGCTCAGGTTTGGTCCAGATCGTTCCGGGTTACGTAATAAGGACAACTCATACCGATAATGGACATAAACCAGGTAAGCAATATATTCAATTATATTCACATAATATATTCAAGTGTTTAGAACCTTTTGATTGCGAATCTATTATTGTAGCCGTGCAAATACCCCAATCGGACGCGGACCAAATGTCGCAACTGGAAGAGCCGACACGGTGGTATTAAGAATTATTTTCGTAAAGAACGGCAACGACTATTTAAGGAATTGACATCACGATCTGCCGCAGAGTCCGGACAACAGGAGCTACCAAGCAAATCATGCTGTTCGTTATCTTCCGAAGCATCCAATGTAGATTTAGAAAATAACCAACCTAACATTAAAATAATTGAAATATCTAGCGTCGGGAATGATCCCCAGATAAATTCCCCGCCTCCACTATCTCCAATCGAGTTTACTGATACCGGAACAGCTGTCACAGTCTAAACTACACAGTCTAAATTCGGGTTTAGACTCGCGAGGCAATTTCAAATCACAATTTAAAACTATTTACTGATAATCATATAGATATACAAAAGAACAAGGTTTCTTTACAATTATGTGAATTATGTGAATGCTGCAACAAAACATTTTTCCTTTGCCTCTTTCAGCCTTTTAATCAACTCACGACGCCAGTAGAACCGTGGAAGCAATTGCCTGGACTCTCGCTGATTTGGCGGACCCCACGAACCTGCTACATAAATGTAATATTAGGAACTAATAAGAAAAAGAATTTCATTCTTTTTCATCATTTCACTATTTCACCTCACCATCTGCGATTTTATTTTAATCGAAGTATGTTATAGCCCATATGAAATTAAGTGCGGTTTAAGTCATCATTTTGTCAGTTTCAGATTTGTTAAGGAATAATAAAATTTGCAATTTTTAGCCATTTTAGCGAAAACAGGCTTCACTTACGAATTTTTTTCACAGAAACTACTACTTTGATTTAGCTACAGTTTTTTTTTGTTTTATTCATAGAGGACTGGGCTATAATAAAATATTTTTTTTGACTTCGTCAATTTGTTTTATAATGTCAAAAAATTTAAACAAATTCTTTTTTTGCATTTTTTTCAATAAGGGGCGTAAAGAATTTAAATTTTAAAATGAGTTGTTCAGAAGGATGGAGCCCCGAAAAACGACATCACAATCAACTGGGAAAGTCACTGATGCTCTCCATACTTCTGATCATAACCCTCAGTTATTCCATCTGATAGAAGAAAACCACCATTTTATCACGATTTGCATCGAGCAATAAGGCCTTGTTTGTAGAATATAAATTATAAATGTAGGAGCTAATATCTCTAAATAAGTTATAATTAAAAAATGTATCGTTGACCAAGAGTGATTACTAATATACTTTTCGAGGGATGAACAGAGTCATTTAGTCGTATACGAAGTCTTTCCATATTGCTTCCAGATCAATGGTATAAAACAATCGATCGTAATAGTGGAACGCACGATTCACTTACCTAAAACGGAGGTACACAGCGTCCTTCTTCAGTTTGTTGTGATGTCGTTTTTCCATCCTTCTAAAAGACTCCTTTTAAAGGGCATTGACCATATTTCTTTTTTACTTTAAACCCTTTACGCCCCTTATTAAAAAAAAACTTAAAAAAGAAATTTGTTGAAATTTTTCGACATTACAAATCAAATTGACGAAGTCGAAAAAAATATTTTATAATAGCCCAGTCCTTTATGAATAAAACAAAAAACTGTAGCTAAATCGGACGAGGAGTTTCTGTGAAAAAAATTCGTAAGCAAAGCCTGTTTTCGCCAAAATGGCCAAAAATTGCAAACTTTGTAGGCTTATTATTTCTTAACAAATTTGAAACCGGCAAAATGATGACTTAAACCCCCCTTAATTTCATATGGATTACAACATATTTCTATTAAAGCAAAATCAGGACAGTTCTTCTTGCCGCGAGGAATGCGGGCGGATGGACTCGAGGATAAACTAAATAATAATAAGTAAATAAAAATAACTAGATAAGAAAATAAATGCTCGTCGTCTAAATTGACATCACGAGCAACAGTATTTTCAAAACGAATCGTTCGATTTGAAAGACTCGTGTTCCTTGGTTAAACCTAATCGGGCCCCACGTTTACTACCTACAGGCCCTATCTGCGTACAAGGTAGGGGAACAGTTTCCCTGTGGGGGAGGGCACCCAGGGAAAGTGGTCCTTCACGCATCGACGTGCACAAACCCACGAACAATAATTTCTCCGAGCACCAGTGCATTCGTACTCGTCCAGTGTAGTCGCTCTTCCGGTTACTCAAAATGGGAGTGGGACTCAGGGGAGGTCCAAAAAAAATAGATGACCCGTGAATACTCGGTGCAACAAAAATCCTTTAATAAGGCCGAAATGGGCCGTTCCAAAACTAGAAACAGAACTCCCGTGGTACAAAGATCGTTCGGGAAAAGGGTGTCGCAGTCGCCAAACGTGGAAAAGATTTCGGAACGCAGGGGTTCTCGGTACAAAAGAAAAGAAAAACGAAAAAGTACAACGCAAAAGCACGCGAGTCGCGGTACAAGTGGGCAGAAACGGAACGACAAAAAAGAAACGAAAAAATAGCTGACCCACGAAAGAATCGAAACGAAAAAGAGGCTTTAATATGGACCGAAACAGGCCGTTCCACAAAGAGAACCCCGCGGTACAAAGTACGGTACGGGACAATTATATATTTAACAAAAGACTTAATACTAATTAATGGAGAATTTCATTTCTCCATTCTTCCGCACAGGTAGGACACTCCTTGATGGACGCCCCTGGTCGCCCACATCGGTAACAATGTCGCCGTAGACCCGGCGTGGGGCATTGGGAATAGCGGTGTCCCATTTGCCAGCAATTCCAACATGCCCCGGGAGGCATCCGTATTCTCCTGCTTCGGAGTTGTTGTCCAGGATGGTATGTCGTTCGCCGGGTTGGAAGGCGAAGACCTCGGTAATCTGGACTTGGCCTTCGTCGACGTGCGCGGCTCAAGGTACGTGGCCCCGTCCGAGCGCGGCCGAGCCACCAATACTCGTTCCTGCCACGTTTGGGTCCCTGTTTCCACGGTAAAACGATCGGGCGACGTTTGGGTGCTCCGCGTTTTACGACGGGACTCCCCAACTTGCACCGCAAAATCGTTGGTACTCGGGCGGGGTGTTTGTGTTCCTCTCGTCCGTTGAAAGGACTCCTGATCCGTTTGAGTGGCAACTTCATACGTTCGTGGCATTTCCCGGACGACCGCGTCTCGGGTCAGAAACTGAGCCTGGGCGTCTACTGCGGCTTGCCACAACGCCTCCCAGAACCCTGGATTTTCTCGAGTTAGCCGCTCGATCACTTCTCGATATTGTCGTAAGTGTCTCCATCCGGGCGACGAGTCACCTTGTCTTTTGCTCATCGTGATGAAGGGGTGTGGAATTGATAGTACAACTTTTCGCTTTCTTCAATAACGGTAGCTGCTATTGCTGTAAAAATTCACAAGGGGTGGTTATATGGTTTCATTTCGCCGATCCGCTAGATCTAGAATTTCATATACTGAAGGAGATAATATTTTCGAAATTTTAAATGGACCGGGAAACTTGGACACTAACTTAGCGGTGACATTTCGTTCCGCTGACGATAATATATGTTGTTTCTTTAATACTAGTTGTAAGTCTCCGACATTATGTTGTTTATCTTGTCGTCGCAAATTATATCTGGACGCTGGTGTTTGAATAGTCTTATCCATATTATTAATTACCCAATCTTGTCTTAATTTTAACTGTTTCGTTCGCTTCTTCCACGACTCTTTCGACAAGAGTTCTGTATCTTGCCCCTCGGTACGATTTTCACGATAGCAATGAAGGGGTTTTGGTTCGCGACCAAAGTTCAAAAAGCCGGGAGTAAATTGCGTCGATGAGTAATGCGCGGTATTGTACGCGAAACGAAAGTCCGATAAATGGACATACCCATTACAATGATCTCGCTCTACGTATGATGTTATCATAGCTTTGAGTATTCGTTTGACTCGTTCTAGGGAATTAGTTTGTAGATGGTACGGAGGGATCGTAGGTTGAAAGATTCCATACTCCTCCGCGAGTGCACTAATTTCACAATTTATAAATTCTGTACAGTTATCGGGAATGAAAATGCGCGGAGCTCACCAAAGATAGAAAATTAGATCTTTCGAAGTCTCCATAATGTTTTTACCCGTAGCTTTTCTTAACGAACAATACTCTATCCATTACATAAATAGATTATGGACTACTAAAATATACGCAAAACCTGATCTACTGGGGGAAAGGGTCCCATAATGTCAGTATCTATTATATCTCAGGGTTTTTCGGTAATTCGGTAATTCATTAAGATCGCGGGTGCTATTCGTTCGACTTCCGTTCGCTGACAGACTTAACAACGCCGTACATATTTCGCTATATCTTTAAATATCTCCGGCCTGTAATATCTCAAGGCTACTCGTTCCTAAGTTTTTTCTCTTCCTAAATGACCGGCTTGAGGTTGATCGTGAGCTTCTTTATAAACCGAACTAATACTTTATAAACCGTGGGAAGCTAATTTCCACTCATTTAAATCGGATATTACGTCCGTTAATTCAGGTTTCGATCATTTCACGTATAATTGGTCATAGGTCTTATATTATTTACTATATTATCTTATATTATATTATTATACGTCTATTACCAATCGCCCGTGGTTGTGATCGCAGCAAGGTTTTCGGTCGGTTCGGTGGGGTCTTCGAACATACGGGACAAGGTGTCGGAAACGTGGTACAACGCGCCTTTCGGATGGACAATCTCAAAGTCGTATTTTAATAAAGATAGCGCCCATCGAGCTAATCTACCGATCAGGTTTTTCAAACTATGCAACCAACGTAAGCTACTGTGATCAGTGATTACCGAAAAACGGTAACCTTCTAAATACAGTCGAAATTTTCCGATAGCCCACACGACTGCCAAACATTCCTGTTCGGCAACGGAATTTTTCCGTTCGGACTCGGTGAGTGATCGGCTCTCGAATGCGATTACGTGTTCACGCTCGTCGGTATGTTGCGTAATCACGGTGTCCATTCCTACAGAACTCGCGTCGGTGGCTACAAAGAAAGGTTTCGTAAACTCAGGGCAGGCTAAAATAGGCGCGGTGATTAAATGGGAGCGTATCGCGTTGAATGCATTCTGTTGGTTTTTTGACCATTGCCATTTTTGCCCCTTTCTTAACCCTTTCGATACTCTGGACGAGATATTTCGATACCCTGGACGACCCGATACTGGCTGATTAACGCTTTTGACGAGATATCTCGCGTCTCGGTACCGAAGCCGTAAGGTCTTCAGTCTAAATGCAATATTTAGAACTTTTGGAAACTTGGAGATTTTTAAGAAATTAAGAAAAAAAAATTAAATTAAATTATTTTTCAACAATATTGGTCATAGAAGCCTATGTTCCTTGCGGCGGTGATTAGAACGGCGTCACGCTCGTACCTGCGATGCTTGCAATAATTATTGAAAAATCAATTAACGGTATTGGCCCGAAGGGAAGGTTCGCCCTTAGTGTCCGTGGTCCCTTCACCTGTGGCTTCTCCGCGTTCCTGTTGTACACGCTGGAGTCGGGATAACAAAGTAGGTACTATACCCTTCGTCGACAACCCCTGTCGTTTTAATTCGATAGTTAATTGGTCAGTGGTGAGAGATTGAACCCATGAATCCAGTGGCGATCGAGGCAACATTTTTCCGATTTTTATTAACGGTGCCGTTCTGATAATTTTCGAAATCAACTGACGCTAAATATAATACGGCGAATTCGTTACGCGACAATTGTCATGTTCTCAATTAGCTATCCCTAATATAAACAGAACGTGTTCAAGTGTTATTGTTCGTAAACACTTCGGGGGTTGGCGCATCGCTGTACTACCTTCCAGCAATTAGAAGGAAAAAAAAACGAACTATTTCTTCTAACGTTTTCAAACTCGTTGGAGTTTATAACTTACCGGAACGAGTTGTAGTTAAGTATTTTAAAAGATTTCAGGGCTTCTATATGACTTTGTTTTTTCTTTCGGAATGCCGTACGCGGTATTTGTTGGTAATCTAATGGGACCCTGTCAGGAGCCTGGCTAAGGTAAACAACCAGAAAAACCAAATTCCTAAGACGAATATGAAATTCCTCGTAAAATAATATCGATTATCGAAACGTTCGTCCAAGCGTGAAAGAACGAAACTTTATTACGTAGTATACCCCAATTAACACAGAGTTCTCCGCGATTTCCCTTGATGTTTTTACTACTAAAGCTATCTTCTTTATTCTTTTGGGGCCCCACGTTGGGCGCTAATTTGCAACGCGGAATCCGGGGAAGTGGGGGTGTGTTTCCGACTCTGGCGGCTCCATCTTGACCGCGGATAGACTCTACGGCTCGTTCGAGAACCCGATGTGAGTTTCTCCTTCGCAGCGCCTGGTTCAACTCGTTATACGAAAAGTGTTGGGCGCCACACGCCTTTTGACATCACGATATTCGACAAAATGAATCTATGATACGCGAGAGAATACGGTACGAAAGTGCGGGCGTCAAGCGAATTTGAATCGGCGGTGTAAAGCTCGGCTACTCAGAATATAGTAGAGTGGCGCGGCGTGATTCTTACAAGAATAAAGAAGATTAAAGCACGGAGGCAAATACTATATTTAAACGATCGGGTGGTGAAATTACTAATTGTAAGGGTCAGTACGTAAATTCGTCAGTTACGTTTCATTCATCATTTACAT
This sequence comes from Megachile lagopoda, assembly GCA_036983795.1. Lineage (NCBI taxonomy): Eukaryota > Metazoa > Arthropoda > Insecta > Hymenoptera > Megachilidae > Megachile > Megachile lagopoda. The sequence continues at coordinate 1,127,799 of CM072786.1, forward strand.
TTATTCGAATACGCGATTCAGTCTCGACGTTACAAAAGTACGCGTCGACGAGATAAAACGCGGGTGACAGAAAAATTTCTCTTGCGAACGCAATCGGAAAACGGCAACGCGTGTTCCGCGATTTACTACGCGAATATTAGTATAATGATCGAGAAGAGATATAATTGTGTCCAAGTTTCACAGAAGGTCCTTATTATACGCGAAAAATAATTTCTAAAATGCTTTAACAATTCGTGATTCTTTATCCGGCCGAAATGAGCAAACCGTCAGAGAGAGAGAGAATGTCGGTTTCGGAATATAGAAGGTATCACGAAATAATGCACAGCTAAATACGCAATTTCTAATTCTGCCTCTTATATTGCAGTACGAATTGGAGAATCGGTATACGTAATTCGGTCGACTCAAAATGCAATATATTACGATAATTTCGAGACTGATAGCCCCTTTAGTTACCTTTAAAGGGGGTGTAGATACTGCTTAGGTGATGGCTACTCGATAGGACAAGGCAAGACTGTCCTCCTTCGAAAAATAATAAAAAGGGCGCCCCCCTACTCCCCGGATTTACCCGAACTAAACTCTAACAACTCAGTCGAAACACCCCGTGTTATCCCTAAGGCTACTGAGTGGCAGCAGCCCGGCCGTCTGATTTTTGCGCTATTTCCCGAATTCGTACCCTTACACAAAGATATTAAAGAAGCTCACCAGGGTGTCCTCGGTACCTTCCCGAACGGTAGATGCGCCTCAAGTTCGATCTCGATTTTATTTAACGATAATTGTAACTATTTGCAAGTCCGCACCAAGCAATTGCCATTTACAGAATGATGATCTATTAGCGCCCCGCTTCGTTCTGTAGTCCTTCTTCTTCTTTCTTTTTCGTCCAACTCCTTTTCTATTCCTTCTTCTAGCGCACTCACTCGTCGTAGGGGCTCCCAGACCCCTTCAGGTCTCCCCTGGCCCATTTTCAAGCCATCAGCAGGGTATCGGCAGCGGTTTCGGCATCATGGCTCTCCCTCGGTGTTTGCGCAGGCGTAGAGCAGCGGCGGGACATACAAATAATATGAGGCAGTAGCATCGCACGCATTCCTTTCTCTCTCTGAACGGCCTTTCGGTGTCGGTAATGATGGCAACTGCTATGAGAGGTACGCCGATCAGGGGTACTTGTAACGTGCACGAATTGCACCATCACAGTACAATTAGAGGTTCTTAGGCTTGCAATAGTGTACCGAAAATCCACTCCGACTAATATTACTTTCGCTGACCTCTCCTTAAGGGAGGCAATATCTTTAGAATCTTAAAAAATTGCAAAATTTTTTTTTTCTATAAAATGTTAGCGCAACATCTCAAAAATATAGTCTCAAAATTTTAAAGCGTAATACGGAGCCCTTTTGATGTTATGGCCGATTATCGTGACTCATGTTTAGTACCGTGCCGCAGCTATTCACGCGCTCGGTGCAGAGAGCTATGTAACAGATTTGTTATTATCATGCCATTGCTGTGTTTGAAATTTTGTATTTTTACGGAGAATGAGCTTATGGAGAAAAATCAACATTACGAGTAAGCCGAAGGATTACTATATGGCGCGGGAATCGCAGATTAGTTGGTAAATCATTGAAATTATTCAGGTTTTACTTATCGAAACTTTAAACACATTTTTCTCAAAACTACGTTTTTAAAATTGGCGTGACTGATAACTCAAAAACTAGTTTATCAATCGCGCTCAAATTTTTTGAACATATCCATGACAATACTATCTAACATATGAACCTAAATGTACGAAATAAATTTAACATTAAAGTCCTTTTTTATTGCAAAATATTGCGAAAATTTTCAGTAAAATTCAAAGTTTTTCTTTAAAAGCGTGCCATCTCTTCAATTTTCCATATTTTTCACATTTCTTAGGTTCATCTACTAACTGTGAATATTGATCATCGAAACATCGTTTGCAAACTTGTTTCAGACCAATGTAACTAAAGCTAGAAGTCACGCCGTTTCACGAGACGTGCCGAAACACTTCCAGGAAAGACTATCATAATTCCGCCATTTTTAAATATTTAAAAAAAAAGAAAATATGTTGTAATAGGCAATAGTTATAATAAATTATACCTGAAATTTCGAAAATACAAGACAAAGATATCCTATACAAAAAAATTCATAAATATCAGGTTATTTTCATCTATCTAAAGTTATTGCCCCCCTTAAAGGCAGAGCTTTTCAATTAGGATCTAAATACCTCCTTAAAGTTTCAACTAAGACAGCCCATCTACTTCTTCAAATATTTCCTAATTTTCTGGATGCCTGTAAAGTTGCTGGCTACTGCGTTCATAGCGGTATTCACTTCAGTAATTCTGTTTTCTGCTCGGCGGGTCATATTGAAAAATACATTGAATTAATACACCTGCACTTTAATTTTCCTGGTAACTGCACTGAGCACTCATTGCAGTTAGTAAAGCCTAATATAAACGTAGCTCTTTGCTTATCAAGCCTCACTAATCCCTACTACAATGGCATCTTTACGGAAATCATACAGTTGAAATTTCAGAATCATATTATTCTGTATATTAGCGACACAAACATTCTTCAAAATACCTCAGTTAGAGCTGCGTTTTACCACATCTCAATTCAGTTCGGAAAATCTCGTTATCGCTAGTGTTTTCAGCACGAGTTTGCGATATTAATGTATGGAGTAATACCTGAACTGCTGCGCTTCTTTATCCCATTTACAGCAATAAGAATATTGAGGTAGATTTGTAGTTGTAATCAATGTCCTTTTTATTTTATGAGAGTGTTACACAAATGTTTTTATGTTAAGTAAAAACATAATTAACACTTTCACAGTGTGATAAAATTACAAATTCTTGTCCAAAAAATGTCTAGTTTTTTATGATCGAAAACACATTGGCATGTAATAAAAAATTTAAAAAAAAACGTGTTTTATATGTATCTTGTTAGTAAGTAGTCCGTGTATGATGAATTTTAAAACACGAGATACATAAGCCGACGCGCCGGGCCTGGGGAGAAGCCACCTCAGCCACCACCAGAAGCGGGCCGCAGGACCCAGCCAACGAATCCGGACGTGGTAGTCCATCCTCGACGTGGAAATCCTCGGGGAGGGAGAACATCACGCACTGGGAGACGGCAGGTAGGAGGAGACACAAGCGAGCTGCGACTGCGAGAAGGCAATTATCGAAAAGCTCCGACGTTTATCGATCTCGTCAGTTCCGTTTTTTTTTTATTTTCCTTTTTTTGTTTGCAATTGTGAGTGCAAGTGCACCGTGGATTACGATTCTCCTCGGCTACTATTAGGACGTTCTACTTTGGCGGCGCCCACCTACATGTCTAGGTAGGACTTCGCCTCCTGGCACGATTATTCTTTTTTTGTGTGGTGCGAGAGCATGTGTGTGTGTGCGAATGGTACCGCGACCGGACTACAGGACCCCGGCGACGAGGACCTTGGAGGCCCGAATCCTCCTCCACAATTTTTAGTACCGCGCTAATTCTAGATACCGTTTCGTTTTTTTTATTTAGCTCTAGGGACATCGTCCTCTTTTTGTATTCGATCTCTAGAACGAGCGTGTGTTTTATCGGTCACTTGTACCGCGGCTCCGTTTCCTTGTACCGCGTTTCCTACGGAGAACTCCCGCGCCGCGAATCCTATCCGCGTTTGACGGGTGCGTACCCATTTCCCGAACGTTCTCTGTACCGCGGGGGTTTTTTTTTTGTGGAAGGGCCTGTTTCGGCCACATTAAAGCATTTTCGTTGTATCGAGTACCGTGGGTCAACTATTATTTTTGGATCTCCCCTGAGTCCCGCTTCTGTTCTGAGCTACTGGAAGGGCGACTACCTCGGACGAATGCAGAAGCACCCGTGCCCGGAAAGAGAATCATCCGTGGGTTTGTGCACGTCGGTGCATGGAGGGCCACTTTCCCTGGTTGTCCTCCCCTACAGGGAATCTCTTTTCCTCAACCGTTACGTCGCAAAATTGGCGCCCAACGTAGGACCCAGATAGTCTTGACCAAGGGACGCGAGTATCCCATACTAAACGACGGTTCATCCGTTTTGTTTAAAAATCCCGTTACTCGAATCATTAAATTCAACGACGAGTATTTGTTTTCTTTCCGCGAGTGAATAATAGGGAACCACTTTTATCATTTTGACACCTACTTGTACCCCTTGTGTACAAGTAGATTCTCCTTTACCTTACCGCGATCTTTGACGGTGTTATATTTCGAGAAAGTCTATTGTTGTTCGTCTTCATTTTCGAATTCACCGGTGTACCGTGCCGATTCAAACGGAAGTTTGTTTTCCTACCGTATTAGGAGTCGGTACCTGTCGAGGTTTCGGCTGTCAACTGTTGTTCCTTTTTTTTTTCTTTCTACAGCTGAGCCGGGTTAGGTCGCGATTTGCGCAATGTCCAGCTCCGAGGCCATCGAATCTGACTGTTCCCATCGCCATGCTCTCAGATAGCAGAGGGCCGAGGTGAGGTCAAGGTGCGCCTTGTTTTTAGAGCGACATTATGCTATTGATATTATGTTGATGATTAGCCCTCGACGCTCCGACGCGTTCGGCGGAGGAAGGGATTCCGGCCGTGCCGCGAGAAGAGAGAGCGAGGACATTGGGTCGCATCGTACGCCGATCCCCCCTCTCTCGCCCTAGCAAAGAGTATACCAGAGGCGGCACTAGACGAGGAAACCGCCCTCCTAGAGAGAGACAGAGGACACAACAAATTTAAATACCCAAGTCAAATGAATCGAGAGTGCGCATGTGCATCGTGTACAAGTATGGCGGTCAAAAAAGAATAGTTTAAACCTGCACATTCACCAGTAATTTATTTATAATAAATATTTTGTTATATCTCTGTAACACATTCATCTGAAATTTCTTGTGATATATGGTTTTTCATTTTCTTATAAATTATTTGTAATAATCATTTCCGTAATACATATTCTTCAAATATATTTTGTAGAGTAATCATTTTCGTATATTATTTTCTTTTTCAACTTTTCAACGTCGTAAAATTGATGCAAATACCTCTAGAGACAATATTTTAGTAATATACAGAAAATTTATTACAAATATATTTCAAATTATTAGAGGTTGACATAAAATTAGATTAACTTGATTTAAATTTCCCGCTCGTTTGTACAACCAATTTAAAGGGACAGCGTTTCCGAGAGAACAAAGGTGCCGACAGAGAGTGTCGCCTCTGGTATACTTTGTGCCCCGACGGACTCGGTACAACAGCATTGAGAGCAGTGAGAGCGACAGAGAAGTTCTACTGCCAGCTGTTGACGAGACCCGCGTCCTCTTCCCCAGGGACCGTTTGCGAATCTGGGACCGCGTGGACAACTTGTCGTCCCGTGGTCATTCCCGTGTTCCATCTCCACACAGGGATGATTTTTCGGGACACGAGGATCGCGAACATTACCAAAGACCTTTACCATCGCGGCATACGGAGTACCGTGAATCCGCAGCGGTTATTTCCGCGTGGACGGAGCCGTTGATGTGTTGAACAAGTGGCACATCTCCTATCTCAACGAATACGAGAAAGGGGCCGAAACTTTTTTGGACCGCCTGGAACATTGCCTGCTTGTGCGGCTAGTGCAGGATTGCCTAACCAGGATATGTTGGTCGCATTATCTGCCGTTTTTCGTGCGTCGAAGTGATATCGCCTACAGGTACCTGCCAAATCTGACGTGCGTTTGCTCGAACTTTCCGAGGACGCTTTAGCACCAGTGATTTGCAGCAACAGCTCTGGAGCGATGCGAAAAATGGCACGCACGAGCGAGAATCGATCGGCGCGTTTTTGGACAACATCGAGCTAATCTTCTCGCCTATGATCACCCCACCTCCTTAGTTTGAGCGCCTCGGTATCGCTTATGATAACTTGAGGCCTCTTTACCGACATAGGTTTCATCGATCGAAGTTTTCAACGTTTGAGGTGCTACGCGGGTTAGAGAAGGAAGTTGAGACTGTAACAGCTAGGGTCAAAGTCAGGCATCGTCCCCCCCCCCCCCCCCTCCTCCCCCTGCAAACTCGCATTGTCCGAGACCGCGTACAGGCCGCCCCCGCGAGGACCTTACACGCGACTCGCCGCGATCGACGCGTCCACGAGAACCGACTTCTTGTCGGATCATTCGGTGGGAGGAAAACGATGTTTTCTTCCTTCATCCAAAAGGACCACCGTGACTGGAACGTGCATTTGCATGAATTCCGATTCGCCGTAAATACCGCTGTGCATTCTTCAGCAGGCGATTGCCCAGCGGTGCTCAATTTTGGAAGAGCCCCGTGGTTTGTAGGTAGTCTTCGCCGTGCCGTGAAAGGAGAACCCCTGCTCTATCGAGAAGATCCACAGGCTTAGGCAAGCGAACGCGTCGCTTGTTATTGTTGCACGACTTAGTGCGAGAACAATTAGCGCGAGCTCACAAGCGACAAGCGAAGTATTACGACGCGCGTCATAAGGGATGTTAGGTATCGTGTAGGTGATTTAGTTTGGCGTCGGAATAGGGTTCTTTTGTCCGCCGCAGGAAACGTGGCTGTGCTATCGGCAGCTTACGCCGGTTTGTTTCGAATTAAAAAGATTCTGTCGCCGGTCGTGTATGAGTTGAAGACACCTGGTACCGAAAGTCTACGTCTCTGACCTGAAGCCGTTCGTCGGAGACGATCCTGACGACGGCCAATTACCGTTCCCTACTAACCTTTCTCCGCCAACACAGGATCCACCGAACAGGAAAAGGGGGAGGCCGCACCGCGGTTCTCTGGGTAACAAGGCGCCCGGCGGAGCCCCCCCGCCCGGAAATGGAGCTCAATCAAGCCGCAACCCCCGGGAGCTGCGCGGAGAAGAAGAAGAAGAGGAGGCGTCGCGGACAACAACCAACGGCAGTAAAACCCGTCGCACCACCAGCACCGACGTCTGCCAGGCGAGCACCCGTATCAGTGGTCAAAACGCGTCGCACGCATAAGAGGGTGTGTGCCCCCACGAAGGATGCACCGCTCCCCTCCTCAAATCGGCCGCCCCCCAAGGGTCCTTCAAGGAGCTCATTCGCAGCTGATCAAGCGTACGCGCCTGTCTTCGGAATCGTTCGCCACCGGGACACCTGCCGCCTTTTCCGTGGAAAATGTGATGTCTGTCGTCATGCGGTTCATCACCCTTCTGGAGTATTTGGCTCTGCAAACGGGTCCTGCGGCGACTCCGCACAGAGTTGAGTCGGGCCACGTGAGTTGCACAACCGAGCAACTTGCCCGTACCCCCTCAACCAGCCACTTATGCCACTGGTGTGGTTGGCTGGGGGTAACCCTAAAAACATGCCCGCGTTGTTCACAGGCATGGAAGAGGGAAAAGGAAGCCTTGAAACGGAGGCAGTGAGGACGGTAGACCACGATCTACCGTATCGTTCGTCTTTTTTTATGTGTGTTTTCCTTTCGTTTGATATTGGATAAAACTTTAGGGTTTTTTTGTCGTTTGAACGATTTTGATTTTATTAAAATAACAAAATTGTTCATTTATTATTCTGCATTCAAACCTTGAATCAAACACACGTATTAAAATGAATATTCAAAATCAATGTAAGATATATTAGTTATCTTTGCGATATAATTGATTAATTTATTAAAATATTGGAAGGCAATTCCTATATTCTGTTGCTATCTTCTATGGTAAAGTAAATCCCTGTTTTATATCTGTAGATAAAGTCAATTTGCAATTACTTTTATAAATTCATATAAAAATTCTTTTATTAAATAATTTGTAAAGGGAATTTAAAGTTTAAATTTTGTGAGTTTAAAAAGTTAATTAAACTACTATAAATTACAAAAAGAGCAGCAAATTTTGTAAATAAAATTGTTAATTAAAATACACGCCACATTTTGGTCCGAATTCAGTTAGTATTGACTTTTTCCGCTTAATAAACGATAATATACGTCCAATTGTTTCGGAAAGTAACAGTAATTAGGTCGGAAACGTACGGACGAATTGACAACTCGGAGAAGTCACTAAACGCAATAATTGTATTCGATATTTAGTTCCATTGCTTTCCATCCCTTATCGCTAGATGGTTAAACATATTACGATCTGTGGCGTGTATTTTAATTAATTTATTAATTTATTTACAAAATTTATATTCGTATTTATATTTTAAATTCGTTAAATTTACTTTTGAAACACATAAATATTAAACTTTAAATTCAAATTACAAATTAATTAATGGATGAAATAGTTAGATAACAAATACTTTTTTGCATGCTGTCCCAATGATGACTCGTAACTAATTTAAAAAAAAAACAATATCATATTTGACAACAAAAGACTTTGGATACGAAGCTGTAAAATTAATTGCAAATTGACTTTATCTACAAATTTGAAATAAATAGCTACAGTAGGTAACATGTCGATAATGTCGATTCCTATTTTACATTTGTAGGTAAAGTCAATTTACGATTAATTTTATAACTTCATATCTAAATTATTTTGTTGTTAAATATCATATTCTTTCTGCAAAAAGTCAGTTAGTAAAGAGGCGTCATTGAGAAAGCACTTAAGTTATTTATTATCTAACAAATTTATTAATTAATTTGTCATTAGAATTTAAAGTTTAATGTTTATGTGATTAAAAAGATAATTTGCCTACTTGAAATTATAAAAAGGAGATGAGTTTTGTAAATAAAGTTGTTAATTAACATACATGTTTATTTTTCATGCCAAAAGTCGCTAAAAAGAGAATCGGGGAAACTTCGGAAAACCGTCATGTTCCGATATCGATCAAATTTTGTAAATAAACTCCTATTTGCAAAATGTAATATCTGTGAGAACGGTTTTTGGCGACTTGAACGAAAAATTTTTACCATTCCAATGGTATTATCTATATTACGAACGGGACACAACATAGTGTGCGAATTGTTTTGAGTACATAATCCACACCTTCGGACCCACAAAATATATAGGAAAGAGAATTTGGCTAAACTTCTGAAAACCTCCATGCTCCAAATTGGCTGAAATTTGGGGAATGGGTTTCTTTTTAATAAAAATAATGATTCCGAGAAGGATTTTTGGCGACTGGAGAAAAAATTTTGTATCATTTGGCTGTCACTCTCTATTTTATCGGCGTAGTATTTGCATCTACTATTATCTACGCTTCCTACAATGGCCACTCCAACAGTTAACCTAACCTAACCTAACCTAATTATACATATAGTACTGCTCTTGATACATTGATACCTTTTAAAAAGAATTGAAAATAGCAGATTGCATAGCATCAGAATCGTCTTCAAATCTGCCACAGGTATTCTTGTTGGTAATAATTGTGTCGGTAAAGTAGGGAGTGACACCTAAATGATAAAAAATTTCGGAATCAACATTTTTATTAAAAAGAAACCCATTCCCAAAATTTCAGCCAATTTGGAGCATGGAGGTTTTCGGAAGTACAGTCCAGTATTCAATAAAATTACATGAATTATATGTGAATGTGCATATAAAAAAAATATTAAAAAATTTCTATTTTCAAAATTTTGTTTAATTTGTAGCATCATTTTTAGAATAGTCAACTGTCAATAAGGTATAAAATGACGTAAAAATGGTAAAAAATTTTTGTCGAGACACCAAAAATCGTTCTCACAGAAGATTCCTTTTTTAAAAAGGAGCTTATTTGTACAATTTGACATGATTTAGAGCATGATCGTTTTCCGAAGAACAGCCAGGAAATCAATTTTCTATTCGACTACTACCAACTTTCGCTGATAGATGGTACTGCTAGTACCGTTTTTGTGATGGTCGTCAAAAGTTATCGGTCAAGAAGTTTGAATCTTAATCTACCTACTACCTTCGTTTCACTTTTGCCGTTGATCATGAAAAGCTCTACAATTTTTTTGATAATTATTTGATGTTAAAGTTAATTAGATGCGATTCAATTATTTGTCATTTGATCATTTCAGTTTTGTTAAACAACAAAATAATTAATTATTCTGTTTTCGCGTTTTGAATTAAACACATGTATTAAATATTGAAAAACAATTTAATAATATATGTTATCTATGCGAATTAATTTATAATACGGAAAAAGAATTCCCACATTTTCACACGAAAATATAACTTTTAAAATGCATGTGTGAATAAGATTTTCAAAATTCTTACAAATACTCAAATTAATTACTTTATAATGGACTGTTGTTTTTTATACTTTGTCGACAATACACTGAAATACATTAATTCTGATTATTGACTAAAATATATAATACAATTATAACATTAGCAATAGTTTACATAAATGAAATAATTACATGTACTTTGACTTATGATCGTAAATAATTGAAATGTACGTTTTCTTCACCTTCGCTAATATATTGGTCATAATTTTCAACCTTAAATTAAATCGTCATTGCGTTGTTTACTTAAAAATGTAACGATTGGTATTTTCACCTCGTAATTGAGAAGATAACCACCATCAATTCATCTGTTCTGTTTAAAATGTAACCTTCTATTTCATATATAATTCTACTTCATTCTATCCTAATTTTACTGAAAATTTTATTCTTCCCTGATTCTGTCGATACCGTAAATTAAATGCAAAGAGTAGCCTGAAAAATTCAGTAATTGTTGGTATTCCTGAACATAACTCTCTACAGATAAGAATTCTGGTTATTTCAATGTCTTTCACTCAATTTCAAAACATTTGGGTATTAATTGTTAGCGCACGGTGTACATATGCACTTTCAAATTCACTCGTGATTGTTCTTATGTGATGTGACTGTCGTCACCTTTTCGAAGGACTACAATAGTAAGCACAGTGTGTATATGTAAGAAGTTCACGCTTAGGTCAACCTGGTTCACTATTCATTGCAATAAAACTTAGTATTTGTGGTTATCTTAGACTTAATTCTGACATTCGACGTATTTAAAACTTGACAAACTGTTTTAATTGATCAGGAAAGTACTGACTCCGCTCAGGAAAGTACTAACTAAATGATTTTATGGATTGCTAACTGAATGTTCAGAGGTTGATGACTAACTTTTTACTTTTTCTAACCACCATTGTAGCTTCGAGTGTACTCCCATCCTTGCCACAAGCATGTTGGAGGATGAGAGAGTATCTTAAATTTACGAAAATTAACTAATCAGCGACTAAGGTTGTCTTATCCCTTCCAGTACCCTTGTAGCGCGTTGAATTCCTGGGTAGAATGGCAACTTGGTTACTGATGAACACATGTTGGAGATTTTAAAAGAAACCTTTAAATAAATTTTCCTAAAAATCGTAACCATCATTGAGCTGTAAAGCTCAACGAAAAGTTCCGGCTATAAATTTATGATTGTACTGTCTTTAACTTTCGAGTGAATCGTTAACTGAACAATGGTCACTCGTACTGGCTCATATTGCCGTCCGCATGGCCTGACTGTAAACAGGCCTGCATGCCACATTGGCCAATAACAGAAATTGCTATGTTAATTTATGTTGTCTTGAGCACTAATAATTAATAGAATAGTTCTAAACTTACTACCGAGTTATTAGAGGTTACCCTACAACACTTTTTTTGTGATAAATAACAGTTGCTTTTTATAGTGGTACTAATAGAAAAATTCTAAAACTACTATACATTTATCAGAATTTACCTAACAACTTATTTCTCTTTATTCGTAACAACTGCTACCTACACTGGCAATAAACAGAAAAATCGTAAAACTGTTATTTACTTATCAACTCTTACCGACTTTACCCTACAACTACTTTTTTCCTTACTAAATTAATAATTGTCATCTGCATTATTCATCAAAAGCATTTTTCTAAATGAAAAGTTTAGAAATGTTCTACAGACGAAACAGGTTCAAACAAAGATATTTTCGATTACTTCAAGTTACAGAGTAACTCTAGCCGTTCGATTTAAGGGAACAATTGAGTTTCATAGAACGTAGTCGGTAATTCATAAGTCTGGTATATCTCGGTTCTATCGGCACCTAGACAGAAACAGTGACAGAACAGTTTGGACAGCAAACATTTTTCCGTGGCTGGAGGAATCGACGTCTCCATTAATTAGATACCGGTCGATCGAGCGTGCGACGGACCACGTTGCCGTCGCAGCCTCCCGTGAAATTGTGTTCACGCTGATTTATGACGTGCTCCATCTCGCCTCAGACTTCAACCATGCTATCCTTACGCCAACTATTATTTCCTCGTTCGTCTTCTTGACAATTCTTTTCGTTCATCCGCCAACAACTAATTTCTTAGCTGTACTCGAATGTATAATTTGAACCCGCAGAAAATCATGTGCCTTTGGAACACCACGAAAATTTGATGGATATACGGCATGTTATGTAACTGGTATTGCGAAAGAGGATTCTATGCGAAATAACAAATTGAAAATGTGGAATAACATTTGTTTGTATGAGGCTTGGTTTCCGAGAGAATTGAAGTCGAGAATTCATCAAAATGTTTTACTGAATTAGAAAATTCATCAAAATGTTTGTTCATTGAATTCGAAAATTCGTGAAAAAGTTTGTTTATTGAAATTGAGCATACAAACACATAAAAAGGCATAAGAACAGACCAAACAAACAAAAGTCACGAAATAGGCACTTTACCGTCTAATGATGGTTTGAATGTATCAAAAACAATAAATCTGTTAAATTAATATTCCTTAGCTACCACGTCGTCGTTGATATTAAAAAATCGTTACACCGGAAATGTAATGGAAAAGTGAGGTTATCGACATTTCGGTATAGCAGGCCGCAGTGACTCGTCGAGGAAATTGAAGTTCAGCATCGATTGCGTTTATACGTGGAAAGAAAACTATTATTAAATTGGGTACGACAATTCGAAGCTCAGGATTGGCTCACGACGCTTCCTTTGTGCTCGAAATTGTAAAGAAATTGCAACAAAAGAAACGTAACCGACCAAAAGAAATGTACTTTTCGAGCGATCTGGTCAAAGCGAGAGCAGCTTCGCTGTTTCGTTTTACAAGTTCTTTTTTCCTTTCCATCTTCAGTTGTCATCATTTCGCCACTTTGTTTTGTACAAAGACATTCCAATACTTACCAGTTGCGATTTCGCAATCAACAAATACCGACTCTAATTGAATTATGCTTAATTGCGAACGACTCTAATGTTACAAATTATGTTGATGTAGATGTACAAGAACACAGGGTGATTTATTCTAATCAGTAAATGGCGTTTCTTTGATATATAGAACTATTATTATACTTTTAGTAATATTATTATTTATATTATATTATGTTAAATATGTTTCAAATCAAACTTATTGTGTTTCGAATGGGTCATCTAATTATGGACGTAAAAAGTATATCATTCAATTTCTTTTTGAGTACTTTATAATTAGACATGTCTTACAATTTATTTAAGCACTTTATAACTAGATATGCTTCGTAATTTTTTTAAATACTTAATGATGACGTATCAGCTTTCAAAATTTCTTAATTTTCATAAGAGAAAGAAGTTATTCGAGAAACAATAAGATTATTTTTACAAAGAAAATCAATTTTTTACCGAAACCGAACAATTCGAAGTACTTTCTAGGGCAAATTATTCAGAAAATATTATAACAAATTTTCATAAATATTAATTTCTTCAGAAAAGAATGTACAGACCCTCTGTACTCCTTTTTAGATCCGCCACTGTTATAAATTAATAGATTACACATTTATCCTTCAATTAGCACGTTACTTTAGTTACATAGTTTCGCTTTTACACGGTTTTCAAAATAACAGATTTAAAAAAGAGCTCGTAAAAGTGAACATTTGGACCAATGCAAAGATAGAATTTTTATATTTAAATACAACTTTTATACTTTTTGTTACTAAATCGAAACAAAATATGATTTCATTTACTGGTTTAATTGACGATAATATCAATTTACATCATTTCGATTTACAGGGTTTTCTAAGGAGCATATCTTCAGTACAAATTGGAGGTTAGGTGTACTTAAATATAAAAGTCAGTCGCTAATATTTTTAATTGCTACAGTAATCACGAAATTATTTATTTTCATGTGTTAAGTGAAGTTGTTGCAGTCAACTCGAAATGATGAAATACAGGAATTCTAAGTCACTCATTGCTATGCAATATCTTTCATTTTCGTACGTTCACCAACATGAATGTTCATTACTACATGAATGTAGTTTTACAAAATTTATGAATGTCTCTTAATTTTGTCCTTACGCATATTTTTTGTATTCCTAATAAAATATAATAGGATTATTATTATTTCTTAACAAAATATAATAGAAGTAGTATTATTCTTTAATAAAAAATAACGGATTTGTTATTATTATTTGTAATAATTCCGAATTATGAAATTTTGTATTTATAAAAAATTTATGAAAATACCACCAACAAAGTTATTGAGAATCGTTTACCTCAGTCATCATCAACTCATCCGAATCGTTAAAATTATTCGCTCGACTTGTCGCCTTCAAAAGCGATTATACACCATTGATCGAACGAAATGACGATTTAAATGTTAAAATTGCGTTTGAACTTCGTTACGGACCAGTGATTTCTGCTTGCACATACCGGCCTCAATATTCTGCTTCCTACAATTTAATTTTCAAATTAAGTACGTTTTAGCGAATTATTATGGCAAGGAAACATTTAATGTTGTGTTCCTATCAATTTTTAATATGGGGATAATACAATTTAATAAACGAGCGCTTTCGTAATTTAATACAGATTGGGTGTTTATTATGAGTATTAATTTTCACAGTTTGAACCTTTTGAACGTTGAAACTTTGGAATTTCGAGATCTTAGGATTTTGTGGCTGTGCAATTTTGGAATTTTTTAATTTTAGAGCTTCAGAAGTTCGAAATTTCGCTGTTTTTGAACTGTAATCTCTGAAATCTTCGAAAATCAGAAGAATGTAATTTTGGAACATTCGGATTTTGGGACTTTGAAGCTGTGCGATTTTGGAATTTTTTAATTTTAGGATTTTCGAGTCTTGAAATTTCGCTATATTTGAACTTTATACTTTGCAATCTTCAAAATTCAGAAGAACATAATTTTGGAACATAGAGACTCTGGGACTTCGGAATTTTTTAATTTCATGGCTTCAGAGTCCAGTAGATAACTTTTCAAAATTTAGGATTTTCTGTGAATATTCAGAAAATCTTACAAATCATCTGTACGTTTTGATCAAAATCATGTACATACTCATGTATTGCAATAAATGTCAGTTCCATAAGAAAATCATATGAATAAGGGTTGTATGTATTATAAACAGAAAGTTAACTTTCTTTATTTATAAATAGCTATCAATGTACTCGTTATATTAAAAAATAATAAAAGGTTTGTTGGAATATACAAAAATGAATCCCAGGTTCGTTCTTTTAACTTATTTAGAGGCAAGGAATAAACATCCTGCTCAATTAAAAATTCGACGAACTACGTCGTCGAAAATAGTGCTCCTATGGTAACTAACGAAAGCATAACAAAAGTATCGATGAAGCATGGGACCTCTCGAACACGAGGAAAAATGGTCCGAGGTCTAGTCTTTATAAAACGTTTCAAGAGAGAACATCTAAAGAGAAATTAGTACACCTTTCAAAGAATATAAGTGTGTGTTTTATCAACCTAAAACATTAAACTGCTCCCCATAATCCCAATAAGGTTCTAATTATCTCAAATACGTAGTAAGTTCAACCATTTTTATTTTCACATAGCTGACAAAGCAGTTATTATATTAAGTAATCATAAAAATTTCTTTTAATTATCTAAAATAAGTATTAACTTCAACCATTTGTATTTTTCTACAGCTGTCAAGGCAGATGTCAATAAAAAGTTTGTTTAATTATTTCGAATAAATAATAGGTTAAACTATTTTCCTTTTTACATAGCTTGTCACTGTATTAAGTATTAACCCTTATCTGTCGTAAGTCACTTTTCACGTGACAACATTACTTTGGCGCTGCGGTCGCACGTCACGTGAGAGGTGACAATTATGGAACCTGACGAAATTCTAATTTTCGAGAAGGTGAAACTATGCGATATGTTAATGCCATTAACAACAGACAATGAGGACAGATTAGGTGGAAAACTACATATCTTGCAACTTGATGCTAAAGGAAAACATAACGATTGCTTAGTATGTTCTAATCGTAAGCTTGGGGGAAGAAAGCAACACTATATTTCTGTGAAACGTGCAATAGAAAACCATTTCTTCATGTTGGAGATTGTTTCAAAATAAATATATGAATAATAAGTATTTGATAATATATATAAATAAGTATTTGAAACTCATATATTTGTAACATACTTTCAAAACAAAAATGATATTATAATTCTGAAGATTTGTTGCATATTTACCGAAATCAGTTACAACCTACTGAGAGTCACGTATAAAAACTAGCGACCGACAAGGATTAACAAGAATAAGTAATAAGTTTTACCGTTTTTCACATAGCTATTAAGGTGATCCTCACATTAAGAAGTAATAAGAAGTTAATTTAATAATCTAGAATGAAAATACAATATATTATAATAGAACTCAAAGTCACGTTCTCTTATCTAGTATATCAAACAATTTCTGGAAACTGCGTAAAACGTAGCAGCACAGCGTAAAAAAATGTTCGCACCGTGATCTGCATAACGAACGCAGCCGGTCTGTGTACATAGATATATCAAGCGATAAGAAAAATCTCTCGAAGTCGCCAAGCACCTCTACATTTCTCTCTCAGTTTCCGGTTGTGCCGTCTTCCGTCTTCCCTTTTCCTTATTACCCCCTAGATTCGCATCGGTCCAGTAAGCCGAAAACTCGCCTCCATATCTCTATTCCCGTTTCCTGGTCTCGTTTTCTCGTTCCTTCCTCTCCCCTTTCCAGCCCCTTTCTTTACCCGGCCCTGTTTTTCCCTGTCCAGAGATTCAGCTCCTTTTTTCCCCGGTGCTTCTCGTTCCTCGTTATTTGTTATTGCAACGAAACTGGCCACGTAATGAAATATACACGAAACAGCCGCGTCGAATGAAAGAGAGCACGTCGGCAGTGATTCATAACACGATCCTATCCCGCGTAGGAAATATTGCGATTCCAAGCCATCGCCTTAATAACACAGTGCCGTACAGTCAACAGCAAATACGACTTCTTTAAGAAAAATATGGCAACCATAAGGGGAGATTTTAAATATTCTTTGATTTTTAATTCAGAGATTTTTCAATTCGCGAATGTGGAAATTTGAGTAATTAGAAATGTGCCATTTGGGGGTTTGAGAATTGCAGAACTTGCATGATTGAGTGACTTAGGAGTGTACGCGATTTGGGAAGTTGGGGATTTGGGACTTGAGGAGATTCAGAAATTAAGGAGTTTTTAGTATTTTTAAGAAATTAAAATTTTAGAAATTGGGAGATTTGAAAATTAAGGAACTTAAGGATTCAGGGAATGTAGAACTTTGGGTATTTGAGCATTTTGAAATTTTGAATGCGTGGAGGTGTTAAAATTAAGGTATTTTGGGTATTATTGAGCAATTAGAATTTGTGAATTTGGGGAATTAAGGAATTTTGTGTAATTTTGAGAAATTAAAATTTGGAAACTCGGGATAGTTAGAAATTACAGGAATTCCGACTATTTTCAAGAAATTAGAATTTGGGAATTTTTAAGGTTTGAAAATTGAGGAATCTAAGGATATAGGGGATAAGGAAATTTGGGTATTTGACAATTTTTTAATGTTGAGATCTTTAAATCAAAGTATTTTTGGTATTTTTGAGAAATTATAATTTGGGACATAAGAGAATTGGAAATTGAAGGAATTCTAGTTATTTTTGAGAAATTAGAGTTTGGGATTTGCAATGTTTGAATTTCAGGAAATTGAGAATTAAGGGAATTTGGAAATTAGATATTTGAAAATTTTAAATTAAGAAATTGATGTTTGAAGAATTGGGAGATTTGGAATTTATGGAATTTGGCGAATTTTTCAGATATTAAAATTTGGGAACTTTAGAGGTTTGAAAATTGAGAAACTCGAGTATTTAAGGTATGTGGAAATTTGGGAATTTGAGGATTTGGAAATTTAAACATTTGAGTATTTATGGATGTGTAAATACTGGAATTTGAATATCTGTGGGTTAAAGAATTTGCAAAATCTATTTTAGAATATGCAAATTGAAAATTTTGGGAATTTATAAGTTTGTGTATTCGGAAATTTCGGCATTTGAAGATATAGAAATTGGAAAATTTAGGAGGTAGGGTATTAAAAAACTTACGAATTTGAGGTTATGACAAGTAAAAAATATAGAAATTCGGGAATTTGGGAACTTTGCGAATGTATAAATTTTAAGATGTGCAAATTTCAGAATCTGGAATTTAAAAATGAAAACATGTTTAACTTTGGTAATTTGAGAAATGATGAATGTAGAGCTTTAGAAATGACGGAATTTCAGATTTTGAGAATTTAAAAAATTGTGATTTGAAAATTTGGCGATTTAATAATTTGAAAATTTATGAATTTGTGAATGTTGTCATAATAGTGTTGGAGCATATGAAAATTTTAGAATTTTGGAATACTAACTTTGGCAAATTAAAAATTGTAAAACACGCGAATGTAAAAACCCGTAAACTTGCAAACTGTTGAATTGTGAAAATTCGGTCATTTGAAGATTTAAGAATTTGAGAATTCTGTTATTAGAAAATTTGGTCGTTTGAGAATTTATGGATATAAATATTAAAAAATACCAGCATTCACGGATATGAAAATTTGAGAAGTTCGAAACTACATAATTTACATATTTGAAGATGTAAAAAGTTCCAAAATTTGCAAGTATTGCAATAGAGATCTAAAAGAAGCCTACGTTGCAGCCGAGTGTACACCTTCTTTCGAATTCCACCCTCCTCATCCCCTGCGTTTAACCTTTCTCTCTTTCTGTTTCTATCTCTGTCCGCTTCTCTCGCAAACCTCCACCCAACCCGAATTGGATCCGAACTCCGTGTTTACGCGGTTTTTGCAGCCTCCGTCTCGGATGGTTGTTCGGGTTCCGTGTGGAACAAAGTGAATTCGAGTTTCTTCGCCGTGGTTGAGAGTACGTCAGTTTTTCCATTCCTCTCGACGATACCAACCCATTCCACTGATAATGTGGATTAATTTCGGCCACAGATGTATAATATTATAGTGAGTATCAATGTAAAATATAAAAAGTCTAATTTATTACGATTGAAGGTTACGCAAGTTACACAGAACTGTATATGTATAAATTCGGATGGCTCACAAATCCTTTTCTTTACTCTCTCTCTCTCAAAATTTAGTGCATGGCGTGAACAAATCTTTTAAAATTTTCAGCTGAAAAATTTTTATTTAAAAGATCGCTTAAAGCAATTTTCTTTTCCAAGTCTCTAGATTTCTAAGTTTCTAAATTCCGAAACCTTAATTAATGTACCGATGTCAATCTTTGACTTGACGTGTGAGGAGATCGACCTAAAATAAAAAGAGTCTATCCCCACCGTGGATATTTTCAGCAATATATTTCGGCAAATAAGAATAATAATGACAATAACAACTTTATCGCGTAATTCGTACTATCTTACTCACTCTTGAGTCGTTTGCTAATTGTCATTGTTTTTCGTCTAATTGGTGTGACCAATTGTTCGAGCGAATTGTTCCTACCCCCGAAAATACTAGAGGAAGTAGGTCTTCTAAACACCTGAGTACTGCCTCCTCCAATTTCTCAAATCCTCTCCAATCCCAAAATCTCTAAATTTTCAAATTCCCTGGGGAATCAATATTCACCATTGACCACAAAATTTTCGGAAAATGCCAATAACTTCCTGCCTGAACAATGCAATATATTAGATTATCCACGGCATTCGATTAAAAAGGGAAAGTTCGTTTGATTCGTTATCTCGCACCTGTACAATTAATTCCTGATGTCGTTTTCATTGAGCGCTCGCTGGAGATAAAGGGGATAAATTAGTCGTTCTTATCGAGTAGTGCTAATTTCCTTCAACCAGCAGGTTCTCTTTCTGGCTCGCCGACATTCTCAGACATTCTCACCCTCGTTCCTTCTCCTTTCTACGGCTAGCTACCCTTCGTTGTTCGCCGTTTCTCCCTGCAGCTTCGTAACCATGGGGCGAGCGACATTTAATGGAAATCTGCGACATCTGTCGCATGGGGCCACGCCGCTAATTTAAATCCCATCACATGGCTACCATCGCTTTCCACCGACGACAGCCACTTCCACCCTCACTCCCCCCGATTCAACCCCCTGCTATTCTCTGCCTAGTACTTACCCGTTTACCTTTTGCCTCGGCATTCCTTCCTTATTTCCTTCTGCGTAATTGAAAAGTAATGCCTCAATTACGTCTGACTGGTGTCGCGTTTGATGGCGAGCGATCACCTGCTAGAATTCAATTTTAATTATCGCGTTTTATCGGCTTGCGTTCTTTTCGCTTGTTCTGAACGATGGACGAGAACACTGCGATTACTGTTCGTCTAATCGAATCGTTTAAAAGCAGTCGTTGATATGGTAGAATGAGTATCGCGATGGAAATATCTTCATATATAATTGTTCGTAATGTCTCCATTTGAGTGAACAGTCCAGACAGTAATTATTTAGAATAACGGATTACCTTCTGACGTAAATGACTTTGACATATTTTATCAAGATCATTATCTAAATTATTACCCAACAGACTAGGGTTTTAAATTGTTCATTTCTAATTTAATCGATGATTTATCGATGAATCGCTACACTTTGGTTCATAATTAACTTTAGCCTCTAATTATCAGTTTAATTTTTATTTTTAGAAAGAGCTGTGATTGGGGTTAGTTCAATGAGAGCTCAAAATTAGATTAATCGTAATTTTTGTAATTTATATTAATGTTTAAACATTGCTCGTTATTTACTTTGTTATATTTTAATATGAAGTTTAATTTGGAACGTAATTTTTATAAGTTTGAATTAATGACAGATGACGATATAACAGGTATTAATTATTCTACAAAAGTTGTTATAATAATTTTATTGTTTCTTTCAAAATTAGAAATACACTACCGCTCAAAATTTTTAAATCCCTAAGTCTCTAAATCTCTAATTTCCCAATTTTCAAATCTTCAGACCCCCTTATCCCTAAATTACTAGGTTTTTAAATTCCCAGATTCTCAAAATCATAAAATTCTGAGTTCCCTAACTTACAAAGCTTTAAAATTTCCAAATTTCTACACCCCAAAATTAAAAAAAGGTTCAAATCCCTTTATTTTCAAACTTCAAATTCCTAAATTCTGAAATATTCAAATCTGTATATTCCTAATTTTTCAAATTCTCAAATCGGTAAGTCTCTAAATTTCAACTTTTCCCAGCTTGAAAATCCCTAAATTCAAAATTTCCTAATGTTGCAAATTTTTAAGTTCCTAAATCTATAAATTCTCAATTTCCCAAATTTTTAAGTCCCTAAGTCTCTAAATCTCTAATTTCCCAAATTTTTAAATCCCCAAATCCCTAAATTCTCAACTTCAAAAATTCATTAAATTTATAAATTGTCATATCCTCAAATTGTCAGATGCACAAAAGTCTGAAGTCCTCAAATCTCCTAAAGTGCTAGAATGTCAAATTTCTAAATCCCCATACTTTTAACTGCCCAGCTTCTCAAACCACTAAATCCTCAAAATTTGAAATTCATAAATTTCCAAAGACCTCAGACTTTCAAACATTAATATTCTCAAGTTCTTAACTTTCCAATTTTCCAAATTCCCCAAGTTTCCACCTTCTTACATTCCTACATTTCTAGAACCCTAAACTCTTAAATTTCTAAATCCCCGAATCACAAATCATAAAAATTCCTAAAATTCCAAACTCCGGCACCGAGAAAAGTTTACTTCCCCAACCCTGAACCGAATGGTTCCATAACATCGCGTACACCATGTATAATCGCATATGTGAGATAGGTTCGCGTTGTTTCTCTCCAGCTCTCCAAATGAAAACTTTTTTTTACCTGGTAACCATAATGTATTTCATGTTGTTACATCTCGTTGGTAAACGAAGCGGCGTGGCGCGGTTCCAACGAGCTTTGGCCAGAGCGATTGCACTGCAAAGGGCAAAGCAGGGAGAAACGAAGCCCGCAAGATATCTGGAAAAGCAATTCTCCGCGAAATGCATTAGTGTTGCGCAGTCTGTTGAAAATACAATGTTCTTTCGTTATGTGTCGTCCCACTGTCGCGATCGTAAGTCCTCTTGCTTTCGCAACAATGCTTTACCTTGATGTTTTTCTACTCCATGCGGTGTGGCTTATTCTATTCCTTTGTTACAGAAATCTGTATTATCGACCTTACAGTATTCCGATTCCTCGAAGTTCGAGATCTGATTGCCAGATGGAGAAAGCTACCCCTTTTTGAACTCGAATCGCACCTATTTTTTAATTAACTATGCTATTTTAATTTATTTGCAACGTCTTGTATAAATAGCAATGTATTTTAAAGATATAATGTATTTGAAATGTTTAACAAATATGTAATTGATTGTTCTTTTGATACTCCTTCAAACGTTTATAAAAAGGTTAGAAAAAGTATTTTAAGAAGATAAAATATTAGATATTATTATTTTATTAGCATAGACACTTAAAAGTGTCAAACATTTTATATATGTGTTTCATATTTTATTTATTATATTTGTATATTACATTCATTACATTTTATATATTTCTATGTACTTTATATTTTGTATTTCGTATTAATAAAATATTTTTAAGCAGATATAAAAATGTATATATACTTAAAAATAAATATGTTACGTACCTAAATACATATTATACGTACAAGTTTATACAGAATCTGTAAAGTACCTACATAACTGTGTTATTGATATCAGCTTATATAAAATGGCAAACAGATATTGTTTTGGTGCAAATTACTTTTTGTTTTCATTATAAACAGAATAGTATGCTTTTTCAGAATATCCGAAATGAGATTAATTTCATTTCGCGGCAAACCAATAGGAATACACAGGAAGCAAGGTTCAATTGGTAAATAGTTCCGAGTGCAATTCGGTAAATGTTATTGCGTTCTGATGCCAGCTAACTTAGGTGGTATCGGACTGAAGAGATTTGCGGTAGGTTCGATCTGCAGTTTCAACGCATATTATGGAAATCTCAGATATGGCATAAACTAACGAACGTCGTTTACGATATTGGAGCCAGGCTTTCGGCCACGGTACGAAAAACACTGAAATACTGACATAAAATGCATTGAATTTGTGTTCGATATACTTTCGAAGTGGTTTGCCGTGCTTTTAAATTCCGCTGACTTTGATTACTTAGATTATGGATGCATAAAAAAATCAATTAAAGTGTAAAACAATTCATTCGTATTAAAATATTCTGTATTTATAACTCTAGGACAACCAGTCAAAACGACTGGTCTTCAAAAATACATTATAATAGAATATTTTTATATTCATTGATTTTTTCCTATCTTACAAAAATAAATCCATGTTATGCAATTATAACTACTACAGAATGATAATTATAATAATTATAATAATATAAGTAGACTCTCATTTTGTCTTTTCTCAACTCGTTCCGTGTGTATCAATTTCATTTTGACGATCTTGTATACTTTTATTTTCATCTGCTGATCTAGAAAGCATACGAGCACGTCTTCCTTTACGTAAATTCCAAATATTTTCTAATTCACTTTCTGAAGATTCCTGAACATTTTCTTCGTCCATAATCTCATTATCACTATACAATTCAATTTCACTTGTTCACTTTTTGCGACATTTTAGAGATTTTCAATCGTTCCACCATTTTTAGAGATTGTCAAAAATAGTGATATAGAAAAGAATTACGTCCTATTTCAACGACTGTGGTATACAAAATGACGGCATGAAACAACGATTACTATGTTACGTTACATTGCGGCTGTGTTTATGTTATGTTGTGGCGCCAGGTATAACGTTGCGTGTGATAAAATTTCGTAACAAAACATCGATAAAGCTATCTAAATATCTGATAAATGATTTCTGGTTCGGTAAACAGATTATAGGAGACTTTTCCACTTTGAAAAGTATCAGTCAAAATCGATGGTATCGGTATAAGTAACCATAATACAAAATTACTTTGATTCTGAATAAATGAAAGGAAAATAAAACTCATTATATTACACCTTCAGTTATCGCTGTAAAAGTCATCGCATTATAGCGGAAAAAATGTAACATGAAGTAAAAATTTTAAAACCAGTCATTTTGACTGGTGTGATAGTCCTAATGTTAAGCAATAATTAATCGAAAACTCATCTCATTATAGAATTCATTTACGAATACGTAATTGCACGCTTTTAGAATATTGATAAACATTTGGAAAGGTTAGTTAACTACATTGAAGGGGTATAACATAACCCAACTTTAACATAATCGAAGGGGTACAACTACAAATATTGAGAATTGAACGTTCGCGGCCATTTTAGTTACTTAACCCAATTGTCTGATCGAGACTGGCTGTTTTCTATCTTCTCCGAGTGTATCTTTCGGATTTCGGTGTGCAGCCGCGGATAAAGGCAATTTTCATTTAAGAACCGTACGATGAACTAAAAAATAAAATTCAGGATTATCGGATATACTAATGCAGAAGGGAATACCACCATTCCGGGCTTGATCGAATATACGGTTGAAATTTAATCTCTTAGGGAAATCAATATATCGGTTGCAAAGGATTCTGCCAGTCTGTTCGTGCAATCTCTTCATTAATAAATTACTTAATGTTGTTACGGAGTTGTTACGTTCATGTTCTCAACTCTGATGTGGTGGCAGTAAATATTTTTTAGTGTTTCCTGTTCGAATATTTGAAGAAAATTATTACTTCAATTATTGCTATTTATAATTTTCGATTGAAATTTCAAGAAAATTATTATTTATATTGTTACTATTTACAATTTTCGATTGAATTTTGAATAAAAATAGTTATTTACAATTTTGAAAAAAAAAAATTATTGAATCGATAGTGGTACAATTTTCGACTGAAATTTATAAAAATTGTTTAAATTATTACTATTTAAGATTTTCGACTGAAATTTGAAAAAATTATTGAAACGATATTGGTACAATTTTCGACTAAAATTGATAAAAATTATTAAAATTATTGCTATTCACAATTTTCGACTGAAATTTAAAATAAATTATTGAATTATAGTGGTAAAATTTTCGAATGATATTGATTAAAATTATCGTGATTTACAATTTGCGACTGAAAGTTAAAAAAAATAGTGAATTGATACCACTCCAATTTTCGACTGGAATTTGTTAAAATTATTGAAAATATCACTATCCATAATCTTCGATTAAAATTTGGAGGAAAGTACCATCAAGGAAACCTTTTGTTAAAAAATATTTTAAACGCATCTCACTAAATGCATCATATTTAGTATACCCATAAGAATTTATTTTCTGTTAAACAAGTGACAACGTTTTAGAATCATGTTGATTTTCCGAACCGGCATTTATCCTAAAAAACCGTTAAAGTGCTTTATTTGAAAATGCTTAATAAAGATTTGCAGTGTTATGAGAGCCTAATTTACATGTCCGAGAATGAAATGCAGTAAGTCTTTTCAACCGGTGCAATTTTCCATTACAGTGGTATCGTATTCGATCTTTCAGCCAATGTTTCTTTTCATTCTCCCCGTTCTATCATCGAAGCTTGCACCCCAGAAATTTCAACCGCATTTTGCTGCGGTATAATAACCGGGAGCAGATAATTTTCGGATTTTCACGGTGGAGAAATACGTGCAGCGATGCGTGCGATTGACCATTGGATAAATACTACGAACTTAGGGTAAAATCAACGGATTGCCGATGGTGGATTGTTTAAAGCTGCAACACCTAACCTCGTTTTTGGAGCGGGAAACAGCAACAGCAGCAATTCCGCGAGTATTCGAAGAAGCGCGAGGAGAGACAAGGACGATACAATTCGCGAAAATGGAGAGGTTGAAAACAGGTTGAAACGGCTACGAGTGAATCGTCTGGTTCGTTGCATGACAGATTATAACGGGTGACACAATTAAAATCTGTCCTTCGCTTGACATCCAAGAGTAATGCAGTTTGTAATTCTGCAGCTGACTCGGCAATGCATCGTCTTGAAGCATTCTGTATCTCTGCACATTGTTTACATTTCGAGTTTGATATACGAGTGCTTGGAAAGCTTGGGCTTGTGTTAGTAAACGCGAAATGAATATAACTAATAACGAAGTGAATACGTGGTCTTCGTTTTTAAATTATTGATCTTACAGACGATCATTTTTTAAGGTAGATATTTCCTGATCTTATTTCTAAAATTTTTTTGTAAATTTTGGTTGGTATATCTTGGATTTATGGTTGTAAAATTTTGATAAAGGTGACGTAGCAATAAAGTATTATTTTGATTTCGTGTTCGATGTGTACTTTTTGAAGTTTGTTATATTAATGAAGAAGTAAATGTAAAGAAAAATATAATATTTCAGTGAAATATATTTGGTAAATCTATGTGTTTTAATAGTTTTGTACGGTAATTAAATCTTCATATTTAGAAATTAAATAAAAACCTATTTTAGGAACTAATGTGTGTATTTAGTTTGGGAACTTAGAAATTGTGGAATTTGGCGATTTCGGGAGTTGGAAGTTGGAAATTTAGAAATTAACAAATTTGAGAATGTGAGCATTTGGAAATTTGAAAATTTGGAGATTTAGAAATTTACTGATTTGGTAATTAGAGAATTCGGAAATTTTGTAAATTGAGAATTGCAAAAGGTAGAAACTTGGGGTTTGGCAATATAAAGTTTTGAAAACTGGGGAATTAGGGGACACAGAAATTTGCGAACTTGGAAATGTAGAAATTTTGAAAATTTGGGGCCTTGGGTATTCAGGGATTTGGATATTTGAAGATTTGGGTGTTTGTGTATTTACGGATATGGGAATTTAGGAATTTGAAAATTTGGGTATTTGGGTATTTGTATATTTGAAAACTGTAAAATCTGGGAATGTGAGTACTGTAAACATTCGGAGATTGGAAAATTTAGAGATTTAGAGATTTAGAGATTTGGAGCTTTAGAGATTTGGAGATTTGGAGCTTTAGAGATTTGGAGATTTGGAGATTTGGAGATTTGGAGATTTGGAGATTTGGAGATTTGGAGATTTGGAGATTTGGAAATATTAAAATATTGAAATTTGAAAATGTAAAAATTTTGAAATTTTTGGGTATTTAGAAATTTGGAATTTGAGAAATTGGATATTGAAATTAGATATAGAAATTGGATATAGAATTCAGAAATTTGAAAATCTTGGAAATTTAGGAACTTCAAAATTTGGAAGTTCGAGAACTTAAAAACTTGAGGACTTGACACGTTTTGAAGTTTCAAAACTTGGACATTTGAAGATTCGGGAATACGAAACTCATATAACTAAAGAATATGAGATTTTAAAAATCTGAAAATTACAGATTTGGCGGTTTTCAATCTCCATTCATTTGAATACTCTAATCATTGAATCATTATCTTAATCATAATCATTTGAATGATCTAAAATAATTTTACTATATCTTTGCATGAACATGAGAAATGGCACATATTACTTAAATATGTTCACATATTGCTTAAATGTTCCTAAACAATTTAATATCCCTAAACAAACTGTTAAGAACATTGCAAATTATCGTACATAAACTCGATATATCAATCGATTAACAAAAGATAGTTTACTCTCTCGTTACATTATATCTATAATCGTGAACACCGACGTGTATTACTGTTATCGTGTTGCCTTGGTGTCATTCATATCAGTTTGTTGTAAAATCATATTACTTTAATAAACTGAAGAGATATAATTCGATTGACATCTGTTTATTTTTTCTCGGTCATAATCTGTTACTGATACAGAAAAATTGTGTCACTATATGTGGTTGTAATTGTACTATAACAATGCAACTGGTAAATGACATAACGGCACCTAAACCTCAGCGATTACAGTTCCTTTAACCCTTCGAAATTTCTTGAAATCAGCAAGGGTTCGAGACAAAAAGGAACGGATAAGCGGGTCGAGAAACAAGCAAAGGACGGCAAGAGTTCGTGAGAAGCGCCTTAACGAAATTTCCCTCGCATTTGGATGCACGGCCTGGCAAAGTGACACTCCCTCGACAAGTAATCGAGTTATTCGTCGTCTTATCGAACCTCTCTCTTTTCTTCTCTCACCGCGACATCTCTGTTGCGTTCACTCTCTTTCCTCACTTTTCTCCGTTTTTTCTCTCCGTTCCTCTCTTCTGCTTGTCGTGATCGCTTGCCAGGCTGCTTCGGCGATTTGCTGATTACTTCGCCAGGAAAAAAGAGCTAAAACCATGGGAGGGAAGAGAAACGAAACGGAACGAGTGACGTGCTCGAAACAAGCGAATCGGTCTGTCTGCCTCTTTCCTTCTCTACTTTTGCTCCCATCTTCGCTGACGTTGCTGGTGTGACGTCAGGGACGCAGTCATGTCAGCAACACGAAGGTGCAACACCCTCTTCTCTGTTCATTGTCAACTTCCGAAAGAAGTCTCCTATTAATGAGTAAAAAATTCTCCTGACCATTTCATCTTCTGTCATGCTCCCGAGTCGCCATTTTCCCCGTTATTTCTTGTCCACTATTATCTGATTCTAATGTATATGACTAAGATATATTCTATAACTTGATTTTCGATTTCTGGTCAAACTTTCTGAGAGTTCTTTAATTATTGATTAAACGCATGAGTGAAAAATTCTTCAGACCATTTCATCTTCCATTATACTCCTGCGTCACCATTTTCTACTCTGGTTCCTGTCCATTATTAGCTGACTATGATATATATGATTACGATGTATTCTATATCATGATTTTCGATCTCCGTACAAACTTTCTGAGGGTTCTTTAATTATTGAGTAAACGCACGAGTGAAAAATTCTCCAGACTATTTCATCTTCCATCATACTTCTGCGTCACCATTTTCTAAGTTGTTTCTTGCCCACCGTTAGCTAACTATGATGTATATGACAATGATATACATACACTTTACGCTGATTCATTCTATATCATGACTTTCAATTGTTGGACCAAACTGTTTCAAAGTTCTGTATTCACTGATAAAACTCATTTATGAAGAATGGTTTTGATATGCTTTCCAATTTATTCTGATTTAGCGAATATCAGATTTAATGAGCATTATAATGTGTTGTATGCTGGGTTTCATTCAGCCTGCAGATGTACGGAATCAATTGTACTCTTCAATTAGGCAGAATAAAAGGACATCGTGGACGATCGATGATTGTAAATGGGACGGTAGAAGTGAATCAATTTCGATTGAATTAAAAATAATCATTGTAAATTGAAAATTTAATCAAATTGTATTTCGCAAGTGGATACTCTGTTATGTTTCTGTAATTTCTACGATTTCTGAAATCGTTAATTGCGTAAGCCGAACGCAATTATCTCAGCATTTTAAAGCAATTAATTACTTGAAACGCTGATAAAATAAAGAAATTAATTTCTCGTAGCAGTGAGAAGCGTTAGAGCTAAGCTTATTACAGACAGAAATTTAAGATGACGGGCAGTTTATGACATTTAGAGCAAACTTTAATACTTTAAGCGAGAATAACACATTCTTGTTAAAATAGTTCTTTAATAATTATAATAGGGATAATAAGGAATTATTTATAAATAATTGAAAATTAGTACAAATACTTATATAAAGTAATACGTATAATAAGGAACATTGATTATTAAGAATTTTGAAGACCTACTTAAGGCTCTGAAGATTTGAAGCGCAAAATTTTAACAATAATAACTATCTTTCATATTTAAACTTTACTGAAATAAATTATTAGGTCTGTTTTCTTTTCACCATAGTAAAAATGGCAATATACGTAACATAGAACACTGTACTCTATTAATCAATTAAGTGCATTCGATGCTTATACATATATGTACGTTGATCCTAAACTTTATTTCGATGCGATTGACGCGAATACTCGTGTAAGACGACAATTTACTATAAAAACTGGAACCATTAATAAAAAGTAATAAAAATATTATTTGGTGATATGTTTCCTTTTACCAATAAAACTGCTATGTAATTTATAAAAAACGAGTTGATATATTGATTATTCTCTTCGATATATTTATTGCCCGTACAGTATCACATTTTACAAACTGAGTTTATTATTTTCTTCAATGCATCTGGTATTCTGCGTATTGTTTTGTGTTCTTTCTACACTGGAAATTGCCCGAAAATCTACAATGAAATTAACTGAATTTCTTAAAATTATTGCTTTTCTCTAACTTTTCCTGTTTATGAATTTATTCATTTTGACAATTTTTAAGCATTTAACGGCAGTAACCTTTTCATCAAATGAAATCTTTCTTCGTTTTGCTTTACATTTACAGCAGATTTATAACAGAAATTTATATAATTATATAAATTATGTAAAAGATATAAATTTATAATGGAAATACTCACCCTGCGTTTAATATACTCGTGTCTCATTCTAATTGTGCATCCCGTGATTTTGAAAACTAAATTTCGCAGTTAACTGATTAATAATTAATTCTATATTGGGATTCTATATGGGATTAATATTAATTATTAATTCCATTACAGCAATAAATTTGTACCGATATAAATTTAAAATCGTTGCTTTAAGAAGAGCAAGCGTGTTATTCTTTGTTCTAGTCCGTGTACGGGGGTTTTCTAAATCTGAATGCCGTTACTGACCTAGGTAGGGGAGTGACACCACCCTAACCCTCTTCTTAAGTTTCTCAAGAGACACTGGCCGTAGTAGCAGGACTAATGAAAGGCGGCTGTGTTGCCAAGATTTTTTTAAAAGGCACCCAAGCCGTGTGCATCCCTCCCGACCTCTGTCGTCCCGTTTTCTTTTGTATCCTTAGAGGCGAGCACAAGGGACGATGATTGGCCGACGAGGCTAATTGTAGAGATCTATCGGCATTCTTTCCCTCTTCCGATTGTACACTAATTGGTGTCGACCACGCGAGAGCTGCAATGTGGATGCGTAATAAATCGACAAAAAATCGGTCTGTAATTTCGACGACGAGACGGGAATGGGAAATGAATTGTTAAAGCTGTTCATAGAAAATTCAGTCGGCGAACACTGCACAAACATTGCAATCAGGTGTTTTCATGAAAAAATGATAATGATGTTTATAAAAGTTTCAGTCTTCAGTAAAATTCAACACAGTCTAAACGATTCTGTATGCAACTGCAAAATGAAACAATCGAATTAAGAGTGCATTTCCTGTTTCATAATTGTATCAGATTTAATTAATTTTTACCATTTTAGAATATAATTATTATTACAGTATTACTATGTAATTATTGTTATTATTTTACTAGCTAATTATTGTTACTACTTTGCTACATAATTTTTACTAGTATTTTATAATTATGTCAGACTCAAAGGACCAAGTTTTGTACGAAAGATGAGTATTATATTTTTCCGAATATTAATGAATTAATTTTTTTCATTAAAATTACTTTCAGATTTCCATGGATTATCTAGTAGAACACTTTTTGGTATACTTCAAGACACCTAAAACTACTTTGAAATATATTTTATAAAATAAAAGAAGGTGTTGGAGTGAAGAGAGCTGTGTGCGAAGTGTTTTTATATTACACCTAGGTACAGTGCTTGTCAGGTGTTGAAAGGAACATACATTTGTGGCTAAACTTAAATTAATCATCAGCATTTAAGTTTATTTTATAAGAATTTTGAATATATTTTTAAATATAGCTAAATATTTTATTTTGAATATTTCAAAATATTTTTAGGTTATTTTAAGAGAAGTTTGTATTTACACTACACTTTCAGAAATAGATATCGTTGATTTCATTCCAAATACATAATTTGTAGTAAACATTACTTTCATTCAGCTTATTCCTAATTTTCTTTTCCTTTTTTAGTTACTTTTAGTCGTGAAAAAATATTTAATATTTAACACTTTGCACTCCTTGATTTCTTTTGACAAATATATATTTTTCATTTATTATAAATAGTAAATAAATGAAAATATATAATCCATTTGTCTGAATTATTTATAAGACCCATGAGAAATGTGATATCAAGCCACACCCGCTATACAAGTGAAAAGCGTTAATAATTATTAAATATTCTTTAATATTTAATAAAGCAAACATATTTTAAATATACATTGATGAGTTGTATCTCAAAAATATTTAACAGGCTTGGCAACATGAATTGAAGCAAAAGTTGTAGCTACATTTTGATCATTTTCACTATTTAGTTGTTAAATTCTTGTTTTCACGAAGTTCGCGATAACTCTCGGTTTAAGCCTCGTTGTAAATCACTATTAATACAGGAGATAGAAGAAGAAATTCTCAAAGGTTTGCCTTTCTCTCCTGTACTGTAGGTGGATCGTAATTGGAAACTTAATGCTAGGTCGGGCGACCGCTGTGCTGAAAAGATTTCTCCAATTAGCAGAATAAGCCTGGATGAAGATAAGACACGCCCTGCTACCACGCTACGTGATAAATATCGCAAATAACTGATGCGTCCCACGTATAGTCTGAGAGATAAAGATATCTTTGAATCGAAGGAACGTTACGAGGACCCATATTGACGCTAATAAGTGCGTTATATTTATTCAGTTTCGAGACAATTAAAGTTTCATTGCTTACATACATCTTTCATTTTGTATACATTTTAAATGTTACTGTGAACAAGCTCTATGAGAAAAGTACTTTTTTTCAATAGTCCTTAAGTAAAAACCTACATTTATACGAAAATTAATGATCAGAAATAAATAAATAAATAAAAATAAACTTGTATTGAATCTGTTTACTTTGTTAGCTAACATATGTCCTTTTTGTACTTATTTTTTTTATATCTTGCCATTTATAATCGCACTTTCCTGTTGGTCTGCAAAATGTTGCAATATTGTGTCATTTTTTGTTTATACTGTTTACTAGGGAAAAATATACCTTTTATTAGGAAATATTTAAAATTAATATGTATTGTTACTTTTTTGTCAGTGTTACTTGCTCATGAGAGTTTAAAAATGCGTTCTTTTCTTCGAACATCATGTAACAGGGGGTGAAACCTGCAAATCTTGTAACGAGAATAATAATTTTCTATAGTCACTGAATTATTATATTTCTATTGTTTTACAGCCCATTAAATATGCCATCATTTCTAATAATTTTGTGTACATTTGTATCAAATTATAATTAATTTCAAAACAGAAAAAGTATGGCAATAAATAAACATTTTTTCTTAAAAAGATGTATTTAATAAAATATGCTACACCCAACGTTGTGGAGTCATAATATTTTGAGGAAGCACAAGAAACCGTAACTACAAGAAATAAATATTATTTCCAACAATTTGTTAATCACCAAACTCGCTACATATTCGACAAAATCCAAAAATTTCACAGTACATCACGCTATCATATTTACAAATACAACGAAAGTTTAACGCGGTGACCATTCTTAAAAGGGATTACTTCCATCACGAACGAGCAAACGAATCGTTAAGAGGAAAATTATCATTGCACCTACAATAAAGTAATCAACATTAACTCTATTTGTTTTAAATTCCCGATATAACGAGCGTTCGCTAAACAACAGCTCATCAAATGTTACCCGGTAGCCGCTGGTAATTCGCGTACTCCCATCGAAACAGTTGATCAATCGACGCGTAAAGTAATTAAAACAAAAAAAAAAGAGCGGCGGAAAGAAGGAGGAAAAAAAACGAAACGATCGATCCCCGATCGTGGATATTCGTTATTTTTAACGATCCCATGCACCGAAAGGGAAGAACCGAATACGCTTTCCAGGTCAGACCGGCCAATATTTCAAACGGCCAGACATTTGGAAAGAATTGACGAGGTACGCGCTCCTGCAAAACAACCCTTTCGTCCGTGGGGCAGGCTGGCGTCGTGGGACGTAGGTTTGTTGGCAGATAGGTTCTACAGAGGGGAGGGGGAGGAGGTGGTTGGCTGGCACACGAGTGTGAGAGTGTATGTAGGGGTGCAGCTGGCGGCCATCTTGTTGTTTGTCCAAGCTCGGCCTTCACACTAGAGTTTGTAGTCCGGTACCACCCTCAAGTGCGTCCTATTGGTGCATTTAATTGCAAATAACGAGTTGAACGTAGCCCGACGAGTATTTGACTACGTTCAATCTGATTAACTCTAAGGCATAATTGGAACGAAATACGCTGGCTAGATTTATGCGAAAAAAAAGAACAGCCCCATCTTGGGAGAACGCCAAACTACGGTGGTTAGGGTTTATTCGATTAGGGGCGCACGCGTGCGTTTTGAAAACGATTTTCCCTTCTAACTCTGCTGGATGTTGCAAATTAATTGCAAATACATTTACTTGATTTTGTTATATATTTATTTACTTGCGGATTATGGAGTTATCGGTTATCAAGTTGAAATAGGACTATTACGCGAATTAACCGTTGTGTGTTCTACCATTTATCATCCAAAGATCGTGATAGCAACAATTTTTATTAAGAGTAAATTAACGATTTTTGTAAGAAATAAACAATTTTATTAAAAGTTCATTACAGATAATCTTGTAATAGTTTGCCAAATATGGGAACAGATATGTATTAATGTTTTCGGTAGAGTTGTATGCACAATCAAGGTCAATTAAGATACAAAAATGGTCTAAGAGTTAGACACTGATTATTAGTCGATCTGATAGCCGAATTTTTTAAATAAATTAACGAACGTTGCGTTTCGTATTTACGGTTGTGGCTAAAATTCTAGGATAACTACCTTTTCAATATTCTACTATATTTATTGTACAATATTGAGACACTGTATTATATTGAACAGTCAAGAAATTGTTATTGTTTTGTAAAATACTATACGCCATCAAAACAGAACCTCTATAACGTAACTAATGCGCAGAATGAGGAAAGTAAAAACTTCATCTGCATTTGAGAAAATTATACCTAAATGTTACAAATTATTTGTTTATAATTATTTTTTTATAAAGATTACAAATTATTTTGACAAAATTATTTAAAAAATAGATAAACTTTACGAATTCTTCTATCAAATTTATTTAAAAATATTACAACCTTTACAAATTATTATCACAAAGTTATTAACGTAAGTAACATAACCTTCTTGAAAAACTAATATTTTGTGGAATAATACTAATTTTCAGTTATTGCCCCAATTTTTCATTCAAATGCTGCTCTATTCTGTTTGAATTGCAGCGTTGATTTATATTTCTGCACGTTTCGTTTAATTTATATGAAGTTTTTGCCGTTTCTAGGTTTTTTAATTATCAAGCTGTACCAGCACAGACTGCAAAAGAAAAGTAATATCAAAAAGAAGCCATAAACGAAATGTTAAATTATAATTGAGTGAGTTAATATTATTTTGCTCACTTTGTAAGTTCCAAAGTCATACGTTCTATATTTTTGAAGTCCCAAAGCTAATTCCTAGCGTCCAAGCTTCTAAATTTCTTAAGTCTCAAGGTTAAAAAATACCAGAATCCCTAAGTATCGAAATTTTTAAGACCCTAAAATTCCAAAATAACAAACTTCTTAAGTTCTAGAGTCTCAGGGTGTTTTTTCAAAGTTTCATGATTTAAAAATTCCAAAATTCCAAAATCTCAATGTTCCAAAGTTGCAATATTCTAAACCTCCAAAGTTTCAAAATCTCTATGTCCTAAAGTTCCAACATCCGAAAATTCAAAAATTCAAAAATAATGTCCC
This sequence comes from Megachile lagopoda, assembly GCA_036983795.1. Taxonomy (NCBI): domain Eukaryota; kingdom Metazoa; phylum Arthropoda; class Insecta; order Hymenoptera; family Megachilidae; genus Megachile; species Megachile lagopoda. The sequence goes on from CM072786.1 coordinate 1,163,441, forward strand.
AAAGTTCTAGTACAATGTTACCGGATTTCCAACCCCTATAATTTCAAATTTCTAAAGTCCTAAACTCCCAAAGTTTCAAAACTCGAAAATCCCGTTTCTCGCCCTGAGTCCTCCTTCCCTTCGTTGCACCGCTGTTTTCGTAAGATAATAGTTACTTCACGGTATCGGATAACAATTTCTCACGCAACGGACGTTGTAGAATGTCTGAGAATGTTCGTTTTTCATTATTTCGGCCGCCTCGCTTCCGTCCGCGTTATTGCTTTTCAAATGCATATACGTATGTTGAACGTTCGGGAAAACGGTATTTAGATAATCGAGCTTTTCTGCTGCAGTTGTTTGCGCAGTTCGGTCGAATTCAAATTTCCCCCTTCCGTGTACTTTTTCTCTCCAAACACAGGGAACAGGCCGCTGTTTTCGCGACGTTATCCATCGCTTCAGAATTGTTTTGTACGCGTGAACGAGCGGACGCGCGAGTGAATTTCATGAAAAATACCTCGAAGCAGTCGCATTGTTTTGAACGGGAAAGGCTACGCAGAAGTGATGCAGACCACGAACAGAAGCCACTATGAGATCGTAAATCTGCACACGTCGATTCGAATCACCCGGTAGAGGGTACGAGAGCGTTGGTCCGATGGAAGGCACGGGTCAATAACCTGGCGTACCTACATTTTTCCATAGCCACTGAAATGGATATGGAGGCTGGTCGCAGGCCACGTCCAAATGCGCAAGCATTCCTGTAATAGAGATGATCGAGTCTCGCCGCAATTGAAATTGATATTTTTTTCGTATTGATACTGACCGTACGGTGAGTAGCCTGTCTCGATCCAAAGGGCGAAGGACTACTATTGGAAAGTTGAAATCGTTTTTTCGAATGGTCCTTTTCGGTTTTCATGGATTAAACGTTCATGGATTTTTGATTCGTACTGCACACTTCCCTTTGCAAATTGTAATTGGGGATATGTAAAATGATAAGGTAAAGTTCACTTTGGGACCCACTTCTTTAAAAAGGCATGGCTTTTGATTGTAAACAAATTTACTGAAACTTAGTACGTCTTTTAAAAGTGAGATACCAGAGGGACGTAATTCTTTTTGTTTCATATGAAAATCGCATGAGACGCAATTATTTATGCAAATTGTAATTGGAGATGTGTGAAACGATAAGGTAAAGTTCAATTTGGGACCCATCTCTTTAAAAAGTCATAGATCTTATAAACAAGTTTATGGAAATGTAGTATGTCTTTTGCTAGTGAGATATCTATTCTTCTGCAACCTTGAACAGAGAGTAATCCTTTTGTTAGGGGACACCTCGAATGATCGATTTATTGTAGACTTTGTTATTCTTGTAAAAAACTTACGCTATTAGTCATAAAAAAGACGTAGTTAAAAATGAAGGTTGTCCATTTAATAGTACACCATCTAATTAACATCAATACATTTTCGTATTAACAATATAATTAGATTAATAATATAAATATAATGATGTCAATGTGATATGGTTCAGATGGTGTTTTATTAAATGGGCAATAATCTTAAACCTATTGCAACAGTAATGCATAAGTATAAAAATTGTAGTGGCAGAATTTGATGAACAAAAGGACAACGTATCCATACATAATTTAATTACGTCAGTAATAAATAATTAAAAATATTAATTTGATAATTGCTGCTGATTCATTTAACACACAACTATCGTGTAAAATTATTTTTTCTAATTTTAATGTAGTGTTGGGTATCTTGAAAATGCTTTGCGGGCATTGAGGTGTTCACGAGTTCCAAATTAGCAATCTCTACTGGAGAGTATAATAAAAAGAATTCGCTTCATTCACAATTAAATGAAAACGAATTTCCTGTACAGTCAAATGAAAAAAATTGTATACATAAATAAAAATATTAATTGAATATGAAAGTACACAAGTTCATAATTTAAAACTCAGTTGTATTTGTTTATAAAACATACCTTTTATATTGATACTAACATCTGACACGAATAACATTATAACTAGTTTACATCGTATACTTCGTTCTATTATAGTACATAATTTGTACATGTTTGTAATTAATAAGAATGATATCAGCTTATATAATCGTTATGTATGCGTAAAATGTGTCATATCGTGGTCTTCCCAAATTATTTTTGAAGGCAGCACGACAGTTACACCCAATGTGTCGGGTGAACTCGTTTGTGTATAAGATAGGTTGAAAGATTAACAATGTAGGTAAGGTGTTGATTGATTTTATTCAGCAATAGGTTTTAGTAGGTTTTAAAGTGACTTGGTTGAATGTTGAATCGTTTCTGATATTTTTACATTTTGATATGTGTGAAATAAACAATTTTTTGGTCATGGAGTGGTGGTTCTACCAATCCGACGTAAGCTGTAGAGGGAGGAAGGCTGGACTAACGGCTTTGGTTCTTCAGGTAGTTTGTAAAAAATTCTAATTTTTAAGAACAAGTTTACAGCGTGACGGATAACTACGGTTACTGTGGTCTGAAAAATATGGTGCCCTAAAACAGTTTGGGTTTTTTCCGTTATCATCTGTTTCATAAACGATTTGGGTCTTAACTGTACAATATTACGACTACATGTGACTTCAAGTTATCATAAAAAAGTTATTTCAATTTCTCTTTAAATTAATAAATTTGTATATTTATTATTTCAAATCTGTGACGGAGTAGAAAATTGTCACAAGAAAGGGTTTACTTCATAGTGATTGATTTAGAGAGGGACAAATAATTTAAAGTTATGGTTTTCTAACGATTCACGTGCAGACTTTTATCGCATATGATAACAATTATCAATAACTATTAACACAGTGACATAATTTGTTACAATAAAATAAATTGCACCATGAAATACATATTTCAACATATTGTTCATACACATTAGGGTAAGATACAATTAAAAATAAAACGAATTACATCTAAAGGTTACATTTAAGAATGAAAATCTAAATACTGTATAGAATGTAATGAAAGATATAAAAGAGAATACATAAATGAGATAGTTACAATTTTCTTATGTAACCTAGATCATAATCGTAAAATTACAATTTGTCTGGTAATAATAGCTGAAGCTACAACGTAATTCCCGCGCAAAGTTACATACTTATAATTAACTACGTTGTTCACTTTCTCGCTTATTATTCGCCGCGATAATTCCACTGTTCTTTTTGTTTCGCGCGAAAAACGCGTGAACTGTGTGAGAAAAAGAGTGCGAACCGCTTAAAGAGAATCGAGTTCGAACATAGCCGCGAGAACGTTTTAACCTAAAAAATGGAAATAAGTAAAACTTGCGGAGAACGTGAGATTCCACCGAGAGATTGATCGCGAACGTGCAAATCGTACAACCGTTATCGTTTTCTCGCCGTTTTCAATATTTTATACACATTCTCCAATTTCAGAAATTGTAATCTCGGTCGATACGAACACGGTTTTTTAGCCATTTGTCTGCGAGCCTGTTTCGAAGTAAACGAGTTTGTAACGGGCTTATCTATTAAGTCGGTGAAAAATAAATGTCTAACCTTATCGTGTTACTATGACGGAAATTATTTATTATACGTTCTTAAATGCTGGAAAATCAGTCACTTCAGATAAATACTGACAGAAGATAGATAAAATGCATAAGGGACCGAGAAAAAATAGATAAAGTTAGGTAATCGAATGAACCCGCTCTATTACGAGATAAATTGATGTTATAAAAACGTTGGTTGTGAAAGTCTTTGAAAATGTTTCTAGTTCTCAACTTTTAGAATATTTAAAAATGTGTAGAAGTGATTTTTAACCTCGTTAAAAATTGTATGAATTGCAGCAACGTGTAGCATCGAAATGTAATTTCATATACGATGGATGATTTAAAAGGTGACATTGATACTATTTTGAAATATTAATTATTTTGTATTTCAGTCTCTGTTTAGATAATATTACATAATTTAATATTGTTACATAATTAAATCTATTTTCAATTCTAATAACCTAGTGGTTTAAGCAGAAGGTAAGACATTAATTCAGTTTTAAATATAAATATGTTTATTTTAAAAAATATTGTTTTTTATTACTACAAAAAATATTTGTACCAAAAATTTATTAAATTCTAATCGAAACTCCCTTCTTCTCCCATCACTTAGAAGTCTTATAGCAAATCCAGATAGAATAGAAGAATCGATGAATTCACAAAGCATGAAATTTTTCAAAATTTTTATTCCTTATTTTTAGGTAATATTTATATATAAAAATCGAGGTTCGAATCTTTGGGAGGCCGACTCCGTTCCGTCGGTTTGGTGACCGTTGCACCAGCATCAAATACAAAGAAACTCGAGAAGAAAGAAAGTGATCTAGTAAGAAATGAACACTTAAGAGATAAGAATGCATAAATGGAACGTTGAGAGGAAGAAAGACAAATGAGGGTAATAACCATCTGTTTCGTCGTGGAGTCAATAGTTGAACGAATAATCGATGAAAGTGTGCATAGGGTGCACGATAAATCATAGTCGCGCGACCATGGATACCGATCGTGCTCGCTTATCCGGCAAATTCCTGTCAATAACGAGACAAACGTTTAAGTTATAGTATCTGTTTAAGAAAGAAACGTGGAGGGCAAGGTAAAGAAGTGGCGCGCGGCATTCTTCGTGATGTACGAGCACCGCTGTGTCATAAGATATATGTAAGTTTCTAGATGGAAGCATCTGTCGACCGATCCTCTCGGTGCATTTCTTTCGTTATTCGTTCAACGGAACGAAATCCAACGTTCGATCGACTCCACGCGAAATGGAATACTCGCTTTGAATTCCGACGTGGTGCTTTCGCGAACGCGTTAAGCAACACGAACCAACCGAACGGGGAAAACAAATAAACCCTTTCCTTTATACTTCATCCTCTATTTGTATTTTCTTCCTATCGTGTCGGATTTTTTACACCTTGTTCGCCCGTTTTGTGTTACAGCTGTTGAGAATCAACGACGTCGTCCTTCGATCTGTCTCCCCCTTGTTCGAATTAATGGATCAGTGTACCAGTGCTGTTTGAGAATTTAGGGATTTAGAGGCTTGGAAATAGGGGATTTTGTTATTTGGAAATTTGGGGATGTGAAAATTTAAGAATTTTAGAAGTTGGAGACTAGAAGATTTGGGATTTGAAGATTTGAAGATTTAAGGAGTTGGGGGTTGGAAAGTTCAGGACTTGAAAATGTGGAAAATTAAGGATTTGGAGATTTGAAAATTGTACAATTGGGGGGTCTGAAAATTTGAGAATTTTAGAATTTGCAAGTTTTGGGATTTGCTAATTTGGAAAATTTGAAGTCTGAGGAATTTGAGAAATAGAGGGTTGGAAAATTTAGGATTTATGAATTCGAGATTGAGAATTTGGGAATTTGGAGTTCTGGAAATTTGAGAATTTTAGAATTCGGAAGTTTGAAAATCTGAAAAATTTAGGAATAGAAAGTTGGGAAACGTAGGGTTTGGAAATATAAGGATTTGAGGAATTGAGAATTTGGAAATGTGGAAATTTCAGAATTTGATTATTTGGAAAGTTGAAAATGTAAGGGGTTGGAAAAAGTAGGATTTGGAAATTTAAGAATTTTGTGATTCAGTATACAAATTTGGTAATACTAATACTTGCGAATTTGGTGCTTTGATGATTTAGTGATTTGGGGATTTGAGAAATTTGGATGTTGGAAAGATTGAGAAATAAAATATTTAACAAATGTAGGATCTTGAAGATTTGAGGCCATAAAAGTTGGAAATTTGAAAAATTGGATGTTAGAAAATTTCGGAATTTGCGGATTTGACGATATGACAATTTAGAAATATAAAAATTTGAAAAATTAGAATATAGAAAAAAATAGACTTTTGGTTATTTTTAAGTTTCAGGAATTTAAAAAGTAAAACACTTCAAGATTTGAGCATTTCTGAATTTCATAATTTGGTAATTTGAGAGATTTGAAAGTTTAAAAGTTTTGGAATTTAGAGATTTGAAAATTTGAGAAGTTTGAGAAATTTGAGAAATTTCGGAGAGATTTGAAAATTAAAAATGTCCTAAATATAAGATTTTAAAAATTTTTTAAATGAACAAGTTTTAAAGTTGATCAATTCGGAGGGGAAATGAAATTTTGTTGTAACTACTATATTAAGATTGTAATCAAATATTCAAATATTCGATTACAAAGTAATTTTTAATTCTGTTTCGAAATTCAAATATTTAAAATATTCAAAGTACTAAAATACATAAAATATTCAAGGTACTCAAATAGTTCGAATATTCAAAGTATTCAATATAATCGAATTTCAAAATCGTATTCAAAGTAATTCAAATTATTCAGATATTCTACCATTCTGTTTTTACAGTTCTAATTTATATCGTCAAACGCATTCGACATACCGTACACAATTTTCTCAAATTTTTAAATTTCCAAATTCCAGCTTCGCAAACGATCAATTTCTCATATTTCGTTTAATTTTTGTATCTGTCTTCGTACGTTCGTTTTGTATTACATCCGTTATCGGTAATCAACGCAACGTCGTTCCCGTTCCATCTGTTCCTCTCGCTCGTTCGAATTCTCCAATCGGTGGGCAGAAGAACCGAGAAACTTGGCCGTATGCTATGTAGCCGGAAGTCGTGAACTGGCGAAAGGACCGTGCGACCGTCGGAACTTGTAGAAATGAATGCGAAGAGATTGCCGTAGAAAGAGGGGGAGGCGGAATGGCGGGCTGTCCGGGAGGGTGGACAGCTCACGGAACTAGAAAAAGGAGAGACGATACGACGCTTCGAAACTTTTCCACTTTAACAATTATGAGCCGGAATTGAATACAGCTTGCACCGATTGTAAGTTCACTCGATTTGCTATCCTTATCGCTATCGGCTGTCCCCATAAATAACGTGTGCGATCTTTTCGAGTTTAACTGGCTGGCGGTCCGCTACCGCGGTTCCATCAAGATCAGTCCACGAGATTGTCCACATTTATTTTTCCTACGATCCTCTTCTTCGTCCTGGCCGCCATCGTGATTAAAAAGTTATCTAATAGCCCGTGCGTCAGAATTTTTACCCTTCTGTTCTCTTGCTTCTTATTCCATGTATACCATAATACTTGTGGAGCATTTCGATATTGTAGGATTCTGTAACCGCGGTTGAACGCGATTCGAAGAAGTTTTTAATCTCTTGTCGAATGATTTATTTGTCAAATGCGTCAATTTGAACTAATTATCGAATTATGACAATATTTAATTAAATAAAGGAAATTGCAGTATTGTCAATGTTATATTTATGAATTTTTGACTATGCTAATTATAATTGGACTTAATCTGTAAACTAAGGCGTATTAAAAGTTCGAGTAAAATTTGTGACATTTGAACTGTGTGTGCGTTTTGATACAAAATGGTGGAACTCATCAATCTATGGCGAAATGTTAAGAGTGTAAATTATTTATAAACTTGCATTATTGTGCAAATTTGACAAGTTGTGCAGAAATTTTGATATTCGAGATTATATTACATTAATAAATATTTAAATTGAGAACTTAAGAAATTTGGTGAATTTGGAATTTGAAAATTGTAGAACATAGGGATTTTGAAAATTGAAAAATGAGAAACTTCGGAATTGAAAAATTTAACGAATTTAGAAATATGGAAATTTAAACATTTAAATATTTAGAAATCTGGTGAATCTTGAAAATTAAGCAATTCGAAAATTAGATGCTTTGGCATTTGAAAATTTAGAATGTGAGGAAAGAGAGAGGGAGAGAGATAACAGGAGAGGAAAAGAATTTGGGAATTTTGAAAATTGTAAAACTTAGATCATTATAAATTTGGAAATTAGTAAATGTTTAAATCTGAAAATTTAAAAATCTGATTTGTATTTTGCGATTTGAAGGTTGAGAGCTTTGGGGATTTAAAAATTTGGAAATGTGAAAACTCAGGACTTTTATGAAATTTTTTATTTTACCTTTACTTGATTGTTCTTATATATTATTTTATATTTTATACATTATTATAATAAGGGGACTCTCAATTTGGGATAACAAAATCATAACTCGACACATCCGTGGAACACAGAAACACCGCAATCTCAAGATGTTCTATCTCGACAAAGAAGTTAAAAATCGTGTCGCTGGGCAGATCTGTTTACAATCAGCCAGGATCAACGATAGAAGCTTTACGATAATCGATATTTGATTGTAGCCACTGGAATGCTTTCAAATGGCTGTTGAACAGCATACAATGCTGTCTGCCAGTGTAACCGCGATTCGGTGTGCGATTTCAGAGCGAAGGGGAGGTTGAGTACATGAAGGGTGAGTGCGGAAGAATTTGCGTTTAAAAGTTTGCAACGGTCCCGTTAAGTTTCAACAGTTACCGGCCTAGTATCCGACCGCTGTGTAAGTATATCCAAAGGCGAAGTTCGACGTGCACGACCAGGCTATTCCAGGCGTCTGTACGTTGTTTGTTTTCGAGGACAAGGAAAGGAAAGGGGAACGATTGCGAGAAGAATGGGAAGAAAAAGAAGGAACAGGAGAAGGAGGAAGAGGGGAAGGTAAGGGTATGAGGAACTAAGAACGTCCAAGATGGGGATGGTGGAAAAAAGGTGATGGGATTGTGCGCGACGCAAAATAGCGAGGAATTGTGCTCAAGTTAAATTTATACGAACATTGGCGTAAGTAGAAATTTTCCCTGGGGTGCTACAAATTATCGAAACTTACTGACAATTAAATACCAAATTACGATTGAATGATTTTCGAAAATTTAGAAAGCAATTACGAATATCAATAAATTCAGGAATTTGTTAATGATGGTATCTGGGGAATTTGGAAATTAAAGAATTTGAGATATGGCAATTTGAAAATTCGAAAATTTGGAGATTCTGAATTTTGTGAAGTTGAAATTTGAATCTGAATACTTCCAAATTTGGAAATTTAAAAGTTTGGTAATTTAAAATCTTTAAATTTGAAAAGTGGAAATTGGAAATTTAGAGAATTAGAAATGTGGAAACAGAGAATTTAAGGAAATTGGAAATTTAAAAAATACAATTTTTTTAATTTGAATGGTTCGGAAATTGAAAATTTGCAAAATTAAAAACTTGATAACTTGAGAATTTAGGAAATTTAGGAACTGAGAGTTTGAGAATTTTGTACTTCGGAAAATTGGAGAAGAAGGTCCGAAAATTTTTTGTTGGTAAGTTAAAAGTTCGGTTATTCCGAAATTTGAAAATTTGGGAATCTAAGGAATTTGGAAAATAAAAATTTGGAAAATTTTGTAGTTAGGAAAATTGGGATTCAAGGTTCGATAATTTGAGAATGTGGCAATTCTAAAATTTCAAAATTAGCAAATTTAAGGATTCTAAATTTGTTTCTGCAGTTGAAAAATTTAAGAATCTGGAAATTTTTTAATTTGAGAGTTTAAAAACTTGGAAATTTGAAAATTTCTAAATATTTCAATTTGAAAACTTGGAAATTGAAAAATGTCTCAAGTTTTAATTAATTTTCGCTATATTAATTCTTTATTTAATAAAAAAGATGGAATAGATATGAAATACAGATACGTAAATGTGTTACACCCTAATTTATATGGCCCTAGGGTGCTATATGGTCTCCGTTGAAAGAATCCTAATTTAGTGTAACACGTTAACACATTAAGAGCCACAGTAAGGTTGTTAAAAGTTTCATTAGATAATATTCTTATTTCAAACGAATTTTACCTATTATTTTCACAATATTTTACTTCATTATCCATAAATACCTTATATCGTTTCTAATTAGATACCTGAAAGAATTCTTGAATCTTGAGTTACGAATTTTTAAGACAATCCATTCGTCAACCATAGTTAACGCAACATATTAATCACGAACAAGTTAAAAAATCTTTACGTTTATCCACAAAAGTATAACGAGAAAAGCCTACAGATAGACCGAAAAAGATAGGCGAAAATAGTTTGTTGATGCGTTGGCACGAGGGGCGTAAAAATGATAGCTAGTAAAACTTCATAAAAACCATGAACGTGTCGAAAACAGTTAAAGTGACAGAAAGAAAGGGGAATAAAAATTTCCTGTCGCTTTTTACCCGGCCCTAAAGGAGGGGGAAAGTTGCTTTCGCGAAATCCTTTTCAAAGTTTCTTTCGTCGCGGAGAATTTATACGGGCATCGACAATGTCAGCTTCATAGCCGTGCTTCAGTTCGCGACACTTCCGGCGAAAGGACGCAACAACTTTTCTCGACGGAAGAGAGCACGCTCTGCAATTGTGTATCGACGACGCCAAGCGTCGAGGTTGTTTTATGGCCAGGCTGAGGGCCTCGATTCACCCAACGAAGACGCCCCGTCTCTGTCTAACTCGTGAAATAGCAAAAGCATGGGGGAAACAGTGTATCACGACTGCTTCGTGGCTGCTTCTTGCAGAGTTGACGATAAACTTTCGTATAAGTTAAGTACGAGCAGGATGAAGATGCATTACCCAACCGCGTGACCTGCCGGCTGATACTAAATTGAAAATCGGCCCTGCCCGAACAACTGCGGGGAAAGAAGCAACTGAAACGAAAGCGCGATCATGCTTTTTTTGCACATTCATTTCTAACCACCCATCATCGAACTTCCGTTCGTTTTTCTTCTGTTTTTAGGTTATGGCAAAGTCGGTATACGTTGTGAAACGTTTCCACTACAACACGTTGTAGACGGGTTGAAATATTGTCATTGATGTTGATGCTTTAATTAGAAGGAAAGATAATTATGCGTAATACTAGAAATAAGGTTAAAGAATTCCGTTCCAACAGAGAATTGTAGCGAAATAAATAAGTGAAATGGAAACGCGATTGTGCTTTCTTGTACCTTCATTTCTAACCCTTCATCGAACTTCCGTTTGTCTTTCTTCTGTTTTTAGGTTATGTTGAATTCGGTATACGTTTTGAAACGTTTGTCACTACAATCAGTTGTGAACGAGTTGAAATGTTGTGGATGATTTGAAAGATTATGCGTATAATTAATGCATGATGACATGCGTGTTACTAGAAATACGATTAAAAGATTTCTGCAACGGTGAAAAAGAAATGTGTCGGAAGAAATAATTGAAACTAAAACGCGATTAGGTGTTTTTGCGTTTTCATTTCTGATCATCCTTCATCGAACTTTCTTTCGTCCTCCTTTTTGTTTTAGGTTATGCAGAATTTAACATGCGTTTTGAAACGTTGCTCGGCCATTTCGTTATGTCGAAATGCTGTCATTAATACATAATTTTGTGCATTATTAGAAATAAGGTTAAACAAATTATAAACCAGTGAAGATGATATGTCTTGTATATATGTACATGTACGTACAATTAAGTTAATATTTAGGAATTTATAAGGGATTATACACTGGCGAGATTTTGGAGAGTTTCGGAATTTGGAAATTTGGAACATTGACAATTTTAAAATTTGGAAATGTGAGAATATCAGATACTGGTGATTGGGAAATGTGGAATTTTGGGAATTAGAAAATTTAGGAATTTTGAAATTTGGGGATTTGGGGATGTAGATATTTAGAAATTTTTAAAATTTGAAAATTTTGAAAAGTTTCTGGAAATTTGTAAATCTGACAAATTTGAAAACTTCAAAATATATAATATTGAAAACAAAGTAATATAATATAGAATATTAACAACAAAAATTGTAAAGAACATGAGGTAGAAATAAATTTAATTATAAACTCCGCTCGTCATAGGATACCATACGGTGGAAAATAATTATGCAAACAAATATCATGCAACAAAACCGTACAAAATTCGATGAAATCACTGATTCGAATACGAATCATCCTTCGTGGAGTGATCAAAAACTGATTCAAGTAGGGCAAAGCCATCGAAGAGGAGTAAATTAAAAACAAACAAATACCATATAATAAAACCACACAAAATTCGATAAAATCATCTTTTGTGGAGTGATCAAAAATTGGTTCAGGCAGGGAGCAGCTATTGAACAGGAGCAAATTAAAACCAAACGAACATTATACAATAAAACCTTATGCAGTTCCACGCGAATTATTTTTCACCGAGCGAATAAAAATTAACTTAAAATATGACCAACTACCGAACAAGAGAAGCAAATTAAAAACAAATGAAAATTGTCTAATGAAGTCATTCAGACCTCGATAAAATTATTGATTTGCATCGAAATTATTTTCCGCGGAGCGATAAAAAATTTATTGAAGTACGGAACGGCCATTGAGGAGTAAATAAAAACAAACGGAAGTCATATAACAAATCCATAGAAAATTCGAAAAGAATTTCGTGTGTTTCGCAAACGATCAAAAATAGATCGAAGGAGAGGACAGTCATCGAGTAGTAAATTAAAAACAACTGCGATACACCATGGGTGTGTCGTTGCTAGTTGACGGGCCTGGAGGCGGTACTCGAGGTTCGCTTGCACCCCCGTCGACCGCACTAACGTCATTGCCAACGACATCGTCGTCGTCGTCGTGCTCGTCGACTCGGGTAGTTGTAGTGCAACGTGACAGTGGTGTAGCAGCCGGCAGCAGGATAGCGGGAACGATGGTGAGGGTAGTGGTGGTGCAAGCCTGGAAGGCTTGAAGGGCCTGAGTTGGCAATAGTGGAGAGCATCCACTCGTTGCGACACTCGTGAGCGGCCTCATTGTCTCTCAAGAGGCTCCTCGCTTCTCCAGCTTCGCCCTTTCCCCTTCAAGCCCGGCTAACATCCCCGTCGCTCCGATTTCTTCCTCTCCCCGTACCCTTTCGGCCGAGTCTGCAACGTTCCCTCTGTTCCCGGTGCCCCCTTTCGGTGACATCGTCCCCCTTGATCTAACTATCCGACAGCTTACCCCGCTGCCGCCGTTCAAGTTGCATCGGCGACACGTTGGTCGGTACAGCAGGTACCTGCTATCGCTTCTCTTCTTTCCGCGTCTACCCTCTTCTGACTGGCTGTGCCGCTTTCCAGGTTCTTCTACCGCCAGAATAAGGGGAAGAGGGTAGAAAGAGCGCACTACCAGCGTGCTCGGTGACGTGGAACCGTGGCAAAGCACCCAACCTTAATAAGCTTATGCAGCACTCTCCAACTATGTTGGAGCTAAGCTCGACCCAATATCTTCCTCGACGTCTTCCAGACGACATCGAGTCGTTCTGCTTCCCTCTGCTCGACGCTACCGTTCGAGCGATCTGTAACAACCTGGACTCCTACCTTTTCTCTTATGGCTCTCTTTAACTCTCTCTGGTGCGGGCCCGCGATATACGGCAGAACTGTTTTCTTAAATATTATATTAGTAAGAAGTACTTTTAAATATTATGACAGCAAAGAGCATTTGTAAATATTATGCCAGTAAAGAAGATCTTTAAATGTTATTACAGCAAAAGTCTAAGCAAGTAGCTCAGCACGTCAGGAAAGTCTCGTAGATCTCACAGTTTATCTTCGCTCTTAGGTGAGAGTCCATTCTCACTCTTATCTGCCTATTTGCCTGTCGCACTTGTCGAATGTAAACGCGTCTTAGGCTGCAATTACGTTTTCGGACGAATCACTGTACCGATTAGTGTGAACTTAGAAATTCGCTTATCATATGTCAAAAGGATTGTTCATCCGAGAACGTTCATCTTCGCAATATAATGTTCGCGTAATCGTTCGAGGTTCAGTCGATCGAGTATCTAGCTGGGAATTAACGGAGCGTAGAAATTCGGGATGTTATTCGCGCTGCGTTGCCCGGATAATGGCATTATGCGCACCGGTAATGGGTCAGGTACGAATAAAATTCGCGGCACGGTTCCGTTAGTCAGCTCTTGGCAAGTGTGCCCAGGACGCGACGCGATCAGGCACGTTACGAGACAATGGCAACTAAATTCCGCGGGTTCCTACATCTTGTAAGAGGGCGTTGCTTTTGGCGAGATTGCCAGGCGGAGGAAAGGCTCGGGAAAGACGGACGGGTTGGAAGACGAGTTACAGGGAAGAGGGAGACGGGGCTAGAGATGATCAGAGCCGAGAAAGAGAAGGAGAGAGCGAAGGATAAAAGTTGAAGTGAGAAGACTTAAGAAAGAAGGTGGGGGGAGCGGTTGATGAGTGGATAGAGAGAACCGCGATGAGGGTGGAAAGGTGGAAGCAGAATCCGGATCGGGGTTTGGGAACGAGGGGTCACGTCCAAGAAGGGACTGCATCTTCCCTTTGTGGGAATGCTGTAACGCTGGGTAGACACTTCCTTTCATCCATAGCACCAGACACGATGGGTCGCGCGGCGTTTCGCCGACAACTGAAGGTAAGAGGAGAAGGAAAAGAGTGCAGACCGAGATGGAGGTGGAGGAAAACGTTGTTTGAAATTTTTACGTTGCGCCACGGTTATTCTCTCATGGATTCTCACGGATGAAGCATAACGACGTCCCTTCGACTCCCTCCTTTCGGTGTCCGTTCCTCTGGTAATTTTTCGCAGTACGCCAGGTGCCCCCTTAAATTGCATTTTAATCACTTACTATTTATTACTGTTAACCTTTTGCACTTATACTCAGCATTCGACTGACTATAATTTGAAACACATATTTCTTAACAAAATCTATTGTGTTACATGCAACACAACACAGTGGAAGTTAATAAATATAATAACGTATAAAGATAGGGAAAGACAATAATAATTAATAATAGAGACATAATAACTTCAAAAGGATTCATTGAAATTTTCAACTTAAAAGTTTTAGAGTTGCTAATAACAAATATATCTTTGAGTGCGAAGGGTTAACCTTTATTCGTACACTGCATACAAATATTATTTGGTACACATTGGGTATAACAGAATAACGATTTTAAACAGTTGTCATGATTAAATTATTTATTATTTTACATTCCACAAGTGACTGAATATATTTTAGAATCATATTCATTAGAATATTTTATTAAATCGTTTTAAAATAGGAGTTAACAGGGTTAATTACACCTGGTAAAAAAAAACGCGGAAAAACTGGTAACGAGAGTGTTCGACACTCTTGAAATATAATAAAGGTCAATTCAAATCTACAGTAACAATACGTACATAAGACCATAAATTAGATTACTCACAATTTCTAAACTTTCACGTTTCCAAACTTTGAAGTACTAAATTTCGAAATTTGTATATCTGAAAATTTGAAAAGTAGATGTTTTAATAGTTTCAAACTTCTACTTTCCTACTCTTCTAAATAACGAAATTGATAAATATTTAAATTGTTAAATTTTTAAGTTTCGATATTTTTAAATTAGAACCTCATCAATTTTTAAACTTGTAAGTTGGGAAATTTGTAAATTTGAGAGTTTGGAATTTATATATTTCGGAATTTTTAAATTTGTACATATACAAATTCTTAAAATACTAATTTCTTAATTCGTAGACTTAAAAATCTGGAAACTTGATGTTTCTATACTTTTAACTTCCAAGTTACTAAATTATTTAATTTTTAAATTTGCATATTTTAATTTTTTAAATTTCCACGTTTGAAAATTTGTTATTTCTCTTTCTATAAAAGTCTTTACAATCGAGTTTAACAGAATAACTACATTAAAATTAAACCATTCGTAAATGTAAAATGCATGTCTTCAATATCCCGTTTATAGCAACCAAGTGTAACGTGGTATTCATCGATATCAAGACCAATACTTTCTTCCTTTGTTTTTTATATCCTACATCATTTAACCATTCTTTCTTGCTTCGCTTAATATCATAACCTTTTATTCTCTCCGAGCAAAACTGCACGAATCGATTCAGCATAACAATCTTTCATACCGTTCCTTCCCCAGGTAATAATAAATTGAACAAAATATTTTTTATCGACTTCAACAATGGAAAATATCGCAATGGAATAAATTGACCTTCCAACAAGTTCGAAAGTTTCGAACAACTTCGAACCGCGTTCGCGTAGAAATATCTCGACATTGCGGTACCATTCAAACTGCATCAGCGATAACTTCTCAAATCCATCGTACAGAAAAAGTAAGAGAAAACAATGTGGAAATAAAACGAAATAAAAGTAGGAAAAGGGACGAAGGACAAGTGCGAAGTGCAAGAATGAAGCGTCGCAGGAAGATTTGAAAATAAGTAATCGATATTTCGACCTATTGTTTCTCTCGCAAAATTTTCAAAAATCACTTTTATGGTTTTTTACTTTACCGGCAATAAGCTCAAATTAGTTTCCGGAAGAAATCAAGCCACAGTTTCAACGCTTGTTTTCAGTTCGCGCCTCGCCACGGGGGCTCGTATTCTTTCTTACGGTGTCTCCGTGTAGCACCCCTCTGCCACGTCTTTCTCTATTACGCATTTCCGGCTCGTTGGACCGGAAACGGTGAGATAAGGTGAGCCTACGGTGCTCGCTTTCGCCGTGCACGAACGGGAAGAAGACAGAGTTAGGTCTGGGTGTGTCTTATCCAAAAAATATTATGGGCACGTGGCTGGCATCGATCTTACGTGTAATGGGACGGCGAAATGGGACGCGATCGAATTTGTTCTTCGTCAACTGATCGGTATAATCATTACATTCGAGTATTAACCCTTTAACTGTACAGAGTGTCTATTAAACACCTGTGTTTGGTTAATCATTAAGTAAAGAAAAAGAGTAATCAATGCGTTAATTTCTATAATGAGAATAAATACTTGCTGCAAAATTTATTATAGGGGATCAACAGTATAGTTAAAAAATAGTCATTGTGTCTTACTTTACTACACTTAAAAAAAATTGCTGTATTCATTATAGTCATTATAGGAATTTTTTCCAACATTAAGCAGTATAATGTACATGACATTAATTTTGTTGTAAATTAAACAGCACATAACGAAACCTACTGTGATATAATGCGTGTCAGTGAATTTATAGAAGTGGAAAATGGCACTGGTGTACACAAATAATCTCCTTAATTCGAAATTTAATAGTATTAACCTGGTCGATTAGTGTTAAAATGATTAATAATGCTATTAACAGTACTAACAACACTGTTAACAGTTTAATTCGTTCCTTCAACTCTGGAAAAAATGATATCTGAAAGGGCTGAAAGCATTTCTATTTTTGTGAATTTATTCTGACATACATATTACATGCAGAACATTTCTTATTTTTATAAATGGATAATAAATTATTTATTAATGTAAATGGTTGTTGAATCAAATTATTCTTATAATAGAGTAAGATCGATTCAATAATGATGAAACAATAAATTACAATACTACTACTGATTAAATATTAGACAGTAAACATCGTTTTTATTTTTTAAGCACTAGGCTGTAACACAAAATTAATGCTGAAATATAATTTTGTAAGAATTATAAAATTTAAATAATAAAAAATCAATAGCTATATATCTATGTATATCTATAACTATACATATATCGATAATTCTGTGATTGATAACGAAAAAAGAACGATCAAAGAAGTATATTAAAATAAGTCGTAAATGTACAATACATTTTTTCATATTTAATCTTATTTTCAATAAAATTGAATTTGGACAATCTCCAAAATATTAAGAATTAAGTGAGAAATATTGTTTACGATAATCGAAATAATAATTTACCAACGTCTTCTCTAATTCACTAATTAACGAATGTTATAAATAGATAACAGCAATGTGAAGTTCAAAGTTAAATGCAAAAAGATTGTCTTCAATATTTTTTATTTTCTGTACAGAACATTATGTACGACTTTGGAATCTGTTACAGAAATGAATTTTCTCAATAATTTCATGTATACATATGTATAACTGTCGTCCCGCTTTAGTTTCAAAGATATATGCAAATGTATTCTCAGCAGCTACACTGTATTAAGTTTATACATATAAATAATTATTACGCAATGCAGAATGAATAAACATTAAACGATTCCAGCGGTGACAATAACCTTACGGTGCATAACATAAAAACGTATGTAAAACAGTTTTAGAGAAATAATAAAATGAGTTTCTATAAAATAATAATATTCCCAAATTTTCAAACGCTTTAAAATTCTTATATCTTCAAATTCTTAACTTTCAAAAATTTCTGAGTACACAAAATTACAAATTTTCAAATTTCCAAATTCTGAAATCGTCAGATTTCTAGGTTCCAAAATTCTCAAATCCTTAAATACACAAATCTTCAAATTTCCAAATCTTTATATCTGTCAAATTTCCGAATCCCTAAATTACGAAATTCGTAACTTTTCATATGTCAGAATCCTCAACTTAACAAATTCTTTTTTCAAACCTTTAAACTCTCTAATTCAAAAATTTCCAAGTCGCCAAATTTCAGAATATTCAAACCCTCAAATTTCACAACTTCCGAATTCTAAAATTTCCAAATTTGCAAATCACTAATTACTAATTGTAAGTATTCAAATATATAAATTCCCAAATTCTACCATTTTTAAATTGTCAAATGCCAACATCCCTGAATTTTTTATATTGCTAAATCCCTAAGTTAGGAAATTCCTAAATTACCATACTTCCAGATTCCTATTTCCAGACGCTTAAATCGTTAAATTTTCAAATTTCTGAATATACAAGTCAACAAATTCTAGAAAATGCAAACTCACAAATTAAAAAATTTTCAAATTGAATTAAATTTCAAATTAAATCTACAAATTCCCAAATTCTCAAATCCCTAAATTTTTAAATCTCCAAATTTCCGTATTCCCAAATTTAAGAAATTTCCAAATCCATAAGTTAAGAAATTGCTAAAGTCCTATATTTCCAAATCCCTAAATTTTTAAATCTTTATATTCTCAAATTCCCAAATACCCAATTTTTCAAATTTCTGCATTTCCAAATCTCTACATTTGGAGAACATTCAAACTCTCAAATTTCAAAATTTTTAAATCCCCAATTACCAAAATTCTATAATCCCCAAATACAAAAATTCGAAAGGTAACAAAAAGGCAAACTGTCAGTTCTGAAGAGTCGCTTATTTATTAAAGTAATTTATTAATTATTAAGTTATTGAAGTAAGTTGTTAATTATTAAATTATTGAAGTATGTAACTAATTATTAGTTACAAACAGAAATTATTAAGTTATTAATTAATCATTAAATTATTAAATTAAATTGCTCACGTTTGTACAGAGAACGTGATATTCATCTGTTTATGCAGAAAACCTCTATTGACTCTTGTTTCCTTCGAATCGGTGGACGATCTTCATCGTTGGTACCGCTTCATCCTTCTCGTCCTTCGAGATGCTCGTTCTGGCACAGAAGTGCCGAAATCCCAATTGAAGCGAATAAGCGATCGAGCATTCCGCGGTATATTCAGGGATTGTACCGAGGGTAGAGCCTCTCGATGCCTACTGTCGTTGAAATATGTTCGACGAGGGTGAAAAAGAGCTGACGATATTCATAGCCGATGGGCGAGCAGAGCAACAGCGGGGCAGGGGGCAGAGCAGGAAAGTCGGGTGCAGTCGTAAGGGGATGTCAGGCGTTTCCCGAAGTCGTCAACGATGAAAAAGAGGGAAAGAGAGAAAGCAAAGAGTAGTGAAAAAAGGTAAGAGGTGGAGGGTGCATATCCTGGTGTACTTCACGCCACGGCAAATTCGCGAGGCGACTGCAACGTCAGGCATTTCATCGACTTTGATGGTGCTCGAAGCTTCGCTGAAAAACAGTCACTACCCTTTAAAACGAGCCTTAAATCGCTTCGCTTGTTGTTACTTAATTGTTGCCGTTTCAATCTCTGTTTTCGTTGCGGTTTTAATAAATGTCCGCTTGTTTTCTGTTTACCGAACACGAGTCATTATTATGTTTATGTTATACTCTCGTATGCGAGTAAAATACTAGTGGCTTTTTAGAACCGTGTAACGCTTATTATTGTATGAATCATTTTATATGCGTTTCGTGGTATTTTTTTCTACTTCTAATATAATAAATGACTTTTCTCAAATATTATTTCAATTTTTGTATCTTTATATTGAATTTGTATTTGGGACGTTTCTGTCGATCTTCATTGCAGTATTTAACCGCAGATTTCCCGAAGAGAGTATTTCGTTTACGAGGAACGAGCTTCCGAAGAAGCAGTGATTGGGTTGTAATGTACGAATGCGATTAATATAATGAGCTAGAATTATAAGGTTCCGGAAATAAAATGAATTGAATACGAACGGTGCAATAACGAGCACAAAAGTATTTGAAAAATGCGATGAATATGGAAACGTTTAGCTGCCGTAAAGAACGCCGTTTTATCATCTCGTGAATATCGATTGACCCGCTCTTCGTGGAACTATGCAATCTTTCAGCTTGTTCAAACTTCGAAAATAACGTTAGACCTAACGTTCGGCTGATAGTATCCGCGCTACAATCTAATTACCGTATGCTTGTAGCAATTTTTCGCCAGTTTACGACAAAACTGTTCGGGGAACAAAGTTCTAAGCCACAAATATTACATCTATTCCACGGTAATCCTCTACAATTCATATTCCAAGCACAAGCATTAGGCTTAATTGAAATGTCCGATCCCCGTAATCCGGATCAGACGGATACTCCGACAAGCGTGGACGTCTCGCCGTTAATTTATACGAAGCGAAAGATTATGGAAATCTCAAGTTTGTTTCTATGAGTTCGAGAGTACAAGGTCATCGAGGATAACTCTCTCGTTGTAATAATTTACAGTTAAAAGATACGATACAAGTGTGATTTGATAGATAGGCTTGAAGTATTACATGAACATTTCCAATATGAAATGGAGTAGATGAAATATTTTATATGACTGATTAGTGCTTTACTTTGTACAAATATTCCTGCATGTTCGGGCACTGTGTGAATATCTTTCAATTATACGTGGATTCACAAACTTTGCACTCCACAATTTTTTGTATCATTTAATTTATATTATAAACTTCTATATTATAAATTTTTCAATTCTTCAATTTTCCAATTTTCCACTTTTCCAATTTTCCAATTTCCCAATTTCTCAATTTCTCAATTTCTAAATTTCCCAATTTTCCAACTTGCCAATTTTCCAATTTTTCAAGTTCTTAAATTCTAAATTTCTAAATTTCTCAATTTCCCAATTTCCCAATGTCCAAATTTTCCAATTTTCCAATTTTCCAATTTCCCGATTTCCCAACTTTTCAATTTCTTAAATTCTTAATTTCACAATATCTCAATTTTTCAATTTCTCAATTTTTCAATTTCTCAATTTCACAATTTCACAATTTCACAATTTTACAATTTCTCAATTTCTCAATTTTTCAATATTTTCATTTTTCAATTTCTCAATTTCTCAATTTTCCATCTTCTGAATTTTCCAACTTCCCGACGTCCTAACATTCCAATTTCACAACTATCCAATTTCCAAATTTACAGAACTTCTAAACTTCTAAAATAAATATCTAAATTCTTATGCTCCCCATTTTTCAAAAGTTTGTAAATCTATAGATTTATAAATGTCAAAAATTTCTAGATTTACATGCTCTGAAATTTTCCAAACTTCTAAAATTTCTAAATCTTCAAAATTCCAAATTTTCATATCCCTAGGTTTCTAAATCTCTATAATCTCAAAATGCAATACTTCCAATTTTTCCACTTTTGTGACGTATAAAGTTCAAGATCCTCTAATTTCAAAACCCCTAAATTCCTAAATACTTAAATTTTATGATTCTCAAATTCTACAATCCCCAAATGAAAACAATTCTCAATTTTTCAAGATTCCCAAATTGCCAAATTCCCGAAGTTCGTAGTTTTCATATCTTAAAATCCCTAAATTCCCAAATTTCAAGGTTCTCCATGTGACCAATTGCAAAATTTCAATAATTCCAAACATCCAAATTTGAAGATTCCAAAATTCACAAATTTCTAAATTTCAGAATTTCCAAATTGTCAAATCCTCAAATTCCAAATCCTACACTTCCCAATATCCAAATTCCCAAATCGCAGAATTCCTACATTTTCAGATATTCACGCTCCCAAACTTTCAAATATCCACAAATTCTTATAAATTAACGATTTTCACTTACTTCTCATATTTTCCCTAATTTCCACAGATTCATTCTAGACTACTTCACTATTTAGAGCCCTAAGACCGTCTTCAAACATTTCTATAATCGCCATCTATATGTTGTAGAGAGATAATAAAAATAGGTAATAGATCAAATCCCTAAAATATATGACCAATTCATGGAAGATGTTAAAATAACAACTCTGTGGGGTGATTTCTCCGAAGAAAGTAAGTGATTTGTTCAAACCCCTTAACTGTTTTAGTGAAAAGATGAAATGAACAGGTCAGGACTCGCTCAGCTCTATAATTTGTGTTACAATGACTATTGTCGTATTAATTATTCTACAGTTAATTGTAAACATTTTATTTTTGGATATATGAGTATGCTTACATATTCCTTAGATGCTAACCTTTAACGCTCCGACTTTTAATTGTGAAAATCGAAAACTTATTCTCATCACCACTTGCAAGGTTTTAAGTGTCAGATGTTAAATGCTACAATGACGTGTAAATAATAATATTATAGGAATTTTATTAACGAATTTAACAAGAACGATTTAAATAATTAGAATTATAATTCTATACTTTAATACTATGAAATATAACGAACTTAATTATTATCAACTATGTTTTAACAAATTATTCCTCGACGTGCACAACTCAAAGGTTCAGCCCCGACTCTCAATTCTTTATAACATATTCCGTTACATCGTCAACAAATCGCGAAAGACAAAAGATTAAAAAGATATCGAATGACGATTCACTATTACTTATCACATTCACGACGTCAGTATCGGCGACGTCATTCTTAAAACCCTACGTCATTCTTAAAATCCTACGCTACCCTACAATATTAAAGTCAAACAATCTTCATTCATCTCAGGAGTAATATAATTTTTATTAGAATATTTATATTAACCCTTTGACTATTGTGGGCGCCTATAGGCGCTCAGAAATTTTGCGTTTGTGATACTGAGAGCGCCTATAGGCGCTCAACAAAGTTTGGCTTTCTGACACTTTACATTAATATTAAATTCGTAATATTTATACTAATTCGGTTCGAAGAAATAAATAATATTGTTTTAATGTAGTGAAATTCAGTTTTTTGATTATTGACATACATTTTTACAAAAATGCATCCGTACCAAAAAATTCGTCGTTCTCGGCGCACATCGTAACTTAATTCCTGCCGTAAGGTACAATCGGTGCGTATCAAAGTCTGCCGTAGGGGTTAATTATAATTGAGTAATGTAACGCCGTACATCGGTGGTGCATGAGAGGCACACTTGGAGCGTTAAGGGTAACACCACTCTAGAGCCAGAAAAAGAGACCTCATTTTGACAATTTATTTTGGAAGTATGACAAGCGGAAAAGAATTTCTTTTCAGAGGGTTTATTTAGCACATATTGAAGTACGAAAAATAATTTTTTTTTTGTCATTTTCGTACAAAATGAGGGCGACATTATAAAATATCTGTTAACTAATTTATAAATAAAAATGTAACTGGTACACATTAATCTCCCGTGTTTTCCTCTCCGTTCTTCCTCGGTAGCATTTACTTTTCTTTTTCGCTCGCTCGTGCGTCAGTTTCTATGAAAATCTCACCCTCGGTCTGCAAGCTTTATGTGCCTTCTTTTTTTTCGTCTCACTCGGAACGACGGCGTCTCGCATCATTTCGAAGATTAATTCGTTAGAACGGCTATCCCCTTATCCCTTCTTCGTCAGCGGTCGAGAAGCTTGAAGGTGTTGAGAAGCTGCCGGGAGAGAGTCGAGATCTATTATCCGCCTTACTTCGTTATGTTCCTTTATTTTATTTCGTTTCGTGTCGGCCCTTACGTATTCTCGGTCATTACCGTTTACGTCCCGACGGCTTCTGTCTTCGTGCTCGTCGCTTTGCGGTCTTCACCGATAACAGCCTCCCTGTAACCACTTTCTTCTACTTCTCACCGATAACTCGCGAATTTGTTTCTTCTAACTTCTTTATCGAATAAAATAAATTTCCCGTCGCTACTTTCTGTGTGCCTTGTGGGAACAATGGAAAATAATTTACGCGTTTAGTGAAATTTTAGAAAGAGTAGAAATAACTACTTTTTCGGTGGAAACAGCTTTTTAGGTTTTACTAAAAGCTTTATTTAGTGGATGCAATATTGTGGGAAAATTGTATTTTGATTTTTTCTCAATCTTTAAGTGAAATTTGTATTTTTACTCTTTAAATGACATTTTTGTATAGCACAGGATAGAATAGAGAAAACTGATACATGAATTTGTAATAATACAATTTTTGAAACTTCGAGATTTACAAGTTTTCAAATTGGCAGACTACTATATGTCTGAATTTTTAAATTTCTTAACTCCGAAACTTTTAAATTATCAAGTTCAAAAAATCTTAAATTCACCAGTTTCTTAGAACCTTATATTCCTCAGAGTCTAAATTTCTAAATTCATGAATTTTCAAATTTCCATATTTCCGCTTTGTAAATTTCCAAATCTCAAAATTCTTAAATTTCCAATTTTTCAAATTAGATGTTTCTAAATATTCAAGTTTCCAACTGTTCCATAAGTTCTCAAATTTTCAAAGAGTCAAATGTCCACGTTTTCAAATCACTAAAATCTAAAATTCCTAAATTTTCAAATGATTAAATTTTCTGATTTCCAAATTCTTATGCTCTAAAAGCTTAAATTTCCACATCTCAGGATTATTAAATTCTCAAATTTCCAATAGCTTATATTTTCAAATTCAAAGTTTCATAAAATATATAAGTAGCATGAAAATCTTATTTAGTCTTCTGTCATTAATAATTTATTAAACAGAGACTGTTTACGTTGTTCAAAAAAATTCTTTCTTGAAAGTGTTAAAGCTAGTAACTTTGCGACCAACTTTAAAAAACATTAACTGGTAACAATAAAATACTTTGAAACTAAAACTCTTCTTTATTATTCCTTTTTTTATTGAAAAATAACAATTCAAGCAGAAGAAGTCACATAAGAAGTAAGAATTTCAATAAATAAATTGTATGAAAATAAAAAACTTTGACAGAAAATACAATAATATTTTTAATAAAGTTTCTGTTAATATTTCCTAATATTGTTAATATTTTAAACTATTAATACTTTTAAAACAATTATTGAAAACTTGTGATAATATTTCTAAACCATTATCAAAACAAGCAAACGTTAAAATAACAAAAGGTATTAGATGAAGCCAATCGAGGTTGTTCGAAATCTTGTTCAAGGGGTTTAGTTCTGCATATATATACTTACACTCGACACAGAACTGCCATGCTAAATTATAAAATAGCAACTACAGCCCGTTAGTTGAATATGAAATAATGTCATACATGGCAAGCACTTGATCTCGATCTGCGAATTGCTATACGCACTCGAGAAAAAGACCAGCTTTAGTTACAAGTCGCACACACAGATGTCGCCACTTGCACTATGAAATGCATTCTGGTACTTATACTTTCGTTTCATTTCGTACAATAGATCATTTCAGACCTATTGACAAGAATTTTAATCCTATAATACAATCATTCGTAACTTTCACGTTTTTACTTTGCTCAAATTTATATACTACTAATTTAATATAATAATATATGTAATAAAATTTGTTAATAATATATGTTATCATTTTATGGATATTTAAATATGCCCATAGACAAAATTTCAATGACCACAGACGAAATTAAATATTTTAAGAGCGGCTGTTAAGAGACATTAATTAAATATATAGTAAGAGTGAATTTTCATTGTTTTATTTTCCATAAGTCTTAAATTTCTTTACCAGACGAATGACTGAACTTCTAAAGCCATGTTGCACCATAAATTGTGTTCCTATCGTGTATTTGAATCGACAGAAATGTCCTTTCGACCTCAATACTTGTTTTAGTTACCTAATGGCTTGCAGCACGTGGTCGAATGATGATGGTCGATGAAGAGGCGACAGTGACGAACATTTAGCTTGCTCTGATTAATGGCATTTCATCGCAGCTGAAAATGAATCTGCCGGTATCATGCTTTATACTTAGTTAACTAGGATTATCGATGACTTCAACCCTTCTTGAAGCCTGGAAATATCATTAGATTGCCTTAAACACCAGATTCAAGAATGTCCTCTTCTAAATCGTGAAGTTTAATGACCGACGCCATTAGCACTGGAACAACCGACGATAAATGCACGCTTACTTTTAAATTGGACATAAAGTGAAAAATTAAATAAGTAAATTAATATATACAACTACTCTTTACTTGAAAAAATATGACAATCATTTTAACAAAAGTACAAACACAGAATTTTGTCATATAAAATGTGAAACTGAAGACAGTCATTCTGACCGGTTAGTAGTTTCAGTTTTAAGGTCCTCTCGAGAATGATTACGTTGTTTTACAGATTGGCATTATTTTATCGAAGAACGACGCAGGTAAAAACTAAAATTACGAATATTCGCTGAACGAAGTAACTTTCTACTATTATGCTATATCTGCTTCATTGATACGTTACATGGTAAATTATTTCGTGGACAAAAGTAGGTCACGCTAAGAATAATGAACGTAAGCGGAGAATAAGATAGAGTGTTATTTGGTCGAATATGTATGCAAACGTATCCGTAACTCTCCCGAGGGGCTCGTAAATGGAGTGACATTTTTACTTAACCTTTCCCAATATTCCGCAGTATTTGACGCAAAAGTGGCGTTCTTTACCGGTGACAGCCGGTAAATCTATTTCGAGCGGATAATCCTCCTCTCGTCACGGAGTCGAGGTAATCGCGTCGATTACCATCTTTGACGTGGTTTCATTTTAATCTACTTTTCGCGCTTTTGTCAGAGAAGAAAACGCCTTTCTGCGGCAAGGAACGAGATTACCGTTCGATCCCGAGATGCGTTCGCGACGCGTGAAGGCGCCAAAAATCTGTTAGACGAGTTCGTCGTTAATGACAGCACTAATTGATATACTCGGCGGAAAACGTAGGTCGCAAAGTTAAACGTGCTTAGCCGGCGATCTTCAGAATCCCTTTGATCCAGCGGGTCTCTCGAGAATCGGGTTTAAACCATCCGGCCTCGGTCAACCGATAACGTGGCAGGGAAACCACGGTGTCTCTTACAAGCTTTCCATCTCGTTGGGAAACGTGGCCTTTGTGTTTGCCACAACCCTCCGTTACTTTTGGCGAACGATTCGCTCCATTTTCCTCTCAAACTTGTCGCCGTTCTCCGGAAACTTTTCATACTAAGTCAGCGCACTGGGGTGAATCGCGTGATGGTAGAATCCATCATAAATGGAAGAAAGTTGCTTAACATGCAAAGAGTTCCTGATAAGTGGAGGGTTCCGAATGTGAACAGGTGTACAATTTGACCAAATACGTGCACACATTGTAAATCTGCTTTGATATCACCACTGAAGTAGTCAAATGACTGATACATAAGATTCTTTCTTTAAATTACAAAATTTGTTAATATTTTTATCTAGATATCTGTGTTGATAAATGTTGATTGCGGAGACAAAGAATTATGTGCATATTCAATTATATTCTATCGTTTGTTTATTTTTAATTTAAGTGTACATACTTCGACTAGTGTTAAACGTTTTAAAGTAATATTTTAACTCTTTTAGTGCCGATTAGATATAATTTAGTACGACTTAAAAATCATAAAAAATAGTAAGAATGAAATAAAGAATAAATGAATGCCAATTATATTTCAATATCTGTTGAAAATCATACTAACACTATTTATTCCAAATGATAATTTTCGTAAGTATTGCTAACAACGATATATCGTTCGACACCAAAAAAATTTATGTACTATATACTAATTAAAAAAACGGGTTTATTAACTTTATATCATGTTTTCGACACATGTGTGCAAATTGTAACGTTTATCACCTTACCATTTCAGGTTTATAGAAATCTGAAAAAATTCTAAGACACTATCAGAGTCAGTGATGTATTATACAATCATTTGTTAAGTCAAATTATCTGTTTGAATTAATCTAAATTATAAAATTTGAAAATTTGAGAAATGTAAAAATTTAAACGTTTGTAATTTTGATAACTTAGAATCTTGAAAACTTAAAGGTTTAAAAATTGGAAAACTTGAGAATTTGAGTATGTGAATTTAACGACATCGACGAAGAAGGTACAAGGTGAATTAGCATAAGGTCAAGTAATTCTTCATAATGAAAGTTCACATTTGGGTGTAATATAACGTAATTTTGCGTGTTGTTTTTATGCGCGATTTTACTTCATAAATATTTAAAATACAAATTACTGTATAAACAGCAATCGTGTTTCCTTCAATTAAATCCGTTAATATCATCGATATAACTGTAGTCAGCACTCGTGCGTAACGCGAAAGCGTTCATTAAACGATAAGCAGATTTGTTGATTTCGTAAGAATGTCGAATCGAGCGAGCGCGATTGAAACAGTTTGCGGATCAGTCGGGTAAACACGTATTATCGAACGGCCAATCTGAAAGTATTCCTATTCAATTCATTCGTATCTGTGGAATCAGGTACAAGGGATTACAGAAATCCGGAGCTCCGTATCGGCGTTAGTCCTCCGAATTTGAATAGTCGATTCGGTAAATCTCATATTCAAACTCGGATAGTTTCTCTTAGTAACCTCATCACCTGCACACCGCCTCTCCTCGCCAGCTTTATCGTAGTCGAGCAGAGGCGAAGATAAATTTGGCGATGAAATTACGAAAGGTGGTTGAAGAGAATCGATCGTAGCACGTTCGCACGCGTGTATCCACACACCTATGAGCGACACGTTCAGTTAATCCACTTTTAAAATGCGCTGCAGACACACTAATAAGTTGAAACCAGTCAATTAGCACGCTCACTCTAACCTACTCTACCCAGTCCTAAGCAAATACTGGCAGGTGTTTGAACAACGTAGCTGGGAATGCGGATCGCTTCGATGATGGGGGAGAGAAAAGGATTCCCATCGAGAAAGGGTGCTAACGTCGGGAAGCTGACAAAGAGTCGTAGATGGAGCTGACTATGGAGAGAGAGGTCAAGGGGTTAGAGACTACGGATCAACGTCTTATTCCGGTTCCCGGCGAATGCGGTGAACTAGCTAATTATTTTCTGTAAATTAACCAGTTAAATATGTTCGATGTATATACGTGTCAAAAATTTATTTCCCTACATTAAGGGATTAGTCATTTTTTGACGTTAACGAATTGATCATTTTTTGATGTTAACAAGCTGGTAATTTTTTATCAAATAAATTCATAATCCTTCAAAGTTTTGCTGTTTTTGACACATGTACTGGGATCAGTTGACCTGCATTCGTATATTGATTTTAATTACTGTGAGGATTTTTAAAATTAAATTTTGCAATTAATCGGTTAATTGAATGGACAAATCATTTGCATTGAAGGGAAATTATGTAGAAAAACAAATAGTTTTAATATCGAGAAATTTTCATGTATATAGTAATGAACAAATAACAATGCAACACTATAAGAATGTCAAAACAATGGAAAATACGAAGGAAATACAAAAAGAAATATGACTATGTGTGCTGTTATAGCAGTATGCAACATGAAAACACTTATAATGAATGAAGTGTGATTTCATGGTGGAACATTTTAGAGTATAATATTAAACATCATAATCTGAACTCGATAATTCGAGAATTTGAAGATATGGAATTTCCGAATTTGGAAATTTTGAAACGTGAAAATTTGGAGATATAAGAACATGGGAATTTAAAGATTTGAAGTGTTGAAAAAGTGCAAATTTAAAGATTTGAAAATTGCAGACTTAGGAATTCAAAAATTTGGAACTTAATCGATTTCAGAACGTAGAAATTCAAAAATTTGGGAGTTTGAATATTTAGAAATTTGGAAATGAGGAAACTTGAAAACTTCGTCATCTGGAAATTTGAAGATCTGTGAATTTGAAAATTTTGAGATTTAGAAATTACAAAATTTGTAAATTTGAGAATTTGTAAATTTACAGATTCAAGTATTTGGAAAGTCGGGTGCTTAGAAATTTGAAAATTTGGAAGTTTAGGAACTTGGGAATTAGTAGAGTGTAGATTTGCAAATATGAAAATTATGAAATGAATAAATTTGGTAATTTGAAGGTTTTAAATTTAGAGTTTTGGTAATTTGAAAAATGGAGTAGTTGGAAGCAATGGGAAATTATGAAATTTAGGAATTTATGGATTTGGGAATAAGACGACTTGAAAATTTAGAAATATGAGTAATTAGAAGTTTGGAAATTTTGAATTCAAGAATTAAAAATTCTGAAAATTGAAAGATTTGTAGATTTAAACATTTAATAATTTAAAAATGAAATAATTTAACAATTTATAAATTTGAAAATTTAAAGATTTTGGAATATGGAGATTTGAAAATTTAGGAATATGCATATGTAGGGATTTGAGAATTTGATGATATGAAAACTTGGAAATATATCGATTTAACAATCTGAGAATATAGAGATTTGTAAATTGAAAAATTTACAAATATAGAAATTCAGGAAGTTGGCGATTGAACACATTTTTAACTTAATAATTTAGCAATTTGAAAATTTATGAATGTATAATTTTAAAAATGTTGAAACTTAAGAATTTCAAAATTTACTTTTGTTTGAATCTTCTCTATCCCTACTCCTCTTTGCAATGTCTTAAAGATATCATCGATATATCAAATTTTCAATATTTAAACTCATCTGAAGACTAAAATTATTTCACTTTACTTCTTCTGTAATATCAGTGTTGTAGTATTTGATTACAAATAAAACCTCAAACGGAATCAAATGTAGTGCTTATATTTCAGGCACTGTATCACTTTGGCTTTGCCTCACTCAGCCATAACAGTATTGATAGTCCCAGCTAGCGCTATCAAACCAAAAGACATGAGCCCTTGTCAAGTTTATTTTTTCTTTTGTGTTCAGGTTTTCATACAGCAGACGTGCGGGAACCTCGAAGCGTGTCAAGAGAAGAAAGAACAAGCAACCCGCGGAAGTCGTTAGGGACGTCGATCTGTATCTTGATTATTCTCCCGCGATATGAACAATTATTTCCCCGGCGAAACTGGGTTAATTTCAGGACACGAGTAACTGTTTCACGCTTAAATAATGGAACGATTTAATTCGAAATGCTCGAGCCGCGAGCATGCACGAGGCATCGTGCGCCGTTTCGAACGAGACTACTGTCGCGAAACGAAAAATTATGCCATTTAAACCGAGATCGAATCGTGCATCACGCGTGGCGTTATCAAAATTTCGTTGATTAGCCGGTGACATTGATTTTCATATTAGTACGAACGTTCCGAGGGATACTAAAATACATATAGCCTCACCCTAGCAGCGCGAGGGCTTTTATTTGGTGCGAAATGCCGCGACCCAGCCAGTTTGCGTACATAGAAAGGGGAGTGAATAGAAGCTCTCAATCAGACGTCGAATTGGAACGCGCGTCGTGTGAACGAAATTCATCGATCAACTCAATTAACTAATTGTTCCCCCTCGTAGTTCTACCACCGCCTATCGTGGCCTATCGTCACTTTCCTTCTCGTGCGCTTCTCGTCACAGCGAGGAAGTGTCTGCCGAGCTTTCACCGTTTTCAGCCACGTTCGTTATATTTTCTGCATTCATTCAATACCCCTGCTTCAGAAGACTCTCCAAATGATCCACTTGTCCGGTGCACCAACCGCGTTTATTGGTCACCGGGTTTTTGCGTGTCGACGGTCTTTCGATCCCGTTCACACGACGTCAGCTGCTAGGATATAGCTGATCGAACTGGACAACAGATGTACTTAGTGTACGAACAAGAACAAATTTGGGAACATTTGACGGAAATATTGTAGTTTAAAGGAAAAAGAACTATTGTACGTTTGTTTTCCGAGATTTTTGGTATAGCTGTTAATCCACAATTTGGTGTAGTTTAATAATTTCTTGTATTCCTTATAAAGGTCCTTGATAATTTGGGGATTATTGGAATTCTGTCTACGGAGATGGAAATGAAAAACTAATACAAATTTTTAAAATTTTGAAATTCTCAAATTTTCAAGATAAAAAATTTGTAACCTCTCAAGTTCTTAAGTTTTCAAATTTTTAAGGATTAAAGTACTTCAGTTTCTGAACTTTCAAGTTCTGGAATGTGCAAGTTTAAAACTTTTCAAGTTCTTAAATTTGTAAAATTTGGGAAAGTACTTTAAATGTAGAAATTCTTTAATTAAACTTCCAAATTTCTAAATTTTCGAATTTCCAAATTTTCAAACTATCAAGTTATTAAATTCGTAATTTCCTAAATTTTCAAATTCAAAATACGAAAATTGAGGAATTTAGTACTTTAGAAGTTTGAAAACATTGAAATTTAAAAATATAAGAATCTGAGGATTCGAAAATTGGAAAATGTGTATGGTTTTTGAAACTGAGTAATTTTTTAATCTGAGTAATAATATGAAAATTTGAAAAGTTAAACGAACCCAATACCAAATGCATTTGTCAAATGTCTTCTAATAAAAATACCTTATTCTGTATAGTCAAAAAAATGGAATTACCAAAATTAAAATACAATTGCATTTGCTCTAAGATTTGTCAAAGTTGTTATATCTGTATGCATTCGAATGATAAAATTCGCGAATTATGATATTTTCACCTTTTAATCCTATTATCACATAATCCTAACGAACTTCGTAAATCTGAAGCACTAAAACCTCGAAGAAGTCAATGGTTTCCGAAAAATAAAAAATAGTAGCAATATACATGACAGACCCGTAACATCTATAATTGAATTACAAAAGAATATTTTTAATGGAACAAGTTTCTTGACCGTCATTTTCTTAATATTATCCGCGAAAGTTCGAAAAGTAACTTTTTCCAAGAGATACAGAAAAGATCACGCAACGAAGGGTTAATTTTCCCGATTCACTTACAGTCTGTATCGTTATTCCCGTATTGTTCTATGTGGTGCTTCTTTGTTACACAACTGTAACGTTGTTTTTCTCTGTTTAGAAATCTATCCGGGCTGAAGTTTCGCGATTCCCATCGTTCTAGCTTCCCTCCTTCAGAGGCGCCATAAAAGTTTCCCTCCGCATCGAGGAAACTCGATAAATCACAGTACGCATCGCTGTCAGAGAACGATAGAATCTAATTTCCCGAGGATGCCTTACCAGCCAGATCTTTAACGATCAGATCGCGTACATACGTGTCCGCCCACGTTAACGAACGACGCGTTGCACGTGTTGGAGAAGTTCGTGCGTGCAGAGTCCCTCTCGAATTATGCTAATTCGCGGTAGCCACCGGTTGTATGATCCGTAGCTGACCAGACCGTAGTGTAAACTAATGACGATAGCTGGCCTAACTAGGAAACGTTTCGACTACGTGCTGGTCCATTCCTCGCTAAAGGGGCCGACTAAAATCCTCGAACAGTGATTGGCAGGTCCCCGATGGTCCTCTGGGTCTGTCATCAGAACTGCACGAGCGTGACTGCGACAGATTCGAACCTGGGGAATCATTTCTTACCTTCTATGAATGCCAATTTGATTCGATTCGGCTGGTTGGCTCCTACGCCAACCGTTTTCCATCACAATTGATTACTTCTATTCGGAGGGAAAGCTGCGAACATCGTTCAGAGACCAGCTTTTGGACCGGCGCTTGCCGATCATCGATAGAACGTTAATTCGACGGAATGCGGAGTTTTGAATACTCTTCCTATCGATTGATTACACTCTTTCGACGTTTAATTTCGAACCGATACAACGTTGTATTCGATCGTAAGAAATATCCGCAATAAAATTCTGCGCAAAACGATATTGATTGCGGGGACCGAAATGTTATTCTATTTTACACGTTTTACAGTGATATGCTGTCCTGTGAAATTATGCAAAGGAAGTTGAAAGCGTCGGAATACGAAGTTTGAAAGCGACGGTTCAGAAGTTGCGTTAACTTTACGGAGAACGGAATCGCAATTTAAATTGGCAGCCGAATGGTTTACTACGGTAGAATACAGCAATTAAATACTGATAAATTAACGTGGTACATACCGTGATTTTTTTTAGAATAAATACTTCATTTTTGAATTCTAGTTCTAGTATTAATATTACATATGTTTATGCTATTTAGGAAACTATTCGTTATTTTTTGACATACACCTTAATAAATATGTAAAAACAATGTTAGTTACATATTAAAATCCAAAACAAAATACATTTTCCTATAGTGGTCCATAGTTAAAATGTTGTACTTTTAAATGTTGTACTTAATTTTAAAAGAGTGCATTTGTGCTGGGTTTTTAAGAGTGAAGTAATGTAAATGAACTTACTGTAACATTGAAACGAATATCGTACTTTCATGATGAGTATACTGGATACATTCAACTTGAATCCTTTAGAGTTTAATCGTAAAATCACTATGAATAATAAATCTTAGTTCTAAACTTTAGCAGTATCAGCATAAAATTTAGTGGTCGAAGTTTAATTAAGGATGCAAAATGTATTCATACGAAGAACACACGTTTGCAAATAAATCGATGACGACGAGGTCCTCGAGCAGAATGTTTGTCACTGTTGAAACTGTAACACGAGAGAGTATATCTCAGTCATTTTATCTTTCAGAAATAATAGCAACAATAAGGAGGGAAACAGTGTTCGTACATGCGAGTGCTTGAAAGGTCGTGGGATTTTCCTCTTCCGTGAAACAGACATTGCTTCGAGGTGGTCTTGTGCTAATAAAAAGCTGTTTCACCGTACAAGGAACTGTATATCCGTTTATTAAGACTTTTCGATAAAATCGCATTAAATGCCATTTACTGAAATAAAAATAAATTTCATTTTTCCTTTTAATGTTATCCTGAACTTATTTGAATTTTAAAGATGTAATTGACAATAATATTTCGATATAAACATTTAATTACGGTTATCAAAGATCTGAGCACAGAAATTTCTTTCAAGATTTAAAAGCATAAATTATTATTTAATTTTTAATGTACAAAGTACGGGACTTTGAACGAACCTCCTGTAAAATTTATTCCTTTCGTAGATGCGAGTGCTAAAAATTTTATTATTGGAATGCAACTTTATATAATATTAATATGAGTACTAGATAATATATGTTGAAAGATTTGAATGAATTTTTAATGGGTGATCTTCGTTAATCTTTTTAAAATTTGACTTTGAACTTGTGGACCTTATGATTTTTTCTAACAAATAATATACTGGACATAAAGCGATACATCTTTTATGGAAAATGTATTAGAAATTTGTTGGCACAATTAAATGTTTTTTTTTATTACTGTTAATACTTGATGTTTCATATATGCACTTCTGCAACTTGCACTGGAGGCAATGAATAAAAATTGAAATTTAAAAGGCTTATACGATAAATTATTTTATGGACGTTTTATTAATATTTACTTAATACTTCAAAAATATTTTTATATAATATTCCAAATGCTGGTAAACATTTGAATGTTGACAATTACTTAAATATACGTAAGTTATGCGTTCAGTATTACAAAAAAGTAACAAAAAAATTAGCTGTTCCAATCATAGATGGCACATTACCTAATGACTTCCAAGAAAATTATAATACACGAATTACATAAAAAATAAATGAAAATTTCGTTTATACACGTGTAGTACACTACGCGATAAGAATATAAAATGTTTCAAATTGTAAAACATAAAATGTTTTAAAATGTTTTATAAACACAAAAAATATTCTCTGTAATATAAATTTTGCACTTCATTCATATTTAACAAAATGCAAGAATATCATAATATATCTACAACAGAACGCAGAGAAGGGTTAAACGTCAAAAGAGTATAGTTTCATAAGGTATGGCTGTAAATCAATTGCTTTGTTTGAAGACGCGTGTATGATTTGCTTTCTATTGTTCGTAAAGCCACGTGAACACGATTGTGATGCCATAAGGGGAAAGATGATATCAAGAAAGCGGTATCCTGTTATAAGCGAAAAACAAATTTCATTGTACAGTATACCGCTGTATTATATCATCGTTCAAGTGCTGTGTAGTTCGAGGCGCATATAAAGTGGCGCTAATGGAATTCCTCTTCTAACCTTCATATCGTTATACGATAGTTTTAAGCCATAGCAACTTTCGAACAGTCTTTCGCGTCTTCGTGTACGTCCGAACTTCGATTTCGTGTCTTTAAAATGTGCATGTAATTACAACTTCAAGGAAGTTCGAGACAGAGTGCGATCGTTTATTCAATTTTTCGTCCTCCTCTTTATTTCAGCGGCCTCGTTGGGGCATTTTTAATATTAAAGCCAGCTCGGCAGAAACAAAGAATTTGGGTCACAAAGAGCTAACTTGCCGGCGCTCTCTCGGTTTTTATCGCCGTCCGTAAATCAGCGAATTCAATATTTTCCACTAGATCCTCGTACTTAACGCATTCGCATTACACTTTACGGGAAAAATTCCTAAACCATCCTCCGTTTACACAATAATCCGGAACGCTGTTCGAGTTAAAACAGTCTATTAAATTATTCGAAATTCCAGCACGGCGTAAATTAAGGATGCAGAGCAGCAAAAGAGCGAGGAGGTAGAGTCGCGGGACGACTGTTCGGCCTCTTCGAATAATTAGAGCGAATTGCAACGCGAAAACACGGTAACCGGACGTAACGAACCGCTCGGATACCTCGTCGAGTGTAAATAGTTACAATCTCTGCAACGTTTCAATTACTTCCAGTCAAAACTCGACGAGATCCAAAGTCGCGTGAAAAGATGTACAGCAAGATCGAAGGACGCGTTCTCCGCCGGTCCAAAAACGCGTAATCGGTCGAAAGATCCCTAAACGAAGCAGTGCAATAACGCGCGAAAGTAATATCGGTGAAGATCGCTGACGCGTGCACCGGTCGGTGGAAAATCGAGCAGCACAGCCGTTTTCCACATTATTGACACGCTCGTGCTCGCTCGTTCGCTTCGCTCCTCACGATGAAACTCGCGCGTTTGGTTGATCGGCGATGAGGTTTTGTCGCGTCGGAAGGAGGCAAGTAAGTCGCGCAAGTAGTATAGGCGAGCGGGTGGTCGGACTTTTTCGAGGCGAGAAGCGAGCGAGCAAGCAAACGGGCGAACAGGCGAGTAGATCGTGGTCGGAGGCGGGTACGCGGTCGCGATCTTCCCCTTCCCGCTTTGGCTGGTCCGGCGGGCACGGAAGGCGCAAGCGCGAAATTCCGCCCCACTCTTTGCCGGTGGATGCTGAGAGAGAGAGAATCGCAGAGAGGAAAGAGGACAACTCGAAGAAAGGAGAGAAAGAGACGGATAGGCGAAATGGGTGAGAAAGACAGAGACGGGGAATGTTGTGCCCCGCCGCCGCCGCTAACACTGCCTCCACCGCCTCCATCGCCGCCGCCGCCGCCACCGCCGTTGTTATTCCCCTCCATTCGGTCCCCCGCTCTCGCCCCGCGGTGCCCCTTCCCCCGCCCCGCGCCCCGAGAGCGCAGTGTCGCGTCGAACCTCTCGCAGAGCGCGTCGCACGTCCGAGTACCGGCCGCCGCCCGTCATCAGTAGTCGCCGTACCGCGCAGCCACGTAACCTCTCACCTTCTCCTTAGTTTTTAGTAGTCAGTAGTAGGGGAGAGTGTGGAAAGAAAGAGGAGAGAGAGAGAGAGAGAGTGAGAAAGAAAGGGAGAGAAAGTGAAAGAAGGGAAAAAAACGGAAGCGGAACAACGAGAAAACCGATTGAGAAAAAGGGAGAAACGAGAGGTCGACAGCCCGGTTTTTCATCGTTGTGATCTGTACTCCTTGTTGCCGTCGTTTCCGACGTCGTCGTCGTCGTCGTCGTTGCAATCGCCGCCGTCACCGTCGTCGTCGTTATCGTGGTCGTCGTCGTCGTGATCCGACTCGACGCGGCCAACGCGGTTATTCCGTCGACTCGAAAAGTTAAATAAAAAGAAGTGCGAGGCGTGAAACGTACGAGCGTGCGTTTCCGACACCGTACCACCGTCCTCAATCGTCGACAATCGTGCTCGCTGTCTCGCGCGAGTTAGCCAGGAGGAAAAGCGCACCCTCCGAGAGCGGCAAGTAGATTCGGACTACGAGCGAGACCAAAAGTGAACAACACAGGAGATCGAGCGAGCGCAAGTGGTGTCGTGCCTCTTGGTCAAAGGACCAAGAATCAGCGGGAAACCGTAAGCGGAAAAGTTGCGTGAAAGTGCGTGTCGCGAGACCGGAAGCGTTGACACCAGAGAGGAGACGTTGTTTGACCATCGACAGGCCGTGCACAGGATCGCGCGTCGAACGACGAGATCAAAGGCGGAACAGCGAACACCGAGACGACTATCGCCGTGACCGGCTATCATTGCCACTAGCAGTAGTGTTAGCATTGCCACTGCAATCCCGGACAGCCGAGAGAGCGTTGCCATAACAACGAGCCGTGCGCCGCGCGTCGCTATGGAGCCCCAGAATCAGGAAATCGTAGCGAGCGGCTCGCCAGCCGAGGTGCCGAATGATCCAGGGTACGAGAAACTAGGATATTCCTGACCCCAAAACAGACCTCCACTACATCCACCACCAACGATCGGGAACGTGCTTGAAAACGGAGCAAAGTGTGTTGATGATCGCGCGAGACGTTTCGCGAGACGCGCGTCGTGTTCGTTGAAATCTTGTGTTTCTGTTGGCCAGCTCCGTGCCAGTGTTTGTTTTGTTGATGCTTCTTATGCGGCTAATGTCCATCGGTGATACGAGGCGTTCACCTACAAATGTTCGACGTCCATTCGTTTCATTATCGCTGCTTGTCATTCGTTCCCGTTGTCGGTGTCGTCCGACCACGATGCGACCGTCTGATTTACGGAAACGCGTAGTGTTTATGTTTGTCGGCCGCGTGAATATGCGTGCTGCGGCGCTCTCCTCGGACCGGTGGCGCCTTCTCTCAACGCGCCTTCTTTCGACTCGATGTAACGAAAGGAGGGAGTGAAGGGGGGAAACTTAGATGAATGGGACGGAGAAACGACAGGGATCCGAGAAGAATGGAGCAAAAAAGGGAGGGAAAGGGATACGGTTGAACATCTTTGAATTTGCCGCCAGTTTCGAACGAATCGTGACGTCGAGTGAAAAGTTAGATGAATGGGACAGGGATTTGTGAAGAATGGAGTAAAAAAGTAAAGGGGCGGGAGAGGGAAACAATTTAACATCTTTGAATTTGCCGCCAGTTTCAAACGAATCGTGACGTCGAGCGAGAAGTGATAGATAACCGGTAGGGGGTAAAAAGCGCGTCAAAGATCCCGGTGAACGTAAAACACGTGTTTCAGAGGGGTAGATATGTATGTCACGCGGCGGTGAAAGTTTTTCGTTGTAAAGTTATAGTGTCTTGCACTAACCACGTGACTCGTGAATAAAAACAGTGGGAAGTTGAATCGTTCATAAGTCGGTCGGTTGAGCTTGACGAGATATTTTCATTTTCTTCGGACGTACATCGTGCATTCGATAATAAGTGCTGTTACACTAGGTAGAATCGTTTCACGAGGATTGTTCAACGTTCGATAATACCGTAGAAAGTTGAACGGATTGGTAACGTTGCCCCGGTGTGTTTCTCGCGATCGATCCCGACGACATATGGTCAATGGTTTGTCCTATTAATTCTTTTGAACCTATTAACGTGGTATAGAGCAGTAGCCTACTCCAGTTCTTCGTATCACGAAGACCTAAAGAGGGAGGTACGGGGGGTGGGAAAGAGGATAGAGAGGGAAGAATACATAGGCGAGGGGAAAAGATTATATCGTGTCACGGAAAATCGATGTGCAAATGCGCCACCACGTGATTAAATCCACAACGCGAGAGTGTTATCTTCGTGGATATATCGTCGAACGTGATAATCTTTGCTTCCCGGTAATGCCAACGCGTTATGACCTTCTTTCTCGGTTCAAAACAAAAACCATTGAAGAGAAAATCGTATGCGTTTCCTCTATGATTCACATCTATTAAAGCAATGTCGATGTTAATGACAGCATATCGTGAAACGGTCTATTTTGCACTTACGTATTATACATCGCGATACATTACGAGCTAGAATCACGATTAGCATCCGTAATTAAAGTTCATTGACAGATATGTTGTGTTTAGCGTAAAGATCGAATCTGACCTCACAGAAACTTGTTTTCATAAATGGTGCCACTCGCGATAATTGGTGGGATTAGATCTATACGACACGTAACGATAATTACGGTAATTATCAGCGGGTGTTCTTCTTCCATTACGGTAAATGAAAACGTCGCTGTTATCTCCCAGTTTTCGAACCGAACTTCTATCCGTGTATAGTCAGGCTCTTATCGACGATATACTTCCGAGTTAAAAAACTCGCTCCAATTTAAACGCGGCTCGTTTAAATGAGTTCGCATCTAAAATATATTTACATCTCGATCACGCGCTTGTTACTGTCCTCGTAAATGCACGCGTACCGAATCAGCGTGTAAAAACTTTTACGATACCAATGACAATGGCACTTCTCGTAAACTAGTTAATAGGTACGATCCGGTAGAGCAAAGCGACGAAGACCGAGTGACGTAAACTCAAGGCTTGATTCGTTTGCCGATTAAGAGGAAGCAATATTTTATTTCCCATTAAGATGGTTTTATTAAACTTTCGAGATTTTATGAAACGGATAACGATTCTGATGTTTAATTACACTTCCATGGTTAAATTCCAGCAAACGAATAAGATGGATATTCGATCTTTCGACGATGCAGAAATTTCACAACGTGCAAATTTAGGCGTATAAATGGGCCACATTTTGATATCGAACGAAGAAGGCGCCCAGGTTCGAGGAGAACATGTGTTTGTTGTGTTTCGCGCGTGAATCGTTTGGTTTCTTTCTCAAACGGATACGGTGAATCGCGAGTCAAATAACGTGTTCCAATGAGGTTCTCGTTACGAGAAAAAGCGATAAAGAATGGCAAAAAAATTAGCCAGAAGTTGTTCAGTTGTTGGTTGATGTGTGGTGACACCTGCCGTCAACAAATGGAGACTGCACAGGGGGTCACGATACCGGAAGTTACCCTCTGCTGGCAGTCTCCCCTGTCTTCCTCCATCATCTGCTGGCAACGAGACCTGACGCCGATGCTGATGGATTCATCTTTCTTTTTCTAGGAAAATGTTCATCGGTGGTCTATCTTGGCAGACCAGTCCAGGTATGTGACGATTTTAATTAAGAAAAATCACGTAGCCCCTTGCGTCGTTCGTTTCCTGCGTTTGAAATTGCGCGCGCATAGGGTGCGTAACATTTATATTTACGACCGCCATCTGTCACTTCAATGTCAACACGTGTACATCCCTTTGTGAATTGAATCGAGTATTTGGAAATAGTTTTGTGTTGATTGTATACAAATTGTTTGAGGCGGACAGTGTTAAGATAGGATTAAACGTAGTATTTATTTTTGTACCGGTATTGTTTAGACAAAGTTAATATCGGTTGTGTTCGTATTATTTCTACGTACGCGCCTTTAGGGGTTAAACGTATGAACTAGGGACACAGTTTGTTAGATAAATATGATTTATGCGATTCTTGTGTATTTTGCAACTAGTTAGAAAATATGTGAAATTTAAAGTACATACCATTGATATATCAAACTTGAGATTCTTTTCGTGTTGTTTATGATACTGCAAAGCACCGACAAGTTTCTATTCTTGTGTTAGAAATATTTATATACTTTACGTACAATTAACATTAGGAATATCTCGTTGTTATATGACAGCAACAAAATTGTGACTGCCTCGTTGAAAAATGATAAGAAAGGGAAAGTTTTATTTAGTCAGTAATCAAGTTTTTAACAAATAAGTGGGATGAAATATTATTTGCATCGAATGTCTAATTTTGATAGAAAATTCCATGAAAAATAGTTGTAAATTCGTAACTTTCATGAATTCGTTTTCTCATTGAAATTCTCATAAAATTTAATAAACTTTAATTTAATTTAGTAGACGTTAATCGCAAATGAAAATATGGCCTTTGGAAAGATATCAAATGTGTTATTATATGAATTACTCTGTTTCGACTTGACGCGTTGCTCTCTATTATCGATGAGTTATCGTTATGTTATTGAAACTTTACAATATATCGATAATATCGTTAAAGTTAATAGAAGTAACTAAGATAAAATGTAACGCGGGATTTTATCATTTAAACTCATTTATTCTTGTTTGAATTTCAAGTTTAACTGGATCTAACACGTAATTTTATGACTCAAATCTACTTACTCTTGTTTAAGTTGCAAACGAGTTTTTGTTTCAAGGAAATTGTTGCTTGAGAGGTTGATTTCAAACGAGAGCAAGTAGATGTGAATCAGAAAATCGCGCGTTATGTTCTGCTTTGATCACATTTATTTATATTAACGATATTTTAATGATATTATTGCTGTATCGTATTGTCAATAACGTTTCGATATTTATCGATAATAACACTTCAAATTTGATACAGACTTCTTATTGTTTTTCTCTTTTAAATCTAAAAAATGATTTCTATACTTTGTTTGTTCTAACTTTATTAAACTTTAAATATCGCATTATGTGTCAAATGAGGTTAGATTAAGTTCCAATAAGGAGTGTAAACAAAAATAAGTAGATTTAAATAATAAACTTATATGTCTGGTTTTGTTAGGTATTTTAGATTAAATTTTATTAAGTACCATATGAAATTCAATAAAAAGTAGAGAGATTTAAATTACGCATTGTGTTATATCCCAAACATTAACCTTAACGTTATCTAAACGATAGTATCAGTATATGATTAAGTATCAATGAGAAATCGATAATGTATCGATGATCATTTACATATCTACCCCAGTACCTGTAAATTACCGTATTACCTATCAGAAACAGGGAGGTAGACTTGAATGTCTGAAAAACTTATGCTAAAATATTCACGAGAAATAAAAAGGATCTCACGCGAAAAAGGAATTGGTTTCAAAGAACGGAACGAAGATATGCGTGAGTCGATGAGCCATTGACGTGGAGGAGCACGTGCAAATTCAAGACGTTTCTTTCGTCGAAAGTTTGCTCGCGTGTTCGAGTCAGCAGCCCGAGTTAGCAGGCCTTTTATCTTCGTTAAGAGACTCGTGCCGGCTTTAAAGCGAGAGAGAAAAAGAAATCGACCGTCGAGAGGCACACGGAACGCGGAACGATAATCGAGCAAAATGGTCGTAAGACGACGTCATGCGTGTCTTTCGGCGGTCGTTGGCTGGTCGTGGTGAAAAAAATGGTCCTGCATAAAGCGTGTTCGTTCCGGACGCGATAAGAATCGGGGGAATAATTGATACGCGAGGCTGCGACCCGTGCATTGCGCGATTTTGAGAAATCACCGTTGCCAACGTGGGGCCACGAAAAACGCGACACGCTCTCGCGTGCCTGAACCCCGCGATCATTCGTCACGTGGAATTGCCGGAGAGAAATCGTGCCGGATCGTGTTCTTTTATTCAGCGAAAAACTCTGCTCATTTTATATGTATAACGGAGAAGGAAATGGCACGATCATCGGGGATCGATAAATGCAAAAGTATGAAGCGATCATTGAATAGACGGCATGAAGGTTCTCTTTCTAAGAAAATCATTCTTTCGTAATGGCTCTTTCGAATAACATACACGCATTTATGAAAACATCTAATTTATTTTAGGTTGAAAATATATAAACAATTTCTGTTTAATTGTAGCATTTCGATGCGATGTACATTTTAAATAACAGACTATGTATCACATTTTTATGTCACATTAATGTTCGGGCATTTTATGAAAAACGAATTTATATATAAAGTGTAGGAAAGACTACAATTTTAATATTTTGTTGCAAACTTCACGTAATTGTTTGGACATATTAAAAATAATTTTTTTTAAATATTCTGAACAAACAGAATGCCATTCTACTTTTGATCTTGTTTGTAATTCAATTTATGAACTTAATATTTATCTAATTCCTTGGTCTAATTCATCCTGTAGATACTCTATGGTCTTTATGTCTGAGGGGTGTGCAGGTGAATCTAAAACTTTTAGATAATTGTATAACAAATGTTTCTGTACTATTCTAGCTTTGTATTTTGGATTATTATCTTGATAAAATTTTAAGGTATTTTGTATTTCCATATTATTTGCATTTTTTAGTAAATTTTTTCTACAATGTCCAAATATTTATTTTTATCAAAAACATATAACTCTAATTCACTAATACTCGCATTGAAAATACATCCTCACACAATCACAGAACTTTGTTCGTGTTTTAAAGTAGATTTAAAAATTTTTAGCTTTGAAAGACAAAGAACATTAAAGGAATTTTTGAGGGCTCCAAATGTTAAAACGATTATATACCAGTGCTTAAACTCTCTTTATTCGTAACTCCTTTTTATCACCGAGATTATTTTGTACCCCACATTTAAATATAAAATAACATTTACTTCATTTATATATATAATTATAATTAAAATAATATTTACTTTTTTTATATATGAAA
This sequence comes from Megachile lagopoda, assembly GCA_036983795.1. NCBI lineage: Eukaryota > Metazoa > Arthropoda > Insecta > Hymenoptera > Megachilidae > Megachile > Megachile lagopoda. The sequence continues at coordinate 1,207,690 of CM072786.1, forward strand.
AGAAGTAATTCTAGGATTTGTTTCAAGTGTACATAAATTAATGGGCGAAATGTTTTGATGAGATGGATCTGTTTGTTTCTTTAAATTCATGTATCTGAATTAAATTCTGGCGACCCCAACATTTCGCTTTACGACCCCATTTGGGGTCGCAACCCATAGTTTAAGAAGATATACACCAACAAATTAAAAGATAAAATAGGAAGATTAAGTATCGTTGTTTTTAACAGCACAAAATTAAATTTAAAATTAGATTTACAACATTTAATTATTTACGGACGTTCAATGAGCAGTTACTTTCAGATTAAAAGTCGGGTACAATAATAAATAAATAACGGTGAAACATAAATTAATTCATACAATTATTTTGTATCTCGATAAAAGTTAACATATATTTCGACAAAAACACCGTAATAATTTCTGTAATTTGAAATAAGGAAACTAAGATACGTCATTTTTATGCGTTCCTAGTGTTAATAATCTGTATCTGTATTGTGTCTAACCAAAAATAGCGGTTTCGCTTTGGAGAACGAGTTAAGACGGCTTTTGAGTATACACTCGATTAATACACGCGGGTTTAATTCACGATACGAACGGTTGTCACATGTCCGTATATTCTACTTTGTCGTACCCGTCACATCCAATCAATGAACGGTCAACTTATGGAAGAAAGTCACGTGTCATTGTTTCGTTTATATTTGAAAAACGCAACTACGTTATAAAACGTTAATTGAAATTTCGTAAAAACTTAGATGAAAAATCTACACGAAAACGTTTTCAATTCACGTTGAAAACTTCGAACAACGAATTTTCCTAAAGACCACTTCTTCAACGTATAAATACTTCTACTCGAGTTAAATAGGTAATCGGATAGCCGACATATCATATTCGTTTGGCAACAATCGACGGAATTAATGCATAAATAAAGCAGTTAAAGGTTCGGCTCGTTTAAAATATTCACCGATATCGAGCATTCCTGATATTAACAAATCCAGGCAACGAACGAGAGTATCGAACCGTACAACAACATCGGATCGATTCTTAGTCGAGTGCACCGGTACTTAATCAATCTCGAAAATGGAATTTCGAGGAAATCATCTCGCGTTCGGTTGTATCATCATTAACCTGTATAATTTAATAACACTCAACGTTACTGTGCTGTAATTCACCGAATCATTGGATTAAATTCACCGTCGATCGAGGGTAGTAATTACTTCCGATTACAGTCAGATAGATTCGTGACATAATTAGCGACGCAATATCGCGCTATTTTACACGATTTCTGGTCTCCTCCGAATAAAGAATCTTTCTCGCTGAATTACCCAATTACATGAAAGAATGTTCGACCGTTGCTGCGCGAGAAAAATACGTATTAAATTACGCGACCTTTAATTAACCTTTCAAACGCAGTCGAAAGAAAACCCGTGTTTCCCAGATTTATTTTACATGCATGCACTTCGGATGAAACGGTAGCTTGATTTTCCATGAAATCGACGTTGATTCCATGAAACCGTGTAGAGGAGTAAATAATGATGTCGCATCGAAAGAAACGCAGCGTTTAAATCGCACGAACAAAGACGCTCTTGCGTGAGCTGAATGAAAATAATCGAGCCACGCGACCGTGACTAGCGTTATTGCGAAACGACTGCAAACTACTGGGAAGTGTGCGAGCACTTCCGTGGAATTTTCGCAGAGGAAGCACGCTGTGCCACGTGTTTGCACTAACCTCATCGCGACATTTAATCAGAATTAGAGAGACTCGAAGCGAATTTTTTTCGCTCTCACCCTTTCAAAATATGTGATGTCAAAAAAATCCTTTCAAAGTTTGCGCTAGAAAATGGAAATTTTGTTTACTATCGGTATATTGATGTTTTATCGTATCGACTTTTAGCTGTAATTTAAGTGATTACAGATGTCGTTACGATAAAATTGCAAAAAATTGAATGTTAATAACAAGTCTCGCAGTAATGTCAATTAGCTGATCGAACCATACTTACATAGTTGAAAAATCAATCAATTATAAGCAAGGTTAATTAAGTATAGTGTTTGAAAATAGTGAACTTACTTGATAATTGTTCAAAGTTTTGATATTACTTGATGCCAAACAATATTCGTTCATTGTCTACGAAAGATCTTAATGACTTTGTATTGCTGATAGTGGTACACACTCACTGCAAGGCGATACACGCATTAACGTATTCGCATCCATCTAACGGCAATCGATATTAATTTTTTTCGTCGTCATTAGGCTTCGTCTCGCGTTCGCGGGTTTTTACATTCGGTGTTTGGCATTCGTCATCGCACTAGAAGCGTACTTAAAAGTGTTTTTCTTCAAGAAATATTTCATTCTTATGATATTGCATTACGTCACTTCGGTCACGGATCCTCTCCTACGCTTTGTGACAAAAAATCATTAATTTTATTTGAACGGTTCGAATTACCACATGATTTCGATTTACATTCTGATTTATGGATTTTAAATGAAAGTTATAAGTATTGTTAAGAAATATTTAAAGGTTTGCAAGTTATTAATGATACGGCAGATGAGGAGTAGCATCGGTACAAGAATTTAATAAATATTTTATTAAAAACGAGGATCAGTTGCAATATTTATTAGAAGTACTGCAATAACGCCAAGAACAATCATGTAATAAAATTGCATAATAATAAAACCTCTGGGACTTAAATTAAATACATAAAAGTGTATTTACATTATAAAATCGATAGAATACCTATAATTGGTAAATGTAAAAGATAACTATTGATAAATAAATAGCATTAAATAAATACAAAAATGGTTAACAAATTTATAATGTTGATTCCTAAACTTTTAAATTGCTTTAAGAGACCTTTTAAATTAAAATTTTTGAGCTCCAACTTTGAAAGGACGTTTTGTATACCATATCTAACTTTTTAGAGAGTGAGGGTGAAAAAAATTCTATTTGAGCCACCCTGATCAGGATATTCTTTACAGTGGAGAGCACAATAAGGTTCTATAGGAAAAATGTCAATATGGGAGATAAAGGACGGAAATGGGAGATGCATTAATAAATTACATACATGTACCTTAGAATTTATTGTATTGTTAGTACTCTAAACTCTTAAGTCCTAAAGTAAATTTCCAAATTTCTATATTTAAAAATATTCAAATTTCTACGATTCCAAATTCCCAACTCCTCAAATTCCTAAATTTCTAAACCCTAAATTTTCCTACTTTCTATTTTTCAATTTCTCAGATTTTCAAATTTACAAATATTCAAATTTTCAAGTTCTTAAATTACCAGATCCCCTGACTAAAATTTTGAAATCCCCAAACTCCATAGTTCTCATAATCTCCAAATTCATAAAAATTTTGGAAATTTCCAAATCCTCAAACTTCCAAATTTTCAAATACCATAATTAACAAATCTCCAAATATCAAAACTCTCCAAAATTAATAAAAATATCACAGGCCAAAAAATAATGGAAAACAACTGACTTGCCTTGTTGCCTGCTTTTTTTCTACAATTACGTGAGATCGACTCATTCAAAAGATTGACTGACAAAACGAAAGGGGAAAGTTAGGGGGAACAAAACGAAGCTACGACTTACGTAACGATGGCAAATAACGCTAATGAACCTCTATCTTCATCTTCGCTCCTCTGATTCTTTTTTCAGGAAACGTTTCTCTTCGTTGGCTGTCAGTTATGAAAACTATTCCACTGACAGACAATTGAGAAAAAACAACCGGCTGGTTCCCAAAATATAAGTTTCCGGGATGAACCACGTGCGACAAGCATGGTAGCAGAGAACGTATAATGAAAATTAAATTTCAAACGATCTAGTATATATTGCTAGTATTTTTGCAAGTTTCTTAATATTTATTAACAATACTACAATAGCGATCAAGTATACATTGTTAATATTTTTACCACCAAAATATAATAATAATAATTTTAAAAAAAATTATTAAATATAATATTAACTTTAGAAATTTAGTAATTTATAATTTTAGAATTATAATATTTTCAAATGTAGAAATTTAAGAATTTATAATCTTGCAAATACAATAATATGAATTGCAGAAATTGAAGAATTTATAATTCAACAAACATAATAATTTATAAATTGAATTTATAGAACTACAGATATAATAACTTCGAACTTAGATACTTCGAAATTTGATATAAAATACTATACAAACTCTCAAGCGTGCTACTTTTTACATAGCAAAGTTCCAGTTGTGGAACAATCCGCAAATTTTTCACGAGGCAGGTTAAGGTCACGTTTCAAATTTGCGCGCCATTTCGACACGGTGAGTCCCTGGATCCCGTCGAACGTTTCGAGTTCGTCCACAACCAAATTATCGGTGAACAATAATCGATCGATGAAGTTCGCGCTCCATTTCCATCGGTGTTGTTAGCCTTCCTTTCATCGATGACATGACGCTTCGAGAAAGCGTGTCTGAAGTAGAAAAAGCGGAGCAGTCGTCCGGTTGTAGCACGGTGAACCGTCGCGTGTGTTTTGTGCCGGTGTTCCGCAAAAGTTCATAGGTAGAAAGATGTGCATTGTACGGTAACCGTGGGAAAGCACCTACATACAAACGTTGCAGCAGAATATTATTGTCTAACGTTTATTGCGAGCCACGATTATTGTACGACTCGTTTCTAACATAATGTGATAAAATAACTATACTCGTGAAAATTAGATTCGAGGATTTCTTTGTTCTTATCTGATTTGGACACCCTTTGTCTGCTCGTAATTAGCAGTTTTTTGGAATATTTTTGTCGTTTATGAACATTATCAGTGTTACATCGATTCAACTACATTACATTACTATAGTAATATATTAGTATAGTATTTTATTGTTATTAAAGTGCTATATGATTATAGGGATAGGAATGGTGTATTATTAAGAACATTGTTATTTTACTTTGATGATTAGAAATTTTATTACATTACTATATTACTAGGAATTTTATTATTTTATTTTATTATTAGGAATGTATTATTGCGTTTTACGATTTGATATTTTTAGTAAGGATTTTAGATTGTTTACTGAATTTGAGAGTTCCACAAATTTGAAAATGTGATATTTTTATATTTCTAAATTTGTAAATTTTCAACTGTTTCTATTTCTTGATTAATACATTTATTTTGTACATATGAAAATTTGAAAGTTTGAAAATTTAACAGTTTTAGATTCCTTTTCACCATTTCTATGTGTACAAATTTTCAAATTTTCTATCTTCCAAATTTCTCTAATTCCACAATAGCAATGATGGCTGTATAATACATAAATAAATTATCTATAAATAACAGTCTGCAATGTAGTACAATAAAAAATCAACTAGATATCAATATAGAACGTCGTGAATATCAATTACAGACATCAATTCTTCAAATTTTGCATTTACATCTTCATCGACAGCAAAATCCCACAACTTTCATTCCCAATACATTAATTTGTTATCACAATTTATGATTCTATGCGTATTCAACTTTCTTGTGTTCAGAATAAAAAGATTTCACTCGTGCAATTTAATTGAACACCAATTTATGCAGCTACTTTATACATTGAAGATACTAATCTTCAACCTACTAATCATCTCCAAGCTACCGTAATATAAAGAATTAATATGTATCAGATATGTCACTGGATTTATTCGTGCACTCATAGTTTTCCCATTGAAAAAAGATCTCACATTCCCGAGACGGGTCGTATTGTGAAACTTTCTTGTTGTTCTGTTCACGATGGCGTGTCCACGTTCTCCCGTCAAGACGTCTTGCATGGAAGACCTTATGGTGCGTCGCGACACCATGGTTCTGCTACAATGAGCGCGTGATTTAAGACCCTTCAAACTTAACTTCGGTTCACCGATCAGACAGTAAGATGCGCAAAGTTTCTTTAAATTTGTAAGAGCGGCGCATTACGAACTATACTATCCGAAATTGCTCGTTTCAAGGAAATGAAATATGGGAGATTAGGGAGGACTGGCACGTGGGAGGATTGGTCATTTATATTTCTGAGTATATGAAGTATTTCATGTTTGGTATTTTGTATTGAGATATCACTCTGCTTTTTATTTTTAAATTTTTTAGTTTTAAACTTCTCAAAGTTATATAATCACAAATTTCAACACAGTATTCTCAGATTACTTTTGACATTTCTAAGTCATCAAATTATCGACTCTGATATTTTGAAATTTTGAAATTATTATGTTTTTAAATTTATAAATTTATGAATTACTAATTCATCAAATTTTCAAATATTTTAATTATTAAGTTTTTTCATTCTCAGACCTTTAAAATCTAAATTTTGAAATTCACAAATTTCTAAGTTTATGAATCTTGAATATTTTCAATTTTTGAACTCCTGAGTTTATGGGTTTCTGAATTTCTAAATTCTGAATTCATAAATTCTAAAGTTATTGAATTTCTATATTTTCCAAATTCTAACCTGTTACATAATTTAAATTCCAATCATCCTATTATCAATTAACGTTTATGGATAAGATTACAATTACTGATTAAAATTGATTTTTACTAGTACGAAGTTCAACTGAAAAGTGAATTTTAATTGTTACTTAAAACCAATAAACGTTAAGAATTGAATTATTGTCTTCAATTTGAAAATATTTCAATAAATGTTTCAAAATTAATTATCAAGTACAGAGGCCTATAATCTAATTCAACTTCTGATATTTAATTTCTCGAATTTAAATCAATTAGAAAATCGATGTAGTTAGCAATTAAGTTCCAACTTTCAACTAGAAAATATGCAATTACTGTATATATAATATTCAACTATTACATTTAACGATTATAATTTAATCCTTCAACCATTAACGTGGTAACCATAAATTTCGTAACCGTAAATATTCCATTTTCTGTCCTTTCACTCTACCTTTCACTCGTTTCACATATTTTCTAAATTCGCTATGTAAACCCACGCGGTACTCCTATCACATATCATATTTTCATCGCGAAAATTCGTTCTACTTTTTCCAAAACTGATTTGTTTCCAATAGTTCAATCACGGGTTATCAGTGTTTTTTTCTTTCGATTTCGTGCGCAGGAGATTAACTCGCGTTCGGTTCGAAATTCAATCATCGCGACCGAACGCTCATTTATGTTTGATGGCCATGAAGGGCCACGAACCATTGTAACGACGGACATTTCTAACAGTACGGCTTGTTTGCGAATTCAATCAGTTATTCGTAGCGCGTATCAATGTATATATTACACGTAATGCGATTTCAAAACGCGGTTACCTGTGCAAAGAGTGATTACGTATTAATCATTGACATTGCCGGTGGTGGAGCTCGTCGATTGCAATTTGTTATTCGAGAAATTGATCGAGAGCTGGTCGAGACTGCATTTCGTTTGCTCGGCCGGAACGGAACGAGTGAATAATTAAGAAGATAAAATGCCAATACCAAAATTTATATGTTTTATTTCTCTTTTTAAATAGGTAAAATGAATGAAATGGTTATTTTATTCATTCCATGAACTGCTGTATCTTTCAAGTGTAAATAAACGCGAAAATTTGCCATAAACTGTTATGTATCTTAAGTGTAAATGAACAGGGAAATAATTTGCGAACGTTATAGTTGTTCTAACAATAGCAAGCGCAGTCACAAGAAATTTAATCGTAAATTTCTCCTTTATTTTGGAAAGTTGCGCGTTACTGCTTTGCAAAATTATTATTTTTGATACACTTTGTGAATGTGTAAAGTTTGATTGAAATCCGTGTTGCCACACTAATACATTTATGTAAGGGTAGTCAGAATACGGCGCAGAACAAATGCGAATAATTTAATTAATTCAGTTATAAAAACTTGTTTTATATATGTTGAAACATTGATTAATACGTGGATTTGTATTTTTGTAAAATAAGTGAGAATGAAATTGAATTACATTGAGAAATAAAATGTTGTAAACATGTGATATATTATAGTTAATACACAATATATTATAATTAATATAATTAATTACAGTTAATACACTCGATGATGACATTCAAAATAATTAACTACAGTTAATACGCTTGATGATGACAGTTAATATAATTTACTATAGTTAACACACTTGATGATGACATTTAATATAGTTACCTACAATTAATATACTTACTGATGACAGCTAAAATGATTAGCTACAGTTCATATTCTCGGTGATGACATTGGATATAATTGCCTATAGTTAACGCATTTGATGATGCCATTTAATATAGTCAATTATAGTTGACACACTTGATGATGACATTTGATATAATTAACTACAGTTAATACATATTATGATGTCTGTTAACATAACTAATATAATTAATATAGTTTACATAGTTAAGTAGCTTAATAAAATAGGGAGTGTAGTATACTTGAAACTAATGAAGAAGGGTATTGAACGGTTCCGCTCCGATTTGAATAGAACTTCGTAAGCTTGAATGTAGGTCAGCCAAAAATAATATATTTTTTGCAGTTACGGTAACTCAAGTTTAAGGGGTGAAATCGCCCTTTGAAAGTTGGCATGCTCAAGGCAATTTTAGAAACTAGCAGAGATAAAAATATACTTTGGATTGTAATGTTTTATCATTCTGTTTTTGTACAATAATATACTGTAGATGGTTTTGCAAAAAACATCGAAATTTGTAAAATTACAAAAGGAATAGTTTCCCTATATTGAAAACTATTTCTTCATCGATAATAACTAAAAATAAGTAGCATTTAATTCAAAATTTAATGATGTACTTGATGATATCTCATACCACATATTTCACATATTAAATCTGTGATTTAATAGCTACGGTACACAGTTTCACGTTGCACGTGTTGGGTAAACTGTAGAAGAGCAGAAAACTGGTATTTAGTTGCAGCTGTTATTAATAGAAAGGCTCTTACACTATTAAAGCAGAAATGTTATAATCATGAAGCTTATATATGCATTAATCCTAATAACAAAGCACACTTTTAAAACATTTATGAACACAAAATATTTATGAAAATATTTATGAAAGTATCGAAGACCGGAGCTTGTGTATTTAGGTTATATTGATTTTGTCGGTTTGAATTCTAGAACAACGATTAATAATAATAGATTTATAGTTCTTTTCAAACTAGGGTAATTCAAGATTAAGGGCTTGAAACTCCGTGTTACTAATTTCGAAACTTAAATATTTGGAAATTTGGATAATGAAAATATTAAAATTTGGAAAAATAAAAATGTCAAGTTTCGATAATTTTAAACTTCAATATTTATGAATTTATAAAAATGCAAATTTATACAAAGCGATCAATTTAAGACTTAGCAGAATTTTAACGTGGGAATAAAAATTAGAGGTACTTTAATATGGGAATGTAGAGATATCAAGTTCTCAAATTTTTGAACTACTAACTTTCTAAGTTTTCAAATATACCAATTTATCAATTTACTATTTTTCTAATTTTTTAATTTACAAATTTTTCACTTTACTAATGTATCAGTTTACCAATTTATCAATTCACCAATTCACCAATTCACCAATTTACCAATTTGAAAATTTCAACAGCTATAAGTTTAGAAATTTGAACAGCTACAGATTTAGAAAATTGGAAACAAAATTCTATTAAATTTCCAACTTCCGAAGCTTTCAAATTATTCTTATTTTTAAGTTAAGAAATTTAGTAATTGTATTTAATTATACATAGTTATCATGTATAAATAATTACGATATAAGAATCGCAATGACAAATAAAGGTAACATCAATTCAATTGTAACTGTCTTCAATAATGGTTTTATACTTACTCAACATTGCATGTAAAAATCAATTTCAGAGAAACCGTCATCCAATAATTAATATCTCACCAAAACATTAGTATATCTCACTGAAAAACAATTTTTAAACGATCATGTACTAACACATCCTCTAGAAGAACCACTAGTCGTATTTCTTTTTAACATCTTCGATTAATACACCTGTCGAAAGTGTGTATTTAATTTTCGTCCCCTCATGGCCGTTATCAACACCGCATTCTCAAATACCATGTAGTCACGCTTTCGGGCAATTACATTTTTCATTGTCCCGTGCTTAACATCGTATCCAAAGTTATCGTCGGTTCAGGCTATAATCTTGCCGTCCATGATTTTATCGCGTAGATTCACGTACATATGCGCACGTGTCACAGTTTAACGCCAGCACTCGGGAGAATATTTAGGATATGTGCCATTTTTCCTTCAAGTTTTACGTTCACCCTTTGTTTACCGTCTCGCGGAGATTACGAGCTTTCGTAGCTTAATCCGCCGCTATTTCCGTGATTTCAGAAATTCTTGGTCGTTTTATGTGTACGTTGGTTGTTTCGTCGTAAAAATATTGCTTCAAGCCGCAAACGTACGGTGAACGGCAAATTTCTTGGAGAAACTATAGCAACCAACTGGATGTTCGATTCCACTTGTTGGTTCTTAGGGAATTAGAGGATTTTGTGACTTGAAAGTTTTGGAATATGATAATTATGGGATTTAAGGACTTTAGGGTCTGAGGATTTTGGAACTTGAGAATTTTCAGATTTGAGGATGTAAGAATTTTGAAATTTGAGGATTTTAGGATTGTAGGATTTCGCGACTAGAGAGTTTAGGGATTTGACAATTATGGGATTTAAAGATTTTAAGTTATAAGGATTTCGAGATTTGAAGATGTAAGGGTTTTGGGACTTGAGATTGAGATTTGAAGATTTATGGATTTTGGGATTTGAGGATTCTGGGATTTGAGGATTTTGGCACTCGAGGATTATGGGATTTGAGGTTTTTGGGACTTGAGGATTTCGGGATTTGCGGAATTTGGGGTTTGAGGATTTAAAGATTTGAGAATTTTGGGTTTGAAAATTTTGTGATGTGAGGATTTTGGGATTCAACAATTTTGGGATTTGAGGATTTTGGGATTTAAGGATTTTGGGACTTGAGGATTTCGGGATTTGCGGAATTTGGGGTTTGAGGATTTAAAGATTTGAGAATTTTGGGTTTGAAAATTTTGTGATGTGAGGATTTTGGGATTCAACAATTTTGGGATTTGAGGATTTTGGGATTTAAGGATTTTGGGACTTGAGGATTTCGGGATTTGAGGAATTTGGGGTTTGATGATTTAAAGATTTGAGAATTTTGGGTTTGAAAATTTTGTGATGTGAGGATTTTGGGATTCAACAATTTTGGGATTTGAGGATTTTGGGATGTGAGGATTTTGGGATTTTGGACATAAAATCGAAGAATATGGAAATCTAGGTATGTAGGAACTTATGGATATGAGGGTATAAGGACATGAGAACATAGGGTTATAGAAATTTAGGGATGTGATAGTCTAGGAATATGGAAATCTAAAAATATGGAAATATAGGTATATGGTAATCTGGGAATAAAGAATTTGGGAGTAGGAAGTCTATGGATATGTGAATCTAAGAAAAGCGAATTTAGAAATAGAAAACTTACAAATATGTGAATAATGAGTATCGGAACCCAGGAATTTTGATATACGTAAATTTGAAAATAGGGGACTGGGGATGTGGAAAGTTAGGAACATAGAAAATTTAATAAATTCAACCCTTTGCACTCCAAATTTGTATTCATTCATGTTACCAACTCAAAGCATTTTCAATAGAAAAATCATATTCACATATAAGTAAATGACATGCGTATTAAAAGAAAAGTCATTGTTCTCGGATCCATTTGTCCTTATATTATGAATTGAAAATTATTTGCATTGTCTCCATAACAAAGCCCACAAGTTTGAAGACAATTTTAAAGGAATCCGCTCCGGAGCCCTCGAGTACAAAGGGTTAAAATTTGGAGCGCTGCAAATTTAAAAAATTGAGAGTTTGCAAATTTAGAAATTTATAAAGTAGTCAAGATGCATCCACATCTAAAGGAAGTCTAAGTGCACCTGACTGTCATCGAATAAGGTTTTTCTCTCGTATACACGTTCGTGGTTACCGTGAAAATAGTAGTTTGGAGAGATGTCGAGCGCGATGGTTTTCGACACCGATGGCCCTTCAATTTGACGCAATTTCGAGCGTTGAACCGAATGGATTAAAATTATCCTGGCCTGTGAAAACGTCTCCACGATCCACTGAAAATACGAGTATCTCGTAACTCGATTATTCTCTTACTACCACTGTTATCGTCGATTTCACGGTTTTCGTTGTTGCAACCACCAACTGACTCTCGAACTTATTACGTTGTAATTGTACCGTCTTCCCATTACAATTCAAATCTGAAGTTCGCGAAGTTTAATCTGTGTCTGCAACTCCGAGATCGCGATATTCCTTTTCAACCTCATGAAAATGAATTTATGTACACAGATAGTGATGTATCTAAGGTTTGTTTAGTTATTTACTACAACCGTTAATTGAGAGAGCAGTGTACAATTTTCGTTTGATATAGCGTCGCAAGTTTGATAATTAAGTTGAGCTTCTCTTTTAATTTAAGGAGTCTTGAGAAATTTTTAAGATGAAATAAATATGGTGGCAAACATATTTTTGCGAATATGTTGAAATCTGGCGGGAAACCTGTTGTGTGTATAGAAATAAGTTAGTTTAGAATGAGAACATTGACAAGATATTTCAAGGTCATCAAATCGGAAGTTCCATTTTGCATAATTATTAAATTTGATGCTTTCAATATCACCCGCTTCTATGTTCTTTTGAAGTCGAATATCTTTCCGGTCTTTTTTAGGAATTCAAACATTTTTTTGTCTTCTTTTATGAATTTCTACGTTTTCTCGCTTTTTTTTATGAATTTAAACGTCCTCCCGCCTTTTACATGAATTTTAGCCTTTTTCCACCTTTTTCTATGAATTCGAACATATTCCTGCTTTTTTATGAATTTAAACATATTCCCGCCTCTTATATGAATTTTAATATCTCATCGCCTTTTTATGAATTTGAACTTATTGTCGCCTCTTATATGAATTTAAATATCGTATCGCCTTTTTCGTGAATTCAAAATGGCGCCTATAAGTAGCTAAAATCGTTGATAATAACGATGATTATTTAAATAATTTAAGTTATTATGACGTTTAGAAAGCTAACATTTATTTCAAAAAGGAGGGTTATTTAACGAATTATTGAATTAAGTCATGCAGTTAATCGATTCGATGAGAAAATAACACTGCAGCGTATGTTTAGAGCATCTTATAATCAGTTACTGATTTTATACAAATAATCTGTACTTTCTGTTGACTTCGAAGCTCCATCGCTAAAAATAATTTTTAAGTAACTAAGAATTATACTTAAGTATTTTTAATTTTAGAAGCTTTTTCTTATTTTCGGTTTCCCTTAACTACCTTCTAATTATTTCCTAATCAATAATATAATAATAATCTTAGTAACACTTTATTAAGAATGTCCAACAAAAAGATAAAAACATGTAAGTTCACACTTCGAATGTAGATATTATTTTTATAGAGTAATTTGTAAAAATACTTATTGTTGGGTAAATTATGTAGTAGAGTTGTACCCAGAAAATGTGAAATCTAACGAATAATTTGTAATCCTATGAAATTTAGTAAATAATCAGATAAGCAACAACAAGAAAACAAATTGTAATTATATTCTTCTTATCTTCCACATCTTTAACAGAGTTTGCATGTTCTTCAGAAATTCATTTACAAAATCTCGCGTGTATATCGGTTTTCGTATAAATCTAAAGGACACGAGAACAACGTAGGTTACATAAACGTCGATGTAACATTAATCTCGCACGACAAAGCATGCCATTGATCTTTTTTGCAGGCTGAATAGGATTTATCGCGTAATCTGGCGTTCTTGTACGCATGTGGTCTCTATAACAGGTCGTCGTGAAATTTCAAGTCATTCAAATGGTCGTTTGGCACTTTGGGTCGGTTCCAGATATTGTTGAAACAATGTGGTTCAAGCTTACAAACGCGCATCAGTTTGCACCTAACTTTCGACACTTTCCGGCTCGGTTAACTGCGACGCTATGTTGAATCAACGAAAAATTACTACAACATGAATGCATCTAATTTACCGTGCTTTACTTGTTATCTTCAACTAGTGATCCCCGAGAGAGCAATAGTAAACGTTCCGCCATACTGATCTACACTGGATGCGACCTTTGGTAGTGGTAAAATTTAAATTTATTTGCATCGAGACGAATTTTCGTTGCGAAATAACAGAATAATTATTCCTATCGATTTATTATAAAATAATAATATTTAATGTGTTACGGAATGAGTTTTAATCTTGGTTCTGTTGTTTTCGTTTTAATCCTAAGTTCTTCTTAGACGAATTTTTTTTACAATGTAATAAAATAAATATATTTATCGATCTAATATAGCATACTAAAATTTAGTCTGTTTTAGCCTTAATTTTTTTATAAACAATAAATATTGTATGGCTTTCTTTGATTTAAGGTTTAATCTCTAATTATCAAAAATAAATAAAAAATAGTAATTATCTTTGTACGTATTAGAATGAACGAAGAAAATTGATACTACAATAAAAAGTACGTTAAATAATATAATATTTATTAAATCAATAAAAATGCTTTATTATTTATATTTTCTTAATGATTTTTTATTTGTTATTTTATTATGTAAGTTTGTCTTCATATAAATACCAAAATTAAAATGAGAAAGAATTAAACTTGAATTAAAATTAAAATTGACTTCGTAGCGGATTAAATTTTAGTATTTCATATTAAATAAAATAAAATTTTTAAATCAATATTGAACTTCGTATTGAATATATAATAATGTTTTATTATTTTATTGTAAATATTTCTCTTCGTATAAATAGATTTGAATTTTCTTGCCATCTCTTTTGGTCGTTCTTCCGGTATAAATCAATATGGCAGCAATGAATCTAAGACACAATTTCCTGTCACGATTTGAGAAATCACTATCTTCAATGATTTCAACAACTGTGATTGTACGTTATAATTTATTATCGCAATAACGAGCAAATAATTTTCGCAAGTTACTATTTCCACGTCGTTTTCCATACTCGTTACGTTGAAAGAGAAAAGGAAAAGTTAATCTTAAATACGTGAAAGCGTATTTGATGGTTGATGTTCTTTCAAAAGATCTGCGAATGAAATTTCACAGTTAGTTACTGTTTCTTTCCGCATAGTGAGCGTCCGTGAAGTAGAATAGGTACAGTCATGGTTCAGCCATCATATGACAGTGTGACGGTTTGTCATAATGGACGTTTCGTGTCCTGTATTCTTCCGTTTGATGATTGTGAAAGATTGTTCCTATGTTCTTTTAATCTGTATGATCATTACAAACATTTCCAAGCTACAAAACTATGTTAATAATACTACGGAAACTCTTTATTAAGTGAAGAGTTGAAATTGTTTACGGTTCGTATGTGACTATCGGTGCACTTATTTCATTTACGATATTTTAAATTACAAATAATAATTACTCTTTTATACGAACTTTGTCGTAGCTGATGAATTTTTACATTTTTAAATTTCCAAATCTTTAAATTTGTGAATTTGAAATTTCCATTTTCCTGCATTCCCAAATTCTAAAATGTTCAATTCCTTCAATTCTCAAAACTCAGGATCTTCAAATTCCTATATCCCCAAATTCCCAAATCCCAAAATTCTCAGTTCCTCCAATTCTCAAGACTCAAGATCCTCAAATTCCTAAACCCCCAATTTTCCAAATCCCGAAATTATTAATTCCTCCAATTCTCAAAACTCAAGATCTTCAAATTGCTAAATTCCCAAATTCCTAAATCCCCAAATTCCTAAATTCTCAAATTCTTAAATACCCAAATTCCTAAATTCCCAAATTCCTAAATCCCCCAAATTCCTAAATCCCAAAATTCCTAAATTCTCAAATTCTTAAATACCCAAATTCCTAAATCTCCAAATTCCTAAATCCCCAAATTCCTAAATTCTCAAATTCCTAAATACCCAAATTCCTAAATCCCTAAATTCCTAAACCTCCAAATTCCTAAATCCCCAAATTCCTAAATCCTCAAATTCCTAAATTCCAAATTCCTAAACCTCCAAATTCCTAAATCCCTAAATTCCCAAATTCCTAAATTTCTACATTTCTAAATTTATGAATCTGACAATTAAATACCGTATTAGAAGTTCTCTTTACATGACCATATTCTGCAATTTCATTTTACATCTCTTTCGCCCTTCCCATAACTCCTAAAATTTGTATCTAGATTTTTAAAAATCTTCACGTACCCAAATCATGCAGATTCATGCAGCAACCATTCATCAACGGAGCCAAACAAATACATAAAATCTCAGCGGTTGCAATTTTACAAGGAAACGGTCTTGCCACGATCTAAAATTCTAGCACCACTGAAGCTGTAAATGTTTTTTCGGGAGTCTAGTTAGCGTCTTCGAGGGCGGTGAAATAATAAAACAGGGGCGAAAACGTTGTCATCATCTCTGATAGGAAAAACAGCATTACAAGCCACGGATAAGTAAAAGTCTGACGTTTTTCCGACTTGGTTGTGGCGTCGCCGTTTTCGTCGTCGTCGTTGTTGTGTCCTCGTAGTCGTGGTGTCTGATGCAATCGAGCGTAACGAGAGTCTCCTCGACTCTTTCGCTATTTTTAAACGTAATTGCAGCCGGCTGTTTTAATGGGCGAGCTAGTATACGAACGAAGATGGCGAGGCGAAGATCGGGGCGGGGCGAAAATTTGTCGGCCCGTCTTTTTGGAATGTTTTAACGTTAACGAGCGATTCCGTATCATGCAAATTTTCGAGCGACACCGTTCTATTTTCACGCGTGTTTCACGTCGTATGAAAAACGTTTCGAAAAAAGGTCATGACGTTTTCATGAAAAACTCTTTGAGACCGATACTTCTACCAAGGACATAATTTAAGTTAACACTTAACGGTCGGTCTATCTCGGTTTCGGGAAATAAATAATTGTGTATTTGAAACACTTGTTTGTTTAAAATGGAGCAATATAATTAAAAGTAATGTAGTATACAGGGTGTCTCGTATAAATGTGACTTCCTCAAAGTCTCTTTTAATTAGGTCTGGTGGTTTAGCTACACGAAATGTAGATGTTAGGAAAAAAAATAGAAGAGAGGAAGTATCGGTCAGGACCTGCTAGTGGACTTGTCAGTAAGGTATTCTAGCAGGCATTCGTAGACGCGGAAATGTATTGGTAGGGATGGACACGGTATATCTGTACGAATCGGAAGGCTCATTGAACACAAGCGAGAAAGCCGGTCTCGATCTAATGCGCCGTCTAGTGGCGAGCGTAGGAGTGAAACCGTCACATATTAAAATGTAAAAAATATTTCATATGTAATTTCAGTAGTATTTGACCAATATCTGATCATAATAGATCAGAAAAAGAGACCTAAATTTGACAATTTATTTTGAAAGTATGACAAGCGGAAAAGAATTTCTTTTCAGAGGGTTTATTTAACACATATTGAAGTACGAAAACTAATTTTTGTTTTGTCATTTTCGTACAAAATGGGGGCGATAGAGCCCATCGGTGGAAACAGCTTTTGTAGAAACACCGCCACGGGAGGACGGATTTCTCGCCATGTGTGAGACTTGGAATAAAAGATAAAAAAAATTTATAATCTATATACAATTGGCCTTGGTAGTACGTAGGGGTTTTTTGTTTAATCAATTTTTGTAGAAGTTATGCATGTTTTAAGAAATGAATCGATTTTTTGCATGAAAAATGTGCATTGAATTGTTTATAAAAAAAAAAGTTTACATTCAATCAAAAAACAGCTACGTACTGCCATAGAGGAATATTGTTGTGAAGCTACTGTAAAAATATCAATTCGATTCATACAATAGTCACCGAGAAATCTGTCCTCCCAGTATGACAAAAGTGGTTTCGAGAAAAACGCGTTTAAAGTTTTATGAACATTTTAATCCTTGAATTTCTTGTCTACCTTTAATCTGCGATTCCTGCACCATACATTCGGCCATCCAGGTCGATGTTCGCTTCCTCCTCTACCTTCCTCTACAACCGTTTGTTTTGTAGGTAACAGATGTACTTATTATTTTAAATGGTAAAAGTAATACAAAAGCCATGAATCGCAGCACGCCGCGTAAGTCCTCAGTGCACGCTCTGAGAAGCTGCGGCAAAATTGATAATTGACTCTTTTAAAATTTGTTTTCCACTATAAATCAAATGGCATTCTGTTTCTATGACCCTAAAGCAACGTTTAAGCCAAAAAAAAAATCGACTTTTTGAAAATCCTAGAGTGGTGTTACCCCTTAATACATTAACGTATTACTAAATACCATTGAAATTACGTATGATATATTTTATAAATTTTCATAATTAAAAATGTTCAATGGTCACATTTCAAAGCGATACCCTGTACAGAATAATATTTTTCTTCATTTTCGTTACAAAATGTGAATCAATTTCCATGATAATTTGCACAAATGATACACGAACTTCTATCATTATTCTACTGATAAGATCCGCACAATACTGCAAACTCATCGCATTTGGAATACATCCACTTATTTCTGTTATTTCTAAGACAAAAACATGAACAAATAGATAAAAAGGATTGATATATGAATTTAATTCCTTGCACTATAACATCACGATGCACTCGTGATGCACATTACTATTCGAATGCGGAAAATCAGATTCGTATCTTCACCGCAATTCAATTTTGTGTTCAATCTTAATTATAATCTACGCAATCAAGGGTCGATAAATGTCAACTGTGTCTAACATTTTTACTTCTTTTATTTGTCTTAACATCGTACCAATAATTAGGTAATTTTGAATGATGCAATTGCATAGAAAATTGTAGGTTAACCGATTAACACAATGACTGACACTGTGGTCATCGATGATTGGTGCTGTAAATTCAGTTTTTCCTTCTTTCCGCGCATTTTCTAAAAGAATTAAATTAACGTGTATGTATGCTTTCAAAGCATTGCAGATTTATTAACTCAACACTACTTTTTATAAAATTTTACAAAGTTTTATTTATTTGTATGTGTAGTATTTTAAAGAGAGATATTTTGTAAAATATTCACCCTTGTGAAGGGGAACCTGACAGAGTTAACATATGTTTCGTTTTTTTTTGCTTTGAGCTGCAGACTTTGCAAGGCTTAGAAGGATATTTCTTTCCTTCCTCAACAATTTGCTTAAGGAAATGTTCATGTTTCCCGAACATGCTAATGGATCCATTTTTGTTCTTTTTGTTGGTTCGACTTGCATATAACTGGCAGTTTAAAAAATACTACCAATAAAGTAGAACTGCGCAGTAGATTCAACACACAGACAGTACTACAACTAACGATAACAAGAAAATACCCAACGCGCATAAAAATGGGAAACTAATGCAGCTTAATAAAAATTTAAGCACGAACGTAAATGCACGTGACCTTTTCAGGAAGTCCAACTAGAAAAAGACGTAAATTCACGTGGGCCGTCCGTTCAGTACTAAGAAATATCTGAGCCCGTGTGAAAAAAGGTTATAACATAAATATATATTATAACAAATTATAGTATATTATAGTAAATACAAACGAAGTAGAAATAAAATTGTGAGAAATGGTCTTGGCCTTGGTTTTCGTGGAAAATAATGGAGTGTACAAGCTGTAAGATCGACTCCATTTTTGGTAGAATTGTTGCGAAGTTCGTTTGAAAATGTCGCTCTGGTCTTTGCGTCAGAACGCGTGGAAACATTTTCATGATGAATTAAACGAGGTTGATCGCAGGATCTTGTCGTTGTTCCACAAGCACTCTTTAACTAACGCCAATTAGTGTCGTAGTGTAGGCTATAAATAAACTATTAGCTAGGTCTGGGTTGAATTGGGTAAGCGTTAAGTTGCGTATTTACACGATGGTTGCTATAATAAAAAGTTCTTGTTCTGCATGTAGAAGGAACCTTTACAAAATCTTGATATATTCAGTTCATTATGTTTAACTCGTTTTAAACAACGTCAACCAACGTTAATTTTGTTTCGTGATGATTTTTTGAAGGTTGGGAAAAGTTTGTTGTAAGATTGGATAGTTTCAATATGTTTAATTTATCAATTGATATATTTACACGTATTTAATGAAACATACTGGTACATTAGAGTGACAGTGGTTAATCGTGCAGATAACGAATTGATATGTCAAAGGTGTAGCGAACATCGTTAAGAAAAAAGAAATTTTTAATGAAAAAGAAAGGTAAAAAATAAAAAGTACAGTAACTTAATAGATTGCTTTGGGACACTCATTAAAATGTTTGTAGTATGTAGCTAAAAATGCTGCACTAATAATAAAATAATCAAAATTAATGTTGATTAATATTTCCTTATAGAAAATAAATGAAATTGTATCTTTTGGATATGTTTTATGCATAAAGTCAATTTGGTCTTAATGTGTTGTATTTCAATAAAATTAGTGATATTGAATTTTCGATCGAGTGGGTTATTGAAATTATCAACAGTGATGATATCATCTGTAAAATAACATCTGAAACGGTGGAATGCATGCTGGATATGAAATGTATTTTTTGTTTCCCTTTCAAACAGTTATTTCAGTCATTTTTATTGAAAACATTCAGGACGACAATTGTTTAATAATCTTGTAACTTTTATGCGTTAAAATAATGAACATATAAATACATGTAAAAGTTAAATAAAAATTCTAGTATGTATTAGACATATTTTAACAAAATTAACCCTGAACAGTTACACTTTATCAGAATAACATACCTGGTATACTGGGACGCTTAAGATTGCAGCCACTGAAACATTTTCTTACAAAATTCTACGTATTACTATAATTTGAAAGAAATTAGAAATAACATTTGGAAGTGATTTTAACATATTTCACGCTGATTTCAGTACATTTAAACAATGAATATGAACAAAATTCAGAAATGTGAAAAACTTGAGAAAATGTCGATTTTCACAGAAAAATTCCAAATTTTTGTCTCAATTTTAATGTAAAGAGCTAAAATTTTAGCTAAACACTCTTCGGATATAAAAGTTTCAGGAAAAAAGTAGTAAAAATACCGGCTTTTAAAAAAAGGTATTTATTCAGATTTTCAGAATACAGTGACTAAAATTGAAGTTAAATTAGTTTTTGTCGTTTCACACCTCAGTGTGACCGTTGCGGTTTAATGAAATGATTTTCTAACTGAAGTGATTATTTAAGTAATCAACAAAAATGGCGATTATAAAAAAAAACATGAGAAGTAATGCCACCGTTTGAAATATAGTAATCTAATATAAAATATAAAAAGTATAATAATCTCATATAAGATATAAAATTTACTTTTTAAGATAAATGTGATGAAAATATAGTATCACAATCATTCATCATTGTTGTGATAAAAATTTAGCAATGAAATTTTAGAAAACAACCTAAATAAACGATGAAGTAACGATCACGGCAATGTATAAAATTTATTATCACTAAAAGTTCGATACCATCAGAGATGTTGCTTCTAGAACCGATTGTATCGAGAAGCGAACACACTGTCTAGCGATTTATTTACACCATAGTTTAGAGATTTATTAACACCGCAACGATTCAACGTAATCGAAATTAATGCCTGATAGGTGAACGAAGCAACGAACTATATCGATCAAAGCAACACGTTGCTCCTCTTTATTCGTTTGTTTCCCTCTGCCAAGATCGTTATCTTCGATATCTGCCATGATTTATCTTTCCAATTATTTCGTCACACGGCAGACTTGACTACCGGTAGAACGTGCGCACCGCGAGAATCTATGCAAAAAGAATCCAAGAAGTTTCACCGTGGTGCCGTTCATCATAATTCCAATATTTGTTCGTTCGATGTGACGCAGAAAGTACATGCCAGTGAAACGTATGCTTATTTCATATTATTACATTTTTTAATTTATAGGTTTTCGAATTTTTTAATTTTTTTACCTTTAAATTTTCCTAATATTGCAATTTTGTATTTTCTAATTTTCTAATTTTGCAATTTTTTAATTTTGACGTTTTTTGATGATTACATTTTCAAATATTTATATTTATGAACTTTGCAATTCTTTAACTTTGACGTTTTTTATATTTCTAAATATCTATATTTCTAAATTTTGCAGTTGTTTAATTTTTAAGTTTTAAAACGTTTATATTTGCAAATTTTTATGATATTCTCACATTTCTAGATCACAAAATTCCTATGGCACAATATTTCTAGATCCTTAAATTTCTATGATTTTAAATACTTTGGTCTCCAAATACTTAGATCACTAAATTCTTCAATCTTCAAATTCTTAGATCGTCAAATTCTCAGATTTGCCTATTCCTAGGTTTCCACATTTCAGCATTCCTAAATATGTATGTCCTGAAATTCCTAAGTTCCCTAGGTTTATATATCCTTAAATTCTCCTATCCCCAGATTCATACACAGTATGTCTGAAAAGTAACGGAACTTTTTAAATAAAAAAAAAAGTATTAGTTATTTTGTCAAAATTAATTTTTTTTATTCAAAATACATCCCCTCCGCATCAATACACCGCCGGGAACGCCCAGGCAATGTTAACATAGATTTTTGTATGTCGTTTTGCGGAATCGTTTCAATCACCCTTGTCACAGCTGCTTGGACTTGTGTAACAGTGTCATAAAACATTACTCCCATAGTTAATTTTTCGGTTTTGGAAAAAGGAAGTAATCACATGGAGATAAGTCGGGCGAATATGGAGGATGTTGGAGCACACAGACTTGTTTTTTCGCCAAAAATTCACGAACAGCGACAGTTCTGTGACTTGGTGCATTATCATGCAACAGAAACCAACTCCCTGGCGCTCGATATTCGGGCCTCACACGAACAATTCTTTTCCACAAACGTTCCATAACACCCAGATAATATTCGCCATTAACACTTTGTCCCTGTGGAACGAATTCCCGAAGTACAATACCTTTAGAATCGTTTAGAATTTAGAAAAACCCAAAACCTGGCTTTGGGTCGTCTTCCAAAGTATCACGGCCGTCCTGGAATCGCTTATACCACTCGAACACACGTGTACGGGATGAACAATCGTCGCCATAAACATTTTTCATTAATTCAAATGTTTCTGTAAAAGTTTTACCGAGTTTTACCGAGCAGAATTTAATATTCGCTCTCTGCTCCATCGTGATTTTGTAACACGGTGACAAAAGGTTCTGTTGCTTTAACCGCTATAAGTTTGCAATTCGTTGCTCGATTCTAATAATGATTGTTTAGTTTTGTAGGTGAGGAATACTGTTTTCACATAGCATATTGTTTTAATAGATGGTGCTAGTAGTTTTCCTTGAATTTAAAAAGTTCCGTTACTTTTCAGACATACTGTGTATATCCGCAGATTCTCATCTCACAAAATTCATGTATTCATAGATCCTCAAATGCCTAGATTCACATATTCGTGGATTCTCAAATATCTAGATTCACATATCAGTAGATCTCCAAATCCCTAGATTCTCATATCTGTGGATTCCCAAATTTCTAGATTCACATATTTATAGATCCCCAATCCCTAGATTCTCATATCTGTGGATTCCCAAATTTCTAGATTCACATATTTATAGATCCCCAATCCCTAGATTCTCATATCCGTGAATTCCCAAATCTCTAAATATCTGTAGATCCCCAAATCCCTAGTTTCTTATTTCTCTAGATTGATATATCCATAAATCCTCAAATTCCTAGATTCACAAATTCATGAATTCCTAAATCTCTAGACTCACATATTCCTGGATCCCCAAATTCCTAGATTCACATATCCTAAGATTCTAAACTAGAACATCAAACCAGAACATCCAATGTACGTGATATTGGACAACAATGTGGTCCAAATTCATGTTATACCTTTGTCATAACGTTTTAATAAAATAGCTAAAACTCTATGTTCATGTAACTTTTTTTTCGTATGGAATACGTTGGTAAAGTTTGTCGATAAAAAACTGGGACATTCTGTATATCATATGACAAATTTAGAACTTTCCAAAGTTACAAATTAGCAAATTATCAAATTTCCAACTTCCTAAATTACCAAATTTCCAAGTCCCGTTGTCTGTACTTGTTACATAAAACATCAAAACCCTTGAAAACAGTAGTAGCGCTATAGTTCTGCTTCACCGTATAACGAGGATGTGTAACCAAGACACGGACTTGGCCAGGTAATAGACGAGCACCACGAGTCCATTAAGAAGTAACCGCTGTTCGACTAACTGACTCGACACACGAACGCAACGCGGGACAGTTTATCCGAGGCACCGTGTGCATCACGAATTTACCGTGTACGTAGGTGCAGTCAACATTAAATATGCATATTCTAAGGAAAGTATAGTAATTAAGGGGGGCAATACCTTTAGATAGATGAAAATAAGCTGATATTTGTGAATTTTTTTGTATAGGATATCTTTGTCTTGTATTTTCGAAATTTCAGGTATAATTGATTATAACTATTGCTTATTACAAGATATTATTTTTTTTTTTAATATTTAAAAATGGCGGAATTATGATAGTCTTTCCTGGAAGTGTTTCGGTGCGTCTCGTGAAACGGCGTGACTTCAAGCTTTAGTTACATTGGTCTGAAACAAGTTTGCAAACGATGTTTCGATTATCAATATTCGCAGTTAGTAGATGAACCTAAGAAATGTGAAAAATATGGAAAATTGAAGAGATGGCGCGGTTTTAAAGAAAAACTTTGAATTTTACTGAAAATTTTCGCAATATTTTGCAATAAAAAAGAACTTTAATGTTAAATTTATTTCCTACATTTAGGTTCATATGTTAGATAGTATTGTCATGGATATGTGCAAAAAATTTGAGCGCGATTGATCAACTAGTTTTTGAGTTATCAGTCACGCCAATTTTAAAAATGTAATTTTGAGAAAAATGCGTTTAAAGTTTCGATAAGTAAAACCTGAATAATTTCAATGATTTACCATCTAATCTACGATTCCTGCGCGATATAATAATCCTTCGGCTTACTCGTAAAGTTGATTTTCCTCCATAAGCTCATTCTCCGTAAAAATACAAAATTTCAAACACAGCAATGGCATGATAATAACAAATCTGCTACATAGCCCTCCGCACCGAGCGCATGAATATCTGAGGTGCGATACCAGACATGAGTCACGATAATCGGCCATAACATCAAAAGGGCTCCATATTACGCTTTAAAATTTTGAGACTATATTTTTGAGATGTTGCACTAACATTTTATAGAAAAAAAAAATTTTGCAATTTTTTAAGATTCTAAAGGTATTGCCCCCCTTAAAGGAAGAAGAAACCTCCAATTAGTTTTTTCTGGATTTTTGAAGACTTGAACAGATGGGAATTGATTCAGAATTTAGGAACAAAGAGATTTGGCGAATCTGGAATTTGGGAATCTAGAAATTTGGGGATATAGCAATTTTGAAGAGTCTGGAATTTGAGAATCTAGAAATTTAGGGATATAGTGTAGACATAATGTTAGATTCTTAGGATGTTTTGGAATATTGAAGCTTTGACATAGCAGTAATAAAGTCCAAGGAACCGTTACTTGTCCGGTTTAACATTTGGTAGGCACATTGAGCCCAGGGTTGGCGTAGTAATATTTCTTTTTTTTCGGTACGTGTAATTTTAAAAGTCGAGGCGATCCTTAGGTTTATTACTGCTACGGTAACTTGTAAATCGAGGGACGGATGGGTCACCGGTCAACGATTTTGGGCCGGATGACCGCTGCAGGGGAAAGTGGGATTTTCCAATTCTGTAGGACGTCACACTTTCCCCACCCCGTGTTTCCTCCCTTCTCGGAGTCCCGAGAAGGTTATAAAAAACCATGTACGGGAAGATGCGAGAGAGTCCTCACTGAAAATTGGAATCGAAAACATTAAACTTCCTCCGTATCCGGTATTTCAATTGTTGTCGGCCTATAGTTAATTTTTCCCATCTCTTTACCCGAAATAGTCTACAATAGCAATTTTGAAGAGTCTGGAATTTAGAGATCTAAGAATTTAGGGATATAAGAATTTGGGCATGTAGGAATTTGGAGATATAGTAATTTAGGGATGCAGGAATTTACGCACAGTAGTATTTCAAGATCTTGTGTTTTGAGAATTGGAGGAATTGGAGATTCTGGGATTTGGGGATATAGGATTATAGGAATTTCGGTGTTTGGTCCTTTAGAAATTTGGGAATATTTGACCGTTTGAGAATTAGTACATCTAGGGATGTAAAGCCTAGGAATGTGGGTACACACATTTGGAGCCTAGGAATTTGGGGACATAGGTTTTTGGAGCCTAAAAATTTGAAGATATTTGTAAACTATGAAACTTTAGAATTTAGGAAATTGGGGATTTTGAGATTTGGGAATCTAGGCATTTTACTGTTTAGAAATTTGGGGACGTAGGAATTTCTGGATCGAAGAATATGGGGATTTTTAAATTATCAAATTTTCAAATTAGAAAATTTGAAAATTCTCTAATTTTGAAATTTTGAAAACTTCAAAAGTTACAGTACTTTTCTAGAGAAAGCATAGAATAAGAATCCTTGGAAAAAAAATAGAAGGAGAACTGAAAAAGAACTGAAGAAGAATTCTTCTTGAAAACGAATGGAAGAAGAAGAGAGAGAAGAAGAAAAGTAGAAGGAAAGAAGAAGAATGGAGGTCTAAAAGAAGAATAGAAACAGATTTTCTTCCGAAAGAAGTACGTAAAACCTACGACAAAGTGAAGTAGCTGGAACGGAAAGTCTTCTCGAAGACTGATACGTATTCGTGTCCGGAACGGAGAAGGCCTCGTAATCTTATCGGGATCATCCGAAACGACCTATTGTCAGTACGTGGTTAGCCGTGACTATCTAAATTAGAATCGGTGTTGACGACATACAAGCTTTTCTCGCTGTTTGTCATCCATGGCAGCGATCTAACGGCGTATCGTGGCATGGAAGCCTAATCTTTTTCGAATGCAGTTTTATGCCGCCAGTTGAATCGGGCCCATGGTTCTCCGTAAAATTCCTTGCGAAACCTATATTTTGTGGATCCGCAGCTTGCCAGCGAGAAAGACGACACAGCTATCGTTGTTGCTGCACGATAAAAAAGTCGCATAGTCAAAACCCGTATAAGAAAACGCCAAGTGGGAGCTTTTATGCTGACTGAATACGAAGATAGGTTCGGTTACCGTAAAAAGGGACGTGAACGTGAAAAAGACACGCAAGACTGGAGCGACACAAAACACTAGGAAAAGAGAATGTCGAAGAAATCGGAACGAATTGTTTTCGAAATAAAGTCACATCTGTTCTTATTTTGTTTATGATGATAGTCAATGATTACCATGAATTGTGCTGATGGATGCAAGAAGAACCTCATGATCTTAATGATGCATTGAATTTATTGTGAAACGCAGTGGAGTTAATCAAAATTCGTAAAGTTTCATATGGATTCACTGATTCGTTTATGAGTTATAACAATTTCAATTGTTTCTAATTTCTCTCGAGTTGTTATATAAAGTACACTGTTATATACTATAGGTAATAAGACATTGATATTGCAAAATTTTTATTAATTTTTATCAAACGGTTTTTGTGAAATTAATTATAAATTGACAGAAGTTTTATGCTTGATGACACGTAAGTAAAAAGGTGACAACGCGAAATAAAATTCGTTTGACAGCGTTGCTGTCATTAAAAAATAGTGTGATTGAAGACATTGTCATGTAACAATTATATTAGAAAATTATTCTTACATTGCAGAAATATTCGTACATTTCACTTTCTGTAATGTAGGACAGAAAAAAAACTAAAAGATAACTGATCTCTGATGGAAATAGGTTTGTTAATATTAATCTATAAATACGTGTAAATATTATTTAGTATATGAAAATTGTATTTTTCTAGGTTAGAATAATACAACGTTGCAGTTATAGTGTACAATAGTGCCATACTATTTAATTCTCTTTATGATTTCCTCATCGCAAACCTTCTAGTACGTTCTTTGTCTTCTTCCACTTTCCTTCTGATGTTGTTTCTCTTTCGTTTACGTTTTCTACGCTCGAATTCATTCAATGTTTCCAATTAAGGGGTTAGTCCACTTTGCGTCGGCAGTGAAATGTGACTCGAAACCGCGGATGCGGCGTTCTCGCACGTTCTAGAATTGCGTTCGACCGAAACGCTTGTTATTAAAACGTCGCTCACTCACATTTTCCAGTCCATATTATACGAATCAAGGAAGATATTCTCGTTTCGCGTTTCGTTTACGAACAGATTTTCATTCAAATTGTTCTTCGTTACGAGGCGAATTCGGATGAAACTCGATTTTCTATTGATAATATCTTGTTTTCACGAGGAGTTGCTGCTTTGCCAACCACGATAAAATTATACATAGTATCATTTCTTAGAAATATCAGCGATATCATTTCTTTGTATAAACACTTGCAATAATTTTGCTGAAGATTAAGTACAGCTAAAAGTTTTGGTAAACAAAATTTGATAAATCAGGAAGTAAATGATCGAAATTTAGGTGCATGACAATAGTTACGTCTGCGTAATAACTTAATATAACTTATTATGTATATAACTTTATTATGATAAATTATAATAGTAAACTACAATAATAAATTATATGTATAAGTTATACAGATAGGGTACTCCAGATAAGATACTCAAATACATTTGTAATATTTCATCTGGGATATATTAAAAAATAAACTGTGGTTATTGTATTATTATATTTTATATGTATTATAGGTTATTGCACTTTGATGTTGGTCATTATTAGGAAACAAACAGTCTGATTATCTCAGTGATAGGAAATAATATCAGTCGTGATTAATCGTGGAGTGCAATATACACCGAATTTCGTGTACCGTGTATCGTATATCATACGTTCTCTAATTAATTCACAATTAACCTTTCAGTGATTCGTCATATGATAGAGTTTATACTCCATAGAGCAAAATGAATGGCGATTCGGCTAAATTGAACTTTATCGAACGATAAATGGTATCAAGGACACGTGGTTAGACAGTGTCATTTTTATGCGTGTGTTTTGAAATGTTTTACTTGCATTGAATAATTAAATGTTTAAATCAAGTTTTTGAGATATACAATATGTGTGATTTGATGATTATTAAATTAAAATTTAATTATTATTTATTTAAACTGTTCATATTAAAACAATCACTTGTTACTATACTCATGTACAGTAGGTTATACTTCTACTTTGCAAAACGCAGTTGGAGACGAAAAACTGTAAAAATTATATTAAGGGCGATGTATTACACATGTCGTAACTATTATTGGGAACAGATAAATAAACCATGTACACAATACCAAAGAAATGCTTAAAGCTGGTTACACGTTCTATTTTTTGTTACTTAAACGTATGGATATTGTTTTTATCGTTGTTTAAAATATAATACTTTTATTTAAATGTATCTTTGTATCGTTTCTTATAATAAAAATTTTGTTCTGCGTTAGAAAACGTGTTTTTACTTAATTGTCTACAAAATGATTAATATTACTTTTGTCTTGATGGGTCGGGAAAGTAATAATGACTGCGGAAAAATGTCATAGTACTTTGTTTATTCATCACGGAGAAGCTAAATACGTGTAAAATAATAGACTGATCAACCTTATGACATAATTGTGGCTTGTATATTTGTAAAAGGCCATTGAAAAATGGAAAGTGTTATTTTTACTTCGCTCTCGCGTATACTTCATCGTTAAGACATCTCTCCGCCATTTTATTCTCATTTGAAGAGCGATACATCTTTGCCAAATTCACTTTTCATGAAACGTCAGGATCGAAGGCAGTAACCTTAACAACATTAGAGTTTTGAGTGAATCAATGTTTCTTTGCTTTAAGTAGTTCAAGCCATTCCGAAATCTAGTAACGATGCTGCATTAGCAAGAATCGAAAATTGCATGTCGAACCGGGGCGGAAGTAGCTTTATTGCTTTGTTTTGCTTCGGGACTAGTTTTCGCATCGCTTTAATCGTGGCTCGTATTTTTAGCGTGACGATTATCGTTTTCCTCTCGAATCGCGAAAATCAGAGGCATCTTTCGACGAGGAGGAAATAACAGATCAAAGCAGGCGCGAACCGAATGGCCGAGCGGAGAATTTCGCGAGTCGGAGGCACATTGGGCCGAAGGTCTATTTTAGTGCGAGGTCTCTCTTGAAATTCTCTTCGATGCACCTTCGTCTAGCAATCATTTACTTTCTTACATTGACGGACGTAAATTCACATCCGGCCTCGATTGGCCGCCCCGTTGCGCCACGCGGTTCAAAGACGACCGATAACGAACGTTATCAAGCGACACATAACGTAAACATTTACGCATACATCAACGTTATCCTCTTTCTAGCTACTTTACTCGATCCTCTCGCTCTCTATCTTTCGGTTAGCTCTGTCTCCGGTTTCCTCTATCGAGCTTCCGTTTCTCGGTCAAACGAGGACTGCCACGTAAATACGGGACGAAACACGGTGGGCCGCATCTGGTTATGGCTCGAAGATAAACAGGATACATACAGTTTGCAAAAATCCAAAGTAAAATTGATCAACTCCCTAGTAAAATTTAAGGTATCGAATTCTTCCATAGAAAAATTGAATGGAAAGTTGAAATAGAGATGTGATTAGATGTGATTGATACTAGAGATTATCAATAGTAGAAGCTAGAGATTATCGATCTGAGCTGTCCAATAATGAAAATCTTCTGATTCTAGACTGACTATCAAATTACCGAAATTAGATGAATATGAATTTACTAATGTTAACTTGATTAGGTTAAGCTATATTTTAAGCGAAAAGGATGCAAATCTGAACTTTCTTGAAGGTAATATTTCCGCCTAAACTTGAAAAATATATTTTCAATTATTTTAAAACTATTATACTTTTATTTACTCTGAAACAATTATATTTTTACTTATTTTAAAACGACTATACTTTTATTTATTTTAAAACGATTATTTTCGTTTATTTTATAAATGATACTTTCACATAAATAAAAAATTGTTAAATTTCATACATTGGGAAAAAATATCGAAGAGTACTTTTTCGACTAGTTTCTCGTTTCAGTAATAAAATGTTGCCTTGTAAAAAAGACCATAAATGAAATAGTCAATCTTCGCTAAAACCGCAAAATTGTAATTTGACCAACTACTATAGGTAAGAAAATATTGTTCATACTCTTACAACAATACCCTAATTCAAATAGATTGTACGGTTGTTTACGCTTCAATAAATTTCGCCGAGTAAAAGTCATTAAAACAGCTGCTCCAATTATTTTAATTGAACGCAGAGGCGACGTTTCACGGAATACGATTACGAGGATCAAGAAGCGAAAGGATGATCGTAAAAAATGCGAAAGTAAACAGAAAGTGACGCATTAGATAACACACTTTCTACTGAAATTGAAACAGCTCGGTTATCGTTCAAATAGAGAAATCAGTTCCGATAATGACTGAGGTCAAGCTCATAACACGACCTACATCGGCGGCTCCGCATAGAAAACTAATCGACGTATGACGTTACTCATGTCTGAACAGGAAATCAAGAAACGATTTTGCTAATGACACGTAATTAATACGATAAAGTCTATTATCGCAATAATTTGTGTTTTAAACTTCGTACGATGGACTGTTGTGTGAATTAATTTAAATTTATAGTCGTCTCTTGATATATTGCTACATTCTCACGAATTTCATGCAGCTTAGTGTCGTCATTTAGCATTGTTCACGCAGGGATAAAAACTGGCAGCGTGAAAAACTTTCTGGTCTATTTAACATATTGTTAGTTTCATTTAATATAATGTTTCTTGTAAATCTCCAGATTTTTATAACTCTTTTGATGATATTATTTGTGTTTATTTATTATTTTTGTAAATTGTAGAATTCTTTTAGACATTACTTTTTCAGTACATGAAGATTTTTGTTTAATAATTAGGTGGCTATATTCGATCAGTTATTTTGGATTATTTATTCATTTCATACTAGAAAGAAACTATTGGAACATATAAGTTTGAATTAGAGAATATACATACATGTACACATGTACTAGGGTGACCCAACAAAATTTCTTTTTTCGGACTCATTCTCTAAAAATTTAGCATATGGTGTAAAAATAATCCTGTCAAGGTTTGAACTCAGAAATTAAAATTTACTAACTAACTAAACTGAACAAATTAAAAATAAATTAAAACTAAAACTAGAGTTAAAATTACAATAAAAATTTAATTTTAACTTTCAATTTGTAACTTTTAATTTTCAGCTTTTAACACTTAACTTGTAACATTGATGAATAAATAGAATTTTCTGTTCAAAAATGATCCTTTTTGAAATTTTACGATGGAACATGTGATTTTCTTTTGTTTCTTTTGTGCGTCGAAAGTAAGAAATTTCCGGTGTTTAAGAAAATGCCACTTTATCTTTATTAAGAGTCGATTTTATCTGTATGGAACAAAAAATATGGAGAGCACAACGATGTAAGTGTACCCTGACAAGGGTCGTTTGATAAAGCGAGCAACATAGGTGCTCACGAGATTCTTGTATAAATATATCACGTATGCGCACAATGCGCATTTTGTTTGAGATTCATAATCCAACCGAGAGAGATGTTTCTGAATAAGATTGTTCATTGAGCGTGCGAATTTCATGCATATTCAGAAGCATTCGAATCGTCAAAGATTTTGAGATACGCGAAAATGCCTGGGAAACTTAAATTAGTAAATTGCCGAGTCTCTGTTCTCGTAAATATTTCGAACATTAGTCTCTCAGAATGAGAATAAACTATGAATGTTCAAACGAGATATCTAAATTGAGAAATAAAAATTTTTTAATCCGATATTTATCAATTTTATTGACTTTTGATAAGTTGAGTAAACGTACTGCAGTGGTGCTCATACGTTTAATGAATACGTTGAGAAGGAAATGGTAATAAGGCCTAAGTTTGATTTTTCTTTATAAAATTTGGTTTTTTAATCTATCTGTTATAAATATTTACTGAAAATTAAAGTAAATTACAGTTCACTTTAAGAAATTTAACTTCTTAACTATATTTAAACTATATAAATTTAAATTTTGGGAGTCAGAGGTTAAAAATTTTTGAAATTTCGAAACTTCGGAATTTAAAACTCCCCTAAAAGAATTTCGTAATTTTAAATTTCAGATATTTTAGAATTTCGTGATTGCACAAATTAAAAAATTTTAGAAATTTCCATTCTTCCTTGATATAAAATATTTTCACCGATGTTTATATACAAATATCTAATTAGCTTGAAGCATTACTTTAAATTATTATACTTCCTTAACGTAGATATTTTTGATCAAATACAGCTTGTAGAAAGTAATATAAATTATGCATGGATATGAAAGTTCTGTTTCTATTCTGGAAATAAAACTAACGTAGTAATAATTGGAATATCCCTAGAGAGATCAAAGAGAGGAAATACACAATTTCGTCAATCGAGAATCAATACTGTCAATAAATCACTGCACTTATTTAAAATGTAAATGCAGAAACTTTTAAATCGTGCGATATCAGTTATTGCAGATAGGAATTCACTGAGCAGCAATACTTCTTGAAATATTCACAATGCACTTCGTACACTCATCAAACGATAATATATTCTAGAAACTAGTATGCACTAAAGAAAAAGTAAGAATAAAAACTTTTCTTCGGTTCAAAGTAAATACCTGCAGTAGATTGAAACTGGGTAAAATAAACAAGGTTCGTTTTCCTAAGGAAAATGATGAGATAAGGAAACGAGGTATCAACAATCATTGATCGTTGATTGGAGAAATTTTTACTTTAAGAACTTCAGAATTTAGGGATTTACGAACATGGAAATTTGGTCATTTCTGTAAATTTTGGAATCATGCAATTTTGGAGATTTGGGGATTCGGCATTTTTAGATTTTGGGAATTTGGGATTAAGGAAACTTGGGGATTTTGGGGATTTGGGATTTTAGGATTTTGGGGATTTGGAATTTTGGGGATTTGTGATTTTATGGATTTTGGGATTTTGGGGATTTTGGGGATTTGGGAGATTTAACAGTTTAGATTTTAGGATTTTAGGAAATTTGGAATTTGAGTATTGGGGGATTTGAGATTTTGGGGATTTGAGATTTTAGAAATTCGAAATTTTCTGAATTTTTGGAATGTTGGGAATTTTGGGAATTCTGGGAAAGCTGAGGATTTTGGAGTTTTGGGAATTTGTATCTTTGGAAATTGAAGAGTTTGGAATTTAAAAAATCATGGAATAGGGAAATTGAGAAATAGGAAATTTGGAAGTGTGTGAATGTTAGCAAGTGTGTGAATTTTAAGATATGGAAACTTAGAGACTTAAATATTTGGAGATTTAGGAATTTGTGATTGTGGAATTTTTGTGATTTTAGGGCTTTAGAGATGTTTAGCAATGTTGAAAATTGGGAAACTTGAAAATATGAAAATGCAGAAATGCGGACATGTATAAATTCTGTAATTTGAAAATGTAAAAACTTGAAAACTTAAAGGCTCGAAGATTTATGGGCTCGAAAACACAAAAACTTGTAAATTAAAAAAATTTTAATATAAAAAGTTTTCAAGTGTACAATATGTCTTCACCTGAAAGGAGCCTATTATGTACTCGTATATGCCTTGATACTCTAATTTCCATTTGTTACCAAAGCATTCTATCAATAGTATTTTTTCCAAACCCAGATTATTAAAAACCCTTGAAATTCTCGATCCCTGGAGGATGCCCACTTCACACATAGCATAATCTATTTCTACGTCAAACCGTACTATGCACGAAGTATTTTGCATGCCTGAAATCAGTGGTTGCCAACCAGCGGCACGCTATTTTTAGTGGCACGCGAAATGCATGAAACGAAGGAAAAAAATAATTTAAATAAAATATGCATCTTACGTTTTACCTGATCGTACCGGTTGATTAATGCGTTTATCGATTCCTTGCATCGTAGAATTCATTGTATCGTGTGCATACTAGAGACATATTTTCATTATATTGATATTTAATATTTAATCACGGATAAGATACCGGTATTGAAACGTGCAGTTAAATTAACATCCACAAATAAAATATTTGAATTAACCGTTTTAGATATCAGCGAATTTGATATCTAAAATGGAAGGTCTAAATGAAATGATTGAAAATTGAAATTAAAATCAAAATCGAACTCAAACTCGAACTCGAAAACGAAATTAAAATTAAAATGATATCAACAATGTTTTATTTTCGTTTTACGAAATACATGTATTTCATAAATATCGAAACCTCTAAGTATCGGCACCATGAAATATCGGTACAAAATGTCTATAATACTATGAAATGTCGATATACTGATATATGGATACTGTATCGCTGTCGTTAGTGCACACGCGATTTATTTAACGCGATATTTTCAATAATGACGATGAGCTGACGATTAGCTTCTGAAATTCTTGAAATGCCAAACGTTTTTATCTACGCTCATGTGATTGCTTAGTCGCGTGTGCACTCTGCTGGCTCGTTTGATTAAATAATGGAATATTATCGGGAATATCGTTCGCCTTCCTAGACACCAGTCACGCATTCGTTCTTGCACAATGAAGCAAACATTACGTTCAACCGGTATCGTTCGCATTAGAACGTTAATTTATGTTGTCGGTTATGCTGGGGTTATTGATCACAAATGTAAAACGATCTTATTATACGAAACGAATTACGATGCTACTGGTTTTGATTTTATTGCACTTCCTTACGAGACGTACGAGAGTGAAAATGTAAACTGTTTACTGTTAGGCAGAAAACGGGTTCAAGGGGATGCTCTAGCCGATGGGCATCGGAGCAGAAACAAGATACTTAAAAATCGTGTACATAAACTAGTTTGAGACGAGAGAAGCTGACTTAAATGCGATGTACAGTCAAGAGCAAATTTGAACTCGTTAGGAAATTTAGGAGATAGAGGTTTACAGAGATATTTAGAAAATTTGGGGTATTTCAAAATCAGAATGTTTAGAAATTTGGATATGCAGAGGTATGGAAATTCGAAAGTTTCTGAATTTGAGAAGCTTGACAAATTTGGGAAACTTGAAAAACTTGAGAATTTGAGAATTTCAGAACTTAAAAGTTTAAACATTAAAATATGTAAGGATTTAGAAAGCCGGGGATTTGTGGGTTTCGAAATTTACCAATTTTTGAATTTACGAATTAAAAAATTTCGGGACTTGAGGATTTAACAATTTTAAAATTTAGAAATTTAGAAATCCAGTAATTTTTAGACTTGCAGAATTGAAATTTTCTGAAGAATCAAGAACTGGAGAACCTAAAATTTGGTAAAAGTACTTAGAATTACGATATTCAAGATCTAAGACTAATTTCATTTAAGATTTAAGTATTATTTTAGCATAATCAGTGACTCCAATTTCTGCATAGGTATGTTAACAACATCATTAATATATGGTCACATATCAACAGGCCATCAAAACGATATCCACAACCGATAGCCACATTCCAATTCAACACCCAAAAGATTGCATCTGTAGGAAACGTCCTAAATCTGGCCGATCCATATGCAATATTCCAGGCGTTATAACGACTCAACCGAAGCATCGAAACTAAACGGAATTTTACAAGTGGACAATGTAACAAGAGTCCCGTTTATTCGAACCAGCAGCATGTCCAACTCAATTCATTTGACTGGTCACGCTGTGGGTTGACAGCATACAAAATTCCAATGATCTATCGCGACACGAGTACGCGTCTGTTCCTCTTTCGAAGCGGTTCTTTCACTACGATGTTTCGCGTGTCACGAGAAACGAAAAAAAAATAGACCGATAGAGGGAGAGGGAGAAAAGGGGCAAATAAAAGAGGAGAACGGGGAACAAAACGTGACGCTGAAAACGTAAACCAAAACGATGTCACAAGAGTCATTGACCTGCCTTTATGTTAACAAATACGTTGCGCTAACAAGCAAGTTGCCGCGGAGAGGCCCGCAAGCAGTCACCTACGTCGCTGGAAATAAATTAGCCGCCCCTTTCGACCTAGTTGCGTAATTAAGGCCCCCTTTAGCTGGTTTCGGGCAAACGAGGAAGAGCCAACGATAAACAAGGACACCAACCAGCTGACCGATCTAATCCCTGTTCCTTCCGTCTCTTCCGTTCTCCATTGTCGTTCATCTTTTGCCCTGTGGGAGGAAGGTATACTTTAAATGACTCTGAAGGTTCCGTTCCTCAACACAATTTTTATTTGTACATTATGTGTGCGGACGTGTACGAAGGCGCATGTTGATTTGGTAAAATCAACTGACTGTTCCAACGCTGGTCCACCGCCTCGAGAATTCATTAGAAAAGGGAAAGAAGTATAGATAGAGAAAGAAAAAAAGAGGGGAAAACTTAGAAACCGTTGAGAAATTCGGATAGGGACAAACACAACAAAAGAGAATCATAAAAAGAAAAGTGAAGAGGTTTGCAAGGGTCTAAGAACTGGCACTAACCAGGCCTCGGCGAGACCTTGCAGAACGTGTGAAAAATTAGAGAAAGTAGAAAATAGAAAAACGTACTTTAGAAAATAACAGACATAGAAAACAGAAAGAGTACTGGCATATGTGATGCCATAGGCGCCATAACTCTTTCCATAGGGAGACCTACCATTTACCTGTTCTCGTTCATTAAATTTATCGAACCATAGAACCGAAAGAGTACAGCTAATTTTGAAAATCCTCATATCGCTACATTAATAAATTTTATTATTTCCAAATATTCTGTCATCAAATACAGTCACATTAATATTCGGACACAATACTATTCGTGCGTTTGTCCTTTAACACAAGAGGAGTTATTTTAGATATCATATTACTTATATTACAGAAAGATGAACCTTTCATTGTAGATTAAAAATACATCAGCAACTTCTTTTAGTAGAGTGGAATGAGCTGTTTAGCAATAATATACATATGGGGGTAATGTAGGTGAAAGAATGAGGAGATTTATTACATTTATCTGACATTTTGGGAGATTGAAGTTTATACTTGAAGATTTTCTAATTTATTAATATATTAATCTGAAGATTCTCAGGGTTTTGGAATTTTCAAACTTGTAGAAGTTCAGTATAAAATTAAAAAATTCTCAAATTTTAGAATTTCGAATTTCCAAACGTCCACATTCTTAAGTCCTTACGTTCTCAAATCCCCACATTTCCGAATCTCCATATTTCCAAATCGCCACATTCCCAAATTTATAAATATTCAGGTTCCTAAATTTAAAAATTTACAATTCTTCGGATTTCTAAATTTTCAGACTCTTAAAATTTGGTCCTTACAATTCTCAAATTTCCAATTTTATAAATTCCTGAATTCAAAAATTTTCAAATCCACGAATTTCTAAATTTTCATACTCTCGGAGTAATTAATTGTCAAAACTTCGAATGTTTCGTTAAATTCTGACACTTCCGAAATTCTGTTCTTCGATTTCTTCGATTTTCTCAAATTCCCAATTCATAAATTCTAAAATTTTTAAATTTCTGCCTAAATATCTAAATTCCAAAATTTCCAAATGCTCAAATCCCCAAACTTCTAACTTCTCAAACTTTCCAAAAGTTCTGCCTTCTCATGCCTTGACAAGTTATTTCATGGTCATCGAAGTCAACTGTGGTTCCGTGACTGTCCACAACTTCCATTAATTCTATAAATCAAAATATTACCTAACACTCCAAAAAACTAATTACTGACTGAACTAAATAAACTAACTAAAATTCAAATAAATTTAACTAATATTTTGTAGAATCCGAAGTTTTTAATTTCCAAGAACGCTTTCGTGCCGCGCATACCACCGCGTTCTATTACCGCGTCGGCAGTATGTTCGAAGCATGTAGCTCGCGTATATTAGCATGTGGCTTGAGTGAATCCCGAGGAGGCGTGAAATTGAGTAGACACGAAATTTCGCGTGACAACGTGTAAAGGTGTTGTCGGTGACTGTACCGGAAGAAGTCTCGTGGCAAAAAGATATACAGGGCTGGTTGCGGCCATGAGGGACCGGAGGGTGTTTAGTCGCCGGAGAGACAAAGGGAAATAAGACGAAGGAAGGCCGAAAAGAAGGCAACAAAAATTGACGAGGACAGGAAGATGAGAAGCTATGTTAGTAGAAAATGGTCTAGAAAGAGAGGACGGTGTGGGGCCGGTAAAAAAGAGAAGAAAAGTCGAAGAAGGACGAAAAAAGCAAGACGGATTTGTTTTAAGAATGCTACTCCGGTCGACGTTTTGTACTGGTATCTCTTTGGTTTTCTAACGCCGGGTACGACGTTTTCATATCTGTCCCTGACTCTATGTATAAGACCGATAATGCAGCCTAGTTTACTCTACGCCTGTGGAAAGAATCGTTATACTATGTTTGATAGTGTACAATATCCATGATAAAAGTTTATGGCGCATGGTACGTTGCCGGCTGGGTGATGCAGTCGTTCCACAATTCGCCAGCGAGTTTTCATTAGCTTAATAGTATATTCCCTGTAACGAGATATTATTATGCGAACGAAATCGTGTCAGCTGAGGGGAGAAATTAAAAATGGGTCTCGTGTTTGACGAAACCTCCGTGATAACTTTTTATTTTCATCATAACTGAAACACTCATGGATAATTCAGAACTTGCAATCTTATAATAAAGGTATTATAACAATATTATTACAGTATTATAAATATGTTATAAAAATATTACAAAAGTATTACAAAATATTGTACGTATCATAAAAGTATTATGAAAAAATTGTAAAGCTAATATGATATTGCGGTGTTATAGATTTAACACGTATTTTTATACCTTATACTATTTAATACATGGTTGTAATATTTAAACATATGGTCGTAATATATCATTAATTGTACCAATTCTCCTATATTCAAATTTCAATTTCGAAACATTAGTCCATGTTAGAGATTTTTAACCTAATTGTATTTAAAATTGCACTTGAGATTGCAAAAAGTGACGGACACTAATACTTTTCATCGATCAAACTTGATAGTTGTCTTTTATATCAAGAATTTTAACACTATTCCAAACTGATTAATGGCCTGCGGATGTTTATGCATTTGTGATGTATCGTGGTCTACGGCGTATAAATAAATTATGTAATGCAGAAGTCAATAGTTTATAGATTACTGCATTTATGATTGTTACTACTATAATTTATGTTTACTTTGTGGATTTCTATACATATATCATAAACGCATAAACATCTACAGTCAATTGATTAACTGCGGATACATAGGAAATACTCGTGTCTTATGTAGTATGTGACCAAATTGATCTCTATTATGTAATGCAACTATAATCATAAAAATGTGTAATAACGCAATGTAATTATAACGATATAAGTGTATTCTAATTATAAAAATGATAAAACAAAGTTTGTACAAAAAGTTTTTTCGATGTTTATTTAAAAATTAAATAAGAATGTTACAAATTGTTAGATCAATATTAATGTGATATTTGGTATTGTATTTCATCAAGTAATTTATGACACCTAGAAATGAATGATATAATTATTGATAATTATCAAGGTTGGCTCACTGAATTTGTAAAATAACCTAAACGATTATTTTCACGATTTTAATAAAAAATATTAAATTTTTCGTTATTTAATTATTTGTGAAGTTGGGAATCATCGGTTTACGACAACAATGTGCAACCTGTTCCTACAGTGCGACAAAATAGAACATTCAATTATCTGTTCAACCTGCACTAACAGAAATAATCTATTATTGTAACAAAAATTAGAATAATAAATAAAATCAATAATAATTTGACTAACCAGAAATGGAAGTTACTCTGATAACATAATGAAACTTACTTCTTAATTCAATCTTGCATTATTTAATAGTTTCTATATATCGTACATGAAGATTATGCGAATGTTATAGCGATTGATAATCAAAATTTGTACACATATTATATTAAGCGCAAAAATTTATCACGTTAACTCATTAAACCGAGTTGTGTAAACAACCTCTACGGGTCGCAGATTGCTTATCTGTAAAATGCGGCTGTTCATGCAATTATTTTATATCAAAATATGCAATATATGCATATGCGACAATGCGATTAATTGTTTCGCAGTGAGAAAGATACACCGAGATATCAATAACATATTTGGATGCTGTTAATAATTTCCAAACCTGCTAATCAATCCAATCTATTTAAATAAACATATTACATACATTAATGTAAAATATATTCAGATCATTTTACAATATTATTACGATAACACTATTAAATTTTGACGATAACATCAATTTTCGTTCAGGTTCTTCTTCGTCAATTTTAAATAAAAATATGCATTTACATAAACATTCATGGTTTACTAATTACTTGTTTTTTATTATTAACATTCAAGAAAGGTTTGGTTCTATTTTTGCGAATAATGTATTTATTATATTGTACAATCATATAAATATTATCTATCAATCATTTTATAAATACATACAAATGCACAGAGTTCATTCTTTTATTATTTGTAATTACTTTTATCGTGATTATAATAGTTTTCACGTTCTGATTAGAAACATAAACATATTCTTTCTAGAAATTATACAATACTTTTAAACACTCAATTACTGTATAAGTTACTATTAAAAGATAATTTATAATACTATGTAAAAGTAGTATTCAATACTATATAAGTCACCTATATGTCAAAATAGTTAATAATTTATCAGAGAAGTTAAATAAAATTATAAATTGAATTTATCAACTCTAAAACTAACATTTTTGTTTACAAAATTGTTACACTGTAACAAAAATAATAAAATATTTACATATATCACTCGTTTGCCTCTCATGTATAATGCAACGCTAATTAAGAACCACTGATATAAGCAAACATTGGATTTTCAAAGAAATTATTTCTCTTTCGAATAATTACTTTTACAAAGTACCTTTGGCAGCAGTAACTCATTTATGTAACCACGGACCACAAATCTCCGTCCACATGCCATAAAAGGAAGAGCGTGTGTATAATTTATGCACGTCAAATACCGATGGGACAAAGGAACCGAGTGTTTAACGAAACCGGCGATTTTTGTTTCTCAATAGCCTGACTTACAATAGCCGGAAGATGATCCCACCAGACGTTACAGCGTTTAAAACCGTAACGGTCGCCGACCACGAAGGATTTGGCCACCACTTGTTGAGTAATCTACTTAGTAGATGAGGAGCTAAGGGAAAGACAGAGGTGGACCATGGGACGAAGAAAAGAAGAGGAAAAACAGCGGAGAAAGGAAACGAGAAAGAGAGAAACTAAAATTGTGACGGGAAATCGTTGGATGAGAAAGCTATCTCTTATACATATACGTGTACAGTCCGATCAAACGTATGCTTTCTTTGGATCAGGACATATTCATATTTTCATGATTTAGGTTTTATTAAATTTTTCTATTTTAATGTTTCCGAATTTTCCTATATTTAAATTTCTAGATATACAATATATTTGCAAATTTTTTAATTCAACAGTAATCGAACACAATTTTCTAGATCTTCAAATTTGTATATTATTAAACTTTTGTATTCTCAAATTTCTACATCTTCAAGTTTTCAATTTTCAAATTTATAAATCCAAAAATTTTTCAGAAGTTAAACATGATTTTTTAGATCACGAAATTTCAAGATTATTTAACTTCTAAATTTTGAAAGTTTTGAAATTTCCGAATTGCCAAATTTCGTAAGTTCTTAAACTTCAAAATTTCCTCATTCTTAAGTTTCTAACTTCCCAAATTTCTAAACTCCAAATCCCTAGGTCCTTCAATTTCTGCACCTCGAAATGCCTATATTCTCAAATTTCTAGATTTTTGTATTCGTTGATCACCAAATCCCTAGATTCTCTTTTTTCTAGATTTTCACATACTCCCAAGCACCTGTATCTCAGATATCTACAACCCTAAATGCCTAGTTCCTTAATTTCCTGTTTTCTCAATTTTTAAAGCATCAAAATTTCTAGAACTTAATATACTAAATGCTCAAAACACGAAATGATGAAATTTTCAAACTCCTAGATTCCTAATACATAATACATTTCCAAATCGATAGATATTCCAATTTGTAGGTCCTCAAATTTGTAGAATCTTCAGAAATTCGTCTGTTCCCAAACTATGTCCCTAAATTCTTCTTCTTCCACATTTCGAATTCTGGGAACTTCTATATTCCTAAATCCCTAGATTCCCACATCCGTGGATCTGCAACTCCCAAAAGCCTCAAGTTTCTGTGCCCTAAAATTTCTACTCCGGCAAGTCCCTAGACTGCCATATTCGTATGTTCCCAAATCCCAACGTTTCCAAATTCTAATATCATTGAATCCCTAAATTCCCATATTCGTGCATTCCTAAATCTCAAAACTGACAAATTCAGACTTTTATGTCTGAAGATCCTCAAATCTTAATATCTTCAGATTTGTAGACCATTAGATCCATAAATTCTAACTTCTGCACAAATTCTATTTGTACATCTCGAAATTCTAAAATCGTAAATATCTCTCACTACATTCGTACATTGTTAAATCCCTAAATTCTCATATCCATACATTCCCAAATACCAAAGTCCTCAAATTCTTAAACCATTGAATCCTTAAAATTCCAATGTTGTCAAATTCCTAGATTCCCAATCTATACGTTTCCAAATACCGAAGTCCTCGAATTCTTAAATCATTAGTCCCCATATCCCCAAATCTCAGAGTGTTAAAACTACAATGTTTCCATACCTTAACACATCCTACATCTTGAAATTGTCAAAAGTTTCTAAAAATGAATGACCGGGAAGTCTATTCCGACTTCGTTGTCAGATTTTTCCTAGCTTCGGTCATATTTGCCGAGGACTGTACGTGGATACATTATGTGTATATTTTTCTGGAACATTTCCATTCCATCGGTTTTACCCGTTTTCTTTTCCTCTTGTCGGTCGATTCTTCGCCGCTCAATTCTTCCGCGAGCACATTCCTTCCCGTCCACATAAATTGCTGGCTTGCGGTTCATGAAAGCGTCCAAAAATATCCGCCGCCCACGTAGTCGTTCGCCACTTTGCTAAAGCCCCGTGACGGTTCTGTGGTTCGCACGATACTACAGGATGAACCGCAACGGAAATTCGTACTGGATTACGCGTAAACGCAACCATCTCGGTTCTGTGTGATCTGCTCGCAGCAAAGGGTAATCTTCACAATCTTACTGAATCTTGTTATTTATTGTGGGAAGGAAATCTATATGTGTTACACGTACCGGTCGAAAGAATGAGCATCCTGTATTTTTTCCTCGCGGCAGGATCTTGTACATTTACATGTTACGTTGCTGTCACGTGCTTGTGAAAGTGTTATGATTATCTAAATGTCTACGTTGTATTTTTGTATACATAAGAATATTTATATATATAGAAATATATTTATTTATACATAATAATAATTATTATTATATATATAATTATAATATTTTCACGAGTATATGTATGTATAAGGAATAAATATTTTTTTGTGCTATAGTAATTTAAAGCCTGACATTCAACGGGGCCACATTTCTATTTTATGGTTTGATGAAAAATTACTAATATAGGGATAACTGGGTACTGAGTATTTGTTTCTATATTGTTGTATACTTTTGAAGATATTACAACCATTTTAAATATGTATTATTTGGATTTGTCATCGGTTTATGGTTTTGGGATAAAAATTGCAGAATTCAGAATTTTTTAATTTTCAACTAAACAAATTTCTTTAATAAACACGTTTCTAGGTCTATAAGTTTTCGAATTTTTAAACTGTAAAATTTCCAAATTTGAAAATTTTCAATTCCCTAAATTCTCAATTTTTTTAATTCTGAAATACTCACATTTCAAAATTCCTAAATTCGAAAATTCCTAATTTCCTAAATTCCTAAATGCTTAAATCGTAATATTTCTAAATTCTTAAATGTTAAAATTCGCAAATTCCCAAATTGCAATTATTCCACATTTCTCAAACTCAATACTCTC
The DNA here is from genome assembly GCA_036983795.1 of Megachile lagopoda. NCBI lineage: Eukaryota > Metazoa > Arthropoda > Insecta > Hymenoptera > Megachilidae > Megachile > Megachile lagopoda. The sequence goes on from CM072786.1 coordinate 1,252,537, forward strand.
AAATTTAAAATGATCTAAATATCCAAATTACAATATTCTCACACTTTTTTTAAATCTCATACTTCCAAATTTCTAAATCCTCAAAACCCCAAGTCCCCAAGTCCTCAAGTCTCTAAATTCCTAAATCCCTTCTAAGGACACTTCATCCTTAGATATAATCAACAGTACAAAAATGTGAACATATTTCCTCGATACCCGCTATACAAAACGTTCTCGGAGAAAACATAACCATATATTACACACGTGTACGGTCAATAAACGACTATTTACACGTGCGAAAAGGATCGTACATCAAAGAAAAAGGCTCGCGGAATTTAATCGTGCAATTCCAATCTGCAAACACGACAGGACGCGGTTTAACACAATTTGGCTTCGGATGCATATGCAGATGCAATCTCGTTAGGCTGGCGCAGATGCAAATGCAATCTTGAGGAGGCGCGCGACCACGTAACGAGTAAAGATCGATTATGGTATGAATCCGAGGAATTCATTGTAAATTCGATTTCTTCATTACTTTGAGATTCTACTGTGAGGTATCATTTCTATAATTGTTCCTGAATAACCGACCATATTCATGATTTCATTTTTTATGAGTCAAATTATAAATGGCGGTCAATATTTATTTTACGTAATAATAACTGTCGACGTATATTTTATATAATAACAAGTAACTGTTGACGTATATTTTATATTGTAATTTATAGTTAGATGTATGTGTTGTGATGTATATGTTTGTGTATGTATGTAGCGATATATTCATATATACATATGTATATGTATGTTGTGATGCATATTTTATATAGAAATTTATTTGATATTTTGAAAATTACTAGATCCGGAGCTCTGTGTATTTGATAATTTTAAATTTGAATTTATTTTTAAATTTGAATTTAAAGCTTCGAAAATGTCTAATTCTGCAAATTTATAAATATACAAATTTTAAATCTTAACAATTTTTAGACGTGGAAGTTTGTGAATTTGAAAATTTGGAACCTCGAAAAATATTAGTTCTGAAGATTTGAAACTACGAATATTTCTAGACGTAAATGTTTATAAGTATGAAGATTTGAAACCTCGATGATTTCTAAATTTCAAAATCTAAATCTTCAAAAATTACTAGATCTGAAAGTTTGTAAATTTAAAAATCTACAATTTCGTAAATATTTATATCTGAAACTATGTGAATTTGAAAATTCCAAAAATTATTTCTATCTTAATCTCCCTATCTATACTGCATATTCTAAACTGGGCGATAGATGCATTCCATATAGAAGTATTAATTATTACATATTGTAACATAAATTCGTTACAATGAAAGTCGTTGAAATACTTCCACGCATACTATGTGTGTATTATATTACATATTGCATTAATTTATAATCGACGTACATATGTAACACACGAGTGTTAGACAAAGAGTACAAAAACGCTTCTATAACAAAGATGTTTTTATGTGCTGCCGTGTTCGCAAAGTTAAAGAGAATAGGGCGAAGCGAGTACAGAGACCCACGCAATCCTTGAAACTTTTTCATGACGTAGTCATTTTGTGTTGATGACGCGACACGTGACCGTGCACACAGTGCAATGCAACATCGTGGTAGGTGACACGCGACGATCTATCACGCACACGCGCGAACCAGTTCTCGTGACATACCTGTCCTCTCACATGCAGACGGAATAATGTTCTTGAACCAGGTAAACGTGCCCACGCGCAACGTCTAGCTGCCCGTCAATTTCACGCGGTAATGACGCGTTCAAGAAGGAAAGAAAACGTTAGGGGAACGACGCATAGACATCCTGACGTAGACAAGCTGCATTACATTCCGTACCTTCGACAAATTGCCCTGATCTCGTTAGAAACCGGCAATTTATCGCGTTCCGAACAATACACTCTTAATAACGCGATAATTTGCCGCGTGACAGCAACAAATCGAATATTTCTTAATTTTACCATTAAATTGATAGATCTACTAAGTTCTTTTCAAACTCCTGGATCTTCAAATACCCATATTGCCTAATAATTAAGTTCAAGGTCTCAAGATTTCTAAATCGCCTAATTATAGATCTATATCGCCTAGATATATTATATCCAAGATCTTCGGACCCTCTGATAACTAAACTTCCAGGTATCCAAATTTCTAGGTTTCAAATTCTTCGACCATCAAATTTCTAGATTTCCAAATTCCTACGTGTTCAAATTTCTAGACTCCTATTTTACGTTTCTAAATTTCAAGGTTCCAAAATTTCTAGATCGTCAAATTCTAGATTTAGATTGCATAGATACCCAATATCCTAGACCTCCAAACCTTCTGATACTCTTTCTAGGTCTTCAAATGTCTAAGTCCCCAAACTTCTAGGTTTTCAAATTCTTCCTACATTCTTAAATACCAAATTTATCGAACACCTATATTTTCTAATTGCTATATCTCTAAATTCCGGCGCTTCCAAATTTTAGATCCCCAATTTCGTATGTTCTCTTTGAGAGTCCCATAACTTCTACCTCTCCGAGTACCTATATCCCCAAACTCCGAAATACCCAAATCTCGTTAATTGTCAATGTTATTTAACTCTATATTTGTTCTTCGTTCTAAGTATGCCAATCGATAATGCGAATGTTCGTAACGATCGATACGTCATCGATTATATGAAAGGTGCACTTGATAAACACGTATTCGAGTCGGACTCCACATGGTCGCCTACGTAGCAATTATCTGAGAATTTTCTAATTCATTAACGAATGACGCGTATTCCAATAGTCTCTGTCGTGAACATTCAATATCATTAAAGTGTGAGTCATCGAAAATATTGACTGGGAAATAGGTTTGTGGTACATGTATGTGCATTGAAAAATGTGTTTATTCGTTCTTACGTGCGCAGTAGCTTGCCAGCTTTGTTGCGTCCAAACAGATCAATTCTGAAATTTTAAGTAAATACATGGAGTAAGTTGAAAACAATTATTACAAATGTTTGAACTGGATGATTCTTAAAGTGTGGGCTGTAATGCACTAGTGGACTAAATGGTACTGGCTAGGGTTAGGTTAGGTTTTATATTAAAATATACATAGTGTAACGAAATGTTGGGTCTTCGAGACTTCGGTTTTATGAACTTTCAGAATTTTGGTATTTTGGAAGTTTGAGATTCCTTGAAAACCCAAAAACTGTATAGTACTGAAGGAAAATCATTCTCTACAAGTCGATGATTTTGCCACAGTATACAAGTGATATTTCCTACATTTTATATTTAATTATAAATCATTCTTTCTGTAGGACTTTTCGTTTTATAGACATTTAATATTGATACAAATTTTTGCGCTATTCAAATTTATTCTCTGTGTTTCCAACTTTGCAGAGTCTTATTAATCCTTTAATGTAGTACCTTTTTAGTAATTGTGTCAATCAGTGCTAACTAATTGCTACTGTAATGTTAAGGCAAATAAAGGACATTGAAATTTTACCGTGATAAAATACGAATAACGTTTGTTACACTTAACATATGCCGTTACTCACGAGCATGATATTAACAGAATTTTATTTAGATTTATGGTCGTTTGATGAAAATGAAGTTTCAAAATAAAGAAATAAGGAATGAAACATTAATTGGCTTATACAATTACTCTTTAGTCCAACAAAAGTCAATGTACATCTTGACAAAAGTTTCTTAATAACTTTTGTAATTTATAATAACAAATCCCTGTCCCTTTGATGTAATTTTGGGTTTCATAAGTGTAGCGTTAACTAAACTTATCAGCATATGCACACTTACTTTAAGATTAAATATGAAGTTAAAAAATGAATAAACAAACGATAAAACGTGAATTAATATACATGTTAATTCTTTATCTCGGTAAAAGTCAAGACAGATTTCAAGATCTGTTTTTTTAACGCGAGCTCGCGATATGTATTTATGGAATAATACCCGAAATACTGCGCTTCCTTATCCTTTTTATAGCAATATTAAAATACTTGCGTAATTTTAATGAATGTTTTCTTCATTTTAAGAGAGTTTTATACAAATGTTTTTATGTTAATTGAACATGACGAATGACTCAGAGAGATCGTAGTTGACAACGTAAATTGACTGTACGACGTTTCCGAAAGATTCGTTTCGGAATTCTAAAAAACTCTACAACTCGAAATTGCGATAATAAATTATAGATAGGCCGGATTTCTATTCCCATGATCTTCAAAAAGGTCACTCTAAGTGAACTGTAAATCAACGTGAGTCTAATTGTTAACGGCCAATTTGTTCTATTGCACTTGGCTATGTTCGACATTATTTATTGTTACGCGTTATATTATATATTTCGTATCATCGCGAAACAGTATCTTACAGCAGTCAGATTGGATAGTTTTAGCGTTAAAAAGCAAAGAGTTAAAATTCGAATGTTTGAGTGAAGAAAATTGTAAATTCGCAGGATAATAAAGTAGAAGGTAAGGATTGAACGGTGCAAATTACTATCGCTTCTTTAGCTCGAAAGCCCTAATTTGAACGTGCCGTTAACCTGCTGTTAATCCCTTCATCCTACGCATAACCACTCGCCCTACAATTACAAATTTAATCACGGCTGTTGATCAACGTATCAAAGGATTAACATCGAGAGCGTCTCGCAACGTTCCTGGGGTTCGGCAATTAAGCCCGTATCGGGTGGTCTCGCAAGCGGCATCAAAACGGCCGCAAGCATCAGCTGATCGGCCTCGGTGGAGAAACGGCTTGCATCCTAACGAAGCTCGATCTCTTTTCGTCGTGACGGCATCGTAACAAGCGTGTGCGTAAACCCGTGACACGTGACCGAGCAACACTATGCCACACAACGCAACGACGACGAAACAACGCAACTGCGGTGGACGGCGTACAAGCGAGCGGCAACACGCGAAGATCGATCACGCACCGATGTAAACACACCCATTCCTCGTCGCTTCACTCGTTCACCGGTGCATACCGCCGCTTCCTGCCGCCGATGTCACTCTCCTGTACACTCGACTGCAACCTATGCTTCCGTCGGAGAACGATACATACACAGTATGTGGGAAAAGTAACGGAACTTTTTAAATTTAAGGAACACTATTAGCGACATCTATAAAAACAATATGCTATTTGAAAACAGTATTCCTCCCCTACAAAACAAAACAATCGTTATTGGAATCGAGCAACGAATTGTAAACTTATAGCGTTTAAAGCGACAGAACCTTTCGTCACCGTGTCACAAAATCGTGATGGAGCAAAGAGCGAATATTAAATTCTGCTCGGTGAAGCTCGGTAAAACTTTTACAGAAACATTTGAATTAATGAAAAATGTTTATGGCGACGATTGTTTATCCCGTACACGTGTGTTCGAGTGGTATAAGCGATTCCAGGACGGTCGTGATACTTTGGAAGACGACCCAAAGCCAGGTTTTGGGTTTTTCTAAATTCTAAACGATTCGAAAGGTATTATACTTCGGGAATTCGTTTTACAGGGACAAAATGTTAATGGCGAATATTATCTGGGTGTTATGGAACGTTTGTGGAAAAGAATTGTTCGTGTGAGGCCCGAATATCGAGCGCCGGGAACTTGGTTTCTGTTGCATGATAATGCACCATGTCACAGAACTGTCGCTATTCGTGAATTTTTGGCGAAAAAACAAGTCTGTGTGCTCCAACATCCTCCATATTCGCCCGACTTATCTCCATGTGATTACTTCCTTTTTCCAAAACTGAAATTAACTATGGGAGTAATGTTTTATGACACTGTTACACAAGTTCAAGCAGCTGTGACAAGGGTGATTGAAACGATTCCGCAAAACGACATAAAAAAATCTAACCTAACATTACTTGAGCCTGCCCAACGGTGTGTTGATGCGGAAGGGATGTAACTTGAATAAAAAAAATTAATTTTGGTAAAATAACTTTTCTTTTTATTTAAAAAGTTCCGTTATTTTTCCGACATACTGTGTATGTAAACTTGAGAATTTTTCAGTTTACCAATTTTTTTAGTCTTTAGTCGTCGAGCTCTTGAGTTATCGAGATTTTGAGTTTCAAAGCTTCAAAGTTTTCAAGGCTTCAAGTTTTTAAGTTTTAAAGTTTTTCAACGTTTACATTTTTAGACTTCTAGGTTATCAAGTGTTCAAGTTCATAACTTACCAAGTTTACAAATTATTAAATTTACAAGTTTATACGTATTCAAATTGTTAAGTTCTCAAATTATTAAATTTACAAGTTTATAAGTATTCAAATTGTTAAGTTCTCAAATTATTAAATTTACAAGTTTTTAAGTTGTAAAGTTGTCATGTTCATAAGTTTGTATTCAAGTTGTTAAACTTTCGAGTTGCCGAGTTATCAAGTTGTCAGATTGCCAAGTTTACAAATTAATAGCTGTCCATGTTCTCAAGTTGTTAAATTGTCAACTTGTCTAGTCAAGTATTCAAGTTTTCAAATTTTCGGATAGTTACATCCAAAAATTTACAACTTTGCAAATATTTAAATTTCCCAATTTCTAAATATTCAAATTTTGTAAATGTTCAAATGGACAAGTCCACAAATCTATACATTCTTAAGGTTTCCAGTTTCTCACTTGTTACTTCTTAAAATTTTCAAGTCCACATATATTTCTAAATTTTACTAATTTCAAACTTGAAGTTCTCAGAACCCGTAAATTTTAGTGTATTACCTTTTTTTAATATTTTCAAATGTTCAAGTTTAGAAATTTCCAAATTTCTAGATTCCTAAATTTTTGGACCCGAAATGTTTAGAGACCTACATTTATATGTCCTCAAATCCCAGTGTCCAAGTATCTATACTTCCAAATACTTCAATTTTTACATTCACAAATTCCTAAATTTCAATACTTTGACTACAAATCCCAGGATTTTAATATCTTTAGATCCACACATCTTCAGACTTCCATATCTTTAGATCAATAAATAGTAGTTTTTCATATTTATAGATTTACAAATCCCTAGATTTTCATATTGTAATCCAAAACCCTTGAATTTTTATATCTTGATCCAAAAACCCCATGTCTTGAACCACTGTATATTTCTGTGAACTACAAATCCCTAGATTTTCACATCGTGATCCAGAAATCTATATATGTATTTCCGTGAATTACAAATCCCTAGATTTTCATATCTTGAAGCACAAATCTATTAGGTTGTCCGGAAAGTTCTTTTCGTTTTTTTAATAGGTGTTATGTTTAAAATATTTTGCGTTCTGTGTACTATTCTTGAATAATATATAATCCGTTCTATTCTACCACCTTTTGCCATCTCTCCGGAAGCCTCATAATGCCACTTTTCCAAAATTCCCTTGGTTTACTGTTAAAATATTCTTCAACAAGGTAAAGCTTCGAGCGACAAACGCGAAAAGAACTTTCCGGACAACCTAATATATATTTCCGTGAACTACAAATCTCTAAATTTTTATATTTTGATCCACAAATCCCTAGATTTTCATATTTTGTTCCAAGAATCTAAATTTTCATATTTTTAAATCCACAAGTCTACATTTGATTATCCATCCAAAGTTTCACAAATTTTGAACCATCCGAAATTTTCAAATCTCGATGAATCCCTAGAAATCAACAAGCAGGAAATTTCTTCCCTTTCTGTTGCCCTGCTTTCATTTGTTGTTGCGCGTACGTAGACGGAATAAGACAATCGCTAGATAATAGGTTTCGTGATGAGCGAATGGAATAGCTACTCGATGATGCACCCAATTTTATTCATGAAAATAGCGTGCTGAATGTACGCTGATATTGTCTGAAGTTGGCGAATCGTTGCCAGTACGATAGGGAATGTTTCAATTTGCTTTATCGCGGCTGAGCGTTTTTGAAGCGTTCTCCTAATCTCGCAGCAATATCTGGGATAACTCGGCGCAGAAAATGGATCGTAACTGGGAACAGCGTACCGAAAGCCAAATAGGAACTTTCATATCTCTATAAAAATAACATATTATCGTGGAATCTCTCGAGTCGAAATTGTAGCTCCGGCTGAGTGTATTTCGAGCGCGCTATACTTCACGATCAAGTATTCGTGTGCTTATACGCTTTTCGAAAATCTCTTTATCTTGATAAGGAAACTGTTGATCACCGCTAAACAATATTTTTTTTCTCACACAAATTTTTAGTGAAATAAAAATATTTGAAGACTACGAATAATTTATTTCTTTGAATGAAAATATTTGAGAACGAAGAATAATTTACTTTCTGTATGAAAAATTTCTAAACCTTGAAATAAATATTCTGGACTGTACTAAAGTATTTATAAGTAACGAAAAATTCGGAATTCAAAGACATTTTTATTCGGAATAAGATTTTATATCAAATTAAATTTCCCCTGTTATCTTTGAAACATTTCATATGTCGTACTCGAATCTCTCATTATTCGATATTGCAATTATTCGAATAAGTATTTGTCCAAAATTAAAATTGATTAGGATAAATTCCTTATTCGTAAACATTTCCATTTTGTTACAATTTAAACGGAAAGATTATCTGCTGTCGATAGTTTCGAATGTCGTATTAGCGATAGAACAAAATGCTGTCATTAAGTTACAAATGACAAGTATAATAATTATTTACAACCATTTGTACTATAATTATTTGACCACAGTTCTTAGCTATCTTTGAATTAGTTTTTTGTCGTTTTACTATCTTAATATGTTTTAAAAGCTATTGTGTTATGAAAGCAAACACTTGTACAGCACATTTAGGTGACACTTTAGTGAAAATTAATGACGACTTGATAAATGGAAATTGGTCTAAAAATTCTTGAAGGCACTGTATGTTTATGACACAAGCAATTTAAGTTTAATGAAAATAGTATGCAATTATTTATAATATAAGTGCAAATATATTTCTACATTGCAAAAAGTAATATTTTCAAGCATTTTATGAATTTTTATTGACATCATGTAACATGTACACCGTTTTGAAGTTAGGAATAGTTCGCTACTAACGCTATCTTAAATGCAATGTTTTTAATAGTGTTCTTTCCTTTTGTTCGTTTTATTGTCCAACAGTAAATACAGTATCGCGTCAGAGACTAAAACGTTTTAAGTAAAAAAGGACTGTTGTAACGCTACAGTAACTCAGGAGAGAATGGAAGACTTGAAATAACAACTAAAAGTATAAAATCTCTTTCCGTTTAGCAATAATCTGTAAAACGATCTGTTGGACATACGATTATACCGACAATCAAGTATGCAATGTAAGATAAGTGCACTCGAATTGACGTTGACTTCCTTTGGATTAAGATACATATGGAAACTTGATAATTTTTTCAATCCAATTTTACGTATTTTCAAATTTTTATACATTCAAGATTTCAAATCGTGCGATTTTAAAATTCATGAGTTTACAAATTTTTACAATTTTGTACGTTGAAGTTTTAAAATTTAAAAATTTTTAAATTTCTGTTTTCAAGTTTTCAAATATTCCAGATTTATATTTTTCAAAGTTTTTAATTTCCCCATCTTCAAGTTCAACAATTTTCAAATCCCTAAATTTATAAATTTTGAAATTTTCAAATACTCTATATTTTCAGGTCTTCAAGTAATTACAAATAATTACTTGTGGTAGTTACCAAATAATTACAATCCTCATACTTTCAAACATTTCAATTTTAGCATTTTTAAACTTTTGCATTTTCAAAGTTCTTCAGTTATTAATTTCATAAATCTCCAAATTACTAAACTTCTGTATCTTAAAATTTTCTATTTTATAAATTTTCATATTTTGTAGTTTTCAGTATTTCCATATTTTTAAATCCTCTAATTCTTAGATATCTAATTATCCAAAATCCCAAATATACACATTTTCAAATCCTTAGGTTTTCAAATTTCAAGGCCTTCATATCCGTAAATTTCCTTGTCTGAAAGTCTTCTAACACCAAAGTCCCAAAATCCCTAGATTTCAACATATTTCGATCTCAGCTCCAAATTTCACTCTCCAAATCCGTGTTCCTAGATCCAAAAATTGTCAAATTCCAAGTTCCTCAAATACATAAATTCTTATATCTCCAAGTTCCCGAATACCAAATTCTCCATATTCCTGAATTCATGTATCTCAGCCTCCATATCCCTAGATTTCTATATCTCTATGTCCCCCAATACCTGCATATCTGGATTCCCATATCTCTCAATCCCCAAATCTTAAGATTTCAATATCTCTGTGTTTCCAAATCTCATAGTTCCATGTTCTCAGACTCCTGTATCTCTCAAACCCTAAATCCCTAGATTTGCATATCTTTCAATCCCCAGATCTCTCGATTTTCATATCCCTGTATCTCCAAATTTCAAGGTCTGAATATCTCTAGATTCCTATATCTCTTAATTTTGAAATCCTTGTATTCCCGTATCTTTCAACCCCAAATTCCTAAATCTCCATATCTCTGTGTCTCCAAATCTCAAATACATCACATCCCTACGTCCACACATCATATCTCCAAATCACAGCGTTTCCAAAACCCAACTCCTAAAAGATTCCTAGGTTTCCAAGTTCCTGCACCGACAAATCCCTATATTTTGCAAATTCCTAAGTCTTCAAATTCATCCACAAATATATGCTTAAAAGTCTCCAAGTATCCCTAGAAGTAAACCACTGTAAAATCCCTGGAAATAAACCTGTCTTGTCTGGATACTGTATTTTTCTCAGAAAACGCAAACTTGCTCTCGACTGTACTGTAGCAGATAATCACAGTTAGATTCATTGCGTGTAGAATCGAATTATCAGTGCAGCGACAATTGTCGACAAATGATTATCAACTGTCAGATGGCAACAGAATCGTGTAACGAGTTTTAGCGGCATCATAGGGTCACGATCTGAAAAAGAAGCGGCAATTGACGGACGGGAATTGATAAACCTCCAGCTCTTTTTTCTTTTTTTCTCGTGCGTCCATGTGGAGGAAGTTCGAGAACCGACGACCACCCGATGCCGATAACGCGGAGGGAACGAAACAGTGCACCGAATGCACACGTTGTGTCTGCCATATTGATTGGCTTGCTCAGTATTACGTAATGTCATTAACACGTCGCTTACACATGCGCTTAACTTCCCCTACCTTCCCCTTTTCGAGCCGACGTTCACCTTGTATCCTCTTTTTCCCTCTCTTTTTATCTCGACCATGTACACACATATGAGTGAACGTTCTTTTTCGGTTGGGTTATTTTCTATTCTATCTGACAATTGTACAATATATGGTATACGAGGGAAATGAGAAATAAATATCCCTAAGTTTTTCATCTTCAAATTTCCAAATTTGTATATTCGGGAAATTACGAATTTTAAAAATTACAAATTGACAAGCTATGGAATTTCTAAACTCTTTAAGATTTAGAGTTTGTACAATACTTAATTGTGAAACCTTAAAATTTTGAGATTTTTAAACTTTCAGATTACCAAATTCTTAAGTCCCCAATTTCCGAAATTCTTAAATTTCCACGTTCACAAACTTCAAAGTATAAATAAATATAAAAATTGTTAGAATTCCTAGGTTTCTTAATTTAAAAATTCCCAAATACTTAAATCGTAAATTCACCAAATTTCTGAACTTATAAATTTATAAATACCTGTATAACCCCTAAATTCCTAAATTTCCAACTCCAAAAATCCCCAACTCTTCAAATTCCCAATTTTATATATACCTAAATCTATAAATCCATAAATCATCAAATCTATAAATCTGAAAATCCATAAATCTCCATTTTTAAAAATTCCTAAATCCCTAAATTTTTAATTCCTAAATTCCTAAATTCCTAAATACTTAAATCCCTATATCCCTAAATCCGTAAATCCCAAAATCTCTAAATTCTTAAATTGCTAAATTCCTAAATTGTTAAATTCCTAAATTCCTAAATTCCGAAATTCCGAAATTCCGAAATTCCTAAATTCCTAAATTCTTAAATCCCCAAATTGCTAAATCCCAAATTCTTAAATCCTCAAATTCCTAAATCTCCAAATTCCTAAATCCCCAAATTCCTAAATTTTCAAATTCCTAAATACCCAAATTCCTTAATTCTCAAATTCCTAAATCTCTAAACTGCTAAATCCCAAATTCAAAAATTTTCAAATTCCTAATTTTACAAATTCCAACATTCACAAGTCCAAAAATCTCAAAAATTACCAATTTAAAATTTCCTAAGTTTGCGATTTTGAATGGTCCCAAAAACCCATACTTTGAAATCTCCAAAATTGCGAAAGTTGCACATTTTCTAGCTCTAAAATTTTCAAATTCTTAAACTGCGAAATCTCTGAATCACTAAAATTCTCAAATGTGTAAACTTCTAAATTCCCAACCAGAAGTAGTGAACGAGTGGATCCCCTTACGTCTGAGACCTTCCCGTTTGCCATCTCACGAGTTGCCATCTGCGTCCCTTTCCATCTCTCTCTTTATTTCTGCCATTTTCTGCTCGCGCCGGCTTCTCGTTCGCACGTGCACGCGTGTACACGCGCTGAATATACGGCGGTTGTTCTCGAAAACTGTGCTCTCGTCGTTGTGCAAATCGTTGTGATCGAACAAACACGTGACATCGGTTTGCCGACGACAGCCACGCTCCGGGTATACTCGGTGCGCAGGGTGCAGCAGAGTGCACCGGGGGGTGCGATGCACGCTCGAACCATGTGCATCGAACATAATTTACCGTGAATATCGGAATATTCGCCGGCTGATCACCGCTATTAGAGGATTATAAATTCCAGAGAAAGATATACACGCGCAGCTTGCTAATTCGCGGCGCTTTAAACTCATTGTCCACGTATTATGCACTCGCCGATTTAATGGGGCTACCAAGTCAATCGAACGAGAGCAAGGTGAGGTAAATGAACATATTATAGAACGTAGAAAAATGTTACTGATTAGAAATAGTCATTTCCTACTGATAATTAAAGATTTTTGCGTATGATATTGACCGTTGAATGGCGGATTCATTATTTAGGTATATAGGAATTTATTTTTATTGGGATGTAGAAATGTGGGGATTGTGATATAGAGAAGCTTGTAGGTACAAGGATATAAGAATTTGGTGTTATAGAAATCGAAGGATATACACTACCGCTCAAAAGTATCTGGACACCAGCGAAATATGTATTCGCGCTGCATAAAAGTTATTTAAGTATCTACAACAGTGACTACAATCGATTTTTATTTGTTGCTTATGAAATATTTAACGTTTGAAATTAGAAATTATGTATGTGGAACTTACCAACATTACACTACAATTAAATACGAGATTCATCAATGTATCCAGCGCGATTAGATATTACCGCTTGCACTAATTTTAGCAATCTTTCTACAAATTTTCTCATTGTTTCTGTGTGGTGCTCTAAGAGGTCTGTTACGTTTGCTTAGTGTTTCAATATATCGGTCTTCGGATTTAGTTGTCTTCACTGGTCGTCCTGTCCTTTTTTTTATAAGCAACCACTGCTAGTTGCATACTTTTTAATAGTGTCATGCACTGTTCATTTCGGAACTTTCTTACACAGTGTAATTTGCCTAACTGTATATCCTTCTTCTGCGAGAGTCAGAATACTGGAACGTTTTTCTATTGATAATTCTCGTTTGGAACTCATGTCCCGATGGAAAAGAAGCTACAGACAAACTAAACCGAAGCTGTCGTGCGCATAGCGTTACCTGCATTCGTATCTCCATTGGGAGAACATAAACATCTTATCAACAGTTTACAGACACTTGATACATATCGAAGAACTCTCTGAATTCGTTCTGCACCATAGAAATGAAACAAAGTAGAAATTAAGACTCTTTTAAGCATCGAAACCGTTCCATTAGATTTCGTATTTTTGGGCAGGAATTTTACTTACGCACACTCATTGTATAATTTGTACTTAAAAATTAATTCTATTATGTTATGCGACCTCAAGAAAGATAATAATAATAATTACAATTGATATAATAGCCCTAAATACCTTTCGTACAAAGTTAAACTATGTTTTATAGAACAAAAGCAAGGGTTTGGATACTTTTGAGCGGTAGTGTACGTGCATGGGAACGTGGGGATATAGGAATTTAAAGATGATAATGATTTAGTGATATAGGGTCACTAGGATACTTGTATACAGGAATATAAGGACGTAGAGATTTAGGGATACAGGGATGGGTACAGGGAAATAGAGATTTGAGGTTATAGAAATTCAAGGATATAGGGTTTTGTGGATATAGAAATTATTTGTAATTATACAAATGAAATTGATTTGGAATTATAAAGATTTTTAGGCATAAGAATTTCAGGATATGGAGATATTGGAGAAAAGAAATTTAAGGATTTAGGAATTTGGAGATTATAGGAATATTATGTATATAGAAATATAAAGATACAGAAAATTAGAAATATAGGAATTGGAATATAGAAATATATTATAAGAATTTTTCGATTTTGGGATTTGAGGATATGGTGATATTTAAAAATAGGATTTTAAGAAGATAGAAATTTGGGCGTGCAGCAAATTGAATATACATACATATAACCATTTTTGGATATACCATATACATACCATATATGTTTGGATACTGAATAATGCAGATATTTGGGAATATAGGAATTTGAAATATAGGGATTTTGGGACAGTGATATTTGGCGATGTAAAGAAGGGTGATATGGAGATTTGGGGATATACGCACTTGTGGACATAGGAATTTGGAGCCATAAGAATTTAGATATTTAGGGATTAAATAATATAGTAATTTCTGGATTTCGGGATAAAAGGATACAGGAATTTAAGGACTTAAGAATTTGGAAATATAACAATTTAAAAATCTCTGGATACAGGAATCTGAAGACCTAGAACCTAAAACTTATGACGTAAGTACCTAAAACTTTAGCAATTTAGAAATTAAAAAATTCAGAAATCTAGTAATCTGGAAGTTCAGAAGTCTAGGAATTTAAGAATATAGTAATTTGGCAATCAAGTAATCTAGTAATCCAGTAATCTAGTAATCTACTAATCTAGTAATCTGGTAATCCGGTAATCTGGTAATCCGGTAATCTGGTAATCTGGTAATCTAAAAATCTGGTAATCTAATAATCTGGTAATCTAATAATCTGGTAATCTAGTAATCTAGTAATTTGGCAATCAAGTAATCTAGTAATCCAGTAATCTAGTAATCTAGTAATCTAGTAATCTAGTAATCTGGTAATCTGGTAGTCCGGTAATCTGGTAATCTGGTAATCTGGTAATCTGGTAATCTAATAATCTGGTAATCTAATAATCTGGTAATCTAATAATCTGGTAATCTAGTAATCTAGTAATCTAGTAATCTAGTAATCTAGTAATCTGGTAATCTAGTAATCTAGTAATCTAGTAATTTGGTAATCTAGTAATCTGGTAATCTAGTAATCTGGTAATCTAGTAATCTAGTAATCTAGTAATCTGGTAATCTGGTAATCTAATAATCTGGTAATCTGGTAATCTAGTAATCTGGTAATCTAGTAATCTAATAATCTAGTAATCTAATAATCTAGTAATTTAATAATCTAGTAATCTAGTAATCTAATAATCTAGTAATTTAATAATCTAATAATCTAGTAATCTAATATTCTAGTAATATAGTAGTCTAGAAATCTAGAATTCTACGAATATAAGAATCTACTAACCTATAAATCTATAAATCTATATATTTACGAACCTAGAGACCTAGAAATAAGAATCTGGAGATACAGCAGATATAATAATATACGTCTCGATACAATATAGGTATTATTGTAGTATATATTCGTTCATCGCACTTTTTTACCTCTATTTCACATCCGATTAATTCAAGTTGATCTGGTACCTGCTGACGTAGGCGCAGCGGGTGAATGATGAGCATCCGCGTTTCAAAATAACTCATCGCTCCTTATTTTTAGCCAGAGATACGTTTCTGTTACGTTACTGAATGCATGAATACGCCACGCGCATAATGTTGTCGCTTCACAACAGCCGTATTCAAGTATCTAAGCAGGCTGCCGCGGCTAATATATTCCAGGCTTGAGCGTCAGTCAACAAATCTCGGCATTTAAATGGCTTTATAAATAAAGTTCTAAATCCCGTGATCTCTTCTGTGCCGGGTACACGATCGTCGAAACGTGTCGCGTGAGAAAGCCGATCGAAACACGATCGAGAAGAATCGAAAGATCGATGAAACAAGATCACTCTGGGATATATCGCTGCACGACCAAGCTGTTCACGGTTAATGCATTCGCGTTCACCGTCCGTACCCTTTGCAAATTTTTTCGAACCGATCCACGAACGACCGTGTCTCGATCGTAAGGTTTCAGTCGACGCTCGAACTTTGGTTTCAACTCTTGCCGACCGAAAACTAGGTCATTTTTTCCAACCACCGCTTTATGACTTACAGATCGTGAAATACTTGTGCTGGAGAAGTGGCAAAAAGTTGGAGAAACGCGCTTACAGTTCGTTAGAAAAATATGCTCCGTTTACGTAATTAGAGAATCTCAATGCGACGAGTGATTTTTATGCTTGTTCTTGAACGTCGTTTAAACGTTAATCTTTCTGATACGTTACTTTTGCGATGGGGATCATCATGGTTTTTAGTCAAATTGGCGATATAACGGAGAGGAATTTTGCTATCCAGTATAATGCTCGATAGGGCTTATGTATGGTACTTATTGTTAGTTTGAACTGCATTTTGTTAATATTATGTACTTAAGGTCCTTCGACTTATATGGGGAAATTTGAATAAATGAAAATTAGATTTTGGAATTTAATAAAATTTAATTAACTTCAGGGATTTGGAATTTTGTTCATTTGGGTATCGCACTTGGGAACTTATTTTTAGATTTGCAATTTGGAATTTTTTAATTTGGAAACTCGAGTTCGACGCGTTATAAAAGTTCGAAACTAGGAATGGATTTGAACTGAATTTTTAAATTCTCGAAACTCGAATCTGAAACTTTATAAAATTTCGCAACTTTCGAAGCTAGGGATGGGTTTGAATAAAATTTCTATATCCTCAAAACTCGAATCCAAAGTTTTATAAAATTTCGAAACTCTCGAATCTCGGGATGGGTTCGAACTGAACCTTTAAATTCTTAGCGAGAACAATATGAGAAATAGAATAATAAGAAACAGAATACAATAGAGATATAAGAAATCGAAAGTACAAGGACCATACACATACTATAGAAAAAGAAATATACTCATTAAATTGAGTAATTCTTTCGAATTGGATCAAAAAGTGGATTTCGCATTTGTTTGTAAGATATGGGTCCATTTCAGGTGTACTAACAATTATTATGAATAGATGAACTACGAATTTAATACCGATTAATTATTTTGTCAAATTCTTACTGATTTCTTCTCAGCAGGCTTCAGAATGCTTTTCAGATTTATTTCTTATCTGTTTATAGAATGATTGTATATTTTATAATAAAAGTCCTTATCTAGATGTACTATATGTATATACATATGACCTATACATATATGTATAATATTATCAATATATTAAATTCGCCACATAATGGAAAATATACATGATTCAATTTAAGATATTTACGATACAAATTAACTAGATTTTTACTATTAATTAGAGAACCAGTTTTCTAATTTGAACCAACGATTGATGATCAAACGATAGTTGAAATAACACGATTTGACCACATTATTTTGATAGTTTTTTTCGTAACGAAGCATATAACAATACAGTTTTGTTATAAAAAAATTGAAGAAATTGTTATATATTTTTCCACTTAAAACTATAAACATGCTTCCAATTTAATGGAGATATTTTCTTAAGTAGTTCAGAACAGAAAGCTTCCACTTATGTATGAAAACACTTCCACTGCGAAAAATTGAAACTACAGATCTCAGAGTACGGATTCAAATTTCGGTGCTAAAAATTTCATTTCCTTTTCATTGCAGAACTTTCATACAAAATGGAAGGTTTCAATACCTAAACTTTGGATGCGCGTCATTTCGTTAAATTTTACTTACATAGTAATTCTAGGATGTATCAGCGATAGCACTCATACTGATTAAAAATCTTTCCAATCTTTCTGTTTCGCGTGAGTCTGTGAGCAGGAATCAATTCTGCTGGTGTTGCAGGTATGCATATGTTTTTTAAATCACTATTGTCATTTCTATGCGTGATATTAAGAATTTGTTTTGGTGTTATTAAATTTCTTTGTATATTTGTATAACTAGATTAATATCAGTGGAAGAAGTCCGATGCATATTTATGCAAACATTATGAATGTTGCAGAATTTTGTTAGGTTTTTGCAGAAATTGACACTTAATTGCAAAAGCTGTATCGAAACAAAGGAAGTTTACACTATATTATTAAAATTAGATATTTCCAAATTACTAGATTTCGAGATTTCTAAGTTTCTAGAGTTCTAGGTTTCTAAATTTCTAAATTTCTAAATTGCAAAATTCTTAAATTCAAAAATTACTAAACTGTCACACTTTCAAATTTCCAAATTCTCAAACTCCTAAATTTTTACAGTTCCTAATTACTAAACCTTTTATTTCGCCAATTTTCATATTTCCAAATTTCTCAATTTCTCAAGAATTAAAAATCTCGGTTCCGAACCCATTGCTAGTTTCGAGAGTATCGAAATATTTTAGAGCTGTGAATTTGAATCTTAAGAATTTAAAAGTTCGATTCGAACCCATCACTAGTTTCAGTAGTATCGTTTTATAACTCTTTGGATTTGAGTTTCAAGAATTTAGAAATTCGGTTAGGTTAGGTTAGGTTCTATATTTTAGAGCTGTGAATTTGAATTTTAAGAATTTAAAAGTTCGATTCGAACCCATCACTAGTTTCAGTAGTATCGTTTTATAACTCTTTGGATTTGAGTTTCAAGAATTTAGAAATTCGGTTCAAACCCGTCATTAATTTCAAAAGTTTCGAAACGTTATAATACTTCGAATTTGAGTCCTCAGACTTTAAAAATTCAATTCGATCCCATCGTTAACCTCTTACCGATGCGCTGTTACTATCTTCCAGTACCACGTGCCATTATAGTGGCTCACTCTACTGACTCACTCACTCACCGTTTCAATTGAATGATCGTTTTCATATGTTTTATTCGCACTTTTTTTTGCCTTCACCATGTCTTATAAGAGTATTAACAAATCCCAGAAAAGTACATTACATGTAAATAAAAGGTAACGCCAAGTAGTTTAGGCACCTTGGAAGCACCTCTTTACACTATACGATATTGGAAACATTTGGAAATGACATATTTTGTGAATTTTCTAAAATAGTAAATTATTAAAGTTAAAGTATCATATCTTTGGGAAAAATGATAATTTAATCATAAAAAATTTAATTCCAATGTACTCGCGTAGGGAACACCATTATCCAGCACACATTATAGTGCTGTATCGTTTACACATACTACGCGTTGAACTCTTTTCTACTGAGAAACAGTCGAAATGATATAAAGCCTTGGATTTTCAGTAATTTATAAATATTCGTATTCGAGTTTCGAGAATTTATGTAGCCTCGCACTTCGGTTTCGAGAATTTAAAAATTTGGTTCGAACCCATCGCTATTTCTTAAGTAGCAAAGCTCGATTATTTGCTCGACACCCAATATACCGGGTGTCCGAACAAAGCTAGGTTCGAGTAATCGGATACCACTCGTGTCTTCCATTGATCGGCAAAGGACATGAAATGCTCCACCGATGAAACGTAACGTAATAGCAGCGCAAATATTCGTCGTCTAACCGATGTTGTCAACCATCGTCTTACATAGCGTACAGGGATATTGCTGCCCTTAGGGTGGTTTCCTCAAACACCATGCCTGTCTAGCCACTTCCACAGAGGGTAGCTAAATCCTCGTGACCCCGGAATCGATAGATCAGAACGTTTCAGGGTAGATGAAATGTCTCGAGATTCTGTCTTGGCATACGGAACTTCTGCTTTCTTCCGACAATTGGTATTTTTCAGTTTTTTCGTCGGAGAAAGTTGTGGGACTCGTAAAGTTTCATTGTTTCTTTGTTAGAATGTATTCTTCATTGTTCGGAATTTCTGTTCTATTTCGAACAAGAAGCGTTGATGCACTGCAGTTACAGAGCTTTGCTGCACGCTTTCTTGGATATTCTTCGTTGAAATCTCTCCGGAGTTGATTATTTCCCATCCCTTTAAGGAAACGTCTGTTACAAGAATACTCTGTGAAAGCAGTCGCTTTCTGCGATGATCACAGGAAGATGTATGTTACAATTCGTTTTATCTTTGTGCTTTGATTACTGTATTTTTTGCGAAATTAACGAAAGTTAACTAGGTTGGATTTAAGTTAAATAAATATTCGAGATCGTGCTTGTGTTTTCAACACTCGGTTTATATGAGTTGTGGGACTGACGCTGGATATGTTCCTATTTTTGTGATTTTAAGGTTTTACGTTTTCATCATTCAAATTTGTATGTTTTTAACATTGAAAATTGTATATTCTTCACATGCTAATATTTAGATTTTTGATATACAAATTTGGAACTTTGGAAATTTGATAATTTGGATTTTGTAATTTAAACACTTAAAAATTTTAACATCAAGATATTAACATTAGGTTCTCAATTTTTCGAACTCTTAAATTCCTAAACTTAGAAATTTTCACATTTTCGCAGTAAACATTTATAAATTTAGTAATTGAGCAAAATAAAAATATAGTAATTTAGAAGAAAAAGGTATGAGTTTCTAAATTTCCAAAATTTATAATTCAGAGTTTTGTATAGTTTATGTGGAAAGATAAAAGATGTTTAAATTGATAAATACATAGAAATGTAGAGCTTAATAAAGTTGAATTTGAATTTAGGTCTTTACAAATGTAACAAAATGGCAATTTAAAAAAAATGAAAATTTGAAAATTTGGGAAATTCGAAGTTGGAGGATTTGGAAATGTGGAAACTTGGAAAAATTATAATAACTACCATGTAGAGGTCTCCAAATATCCGAACCTTCAAATCATGCACCAAATATTTCCATATTCCTATATTTTTAAATCTCTAAATGTTCAACTACCAGTACTCTATTACCTACAAGCTACCTACAAGTTTAAATTCGATACATTTGCTACTTCAAAAGTGAATAACATTACAAACCACGAATGTTCAGACCGAAAACTGTACTATCAACCTGCGAGCGCACATCGTAAACTACAAGTTTAAAAATCTACACATTTAATAATTCAAAACTAGTGGGTCTAGAGACCAGGTTCCTCATACGAATTCGAGTGTGCATGTAATATTTAGAGTACCTACTGTAAACATATAGGTAGGACAAAAATAAGACGTGGATATTTTAAAATCGCTCCAAACGATTAAGCGTGTCTGAAACTATCAAAAACGATATCCAACACGATTATTGCTAAATTGACGACAACTGGTGCCAAGAACGACGAAGTACTGTCATCGACCATGAGTTGTAGAGTTTTTATTATGATTTCAGTCGATTCCATGTGTCAAAAATGATCAAAAACGATACCAAAACACCGTTTTTATCGATTTGACGACGATCGACGTCGACAACAGGTTTCTGTCGATTGTCTCCAAAATCAATACAGGGTAGGGTATCTCACGAGTCTCCCCTCAAAATTTCATGTCAAAAAACCCAAAATTACTGCAGTATGGTAAAAACAAACAAATAGGTAAACAACAATGCAGAATCGTTCCAGGAGTCTCATTACGTTTGGCAATAACTATAGACTAAATATCCGAACCAAAAGCTACCATTGACCTATGAGCGCACATCGTAAACAGCGAGTTTAAAAATCTACAAACACCAAACTTATCTACCAAAAAATGTACCACCTGACCAACGAGTGCTGATCGTAGCGTCACGTCCTTGGGAGCAGAGTTGCCCATCGATGGTTTCAGACTGCCATTGCTCACGATGCGATAGAATCGACTATCGAATCGTTGCTTCGGAAGTTTGGTAGGTTCAGGAGAAACATACGGCGGAAACACTTTCTCGGCGAACATTCGAGAAAAGGTGCACGGAACGCAATAAAATACGTAATGGATCCCCCTAAGCAGCCGTAAGGCGTGATGTTACGCATTCCTCGAGCTAACACCGGGGCGCCCTTGCTCCGTCGGTTGAATGTTATCGGCATTAAAGTATGTTGCTTAGGTAAAGAGGGTGGGTTGGTGCGTTTGTTAGGTGCGCTAGCGATTCCATGCCGGCAGGTCGTGTACTGAATTGTATTCTGTAACCTCATTGGGGGCTTATTCCGTTAAAGACGACGAACAGAGAGAGGAAATCGTACTCGCAGCGTGCTCGCAGTGGCGATAACGAGGACGTAAATCAGACGAAACTGCAGCGTAGAATTAAGGGACTCTCCGGCGTCTTGTGTTCTTAATGAATGTACCGCTGCCTCTAATTAGACGTTCTTAATGCGGATCGTCTACCGACGGAGGGGACACCATCGCCAGGGAGAAAGTGTCGTCTTAACCGCTATTCATAAATGATTCGGCCTGGGAATCGAATTTAACCTTTGTGGTCGGAGATAAATCGGCGTGAAATATGGCGCGTCGAAACAGTGTCACGACGGAGGTACAAAGCGCGATATTTCAGAATGCTGGCCGGATCGGCGTAATTGTAAATGTCTCGAGAAAATACACTGGATGTGCTTTCGAATAAAATATTTGATTCCCACTGAAGGATCTTAGGATGTTTCACGACTCCGCGTTGAATTATGAAGTGCTAATCGTGAGAGGATACTCTAAGGATTTTCGAATATTCGAATTTTAGAATCTTTAATTTTGAAATATTTAAACTTTAGAATTTTGGAGTTTCTAAATATTCTAACTTTAGAATTTTCAAACCTTCCAATATTCAAACTGTCGGATTTCCAAATTTTTAAATACTCAAACTATAATTTTCAAATTTTCATATTCTCAAATTCCTAAATTTTTAAATCTCCAAATTTCTATATTTTTAAGTATCCAAATTCTTACATTCTTTATCATCAAATCTTTGGATTTCCATTCTAGATCTCCAGATTCTTAAACCTCTCAACCCCTTGATTCCTATATCCCTAGGTTTCTAAATGTTAAAATCTCCAAGTTTCAAGATTCTCAAGTATTTATATTTTTAAATTCCTAAACCAAATTTCTAAGTTTTCCCACTCTTAGGCCAATAAATCTCTAGATTTCCATATTCTGAGATCCCTAAGTCCCTAGATTTCCACATCCCAAGATTTCCAAATCGCAAGAACTCCAAATACTGATATCCTTAAATTTCCAGGCCCCCACATTCATAAATTCCTATTCTAGAATTTCAAGATTCCCCAATTCTTACAACGACAAATTTCTAGATTTCAGTAAATCTTCAAATTTCAAAATCACTAAATCTGAAAGTCTTCAAATTCCTATGCTCATAAAATCTGAACTCACCCTCAAATTTTCAAATCTCTAAAAATTCCTCTAAATCAACAAGTGGAGGGTTTCTTCCCTGTTATTTGCCATATTTTTCTCAGTGAATCAAAATTGACTATATATCTATTGAAGAACACAATAAAATAAATATCTCATCTAATAACAATAAAACAAACTACATGAATTATACCTGGAGTAGAAACATTCATTCCAAAACAAAATAAATCAATGTTATTTCACATCGGTCGTTGGTGTTTTATAATTGCCTACATTGTAAGATATATTGTAAAATAAAACACCTTCAAATTCAAAAGTGTTAATTCAGGATCTAACTATAAAATTAGGTCTCCAATTAAGTGTCCGTATCTGTACAGCTCTAGTTTCCCTATTTCTAACTCTCGAGATCCTGATTCAATCCCATCTAATTATTCTGTAATTCAAGTCGAAACTAGGGTACGTGTAATTTTTGGTGTAACTGTACATACTTGCATCTACAGTCCACACGGATTGTGAGATCTCGTTTCATAGGTGGAAGTGAGTAGGCAGGTCGAGTATTGAATGATACGTGAATTAGACAGCGCGATTCCTGTTTCGAAGGGTCACTGTATTCGAGACGCACTTTCTCTAATTCTCTGCCATTTTCCCCCTTCGCCACACATCCATTCCCGTCTGTAATGCTGCCACTACCTTGGAAGACCGATTACGGATAATTATCCACAACCTATTACTCGCTAAAACCTTGTCATTGCGATTATCGTCAGAGCGTAAAGCTACGCCGTTGTTCACCAGTCGGAAGTTGGTCCCTCTCATCCTGCTCAGACTTTCCTGTGACAGGGTCTACAGCTTAAAAAGCAGGGGTTCCCAAAGTGTGGCCCGCGGGCCAACTGCCCACAAATCCTACAAATATTGCCCACGGGACAATTCCCAGCAAATCCTGCAGATACGGCTCGTGATGTTAAGTCGTGAAACAGAAATGTAAAGGTACAGACATATAGAGATAAATACTTTTAGATTCCAAATCTTCAAGTTTAGGAATGTGTCAGATGTATGGTAATTTGGGAATTCCGATACTTAAAAATATAGTAATATCTAATTTTCAAATTTCCAATTTACGAATTTACAAAGTAAAAATTTTACAATTTTACATTTTTGCATTATAATTTTACAATTTTACAAATCGATTAATATACAAATCTACAGATAGACTAATCCAGATCCACAAATTGAATAATCTAGAAATCTACAAATCTAGAAATGTATGAATCTACGAATCTACAAAACTACAAAACTGTAAAACTACGAATCTACAAATGTATAAATTTACAAAAAACAATACTACAAAACTACAAAACTATAAAACTACAAATACCCAATTTACAAATTTCAAGATTCCATAACTTTCAAATTTTCAAATTTAGAAATTACGAATTGAGAAATTTAAAAATATGAAGATTGTAAATCATCAGATTACTGCACGTTAGATCGTCTCGTGTTATCCAGCAGTTCATCAAATTTGCTACGCGTTAACTCGTTACGCGTTAAATCACTATGCTTTAACTCGCCACGCGTTAAATTATTATACGTTATACCACGTGTTATATCTTCATCCAACAAATTGCAACGCGTTGTTTCGCCTCCTGCCAAATCACCATGCCTTGCGCAGCTATGCCTCACATCACAATGCGTCATAGAATCACACAGTGGATTAGTATCACAGGCACATATCGTTACAAAATCACTCGCATGTTACAATATATCGCCACTCGTTATATCTGCACATTCGCGTATCAGTTTACGTTTCAGAAGATCTGAAACCGGTCTGACCCCCAGCCGGTTACTCCAATTACTCTAATACGCGTAAAGCAAACGCATTATCGTCAACTGTAATCTGAATCTGCTGTGTCATCACGGAAGTTCGTGTCTCAGAGCCGTTCCCGTAAGAAGACGTTCTCGTTGGCGGGAACAGAGTTTACTTAAACCGCATTAACATTAATTTCATCAGTTCGCCGAAGCCGGTGGCTCAATACGGTGGCAGTCGCGAAGTTGAATTCCCGTTCAGCCGGATATCCATTCAGTGAACCGCGGTTAGACAAGCCGAGCTATTCCCGATGAATCGGAGGAGCACTATTTCTCTGTGACGCTATGGGGGCCAGAATATTATATACGCGGCGGAATTATGCCATCTATCAAAATACCGATGCCTAGGATAATTGATGCTATCGGAACGGCGACGCCAGTCATGCTAGACAGCACATGGCGTAAAATTGAATATCGATTAGACGTTCTGGGAGGGCTCGGAATGGGGTTCGCCGCGGCGAAGTTATTAATCCTCCCCCCTCTCGCCCCCTCTTGCCCGTCCCGCGCTCGAATCTCTCGATTAAATGGCGGCAATAACGTCGAGTTTATAATGTGGATTTAGTGTTAATTAATGCGTCGGTTCGCTAATTAAAAGAGATCGCGACGACAATCTTACAGGTACAGAAATTTTTAACACCACATTTACGCAACACCTCAAAATGACGGATCTTAGATTTCTTATTAAAATAAAATAATTTAAAAGTAACAAAAATTATTAGGAATTTTTTGGTAAAATATAACCTTCATCGAGATAAAGAATCATTGTATGAAGTAGTTTACATGTCCATTATTTATTCATTTGTGTAGTTTAGGTTGAATTTAAATATTAGTGGTTATTAAATGTCTTTAAATGTAAGATTAGTCATTGAATATTCTGTGGATTGAGATAAGACAAAAATATTGTATGAACAAAAGTTTGGAGATCCGTTGAAGTTATGACTGTATTATATGAAATGAGAATCATACAAACTCAGGGTTAATATGCATATATGTAAAAAAAATACGATGTAGAAATAGATTCGCAATATTCAGATTTATTCTGTTTATATGAGCTACGTCAGATTAACTCCGATTTTTTATCAACGTTTTATATTGAATTTATTTTTATTTTTGAAATTGTCATGGGATTACGTGTAAAACACTCGCATTATAGAGGTTGCAGGATATTTTAAGAATAAATAGAACGAGCTACATAATTTAAGACTTGGAGATCTAGGGATTTCAGTATTCCGAAATTTCCGAATTTGAATACTGATAGAATATTCTTATTACTAGAAAGTTAACGATTTCGAAATTTCCAAGTGTGAATATCAATAGCATATTCTCATTACTAGGAAGTTGGTGTTTTCAAAATTTACAAATTTAAGTATTGATAGCATATTATTATTACTAGCAAGTTGGGTATATGAAATTTTGGAATTTAAATGTTAGGAAATTTAGAACGTTGAAGATTTCGGAATTTAAGATTTCAGAATTCAGAAGAGCAGAGTAGCTGATCATTAAGAAATTTAGGTATTTGGATATTTAGAAACTATAAAATTCCGAAATCTGGAAGCTTTATAATTTAGAAATTTTAGGATTTAGAGAATTAGAAGTTTGAGACATTACAAAATTTATGCATTGGGAAATTCAGATTTTTGAGAATTTAGGAAATATCACGATGACAATATTGAATAATTAGAAAAGTGGTAAATCTAGGGTCGTACACAATTGACAATCTGGAGACTTGAAAATTTAGGAATTTGGATATTTTGAGATTTGGAAATAGTGGAACTTTAAAACTTAGAAATATAGAAATATCGAAATTTAGAAATTTAGTAATTTGGAAATTTGGAAATTTGGGAATTTGGAAATTTGGAAATTTGGAAACTTGGAAATTTGGAAATTTAGAAATTTGGGGATTTGGAAATTCGGAAATTCGGGTATCCGGAAATTCGGAAATTTGGGGATTTGGAAATTTGGAAATTTGGAAATTTGGAAATTTGGAAATTTGGGGATTTGAAAATTTGGAAAATTTGGAAATTTAGAAATTTAGAAATTTGGAAATTTGGAAATTTGGAAATTCGGAAACTTGGAAATTCAAAAAATCAGAAATTTAGAAATTTTGATGATTTAAGGATGATTTAACAATTTAGGGAATTTGGAGATCTATAAACAGAATTTGCAAATCTGTTACGCCGCGCATGTAACGCAATGTGGAAGAAAAATGCAACCTGCTGTCACCAGCTCTCGTACCACTTGTAGTTTCTAACTCAACAGTTGATTAAAGAAGAGTTACATTTATGTGTCGTGCGAATAAGAATCTTTGATAATTTGTTTATTTTGTAAGTGCGAGGGTAGCCGATATGCTGGTCCCGTATGGGACCCTTCGTCAGAATTATATTATTTAAAATAATGTTAGGCATTTTAAATAATACAACGATGTTAGGTTTGAAAACAAAGAAATTGAATTTATTTTTCTCGTTGAAATAATTGAGAAATGTTACGTTTATTCCATTTCGCTGGTGTCTATAGTTTGACACGTCGTTTTAACGGTACAAATAATAGATATCCGGACATGTATAGTTCTTATGCGAAATTATGTATAAAGGTCATACGCTGTTTAAATAAAATAATTCAGATGATACACGTAGATACACGTTACTTCGAATCTATTGGTAATATAACTTTCACCAATCTCTTTCTCAACAACACGCCCTCACCGTTACGTATCTCACGATTTCTCAACGGTAAGTGATACGAAAAATTAACGAAATATGATTGAGAGGAATAAATGAACTCATATACGCTGATACATGTTGATCGTTGAGTCCATTGGTAATATAAAATTTGCTAATCTCTATCTCGAACAACGAACAGCGGCCGTTTCGTGACCCGCCTATATTAACGCGATGCAACTCTGACGTGGAGCACCACTGTCCTTTTTCCATTTCCCGCGTAGCTATTTTGCTTCTAGCATCGTAAAAAGAACGACATTGCAACTTTGTATGGGTGCTTTTTAAAGGTGAAAATCTGCTCTATCGCGTGGTATAGTTCGATTTTCCACTAGACCCTTACTTTTTAAGATAAATTGAAAAATATACCTAAAAATTTGTGCAAAATCCGTGTCTCTCGGCGTTCAATGATTGTTTAAACATGTTTAAATATTCAGAATGCATAAAAGCCAGATATCGTTGTATTCAGGAAAGTCTATAGAATCTTATGATACAAACAGAATCCTAGTATCTTTTATAGTTACCTCACAAAATTGGTTCAAATTTTAAAAATGTGTTTTTTTTTCAAACTCAAATTTCTCAAAAACTGTACGTGCTGGAGAAAAACGGGTTGCAGATTCGTAATCAGCTTTGAAAAAACCTATAAGAATCACTGAACGAAAATAGAAACGTCGAAAAAAAGTTAAAATTTGTTGGACAGTGTAATTAGATCGACGAAAGGATAAAAGGGAAAGTGAAAATAAAAAATAAAAATTTGTATGGTCAGAACGTAACAATTAAGATATTTACAAATCCAGAAATTTCGGAATTCGATAATTTCTCTTTTATGCCAGGTTCATTTAAGTTTCTCGAAATTGCCGAAAGCTTAATTGTCACGTACGGAACAATTGCATTTTAGGAATAGCAGTTTCGTAATGGAACAGAAGCTGGTAAACGGATTGCATGGCATCGTTGCTGCGAACAACGACCAACAATAATGGCTAACTCTCCTACTGGTTGGGCTATCGATGCTAATCGATCCACCAACGATATATCTGTGTTGACATAACTCGGGAATTTATCGACGCCACCCCAGACGGTGGCATAGCTCGATATGCTAATAAAGGACTCTTGCGTCGTGTTGGGCGCAACGTGAACATTGCTGCTACACCTATGTGGATTCAACTGTGTTCCTTATGTTCGATTCCGCAGACCGATACATTAATATTGGGTCTACTACCTGTCTTTTGACTGCTATTACGTTATCACGGAAGGTACGGGTTTCAAAAACCTCTCTTTTCGAAAGGGACCTCTCTTCAATCTTTATTTGTTAGGCAGAAGAGTTTGTCCGTTTATTGGAGATATTTGATTACAAATCTATACGTTAGTAAAATCACAACATGTTAGTTGCACATCATATTAATTGAGTGTTGAATGTGTGAGGTATATTAGTGATCATGTACTCATTAGTGACTAGTTTATTTTACTTTATTGAAGATCGATTGAGCAAAGTTTTATACTATCGCAGTTGGCAGTATTTTATTTATTACTTCAAAGGTTGTTTTCATATTAAGGTAAAATAAATATTTAAATGAATAAATACGAATTTTCTTGCTCTCTATTTAATTGAATAAATATGGACCTCTATTTTTTATTTAATTGAATAAATATGTGTTTCTTTATTTTTGCTTGAAGAAAATATATGAAGCTATATGATAATTCGTTAAAATTGACGAAGTTATAATTAACAGCATAATAACAGAAATATATTAATTTTCATTTGTGTAATTATAAAATATCGTGGTGGTCGATAGTGACATCAGACCAAATACAATTTTTATTAATTATTTTTTTTATTTAAATACCTGTTGCTACACTTCGATGTACTTAGAAACTTAAAGTGACCAGCATCGAATGATTGTTATTTTATAAAAAAATCTGTATGTGTTGGTAAAATATGATTATTTTTAAACGATCACATTCTTATGTGTGTAATAATGAAAACTTACTTTAAGAAAATTTATTATTGATCAAAATCACTGTCCATCTACAGTTATGCGTACTTCGTGCTCACTGTACATTACATATTGTGAATGAAAATGTGAGAAGATACATACAAAATAAATTAGCAATGTTTATTTAACGAAATGAATATGTATTAATTTACCCCACTATGAACTCTGTTATTGATATACGTATATATTATCTTACTCTAATTTTCAATAATTATTTTTATTTCTGCATGCTTGGTACTGTATTATTTTATATACTAAACTTTTGAGAAGTACACAATGCATTTCCATAGCTTAAGATTTACTAAATTAAAAAATTTTGAACATGAAAAATTTTAATATTTTGAACATCCCATTTTTGCATCTCTACTTTATTGATATAACTTAAAAAATATCCATTAATATTTCTTAATATTATTAAATAGCCTTAATATATATCCATTTTATACATATTTTATACAACAATTTATCATTATTCTATAAGTTCGCACATCATCTTACATTGTCACAGACAACGAATTTTTTATACAAAAAATACATTTACATAATAATATCCTAAAATTTTATATAAATCACTGCTACACTTTTAACTGTATTCGCAACTGACAAATTACCCAATTTAAAATATAACGTAGAGTTTGCGTGCTCATTGTCCGGACAAAATAATCACGCTAACCACAATTTAACCGGCTAACAAATTTTCGAGCTATACTCACCATTTCGTTACCAAACGGATACGAAGTAAATCCCCTGTCGCGAGAAACAAGTTACTCAAACACGATATCGCGAACTTAAATCGTACTTAAACTTGTCTCGAGTCGGTTTCATCGAATTAAGCCGGTAATTAGGAAATTACCCGCATTTTGCCGCAGGAGACATCGTCCCCGGTTCTCTTAGGGGACAAATTCTTTCCTGGTTCTTCTTTCGCGTTATTCCTGAATCCTGTTACACCGTGCTAGCCAGCGATTATTTCCTGTCGTCTGTTCGCGGTCTTTTCAAATTATTCGTCACGCCATGAACTTTCCAATTTTCAAGATATACAGCCGGAAATAAATCTAGCTTCTCTATGGGGAAATATGGCAATCAACGAAGAGACCATTCGTGGATTTTTAGAGATTTTTGGGGATGTCAAAATTTGGGGATGAGGCAAGAATTTTTATACATAGGAATTTGTGGAACTTGAGTTTCGGGGTCTTTTGTGAATTGGAGATTAATGGATGTTTACATCTAGGGATTTTGTAGCATAGGAATTTGGGCACTTTAAACATTAACACTTGATTTACGGAACCCATCAACATGACGGATCATAGATCTCTTACTTTAAATGACAAAATTTATTAAAAAATGTATGTCAACTTTCGTCAAGTTAAAGAATCAATGTCTTATGCAGTTCATATATCATCCCCAATTTATTTATTTTTCTACTTTAGTTCAAATTTAAATATAAGTGACCATCAAACGTCCGTAAACCTAGTGTTAAAAGAGTAGGAATGTAGCAAATTTTAGATTAGGCGATTTTGAGGTTTGGTGGTTTAGAAATTTTAGGATTTAGAAATTTGAGGATGTAGGAATTTACGAACTTTGAGAATTGAAGAGCTTGGAAGAGCTTTAATGATTTAGCAATTTAAAGATTTAGTGATCTGAGGACACAGATATTTGTCCAACTTGAAATTTGAAGATTAGGGAATTCAAGATTTTTTAAATTTGAGGATCTTGGACTTTTGAAACCTAAAGATTTGTAGTAGTTGAAATTTGGGTTTAGATATACAGGAATTGAAGGATTTCGGAACTTCGAGATTTACAAGTGTAGAAATCTCAGAATTTAGGGATCTGAGTTTCCACAAATTTGGATTATCAAGACATTTCGGAACTTTGAGATTTTTGAGTCTAGAAATATGTGAGTCTAGGGACTTGAGGATCCAGAAATTTGAGAACTTAGGGATTTGTGGGTACAGGAATTGAAAAATCTAGGAATTTGAGAATATAGGCATTTGGGAACTTTGGGACTTAGAGATTTAGTGATATAGGAATTTAGAAATTCAAAGATTTGGAAATTTAGGAAAAATCTGGAGATATGGGAATCGAGAAATTTGAAGATTTGGGAATTTTGACATCTAGGGTTTGAGAACAGGTATTTGGGGACTATCGATTTTTATTTAGAAATTTGGAGATTTAAAAAAAGCACATAGGGATTTAATTGGTATTGGTATTTGTGGACTTGGGATTTGGATATCTAGGGGCTTGAGGATTAAAAAATTTGTAAGTTTGTATATTTAGAAATCTGAGAATTTGTGATTTTCGAAATTTGGAAAATTCAAGATACTTCAAAAATCCAGAATTTCATAATTTTTCAATACAACAACTTGAAAACTAGAAAATTTCACACAATTTTAATAACCCAAAAATTTGCAGACTTATTTTAATATCTAATTATAATTATCGAAAACGTCAAAATTACAAAATTTGATGACTGAATCACCCAAAGACTTGATAATACAGCAATTTGGAAATCTACAAATTTTCAAATTTACATACAGATACTTATCTGAAGGAAGCGTACGTTGCACCCGAGTGTACCTTCATTCCGTGGCCATTGTTGCTCCGTTGTTTGCCCGAAATGGAGGTCTGGCCCGGTACCGGGGCTTCCTACACGTTCCAGCATAGCCAGCCACGATGAAATTTTCCGGCGGCAGCTTTATTCCAATTTTTGCGAATGTTGACGTTTCTTTTTCGCCTCCTGTGTTCGCCCAATAGCGGTGGCGAGCTTTTATTTTCATCCTCGCGCCCTACGCTGCTGTGCCATTCTGCTCTCTTTCTTTCTTTTCGGATACCCCTACGGCACAAAGATCCGTTTCCAACTGCTCCGATCCCCCGACCAACCAAACGGAGAGAGAAAACAGAGACGACTTCCTTTTAGATCGATATTTTAAAGGGACTGGAAACGTTCTCGCCCTTTGCCGAGTGATTTGTTTTTAAAGCGTGCCGTGATCCTGTGTAAATGAAAAATTCTTTCGAAGTTGCCGATAGACGATCTGTTGCTCTCATGTTGCTACATTGTGTATGTCGTGCACAGGGACGTCGAGAAACATTGGTGTGCTCGAGGTGGGTGAGGGGGAAATTTATGTGGGCTACGAGTAGATAAAGTATCGCAATTTTCTTTGTATTGAACTATTTTTATTGATATGTGGTTCGGGTATTGTTATTTTGGATTTTGATTTTTAGTTAGTGTTACCATTCTTTTATGGTTTTCAAACAATATAATATTTTTTTTCTTCAGTTTAAAATATTACACAGTATATTATAGTACAGTCTGAAATACAGTTATGCAATATAATGTATAAACTGGTGCACGTATAGACTCAGGAAATAACATTGCTGCTCTTTGTGTATGTGCGTTGCAGCGTCAGCAATATTAGTGACGATTAAACAACGCGTAGAACTAAGTGACTAAGTGGACTGTATCTAAAGAAATTGTATGTGACTTCGGGTGACTAGATTTTATTTGCTATGTTAACCGTTTGATTCTTGTTTCGAGAGTGTCTCTTCGAAGACAAGTTACATTTTACGAAAACTCGGAGTGGGCGTACAATTTTTGGATATAGGAAAGGGAAAACACTTTACTAATTTCTTATTGGCTAGCTAAGTTAAAGTGGAAATGGTAAAAATTC
The DNA here is from genome assembly GCA_036983795.1 of Megachile lagopoda. Lineage (NCBI taxonomy): Eukaryota > Metazoa > Arthropoda > Insecta > Hymenoptera > Megachilidae > Megachile > Megachile lagopoda. The sequence continues at coordinate 1,286,073 of CM072786.1, forward strand.
GTGACGTATGAAGTGTTTTGGGTTTTTCCAAACTGACCATAGCGAGTAATAAACCTAAGGCGTACTTTGACATGAATGGAAACTGCAAACAAAAGACTCTACGGCTAAGGCTAAGGGTTCTGACACCAGATGTGACTGACAATAAATCAAGGAAAAAACTCGCTAGAATGTAATGACTCCTTGGGTCCTATTTCTGCTACGACTAAACAACTATAGATTGTAAATGGCAAAAGTTTCTAAAGAACCGAAAAATACGTTAAGCTATTGGTATTGCCAGAAATTTGACTGAGGTCTAATTCTCTTACTGAAAAATGTATTTTAAGATCTAACACTTTGATAACCTCTTTAATTTCAAATATTGTAGTATTAATTTATTTACCACACGAATAGTTTTATTTATTTTTGGTTGTGCAAAATATGAGATTTGGAGGCGTTAATTAGCGAGTAAGAATATAAATTATGGGATGATGTCTGAAACATTGTAAACCTTTGAATTAAAGAGATTTTGAAATTTCTATAAATTCAGATTCTAAAATTCACAGATTCCCAAATTTTTTAACCTGAAAATTTGTATATTTACAACTTGCCATATTCAGAAATTTTCAAATCTCTAAATACGTAGATTATTTCAATTCAAATTTTTAAATTCGACATTTCCAAATTTTCAAGATTGTATATTGCCAATTTTCAAGTTTTTATATTAGTAAATTTTCAAGTTTTTGTATTATTAAATTTTCCACTTACTAAATTACTCAATTTTCCATGACTAAATTTTTGAATTTTTATATTTTTTTATTTCTCAAATCCCTAAATTTTGAAATTCTCAAATTTTCAGATTCCTCAATTCCTACACGTCTATATTTCTGAAATTTCCAAATTCTTATATTCCTAGATTTCCAGATTTCCCATGTTTTCCAATTCCTAAGTTTATAAATTTCCAAACCTTTAAATTGTCATATTTCTGTCTTCTCCAAGTTTGTAAACTTTCTAAATTTGAAAGTTTTCAAATATCCAAATTTCAAAATTTTTTAAATTTCTAATTTCACCAGTTCCCAATTCCCAAATTCGTACAATTTTCTAACTTGTACACTCCCACATTTATAAATTTCCCAAATTCCTAAATTTTCAAGTCTCTGAATTTCTAAATCTAGAAACCTATAAAAAAAGTAAAAAACCCTGAAATCAAAATCTCCCCTTCTTTGTTTACCAGAAATTATAAGTTTTACAAAAAGAAATACAGTATTTGGTAATTAATAGAATTAATTCAAAAATAAACTCATTACTCTGGGGTGAAGTGAAAACTATTTTTATTGAAAATCCATTAGATTCTAATTGAAACTCCTTTCGTTACAAGTCCACTGCCTGAAAATCTTATGTCAAATCATGAATAAAAGAATAAAAGAATCTTTGTCGTGAGTTCACAACCAAATCATGAAACTTTATAAAATTAATATTTCTTAAGTGTATAATTATGTATAAAAATCGGAGGCCGGATGAAGATCTTTGAAGGGTCACATCCAGCTCGGAGGTCGTAGTTTGGTAATCGCTTATTCACTTATATCCTCATATGTCATACATCGTATACCGCACAACACATGCCATGTATTATGTGTATATAAACAATGCATCGTAAACGTTCTCACGCTGCTGTATTTATCGAATGAGTCTCACGATTTTCGCCATCTTAGGGCTTTATCGAGGCGTTAAGTTGTTAGTACCGTTTTCTCGAAATAGTCAGACTTTCGTCGGTGATTCCGCGTTCCCGTTGCCGAATACGAAAATGAAAATGTCCGTGGAGCAAGCCTTCCAGAGGCGGAGTAATGACCGCGACCATTCGTCGGTATCAAAACCGAGAAGAATGGAAGGAAGTCGTCGCAAAAAAGAGAGGAGAAAAAAACATAGGCAAAGTCGAGAATCGTCGCCGTTCGCTAATGCGCTCATTACCCGGTGAATGGAAGCAAGAAAACTCGAGAACCGAAGGCGGAATACGGACAGCCGACTTCTCGATCGATACGCAATAATCTGTTTGAAACAATTTTCGTGGACAAGACGTACTCAATCAATCGTGAGTAGACATAATGGAATAAGACGATTAAAAAGATGTATAGAAAGAAAAGGTGAAGTTGAAGATTATGACCGAGATCGTGGAATACCTTTAAAATTATAATAATTATAGATATGATCGCGACAGTGATATGATATCTTCAGATACTAGATTATAGTTATTATATCATGTCAATGATGATAATATAGTATTTTAATGTTTTGAATGTTGAATGGTAAATTGATTAAAGTTTTCTAGTTTCATGAGGCGTGCTATTGAAGATTGGTTTTCGACAAAAAGTAGATTTAATACATGAACTTGAAGTTTTCGAATTTTTAGATAGTAAAAGGTATTTAATATATACACATTTTTGTTAGAATAAGAAACTTGTGAACCGGGCATTTGACCGCTTCGGTAGTTTTAGCGTAATATTGACTTAAAATCATTTATTATTATTTGATTACAAAAAGCACTTTACCTCGCATTATCCGGTAATCAACTTGTTTGCTTTACACCGCTGCATCAAACTGTCAAAATAGTCGAAGCACAAACGGAGCGTTTTACGTCAGAAATTCCAGCCAGTTTAAGAGTTCAAAGCGAACCGAGTACATACGTTTGTCGACGGACACAGGGGAGCAAGCATGCCATAAAACAAAATTGTCAACGGGATATCTGTTTCGCAACGTTCGCGACGAGAGCACCGAAAGACGAAAGCTGAAAATCTGCGAGGAATTGCGAGGGAAAGAAACGCGATGAAGGGATGAGCAAAAGGAACAAGAGAGTCGTTTAGTTGCTCAACGTTCTCGCTGATCGACGAATGGTTGTAAGAGCGAAGCGACTGTAGAAACGGATTGCAGAGCAAGATACGAGCTGCTAAGTAAACGTGGGTTGGCGAACTGTAACCGGAGTGACGGCTGCAGGAAACTGCGAGCTGTAGTTAGGTTAGAAGAAATACACTCGGTTAAAGGACGAATCGTGGCGAGACAGCTCGCTCGTCTGACGCTCTCGCATCGACGATTCGAACGAAAGGGAGCAAACAAGCTTTATTGCGCGATAAATTTCGAGAAATCTAGAAAACTGGACATCAAGACCGAGAACGATCCTTTCCTACCCAACCACTACTTCGGAGAAATTAGTCTTTCGCAGACAGACACGCCACGATTGATTTCTCATCGTTGTTTCAACTCTTTGAACTTTAAGGTAATTTTGATTATGGCGGGTGGTCATCTTTAAAATTTTCTGGTTGAAAAGTTTCATTAATTATTTCGAAGTTATTTTAGTAGCTGCTATTATTGTCTGTTTCACTGCATAATATATTACGTATGTATGCACATCACGTGTATAATATTATGGATGTAGTTTAAAAAATACTTATTTCTAATTGTTGTATTAAACCGAAATGTCCGACATCTTTTAAGTATAAGGATTTAATTTTTTCGTGCAGCTAACTTAAATTTTGCTAAGTGTGTAAATATTTCAGAATAAATATTTAGTAGGATAAATGGTTATTTTGGTAAAAAAGTTTGCAAATAATGATATACAGAATCCCAAAAATTATGGTATAAGTGGATAGGTGATGATTTTACGTTAAAAAATAGGTCGAAAACCGGAATAGCATTTTTTATGTATTTTATACATTATTTATGTGTCACACGCAAATTAAAAGGAAGTAGCTTTATGACATATAAAATCGCAAGTTATAAAATATATGTAAATCTGTCAATAATCTGATTCTGAATTGGAGCAAAAAAATAAAACTAGAACAGTTATAAATCGTATAAAATTTATGGTTATGTGTTAACATTTTCATAGATACCGATACATATATGTAAACTTAATTTCGTATTAAATACAATAGTCAGTGACCACATATGTGAACATTACATATTTTTATCATCATTCTATTCTGTATTTTACTAATGCTAGAATTCTTTCAAACAAAAATTTCAAAAGTAAAGAAACTTCGTTGTGCAGTGTCCATGAACGTTTCTCGCAGAAGTTGCGATATTCCCGCCATTTTCTCCGTAACAGAAAGTATCGTCGAATAAAGAGCGAGTTTCGAGATAGCAGTAGGAACACGCGTGCGTTCACGAAATTCGTCGTGGAAATAAATCGCGAAGAAGAAATGGCGAGCACGATATCCGGCAGAGATAAACGCAGGAAGCGAGGAAATTGTTCAGTCAGCTAGCTTTCTGGCTTGTCAGTGAATCGGGGCATAAAGTAAACAAGAATACTCGTACAATGAAATTAGAGGAACGGAATGGGTTGAAAAGCCACACCGGTAAAATAAACCGCGCTTGGAAACGGCCGCGCTAGAATGTGCGCCACGCGAGAATTCTAACTAACGATGAAGCTGTAATAATTACTGCGATAATAAGTCAAATGAGCTGTGAACCCGTTACTGTCGGTCCAGAATGTGTAACGTTCAACGTAACAACGCAATTCGCGGCTAATTTTGACCGCAATTTGTCATTCATTATTATTTTCGCAACGAGCGTCGCTGACGCAACCAGTTTTCAGAATTCATGGATTTTCTTATTATTCCTCTATTAAGAAATGCGTATGTTATTCGTGTGATTATCTGGTTTTCCCGAGTTTATTTTTACTTTCTGCTATTACGTAGCTTGTGGTGTTCTTGATTTTTGGAGTAATCTTATTATCGATTGATTGATGTTAATATTTGGATGTTTGAGATTAGACAAATATGTGGTCTCACATGTGTTATATCTACTATTAATTTTAGTACTTTAGTATAACGCTGTAGTACTATTTGACTGCATTACTACTTTTCTTATTATACTATACAACCATTATTGCTATACTATATTTACTTTGACTAGTATTACTATTATTACTGCACTGTACTTACTGTTACTCTTATTACTGCTATTAGTATACTATACTTATTGTTACTGTTATTACTGCTATTATTATATTCAATGTTCTACTACGCTGTTATTGAATTATTTTATCGTTTTGCTGTTTTATTATTTTGCTATTTGATTATTTCACTCTTTCGTCGTATTACTGTTACTAACCTACTGTTCTACTATTTTAGTGTTCTATTTTATTCTAATAATACATTTATTAATGTACTAGTATAATGTTCTGCAATTCTACTAATTCAACTATATTACTATACAAGTATTTTTCTATGCTATTATTCAATTATTTGAATATTTCACTGTTTTGTTATTTTGCTATTTTACAAATTCACTCTTTTATCATATCCATCGACTGTTAAATCCGTAGATTTTAATACGTGTAGAACCCGAAATATCAAAAACCCCCAATTCACAGATTTACAAATTCAGAGGTATTCAAATTGCTAGATAGTTAAATACTTAGATTTCTATATTTGTAGATCCTGAAATTCTTAAATCCTCAAATTCCAATACTCCCAAATTCCTAGATTTCTAATTTCTTATGTCCTCACATTTCACGGTCATAAAGCTTCTAGATTGCCGGATCTCTAGATCTCTAATATTTTAGTTGCCCAAATTCATCGGTCCACGAATTTTTAAATTTTCAAATTCCTACATCATCAAATTCTTATATTTCCACACTCATACATCCTCAAATTCTGTATCTCCTAAAACCCATCTCCAAATTTGCAAGTTTCCAAAAATCCATAAAAATGTACGATCGAGAGATCTCCTGAAGATATTTTACCGAGTAAAATCAAATTTGCTGTTGACTGTACGAGCGTGTCTTAAGCGAAGGGAACACGTGTAAGTACGATGAAATTATATAACATTGTGCTGGCTCCCAATTTCCGTAACCTTCCGCGGTGGCCGAGTTTACGAGCAGTAATTTCTGTATCTGTCGGTATGTCTTCCTTCGCCTTGCATTCTGCTAGCACGACAAGCCACGTTTACTCGCAAAGATGTTGCACGATAATTCCTGAACTTTCTCCCTTTGTTGTCCGTCGCGTGGGGAACTATCTATTGACAACCAACCATACACCCAGTTTCCTCGATTATCAGCCGCTTCTGCCCGCTTTCCTTCTGAGACCTGTTCATTAATTCGCAGAATAGCATCTGTTCTATGGCTGTATTTTTGCGAAACCCTCTCAAATCACCAGATGTGGTACATCGGAATTGAACACTTGCTGTGTGATTTGTTTGTTGGATGCGTCAGTCAGAACTAATCATTCGTTGCTACTATTTGTTTTGACCTTCATAACTGTTCAGATCTGTATATTTTCAAATTTCTATATTTATAAATTACTACGTAATCTAATTTCCGTATTTTCACATCAGTATGTCCGTAACTGTTTAATGTATCTTCTTTCTATACCCTCCAATTGTTGAATTCTCCAAATTTATATATTTCTCTTTATTATCCAAATTTCTATATTTTCAAACGTCTGTATTATCCAAATCTCTGTATTTTCAAATCTCTGTGTTTCCAAACCACTTTATCTATACTTTCCGAATGTCTATAATCTAAATCTGTCACTCCTTGAAATAGAACAAGTATTAAGAAAATGTTTATTGAAATCTATAACTTCATAATAAAAGAACGTACTTTGAAATAGTAAATAAAAAAATTTTAACTTCAATGTTTTAAGATTTGAACATTTTTACCAAACGATCGCTTTATGTATTTTTAATAAAACACAATATATTGATCAGGAATACACATTTTCCTTACATATGTACATTTATTTTATATTTACCTAGTCTATCTTATAAACATATTCCTTTTATTTACCTTACACATTTACTTTAAGCGTCGTACTACTACTTGTGCTGAACATACGTATAGTAAAGCAGCTAAAACATATGAACATATCAAATGTCCTATCAGTTTAGTGAAACCTTTCATTTATCTGGTTACTAATCAAATGACATACATTTACAACTTATTGCTTATTTATATGACTTACTGCTTACTACTATGTATTAAATGACACACTTATGATTTACTACGATATATTATGCATCTAAATATGTCTAAACTTTCAAATCGAAATTGGGTATTGATCTCAACAGCATCCGAAAAACAATCGTGTTATTCAGGCAGCCATTTTTGTCGAACACAGTGCGGCTCCTGGAACAATTCTGAATTTGTTCCTTTGTCTGTACCATGCTACATATCGCAATGTTGGGTCTTCTAACTTGAAATTTTGAGGGTAGATTCGAGAAACACCCTATCCTGTACGGATTTTGGCGGCAATCCGACGACAGAAACCTGTTGTCGACGTCGATCGTCGCCAAATCGATAAAAAACGGTGTTTTGGTATCGTTTTCGATAATTGACACATGGAATCGACTGGAATCATAATAAAAGCTCTATAACTCACAGTTGACGACAATGCTTCGTCGTCATTGACGTCAGTCATCGTCAAATCAGCAATAATCGTGTTGAGTGTCGTTTTCGATCATTTCAGACACGTTTAATCGTTTGGAGCGATGTTCAAATCTCCACGTCTTATTTCTGTCCTACTTATATGTTTACTGTAGGCACTCTAAATTTTAAATACACATTCGCGAGGCACCTGATCCGTAGTGTACAGGGTCATAGGCCGTACAACAACGATCACGATTTGAAGAACCAGTGAATTCGTAGGTGTTCGCGAAATTTAAAGCGATCCACGAGTTGTCGACAGTTGGAAATTCCAGGAAGTTTCTCGGTGGCACCCCATAAAAATTTATGCGCACCCTCGCCATCCATTGGTACGAAGAACGTGTAAGGGTAGTACGTTCGATCTGCCACCTGGTACCTTCTGACACTAACAACCGGAACGACGATAATCTTTACGAGCGTCCGTCGCTCGGATTACAAATTGCTTTCGTATGCACCGACCACCGTTCTACTTATATCTTTATCGCTATTAGCGGTGGCCACGTAATGGCTCGCAATATATGGCTCGATTCAATTTCACGGCGACGCAACGCGCGCACTATTACGAGGAAATGATGTTTAGGAACGTGAGCGAGTTCATTCGGGCTTAACACCTTACCTAACGGTCATAGATAAAGTGGATAAGCACTATTGCTTTATAACTTAATAGTAACGGAAAATTGGAAGGTGCACTCCTTATTATCGCGGTTCAGAAAGGAGTAACGCCATTTCTCAGGCTTGGTAGTGATAGATGCCGTTTTCTGGGAAAATATGAAAAGGTAGGAATGATTTATTAGACCAACTTTTGTCTATGTCATAAATATTTGAGTCTATAAATCCTCTAGTTATCTCGTTTTTAAATTTGATTTATAAACTTCTGAGTTTTTAGTTTCTACATTTTCAAAGTTACAAATGTACGCTTCTTTAAATTTCTGAATTTTTACATTTCGAAACTTTAAAATTTTTAAATTTCTAAATTTTCAAATTTCTAAGTTCCATGTATCTACATTTTCAAGTTTCTAAATTTCTGAATTCTTAAATTTGTAAAGTTAAAATTTGCAAAGTTTTAAATTTCTTAATATCCAAATTTCTAATCTTTTTTTCTTTCTAATTTTCGAATATCTAAAGTTATAAATTTCTACATTTTCAAATTTCCAAATCTGGATATTTATAAATCTAGAAGTCTCGAAATCTAGAAATCTCTACATTTAGAAATATAAAAATTGTCGAATGTTTAAACATGCAAATATCTAAATTTCTACGTTTTGCTGATTCTCCATTTTCAAATTATCAAATTTCCAAATTTACGACTGTTTAAATTTCGAAATCACCAAACCTTTACATTCCTTTTGCAAATTTTTCAATTCCTATACATTTTAGTTTCTAGGTTCCTAAATTTTGTCAGTTTCCAAATTTCTACCGCTGATAGCTATTCTATAATACACTTTTATACTTTTGTAATATTTACTTTATTATATATATGTAGAATCAAATATGAAATTTTGTTTTTACACATTCACTATTACCACATTTATAAACAATTTTCTAAATGCGTGTGTATTGAAACAACTTCTTACCTTTGTAATTATGATATAAATATTGCAAACGTTCAAAATTATATCATTTTTCTTAAAATAATTTTCCTTAATAGAAAAGTTAAATGTAATATATATTTTATCTACATGTTCGTGTTTATAATACGAACTTGCATTACTGCAATTTTTGAAATTGCTCTGTTTTATGTCCTCGAAAATAAAGTCCAAAGAAAAATTATTACAAACAAGTTGTGTTTAGTAAAGTTATGTTTGTAAGTGATAATGTGTTATTACACGTATGTAATGTTTAGAAGCAATAATTTCAATGATACCTATCGCGTACAAATGATATCTATCTTTATTTATATAGAGATCTACATTCCGTATTCTGAAATGTACGATCAGATTAAAAAATCAATAAGTCTACCTCGTATTAAAGTCCAAGTGCACGTTTATACTTCACATAAACATGAATGACTTCACTGTTAACATATTTATCGATTAAAGAAGTTTAATTTTTTGAAAAATTAAAATTGATATTAAAATTTGTGCTCTGCTTAACAATACAAAAAATGTAAAATTTTATATTTTACTGATATTATTAACCTTTCGTTGCATCATGTTATATATAAACATAAAATGCTATGATATAACATTTTTATATTAAGTCAAATATAATTTAATTTCAAACATTTTAATTAATAAAACTATTGATAATGTACCTTTGAAAAATGTTTTTTCCTGTAATTATAATTTTTTGCTGGTCCTTTTTAAACTACAATAGATTTGCTGCATTCTATAATTTTTTAAATCGAAGATTTATTTACTCTTATTATTTCATTGTAATTGGTTGCAAGAATATCCTTCATATTTTTGAAGAGATCACGCAACAAAGAGTTAATAAAGAGTTTCAAAATCGCAGAGTAAATTTTTGCAAATAATTGAACAAATTCGACAAAAGAATTCGCAACGAAGTGTATTAAGCATAATTGAGCTCAAAGCGGATACCTCATTACAAGCTTTTATTCCCCTTTTATCCCTTTTCATCGACACTACATTCACAGGTTTCTCTTCCATTTGTCGTAATTAATTCGCCCATTCTCCGTTACATTATTAACAACATTTTCGTATCTTTGTGCATTCATAAACATAAATGAAAATCCTTTCACCGGTTAATTTCATGCAGGTTTCACATTCGTTTCTTCCGCGCTCCATTCACAGCCTTTCATACGTCAGCTTTCGTGCAAACGTTTCCTGGATGAATTTAGTTGAATTTTTAACCAGCCACGAACGTTGACAGCTTCATGAATCTTTGCTCGTATCTCTTAATTTGCCGATTTGATGGGAAACAGCGTTTTAATCGACGAAGTAGCATGTGTCAAATAGCGCGAGTGTGAAGTATCGAATAGGAACCGCATGCACGAGTGGACACGTGATCCCTGACGAGCTGATGGCTTTCCCGAAGTTTAATTGCGACCGGTTACACAACGTTGTTGATTAACATCGTTAGTTGGCTAGCTGAAGTCGAGTAATTTATTCCCGACAAAATATTCTACGCGAATTCCCATTGATACGCGTCAAGTGTCAATCGGTGACACTTTTCGAGATTTGTAAATTAACAATCCGCGTTTCGGTTTACTGGCTTCTAGAAAGAGCTAATGAGTGACTGTAATTAACCCGTGCAAGTATTTTATTTTTATTTGAATTTTAATGTATGTCTTTTTACAATATTTACAATATTTACGTACAGATTTTATGTTGCTATGTTTGGATATTGCAAAGTATTTTGTTTTTTGTATTCTGCTACTTTGAATGTTCATAAATATTGCTTTTATTATTGTTTCGTTGGCATTTTTTATCGCGTGGGAATATGAAACGGTGTAACTTATATTGCAAATAATTAGTCAGAGTAATTAACAGATATGTCGTAATTGGTTGATAAGAACGAATGTGTATTTATGTATTGCGTGAATTGCTTTTAGGTCGTTTTAATGTCAAATTTACTTTTGCAGTCAAAGGACCTTATTGTACTAATGTTATGGAGGACTCCGGATGATTAACACATTTAGCTAGTTTTTAAAAATTGGTACGATCCATTTTTTATTTAAAAATAATAGAATATTATCAATATTTCAATATTGTCAATAGATATTGACTTGTATTCTAAATTCAACAAAGTCTCAAATTTACAAATCCCTAAATTTACAAATCTGCAAAACATTTTCCAAATACTAAAATTTATAAACTGCTAAATTTGCAAATTATCAAATTATCAAAGTATCAAATTATCAAATTATCAAATTATCAAATTATCAAATTATCTAATTATCAAAGTATCAAAGTATTAAATTATCAAATTTTCAAAATTGTCAAATTATGTTACCAAGATAAATAAATAATACCAAACTTAAACTTACCAAGTTTAAATTTTTTAATTTTTACGTTATCAAGTTATGAAGTTATCCAGTTTATAAGTTATCAAGTCTTCAAGATGTCAAGATATCAAATTTTTAACTTCTCAATTTCCTAAATTCTCAAATTATCATCAAATTTTCTAATTTTCAAAGTAGCAACTTTTCAAATTCTAAATTCCTAACTTACTAGTTCCCAAATTCTTCAATTTCTGACCTATCTGATTCCGAAATTTCTGAGTTACAAATCATTAGCAACAAGATTTCTGATTTCTAAATCTCCAAAGCCCCAAATCCGCAACATAGAAAGTTACCACAATCTTAAATTCATAAAACCCTAAATTTCCAACACATAAAACTTCAGAATCTTTAAATTCTCAAATTTCATAATTCCCATACTTTTAAATTCTCAAATTTCATAATTCCCATACTTTAAAATTCTCAAATATTTAAATTCCTGTAGTCCCAAATTTTTAAATCCTCAAGTACCCATATTTATAAATTCTTCTATGTCTAAATTTCTTAATGTCCTAATTTTCCATTTCTGTAATTCCTAAATCTCCAAATTATTACAGCCCCAAATTCTCAAGGTCTTAAATTTCTAAAACTCGAAATTTTTCAACATAAAATTTTCACGTCTTAAAATTCTCAAATCCTTAAATTCCTATATTTCTTAACCTCTTAATTCCCTAAACATAAAACTTCAAAATTTCCAAATTGCCATATTCCTAAATTCCTGAATCCCAAAAAACTTAAATATTCAATTAACAATTGGAAGTTTGAAATCCCTACATTACTACATTCTACAAGATTTTAGTTTCTTCTTTTAATAAATTTCTTTAATCTTAAGCTCTCGAAACTTTAAATTCCCAATTTTTACTATTCTCAAATTTTTAAGTACCCAAATTTCCGAATATTCAAGTTTCCAAAATAAGTGCTCAAGCAGTCAAGTTCCCAAATATTCAAATTCCCAAATACCCAAGTTTTCAAATCTCTAAGTTCCCAAATATTCAAGATCCGAAATACCCAAGTTCTTAAATACTCTATTTCCCACATACCCAAATTCCTAAATACTCTAGTTCCCACATACCCATGTTCACAAATATTCAAATTCCCTGATACTCAAGTTTTCAAATCCCCAAGTTTCCGCATATTCAAGATTCTAAATACCCAAGTCCCCTAGTACCCAAATTCCTAAATACTCTAGTTCCCACATACTCAAATTCTTAAGTAGTCAAGTTCCCAAATATCCAAATTCCCAGATATCCAAGTTTTCAAATCCCCAAGTTCCTAAATATTCAAGATCGTAAATACCCAAGTTCCCAAATACTCAAATTTTCATGTACCCAAGTTCCCAAATTCATCTCTTTAATGTAAGAAAATTCGAAAACTAGCATTTCGTATATTAGAAAGTTAAATGTAGACCATCAACATTTTTGTGCCCTTGAACGGAACCTTTAAAGCCATAAACAGTTCGCTGGCTAAACTGGCGAAGGGGGTCCTAAGGCTAGAAGTGTCCTTTTCGGGGCATTCTTGTTGTAGACGTCTTAGCGTGAGTAAGGCAATATATTACAGTCTTAACAGAATATACATTGTATGTGCGATGCAGCGTCAGCAGTATTAGTGACGATTAAACAACGCGTAGAACTAAGTAACTAAGTGGACTGTATCTAAAGAAATTGTATGTGACTTCGGGTGACTAGATTTTATTTGCTATGTTAACCGTTTGATTCTTGTTTCGAGAGTGTCTCTTCGAAGACAAGTTACATTTTATGAAAGCTCGGAGTGGGCGTACAATTTTTGGATGTAGGAAAGGGAAAACACTTTACTAATTTCCTATTGGCTAGCTAAGATAAAGTGGAAATGGAAAAAATCCGTGACGTATGAAGTGTTTTGGGTTTTTCCAAATTGACCGTAGTGAGTAATAAACCTAAGGAGTACCTCGACATGAATGGAAACTGCAAACAAAAGACTCTACGGCTAAGGCTAAGGGTTCTGACACCAGATGTGACTGATAATAAATCAAGGAAAAAACTCGCTAGAATGTAATGACTCCTTGGGTCCTATTTCTGCTACGACTAAACAACTATAGATTGTAAATGGCAAAAGTTTCTAAAGAACCGAAAAATACATTAAGCTATTGTATTGCCAGAAATTTGACTGAGGTCTAATCCTCTTACTAGAAAATGTATTTAAAGACCTAACATACATTAACGTTTATTTTACGCCCACAAATTGTTTATCATTATTTAATTCTACCTTTTATGCTATCACTTCGTCGTTTTTCTTACATTAATGAAAACCATCGAAACAAAAATCGCACGACGTGGATCTCTTACGTACATGCATGTATCAATTTTAATTATCTTTTCGTAACCGATCGCTGAAATATTCCCTAAGCTGGAATTCCACATTGAGCCGTTTCCTCGTCTATTTCGTCACACAACTTCTGCTCAACCGAGCGTCTTAAAGGTGCCGGTGCACCGTTTCCTGTCGTCTAAATATACGATTCCCTTATGTCAGAACTTCAGAAACGGCTGGTCATTCCGCATGGCGGCGTCTACGTCAGTTTTCGTTAACTCGTTTCCCAACGTCTGCGTCCGACGCGACGTGTCGACGTCGTTTCTGTCAAGCGATCCCGTTACGCCACCTGAATTTCTACGAATATCAGCCACCGTTCGCGTTACTTTGTGGCGAAATTTTGATGAAAATAGAAATCGTGTATCACAATCTCCGATTGTTTAGACACAGTTCAGACATCGATCAGTTCGCAACTGTCGGTATTTGTTAAAATACGAGAGTTCCGTTTGGTTTATGGAATAACAAATCCATCGTTAGTTGGTCGAACGATAACCGTGATCTTCTTCATCGCTTTATCTGGTTATCGAGATCGACGCAGATAAACCGTGACACTGAAATGGCACGTGTTGAATTATCTGAATGAAACGTTACGTGATCGATCTGGTACACTGATAAAGTATCGATACCTTTTACGCTTTCGATTCACTGCGCTGTCATTTTTTTAATTCGGGGAAAAGATAAAGTTTTTATGTTCTTGCACGTAATGTCAGTGAGAAGATAATAAACGTCTACTTCTTATTGAAACAGTTTATTAATAGAAAAATATTTTGTTGCAAATTTGCAACATTTGGAAAGGTACGTATGACCTTTTATCTAAAACAGTAAATTTAAAACAGAAGGTACATTTTTAAATTCTCTGAAGCAAGGATAATAACAAAATAAATATCTTTATTTAAAAAATGTTTGACAACTAAATAAATATTTAATAAATGTAGTAATAAATCAATATTTATTCGAACAATTTATTACAAGAAAAATATAATATTGCAAAACTTGTATTCTATTCTATCACTTTGTAAATTCAAAATACCTATTGCAGTTATAAGGGACAATAAATATTTTTAATAATTCGATCGATCATTCTGCAATTCATGTGTTTCACAGGATACAAAAATATCGTGGTATTATTTGCAATAGAATGTAACGAATGGTTTACGTGTTAATGTTCAGAAACACTAACAAAGTAGAACGCTTTTCTTTTAGAGAAGCAAAACAATTAACAGGTTCCAGTGAAGTTCGCTACAAAGTAAGCCAACAGGTTGATGGCGGTGCAATCATATATTAATTTGTTAAATGGAAACGTTGCTTTCGAGCTGAATGGAGAAACGTAATCATAATGGCGAACGGGAACCGTGGCTGACAGACGATTGCATTCTGGCCACGAAATAATTGCATGCATCGTAAGTTGTGGTTGTCCATCGGCAGGAAAAGGAGGGAAAATGGTGGTGTTGACAGTAGAGAATGAAATTCTACGGAAGAAACTGTGAAAAGGAAGCAACATAAATTACCGTTTCCATTATCAAAGTCTCGCGATGGCAAGTTCCATTATGTTTTAAGTCGTTGACGACATACTTATGTACATAGGTACTATTTCAGTGTGCGTTTCTTTCTTCTTTTAATACAGGATTCTGCAGTATTGTTTCTTTTAATATATTCACTCATATGCGAAATTTCTTTGGACAGTCGTAACGGATGACGTTTGTAATGAATGCAGTAATTGTTCATTTTTTCACTGTTGTACAGGTTGTGTTACAGTAATATACGTTATCATTTTGTATTCAGGTTATATTGTACTGTAATATTTTGTATTATTTTATATAATATTATGATGTATTATAATAATTTGTATTATTTTATATGATATTATCGTATATTATATCTTGTATTTTGATATGACATGTACAATTTTTATTTACGACGAAAGTCCGAGGAGGAATTATTTATAATCATTTATTAATCGTTTATAATAAGATATTTATTGAATATTAACACTTCTATTATTAGAAATTAATACATCAGTGTTAAATTCTTATAATAAATTTATTTAAATCTTGTATATTAAAGAGATCAAATATGTATGATTCATTTATTGCATTTAGAAATAAGAGGAATAAACTTGAGGATCAAATTTGATACAATAAAATATTTCTTACTTATCTATACAGAAATTACTATCTTATTATCTCGATATTCTTTTGTCTATATCATCTAATTAGTATATTTCTAATCGTTATTGCTTTTTATATGGTGTACCTCTGGCAATTAACATTGTTCCATGAAAATTTATATATTTATGTTACTTAATTACAAAATTTTTAAATTTCTTTTAGAAACATGATATTTCTAGATTCTTAAATCAATAAATTTAGAAGTTTGAAATTTTTATACATCTAAATTTTAATGTTTTACGTTTCTTTCAAAATTTGAGAATATTAAAATCTCTAACTGTTCACATTTTCATATTTCTGCATCTCCTACTCTGCAATTTATAAATTTCAGAATTATTACCAAATTTCTAACGTGCAAACTCCCATAATACCAAACTTCTAACCTTCAAACTCCCACGTTACCAAATTTCTAACTTTCAAACTCGTACATTACCAAATTTCTAACTTTCAAACTCCTATATTACCAAATCTTTATATTTAAAATGTTCTCAATTTCTAAATATAAAAATTTGAAACGTACACGAGTCTTTGCTATTCCTTTGGTCTCCGAATCGGAATATCTCTAAATTAGAGGCTGTCTGGTTAAAATCAGCGTCGAACGACGTCTTCTTTAACCTGTGCCGGTACTCATCGAATCGTATCGTCGTAAGAAAGGGAATACAAGAAACAGCGAAGGATTTGTCAGAGGCACTTGCGCATATTTAATTCGAGTAGTCGCGAAGAATTTCACCGCAGAATTCGATAGAGAGACGTTCCAACGAGGCGTTTCGGATCGATCGAATTCCAACAGGAACCAGGGTAGGAATCGTGTTTGCGGATAGTTCGTAAATTTACACGGATCCTAGCAACCTTTACGACTTGTCGTCAAGATGACCGTTCTCTGTTAGTTTAATTGAAAGTTACATAATTGATTCGACGAGGAATTCGACACCAACTGCTGTTGGCATAAATGCACTTCGGAGAATCCTACCTACTCTTCCTATTTCTATCCAACCATTTTCTCGTTTTTAACACTTTCTGTAATAAATTTTCAACACCTGGTCATTTACTTCTTGTATCACTCTTGTTTGAAATAATGTGTTCCCGTTTTGCTGGCGCCATATTACTTAAGGTGTAAAAATTGTAAATTAAAATATATTTTTTTGTATTAACGAACGTTCAACTTCAACTGCATATAGGGTGGCCCAAAAAATTTTTCGCTTTCACCCTCTGAGAAGTTATACGGTGTAAAAAAATCCTTTAAATGTTTGACCTCGGAAATTTGTAAGATGTTGCTCAAAGTAATTTAAAAGTTTTCAAAAATAAAGTAAAAGTAAAATTGTTTTACTATTTTATATATTTAAAATTGTTTATTTATCAATAGTTATCTTTTATATTAATCAATTATAGGCATTCTATTGAATTTATAATCTAAATATACTTTTATGTATTTAATTTAAATCCCAGAGTTTTTATCTCCCATTACATGATGGACATTCTATTCGGTGTTTTTGCACTACTTGTAATAAATACTGCAACTGATCCTCTTTTTCAGTTAAACATTTATTAAATTCTTTTACCGATGCTGTTCCTCATCTGCCGTATCATTAATAACATGCAAACTTTTAAATATTTCTTGACAATTCTTATAATTTTCAAAGGGTGTAAATCGAGAAAATCATGTGGTAGTACGAAATGTTCAAAATTAATGATTTTTTCATCACAAAGTCATTAAGATTGTTTTTAGACAACGAATGAATATTGTTTGGCACCAAATAATATCAACACTTTTATCAATCATCAAATAAGTTCACAATTTTCAAACACTATTTTTAATTAATTAACCTTACTTATTATGTATGGCTCTCTGAATTAAATAAATATGGTTAAATCAGCTGATTGACAATGCTGTGAGACATAATACGAACATCTAATTATCTGCAATTTTATCGTAACGACATCTGTAATCACTTAAATTTCAGTTAAAAATCGATATGAGAAAAAATTAATATACCCATAGAAGATTACTTTGACCGGTCCCTTAAATAAAAATATTTAAAGTGAAACTTATATACTAACTTTTTAGAGGGTGAGAGTCATGATAAACTTATTTCTTTCGGCGTATATATGTGCCCACTGTATTTAAAAGGATAACTTCTAATTTCTAATTTTATTTCTGACTTCTAGATTGAAGATATCAATTCATGACGTAATAGGTACTTATATTATCAAAATCTACAGTAATGATAGAACTGTGATGCGTATTGGTCTTACCAGGGCGAGTAGTACGAAATGTAGAACGGTTCGAGAGAAATTATTTGGCCTTATTCCAGGAATCGTTGAATACTGAGAAATTGCAACACTGATAAGCCTTTTCGCCATAATTTCATTATCAACGTGTGCAATGGTGCTCGGAAACAAAGTTTTATGGAGTTCATCATTTATTCCAGCGGTTAATAGCGGTTAATTCTTTTTATAATTTACTTACTTTTTATAATTGCAATATCAGACTTACTAATGTCGGGGTCAGCAGAGTCTCTTTGAGTTTAGGGAATTTAGAGATTTGGCGATTTGGGGATTTGGAGATTTGGAGATTTGGAGATTTGGAGATTTGGAGATTTGGAGATTTGGAGATGTGGAGATTTGAAGATTTGGAGATTTGATGATTTGGAGATTTGGAGATTTGGAGATTTGGGAATTTAGGAATTTGAAAATTTGAGGATTTGGTGATTCGGAGATTTGGGAATTTGTGAATTTGGGAATTTGAGAATTTGAGAATTTGGAGATTTGGAGATTTAGAGATGTGGAGATTTGGAGATGTGGAGATTTAGAGATGTGGGGATTTGAAGATTTGGAGATTTGATGATTTGGAGATTTGGAGATTTGGAGATTTGGAGATTTGGGAATTTAGGAATTTGAAAATTTGAGGATTTGGGAATTTAGGAATTTGAAAATTTGAGGATTTGGTGATTCGGAGATTTGGGAATTTGTGAATTTGGGAATTTGAGAATTTGAGAATTTGGAGATTTGGAGATTTAGAGATGTGGAGATTTGGAGATGTGGAGATTTGGAGATTTGGAGATTTGGAGATTTGGAGATGTGGAGATGTGGAGATTTGGAGATTTGAGAATTTAGGAATTTGAAAATTTGAGGATTTGGGAATTTAGGAATTTGAAAGTTTGAGGATTTGGGAATTTAGGAATTTGAAAATTTGAGGATTTGGTGATTCGGAGATTTGGGAATTTGGGAATTTGGGAATTTGAGAATTTGAGAATTTGGAGATTTGGAGATTTAGAGATGTGGAGATTTGGAGATGTGGAGATTTGGAGATTTAGAGATGTGGAGATTTGAAGATTTGGAGATTTGATGATTTGGAGATTTAGAGATTTGGAGATTTGGAGATTTGGAGATTTGGAGATTTGGGAATTTAGGAATTTGAAAATTTGAGGATTTGGTGATTCGGA
Organism: Megachile lagopoda; assembly: GCA_036983795.1. NCBI lineage: Eukaryota > Metazoa > Arthropoda > Insecta > Hymenoptera > Megachilidae > Megachile > Megachile lagopoda. The sequence continues at coordinate 1,305,384 of CM072786.1, forward strand.
GATTTGTGAATTTGTGAATTTGGGAATTTGAGAATTTGAGAATTTGGAGATTTGGAGATTTAGAGATGTGGAGATTTGGAGATGTGGAGATTTGGAGATTTGGAGGTTTGGAGATTTGGAGATTTGGAGATTTGGAGATTTGGGAATTTAGGAATTTGAAAATTTGAGGATTTGGGAATTTAGGAATTTGAAAATTTGAGGATTTGTTGATTCGGAGATTTGGGAATTTGTGAATTTGGGAATTTGAGAATTTGAGAATTTGGAGATTTGGAGATTTAGAGATGTGGAGATTTGGAGATGTGGAGATTTGGAGATTTAGAGATGTGCAGATTTGAAGATTTGGAGATTTGATGATTTGGAGATTTGGAGATTTGGAGATTTGGAGATTTGGAGATTTGGGAATTTAGGAATTTGAAAATTTGAGGATTTGGTGATTCGGAGATTTGTGAATTTGTGAATTTGGGAATTTGAGAATTTGAGAATTTGGAGATTTGGAGATTTAGAGATGTGGAGATTTGGAGATGTGGAGATTTGGAGATTTGGAGATTTGGAGATTTGGAGATTTGGAGATTTGGGAATTTAGGAATTTGAAAATTTGAGGATTTGGGAATTTAGGAATTTGAAAATTTGAGGATTTGTTGATTCGGAGATTTGGGAATTTGTGAATTTGGGAATTTGAGAATTTGAGAATTTGGAGATTTGGAGATTTGGAGATGTGGAGATTTGGAGATTTAGAGATGTGGAGATTTGGAGATTTGGAGATTTGATGATTTGGAGATTTGGAGATTTGGAGGTTTGGAATGTTGGAATATACAAAAATCAATCATTGGTTATTTCACATATCTTATTTAGAGGTACGGAGTAAATATCCTGCCAATTAGACGTTCGACGAACTGCGTCGTCGAAGATAGTCCTTCTAATGTAAGCATGCCGAGATATACAAAAGTATCGATGAAGCATGGGACTTCTCGAGCACGAGGAAAAAGGGTGCGAGGACTAGTCTTTAGAAAGCATTCCTTAAGAGCACATCTCAAAGAGAGAACATCAGTTCATTTCATTTTAAAGTAACAATTGTATTTTATTATTTAAAAAAACTTAAACCTGCTTCCCATATCCCATTATGGGGATTTGGGAGTTTAGAAATTTAAGAATTCGAAAACTTGAAACATAAGAATTTTACAATTTACAAAGGGGAACTAGAAATTTGAAAATTTCATGATTTACATGTTTCAGATTCAAATAATCCGAGAATCAGGAAATTGAGAAATTCACGAATTAAATTTATAAATTCGAAACTTTCAGATTTTACACTTCATAAATTTGCAAATTAAAAATTAAAGAACCCCATCATTTACAAATTTAGAAATTGTCTTTAAATTTTTGGATAACACTTAAACTTTGTAAATTTTGAAAACTCATTCACCAATGCCCAAATTTAAAAGTTACAAGGTTAGAAATTTTTACATCGTAAAAATTTACACATTTAACCTCCCAAAATCTGCATTCACATTACATTCACTTATACCCGCCTGAACACTAAGTAGTGGATGACTTTTAAATTCCTAACACATCTAATTATTAAGAAAATACCTATAATTTTCACGGTGAAACTATAGCTGGTGGTATCAGAAATTCTAGATCCTAAGTCACCGGTAATAAAAGTAACCTGCGTGTGAACGGTTAATCGAAAGTTGATGCAGGTTGAAAGGTGTTCGACTCGCCGAATGGAAATGACTGGTAGTGAGATTAACACTGGTGTAGTAGTGTTTAATTACTGCGAGGTATTGCACTGTACGAACAGGTATATATATGCGTCATTTCGTACAACGGGGCCATCAGAATTGGCCAGCGATAAAAATTCAAAACACCTCATTGTATTCAAATTTCACCGTGGTGTTGAACGTTCGATGCACGCGTGGAACACTTGTAAAACAAGCGTGTAGTTGAAAGAAGAGAGCCAGCACATGGTGGTCGCGTCATGGCGGATCCAGTTAAATAGCCAGCTCGTATTTCGCCGTATTTCCATTTTAGCTTCGTTCGCATAAAATCTCTTTCGTTACATTCCTTAAAATCGATTCTCGGTATTTCGTTCTGGTAACTTCTTGTACGGGTTAAAATTTAGGTTTTTAATACTTTGCACTTGAAATCATTTTTGTTGTTGCCTGGAAGCAATTAGAAAGTTTGATGAACTTTTATTGAAATTATTATTTTTCTGTTAGGTTGTCTGTATTACTACGTTTATAGGTTAGGTTAGGTATTATAGATTTTCGTATAAAATATTTATTTTAAATGCTGTATTAAATCAGATGGTGAGGGTGAGTCGTCTTTGGAGTGCAAAGGGGTAAAGTTAGGTTAAAAGGTTTTATAGAAGTCGGATGTACAGTTACTTTTACATTAAATACAGTACGATAAGTATATAAAGCATGAAACATAAAGTGATTTGTACGATTATTCAATAATTTATACAATATTTATTTATACAATATATTTTTTATCTAGAAACTCAGTATTTTGTTTCTCAAATTTCTTGTACGTACCAAGAGTCAGGTTTAAGGTTAGGTTAAAGAAGATTTATCGACATCCGATATGCAGTTAATTTTAGATTCAATACAAAACGACGATAAATATATATAGGATAAAACAGAAAGTAGTTTGTATAATTATTCTCCTATTTACACAATAAATTTTTTATTTAGAAATTTAGTATTTGGTTTCTTCAATTTTCTGTTACTTGCTGAGTTACTAAATGTAATGCTGAATTGTAAATTAAAAAATTTAATTACGTGCACAATTCAGAAATTTTAGAATTTAGAGATTTAGGGTTTGGATATTTTGAAGTATATATGTGAGTTTAACGATTTCGAAATTTAAATATTTAGGGATTTGACAATTTGGAAATTTAAATATTTGGGAATCCGGGGATTTAGAATTTTAAATGTTTGGAAATTTGAGAATTTTAAACAGTTAGAGGATGAAGAAGTTTGGATGTTGAAATCTCGAAAATATAGAAGAGTGAGGATTTGAAAATTGAAAAATCTAGGAATTTAAGATTTTAAATTTAGGTGTTTCAAATTTGAGAATTTAACAAATTTGGAATTTGGAATTTCACAAAATACAGAAAAGTGGGGATTTCGAAAATGGAAGGTTCTGAAATTTAGAAATTCAGAATTTAAAAGTATAAAAATTTATAAATCGGCGATTTAAAAATAATTTAAAAAGGAGATTTGAAAATTTGAATATATAAAAATTTGTTCTACAATCTTGTTTCCCCAATATGAAAATAGCAGTAATTAGTAATACGATTCCACAGTGCTACCTTGTTCTATTTTACAAATAACCAACGACCTATCAAATTATTTGTACAACTATAATAAATTTTTGTTACAAATGTTGTTATTAGACTTCAAATGTCCATGCATCTATAATAGTATATCGAACTCCGAAAATAAACATAAATCATATAAATCGCACACTATACATCTTCCAAATTACATGATTTGCTTATACTATGTAGACCTCGATATATCACAAATGCATAAACATCTGCAGTGTAGTGGTTGCACTCCATTCCTCATTATTCTAACATAAACAATGCATTGGTAGATGTTTTACCAACTACTTCCTCGACTGTTTACATAACTATAGTAAACGAATTTTTCCTACTAGCCTTATTCACTCTACCGTTTATCCGATCGATGTAAAGTACACTAAAGACACAGGAAAGTGTATTCCTAAGAATAGGTAAAATATTCTTACGCAGCGAACGCGGTATATTGCTTTCTGCCATTCTTTACTATAACTTTGATTTACAATTAGTCATAAAATATTTGCTTAGAGAACTTCATCTGAATATAGCAGTGAATGTATGACACAAAAATAGCACTGATCTACATTTACCGAATGATGTGCGTGGTCAGTGAAATGCGTTCCAATCCCACATGCTTTGGATTAAATTCAAATTGAACTCTAAAGATTGATATACATATGTGCGGTAGGACCCGAGAACGTGCGGATTTAGTGCCTACGGTTTCACTTATCCGCGGTTTAACGCGGTCTGAATAAATTGTATTCAAATATGTACTTTATGTTACAGTAATCCTGTTTATTGTAATTTGTTATTATAATGTGTTATGATTAAGTATATGTTATAGTAAGTCCTGCGAGTTTGATATGTTTTATAGTGAGTTTATATTTATGTATAGTTATTGGTTTTGTTAGCTGTATGTAGATAATTGTATGTTATAATTGATACTTAATACATATGCATATGATATATGTATATATCATATACATATGATAATTGATATTATAATTCACTTTATTATAACACTTTACAAACCTATTTACATTGAATTAACAAAGCTTTAATTCGAATGTAATTAAATCAACTATAATTTTTTGACGACTTTATACGAAAACTTATATCGAATGTAGATAATTAGATATGTAAAATAAATAAAATTTACATAATATGAAATTTAGTAATAGAATGTAAGTTTACGAATATTCAAATTTCAAAAAGTTCAAAATTACAAATTTATAGATTTTCAAGTTTCTGAATGTGTGACATTGAAATTGCTGAATTTAAAAACATGGTAATTTCCGAATATACGTATGAACACTCAAATTTTCACATGTAGAAATTCGAGAATGTGGGACTTGGAAATTAGGAAATATAAGGTTTTGGAAATCTAAAGAAATGTAACTTAAGACATTTTGAAATTTAGGAATTTTTGAATTCAGAAATTTAGAGATTCACAGATTTGAAAATTTAGAAAGTTAGGAATCTAGATGATGGAATATAGGAAGGAAATAATATTTAAAATAAAACTAAAACACAGTAACTTTTAAAAGAACTAAACGAATTCATTATTTAAGAAAAACGACTTGGAAGGACCTCTTTAAAATATGTTAATTAAACTTAATTTATGAACATCTAATTAACGCAATTTATTTTTATACGCGTGAAAAATTATAAACCGGAAAACAATAACGAAGAAATATATAGATTTTATTTTTTTTTATAACACACGAAAGTCTGATCAAAATCAAGCGGTATCTCACAGGTAATTGATCGACCCATGAATTCGATTATCGACTTTTCGATACATACATTTATTTTTGCTAATTTAATTGAAATGAAAATTCAACACTAGAAATCCAAAAATCTAGAAATTTAAAAACTTAGAAATTATCAAATTTTAGAACTTAAATGGAGTAAGTTAGAATTTTAGAAACGTAGAAACTTAGAAACTTGGAAACTTAAAAATTGAGAAATTCTAAAATTTAGAAATTCAGAAATTTAGGTATTTAAGAATTAAATAATGTAGAAATTAGTAAAGAAATTATTGAGAATTTGGAAAATTGAAACCGTGGGTATTTGAAAACTTGAAGTTTAGTATATTTTTATATTTCCAACTTCACATATAATATTGGATCAGAAATGCACTCGTATGTTGCCTCAATCTAAAAGCCATTAGTTAACTCCGCCCCCACACTAGTTATAATTCAAAGCAATTCTCGTATTCTACCCAACTGCACTAAAAAATGATACCCAACTATACAATTCTATACAATAAATAAAATGACGCAAACACGTACAATGTGAATTTGCATAAAACACATGAATACGTACTGCACACATGTTCATACATAAACTTTTCTGTAGGTCGCTACCTGCAAAAACCTCATCCCCTGTTTTTTAATCTCTATAAATTATCAAAGATCCCGAAAACGTGTCAGTTCGACGTTTCCCGTGAGTCTCCGTCCACGCAATCCGCGTTAACGAGGGACCTCCGATTCTTCCTGCAACCGTTCAAGGTTTCCATTAGCCCTGACCTTCGATTAGCTTCCAGCAGTCGCTCGGTGTAGTCATCTAAGGGTCTAGAAATCGAATCGTTCGAGAACAAGAGGATCGTTGTTGAGTGCTCCTAGCTGCGTGAAATCCTCCCCATCGGTTTGTAGTGTCCCTGAACGAGCAGTGTGCGATTTTTGTGGGGTTCAAGGAGACCCAACAATTCTACGCGTCCTCGTCACGGACACAGCAAGAAAGAAAGAAAGAACGCGGTGAAGGGTTCTGGCGATAGCAAACACCAAAGGAGGTGGACGAGGTTTAGGCTTGGTCGCAGCTTACAGTAGGAGGGCCGTGTGGGCGCGTGGGTTTCGGTTCGACCCCGAAAGTGAGACAGCACGGAAGTGGAACGAAGGAGGAGAGCGTTGAAGGAGAACGAAGAGAGACTATTCGCGAGAGAGAGAGAGAAAACGAGAGGGTTGGACGGGTTGGGTTCGCCGGCTCACCGTTATTGATTTTTCCCGCCAGACTCGCGGCCTCTTCGTTCCACTTTCGATCCTTCGCAGCTTTCTCCGTCCCTCTTTCGTTCTCCTGCTTCGTCTTTCTTGTTTCTACCCTTCCGACTTTCTCCTTCTTTCGCTCATACCCGGAAACACTTTCGATCTCTGTCCTTCTCGTTTCGCATGCACTCGTTTCCCCTTCTTTTCCCTCTTCTTCGACCCTCCGTTTCCGCATTCGCCACCTTCGTCTCTCCGTTGCGTAGCCTGCTCGCACGTGCGTGATCGCGGGCTAAATTCGGGGCAAACACACGGCCACGCACCCGGAGAGGTATGCGCGTGCGTTCGCGCGTGTAAACGTTCTTCTGCATCCACTTCTGTACAGGGAGCTGGCTGACGAGAGGCTGACAACGCTGATTTTCGCACTCCAGCGATCCTGCAACCAGTCTCGTGTGTACGAGCTTGTGGGTCTCGTTTCCGTTTAATCGGCAATAACTACTGGGAAAAGCAACGATTATTTCAATCGTTTCTGGATCGTTCGTTCTGCATCGATTCGATCGTACATTCCGAAGTATTCGGGGGTTGCAGGCCGCGCATGCAGGAATGGGGTTGCTTGAGTAACGGCGGCAAACGAAACGATAGTTCGGAATGTCTTTTCTCGATGTGAATTTTATTCTTTGATTCTTGTTTGATCAGTATTCCCCGAACGGCCTTTCCCCCTTGGACGTTCCGTTATTTCGTAATGGTATCTTCACGGAGTAATTACGTCGACGATGTCTTACAATCGGGCCGATTCTTTCCGCGGAAAGTTTTATCACTATGTCGAGGATAATGCGCCGCATTTTCGCCGGAATATGGCGGGGATACCGTCGGTAAGTGAAACGGTCGCATTATGCAAAAATAGGTTTTACTGCTACCACGCGGCAGATTTATCGCGTTGCTTGTTACGCGTTACGAAATTAAACGGATAAGCTATTTGGAGGAGCTTGTTACGAGTCGCGTAATTATGAGAATGGGATCGGCTTAGTGCTTCACTGATCGCCATGGATTGCGCTGTAAACGTGGAATAATCTCTATCTTCTCGATTTAGGTCGCAATTCTTTTAATTTTTATTGCGTTTAAATTAGATCACGAAATCGTAAGGTAACTAATAAGTTGTCTCTGTTTTGTTCACCACTATGGTGTATACGTGTGGCGTCGAGTATGTACTGTGAGCAGCTTTTAAAAGAACTTTATTAAAGTTACAAACTTTGACTTTTATCGGTATTAATTAAATATATCAGAACCATTTCGCTTCCATTCATTAACCAACGTTTAACTTTTTATCATCGTGTAACTCTATCTTGAAACCACTCGAACTCTCTCGTAGTAACTTCATACTGTAGATTCATTCTTCGATAGGTTCATTCATTAAGTTCATATTTAATAATATTTATTCATCAAATCATTCATATATGTTTCAAGATTCATTCATAAACTTATACTAATACTTATATGTACGTACTTGTACGTACTTATGCGTGCATATAATGTATATACGTACTTTCACATAGTTATACTTATATGTACTTACACGTACATCTAATCATTCATCTATATTCATACTACATATGTATATATTTTACTCCATATGTGTAACACAATTTCAAATTAAAGATTCAGCACTATAACGTACACGAAAGAGTCAGAAATCGATAGATATTTCACAATATAGTCTCCTCGTTAAAGAAATATAAACATAAATCAGCTGTTCTATATTTAATTCGACTATAACATTTTATTTTGATATTTTGAATAAAGACTTGATGTTTAATTTCTGAAAAACTTGATATTCGAAAGTCTTTTAAATATTTGATGTTAGATTCTCTCATCAGTATTCTGTTATTACCACTTCATCATGCAGTGTCATGTGTTTGTGGCTACGATCGCAAAATATATACGGATCGATATAAAAAATAATGCAGTACCTACATCATTCATGTTCAAAGTATTTTCCTGAATTATTCATGCTACATACTTGTTATTTTTGAACTATGAAAATTTCAGCGAGAAAATGTTAGCTCAGTCTCCTGATCCTTAATGTATATGTGACTGTTGTCTGATCCTTATTCATCATTTTGTATTTGTATCTAGGGCAAGTACTGTCATAATAAAATAAATTCTGATTGTCATGATTTAAGTAAATTCTGTGATTGTTATCATTTAACAAAATTCTGTGACTATCATTTAAATAAGCTCTATAATTGCCTCTGTAATTCAAATAAACTCTATGACTGTCTTTATATTTTAAATAAAGTCTATAAATGTCTTACTTTAAATAAACTACGACATTCGTGAATTATCCTTGTATTGACATATTATGTGCTATGATACTGGTAAAGATAGAGTTGATTTTAAGTAACAATTAATGTTGTCGGCACGGTTTACTCTATTTTTGTGTGATCTCTTTGCAAGTTCATTCAATACTTCTTTCCTTTTTTCGTGAAAAAAAAACATATTCTTTTTCACTTTTGTTTTACACATTTTTCTAACATAGTATAAATAGTAGAGTAAAGAAAGTTTCGGGAAATTGGCGGGAAATACAAATATATTTTTAACATATGTGAGTCGTCTTACTCAAAAAATCATATCGCTTGAAATTACCGTAAATAAAATTTCTTCGAATATAATATACATACAAACAGTAATCATTGTCTGAAAATGTAACCATCGCTTATTTTCAATCTTACAAATTTCATATAAAATGTCGCTGAGCTTTGTAAATGATACGTTGCTCATCCGTTATCGCCACACGCGTTACCGCAACGCGATTAATAATTCCATCCTCGAGCCAAAGGTGCTGACACGGACAGATCACGATTTCTTGAATGAATGAGACTCTTGATGGATCACGAGCTCGATCGGAAGTGACATTGAACGGTGGCGAGTTTGTCGTAACACGCGTTCAACACTTTTAAACGCTTGTACAACCTTGTAGCAGTGTCTCGGTGGCTATCCACTGGCGTTATGAAGAGTTCATCTGATATGATAAACCGTTTATCATGTTGGGCCTAATCTTATCGAGACTGTTTATGTTTATCGGCTTTGTTAATGAAGCAGAATTCCACGTTATTTCGTTATCTTGGATAGCGCGAGCGACAGATCGTTGCATCTGCTTGTTGCAACGGCATTCCTTTTCGTCTGTATAAAGCCAGAATCCTTTTCGTGCATACACTTGGTATTAGTGCACTTGTCGACAATTTCCATCGTGAAAACGACGCTTTACACATAAACTGCAACCTTTTTTGCGAATAAAATAGCGTATGAAAGCTTTAAGAGCTGCTGCGTGCATTGTGAGACTTAAATTGAAGTAGGTGTTTGGGTACGTTTTAATAGGAATATGATTGAGGTTTAGTCTGATAAAAGATTGATTTGGATTTTATTGAAAGAATAACGTAAATTGCAAATTGCAAATGTAAATGCAAATAAAAATGTTTTTGATGAATCACGATTTACGTGGCAGCGAGATGTTAAGCTTTGCTGAAATTATATTTTTTATATATTTTATATAAGAAATGGAGGAGTAGAATATAAGGCTGTATGAATGTATCTTCATTTAAGTACGTAAAAATTACTGTATTATTGTATGTATTATACGTATCGTACGTATTACATAATGATTACTAATGATATATATGTGGTGGCCCATTTGAGGTAAACTTTATTGTTATTAAAGATAGAAACAGATATCTGATGGAAGATTATTTGTTTGCAGTTTTCATCGTAACTGATTGTATATCCTAAAATTACATAAACTTCCAATAGTTTTCTTTTTTTTTTAACTGTAATGAAAATAATTAAGATGATCGATTCAAACAAGATATTCCGTATAAAATTGCAAAATTTATTGTGTTATTGTATAAAAGAATAATAAAATTAATGAAACACCTGTTCAGTACTGAGAGTTAACTGATAATAATTATTAAACTTCATCAGTTTTATCGATTAGGTTAGTGAAGTTTTCAAAAATCAAAGAGGTAATTAATTTAAAAAATCGCTAATTAATTTAACTACTTTAATCCGTAATTATTTACTGTTCTGCAAGAGTACAGTTATTATTTAATAAAGCGGTGACTCTTCATTAATTATCCAGTGATTTTCACTTATGTAGGTACAGATAATAAGATATAAAAATGATTGTGAGTAATTCTTGAACATCTACCTGTGCAGATGTAGTCCACATTTAGATCTCAAACCTGTGGTCATTGTGTGAACTTTATTGTATTCTGTTGCGAAACAACGCATTAAAAATGTTGTAAGAGACTCTTCTTCTTACAAGATGGGAGCTTCTATTTCTGGAACGAAAGAACACGATGCACAACAACATAATACTAGCAAAGAAGGGTTGCGAATACTCCGACCCCAATTTGAATGAAACTTTGTAAGTTTGTGGAATAATAAAAATAATACGTGTATAGTTTTTGTTTTGTTGCAAATTTAAAAGATAAAAGTGACCTCTAAAATTTAACTCGGAAACGGTTATAGGCAAGAAGAAATATTTTAATTATATTAGGAACTCAAGAAAGTTCTTATCATTTTTAGATTTTCTGACAAACTGTGCATGTGTATATCCCAGAAAAAAAAACGTCAAAAAATGAAGTAGTAGTTTATAAAATATTAAACAGTTCAGTAAATTTTAAAGTAACGTTTAATATATTTTGAGGAACAAAAATTATTTCTGTTGATTAAAATCACAAAACTTGGTTATTTCATGAATATAAATGAATTTTAATATATTGAAGTTGATTATATGCATATGTATAACATTTCTTTCACAACGAACATAAAAATTGTGTATTTTCTTGTAAACTATAAGTTGTAATTTTATTTGCAAGTTATCAGTTTACAAATGGTACCCGAATTCAGGAATTAATTATTTTAATAAATTAATGACACTTCTTAAAAAATAAATATAATAATAACAATAATGATGTTAACTATTAAAGTAGTTTAAACGTATAAATACCTTAATATCTTTTTTATCGAGAGTAAAAAATGTATTACTGTAACAAAAATATGAGGTCCTTTAAAACAAAAGGATGCAACTGCACCGCTGCAGCCATGCACAAAAATGCATAAATCTGATTCCAGTATATGCACCACTCGACACTATTTAATTCTGTCCTATGACATTTTTCCACTTTTAACCGTTTTAAAAATACAGCAGCTTGTCCTAGTTGCGTGGGACGTTCTGTTATTTAATCACTTTTTATTTATCATGTGCAGATGTCACGGCGTTGCCATTTTGTTTAAATAAGTAGTATCATTACTTTAGACGAAATTTGACATGAAGTATTCCTACCGCAAAAAAAAAATGAACACTAGTGGAAAAAGGTGTCATGTAACTTTTTAAAAAAAATGACTTTATGGTATAATATTATTCATAATCTGGCATCACATCTTTCTGAAATGTTTAGTTTGTTTCATTGTTATACTATGTTGGAATTTTTAGAAGGTAGATATTCACATATTTGTCAAATTTGTAATAACATTTGATCGAGTTTTCATTATAAAATGAAAAACATATTGCTGTTATCATTACTATTAATACATAAAAGTATCACTTTATAGTTATGTATTAATTACAGATTAAATACATGTAAATGCTTTAGTTACAAATTTTTCAATGAACTTTTGAACCTTTATACACACAAACCAATAAATGATATTTCCAGGATTTTTTATTATCATTTGTATTTCAGTATTTTTATCATAAGTCAACAATCCGAACGAACGATATATTTATTTTTTAACAATCCTAACGAATGGTATTTTTATTTTTAACAATCCTAATCTGACGATGTTCAGCTCTTTCTACCGTATACACATATTCACATATTTAACGAAATAATTTATCAGATCAAAATGTTCCTCATGAAATGAATATAACCAAATATAAATTCGTGCGTCACCCAAATACGGCTGACATGGCAATCAACCTGTAAAATTATCATGTACCTATTCATATCAGACATGTATCTGCAACATGAAACGTTCATTCACCCTTAGTAAACCACCTTCAGAACATTCTGTTAGCACGATTTAAAATAGTAAGGCTAATAGAGACTTTTACCAATTTTATGCTTATACGTTGTTAACACTACTACTATAACCAATAGTAATAATTAGTTTCAGGCTTCACATTTGATATTACATTTTATTGTCTATCAGTCTTGTCATGAAAAGTCATATTTTGCTGAGATGAGAAATGATTATTATATATGTTAGTTGATGCTCCAATATTTATTTAAAATAAGTATTTATTCACCACTATTTTTTTATCGCTATTTATTTAAAATAAATACTTTTTGTATTTATTTTTCCATTTACTTTTTTCACTTTTTGAATAAATAGTCTCAATATTTACTTTTCCATTTTATTTTTAATTTAAAACTGTGCATTTAACGCCGGCAGTTTTTGTGTTAACTCGTTGACCGCCTTAGTGAAGATTGACATTTATGGTCAGACACACTAATCCAAATTATTAAGAACAAGGATACTTAATCTTTCCAATTTCATCTTTTAATCTGTCAGTGTATATCATTGTTAACACTAAGAGTCTTCAAATGTTCCTTTCGTTTGCTTTTTCAGTGAGTAACTAACACTTTACTTTCAAAAGTATGTTTACTATTGCAACTCTAAAACTTTCCAACTGAAAAGTATGTTGAATTCTTTCAAAGTTTCTTTATTATCAGTTATTCCCATTATTTCACTACATTTATACATTACACGTATAACACCACAGATTCAATTAAAAAATACTTATTTCAAATCGTTGCATTAAACTGAAGAGTATGTCACATTCCAAGTGTAAAAGTTACTCTAATTTTTACGCTGCAAATTAAACTTGTTAACTTATTAAACTACTTATCTAGCATCAAATTTATAAAATGAGTTCTCACTACTTGAACACCATTTTCATCAATTTTCATATCAAACGAATAGTTTAAGTCTCTTTCGATTCTGCCGTGCACGATTAGAAACGTGGACGTTGAGTTTATAAAGCTCGAGGACTAAATGCTCGTTTTCCCATAACACAGAAGTTCGATTTGAATGGCGAACGGTAATATCGATGTCAATGAGAGAATGTCGAAAGAGTGTATAAGAGAGGATACGCAATTTTTATTGGCGTCGATACCACGTGAAACTGCGACCGGCGTAATTTCGACGCCGGATGATGAGGTTCACGGAACGGGCATAGGGGCTGCTCGTTGGAAAATATGCCGATATTCTGACGTGTCGATTTACTCTAAAGATTAGGTGGCTCGTACACGTAGACGCTGACACGGAATATTCAGATATGCAGCTGAAAGGGTCAGGTTTTACGTGCCGTTCAGGAATATTGACTTCCGTGACGGTGGAACGAGTATTTTCGAAAGAGGGCTGCCTCCCGAAAGGCCGGCCTTTGAACATTGAAAAATATTATCCCCAAGATTTTTGTCGCTCCCAGTAATTATTGTGATTCCGCGACTCCGATATTACCGCGGATAAAACGAATGTCACGATCAAATTTATTATCGCGTAAGTACAATTCATAGTAGATCGAAAATCTACGGATCTCGTGCTCGGTCGTGTACTGTGTCCTTCACACTTTATGTCACTTCAGAATAGCGTTTCTCTTGAATTTCACGTATCTTCATTGTTATTGTCATCAGAATGATCTATTAATCAGTCTGTAACATAGTACGATTCATAGAGATAAGATTGCGTGATTTGCATAGAACAACTCACAAAAAACAACAACAGAAAATTCTTTCCAAGTGACGTCAAGTGTAGAAGTTGCGAACAGTCGGAGAAGTCTGGTTTTCCTAGGTAAAATATGGTAATTAATTCTTTGACGGTGGTGCACTTTCGCATGGAATCATCGATATACTGAAATGTTTGCGATTGTTAAATATTGAAGTACTTGTCGGTGTTTAGTTATCTGCAGTTGATAAATTAGAAGTGATAGATTGTATTGAGGGTTTAGAATCAGACAACATTAACTTCAAAAATTCCCTTTTTGTGTTAATGACAGATTTACTCAAGATTTTTGACTACAAAAATGTTATGATGAAAAATTGGTTTAAAAGTTTTTGGAGATAACGTTCTGATTTTGTGAAATTTATTGAGAGTCAAAGAACGCTAACTCTCTATCCTGTAAAATTATTTATAGTTGTTTATTTGAAGTTAACGTTGTCTGACACTAAACCGTTGGTACGTAGATTAGTTTAGCAACGTATTATAGCAAGAAAAATTTAGAGGGGGTATACATGCGGCTTTCGCTGTCAAAGGGTTACGATTGAAGTCTTCCATTGGTTTTAGAAGTTTTGAAAATTTAGAGGTGGGTTACGAATTTGGGAATCTACAGGTATGATGGTAGATTCATAGATATGACCTACAGATATGATAATATAGATTTAAGGTGCCTGAAAAGGCTATATAGCAATTGGATTTATGAATTTGGGAATGTAGGAATTTTTGAAATTACAAATTTGGGGTTAAAGGTATTTTGGGACTTTGAGATTTAGGAATCTAAGGATGTAGGAATTTATGAATTTAGGAGTCTAGGTATTTGGAAATTCAGGAATTTAAGAATCTATGGATATAATGATGGAGATATTTTAGAAACTGATATTTAGATATTAATTATTAACTTTGATATTTAGAAACTTAGGAATTTAGAGATTTCGAAATCTACCGATTTGGAGGGCTAGGAATTGAGGATGGAGATATTTCGGAATTTTAATATTTAGAAATGTAAGAATTTCAGAATGTTGAAAATTCAGAAGTACAGAAATTAAGATGACTTGGAGAATTAGAAGTTTGCGAATATGAAAATTCCTGAATTCAGAAAATTTGAAACTGTAAGAATTGAGAAATTTTAAAATTTATTAATGTTAGGATTTGAAAATTTGGTCATATCAAACATTGGAGTAATTTGCAATCTGGAGATTTATAAATTTAGAGATTTGAAAACTTAAAAACTAGAAAACTTGACAACTTGACAACTTGGAAATTTAGAAATTTATGAATATTTCACATGGTTTCTAATACACGATCGTGATTGAATGTTGAAAATTCGTTCCAATACGACACTTCTATTACGCCGTTTGCGTTCTTGTCTCGAAATAGCGTGTCCACGTGATTCTTATGAAGACCTTAAATCGATATTGTATATTGTCAATATGTTAGGATCCTCAACATTTTAGTATCGACAGTATTATATCGACAATGTCTCAGTAGTGTCAATAAATACTATGAAAAATTGGCAATATATTGATCGCATGAAATTCCCATAAAGTAACATAAAGATACATATAGAAGGACTATACTGTAGTATCTTTTTACTACTTCTGTTTTTTATTAAAACAAATACATTATACAATTTTTAATATAAACTATGCCCAATCATAAATTTATTAATATTAAAAATTTGGTAACATAAATATAAATTATAAATATAGATGCAAGTATACAAATAGATACAAGTCTGGGTACAGATATAAGTATAAATACAAGTATAAATATAAATATAAATATAAATATAAATATAAATATAAATATAAATATAAATATAAATACAAATATGTACATACCAAATATAAATATTTAATTTCATGAATATTTTTTTAATAAAAATGCAAATATCGATACTAATTAAAGCAACAAAGAAGCACATTGTACATATGTCCATTGTTCAGTATTCAAAAACTAAACATTTCATTGCACCTTATTTATACACTAAAGCTTTATTCCGAAGAAGAAAAGCGTAACACAAGGTTACGTAACATTTCGCGTGAATATTTCAGCGGCGTATTAAGTTTGCACAATGGTAATAAAAATTCCGTCCTCGCGTTACCTCTATATTTACTCTTTACTCTAAGGCGTCACGCTGCGGCATAGAACGAAGCGGAGAAAAAAGAGGAGGTGAAGAAACAGTACGAAAAAAAAGAAGTGTCACCAGGTTCTGTGGAAACGAGCCATTGTGAATGTACCAAGTTCAAGCCGCATGCAGGAATCCGAGGCCGGTTCTCGTTAATTGCTCGAACGTCTCGATCGAGCCGCGTTTCTTTTTCATTCTCGAGCCCTTGCTTCGCCCGTGTTTTTCTCGCGTGTTCTGCCCGACTTCCCGGCCATTACGCAACACGGAAAAGTATCGGGAATCTCACGGGAAAGAGAAATTGCAAGTGCGATATACGCGGACCCGAAGGAAACTCGACGAAGCTGGAGATTGGAGTAGATGCGGAACAACTCCAAACTATATTTCCGTGATCTAGTTGATTGGATTGCGAGTACGTCGAACAATACGCCCGGAAAAACTAACAAGTCTACTATACTATTTTTCTTTCTCTTCCAAAAGTTATGCGATATCGAGTTTTCGAAAAGTTACCCCAACAGAATCTGCGATTTCTTTTAATCGTGTAACATTGCCCTTGCCGGTATGGCTTGTTACCGCCACGTTGTACGCGCTGACGTGATGGGTGAGCTCGTAAAATTTTGCGGAAGGTGAGGAACGAGAGGTGTGTTCGCTAAAATATTTTAAGAGAGGTTAGGATTTTAGGTTTTGTGTGGGACTATACATGTTTGGTGAAGTGTAATCGGTGCGACGGGCCGTCCGGGATTGTCTAAATGTGAGTTTTATTGAAATAAATTAACCGGGCTGAGGAACACAGACGAGTAAAATGATTGATGAATTGAAAGTATTTAAAAAGTATTAAAACTTATCCAATATTTAAATATCTTATTTTTCAAATTTCCAATTTATTAAATTATCAACTTCACAAATTTTTAAGTCACCAATTTTTCATATGTCTAATTTTGTGTATTATCGTGTGTTCAAATACGTGGAAGTTTAAAATTTTCAAATTTCC
Source organism: Megachile lagopoda (assembly GCA_036983795.1). NCBI lineage: Eukaryota > Metazoa > Arthropoda > Insecta > Hymenoptera > Megachilidae > Megachile > Megachile lagopoda. The sequence goes on from CM072786.1 coordinate 1,322,564, forward strand.
AAACTCCCAAATTTATGTATATTTCGACTTTTTAGTTCTTAAATTTCTAATTTTCTCGAGACACAGATTTCTGAAACACTATGTTCTCAAAATGACACATTTTCAAATATTATAATTTCCAATTTTCTGACTATCAAATTTTCTATATTTCTAAATTTTTTAATTTCTTTATTTCTTAAATTTCTAATTTTCTAAATGTCAATATTCCAAAAACAGTAAGTACTCAAATTCTCTAATTTTCAAATAAAAAAATTTTAGATTCGCAAATACCTTCAATCAGAGTTACATTTTGATTTGCATATTCCACTAATATACATACATTAACTATAATATTCAGTTTGTTTTTTTTAATATGTCTAGTATAATGCATCCACATACGCTATACTTCAGTGTGACATTTCTCACTGTCACATATCCACATCACCATAAATCGGAACTGTGAAAAATTTAAATTAATTAAATTAAAATATAGTATACTTGAGTAGATTATAAAAGTAGTATTAAAAAAATGGTTTAATTACTAAACGTATATAATTACTATCATCATTATATTCATACAATTAGTATTGTGCAATGGTGTGAATATAGAAATATTGTATTTATTTTATAATATAGCAAAGAAACATGTATAGTTCCTTATAGTAATGATTACTTTGCACAGATTAATTAACACTGTATATGTAACACTGGTATTACATACAATTAACACTACTTATATTACCACTTTATGTATATTCATAACACTTTTACTTTATTAATATTCATAGCTTTTTTACCGCATGCTCTTTCAATACTCCTATGCAACGAACAAAAAAGACTACGATTAACTGCACGTGCTCTTACACAGTATAATCACACCAAGAATGCTGGTTTGAACATAAATTTTTTTAGATATTTCTCATTGTGTAATATTCCTTTAGTTACCAAAGATATTCGAAAAACTTTCCATCACGTCTTTCGTGTTTTTTTAACTTTTGAAGGTTAAGTCGGTAAGAGGCTGTCCTCCTTTTATTTAGTTATTAACCTTTAGTCATGTTTATATATTAATATATATTTCGACATAAATAATTATACATAGATATAACATATATGTTACCAAAAATAATTATACAAAACTGTGGCATACATTTTAAAATAAATAATTGTACAAAAATATGATACACGTTTTAAAATAAATAATCGTACATAAATATAAAATATACTGTAACATAAATAATTATACACAAATATAACATATACATATTTTAACTCAGTTCGAAAAGCTGAAGCTCTTTTCGCGTCAAATAATTGAAATATTTTTTCCATCTTTTTACATTAAATAACAAAATTCCGTGAAACTTGGGTTTTTCTTCTCTTTAAAATCGTGTGTCTAAAAGAGTCGAGTGATGCCAGAGGTGCTCCCCCCTGCAGATACGTCACTGGTTACAGCATTCATGAATCTATTGTACGTCTAAAGTCGCGACGTGCTAGATTCTTTTCTCTTCATCATTTTTTAACGTTCCCCACGAACGATCCGCGATGCATACTGAACGACATCGAATTGAAACGGTGCATAGAACACGTGCCGGTATGAATACAAAGGAAAAATACACGAAGAAGATGTCCGTGTACCGATCCGTGATTCATAAAAATGCATTCTGCCCGAAGTAACCTGTTGTAGGACGATTCAGTACCGTCGATCTACTCGAAACCTGCTCTTTGTCGCGTTTACGTATGCATATTGACGATAACAACGCACGACTTAGAATTCTTGCGGTGTATTGTTCCTTTATTGTATAACGTTGGATACACTGTTTCTGATGAAACGCATTTACATGCTGCAGTATTACAACAACAAACGTCTGAAGACGCTATCGATTAGCTTTGGAAATTTCATGGCCTCACTTGTTGTCTCTGAAATTGTTTCTGAGAATCACTTCCCACTTTTCATGATGGATTTGTGACATCAATGGAACCTGAATAGGATATTCATAATAGTTCATTAGGGAGAATTTATGGGGAGTTTTGAGAATTTCTGAGATGTTAGAGTATTTTTGAATATATCGATTTTAAACATTATTTAAGTAATATTATTTTAATATTTTATTTAAATATTTTGAATTATGTAATTACAAATAATATTGTTTCAGTCAATAATTCATTGACTTCAGTCGATAATTGAAAATGACAATAATGTTGCGTGTTTCAAAATGAATACAAATTTTATGTTGCCTTGAAGATTGATTTTGCATTGAAAAATAGTTAAAAATTCGAGTTTATCTTTACAAACAAAGGAACAGTATATTTTTGTGGTTTCTACCATTTGTTTATTAAAGTCAAAACGTGATAAGTGTAGAATCAGTTTTTCTATATATATATAAGATTAGATTTTCGAAATTGAATATTTAGAGATTTTTAAATATGGTAATATGAATATATAAAAATACCAAATTTCTAAATATTCGAATTTAGAAATTTGAAAATTATTACTCTTAATAATACAGAAGTATACAATTTTCAAATTTAAAGGTTTAGAAATAGAGAAATATAGAAATGCAAAAATACAAAGATATAGAAATATATTAATCCTAAATTTTCAAGTTAAAACAACTGAAAATTTCTAAAATTTTAAATTTGAAACCACGTACGTTCTTAGTGTTTTAAGCGAAAGATTGCTGTTATAAATGAAGTACACAGGTGATATGTCACGATTCTCATAAATTGCAAATGTGTATATTAATTGCTTCGATTTTTTTCACTGTTTTATAACACGTTCTTCATACGAGCAAATATCGTACAAAAAACTTACATAGTTAAGTCACAAATCTTTGAAAAGTTCTATCATTTTGTATTTAAAAAAACATGCGCAAATAGTGATAAAAATGGGGATTTATTTGTGAAGGACATAACGAGCGCTTTTATGTTTAATAGTTTACGAAGCATAATTATTTCATTGGGATCCCTGAATGGAAATTGGAATGAATGCTAGTGAAATATTCACACGTAATTCATCGTAGCATTAACAAGTGGCTGCATTCGTGATTTTCTGCAAAATTTATCTCGCTTTTACCGTTGGATCTGTATCGAGGTGATCAGAAGCGTTTTCAAAGTATTGAGTCGAGAAGCTGAGTACCGTTCGCGTTGGATAGACTCAAAGGAAGCTTTGATACGAATTTCCTAAAGAACCATCAGCACACATGAAAAAAGAGAGAAATGTATCTACCATGTATCTTGAGGAAAACTAAATAATCTTATTTCACTATTTAATTCGATGTTCCATGTGAATATTGTTTCTGTATAATTTTCCTCATTTTATGTTCATTAATTGGTGCTGACACTTTAGTAGATTATAATTCACGAATTAGTTTTAAATTATCATATTTTTATTCTGTACACGACATTATTCCCAAATTTCCAAATTTTCAAGTTTGTAAACTATCAAATTTCTGAATTTGTAAACTTTCAAATTTCCATATTTTCACACTTACAAAATTTATAAATTTATAAATTATGAATATGCAACATTTACAAAGGTATAAATTTTTAGATTTATAAATATTCTAGTTTCTACATTTCTAAATTTTCAAGCTTTCAAATTGACATATTTGCACATTCCTAAATTTCTAAATGTACAAGTTTCTATATTTTTAATTTGCAATTTTCTGAATTTCGAAATATTTAAGTTCTTACCTTTCAGCACTTGAAAGTTTGTAAACTCCTACATTTAATACAAATTAAGCGTATAATTTTGAAACTTCGAAAATTCACAAATGTAAAAATTTCTGAATTCAAAAATATTCGAATTCACGAATTCCCAAATCCAGAAACCTGTAAATTTACAAATTCGAAGTGATGAATATTCAAGACTGTATCGCCTAAACTAGCGTCCCTGTGCAATTGCCCTATTTTCCATCTCTAAGAACTATACCGTTTACAACATTCACTCCTGTTGTTTAATTCTACAAACAACAGTGGTATTCCCGGTAAATCGTTCTTACACCTGCAGAAATTTTCCCGTTAACCCGTTTCACCTTCGTTCGTGATCCTTTCTCTGCCTTTCCCCGTCCATTATTTCAATTTCACCGTAAAACTTTCTCGCGGCATAGTTTCCCGGCAAGTCAAAAAGAGAAAAGGAAAAAATTGCGCGCGAAGAGAGCGGGAAAAAAGGGGTAGCTGGCAGAGTAAACGTCGAGGAACGCAGCCTCTCGTCGAGATGAAGAGATCGATATGCGACCGGGATTTAAAATGGAATTAGAGCAATTCGTTCCTCGTTTCCTGCCACATTTCCAGCCTGTTTATTTCCCGGAGTCTTTACTTTGCGTAATAAACAGTCCTCGTTCACGGATATCGGCCATTCGTACTGACTGGCCTCATTCTCCCCCCGTCGGTTCTTCCTCTTTCTCTCTGTTTTCCTACGCTCTTTTCTCCGCGTTCTTTTTCATCGCAAAATCTCCGACCCGTTTTTCAATCCGGAACATGGCGCGTTAATGCGTGAACACGTCTCCCACGTATTAAGGCCGCGCGTACGCCTCTTTACAATCTTTTCCCGTTCCTGGGGCCCTGTATTTAAAACACTTTGCCGGCTCGCAATCCACTCCTGAACGTCTATTCAAATAGCAACGAACGAGTCTCGAGATGAATGCGTTTCCATGCGATCCCTCCGCTAGCTTTTCGTTAATCGTCATTCGCGCAATACGTGTATTATTCATTAGGCTATTTGTAGCGAGCGCATTCGTTAATTCGCTGTCGAAATTGACGGCTAGACAATTAGACAATTACTCGTTGCTTTACTCCTCTACTGCGTTATTGCCATAAATTGCATGGTGACACGTACTTCTATGCTTTGTATTTGTATACAAACTGTATGCAATACAATACGGTTTGCATTTATTTATAACCGTTTACATGTGTGACAATTCACAGCAATTACATATGTGTGACCGTGCATATATGTCACTATTTAAAGTGGTTATAATGTGACCATCCACTTATGAGTCCATTAGAACGGTCACATGTATGTGGCAGCTCACATATGTGATTATTCTCTGTGGTGTGACTGTATATGTAACTATTCACAGGAGTCACATATATGAACAGTCCACGTATGTGACCACTTATATATCTAAGAATCCATATATGTGACTACCTAATGGCACCATATATGTGCCTACACACGAATATGATTATTCAAAGAAGTCACATGTATGCAACAGTCCACGTATATATCTATACATAGCGATCACATATATTTAAGAGTTCACGTACATGACTACTTACTGCTGCCATATATGTGCCTATACACGCATGTGATTATTCATAGGAGTCACATGCACGTCACACTCTGTAAATGTGATTATTCATAGCAGTTACATGTCTTTCAGTGTCCACATATGTGACCAGTTACGGCGGTCGCATATGTGATCGCTCATATTCCAGCATTAAATATGTGTGACGCATGAAAGCTACTTCAGTTGTTTGTTTAGTACATTTTGCGAAATTTAGTACACATATATAAAAATAAACGTGGCATTAAAATTGTGAAATTTCGACACTTGGGGCGTGGAAAGCGCTTTCCTTAAACGGTGACAGCGAACGTGTTAATATTTCGTCGAAAAGTTGCCTTGCACCGCATAAAGCAATCATAAAAAAACGGAGCCCTTAGCGCCGCTCTGTTTCGTCAAGAATAACCCTTGAAAATCTGGCCGCATAACTGTATGACCGCAAGAGAATGAACGCGACGGTAATGGCACGGTAAAGTTTTGAATTCTGACGTTACGGGGAACGAAAACGGAGTATAAGGAGTCGCTTCGACGTTTGCCAAAGGATTCGCCCGGGGACGCAATATTCCGCGGGATATGGGCCGTGAAAAATATGAGAGCACGGAAAAAGCAACGACAGATACGACGTACGAGAAAAGAGGGGAAAAACAGCGGAGTGAGAATAAGATAAACAAAGGGAAGGAAGAAAGGGTCGCGGAAGTGACGTTTGATTTGAAGAGATGAGTTGTAAAACGCTTGTAGCTCCTTTCGAAATTCCACGCGGTCGTTTTCGACAAATCGCACAATAACGATACGAAATCTCTTCTCGATGTTGTACATAGTGTTAGAGATGTGACGGTTCACAGTCCATATCTTTTCGATGCCTTATTGATATTTTATGATACATCGATAGTATTGTGATATCGTTAGTATGAATATTTTATCGCTTTCTTCGCATTGGAGATGTTAGTTGGATTGTAACAGTTTATTGTTATGCATTTTTATATTCTTTAATTTTTAGACTTCTAAGTTTCGCATTTTATAGACTCCGAAATTTTGGTACTTTTAAACTGTTAAATTCTGAGATCCGATGTTTCGAAATTTAAGAATTGGGAAGTTTGGTAATTAGGGAATTTGGAAAATATGGGGTACTTTGGAAATTTGGAAAATCTAGAAATATAGAAATTTAGAAATTCAGGAATGGAAGGATTTAAGGTTTCAGGATGTTAGAAATTAGGAAATTTATAAATCTAGAAATCTAAAAACTGAGAATTTAAAACGTTAAAAATTGGAAAATTTAGGAATTTAGAAATTGAAAAATTTGAGGATTTTTAATGCTAAAAATTTGGAATTTTGCAAATTCTTCGATATAAACATTTAGGAACTTGGAAATTTGAGCGTTTGAATTTTAGAAATTTAAATTTAAATTTCTAAAGTATTTAGAAATTTAATAATTTAAGAGTATAGGAGTTTGAGAATTTGAGAATTTAAAATTTGGAAATTTGAGGATTTTGAAATTTTGAAAACTGAACATTTAAAAATTTGAGAATTTCAGGATTTTTTAATTTTAAAACCTGAGAACTAGAAGATTTCGAAATAGAGGAATTCTTAAATAAGTTTGAGGACTTGCAAATTTGGAAAAGACACTTAGTAACTTCAAAATTTAAGAGTTAATAGTAAATTGCAAGTTTGGAAATTTAAAGAATTAATTACTTAAGAATTTGGGAATATAGGAGATTGATAACGTGCAAATTTTCAAGTTCAATGGATTAATAACTTGCAAGTTTGAAAATTTAGGGAATTAATCCAACTGGATTAATGCCAATCTAAGTTGGATTGTAAATAACTTGCAAGTTCGGAAATTTCGAGGATTAATAACTTATAAATTTAGAAATTTAGGGGATCCATAAATTGCAAATTTAGAAATTTAGGAGCTGAATAACTTGAAAATTTATTTTGGTCCCGCATAAATTAAAAAAATACTGAGTCTTACAAATTTGAAATTCTGAAAATTAAATAATTCGAAAATGCAAAAATTACGAAACAACGAAAAATGATGAAATTTTTGATGAAAAACCTAGCAATTTAGAAAATTTGAGAATTTTTGGAGATTTCAGTCTTTAAAATTAAGACGCTAAGATTTAAGAATCTTGTAGATTCTTATAAATATGTAGTTATTTGGATGTTTTGAACATTTAGAAATCTGCTATTACTGCTTTCTCTGTATTCATCCGATATATTCACAATATTATTAGTATATCGAGTACCAATAACGTTCTTATATCATCAACGTTTATATACTAGGGCAGGGATCGGCAACCATTGTGGAGTTAAAAGCCATTTTTTCCCCGATGTGATAAATTATTTTTTTAAAGAGCCAAATATAAGTACATACATCGGTAATATGCATTAGAAAAAATAGTATAACCATTATCTGCTGTGAAACATGTATTGATTGTGAAATCGAAACATTCTATTTTGCGTAGTAACATACAAGTCAACGTATTAAAGAAAACGAAAACACTTTTTGATTTTCAGTGTGGCGTCGATGAGTGTGGAGAACAAGGTTAGCTAAAGCTAGGTTTACAAGCATGCGATCTGCCGCGCATTTTAATGTGTACGCAGGATTATTATATTTGTTTGGCAATTGCAATATTGCAGTTAATTTTTCAATATGTACTATTAAACTACTTAGGAGCCACAAGTATAATTCTACTGAGCCGCAGGTTGCCGACCCCTGTACTAGGGGATCTAAAGACCAAGTGGTCTATGCGAAATATTTAAAATTCAGAGCACATACTATAAACATATAGGTAGAGCAAGAATGAGACGTAGGGACTTCAAAGGCGTTCCAAATTATTAGACCTGTTTAAAATTGTCAAAAACGATACCAAACACGATTATTGCTGATTTCACGTCGACTGACGACGATGACGACGAAGCATAGTCACCGATGAGTTATAAAACTTTTAACGTGGTTCCAGTCAATTATATGTGTCAAAAATTTGCGAAAACGATACCAAAACACAATTTTTTATTAATTCGACAAGAATCGTCGTTGATATCAACAGGCTCCTGCCGTCAAATTGCCGCCAAAATCTATACAGCAAATTTAGGGTGTCTCACGAATCTACCCTCAATATTTTGAATCAAAGAACCTAAAATTGTAGTGTGGTATAATAAACGAACAAATAAAGATCTAGTTGTCCCAGAAGCCTCACTACGTTCAGCAATGATTATACCAAACGCGATACTTCTATTTTGTGTACGTTTACTTGATCGTTTCGTGATTCGTCATGGCAGAAGTGGAATTCATATCATAACAGCGTCGAGGATAGTTTATGACGATCGTATCCGGTGTCCCGGCGCGTTGGTTTCGCGGTTCCGGCCCATTTCCAAAAGTCAACCATGTATTTAATTACGGCCAACGCGTCGTAATGAACGAGCGTGTAAGTGGTCACGTATCGAGGCCCTCCGAGGAAAATTACGATGCCACTTAATGAACGTATACTGCGAGAGATATTCCGACACGAGTTTCGCCAACATCTAAGGGAATAGTTAATAATAGTTTATTCCACGACACGCGGTCGTGGGAGGCTTTAAGCTGCTTGGAAATTCACGGAGGCACAAGGCCGAGTTTCGTGTTTCTTCTCGTTTCATATGACACATGGCGACCGACAATAGGTCACAAAATTGATTAATAAAAGGATTCTTCATTCAACGACAAGTTGTATATTCTTTTAAAATGATTATAATATTACATAATCTTCTTACGGAATTAAAAATCGGTATATATTTTGTTAGGAAATATTGAAGAATATCGATTGGTTTACCTAACCTACTAAATTGGTTTGTTTTCTTTGAATTTAAATAATATCCTCTGCATAAACTGGTATGGAGTTTTGTATCATTAGAGTTTTAAATAAATTGTAATAACAAAAATTATTTAGAACTTTTGAGGGTGTTCTTAAAGATATAAGATTACAATAATACATCTAATCGAATAAAAAAAGAAACGAGTAATTGAATCGCTCTAGTTTTTAAACAATATCCATAGTGTAAATTGTTGTGTAAATTTAGATTATCAAATTTTTAAATAAATTTTAACAAAAAATGTTTCAGTAGAGCATTTGAGTGTCTCCTGTAAGATATAAGATTAGAATAATATATTCAATCTAATAAAAAAATAATTAATTGAATTATTCCATTTTTAAAACAACATTTATAGTATGCATTCTCGTATCTCTTTACATTGCCAAATTTTTAAATAAATTCTAACAGAAGTCATTCAGTAGAATACAGTGTTTGGAGAACCTCTTTAAAAATATAATACTTGTAATAAACCTAACTTAACAAATAAGCATTAAATTGATTTTCTTAAAAACCATCCTTAGTGTAAAATAAATTGTAGAGCAATTTATTACATTACACTATTTGTACAATGTTATAATGTTCCGTGTTAGGTTAGGTATATTACCAACCCCATATTTTTAAGATGACACTTCAAGACCTCCACAATAACTTATCTTCCTATCTAGATGGATTTTTCAAACTACCCTGTATTAAATAGTATAAGAAACAATGTCAAAAAAGATCAACAATTTTTACATAAAAAACAGTAATCTCATTTTCAAGATTTTTCAAATTCAAAACTGCATTCTATACAAAAATATAAAGTATTTCACAAATTTAAGCAGTGGTACACTTTAATTTAATATGAAAGTTAATTTATTAATTAAATTTAATTTGATTTAGTATTAAATTTAATATCGAATTTCAATATTTTGTTACGTAGAATCACGATAAAAATTGATCCGCAAGAAGTTGACTAACCAATTGTTTCAATAAACCAACTCTAAACACAATAATCTTTATGAATAGAGTTATTACTTTTATTTGTTCAGATCTTAGACTTCCCTATATTATGTAACCTCCCGTCAGTGATAAAAATGCAATTTCTTAAATTTTACGATAATCAAGTGTTCCTTGGAAAGAGGCGGAAATTTCAGCGACAACTATAGCGTACCAAATCTTTCTGGCGAGGAACATCATCGAGTGTAACACGAGTTTAGTTAAGTTCAGTTTGCTAAAACTTTTATAGTTTCGGGGCGGAACAGCACGCAAGTATCGTGTCCCGGAATTTCGTCACAAGTTTCAGGCAGTTATACCCATGCGTCGACCACTGTGAACGAAATGGTCATAGAATGGGAGAAAATTGTCTACAACTTATAAGGGTCTCCAGGGACACCGCAGAGGGACCTTTACAACGTGTACAAATAACGACGATGGAGCAGCATCAAGAAATTTGTAAAGCTTCTGGTGCATTAGTTTTCTTGGTACTTTAAAAATTTGTTAAAAAATATTACACTATTACAGGCAAGGTTCTTGAAAAGAAATGTGAAGATGAGAGTAAGCTTGCCTAAAGAAGGTATAGCTGATTTCGGGCTGATTTGAGAAATTTAAGCTATTTGACTTTGAGCAAATTGAGGAACTGGAGAAACTTAAGAAACTTAAGAATCTTAAGAAACTTGAGTAACTTGAGAAACTTGAGAAACTCGAGGAATTTGAGAACTTTGAGTAATTTGAGAAAGTTGAGAAAATCAAAACACTTGAGAAATTTAAGAAATTCTGTAAATCTCAGAAATTTGTGAAACTCGAAAACTTTTAATAATTTGAGTAATTTGCGAAATTTGAGAATATTGTGCACAGAAATTTGGAAGTTAGGAGGTTTAATAATTTGAAAATAAAAAAATTTGAGACAGTAAATATTTAATAGCATAGGAATTTGGAAATTTGGAAATTTGGAAATTTGGGAACTTGAGCATTTGCAAATTTAGAAATTTAGTAATTTTGAGGTTTGACCGTTTTATAATTTGGGCAGTAACATTTAGAGTATTTTAAGTTTCTGTAAATTTAGGAATTTGAGCATTCAGACGGTTAGGAATTTAGGGATTTGAGAACTACAGTATTTTAGAATTTTAGAATCTAGCTATCTGGGGGTTTGCAAATTTGAAAATTTGAATATTTAGCTTTTCGGAAGTCAAAAAATTATAGAGCTGGTAATTTGTTAAATTTGCAAATTTTAAACTTTTGAAATCTCATTATTTAGATATCTAGAAATTAAAAAGTTTATGAATTTAGGGATTTAAAATTACATTTATAAATTTAAAAACCTGAAAATTTGAATACCTTTGTATTTAGAAATCCAGAAATTAAAAGGTTGTGAAATGTATACATTTGTTCTAATTTAAAGCTTAAATTGCAGCTGCTAGTACGATATCGTGAACATTTTGTTAAAATGGTATTCAGTATTTCGGTAATTTTGTCGGAATTATTCTTTTTTTAGAGGGAGCATGGAACTGGGTTAAAAATTGCGAAGTAAAATCCAGCAGAGAGCGATTTTGTCAGAAGCTAAATAATTTTGTGATGGGGGACGCTTTTATGCGGTGAATATAAGTTGCAGAGAATGCGTAACGACACGTGGTGCAATGTTGCGCTACTGCAGAGCACGGTAAACCAGGTGAACTAATATTTTGCCAGAGACAGTTGAATTTGCGCTTTAGAGGTCACTTTTGACTCGCTGCATTTTACGTTTCATATTTCTTTGATATCCTGCGATCCTTCACAAAAAAATAGACAACCTATGATTTATCATCTTCAATCGAAGAGCTCAAACAAAAACGGGTGGACATGAAAGACTGAAATTGTTTTCTGTTTATAAAATATTCATATGAAATTAATGTCACTCAATATGCATGAAAATCTTAGTATAATCATTCATAATTTATATAAGCAGCAAATTTTTAAATATTTTGTTACACAAAAATCTTCCTCTCTTACAATATTTATTTCTCCTTCAATTATTTCCAGGGTATTATTTACATTATTTATTTATATTAATATTCTACAATTTAGTTCTTTACAAAATGCCTCACGTAAATCGAACATGTTGTTTTTGATAATTTTTAGTGTTGTTAAAGTTAGAAGAAATGTGAAAGGAATAAATTTTCAATATTTGGAACATTCGGGAGTTCAGAAATTTGAAGAAATTTAATAATAAATGTAGATAAAGAATCGAGAAACGACATTTGATGTGTTGAAGAAATATTAGCATGGTTTTCTTCAGTCTGATTGATATTCAATATTTTTCTTGAGCATAAACCTAATTGATTTTCACCTGGAAGCCTGTTACGGTAATCTCGCCTCGGTTGTGAGAGGATCTGCCGCGGCCGATTCATTTTTACGTTGACGGACAATGATTTATGGCATGCTGTCAATTCGTAAGATTATTAACCGGTTGTGATTGATCTTCGTTGCACTGATGCCATTCCTAATTGTATCTGACAGTCGCACTGAGCTCTCTTCCTCTTCCTTTTTTTAATTAGCGAAGTGTGAGTTATAAGAACGCTATCACTAGGTGCTTCGTTCGGAAAAACGTAAATTAAGCAAAATGGAAGGAACACGTTTCGATCAGGAATATTAATATCGATCGGTAATATAATAAGATACTTTCTATACTTTTCGTTAATTTTATAACGCAGGACTCGACTTCAATATAATTATGTTTAATTACGTTAGCCCAGTTGCATTTTATTGTTATGCAAAGCAAATTTTCTTTCTTTTTTATTCTTTAAACGCGAAAGTCTGCTGTGCCGTTTGTTTTGAAATTTTTATATTATATTCTCTAGGTGATAAAAATGAGCTATAACACAATATATATAGTTACTGTATAGTTTATAATTATTATATATTTAATATACAATAATAAGCTATAATATAGAGTAAACTATAAAACGATAATTTTTATTTAAATATCTCACATTAAAGAATAATAACAGTTCTTTTTTAATAATGTACGAAATTGATCTAAAGTAAAGTATTAATATATTTAATAAAATAAATAAATAAATCTACTCTAAATATACTATAGTATAAAGTAAATAAATAAACCAATAACACTGTGACTGTCGCTTAAACGTATCGATTAACAATTAATTAATATTTATGAAACAGTGTAAAAGTTTTCTAATATCACGTAAGCAGTTTTCGATTCAAATGGCGCAACGTAACCGCGCGATGCAGCGTCCCAGATTAAAACCAATTAACTCAAATAAGGCAAGGTTAATACCGTCTCTAAACTCTAAATTGCAGCATTCAAACAACAAAGTAATTTCGAAAACATTACCGGATAATTGTCTAATAGAACTCATCACTGTGGCTCTTAACCTCTCTAGATCGGATGAAAAATTAAAGAAAAAGTTCGTCTTTCATTCACAGAATATATAGTGATTAGGTTACATTAAATTTGAATTATATTTCTGTTTAACTCTGAATCATGTGGATGTTGCGTTTAAATCTAGACCACGTTTCTATCGCGTATAAATCTGAAACAAGTTAAAATCTAAATTTCTAAACTCTTAAATCTACAACCCATAAATCCATTCGTAAAACCTTTCACTTTCAATTTCCCTACAGAAAGCCACTCAATGCAAAACTCGAATAATAGTATGCTCGCGTCTATTAACGTTGCTCCTTTCGAAGAAGAAAGTGCAGGTTAACCTAACCTACATAACATCGATTGTGTTGGCGGGTATTGTCGGTGCTATCGGGTCAGTAGCATCCATATAAAATTGTGGCATTTAAATCCGTCGAAATTGCTAGTTCGCCTATTCGTGCCAGAGTATGTGACTAACGTATATAGGTGAATGTACGTGAAATAAGATATACCGAGGCGGTGGCGTAGCACTTGGTGCAAGGGTGACAAACAGAAGAGGATAGAGGAAGAAAGGTAGCATTGAAAGGAGGGTATGAAAAAAGATCGGGTGAAAGAGAAGCGTCGCGTCGTGCAGAGAGCAACGTTGCTTCCTTTTCCATTCAGTCGAATCGTTATGAGTCGTGTAGGTATAAACTAGCAGTTCGATCAGACGTGATGGTGATATACGGCAGGATATTGCGAGAGGATAGCTCGAACAGGAGAGAGTATCGATATGGAATGTTCCCTCATCCTCCGGCTCTTGTTCTCCCTCTTTGGTTTGCGCGATTCACCTGTCTCCGTCACTCTCCATGGTCCGCGCTCACCTGTTTTCGTCTCTCTTCATGGTCCGCGCACACCCCTGCCTGTTCACCTTCTCTCTTTAGCCACTTCGGAAGTTTGAGAGTGCTCCAGAGAAGGTCAACGATCCCTCCGGGGATTTTCAGAGATCTAGCGACTGAAACCACTGGTGGGACTCGTCACGACTCAATTCGCCGGTGTTGATGGTAAAAAACGAATCGACTGATCTTGGGCTACGTGCCAGGTGAGCTAGTGGGTTGCTTCGATCCGTGGAAAACGGTTATCGGAGATCGAAGTATAGAGTTCCGTCTCGCGTTCGCACGCTTTTACTCCTAATATTTGTTCGAGATGTTCGATGATTGCATCGACTTGTACCTCCGATTGTTTCCAACCGAACTTTTATATTTCGCCAAGTATAGACAAAATCAGTTTCGATTTATTGCTGTCGGCACCAAGCCTTTAGGTGAGAGCTGCGCTGTCGAAGAATCGATTGCTGATTTGTATCGAAATCGAATCTTTTGGTAAATCTTAGGGACATGTTAACAGCTTTCCGCGTTTTACATAACAGAAATTTGAGGACCATTTTGTATAAGGGTGATTGTACGGATACAGAAACTTCTGTCGATCTTTGCCTTTATCACTCCTAAAAATCGTGTTATATGTTTTTTTATCACTTTTTAATCACATCTATCTTTCTTAACAATTATATTATATGTTCACGATAGAGAAAAACAATAAATGAGAAAGATGATAAAACTGTAGGTATTCATTTATTTTATTTTACCACTAACATGCCTTATACTATATTTTAAATCTATTATAGTTACAAAAAGAAAAGTGAAAACAGCATGTGCATAAAAGTACTGTTAAACAGTTTCTGTTTAGAATCACTCATAAATAAGAAAGAGGGTAGTATTTATTAGAGAGCCACAATTTTTTAAGCTTTGTTAATTTGTGTTATTATACATAGTTTGTTGATTGTGAGATTAAAGAAAAATAATGTAAACAAAAGTCAGCAGGTATTAAATTACTAATTCTTAAAAATTTTTGTTTTCGAAATTGTATATTTGTAAATTAATAAATAATATTTTTATAGCAAAGAGATTTTAAAATAAGAAATTAAGAAATTTATAAATCTAGATATTTAAAAATCTAGAAATTCAGAAATTCAGAAAATTGGAGGTTTGCAAATTTAAAAATGTAAAAGTGTACTAATTCCAAACTTCAAAATAATAAAATTTATATACGTACGGAGATATACTCTCATTAAAAGTAAATTACCCTACTGTAATAATAAATGAATGTACATATATAACATACTAGTAACAAGTGGGTGCCACTGACCGTTCACCTTGCGGGCACAATTACCCATCATTACTGTTAATAACTCACACCATCACTGTCCCATCAAGCACATTTATTTTCCTAGCAACAATAAACACACTATGTCAATATTTATTGTGGTTGTCACGACTTAAAATCTATTAAAACACTTTTCTCCGGTGATGCCTCAACCGAAGTATCTACCGTTTACAGAAGCGAAAGCAAAAAAGAGAAGAGATTTCAAGCTGCACATGTTTCTTCCAACAACGGCTGGCACGATTAAAACTCATCCTAACAGTATTATGCTGTTAAATCCCATTGCAACGGCGTGATGGTATATGGTATACTATGTTTGACAAACTTCTTCATCCGTAAGGCGTAACGCAGCCAGCACGCGTTAAAAGTAAGCTGTGCCGCAATGGCCGACGGGTATCTCGAGTGTTTCGCGCATAAATCGCAAGCGTCGGGAAACTTGTATACTTTGTAGTTTTTATTTCGCGATTATATCTTGTTTCTTCGGCTACAATGCCGTAGGAATCGTGCACGCGTGTGCGACGAGAAGGCAGAGCGAGAAGGGCGCCACGTAAAAGTTAAACGCCGAACTTTCTCCCGCCATTTTCCCGCGGCAGGCTGCCATTTTTATGAGCTGTACGTCCTTTTTTCACAGACGTGCGTGTGTTCCTAATACGAACAACTTTATACACGGCCACTCGTGTGCATGACGAGTTTCGCCGAGTGCACAGACCATCGTGTTTCTCGCTGTAAATCAGTTGAAACGTCAGCGGAAACTTCGCCGATATAATTTTTCTCCTTCATTAAAAAAGTCAAGCTTTTCCGACCGCTCGATTGGGAATTTCCGATATGTGCGCGAAGATGCAACTTTGTTTTCAGTTGGACCATTGAACATGTTGAGAGCCAAAGTTGATAATGCAGTCCTATATCACAGTTAGTTGGTCCTCCAGAGGTGTGCTTATCGATTATCGATATATCGTAGATATTTAATAATATATCGTTATTCGTGTTTGAATTAAAAGAAAATAATATGGATTATTTTAATAATACATTAACGTCGTGAAACCATTGTTTCAGTAAATTTTGAAGAGCACATATGTCGAAATATGATGGTAACATGAGGTAATTAGATATACATATAAGTTTTCCTTTATTGCATCGAAAGCCAAACTGAAGCTCACTTTTTTGTATAATCGATTTGCAACAAATATATAAGTGCTCCTATTTTCCAACTTATTTAGAAAATTAACAAAATTGGATTTGGAGTTAGATTGATTCTTAGAAATTGGATTCTTAAATCGATTTACTTGAACGGATTTGTCTCAGTACGTAATATGTACTTTCCTTCGTCGTACAATTTCGTGGTATCTTTCAATCGATCATCGACACCTGACACGGTCAATAACGTCTTCAATAAATTGCAGCACCCGTTCGATCCTTTGAAATCCAACGGTCGAACAGCGATTTTGATGGCGGCAGCTCGTTAATTGCACGGTTCCCACGTCGCGTCGGTAACGTTACGAGATATTTTAGCCAGTTTCAGTGGATCGTGAAAAAATGCGCGTGACGAGCCGCGGGCAATTAATTTCCGTTACTGGAAAGGCGTTGGCTTGGCGTTGCTCGCCGACGCGTATTATCCTGCGGATTGGCGTGTCGGATTTTTTCGAAATTCGAGGTCAATTTGGGCCGAACTGCGACAGCCTTTATCACGCGGTATTTACACTCGGAGCGTTTGCTTCATGGCTGAATCGCTTGCCTCGCGTGTGGTATCGATTCGACACGCAGCCGAATTTTTACCGTTAGCTGATGACGATCTATTGCGCTTCTAGTTAACCTCTTTATGGATGATATTTTTATGGGTAAAGAAAGAAATATTTAATCCTTTGGTTTAGTTACATTTCACTGAGTTTAGATCCGTAACGCCTATATAAATAAATCTTGAAAGGATTTGTTCTATGCAGAGATAATGATAATATCCACATATGTCCTTTGGTTAACGAATTTCAGAGTAAAGTAAAAAATTATGCTCTCTATATGATGGATTTAATAACAAATTAAACGTTTACACATGCTCCTTATTTGATGAATTTAGCAACAAATGAATGTAACAAACTAAGCGTCCACATGTGTGACCTTTGATTGATGAGATTGAAAATAAATTAAAACTGTACATAGATCAACTCCACCCTTTGGTTGATGGATTTAATAACTAATTAAACGTCCACATGTGCCCTTTGGTTGTTGAATTTAACGACAAATTAAATGTCCACATATGTGACCTTTGCTTGATGAGTTCGAAAATAAACTAAACGTTCCACACGTGTGATTTTTAGTTGACGAATTTAAAAACAAATTAGACGCCCACATATCTCTGCCCGATGAATTTAAAAAGAAACTGATTGTTCACATATGTGATCTTCGGCCGATGAGTTCAAACAAAAATTAAATGTCCACATATGTGACTTTCGGTTGACAAATTTAAAAGGAAACTGAATAACTTTCGCACATGTATAACTTTCGATTGACGAATTAAAAAATGAACTAAACATTCACATATGTGATCTTTGTTTAATGAATTTAAAAACTCAACATCCGTATATGTGGAAGAATTCTTAAAAGGATTAATACTGTAATAGAGTTATTTGCATTTTGTGATTTTTCTATTAAAAATCTCTTTTGTCAATATAAAAGAAAAAAAAACAACGAAGTACGTACATGCATTCGAAATTACGTAAAATAAAAAATTTGTAAAATGCGAGGTTAAAAAATAATCATTTTCTATAAACTGCAGAATCTTCCTATAAACCTTTACACAAATCGTTACATTTAATATACGAATAACGGATTACCAATTTAACGCAAAGATATAGCTGCTCCAAACTTTTGAACGATAATGTACCTATATGTATGCGAGCGAAGCTGAATTGTGAATTGGAAAAGCTCACGTAGGTATTAAATGTCTAGAGTTTCCGTAATGTAGTGCAACCATTAATCACAACTGGAAATTAAACCAAAAATTCTCTGGAATTTATTTCGACCTTATATTTCTATTATTAAAACACTGCTTTCCATGTAAAAATAACGGAATAATTATGCGGTATAAAAATTAATTTTAATTGCTGTTGGAAGTTATTCATAAAAATGAAATGAATATCTTTCTCAACCATTGACAGTGGTTTTTCATGTATATGCTTTCAATATTCATCCTATTATAATTTGTCTGATTCTAAGGTTTTTAACATTTTCATGATTCCTACAATTTTTATGATTTTATGGATTTTAAAATTGTTATGATTGTAAGATTTTTTAAATTTGTATAATTGCAAGGTTCTTAAAATTTATATGATTCTGAAGTTATGAAAATGTTTATAATGCTGTACTTTTTAAAATCTGTGTAACTGTAAGGTTCATTGAATCTGCATGATATTAAGGTTTTTATAAATAGAGAAATTTACATATGACACACACTGTCCTTCTTAAATTGAATATTCAAATTTGTTAATCAATAATATAACAATAACAAATAACAAAGTATTTTAACAAAGATAAATGAGGTTAAAAATGAAGTTGGGGTGAATCTCTTTCGTTTCTCAGTAATAAAAAGTAAATAAAATACAAAGTATCCTACTTAAACTGAATATTAAAATTTCTTGGTCAATAAAATAGCAAGAACAAATTACACAATCTTCTTGAAAGGAGGTTAACTGATTCTTTGATGAATTTTTCTCGCTTCCCCTTTAACAAAGAATAAAAGAAATTTCTAAATTCGGGGATTTGAGATATAAAAAAGTACTGGGAATATAGAAACTGTAAATTTTGGTGAGCAGATTTACCCGTGAGAAGGGGTATTAAGACAACGGGATCGGCGCTTCCTCGACATTTATTCCATTTAATTGCCGGTACGGATGTACATTACCGGTCGGACCAATTAATAGTTCGATTAAATAAACCGATAATTGCTTGAAAATGGAATATATCTGGCCGAATATTGGATCTTTCGTTTTCCAGTGTTCATTATTCGCTGCAATTGGCGCGCACGTGTTACATGGATGTGGTGCGTTTCTTTGTGAACGAACGCCGTTCGAAAAATGGACTGGTACTCGCGATTAGCGGGCCGGAGGTAACAGGGACGAGATGGTATAACGATTTTAATGGCTATAATTTCGCGAACGTTGAACTCCGTTTCCTCTTTCGTGCTATTTCATATCCCATTATCCTCTTTCAACTGCAAGGCCGCTACAAGTTTTATAATTTCCATGTTAATGCTGCTAACGGTGTTCCTCGATCCTGCGTGGGTGCAGGTGTTGTTTCAATATACCGAGGCTCGTTCGAGCAATTACACACTGAGGAGACGAGTTCTCGAGATAATCACGTAATTACGAGAGCTTCATTTTTCCTACACATTTTTCGTCGTTACGCGATCATTGGATTTTGTCTTCTGGTTGTCAGAACAATGGCAATCTTTAAGATTGTCGCACACTTGACGGCACGGTACATGAAAAATTGCGTTGGATCAACTCTAGTATACAGTTACCACGGAACTTCCGTAAATGCAGTTTCGCTTATCATTTCAAGCATATAATTTTGCTGTATATTTAATTATGTTGGTCTTTATCTTGAGCGTATGTGCTTAATTTTTATGTAAATTGAATTAATTGGTAAATTTTACGCCAAATTAAATTAATTAGATAAGTTTAATATAACATTTTGTAATACGCATATTTGTATATTAATAAAGTTATGGTGGAATAAAAGTAGTCAAATTAACATGGATTCATACTTGAACTTATAATTAAGTATGACTCTGGCCTTGGAAGGGTGAGAGGGATGGTTATGTGGGAGAAAGAGGTACTATAAGTTGGATTCAAATTGGAAGACTCTTAAATTTAAAACTTTATGAATTTGGAAGTAGGACATTCAGAAATTAGGATATTTAGAAATGATGGCAAATTTTAGAATATTGAAAATATTAGGAATTTGAGGATTTGGAAATGTGGGAACTTGCGCGTTTGGAAATTTGAGAATACGAGAGTTTGAAAATTTAGGAATTTAAACAATTAAAAATGTGGGAATTTGCAATTCGAGAATTTAAAAGTTTAGAAATTTATGGATTTAATGATCTCAAAAGTTGAGAATGTGGGAATTTGTGAACATAAAAATGAAGGACTTAATGGATCTAGAATTTTTTAGATTTGGAAATTTAAAGATCGCGTATTTGAAAATTTGAAAATTCGCAAGTTTGGAAACTTAGGAATTAAAAATCCTGAAAATGTGGGGATTTGAGAACGTGGAAAGTAAGGTATGAGTGGATTTGGAAATATGAAGATGTAGGAATATGAAAATTTAGAAACGTTGGAGCTTTAAAATTTGAGATTTAGAAATTTGATGATTTGCAAATTTGAAAACTTACAAATTCAAGAGTACCTAAGGTTGAAAATTTGAGAATTTGAAGTTCAAGAATTGATAGATTTAGGAATTCAAATATTTGTAAATATTGTGTTCTGAAAACTTAGAAATTTGGAGAACTGAATTTTCAAATATTTAAAAATCCAAAAATTAAGTGTTAAAAATAAAGAACTTGTACATCTCCAAATCTATAAATAAACTATTAAACTCTCCAATGTTACTCTCCAAAATGAAAAACGAATGTTGGTTTCCTTCCTCTATACCCATCCTTATTCCACACGCCGACAGCCTACGTTGCGCTGGAGTGTATATTACCGGTTGCATTATCAAAGTTCTAACAACTTGTATCTTAACCAGGAGACTGTAATCTCATCGCGAAGTAACGCATAGCTACGGTACAAGATACGATGGTAGATCGATCGGTGCATGAAGCAAAGAGCCCCATGGAAATCGAACGAGTCCTGGTTACACGATCGGAGCCAGCCCTCTCGTAATCTATTCCAACAGAGCTCTGGCCTTGTTCTAACCTCACCTAACCATCGAAACGCACACAACATGTCCGGAGTATAATACAGCGGGCAAAGCCGAGAGTCATTTATGGTACGGGAGGATGTGGTAAGGGGCAAAATGAGCGAGCGAGAAAGGTGGTTGACGTGGATGAAGCGCGACAAAGGTGGAGCATTGCTTGGATCCCTAGTCACGTGTTCGCCTACACTCATTCATTTGTTCGGTGGCAGTGGTGCTCAACCATGGTGGGAAAAGCCGACCACCCATCGTGGATGTGGGTCAATCGTATCTCGCTTCATTTGCGTATATTGGCCGAGCGATTGCGACGCGTTCCATGGGGAATTCGTACGAACGCTTTGGTCAGACATCGAATAGAGTGATAGAACGATGCCGGCTTCGTGGATATTCAAAACAGCTGTGCCCGTTTCTCTACAATTGTTTTTGGCAATTGCCATTTCCGAGCATAATGCAGGATTTTAGGATATAGCCTTCACGGAAATATTGTGCATGCGAGTGGAAGTGCATGTATTTATGAATTGTGGAATGTCGTTTCATAGGATATTTTGCAAACTGAAATGAAATAAAGAAGATTGTTTAATAGAATATTTATTAAAATTGTTTAATAGTTCTCCTTTCATACTTTGAGGTTACCATAAATCCTTTCAGTTAAAACCTGCTAAATAATCGAACGATATTTAACACGTCAACTGCTACAGTGGAAATTGACGTTTCTTGTCTGACACAGCATAATGCGAAGTAGGGTATTTAATCTTTCAATTTTATTTTTTAATCTGTCAGTGTATATTATCAAGAACTTTCAAAAGTTCCTATCTTTTTACTTTTCCTATAAATAATTTTAGCTGAATTTGACAGGATGGGACGATCGCCTCAGTTAACACAGTGAAATGTTAATCATATTTATATGATTATATGATTAGATCTCTTAAAATTAAATTCATAAGCTCAAACTTTGGGGAGATATTTTTTACACCACATATTACATTTTTAGAGGGTGAGTGCGACAAACATTTTGTCGAGCCACCCTAATACTCATACAACGCACTATCGCTGTTTATAGGTCTCTAAGAAGCTGTAGCTACATATTTTACAATCAACTTGTTGTCACGAGGTGTTCCAACGCATTCCTGGTAGTTTTCCGCTATCCAAGCCATGTTTGCTCACGCTGTGCCCGTAATCCTGCGGATGTAATTATTTGACTGACACGCGCGGACTAGAATTCGCGGAATTTTGCGTCTGTCGAAGAGTTGCTGGAAGGTTGTCCGATGAATCAGACCGCGCATCGCGTTGTTCGCGGAAGGAAAATCGTTTCACGCTCGCATCACGCCATTTCCATCGCCTGCTGAGCAACGTAGGGAATCGATTGGTCATAAGTCTCGTTACGTTAGCCCCGCAGTGAAAGATCGATTGACGTGGTTTCCGGGAACGAGACGAATAACGTTACTTTATGCGTGTAGGTACGTGTAGTCGGAGCCGCACTTAAGGCTCCACGACTGACGAGATTTATCGTGAAATCATAGCGACATAAATTAACATGTTAAATCGCGCACGTGCGACGGTAAATCAAAACTTCGCGGCCGAGGCTGTTGCTGTGCGCAACCGACAAATTTCCCGCCCGATATTTATGGGGATACTTCTGAATTAACGCTTTTACTCAGATTGGATGGTGCTAAGCTGGTGGCAATGCCTTAATTAACATGTTGACTTCCGTGGAGATCGTGGCTGATCGACACCGTAAACGAGCATGTCAAAAGAAGATGAATTTTTAACGTCTGGAACGAACTTTGTTCCTCTTCACAGTATGGTTCTAAATATAATAAGGAATTAAATGTATAAAGCAATATCGTCGTATGTGACTCATTTCTTTAAAAAATCGTCACTTCAATAAGGAGTTTTGTTAAAATTTTACAGATTTTATCTAAACATGAGATATGTAGACTTCGGTGTAAGGATTGCTTTGGATAAGGTTAGATATATAACCTCGACAATTTAAAAATCCCAAGTTTCTATATTTCTAAATATGTAAATTTTCGAGTCGAATTTTAACTTTCTAAAATTTAGAATATGACGCTGACGTATAGCAATAATTTTTGCCGTCCAAAATTCAATGTTATTACTTTATTCATTATATGAACAACCTAACGTATTCCTTCAATTGCAGAAACCGATCATATCTGAAATGATTAAGGTACAAAATCTGTCATTTTGAAAGATACAAGATCTGTAATTTCGACGAGTTCCATAAATACAGCGTTAAGAAAATGATGGATTAAACACTGGCACACCGAATAATATATCCTAATTAAGACAGAGCTATTTGTATTGCAGTATTTTCTGATTTTAATCATAACAAACTCACTGACTGTTTATCTCTTTTTGTTGCAGGTGAGCAATCTCATTCCCTTTCGCTAGCGTACGTAAACTGTCTAGAGAAAAACGAAGTCATAATCCCGGTGAGTCTTTCGTCTTTCCTAATCCCGTGTTGAAGCACATGTGTAACATCGCGATTCGAAAACAAGCCAGCGGCCACGTGGGAGGGTAAAAAAGAGATAATCCGGGGGATCGTGTATGCGCGTGGATAGAAAAGAACGCGGTCCGCGATTATGTGGTTATACTCCGAGATCGAAATGAAGGGTTGTGGGGTGGAACGAAGCAAATGGAAATCCTGATTTCGTTTCGAGACGTTCCGCTACGAAGCGAGGGAAAATGGAGGACCTCCCTTTCCGAGGGCAGGATGGTTGAAACGCAATTTAAACGAGCGCAAATATAGATGTCAAGATGTTTACTATTAGTTGGACGCAGGCCAAGTTTATTTCGCGCTGAATTTCCGTATGCGAATTCCACTGTTCCACGACTATCGGCTATGTACCACTCTTAAGTGTCGTTAACCAGAATAGCGATTTCGAATAAAAGACTCGTAATTGCCTCTTTCGATGGCCTCCCGTGGGGAAACTGCTCGATTTCTTCAGCTTTATCTCGATGCGTTTGAGAGTCGGATAATTCGTTTTGAGGATCGGTTTCCCTGCGATCGGCGCGCTGTTATTTCGCTATCCCCCGATCTGAGATCGATTTGTTCCGAAATTATCTGATAATTATACATATATTTCTTGAGCAGAATTAGCCTATAATTATGTATGCTTTCTGTGAAGAATTGTCTTATAATTATACGTATTTCCTGTAACGAATTATCTGAACACCTGTCTTTGCAAAAATGGATGTTTTCCATTTGTTAAGTCGTTAATCTTAGAATACGTTGATTTAGCAAAAAAAGTATTTGAACAAACTACTTTGTTATGATAGTTATTTAGTATTGACATAATGTCTATTTGATTATTTTAAGTATGCAAATAATTACTCCATAAGTAGATGCTGCATATATGTATGTGCATTTACCGAATTACAAATATTAGAATAATCGCAAATCCTTACAATTTAATGAAATATACAAGTATGTACTTCTTTATGGATTATAAAGCTTTCACATATAAAATGGATCGCTGCCTTATAACTACACTTTTTTTGTTTTCAATAGTAATTAGTTATTAATAGAGGAGATTAGTCGTGCTAATTTTAGCATAAGACAATAGATACAATGCAATTGTGTTGATCAAGTCACGTATAAGATAATAAATACAAGACAATTGTATTAACAAAGTTCCATATAAAATAATAAGTGGAATTCATAAAACACTCCTGGATCTTTAAAACTGTTCTCTTCGGGAACGCCAAAAATAATCATACAATACATCCATAAGTCAACCATAAAATGCAACATGACTTTGTCTATACAACATGAGTTTTAAATCTCTGAGAATTAAACAAAGTACAGTTAACACCAGTTTCCTGGAATCGATGGGTCGATAATTCCGAGCTAGCAGAAGTCGATTCACTTCAAGGTACTTGTACTTTCTGCGCCCACGCGTTGCATAGAGCATCGTTGAGGATCGTGCTTGATAACAATGGTCCAATTTTAAAACACTCGATTCTGTAAGCTGGCCAGTTCTATTATCGTTCCTGAACGACTCGAGTGTGATTCGAAGGAACAACGCGGCCCTTTTTGATCAAGGGTTTCCGTACAGCTTCAAGTTCTTTTACTCGAAAGACGATGAGAAAAAGCCAAATTCGTTCTCCCTTTTACCGTTGACTGCCTGCTGTTCTCTTCCTTTCTTTCGGCGACTACGTTCGGGCAAACTCTCTTTATCTTTCCCTCTGCCTTGGCAAAATCTGGCCTCTAACACGGCAAACAAGTATATCCGACCGCGAATCACTGCTCCTTTATCGCGTGTTTCCCGCAGAGCGATTTTTGCTCCATTTAACTTTGATTATAAGTCGTCTCGCGTTACACGAGCTTTAGCCCGTGGCTTAAGAGAGGAAATCACGGTCGAAGATCTGCGAAACTCACCGTGTTCTCTGTAGACAAAAATCTCACGCGGTTAAGTAGTTGATTATCTTGTTTGTGTGTATGCTCCAGTGTAGGGTAGGCTTTCTTTGGTTAACGATAAGAGCGGAGAAACCTCTCACCGTTTGGTCTCCGTTTTTAGAACCCGAGGAAAATTTAATGTACATAGTATCTTCTTGGGTGTGAAACTAGAGCAAATAAAAACAGTGATTAGGTTCTTTTGTACTTTGTCTTCGAGGGATATCTATGGTGCACATTGCAACGGTGATTCTAAAGTATTTAACTGTTGTGCAGTGAACAAGTACAATTCAGGATAAAGTTGGACTTCTTTGGGAATAATAGTAATGTAGAACACTCCATTATTTGGTGTAACTCTTATACACGGTTTGGAGGAGTGGTAGTGTTTATTTTCTTTATAATTCGCAGATTTAGGAATGTGCGTGCGGGAAATTGAGGTACTTGAAATTTAGGAATTTATTGAGTTATAGATTTAGTAATTCGAGTTTTTGTGATTTAAGGGTTCAGAAGTTAGAGAATTTGAGAATTCAGAGATATGGAAATTTGACAATTTAGAGATTTAGGGACTTGAAAACATAATAATTTAACGTTTTAGAGACTTGGTAATTTCGATTTTTGGTTATGTAAGGGTTCGAAAGTTGGAAAATTTGAGAATTCAGAAATATGGAAATTTGATAATTTAGAGACTTAGGGATTTCAACACATAATAATTTGAAGATTTAGAGACTTGGCAATTCGGATTTTGGTGATTTAAGGGTTCGAAAGTTAGAAAATTTGAGAATTCAGAGATACGGAAATTTGACAATTTAGTTAGACTTGAAAACATAATAATTTCAAGATTAATAGATTTGCTAATTTGGGGATTTGGAAGTTTGAAAATTTAAGGGTATAGATATATGGAAATTCGAATATTTGGAAATTTCAACTCTTGGAAAGATGAGAATCTGGGAATTTAGAATTTTATCTCCTGCTAGTATATTTTCCTATTTTAACGTCAAATTATATGTGTATTATGAACTTTAGTATCAAGGATTACGCAGCAATATCTCCTTGACTCGAGCCTTGGACGTTGCACAAAAAAAATAGTCTAGATCAATGCTTCTTATACTCCTTTCATTCATGACCTTTTCAACATCGAGACTAATTCACGACCTTAGATTTAAATATAAAATTAAGATATAAAAGTCAATATTGTTCTATAAATAATATTTTTTTGTTACAAGAATATTTCTCATGTAAGATAAGAATTACCGACACTACAGAACTCCAAGACATAATTGCATATTGGTAACAAGTTTTTAAATAACATGTTCAATAATAAATGAAATATGAAGATCTTTCAAATGAACTTCAAGATCCATTAATTTGTTGACAAAGGTTTTTTGTTCTATAGTGTATATACAACGTCATCATTAGATTGAAATAATTCATAAACTAAGATAAAAGGAGCATGAATATTTGAATGCAACATTGCATAAGAAACACGTGCGTAAAGTTGAAAATATTTCAATACACAGAATTTTGTATTGTGAAATTTCCAAATTACTAACTTCAAAATCTCCAAACTTCCAAATTTGTAAACATTCAAAATTCCTAAATTCCTAGTGTCGAAATCCGTAAATTCCTAGGTTTATAAATATTCAAATTTCTTCATCCTGAAATCTAAATTATTAAGCACCTAAACTTCCAAATCCCTAAGTCCCAAATTTCTAGATTCTCCAATCCTTGAGTTCACAAATCCATAAACTTTTAAATTCCTAAATATCAAGTATCTAAATCTCCAAATTCCTAAATTCCTGCATCCATAAATTCTCAAATCCCTAAATTATCAAGTACCTTTCCAAATTCTTAAATGCCAAATTTCTAGATTCTCAAATCCCGAAATTTCCAAAATCCTAAATTTCTTAATACCTAAATTCCTATATCTCTAAATTCTCACATCCCTAAATTACCAAACTATTAAATTTCTAAATGCCTACGTCCCAAGTTCCTAGATTCCCAAATTCGTACACTTCCAAATCCCTAAGTTCTCAAATTCCTAAATTCCTCAATCCCTGAATTCACGTATTCCTAAATTCTCAAATCGGTAAATTTGTAAGTCCCTAAATTCCAAATTCCTTATGTATCCAAATCCCTAAATTCATATTTTTAAAAATCTGAGCGTATACAAAAACACTGGTCCATGTTATCGCGAACACCCAGTACATACACGCGTGCGCGTAAGAATACATGCACGTGTACATGTACGAGTTGTGTATGGATCGCATGGTTTCACGAAGAGGAGCCGCTTACGCATCGCCGCCACTTGCCTGCCGGTAAGCACGGGAAAATTTACTTCACGCGGAAATGTCGGCAAGAGGAGATCCGCGCGATCCACGAAGCTGTTCTCGAATAACGGCTCGACGATATTTATACCGGGTGCAGCTCGCTCCGGACCCCTTATCGCGGGTCAAAGATCTGACAAACTTGGCCGCGCGTTGATGAACGTGCCGTGTTCACGATAACACGGCAAGACGTATTTAATGCCTCTCCAGAAAGCCGAAAAGCAAATTGTTCCTTTCATTTAACAAAAATGACTCTTTACCGTATACAGAAATCATCTGGACCGGCATTTCTTAATATTTTGTACTCGAAAGGTGACTCACGTTCACCATTTGCTTTGATTTTATTCCTTTGCATTTGAAGGTATTTCTGCAGATGGAAATTAACGGATTAAGGAAGTTTGCGATTTGAGAGTCTGGGAATTTGGAAATTTATTATCTGTTTCGCTATGTTTATAAATCACACGTACAACGCTATAGATTTAGTTAAATATACCTATTCCAAATTGTTGTATCAAACTGAACAGTGAGAAAAGAAAATCTTCGTGTCCTCCAAAATAATGCAAATACGAAAAGTCGATGTAGGTCAATATTGCTAGCAAAATATAATATAACTTTTACCTAGTATATTTTTCTCGAAAGACAGTACGTACGAGAAGAACACTGATACGTATTATCACGAACACCCTGTATACATACACACAGCTGACTTGGTCGTTGAGCTACCGTCGAGCTATCTGATCGCTCGTAACAGTCTCGACAGACGATGCATTCGAATGCAGCCGCTTTTTCTTATTCCGTGTTCAACGCTGCTTGCTCTTGGATTATGGGAACCGCGGAAACCGAGGTGCGCGTGTTATCGAATGGTTTTTGGCAACGAACCTTTCGAAGAATTATGAAGGTTCGAGAGACTTCAGTAATTCGTGGAAACTGCAGTCTGGCAAGAAGTTGGTTATCAATGATAAAATTGGGGCTAATACCGGTTAAGATATTTGGGATATTTAAGTACAGTTTCGGTGTAAGAATTTGGATTTGTCGTTTAAAAGATAGAATGCAGAACCATGAGTTTAAATTGTTATGAGTATAGAACGAGATGAATTGTGGTGGAATCAAAGGATAATATTGGGACTTTTGCGTTTTGGAATTATAGAATTGTGAACCTCTGGGACCTTGGAACATTACAATTTTGAAATTGAAATTTTAGTATTTTTGAATTTAAAAATTTTGAATTGTGAACCTGTGAAAATTTAGAACTTTTTGACATTTGAATTTTGAAATTTTTTAACATTGAGACTTTGGCATTTCGAAAGTCTGGAATTAAACGTTGGGACTTTTGGATTTGGGTAATTTGTAGCTTTGGAACTCTAAGACTCTGGGACTTTGGAACTTTGAACTTGTAGAGTTTTGAGTCTTCAGAGTAGTGAAACCTTAAGACCTTGAAATTGTTTAGCATTTGACCTGTGAAGTTCTGAACTGTGAAGCCTTAGGATTTTGGAATCAGTAATACTTAAGATTTCATATGTTGGACTTGTGAAGATTTGAGATTTTAGGATATTGAAAATCTTAGGATGCTGCACTTTGAGTTTTTCTAAAATGACCATGATAAATCCTATCATGAATAATTCCTATAGTATCCTCCCATAACATCCTAAAGACGTTTCTAATAGTAAATCTAGCCTTAGTATTAAATCCAATAATATACCTAATAATATACCTAGTAATACATTTATTACCTAAATTAACTTATAGAAAAATGTTGATTCCATCACTGTATCGCACCATCAATCAATTACCATTGCTTTCATGATATTAAACTCGTGCAATTTCAGCGTTTCATTTTTGCTCGCAAAAGATCTAAAATGTATCGTCGCAAAAGATGATAAACTGAACGCGACAAATACCGAAATGGAAGGCGAACGTTGTTGTTTACCGGTCGCGATGAAGACAAGCTCGCTGGAAGACTAATGAGATTCAGCTTCCTTTCTTCATTAAGCTACCTACTGTTCCTGGCAAACATGTTGCAGAGCAGTGGTTTTCATTCTGTCGCGTCTCAAACGTCACGGAAGTAATTTAACTTCAAGCACTGACGGTGTCGATGCCCCGCGGCCAAACGAGTGTTTACCATCGGATTTTAATATACCCTGTTTAATATACCGTCGACAGGGAATCACCGTGACAGCGAACGACCTCATAAAGAAGGAAGCAGGGACGAGCATGTGGAGCACTGTTGAGTCTTGCATGCTTATGTAAGCGACCATAAACATACATAGCTACGGAGAGGCGACGAAACTTCTTTTCCCCTCGAACGTACTCATCTTCCTCGGGTCTATCATGTTATCGTCGACCTCTTTGTGGAAATGCAATATTCTCCTCTTTTAAAATTGTACTCACCTACTATATCCGGATTATTGTCTCGCTATATGACCTACGTTGGCGTAAATAATCTTTCAAGCTGCACTTATATAAAAGTGTGTATACGTATATAATCACGTATGTAAACCATTACATATACATGTGTATGTAGGGAATTACATATGTGCGCGTATATGTAAATGATCATAAATACGTATTTGTATGTACATAATTACACATGTGTGTGCATATGTGAATCGTCACATGTACGTGTGTGTACATAAATAATCACATACATGAGTACATGTAAACGATCATATACACGTGAGTGTTTGTAGGCAATTGCACACAAGTTTGTATATATAGATAATTATACACATGTGTGCATATTTCAATTATCACATATACGTGCATATACATAAACAATCATATTTGTATTTTGTTAAACGTTCATGATGGAGTATAAATTTGAACATACGATTTATACAAATTTTAAGAAGTAAGTACAGAAAGCACATTACTACAAATATAGAAGCAATTATTCAGAAAGTATAATTTAGGAAATATGTCTTTAGAAATGTCACAGATAAAACGTTTAACTTTTCTAAATCCTGGTACATATCAGTGAAACTATGAACCCATAAGCTGGTACGGAAAACTAACAGTTCGATCAGATTAAAGATTTGTACGTCGAACAAGTGGAACACGACATGTATTCATCGTGAATTGTTCCAGGTTCGGATCCTGTTTCTCGGGGTTAACCTGTTAGCTCGGGGGTATGGAAGGCAAACGGTCGTAGGGCACTTGGGGGCACTTAATAGAGATAATTGCCTCGTTAGTGGGGCGGTACAGCGCGAGACACGGCGCGATAATATGCTGTCGATCAAAGCCAACGGGCAGCTGGTCCCGTTCTCTCTGCAAGGCGATCTGGTTATACCCTAGACTCGGCTGTATTTGGTGATGCAATAACTAGATGGATATTCGACGATGCCGTAACATCGTTTCCAATCCTTCCACTAGAGTTATGCGTTCATGGATCGGTTAAGTCTTTACTGCACGTTAAACTCAAGGAAGATTAATTGCTAGGCTATTTCTTCTGCTTCTGATTCGAACTGTTATTTAAATACTATTATTACAGCCACGATGACTGTGGAAAAGTCTTCGGCTAACAAGGAAAGGTCACAGAAGAAAGTAAATGGATACCTTTCAGAGGATCTCGAAAGAACGATTTTAGCTCTTGTGGTCCACTAAATCCGTAGACATTTGACTTGAAACCCGAACCTACTTAATATTAATCGAAGTTTGCAGCAAAATTATGAAATAAAATATCATTGACGTAATTAAACGGTGAACAAGATGACCTTGAACAAGCAATCATCTTCAAATAATCTATACACAGGTTCTTCAATGCACTGACACTTTCAGAACCTCCAGCTATTATTCCAACTAGCTCTGTCATTTATCACTGTAGATTACTATTCAGCTATAAAAGGCAATAAAAATGTAAATAATATAAATGATCATTCGCTCTTTTCACGTGTATCGACATCTGTCTTACATACAAGTCGCAAATGTTCACAAGACGTCTTCTCTTAACCAACAACGTCATTCTTTTTGTACTGCTACTATCCTCATTTCCTCAAATGGAGGTCATTCAAAGAATTAACCAAGACAAATTAACGGAGTTCTATCGTATACCTAGGACAATGGGTTCTTTAACAAACTTGCAACGAAAAGAAGTCCTCGAGAAAAGGACTACTATTCGAAACAGTAGCAAACGTTTTAGACAAACAATTGTCTGAACTCTAAGCAGAGTGAGGGCAATGACTTCTTTGATGAACTTAGAACGAAAGGAAAGAACGAAGGAAAGGATTACACTCACTTGAAACAATACTAAATGCTTCTCGCGTGTTTAACGGGAACGTATTAAAAGGTACAGTCGAGAACAAATCTGAATTCTATGAAAAATATATGACTATTGAGAGGGAAGAGGTTGATTGGGGAGAACAGTCGTTGATTTTTAGTAAATTTTGAGAATCATAAAATTTGGGATAAGGAAATTTGGGAAGTAGAGATATTTAGGGATGTAGAAATTTCGAAATTTCGAAATTTTGGGATTTTAGAAACTTGCAAATATAGAAGTTAAGTAATCTACAAATTACGAAATTTGTGAATTCGGGAATTTGGGAATTTGGGAATTTGGGAATTTGGGAATTTGGGAATTAGAAAATTAGAAAATATAGGAATTCAAGAATTTGACAATTAGAAATTTTAGATATTAGTAAATTTAGAAATTAGAGATCTGGAAATTGGAAAATTTAGAAATTTGTGCATTTGAAAGTTAGAAAATTTAGGAACTTGCAAAATTAAAAATTAAAAATTAAAAATTTCTCGGATCTGAAAATCGGAAAATTAAAGAATGTTCAACTAAAAAAATTACAAAATTAAAAAACCCGAATAACTAGAAAAGCCGAAAACTAACAAATTAAAAACTGTGCATTCATAAAAGTTATGTAATATCAGAATGTTCAAATTTCATGCTCCCTCGAGTACAAAGAAGAAAAACAGTGATCGCGTTGTTGGTGCAACTGTTTTTCCCAATGTCGGTCTGTATCCCCATGTAGCGCATCCGACAAAAAGTCGGATACGCTTTTAGGCGTAGCTGGTTTTGCGTGGGCCAGCTTCCGCGTATTTTCACAGTTCATTCCGAGCGTGACTAGTTCGGGCATGGCTCGAAAAAATTCAATTTTTCATCTGTTCGCGTATTTATTCCAGCGTGTCACGGAAATGCCCGGCCTCGTGCTCTACGGGGAAGCGCGAAGTTTATACGGATGAACTTGTCGCTGCCACGGTTTACCTTCGCTTGCTATTTCTGGCTCGATTTACCGTAAATCCTCGCCTCACCGCGATCCGGGGTCGTTTTTACACCGTCCTGTTAAAGTAGCGCGGATATCGGTCCGCGTTTGATCGCATCTTCGAATTTATTTTTGGTTCGTTTGCGTGCAAGTGCGTCCCGGCGCGCTGTAAACGGATTTCCAAATGCGTTTCCGGCCCGTTGCGAAACATCCCTGGAAAACGTTTCATTAAAACATTCCTGTTAAAAAATTTTTAATGCGATCGGTGGGCAAAAACGTACTTTTATCGGTGCTTTTGATAATCGATGAAATTCATGTTGGTTCCATGTCGTAGAATTTCCGGAAGCATTTTGAAGTTGGAATTAAATTTTAAGTTTCAGAGAAAAAGTCTGTTTACCTTTTTCCTTAGAATTTCTTTTTATCTTTCTTTCGCTTGAACTTTTGAATTCTTTTCAGTTGAACTCGAATACTTTTTCTTTTTGAACTTTCTTTTATTCGAACATTTCTTTTATTTGGACATTTGAACATTTTATTCGAATCTTAAAACTTATTTTATTTGAACTTTAAAGTCGTTTTTATATTTGAATGTGTGAAATTTTTTTATTTGAATTTTTAAACATTTTTCATTTGAACTTTTGAGTTTTCATTTACTGGAACTGTAAAATTCATTTTATTTGAACATATTTTTTTATTTGAACCGTGATTCTATTTGAATTTAAATCTTTTTTTATTTGAACGTTTTTCGACGTTTTTGAACGCTATAAGAAATTTATTGACAGTTGAAACTACAGAATTATCTTCAACGCAATATCATAGTGATTTAGAACGTTCAATGAGAGATCAAATAAAGATTGCAAGTGAATTAGATGTATCGTCGATGCATCACGGCAATCGTTCAGTAAATTAACTTAATTGTCAGAGTCATGTAACCTAACCTATATACGTCAATGGCTGGTATACATATTTTAAATGTTTAACTGCTCAACTTGATTTCATTGCTGTTTCGATTAGGACATCTGTAGTATGTTTATATTCGCGTGAGATTCAGATTTGTTTTAATACAAATAAGTTTACATTTATCACATTTATTTTGATACTGAATAATTATGTATTTTGAACTATTAAACATGTACGGACTCCAGAGGCAAAGTGTATTAACTCTTTAAATTCACGGAAGAGCAAATCAAACTTATAAAAAACTTTATATATGACATAAATTTTATATCTTTTATAAGTATAATTATGTATCTTTTATAAAAACATCATTTTTTATCTTTTGTGGCAGCGTCTGCCTCCACGTTCTTGCCAATTTATCTTTTTTCAAAAGTTTTCCATATTTACTCTTTTGTTTGAATTTTTCTAAGCACTTCCTGCGTATTCTACAATTTTCAATTTTCTCAGGGTCTCGTGCAAATCTGGTCAATGTCAGATTGCACATTTGGCAGCCAGACTTGTACAAGCCTACGCTTTCCGTTAACTTTCTTTTTCACCCCTTCAACTTTCCACTCTATATCTCTCCTTTTCCTTTCCTATTTCTATCTCTTTTCAAAAAGGGGATAAAAACTCTGGATATCGCGACACTCGACACAGTCGTGATTTTGGTACTGATACATTACACTCCCGAAATCGTTGACTCTCATTACCGTTTTCTTTTAATTACTCTTTGCGTTACATTGTCAAATATGTATATTGAGTGATCGTTAAATACTCTACTTCTCATTAACACTCACATCACTTTTTTATTAAAAATTAAGCAATGTAGACAAGAATAATTTTTACCATCGTAAAGAATGAAGTATTTGATACGGAAGATAAAATATTTAATGCAAAATATACTTTCTAAAGAAAAGTGAACTTTCTAAATGTACATTCTAAGTGAACTTTTCGAAAGAAAAGCGAATTTGTTACACTTTGGTTCTGTTTATTCGAATACAGTAAATTGAACACTGATGCTGAATTGAAGTACTAAATATTAAGTATTATTGACACAATAAATAAATATCATGTAATTATATCAAATGCAATATCATCAGGCAAACAATAAGTAAATATATCGTGCAAACAGAATACACGATATAGAATATACAATACACGAACTCGTTACTGCAAGAAAAAGCACAGGGCATAAAAAGAACGAACAAACAATAATCACGGAAGTCACAGAATGACACAGCAGTAAAAAAATTATAGTAATTAAATAGCGTTGTCGTGTTTCAATACCCATCTTACGTATCGCATTCTACTATTAAAGTACAGAGCAACGTGAAGAAATATGGAAGTCCGCCATTTTTCTATACACCCGAATTACATATCGCATTCTACTTTTTTAAAGTTTAAAAGAAGTTGAAGAAATATCAAAGTTCGTAGACATTCTACGTGTTTCAGAAAACGTCAAAAAAGAGTAATGTTGGTAGAAATTAATTGAAAAGTGAGATTTGATGTAACGTCTAGTAAGTTTCAAGTACGTTGAAAACAGAGTAAGTTTAGTGATTAACGAGGATCGGTATTTCGAAGAGCGGAGACGTTGACTTGTCCACTTTTACTTTAAACGACCTTCCCTCGCGACCAGATTCGTCGAACTCAGGTGATCTATAATCGCGAAGAAGAACTTGGAACAAAGTTATCCTGCCTGAGGCTGGATCGGAAGTTCGTAGGTTATTATGGGGAGACAACGTTAGTTGTGAAAGTCGATCAGACGCAACGATGAACGAGGAACTTGAGGGGGTTTTGCTTCAGGTCCACTTCATGCAGGTATTTTGGAACAGGAGAACTTAAATTTAGGTACCTGCCAAGAAGATTGGATCGTATTTCATGGAAATATACGAGTGAGGTTATGCTACGATTTTTATTTGTTTTATTTGAATAGTTTACTTATATGTACTATACAGTTATATCAGTATGTACTATACAGGGTGTCCCACAATAAGTGTAAGAGCCGAAAAGGGGAGGTAGGTGGGGCTATTCTGAACAGCTTTTTCCTTTGCCAAAATATTGGTTGAGGCTCCATTTTCGAGTTATTTGCAAAAAACACTGACCAATGAGAGCGCGCATAGACCGGGCGCGCGACAGCGTGAGCGAAAGCTTCGAGTGTGACGACCGATCGTCATCGTGAACAAGCATATCGATACCACGTCGGTATAACAGGAAGCTATTAGGTGAAAGTTAAATCGAATAACGAATTCAGAAGTTAAGAATAATATTAAGATCTTCATTACTCTTAAATAGAAAATAAACCAATTAGTTGTTGTTTACCCAGACCAAGTATATTGTATTTATTTTATGCCTTCGAAAAGGAATAAGGAATAAATTCACAAAAATTAATTTTGTCAACTATTCTAATGAATCAAACGAATAAATTCATTTCAAAACGAATGAGTACCTTGTCTATGAAATGAGATAGAACTGGAATGGAATATGTAATGCAGTAACTCACTGAAGTCAAATAAATCAATTCCTGCGTACGTTTAATTGTAAAAATTCACAAACAACTTAAATAAAACTTACCGATTGATCCATGGAAAAACTAGCTTCGATAAAAAATATTTGTGTCACCGGGTAGATTCACCGATCAGAACATCAACAGCTGATGTCCTGGCAGGGTCAATGAACTCTCAATTTATTTCGCTGTCTCTTTCTAATAATCGCACAACATAAGCACGACCGGTAAACAGACCGAATAAAAACTTGTGAACGATTATTCATAGATACGTATGTTTAACGATACACTGTATTCTCATTAGAAGGCATCCGAATTGAGGAATCGGTATTATATTATATTTTATTAGGAGATATTGTTGAACGGGCCACGAATCTCGGTTTCGTTCTCGATCGCGAAGCGTGGGTCGCAAACGGTTGCTATGCAACGGGGATCTGTTGATCGACTGCAGCGACGATCGAGACAGTCATCGTTTATTGTCGAAAGTAACCGGCCGAAATAAAATATATCGTAGTTTTTAATCGAAAATTCCGCTTTCTTTCTTTCAAGACAGTATAGTTAAAATTATTTCTGAATATTCGTTCACGTGTTTTCATTCGGAATATTTACGTGTCGGACTCATAGTGACTAATTAGTGAAAAGTGACAGGGAAAAGTGATAATGAAAGCTAATAATGAAAGGTGACGGTGATAGGTGACAGTGAAGTAAATTGAGAGTTTCTGTGTGGTGATTTATTTTTTCTAACGGTAAGGATCGGTGGATCGACACGGTGACAAAGATGCATTTTCATCGTAACTATTTGCGGTTCAATGGGTAAGTTACATTTAAATTTGTTAATTATTCCGCTTGAATTTTTATTTGTTGAATGAAAAAGTTATTTAATTTTTCAAAAATGAGAATATGTTCTTTTCCATCATCACAATATCTAACTAGAATAATTTTCCATATTTTATCTATTATTTCTTTGCGATAAGGAATAAACGTATCGAATAAATTCGATTTATTTTGATTACGTAAGTAAGGACTAATTTCTTTATTTCTTATCCACGAATGAATGATAATTCAAAAATAATCCAGATTTTTGGTATTCATTATTCGATGTAATTTTCATCTAACAGCTTCCTATTATACCGACGCTATACCGACGCCGTGTCGGTACGCTTGTTCACGATCACGATCGGTTGTCATATTCGAAGCTGTCGCTCACGCTGTCGCGCGCCCGGTCTATGCGCGCTCTTATTGGTCAGTGTTTTTTGCTAATAACTCGAAAATGGAGCCTCAACCAATATTTTGGTAAAGGAAAAAGCTGTTCAGAATAGCCCCACCTACCTCCCCTTTTCGGTTCTTACACTTATTGTGGGACACCCTGTATAGTTTACTGAAGTGTTACTAAATGATTAATACAATGAACTGAAGGATGTTATAATATTGTTAAAAATAAAAATTTTTTTTTATTTGATACAGTATATGATGATATAAGCAATTTTATTACTTTTACGATGTTATTGTAGTACTAGATCTGATTGTTATAAAAAGAAATTTTATAGGAAGGAGTAGCATTCTACATTTGAAAGTTCTTATAGTTTTTAACGTAGACATTTTTAAATTTTCAAACTAAATCTTTTAACTTTTTAATCTTCTAATTTTCTAATTTTCTTATTTTCTAATTTTCAATTTTTCCAATTATCTACGTCTATAATTCTCACATTAAAAAATTCTTGAATTTTATAATTTTTCAATTCTCAAATTTTCTAACTTTAAAATTCTCAAATTTCCAAATTTTTTCATATCCGAATTTTCAAACATTCTAACTATCAAATTCTCAAATTTCTTAGTCTTAAAAACTAGAAATTTGGAAATTTCTCTTCCTTAAATTCTCAAATTCTCAGTTCTTCTTATCCTAATCTTGAAATTCCTAAATTTCTAAATCCATAAATTCCTAAATTTTCTACTTTCCAAATTCCTAAATATTCAAATTCACAAATATCGAAATAAATATATCAAATATACAAACTTGTGAAATGGACGAACTTCAAAGAACTGCAATTTCCAAATATTCAAATATCTAACTATCCAAACTCCCAAATCTCTAGGCCTCTAAATTCCCAACTTTGAAAACTTATAATTCTGAAACCTCGAAAAGTTGAAAATTCATTTCATTGAGCCAGCGAATGTTCACGATCCTTATTCATTAGCAAACGCCTGGGGCTTTTCTCCGCTGCGCCGAAGTTTCCCCTAGGGAAACCTGCCGTTCTCGTCAGGGTATCACATATTCAATAAATATATCAGTGCTGGAATAGCGATATTACTTTGTCCGTCCACAAATTAACAATCAGCTAATCCTTCCATGTTCAAGAATCCGTTAATTAGTTAGACTAGCGTACTGTATGGTGTTTGCATGATGTCCTCATTTTCTGTTAACATTAGAGGACGAGTCAATTTGTTAACTTTGAGTTATGATGCAAAACAGCCGGCTATTCGTTCAAAGTCTTTTAAGTACACAGACTCGTATTCATTCCTGTTTAATTAGCAGGTGAAACGAAACGTAAAGGCACTTTTCATATGGACTATTTATACGCAACGTAAATTTCCTGTAAAATTGGTGACTCTGCCTGATCATCAAACAACCACGAAACGTTATCGTTTTCAACGGCAATAACGATCTTGATTGTTGGACTCGGTGTTTGAAAATAAATCGCCGTTTCTATCACGTTCCATTCCCTTCTGTGAACGATCCAATTAAATCAGTGTTCTCCATTAATCCGAAAATTACTGTTTTCACTGGGCGAGTGTTTGAAATTGTTCAATAAAAAAATTAGCAGTGAATTGGATCACTTCCACAATTTTAGTTTCAATGGTCATTTAAAGTAGTTTGTTTCAAGGAAAAATTTATCATTGTATGTTGTTATACAAGATAGGAAAAAATAAGGTTTTTTTAAACACAATGGTGATTGAGAAGAGATCTGCATCACTTGCTTATAAATATTCAAGATTTAAAGTAGATATGAAAGTTTTAAAAATTCCAATTTGGAAGATATTGATATTAAAATTATAATGATCTGTAAAATATTAATAGTATTAATCAAAAGTATTAACTTTATTCTTGCGTTTCATATAAGTGAAAAATGTAGCTTTTCTTAAAAACATGAGTACTCCTTTCATTATAAATAGCTCATATTAATTAATAATACTGCTAATAATAGTAATAATTAATAGTACCAATTAATAATAAAATAATAATACCGATTAATAATAAAAGAATACCCATAAATAATACTAAATATTTAATTATTGAAACTTAGTACAAAAGAATAAAATTAATAAAATTAAAGTCGAATAAAATGAAATAATAAAAAAGGATTTATTGTATGAATTCTTTTGAATAAAATGTACATATAAAATGAATTATTGTTGCAATAAAAATATTTAACTTGTAAAGTGCAAAACTAATAGACTCCATAAACTTTTATTTTTCCTTAAATGTAAGTTACTTAATTTTCAAACGAAATAACAGTAACAACATTATTATTTTTTAGATCCTTTAATTACATGTCAAGTTTCAGTTATTCTATAGAGTTTTCAAGTTTTAAATGGTCTATACAGATTTCATAAAGTACTTTGTGCGCCACCGTATTGTAGACATCACAAAATGGCCACAATAGTTGAACAACGATCAAAATGCAAACGATATTTGAAACGCATCAATGTTCGCGGATATTTTGTAATTTATTTTAAAAATTGAAGCCCTAGGAAAGAATAGAATTGCATCAAGTGAAAGAAGAGACTTTTTAAATGGAGAAAACATATAAAAATTGTTGGTCCGCTTTTCTTTTCAGTGGAATGGTTTGATGGGCCATTTTTTATTCCGTTCGTTTTATCGAATTATTTCGTTTTTGTATCAAAAACAAAAGCGGATTAACATTGTGTTTATATATTTTGTACGATGAAATGCATATTATATTTGTGTTATTATTAGAATTTCTGCTGAAGCTTCCGATTTCAAAAACGTGAGAACTGATAGGTTATGGGTGGCATTTTTATTTTGGTTGTTGTTTAAATAAATTGTTTATTTAAAAACGTTTATTACAGTAATAAATTATTTACTCGTATATTATTTTGTTCCGCAAGGTTTATAAAATAATTTCGTGTGAAAATCAATTGAATAATTAATATTGTTTTATCATAAAATATGACAATGTTAAAATTAAATTATAAAACAGTTATTGAACAAAATATGTACAACATACAAATACATTAAGACCTACATACGTAATTATATAATTAAATACGTTATTTACAAAATCAAAACAAATTAAAATCAATGTTTGTATCAAAACAGGAGTACACCAAACTTTTAGATTAGATTTATCTTCGTTTCGTTTGAACTAAAATAACTTAAAATCCTGATTCATTTAAAAACAAAACTACAAACAATAATAACAATGAACAAAAACTGAAATTACAAGTTAGTAATTGCATGATAACTACAAGTTTTTATTAACGTAAAAACTATTTGTACTATTCAGCATGAGCGAATAAACTAAAATAAACTACATTTTCCGATTAACTGAACGAAAATAGTTTCATAACAGGTCAAATTGCGTCTTCGTCCCGATTAAATTGGCTGTGCACTTGATTCGTGCCGGTAATAACGTCACTAGCCAAAATGATGCATGCTAGATGATCAAATCATGCTCGCGAAGCCATTCGAACACGAATAGTCCACGCAATGGCGGACATCCTCAGTTCGAGCCGATATGTCGACTCGAGTTGTCCATCTTTCCCAG
Organism: Megachile lagopoda; assembly: GCA_036983795.1. Classification (NCBI taxonomy): domain Eukaryota; kingdom Metazoa; phylum Arthropoda; class Insecta; order Hymenoptera; family Megachilidae; genus Megachile; species Megachile lagopoda. The sequence continues at coordinate 1,364,287 of CM072786.1, forward strand.
GAAACGTGTTGTCGAAGCAGCTTCTCTCGACACGAGTAACAGTTACGAGACTCGTTGCTTATGCTTTCGACTTTAGCCGGTTCGCTGACGGTTTTTCGAACGGCGAAAAACGACAAAAACACGGAGTGTTGCGGTTACGCGAATATACGAAGCTCGGTTTACGAGTAAGTAAGCGTTTGTAGCCGGGCCAGTGTACAGTCAGGAGCAAATATGATTTCCTCAGGGAAAATGTGCTAACTCGGGGAGAGAAGGTCTCACATAATTTGAGTTTTAATTAAGGTGGATTTACAAACTTGGAAATTTGAGGATTTAGGGACTTGGAGATTTGGAGATTTGGAGATTTGGAGATTTGGAGATATGGTGATTTGGAGATTTGGAGAATTGGAAATTTAGGAATTCGGGTATTTGGAGGTTAGGTTAGATTTGGGGTTAGGGAGTTTGAAGATCTGGGGATTTCAGCCTTTGGGAATTTGAAAATTTGGCAATTCGTAGATTTTGAACACTGGAAATTTGATAATTTAGGAATTTAAGCATGTGAAAGTTTGGAAACTTAAGAATATAGAAATTTAGGAATTTGAAAATTCGATGATTTGGGAATTTGGAAGATTGGGAACTTGGAGATTCGAGAAAGTGTAAATTTTAGAATTAAGAAATTTTTGAATCTATACATTTGGAAATTAGGAATTTAGGAATTCAGAAATTTGGAGATTTAGAAATTTAAAAATGTGGTAGTTTCGAAATTTAAGAATATAGAAATTTAGAAATTTGAAAATTCGATGATTTGGAAATTTGGAAGATTGGGAACTTGGAGATTTGAGAATTTGTAAATTGTAGAATTGAGATATTTTTGAATTTATAGATTTGAAAATTAGGAATTTAGGAATACAGAAATTTGAAGACCTAGAATTTGGAGATTTACGAACTTAGAGAATTAGAAATTTAGAAACTAGGAATTTATAAATTTCGATATTTGTAGATTTGGGAATTTAGGCACTTGGGAATTTGAAAATTCAGAAATTGAGAATTAGAAAATATAGGAAACTAGATACTTGGGCACATAGAAATTTGCGAATTTAAATAATACATGAATTAAAAAGTTTATAAATTTGTGCATAAAAAAGTTTGAAAATTGAAAAGTTTATAACTTGTAAATTTGAGAAATGAATAAAACTGGAAAATTTAGAAATGTCTAACTCGAAAATGTGGTAATTTAGAAGTTCATAACTTGAAAATTTGGAAATATAAAAGTTTGAAACTTAGAAATTTATAGAATTTTATGATTTCAATAATAACGAAATTTAAGAATTTGAAAATACAAAATGTATAAAAACATGAAAATATGAAACTTGCTTTTCAAGAATACATATTTGTTCTTATCGAAAGTAAATGTGTGATGCACTCGCTGCCTAAGAGTGTACGTAGGGAGCAGTGGATTATGGGGATTTGCGGTCGGCAGGTCGCGAAATTATAGCATGAAGCGAGAACAAAAGAGCGAACGGTTCGTACGTCCGTCGAGAAGTTTTATGGCGTTACGAGGCCTCGCGAGCGTAGTTTAACATCAATTAAACCGTCTAAAAGCTGCCTCTCCCTTGCTCGACAACCGACGGATTAATTCTCTTATTTAACGCGTGTTCTCTTTTCGTACGCCTGGTTTCTCGTCCTCCTTTAAATAGTCTTCTCCCTTCGAACTTTTCTACGCATTCTACACGTGTCTTACCGGTGTACAGACAAAACAAATATTATTTCTCTAGAGATCGTGAGTGTAGTGGGTTTCTCTAGGGAAAATGGCATTTTAGGAAAAACGCAGCACAGTTTGTTGCGTTTTGATTCATCAGTATTTCAATTTAGAAACTTCCGAATTTAGAAATTTTGAATAGTAGAAATTTGAGAGTTTGACAATTTGGATATATAAGCTGGAAATTAGGGTAGTTGGAAATTTAGAAATTTAAGAATTTACAAAACTAATATTTTCTTTAGAGATCGCGCATGTAGTGGGTTTCTTTAGGGAAAATGGCCACTTAGAAAAAAGAGCAGCACCATTTGTTGTGTCTTGGCTGATCAGTATTTCAATTTACAAACTTTTAAATTTAGAAATTTTTAATAGCAGAAATTTGAGAGTTTGGCAACTTAGATATATAAGTTGGGAATTAGGGTAATTAGAAATTTAGGAATTAGGGTAGTTGGAAATTTTGGAATTTCAATATTTGAGGATTTAGAAATCTTGCAATTCCGAAACTCGTATTTTCAGAAAATATTTAAATATGAAAGCTAAAAAATTAAAAACTTTGAGGGTTTGAGATTTGAGAATTAAGGAATTTGGAAATCTGTAAATTTGTAAATCACAATTGAAAATACAAAGTATTTTTTATAATATGAATTTAACAAAATGGTATAAGTTGAAACTAAAAAATCAATAAGTATTGAACAATTGTAAGCGAGTATATTCTTGCTCGACATTTACGAACGTCCGAACAAATCCGTATAACAAGGAATTTTAAAAAATTCCTTATTCAACAAATTTCTCGAAATAATAAATAACAAAATTAAATTTAAGAATTAAAAATTATGAATCTTTCGAGTCCTTTTTTCTATAGATCCTAGACATATGCCTATTTCTCTCGGTAGTAAATGCAACCCTGTATAGTATCGCAGTAAATCGACGTACAACGACTCGATAAAAATTCATCACGTGTTAAAAAGTCAAAAGTACGAAGACGGCGAGGAAACGGTATCCACTTTAGTCGGGTCTCGTGATCCTTTGCGTCGGGATCATTTATGACGTTTAAAAACTCGTTAAAAAGTTGGCCGATGCGAACGGGCATAGATTCCCGTCCCTTCTATCCTTCGTGCCTTGATCCACACTACTTCCCTTCCCGCCTGGCATCGGGATTATAAAAGTTTGATAAGGCGATAAATAATTATCCGCGAGCCCATCGCGAACTGCGGCTAACTTTTGAGTTACTCTACCACTTGAGTTTTTAACCACCCCAACACTCCTACGCCCTTTTCTACCGCTATCGCAGCCATTAACTCGTCTTCGTCTTCTCTCATCTTTCTCCTTTTACTCTTCTCCTATCTTTCTAATCAGTTCTCTCTATTTCACCGTTTTATACCTTACCTTTATTACCTTACGGTTTCCGGACCTTCTTTTAATCAATTTTTTGCCACATTTTCATTTTTTGTCCCTCCGAGCAGCGTTAATTCGCTTTTATCGCTCTAACAATTTTTTTCTCTCTCAATTACTCGTGCATATTTTTTCCACCTTTTCTACTTCTTCCTCTCGTTTTACCTTCCTCCTCGTTTACCCTCTCGGCTCTGTTTACCGCGAACTTTTGAGCTTCTTCCCGTCTCGGTGCACTCCGCGTGGCTGAGCGAAATTCAGCGCCGTTCCGCTCGGCTCTTGTGAGCGCAACGAGTTCTTCCGCTCGCGTTCTACGTCGTCGTCTGCAAATGTTCGCTGTCGTATCCGTACGGAGCCTTGTTCCGAGAGCTTCGCGACCGTTATCGAGCTTCGTGACTGGGAACTTCAACCCGTGCTCTCCCGGATTTTCGACTCACAACGAGGGAAACGATTCTAGTCCTTTTTGCAGGCTATAATTCCTCCCCTTCGAAAATATATACACACGTGTTAGGACGTTATTACATTCTACTCTTAAATGACCATTACTGTCAAACTAAAAAAGATACCTTTCTCCGTCTGACTGTACTTTACTTATATATGCAAAAATAATATAATTCTTACCGTGAAAACTCGGGAGTATTGATCCTAGGTTAGTCATAATGAAACGTGGTTCACTTTGAAGGGAACATCTTGCACTTAATCGTACGATTCACATCAAATGAAACATCCAGTACTCAACAGTACATCAAATGCTACACCTTGTAATCAAACATACGGTTCAAATCAGATAAAATATCTTATATTGAATCATAAGGTTCATATCAAATGACACACCTAGCACTACATCATTAGTTCGCATGAAATGAAGCAACCTGTACTCAAACAAATCGAATCGTAAAATTCACATAAAACTGAATCATGAATATGCTTGAAATGAAACAGACTGCACAGAATCGTATGGTCTACATCAAATGAAACATCCTATATTCAACCCTACATTTCTCTTCAAATAAGAGTACGATTGAGCTTATTATACTCAAATGTATAATTCACAAGTAAGATACGCTATACTAAATCATTTGATGAAATGCTACACTCAATCATATGGTTCATATCAAATGAAACATCCTATACTGAATTGCACGGTCCACATCAAATGAAACGTCCTATACTTAATAGTACAATTCATTCCGAATGAGATATCCCATACTAAATCACACAGTCCACACGGAACGAGACACCCTGTATAGAAACCTCGTCTGTCTAGGACAGCTGGCACCGGGGGCGAGCTAAGGCTTCGAATTTCCATCCACATTCCTCGTCACCCTTGTTGTCCGATCATCCCCTGATCTACATGCGCCGCAATTAGTTCCCGTTGCTTTTTCTGGGCGATTCGTTATCGAGGTCCGTCCAGGTCCATCAAAGATTCGGGACAATGGGACGATGCATCTTAAGACGTCGGGAACCGCAGGATGGAAGAACAAGTAGAAGGAGATGGACGGGGTTGCTGCTAGGGTGGCAGGCGGCCGGAGACGAGGGAGGGTAAATCGTTGCATCGGTAATGGCCGCCATTGTGGCTTGATGAGGTGGTCGTGTGTGTGCGTGTACGTGAGTGGTTGACATTGTGTGGGTCACATCCAGCATTCAGACGGTTCGGGAGGTGGGGACACACCGTGTATTTCGAGGGTGGCTCGAAACGGCGGCGCTATCGGTCGGCGCAGGATAGTAGCTCTCCGGATTATGCAGAGCCGAGAGTGAACTCTCTCTCGGGTTATCTCTCTCTCTCTCGAGTCGTGGACGAGACAGAAAGAACGATAGGAAGCAGGAAATGGTCGACGAAGAGGGAAGCAAGGTCAAGAGGGACGCGTGCACACGCGAAAGAGTGGCCCGCGAGCAATGTGGAGCGACGAGCGAGCGAGAAGCTAGCGAACAGAGCTAGTCTCTAACTGCTAAAGAGACCGGGTCCCTAGCTAGCTGGCACAACACCGTCTGCAGGACAATTTATATGCTAATTTATATGCGCTTAATAACGATGTCCAACGGTGGTTACCGACACGCCCTTCGGGCGGTGCCCGCCACCGATTAAATCGATGGGAACGTTGCACCCCAACGATCTCTTTTCACCTCTCGACTGAACACTACTGGGCTAATTAGTTTTCCCGTTTGCTGCATGTTTGCGATTTTTCCTGATTTAGTGAAAATACCATTTTTTTTTCAATTTTAAGGTGTCGTTTGGAGAACATTGGGTTTAAGGTTGAAAACGTTACACCAGTTTTGGTTGTTATTTACAACTAAATAACTGTGCATATGCGAACTGCGGTGATTTGGGAACTCGGTAATTTGGAATTCGGGGATATGTATATTCGGGGATTTGGGAATTCGAGGATTTAGAGATTTCTGATTTGAAAAATTTGGGTTTTTGGGATTTTGGAGATTGGGGATTACTGAGATTTGGAAATTTGAGTTTTTTAAATTTAGGAGTTTAGAGATTTAGGATTTTTGGAATTTCACGTTTTAGAGATGGGGTTTTGGGATTGGAGATTATAGGGACTTGGGGATTTAAGATTTTGAGAATTTGGGGATTTAAAGGTTTGAGAATTCAGAAATTTAGACATCTGAGAACTGCAAAATTTAGGAACTTGGAAATTGGAGAATTTAGAGATTTAGGCATTGTAAAATTTGAAAATTTGGAGATTCAGAAGTATGGAAATTAGAGAATTTGGAATGTAGGAATTTCGAAAGTTGTAAAGGAAATTGTATTTGGAAAATTGAAAATTTAGAGATTTAGGGATTGGAAAATTTGAAAATTTAGAGATTCTGTTATATGGAAGTTCAGGAATTTGGAAATATACAAATTTTGGAATTTATAAGATTAGGAATGTGGAAAATTTAAAATCTAGCAATTTAAGGATCGGAAATTTTGAGAATTTATCGATGTAGGGATAAGAAAATTTGGAAATTTTGGATTTAGCAAATTTTTGAATTTAGTGAGTAGAAAATCATAGAAAAAAATGGTAGAATTTGAAAATTGGAAATCTTCGAAATTTAGAAATTTGAAAATTACAAATTTCAGAGTTTAGAAATTTAGTAAATTACGAATCAAAGAATTAAAAAATTCTAGAGAATGAAAATTAAAATATATAAGAATTTAAAAAATTAAGAATTTAAAAATGACGAAATGAAATATTTGGAAAAGTTGAGAATTTTCAAAAGTCCCTATGTTCGACATATAAGATGACTAATACGATAATAATCTTGTATAACGTAGATGCACTTAAAACATGATAGCCAACATTTTGTTGAGGAATTGGATCACAAGATAGAATTAGCGATGGTGATAACCACAGGTTAGACACTTGAGCGATATTATTATTTAGCGTTTACCATACTTGTACCACACGTGGATTAAATAATGAACGAGAACACGTAAGATAATATAGTACATGATACAGAAGATGCTGATTGAAAATAAGCACCTGCCGTGTTAAGTATCAAGTAGGGTGATAATCAATTTTGATTGAAGAATTTTTAAATGATGTAGTTATACTTAATGTATCACTTATAATGCAATAAAAATAAATTACAGACACTATTTTCAATTTAACGCCGGTAGTTCTAGTGTGAAACGTACAAGAAATATAAATTCTGAAAAATGTACTAGCCTCCAAACAGCAAACATAGCCTCCCCGTTCTTGTGTAAGTAAAAGTGGTACTCAACGTCTACTATATTGCACGTTCTTCTGGTATCGTCTCGTTTGTTTAATCTCTGGTTGCCGTAATTCATGATAAGCTGAGAAAATACTTTGCAGAGGTTATTCTTATTGCCCCAATTACTCGCGCGTTGCGTAAAGTGTTTCTTTCCGTCATCAGAGGCGTAATGTTTCGCGCGTGTCGCAATCGAGCCCGGCGGTTCAATAAACGAGTCATAAAAATGTTGGAAACGGTCGAGTGACGCGTAACAGGTTGCAACGATGTAAAAGTAATTAAAGGCGCTTTAATTAATGGAGTTTCGAATAGGTAGGTGAAAAGGTAAGCGGATCCAGGCGTCGACGATCGGTTCGTTAAAAGGATTCGCAGCATTTAACGGTGATGAAAATTAGCAAGCGTATTTGCCGGGGCGAAAACGTTAATCGTGCTCGTTTGTATTAAACAAAAACTCGGCTTGCACGCCGTTGGGTCACGTTTCGTTTCCTCGTGAATGTCGTCGAACTTTGTTTTGACGGTATTTATTTTGAAAAACAAGCAGAGAACTTTCGCCGACGAATGAACTTTCGTCGAATGAACTTTGATGATTTCGATGGAAAGCGAGTTGAACCGTATTTCCAACTTCGTTGAAATCATGGACAAACATGTCGAACGATTTTTCCAATATATCTCCGGAGAAGTTTGAAAAACTGCGTTTCGAGAGAAACGACGTCCGAGCTTCGAGACACATATCGAGATGTTTCTCTCCGCTTCAGATCGCAACTTGGGCAATTTCGTAAAGTTCCACGCGAAAGAGTGGATAAAAATGGAGACACGAGGCGAACGAGTATCGTTGAAGCACGTAAAAACGTTGAAATCAATCCTTTCATCGTTTCTGCCTCGAGCAGTCTTCGTAGTGGTTTTACAGTTATTCAGCCATTTCTATTCTCAGCTGCAATTTGTGTTATTGACCTTTTATTCGTTGACTGTTATGATCGCAGTAAATCGACTAATACTGGCTACTAACGTTCCGAACTTCTATTAGGTTAATAAATCCATGATCTTAAGCAATCGAGCACAATAACGTTCGAAAACAAACAGCAGAACGGAATTGAACAGGGTGTTCCACTTTAGTCGAGCATGTAAGTTTTGCCATTAAACGTTGAAAGAAATAACTGAGGAAAACTTATATTATTTTATCGCATACATTTAATAGCGACATTAAAAACTTGTTTCAAAGTCAACGTGACTGTTCAAGGTTCCATTGCATTATTTCACTGTGAAAATAATTTGAATCTTTGACGTAAATGGAACACTGCAGTTTCAAAGAAAAGTTGCATGATTTTCCACTACAGTTTCGTTGAATTTCAATCAGAATTTTGGAAATTTACGGATTTGGGATTTTGAAATTACAGAAACTTGAGACGTCAGAATTTTGAAATGGAACTTTCAAATTATAAGATTGTGAAGTTTTTTAATTCTTAGATTTTAGAATTTAGGATTTTGGAACTGGGAGTATGAAATTTCGAAATTATCGAATTTTCGGACTGAAAATGTGGGATCTAGGAAAACGTGAATTTGTAAATTTTTGGACGGTAGAATCGTGTAATTTTCGAATATTTAAACTTTGAGACAATAAAATTGTAGAATTTTAGAATTTTATGACTTTGAAATTGTCAAACTTTCCAAATCTTAGGCTTCGGGACTTTGAAATGCTTGGATTTATAAATTTTTGGACTTTAAATCTGTGGAATTTTTTAAATTGTTAAGTTTATGTTTCTGGCTTTTGGAACTGTAGGATTGTGAATGTTTGTAACTGTTTTTAATACCTTTTGGTATTTTGATGCAGTGATAATATGGAATTATTTAATTATATAAGACTTTAAGGCATTAAAGTCTTGGAATTTTTAGATTTTATTAAAACTAGAGCCATACTTCATTATTTCTCAAATTTGATCCCATTTTCTTACATTTGTTAATTTGTTAATTTATATATTTAATGATTAAATTTAATTTTTGAAATCAAATTAAGTTAATTAAGTATAATTAATCTTAAATTTAGTTTAAATTTAATTTACGTTTAATTTTACAATTAAGTTTATGTAATTAAAACTAGTTTCCTATTTTACTTTTATTTTTACTAGTTTCTTTTTTCTTTTACTTTTATTTTTAAATGAAAATTCTTGAATTAAATACTTTTGAACAATTGCAATGATTTTTACTAATTATATTATCCTAAGTAATCATCCTGCATATATATTTTATCAGAAAAAATCGAATATATATATAGCTGTACAAAATGATCCTTAACTTTTAGTTTAAAAAGAATGTGAACAAAATACAATTGACCTCACAACTAAATTTCATGTAAATTAACGACAATGTACCTAAACCATACAAATCTTGTACTTCCATTCGTACAATATACATTTGTATGAACTATTTATTATTTACATGACTGTTTGTATTGTTATTTACATGAATATTTAAATTATTGTTGTTCATATGAGCTACACATTAAAGGGCTCGTTTACGCCATTCCTCTACTTTCAAACCTTTGCAATTCTAATATTTTCGAATCCCGTAATTTTGAGACTGGAGTTCCTTAGAATTTTATGTTCTTTCATGTTGTAACGATTTACGACTGTACTATATCTTCCAGGTCGATTTTCCTTGTTCCAGGCCGCTTAACCCAGGCTCAGGGTTGCGTCCCGTTAATTTCCCCGACGCGTATATTAATTCGCGAAGAAGCGTTGGCGAACGTTAGTATCGCTCGCAAATTGGCTCCTCGGTGTAGCTGTAATGTCGCACATCGTAAATCCCGAGACCCTGAATCGTTTGGTGATGCCGGATGTTGCCACCGTTTCTCTCCGTTGCTCTGGGTCGTTCTGCTTCTGGCCGTATTCCGGCAGTAGGTGAGGATTGTTGAAAGTCGAGGATTTATTAGGTGACGGATAGCACCGGATAAAACGGTCGGTAAAACACGCCGCGAGCTGGGATTAGATCGTGGTAACGACTACATTATCCGATCGACTTGGGATGTCGCACGATTTAGCGAGCGTCGCATGAATTTCCTCTTCTATCTGTTGCTCCGTAACGAGACTTTAGTGCAGGCCCGAATCGATAGTAAACTCTCGATATAAGCGAGTCTATCAAGTCTGAATTTTCGCTTACATCGTATAGTTTCTGTATTCATTAAGTTTAAACGTAGAAAAGAACCACGAAGGGAACAACTGAATGACCGGACGGTAAAATATCGCTGAGGCGATCTTAATGCAAGAATAAAACTTTCTTAGTTTTCATTTTGTTATGAAACTTTTACCAATATATTTTGTGACATTTTCCTGATTAAAATGAAGCCAAACACGAAGTAATTCGTAACATATTTACTTGTAACTACGAGCGTTTCGCTTATATCGAGTCTTTATTGTAATAAGCACTGCAGTAAACGGGCGAGTAGTGATACATCGTTTCTCTTCGACGCTATTCGGACAATCACGTGATCCGTTTGACCGATGAACTCGTAGACTCCTATGGCTGAAATGATAAATGCGGCCAAAAAGAATGATAGTGTTGACAGTAAAGTCTCGATATAATTGAATCTTTTGGTTCTGAACTTTTGCTTATATTCTGTAGTTCTTACATTGGTTGAAATTTGTCGAAAGTGGAAAACCGAGCGTAGAAAACGTCCGAACTCAACGTGAACATACAGTAACATATCGCTAGGGTAATCCTAATGCAAGAATAAAAATTTTCTTTTTTATTTTACTATGAAACTTTCACCATCATCTTTGTGATATTTTCTGATTAAAATTAAACCAAATGCGACATAATTCGAAACATATTTATTTGTAATCACAAGCGTTTCGCTTATACTGAGGATTCTACTCCTATAAATTATTACAACTAAACATTTCCTGAATTACGTCGCGTTTAATATGATTTTAGTCAACAAAATGTCACAAATATGTTGGTAAATGTTTCATAACAAAATTAAGAATGAAAAAGATTTATTCTTGCATTAAGATTGTACTATCCATATGTTGCTGTTTGTTACAATTTAGAAATTCGAATTTGGACGATTAGAAATTTAGGAAAATAGAAATATTACATTTTTAACTTTAGAAATATAGATATATAGAAATTTAGAGACAAGAATTTAGAGATATAGAAATTTAGAAATACAGAAATTTCGGGATAGGAATTTGGATATATAGAAATTTGGAGATATAGAAATACAGAAATATAGAAATACAAAAATATCAAGCATCAAAATTAAAAAGTTTACATATTTATAAATTTGGAACATTGAAAATTTAGTAATACAGAAATTTCTCAAGCTGCCAAGTTCCCACCATTTCTCAATACATAAGCTGCCAAATTTTGAAATTAAAAAATTTGGAAACTTAGTAAAATACTTTCAAATTCTCAAATATCTCCTTATCACAACTACGTAAAACTAACAATATTTGTGAGCAGAACGAGAAACAAGAGAATGTCTATAAAATATCACAAATATTAATATTTCTACGAATTCGAGTAATAGAAAACATGTATTTTATAAACATATATTTTCCACCTTCAATTAAATTATTTCCTCATTCAACAATGTACAGCGTGTGCAAATAGTTTAATAGCCTTTACTCTCGCGAGTTTGAATCGAGAACCGCAGCGTAGTCTTCCATTAAAACTTTCTCTAGATTTCGAATTAATCGAAACTTTCACTCATTATTCCAAACAAACCTTTTATATACAACAGTTGATACAAGTTATAACACAACGACCACTTTGTGTTACACAGTTATTAAATCAGTCCCTCAGATTGTTATAAGCAAATCGATATAAACGAACAGAGAAACATTCGCACTTTGAGATATCGGTATCCCGTGAATTACAAGCTACAGATAAATTGAGCCATTAGACGACGATAATTAGTAAAACGAGACACGCGAACCGGTATGATCTCAGCGTGACGTGTAATTTCACGAGAAAGGTATCCACTGGTTCGTCCAGTTTTTTTTTCGTTCTACAGGAACACGCGTTTCCGATTGTTGAAATGCCAGCTGGACGAACCCGCGAAGCAACAGTGTTGTGTCGCGTTGAACCGTTGCCAGTCCTGCTAATATTCTTCGGCTAAATTACACGAAAATCTCTGCAATGATGTGAGCATTTGTCAAATTTAATGACGGATGCACGTGACAACGTGTCCTGGTTCTTACTGACTACTCGTGTTCCGGATTTAGCGACTGGATAACGAACATAAATCTCGGAACCTTTCGGACGTGATATAAACTTCAAGGAATAAGGTTTTGACTATTGATTTTGGTAATTATGCAGAATAGGTACTTTTCCGAATTTTGTTACTTTTCTAACCTAACCCAACTCCTTCCCTAGCTGTACTTGTGCGTGCAGCCCAAAACAAAGTCTATAATTCTCTGCTCCATATGAGTTTTCGACTTTCATGGGAAGCGACGTCCACTTCGCACCTTCCCCGTGCTTACGGCTCGAAAAGAAATCTAATTGTCCTGTGAAAAAATTTATATAGATTACATATTCTTCGAGCTCTCGTGATCATCGTTATCGGACTCAGAATAAAGCTATTTGCCAGGAAAGGAAATTTTATTCGATATAAAAGTACAAAGGTACGTAAATAGTAAAACTAAATATAGTAGCGTATACCCGTCGGTTTGAGAGCTAATAACTTTCTTGGTTTCAGATATTCTATTTCTCGTATTTCCATCTATCTCCATTATTATCATTGCGAGTCGCGATGCCCAGCCGAAAATTATTATAGCAAGCAATACTACCTTATTCTAGCAAATTCATTAGTCAGAACGTTCGCGGAGGACGGATAAAAGAGCATAGTGTGCGCGACAAAGAGGAAAGGAAGAAAGAGAGAAAGACTCTAATGCAGAATAGAAGAAAGATGGAGGAGGTAGAGAACGGAGCACTACGATCTGGCTGAAACCAGAGTTCCGGCGTGTTAAATTTTCATAACCTTTCACAGAACAGTGTCTTTCAGTCTCCGGCATTCATAATGAAAATCTCTTTACAGAACTCCATCGGCCCGTTCTCGTAACCGCCGCACCCCATAATGGTCCGCCCTGGTCTATGTGTACTTTCGAGTCTACAGGCCACGAGCTTCGAATTACCTCGATATAAATTATAATCGCGGATTCCGAAAGAAGATTGCTTACAAGATCGACGATTTTCTTCTCTATGCATTGCCACGGAAAGTCAACCGCATTAAAACGGGATTTTCGTTCGTTCAGGAGCTACGACGTTGTTTGCGTTTACAGAACCGACACGATGTGGATTTTCTTGCTGCTTCGATTTCGCGATACGGGTGTCGCAATCGATTACTGTCGAACGTAGTGATGCTCCTGGGACTCGATCTGCATTTGATCGTTTATCTGCTTGTTTGTCTATACCGCGCTAGAGGCTGCAATTTTGGGTCTTTTAACTTGAAATATTGAGGATAGACTCGTGAGATGCCCTAAAGACATATTTGGGTGGCAATCCGGCGACAAGAACCTGTCGTTATCGACGTTGATCTTGAATTGATAAAAAATCGTATTTTGGTATCGTTCTCGTTAATTTTAGATATATGGAATCGATTGGAACCAAGTTAAAAGTGGTGAGTTTGTAATCCATCGTTAATGACAATACTTTGGTTGACGTCAGCAGTGTTTGGTATCGTTTTCGATAGTTTCAAACACGTTTAATCGTTTGGAACGACTTCAGAATCTCTACATCTTATACTTGCTCTACCTATATGTTCGCAGTTGGTACACTACACCTTAAATACACATTCAAGTTCGTGCGAGGTACTTGGTACGTGGAGCCACTAGTTAAAATTATTTCGATTAGCAACAACTATGAAAGTGCCATTTGAAGTGGTACTATAGCAATTCGCAGTTGCATGTTAGGTATCAAGGAAAGTAGCCGTAATCCGTGTCTGGAAATTAAAACGAGCGTCGGTTAACCGTGCGGTCGCGCGTAAATTGTTTTGCATAACTCAGACACGGAGCACGCGTCGTTGGGTGCTCGCACCGCGTGGACACACTCGAACACGAAGACCCTATTCCAAAGAATTTCCCGCATGCGAACACACCTATGCACGCATTCCGCCGTAAATCCGCTATGAATCCGACCAAAACACCGGCGAGCAGGGAAATGTTATTCGTTCCGGGAATGCGACGCGTTTCGACAGACTATTTTTCCCCGCAGGTGCACGTACGCCGACAAAATAAATCTCTCCCGACAAAAGACAAGAACCGACCGACACTCACGGTGCGAACTAATAGTCTGAATTATCGCGAGTTAACGATGCATGTATAATACCGTGACTGATTAAAAAGATTTATTTGTATGTTAGTGAGTAAGATTTATGGGCTCGTAAAAATTTACTTTGTTGTATGGGAATAGATTTGGTAATTAGTGAGATGTTTTTAATTAATTGCTTACGGATAATAATTATTGTAGAGAAATTAAGTATGTAAACTCGAAGGTTTTCAAGTAATTAATTTTTAAGTTTTTGAATTTATTGAAATCTGCTAATTTGCAAATACCGCGATTCCTGTATTCCTGGATTTTGAAATCTTCCAGTTCTTGAGTTTTCAAGTTTATAGATTTTTAATTTTTAATAAATACTGCAAGTTCCAGATTTACAGATTTCCAAATCTCAAGTTTTCCAAACTTCTGAAATACCAACATTAAAATTACTTATCTAATTAATAATAATTGGAATATGAACAGTAATATATATAGAATATTGTTTTAAAATATAAAGTACTGATAATGAGTGTAATTTGCTAATAATGTCAATACAAATTTCCAATAATAGCAATATGAAGTGATTTGCAGCTAAATATCGAACAAAATATAAAAACCTGAGTACGCAAAACCGATATATGTGTGTAAATTAAATTGCACCTTTTATCAGGATTTCTATATTGCTTTTATTCGTAATTCAATTCCGCTTAACACACGTAACACAATATTTCTCCAATAATGTAAAAGATATTTCACTCCGTTCGAGGATTAATATCACTTACACTGTACAATAAAATGATGGACGTCACCGTTTTACGTTTATAGCGATTAATAAATCAATTTGCTTAGAACCGCGAATGGTTGTCGTACTCAAACGCTTTCAACGAAAAACCACGAACAAAAACTATTCAACAAACCATCTCCACAATTTAATCAAGTTCCGCGTTTTTCAATTACACCCGTGTTTTTATTCCATACACACGAATAGGAGAAAAAAAGGAAGGGGGATGAAGAGAATCGCTGGTTTTTACAAAAAATCCTTGGGAGCTCAAGCGAAATGCTATGAGGACGTTATAAAAATGGCGTAAACGGTGTCCTAAACGGTGTCGTAAACGATTTAAACGAACGATTAACCGACGTGAGAAACTAGGGTAAACTAACCAATTATTTAGTTTACTTTCAAACATAGTTAATTTGATATTTATCTGCTACTCAATATATCTAGGAATTTGAGGGCATAGAAATTTAGGGAGCCTACAGTGTGGGACTTTAGGAATTTGGGAGTTTAGGAATTGGGAGACATAGGTTTTTAGGGATCTTAGAATTTGGAAATCTAGGAACTTACGAATCTAGGAATTTGTATGCACAGAAATTTAGGGACTTTGGAATTTAGAAATCTAGGAATTTTGAGGTCCAGGAGTTTGTAGATTAAGATATTTCAGTTCTTCGAGATATAGAAATCTGGAGATCTGGAAATTTAGGGATTTAGGGTTCTAAAAATTTGGAAACAGGCATTTGGGGTCCTTGTAATTTGGAAATCTGGACATTTAGAGGTCTAGAAATTTAGGGATCTAATAATTGAATGTTCCAGAGATTTAATAATGCAGAAATTTGAGTTGCTGGTTACTTAAAGATTTAGGACATTTCAGTACTTGGTAATTTGAGAATTTGAAGATTTGAAAATTTTAATATTTGAAAACTTGTAAACCTGAAAAATTGACAACCTATAAACCTGAAAATTTGCAAACTTCAAAAACTAATTCTAACTGCAAATTTCAAAACCAACAAAATTAGAAATTTCTAATATCAACACTTAAATAATAGAATAATTTGCTCATTTCAATTGAGCATATAATACGCTTGAGTTCTCATAGAGGCTTCCAAAAAATATTTAGATCAGTACAGGTTAGATCAAATAGTATCATGTTGTTTTGCGCTATTTTCTGTTTCTGATTCAAAAAGTTGTAGCCTTAATCACCTCTTCGTATCTTCCTGTTCCACTAAAAGTTCACGAACATTACGGATTTCCTGTCTCCCTTTAAACTGACCCGCATCGTAAGAAGGAAACAACGACTACTACGTTACATTCGATTGAGATTATCGTAAATATCGTTCAGATATTAGGACGTTTCCGATCTACTTCGGAAATTTTCCCCGAAAATTGATCGTTACGCCAAAAGCAACTTCAAAAACTTCTTTTGCTCGAAACAGATAGTGTTCCTTCGATAATGACAGAGAAGCATTAAAATTGTGGACAGAAACCAAAGAATAGGTTTAATAGGAGGCGATATTTTGAAAGAGAAACTTTTATAAAAAGTTATAATACAACCAATTTAAGTGGCCATGCAAAATGACACGGGGTAGGATTTTGACGTGGTATTCTGAAAAATGTGCAGATGTCAACCCACCAGTTGGCGCGTGAGGAAGTCGACCCAAAATAAAGGAAGCTACGTCTATCCCCACCGTGAACTTCCAGCGTTACATTTCGGTAAATAAGAATAATAATGACATTAATTATCTCACTCACTCTCGAGACAGTCTGTCATTGTTTTTGGTCTTATTGGTGTGCGTGACCAATTGTTCGAGCCAATTCTTCCTACCACCGAAAATATGTGTGAGTTTAGGCGTCCATTTTTCTATTCTGATCAATTGGAGTCACAGCTCTTCTAAACACTTGGGTCAGCCTCATCACGTACCAACTCATGGGTTGACATCTATAGTGTGCAAGTATAGCGTTCAGCAAACAATGCTTTATACCTGCACATTAATCAGTCATTTATTTGTAACTTATTTGTAAGAAAAACTTTTTATTTATTTGCCATTTCTAATAAGCACGTGGAAATATTTTATCCCTTCCCTGTAACACGTTCACCAGTACTTTTTTTGTAATAAATATTTTGTCATTTCCCTATAACACATTCATCTGTATTTTCTTGTAATAAATAGTTCGACATTTGTTTATAAATTATTTGTAATAATCATTTCTATTCTAAAAATATATTTTGAACAGTAATCATTCTAGTATATACCTCTCTTTTTCAACTTTATGTCGTAAACTTGATGTAAATACTTCGAAAGCCAATATTAGCAATGTACAGAAAATCGACGACAAATAGGTTTCTAATTATTAGAGGTTGACATGGAATAAAATTCGCTTGATTTAAATTTCCTGCTCGTCACCTAATTTAAAAAGATAGGTTTTACCATCAAAAGTACTGTTCGGAGTGTCACCTTTTGTTGTAGCTACTATTTGCCGAAACTACAGAATCAGCTTATCCCTGCAATTTGGCATTCGGCTATAAATTTAGATCAAACACATTCGATAAATATATCTCATCGAAAGTATACCCTTCGAATCCTGCAGAATAGTCGAAAATGAAAAATGCAATCCCAATATTTTCTTACGTATTGAAACCTTGCCGAATGCATTTTATTAGAGAAACGAATTCAAGCTGTGTTCCAAAACATGTGCAGCTCTATGAATCGAAATATCTATGAATAGAAATGTAGCCAATTTGGCGAGGACCCTGCTGAAAGAAGGAGCAGATTTAACCATTTAAATTCGGAATAATCAAATTTCTTCTCTCTTCTATTATCTTGGAAGTAAGTTTCAGTCTATGTAGATAACAATCACTTGCCACCAAACTATTGGTTTATCAGAACCGTGATTTTTAGCGTTTATGGTAGAACGTTTATAAATTCAAGGTTTAAACCAATTTTGATTAATTGAGAAAATTGGGAAAAAGTTTAGTGAGGTGTGTCTTTGACATTTGATGGAGATATGGTTCAGATAGAGACTTTGCGAAGTAAAATGATTTTGGAACTTTGTGATTTTTGGACTTAGAAGCTCTGAATTTTGGGATTTGCAAACTATGGAATTTCGGGATTTTGATATTTTGACATTTGGAGACTTTGGAAGTTTGTAATTATTTCATTTACAAGCTTCGGAATTTTGTAATTCTGAAGTTATGGTATTTAGAGATTTTAGAATTTAGAAACTTTAAAACTTCGTAATTTTGAAGCTATGGAATTTAAAAATTATGGAATTTGAAGACTATGAGAGTTTACATCTCAGAAATTGTTAATCGTCCCAATTTTTACGAATTTAAGAATTAACAAATTTTTGAATTTTGAGATTATGGAATATGTTTAGGTAGTTTAACATTTGAAAACTTAAATATTTTAGAATTGAGACATTTTTGAACTATGTAATTTGAAGATTTTGAGAGTTTATAATTTATAAAATCTGTAACTTTCAAATTTTCAGATTTAGGAGCTTTGGAACTTTGATGTTTTGAAATTTAGAGTCTTTTCAGGTTTTGTGACTTTGATACTTCAAGACTTGGAAACTTTGAAAGTTTGAGGCTTCTGAAGTACAAAATTTTTAAATTTCGATGATTTGAAGTCTGTCACTTTAGAACTTTACGATTTTGAAACTAGTATTTTGCAATGTTATCAAGTGTACAATTACATATAAATATAAATTATACAAATATCATAATTATTTATAAAAAACCGAGTTGACTAACAAAAGTCATCCTCCACCGTAATAAACAAAATCTATCATCTTTAGCTTAAATTTGAAGATTAACTGCATTTATGGTGTTAAATTTAATTTTCTATAAAATCTAAATATATTTATAAACAAAAGGTAATTGCAAAAATACCGAAAAACATACACAATCTTAAAAAAATAATTTTACCAAGTCTATTTCATTTTTGTGCATTAAATTCGACTGCTAAAATAGTTCGAAAATGTATCTGTTCAAAAACACGAACAGTCCCTCTATTTATACTAGTATTTTCTCACAAAAATATCTAAAAACACAAGAAGCTTCATATGACTATTTTCACTTTGTCAGTTTCGTTTTTACACGTTTTTTTTTGGAAATAAATTAAAACGATTCCTGTACGCGATAACCTAGTGACACCAGATTTTTTGTATACCTATTGTCGACCGATATTTACGCATTACAGCATTATTTATGGTTCCCAACGTCGACTGAACTCTATCTGGTCCCCGGTCTGATTGCAGGGTCAAGTAAGATCGTGCAGCTTATCTGGTTAACGAGTTTCCTGTTTCGTCTGTTTTTCCTTTCCACGCTCGAGTGTTTGTTCCTTTCAAGCACGGAGAACGATTCCGCGGACTTAATTCCTTAAATGGCTCCGTGAAAAACAATCCTATTCACCGTGTGCTGTATTTAATTGTATTCAACAAAAAAAAAAAACGCCATGGTATTATGCTGTTCCTTCACTCTATTCGTTCGTTATTTCGCGTAATCGTGTCTCCCTATTTTTCCTTTTTCTGTACGAAACGTGTCCACAGAAGTCTGCCCATTATTTTGCATTTGATCAGTTTCGAGGCTTTCGAAAGTTTATGCGCTGATTTTACACGTCTGCAAAATACTTTTAATTCGATATCGTTTATTGTGCGATACGAGAACACTCGAGGAGGCGGAGGCTTTTAAACGGAGCCATTTTTCGAATATCTCCACTTATCGAGGGCTAATAATTACTGGCTAACAATGGTACGTTGTGTATCCCCTGAATTTTCGTTGAAATACCAATTTACTGCTACTGTAACGAGTTCCGTTTAGCAGTTCTCGTTTTCATATCGAAACTTATCGTTGTAAAAATCTAGTCAATGTTTACTAATTGAATTTAATCTCATTCACGATAGATTCAATTTTTTGTAAAAATAATTTCACTTCAAGTTTATTAAATTATCCCTCTAAAGTTTATAGACACTTGTGGTGGAATTTTATTCAGAAATAATTTTAAATTTAAGAAAATTTATTATGAGTTTGAATGCTTGAATTCTTTACATGTACTGAAAAAAATGATGTATTTTACATTTAATACATTTTAGTAAGTATTAGATTTGAAGCTTTGTCTTTTTGTGTAACTTTTCTGTTTCTTTTTATATAAAGAAGGTACCTAAATATTTCATATACCATGAAGTTTTGATTTTATTTTACTTTAAAAAAACACAATTTTTAATATTTTGTTACTTTGGCAATTTTTTATTTAATGATTTATGTTAATATTTCGTAATATGCTGTATGCTAATATTTTATAGATGAAACTTTACTTTGTAATATGTTTTATGCTAATATTTTGTAGATAGAACGTTATTTTGTAATATGCTTTATGCTAATACTTCGTACATAAGCCTTTATTTTATAAAATCGCGATACATCTATACTGTATAAATTTGAATAACATACGACACATTGTTATTGGAATTATTGATCAGATTTTTACCACAGTCACGTAAAAATTCTCCATATTTGTTTGGTTTTCTTGCTTCACATGTTTGCCTGCATCAGTCGGAAGCATTTTAATTGAGTTCGGGCGCAGAAATTGATTAAAAAAATATCTACATAGTAAATCATACCAAATCCCCAGTTTGTGAAATATTTAAAACTTTTGCAAAAAAATACCTCAATTTTAAATACAAATCATCTCAAGGACTATTGGTTTTCTTTAACATCGTACCCCAATAACTTTTCGTTTAGAAGGACACAACTTAAACAAAAAGAAATTTTAGAAGTTACAAGTTAGTTTAAAAGTAGAATTTAAGATGTTTTATTTATATTTAGTTATGTTTAAAAATTATGTTAGTTATAGTTACATTGCTATTTAATTTATGAATGTTTAAATATATACATATAAAACTGTACACTTATACGTATATAAAACAAAATAAAGTCATAATTAAAAATATGCAAATTACTGTGTACGTAGGGCAAAATAGTTATATAATTTTTTAAAACCTTAAAAGTTTAATAATGCAATTGCAACTATATCAATGCACTTCTATAAAATGTATACATGTACATATTTCATTATAATAGAACTTATCAAACAATATAAATTCTCTTATCCCAATTCTGTACATTTTCAGTATCAACAAAAATACAATTCAGTTAGAAGTGCCATTTAGCAAATTATAGTCACGATATAACTGTACAAGTATACAACTATACACTACGCAACTATAATTGCTTTGCAAAATTCCTCTTTAAAACAAAGTATCAAAACGACAGCACATTTTGGCACAGTTAAGCTATTAGTGGACGATTAATTGAACCGTCAGTATCCGCAAAGTGCGCATTCAAATTCGCGGACACGCACATTTAACCATCGTAATACGCATAGTTTACAAAATAACAGACACCAATTGGTCCACAAATTACCCGAGATACTATCGCAGAAACAGAAAAGTGATATCGAGTTAAATGTAAATTGTTACGAAGATGCCTTATTCGATGCCGATGAAACGTAGGCGCCATTAACCGCGATTGCGTTGGCGCGAAATTCAAAACCCATTGTGTTCGCGGTTTCTATACTGCGTAGCGGTGAATGTACACGACAAAGATTTGAATTGTCACGACGTGACGAACTGTTTCTATATCGTCGACAGAGTCATTAAAACCCAGGCTCATGTTCTCGTTCGAAATGGTGCTAAGGTTAAGGAGATGGTGGGCGTTTGATGACAGTCGGCCAGTGTCGAAGACGTGATAATCTGGTATCGCAGGCAGGCAGCATTTACAATCTTAAACATTGGCGTAACTTGCTAGGATCTTGAACGTTTCCACTAAAAAAGGTCCTGAAACGAAATGTTAACTTCGTGACGACTGTCTGCATAGCTATAAAGTTTGAAAAAACTATTGATACCGATTTTGTAGCGACCTAAAATGTAGACACTCTCAAATAAAAGTTTCAGTTACGATGGATCAAAAATGACAATCTTTTGACGAATAATCACGTCACAAGTTTGAATGTTACAATAACATTATTCTTCAAAAAAATTTTATTTCCGTTTACATGTGGCACGCGTGGTCGATAAAATCCAGTCAAAGTTTGTAACGCAAGCAAATGGAGTGAAAAAGTGGCGTACAAATAAAACGGGTGCGCGTGTGAATCCACGGTTTATAAAAGAATAAAACGAGAGTTGATGAGATAACCGTAGTCGATATTTGCAGAACTGGACGTTCGGTTGCATGATAGTCAAAGTTATTTTGAAAAATAAATCTACCTGAATTGAACGAAGACGCTCTCTGACACCGGGAATAAAAGGATTTATCGAACGATCAATTCTTCCTTTTTTTTTCCTCTGGTATAGAACACGACTAAATGTAAAAACATAAAAAAGGAAGATAAAAAGACAACAATACAGTCGAGGGATAAAGGGGAACGAGTGATACAGAAAAGTATTTGAATTCATGGTATGCATTGTGTTCGATATACACTCGAGAATAAATCTGATTTTCTCTGCGGATAGTTTGGCAGTTTAGAATTTTTCAAAATTCATAAATTTCATTTTAGTTTCAAACTCATAAATTTGAGAATTTCGGAAGTTGAAAATTTATGGATCCAAGAATTTTTGGATGTGGGAATATGAGGATTTGATTTCGGGGTATCAGAATGTGAAGATTTGGGATTGTGAGAGTTTAGACTTTTGGAATTTGGAAAAGTGGAATTTGAGAATATAGAGAATTGGCAATGTGGATATTTAAGAATTTGGAAACTTAGAAATATGAAGTTTAGAGAAGAGTAAAAATTAGTGGAGATTTGGAAACTTGAGACTTTGGAAATTAAAAAATTTCTAAATGTAGGAATTCAGAAATATGGGAATTAAGGAAGATGTGAGTTTGAAAATATGGCAATTTGACAATATACAGATTTCTGAGTTTTAAGAACATTGGTATGAGATATCTAGGGATTTTTTGAGGACTAGAAATTTGGAGATTTAAATATTTGCTGATAGAAAGATTCAGGAGTTTAGAGTACGAGAATCTTGGAATTTGGAGACATAAAAATTTAGGGATCTTACAATTTGAGTATCTGGGAATTTTGGAGTCTAGGAATTTGAAGACATAGTTTATTAGGGATCTTTAGATTTGGAGATCTAGGGATTTAACGATCTAAGAATTTGGAAACATCGGTATTTGGGATCCTTGAGATTTGGAAATCTAGAGATATAGAGGTCTATAAAAGGGATCTAGTAATTTAATGTTCTAGGGATTTCAGTATACAGAAATTTGGGTTGTTGATTGAGTTCAAAATATTTGAATATTTGGTAATTTGTGAATTTGAAGATTTGAAAATTTAAATATTTGCAATCTTGAAAACCTGAAAACCTGAAAGCTTGCAATTTTAAAAACTACCAAACTTTCAATCTTACAAATTTGAAAAATTAAAAATTCAATCATTCGAAAATCAGAAAACTTGAAAATTCAATAATTCTAAAATTTTTTAATTTTGCATTAAAAAAATTTTCCTTATCCTAGCAAAGCTTTCATTGCATCCGAATGTATATTACAATGTTCGAATACAGTCACACGTGACGGCATATAATCCCTTTTATTTACATCGTGCAAGATCTGTCGAACAAATACCAATCGGACGCGATAAATGGCGGTTCTTTGAACCCTAAGACATTTTCATTGTTAGCGTCGTTGCCGATGTGCATTGATAGCGTCGGACATCTCGTAAGTCATACGAGGGTATCGCTTTTGTAAGTTTCTCGTTGGTCGATTACAATATAAACGATTTATCATACCTGCACGACGACGGGCTTGAAAAGATGAGGTACATCCGGTCGTGAAGGCGTTTCAGGATTTATACACTCGTCGAAGGCTTGTTTGCCGAGTCCTGGCTATTTTGTTCTTCGCCTTGAACGTGCTCTCTGATGTGGGTGGTATCTTTGAAGATCTCTGCATGAAATTGTTCTAAACCAAGGTGATTAATGGATGCAGTAAACGGGAATAATCACGTAAGAACCACATAACTCTGGTTACAAGATTTATGTCTCGATTGTTGTCTTCCTTTCTTCTTTCATAACTATTACTCAATTCTAGCTCCTTGTACATTCGTACGCTTTGTCTTCATTTTGGAAACAGGTTTGCATTTGTCATTTCGGTAGATAAAGTTTGGAACGATATTTAAAATTCTGATGATATTTGAATTCTTAGGAGTATTTGAGTTAGATTGTTCGGGTAAATTATATCGTTTAATTTACTTTATGTGAACGGAAGGTAAATACTCTTAAATTGCCAAATATCTTAATAAATAAATAAATACACTTTGCTATTTCACGAAGACAATTTTATTCGTTATTTTAGTGGCCAATGTTTGCAACTTTATTTCAAAGGAATTTATTTAATCACAATTTATTCTTTACATATTCCGAATTAGTATGTAAAGAATACTGACCATAATTTCGTACCGAAAACTCAGATCATCGAAAATATGAGAGATAACTATATTAACGCGACGCAACAAAAGCTTGGCAGCGACGGTAGTTCGAGTGAAAGCTATTGTAACTTTGTAAATAAAATATTTCGGTCAGCCTGTATAACAATTTCGATACATTTTCACTAATAAGAAGCATTTTCCATGAAGTAATATTGCGTTGTCAGTCAGTCACGTCGCATAAACGCCGACGAAACACGAGACGCAGTCCGGCTGGCACAAATTACGATTCGAAGCTCGTTATCTCGAAAGCGAACGACCGCCAAGGTACTCCAATAATCCGACGAGACAATTATCGGCTGACAGCCAGGGTCCGTGTAATTTCGCGGGAAAGAAACAAAGTCCGGGGCAGAAGCTCGTCGATTAGCAGTTGGCTCATCCTGCTTACTTCCGCGCAGTAAATGATGGCCGGGTAGCAACAGTGTCCGAACGAGCGACGATTCTCGTTCTGTTCGGTAATTGCATCGTGCAGTGAGTTTGCTCGCTTTTCCGTTTGTCACGAGTCGCGATTCCGGCTTTGCGAAACGCCTTCCGTCAAAGCGAAGCTGCGCCAGCCTTTTCATCGGTCACCTCTTGCCAGCCGAGCTCTTCAGGCCAGCCCTTTCTAACCTTCTCTTTATCGCCTCTTTCTCTTTATGTGCCACGACCTCTGTCCCCCTGTCTGCCAGCAGAGCTTGCTGCTGCTTGATGGACACAATGTCTGTTCGGCTTCGGGCACCCATTAACAGTCGTGGATCCTTCAGCGACGTGGCTGCCTGTTCGAAACGAGAAAGAGAGATGAGACGTAATCTGTCAAGAGCATACGCGTGAACGTAGATTGAAAGAAAAAGAAATGATCGACAAAGACGCGTGTGTTCGGTGAACCTTGAAATCGTAGGGTTGACGCGCTCGGTAGAAACGGTGGAATATTATTTCACGATACAACTGGTGCGGATGAGACAAGTTGGTATACTCCGACATTTAAATTTTGCGGTATTATACATAGGGAAAATTAAATGTATAAGGAATTATATATAATGAAATTAAATATACAAGGTATTATATTAATGAAAATTATATTGTTATTGAGGTGATTTTTTGTTAAGGAAAGTAGGGTATATTAGGAACTTGAAAAGGTAGACAACTACGAATGTAGAAATGTGGATGTATAGACATTTGGAGATTGGGAAATATTCAGATTCGGATATTTGGGATATGGATAATTGAGAAAATCGAAACTGGAAAATCTGAAGATTTAGGAGTATCATCGTTTGGAGAACATACAATTTTGCGAGATATTGAGAATATACAAGGAACAGAAGGATTTGAGAGCATAGAAATTTGAAAATATACAAACATAGAAAATATAGAGATAACTTGACTTAACTACATAGAAGTATAGGTGAAACTTAAAACGTACAAAACTTCTACGTTAATCCATAAACAGAACACTCATAAAATATTCAAACTCTACCCGCAGGATCTCAACACTTCGTTAGAAAATGTACCATTAAATATTCGCTGAGTAATGTGGTATAAACGTGATAATACTGCATTCTAATTAATTACCAAACTTCCCCGATACCAGGATGATCAGCTATAAGCATATAACGTTTACCCAGTCTGGTTTCGAAGCCCAAAATACATTCACGTTTATTCAATGAAATTTATACCGGTGAGATATCATAGAAGATTTAATTTCGTTTTCGCAGAATAATAACCATGCCGGTTAACTTCCGTCTTCTCGCAGAAAAGCAGTAACTAAAACAGTCCAACAGCATAAGCTCATTTTCGTCTATAAAATTATCTACGTTGGCTATCAAAATGCACGCTGTTATTGTTATCCTTGGAAGCGGTTCCCGTGGCCGGGCGAAGCGTTCTCAAAGCAGAAGAGCAGTCGCTATCTCGGGCATGTATCGGGCCGCTAAAACCGCTCGCGAATTGCCACTCCTTATTTACGATTCTGTCGGAAACGGGGCTGGCTTAAAAATAGTTGTAAATTAGCTGGTACGACGTTTACGTTGCGGTTACGCGTTACGTATGCTCGCGAGTGTTGCCCGGTGGGGCAACGATGCGTTCGTGGTCTGTGGTTCGTTGCGTGGACATGCTTTGCAAACACATTTCGCCTTTGTCGACGATTGAACACTGACTGCTTCGAAGCGACAAAGTTACCGGGGAAAAGGATAAAAATATGACGGGAACCGCTAAATATTTGCCCCGAGTCGTGTACACTTTGAAAACGTCGCCATTTTGAGACGGCGGAGAAAGGAAATGGAGAGAGTTAAGAGACCTTCACAGTATTTAGATTTATGACACGTCATTATGACGGATCTTTGGTTTCCCATTTTAAATTGTGGAGAACGAAGAAAGGAGATGACAGCGGTTAAGAGATCTCAACATTATTTGGGTTTACAGGACGATTTATTTTAAATTATAGAATATAATAGGAAACTTTTGTCAAAATGTATGTTAACTTTTGCAGAGAGAAAAAATACGTATGATCTTTTATTTATTTACTTTTCCTCTTTGTTTTTAATTTAAAGATCAGAGAGTATCAAATATTCGTAAATCTAGTGCTAAGAATTTATAACACAATTCTGAAGGAGATTTTCGGAAAATCACAAAATAATGATACTATTAGAATTGTGATTCAAAAATTTTCATTAATAAATATTATGTAATAGCTAAAAGTTTACATCTGAAATTATTACAGGTATGACTGATATTCTCGTTGGGATTGCGAAATACGGATTTGAGGATGTGGATTTTTGGAATTTGGGAATTTTTGAAGGTAACTTCAGAATTTGGAAATTTAGAAATTTAAAAATTTTGAAACTGAGAACTTGACAAATTTGTAATTAGAGAATTTAGAAAACCTGAACTTTGAGACCTTTGGGAATAAAGGAATTGAATACAACTTACAATTGAGTACAAGATCATTTCGTCCTCATTTTCTATATTTTTCATAGGAACGTCAAATTTGATATTGATCATACCTCAATCAATAGATATTTAATATTTGTAACTTACCAATATGCAACCTCCTCATTTTCACAATGACAACTCTTATTACTTAATTTACTGTCTCATCTTTCAAATTTACGATCCATAAATGATATTAGTTGCAAGTATAAGTACAATTGATTCACCTACAGCTACAGTCACCTAACAGTTGAGAATAGGAACGAAATTCTAAATAGACGCTCCATGCTGGGATCTCTAACTATACAGTACTCGAGAAGGTTATATATTTTGTCGAACGACCCTCCGACAGAATAACCCCAATTTCTGGATCGTTCGATAGGCCAGACGATCCGTTCATGCGAACAAACATGGCATCATACGTCTAAGAAGCGATTTTTGAAAATAAAGCACGCGTTTGTCGCAAAAGGGACCCTTGAGGGCGCGGAGCAGGTAACGATCGAGGCTAACGAGGTTGATTCCACGTAACAAAGGTTGGCTGGGATCGAAGGACGAGCAGGAATAAGAATAAGAAGGGGATCCAGAGGGATAAAATAGGGGGGACACAGGTCGAGCGTGACGAGGCTGGTTCCTCCAAAGATCGGATAATAATTCCCGACCAGGTTCAACGTCGATCGAATCTCGACGAGGCGGAAGTTCACGGGCCCGGTCTCGCTGATCCGGAACACGTTTCTGAGCACACAACACCCGAGAACCTGTGTGTGTGTGCATGTGTGACACGATACGAGGGGTTCGGTACCGCGGCAAATGACCAGCTGATGGTGTATTGGGAAGGAAGAACCGATCGTGAGGAAATAGAAGAGGTGCGGAAGAAGAAGGATGAGTCAGAGAGGAGAGAACACGAGGGAAAAAAGTGGCGGAAGGAAAAGTAAGAAGACGAAGAGGAAATATGTAGGTGGAGGAAAGAGAGTAGAGGAAAAGGAGGAGACAGGGCCGTTTGTACGTCTAGACGCAGGTTCGTATTTGCTCTACCGTGAATCGAATAAATGGTCTCAGCCCTCTTCATCCGATGTCGTCTCCTCCTCGACTTTCCGCCACGGCAATAGCTTTCCGTCGCCACGATGCGATTAACCTTGAGGACTTCCTCGTACCTTCCCGCCCTTCGCGGCTTTCGTTATGGGTACGCTCCAGTTAGATGGACTACCTTCTCAATCTTGTTCCTTCGTTCAGGCCTGTCAATAGGCATCGTTGCAGTTCGATCCTTTACGTATTATGATGCCTCCATCGAACACCTAACCTAACCGATCCTCAAACATTTTATGTGATCCCTCTTCGTTCTCCAGACATGCTGACGTGAATTGCGTGATTCAAACGTTTTGTTGTTCCATGTTTTGTGATTAATGAGAAAATTGTTAGGTTTGAACAGTGAAACGTGAGTTGTCTCACTTATGTGAGACATGTCAATTACTTTTACTGATATTGCAGATATCCAGGAGTAATTAATTGAAACTGGTATGATTTCAGAATGTATCGGCATGTAATCTACCCTTACTTCGAAACTGAAAATGAAGTTGAAAAATAAATGAACGATGAAACAAATTTATGTAATGAAAAATTAATGTACATATTAATTTGTTATCTTGGTGAAAATCAACACAGATTTCATGACAACCTCAACAAACTGTATGACATAAAATATGAAATTTGTTAAACGGTTATTTTTACTGGTTTGATAGGTTTAGTGTAATGACAATACAAAAATTTTGAAACTATTTAAGTACCTTAATTTTATTTAATTTTCCTTACTTTTTACAAGTAAAAATAATTCAACAATAAAAATAATTCACATGTTCAAGACACGTGAGACACCCTATGTATTATTGATTATGGGAATCGGCGGAATATGTATAGAGGGCGAAGTGATTCATAATGTGGCCGTCTTATGCAAACCACAGACTGGTATAGATTAGTATATAGGGTGTCTATGAAGTTTGATTTCGAAAATTGTTTTAGATACAGAAAAATGTTTCAAATAATTATAGATAATTAATATATACAGTTTATTCTATTTTCATATACAGTTATCGAATATTAAGAGTGACAGATAATAAAAAATCGCCAAATCTTTTCGAAATTTAATTGACTCTCGTTAGAAAGAAAATCGTTCAAATCGAATACAAACCGTAAGCTAAAAATTGATAGATCTACAAATACTTTTTTGCGCTTCACAGAATATTTACTTTACTAAATAATGCGCTTTACTGCCAATATTTCCAAGAGTGAATAAATCGCAACTCGACTACAATAACCCGAAAGCCCTTTGAGACGCACTTTTTTAGGAACTTCGAAAACACATGTGGGGATTAATAAACGGATAGTGTATGTATGTACGAGCTTAATACAGTCAAATGCTAAATGGAGCGCAAATTAGTCATTTATTTATTTAGACTTTTATTCAAGGGATACATAATTGCCATTATTTTGAGAAACGCACCTTAACGACATATTTCAAGGTGATCGAAATCGGAGGTGGTTCACTTATTCTAAATATTTACCCTTTTTTGCTGTGTCGTCTTCGTCAAACACCGTTCAGTTTATGGTAGTCCTCCGACGTCGATCAGAGGACAATGGCCGTTCGAGCGGTCGAAAATCTAACCGGATCTACGGTGGGCTCATTAATGCTGCCACGTTCGAGCTTACCAGAAAGAAAAAATAAGTCGAGCACGATTCACACACTCGAAATCTCGACGTTCGACCGGCGATAAATCCTTCGATCACGCGCGATCACTCACGTGCACGTACGCTCGTACGCGGACAAGCCGATTACCATATCTCGAATTTCTCCTGTCTCAGAACGGTACACGAAAGCGCATATCGTTGCCATGCGATCGGTAACTCGCCACGATAGATTAATTAATAATACCAGCCCCGATAACGTTTTAATTGAGGTGATCCTTCTCGTCGACGAAAGAAGACGACGAAGGGCGGTGACGTCGTTACGTGGAAACGTCGTCGTTTGCTTTGCTTTTGCAACGCGTTTAATTAAATTAGCAATTAAAATGCCGCTCGACTGGCCGCCGGTTGCTCGCTCGTCGAACCATTTCGGCCAGAATCGGCAAACATACGTCGCGCAAATACCGATTTCTCGTTGCAGCTGCTCGCTTTTAATCCGCACACGGGCCGATTCGATTTGTACGCCGATGCGAATTGAACCGAGGCTCGTGCATGCATGTGGTCACATCCGGTTATCGCGTATCAATCCAACGATTTGCGATAAACGCGAACCGTTTTCACCACCATCGGACCCGTAGCTGGCTATCCAGACAGGCTTCTGCTTTGCGAATCGCATGTTCCATTATAGTTATACAGTGAAGCTTCGATATAAGCCAACGGTCACCAAACTACGACCTATGTGCTAGATACTACCTTTCAAAGATTTTTATCCGGACTCCAACTTTTGTATATAAATATTATATACATAAGAAATATTAGTTTTATAAAGTTTTATGATTTCGATATAAACTTACAACAACGATCCTCCTATTGTTCTATTGGGATTTGGTATAAGACTTCCAGATAGTGCACTTGTAACGAAGTGAGTTTCCGTATACCGTAATGTCTTCGACATTGTTCTTACTGATGATATCTTCACATTGTCTCTACTGATGTGACAAATTAAATAAATAAGTATATATAGTAATTTGAATATCCTTATTATTACTTCCCTCCTTTTAATTTACATGTATAATACATGTAATGTGGATATACATACATTTAAATATTTTGCATTATAAATTCCAATGCGAATTATATTTGTTTAGATATGTGATGTAAACTAATGTTTTAGTGGATTTTCAATATTTTTCGTTCGCTCTCATGTTTTTAAAAATTTTAATCTAGTCTGTTTCTCAAAAAGTTTGGTGATTTTTTGAAAACACATTTTTTTGAACACCTTTGTTCATACGTTGATTGAAGTTTGTCGAATATAGAAAACAACAAGAAGCGAAAAAAGCATTCAAATGACCGAATGTAGATAAATTGTAACTTATCGATGGGACAATCCTAATGCAAGAGTAAAACCTTCCCATTTTTGATTTTGTTATGAAATTTTTACAGCAGATTTGTGACATTTTCCTGATTAAAATGAGACTAAAGACGACGCAATTAGGAACATTTACTTGTAACTTCAGCTTATTTCTTTATATCGAATATTTTATTTTAATAAGTTACTACAAGTACGTCTTCATGACAAATAAAAATCCTGAAGAAGATCTGGAGTTCATAATATATCTATATACTACAAAAATCACGTTCTACTGAATTTACCTACACAGCCAATTGGAAATAACGCATTAATCAAATAAATTTCATCGAAATTAGATTTACCCAATCAGTATTAAATATTTGAACAAACATTACAATAATTTCGTGTGACATTTCTTGCCAACCATTTTAAACGTTTTCCGTATTATTGTCTGCGGAAATCAATTTTAGTTCGGTCAATAATGCCGTGAGTTTGCCGGTCGCATCCCTCGGGGACGATGGTTAAAATTGACGTGTAATTTGAATATCTTCAACGCTAGCCGGCGTGCACATGCGGGAAACGGTTGAATTAACATGATTCCGTTACCACTTGTAAGTACGAGAGACCACAGTTTAATCACTGAATGTTGGCCATCGCAATTATTTATCGAATCCACTCATCCGCTTACGCTTCTATTTTATTGAGAACGGGTCTGTGTATTTTCCAGTTTTTAAATTATCAGACTATCAAATTTTCATATTTTACAATGTTAGATTTCCATATTGTCAAATTTTTTAATTTTCAAATTGTTTTCAAATTCAAGCATTTCTAAATTTTCAAATATAAAATTTCCAAATTTCACAATTTTTAACACACCAAGTTCCTTAATTTCCAAATGCCCAAATTTTTATAATTACAATTTTTTATAATTACAATCCCAAATCCCCAAATTTTAAAAGTTTCGAATCTATAAATTTCTAAATTTCCAAATTCTTAACAGCTAAAATCCTCAAATTGTAAAATTGACAAATCTCCAAATAGTCAAATAATAAAACCCTAAAATTCTCAAATTCATAAACTTTCAAATCCTCAAATCCCGGAACCCACAAATTTATTCATTCCCCAAATTCCAAATTCTTAAATCCTCAAATTCTCAAATCCCTAAAACCTCAAATTCCCTAATATCTCCAAATCCTAAAATTTATACATTCTGAAATCTTAAAGACCCCTAAATCTTTAAATCTCCAAATTCCTAAATTCAATTCTTAAATTCCCAAATTTCTAAATTCTACAATTTTCAAATTACCAATTTGAAAATTTACAAATCCTAATATTTTCGAAGTCTCAAACATTCTAAAATTTCCAAATCTCCAAATTCTCCTAATTCACAGTTTCCAAATCCCCAAATTTCCAATTCCCAATTTTCCATATTTGTATCCATAAGTAAAGGACTCTAATTTCAGTTTTATAAAAATGATTACTATAAATTAAAATAAAATAAATATCCTGTATTTCATTTCAGTATTTGTACTATAGTTACGTAAATTTTCTAAATAGTCGTTTTAATGGTTGAAACGTGTCTGATAAACGGACATATAATTTTTCATGTTGATTATATATGATATATTAATGCGATTTCATGCAACCATTCGTTATTTGCTTTCGTTTTTTCACTCTTCGTTTCGATTCAAGTGTTTCTTATGGAGAGCGGTACCCTTTCGATTATAGGTGGGCGCATTAATCCGGTTGGCAGGACACGCGATTTAATGGGAAATCGATGAATATTAATCACCGACTCGTGCACGGAGCGTCAAACTGTTTCATTAGGGTGAAATTTAAAAACTTCGCACGAGACAGCTTTTAGAGACACCTGTGACGTTGATGTTTCAAAGACGTGGACGCTTTTGTGTAAAATTATTTTCGCGCCGAAAACTGTAATTTAATCAAGATTATCGGAGTTGTTGTTAGGTATCATTAATCTGAGAACATCGGTATTGATTTGGAACGAAAATGTCCTCTTCTTATTTTAACGTTTTTTATTTGTCCGTAAAAAATACAGACGGTTAAACTTACATAAATAAAAATAGTAAAGTATTTATTAAATGTTATTTCATCAGGTAAATATTTAATTTTAAACATTTTTACAATTATTAGACATGGTAACCGTTAACTTTTCGTTGCAACGTGTTGCAAATATGCGGTAATACATAAAATGCTATGAAAATGTTATATTTTGACAAAAATGAATGTATTATGTTTTAAGTGTGAGGTAATGATAAATGAACATTATGTTGTGGTAGTCATTATGTGTACCTTCATAAAAAAGCACTATTTTCACAATAAATATTTTTAATAAAAGTAGGAATAAACGTGTATTTCTAAATCAATTATTTTTACAATAAATGTTTTAAAACATATTATTTACTTTCACAGTAAATATACATATGGAATAAAATTAGGAGAAATATGTATTTCTAAAACTTACATGTGTGAACATTTATTTTCGATATTTTATTTACACGGTTTTCATCAAACAAATCCGCACGAATCGAATACTCCGTGTAAATTCAATAGTTTTCGTATATGTTTTCCATGTATCACAATATAACACTAACACATATCTCAAAAATATAATCTCCAAATATTAATAACAATTTCACTACATCGTTTCGACAATAACAATTGTTTTTCCAGGAACGTGGCATGCAATTTCTAATTTCGATTGACTGAACTGTTTGCGCGCGATTGTTTCGCGTTCGTCCGGAAACGAGAGGCTGTTTCCAACGAAAAGTAACGGATCTGTCGGTTGTTTCCGGTGGAGAATAATTCGAGTGGCGCGGCGAGCAGAGGGATGGTGGATGATTCGCTTGTATTCTGTAGGCAAGCGAATTAACGCGATTCCGTCACTTGCCACGAGCTCTCTCAAAAGCTCGCGTCAGTTTAATTATCGGACGAAGGGCGCCGCTATTGTTCGTTGCGGGCTGTTTCGCGCGTTTAAATCTCCCGCGCCCGACGATTTGAATGGGTGAGCGGCGTTCAATGGGCCGATTGGCCGCGTTCGCGAAAATCCTCCCGAGGACCAGCTCCGAGATTTGTTCGCGATTTTTGATTCCTCTAATTAATCCGTTGTCCCCGATAATTGCGTTTTTGTTCCGTTTCATTCTTTGTCAACGGGCCGGCTCTGTTTAGATCGAGTCCTCGTGGCGCGTGACCATCGCACGGGGAAATTCGATTCGCCTCTGTTCTCCTTGCAGCTCGAACAATGAAGCGGCCCGATCGACCGATCGTTTCAACCCGTTATCGCACTTGCAAACCGCAAACACCGAGCCTCGCCGTCTATTGCTCGCGGACAATAAGCCAGCGAAGCCGTTAGAGCTTCGCGATAACGGCGAATTTCCACCGGACTTTTCAATGCTTCGCTCGCCGCAGTTTTCGTTACATCGTGCGCGCTAAACGCGCGGAATAACGATGAACGAGCTGCGATATAACGAGTTGCGAAAAGTGCTATGTAATACGCAGCAAAGTATGCGTTGGGATATGAAGTAGGATACAACAATAAGTTATAACAGTGAGATGTAGCAATGAGATATAGTGATGAGATATAACAATGATATGTAGTAATAGGATGGAACAACAAGGTTGAACAATGAGTTATAGCAACAAGATTGAACAATGGGATATAGCAATAAGATGGAAGTTTAAGATGTAGCAGTAAGATATAACAACAAGAGGTAACAATGAGATGTAGCAATAGTATGTGGCAATATGATATAACAGTAAGATATAGCAAGAAAATATAGCAGATAGGAGATAGCAGTAAGATATAGCAGTAGGATGTAGCAACAGACTATAGCAATATAGTAGTAGAATAAAGCAATAAAATATAGCAATACGATACAGCAATGGGATATAGCGACAGGATAAAACAGTAGAATACATATAACAATGTGACGTAACAATAGAATATGACAACATGATA
This sequence comes from Megachile lagopoda, assembly GCA_036983795.1. Lineage (NCBI taxonomy): Eukaryota > Metazoa > Arthropoda > Insecta > Hymenoptera > Megachilidae > Megachile > Megachile lagopoda. The sequence continues at coordinate 1,399,531 of CM072786.1, forward strand.
CAGGATATAACAGTAGGATATTGTTATATCCTACTGTTGTAGGACATAAGAATAGAACATAGCAATGGAACATAGTAATAAAATATATCAAGAGAATATAGCAGCAGGGTATAGCAATAAAACATAGGATATAGTAATGGGTTATAGCAATAGACTATAAAACAGTAGATTTGTTTTAGTTTCACTTTAATAGTCAATATCACCGATAAGTAACTATGAAATGATTGCACAAACTACCTGTGATTCGCCGAAATTTCAAAAAATTATAAATATGTATGCAAAGTCGAACGCTGGAGCATTCTGATTAAATTGATATATTCCTCGAACGAATCGATACGATTCTAGTTCGCAAGATTGCACAGATGTTGCGTAATTAACCACATTACGCAGTTGTGTGACTAATAACGCCACGAGACAAGTTCGCGACGGCAATGTGGAACCACTTACAAACTTCTGATTGACGGGATCAAGCACGCTTATCCCGTCCCACATGGTTCATTTACCACATCCTTATTCTCTCTGCCCCGCTAACTCCTACCATTCACTGTCATCTCCGGCGAAATTGCACAAGATTCCCATTGCACCTTCCTCGAATTTTCAAGTCGGTCCCTGAACGGAACCGGTTAATTCCTGAAAAATCGTTGACCGCGACGAGTTTCGTTGTCGGCTATTATTTTCGGTCGGTGGCCGACAAGAAGACAAAGACGAGGACGTGGACGTTGCGCAAAGTAGGGCCAGAAAACGCGCGGGACCACTCGCGGAGCGGAACATTTTTTCTTGACGGTAATTGGTGTTCGAGCCTCATTGTGTAACTGGTATCGCTGTGTACTCGCTACGATATCGCAACATTCGATCTCCAGACTGTTGCGAGCCTTTGGTCCAACGATTTACTCCCTATGACGCTTCGTCCTGCATCAAGATAAACCTCAGCCTGCGCCATCGCTCCTCCGCCTCTTCTCTCTCGTTCTTGTACAGTCGGGAGAAAATATGGCTTCCTTTGGAAACTTTAGCGATTTGAAAATTTAGAAATTGAGATGTATGGAACTTTAAGGATTTGAGAATTTTTAAATTCGAGAATTTTTCAATTTTGAACTTGAAAATAAAAAAATTTAAGTATTAACCCCTTGCACTATTTTGACGAGTCTGACTCGTGACGCACTCGTACTTCAACTGTGATCAATTTTTACTCGAATTTTTAATACGCTTCAATTTGGAGTTGAAGTACAATTATAATTTGCATAGTCAACAATTGCGTAATAACAGATTAACATAACATCTCAACTTTCTTTGTCTGTTTTAATATTGTAACTGTGATTAGTTAGTTCTGACTGACGCACCTAACCAATAAATCATAGGGCAAGGGGTTAAGTTAATTTAGAAATATGAAGTATTGTTAGATTTGGAGATTTAAGATTTATAAGTACTTGAAAATTTGAAGGAAGCAAAATATAGTTTAGATAATTGAAATATAGAAATTTGGTGATTTAAAAGTGTAATTTAGAAATTTGGATATTTGAAGTGCTGAAGTTTTTATAGTTTTTGATGCTTAGTTTAGGGACTTAAGAATTTGGGAAAGTTGGAAAATTGAAGAAATTTAAAAGCTTAAGAATTTAATAATTTAGGAATATAAGGATTTAAGAAATTTGAGTACATAAGAATTAAATTTTGAAATTTTGAAAATTTGAAAGTTTGGCTATTGGATATTTAAAAATTTGTTAATTTAGAAAATGTGGATAGATATTCAGAAATGTAGGGGTTGAGAATTTTCATTCCTGGTAGTTTGTAAGTTTGCAAACTGGAGACTTAAAAATCAGGAAAATTACGAATTTATAAGTAAGGAAGATTGGGAACATGGTAATTTGAAAACTTAAAAAATTAAAAATCTGAAAATTTGTAAATATAAACATTTGAGTATTTCGAAAGTTACAAATTCGACAATTTGAAAATTTGAAAATTTATAAATATCAAATATTACAAATTCGAAAATTTGTAAATCTTAAAACTCGAAAATTTTGGGATTTGAAAGACTAAAAATTTGCAAATTTGTAAATTCGAAAATTAAAATTTTTGCTAATTAAAAAATGTATAAATATATGTAAAAATTCCAATAATTCATCCTAAATTTCCTAATGTCGAAAGTAAATAATAAAAGGCTCTTTTCATTAATACTTCGCTAAAAGGAATTGCACCCGCGGCTACATAGCAACGACCAGCAATATGAGTGCAATTATACGTGAAACTAGAACAGTATTGTATAGCTCATATCGATGGTGCTTCTTTTTTATTTATCAAGTCGCGGTTGAATCGTTGAGACAGTAAGGCGTCTTTTTATGGAACTATGGGTCACTCTTGTTTAACCTTTCGTATTTCTTGTTCAATGATCGGTGTATTTAGAGTTACAGGTTAAAGATTATATAGGTCAGGTCTCCAAATCACCGTTAAATGACCACGAGAATCATTGATGACCGATAACGGCGAACTAAACTTTGTCAAATGAATCAACTCCGAATATGGATAACAGGTCTGTAGTATTGGATCGATAAGAAATAAATGTTCAATTTATAAATACCCGACTTTATCCTGTTACTATGACATTTGTCGTTTATTATACAGTTTTATATGCTGGAGAGTTAAATGAAATGAAAAATTCAAATCTATTTGTATGATGAATGTTTATAATGAAATAAATATTTTGTCGATTTGATGTACGGTACAACTGATTCTGTTATCGCATCAATTTTATGATAAGACATAAATATTATTTTCACACATCCGTTCTTCCAGTCAATGTTTAACTTCCACTTTCGTTAAATATACATTAAAATAATAACTTTTTATGTCACAGAATAAATAATGAAAACTTCGTCAAAAATATTCTGATATTTTATATGAAATCGATACGAATGTTTGTTATATTATTTTATTGTAAAAATTTGTTGTCTTATAAATACTGAGAATAATGCAAAATAAAAAGGAGTAAAATTAAAGTTAATTCTGTAATAGATTAAATTCTAGTATTTCATATTAAATCAGTGAAAATATTTGTTTATGAACTATGAAAGCTCATAACTATGAAAATTATACATTGTTATTTTGTACTATTACATTAACAATATTATATTATGGAAATATGTTTTTATACACAGCAATACGAATTTCACAATTATTTGAGATCACTATTTCTAGGTTAAAACAATATGCCCGCAATCAAAAACGCAAATAAAGTAGAAATTATATCATCGATTACCACAAAGTTGCAATATTCATTTGTAAATAAAGATTATTTCACAAAAACATCAACGTTTGACTCATTTTCTTGAATATCGCAGCTCTTAATCCCGAGAACATTAGAACTCGCTTAACCGGCGTTCTGTATTGCGAACGAATTTTACATAAATTACTGACACTTCAATGCCACTTCCCGATCGGGCGAGGTGTAATTCGAGGCAGCAGCCGCGAACCACACACCACACACACCGTCGTATCAGGAAACACCTTTCATTATTCAAATTACCCTGGCTAATCCGTACTATTATCAGGTGTGCGATCCGTTTAGAAATATCTCACTATCCTGGATACGGGTTGACGCGAACGGTCTATCGCACCGGTAAATTCGGTTTACGATCGAGCTACACCGAACCGATCGCTTACTTGGATCGACAGTTATGACGGCCTATTGTATACTGAGGTAAGGGCGCAATGTGAATCCTGAGAAAACAGTATCGTCGAGAAGATGGAAGATATATAGGGTCTGACCAAGTAATTTGTAAGAAATCACGAAAAATGAGAAAAAGATACAGCCTACAATTTTTTGACCTTCGACAATATTTATTTTGTTTCATTGACAGATATGTGTTACTTTTTAGTTTTATCGACAAAAGACTGCGAGGGATATAACAAATCTTATTAAAATAAAAATCACTATAACACAAAATGTCTGATTGATTTATTAGATGCTTGCAAAATTTTGTCAGATTGCAAATATGTGAATGTTAATCATCTAATGATTATATATTTAATTTTTATTAAATTATTTTCGACAAAATGATAGGTTCTAAAAAATCGATAACTTCGCATACAATGCGTTGTATAAATATACTCCTCATACTTTCAATGATCTTTCGGTAGGGAATTATGCTCAGTATTCTTTAATTACTGTTTCGCAGTGTGTAAAAAATAAATTATGTAAATTAAAATTGAAGTATTGAATCTTAAACTCGCTAATAATATTCAGCTGAAGATGAATCAAAAGAGTTTTGATTAGTATTTGAAGTATACGTTGCCCTCGTGTGTATAGCAGTTAGCACTCGAAAAATCTTAGAATTTCTTGCGCGTTAAACCCCCTGAGTAACGAGTCGTCGTCCGTTTCTTCTTCACATTTAATCGCCGTTCAGACGCAGCCCGGAAGTGCTTCAATTACGAACCCTCCTCGAGGTGAAGGTCGAATTTTTTCCTCGTTCGCGGTCGCTGAAATGACAGCAACGGTTCTACGAACGTCTCCGTGCGTTCACGTTTGGTCGACTCGTACGTAATCTGTCGTTGATGAGCAGAGCGGATCGATTTCTTGTTCCGGAGGCCCTCCTGAGTGATTGTCGCAAAAACTGGTCGTTCCTCTCGAACGTAGCCGAGGACGCGGCCTCAGCGCTTGTTAAGAGATCAGCTCGCTCTACCTTCATTGGCGAACATCCCCGGTGTGTCGCCTCTCATGCTAATAGTCCGGGTTTCTTTGCTGCCCCCGGGGACAATATCGTGTAGCAAGGTCGTTCAGCAACTTCCGCGAGTGCGTGGCTTTTTCTTCTTGCTGCCGGTTCACGAAGAAGCATGTAACGCTTGGTCGACTCCCTTTGCTTTCTGCGATTCTCTTTGCAACGTTGCTGTCGTTTTGGAACATTAACTACCACCTGTACAGACAAGTTTGCATCGTGTCCTGGAGGTGTAACGAAGAGGATAAAGTTGTCAGATTTTCGAGTCTTCGAGAAGCCCTTGTAAGTGCATCGTAACCGGAGCCGTTAATCGACGCGCATTCGAGCTAGGAGATTCAAGGATGAACCGACTGGTACGGATCAAACTCGAAATCTTTCGAAATCGGGACAACGAGCTATCGATTACAGGATGTCGCCGGTTTTTCTGTCACTCCTTTTCCAGCCGTTTCTCCAAACGGTTTGCTCGTAAAAGAGCGTCCTACTTCGAAATACTGGAGCACGCGTTTCCTACGGGGGAATAAAAAGCTTGTGTTCCACACCCCCTTTAACCCTCGTCCTTGATTGAATTGAAATTCTTTGACCGAGCTTGCGAAGCGATTTTACTCGAAGCGTAAATGGAAATAGTTGATTAACGCTTTTTGTGTTTGCTCACTTTTACGCGGAGCTTAGCAAGGAAACCGAGCCCCGATTTCCTTGGGACGCTTTCGGCTGAAAGTTTTATTGGCGGCTGAAGCAGCCCGATCGAACCGGAAACGATTGGATACGTGCGAGCGGTCCTCCAGCTCGCTTTTCATTCGGGCCAAAGAAAAGCGACGGAACGTGCGTCGACTCGAGCCGACAATTTAATCCGTCGACGATTATTCTACGGATCAACGTTCGTAGATCCCATCGATCCAACGAGAATTTAAGCTTCGAATGAAACAACAGCGTGGCCGGAAGCTTGCGCGATTTTCTTTCTAATACCGTAACGATGATGACGTATTGCATGCAGAAAATATTTCACACGGTTATTTTTATACAAACTGTGACAGAGTATTCTATGTTTAACATAGACATAACAATATAACAATAAGAAAATATATCCATTACCGCGGCCACATAGTGATCATTAATATTAAAAATGGTAATTAAAATGATGTACTGAATATTAAAATAATAATTATTATCGAAAATGCTAATTAAAATGAAATACTGAATATTAAAATGGTAATTATTGTTAGAAATGGTAATTAAAATGATATACTGAATATTAACATGATAATTATTATTAGAAATGACAATTAAAATGATATATTGAATATTAAAAGGGAAATTATTATTAAAAGCGATAATTAAAATGATATGTTGAATAATAAAATGATAGTTATTATTGAAAATGGTAATACGCTCATCAGAACCTTCAAATATCGGTGTTACAAATATTTTATTTACCAGTTCTCTTATTAAGAATATTTTTTATTTACACTTTCTCTTATTAAAATGTTAGCAAATATAATTATAGAATTTGGAAATTCTGCAAATTTCTACTTGTAGGTAATATTGCTGTTAAAAATTAAGGAAATTATAAGAATATTGTTTGACATAGCGAAATTTGGAAATATAAAGTTTCGAAAATTTGCGAAATATATAAAGTGTATCAGATAAAGATCACCCAAATATGTCTTTCAATTTCAGTGACATAAAAAATATTTTTGGCATAATCTAAATAATATTAGAAAAGAAAAATTTTGTTTGTCCAGTGTGTTTTTCATAGCTTTTTCAAGGTCACCGTTATTCTTAATTAGGGAGACATATTTTTTTTTATTTCATCTTGTAGTGGCTGAAAGAATGTATTTAAATACCAAAACTGATAAAATTGTAGGATATTATGAGGATTACAGCTGAATTATTGATTATGTTATGTATTACATAATATTATGAATGTATCATATACATATTATGTCATATATCATATATTATGTATTATAATATATTATAGTAACAGTTGAAAATAATTTATTCGATGTAGTTATTATAATAATGAAATTCCTCCTCAATATAGAAAATATACAACACCTAAAGTGGCAACTATACAATAGAATAATTACAATATTGTAATACACCGTTGGATTTGTAATGAATTGACGTTTTTAGTTCTAACAAAAAAATTATAATAAAATTTCCAATGAATGGAAGGAGAGAGGTTAACCATTACAATGGTCATATGTGACGTTGCAAATACAGTTAAATTAATTATTTACAACAAAAGCAAATAAAAAGAACTTTCAAAAAAACCTCCAGAAACCTTTTACATAGATTTGTAGGTGTGAAGAAACAGTATAACTTTTGATTCAAACATTTTCTAATATCGTCCGTCGTTTACAATTTATAAGCAGTTACGTAGACGTTACATAAAAGAGTTAATTTTCCCTGAAAGTGAAAAACAGGCGACGAATTATATCCTGCACAACTGCACAAAATTTCATAAAGATCAGTTTGTATCATGGTTCCGTTATGAATGAACCTATTAAAAATAAACTGCAAAAACCTTATACAACCAATTAATATTTTCGCCTCTTTCATATCATCATTTTTATTCTGCGAGAAACAAAAGTTCAACGTCGAGTCCCTTTCAAACGACTGTTTCGCATCGTTAATACAGCAATTAAGCGGCGCAGTCCAATGTATCTTAATATAAATAACAAACATGCCTGCACCATATATTCCGGGGGGAAGAGCAACTATAAAACCACTAATTGATGCCAATAACGCGGTTGCAGGGCGCATCGCGATGCGTCGAACGTAAGTCAGTCTCGATTCTCGAACGTGGTTTTGTCGTGGCGGTCGAACAGTCGGAAAGACCAGTCGGAATATTCCTAAGGAAGTTCTGGGAATCATTAGCGATCCGGCGTTGCTTTCAGCGAGGAGCAATCGTCGATTTAACAGCACCGTTACCGGCCATCTTTCCGGACGGGGACCCACTGCAGGCAACTTTCGACGTTCGCTCGTCGACAGCTTCGCTGACGTTGATGCCCCGTGTCATAGATTAATGGTTCGCCGGACCGATCCATGGTTAATCGAGCACGAGTACCGACGAAAACTGTTCATCTCCGTTGAATAATTAGTCCGCGTTTCTAATTCGTAAATCAAACCGCTGGAAACGCCACTTAACGTCGCTCGAACTGACCCATGGCGGCACTGACTTTACGCATCGTTTGTTGCCATTGAATACTTGTCGTATAACGTAACATTCATCAACTTTCTTAAGCATCTCATATATGTGACACATAATGTGCTTCGTGTTTGAGAAGTATAACTTTTCATGTTCGCCGTTACAAGGTATTGAGATATTTAATATGTTGACTGTCACAATTGAAAAGGGCTATTATGTTTCACAAATCTTATCAAATATGTTTACAATATTTTGTAATATTTATTATTCATAGTCTCAAGTAGTTAATACAAGTTCTTGTAATTGGGTAAGTGAACAAATTCTTGATGATGTAGGTAATAGATTAGTATGGAAATTTAAGTGTCATCTACATATGAGTGACGTGGGAGTCAAAGTGTTAATCCATATGACACATCAAATTTACCATACAACCCACGTTCATATTAGAACGCATTTTTAAGAATATATACTTGTATAACTTGATTCAGGAATTAAATACTTTGTTCATTGGTGCGGTTAAAACTTTTCAGGTTAAGAGCAGTAAAAATTTAAAGCCAGTTTTCATTTTGAAAAGCATAATTTAGATAGTATTATGGATATGCATGTGTATCGATGTTTTAGACGTAAAATTTCAGAGTTTTATTTTAAAATAATACTCATGAACGAACAATTATTAAATTTTATTACAGTGAAGATCACTTGTACTGGCCGTATATTAATAAGAAAATTTGAAGTCGTATACATACAATTGTAAATATACTTCAGTATTTAAAAGTTGCATTCATTATAAGGAAGTAATAAATTACTAATTAATTTAATTTTGGCGGTATTTAATATTATTAAGTAAACATAAGGAAATTAATAAGTGTTCTAATACTTATGTAGTGTAAATTTATACTGTTGATATCCCTAACTTCTGATCCTAATTTCTACCCATAGAATTGATTTCCTATGAGTCTAAAAATATAAAAGATGGTTAAGCTATAGATTTAACGAGAAGTGATTGTCTGAAAAAGAGCTAGAGGGTGATCAACAATCTAATCTGTCATTAATCATCTCCTGAATTTATCTAGTAATCATAAGTCAATAATAAAATTAATAATTATTAAACAATTATTATATTCGTTTTTTTAATAATTTACATAATAATTTAAGTTTTAATATAACGTGTTATATTTAGCTAAAAATATGTTTAATTATTTATTGTAAATATTCGGAAATTAATATCTTAATAGAGTAATTATAACCAAAATTTATATATAACGAAAATTTGTTTATGTTTACAGGTATGTATTGGTGGCGTGATCATTTATGGTTTACATAAACGAAGTTATGCGACACGTGTTCACACGATCCGACGGTTCTCCATTTTGTTGAACGGTATAGTGAAATTAATTTACAAATATCTACACTTGCTTGAAAGTTAAAATGTGAACTATTTTATAATCTGCATGTAATTTAATACTTTAGTATTATTTTATTGACATTATCGTTAATGTTTATTACAGTAAACTATACAATTATAAATCCAATGCCAATCATTTCAATTAAACATGAAATGTACATAATTAATAATACAATTTATGTAATTAATGTTCTATTAATTTTATCGATGTTAATTGTATATTTATTCTTGAAAATATTCTTCGCTGTTTTTGAATAGTATTACTGTGAATTAAAATAGAACATGTAGTCTGTGTTCTATTTCAGTATCAGTATCTACTGCACTTGTGGCAATTTGCAAAAGAATCAATCTAGTGTTTAAAGTACGATTAAAGGATAAATATTTAAATGTTCATTTTTATAATACTAATACAATTATATGAGTCGTTTATATTGAAAGTTGTTTAAATTCATTTATGTTTAAATTAAGATGTTTAAGAGTTTGCATATCAATGAAATTAAAAATATACGTATAGGATACAAATGTTTCACACTCCTTAAGTATCTAAAAGAGTTAAATTTACTATCCCTATTAAAATAATAGTAATTTTTAAGTGAATAATATGTGTTCTTTTCACCGAAAATAGACTTGAGCCATTTTCAGAATTAATAATTAGATTTGTCATCTTTGAAATAGCTCAAGCCCATTCGATATAATTTAAAATGTTTCGAATTGAGAAAACAGTATATTTCATTACAATATTTGAAAATATTATTTATGTAATTCAGTAAATCTTCTAATCATATAAATTACATAACAAGTTACTGATCATCTACAATTTGTGTACGCATCACTACCTTCGGACATTTGAAAATCCACAGTTTCAGACATTATCAATAACAGATTGCACTTAGGTCATTTGGAAAGTCAATTGTTCGACTATCAAAATTCCTACGAAATTTATATGTCCAAAATTATCGTATTCTCTGAATATACTTAACTGCCAAATTTTTTTAGGACAGTTAACATCACAGTGTTACTACAGTTAACAACCAATAACTGACAAATGGACTTAGGCCACTTTTAAAATAAACGGCTTATATACTGATATAACTATACTATAAATGGTTAACAATGCAAATAATTAATTTTAAAAATGCACTTCTCACTTGAATCATTATAATTGGCAAGGAAATATTTATACAACAGAGAGAGAAATTTATTACATGGAATATATGAAATATATTTTTTCATTTACATTGACAATTGCAGTTAAGTTCAAAGGACTGAATTAGTGTAAATTATCGTTCCTATTACTTACAACTTATTACATCGAAGTTATAACACCTGACTCTTTTTTAGGACGAATTTATTGCAAATGATTGTAGTAGGTGTTCTCGAAAACTCAAACCCTGCAAATTAAAATAATATAAGTGATAAAATCGTTAAAACGTGTCGAACGTATTGAGAGAAGATTGCTAAATGTTCTTCTATTTTAGTTCCACCGTACTAATTATATTCGTACAACGGCGTTAACAAGCCACTTGATTAACCGAATTTCTAAAGCCAGTGCTTGAAGCCTTTCAATTCAAAGCGCTCAGAACAATTCAGCTTAAAACACCTTGTCACGAACATTGTTACACAATTCTATTAATTTCCTTGCAACAATATGATACGTTCATGTACAGCTCATGTTTCATTGCACTAAATAAAGTACGTGTACACTCATTCCGAGTGTGTTGCAAATTGTGTTTTAACGCCGCTGACGTAATTATTGATGGAGTGGTGGAAATTTGGGATATTTTTAATTACATCATTTAGGGAAATTGAAAATTTTTGAATTTGAGGTTATGGAGGTATGTAATTGGAAATCTGGTAATGTAGAAATTTGGAAGTTTGGGAATTTGAAAGTTTGCACAATTAATAATTTGATAAATTGAGAATTTTAGAATTTGAATATTGAAAATTTAACGTCTTGTAAGTGCGATAGTTCAGGAATTTGGGACTTTGGAATTTTTGGATTTTGGGAATTTGGAAATTTGGAAATTTGGAATCTTGGGATTTTAAGATTATGGTTGGAATTGAATGGTAACAGAAATTTTCAAATTTGGGACTGTGGATATTTGCAAATTGAAGAATTGGGGAATTCTGAAATTAATGAACTGGGTATTTATGAAATTAAGGGATTAGATAATTAGGAAATTGGGAAATTAGAATATTACGAAATTAGAAAATGTGGAATTTAAAAATTAAATAATTAAACATTTCGTGAATTAGAATATTAAAATAATGGAAATAGCAACTTCTGAAACTTAGAAATTTTTGTAATTTTAAATTGTGGGACCTTGGAAATCACTCAATTTAATACTCTTAAATTGTATAAGTTTAGAAATAAGTTTAGAAGTCAAGAATTTATAACTTGGAAAATATCTAATGTAGATTCCACTAATTTATCCCCTGAGTACCCAAAGATGCACGAACACAAAAATGCCTAGTTACGCCACTGCTAAATTCTAAACGCCAAACCGCAACCTCCTCCGGATGGATGTTTCTCGATTTAACACCGAAGTAAAACAGTGTATTCAACTTCGTCACAACATTCCTACAAGCTCTGGCATCACAGTAAATCTGTTAACGCGTTAAGAAGACGAAACAGTGCACGCATCGGTGTCCAGAGAGCACATAATCTAGCTAACAATGGAACAAAAAGCCGATGGAACCTAAACGTAGCCAGTTAAACGGCTAATACTGCGAGGTTAACAAATAGCTTGACAAAAGGAGAAGGATACCAGAGGAAGAAGACGTCGCGTCTGAGGCAGCTTCTTCTCGGAGATCTGCCCGATTCTTCGAATCATTAAGCGACTAGCACAGGTCCCGTGTTTGACCATCGTCTGCTGATTGCGAACGGTGGACACTCTTCAAACAGTTGGCATCGTCGTGTAATTATCATAAATCAACCCCCGCTAAAGCTAAAACCTCCGTGTGTGCGCCACTGGGTGTCAAAGGTTTCTTGGCACGAATCATGGCGTCGTTTTGCGTCCCACATGAAAACACCGGTCGATTTGACCGGTATCTACGCTGCCAGGCGATAAATTTGCTAAATTAATTCACCTTTTGCACGGCTTTCGTCCGTCGCACGTATGCTCCACTAAAATGGTCACGATTAATGATTTCTGTCATCTTCTGGACCGTGGGTTGTTCCATAAACCTTGTTCCTTGAGGACGCCATCACGTTCAGATTCGAGTTACTTTGGTAAAAATACTTGTGAATTTAATGTTTAGGAGCTATGATTTGTAATATTTTAGAATGTTTAACATGTGCGACAATTTTTAATATGTGGATAATTAATACTTTTGTATAATTCATAGTTTAGTTGATTTACTAAGTCACTTTTTAGGGAATGAAGTTTTGTGCAATACAATTTTAGACGTATTTTGTGTGATTCTTATTTTGACGCGATTTGCATCATGATTTAATATGTGTTAGTATATGTATAGTGTGTAATATAGTACCTCGTATTCGAGAGTATTCATGATGGATGTTGTGAAATTGCTAATTTTTAGCAGTCAGTGATAGGAATCACGGCATTATATTATACATACGCAGAATTAAGATTCAGCAGCTATGAAGATATCATTAATTTTGTAAATGTTAGTTTTAACAAAATGTGAACTTGCAAGCAGATTTGCAGTTATGGAATTAATCGTATAGAATAGGATTGACTAAGTGATTTCTTGCCAACAGGTTCATAATTCTTACTATTAGGTAGTTTATTTTTCAAATTATCAGTCATTTAGTATTAATATAAATTCGTTTGCTATCATTTATATCGCCTGTTAGTTTCATTTTTTACAAATTTAGAAAATACTGCATGTGATAGTTGTGAAAATTTTGGTATTTAGAATTTTCAAATATATAGATGTTTAGGGACTTCAAGGTTTGAGAACTCAAGAACTTAGAATTTTTGATGTTTCGAAATGTGGAAATTTCAAAATATGAAAATTTTATAATTCAGGGATTTAGAAATTTGAAAAATATGGGAGGTTAGGACTTTGAAAATTATAGAGATTTGGGAATACGCAAATAATGCATTTGAATTTTTGTAAATTTGTAAATTTAGGAATTTAGGAATTTAGGAATTTAGGAATTCAGGAATTTAGGAATTCAGGAATTCAGGAATTCAGGAATTCAGGAATTCAGGAATTTAGGAATTCAGGAATTTAGGAATTTAGGAATTTAGGAATTTAGGAATTTAAGAATTTAGGAATTCAGTAATTTAGGAATTCAGGAATTCAGGAATTCAGGAATTCAGGAATTCAGGAATTCAGGAAATCAGGAATTCAGGAATTCAGGAATTCAGGAATTCAGGAATTTAGGAATTCAGTAATTTAGGAATTCAGGAATTTAGGAATTCAGGAATTCAGGAATTTAGGAATTCAGGAATTCAGGAATTTAGGAATTCAGTAATTTACTAATTCGGGAATTTAGGAATTCAGGAATTCTGGAATTCAGGAATTCAGGAATTCAGGAATTCAGGAATTCAGGAATTCAGGAATTCAGGAATTCACGAATTCAGGAATTCAGGAATTCAGGAATTCAGGAATTCAGGAATTCAGGAATTTAGGAATTCAGTAATTTAGGAATTCAGGAATTTAGGAATTCAGGAATTCAGGAATTTAGGAATTCAGGAATTCAGGAATTTAGGAATTCAGGAATTTAGGAATTTAGGAATTCTGGAATTCAGGAATTCAGGAATTCAGGGATTCAGGAATTCAGGAATTTAGGAATTTAGGAATTTAGGAATTTAGGAATTTAGGAATTTAGGAATTTAGGAATTTAGGAATTTAAGAATTTAGGAATTCAGGAATTTAGGAATCTAAAAATTTGGTAATTTGGTAATTTAAGAACTCGAGAAGATGGAGATTTGAGAATTTGATTATTTCGAAATTTAGTAATTTGTTAACTTTCAAAACTTTGAATTATGTAGATTGGGGATTTCAAATTTAATTATTTAATACGTTAGAAGTTTCAAAATTTGAAAGTCTTGTAATAATCTTTAAATTTTGCAAAGACTTTTTCAAAATTGTGATCAAATACAATGTTAAAAACCCAGACACTTATCCTAAACACTTTTTTTCACAAGATATATCATTTCGAAAAACAATTGTGTTATCGCTCTTCATCAATTAAGGAATTACTTAAGGGATTATTAAGGGATCTCCCAGCAGTTAAGTAATTGTTTCTATTTCTAAAATGCACATTGAATAGAAACAAAACAACACGTATATAATATTAATTAACATCTAATAAATAGGTGAAATTTCATTGTAATCGATGAGTTTCATTGTAAACGAGTCAATAATGTTACATATTAATGTTCATTTTCGCGATTTTTCTTGTACATTTCTGTCGCTTATTCGTTGCGCGTTCTCTTCTGAGTTATCTAGTCTAGATTCGAGGTCAACTTCGAAATGGAACACTTAGAGAAATCGATCGATGACAGATTGATCGAGACGACTAAGGAGGCCGTCGGGATCGTCGGTTAATTGCTCGGAAGCGTTGCGTCGACGGACGCGTGATTGGCAAGCCTGTCTCGACTAACCTATACACATAAACGGTCTTTGACTGCTAGCTCCTGTACAGAACTCTCTCGTTTCCTGAAGCTGAACAGAATTCACACGGACACATGGACGGTTAACCCTTTACGATCCGAATTTGTTTCCTCCGATTCCCAATAGTCTACTCCGAATTAGTTTTTAAAGTTTCTCGACGAAATTTTGTAACCCCAGTGTAACGGTGTAACGATCAAGAAAATCGATGTATATTATGGATATATTAAAAAATGGATACATCGTAGATCTACAAAATCTATATTAGTAAGCCTACAGACCAGGTGCCTCAAGCGAAATCAAATGTGTATTTAAAATTTAGAGAATCTATTGTAAATATATACGTAGAACAAGAATGAGATAAAGTCGTCCCAAACGATCAAACGTGTCTGAAAATATTGAAAACGATACTTTTTCGAGAACGAGACTGGCGTCAATGACGACGAAGTATTGTTGTCAAAGATGAGTTATAGAGCTTTTAACGTGGTTCCAGTTGATTCTGTGTCAAAAATGATCGAAAACACCTGTCGTCAGATTGGCGCCAAATCTATACAGCAAAGTGTCCCACGAGTATACTCTTAAAATTTCAAGTCAAAGCACCTGAAATTATGGCCTGTGGCGTGGTACAAACAAAGATGCAGACAAACGAACAAATGTAGAAAGGGTCGCTTCAGGAGTCTCACTATGTTCGACAATTATATCTTTCTACAGATATATGTACATACATATAGAGCTTTCTATGGTATCAGATCATGTTAAAATTTATACAGTGTTTGACGACTACGAATTATTATAAGGATGTTAAGGCAAATAATATTCAACGATTTATTAAAATAATATTACAATAAACTGATGTTTATAACTCGATGGCAACGACACAATAAATTGAACAGAACAGATATTCGGGACGGTGTTCACGTTTTATATAAACCAATGACTGAGTAGTCTTTTGTCGATCGATTACTTTATGAATCGAATAATGATTCACGTCGATAATTTGGTGTATTCTCAACAGATCATGACATTTATCACGATCTCTTTATCATTCGTCTTTTCATTCGTTTTCCTATATACTGCGATGTATATTATCGCAGAATTTTGTAATCTATTATAGCTTCAAAACCACTATGTCCACTTGTAATTCATATTTTGTCATATTCACTATTTTGATTAGTTTCTTCCAATTACTCTTACAGTTTGGGCCATTTTGACTGAATTTATCCTGCAATATCATTCACTCAATAACATACAGTGTCGGAATTTATTATTAAAATACAGTTGTATTATTATTATAGTACAATTTGTTATTATAATACAGTTTTAGAATTTTTACAAAAATATTAAACATCGGTTAATCATATTTCAATACAGTATTATAACTTCAAGTGTAGAACATAAAATATAAATTAATTTAACATTTTATTAAAATTATAACTAACAGAAAATAATATACTTTCAAATGTAGAACATAAGGTACAGATAAATTTGATATATTAATAAAATTATAAAAGTCAGAAAGTGACAGAATAATTTTTTACAATAAAGCTTAAATACTATATCAATATTTATATATAAGTAACACAGTGTACAAATTACGATCTTATAACTACTACAAAATAATTTTTCGGTTTTTACACCCATTTAATAAGCTGTAACAGTGTAATAGTAAATAAAATAAATAATTTGATGAGAAAAATATACTTTTTCTGCAATAGATCTTTCAGTGCAATTTGAAGATTATACTGCTAACTCTTATCACAATCTATTCGTCAAAATTTATTATTCATCTTGTCATTCGTTTTCCCGCCAATTTCGCTTTAAGACAACTACGCTCGCTTGTAACATATTCATACTTAACCACATTCACTCTTACACTAGTAATTTCGGGCGTTACAAAAAAAGAATTTAATTTGTTACCCTTAAAATAATAAAGTACTGTAACGCCAAAAGCTATTATTGAAGTTAAATTCCATTAAATTTTACGTCCGACTTAACCTCTTCAGACCTAAGATATTCCGTAATTCAATATCTTAAATTACTCATATGATATAATTAAAACAACAGATTTAATAATAATAATGAAATTCGGATTGAATTATAAAAGTATGAATTAAAAAATATCCACTTATTACACATTAAGCAAATTCATGGTTTCATAAAGCGCTATTTTAAAACGTATACTACAATTTCTACAAATTTTTTATATAATTATAAGTGTAACTTTTTCTTCTTCGGCTAATATTGTTTTCTGGGTCTAAATCACAAAATTGTAGTTCATTAGTGCTATCAGTATTTACCCTTTTACTGTCAACCGAAAGAATTGTACCTAAACAAAGAATACCGAATTTAAAATAAACTAAAAATATTCAATTCAGGTTTCAGAAAAAATTATGTTTTTTGTTATGGAAAAAGAATAGTAAAAATATTTTAAAAATTCAAAAGGAGTATATTACGAAATGAAGGGAGAATAAATAAATATCAACTATATTTTGCAAGTGTTGATTATATTGATATATCTAGCTAATATATATCTAGCTAATATTTAGCTACCTATTTAGCAATATATCTTATGTATTAAATCTTGTTGATTATTTTACCAAGTTCTGAGGATATTGAAAGTACTACACATAAATTTTTACGTTACAAGCACGTTTCCTTGAACAGATTGTTCAGATATATGATAGAGCATCAATCGCAATGCGGAAAAAGTACGCATCAAGTTGCAGTATCCGATAATCGCAGAATCTAATACGAAATTTATATAACACCTTGAAATCTTACTCCGGCAAGCGGTTATCGAATAGCCAATAACGTATTGAATGTTTCCACGAGAATTATTTTCGACAAGCGATCGTATTCAACCCCTCACTCAACGCACCATATCAAGGATTTTCCTTCTTTCAAAATTTCTGCATGTGAAAATTACACCGAACCGATATTCTATTCTCATTTTTCTATTTAGTCGATCAATGTACAGTCAAGAGCAAAAACTTTTATAGGCAGTATGTGGCAATGAAGGGAGACGACGAGGAACATTTGGGGATTTTCGTTAGTCGGTTTTCAAATTTATAAATTCGCAAATTTGAGTATTTACGACTTCAGAATTTAGGATTTAGAAATCTGTAAATATGAGAGTTTATTTAGAAATTAGAAAATTATGCAATCTAAAGAACTTTAAGAATTTGTGGGTTTTAAAATTTGAGGATTTGGGTATATAAAAACTTGAAAATCTGAAAATGTAAGAGAAATCTTGGAAATTTGGACATTTCAAAATGTGAAAATTTGGCAAATTTAGGAATTTTATAACGTGGACATTTGAAATTGTAAAAATTTTATAATGTGTTAATTTGGGTATTTGGAAATTTGAAATTTGAAGACCTGAAAGTTGAAAACTTGAAAACATGAACATTGGGAAATTTAAAAATCTATAATTCGATGAATTTAAAAATCTCGTTTACAATTTAAAAATCTTCAAGTTTATATATCCCTACCTAAATAAAGCGAACAAGAGTGTACAAGAAACATAAGTACTCTTATTTTTCAGCTTATCTCAAAAAGCAACGAAACTGAATTTGAGTTAGTCAATCTACCAGATACGGATTAACCAATTTATTTACATACCTCTGCCTCCGACATTTACATATTCAGTGCGCAAACATATATTACACGTCACGATAAGAAAACCGACAACGTCGCGAGCATTTAATACGAACGTAAGATTTATCATCCAAACTCTGTTCAGACAAAATTAATGCTAGTCCCTTATCTACAGTGGAACGCACTCCACATTGCGAATACAAAAGAATGACCTGTCTTGTGATTCATTAACAACAATTAACCAAAATCTGTTAAATGTAATCTATCCGTCCATAAATCGAGGTGTGTTGTCGCAAACAACCAGCGACTATATACAGGCAGAAATCGATAATAATCTGGTCATACATTTACCCTAACTGACCACCCTCCAAACTGACACGTATCGTCGCGTGAAAAAAAGAACACGAGCATGGTAAATTATATAAGAACAACACGATCGTTTGTCATCGCTGTCATCGCAGATGCTTCGTGCAACGAGGATGTTAATACCGTGAGGTTCGCGTGTGACGTGCCACACCCGGTGCACGCAGGTGCCACCACTCACGCACAACGATTTATCGTATGTTGCTACCGTTCAATGTCAAATTTAGTTGAAGAAATCCAAACAGTTGGTTAATAATTTCATAACAGGTCATTCTGACGCGATTTCGAAGATTCGTAAGGATTTGTAAGTGGAGAGGGACAATGTGCTGTAATGTCTCCCAACTGACGGCATGCTCACATTGTCCCTCTTTATGAGTATACACGTATGTGAGCCGTTTATTTGAAAACTTAGGCAAGTTCATTTTTAAAAAAAATGAAGATAGTAACTATAGACAAAACTTAATGTGATATTTTTTTTCTATAAGCAATGTATAGTTAAAATAATTCAAATTCTCTAATAATTGGGTGATAGAAGTTTTGGTGATTACCGGTATTGCAAAGATGTTTACTCTGAAAGTGGTACATGTCCTTAGGTTGAAATTATATTTAGTCGAAAACATCATAATTTATCTCCGGCAAATTTTAGTAATACTAACAATACTGTGAAAAACTACAAATTACATTATATAATGTTGGTGAAATACGTAACCACAGTATGAGTGAGAATGTGCCGTAGGTCTGTCTCGATTTCATTGCTGATTTCTGTTATCAGA
This sequence comes from Megachile lagopoda, assembly GCA_036983795.1. Lineage (NCBI taxonomy): Eukaryota > Metazoa > Arthropoda > Insecta > Hymenoptera > Megachilidae > Megachile > Megachile lagopoda. The sequence continues at coordinate 1,419,112 of CM072786.1, forward strand.
TTGCAAGTAAATTCTGGTTCAATTTCTAATAAATACTCAATAAAGTGGACACGGTTCTTGTTTTAGAATCACCAAACACCTTAACAATTTAATTATTCTTTGAAAATTAATTACGAATTGTGGTTAATCTTATTAAAAAAAATATGCATCAGAACGAGTTCAATGAAAATTATAACTCTGATGCATCTGAAAATGAAGCTCATATGTATTGATAACAAAATAAAAATACTTTTTTCGATAAAAACTCCACTCTAATAAAATCCCCATTTCTAAGGAATTTTATTATTTTTATTGTATTTGTAGAAATAAAACTCATAAGAATTGGTAATAAAAGAAAAATCTTGGAGATCGTATTTGAATATGAAGACAATTCGGACCAAAATTCAAAGAAATTAAGAAGTTTAATTTACGATTGGGATTTAGTGAACGACGGATTTAGGACGGATATCTGTAGCAAATTTGTTAAGTTTTCATATCTGAATTGTTAAATTTTCAGAGTCTAAATTATTCAATTTTCAGGTTTTTCAGTTTTTAAATTTCATAAACTTTCAAATTTTCAAATTCCAGTAATAAAATTTTCTAAGGTTCAAAGTCCTTAAAATTCCCACTGCTAATGTCCCAAATTCTCAACTCCTTAGAGTTCTTCAGTTTCCAAATTTCCATTCTCCCATATTTCTAAATTTTCTAAATTTTCAAATTATGAAAATTTCAAATTGCTAAATATTCACATTCTGTAGTTATTTTTCATAAACTTCCAAATTTTTAAATTCCTGTACAGAAAATTTCTTAAGTTTCCAAATCCTTAAAATTTCAAATTGTTAATATTCCAAATTCTCAACTTGTTGATATTCTTAAGCTTTCAAATTCCTATATTTCTAAATTTTCCAAATTCCCACATCTCTCAATCTTAACATTTGAAAACTTCCAAACCTCAACACTTCCAAAATTCCAAATTTTCATATTTCTAAACTACCACATTCTCAAATCCTTATATTTATTTCTAAATTTTCAATAATCTATATTTTCAGATAGTTTCATACCATTATGTATAATTTTGAATGTTGTACAACATATTAAATATTAATGCATATTAAATGTTGCATTGAATTACCTAAGTAAGAACGTGGAAATGAACACTAAATAGGTTTCAAGCAAATTAACACAATGATTATTTATTATTACAGTAACTATAAATCTAACAAACGATACGGTACCATAGTTGTTAAAATTAAAATAAAAAAGTTAACAATGAAAGTTGAACAAAGATATAACTATACTCATTTAAAAGTTAACTTATAAATTTGGAGGAGAACTTTGAGATTCACCTCTTGAGTGCAAGGGGTTAAAATAATCCAACAAAACACATTTACCTTGTGTTGAGAATGAAATCTCGGTCACCCAGCGCTACCATAATCCATGGCGCAAGTTATCCTTGTTGCAAGAGAAGTGTAGACACGCTGCGGGTAGTGCGCAATAACTGATGATTACCGGTGAGTCGGTGATCCGTGTAATTAAAATAAATTAATAACGAGCGCAAAATGAGGCGGGAAGCGGTAGGAGGGCGTTATTACGGGCATGGGTTGTTAAGGACCAGCTACTCGCTGCCTGAGGGATAAAAGAAACTACAAGTGGAGCGAAGAAGTTATAATCCTGGCGTTCAGATGCAGCCATGGAACGGCTTGCGCAATCCGTGGACAACCCGAAAGATTTTCGTATCCTGAAAAACCACCCCCACCCTCTGGTACGCCAAGGCGATGCGATTTAATTAAAGGCCTCGTAGCTCCCGGCCGTGACTTGGTTCGTGGCTTTTCTTCTCGGCCGGTTAACGAACCTAATTTTTAGTCGGATTGTAGATTACGTCGAGGGGTTCGTTCGAACTCGATCCACCGTAATTCTCGAGGACGAATGAGGGGCTACAGGGGGTACAGAGTCGGTCGTTACCTTCGTTAACTTACCACGACCACGGTGAACCACGATGTCTAACTGAATTTTATAATCGTGGCCGATGTTATTAAATTTGTAGCTCGGTCGGGGGGTGAAACGCTCGAAGAGAAGGAAGGTCGCGCCAAGTCCGTTTTAAATTACATAAGGGTCAATGCGCGATTAGGGATCGGGTATTGGTATTCGTTTACGTTCGTTAGCCTCCCCTCTGGATAATAAGGGTAAGTGAATTTCGTAATGGTGGTCCGTCCGCGATCGCATTAAATCCCTCGGCGCACACGATACCTAATGTGTACGATATCCGGCCAAACCGGTGTAAAAGTGGATGTTAAAGATACTGGGTTAATTTAAAATTACAGTCATCAATTTGTGATCGGTCGTGATCGGATATTTAGCCAATCTCCACGATGTTCGACGCGCGTGCCCATCTATTATGAGTGAAGCCGAAGTTTCCGTAATTGTCCATCGTATAGCCGAACTGAGTTGATCGTGACCATAATTGGATTTTTGGTTGTAACTTCATAAAGATTGGTATTTGAGGTTTTCTGAAGTCAATTTTAATTTTAATGTCGAATATTTGTGATACAAGGTAGCGTCATGTTCTTTAAATTATTCATTTAAAGCGTTTGAGATGTAATTAATTTATTTCGAAATCGAAATTCCTGATTTGTTGAAACGCTTAGCCAATTTGTCGGCCCTGAAAAAGAAGAATAACGAGTGTCCTCTATAATCGTTGCTCTCGCGGATTATTATTAAGTTCGCATGTATGTCGCGAAGCTGGATACAACAAAGGGCGACGGAGACGCAGGCGTTTAATTTTAAATTACAAGGCTCGATCGGTAATTACGGCGAGACCGCGACGAACGACGCTTCATTAGAACGAGACACGAATTTTCGTTGATGTTCCGCCATCCCCAAATGGAGGGGACTGGAAAACGAACACGAGCACGCTAAAACGCACGGAGGTAATAAAGGAACGTCAATACAAACGATATCCGACAATTACCGTGGCCATCGCGAATGCAAAATATCGTTTTACGCTGCGATGAAATTGCTTTAACCACTTCATTAATGTAATTACCAATCGTTCGGTGATTATACTTGATCGAATCGATTGGATTACGTGCACCTCAAATGTTCTGTTAAGTTACGTTCTATATGTATATGTAATTATGACTTTTGGGAATACAGATTTTAGTTTATATATGACTAGAAATAAATCACATATGACTAGAAATAATTCATACATGACTAGGAATAGTTCGTACATAACTCGAAATAGCTCACACATGAGTGGACACACTGAATATGTGCCTTAAAATTACAATTTGCACATAAATAGAAATTATAATTAAAAATTCTTATGGCCGGTTCTACTCTGTTAATTTCTACTTTATTACTTAATTAACTATTTCATATAACATGTATTGTTATACATATAATTCTGCACCTCAATACCGAACTAATCCAAGAGATTTTTATATAAGAAGTGGATCTTCTTGTTCTTCCATCTTTTTGAAAAGTAACAAAAATGGAGTTAGGTTAAATTGACTTTCAGGTATATTCTTCACATATACCACATAGAAATCCATTTCTAAATTTGTAAATCTTATAAATATATTTATCATAACGCAATAAATATATGCAATAAATATGTTTACCAAATCGCGTTATAGTTATCAAATTTTAATATTTCTATGCTTCCAAATATTTATATCCTCAAATGTTCAAACATTTCACATCAAACGAGTAAAAGTAATTCATAAATCTTTCTGCAGTAAAAATAATTCACCAGATGTGAATGCTTCGGGCTAATTATCCTCCCACCAGTTTAGCACCTAATTCGCGAAACGATGCCTGAGAAGTTGGTCATGGAGAATCGCCATATTAAATTGTGCAAACGCTGGTTAATTATCGAAAAGAGTTTATACGAGGCTGTCCTCATACACGTAACTCGCAGCTGTCGCAGATGCACGAGACAAACTTCTGAACAGCACCGAAATGTTACTAATTTGTTGGTTAATTAGTTAACGCGACCGCAAACCGCGACAGCTTCGATCCCCCTTTCGTTCGCACGCCTCGATGAACCGATTGCGTCGTCAACAAACGAAACTCGAATATCGAATCGAAACTGGTTATAAAGCTGGGAGGTAAACAACAGACGTTGCTTTTCCGTGTCTGAATTGTTCGTAACACTTTCGGACGCGTGCAACGTGGACTCCATTCACAATACGCTCGTCAAACCGCCGTACAATGAGAACTCGCCCTAAATTTTAGGACCTCTAACGGGTATGTTTGTAAAAACGTTTGATGGTGGAACGAATCGAGGGATAAAATAAAATGCAAAAGGTTATAAATAGCATTTTTATTTTTAGTTTTTGGCAATCTTAGAAAATTTCCATGTTTCTAAAGTTCAATATTCCTAAACATCAAGTTTCAGAATTTTCATATTTCTAAATCTTCAAAGCTCCTAATTAGACCTTAACTCTTCAATTACTCAAATTTCTAAATTCTCAAATTCTCTGATTTCCAAATTTCTATATTCTTAAATCTATAAATTCCCAAATTTTCTTATCGCTAAACACTAAATTCTCAAATCATTATATTCTTAAACTTTCGAAGCCTCAAATTCTCAGATCCTTAAATTTTTAATTACTCACATTTCACTTAAATTCGTAAATTGCCAAATTCTCAAATTTCCAAATTCCCATTTTCCTAAATCTCCGAATTATCAAATATCCATATTCCTAAAACCCAAATTCTCAAATCATCATATTCTTGAAGCTCCAAAGTTTGAAATTCCTAGACCCCAAATTTTCAGTTATTCAAATTTCCACATTTCCGAATTCTTAAATTTCCAAGTGCCAATATACCTAAATCTCCAAATTCTCAAATTTCCGTATCCTTAAGCACCAAATCCTTAAATCGTCAAAGCCTCAGATTTCTAGACCCCTAAATTTTCAATTACACAAATTTCCAAATAGTTAAATTTCTAAATTCCTAGATCTCGCACATTTTTCTGTAAGTATTGCAGTAATTGTCAGTGTACAAAATAATTACGTGTCCGTCAAGTATAGTATACTCATGTGATTGCCAAAATGTGTAATTATCGTGTGACTGTTAAACATAATATAATCACATGATTTCCAAGTATAGAATAACCACGTACATATCAAATAAGAATAATCACGTAACTGACAAGTACAAAATAATCACGTGACTGTAAAGTATGTAGATTTCTATTATATGAGCAGTAGAAGCTACCTAACGATCAGATTTTTTTTCTAATCCACTTGAAAAACTTCCTCTTCCCCGAGTGAAGTGAAACGACGGTTCCATCAGTCACATGTCTGCGGGCCTAAAATTCGATTCGCAATCTTGGTGACATCGAGGTGGCTTCGAGGGCTGTCGCGAAACCTTATTGGAATGTAGTTACCGTTGGTTCCTGTGGTTGCGCCCGGTTGTGACGTCTAGCGCGTTGAGCAAGAGATTCGCGTGCACGATACGATTTCCAATTCCCGAGCGTCATTTCTCCCGCGGTGACATTTGAGCCCGTTGCTCGTACACTCGGCTGCAACCTGGCCTTCCTTTGAATAACGACTAATATTTCGAAATTTGAATAACTTTTAATTCCCAGACTTATGAATTCATTTTCAACTTGTCAACTTTGCAGTTTGTTAAACTTTAACATCAACAAATTTCAAATTTTTTCATTTCCAACTGTTAGTCTCCACGAATTCATAGTTTCCAAGATTTGACATTATTAAATCGCAAATTTTCAGATGCTTTTCTGTCTACTCAAATTCTCGGATCTACATTTTTCAAATATTGACATTATCAAATTCGTAAATCTCTAAATTCCTTAACTTTCTGGTCTCTAAAATTTGTAAACTTTCAGGTGTACAAATTTACAAATACACATTTTTCAAGTTTTGAAAGATATTATTTGTAAATATTAAAATTCAAAAATTTTCAGATCCCTAAAATTTCGGAACTCGCAATTTTCTAAATTTTCCAACTTCCTGACCTCCGAAATTTCTAAATTCTCAAATTTTTACATTTATATATATCCAAATTTCCAAATTTCACCATCTTCGAATTCCTTATACTTCCAATTCATAAGTTTCCAAGTTTTAGTCCTCCAAAATCCCTAGATCATAATATCCCCAGTTCCTCAATCCCAAAATCCATTAATGTCACGATCTCAAATACAGTGAACATTCGATATCTGCAAAAATCACCTACACGATATGTGCAAAATATTTATCCCCACCATTAAGGGGAAGACCCCTCTAGACGCCGTGAAGCTTGAGCGTCGAGAAGTATAACGTGAACCTGCTTGTGTATATCCATGAGACAATACCAATAAAAATATAAAACTTTCCTATTATTAACTTTTTTTACATAAAACTTTCACCAATATATTTGTGACATTTTCCTGATAAAAATGAGACCAAGCACGGTATAATTTAGACTACATTTACTGGTTTAATTGACAATAAAAGTTTCTAAAGCAGAGGCGGATAGCGAGTTAAAAAGAAAGAGACGCTGCGATCGTGGCAGTCGGCAAAGATCAAAAGTCTCTTCAATTGTTTACAATGTTAATGCGTTGCTAACTTTTTTATTTTTAATTGATGGTTCATACAACTTTCTCCACCATATTTGTGACATTTTCCTGATTAAAATAAGACCAAACATAACGTAATTCGGTTCATATTTACTTACAATAACTTATTCGAGTAAAGTCCTCCATGTAAGCGTAACGTTTGAAATTACAAATAAATATATTCCGAATTACGTCGTGTTTAGTCTCATTTTAATCAGAAAAATGTAAAAAATCTAATAGTAGAAGATTCATCTTGAAAAATATCGAAAATAAAAAAGTTTTATTCTTACATTAGGATTGTCCCACCGATATGTTATTGTTTCTTAACGTTCGGTATCCTTCACTCGCTGTCCTTTTCTATGTTCGGTAAAACATCAATCAATGTAGGACCTATACGATATGTGCAACAGTTCAGACCCGAAAGATTTGCAGATATCGAATATTTACTGTACCTATGTTTCGAAATTTCTAAACCTTCAAATTACTAGATTTCCAAATGTCTAGATTTCGAAATTTCTAAGCTTTCAAATATCTCGACACCTAAATTCCTACATTTCTATATTCCTAGATTCTGCAATCCCAAAGTCTCATAATTTCAAGGTTGGAAAATTTCTAGTGCTTTTACATTCTTATATTCCCATATCCCTATACTCCTAAATACCTATATCTATATATTTTTTAACCTCAAATTTGTAGGTTTGAATATCCCTAGATCTCTACATATATCTCGAAGATGCCTTATCTCAAGGTTCTGAAACTTTTAATTCTCCAAATATTTATGTTCCCGAATTATTAGGTCTCCAAATACGTACGTTCCCATATCTAGTTCCCGTTTCTAGTGCTACAAATCCCTAGAGTCGGAAATGCCTAAATCTTCAAATTTCTATATTCGCACATTTCCATAATTGTAGAACCCCAAATTGTAAAGCTCCCTAATTCCAACGTCCCGAAATACGTATGTCCCCAAATCTGTTAACACCCAAGTGTGCATATCCCTATATTTCGATATCTGCAAATCCCAATGCCTCCTAATCGTAAAAGCTTATCACAGTAAGTCTCTAAATACTTCTTGTCCCAACTCCATAGATCTCCAAATGCATAAATTCCCGCACACCTAGATCTCCAAATAAAGTCCTTAACCCCAAGATTCCTAAGCTCCTAGTCCTGCAAATCTCTGAATTCTGAAATTCCTGTATCCTCAAATGTCCACATCCCTAAATTCATAAATTCTCATATCCTTAAATCCTGAAATTCCAACATTCCCAAATCCCAAACTGCGCTAATTCCAACCCTCGTCTCGCAATTCTCGAATTTCTATTCCCACAAACACCTTGATCCTCATATTCCTAATTCGTCGAGTACCCATCTTCAAATCCAAAAAATCACTCAGTGCAAGACCTCTCTGTTACCATATTTTCCCTAGCAAAACCAAATTTGTTGTTGACTGTACCTAGTCCTAGTGCACGCGGGTGATCCAGTTGGTGGGGCGAAGGGTGAGTTGAATAAGGACAGGGTGGACGGGAGGGGACTCCATGGCAACCATTTCGCAGAGGTTAGGGTAGTGGCGCGTTGACGGATCAAGAGCATCCTGTTGAGAGCACGTCGGGTCGTTGCCCTTGACCTACCGTTTACCAGACCACCACGACCCCGCTTCTCTTCTGTTCGCAAGCCATGACGCTGATCGTTCGGTGACGCGTCGCGATGACGTTCCGCCCGTGGAGGGTCATCGGGCACTCGAGCGAACGGGTGTCATCGCGTTACGCGTTTCCTGCCGGTTCTCGCGTTATTAACGACGGACGCGGCCGTTAATTGCGTCCACGAGCGGACATTGTGCCCGTCGGCACCGTAATTAACGCTTATTCGAACTCCCGGCATATTCGTAACATACTTTCGCGTTTAGGATCGCGGGCATTCGTTTCGGATATGCGCCACTGATGAGTCGATTGTTCGCGATGAATTTGTTCTCTATTTCTGCATATCTGCGATTTAACTTTGCTTTGGGTTAATAATATGAATGGCACTTATTAACCCCGTTTGGAGAATTACTTCAAACTTTACCATGATATTCATATTTCACAGACAATTATTTAATGCCACGAGATCAAATGTCTTTGCACTCCAGGCAAGACGAACAAGGTGAATTGTAGGTATTTAAGGAAACAAATGTACTGATTTATTTTTATAAGTCAATTGGCACCAATTGATTAGTTTGAACGACTGATGCAAGCAATTGTTCACTCCTGTCGAAAATCTGTATGACACTTGCAAACATTATTTCTGATTTGATCAATCAGTTGTATTTCTTTCGGTATCATGTACTGCACAAATAGTTGTTGATGAAACAATTTTGTATTTACAAGGAGTAAATAAAAATATGAACTTTATTTAACGTTGAGAACAGGTTCTTTATCGTATTAATGTGAAATTGTACTTTGTTCTGTAACAAGAAATTTTATACAAATAAGTACACGTTCAGTTATATAGGACAAGATAAATACCTATTAACAACAGAAATCTTTTCACAAGTAATAAAACTTAATAAACTTAATTTTATAAACATAGTTACAGTGTAACATGAATATTTCGATTGCATAATCTAACAAGTAAATCTTTAAAACAAGATAGACAATTCCTTCTTTGAAAAATAAAATAATACAAATTTATTTAGAAATGAATACATGAAATAAACTACATATTTCAGTTGCAGAGAATGATACAAAATAAATCTTTCAAATGAAATAGGTAATATTTTTATCGCAATTGAATAAGGTTCTTAACCAACGGCGTGTTTTAAAAAGTGTTCTATCCATAATGTTTTCACATCTCGAGAACGTTTGAAGCTAAAAGGTTAAATAATATTTACTCTGAGTTTCCGCTCGTGTTCAAAGCGAAAACACATATAGTCGATAGATGCAAGGGTTCATCGTACTCGTAGGGTTAAAGACACTATTTCCGTGAAAAATCTCTTCCGACTAGAAGCAGAAAATTGAATCGGCCCGTTTAAAAGCACAGCAATCAAGCGGTTTCATTCAAACAGTTTCAGTTGACTCTATTAAACGAACGGATCGGCGAAGTTTCCCTGAAAATTACGAACTTTCATTGGTTGCTCGTGATTTGTTGGCAAATTTGGAGTTTAAGGATTTGGGAATGTTCGGTGATTTAGAGATTTAGGGATTTCTAACGATTTGAGGCATTGGAGATTTGGAGTTTCGGGGCTTTGGAAGGTGGATTTGGAATTTTTCACAATTTACAATGTTGGAGATTTGAGATTTTGGGAAATTTTAGATTTTGGAAATTGTGATTTTGGATTTTTTTGGGGATTTGTAAACTTAAGAATTTTTGGTGTTTTTAGGATTTGTAGCAATTTAAGATATTGGAGTTTTAGGAATTTAGGCTTTTCTGGACTTTTGGATTTTGGGATTTGTGGACTCGGAAATCAATGGAGATTTGAGGATTTCTGGCAATTTGAGATGTTGAAGATTTGAGATTTTGGAATTTTGGGATTTGTGAACTAGGGAATTTTTGGAGGCTTGGGGATTTGTAGCAATTTGGCATATTGAACATTTGGGATTTTGGGATTTTAAGATTTTCGGATTTCGAGTTTTAAGGATTGAGGGATTTGGAAATTTGAGTATTTAGAAAGTTAGAAATTTCTATATTTGCGGATTCGGCAATTTAGGAGAGTGGGAACTGTGAAATTTAGGAATTTAAAGATTTGAAATCTTGAAAACTTCGGAATTTGGGAATTTGGAAACTTCAACGATTGAAGATTTGAGAATTTTCAAATTTAGAGTTTTAAAAATTCGGCAATTTAGGAATTTGGGAATTTGGGGATAAGGGAATTAGGGAATTAGGAATTTAGGGAATTGGGTAATTAGGGAATTATGGAATTATGGAATTAGGGAATTAGGGAATTAGGGAATTAGGGAATTAAGGACTTGGATATTTGAAAATTCCAGAATTTGTAAATTCAATGGTTTGAGAACTTGGAATTAGAAAAATTTCAATATTTGAAAATTTCGAAATCTTTTAATTCAGATTTTGAAAATTTGAGAATTTACGAATTTAAGTATTTGCAAAAATACGGGAATTTGGACATCTGAAAACTTGAAAATTTAGGAATTTAGGTTTTTGAATATTTAGTAATTTAAATTTTTCAGGATTTGAGAATTTATATCTTCGAAATTTTGTGAATTCGAATTCTTAGTTTGAAGAATAGCAAAATTTAGATATTTGAAAGGTCGCAAATGTAGAAATTAAAAAATATTTATTGCAAGCTTCAAAAATTTAGAGGAAAATTGTAAACTGGAAAACTGAAAAGCTGGTATACTCAGTAATTCGAAAATTCGAAAACTGGAAAGCTGCAAGTCTTGAAAACTTAAATACTCAGAAACTCGAAAACTCGGAAACCTGGTAATTAAATATTTGAAAACTCAGAAACTCGAAAACTTGAATACTCAAAAGCAAGTAGACTTGAAAACTCGATAAGTTAGAAATTTGACCATAATGTACACAACAATTCAACACTAATATTCCTCAAACAAGAATGTTAGCCACGCCAATGGATATACGGATGTATAGCAACGCTACCTCAATTTCATTATTTTCACGGTCATTAATCCATCAGCTGTTCTGCACTTATTTACATTCAACAAGCTCCAGAATCGGCCTATAAATTTCGCGAGGTGCGATCGGACAGCTATTAACATATTTCTGACGAGTTCGTTTATCCCGCTACAATTCTCTGTTCGTTTCTCTCTGTTGGCCGCGAACTTGTTGAATATGCATGAGACGCGTTTCACACGACACGACTCACGCACACGCGCTCGTTAAATTCCCGCAATCTTTTCCTGGATAAGTTTGTCCAACGAATTTCGTCGCTTCGAACGAAAATCTGTTCAATGTCTCATAGATTTGCCGGTGCTCCTGAGCAGAGCAGAACTGTTCTAACTCCCGCGGGATCTAAACAGGGTTTTAAATTCGTCCGAGCTGCCGCAAAGTGAGTTCCTCCTGCAGGAATTGCAAATTTCAGCTGCTCCACGGTGCTAGTTTAAAATGAATCGGGAGGGACTTTTATGTTTTACTCTTTTATTTCAACTAGTGGTTCTCAAACTTTTTTACTTCCTATGCGTGGTAGAGGGACCGAAATTTTTCAATAGTCACTATAATCAAAACCACGGTTTCAAGTTTCAGTTCTGTGTATTATTAATACGTGATGGTTTTATTTTAAATGTAGAAGGAATGCATCAACCAAAATACAAGACTTTAGATGATTTTGTATATTTTTGACATCAACTACTCTGCCACAGAGACAAAAAAGTACCTGCAGAAGATTTGGATTTTTGTCCACGTTTTTCATTTAATTTGGACAATTTATTTTTTACTGAAAGGTAATTAAATTTTGAAGAGATCTGTAAAATCAGATTTTTTAAAGATGTTTACAAATTTTTATATTTTAGAACTAAATTAAAAACTACATTTTTACTTTTCACACGAGTCACTTTATATACCACATTCATATATTTAACAGACGTGTATAGAAAATTTTGAAAAATAATATATATAGCATTTTTTAAAAGATAACGGCGTCACTGACCTAAAATGAGACACGTTGTACATTGTAATAATAAAACATTTTATAATTTGATGTAGTTAGTTACAATGTGTAAATATAACTGATTACAACATGATTATAGTTTAAATTACAATCAACTATATTTATTTTTTCCATACTAATCGTAGTTACATGCTGTTTATTAACCCCTAACAATCACACTAGAGTATGAACTCTAGCTAATTTAGCTTCAATTTTAGCCACTTCATATTCTGCAAAACTGAATAAATATTTTGGAAACTTCGATATTTTTACTATTGTCTTCCTGAAACTGTTATATCTCGATAGAGTTCAGCTTAAATTTTAGCTCTTTACATTAAAATCGAAAAAAAATTTGAATTTTTCTGTGAATACCATCATTTTCTTAATTCTTTCACGTTCTCAATTTTTCTTTTATATTCAGCGTTTTAATTTACTGAAATCAGCTGTGAAGTATGTTAAAACAACTTTCAAAGATTATTTATAAATTTTTACAAGTTAAGTGGTCAGTGAGTAGCTTTGTAAGAAAAATTTTTAGTGACTGAGGTCTTAAACGTTCTATTGTGCCAAGTATGTTATTCTGATAAAGTGTAATCGTTAAGGGTTAATTAAGGTCTCTCTGCCCACGCAGAAGGAGCAATCACCACTACATCGATAACTAATGCCAACAACATTGTAACTAGATTCTGTTTACGTCAAAGTTATAATGTTATTCTTACAAAGCTGTTACAGCGTTGTCGGCACGATGTAATTAAAGCATATTTGGCCCTACTCCAATAAATGTGCCTTCCAAACGAGTTTACGTCTTTGCACGAACAAGCAATTTTGCATCCGAAGTAGAGTCATTAGCCACAAACAAAAAACCACTGGATAGCTCTATTCACGTCGGAGTAATGTTTATTCGAGGAAGTACAGTCAAGAGCAAATCTAGTCTTCCTACGGAAAATATGCAATGAAGGAAGAGTCCATTTACCCATTTATCTGTTGTGATTCTTAAAGATTTGAACACTTGGAGATCGATTAATAACACTGTCTAACAAATTTTAACTTTTGTTCGACGTTTCTATTTTCATTCAGTGATTCTTATAGGTTTTTTTCGCGCTGAATACGAATCTGCAACCAGTTTTTCTCAAGCACGTACAGTTTTTGAGAAATTTGAGTTTGAAAAAAAGATACATTTTTAAAATTTGAACCAATTTTGTGAGATAACTATAAAAGATACTAAGATTCTGTTTGTATCATAAGATTCTATAGACTGTCCTGAATACAACGATATCTGGCTTTTATGCATTCTGAATATTTAAACATGTTTAAACAATCATTGAACGCCGAGAGGCATGGATTTTGCACCAATTTTTAGGTATATTTTTCAATTTATCTTAAAAAGTAAGGGTCTAGTGGAAAATCGAACTATACCACGCGATAGAGCAGATTTTCACCTTTAAAAAGCACCCATACAAAGTTGCAGCGCCGTTGTTTTTACGATGCTAGAAGCAAAACAGCTGCGCGGGAGACGGAAAAAGGACAGTGGTGCTCCGCGTCAGAGCGGCGGTTCCGTGTCTCGCCTATATTAACGCGATGCAACTCTGGCGCACCACTGTCCTTTTTCCGTCTCCCGCGCAGCTGTTTTGCTTCTAGCATCGTAAAAACAACGACGTTGCAACTTTGTATGGGTGCTTTTTAAAGGTGAAAATCTGCTCTATCGCGTGGTATAGTTCGATTTTCCACTAGACCCTTACTTTTTAAGATAAATTGAAAAATATACCTAAAAATTGGTGCAAAATCCATGCCTCTCGGCGTTCAATGATTGTTTAAACATGTTTAAATATTCAGAATGCATAAAAGCCAGATATCGTTGTATTCAGGAAAGTCTATAGAATCTTATGATACAAACAGAATCTTAGTATCTTTTATAGTTATCTCACAAAATTGGTTCAAATTTTAAAAATGTGTTTTTTTTTTCAAACTCAAATTTCTCAAAAACTGTACGTGCTGGAGAAAAACGGGTTGCAGATTTGTAATCAGCGCGAAAAAAACCTATAAGAATCAGTGAATTAAAATAGAAACGCCAATTGGCTGTTGGACAGTGTAATTTGAAAACTCTATGATTTGGGGACTTTGATATTTGGCGATCTAGAAACTTGCAGACATAGGAATTTCGGTAATTTGAAATTTGGGATTATATGGAATTTAAGAATCTAGCGAATATAGGAATCTGGGAATATGGGGATGTAGTAGATATAGATTCTAGGAATATGAGGATCGATGACTCCCGAGAAGTAAAGGTCTAGAGATCATAGAATATAAATACATATAGGGATATATTGATACAGGAATACAGGGGAAATATAGGGATACACAGATAGAGGGATCTAAGAAACTCTGCATGTGAGGATATGGGGACCTTTGCATTGCTAAATCTAAGGACATGGAAATTTATGGATTTGGAGATATAGACATTGAGATCCCAAAATCTAGAGAATTAGGGATCTAGGATTCAAAAGATCTAGATATTTATTAATTGAGGGCATATAGTATCCAGAGATTTGTGCATCTAATAACTTTGTAAATCTGGGGATTTATGGATCTAGGGGTGTAGCTAGGGGTGTAGGAATACAGAGATTTAAGAATCTATGAATATGGAGATTTGGAGATCTACGGATTTAGGTATCTAAGTATCTAGGAATCTAGATAGTTGGATATGTAGGTATCTATGTATCCAAGTACCTAGATATCTAAATATATAGGTGTTTAGTAATCTAGGAATTTAGGGATTAAGGGATATAGGAATTTGAAAATTTCTATATTTCGAAATTTGGTAAATTGGGAATATCGAAATTTGAAAATTTGAAAATTAAGAAATTTGGAAACTAAAAAATTTAGAAATTTGGAAAATTAGAAGCGTGGAAATTTGGATATTTGGAAGCTTGAAAATTTTGAAGTTTCGAAACTAGAAAATTTTGAAATTTTGAAATTTTGAAATTTGAAAACATGACAATTTGCAAATTTGGAAGCTAGAATAATTGGAATTTTGGGAACATGGAAATTCGGAAGCTAGAAAAATTGAACCCGTGGGTATTTCAAGATTAGGAAGCTAGAAATTTGGAGATATCGTTTACTTAACAATTAGAGAATTTTCTGAACCAGAAGTTTAAAAATTCAGAAAATGCATGAAATTCAACGTTTGAAAGTCTGCGAACTTAAATTTAAAAATCTCAAAATTGAACTTAAAAATTTTCGAATTTAAAGATTTGGAAATTAAAAAATTCATAAGTATATCTTTGTCAACATAGAAACTTACAAATACAGTCGCCAATACAGAAATTTGACAATTCACATATTCAAGAATTGAAAACTCGAAAATTCCGTAAGGTAAGAACCCGAAAAATCGAATTAAAAATTTTCACTCTTTTTGTCACGTATTATTTAAAGAAAGTGAATATTGCACCCGAGTGTACCGCTATTACGGGGAACAGAAGTGTTGCGTCGCTCTCGATCCGACTTAAAGCGACGATAAATCACAAGATCTACCCGAAGCGAGCGAAGATGAGGGCAATGGCGGGAAAAACCTATGGGTGAAAGGGTGCAAAAGGGAGGCAGAATGTAGGTGGTGTAACGGCGCTCATCGCGATAGTTCTCCGCATTAATAACGCGGCTGGAACACGATTTTGCGCTCTTTATTGCCGGCGGGCAGCGTTAAGGGTTGGCAAGCTGCACGTGTATCGGTATGGCCATCCATCGTCCAAGATCTGGTGGTTGTGCACGACACATCCGCTTATGGGATATATCGCGAAACGATGGCGTTGCTATGGCGCTAAGGTGCCTTGTTGAACGTGTCCGTAATTTATTGCACGACCAAGCACCGACTCATTCGCCGCGTAAAGGACCTTGCCCGGGACACGTTAATGAAACTTACCGGGCTTGACGATCCCTAGGAACCGTCAGCTTCCTGTTTAACCTTATTGCTGCACAACGCTGGACATAATTATAAGACACCATGAAGATTACAGACACAGTGGCCCAATATCATATTTACATTAAACAGCCCTGCTTGCGAATCGTTCATTTTCGTCTGACGTGTTCATAAATTGCACCAGTAATATCACACTTTTTAGTTTCGGCTAATATTGTAGGTTTTTGGTTTAGGTTAATATTACGTGTTTTTAATTTAGGATAACATTTTTTGATTTAGGGTAATAGTATGTGATTTTTAATTTAGGGTTACAGCGCGTTTTTAATTGAGCGACATTATGCGTTTTTAATTAAGGGTGACATTATGTGTTTTTAATTAAGGGTGACATTACATGTTTCTAATTTAGGGTAATATTAGATGCTTTTAATTTAGGATTACGTCGCACGTTTTTAATTTGGAGCGATATTATACATTTTTAATTAAGGGTATTGTTACAGGTTTTTAATTTAAGGCAACAGTACAGGTTTTTAATTTAGGGTAATTTCATACATGTATAATTTAGAGTAACATCGCATGCTTTTAATTTAGAGTAACATTACACGTTTATAATTTAGAGTAACATCACTCATTTATTATTTACAATCATCATATATTTCTAATTTTGAGTAACAACATACAATTTATTTTAGGGTGGCATCACATATTTTTAATTTTAGAGTAACATCACACGTTTATAATTTAGAATAACATTACATATTTTTAACTTAGAGTAACAGTACGCGATTTTAACTTATGGTAACATCATATATTTTTGATTTTGGGTAGCATATTCAATAAATATAGAAATCTCCAATTTTCATTTTTAGAAACTGGCTTCTTATCCAGTGTACACATTCGCATGGTACTATATGCAAAATCGTAAATACACTGTACTACGTATAATTATTTTTACTGCAGCATTTACGTTGCAAGAACTAACCACAATTTCCTCAAAGGCATAATAAATTGTTTCCTGTCAGACATTTTCTAAGCAAATATTATTTTCATTACTCAAGACGATCACTAATCATACGGAACAAAAACAATTATCTAATTCGTAGAAAATAATACCACGATGCAATGGCAAATGCCAGTATATAGTATATGTGCATGTACGTATAGAAAACAACACAAGGCCATAGTTAGGTGAAGTTATACCAAGAAATGGCGAGACTCGTGTGTCGGCGCATTCCAGAAACATAATTACGCGAAACGATCGACGACATTAGCGGGGAAAAACGACGACAGTGAAAAGAAACTTGGAGTTTGTGTTAGTTTACACAGAGACCAGAAACGCGGTGTGGTGGCAAGCCACCGGCAAAAACTTTACATTCGTCACACCACAGAATTACGTGTTTTCCTCTCGTTCGTCGTTTCGCCACTTAAATCGTGGAAAGATTCTGATATCACTCAGCTACTCGATCGACAGGTTGTTGCCGATTAAAGAGGATCGATCTACTAATCTTCAATCTTTGTCTTGTTATTTTAATGACAGATGCTCGGGATTTTCATTACATAATGTTTCCCCTGAGTACTTGCAATCACATTTCTTTGGTAAAGTTCCTGAATCATACAGTGTTATGCAAGTTTCAATTCTTTTTTAATTTGATATCAATGATAATAAATATATAAACGAAATAAACAAAGAAATATATGTCAAAGTTAATAAACATATTAATAAATATATCTGAAAGAATACTTCGGTAGACAAAAATATAAAAAGTTTGATAAATAAAATTTTGATAGGCAATGTGCAGTTTTAGAATATGTATAAACGATGCGGAAAATTAACAGAAATTGAATATATGAGTGCTTACATTATTTACATTATTGAATTTAATCAATAATACAATTTTACACTGTCGATGTGAAAATTAGGTGTAAATTGCAACATTTAACAGTATACTTAAGTGATGTGCATAAATGAGTTTTGTGTATAAATTATTACCGTGAATATCATTACACAAATATTTCATATAAACAGATGTCTAACAAATTCTTCGATAAAAATTGAGATCAAAATTATCTCAAACTATACGTGTATCATCTTCATATAATTTAACTAAAAATCTACATATATAATTTTCACTTAATTTTATTAAAAGTCTTAATATAATGTTCACATAATAAAAGTAGCTTACATTGAATATAAGCCAAAGTAAATACATTGGTCGATCGTACCAGTAAATGTTCTACTTTCAAGGATATAAACGCGACGATTTGTTAACTCGCGAAATCGTGGTTCGTTGGTCAACACGATTTTCCAGATTCTCGATCCGCTATTAAGATACCAGATCACACTGAATCTATGAACGATCTCGACACGAATATATCTTTCTGATAACGATCAACCTCTTCACAATGACCAACCGGTAGAAACGAGAAGCTGCTCTTATAATATACAGACAGAGATTTCTTATGAATGGACACGTGCTCGTATACAAAATGTGAACGCACGGCTACCTGCTGCGAAACATCAATTAAATCTTTTACACGCTTTCGATGATATGGAAAGAAACCTTTACATAACTGCCGTTCCGTGTGATTCGAATTCTCGTAGTCGATTAATTCTCCATTTTTACCTTCATTTTTTATTCCCAGCGAATTGTGCGGTAGACATTTTTAGAAAGTGATTTCTATTGTTAATTTTTAGGACTTTGAGTTCAGCTTTTGTGCTGTAGTGAGTTTTAACTCTTTATATACATGGGACTTTGTACAATCAATTAATTCTACAATTTTTATATTTATTTTCTAATTTAAGTTAATTAGAAGATAGGTATTTTGACAGGATGAGTGCTACTTTTATATTTTAGGGTTTACACTGTTCGGTTTACACTTTGCGTTTTAAGAAGATTTGGTATTTCTGTCTGCAATATGAATTTTAACAGTTAATTAATTCTACATTTGTTTTAGTAATTTCCTAGTTAATTAAAAGACAGGTATTTTGAGGAAATACTGCTATTGTAACGTTTTAGGATGTTGAGTTTACATTCTGTTTTGAGAAGATTTAATATGTACTTCAATAAATTTAATTTTTTATGCTATAGAGAGGTTTGACTTTTAAGTATATGTACATTAAAATTAATTAACAATTTTATCTTTTAAACAAAATGGCAGTTGCCATAAGAAACGATATGCAAAAGTATAATATAGGGATATAATAAAGTAGGATTCTCTTTTAGGAGCACTGTGATAAAGAAATGGTGTAATGTAGAAGATTAGATTTGGAAATCTAGATGTTAGGAAATTTGATAATGTAAGAATTCGGGGATTTCGAAATTTGGGAACTAAGTGATTTGGAAATTTCGAAATGTGGGATCATGGGAATTTGGGAATATGGGAATTTGGGGATATGGGAATTTGAGGATATGGGAATTTGGGGATATGAAAATTTGGGAATATGGGAATTTGGGATATGGGAATTGGGGATATGGGAATTTGGGGATATGGGAATTTGGGGATATGGGAATTTGGGAATTTGGGAGTTTGGGAATTTGGGAATTTGGGAATTTGGGAATCTGGGAATATGGGGATATGGGAATTTGGGAATTTGGGAATTTGGGAATTTGGGAATTTGGGAACATGGGAATTTGGGAACATGGGAATTTGGGGATATGGGAATTTGGGGATATGGGAATTTGGGGATATGGGAATTTGGGGATATGGGAATTTGGGAATTTGGGAATTTGGGAATTTGGAAATTTGGGGATATGGGAATTTGGGAATTTGGGAGTTTGGGAATTTGGGAATTTGGGAATATGGGAATATGGGAATATGGGAATGTGGGAACATGGGAATTTGATAATATCGGAATTTGGTCATTTGAAAATTTCGGAATTTGCGAATTTGGACATTTGGAAATTTAGAATTTTAGGAATTCGAAAATGTGAAAATTTAAGAATATAGGTATATAGGCGTTCGGAAATGTGGAAATTTGAAAATTTGAGTAATTAGAAATTTCCAAAATTTGTCATTTGGAAATTTAGAAATTTAGAAATGCGAAAATTTTTGCATTTGCAACATTCAGTATTTGACAAATATTAAATTTTGGCAGCTGAGGGATTTACAACTTTAAGTATTGGAAAATTATGAAATTGGAAAGTTTGTAAATTTGATAATTTACAGATTTGGAAGTTGAAAATTTGGAAATGTAAAAATAGAAAAATACGAATTCGTGAAACTATGAATTATAACATATACATTATTAAACACATCACCTTATCACTTAAAAAGCTCTGGGAAACAAACTTTTCCCTATTTCACAAATGTACTATAATTTTACAAAACTATTCCGCTTGTACCCCAATAATTACATAAAAATATTAAATCATCCCAAAGATCATTCCAATTTTATTACTGCAAAAACTCGTTGAAACCTCAATTTATTTCTTCGTTCTACAAAACATTCAAACAATAATCTCTTATTTTTCCGTGTTGTTTGCTTAACTCCATATTAATTTCTTTCAGTTCCACAGGAAATATTTCGTCGTTCGTCGCGTTTTCGTCGATCGTTCGAACGGAAAAGCTAATCCGAAAAAATGCATTTCACCGGGAATCGAGGTTCGTGGAGATGTTCCGTAGGCATTAGAGCTGAGGGGGATCTATAGGAAATTTATTCACGCAAGGGTGGCTCGAAGAGGATGTGCCGTGGGACGGGGTCGAAGAAGAAGGAAGGGGCCGTGGAAGCAAGGAAATATCCCGAGACGTTTTTTGACCGGCCAATTCACTTCCACCCGCTCGATTTCTCTTTTTCATTCCCGTTTTCTTTTCCACCTTATCCGAGTAAACCATCCGCGAAGCAGCCGCCCACGGTTTTTCGCCAGTTACTTTGTGCGCCATCGGTCTTGCCCTACACTCGGAATCGATACGCGCGTTCCTGCACCGAACGCGGATGACATTACGGCTCCATCTTTGGTTTTCCTTCCATAATACTCGAATATCTGTTCGACGACGACGATAAAGAGGAAATTTCGGACGGTAATTCGCGGCGCAAACCTATTTTCCGAACTTAGGACTTAGATTCTAAACGGTGTTGCGTTGAACGTCAATTCGGGGGTGAAAATTGTGTCTTCGAATAGAAATTCGTGTTCTGAACTGCATATGAACTATAAACTATTCGCAAATAGCTCTGAAATACATATACAGGCTGTTCTCAGATTTACTACCCATTTTTTGCATAAATGGTAAGGAATTCGAAACAATGAAGAAGGGAAAAATTTTAATGTGCCTTACTGGCAACACGAGGACTTGTATCGATTTTTTGTACTTGCATTGTTTCTCAAGAAATGACGGTGACCAGTTTTTTAAATGGAATGCTGGTTTTTTATATCATATGAAAGCGTGTATCAAAATGAGTTCAACCATACGATGACCTTCGGAACTCAAGTACAAAAGCAAAAGAAATACTTCGAATATCTCGTATTACTATTACTCACCTATATTTCTCATTGATATGTTTATATTTTGTGTTTAATTTGACTTAGAATATAGGACATTTAGTAGTATCATTAAGGACATAGTATCAAGGATATTTAGTACCACATATGTCGTGGAGATATGCGAAGGTAAATGTATTGTTTGCGTCGTTCTAATTAAAGGCTCACAAAATTTTGAAGGGATTTCAAGGAGGTTATGCGATAAAACTTATGTGTATATTAATATCTAACAGTTTAATAGCAGAAATAGTACTTAATCAGTTTATATAACTTCTTTTGAACTATAACTTTAAATTCTTTAGATTTTCTCAAGATAGTATGTATGAAAGATGTTAGATGTAGCAAGTGCAAACATTTTGTTCGAACATTGACTTACAAATGTTATTTTATAATTATTAAAACATTTCTATATTGTTACAATATGTACAAATAAAGTTTGTGCACAACTATAACTAACTGACAAGTGCAATCTTTCCTCGCGAAGTTTAAGAAATTTGAGGACTTAGATAATTTATATCCCAATCAAAATTTGCCTGAATAAAATTTTATAATACCTAATTTTCTAGCACTTTAAAAACTCTCCAACATGTTATCAATCTGATAAATATCCTTTATCAGTTTTTTGCACATACAAACAAAAACTATAAATATAACTTACTATAATTTTGTAGTTTATAAAACGTAATATAGCTGCGTAATTTTATTGCAAGAATAAAATCTGTGTGAAGAGAAACTTGCAAATAACTTCGTAAGAGAAGGAAGTTCAGGTTACTCTTTCTGTGTCCACATATAAGAACAATCTAAACATCTTTGATGTTAAAAGTTTGCGACTTCAGAAATTCAAAAGCTTCTAAAAACAAGATTTAAAGAAAATTGTGCTTTTCAAGAAAGTCTTCCTACTTTGTACTTTTCAATCTCCTTTATTTATCCGATATTTTGTCATCGTGAAGCAGATATATATTTCAAGAAGAAAAATACGTGTTGATATTCCGTGAAGCTTATGTTACACGGTGGCTTTTGGTTTCTTTATAAAGTGTTACCGAGAAGCGAAGAGCGTAAGAAGCTCGTTTGCCTTCTGAAATTTTTAAGCGGAACTGTTCTAAGTGAAGCTGTCCTTTGAACTGCTAATTACCGAGCTAATAAGGGAAAAATCGAGGCTTATGGCAAACTTCTTGGGCAGCAACCCTGCAAAAAGTTTCCTCGTTACCACCCTCGCTAATCGTCCGCTTCCTCGATATCTTGATCGTTTCATTAGCTATCGAAACTTCGAATCGCATCGTTATTCGTCTTAATCATTAACAAGTACCCGATTAACGCGTTTAACCATCGAAACTTCGATCGATTCGAAACTTTCTGCTATTACGCGAACTTCCGAAGACAATCGCCGCCATTGCTAAGTGCTAAACCATTAAACGATTTGCGATAAGATCTGATTTCCATTTCGAGGTGGATCCGTACGTTCAAGAGTTAAGATCCATTGAAAGCGTTGTTCGCTAGCTTTCGGATTAATAGGTGTTTGAATATTGCCCGTATTACGATTATCCTGATAAAATGCACTGTGTTTGTATTATATCTACCATTGGAATATCAAATTCCATTATTGGACTTTTGTTTTGTAATACTACTCGTAAGTCATTTGTAGTTAAGTTTTAATACTTATGTTAAGTAATAACAAGTTAAGTACTTAATTATTTAAGTACTTAGTTATTTGAGTATTTAGTTAAATTAAATTTTAAAACTCCCTTTAACTTGTAAGTAAGTTTTCAAATATAGGAATTAAAATATTAAGAAATGCCGACATTAAAAATCCGGAAATTTCAAATTTCTGTGTTTATATATTTAAACCAGAAAAGTAGATATTTCAAAGTCCTGAAACTTACAAATTTCTGAATTTGCTAGTTTAAACAATTAAACAATTAGACATTTCAAATTTTCAATTTTACAAATTTAGAATTTTCAAACTTTCAAATCTAATCAATCCAGAAATTTTAGCCTCTAAAATATTTTAGCCTAAAACCTTTGACTCTACAGATTCTCAAATTTAGAAATCAAAATATTTTAACATTCTCAAGCTTCCAAATCAAACCTAACATTTCTAAATTGTTAACATTAAGCGATACCTAAACCACAAATCTTCGTAATTTTCCTCGAGCATACACTCTGTTACGCACTCCGCGACACGACTGAACCGTGGCAGTTCAAGTCACTGAGGGTTGTAAATCCTCAACCGATTCTTCGATGTCGGAAGTTACGTACTTCCTGACAGTAATTTAATCGTGGCAGGATAATTCTTTGAAAGGTTATGTTTTACTGTTTAACAAAAAAGTAGTTTATTCTAATAGACTGCGAGTTTAAGTGATGATTGTGTCGGATGATGAAAGTGAACTGTCTGAGTGTTTAAAAAATGTCTTCAAAGTGAACTTGGGTAGATGAGTGTGATGGGGGTGACTGTCTGTGATTTGTGTAAAAAATTAGAGGCGGAAACATAGAAAAGTGTCCTGATTGGTGTAAAGATCGTGGTGTGGGGTCTTGAGTGACCGCCTAAATGTGACGTATGTACTTTCGGGAAAAACCCAGAAATGGTGACGCAGGTAATTTATGATTGGACCCTTGACCTTAGCGAGCAATAAAATTAGGATGCGCCTTGACGTCGAGGACACATGTTTTTACGAATAGCAAAGAATGAATGAACAGTTATTGGCAATAAATATAAGCAAAACTATGACTCTAAAGAAATACGCGGAGTTCGTAGTGGCTTCATGAGTTTATTGCTGCTGTCGAGGGTTTTGGGGCTAGCAAGGGTAACGGCTGTACGTGTTTGTTAGAAAAAAGGTATTGCATTGTTATCCTTTCTAAAATAAGACGGACGCGACGTTAGTCCGCGTAACACACTCACTTGCAATAAATACCGAAAGACCTAAAGTTTGAAACGTTAACACGAAAACGTGTGTAATTTGATCCCAAATTACTATATACACAACTCATAAATTTGCTCGATATAGCCCCTATTTCTCCTCCATCGAAATTCGTTTCTAGTCTGCAGCCAGCGTCGAAAATGGGGGAACGGTATCCTGCGGTGTTCGTTGATCCAAAACGCTGTCGTTCGAAATTCCTGTCGATTTTCGTTTCATGGGGATCGATGATTCGTCGCGGTTGATTGAATCCCGTAGGCGAGGTTGCGAGGTCACGAATTTTTCCAAGCGGCAAGGCAGGGTAATAATCCTTCATGGTGGCGGTCGGGAAGGAATTGTCGAGGGGTTGAAAGACTCTCGATGGCCCGTTTATTGAGCCACGACGAACAGCCTTCTCGCAAGGGACGCTTTCACGCTGGAATATACGCGTCAGACTGCATCGTGCAGCTCTATTCAAGCTGGCGGATATATGTCGCATTAATTATATCTCTGTCAATGCGCTGTCGGCCGAACTAGCCTGGACCGGTTCACGCGAGTCGTGTGTCAGTAACCACAGCGAGCCATTGTTCGTGGTGATGCTGGTGTGCGTTGGTTGGCCAGCCTGGTTAGATACCTCGGCTGTTACCCGTCCAGGGAATTGTTGAGCTTATTAGCTCAAAAGTAGTCCGTGCTGCACCGAGGGACGCTTCATCCAGAGCAAAAGACGCGCGAGTTAATGACGGATCAACTGTTTGCGAGCTGTTTCCTTCTAAGTTACGTTTGTCGTCGAATCACACGAGACCAGTTGGTTTCAAATGTTTTATTTATTCATGCTTATAAGTTTCGAATACTTATGTAGAATGAAATTTGTGTAAATCGTCAAATATGACCTGCGCGTCCCTGCTGGTAATCTAATTGCAAGATACATGTATATAAACAAATTTTATCATGAGCTACTGTTAGTTAGGTAACAAATTACCGTGAAATAGTAAATACTTGTAAGCATGTCGGGAAAGAAATAAAGTTAAATCTATTCGGTTTAAATTACATTCACTGCTATCGAATTATATTCGCTGCCTTCATCCCTGATTCGAGCTCTCTTCACTGTTATTTTATTACGAACGTTTAATTGTTACGAACGAGTATAAAACTGGCAGAAAGACGGATTATTTATCCTGGGTTCTCGGCGAGTTCCAGTTTTATGCTGTAGTTTTGATTGTAAAAGTGGGAGTAGGGGTACTCCTGGGAACGGAATTTTAGGGTTGAGATTAAAGAAGTGGATCAGACACATAAGTGTCTAGAAAATAAGGTTAGAGGCGCCGTATGTGGACCTGGTTGTACCAGATTAGCTAAAAACAGCATCAAGCTACATAAATATTGGTATATCTAATTTGGAATTTAGGCGTAAAGGAAAAAGTGAACTGATATTTTGAAATTAAGGGTTGATAAGGATAAGTGCAAGCAATTTTTGGAAAAATGGTCGACGCGTTAACCGGATTTACCGATTCGAAATTGTGAGGGATTGTTTTAACATTGATATGCTGATCAATTCTTCTTTTTCTCTTTCTTTGACACTCTGCAAAATCTTCTAACCATGTCGAAAAAGAAAGACATTCAAGCGACACATCGGTATTTCCAAAAAACAGAAAGGGTTCATCGTTCACTGTAAACTGGTACAAATGAACAAAATGTCGATTTTTGCGAATTAGTACTAGTTGAACATGTTGAATAGCCTGATAACTATGATTTGAATCTATTATTATAGTTTTATAATAAATTTATCATTATTAATTATATATTTTTGAATTTATCATTATTATTCTTATTATTGAATTTATTAATTCCTTATGAATTTTACATAAATTATAATTTTATATTATAATTCATAATATAATTTCTAACAGAATTTTATGTAATATATAATTTGTAATTTATAATTTGATACACTTTATGATGAATGAAATGGAATTATACAATACATTATTATAAATTTATTATCAAATATTGTACACTATTATTGTACAATGATACAGTAATCATTACTATTTATAATTTCCATTAAATACTGCATAGATTTTTTACAATAAATTTGTTCATAATTTTTAGTTAATTATTCTTAGATCAATGCATCATACATAATGATATTAATCAAATTCTAAACTACTTAACATATATTTCCAACATTAAATCACCTCTAGTTTCAAAAATCAAATATTTTAGTCGCTATTTCCCAGGTTTATTAAGAATTCTGTATGTTAGAACAGAATTAATTAAAACATATTTAATATCGCTTTTCCGTGAACCAGTGTGTTCTCACACTTAATTTGCATGGCAAGAGATTGTAGTTACTTTATCCGCGCAAAGGTGGTGCAGTTTTTATTCGCGGTAAGCCCTCAAGAGCAAAAGAACAAGAGATCCGTGCACACGAGCAAGTAATTTCACCAAGCGCGAGTAATTTCACCAAGAACACGGTCATTTTTTCTGAAAGTTGATTATGTACGAGGCCATGAATTTGCAACAAACTTCTTTCCTAGCCGCTGTTTTACATTCGTTACGATTTGTCTCGATGCAACCGCAGGGCGATAAGGCATCGCACCGTTTGTTTGCTTTTTATTTAAGAAGTTTCTTATCAACGGTTCGTTTTCACGAGGACCACGGCTAACCATAAAGTTATTCTACGTTTTCGAGATAACAGCAACTGCGCCGCGTTTTCTTCAGAGTATGCGCTCGAACGACTTGCAGCCTAAACGCGAGTCGATCGATCGTTCGCGTATTTGCCGTTCAAGGATTAAATTCCGACACGCCGAGTGTTTCGATTGTGGAACACGTGAAGGAAAAACTGTTCCAAATTTACAGATATAAAAGGACAGCGCGAGAACCATAGACTATGGACAGATATAAGAGAAGGAGGAAGTAAACGGGAACGATGCACTGAGATTCTTTACATATTTGAATATTTCAAAAATTGAAGCTTTGAAGAATTGTAGAATTGTAGAATTGAGGAATTGAAGAATTGAAGAATTGAAGAATTGAAGAATTGAAGAATTGAAGAATTGAAAAATTGAAGAATTGAAGAATTGAAGAATTGAAGAATTGAAGAATTGAAGAATTGAAGAATTGAAGAATTGAAGAATTGAAGAATTGAAGAATTGAAGAATTGAAGAATTGAAGAATTGAAAAATTGAAAAATTGAAGAATTGAAGAATTGAAGAATTGAAGAATTGAAGAATTGAGGACTTGAGGAATGAAAGAATTGAAAAATTGAAAATGGGAAAATAGAAAGATTTGGAAATTGAAAAATTCAATATTTGTAAAATGGGGAATTGGGAAATTGAACAATTCAAAAATGGAAAGTGACAACATTGACAAATTAAGACATTAAAACGGTAAAAATTTGAAAATGGGAGAATTAAAAAATTTGAAAACTTGCGAATTTGAAAGCTTGAAAATTTAAAGAATTGGAAATATGTGAAAGTTTGAATACTTGTAACTGAAAATATCTAAATATTTAAAATCCCCTACTTCTCCAAATGTTAAAACCTTTCATTATATTGTAATTTCCTTGTGCAATTCTACCCTCTACACTATGTCAGTCAAAATCGAAATATTTATTCACCCTTTAGTTTCTCCAATTGATAATAAGAGAAATAAATGCTTTAAATGAACAACTGATTCTATAATAAATGGAAACGTAAAGTGAAACGAACATGTCGGATAAAATTTATTCAATCTACATCTTGTATACGCACTAATCCCAGATTGAAGGTAATTGATTAGGCATTTGTATTCCATTTTTTGTTCCTAATCGTGTCTTTGGTTGTGAAATAGAAACTGTGCGTATATGACGTTAATTAGTAGAGCTTATCAGTACAACGAACTTGTTGCATGTTCCATTTTCTTGCGCTGTTTGCCTCTCTGTTAATCTACGATAAACATCGCGAAACGTTTTATGCATTTGATCCCGTTTCTAGTTCGATATTATAGCTACTGATACGCGTGTACAACTGCGATTTCGAGAAAGTTTACAACATTATGCAAATAGAATCTATTTTCTATCTATTTATGGTGACTTGTTATTTCCTTCTTCGTTCGAGACCGGTTCCTCTTCGCTATCTCAAATATTAAAATTTACTCCGAATGTTTCGTTGAAGGTTGTAATGGCGATACGATCTTCCTAGCAACTCAAATGTCATTTGTATAACGATCAAGAATATTGTTTGATTTTATCTCTCATTTCTTGCCCTGTTATAAGACATTACCGTTACATATACATATTATTGTTTTATACTTTTACAGTTTTATAGCTTCACAGTTTCGCAGTTCCGCAGTTTTACAATTTTACAATTTTATAATTTTATAATTTTACAATTTTACATTTTACAATTTTACAATTTTACAATTTTACAATTTTACAATTTTACAATTTTACAATTTTACAATTTTACAATTTTACAATTTTACAATTTTACAATTTTACAATTTTACAATTTTACAATTTTACAATTTTACAATTTTACAATTTTACAATTTTACAATTTTACAATTTTACAATTTTACAATTTTACAATTTTATAATTTTATAATTTTACAATTTTACAATTTTACAGTATCGCAGTTTCACAGTTTTACAGTTTTATAATTTTATAGTTATTACATTGAATATGTATACAATGTTGTTTTCCAGACTAATGTTTATATAGAGTTCATTATTTTCCAATTTTCCAATATTTTGAATTAAAAATATAGAAATATTACATCTTTAAGCTTTAAAATTTGATAGCTCAGAAATTTAGGCATTTGGAAACTAGGAAATTTGGAAATAGGAATATTTAGATATTTTGGTTTCCAAAACTTTAGCTATGTGGAAATTTGTGAACTTGGAAACATTGAAATATAGCGATTTGTAAAAGTTGTATGATTAGAAATACCAAATTTCCAAACTTGGAAATTTTTAAATTTGGAAATTCAGACGTTTGAAAATATGTAAATATACAAACATCAATTTTTCATATTTCTAACTTTTGAGATTTACAATCTTTCCATATCCAAATTTTTGGGTTTAGCAATGCT
This sequence comes from Megachile lagopoda, assembly GCA_036983795.1. Classification (NCBI taxonomy): domain Eukaryota; kingdom Metazoa; phylum Arthropoda; class Insecta; order Hymenoptera; family Megachilidae; genus Megachile; species Megachile lagopoda. The sequence goes on from CM072786.1 coordinate 1,448,600, forward strand.
GGAATCCTGAATTTTAATTATTTGAAGATTTAGAGATTCAGCTTTAGCTTAAATCTCAGAAAGATAAGTTTAAGAATTTTCATAAATTTTATAAGTTTAAGAAGTTTGAAAAGTTTGATGACTATGATAAATTTAAGAAATTTGAGAAATTTCATGAATATTGTATATTGTATTTTGGAAAACTTGGTAAATTTAAATATTTAGACATTTGGAGACTGTGAATGTAAAAGACATGGATGTTTATAATTAAAAAATTTTCAATTTAGGGAGTTAGTATTTCAATTTCTCTACTTCAGTTAATTGACTACCCTTCAATATCCACTCCTGTCCTTCATTTACACCCCCACAAACAAACTGATTCCATTTCTATAGATTTTAAATCCTATTTTTATTTTACTCCCTAAGCACTACATACATATGTATATTTCTACATCTTCCTTCAATGTCTTTCCCTCTAAAAGCTTCCATAAACAACCACTCAATCTCACGTTTCTAACTTCTCAATCTCTAATGTTTCCGCAAACTTCTTGTTCGAGAATGATTGAACCAATCAGTTTCTTGTTTCCTCCTCATACTTAACCGCCCAAGTACCTCGAAGGCTCAAAGAGTTCATTCACTTTTACATTCTTTTTTATCTTTTCTTCTCTTCCGCCTTTACCTTCTGCCGGTGCTTCACGAAGGGGTGAAACACTACAACTCGCTGACATACTTTTGCGCCTGTCAGATTTGCTTTTCCAGCGACTACTTCCCGGGCTTCGTGTTACATTATGAGCTCTCCCAATGAGATTTAATAACAGACAATCAGATTGAAAAGTGCAATTTCCTGTGCGTCTTGATTTTATTCTTGAATAGCGTTATAAAAAAAGAAGGTACGCAACGTTACGGGACTTTCCTGCCGAGTGCGTGAATATCCTATTGCATTGTATTTATGCTAATTGACACCAGATGTAAAAAAATAACATAAATGTTCTACATATAGGGAAAAAATGTAATTTCTAAATGTAATTGATTTTTAATTCCCACATTTTCAAATTTCTAAATTTCCACGTTTTAAATTCACGCATTTCAAATGTCTAAATGTCTAGATTTTCAATTCTCATTTTTTCAGATTTCCAAATTTTCAGGTTCTCGATTCTCAAGTTTTCAGCTCTTCAAATTGTCAGGTTCTCGATTCTCAAGTTTTCAGATTTCCAAATTTTCAGGTGCTCAATTCTCAAGTTTTCAGCTTTCCAAATTGTCAGGTTCTCGATTCTCAAGTTTTCAGATTTCCAAATTTTCAGGTTCTCGATTCTCAAGTTTTCAGATTTCCAAATTTTCAGGTGCTCAATTCTCAAGTTTTCGTGTCTTTAAATTACCAGGTTTTCAATTTCTACATTTGTAGATTTTCAATTCCCAATTTCTCAAACTTCTAAGTTTCCAAATTTTCACTCATTTCCAAATTGTCAAATCCTAAAATGTCTCTAAAAATCAACGAGTGAGAGCTCTCTTTGTTCATAGTTGTCACATTTTCCTTAAGAAAACCAGATTTGCCCTTAACTACTACAGTCTGGTCCTATAAAACAAAATTTATAGGATATTTATAGGACACCCTATATAAACTATCCTCCCTATAAACTGAAACGTTTATTTAATAGTACCAGTGATGTACCATTTAATAGTATCAGTTATTTACCATTTAATTCTACCAGTTATTTACAATTTAATACTACAAATGGTCATATGAAATATCACCAATTTCAAACTTTTCAAACATTTTCAAATAAACTCAAAAGCACCCTACAACATATACACACATTCATTCATACACGCTGAAAATTACACTCGTTTTTCGTGTTTCTCGGCGTTTCATGATCCTCCGAAAGAAACCGCGAAAAAAGCGGGAGGGAGAGATGTGAAATTTTGACCGATTACCATACTTTTCGCTGTTATACATAACATACTGTATCACGCGGTGAGTAAAAAGAGGAGATAATGAATAAAAAGTCAGCGATAGTGTGTATAAACGGCGCAGAGGACAAGAAGAGAGAAATATAGAGGACGGAAGAAAAAGAGGAACAAGGGGATAACTATAGTACTCGTTATTTTTCGTCCGATATTCAAAAAAAGTTCAGTCAATTGATTTTGATACGTAATCCTTTATTGCGTTGTTTTGTAAGTACGAATGCCGAGTTTTGCGAATAACGAACCTGTTGGACAGGTTGATTAGTCTGGTAATTGGTTAGGCACAGTTTATGGACATATTCAATATGTCAAATGTACTTCAGTAAAGCTGTCGAGTTTTTTTTATTACGAATGAGGTTTGAAATTAGTAGTATCACTGGATGTATGAAAGAACAAGAGTGACACGAGAAATATTGATAGAGAAGAATGTGGAACACTCGAGTAGAGACGAATGCGAAAGAGAATTGCACTGTGACGCTTTTTATCAAATTGTTCATGTTATATTCGGTTGAAGTGTTGTTTAAATCAGTTTTATTATTAAACTCGCTTTTGCTCACTGAGGGGCTCTTTGTCCCCCTCCCCCGACACCCGGCTAACCATCTTCCAACACTTTTTACAATTTTTCTGGACGTTGTGACCCATGTTAAGAAAGTTTGATTTTAAAAGTCACATCTGGTGTGTGTATATGTGAGTAGGCGTACACGTGAGACGTGGTCGGAATGAGGTTTTATAGTATTTTGATTGTTATAACGGAAATTATACACGTGGATTAAATATTCAGAAATTATACACATGTGTTCTTTTTTGTTTTTGTTAAGTATGTATTTTGGTGGTTGTATGTGCGTCACAGCGTCGGCAGTATTTAGCGACGCTTCAAGGACGCGGGGAACTTTACATCGTTTGAAATACTGATAATTATAAATGTATTGTAGATTGGCTGTATAACATCGATATGTGCTTTCTACTTATTTTTAATAATACTACAAACTGAACAACTACGTACCTGTATCCGATGTTGTTCCGATGCGGGCAACCTCGTGTCTATGTATCCGATGTTGTCCTAAAGTTAACAACCCCGTGTCTGTTTCGTATCTATCTGTTCGATTGCTTATTTCACGAGATGAAGGCTTAATATGGACGTATAAAGATGAACAAGGCTAGGGGAAACAGTTCCTAATTTCTATTGGATACACAAATTCCGGTGAAAATAGAAATCCGAGGAACGTATGCGGTAAGTCTAGCTTTCCCTAAAAAGTAATCGTAGCGAGTAATAAAACCAAGCAATACCTCCACGTAAATAGGAAAGTGTAAATAAAGGACTCTACCATTAAAATTAGAGGGTGCAACCAAATGTGAATAATAATACATTAAAAATACTGGATGGAGTGTAACGATTACTTAAGTCTTATTGCTGCTGCGAAAACCTCTTGATTTGAACTTGTACAAAGTATCCGGTGAAACTAAGAACGGTATATTACTGTATCGATAGAAACTCGGATCGAGGTCTAATCCTCTTGCTATGGAGTCACTCTAAAATCCCGACAGCTAAAATCCCGACAGTCAAAATCCTGCAGCCCAAAATCCCGACAACTTAAAATGCCGACAGCTGAAATCCGGGACTTTGTATACAAACCTAACCTAACTTATTCTGTTAACTGCGTTGGACAAATATACTCACCATTTATAACCCTGCTTGTGGTGCGTTCGACGAGTATACTCGGGATTTTAGGTTGTAGTGACTTTGGGCTGTCGAGATTTTAACTGTCGGGATTATGGGTGTCAAGAGTTTGAGTACCCCCACTTGCCATGGTATTGGGTTCTAAAACCTAACAGGAGTAAAAATTATTCACTCACCGTTAAACAGCGACGACTAATTACACGTAGCATATATAACATACTGTAACATACGCGGTGAGTAGAAAAAGGATATAATGAATAAAAAGTCAGCGATAGTGTGCATAAACGGTGGAGAGAAGAAGAGGAGGGACAAGAGGATAGCCATAGTACTCGTTATTTTTCATCTGATATTCAACAAAGGTTCATTCAATTGAACCTTACACACGCCAGCTACGGTGCACCATGCGACGTATGCAAATGGCCGGTGACAAATGATCTTGTTATTCCCGTGGCTCTTCTCTTGCTCGGGTGAGCGTGTCTACTTTCAGGTATATTGTGCGATCCCGTGTGTGCAGCCCTCCTCTTTGAACGGCAACCGGAATTTTCTTCGGTCGTTCGATATATTCCTGTTCATCCGTCTGCTGGCGTGCGTTCGAGCGTGAGCCACTACGGTTCAGAGCAAACAGCGCCAGAAAGAGTAACGGTATCTCATGGGGTGGCTCTTTGTGAGCGGCGAGCATAACGTTTCGGACGTATCTGTCTTCAACGGGACGTGTATTTTTCATTTCCGGCTGCCTTCGAACTGTCTGACCTCGTGACCTTGCACCAGACTACCTCCTCTTGTTGCTGCGACCTGTAATTCTACGAATTTCGTGAATGGAAGTCTGGATGACAAGGATTTTTGATTATCCGCGACGGATTTTCGTTATATGGCCGTAGGGAGAGTTATGCAAAAGGAAAACGTTCTGGAAAGAGTTATATGAATAAATGGTAACTCTGTTATGCGGTGGTTTGTTGGAATTTTGTTGGATTTTTTAATAAAAATTTGGGAATTTTTATTCTTTTAGTTGGGAGTTAGTGGATTTTAAATTTTGCAAGTTGAGAATAAGTGAATTGCATGTTTCTAAATACATAAATTGTTAAACTTATAAATTTTGTAATTTTTTATCTCATGAGTTTCAAAGTTATAGACATTCAAGTTTATAAATTTTGAATTTACAAATATTTTAAGTTGAGAATCCTAAGTTGCTTATTTTTGTATTTAAGAATTTGTGAATTAAGGTGGCTGTAAACGGGAAGTTTATATAGACTATGAAATTAAAGAATTAAAAAATGTAGAACTATAAAAAGTTAGAAAATAAAAAATTCTTAATTTACAATTATAATTGAAAATCTTAAGTTGGTAAATTTTAGATTTTGAAATTATAAATATAATCAAGATTAGCAAAGGTGTATCAAAGCTTGTATTAACATTTAATTACTATATTAAAATTTATACAAGAACAAATTTAAAAATTGAGAGATAATGAAATTAAAACTTTTACTATTTTTGTAGTTAAAAATTTAGAAATGTAAATTTTTAAACTTTCGAAATTTAGAAATATACAAACTGTCATATTTAATTGACATTTTTTAGTTTTTAAATATTTAAAAAATCTGCAATTTCTGAATTCCTAAGTGTACAAATTTAAAATTTCTAAATCCCTAAATGCATGAAATCAATATTACTAAATTTCTAACTTCAAAAAATGAAAGTTTCTAAATTCCTAAATATGAAAACCCGAAATTCTTATCTCAAGAAATATGAATGTTTCAAAATATCTTCAACATAATTATTCAAATTTACATATTATAACACTGTTTCTACGTTTCTCTGCTTTCTTATTACAAATCTTAAAACTAATCTAGAAAGTAATAAATCACCGCATAAGAATCAAAATGACAAGTCCTTTTTCTGCAAATCAACGAAATTGCTATCAGTATATAGCAATTCACTGAGTCCTTGAAAAGGGTACTCGACATTAGACTTCTTTTATCGTCCATTCCTGTCCCAGCTATCTGCTAGTGGTCGTTTTTCCTTGGTTTCCTCGTTTAACCAGGTCCGTTCGTTGATCGCTCGAATCCTGTTACATGGCGCGTCGCTTTTTAGGTCATAGCAATTATCGTAATCCCCTTGACAATGGAGGGAAGCTGTTCCCGTTGTGCTTCGGAGGCAGCAACGATAGCAAGCCGAGCAATAACAGCGGAAGAAAAGAGCCAGCAATCTGTTCGCGCAAGTAGCTACTCGTTCGCTTTCGCTTTTTCTCTGTCGTGCCGGTTGCGTTCCAACTATCGGGGTCCTTGACTGGCAACCCCATCTTGAATCCATCCTTTGAACCGACGGGGGTGAATCGTTCATCGGGGGAATAGGATTTGGCTGGTTTTTCTCAAATTCACGGGGACGATCAATGCTCTCGCGAAGAATGGCCGCAATTCGGCGCAGAAGGGAACAAACGCGAATGGAGGGAGCGAAAAGGAAACCGAGTCCCATTTCGTGGGACAAACGAATGTTTTTTATCGTGTCAGCTGGCCCACCCTGTAGTTGGCTGCTTGACTCGGATTATGGCCTGTGATTCGTCTCCTCGACCGAGCTAATTATTTCCGATGGAACAAAGGGATGGGTGCTTGGTGGTCTCCCGTCACCTGGAATCTCGGGTTCGTGGAGCTGGGCGATTCGAGGAGTATGATTATGGCATTTTTGTGATCTTGGGTTAACGGAGCGATGTGTTAATGCGGATGAATTATGAGTCGAAATTTGTTTGGTGTTATATTTAAAGTTGTTAGTTACAGTAAAGCTGTAGGTGAAGTGACAACAAATGATGGTTTTTCCTTTTGAATTTACGGTTTGGTTCTTTATTAGACGCTTTGAAGATTTAGAGTGATGTATGTTGTGTTGGGTGTTTGATTTCTGTTTATGAATCGAAGTTGTGGTATAAAATAGCATATTACGATGTGACAAATTATAAAATAATTTTTTAGGTGCAATTTATAGAGTGTTATTTTATTTGTATATAAATAAATTTTAATTTATGAAATTCAGAAATTTAGGGACTGGAAAATTTGAGAATTTGCGGATATAGTGACTGAGGGATTTACGGATTTGGAAATATAAGAATTTTGCGATTTGGGAACTTGGGAGTCTGGGAATTAGGGAATTTGGGATTTTGAGAAGTTCAAAATTTGGATATTTCAAAATTTGATGATTTGACGGCAGAAGGATTTCGAGATATGAGGATTTAGGGATTTAAGAACGTAGGATACTGGTGATTCAGGAATTTGGGAATTTAGGGGCGCAGAGATATCTCGATTTGGGTATTTCAAAATTCGGACTTTTTGATGATTTACATATTTGAAAATTCGAAACTTTTAAGATTTAAAATATAAAAATTTTTAAGATTTATGACGTAAGAATTCGAAAACATGGGAATATGTGAATATGGGATTATGAGAATGTGGAGATTTTCGAATTTAAAGATGTAGAATTTGGAAATTTAGTAATCTGAGATTTTATGAATTTGAAAATTTTGAGATTCAGAAAAAAAACAGAACTTGAAAATTTAAGAATTCGAAAATTATGAAATTCGATAATTTAAAAGTTATGAAATCCAGGAGTGCAAGCATTTACGTTAGACTCGAGTATCGATAGCGTGTAAGGTCAAATTTGGTGAATACCATAGAAAATGTCTGGAACCTACACAAAAGACTATTTTACAACTCTCCAAGCACCAAATTATCTCAGTTGAAAACAAGAATTACAGATATTTGGGAAAATAATGAAGATATAAAGCACGTGATCAAACAATGTATACGGAAATACAAGATATTAACATGTGTTAATAATGTTATGTACAGTAATAGTGTATCATGTTAGTAGCTAATAAATGATATCATTACAATTCGAACAGGCCTTTTAATTTTACACAAACTGTGTAAAATACTGAAAATTTATAGTGGTCCTAATTCGATAGCCTGTGACTGTATATAGGGTAATAAAAAAAGGGATCACACTTTTAACATATGTTACTATAGTTAACCCCTTGTCATATTTCGTCGAGCCTGACAGGTAACGTCCTCACGTTTCAACTGTGACCAATCTTACTCGAATTTATAACACGCTTCAATTCAGAGTTCAAGGCCAATTATAATTTTCATACTCAAGAATTGCTGAATACAAAACTGTCATAACATTTCAACTTCTTTTCTCTGTTTTAATATTGCAGCTGTGAGTAGTTAGTTCTGATATCACCAAATTACCCATACGAGTTCTTCTACGGGAAACAGTAATATTCGCGTCGTTTTATATCGCCAAACTATCCAAACAAATCCCACAATCCTATACGAAAAAGTAACATCCGATCGTGTCGTTCTATATCACCGAGGAAATCGCGGAAGATTTCTGTCCAACTTGAAAACGGAATCTCTTAACAATAAGATTCGAAGTCGACGGAGGCTGCGAGACGGTAAAGGAAATTATTTAGCCCCCATTAACGTCACTCGCATTTATTCGTCGGGGTGTTTCCACCCCTGTAGCCGGTTCTCCACCCTTCGATTCGCTTTCCTCGTCCACGCGACTCGTTCTCCCCTTCTTCAACATCTCTCACCCCTTCGTTTCACCTCTCTGCAATCCACGACGCTTGAAACCCGCCACCACCGTTCGTTATTTAACCTCCGCACTCGACAAGGGAGCGGATTTCATTTCATTCGTTTCGCGGACGAAGGATAATATTATGTTATTCTCGTAACTCTGATAACAACGCGGCTACCAGCGCTAACGGCCTAAACGATTATGCCAGTTAACTCGAGCCGCTTTCTGCATGTGCGGTTGCTATCGGGGACGTACGAGTTGAGCTTCTGCACGGATTATTGGGCTAATTAGGATTCTTTTCCCCGTCGAGAGGTACTCTTGATTTAGTGATTCTGGCTGCGTTATACACGAGTAGTAATTAAGTGGGTTCTGGAAATTTTTGAGTTTGAGGGTTTGGGAATTTGGGATTTAGATGAAATTTAAACACATAGAAATTTGGTAATTTATGTAGGATGGGAGCAAGAAGAAGTCGGATTAACGCAATAATATTATATTTAATAAATTTGAAGAAAAAAAAACAATCGATCTGCACGTTTGCACGGGTCAGTCGCCACTGCCCTTCCGACGCCTTCGCGCTTTTTATATTTTCGGCTTCGCATTCTTTTGTCACACACGCACACACTCATACATCGTACACGATCATACTACGCACAATCACACAACGTTCGACCGTTAACGAATCCCACATTTATAAATTGTGGCATTGGCAAGATTGGAATTTGAAAATTTATCAATTTAAACTTGGAAATCTTAAAATTGAGGACGTGAAAATTTCGAAATTTGCAAATAAGGAAATATAGAAATTTAGCAACCAGGAAGCTTGCACGTTTGTAAACTTGTAAACTAGAAAACTTGACAGCTGGAGAACTTGAAAACTTGAAAACTTGAATATCTGAATACTTGAATACTTGAATACTTGAATACTTGAATACTTGAATACTTGAATACTTGAATACTTGAATACTTGAATACTTGAATACTTGAATACTTGAATACTTGAATACTTGAATACTTGAATACTTGAATACTGGAATACTTATAAACTTGAAAACGTGAAAACGTAAAGACATTGAAACTTGAAAACCTGAAGATTTGAGAATTGGCAAACTTGAAAATTTTAAAACCTAAAAATTCGGAAAATAGAAAACTTTAAAACTCGAAATTTGAGGAATGTAGAGTTGAGATATTAGAAATTTGGGAATCTTACGAGCCGGAGGGTTACAGTCGCGTGGCTGGGGGCTGTATTAGGTAATGGTATTTGTTAGTAGGCTAACTCAGGTTTGTCAATTAACCTAAGCGCCAAAGGAAAGTAGACGTGGGAGCAAGCCGACGTATGGCTAACACCGGGTGTCACAGGAAAGGTCAAGACGTAGGGATGAGCCGATGTATGGCTAACGCCGAGTGCCCCAGGAAGTGATATGTGAACTAGCCGACGTATGGCTAACGCCAGGTGTCACAGGAAATGTTAATATTAGAACTCGTAACATAGATTTGACGGTATACCTCGAGCGGCTAAGATACACCGACAGGTGGATTGTTAGACTTTAGTTATAATCAATTGAGGCAAAAATTAAGTATAAAAATGAATAATCAAATATATTATTCCCAAAACCGGGTTCTACAAGTGTTTGAAGCGTACTTGTCGGTTAAGATGATTCTAAGCAAGAGTTTAAATGTTAACTCGATTGACTTTAATGATTTTACTTTAGTTTCGACTCCGATAAAGCGTGAGTCTAATCGTGCCCAGTTTTAACGGAAAACGAGCGAAACGGGGACCCAAAAGTAAGTCAGTAAAAATGCCTAACAGCAGGAATACGTACTGTATGGTTATAATAATTCTCGACAGTGACTCTAACCCGATCTTGGTTAAAAGAGACTTCTCTAACTTGACGCGATAACTCTAAATGAACTCCGACAGAGATTCCTTGTTAGTCAGCGTTCAAGAATTAACTGGGTCCGTTACATCGTCTCCACAACCCTTTTTATACCCAAAAAATGGACGGAAAAACGAGTAGTGGTGGAAACGGTGGGAATGGATCAACGCGACGTTTTTCGTCTAACGAATCTTCATCGTGTTGGTCCGGAGACGTTAGATATTCTTGGGCGAAGCCTAATAAGGAAACCCTGGTAGCTGGGAAAGCTAGACCAAATTCTTTCTTCGCGGTGGTCTTTAACTATGCTCGAACAGCCAACTCCAAAATAGAAAACGTTCGGTGTACGTAACAGGAATTTGGAAATGTACAAATTTAGAAATTTAGCAATTTAGAAATTTAAAAATTATAAAATTCAGAAATCTGTAATCACCTCATATTTGTGCACCATAAAATATCCATTTGACTAACATTTCTATCAGTATATTCCAAATACAATTTATTGCAACTACTAAATGTTTTCAAAAGTCTAAACTACATTACTCTCTGTTCTACCATACCGTTTCCGTATCCTATAAATTGATTACAGATGACGTTAAAATTTCAAATTTTTTATTTATATAACCCGTTTGGAACACAGCGTTGTACTTTTGTTGAATAATAAATATTCCATTTCCCTTGGCAAGTACCTATACATATTGATTCGACGCTTTTTGGTGATAAGAGATCACCGGTTTTCGGAATTCCATTTTCCTCCAAAGCTTTTTCCTTTCACCTTTGCCGAACCAACGAAAAACGCCACTGAATAACTTTCATCTAGAATATCGTGCCATAAACCCCAATCCTTTGTGGTGTACCATCACCTTTTTTTAATTCAAAATGTACCGCGAACTATGCGAAATAACATAGACTCGATAAAGACACTCAAATATTGAAGTTCAACGGACTGGCTAATGAAAATAAAAATTATCACTTCGTTTTGCTATACATTGCACAATATGCAAACTGCAATTATTACTATTTCCGTGTAGAACGCACTATAATATTTCCTCTCGTGTTATCGCAGCACCAATTTTTTAAACTCACTTCGCTCGCGTGTTCACGAAATTCTATGAAACTCGATTATTAAATTCACGGAACATCACGGTTTTCTATTCAGAAAAAGTTCTGCTGTTTACTTAAACAGATTATGTAACGTGTGTTAAATGTAAAAATCTTCGTTCTATATTTTACTAACGTTAATTATAATTTCAACATACCTATTGTAAGGATGCCTATCTTTCACACAGAACAGTTTTATTAATAACTTTATCGTACGTTTTTCTCTCTTCACGTTTGTTCTCTAAAAATCGCCAACAATATGTATCGTCCTCGGGCTTTCCTGAAAGTTTTTATGGGGAACGCATCCCCACTTCGCATTTTCAGGAAAAACAAACTCGCCACTAGACCGGGCCTGGAAACCATCAACTCGGTCCCAATCCACGCTGATTTCTGATGGCCCTAAAACGACTGGATTATTGTCCGATCGCTCTTACACTATCTTGTTCCAGTAATTGTATTATTCACAATTTTTTAAAAATATTTACGTTTTATTCAAAAGGACGATTTAATTTCTCGGTAATAACTACTGGTAAATCTTCTGTGTAATCTTTCTCTTTGGCCGTTTTCGAACGTGTACTAAAAATTTTGCTTAATTTCCCTAATCGCGTAATCGAACGTTTCTTTCTTGAAGAGAATTTCAAAGTTTAATTGAATTCCAACGGGATTTACGAGCCGTTTGTGGAAGCACCTGTTGTAAAACGTACGGGACAATTAATTTCTTTCGTTCTGTTATTTAACACTAGATTTTCTGTTCGTTCTCGTTTCCATTTAAGCGAACTTACGAGAAGACCTTATTAATAATGGCCGATATTAATCCCTTTCTTCTTTAGCACACTAAACCTTGCTCTATTTATGGAGAATCGGGGATAAGTAGATGCTTAATAGCGGTTTGATGCGATTTTATTGTTCCGCTTAATATCCCTGGTTTTTCTCCGCTGTGTACCAATTACATTGCAGAAATCTGCAGTGAGAAGTTACTACACATTTTTATTCCTTTTCATATGCACCATTTTTTTACGCGTTTATCAGTGTGAAACATGTGTTGTATGGTGATGTATATTGTTATATACCTTAGTTCATAAATTCCTAGATATTTAAATCTCTAGATCTCTAGATCCTTATATTTCTAGATTCCTATATATCTGTCTCTCTAGGTACTCGGATCCTTAGTTTTTTTAATTTCTAGATTTTGTACCCCCAAGTTCTTAAATTTTTAGATTTCTACATCTCAGGATTTCTAAACATTTACATCTGTAAATCCCTAGAGTTCTAAATTTCTAGATCTATAAATATTTGTCTGTGTCTGTGGATCCCTAGATCTTTAGATTTCTAGGTCTGTAAATACTGTATTTGTAGATTCTCAGATTCCTAGATTTCTAGTGTTGTAAATACAGGTAACCCACCTATAACACGGTAGATAGGTTCCTAGAAAATGCCGTGTTGTGTGAAATCGTGTATGAGACCCAGAGCCAGTACAAGAAGGGGGGTTACGTTCCGAAAACTTATTAAAAACAAATATTTTTTTTAATTCTACATAAATTTGTATTAATTTCTCTTTTCAAAAGACGATCCAAGATTTGTATCTTTACTTCTAAAGAAATAAATTTCCTCTTAAACGTTGTTTTTTTATCTTTATCGGACATAGCTTGGGACTGAAACTTAATGTCTTAAAGACGAAAAAATTATTTGTTAACACACCGTGGCTCGACGCAGACTGTCGATTAGCAGCGTGAAACACTTTTGTCTTCAGGCCACGGAGATGAAAAGAAATACTTTCCGCAACATTGTATCTTTAAGACGGCAAGCCTCGCCGCGGCTGTAGAAGTACAGTGTTGTACAAAGGTTTTTGCAATTTTCTTATCGTGACAGAGCGAAACCGTGTTATAGAATGCCGTGTTGTAGAAGGGTTCCCGCAATTTACGAATCGTGTTATAGCGAAACCGTGTTATAAGATGCCGTGTTGTAGGAGGATTACCTGTACCAACAATTGTAGATCCCTGGATTTCTAGATTTCTGGTATTGCAAATACTAACGACTATAGATCCCTAAATCTCTAAATACCTAGATCTGTAACTAGTTTCAACTATAGATGTCTAACTAGATCTCAAATATAGATCCCTAAATTTGTAAATACCTAGATCTCTATATTTCAATGTGTCTATATTCACAATTGTTGACCAGCTAAAAATGGTCATGTTCCACGTTCTCATTTTGTATGCATTTGATATCGACTCTTGTAGATGTTAAATGAATAACTAATTGATAATTAATATACTTAAGCATGGGGAATATATTACTCGTTTATGTCGATACATCAATCGTTTGTGCAAGCTTACTGTAGTAATAGAAATTAATTCTAAGATCAAATTGTGGGAATGAAACGTGAGTTTGTTTTCCTTTTGTATACACCGGAGAATGACATAATCCAATCCTTTCGTTACATAGTGCACGTATACATTATAATATGTACAGGAAACGAGTATATGTATACGTTGTGTATGACCAGTAATTATTTGTATCCCCGTTTATTTAATTTGTTGTTAGTTATGCATGATATCGAGCACCCATCGCGATAATATACCAGTGGCAATACTATTCATTATAATGAACATAAACAGATACTGAAGAATTCTGTTATTTCGTTAGCTTGTAAACTAATTACTTGAAGTATTATAAATGTTTTTGTCACTTTAACGGACAGACCACGTAAATTTACGTTTTTCCACTCTGATTTCCTAAAAAGGGTAGATTTATGTTTTTGCTTAAATTTTTATTAAGCCGCGATAGTCTTCCATTTTTATGCGCATTGGGTTTCTTCTTGTTACAATTAGTTATAGTACTGTTTATCTAATGAACATACTGCACAGTTCTGTTTTATTGATAGTTTTTTTTTTAGTTGCCAATTATGTGCAAATTCAGCCAACAAAATAACAAAGATTAACCCACTAGGTTAATTATCGGGAAACATGAACACATCCTTAGGCAAATTTAAGGAAGGAAAGAAAAAATATTCTCGAAAGCCTAGCAAAGTTTACAGCCCGAAGAAAATAAAAAACGAAATTGGATGTACATGTCAATTCTGTCACGTTTCGCTTCACAATGGTGAATGTTTTACAAAATATCACTCTTCAAAATACCAGACACGCAAACAAATAACTTTATAAAATTTGAACAAAAACAGTGTTGATTTAATAAATCTGCAACGTTTTAAAACCATACATACGTTTATTTAATTCTTTTACAAAATTCCCGGAAAGAGGGAAAAACTGATTTTACCATAGCAGTCAACGTGTTAACCGATTAACCTACAATTTTCCTCGCAATTGCGTCATTCAAAACTACCTAATTGTTACTATGTTAAGACAAATAAAAAAACTAAAAATGTTAGGCACAATTTCTATTGATCGCCCTTTGATTGCGTAGTTTATAATTAAAATTGAACACAAATTGCGGTGAGAACACGAACGAGTTGCGCTTGCCACATTTAATTTGTAATGTGTGTCACGACTGCGTCGTCATATTGTAGAGCAATGGGTTTAATTCACACGATTCTTATATTAATCTTTTTAACGTATTTTTATATATTTTTGTCTTAGAAATTGCAGAAATAAATGAAGGTATTCCAAATGTAATGAGTGTGCAGTATTGTTATCTTATCAATAGAATAATGTATAATGATAGAAGTTCATGTATGGTTCTTGTAAATTATTATGGAAATTGCTTATCATTTTCAAACAGAGATAAGGAAAAATCAGTACAGAGTGTCTCGTTGAAGTGTGACCATCTTTAATAGACGTATAAAATGGTTCGTACGTAATTTCATTGGTATTAAGTAATAAGAATCATTATTACTGATCAGATATTGATCACCTTTGAAATTATGTATGATACATTTCTTATGTTTTCCTAGTTAAAAGAGAGAGATCTCTTGAAAAATACCCGGTAACCGAGAAAGACAGAAGAAAAACAAAACAAAGTGCAAACTGCGCTGTAAATCGCGTAATGCTTATAGGAGAATTATTTAAAAACAGTAAACGCTTATCCAAAATCCACAAGCTATCAAGGACTCATCTTTCCGTATTGGGTAACTTTTCTCGCGTTTTGATAAAAGCCGCGGAAGTCAAATTTCACACGACGAAGGACGCGAAGCAAGCAGAAAGACGAGGGAAAGTTGGTCGCAATTTTCCGGGCAACGGGGCGCACGAGAGCTCAAATACAAATTGCGAGGCGTACTTGGCCAAACACAGAGCGATAACCGGCTTGCTCGCACGCGCCGTCCGACAGAATTTCCCCGACATTTTTCACGTTGGTCACGGAAACGGAAAACTCACTAGCGTATTCGCGGCGCGTACCGCCTCTTCTTCGTTCTTCCTCCCTTTCCCCGTTGCCCTTTCACCCCTTAGCCAATATTTCCTCGTGACGCGCACGTTTCAGCCCCATGCCGGACCATCCGCTTCCCGTAGGCGCGCAGATATCCCGAGGGATACGAACGGCAGGCTCTATCGGCGCGCTCTTTTATAAATATTTATCCTCATTTGAATCCATCGGGAACGAGTCTCCTAACTTACTTCCCCTGCCCCTTTCGTCTTCTGAAATGTTCCGAAGTCTGTTTCCGTTCGGAGCTGCCCTAGTACTTCGAGCGTGGCCCAACTACGCGAACGTGTATTTGTTCTTGCAAATCTTTTGTACGTTTCGTACGCGGATTTGCATTCATAACGCCCGCGGGCACTTCGTCTTTCTACTCCTTGCACATAACGTTTGGATATGTATTTTATTCCACTACGTTTCTATGTTGTGTACGTTGTGAGCTGCAAGAATTTAGAGAGATAAGTCCATGTTGCTCTTTGATCGGATTGGTGTAACAGCTGCAACTGATTGTTTAATGTTCTTAAATATAATATCCACTTTTTGAACATAAACTTATCATTTAGACATTTCTCTTATAATTTTATACTATAATATTTACCGATATTTATATAACATTCTTTTCTTATACTTAACCCATTTAGTTCCGACTGAAAGAATTGTACTTAAGGGAAAAATACCGAACAGAAACTGAGAAGATTTAATAAAGTTTGAGATAACAATCATTTTAAAAAAGTAGTAAGAATATTTACAAAATTCAGAAAGAAAGAGATAAAGAGAGAATAAATGAATGCGAATTGTACATCACAAGTGTTGCTAAGAACGATGTATCGCTGTTCAACATTAAAAGGATTAATCATAGAATACAAACCTCAATCATCTCAAACCGTTACATTATACTATTAAAAATAAGCAGAAAATAATTCACTTCACCCTAATTTACTACTGTCTAGTAAAAAAGTTAGTAAAGAAGATATAGTAAAGAAATTCGTATAATTTTAAATTCGTATAACTATACTACTGTATAATAAATAAATAGTAAACAAAATTCTTTTGTATAGTAAAAAAATATAGTAAAGTGAAATATTCCTCAAATTCGTTCCCACTTTCTTCTGTCCCGTGTACAATTAATACCCAGCCGCAATATTTTACGCGTGGTATAAATTAAACATTACGATAAAATGTTGAGGTTACTCTTTCGAAACATATTTCTTTCACAGTCCCAGCTTGTAAATATTCATAAGGAATATTATGTATGTACGTACTAAGTTACTTTTCTTCACCAGTGTCATTAATCTTCTATAATACTCTATAAGCACACGTGTAAAAATATACATACAAAGTTATTCATGTTCGAACAATTCGTTTTCATTTGGATCAGCTGGTTCTATATTTTACTCGTCCAGAAAATAAGTTTGACGTAAATGTGTTTATACACCTAGAACACTCAGTACAGTGAAACGTGCTTTGCATTTAAATGTCTTCAGTGAAAGAGGACAGGCAATTATGGAGTCCTTGTTACCAGCGTGGTTCCATTTGAAAACAAGATCGGAATCGGAGCAAGCTGTCGCGGGAGGAATTTAAAAGTCTAAATTCACAAAAGATTTTTGCGTTTTGTCCTGCACTCTTCTGATTGTTCGTTTTTTCTCGTTGTCAGCGTGAATACACGGATTTGCAACTTGCCGGCCTACTGTACGGAATATTGATTGCAACAAATACGAAACACGCCGCAATGCAGCAGCGTGATTAAACACACGAATAGTTGGTACGACCAGCTGATATTAGAATGCAATAATAAAAATGACACGAAAACCTAATTGCTAATAAGGTTTTTCCACTTTTATACAGTATGTTACCTGCAACGCGACGCATGATTTTTCACCCGCTTGCAGCCGTGGGATAAAAAAAAATATCCCCAAATTTGTAAATTTCGATACCCTCAATGTCCCAAATTTTCAAATACCTAATTGTTTTACTTTAAAACTTTCAACTTCTCACTTCCCAAGTTCCCAGATTTCAGAATATATAAATTCTAAAATTGGTCTTCCAGTTCTCAAATTCCTAAATTTGCACATTTACAAATTTTCAAGTTCAAACATTTTCAAATCCCTAAATTTTTAAATATGGAAATCTAAAAATCCTCAAATTGTCAAATATCTAATTGTTTTAATATCAAAATTGCAAATTCACATTTTCCAAATTCCTAGATCCCAAAATTTACAGATCTTAAAATTGATCAATTTTTCGAATTCCTAAATGTTTAAATTTCCAAATGCTCAAATATCCAAATTCCGAAATCCCTAAACTTGTAAATTTCGAAATTCACAAGTCCCTAAATTTTCAAATCCCTACTGTTGTTAACCTCAACCTCTGCCAAATCCCATAATTGCTCAACCGTCCCTTTCTCGAATTCCAAAATATACAAATTCACTTACATCGGTAAAACCTTGCGTTACATCCAGAAAAGAATGCCCCATTCTTTCTTTTCTTTCTACACGAAACCGAATAAGCAGCGCGTAAATTCTGTCGCCCTACCACTCCGACGTCAAGCATGTTGTTGAACACGGCTTATCCTAAGAGCAGCAGGGATCTGGGGAGAAAAGATGGAGCAATATTTCTCTGCGTCGCAACGTGGCTCATTGATCCTCGACCTCTTTAAAACAAACGAACCAATTGCTGCCATTGCTGTCACGTAAAAATGTATCCACGGCAAAAAATCGTGTTTGCTGCAATTCATGATTCGTTTCTGTCAACGTTTAACGCGGTTTCTCAGGCGTTTGCGAGTTGTGGCAGCTTGTCGACGAAGGTTCTTCAGGGTTCACTGCGACGGAACATGTTATTATTACCCTTCCGAGAATATTAATTATGGACGTTGACGATAACGCGGCCGAGCAAAGCCACGAACAGACGTTTCCAAGAAGGATTCATGTCGTTTAAGTCGTCTCTAACTCTGCGGCGAGATCTCGCCGCGATCTAGAAAACCCTTCGTCAAGGTTGAACAACGAGGCATGGAACTTTTTTATCTGCTCCCTATTCCCCGTCGACTTACCTTTGTTCGCTGAAACTTTTCGCGACTTAATATCGTGGTGCAGCTGCTCGTCGTCCTGGGAACTTTTTTATGGAGCGAGTTGTTATGGGGATAGTAATTGCACGCGTGTCGTTCACAAGAATGAATTGGATTCGCGTGGACTGGCGAATTGAAGTGAATTATACATAACTTCAATTTCAATGACCTTGACATATTTTATTAAGGACAGCATCCTAATTTTTGTGTATAATCTCTGGTTGGCCTAAGTTTCAGAGTTATTTGCAGAAAACTTCAATGAAGCTTACATTATAATTGGTGTGTTGTAGGGAAGAGCAGGAGCAAAAATAACATTTCTTTTTACTTGTTTACCAATCACCTTATATAGGTGTAAAAACCAAAACTATTCTATAAAAAAGGTGTTTACCGATTTATTATTTCTTTTTCTTCTGGGTAGTTTTATATCGCACTAACCAGGTGGCCATTAACGACGACGTTAGTGTTAGTAAGGTTAGATTTTATCGGCGTATGCTCAGAAAGGGTTTGTTTCCAAAACGTGTATATTTATAAAACAATTTTACTTTATAGAGATTTTACAAGACTGACACGTCTTCCTTCCACAGTTAATTCCGAGACACTTTTGAAATATTATTAGACAATTTTTAACAACGAAAATTAATAAAATACATAAGGACACATACATATATGTACCAATTTTCTTCTTCATCTTCTTAGTTTTACGTTGCATCAACTACGTGGTTGATTAGCGATGATATTAATTTTAGTAAGGTTAGATTTTATTAACGTACAATTAAAAAAGGTGTATTTCTAAAATATGTATATTCATGAAACAATTTTACAGAAAATGTCTTTTCCCTATTATGTGGTCATTGGCGACAACGTATTAGCAGGGTCAAATTTTATTGATGCACCCACCTTGAGGGTACGTTTCTAAAATATACTGTATTTATAAAATAAGTTTACCTAGTTTCAACCTACAGAACATGTCTTCTCTCTACTACCCATTCTGTTACCTTGTATTTTCCCCTCTTTCAAAAATTACCAAAAAATCTCAACATTTCATTTTGCAAATTTCCATCCCAAACCAGAGATTGTTAGTTCCCGAAACTTCCTATTTCTCGACGAATTCGCGTGTACGTCTCCGTGAAACAGCGGACCGTTCTAAAAACGAGCGCTAAAAGGAAGAGGCGAGGAACACCTAGAGTCTGAGTGCGGCACTTGAGGCTGTAGTAGCCGGCAGTATTACCAGACAGAAGGTTTTTCTGGATGTGTTTTAGCGAGCGTGGCGTTACGTAAGCTCGCGTTTTTCCCGGCGGACCGTTTGGCTCCGATTTGCGTGCGGAAAATCCACGACACGAATGTTCCTCGCCGCTACTTAGCGCTTCCGCTTCCTGCCGCAGAGCAGCTCGTTAGAATCGGGCTGCTCGTGTGCCCGTCGTGTTGGCACGCACCCTCGAGTCCTGCGGCTTCGACGCCCATTCCTTTTCTTTTTTTTCGCCTCACCCCAACCCTTTCGTTACGTTGCAACGAGATCTGCGGCGCGTATGCAGACCGAACGCGAAAGGGGAGAGAAATCGGCGGGGTGGAGAAGGAGCTAGTCGGCTTCTGTTGCCAAAAACCGAAATGAAACGCGCCCGGGGGAGAACAAGGCTTGGTCGACGACTGCCAGAGTCGTTCTCCGTCCTCGGAAGCCTGCTTGCCGATGATTGTGCTGCTTGCGCCTGTAGTCGAGACTTCTCGTTTCCCGGCGTGGCTACCAAGACAAAACAAAAATCAGGGACAAATAAAGCCGAGGGGGAGAGCGTCGTAGGCCTCCACTCTGCGAGCTGCACAATAAACCGCGTTGCGAAATGGGAGAACATGCCGGGAGAAAGAACGATCGGGGTGAACAGAGATGAACGAACGGGGAACACAACAAACATGATCGTATACATTCGAAAGCAAATCTAGCTTTGCTGGGGAAAATATGATAGTTGCAGGGAAGAGGTTCCATTTGATCATTTAAAAAATTTTGGAGATTTTGAAAATTTAAGGGTGGGTTGAGAATTTGGAGGCGTAGATATTTTTGGACTTAGAAATTTGTGAGTTTAAGGATTGAGGAATTTGGATAAGTAAAAATTTGGGGTCATAAATGCTTTAAAACTGAAGGATCTGCGGATGTATGAATCTAAAAATATAGAAATTTAACGATTTGTGAGTTTGGAGACCTAGAACGTAGGAATTTGTGGAATCAGGAATGTAAGCGCTAAGGACTTTAGGAATGTAGAAATTTGAGGAAATATGTGTGCTGAAGACCTTAGAATCTAGGAATTTAGAAGTTTATGAATTTAGGGTCTTCGAAATTTCTAAACTTAAGGACTTGAGGACGGCGAATTTGGAGGGTGAAGAAATTTAGAGACATACATGTTTAAAAATCTAAAGATCTGGAGATTTACGAATATGGGAATTTGAAAATTTGTGAGTCTTCGAATTTGGGAACCAGGAAACTTATGGATCTAGGGATTTAGTATCTAGAAATGTGGGGACGTACAAATTTTACAATATAAATATTTGTTAACCTTAGGATATGGAGATATACGTATGTTGAAATTTATGGATTTGGTGATCCATGTATTTAGGGACCTAGAAAGTTATGAGTCTAGGAATTTGAGAATCTAGTAATTCAGGAACGTAGAAATTTGAGAACGTATATATTGCAAACCTTCGGAGATTTAAGTACATGAAAATATAGAGACTTAAAAGTCTAAAAATTTCGAGTCCTAGAAATTTCTGGATAGGAAAATTCGAAAATTTAGAAATTTACAAATTAAAAAGTTCAGATACTTGAGAATTTGAGGACTTGAGAAGAAGAAATAGGAAATTTTGAAATTTAGTATAAATTAGAAAATGACTCTTAAGATGTTTGGTAATTTAAAAAATTTACGAATTTGTACATTTGAAAATTTGAGAATTTACAATTTGCATCTTTTAGACCGTAACAATTTAAAAATTGAAAAATTTAAGATTTGAAGTAAATTCTGATATTAAACGTAACATGTTTGAAGCATCGATATTATAAACTTATACTTTTAACGCATCTTTTAGCCGAGTATGTTGTACACAGTTTTTGCTCGTTAAAAACTTCATTTACAGGAAAGGAGTATTTCTGGCCACGGAAGATTGATGAAGACAGGGAATTAGTTTCCTGGTAGTTCAAATTTTCTTTTTAGACACGGATCATGATCCATCAAATTAAATGTTTTAATACTCAAGTGTTGATTAAATGCCTTAGAATGTTTCTTTCTGTGATTAATACTAAAATATAGCGTGCGTTAAACTCCAATAGAAAAAGAATAAATTGTACAAATTATTTATTTCATTTTCTACTAAATAACAAATTTTATTTTTGGATTTTATTATTTTGAAAATAACGTGGAGAAAAGGTTACATAAATCCATTAAAAGAATAAATTATTTCTCTTAAATAAATGTTTTGTCGAATATAAAACTTAAGCAAATAAAATGTTGTTCACTTAATTTGTTAGAGTTTAAAAATATTTATACGTTAATTGGTTTTAGCATATAATTAAAAGCAATAAAAAAAATGGCAGAAAAAGTGTTTTGAGTGCTTTTATAATACGTATTATACTAATTATTGTAAATAAATTCTACGTTTTCTTTTTAATTCTCTAATATTAATGAAATTACAAGAATAAGTTTCTTTTTAGGAACTACATGTGCAGAATCTAAGCAAATACAAAAATTTTTAAAACATTTCACTTTTATTAGTTACAGTTTGAATATATTATTTAATTAGTTATTTAGTTATTTAATTAGTTGAAATAAAAAAGTGAAAGAATTAGAAAAACAAAAAAAAAAGTTATATAAATTTTACGAGTCCCTAACTCGCGATTCTCGGGTTTAGCAGACCTGGCACGTTTCCATCGTACTACAATACACTCTCGATTAAAAAGTATTCTCAAACACTTAAATACAAATTACAAGAACTTAGAATGTAAATTTCTCCCTTACATTTCCGAGTTGCACGCTATAATTTAGCGAAATTATTTCTTTTGTAGTTCTTTATAATAATTGCGCACAGTTTGAGTGAAAGTGCCGTTCAAATGGTGGCGAAGTCCCCTGTCCGTGTACAGAACGACAGTACTCTGCTGCAAACTTTATTTATTGCGCGGATACCTCGATATATCACTTCAATAGGAAGAATATCGATTTCCCATCGCCTCTAATAACTCACAAGTAATATCGCGTGCAGTGAAAACGAGCGGATCTTGGATCTCGATCTCGAGGCCCTTCATCAACGGGTCAGAAGCGATCGGGTAGCACGCGCGGTCACTCGATATCGTCATGTTTCTCTGGCGAATCTGATCAAAAGACCAGATACAATCGTTCATCGGACGTCGACAAGTTCTCGTTCGAGTGGTTGTTCTCGCAATGCCCATCGCGAAGTAGCAGGAGGACGAGGAACAGCGAGTTCATTATTCGCCGTGGCCTTCTTTCGCGATCCTTGCTGCGGGGGGGTTAAAGGACTCGGCGTAATTAAATCAGTGGCCCATTAGCGAGATTCATCAGACCCAGCTCGTCACGGATTCCGTCTAATTAATGCAAAGCAATGCCGATGCTAACCGGTACAGACAGAATCGCAGACAAGCGTGATGGCGTCGTCACGTAGGTCTACCATCGAGAACTACGAAGGAGATTCGGATGGTTATTCGGTGCGAAGAGCCGCAGTTGTGTTTATCATTCGCATATAACTGGGTTGCGATAGGTTGTAAATTGTGGGTCAAGTCGGTTCGGTAAAGCGATTCATGCATTTTGAAGAGGGTCGGCTGTGTTTGTTGCGGAAGGGTGTGTTTCACCCTTGAATTAGTGGCACGTGTTTCCGTTGGGTGAAGGTGAAAATGTTTGCTTAACTCGATTCAACTGGTAGGTGATTCGTTTGATTATTAGGTGGAGCTGTCGTGGGGTTCGCTGAGCTTCTATGAGCTCTCGTTTATGGGGTTGCCACCCCTCGTGTTTCGAAAACATTTAGTTTTTTTTTCTGTTTAAATATTGATCGTTAACAGGTTAGAATAATCCAAATCATTTGAATCATAAATTTCTATGCAATTGTGTCGATCTAGTGCATTTTTAAGTACGGCAACTATGAAAATAAGATTTTTAAAATGTGTGTAGTGTCAATTTTATTTAAAACCTTGAGAGCATATTTGTTACATTCTTTTGAGACTACTTCTGGATATTTCTGTTACATTATTTTTTTTCTGTTCTGAAATTTTATAAAGCTTCGCACTCGAGTTTCGAACTTTTATAAAGCGTCGTACCCCAGTTTCGAAATTCTGAAAATTCTTGTATTCGAGTTTCGCAATTTCATAAACCTCCGTATTCGAATTTCCAAGTTTTATGAAATCTCATATTGAAGTTTAAAAATTTTATAAAACCTTACGTCCGAGTTTCAGGTTTAGAAATTCGTTTCGAACCTATCGCTAGTTCCAAACAAGCATACCCTTAGTTCCTCCTCCTTTTGTGCAGTTGTATCGATGCAGTAAGCTATCTAACTAGAGTAGAGAGACTCTTCGGCAACGTGGATGAAAAGGAGCAAAGATTCGACGGTCACGTAAACGGTGAACAGAGGGTTTGTCCAGTCGTTTGTTTGTCCTGGAAGAGTGGCACATTGTTACAGAGACGCTCGCTGGACACGCGAGCTTCTACTTAATGGGCTTTCTGTGTTTGACGCGTGGCCACGATCTTTGTCTTCTCCGCTCGTTTCCGACTGTTCGATTGTCGCGCGTTCCCCGAGTTAAATGCGAGTTTGTTCGGTTGCGTGGCAGGAATTTATCTGTGCCATGTAAACTCTAACAATACACGGTTCCTTGTTGAGAGGCCTCGATTACGATGCTGCGTGTTTGCGACGCACGCAATCGTTATTCTCTTTCCTTTGCTACTCCTGCAAATCTCTTGACTGTATTTTCTCTTCAGCTTGAAAATACGCACTTTTGACATTTTACTAAAAGAATTAATTATAATTTACTATAAGGAAGTATAGAGAATTTTTTATTTTATAGTCAGTTTTGAATATTAGTTATATGTTTCTTAGTTTGTTTGTTTCTGAAAGCTACGAAGTATTTCTTGTCAAATTTGCTAAAGTCCCATTTTTGTTTTATATCTTGTTTGTTTAATAAACACGATAAAATTAAAGATACAAATAAATAAAGATATCATATAACATTTTTTCAAAAATCGATTGTTTAGTATAATAACATTAAAATTGCACTATCACTACGTCTTTCTGCCGTTGTTATTCTTTTTCGCATTATTATAAGAAATTAGAACTTTTAAAAAATATCTTTATTTATTAAAAATTTGCAAGAGCATTCAGTTGGATTTTTATTTCAGAGAGGAGGTATCTTAATTATTATTGCCATCACTAACAGTATTACTAATAATGATGTTAATAGCCGTCACATATAATGAATTCTATAAATAATTGATTCTAAATGAATTTGTGATATCCTTCATTCATTAGAGTCTTCACTTCTTAAACAATAACTTTATAACATGCGAATACAATTATATTAACCAATGAATTGTTTTAATTGCTCATAGATCAGAATAGTTTACATCACTATGGTCTCATGTTTTTGTGCGTTGATGACCTTCAAAGAATATTGGCAAAAGGATAAGTCATGGTAAAAGCGGTATGGTGATTAAATTGTGCGACTCGTTGGAGTTTAATTGCATTACGCGTAAAATTTCCCAACCATCTGCTTTATTTTCGAGGGAGAAAGAAAAGCGAACAAGCCAGAGGGAAAAAAATGTGTAAGTGAACGCGATCCCGATTAAAACGCTGGTCCTATAATTTTTTTCCTCTTCAACAAAAAAAAAGAAAAAAAAAAAGTAGAATGAAATAAAAAAAGAAAAATACTCTGGTACATTTTTACGGAACGTTGCGTAACAGCGAGCGCAATTTATGTTATAATTATCTCGAATTCTGTAATTAAAAAAATTGGGTGTGTGGTCATCGTGAGCGTTACAAGTGAAATTTCAGTATTTATTATTCAGAGTGATTTGGAAATATGAAAATTTTTAGGTTTCGGAAAATGGGAAGTTTTGGAATTTAGGAATTTAGATATTTAGGTATTTCGGGATTTAAGAATTTACGAATTTACGAATTTAGGAGTGTAAGAATTTCGAGTTTTGAGGATTTGGATATTTGAAATTTGGAAATTTTGGAACGTTAAAGATTTAGAGATTGATATATTAGGGAATTTGCGAATTTGAAATTAAGAAAATTTAAGAATTTGGAGACTGATAAATTTCAGAATTCGTGGAATTAAAATTTAGAGATTTGGAGATTTGGATGAACATTAAGATTCGCAGATTTATAAATTTGCAATTTTGGGAATTTGAAAATGTGGAACTTATGAATTTTGAGGTCCCAAATTTAGAAATTTGAGAATTTTAAAATCTACATTTCTGTAAATTTGTAAATTTAGAAATATGAGTATAGGAATGAGAAGCATAAGAATTTAGGAAGTTGCAGAATTGGATGTTTGTAAATTTGGAGATGGAAAAGTTTGAAAATTTAAGAATCTAGCAAATTAAAAACTGGCAAATTCTTAAATTTGGTAAAACCTTGTAAATCTACAAATATTTAAATTTCGATATCTGACAATTTCGAATTCTAGAAGTCTGAAAATTGAGAATTTGAAAACATGAAAATTCTGATGATTGGAAACTTGGGAATTTATACACTTGTGAACTAGAAATGTGAGAATTACCCTGTACAATTCGTGACGTTCTTGCATGCACCGTACTTAATTTTCAAACGACAATTTCCCTTTTTACCTTTTTCTTTCTCAAATTTTCCCTCGTTCGTCAATGATTTTTGATCTACGTTCTGCATACAAACATCGATTTCTCTGCTATTCCTCCTACTTTTCCGTCCATATCTCTAGCTCACACGAAAGCACCAGGCCGGTCGTTAACGCGCAGAGCAAACACGAAATCGCGTCTGTCGCGAACGAACCTAATGCAGTTTAAGCGTACAGGGTGCATAAAGCGAATTCATAAAGCGACACGAGCCTTGCAATAATCGAGATCGCAGTCTCGGCCGAGTGGAGCTTGGATGTGGAGAGGGAGAAAGGAGCGGGTGATGCAGGGTGGTAGAAATGGAACGAAAGGGGAAAAAGAAGGACAGGAAGAGATGAAGGGAGAAAGAGAGAGGAAAATCTGGGAGCTTCGTTGGCATCCGGTCTACTCGGCACGGCAGACTCATTAAGGGGTTATTTCAAAGTTTAACTGAATCGAGTTGAGAGGGTGAGATGATAAAAACTCAGACCTCCCTCGTTCCTTCTCCCTTCGCTGCCTATAACCCACCCCTTCCTCGCTCTCTCTTTCTTTCTTTCTTTCGAACCCTGATCCCTGTCCTTTTTCTCCCTGTCCCCTTCGTCTCACGGCCATCCTTCGGCTCGGATAGACTTCTTTAACCCCCCTCCTCTCAGTCGACACTCTGTACCGTCGGCAATATTAATTAACGTCATCCTGCAGCCGCAGTCTAGATATTTGCAGTTTGTTAGCTGAAAAGTCGCTAAGTCGTGACGCCCGTTTCTCCTTCTCTAACCGTCCTTCCTTACCCGCTTTCCAGCCTTGTTTCTTTCCACGAAACTCTTTTTTTACTTCTTTCACGACACCGTCGTTTCGTTCGACGCCTATACTGGACGTTTCAAAGATAAACACCGACAGCGTGCCTGGGAAGCCATTTTGAACAGAATTTATACAGATTATTTTTATTTCTACGTACAGAGGAAGTTTCGTTATGCAGAAATATAATACAGGGAAAGAGAGCTCTGGAATTATCTCGGCGGTCAAAATGACTTGCTTCAAGTCCAACGTTTTAAATTACAGAACTTTTTAAGCTTCTCCCATGGAAATATATATCAACTGTTGTAAAAATAAATATTAACCATACACGATATTTTATAATTCTATTCGTTCATTGTATTATTGATATATGCATCGTTTATTGCTTAAAATGTTTTCCCAAATATGGTGACAAAATCTGTCGGTTTATATCTGGAATACCCTGTACACGTGCCACTTTCTTGCCGCGAGCCTTCTTTTTAACGGACTCGTTCATCGAACTTGCCAGCCACGAGGAGGGGTTGAAAACGCCCGAGGCTTTTTCGAGATCCGACGAGGTGCGAGGTCGTGTATTAAATTAATTTTCATCGGGGAATGGTGCTTGATAATCCGCTTAATCGCCAATATCGAGAGAAAGAGAAGCGGCAGAAAGGAGAAAGTCATATACTCGGCTCTGGGGCGTGGAATCGAGAGTGAAACGACGAGAAAGAATGACGTCGTATTTATAGGCGTCGTCGCCGACCCCGGTCTGCTTCCTATTTAATTACAAAGTGATCAACGTCCAGCCCTTCGGCAACACCGTTAACGACTCCAGATGGAGTCTTTGTATGACTTCTCGCAATTTCTCTCAGCACTTCTATCACTACACGCAGGGAACGTGTTCTAGGAAAAATATGGCATCTAAGAGACGTTTCTGTTTAGGACGAGATACGAAATAGATATTAAAAAACAATTCTATATACATCTTGTAATTAATATTACTATAACAGTCAACTATTTAACTATATCCGTAGATATCTATTATATCGTTTTTATATTTACATGTTCTTTCTTTCATCTACAATAGATTTACAATGGTAAATGTTACTTACTGCGCATCACTTTGGTTTTCAAAGTTACTCCATAGAGTGGTATAGTATGCAAGGTATGCGCACTCCATAACGGTAAATGATACGTATGCGCAGTTAACTTTATATGACACCAATGTCATAAAGGTGTAAATATAAAGCGCATATTTATTGCTAATAATAACCGACTGCGCATTACTTTAGTTTTTAGGATTATTCCACAGATTGGTATGATATTGATAGCATGCGCAGTTCATAATGGTAAATGATACGTATGCGCAGTCCATAATAATAAATAATGCGCATGCGCAGTCCAAAATCGTAAATGATAGGTGTGCGCAATTAGCTTTATATCATATAAATATCCTAAAGGTGTAAATACAAAGTTACTGCGCATACTTGTTGTTTATAATAACTGAGTGCGCATCACTTTACATATATTACATATGTGTATCTTAAGGTAACTTCCAAGATTTCGTCATCCCTAGAAATGTAAAGAGTTTATTAATAATCTTGATCGTAACCTTAAATATTAAATATATAAATAGTTTATAACTGAAAGTAATAAATATTATGACTATGAAATATTATCACCTTCATCTATGTGCTTCCTTATAGATAAAGTGATATCGTGGACATCGTTTAATACTGTTGTTGTAAATGAATGATTTATCGGCTACGTCTGGGTTAACCGGTATGAAGACTTAAACTGCGATTAATATTTCTGAACGAGATACAAGATGCTAAAATTGAAATCACTTGTACAGAAGATACAATGAATGAACTATGAACACTGTCCCGTTCAATAATTTAAGTGTAACATAGAGATGAAATGAAGTTAGTAGACTAATTAAGAATTTGTTGAAAATTGTCTGTTTAAAAAATTTAAAGAGATTCAAGATTCAACATACCTTTGCTAATTTGGGGATACAGAAATGTGGGAATTAAAAAATTCAGCAATTTATAAATTGAAAACTTAGAAATTTGGGACTTTTAAAATTTGAAAACCAGAGAATTCAGGAATTTGTAAAGTTAGGTTTCTAGAAATTCAGGAATTTGTGAATGTGATGTTTTAAGAATTTAGGAATCTGAAGATTAGTGAATTTTAAAATCCTCAAAATTGAAAAATTTGTAAATTGCTAAGTTTGAGAATTCTGAAATCTTTATACAAAGTACGACTACAAAAAATGTATTTTCTAAGAGTATTTCAATCTATTGAATAGTACTGTCATATTTTTCCTAGGAAAGATATATTTGCTGTTGACTGTACACTGAGGTTCATCGAATCTTAGTGAGATACCATTCAACAGCGTCTCTGTCTCGGGGCAAAGTAGCCCGAACAGGGGCACTTATCGACTTGACTTATGCGACCAATAAATACGCGAAATCCTCGAGTTATTGGTACGAGATGGTCGCTGCCTCGTGTTGCAGGCTACCCAGTGGCGTGTAAACAAATTGGCAGTAATGACGTTGCAATTTGTCAGATCGGCAGGGCACACGTACACCGCAACGCGTATGTTTGCATATGTGACGCGACAGGGGTGAGATTGGTGTCCGACGTGGCTGGCGTACAGGTATACACACCTGTCTGATTTACATACGTACACTCGAGTGCAACATAGGCCTTCTTTAGGGAGCAAGACATATATAAAATATGTAAAATTCAAAGTTTCCGAATTTACAAATTTCTAAATTTTTGTTTTCAAGTTTTTGAAATTCCAAATTTGTAAATCCTTAAATTCTTAGAGTTCTGAATATACAAATTATTCAATTTTACCATTGCTAAATTTATAGATTTCAAATTCGTATATCCCAAAATTCATAGATCTATAAAGCCCATCTACAGATTTAAATCCGAAGATTCTTAAATTCTTAGAACTTAAACTCCGTAAATCTCTAATTTCCTTGATGTTCAAATTCCTAGATTTTAAATTCCTGGATTCAAAAGTCCTTACATTTCCAAAATCATAGTCCAGAAGTCCCAAGAAACTCGAATCTTTGCATTCCTAAATTTCAAGATCCACAAGTCCCTAAAACCGAAATTCCTAGATCTCCGAATTCTTAGATCCTCAAATCCGAAGATATCCAAATCCCTACATCCGCAAATTACTACATTTTCAAATCCTTATATCCCCAAATCCTAGATCTCTAAATCACAAAATCCTCGAATACCTACACTCCAAATTCCTAGATGATTTCCACATCCCCAAATTTCAAGAAACCTATATCTCTCAATTTTTAAATTCCAAGATTGGTAAATCTCTAGATCCCAAATTCCTGGTTTCCCAAATTCTGAAATACCCAAACTCCTACATCCCAATTTCCTGGATTACTAAATGTCTAGACCCAAAATCCATACGTTCCCAAATCTCTATATCCCCAAATCCCTATATCTCTAAATTCCTATACCCCCAAATCCCTATATCCCCAAATCCCTATATCCCCAAATCCCTATATCCCCAAATCCCTATATCCCCAAATCCCTATATTCCCAAATCCCTATATCCCTAAATCCCTATATCCCCAAATCCCTATATCCCTAAATTCCTATACCCCCAAATCCCTATATCTCCAAATCCCTATATCCCCAAATTCCTATATCTCCAAATCCCTATATCCCCAAATTCCTATATTTCCAAATCCCTATATCTCCAAATCCCTATATCCACAAATTCCTATATCCCCAAATCCCTATACCCCCAAATTCCTATATCCCCAAATTCCTATATCCCCAAATTTCTATACCCCCAAATCCCTAAATTACCAATTCTCAAGATTCCCAAATCCTTACATTCTAAAATTCCTAGTCCCAAAAATTCTTAGATTACTATACCAAAAATCCTAATATTCTTGAATCTACAATTTTCAGATTCAAACATTTCCGGATTCCTAGATTAAAAACTTCCTAGGTCCTAAAACTCATTTTACATTTTCCAGATTTCAAAATCCTTAAATCGCAAATCCTTAGATCGTCATTTTAAAACCTCACGATTATAATTCCTATTAATTTACATTTCTTGCCTCTCAAATTTCTTAATCCCCAAATTCCTAGATTCTCATATTCTTTAATTCATGAATTCCTGTATCCTCTACTTGTGAAATTCTGAAAAAAGTCACTAGAAATGTACGTTTATAAAGCATATACAAATAAGCGATATTTGTTGTTGACTGTACATGGTGTACCTACCGCAGGTGTTCCCTGCTTGCATTCACGTGACTGTCGATGTGATTACGTCATTTCACGTTACTCTAAGGAATTATTCAATTCGAAGACTCGCATAGTGATCATTCATGCGGATTCCCTGCGGCTCTAGGAGGTCCGAGAGAGTGAACGAGGTATCAATGATCGCTTCATTTTCTCCTTGTTTTTTCATTTTTGAAATTGCTAACGGAACGAGGATACCAATGGAATTTACACTCAGCGAAATTTCTATTCGCTATAACTTCACTATAACTTTTACAATATTTGCTATAACTTGAAAGTTTCGGTATAACTCTCACAATATTTCTTTATTATTATCGATTGTTTGTAATTGTTAACAATTGAAATAATGGTTGATTTCGTATTTCGATTTCGCTTGTTTTGCTTTATGTTTTTTTACGGGAAGAATGATTTCTCTTTGAGACCAGGACTTTATCGCAGAAGATATTTTATTAACCGAACCATAGATTGCTAATAATAAAATATGAATATTCACGCAAATATTTTTAAAAAGAAAAATATGCAAAAGAGACCTAAACAGAAATTTAGCTTATAATTAGAGAGTTCTAAAAATACATGTCTTACTTTGCATAATAAATACATGTGATTTATATATTATGTGTTTTCTGCATATTGCGTGTACCACGTTCAGAATTAGGTCATAAGATAGTGGATATATAATTGATCAATTATTAATAAGTGTCAACGAAACTGGATTATTTATGAATTATGCGAATGTGAACTTATTGAAGAATACTTATATGTGTCGTATAAAGCTGAGAGGATAACCTGGAATAAATGCGGATTACTATTCTATAAATAGAATTAAGAAATTCAAATCAGTGAATAGATATTATGGTTGTATAATATTATGTATATAATTCTATTTATAGTCTGCATTGCATATATGTTTGTAAATACTAGTCTGCCATTTTTTCAAATATTTCTTTTTGAATAAAGTATGTGTAATTTAAATAAAGTGTACTTTGTGTATTTCACTACAGTAACTAACAATTTGATGTGTGTTTTTGTAAAATATAATAATCGTGGTTTATACTAATCTAAATACCAGTCATTAATTTTAACTTAGAAAGTAATTTTAACGTTACGAAAATAAATAAACTATAGCGTTTTTATTGAGTGGGTGAATACTTTTGTTAATTATATTTAATAATTAAATAGGACTTATTGTGAGATATATTAACATAATATAATTTACATAAGTTTAAATACATAAATAAGTAATTAAATTATAATGAATTAATTCAGTAATTAATTATACATTGAAGATGCCTTGAAAAAAAAAGATTATTTTTTTTAGCAAATTGATACTTTCATGATTAACTGTATATATTTACAGCAAAATATTCACAAAAAATGTCATCTTTCACTTTATTTTTAGTTATACTTCAAGTATACAAAATTTTATTTATGAAGAATTAAAATATTTGACACATCGACAATCACGAAACAATACACCGTAGCAAAAATCTGTTCAATCATCTCCTTATAACAATATCAATTTCACAAGTTAAATCACCTTACCAAAATCGAATATATTTCTTAGAAACAACTTGCATTAAATATTAATTAAAACTTTGTTTATTGAAAATCAATTCCCTCAAGGAACATATACATACATGGGGAAAAAAGTGCATAAACATCCACTCACAATTTGTTCATGAATCAGATATAAACGTGGATGACACTCATTGTACGACGGAATTCGCATTACATCATGGCATAATGTCACGATGGTAATACTGGTTGGCGCACCGGTTAAAAAAAAAAACGCTCCCTTCACGTGGCACCAGTATGGTGTCTGATTTACTTACACGAGGGGCGCAAGCTTATTGAATGCTCATGTGTTTTGACGTTAACGAGCGTAATGCCCCGTTAAGAATCCCCCGGGGGCAAACGGGGTCGGGCTGCTGGCATACAAATCGAGAGCTCTCATTTTCTGCGGCAATATCGCGCTGTTAGGTAGGGGAACCCCGTTCGTAAATATGCCCGGGCCCCCCTGCCCGCGTTAAGAAGTTGACATAATACGGCACAAGTGGCTTCATAAAGGTAGCCTCGAGTGTGGCGAAACGACACTTTTGTCGTTGTTTCAATTTTACAGCGAAACGATTCATTAGTGGATGGAAATTGATACCTCTTTTTAATATCTTACGCCATAGAAAATAGTGTACTCGTATTTGCGTGTAAAGTTATCTAATACGAAAGTCTCTTCTGATATCGTTAGTGCGGACTTTTGCTTATATCTTCGGATAAAATTCTCTTCAACTATTGAGAAATTACATTGATGAAAAATTGCAGTCGTAAAAAGGATTTGCAGAATGTGACATTCCTTTCGATTCTCGTGTGTTCGACTTCTTAGCATTTACGGAAATTGTTCAACACGAGAAACGGAGGTTAAAGTATCCCCGAGCAATAAACAATTTCTCAGGCGGTTATACGAGCGAAACCATTAAGAGAGTGCATTCCATTTCGAGGAACAAACTGCTTCGAACGTGCACCCGGAATGGTTAATCTTACGAGTTCCACTGGTTCGTCCCCACTCTTAACGAGACTTTTATGGTGGAATATGCAACTTCGTCCGGTCAAAAGTCGTTTTAACTTTCGCGACTGTTTGCGGCCACGTGTAGACCCTGCAGAGGCATCTAACATTTAACAATTCCGTGATCTTCCATGCTCTGTCGACTGAATTACCACTAGCCTCCTGTAATGTACCCGATAATGAACGTCAGTTAATTATGCACTCAGCTGAAACGTAGACTTACTAATTTTCTCTCAAATGCCTCCTTAAATATGTCGATTGAGAATCGTTGAATATCGCTGGGTGAATGATATTAACTCCAGTTCTACGGACGTTTAATGACCACTGAGGTGACTCAAAAAAATTTATTTTTTCCCTCTAACCCTCTAAAAAGTTAGTATATAGTGTAAAAAGATCCTCTCGAAGTAATTTAAAAGTTTATAAAATAAAATTAAGAATAAAACTTTTTAAACATTTTTTTATTTATTTTAACATGTGTACCAAATCTATAGAGGGTGAGATAAAAAAAAAGAGTTTTTTTTGAGCCACTCCAATGAACACTTATATTTAAATTGAAACTTAGCTGTATAATAAATAAATAATGAATAATATGTAAACTAAATTTTATACTTGTTAATTGTTTGCCTTGATAAAGGTTAACATAAATTTTGACAAAAACTTCTTAATAATTTCATAATAATTTCCTAACTTTCTTAAAATAAGAAAAAAATCCGTCATTTTGTCGAGTTTTGTAATTTTACTGTTAATAAAAATAATATTAATATACTTATATTATAAACTTGTGTTTTATGTGGAATAGTAGTACACGTTATATGGCATTGTATTGTTTTGCGTTTTATCGCAACGCGTTGTATAGTTACATATTAGATTGCCATGTGGTGTTTAATCACAAGGTCTGGTGTTATATGTTCTATTGTTATGCGTTGTGTAACTACTCGTTGAATAATCACGCATTATACAACCGCGTGTTTTATTGCCACGCGTTTTATAGTTACGCGTCGTATAATACTGCGATGAATCGCTATGCTTTAAATCACTCAGATACAATGCAGGTTTCATTTCTGTGAGGATAAAAGTAGGAAAAAAAGTTAAATTGTCAAATTTCTAAGCTTCCAAACTTTTCAAATGCTGAAATCTTCAAGCTTTTAAACTTCTAATCTTTTAAATTCCCAAATTTCCATATTATCAAGTCCTTAATTCCTAAATACTTAAATTCTGTTCATTCGAAATTTCCAAATCATGAAATCTCAAAAATGCCTAAATCCCCAGATTTTCAAATATTGAAATCGTTGAACATTCAAAAATTTTAAATTTTTAAATTCCAAAATCCTCATATTTAAAGATTTAAATTTCAAATCTTCCCTTTCCCTGTATCACCATTTTTCTTGAAGTATTTCACTAATGTACCGCTACACGTTATATTGCCATTCATAATGTGTCTACATAATTTTTGTCAACCTCTACTCTCATTTATTACTCGATTATACTCGAAAATGCAGTTTCATCAATCTCGCATTTATATCTCGAATCGAAATACCATTTCTACTGTGTTACTTTCTTGCATAATTAAAATCTTACTTCAGAAAGATATATTACCAACTTAATTATCTTGTGTTCAGATGTTTATGCAGGTACAAAATGTAACTTATCAATTTGCTAATTGCCAAGTGTACCGCTGTCGTTTGTCTGTTGTTGACTTACGACATTCACTTATTACGATCTACATTATCGGAACAAATTACCCGCTACGCTATAACAAGAAAGCAAATGTATGGAACAGAGGTCTAACCAGTTCTTTATTATTTTTGTTTCAGGTAAGGAGCATATAACGTTGAACGAGAAACGTAAAGGCTCGTAGAGTAGTTTCGTAAGTATCGCGTCTTTGTTGTTTCACACCTGGTCGATAATCAGTGTGACATTTACGATATTGTAATGTCTTCCGTAACCATGAGCTCTCTGATTTACGACAAAAGAAAGAAACGAATCTCGTCGACTGTTAAGTAGAAAATCTCATTATGCCTCTCGGTTGTGTCTGTTGACCTTGGTCGACGAGATAGTTTCATTCATTACAGCCTTATTTCTTCAAAACGGTTTTACGTATTGGTAGTTAAGCTATTTAAAAGTCAACAGATTGAATTGTAAATTGATTATTATCTGACAATTATCACATTCTCAACAGAATCGTTTAGATAGAGACTATGACAGTTTCTATTAACTCAGTTTTTTATGGTTAATTATAGTTTATGCTAATTGATTTCCGATCTACAGGACGCTGTGAGGGGAATTAAAATAGCAAGTAAATTTTGATGTAATAATTTTCGTATTTGTGAAGAAGGATCTTCAAATTATCAGTGTTCTTTGTATCAATTTTGTACACATTTGTTAATAATTGCTATTTTAGTTTGTAATGTTTAATACAGTTATTAAATACGAATCATCGCATGAATTTTTAATTAATATTTTTGTTAAGATGTAACACTTCGTTAGTTAATGTTAAATGCTTACACGAAAATTGCAATCAGTTCATTTGGCGAATGTTGATAATTAAAACTTAACATTCAAGTGGTTAATTATCGAATATAGTGTTTAATTATCGTAATAATCCAAATATTGTAGCGATAGTTTTGAGGATAGGAATAATCACATTTTATTATCTTCCTATTAATTTTAATTTTTCTTTAGTTTCTTACATTAAATTGAACAATATTTTTCAAACTAAATAACTTAATTAGTATTTATCATTTCTCTTAGGTCACTAATGATCCATATATTTATAGCCACGTGTATAAATACATAGACCATTGAATATTTAAAACATTATGAAATTAATAATTGATACATATAATAGAGCAAAATAATCAAATCCGTATACAATATGATATACATAGTCTCATTAAAAAGTAAATGATTACAAAATTTTTTGCTATTAATGATTACAATTTTTGTAGTATATTTAGCAAATATATTAAAACGTGCAAATTTTTCTAAAAAAGCATATTTTGCAGCCATATTAAGGGCTAACCTGAAAACTTTCCTAACATAAGCAAAAGCAGACATATTAGAATCTAACCTCAAAATTTTCCTCAATCTGTTTCCTCTTACTGGCTATTAAATATTAAATTTTTTAATATTATAAAGTAATATCTATCTTGCCTCAAAATACGTATCTTATTTAACATCTGAATTTTGTCCCAAAGCAATTGTTAAATTTGTAACAGAAAATTTAATTTTAAATTAAGTTTAATTTATATTTTATCACTAAACAAGTTTGGGTTTGATTCAGGTTAGATTTACTGCTGTAGTTAATTACCGACCAGTCACAATGCAAACCAACTGCAATCGATTTCGAACTTATTTAATTGCCAGCCGACTTGTTACTGAGGATCTGAAGTGTTCGAAATTACTTTGTTATTTATTACTGAATTCAAATGTAACTGAAACCTAACCTAAAACGGCGTTATTTTGTCCCGAATCATAGTGCTAGAAACACTTTGAGTATAACTGGAAAACTATTTAGATTAGTAAATTCAATTATCCAATATTTGAGGTTTGCATAAAATTGCATTTTAATATGTTCATATATTAGATGTAGTAGTAATATCTCCAACACATTACATTGTCATTGCTTTTTAAACATTCAGTGACATTTTTATCTTCTATAATTGCATTTAGGTTATTTGTCCGTCTTTCTTGTAGCAAGGTATAGTAAATTATTAAGATTATTTGAAAGTTACTAAATAAACTGTATTTACAGTATAAAAGTATGTCCTCAGTATGCTGTGTAATATTTAATGCATATTAGGTTTAAAAAATATTTCTTGTAAACGTGAATGATGTTGTTTTATTGTTTATAAATGACACTCAATGTTGTTTTATTGTTTATAAATGTCACTCATATTGTTTTATTATTTATAATATAAATCGTGTAGTTTTATTATCTGTACATGTCAGTCGTGTTGTTGTATTGTTTATAAATCTCAATTGTATTTTGTTATTATTTGTAAATATATTTAGTTATTTATAAATATGAACCGAATTATTTTATCGTTTATAAATGTCATTCGTATTGTTTCATTGTTCATAAATATATATCATGTTTTATTGTTCATTAATGTCAGTTATGTTGTTTTATTATTTATAAATGTCGCATATGGTTTACTGTATATAAATGTCACTCATGTTGTTTTATTGTTCATAAATATCAATCGTGTTATGTTATTGTTCAGAAATACAATGTTCACTCATAAATGTGAATGGTGGAGCAGTTTTAAGTAGCTGCCCATCGTACTATGTATTCGCCACAAGATGACTTAAAGAGACAAGTCTACTTTCCGAGTTTCTCGATTTAATTGCTAAATGCAGATGCTATAACCGGAACGTGCGTAAAGCGAGAGATACACAGTTTGCTTGAACCAATCGTAGCGAAATTTTCGTTTAGTATCTTTCAAGAGCTCATCTTGCAGTAGGTGAATTACACGTCATCGATAGAATTAACCCTTGCCATGCGAGTTATTTATTAGATTCGCCAGTCAGAACCAACACTGCTACAATATTAAAATAAATAAAGTTAAAATGTTATGTCAATTTTGTATTCAACAATTCTTGCAAGTTATTAGACTTAAACTTCAAATTAAAGCGTTCTAAAAATTCGAGTAAGATCACATTTCAACTGTGAATGCGTCACGACTTAGACTTATTAAAATGTGGCAAAGGTTAAATACAGTAGTTACAAGCTATCGATCAGCCTATTACATTTATTATACTGCTGCATGAGAATATTTGCCATCCTTACAAAGTCGAAAAAATCGTATAAAATCATCAAATAAATGTCTAAACTTCTCAATTTCGTACCAGAAAAATGAGAAAACTTGTCACAAGTCAGACTCATTAAAGTATAGCACAGGACTAAACGACTACAAGCTGCCAATAATCTCTTACGTTTATTATATTGCTACACGTGAATATTTGCCACCCTTAATCGACAGTGTTCATAGCATCGTACAAAATCTCTAATTCCAAATTACTAAAGGTTTAAATACCTAAACTCCTCAATCTGCTACTTCGTAACCCACGAAATTTCTGAATTCTGAAAAAATGCCAAAACTCATCAAAGTATAGCAAGGGATTCAACTCCCATCAAACAAACTTCCGCGCAACAGATGTAAAAACGGTGGGGAGGTGGATAAAGAAAGGATAGACAAACCGTAATCGATCGGATCCACATCCTGTTTCGTATCCTTCGGTTAATCGGGATCGAGATAGATCAAAGCTAAGCGTCGTGGAATGGGCAGCAACGGATTGACAACGGTCTGCTTTGACATCGGTAGGAGAACACAGTGGTCAGACGGGAAGGTTTGCGGCGCTGGTTTCATGGAGGAGGGTTTCGGGAGGGGAAAGGAGGCGACCGCTCGCTTTAATTACGCGGAGCCATTGTTGCGGCCGGTTGTTTATAATTAATCGTTCGAAAGCCTGTCTCTGTGGACGACAGATATGACGGCCAATAAAGTACGTCGCCGACGGACCGGCCGCACACCGATGTGGAATTTCGTTATCGTGGAATTTCGGTTTCCAAGCCGTCCGAATCGAAATCCTGAACGGTGATCGGCTGTGCCAGGACCGATCGGAACGCGAAGTTGTCAGTCCTGTTGTTGCTTCGAATATTATTCGGCTCGGTTTGGAAACCGACGAGAAAACGAACGGAAAGCCCGTACGACGATTGTTGTGAAACATCGATTGGGAAAGTTCGAATAAATGGAGTTACGCTTCGGATGATAAATGTTTAGCGATACGACGTGATGGAACGACTCGATCATGCTTTTCAAACGATTGCTTGTGTACGGTCGAGATCTGAATGACGTAGAGAAAATGTGGCAACTGAGGAAAAGAAGTTTGCTACTCGTTGATTTTTACGACATTTTGGAAATTTAGAAATTTAATGAAGACTAGGAAATTGGATGATCTAGGAATTTGCTGATGTAATTTTGCAATATAGGTATCTGAGGATTTCGGATTTTTGAAGTTTGAGATAAGGAAATCTACAGATATGGGGATCAAATGTATTGAGAATATAGGGATTTGGAAATATAGGAATATGAAGATCTAAGAATTTGGGTATATAAAGATTCGGGAATGTAGGGATTTGGGAATATAGAAATTTGATAATATAAAGATTTGGAAATATAGGGATTTGAAATTACAGAACTATGTTAATATAGGGATTTTGAGATCAAAATAATGGGGGTTATAGGGATTCGGAGATTGAACCATTTAGGAATATAGCGATTTAGGGATTTAGGAATTTAAAGGAATAATAAAAATATGTACACATAACTACATAAAATGTCATACACACTATTTTATGATATAATTCAGTAGATAAAACAAATAGAGATTAAGTTAATGTTATCCTGGCTACTTTAAAATAACAAATGCATAGTAACCTTAATCAACATCATAGTCATCTAATATTTTTGTCATCATTTTCAACGTATATGTATATTTTATCAGCTCATATAAAAAAAAAATAAAAAAAAGTACGGATAAAATATATGCAAGTAATATTTCATGTTTAAAATATATGTAATATATGCAATATATAATATTGCATATTGTAGTATGAAATAATTGCGTATAAAATATATGTAATATAAAATATATGTATAATATAAAATATACTTGTATAATATAAATATGGTATAATAGAAATATAAAATATATATTTTATATACATTGTATATGTATGTAATATATTTTATAGCTATGTAAGTGATCAAGTTGAATAAAAAATTCAGTGAATATACAAATTTCTTTGTCTTTCTATAATGAAAGTTGAAACAAATTTTATTAACACACATGAATTATAATATCAATTATATCATGATGCGAGAATCATCTCTACAGTGGTAAATAAAAATTTAAACGCAATAAACATTCATATCCATCCGGCTTGCTTATGGCTT
The DNA here is from genome assembly GCA_036983795.1 of Megachile lagopoda. Lineage (NCBI taxonomy): Eukaryota > Metazoa > Arthropoda > Insecta > Hymenoptera > Megachilidae > Megachile > Megachile lagopoda. Next base: position 1,489,589 of record CM072786.1, read on the forward strand.
TTGAACATTGATTAACTTTTGAATTACCTTGAATCGACTGACATAATATGCAAATGTCGGAATATATTCTGCTATCTTTCGTTGAACTGTGTCAATGAAGTCTTAATTATACACGTTCGTGTTAAGAAACTCGACTCAATTAAATAGACCACGATTAGCGTAATCAAGCGGTATAGGTCAACTACTTATTGAATTTGCATTATTTTGAAACTGGTTGTCTTTGCCAGATTTAAATGAACCGTGTTTAATTTCAAACTCCGACATTTTTGCCAAATCGAATCGCATACTATCTATTATTATCGATAGCAAAATCTATTATTATGTAGAAACATAGAATTTAGTCACAGTTTGATCTAATTCATTCTTCTCTTTCTGCTTTCTCTGCTCTTTCCGTTCTTTAAAAATAATAATTCTATTAAAAAACTACATTAATGTATATAATGTACATAATTTATCATTCTTAAATTCAAAGACGTATAGTAAATCTTGTTTTTATGATACATAATACTTGTTAGTAAACTTCTACAATCAAGAAATGATATTAGTATAATATTATGACATTATAGTATGATAATAGTTACAATATTTTCACTTTATATGTTTATAAATATATTATTAAATTCATTATTATTAGCTTGACTGAAACATTAACAATAGAAAATATTCCTTTAATTACAAAAAGATCATGTCTCAAATGAGGAAAGCAATTAACTATATCTTCAATGCTTACAACATAGCTGCACCCAATGTCTTCAAGTGGCGCAAAGTCTATCTCATCAATAAAAATGATCGTTCTATCGTAAAATTATTGTTTCCCGAATTCGGTGAATTATTCGTGGGACAATTGGAGGATACGTGGTAAGAGCAATTTTTCGCAAAGAAAAAGTTCCCCGTTCTTTTCGTATTCCACGCGCGAGGAAAGGTCGGCCGTTTCTGACAGCGGCGGCGATCGCCGGTGAAATAGTGCGGGGGTGTAGGGGAAGGAAGTACGATATTCCGAGAGGTTTTTCCGTCCCGCAGGAACCTTTTCGTTGGAAGCCATTCGATAAAGTGATTAGGTAAGTTCCGAGGATACGAAAAAAGTAGGTGGCGAGCGAGTAGCCGCGGGGGCGAGAGCAAATGAAATGGCGGTTAGCCAACGGTTATTGCGAGTCACTTCGGTGCCATAGAAATGGAGTTATCTTCCGTTGGTGTGGCTTCGTGTTCCCGTGAACAGTTTTACGAAACAATACCCGCTACTCAATACGAAACACGATGTGTTTAATTGCACGTAAAATCGGATGACATATTAAGTCTCGTAGCGTGCTAAGTATCCGCTGGGAATGGTAAAATTGTTGAGAATCTGGCAGGTTTATTGGTAACGATGCGTCATACTGCGGCATAGGGAGTGCTGTTTTGTCGCCAAGATGCTTCCCCACCTGCTCAACACGGAATCAAGTCTTTTTTATTATGAGAATCAGCTGGTATAGCAAATTGAACGAAACCGAGGTTGTAATCATGATTTGAGTAATAATGTTTTCTTTGCGAATTTAGCGGTTAGGTTGAAGAGGTCTTAACGGGTTGTAATAAGAGTTGAAGAGGTCATAACGGGTTGTAATAATTTAGAATGATTTCATGTAATAAACGATTGTATTAGAAGTTCAAGTTCTGGATTTTCCTCATAACGAAATGCACAAATTTTTCAATTTCTGGATCCTGATATTTGTGGAGTCTCGAATCTCTAGACATCCACATTTCTACATTCCTAAATTACTAAATCTTCGAATACCTATATTCCAAAATCCCTAAATTTTCATATTCTTACATTTACAAATTCTTAAATTCCTAAATACCTACAAATTTCTCAAATGTCCTCAAATTCTCAGGACACAAATTTCTGAGATTTGTATATCTCTATGTTCCTAAATTCTTAAATTGCCAAATACCGTCTTCAAATCTTTAGGTTCTCATATTCTTATATTTCCAAATTTCTAAAACTTCCAAACAGTTATATTCCAAAATCTCTAAATTTCCAGATAGCTATATTCCCAAATTTGTATGTCAAATACCTAGATTGTCATATCCCTACATCCTTAAATACTTAAATCTTCCAATACTGACATTTCTAAATCCCTGTATTCTCTGTTACCTATATTTTCAACCTTTAAATCTTCAAATACCTATGCGCCCGAATTCCTAAGTTTCCAAATCCCTAGATTCTCAGATTACTATATTCCCAATCCTCTAAATTTCCAAATATCTATATTTCCGAATTCCTAGATTTTTATATGTCTAAATGCTTATATCCCAATGTTCCCAAATACCTATGTTCCTAAATCCTTCAATAAATTTGCCATAAGTCGGGAATTTCCCATAATTTGTAATAAATATTTGTAAATATTAATCCTTTAGTCCTTTCCCTGCAACATTCATCTATATTTTCTTGTAACAAATAATTCTTAAAATCTTCATAATTTACTTGTAATAATAATTCCTGTAATATAAAAAATATATTTTGAACTGTAATCATTTTAATAAATATCTTTTGTTTTTAACTTTTCAATGTTGCAAAATTGACGTAAATACTTTGAAAGCCAATATCAGTAATATACAGAAAATTAAGAACAAACAGATTTCTAATTATTAAAGATTGACACGAAATTAAATTTGCTTGATTTAAATTTCCCGCTCGTTTACAACCAATTCAAAGGGACAGGCTTTGTCGAACATCAAAGGTACCGCTCGGAGTGTCACTTTTTGTTGTATTTGGTCTTCGGTTAAAAGTTCGAAGAAGGACGCGAAAAGATGGCGTGGTTCGGTATTATATTTACTGTTTAAGCCGTCCCTGCAGAGGAACGGAAAAAACGAAGCACAGCAAGGCAAGAATTATTACCAGCAACCTTGCGGCGAAGGTTGCGCAACGACGAACGAACCACACACGTGGAGCAGGCTTGTGATGCAGCTGATCAAACGTAAATGCATCTATGCACGCACGCACGCACGCACGTATGCACACACGCACGGCACGTAACTAGGCACGCTTGGCCCTGTCAATTGACTCAAATGCACATTTACCCTACATCCTCGACAATTACATAATGGGGCTACGCCGAAGCCGCAGTGCCCGACTGACTTTTCGCCATTTTCGACGCGCGATTGATTTCAGAATGCGGATGATCGATCGTCGCGGTAACTGGTCGAGGCGGGTAGATCCATTTTTAATAAGAAAATAAACCATGATGGATCGGTGGCCATGTATTTTCTAAGTGACTTGAACCACATTTAAACAGACATATATTACTCGTGTATTACTTGCAATATTAATGCAGCGGAGTTTAGAAGAATTAGTTCAATTTATGCGTCTGTAGAAATACTGTAGCAGTGTCTCTCAATCGTTCTTGAACGCGAGCCAATTTTTTGTCATCGTGTGTGTTTGTATTAAAAAATTTGTGTAAACTTCTATTGTGTAATAAGTATATAAACTTGTAACTCATAATTAATTTGTAAATTAACTGTGTAAATTAACTATAGTAACTGTATGCTGTGTGAACAAATAAAATTGAGACATCTGAATGTTACGTGAAGAATATTGTTTAATAAAACACACAAGAAATGAGTATAAACTTGTCGTGTATATTTAATACATGAATTTACGTAATTTATAGTCGGTACATTGTGCGAATGAGTAAATAAAATTTGTGATATTTCAATGATACGCGAAAAATAATGTTTGAGAACCTCTGCTACATGATAGAGTAGGTTTGTAGTTCTGCTATTTGATATAGCGAGAGATATATGGATGATATATGGAAATTTCGTGATAGTGGAACTATTAAAATTAATTAAATATTCCGAGGCGTTTGCTTGTGTGAACGACATAATCCATATCGATTGATACTACCCACTCTAGGCTAATATTTGATTAACTGCCAAATGCTGTGCGTAGAATAAGCACATTTCGTAATGAGATGTGTATCGTAACGTGAAACTGTGATTTCAAATTAATTTAGTTTAATCAATGGAGTTGGAAATAGTGTCATCAATTATCGACGTTTAAAGGTTAATATGTATTGTGCGTTTATATTCAGTTATTGAATTTGAAGTATCAATACTTAATGCTATAAATACTATGTTAAAATTTTGGAGGAGCCATTGAACCACTTCAAAAGCCCTCCACAACATAATTCTTAAATACGTATTTGCCCCAGATGTTCAATTAATGTCAAAGCCAATGTGTGAATAAATTACACATATGTTAGTTACAAAATAAAGTGGTATTCCTGCTACTCTTAAAAGCTCTATAACGGAGATAAGCTGAGGTCACATTAGGAGAGATCTCCACAACTCAAACACGTATTTGCCCAAGATGTTCAATTAATTCCAAACCCAATGTGTGTATGGAAACACATACATATGTTAGTTCCAAAATAAAGTCGCATGTCTACGATTCTTAAAAGCTTCATAACGGAGATAAATTGAGATCATATTAGAAAAGATCTTCAGATGAGCCAACTTAACCCTAATAATGTACACATACCCCAATTTACAGCCATATTCAGATGGTTGACCTTTCTAATAATATTAATTCAGAGTCAAATAGTTTGTCGGTTTTTATATATTACTGCAAACAGAAATGCTCTTTTACCACCTCCCTTTGTTTGTCAAAAAGCGATCGCTGTCGTTTAAATAAATATTATTTCACCGCGAATGAATTGCGATCGTGGGCGTAGCCAGAAGGTGTAATTGGTTGGCGTTAACGAGTTCCACGCACCGTGGGATCTGCAAACAGAGCAAGATGTTTTATGCGAGGCAACCAATTCCTGGCAAGATTTACGAGCATGTAGTCGAGATACTAAACGTCAATGTCGAGATGCTTCTGTGTACATCGGATTCGTTCAACAGGCCGAAGTTTTAATTACGCGTCGGAGAACAAACGCAGCGTCGCGTCCGCGCGGAAGAAACAAACGTCGCCGCGTATTTCTCGTTAGAGCTTAATTAATGTAATCAGCCCTGGTAATTACCGTATTGTCCGATCGTCTATTAATTATTAGCGGTTCCTTGATTCCGCCTGGGTACCGTTTAATGGGGCGACATCCTGTGTGTGCCAGCGCAAGCTGCTCGACAGCCGTTGCTGTTTGACCTCGATCGTTACGTGCTTTTACGTTCATGTACGTACATACACGCGTGCAAGCTAGGGAAATTAAACTTGATCGTCACGTTTTTCCGATGCCAGTTAATAATACACGGTCCGACGCTTCGTGAAAACGTAGCTGGCATTAATGCAGTTCACGAGAGGACAGTGTGGTGCTGTTAGTCTACAGAATACTCGAGGTATTCGGATGCTTTTATCTAAGTGGATCGAGAATAGATTTGCGGTTTGATACAGTAGTGGAGAACAAATGTTCGTTGTAACATGATTAAGTTAGAAGGGTTTAGGAGTTTGGAAATTTGGAGATTCGGAGATTTGAAAGTTTGAAGATTTGAAGATCTGAAGAATTGAGGAATTGAGGAATTGCGCAATTGAAAAATTAAAGAATTGAAGAATTGAAGAATTGAAGAATTGATGAATTGAAGAATTGAAGAATTGAAGAATTGAAGAATTGAAGAATTGAAAAATTGAAGAATTGAAGAATTGAAGAATTGAAGAATTGAAGAATTGAAGAATTGAAGAATTGAAGAATTGAAGAATTGAAGAATTGAAGAATTGAAGAATTGAAGAATTGAAGAATTGAAGAATTGAAGAATTGAAGAATTGAAGAATTGAAGAATTGAAGAATTGAAGAATTGAAGAATTGAAGAATTGAAGAATTGAAGAATTGAAGAATTGGAAAAGGGAAGAAAATTGGAGCTTGAAATTGTGAGAATTTGGAGATTTGAATTATAGGGATTTGGAAATGTAAAAATTCAGAGACTGGAGCATTAAGAGCTTTTAAGATTTGAAAATTTGGGGACTTGAGAATTTGGGAATTTAGTGATAGGGAAATATGAAGATTTGTAATTTCAGAAATGTAGAAATTCGACGATTTGAGAATCTGGAAGTAGGATAATTTGATAATTTGATATCTTGATAATTTGATATCTTGATAATTTGATATCTTGATAATTTGATATCTTGATAATTTGATATCTTGATAATTTGATATCTTGATAATTTGATATCTTGATAATTTGATATCTTGATAATTTGATAATTTGATAATTTGATAATTTAGTAATATGATAATTCGATAATTTGATAATTTGATAATTTTTGAATTTAGGGCTTTAGAAATGTATATAATTATAAATTTGAAACTTCAAAAATTACCAAATTACAATCTGACAAATGTGTAAATCCGTAAATTCAAATTACGAATTTGTGAATTTGGATACATAAACACACTTCACACAACCACTCTTGCATTCATTAACAGGCTAAAGAGTTTTCAAAAAGGAAGGTTCATCATCGGAATATGATATTTCAGTTACTACCATGACGACTCATCATTTTCCACGCTTTCCCTAGTCGTTGTCGTTATTTCTTGTCCCGTACTTTTCAACGTTCCGCCTCTGGATGTTTAATTCCAGGTTGGCGGTTTAGTAATTCAGTCGCGAGCAAAGTGGAAAACGACTTCCGTATTCTTCTCTCCATTATTCTTTCTTCATTTCTATGGTAATTAACCCTTTCCGTGAGCTCCGCTTGTAAATGTATTACCGGAGAAAATTACACCCATGCGATCGCTACAGTTTATCTTCTAATTCCCCTTTCGACGGTCGTTCTTTTTGATACCTTGCCTCTTGGTGCTTTAGACAAATTGAAATTTCCTTGGGTACACATGGCGGAAGAAGTGGGCTTCACTTTACGTTTGCATTTTATTTTCAGAAAAAAAAATGAACCAGAAGTTGCGTTCTTCTCGAGTGAACGTAAGATGGATCGAGTGAAATCTTTCTAGATGGAAATTTAACGAGGACCTATTTTTTTTTCTTCTCTATTTAATAAGATCGTTTCTTTCTTCTATCTTATTTCTCTTCTCCTTTCTTTATCTTCTCCCTTCTTCTTCATCTCTCTCTTCTTTCTTCTTTCTTATCTCTCTCTTCTTTCTTCTTTCTCATCTCTTTCTTCTTTTTCATCTCTCTTCTTCCCCTCAGAAGAAACGAAACGTGTATATTCCTTAGAGTACCAGGAAAATGAATTCATTGCAAAATCAAGATTGAACGTTCAGCTTGTTGAAAAATTAAAGAGGGACAATTTGTTTACGGCTGCTAACAATTTATGGTTTATTTCCGCGAATATTACGTTACTCGCGTAATAGCTGCAGTCATGTTGCATTCATTTTACGCAATTAATCATCATTAATATTACATTTCCTCCGAATCGTTCATTCGAATTCAATATCATTTCCTTCGTGCATCGATCATACTCGCTTCTTTCTTCGTGGAAATAGAAATATCATGGATAATCATTATTAGCAAGATAACTCATCATTATTTTTCTTTAAAGTTTAGATTATTAACATATTTATAGGTTTATTTCAATGTATCTCCATACGTAGGTTTATTTTAAAGTATCTCCATTTTTGTCAATTTTGGCAGTTTATCTATTATTATGGAAGCTGTGTTAATACAAAATTCTTTAAATTATTTATTAACATAATTATCTGAAAACTTTTAATTTATTAAATTTTAGAAATAAAAATGGAGAAAAAACATATTTAGAGCTCCCTATTGCAAATAAAGAAATAAAAAGAATGTATTATTGAAGAAATTTGATAATATATTGATTCTTCGATATCATATAAATTTTTATTGTATCAATAAAATTAGAAAAGGCACAGGATGTCCCTTAAGAAGAGCGTCTAACTTACTTTCATTGCTATTAAAAGTAATAAAAAATGTCTAATAGGGTTCATAGGGTTTTAAGACACCACATGTCGGTGTTGATATGCATATAAAATATTTTACCATGTACATATCGATATTATATAAAATACTTTTTGTGTCACTAAACTTAGAAGAAACATAGGATATCTCTTAGAGCATCTATTAAAAGTAGCAAAATATATCTAATGGCATTTGTAAGATTTTAAGTACCTAATCACTTATTATTTAATTTTTACATCTAATAAAAATAATTTCGATGTTTAAATATATATTCTGTGTGTATAAAATGGACCAACCTTATTCACATGGTTCTGATTAAATTCGATCAACCAATATCGATAATCTACATTTTATCGTTAATAGTAGAATTTAAACGTATCTTGAACAACATGGCACCACACGGTGTAGACATTCGTGGCGTACGGGCGTATACATGTCCGCATGTGTATGCACGTCTCTAGAGCAAGGTATCCCGATTGTTTGCCCGATGTCAATAGGTGGAATGGTGCAGAGTTGGATTTCCATGTTCCCTCTAAAATCTAAAAGGTCAGTCGCGTAACATTCCGATTGCAAGCTGTAAAGTTTCAGCGATCGGTGTCCCATAACTGTTTTCGCTCGTTAACCGAGTGCACGCTGTTTTGCTCTTTAAACGATTGTCACGGCGGAACGGTTGAAAAATAGCTGTATTTGCTCTAGTTTCGACGATCGTGTATCGCTTCCATTTATCTAATGTTTGTTCCGTTATTCCGATACGTATCCTTTTTTTCACCTGCACTACGCCGGCCGTCGAATTATTTTTCAGCCTGTAATAAAATTCGCTATTCTCTCTATCGGTAAATAGCAGTGCGTGCGGAATTTCATATTTGCATCGAGCGTTTATTAAAAGCAACTCTTTTCATTTCCTTTGTTTGTTCATTCGTTGATTTATTCACTACCGAAAATATTTGCATAAGGCGTTCTTCTTTTTAATCTATCGAAAATTGATAGTAGTCTATTTTACGGATTATTTGAAAGAATTGCATAACCATTCGAACTATTTGCATAAAATGTTCTTTTTCAAATTCGATCAAAAAGTGATAGTAGTCTATTTCAAGAATTATTTGAAACAATTGTATAAAATTGCACTCGGGGCAATTTCTGCAATAAATAATAGCGTTGCAACTGGTTTTAATTGTGTTTCTTATTTTCAGGATTTAAGACATATTCATGGGCTGCACATTCATCTTCAAAACGGCTACTTTCACAAAAAAAGCTTGTAAAACCTTTTTTATAGAGAATTTCTTGCGCTACTAATTTTATAATAACTATTTTTGTTGTAGGAGCAATAAATAACGAAATATTTGCGAAATACTATTTTTCTGATCAGTTAGCAAATTAATGTTTTTAACGTGACACATCATTTCGCAAATTAATATTCTAGTCTGACACTTTCACTTTAATTAAGATAAGGTGATTAATAATGAATTAAAACTGAAGTGTTTTAACTATAAAGCACTGTTATATTCATGTTATATTAGACTGCTATGTCTGACACTTAGCCGTATTCTAACAGTGTTAAGTGATATAATCCGTGAAGGTTTGAAGACTTCTAATAAATGAAAAATAATATTTTTTCAACTAACTAAATATGAAATAATTTGAACTTACATAACTATAACATTATATGTTATTTATTGTTGTAAAAACTAATTCTCCTCATCTGCGTTAAAACCCTGGTCGAAGTTATGTAACGCAATACATTAGCCACTGGGTCACTTTCATTGTTAATTAAAATTATTAAATAAAGTATACATACCGTGATATATAATTTTTTAAATAAGTATATTTTTTTATAATTAAAGCTAAAGTAGCAAATTTATTTACTTCACATTCAATTATCATACTAAACTCTATTAGTATCCCTTTAGACTGAATCGAAAGCTACTCTTGTCTCAGATTCTATATCGCAGTAGTATTCGATATAAACTTTCTCACAGATTACAACTTTGTCGCATGTACAAAACGTGCAACCAAATGTCAGCCACCAACGAACCAATTATTCCTTAATGAACCAAACATCCCACGTTTCAGCAAGTACGAAAATAATCGTGTTAATCAACTTGCCGCAGTCGCTCGCCAAAGTGTCTGTAGCCGCGTGACGCGGGGGAAACATCGACGAGCGAGAGAAAGAGAGATGGTGCTCGCTGAAATTCCAGCAGTCTCCTCGAAACTGGGATGGCCGAGTGACAAAAGTGATTATCCCGTTATTATCGTTCCCGCCGGAGTCTTTCAGACCACGTGCATACACGTTCTTCTCTCATGGCGTGTCCCTGAAATCCTCGACTTCCTGCGCTATGACTATTTCGTTGCCATCTTTAGCTCTCGGGAAACGTAGCGACGTAATTACCAGCACTAACTGCCAGTGCTGTTATATTCTACTCGTACGAGCTCGTGGGCAAGCTCCCTTTGTATCTCGTGAATCTACCTGTGGTTTGTATTGTGGCTTTCACACTTGATGTTATCCGGGATAGCACCTTGACATAGGGTTTCTTAATTAAGTCTCGAATTAAGTTTCGATTAAATTTCGATTAAGTCTCAAATATCCTCACTGTTGTAGATAATTGTATGTTCCATTGGTTGAGCTTTGATAAATGTTTCATTTATGTTCCTGAATTCCTACGTTCTCGAATTCCTTGACCTATGAATCCGTCGATCTTTGAATATGCTTCTCAATTTCCAGATCTCCGAACCCCTAGATACTCGAATTCCTAGATCCCGAATCTCTGTACTCTCGAATCCCTGTATCCCTAAATTCCTACATTCCAGAATCTCTACAATCCTGTATATCTTCAAATTCCTATATTTTTAAATCTTAATTTTAATTATCCTCGAATCCCTATACCCCGAATACCTAGACCCATGAATCTTTAGAACCTCGAATCCCTATATCCACGAATGTCTATGTTTCTAAACTCCTACATCTCCGAATACCTCTAGCCCCGAATCCCTGTATCCTCGAATTTCTATGTATATCCCCGAATCCCTATATTCTTACAGCTCTATATTCTCACATCCTTGTATTTCCAAATGTCTATATTCCTAAATCCTGATACTTCTAAATGTCTATAACCTCGAATCCCTATATTCCTAGATCTCTATATTTCCAAATGCTTATATTCCTAAAACCTTCTACTTCCAAATCCCTATATCCTCGAATCCCTAGTCATCTTTCCCGTAGATTCCCAAAATTCACAAGTTTGTAAAATAAACTAAACAAATTCCTACAAATTCTTAATCGACCCTCAAGTTTACCCAAAAATACTGAAATCCCCATAAATATAACCTAAGGAAAATCAGATTTGCTCATGACTGTACATCGTCTATACACAGAGAAGAGATTGCCCCTTCTTATGCCTCGGTTTATTCCTTCGTTCCTACACACGTAGCTTTGTCCCTTATTCTGTGTCTGAACCGCGTTGTCAGGGCTGTCTCTCTCGCGTTGTTTCGCCCCGTGGTACGTGTTTAGGCGAGTAGCCGGGTGATTTCGCGTCCTTGTGCACGTGTATGGGCATTCGCCGCAAGAGTTACGACGTGCTCCCCGCAACAGGTCCGTCGCGGTTTCCCCCTTGGCGTGCTGGCCAACGGGAGAAGAACAGGAAGAGGGTGAGTGGACCGAGCCCGGAGGAACCGACCGACGGAAAAGGAATCGGTTGATGAACACGAGATGTCGTTTATATGGTTTTTTAACTTCGAGAATGAGATCGCTGGCCTGAGAGTAAAACGAGGCGAATTGTAATACTGCAAGCAGCTTGGCGACAGATCTGTGAACATAATTAAAGCAACTCGTGGTCCATTCACGTGTTCGAGGAATTTTGTTAATGAACTTACTCATCATGGAAGTTATTTTCTATCTTTTTCGATTAATTATGGAAGTGATGGACAGTTTGATATACTAGTTGCCGAATGTAATGGGACTCCTGGCACGACTCGATCTACATTTCTTTGTTGTGTATACCACTTTACATACCGATCTTGCGTGTTTAACTTGAAATTTTGAGAGTAGATTCATGAGACACCCTAAATTTGCTGTATAGATTTTAGCAGCGGTCCGACGACTGGCACCCGTCGTCATCGACCTCGATCATCGTCAAATCGATAAAACATCGTGTTTTCGTATCGTTTTCAATAATGTTTGACACATAGAATCGACTGGAACCAAGTTAGAAGCTCTATAATTCATCGTTGACGACAATACTTTGTCATCATTGACGTCAGTCGTCGTCAAATTAACTATAATCGTGTTTCGTAACCTTTTTGGATAGCTTCAGACACATTTAGTCGTTTAAAACGACTTTAAAAACTCTACATCTTATTCTTATTCTACCTATGTGTTTACAGTAGGTACTCTAAATTTTAAAGACACATTCGGATTCACGTGAGGTACGTGGTCTGTAGATCCACTAGTTTTAAGTTCTGTTAGTGTACTGTAAATATGTAATGGGCAATGGTGCTCAGCGAGACACGAACGGGTGGATAGATGGACATTGATAAGTAGATTTGTTTTAAATTGAAAAGTTTCGTACTTACAATTAGCTGAATTTCTATATTTGAAAATTAGCCATTTTTAAATTCCAATACAAATTTGAATTTATATTTGTAAATTTTTAATTTTTATACTGTCAAGTTTCTGTATTCCTAAATCTCTAAATTTCTAAATATCTAAATATCTGAAGTTATAAATTATACAATTTGTAAACTGCTATATTTCTAAATATCTAAATCTTTGAACTTCTGAAAACTCTAAAACTCGAAAACTCCAAAATTCGAAAATTCGAAATTTCTAAATTTCTACCTGCTTAAAGCATCCTTTTCTACTTCTGAAAATTTCAAAATCCGAAAACTTATAAACTTAGATTCTCCAATAAACTAGAAAGATACAAAATAAAAATTTTAATTCATTTGAACTAAATGAATTAAAAATTCATCATTTAACTGAAAAATTTATAATAAAAACTGGGTTAAATTTACCAGAACACCTCAATTGAACAATTAAACTTTCAAGTTTTCTCGAAATCTACTAGCTTCGAGACATCTATGTATTAATTAACCAAAATCAACTTGGCATGAATAAATTTTTGTTGTTAACAACAACTGGATTTCTGTTAGAACAGTTTGGTTGTTCCATTGTTTGTTCAAAATAAACGTCCAAGATAGAACAAAACAACGGTACTTTCGGTTCGTTTCATTTGATGTCGTTCGACCTCAGTGATGTGCGTTCTATTTTATGAATAATGAGCTGAAATTTCATTATTCAACGACGGTAAATATTTCCAATAATTAAAAACGTGGTCGTGTTCAACAGCGATTTTACCATTGAAAGTTTGAAGTATTATCCGTGAACTCTTTTTCTATAAATCTGGTATTTGGTTCAAGTATTCAACAGAATTATTCATAATTGATTATGTAAGGCCGTTCTTACTGAAGTAGGTAACACATTGTTGTGTAAATATACGCATGTATGAATAGTAACGCTTAGTTTTAACTAAAAGCAAGATCAAAGTTCCAAATCTTTAAATTTTCAAAAGATTATATTCTCCAATTTGTAATTTTCTAAATTTTTATATTTTCATATTTCTACGTTTTTTAATTTTTTAATTTACGAATTCAAACACTTTCAATAAATAAAATTCATTGCATCTAAAATTTTCAAATTTATAAATTGTTTAATTTAGTAATTTTCAAAAATCTATGTTTCTAAATTTGGAAATTAACAAATTTTCACATTTTCGATACAGCAACACCTAAACATTTAAGTTCTGAAATCGTCAACTTTCTAAATTTTGGGATTTTAAAAGTTCCAATATGAGCTTTTTAAAATTTCTAAATTATGTATGTGTATATACATAATGTTTCCTGAATCAATTAAAATTTTATTAACGTAATTTTGTAATAACTATTACATTCCATATTTTGTATTCACTTTCATATCAAAGTCTAACTATACATATGTTGTCACTTATATCTGTATAGTATTCTTATGCATAATTTATATACACACACATACAAGCGAGGACTTCGATATAAAAAAACCTTATACTTTATGTATCTTCACATCAACAAAAAGAAAATTTGTTAAATATTAAGCTCTGTATTTTTTCTTCGTATGGTATTTTATAAAACAATCTCCAAGATGCATCTTCAGTTCATCGGGGCAAGTATTACAGTAATACGTTGTTTGATGTCTTACGCCGGGATTTTTTCGTTGAGAGGAAACTTTGCAATCCTTTCTAACTCCCATTAGAATAACATGTGGCTTTCCATTCGATCGAATTTCATCGAAACTGGAGGTCGAAGTAAAAGCTCGACCGCGTCTGACGAAAATCTTCTCTCAATCGGTCAACCAAAATTTGTACATACTGTTAAAAGCAAGCTTTTATAAAAGCTTCGTAATATTCCTGTTACCACGACTGTCAAGTCCGGATTAACGCCGACGGAGTCCGATTTGATCACGGACTAATTCGAGATATGAAACGGTGCCTCTTAATCACATCTGCAATTGCTGCATTGGACCAAGTGGTGACTAAGAGTCACTTCTCAAGTGTAAGGGATTAACATATATATTAAAGTTATTTCGATAATGTCACTGTTGTATCGTGCTCTTCTCGATTTTCCTCGAAGGCAGCACGACAGTTGCACCCAATGTGACGGGTGAACTCGGTTGTGTATAGGGTAGATTAATAGATTGAAAAAGTGTATAAGTTGCTGAATGAATTTATTCAGCAGTAGGTTGGTAGGTTTAAAAATACTTGTTTGACTGTTGATCCGTTTCTGTCATTTTTACATTTCGGTATGTATAAGGAAAACAATTTTTGAGTTATGGAGTGGTGGTTCTACCAATCCGATGTAAGTTGTAGAGGAAGGAAATAGAATAGAGGGAGGAAATAGAAGATAGAGGGAGGAAGGCAAGATTAACGGTTTGGTTCTTCAGATAGATTGGAAAAATTCTAATTTTTAAGGACAAGTTTATAGCGTGACGGTTAACTACGGTTACTATGGTCAAAAAAAATATGGTACCCTAAAACATTTTGGGTTTTTCCCGTCATCAAGTAATCATAAATGCTTGAGTCCTAACGGTAACAGATTTAAGACGCTACAGTCACTTTCATATTAAATCATAAAACAATAGTCTGTGACATGATGCAGCTTATGTATAAAATTACCAGTCAATAATGTGTCAATATTTTCCCTAACATTTTGTAGAGTCGATCCCGCAACGCGACAACCTTGTTCACGCTGCAAATACACTCCCCATCACGTCTAAGGAGATGACATTTTTACTATATCCTCTTGCAACTTTCTGTCTGACTGTTCACCCACGCGACTCTTGCTAACTCACCCCCTCGAAAGCTGCAACCCGTTCTTGTTCTGCTCGACGTGCACAGTTGAAAAGGTTAAATATTTCAGTCGGACTCGTTTTTCAAAAAGTTTGATAATCTCTAGATTTTATTGAATCAGATATATGGGTACAGGTTTACTGTAATAGCGTTTGTAAACCGCCGATCAAACTTCCCCGGCGATTCTCAAGCTTATTTATATCGTTTCGAGTATTCCATGGGGCTCCTCCACCGTTCGTTATCGTCTGCTCTATCGTGCGTCACGGATCAAGCCGTACGTTGAGTTCCGAGCAAACAAACGGGCCCCGTGTTCACGCATAAAATAGTGTTTTTATGGTTACCGAGGACGAACAGCGTTTCGTCGGTCTCGATTAAACAATGGAACCGTTCTCCCCGTGCAACCCACGCCCTCTCTTTCCCTCCTGGTATCTCCCTCTGGCCGACTGCTGCCGGTGGCAGTATATAAATCAGGAAGACGACTGTACCCACCAACGACGGTGTATAGAATGGACCGGGGCTACGGGGCAACGGGGGGCCGTTTCCAGAGGGCTCGGAGAGGGATTAGGGGGCACACGATCGGTCCCACTGCATCCGGCGCAAACGGTGCAACCTCGATGCATTGTAAGAAAATCCGTGACCGGAATCGCGACGTGCCACTACGTTTCGCGCGGTTCGTTCTCCGACGACGATTTCGAATCGAATTTCCTTATTCAGTCGCCTCTTGGTCAGACCGTTTCTCTTCTGTTTTTCTATCTCATTTCCTTCCTCCTGTTCGATTCGAGCTTGCTGATTCTCGAACAAACGCTGCTTAGAATGCTCCATTCGACAACGTGAGTGATTTAGTGAGAATGTAGTACGCTCGGCTGCGATGGAGGATTCGTAATGTATTATTTAACACTAGGTTTACGGACGTCCGATGTGCAGTTACTTTTAGATTAAATAAAGTACGTCGATAAATATATAAGGGATGAAATATAAATTAGTTTATACAATTATACTTCATCTCGACGAAAGTTAACGTACATTTCGACAGAAGCATCGTCATTTTTGTGATTTAAAATGAGGAATCTAAAATACGTCATTTTTACGACTTTCATTTTGTTGAACACATTAATTATTTCTTACAATTAGTCTAATAAGAGAGATATCGAAAGATGCAATGTAGTGTGAGTACACATACTCTGCGCGCGCATCTCATACTCGTACTGATTTTTATGGCGGTATACAGTGCATTGAGATTTGTATATCTTTGGTATGTGTATGCTTGACAATTTTTAATTTTCAAATTTTCAAATTCACATATTTTGTAAGTTCTCAAATTTCCAAGTTGGTGAAACTTTATACTAAAATTACCAAACCTTAATTTTGATATTTTCAAATTTCTAAATTCTCAGATTTCAGATTTTGACAAAGTTCGTGAATTTTGAATTCTGCAAATACGCAATTCTTGAAATTACTAAGTATCTATATTTCTAAATTTTCTAGTTTACAAATTTATAATATGTTACACTTCGTGCTTTTAATTTTCTAAATTTCCGAATTTCTAGATACTTCAAATTCTCATATCGTCGTATTTGTAGTCTTCAAAATCCCTAGATTCCTATATTCCTGGATATCTCTATCATATCTCTGGATTCTCAAATTATTAAATTTTCGTATTTCTAATCTTTAAAATCCCTGGATATCTTTATCATAACACTAGATTCTCAAATTATTAAATTTTCGTATTTCTATTCTTAAAAATCCCTAGATTCCCATATCCCTAGATATCTCAATATCAAAGTCCCGAAATTACTAAACTTCCTAATCTCTAGATTTCCACATTTTTAAAATCTAAACTCCCAAAGTTTAAAAATCACAAGACTCAAAAAAGCTCTCGAAGAAAAATCCATAGGTTCCAAACTTCCTAGGTCGAAAAATTCTTCGATTCACAAATATATATTTAAAGAATTTCCTTGATTAATGAATCATTAACCCCAAAAGTTCCTGTATTCTAAAAATTCTGAAATCTAAATATACGTAGCTTTCGAAATCCCCATTTCCGAATATTCGTGATGCTATGAATATAGTAAAGCAATTTATTACTTCAAATATTCAAGGAGCTAAATATTTGATACCTTTTTAAATAATGAGCATTTGCAAAAACTGACATATCGGTTGATTTATTTTCACTCTAAATTCGACTGCAATAATTCTCTGTTATTTAAAAGTTATTAAATACAAAGGATTTATATGAATGTATGATAGTATAATAAATCATGAGTCAAAAGTTTAATCATGAGATTTAACACGGAAATAAAATTATCAATATTAAATGCAATATACTGGAAGGTAATGTATAGATGAAAGTACAACAAACAGAATATTTACCGAATAAAAACAAAATTATGGATATTAAATATAGTATATCCTACCTGTTGCATAAAAAGTGTACAAATTTCCGTTGTGCACTGGAAATAAAATGAACGAACGAAGAAAAAGGTACAAGCATTATGCCAACAATAGTGAACAATTTGTTAACAGGCAGAATAAAAATCGCTTGGACAAGATTTTGCTTGCCGGTTGAACGGCCGCCGCGTTTCCGCCGGCAGCACAGTTTCCGGTCTAACGAAATCCCCGTTCCGGTCGTCGAACGCGAAAAAAAGGAAGGTTGTAAATGAGAATCGTAGCTGCGACCGCGATCACTTTCATCCGGGCAACGAAATTACGAAAAGATGGCCGATATCTGCATGTCGATTGCTGTTTTATTGGGTTTCGATCGTATTTTCGAGCGGTAAACGCCGTTGTCCATTGCATCGCGACACTGATAAAATGTAACGCGACGATAAACAGATAGAGGTAACGTTATCTGGTGATTTCATGCCGACCGAGGATCGATTAGAATAACAGTGTTCGCGTTTTGGATTCGCTTTTCCCGATTAATGCGCACTAACGATTGTTCCGGTGTTATTTCGGCACACGGATATCATTGAGCCCGATAATTGCTCGATTTATTCGCTGACCGATATCCGATTGGAATTAACGCCGAACTTTGAACTAACAGTGTTTCATGAAAGTAATTCAACATTTGCGATTGCAATTTTTAGTGGGCGCAATATGGAGGTAGAATTGGAGTGTTTGAAATAGGGGGTAATATAATAGCAAATATTTGGAGAGGAAGGGAAATGGCGCGCACTTGTGCGTATTGATGGTCAGCTAATTCTTTAGTTTGAACATTTGAGATTTGTGGAATTCTAAATTTGTAATTTAATAGAGTTACTTGATTTGGATACTGGGAAGTTCATAATTTGTTAATTAAAAAATTTAATATTACTGAATTTCTATATTTCTATGATTAGAAATTTCTGTGTTTGTATATTTCTGTACTTCTACATTTATAATTTTTCACGTTTGTACGTTTCTAAACTTGTACATTTTTTCTATCTTTTTTTCCATATTTTCTATATTTTTTCTATACTTTTAAAAATTACTGAATTGCCAAATTTTTATATTTCTCTAAATTACGATACAACTGATCTCCTAAACTTTTAAATTTCTTAACTTGTAAATTAAAAAATTTACTTCTAAATTTCAAAGCTTCTACTTTCCAGAATTTCCAGATTTCTGAATGAAAAATGACCGAATTTCTATTATCTACAGAAATTTGTATTATCTGTAAAAGGGACCAAATGCGTTCTATTTTATCGCATTCAAGGTTCCTTTGGAATCAATTAATAACACTTAATAAACATTATCTTCTCCATTTACTATTGCGCTGTTCCTGTGAGTATATGTGGACGCCACGAAATCTTTACCCTCTATGTACGTAACGCTTAACGTACTAACTTTGCATTTTCAGAAAATCAATATAGGATATCAACCCTGAGCTACAATGTAGTTACTCTGGATTTTTGATCTGATCAATCACCCTGATTTGGATCAAGAGTCTGGTCTGAAATTTCACAAATGCATTTAGAGGGCTGAAAGTGGGTGTCAGGAGATTTTCCGCCACTTTGATTTCGAATCTGATAATATTTTATTTGTCTGATCGATCGATCACCTGATCTGGATCAAGCAATGTAATCGAAAAATGCTACTCAATAAAAAAATCAAAATTAAAAGAAAATTAAAGATCTATTAAAAACTGCTTTTCAAACGTTAAGGAATCCGACCATGGCCCTAAAGAATTTCGTGACGTACACACATACGAAAACATATATTAACTCATATTTCATTTTTCCGATTACTTTCTTTGAGCCACATTAGGATGGTTGAACGATCGGATACAAAAATGTCAGATTCAGAGTCAGCGTAGTCGAAACCCTAAACCATAATTCATACAACTTTTTCATATTCAGTATGAAGTAAAAGTTGCATAAACACTTCTGAAGGCAAGAACTAATAGTAATATTATTGGTCCAAAACTTATTTAATACATGATAATAATAAAATTAGTTTTCGTTAATGCTCCATCACTAAAATATTTACTGCAGCTTCTTAAAGTTAATAAATTATTAAATAGTAATATCAATTATTAATACTATTAAATTAATTATTATACATATATTAATATATTACTTGTAGTAATTATTTTATTGTTTCACTTAATGCAATTATTTTATTTCGATATTTCTGGTCAAAGAAGATTGTAAGTACTATGAGTTTCTTTGTTGATAAATGCATGCTGTTTAGCATATTTAATTGCAATGGATGATCTCGTAGTAAAATTCGGTCAGTTTCAAAGTTCGTTTGGAATTAGTCGATTGCATTGAGCAACAAGTGTCCGCAATGAACGATCAACATATTAATAAGCATTGAATTAATATTAATACATTGAATTCTCTTGTATGTAAACGTATATCGTTTAACATATTAATATCAAAGTACTATAATCATAAATTCATATTGTTCGAAATGGAATTAACAAACAGTATACTAAAATAGTAACCTTTATGCAATATGTGCATCGATTTGCATCTTTGAGCAGATATTCGGTTCAGGACCGAAACGTGTGAAAGAAATAAAGAAGTAAACTTTTAAGGTCGTTCGTTAGGCATAGAAGAAAATTAAATAAGTTAATTTAACAAAAGATTGGTCTCAATAGAGTGTACATTGTCTTAAGATAAAGAATAAATGGCTGATGTTGTTTGTTGTGTAATTTATTATAATGACGTATATTTAAAATGTCAGAAAAATATTGCATTTTTAAACTTTTCACCAACAACTTTTTTTAATCTCAAAATTTGTAAATGCCTTAGCTTCCAGTATTAAAAAATTTTCGCATTCTCTAATTTCTATATTTGAGAATTTCCAAACATGTAATTTTCAATTTTACAAGCTTCTTAATTTTGCACATTTCATAATTCAAAAATTCACAAATTTTCAAATTTACATGTCACTTAAAAACCTAAATGTTTGAATCCTCAAATATCTAAGTTTTCAAATTTCCAAATTTCCAAATTCTCTACTCCCTAAATCCTGAAATCTCCCAAACCTTTCTAAATTTCCAAAGCTCTAAATTGTTAAATTCTCAAAACTTGGAACTCTCAAATTTCGAAATTCCTAAATGTTCCGAATTCCTAAATGTCCAAACTCTCAAGTCTCCTAAATTCGCAAATATCCAACTTCTCAAATATTCAAACTCTCAAATTTTCCAAATTCCCAAATATCCCAATTCTCAAATTTCTTAAATGCGTAACGTTTCCAAATTTTCAAACTTTTAAATTTTGCAATTGATTAAATATTCAAACTCTTAAATATCCAAATTGTTGTTTCCCAAATTATCAGATATGCAAATTCCCAAATATCCAAACTTTCAAATCTTTTAAATTCCGAAATATTCAAACTCTCAAATGTCCAAATTCTGAAGTTTCTCAAATATTCCAAATATCCAAATTCTCAAATTTTTCAAATGCTTAAATTTGACAAATTCTCAAATATCTCATCTTTCGAATTATGCAAATATTGAAATTTTCCAAACCCCAATATTTCTCAAGTTCTCAATTATGCAAATTCTCAAACTTAAAAAATTTCTAAATTTTTCAAATGTCTAATTTCCGAAATTTCTAAAAATACAAATCCTCTAATTTCCTAAGTTTCCAATGAATATTCTCAAATTTCTCAAATGCCTAAATTTCACAAATTATCAAATTTCTCTTGTTCTCAATTATGCAAATATTGAAATTTCCCAAACCTCAATATTTCTCAAGTACCCAATTATCCAAATTCTCAAATTTCTCAATTTTCCAATTATACAAATATTGAAATTTCCTAAATCCCTAAATTTCTCAAGTTCTCAATTATCCTAATTCTCAAATTTTCTAAGTCCCTATATGTCTAAATTTCCGAAATTTCAAAAAATACAAATTCTTAATTTCCTAAGTTTCCAATGAAAATTTTCAAATTTCTCAAATGCCTAAATTTCACAAATTCTCAAATTTCTCTTGTTCTCAATTATGCAAATATTGAAATTTCCCAGACCTCAATATTTCTTAAGTACCCAATTATCCAAATTCTCAAATTTCTCAATTTTCCAATTATGCAAATATTGAAATTTCCTAAATCCCTAAATTTCTCAAGTTCTCAATTATCCAAATTCTCAAATTTTCTAAGTCCCTATATGTCTAAATTTCCGAAATTTCTAAAAATATAAATTCTTAATTTCCTAAGTTTCCAATGAAAATTCTCAAATTTCTCAAATGCCTAAATTTCACAAATTATCAAATTTCTCTTGTTCTCAATTATGCAAATATTGAAATTTCCCAAACCTCAATATTTCTCAAGTACCCAATTATCCAAATTCTCAAATTTCTCAATTTTCCAATTATGCAAATATTGAAATTTCCTAAATCCCTAAATTTCTCAAGTTCTCAATTATCCAAATTCTCAAATTTTCTAAGTCCCTATATGTCTAAATTTCCGAAATTTCAAAAAATACAAATTCTTAATTTCCTAAGTTTCCAATGAAAATTCTAAAATTTCTCAAATGCCTAAGTTTCACAAATTCTCAAATTTCTCAAATGCCTAAATTTCACAAATTCTCAAATTTCTCAAGCCCCCAATTATCCTTCTTCTCAAATTTCTCAAATCTCTAAATTTTTCAAATGTTTAAATTTCCGAAATTTCTAAAAATACAAATCCTCTAATTTCCTAAGTTTCCAGATATAAAAATTCTCAATTTACTCAAATTCCTAATTATACAAACTCTCTAATCCCCAAGTTCCCATATCTCCAATATTCCTCAAAAATCGCAATTTCCTAATCCTCCTAGTCCCCAAATTTCCAAATTCCCGAGTTTACGTCTCTCTATGCGTAAAAGTGAAGACATCCGAAGTATCCACGACTCTGCAACTTCATCGTTACCCATAATCTCTTAAGCGACCACTTCATCTGCCCATCACGGTTATTTCTCGTTTCAAATCATTTGCAGCGCATTCGTGCATCAAGAACGGTCGCTCACACGATTTCTAAAGGGACATTCGTTGAACCCTTGCGTGACAATAAAACCAGTTTTCGCGTGTACCATTTCACGATGCGAAATCGTAAAGACACGTCTTACCTGGCTGTCGGTTGGTATCAGTGATTCGTCGCACTCGACACGGAATCGTAAAAAAACAACGGGCCCTGTAACTTCCAAGAACCTGGCTTTTTTATTCTTTGGCAGCTAGCGCGACGTAAAAAAGGACTTCAAGGGGTTTACAGCCGAAGGAACAAGTCTGAAATTTTCCTAAGCTGTAAAACGCCGGCCCGCTTGATCCTCTTGACGATGGAACGTTCTCTGTGCACGTATTTATTTAACGTTCCGTGGAAATAAGGACGAAACCATGCCGCCTTTTAATATTCCGCGTTCTGGTGCAATCGAACGAAAGAAATTCACCGAGAAAAAAAATGTATGGGCTCTTTGAAGGCTATTCTTCGACAAAGGCTTATCGATACGAAAGCATAATGCGAATTTTTGTGAACGGCCTGAAACCTTCTGTTTCCTCTTTGGTACTCTTTTATGCTGCAGTAATAAATAATGATAGTATTCTCGTTCAGTTTGTGGATATTGAAATAATTTGTCGGTGGAAGATTTGGTTTGAGACAGTTTCAAAGCAATTGGGAGATGTGTGATGCTGATAGGTTAGGTGTTTATAGCATGTATACACGCTGAACAAATATCTATCTATATATATAATACGCTATGTCTGTCCGTTGCTACTTTCAATCTCGATAAGGGTAAAAGGTAGAAACTTGATATTTCGCACACATATAGAACTCGCCGAGAGAGAGTCATAGCCTTTTAAATTTTTCTGATTGGTAACCTATGACCTGCCGGGTTGCTAGTTTGATTTATTAATATTACCGTTTAATATTTCGTGTAGTAAATAAATGTTAATATTGATCATTTTGTGTTCTATATAATAAGATATTTAATATTTTATCTAGTAAGTAAAAATTAATATCTATGTAAAAATAAATATTAATGTAATTAATAAGTACATTTATTTAATAACTAAATATTAATACTTATACAAAAAGAAAATATATAATCTCTATTTAACATTTTATCAAATGCAATTAGAAATGTTATACTTACTTTGAAATTATTTTAACAATATTTCATATTTGTTAATAATCGATGTGATAAAATCTTCCGAAGATATTAAAATTGTTAAATCAAGAAACAGATGTTTTGTGGAAGTGTTAAAATTATTAAATCAAAGAGCGGATGTTAAGAAGGTGTTAAAATTGTTAAATCAAAGAGCAGAAAATATTTTACTCCTTTAAATGCATGAAATAATGTGTTGCCTTTTGATATTACAAAAGTTGCAGTTGTCTCGGGTAATTAACTCGAGTTCCCAGATGGAGATTGCATCTTCATGCATGACGAAGCACCATACCATAACAGCCCTCACATGAATCCCATTCAAAACTTATGGGCTGCGGTGAAGAAAAAAATCAGACAATGCACCATAACTACAAAGCAAAGGTTGATAGAAACGTTACTCGATGTGTGATACAATGATAAGCAAATATACGTGAAACTGCATAATGTTAATTAGTAAAACGTTCAAGAGAATAGAAACGTTATTAATAAGCATTCATTAAACGTATTAATTTAATGTATAATTTTATTTATAAGTTCTCTTGTAAACTATAATTTTTTGAATGCAAGTTTTCATTCAATTTAACGAATCTGCTTAGTCTATTAATTCATAACATAATAGATCAGTTTTAATTATTTTGATATTGTTATAGTGCCAAGAAGTTGAACGACTTTTTGTTGAAATCGATTAACATAAAGAAATGATAGTTTAATGTTTAAGATACCGTTTTGAACCTTCTTCTAGTCACCTTCGGATTCATTAAATTTAAAGTAAAGAACCAAATATTTAAAAGTTATGGTAAAATTGATGGTAAGTTTAAGGTAAAATGTAAGATAAAATTAATAGGTAAATATAAAAGTAAAAGTTACAGATAAAATTTTAAAATCGAGATAAAATTTCAAAGTAAAAATTAAGGTGAAATTTAAGGCAAAATTTAAGATAGAAATTATGCTTGAATTTAAAAATTCAGATAAAATTTAAAGGTAAAAATTGAGGAAAAATTTAAAGATAAAACTTAGGGTAAAATGGATATAATATTTACGAAGAATTTGATAGTAAAAGTTAACATAAAAATTAAAGTTTTCAGGTAGTAATATTTTAAAAAACTAGGTAAAATTTGAAGGTAGCAATTAAAAAAAATTTAAGATAAAATTTTTAAATCCAGGTAAAACTTAAAGGTCAAAATTATGATAAAAATTGAGATAAAAATCAAGGTATTAAAATACAAGGTAAAGAACAAAATAATTGAATTTGTATAAATGATAGTAATTACTCCATTTAATATTCATTTTATCCATAAACAAATTATTTTATTCCTTCATTGTAACATCCAACAAAATTCTTATATTTTTCTTCATTAACTTGTTATTTAAAATAATTATTGAATGTTAATGTAAGAACGTGAACACACTCTAATTTTTCTTTATACACTGTCTTTTTTGAGTCACTTTCTCTAAAAAGGAAGATCAGAATCAGCTGTTAATTATAAAACCTATTTTCATTCTTAATTTCTAATCACAATAAATCTTTAATATTTTACAAGATTAAATAGTTCTTCTATTCAATTTTGGAGCATAAAATAAGCCGGATTTATCGTATTACTAAAAATTGTTTAACACAATTCGATTTATTCTTTCCATACATTAATATCCAAGTACTAGATCTTTTAGCATACTCGTACTAGAAAAACATACAATTTAGTAAATAATCCTTAAATATAGGTAGTTGCATTCGTGCTAATAGAGGAGCAGGACAGAACGATATTATTTGCTGAATGGGGTTGCGCATTTAGCGGCATCTAAGACTAATCAAATCTTAATAGAGGCGCTAATGAGAGGGCATTCAGCGCGACAAGAGATGAAGAGGCAGAAGAGGATACGGCCGAAGGAGATAGGGAGAATCGTGATTTTCTCGCTCGAATTATCCTTTGCGGTTACCTGACGGTATGTTCCGACGCCTCACGTTTGCCTGACTGACCGAAACAATAATTATTATTATTCATCGCTGTGACTTTCACAACTTTATCTTTTTCCCTTCGTGGTTTCTTGCGGCTCTTTTCTTTATCGTGGATGAAAAGCGACGAGGACGCTCTTCCATTCGTAAAATGTTCATAATTATGAGCACGTGACTCGTTTAATTTCCTGCCAGAACCCACTGGATCGACCAATTTCCTCCTTCGACCACCATCGACGTTCGACTTATGTACCCTTTTTCCTACGATTCTTCCTGAATACTTTTGTAGGACGTGGCTGTCGATTCAGAATGACATGAGCCATTTTTCTTCGGGACAATAGGCGAGAATTATTCTATACTCTCCTTAAACACAGATAATTTGGGAATTTTTTGGTAATGTATAAGTTTGAAATATATTGCTAATGTTACATGTCGTCGAAATTTGAAGAAATCATATTGATGAGATAATTCGACAATTTTTGCTGCAATTAATTCGGAAAAATGATGTTGATAAAGTAATTAGAAAATTGTTAATCTTAGAAATTAAAAGATGGTACTGATGAAGTAAATCGAACATTTTTGTTAAGCATATTTTTACGCAAATAATTGGAGTTTAAAGATGTAATTTATGGATTTAATTCAGTGATGAAAATTAATTTTCATGATCTCCGACATAAATTTGTTCTAACTAATATATATTATTGGTGGAGATACTAGAAAATGACAGTACAGCCTCAATTTTTAAGTAATAAAACTTTTCATACTTTTTATTAAAATTCTATGTTGTATTACTTTAAAAGTCACTGTTATAAAATTATTCTGTTATATAACAATAATTAAAAAATAATAATAAATAATTATTTTCTATTTAAAACTTTAATATATTTTCTACTTAAAAATTTATTTACGTGCGAATTATATGTATATATATAATATGTCAAATCTACAATATTTTTATACGGTTAAAAAAATTTGGAATTACAAAATATGAGTTTGATAAAATATAAGAATTTTATATCATGAAACTCTATAATATTTTAGATTGTTTTATAAAAAAGAATTATTGCATATTTGTAAAGTACCAATTGGTCATGAAATCGTATAAGTATAAACAGATTTAAATGTCTTAAAACTGAATAGTTATTGAAAATCGACAAGGATATAGAATTTATCGAAATCAAATCATAAAACGATTAAAAATCAATTTGTTGCAAACAATACACGTGTACTCAGATTTTGTGATGCGAAAGTGATTGGATTCCATCTAAACTATTTTCATTTTATACTATCCGATTCAGTAGTTTCAAACTCTGAAGCTTCAACATTTATTTTTTATTTCACAGTTATTGTTCTATGAAACGCGTTCTTCCATAAAACATTGATCAACAACAGTTCGCAAAGTGAATAAAAACGAAGAGAATAGATGTAACAAAAAAATGTCTTCAATTCATGGTATAACTAAAATTCGTTCAATGTACATGTTAAATATGAATACAAAATTTTTAGAGAAAAATGAAATATGTTCTGAAGCTTAGATTGTTTAACAATAGTTATTACGCTGTTACAAATAAAATATTCAACTTTAAAATACTATAAAATAATCCTTTCAATTTATTAATTTGCAGTTTGAAGTTTGACACTTTTGGGACATGTGAAATTCTGAAAATTTGTAAATTTGAAGAGTTGTGGATAATAAACTATAGGATAAGAAACTAGGATGAGCTGGAAGAAAATGATATTGCTGAATTATTTTAATAACTATTGTATGAAAGGTCAAAAAGTTAATTGTGAAGAAATGATTCAACTTAGAGAATAATTTTAAGTTAAAATTTAAAAGGTGCCTTTCAACACCTCTTGGTAGAAATAGCGTTGAAAAAGTCTTTTCATTTTTAGTTCAATCCTTGAACCGTGCAGACGTCCTTCCGAGTCTCTTCAATAAATTCATTTGTTTTTGAAGTTGCCCAATCTCTGTTTTATTTAAATAAATAACCACCCCATATTCCAATAGTTACAAATTAAAAAATGTCGAGATACATTGTAACAACTCCAACTCGAATCAATTGAGTTTCGAGGTCGTATATGTATCGGATGTTGTTGGGATACAGCACGTCCAGAACCAGACTCAAGAACCAGTCCTGGATCCTCCTCCGCGGGAGGTAGGCATCGAGTGACCTTTGACCTGGGAACCGGGGCATCGGCTGCTTTCTCACGTAACCGTTACGACAAGGCCTTGGCTACACGAAGAAACAGACGCCAATTTTAACATACCAATACCGTCAATACTTACGGTATTCACGAAATAAAGAGAAATCCAAAAATGAACATTTATTTTACCCCTTTCAGATCCATCGAACTTAACACTAATTCACATTTACGACATCAATTTGCAGGAATTTTCAGTTTTAGTTATCAATTTTTTTCTGAGATATCATAGATCAACAGCGACTCATAACACACATTGCGGTTCAAATATGACAAACCTTAATCGTATTTGCACGAGGATCATGTTTCAAGTTCAATGCTGATTGTATATTGTACAATACGTAAAGACACGAATTGCTGCCAAATTTTAAGTTATGTTAATAATTAGGTCTTAAAATATCATAGATCAAAGTATATTAACTTATGCTTAAGTGTAGCTTACAACATTGAGTCGGACACGAGACGCATATTACAGTCCAAATGTAACAAACCTAAACCGTATTCGCACAAGGATATTCCACCACAAAATACTAAAAATTTGTGTCTTAATGCTCGACAATATTTTGAAATAGATTGAAATGCAAACCCTTAAATATCTCGCAATTACAAACATCAAATTTGCCCCACTTTAAAAATAAGCGCCAATCAATCAGCTGCCTCTGCTGCATCCGTTAAGGGGTTGTTATATCACATCGAATTGTACTTAGACCATTTTCTGTACCACCTCCCGCGAAACCAGCGAATCGAAAATGGCCGTCGTCTGCTGCTGATAAATCTTAACACGACGAACCGAAAGGCTGCTGTCCACAAACAAAATTTCCCCATACCACTGATAATCGATTCAGTTCGCGGTGCAACGGGAACCGACACGTCTGCCTTATTTTTCTCGACAACGTTGAATAAATCAACAGGCCCGCCCGGACGATCCGCGCGGGCGGCTCGAACAATTTCAAACGCGTCGAAGCAAAGAAAGATCGCGAGACAGAGTTAAAGTCGCGTACACAGAGAACGACGCGAGGGGAGGAATTGTGGAATGGCGGCCAAGTTGGACGTGCACGACCACGTCGCATGATCGCTGAATTATCACCCGGGGATGTAGCATAAATATGTATGCGCGAGCAGTATTCCGGATTGTGGAATGCGCCAGGAGCGTGCACCGGCGCTACCGTGCGCTCAACCACCCTCCCTTTCTCACCCTCCAGGCATTGGCGTAACTAGCTACAGACCAAAGGGATCTGGCCCTCCCCATGTAACTGTGAGTTACCTATTGTAGAACTTGGGGTGTTCCGTATATCCTGTATCAGAAATTTCAAAATGTTTTTAATTATAAATTTTTTAATTCATACATTTTCAAATTACATTTTCAGATTTTTTAGTCTTCAAATTCCTAATTTTCTAACTGCACTTTTGAACATTTTTGAGTGTACACATTTTCAAGCTTCCTGATTTCCAATTTCACACATTCTGAAATTTGTCAAATCTTTAACATTTTTAAAACTTAAACATTTTTAAGTGCACAAATTTTCAAGCTTCCTCGTTTCCAATTTCACACATTCTGAAATTTGTCAAATCTTCAAACATCCAGATATTACAATCACCGAAATACCAAACTTCTCATAGTTTGGAATCCTCGAATCTTTTCATTTCTAAGTTCTCTAACCCTTAGTTCTCAACATTCAAGTTCTCCAAATTCTTCAAATTTCTAGAATACCAAAATTATAAATTTTTTCCCTAGCCCTCCATGTTCCAACACTTTCAAATTTTCAACTTCCTGCATCCCCAAATTTTAAAATCCTCAATTTTTAGATTTAAATATTTCCAAATCTTTAAAGTGCTAAATTTCTAAATTACTGAATAATCAAATCACAAAATGCCCAAATTATTATATTAAAGTTCCCAATTATTTATATTTTCTAATTGTACACTTCCTCATTCTTATTGTATTCTCAAGTCTCAAATCTCCAAATATCAAAATTGCATAATTTTGAAATTTTCGCTAAATTTTCATTAAATCCCTGAAGCCCTAAATTCATAAATTACTACATTAGCAAACTCTTAAATTTGTATATCTCTAGGTCCTCAAACTATTCGGAATGTAAATTCTAAAGTTTCCAAGTTCCAAAATTACTAAATTCAGGAATTTCTATATTTTTAAAGTCTTAAATTCTCCAACCTGCCAACTTCCGTAAATCCTTACATCTCCAAAGTCTTTATATGTCCCTAAGTCGATTAATTCCTAAATTTTGAAGTAGTGAAATCCTAACAGTTCCAAACTTTTAAATTTGCTCATTTGCACATTCCCTAATTTGGATACTCTCACATTTTTAAATCACTCGATTCTCTAATTTCTCAATACTCAAATTTTAAGATTTTTAAATTTCCAAGTCTCAAATCCTCATAATTCTCCTCATTTGCAAATCCCTGCACTTCCAAATTCCCACATCTCTAAATTCCCAAACCCTTGAAATCTCCAAATTCTATAATTTTTCGATATCCAAGTCCCCAAATATGCAAGTACTCTAATCTCGAATCCTCAAATCCTCAAATTTCAATATTCCGACATTCGCAAAAGTCCGCAAATTCCAATATTTCCATATTCGCAGTGATAGATGGTTGAAATCTTCACCTTTCTTCACCCCATCAACCAACAAATTTCCAAAATTCCAAATCCTCGAATTGCCAAATGTCCAAAATCCGCTCGATCACGTCTGATCCTACTAAGCCCGAGTACCTGACACCACCCCACACAAAAATCCAACTTACGCCAATGCCCTCCGGGCATCCTTCCTCCTCTTCCTACTTGTACAATTTCCTGTCCCGTTTTACCACCCACGTCCCAGCTTTTCGTGTCTCTAACCGGCTTCCCTGGCGCGCGTTTGATTTCGCCGCTGCCTAACGATTCGCCTATCGTTGAACGTCCCATCCCAACCCATCCCGTTTCGTCCCATCCCAAACGAACTCAACCCATTCCATCCCGTTTCGTCCCGACACATCGCGTCGTTAAGTTGCAGCTCGCGCGCGCGTGTCTACGTCTAGTTAGTCACTTTTCCCGGCTACTTCCTAGCTTTTAAGCGGAAACCAGCGGATAGCGAGGCTGAAACTGCAGCAGGGTGGTAGGTGGTCTGCTTGCAGAAGCCTCTGCAGATGGCTCTGAAGATCGCTTGAGGAGCAGAGCGAGGAGGGCCGAAGCTTTCGTGTTTTCACCCGCGTTCTTCCGTCCTGAATTATGCGCCCGTTCACGAGTCCGACCGGCATACCTCTGTCCTCTTTGTGTCTTCTCCCTTTCTCCAGCCTTCCTCCTCTTCCTTTTTCTCTTCTCCGGATTTCTTCTTACTCCTACGACGCGTTGTTCTGTGTCTTGCTTCTGCTTCGCTCTTTATTTCCTCTTCTTGTTCTTTTTTAACTTTGGGCCGAAAGAGATTCGCTCCTTCCTGTGTACTTTTCTTCGTTGGTTTAAATAGGAGCTTTGAGTGGAGATAATATTAGATAGACGCGTTGAATTGCCACGTGTTATATTGCGGATGTAATTTATGATATGATCATTTTACGTTAAGTAGATATGCGTTGTACAGTTAGGTAAGATGGTCATGTGTGGGATTGCTATGCGTTAAATTGCCATTCGTTTGATTGCTGAGAATTGTATATTCATGTGGTGGATGATCGCGTGGTAGATCACCACGGTTTTTCTAGTTATTCGTTGTATAATTATGTGGTATATCGCCATGTGTGAGGTTAGAGTGATTTTCGTAGCTATTCGTTGTATGCTTATATGGTATATCGCTATTTGTTAGATTAGCGTAATTCTTGTAGCTATTCCTTGTGTGATTATGTGGTATATCGCTACGCGGTAGATTAGCGTGGTTTTTGTAGATATTCGTTGTATACTTACGTAGTATATCGCCACACGTTACATTACCGAATAATAATTGTGAATTTGATAGATATGCATTGTACAGTTACGGGAGATGGTCATGTGTCGAATTGCTGTGCGTTAAATTGCCACCCGTTTGATTGTTGATAGTGGTATATTTATGTGATGGATCGTCCCGTGACAGATCACCACGGTTTTTGTATTTATTCATTACCTACTTAAGTGGTATATCGTCACTCGCTAGATTACCACACTTTTTTTTTTATCTATTATTGTGTCATGTATACACATATGTTGCCACGCGTTAGATTACTGTGCTTTTTATGACTATTTGCAGCTTATTTATATGCTAGATTCCCATTAATTAGATCACCATGCTTTTCATAGGTATTTGTTGTATACCTATGTAATAGTTCACCACGTGATAAATCTCCACACACTGAATAGTTGATCATAATGTTGATAACTATGCTATAGGCTTGAAAATGTTCAAATTTGAACATTTAGAAATTTGAGAATCTGGTCATTTGAACTTCTGGGAATGTCGGAACTAATTATAAGCTGTAAGTGTGAGGGTTTGCTAATTTGAGAATTTGATTACCTGAACTTCTGTGAGTTTTGGAAATTGAGAAATTTGGAAACATGAGGATTTGAGGATTTGGGAATCTGGGAATGTGAGAATTAGAGAATTTGGTCACTTGAACTTCTAGGAGCTTTGGAAATTCAGAAATTTGGAAATCACAAAATTTGAGAATTAGAGAATTTGAATTTGAAAATTACGGAACTTTGACATTTGATCTTCTAAAAACTTGAAAAATTTCATAATTTAGTAATGCAAGGATTTAAAAATCTGGGGACTGACATATTTCAGAAATATTTAAATCATCATTGACTCCAGTCACCTTAGCGCGATTTACCGACACGTTAACATTATCAATATGTCAAATCGTCAATAAAATTTCGATATTTTCTCTATTTATCGATACAGTTAATTTAACGGTACCGATATTTACACATCTGACTTTGACCTCCAATACTCGTTACGCCAATGGTTTCCACACTGTTTGTT
The DNA here is from genome assembly GCA_036983795.1 of Megachile lagopoda. Lineage (NCBI taxonomy): Eukaryota > Metazoa > Arthropoda > Insecta > Hymenoptera > Megachilidae > Megachile > Megachile lagopoda. The sequence continues at coordinate 1,522,463 of CM072786.1, forward strand.
CCGCATTTCTTTCCCTCTTTACCTAGTTGTTGTTTTTTCTTTTACCTCCCTCCACCTCTTTATCCCTTCCCGTGCATCGCTCGCAGTGATTAATCTCGCCGGGGGCATTCCCGAAGGATACTTAGTCCTGATCTACGAGCCTGGCCATCCTACGTCAGACGCAGCTCTTTTTGTGACCCTTTCATCCCCCAAGTCCCTTTTCCTCGCGTTTTCTCTTCCGAGAAGCGGGTGAAAATATCGCGGAGAGCCTCGATCGCGAAAAACGCGAGTTTCTCGAATGATGTCTCGACCGTGTCTCAATTAACATAGTTGTTTTGCATAGTCACATTCAATGGAGATATTATGCAGAATAACGAAGTTTACTTTCAATGCAGATATATTATGATCTTTATAACAAATTATCTTTCAAATGTGCTAAGAAGATCATCTGTATAGTTGTTTCAGAGATATAATAATATTATATTCTATTAATAGTAATATATAATATATGTATATTAGAGCGTAGTTGAAAACAAATTTGTTTTTGTTCTCTCACTCTTAAAATTTAGTATTAGACGTAAAAAAATGCCTCTCAAAGCTTACGACCTTTGTTTTAAGAATTCTTAAATTTTAATTTTTGAGGTAAATCTTTAAGATGATTTTTTGCGCCTTATATTAACTGTTTGGAGAGTGAGAATGAAAAAAATTTGTTTGAGCCTAATATAAATAAATAACTTTACTTATATTTTAAAATATTCGAAAATTAAAATATCGTTAAAATTAGACAATGTTTTATTTAATAAATTCGAACATTATGTAAATAAAATTTATACTATTATTAACAAGACACAGTGCCTAAATATTATATTTGACATTTCTTCACTCGCCGTATTAACAAGTTTAATGGTATAAATTAATAAAAGGTAATGATTCACTGAATAGATTATTCTTTTCCGTAAGTTGTTCATTCGCAAATATTCAAACAGAAAATGAGTACATTTTTCTGGAACACCCCGTATATCAAAAAATGTTCAAATTCAATTTTCCCAAAAGCAACTACTATTTCAAAAGCAAATACGAAAAACCGATATCTCTTCTTTCCTATTTATTTTTGCATGTAAAATCATCCCCTGTATCATTTATACCATCAACTTTTACACATCCTGTATTTTACCCATCAAATACTACTTTAAATGAAATTATTTCCGTTTTGGTACGATCTATCTTTCTGAAATTTCACTGATGTATAGATATTGTTATTAATCGCATTGAGTTAAATTTTAAAGGAATTTTTTAACGTGTTTGCTATACAACCACCTTAAGTACCATGGCGCGAAATACGATCCCGCGAAACGCGATCCCGCGTTTTAATTCCGATTTGGCGGTGGCTGGGTTTATCGCGATCCACGTTCGCGATATCCGTCATTTATAACATTGTGCGTCGTAAATTTAAACAATATTTGCGCTTCCTCGACGCGTGTAGCAGTTTTTTTTTTTTTTTTCATTTTATTTACCGTACCTGCACGGTTACTTGCATTCGGTTTTATCGGTTCGCGTTGCATCGACCAGCGGGTTTGCACTGCCAATAGCTTTTCCACGTGTTAGGCTGTTGAATGATAGATTTTGTTTGTTTCAGCGTGAATCTGTTATCATTTTCTGGGTTTCAAATATCGAAACCCCCTGAAAGTGTTGGTACAGGTTTTAAACAAGTGTAAATCGAAATTTTCGTGGTTGATTTTAAATCGATCGAATTTTAAAGGTTGATCTTCAGCTTATTTTAGAAACATTTTAACACATAATGTTTATTGAATTAGGTGTCAATGAAAGAGTATCGATAAGATTTTATTTTAATTGGGAGATGATACGGCGGGATTTTGGAAATTTCTAATTTGAGAATTTAATTTAATTTAATTTAATTTAATTTAACTTGAGAATTATTAAATTTTTTTAAAGTTACTGAGTTTGTAAGTTTGCAGATTAATAAATTTGTAAAATTGAGAGTTTATGACCACGATGATTTGTTAATTATAAAATTATCTAAGCTTCTAAATGTGAATATTCCTAAAATTCCTATTTCGAAAACTCTTAAATTTCTCAACTCGGAATAATGTAGACTTGAAAGTTATAAATTTCTAAATGTTAGCGTTTATGAATATATAAATTTCTAAACTTGAATGTTTATAAATGCATAAATGTCTGAACGTTACTATTCTTAAATGCATAAATTTCGAAGCCTCCGAATTCCCAAATTTCTAAATCTTTCAATTCGAATACTTGTATATCTGACGTTAGAGTCGGCGGTGTCGGTACATTTACCCCAAATAATTCTCTACCAACTAGGTCATCTTCGCTCTAGTATTCAAACGCGTTAATTTACGTTCTATGAACACGTACAATCAGTTTAGTATAGTTTCTGAAATTATATATCAAATTCCTCATCCAGTTTGTTTCGTCCTATTGATTCGCGACCTAAATAAAGCTCGTATTAATAAAGATTCGACGAACAATCCTCTTACGTTGATCGGATCGTCTCAATTATAGTGCAGCCTCTGTAAACGATGAAATCCATCTTCCTTACCAACACTTTCAAGCCATTATAAATCCGTAAGGTGTACCCTCTGGATGATATACGCGATTTCATCGTACGATGCATGAATTTCCGGCCTCGTTTTTTTCTTTCTCGACAACGCCTTCGCGTTTTAATGATGAAGCTGTATCGTTTGCTTGCCATTGCACAGCCAACAGCCCATTTTATCGCGTTTCGCATCGTAATCAATGACGTTACGTCTTTATTATCGTTCTTTTAACGATTTGTCATAGTTTCTGACATTTCAGGCTGAAACGAAATCAATGACCACTTTGTTGTTAGAAAATGTAAGAATCACCAATTTGATAATGTGTAATTATCGGTTAGACTGAAAGTAGGTTATTAGAGATAATTTTTTGTAGAAATTGGAGATAATTTTAACACGGCACTTTGAGGACACGGTTTTGATACATGGCGCAAAAATTGGTGATTGTAATCTTGTAATATGATGTATGCTGGTAGAATACGATTTTTATGGAAGATTGAGTGAAAATAGAGTTAATCTTTTTAGAATGTGATGTATATTCGTAGAACACGACTTTGATGTAACATATGTTGCAAAAATTGATAGTTCTCTTATAATGCGACCTGCAGAACATGGAACAAAAGCAGTGATAATCTTTCTATAACGCGATGTATACTCACAGAACACGGTTTTCATATAACATCGTCGAAAAATGGTGATAATCTTCCTATAACACGATGTATTCTCATAGAACACGCTGCAAAAGTAGTGATAATTTTTGTATAATACGATGTGTACCCGTAGAACATGATATCCATATAACCCAGTGTAAAAATTACAATAATCTTCTTATAACATTATATATACTTGTAAACCGTATGAAGACCAGTGTGAAGGCAATTCGATCTGAAAGCCCGCTATCTTTCAAAACATTTGTAATTTGAAAACGTTAAAATTACGATCGGTTCGAATAATATTTTGTTAAAAGAAGAAGACTGCAATTATGATTAATCGAGAATAAAGACCAATTAATAGTTCTGCAATTTAATTTTAGTAACAAATTTAAGCCACCCTTACATACATTACAGAGCACAGTCTTCATAAGGCAAGATAGAAATAAAAAAAAAAAATCTAGATTTTAAGTACACAAAAATCTAGAACAATCTCATAGCAAGAGTTTCGTTTAACATGATTTTATAAGACGAAACGAATTAACCGTGTTAATGGAGCGTTAGATGCACCATAATGAAGTAGATATGTGCAATATGGTATACTAAAATATTGGCAAAGATGTGTGTAATTAATTTCCAAACACAAGCTTCTGATATAATAATGTTATACAAAGCTTGTCCTACGGTGTAGCTTACTAATTAATTATTAGTTGATTAGCTTTCAGTTTGTTGCTGCAATAATTGATAGAATAATAATACTACTCAAAATTTATTTTCCCTTGTCGGTTATTAATTGGTTATTAGTTAATTAGATTTCAGTTTACTGGTTCTAGTACTAATTAGTGGAACATTAATGTTGTTTCAAGTTTATTAACACTTCCTGTTTATTAATCAATTTACTGTTGGGATATCTAAAGATATGGCGATATAGGGACATAGGAATGTAGGAATATAGGGGTACAGGGATACAAAGATATAGAGATGCACACTAAAGTACTAAGAAACTAGAGATTTAAAAACATAAAAATGTAAATATTTATGTATATAACAATATTGGAATATAGGGATTGAGCTAGAGATAGAGATATGTAGAGAATTGAGAATCTTGGAACCAATATACTTAGGTATCTGTAAGTATATGTATAGATATCTAATTGTAAGTATCTAGGGATCTAGATATATAATAATAGAATTCTACCAATATAGGTATCCAGATATACAAAATTCTGGAAATATAGATAATTAGATCTATTAAATTCTAGGGATACAAGAATCTAGATATATAGAATTCTAGAAATATAGTGATCTACATATACAGAAATCTAAAAATGCAAAAGCACAAAAATATAAGTATCCAGAAATGTAGTAATATAAATCTCGATACAACAGATCACGTTCCAAAACATAAATAAATTAAACTGCATCAAGAATTTCTTTAGATTTTGAAAGCCATCTCATAAAGACTAAAGATTCGTCTTTTGCTTTTATTCATTCACACCGCAGCAAGAATCAAGCTTTCTAATGGACGATCTAATGTACGATCACAGGCGTCGTGACTATTCTCTATCCTGTCTATAAATACATGAATATTCAAACGCGTCGTACTTACTCATGTAGTTAGAACCGTGGAAGAAACGCTTTTAGACAGCAAGCTCTTTGAACTATACTTCCATCTCTTTCGGCCACAAAGTACGAGGTGCCCCTCCCCCGTGCCATTTATTGCATCCATTCAGTTTGCTCATTAAAGACGACACCGTACTGTTCTTCAGATCTGTCTGAATAATATGTCGTTCATCCCACTACAAATCAACAAGTTTTATTGCATACGCATTTGTCACCTTTATTGTACCATTTTCTGGATATATCAGCTTCGTTTTTGAGGCGCGTTGGAACGCAAATTAGATTAGCAATGAATGGGTATCTAAGTAGTTAAATTACACGTAAATTACCCTTTGTGTGGCGGTAATAGCAATAATTGAATATCCTGGCAGGAATGTTGGTAAATTATATATGTTAGGCGTAGAATTTATGTAAGGAGAGTAAATACTATGAAAAATAGGTATGGATTCTTAAAATTTTTAATTTTCTCAAGTCAAAGTTTCTCATTTCTAAATTTTTCAATTTTGAGTTACTAATTTCTAACATTTGTAAATTTTTAAATTTATAAATTTCCAAGTTTTAAACCGAATTTTCAAATTTTCAAGTTTTTAATTTCTACAGGTCTTTCCAGATTTCTAAACTTCTCCATTTTAAACTACCAATTTTACACATTTTTTAATTTGCAAGCTTTCAAGTTTCAAAACTTCTAAATTTTTTAATTCTCAAATCCTTCAATTTTTCAATTTTCAAATTTCCAAATATCGAATTTTTCAATTTCCAAATTGTCCGTGCACTACAATTCGTAAAACAAATTACTATAAGACAAATTTTCCAGTATCCAAATTCTACACTTTTTTAACATTCAAAGTTCCAAATTCTCAAATTCACAATTTTTAAATTGCTACATTTTTCAATTTTTAAATTCTCTAGTTTTTAAATTAAAAATTTTCAAGTATCTAAATCTTTTATTTTTCAATCATCAAAATTTCCAAATACACCAATTTTTAAATTTAAATTTTCCATGTTTGTTTCAATTTTCAGATTAATTTTCAAATATCCCAATTTTCAAATTCGATATTTCCCAATTTCGGCATTTTCGAATCCTAAATTCAATTTCTAAATTTTCGAATTCAAAATTCTCAAACCCCGAAGTTTCCATTTTTCCAGATTACTTCATTTTTAACTCCAAAATTCCTAAATTTCTCAATAATCAATTTCTTAAATAAATTTTTTAATTTCTAAATCTTCGGATCTTCAAATTTCCAATAATCTAAATTTTGAATATCCCCAGTTCCCAAATTTCTAAACTTCTGTGTACGAAAATTTCTAAATTTGAAATCCTACAAATTGAAAAGTTTGAAAATTTCTATTCATCCATGCTATAAAATTTTACAACCAAAGACAAAAAAATAGTACTTCCTTCTCGTATAAAATATTTGTTCATCCCTATTCACAAAATTTCAATTCGCAAATCGATCCTACCGCAATAATTATCTTCAATACTTTTATCAATCCCACGTATCAAAATTTTCCACTTCCTCTAGAGCAACGCAACACATATCCCTTTTATCAGCAGGCACCGTAAAACTTACCAGGAAAAATGAAACTGCAACGCCACACTATCGAAAAAGCGTTTAAAATTTACATGTAGGGTGCACGATCCGACAGAATCCCATAAAAAATAGCCACAAAGCAACCGTATCGTTTCGCGAGCAAGGATTTAATCTGCGCTCGATTTCGTCGAGCGGGATTTTGTCAAGTTTCGTTGTCACGTTTACCATTCGTGACGTACAGCTGTATTGGTGATGATAAACAGTCGATGGACAAATCATCGAGATATATGTTCGGCTACGTAGCCGAATTCGGAACGCGATTTCGTGATTTACATGTAGCGACGAAGCACGCGGAAAGCGATCGGCCTATCCTCTACCGACTATCAATTGAGAGCAGCTCTCGCAGCCAGAAGCCTCGTGATTCGTGTAAACGTTGTAATACTTGTCCTAGCAGAAAGCCATTTATCGCTGTCCTCTCGTCGCATCCACGCAAATCACGCTTTGTCACGTCGATGATCGCCGTACGCCGCTCTGCACGCCACTCTGCTTTTCCATCCTTGATTCCTCGCATTATTAGTATCGCTCTATGGATCGTGAGGACAGCTCTTTAGCGCAAATAGGATTGCTAATTGTACATTCAATGTAATATCAATTTCAGATGTGGTCCGTTTCAATTAGAATCTATGGATGGCTTTGTTGCATTAGTCGTTTGTATGTAAACGATATTGTAGCTTTATAATCACTTTTGTTGTATCTGAGTTTCCAAACAGATAAATTTCCAAAATTTTATTCTTTCGAGAATTAAAATTTTTAAATTAAGGTGAAGGTACCAGTAGTTGACACTTTAAGGAATTTTTTGTCTATTTGTTCACATAGCTCAGGCTAAGTTTACTTCATGGAAAATTTATGATTAGCAGTCGCTGCACAAACTATTCTTCTATTATATTACAACAAGCATTAATTCCTGATGGCGGTTGTAAATTTTTTTTCTTTTTTTTCTGAACATAAAATTTGATTCAATAGTTGACACCCAGCGAAAACAAAAAATTTAGTAGTTGACAACTTTTTGTGTCAGTAGTTGACATAGGGAGAAAATCCAATTAATGAACTAGTCATGATAATGTATGAATACAGAATTTTATTGAACGTTTAAAAAATATTATTCTTGAGTAAGTTTACAAAAAAAATATTCAATAATTAGAAGTTACTTTCACAAAAAATCTAACTTAGTTTGGTAACTGAATACACCTTTCTGGTTCTACTCATTTTAATGGGTTCGTTGATACGAAACAGTACTGTTTCCTATTCATAATCTAGCTTATCCATTCTTTCTGGCCACTTTCACAGTCTACCACATTTTGCCATTGCTGAAATGGTTGCAGTCATTTCAGACACAACAATTATAACTCCAGGGAACAACTCTTTTTCGTAGGAAAATACAAAAATATAGTCACTTCTGTATAATTTATGAAGTTATCCTTCGTAGAAGGCATCTCAAAAATGACAGAGGAACAAAGTCATTAGTTGACACGTAGTAATTTAATAGTTGACACCCCATGTCAACTACTGAATAATAAACGATTACAAGTTTCAATAGTTGACACGGAGTAAATTTAAACAATTTAGCATTGTTTGTTGTCGATTTTAATAAATAAACCTCTTTTTGAGTTTCAAACAACATAATCGAATGTCTTTTTTATTCACAATGATTAAATAATACAAACTTGCAATACTTACATTTTAATCAAACCTTAGTGATTTATATAAGAAAACACTGAAAAATCGTAAGAGCCGTGCGCAAGTTTGATTAATCGGTTGATATGACATTTTTGAATAGCGGATATGCCCAGTAGTTCGCAATTAAGCAGCTGAAGTGCGACAGTATACAGATTAATAAGGTTTGATGTATTCCAACTTGTGGTTTCCTTATTTATTTACTTTTTTTGAAAAAGTGTCAAGTATTGGTACAGTGTCAACTACTGGTGCTCTTACCTTAATTATTTAATTTCTGAATTTAAGAAGTTTTGAACTTCTGTGATTTTATTGGGTCATTTAGCTCTCAATTTACGAAATTTATAGGTTACCAAGTTTCCACTTTTTCAAATTCATAAGTTGTCAAGTTCTCAGATTTTTAAATTTCTATGATCAAATGCCAATGAATTCATAAATCTTCAGATCCATAAATTTTCAAATCACAGTTCATTAAATTTTCAAATTCTCAAATCTCTAAATTTCCAAATTTTAAAATTTCCAAATCATTAAATTTCTAAATGTCCATTTTCGCACTTAACGAAATTTTCAAATCCCCAAATTCCGAAATCTGTAAACATCCAAATTCTTCTATTCTGAAATTCTGAACATTCACAAGATTTATAAAATTAAAATATTCAAAAGTTCACAGACTCCACAAAACACAAAATTCCCAGAATTCATAGAATTCTTAAAATCAGAACAGTTAAAAAAATTCATAACATTTATACACTTTTCAAAATTCGCAATACCCATAAAATTTACAAAATTCACAAAACTCATAGAACTTACAAAACTCAGGAGATTCAGAAAATTCAAGAATTCAAACATTTACAGAATTCACAAAATGCAAAAACTTGACAGAATTCGAATTCTTAAAATTGAAAAACTTCACAAAATTTATAGAATTTTTAATATTCAAGAAGTTCACAAAATTAACAAAAAGCTACAAAACTCACAAAATTCGTAAAATTCACAAAATTTGCAAAATTAAAAATTGAACAATGGTATGTTGCAGAATTTACACAGTGTAAAAAGTTCACAGAAGTTATAGAGTTCTTAAAATGAAAAGAATTCACAAAGTTCACAGTATTCACAATATTCACAAAATACATCAATTTCATAATTTCCAAAGGTTCCAAAGTTACCATTCCTAAAAATGCCAAAGTTCCCAAATTTTCGAATCTCCAAATTCTCAAAAATTTTAATCATCAAATTCTCCCTAAAATAAATACTAAAATTCCCCAATTTTGAGATCTATTACAACCCAAATTCCTAAATACTAAAAAAATCTAATTTCTAACTTCCTACACTTTCTCAAATACTCAAATTCACATATTCCAAAATTTCTCAATTCCCAACATACAAAATATCAAAAATTCTCAGTTTCGCAAGTTTTCAAACATCCTCATACTCTGAAACCCTGTTTACCGACTACACAAAAGAGAGTCCCTAGAAATATTTCACCAATTGCTAATAACAGCTAATATTGTGAAAATTATGTTATAATAGTTCTGTAATAAAAAGAATCGGTACCATAGTGAATATAATACAATACCAATACAGCATATACCAATACCAGTACAATCATACTAAAAATGTAATTAAGGTTATTGCAAATACCTCCAAAACTAATTGTAAGATCTCGTAGCGTATGTAAAAATAATTCGGAATACTATCTCTGACAACATATTTCAAGATCATCGAAATTGACGGGGCGTACCAGTTTCTACACAATCACCGTTCTTTTTAATCACAGTTTCGGTGGCCGTAAAAAGGGCGTTAAAAATCATCGTTGAACGACATTCTTCGAAATATATAGTCGTTTGGCGAAACGAGTATTTGACGTTGCAAATAATCGTTCCGCCGCGGGGAGAAAATGGAGGTGTCGTTACATGCACGGAAGTCGCGTTAGCGTTTACACGGTTTTCGAGTGGTCGACCGCTTTTCGTGTTCCCTTTGAAGTCACAAATGATTAACGCATAGAAACGATCGACGATGATTGATGGCCATTTGCATTTTCTGCTCGCGTGTTTTTCCACCGTTCCATGATTCTACGGAGTTCGCGTGGTGATCGACCCACCGCAAATCATTAGCCGTCGTTACGCGTGCAATTTGTGCGAACGCACTGTATGCGAGCATATCGCGGTAGAAAGCTATTTGCTAGCCCTCTAATGGCGGCCTGTGGCAAATTAATTGTCACACAGCTTCGTGCGTTCCGTCGCGTTCGTTGTTGATTCTCGATCGGTACTTGGTTTCGCCTGGAATGATAATCATTTTGGGGTTTCACGGTTTTAGCAAAAATTATGGTAGTTGAAATGTCTGTATAATGATCCATAGGTATAAAATGATCACTGGCTTACACATACGTTCAACGCTTTTTCTTACGTTTACGTTTCGCTTTGTTTATTGATTCCCGATCGATACCTGATTTCGCCTGGAATGATATTCATTTTGGGGTTTCACGGTTTTAGCAAAAATTATGGTAGTTGAAATGTCTGTATAATGATCCATAGGTATAAAATGATCACTGGCTTACACATACGTTCAACGCTTTTTCTTACGTTTACGTTTCGCTTTGTTTATTGATTTCCGATCGATACCTGATTTCGCCTGGAATGATATTCATTTTGGGGTTTCACGGTTTTAGCAAAAATTATGGTAGTTGAAATGTCTGTATAATGATCCATAGGTATAAAATGATCACTGGCTTACACATACGTTCAACGCTTTTTCTTACGTTAACGTTTCGCTTTGTTTATTGATTCCCGATCGATACCTGATTTCGCCTGGAATGATATTCATTTTGGGGTTTCACGGTTTTAGCAAAAATTATGGTAGTTGAAATGTCTGTATAATGATCCCTAGGTATAAAACGATCACTGGCTTACACATACGTTCAACGCTTTTTGTTACGTTTACGTTTCGCCCTTTTTATTAATTTTCGATCGATACAGCACTGCCTCGAAACAAGCAACAGCTTCGAGCTTCGAAATTCTCAAATTTCTATCCCCACTTCTTTGATTGAAGTTAGCTGCCGAGTGAGAGATCCAAGACGGAGTGAGAGGTTTGTGAAACCGAAGAACTAATAATTTTTACGGTTGACCGAATAGTTTAGTGAAAAGAGGACAGAACATGTATATTGTTTTCTCACTCTGACACATAGCGATTCAAAAACAAAAGCAAGCCAAAAAGCGTACCACCTTCGAAATAAGCAACTGGCCGGTCCCGAGCGTGTTGCTTATTTCGAGGCAATACTGCACTTAATTTCCCTGAAATGATCAGTTTGATGCTTCACGTTTTTGGCAAAAATTGCAATGGTTGAAATATTTGTATAATGATCCCTAGAAATAAAATGATCACCGACCTTCTTAGTTCAACTTTTATTGCGCTTACGTTTTGTTTTTTACTAATACTCGATAGATACTTGGTTTCGCTAGAAAGGATAATTACATTGGTATTTTACGTTTTACGATGGTTGAAATGTCTGTAAAATGATCCCTAAGCATAAAATGATCACTGGCGCTCATATGACTAGTGATGTTATCTCGTACACTAAAAGCTTTCCTGTTTCCCGGTTTCATATGTTCAGCTCCTCATATTGCGTTTTCATTTTGTGTTTTTATGTAGATAGTTTTACGCTCGTTGTCTCTGACAGATTTGCACGCATTTATTCTATTTCTTTAATTATTACTATTAAATTCAGTATACCATGTCACATATAGTGATTGTTCAAGTATATGTGAAGTATGTAATATGTGCATTAATTATTACAATCTTCTCATGCACGGATATGTACCAGCTTCCTTTAACTGTCCTCAGATGGTAATTATGAAAATGGCCTTCAAACTTTCGAAAGAATTAAACGTTTCATTTGCGTTACGTGCTGTAATTTGTGTTATGGAAGAATTATTTAAAAACATCATCGATTATGAATCATAAGCGTTCATAGGTCTAATATAATTTAAAACCAATAAATGAGTTTTGAAATAACATTGATTATGTTTCGAACAATGAGTACTCGTGTTCGGTATTTAAAGGACACCTTTTGTTTTCTTCGTGCTTATTCAACAAAATACAATTACATGTTGATACATATTTTAACGAAATTTAATTTCATATATGATACACATTTCAAGAAAATGTAATTACATATATGATTCATATGTTAGCAAAATACAATTACATAAATAAAATATAATTAGTCTTTGATCACAATATAATTTGTGTTTTAATATTTTATGTATCAAAGTGTATGTATTAAAATTGATATAGTTGACTATTTATTGTCCATCTATAATGTGTTATTGTATGTGACTAAAGTTAATTATAATTTTCGATGATACTGTATACCTCTGGTTCTCGAACAGCATCAAAATTCAATATCGTTGCTACGCGACGCGGATGCGAGTTTGTTTACAATTATTATCGTGAAAACTGATCGAAAATGGCGATCTCGATATGAGTCGCAAGCGGTGGTATACAGTTTTTGGCTCGTAGATACGATCTTTGACAGTTTCCCAGTTTTCGCAAATTGAAATCCCCGTGTTATTGCATTCGTTACTCGAACCAACGGCTCTACCATTTGTAAATACGAATTTTAAAAGTTTGATAAACTAACACACTACCTTTTGTCGTAACAAAACACGTTAAAACTTATCTTCTTAAGTATCTTTTTTATTACCAATTCTCATGGGTCTTATTTCTGTAAACTTAATAAAAATAATAAAATTCGTGGGAAATGAGGATTTTATGGGAATGGCGTTATTACCTAGAAACGTATTCTTATTTTCTTATTATTACCTACCAGCTTTACTTTCAGATACATCACAGTTATAATTGTGAAATCATTCTGAGCCGTATTTCTTTCTAATAAAATACAGTTCGTACTAAATTTCCAAATAATAGTGAAATTATTAAGGAATTCCCATACCGATGCTAAAACAAAAACCAATTGAGGTTTCCTATACCATCAATATTTTATAGTTTGTAATTGTTCACAGCATTGTCAGTATTAATCAAATTTACCAGAACTAAATTGTACTGCAATATATTCGATTAAAAATAATTTCAACCCAAAGTGGGCTTGCGTCACTTCCAAAACAAACATTTTTCCATCGTTAATCACTTGAACTTCCATCGGAAAAATATTCAGGAATTTGAATTATTTTCGCTGTAGATTTCTTACATATTAAAATATCATTGTTAGCATTATCTTCATTTTTTCCAAAAATGGATTTGCTTCACTTTCTAAATAAACGGCTCAGTCGATACTAACACTGCAAAATAGTATTAAATTGCAGTATACATTTTAGTGAATAATCAAACACGAATTATCTTAAAGTGTCAGTAATTGGATATTTTATTCCCTCTGTGTATTCTTGAACGACACCAGAAACAGAGTAGGTAGTATTCTCCATTTATAGCAGTCTGACCAATGTCATGTCGCAGCCATTAAACGACGTTTCACAATTATCGCGAGGCATTTGACTCACTGGTTGCACAATCGCGACCAACGGCGAATCGTTTTGAAATGACTCGTTTAGCGAGAGGAAGAGGGGAACGGAGGGGAAGAGAGGGAGAGACGAACAAACGGGATTCAATCTAATTACCCGTAATACGCCGGAACACGGAAACGAGGGCTTGTCGCACGCCCCACCCCTTCCGGTTGCCGATGTTATTCATTTGTTCGTTCGGAATGCAGTTTCTCCTCCTACTTCGCTTGGCCTAGACGTCGAGTTTTTCTCTGTGATCCGTTTTCCTACATTTCTGCTTTTCCCGGGGTCAACCTGGGAATATCGTATCCAATGAAGAACTTCACAGTGATATACTTTTTATATTGTCGGTAGCGAGTCTAAAAATATTGATTGCCAGGAGATGAAGCGGACCCAATTATTGTTCAGTTTTTGTAGAATGGGATATTGTTTAATTTTTATATAATAATAGAATGTAATTAATTTCTGCTAGAATTAGTAACAGATTCTACTTGAAAAAATAAATCAGTAATATTGAATATTAAATTTTGATAAAATATTTATAAAAAAGTTTGTTTAAGACGATAGAGGTAACAGGGTACATAAGAGGATATTATAATAAAATGTTTAATTTTCATACATTAATACAGTAGATAAATTATATAAGAAAATTGTTTAACTTTTATACAATAATAGGATGCGTAGGTTGAACAATAATTCGCGATACAATCCAAGACGAATTCTACATGAAAAAATGAATTGATAATGTAAAATATTTTCTTGTATAAAGCTTAGTTTTCAAGAAGATTAAGTCTGAAAATTTGGCAAAATATTTGTAAGAAAAATATGTTTACGGTAGGTGACGATAGAAATAATAGGTTATTAAATAAATTAGTTGTATTATTCAATTTTGACGTAATACAATACAATTATTTATTAAGTTGTTATCACTAAAGAAAAGCGTGATGATATTATTGAATTATATATATTTTCTTCATTAAGATAATTTCTTGTCACTCTGTTGAAAACAATTTACTAGTATTTATGTATAAATACTATTTTCAGTTAATTAGTATATAAAAATATTACTTTAAATTTGTATTATTCGTTTAATTTATGAAGGTACGAGATCAAAATAAATAGTTCTGTTCCACATTCAACGGTACTTAATATAAATATATTAATCTCTAATGTCAATAATTTTCGAGCTGTCTTATTACTGTAATGTGGAAGCAAATTGTGCCTATTGTCTACTATCTCGAATCACAAATGCATACAACTAAATAATAATACCCCCATTTTATTAACATAAACGACCACTAGTCGCGTTACAACCAACTCTAACCTAACCTCCAAAATATTAACGGGGCGAACTTTCAAACATTCCACCAATAATTTTATGCAACCATGCATATCCTTCGATATATCCTACTAAATACAGCTATTTAAACACCATGAATAACCAAGCACGAGTTCTCTCTTCACCTAATCGACATTTCGTTTCGCGAATAAAAGCTTCCTTTTCGCTCGGACAGCTATTTTCAGCAGTTCGCAACAGCAATACTTATCAATTTGAACGCAGCGTTAACTTTCGTGCACACTTGCAACGGCAAGCAAACAACGTTTAGAGAATTTAGTGTTGCAACGAACCTTCTAGACCGATCGAACAAGCGTGTGCTTCGTTTGGCCACGCACTGGCAGCGGGGTAACGAAGATTGCTTGAATTTATGGTGCGTAAACTCGCTCGTTTCGTGTGCTTTTACGAGGGGTGCACAACCTCGTGACAGGCTGTGCAGAGACCAAGCAAAAGCTTCGGGTATCATGCGAGAAGCTCCGCGTCGGCTTCGTCGGCAACCGTGCGCTTCCTGCTCTATTTAATAGACGATGATTTACACGCGTTCCGCTGCTCCGACAAATTCTAGCTCGCGTCACAATTCTAACCCGCCCCCGTGCACCAAGTCGTGCAGAGTTACCTGCTGTAAAAGTTATTAGGGATGCTTGTAAATTTTCTGATGTCAGTCACAAGATTGTAATTCAGGTAGAGCTACACTTTAAACAGCCATGATTGTCGCGGGATATGTTCATGGCTGATGATTAAATTTTTGTAGAATCAATCTGTGGAGTGCATTATTCTCTCATTTAACGCTGGGTCGTATTTATAAAAAATATAATCGCTTGGAATATTAAATGTTGAAAATTGGAAATTTGATGTATAGAAATTTTGATATTTGAGAATTTAAGAATTTGAAAAATTGATAATTTCTTCATTAAAATATTTGGAAATATGGGATGTTTTGATAGTTGGAAATTTAGATATATGACAAACTTGGGATTTTTATTAATAGAAATGGTTTTTATTAATTCATATAGGATTTCTATTATGTTGGGATTTTCATTACATTGGATTTTTATTGAGATTGAGATTGGAGAAATTCAATAATCTAAAAATTTGGATACTTGCATATTTCAGTACTAGAACATTTAAAAATTTGAATTCTAGAAATGTAGAAATAGTTTTTGAAATTTTGTTATTTTGAAATATGGAAATTTGAATATTTGAAAATTTTACTTGTTTTAAATATAGAAATATGCGTATTTTAGAATTTTAGAATTTTGAAATTTGGAAATTTGATATTTCTAAATTAAATTAATTGATAAAATGAGAAAAATGAGAACTAAAACATTCGAAAATTAAAAAATTTGGAAAGAAAAATTTGAGAGCTCAATAATTTGAAAATTTCTAAATTTAACAATTTCAGTATCGTTAAATTAAAAATTTTGCAAATCTGGAAATACTAAAACCTCAAATCTTGAATACTAAGATGCTTTAAATTGCCACATAATTCCCTCAAAGTTAGACTCCTTCCATCCATTCTTCCCAGTCCACAAGAAACCTAAATCACCGTTAACGAACCTAATTAATCTCATTAAACACGCTAATGCTAAGCCCTAATTTTCGTTTCCGGTCTATTGTCACTGAAGAAGGACTTCATCGATCAAACGTAACGTCTAACAGCAAAAATTCCAAAGTTCCAGTAAAATTTTCAAGCAAGTTGTGCGAATTATCCGTGGCGAATTCCGTGCACGAAATTTTAAACGAGTTTCAATGGATCACCTTAAGCCAACGCTAAAAAGTTTCTGGAACTTTCGGCAGATCGATTTAAGCGGATTTCCAAGCGGATGTTTTAATAGACTGCGATCCGTGCACTCGTTGCGGCCCGCGAACAAATTCTCGATCCTGAATCGTTTGTATCCCAGAGTTTATCGGTGAAACGAACGTCGTAAATCTCCCCGGGGATGCTCGATGTACTTTCTTCTGGACGTTTATTGTTTTATTCGTTGTTGCCTTTGATGTTTCGTTGGAAGTTCCGCGAGTCCATCGGTGATGTTTCAGGGGGAAACAGAATCATCGCGTCGTAACGTCAAAGAGGAAAGAGAAAAGATGAATGAGATAAAGTCGCAGTCATATCCGTGATATATGTGCGACAAAAATCGATACAAGCTACGGAAACGTAAAAATTCGAGCTACTGCTGATGTGACGTGAAATGGGTAACAATGGCCTTGTGCGTGGGACAACTTTGTTACCAACTATAATCCTTTCTCGTTAACGCGAATTTTGTATACCTTGTTCAGAATTCCTGACTGAATATAAAGTCATTATAAGTATTAGAATTGTTAATATGTTAAATGTGACGATGAAAATAATTGTTATTAATAATTGCTTTTACGAGAATGAACCTATTGTACAGTTTTAATTATTGCATTTATGCAACGTTAAGTATGTTAATCATGTTAGTGGTTTTCGAAATCTCAAATTTCCAAAATTCAAGATTCTTATAGTCTCTTTTCTGATTCTGAAATTTTCAAATTTTTTTCCTAGTTTCTAAGTTTCTAAATTTCTAAATTTTTAAATCCCTTAATTCCTAGATTAGTGAAATCCTAGATTAATGAATTTCCAGATTCTTGAATACCAAAATTTTGTAATTTTCAAATGTACAAATTTCCAAAGCTCCAAAGTTCTTAATTTCAAAATTGGACTTTTTAATGAATTCTCATCTGAACATTAATGTTCAATACTATTAAAGACCTTATTGATCACTTTCATCTAAAAAGAAACTACATTCCTAAAGATTCATTGTTACGTGATAAATATCATACTGTCTAATAAAAATGTTGAAATAAATATGTTGTAGATATGTTTATTATGATTCTTTTTTATTTTTCTTTAAAAACATATCTGATGATTAAGTGTAGATAATATACTATAGATTTGTTTTAAAAATCTTAATGTAAGATACATAATGTTAAATTAACCATTCCCTTTTTTTCTGTTTCAGGTAAGCTGCTGTTGTATACTTTAAAACATTATGGTCTCCTTATTGTGAGTATCGTTAATAATCAAAAAGGTTAGAAATTGTATTGTAGCTTTCTAATTAATACAATACATATAACAATAGGTTATTTGAATAAGTATTTATAAAATATGTTGTCTGCATTGTACAAGATCATTAAATACGAGAAAGTAGAAGAATAATTATTTGCTTTTGTGTATGACTATAAAAAAACTTAAAGCAAAATTTACACAACGTAATATAAATAAATATAAATTGTTGAGTATTCGGTTAAACAAGTCTTCCTTGTTTAATATACTTATATTCCTTTTCTTTACAACCTACCCGCATTTCAGTACATCAGCTAAATTATAAAAATAATTTATAAATATTTTAAAGACACAGAAAATAAATTGCCGGATGGAATACCAGAAGCAATTAAATCGATTACAACATAAAGAAAAAATTGTTTACTATTATTTATTACTATTAGCACTGAATATGTAAATCATTTAAACCATGTTCATTAAAACTTGTTCCTATATAACAGGAATTACCCACAGATATATTTCTTTAAATACTCTATGTAACTTGGCCTGCGGATGTTTATGCATTAATATATCAAAGTCTATCAAGTAAACATAAATCATTTAATCGATAAACTGTAGATCGCATACACACATGATTTATTTACATAGTTCACTTGCAGACCTTGATATATCATTCATGCATAAAATGTCCGTTATATGGCCCAAATAGGAACACGATTATTTATACTTTTTGCCCTTTGCAGTCGACAGGCAACTCATATTCAACATTCTATTTCATACGTTAATTTAAAATAAATATTTTTTAAGTAAATGTACAGAGTCATACGATGTATAATCACAATAACGGTAGAGACATAGTATCAAAAGAATTCATTAAACTTTTCAAAAAAGGTTTCAGAGTTGTCAACAGTAAAACTACCTTCGAGTGCAAAGGGTTCACACTAAACCTACCGGCATATTATACATACTTATTTTTAAAATTGAAAATGAAGTTGAAAAGTAGATAAACAAACGGTAAGGCATAAATTAATATACACATTAATTCTTTATCCTAATAAAAATCAACGCACATCTAACGAAAACCACTTTAACAAATTTCATAACCTAAGAAACTTGTAAAACGGTCGTTTCGCCACTTTGGTAGTTTTAGTGTTACTATAAACACGATTTAAGGAATCATTGTAAACGGTTGAAAAGGTGCAATATTATTTCCGCGTCTCGGAGAACGAATTCGAAGTACTCGGAGGAGTTTTAATTGCATTCGTAATACAATTTGTCCGACCTCAAACCGAGTGGATGTTGCCCACTTACGCCATAATTTTGAATTCTCCGTTTGCTCAGACGATGAATCTTTCCGTGAAATTAGTGTCTTTTATGCTTAGCAATTTCGTGAGCCGTACAAAGGGACACATCCAGGTTAAGATAGAATTTGCCCCGCGTTGTACGAGGCATGTAAATCGCCGTAATAAATAGGTCAGGAAGCGTCGTTGTGGACAAAAGCGAGCATAAAAGTGTCAGGATATGCACTTTGCACGGTGCGACGTTCTTAATGGAAATACCGTGCGCTTCGTCTCGCAGCGACGCTCATCCTCCAATCTAGTTGCATTTTTAAAAAAAACTGCATCACACAGGAGACACGAAAATAAGGATTTCAGCAATTTATTTTTATTAACTTCCTGATTCAGGTCGTAAGCAACGAACTAACGTATGAACTCCTTTTTAAATTCTGAAGCCACGTTGAAGCGATAATAGGGAGATCCGACACATGTCATATTTGAATTATTGAGTTATTGAATAACTTTTGAGATATGGGTTTATGTCATAGTTATCCATTTAAAGATATAGTATGTGAAATTTGAACAATATGAATCAATGGTTTGTTTATTGTAAGTTGTTGTTTTGTAGATTTTCAGATTTGAGGTTTTGGGGAGTTGGAAATTTGAGATTTTGGGATCCGTATGTTGGAAAAGGGATTTGGAAATTGGGGAATTTGGGGTTTTATAATTTGGCGATTTGAGAATTTGCAAATATTAGCGTTTGGGGAAAATTTCTTGAAAATTTAGAGTTTTGAGATTCTTCAAATTTGGGAACTTGAAAATTTGGTAATTTAGTAATTTGGAAGTTTGGAAGTTTGGAAATTTACGATTTTTTATTTGAAAAATTGAGCATTTGTAGAATTGGAAATTTGGGAATTCGAAAATTTTAGAGTTTGGAAGTTTGGAAATTTGGGAATTTTGGGAATTTTGGAATTTGGAAATGTGGGAACTTGTGAATCTGGAAATTTTGGAGTTTAGAAATTTAGTAATTTAATAATTTGAAAATTGCAAAATTTGATAATAGATGAAAACAAAGAAAAAAGAAGTAAAAATATTTAGAAGTATAAGAAAATTTTTCTTTGAAAAATTGAGCAGTTTGAAACTTCTGAATTAGAAAATTGGGAATTTATGAATTTAGAAATTCAAGAATTTGAGATTTTGGGAATTTAGAGAAAAAATTTGATCATTTATAGAAAGTTATGTCATCTGAACTGAAGGTTGAACAAATCTTTTTTAGCGAATCAACGATTCGCGTGGCGTTAGTGAAAATCGAATGCGGTCCTGCAGATGAATTAATCGCATCAAACGCCGATTAAATACGAGCGTTCCCTTTATGCCTGCCACGGTTTTGACGTCAAAATTGCTCCACTAATATCCTCCGTGATTAAAGGTTTGCGGACTCAAAATCGACCTTGAATAATGCATCGATGATCCCAGCCACGGGCCCGAAACTGCGGTTAATGCGTTCACCACACGCGTACACAAACGAAAACTGTGTGTACCAGTTACGCAAATCGAAATTGCCAGTGTAACTGTTCGCGGGATACGGATTTAATTAACCCGCGAAAGCAACTTCCTCTTTGGATTTTAATTATTTTTTGAAGAAGAGAGAGAGATACTTCGAACGATTAATCTCTCTGTAGATATATGTAGATTATTAATTTGCAGGTTTAAAGATTAGGAATTTCGGAATTTGGAAATCAGAAATTCGTATATGTAGAAATTGGTAAAATGTGGGAATTTGAAAATTTAAATATTTGTGATTTTGTAACTTTGTAACTTCGTAATTTCAGAATTTTAGAATTTTAGAATTTTAGAATATTGGACATTTGGAATATAGAGATTTGAGGGTTTAAAAATTGGAAAATTTATTATTTCTAATATATGGAAATAGAGAATATAAAGACTTGAAGACTTACAAATTTTTGTCATACTTAACAGACTTACAATTAGGGAAACTCTGAAATTTTTCAAATTTGAACAACTAGTTAATACCAAGAATTTAAGTTTTCGCGCTGGACTACCGCGCCTGCGCATTCGCAACTGCACATCCCTCTTCGGTACAATTGCACGATAAAAACAGTATTTTATTTGTTTTATCTTCCGTCGAACAATATAACGTGTAAAAATAATCGCATTAAAATCAACTAGGGTCAGTTGCAATTTTATTTGAATTTTTAATTAATTATGCACCCCGGATGCATTAATTTCTGATATTCCAAAAGCTGTAACACAGAGGGAGAGCTTTTCCGTGCTCTTCTGTTCCTCTGCTATTCGTCGTATAATTAAACCACGTTCCGCGGTACCTACAGCTGAACGTACATTTTACACGTTAGAATAAAGGTTTCTAGATGATGGCGCCTCGTATTATAATGTTTAATTTATGCATAATCGTTATCAAAAAGCGAAAATCACGGTTTTGCTTGCATGCTTTCCTCTCGGCCGTATATTTTCTCGGGCTTGCTGTTCGATGCTTTCAAGATATTACACGTCAGTTCTGTACCGATGTTTTCGGCCACTTTTAATCTCGGATTTGTATTAACCCTCCTTTTTCGTTCGATCGACCTATTCCACCCCTCTTTACCACCTTTCATCCCCCTATTCGCGGTTTTCGAAGCCGGTTGAGTAATCACGATCCACGGCGTTCATGATTCTTCAGATAATTGCAAATAGTTCGTGCTTTACAGCTGAAAATTGTTGCTAAGAAACTTGATAACATAGCTTTCTGTATAATTAAATGGTTTAAGGAACAAAAGTAAATATGGTGTTTTATCAGGGTAGAATTTCTTTTAATATAACTATGAAATATATATGAAAAAAGTTGCTTTGTATTTTTGTAAAGCAGAAATATTTTTTATATTTTGTAAATTCGAAAATGTTTATTTGAAAAGATTTAGAAGTTGTATATTTAAACATTTATATAATTGGGAACTTTTGTAGAGCAATTTGGAAATATCAGAATTTGGATGTTAACAAATTTGGAGTTTTGAAATTTTTAGATTTTTAATTATTTAAATTCCTAAACTTTATAATTGTTAAATACACGGATCTGTAAATCCCTAGACTTTCAAGTCCCTAAATATTCGAATTCCTAGATCTCAAAATACACATATCGCTAAATCCCAAGATCGACAAATTTCTAAATCCCCGAATTCTTAAATACCCATGTTCCTATATCCCGAATTCCTAATTTCCTGAATACCTGGTTTCCCGAATCTCCAGATACCCGAATCCCTAGATTCCCAAATCTCTAGATCCCCGAATCCATAGATCCCTGAATCTCTACATCGCCAAATTGTATAAATTCTCAATTCTCTGTATTCATGAATTCGTATATCTTCGAATTCCTACATCCCAGAATCCCTATATCCCCGAGTTCCTAGATCGACAAATTTCTAGATTTCCGAATTTCAATGTTCAGGTATCTCTTTACCGCTAATTCCTTACATCCTCAAATCCCTACATCCTCACATCCTTACACTTCTAAATCCTCAGGTCCACAAACACTAAAATTCTTAAATTTCTATATTTCCCACTCATCAAATCTCTCGACTCCTAGATTTCAAAGCTAACTCCCAAAATCCTTAGATCTCGAAATCATAATCCGCTCAGGTACTTATGTTCTTAAAATCTTATTCCATCCCTAAATTTTCGACTTCTCAAAAATCATAAAAAATGAACACGTCGAAGTCCTCTCCCGTTCAGTTACCATTTTCTCTGAAGAAGCTAGATTTCTTGCTCACTATACATAAAACCTTGTTCAAAATCTCCATGTTGGTCACGCCGGAACAAAACTCTTTCGCAACGAATCTCGTCTAAATTCCACGAACGCAGAAACGTATTTTAAACCCATTCGGTGACTCCGAATCCGTTTTACGATCTGTCCGCGGCCGCGGTAAACGAACGTCGTTTTTCATTCGGCCATATATTCGTTCCGCAGATCGAGACGAGCCCGGAAACAGAGAGGTCAGCAGAACTTGCACAGGGTCGAGGGGTGTTCGCAAAAACAATTTTTCCCGCTGTTGGTCGAAGATTTCCAAGTCGACATCGGTCGCGTCCGTAGCCTGTTCAGGTTCCAGGGGCGGCTGCGAACCCTTAAATCATTCCGCGCTGGACGTGTGTGAAAATATCCGGAGAATTCGGAAGTAAGCGGCTGTAGAGCCGCTTCTTTTTGTCCGTAAGGGTGCCAGGGGGATGAAGAGCATGTGCATCGAGGTTGGACGGGGATCGGGTATACGCCTACGAGGAACGTGTCCCAAATAATCCCGAATTCGAACGGACAAGTGGGCGGACCTGGCCCAGGTCCAGTGGTACTTTCGGCGTGGTGTAGAGCGTGCCATGGGATGAAAAGCATTCAGCCTCCGTTTTCGAAGGCAGCAATCGTTCTCCAAATCCCTCCTTCGACGATGCTCGTCGCCTTTTTCATCGTATCTCGTAGAAAACGACGCGCTTTGAGCCGTGGACAGAGTTGGCCGACTCAACGGGACGTCTTCAGTCTTCATTTTTACCGAAGGAAATCGCCCTGTAACCGTTCCGTGTTTTGAATCCCCTTGCGCGTTTTCAATTCGTTTATTCTTTTTGCGAGACGGCTTTTGGCGAAATGCTTTTCATCGGACGTTGAAATATATGTACACTGTACGCCAAGAGTTTTCACCGTCTTGCACCTTTCATACGTTGACTGTCGCTGATGCAAATGCAAATTTAATTATAGTGCTTTTATTTTTCACGAATTTTACTGGAGATTCTGTTATATTTGTCATTCTAGTTTCGAGAGGATAATGTGTTAATATTATATGAGTGATTAGTATTACACGAGTTAATAACATTATACGAACTAATAGTATTATGCGAATTGATAATATTATACGAGTTGATAATATTGTTTGAGTTAATAATATTATACGAGTATTTGTAATTAGATATGTGAATGAATTGTTAATAAAATAGGTGATTGATTTGAATGAAAATGTAAACGTCTGCCATAAACAGGTGGTCAAGTTTTAAGAAAAGATCAATACCTTTAATTTGTTAATAGGGTGATTTTTAACAAACGACTGATCTTTCTTGTGCGCCTTTTATAAAAAATTAACTAACAGCAGTTAATTATTTAAAGAAATATATCAATATTTTTAATTTTTTTTCTAAATCTTAGATATTTTGTAATTTTGGAAATTTGGAAGATTAGAAGTTTAGAAACATAAATATAAAAATATCAAATTTTCATATTCACAAATTTACAGAATTTGAAAACTTAGAACAGGATTTAGAAATTTAGAATTTCAAGTCTTCAAGTTTTTAAGTTTAGCAACTTAGAAATATAATAATTTAAATATTTAAAAATGTGAAAATATAGAAATTTACATATAAGAAGTTAAATATTTAGATTCGGTAATTTGAAAATTAACAAATTTTTAAATCTAAATTTTTTGAATCTGCTAATTTTGAAAATTTTAAATTTATGAATGCTTGTAATATAGTAACAGATTCCGAAAATTGCAAATACTCAAGTCCGTAAATCTTCTAATACTGAATTTAAATAGTTAGAATTTTAGGTACATGTAAATTTTCACATATTAAATTTCCTGTCTTTCTAATTTGTACACTTTAGTCATTGTACATTGTAGCCAGTAATAAATTTATTAGAGAATTTACTTTGAACATAAATCAGCAGACAAAGTCTAAACATGTATCCTGCAGAGTGTATGTTTATCGCGTCCTCTATTTTTAACTCGGTTTTATTCTTCTGTAAAGAAAATCCAGTTCATTCCGTATTTTGTTCTTCCTTTGGTCTATGCTGTTCTTGACCGGACAAAATGACTCAGTCTGCTCTTTTCTTCAGTTCTCTTGGGAGCTACAAGACATACCAGGAAGGATTTCTGTGTTGTAAATATCTCCGCGTGCTTTATAGCCGCCCTCAATTCGTAGCATGGGATGTAGCGTAAAAGAGGGTTAATGGAGGTCACTTAAGCAATAACTGTGTTAAATTGTTATTGTTATTGTTACTGCTAACGAACTTAAATTATTAAATTATTATCTGAGTATCAAGATAACCATATGTCTTAATGTTTTTCATTAAACATTTACATTTGTAATTTCAAACTTAACAATTTTTATATCATACTTTCATATTTTTAACATTTAATTTTTCCTAAAATTCAAGTTTTTCAATTTCTTAATCATCAAATTCGTAAAATTCTTCAATCGTCAAGTTGCTAAGTTATCTACAAAAATTTCCAATTTCCCAAGCTGACATTTTCAGATTTTATGATTGTGTATTTTCCTGCGATTATCTCTAAGCCAAATTAGTTCTTGACTATATGGGCTGCATATTTTTACTAGGATCTTCTCTAAGCCAGATTAGTTCTCGAGTATATGTATTGACTGCATATTTTCATATACTCGATATAATCTGCATATTAACAGGGTCTTCTGCTCGTTTGACGAATCAAGGGTCGACTATTTTCGACGATTGGTATTCAAAATGTTTGATCGTGAATAGCATGCGCGTTTATGAGTTCCTTGTTCGGACTGCTTGCCTCTCGGAATATAATATGTAAAATAAGCGCGGGCATTGCTGACGCGGAAGATGAATTATGTATGTACACGTGTTAGCGATGTGAAGCGAGACGGCTTCTACCGGTTGATGGAATGATCGACTTGGCTTTGGGTAAAGGAATCATGAAATTGAAATACGCATTGTTTGTTGCACGTAGCTACATTTAAGGTTTCCTCGATTACCATATTTACATTACTTTTTCTCGCGGACTACGTATATTTTTGTACGTCACTAGCACAATCATAAAAATAACTTATAAACATTTTAATACTAGATTTACGGAACCGGTCAAATGACGGGATTTCTATTACAGAAATGATTAAAAAGCTTTTGTCGAAATGTTAACTTTTGTCGAGGTGAAGAATCATTGTACAAACTGGTTCGGATATCATCCCTTATTTGTTTAGTCTTTAGTTTGCATTTAACAATACGTAGTCATCCAACGTCCATAGAAAGTAAATTACTAGATTGATTGCCAGAACTAAATTAAGTAAAAATTAAGTCGGAAATTGTTTATTATTGTTTACTGAAATTCGCGGTTTGAAGAGATCTTGAATCTTTTGTGCCTTGGAGAAAAGAAATAGAATATGAATTTCAAGAAAATAAAAATGCTGTTAGATAGTTTATTTTTTATTGGAATATGGGCATATTGATAGAGATAGGTATAAAAATATGTATATAAAAATATAAATATATACATATACATATATGTGAATCTGTGTGTATAGAAACATGTATAGAAGTATATACGTAAATATGTATACATCATATGTATATGTATAACTATGTATACAAATATACATATATGTATACAAATGTATACTATAAAAATTGTATTACCTTATGAACTATTGATTTTTCATCGCAAATGACTTAACCCTTTTATGTAGAGAAGCAAGAGCTATATTGCACGGTTCAATAAAAATATATAATTTCATTTAACACTAAACCTACCGGTGTGCAATACACACTTACTCTGAAATTAAAAATCAAGATGAAAAATAAATTAGCAAGTTATAAAACATAAATTAATATACATATTAATTCTTTACCTTCATGAAGACTAACAGAGATTCTAAAGAAATTGTCTTAATAAATTTTGTAAGTTAAAATGACAAACTTGTAAAAGAGTCATTTGACCTTTTTGGTAGCTTTAGTGTTAAAAAATCAGATTTGATTTTCATCTCTTCTCCACACGCCTATGTAGAAGAAATCTCTCTTCTTATTGATTTAAGTCTCAAGTCTGTCCAACAACACAGAAGTTCCCTCTTACGTATTTTTTCATTACGAGAGCTAGTAAAAATGGAAAAACTGGTATCCAATTGAAGTGTTGGTCGAACGCGAGATTTCGAAATCCTTTTCACGAATCGTGTGTTTTTCCAGCCGGTGGAATTATCAATTTAGGCATTAGGACCACTTTCCAGTCGTTCCGGCGACGAACCTCGAGTTTGCCTTGCAGCTCGGACTCCGGGATGTTCAATTATTCATCTCCGGGTCTATACCCGTTTCTTCTTTCGTTTACTCTTTTTACTCGGGAGCAAAGGAAACCGCGGAAACCCTTCTTCTTCCCTCCTCGTGTTCCTTCTTCTTCTTCCTCTTCTTCCTCGTCTTCTTTACTGTCGTGCTTGTTGAGGTTACCCAGGACCGGATAGAGGAAACTTACGGCTCTCCTTCTTCTTCCCTAAACGGCTCTCTCATGCTCCACAAGAACTTGCCGTAATCTTCGTCATTCTCCTCGAGAGACAAACAAATCGTTCGTGTTGCTCGTTTAATGAAAATCGTTTCCAGCGGCGGCAGCACTTCATCGAACCGGGGCCATGATAAATGCATTTGTATATCCTCGAGGCGATCTTCGTCGAGAAGAACGAGAAAACACTGTTTCAGGAAATTGAATTACCAGAATTTGATAATGCGTGACGCTTCCGCATTGACAATTCAATTGCATTACTACAAATTTCGGGATATAAGAAATTTGGAACTCGGATATGTATGTAAAATTCAAATCTACGGATAGGATGGTTTAGGAATTGTGGGATTCACAAATTCGGCTATCGAGGAATTTTGGGGATATTGGGATATTGGGATTTGGGGATATTGGGATTTGGGGATATTGGGATTTGGGGATATTGGGATTTGGGGATATTGGGATTTGGGGATATTGGGATTTGGGGATATTGGGATTTGGGGATATTGGTATTTGGGGATATTGGTATTTGGGGATATTCGCATTTGGGGATATTGTGATTTGGGGATATAGAAAATTAAGCATCGAGGGATTTGACGATATTGGGATTTTGGGATTTGGGGATTTGGGGATTTAGGGATTTAGAGACATTGGGGATATTGGGATTTGGGGATTTAGAAAATTAGGTATCGAGGGATTTGAGAATATTGACATTTGGGAATATCGGAGTTTTGGGTTATAGAAATTTGAGAATAATAGTATTTGAGAATGTAGGGATTTGGAGATGTAGGAATGTGGCTATATAGAGATTTGGAGCTATAAGGATTTAATAATATTGGAACTTAAGAATATGGTAATTTGGGGATATACAGATCGGGGTCATATATTTCAGAATATAACAATTTTGGGGTACAGGGATTTAGAGGTATAAGAATTCGGTGGTATAACCACTTAAGGATATAGGGATATGGAAATGTAGGAATTGAAATCGTCAAAATCTTATGTTCCTAAGTTTCCAGTTCACAAAATCCGTAGATCTGACAAATTGCTATATCCTCAAATTTCTATGCTCCTACATCGATAGATTCCTATGTCCCTAGATGTCTTAATAAGGAAAATCTTTAATAGCAAGGTTCTCAAATAGTTATAATCTCAAATTCCGATGCCCCCAAATTCTTAGATCCTCAAATTCCTATGTTACAAATCCCAATGTGCTCAAATTGCCATGTCCCCAAATCCCTGAATACCCAATTTGCTAGGTTCCTAAATTGCTCGACCGCCAAACACCTTGATTCCTAAACACCCCAAATGATTTTGTCTCTAAATTCCCATATCCTTCAACTTCGAAATCCCCAAAAACCCCTCAAAATCACTAACTGTGAGTCCTATTTCCCTTCAGTTGACATATTTTTGATCCAGATTTGCCATTGACTGTTCATCTTATTTCTTTGAAGTTCGCAGCTCGTTCCAAGATTTGGTGCGAAAAGATGAGCCAATAGGGTCGTTCTCTCACCTAGCGCCCGCATTGCAGGCTGGCCAAAGGACGATTTACGAATCGTCGTTGATGCGGGATCACCCTTCTACCGTCCCCTGTCTGCCAGTCCTCGATCGATTTGCACCGGGGCGAATTTAGAGACGCTTCGTTAAACCGCGGTGCAAAAAAGTTCGGCCACCGATTGGGCCAACAGTCCTGGAAGCCTCTTTGAGAGAAGACAAGACGTGTATTTGTAGCTGGAGCTCCCCTCCAGAGTTCCTCTCGTTCAAGGAAGAGGATCCACGGACTGGATCCTCGTCGACGATGGCTTTTGGATTGCCGCCCAATCGCCTCCACATATTCCTATCGGCATCCAACCTCCTCCGTCGCCACTCATTCCATTATCTTCTCTCGGCTAAGCTTCGCGTGCGTCGTTATCCTGGACGCGCCGCTCCTAGGGATTTATATGAATGGCCCGCTCGGGGACGCCGTACAGTCAACTGCAAATCTGACATCCACAGGGAATACGTGCCAATTAAGTGAACGGGTATCCGGTCGTTGAGTTCAAGTTAATAGATTTGTACGTTTAGGACTTTGGAAATTTACGGATTCGGTGATTTGATAAATTGATTACTTGGATTTTGGGAATTTAAGAATTTGGAAAAGGCAAGAATTTAGAAATTCCGGAATTTACGAATTTAAGAATTTGAGAATTTCAAAAATTCGAAAATTCGGGAATTTGAAAATTTGGAAACTTTAATAATTTGGAGAATTTGTAATTGAGTGATTTAGAAATTTAGGAAATTGCGAAATTTCTATTATGAAAGATAGAGGCGTTGGGATGTAGGTATTTAGTAAATTAGAAAGGAACCTTTCAGAATTTGGGAGTTTCAAGAATTTCGATATTCGGAAATTTGAAAATTTGGGAATTTTAAGAATTTGAGAAACTTGTAATGAAGAATTTGGGAACTCGAAAATTGTAGGACTCAGAAATTTGGTGATGTTCTATTGTAAAGGATGACAATTTGGATTTTAGGAAATTTATAAGGTAGGAATTTGGAATTTTTACAGGACGAGTAATTTGATAATTTGGAAATGTTCTGTGAAATTTGACTATTCCTTACATGAGAATTTGAAAATATTGGAATTTGAGGTTTTTGAGACTTGAAAATTGAGAAATCTGGGGATTTTATTATTGGGATGTTGGAGATTTGAGAATCTAGGAATTTGTGGTGCATTTGGTTGTCCTAGAAATTGGATATCTAGAAATATTGATATCTAAGAAAGTGAAAAACAAAAAATATAATGATCTTAGGATTTTTAGATCTAGGGATTTGGGAGTGAGAAAATTAAAGAATTCAGATATTTGGGAATCTATGAAGTTGTAAATATCACGATTTGGGAATTTGAGAATTCGTAAAATTTGAGAAATTATGAATTTCGCGGTTTTTGAATTTGGAAATTTAATAAATTAAAAAATTTTAACATGTAAATATTCAGAAACTTGGAAATTAAAAAATTTGTAAAGTCAATAGAGTTTTATATTTGGAAATTGATCAATTTGGGGATTTGAGAATTTGGTCATTTATAAAAGTGGGTGTTTAATAACTTGAGAGTGTGATGACTTAGTAATTTATTAATTTGGATGTCCCAAAATTTGGAAATTTATTAATTTGGTAATTTATATATTTGAGAATTTAGGGATTTGATGATTTCACTATTTAAAAATTAAAAAATTTGGAAGTTCAAAAGATTTGAAAACACAATAATTTGCAAATTTGGAAATATAAAAATTTGAGGTTATAAAAATTTTCTAGCTTAAACGCGTGTTCTTATCCAAAGGAAGTGTACGTTGTACCGGACTGTACGTTAGAAAAACACCTTCGCGACGTTATTGCCTTTATTAAATCGAATGTGTTGCTCATTGCGTATACGCGCTCTTGTTGGACCGCGAAATTTTATAGTCGAAATGAAGGCGTGGTTGGAACTGATCCAACGACCGGATGTGGAGGATCGCGTGTAGAGGCGGCCGTTTCGTAGCTTCGACGATCTTTTGGCGGATTCAGTGCTGTCGGAAACTCCTGCAATGAGCGTTCTTCTATACCAATTTTTTCCGATCAAATAGAATAAATGCGTACAATAACGACCACTCAAAGAACAAATATAACAAAACCATCAAATTGAATCTAAACTTAAATTAAATACCTAAATGGTATCAAATTAAGTATTTACTGCAAATTACTGTTTACAAGCTAAACGTGTTCAACCATTATCTATATAACAAGGTAACCACATTCTTCTTTGTGGATAAAATAAACAATTGTTAGTAATAAAATTTAAAAAAAACATCACATAACTGATTCATTTACAAAAAAAGTAAATAATATTACAATTTCAGCACTAGAAGTTGAAATTCACTTGAAATGAAAGAATAGATGTTATTGCACACTTGACACATTACGTGTTAATAACAATAACATACGGTATAACAATTATCGTATAGTAAAACTATTAGAAAGAATATCAGTTTATTTTTATATTGCAGCTATTACTATTATTTTACACTGTTTGTTATTTGTCGCTTTACATTATTGGTTCAGTAAACGAAATTTTAATAAGATACTAAATGAGCAGTTCATTTTATGTCGGATATAATATAGAAATCCTTTGAATAGTAACTGTCTGCTCCCGTGAAACGATGCACGTAAACAAATTTGCTAATTTACAGTTTGCAAATAAAAACATTGGCATGTTGACTGAGGTAAAGTACGAAATTTGTATAGGGAAGGTACTATTTACACAGTTCTGTTTCATCGTTAACACCAGAAACATCGTCCAGCACTCTGTATTAAAGAGCTACTTACGTAGCTCGAAAATACATGAGGACACGAGTTAAATTAAATTTACACTGCGACGTTGCAGAAATTAATTGTTAATGTGGCGAATTAAATATTTGAAATTATTATACGATTAAATACTAATTACTAGACTTGACGTTCATGCATTTGTGATATATCGAGATTTGCTAAATACAAATATATCATGTATCATGTAACTTACACAATATAACAATAATAAATAATTAATTTAATATAAAATAATATATAATGTATGATAATAGTATATAATTATAGATTAATTAACTTATGTTTACTTCCTAAGTAATATATCCTAAATGCATAAATATCTGCAGTCTATTAATTACTAATACTATAGTTGTTATTAAGATTATAGTTTTTATGTTAAATAGTAACATAATAAATTGTTCTCATGCAAGTTTGCTTATCCTCTTACACACTAAACCATTATACATCGTTTCTAATAAAAATAAATTGATCCCTTTTGTTTATAACATTGGTTTCTTACATGTTATTAATTCTTAACCATTTCTTAATCTTCTTTTAATTGTATTATTGAAATACTTAATTTTTTCATATAGCACAAACGTTTTAACAGAAATTTTAATTGCTGTTAAGGTCACGTTCTGTTCCTAACACAAAAAGGTAACATATTTTTGTTAATATGATAATAAAACATGAATTTGAGGTTTTACATTTTATATTAGCATTTTGTATTACTCCAGTATTTATTTTTTATTTTCAATTTAAAAATAATGTGCTGACGCTGGGAGTTCTAGTGTTAAAGTAGTAAATGCTAAATTTCTATTTACTACAATAAAACCAGTCCATATTAGATCATCTTTCTCTGCATTCATATTTGGTACTAACAAATGCAATTAACTTTTCAAGTACGTATTTACATCCCTACGTTATTAGAACTAATAAACACAGATGGATAGAATTAAAATATTAAGATAACCTGCATTAAAATTGCCTAATTATTTATGTCCTTTAACATAAAAAATATAATATTATTTTAAATAAAGAAGCTAATAACTTTGCAATGACTTCAGCATCGGAGTACATACAGCGACGACTGTAGTCATCTCACGGATTTAAAAGGCTAAATGTACTTGAATGCAAGTTAGTAACCGGCGATTTAATTAAGACAAATGACCGATTGATCGGAGCGGAGAAAAATATTTACTGCGTTGTCGCGTTGCGATTAAAACTTTTCTTCGGGATGTCGCGTGGTAAATAGTTAATATTCCGCGTCGGTGGCCCGCAGAGCACGGCACCATCTGGAATTTTAATTCGTCCGTCGGCCATTTTCATCCCGGTTACGTCGCGACTTGCTCGCGGATATTAATTTCTTCGTCGTTATCCCCGCGGAACACGATCTCGTAATGTAATCAGTTCGTAACGTGTTTCTTGCCTTCCCTGGCTGCTTGCGCACCAGTCTGTCTGCCCTCGGCCACAAACCAGTTACTCAACCCCAATCTACCCGCGATGTATTAATTATGTATTAGGTCTTTCCTCGGATCGAGAAGATTATGTCCGCTGCACGTTGATTGCCACTGGAGGTCATTTGGGACCGACGATTCAAATTTCAAACAATGGGATGATGAAAATGGGAAAAAGAGGGAAATGTAATAGCGCTGCTATTAATCTCGTCGGGGCTTTTCACGTGTGTGTGTCCGCTAGTTTTCTTTTAAATTCAATAGTTAATTTTAATTTAGCGACACCTGATGAAAACAACGTTATAGGATAATGTTATAAAGTAGTAGTAACATTGATAGTTGAAACCATCAATATACAATATAATAATTAATATTATATCTAACTTGGTATAGACGTAATCTGTGTTGGATTGTTACAAAATAATTCTGCTTAACTTAAATGCAAAAAGGAATCGAGTTGAGAAACACTGAATATTCATTGCGAATAGAGTGATTAATAAAATAAAAGTTGTAACATAAATATTTATAACTAACTAGTTAGTGTTGTTCACATATCAATATGTGGACATTATCGCTGCTTTTGTATATTACTAATGTGTTTGGAATTTTTTTTATTTCATTGCTATCGGTTTAAGACAAATAAAATAAGAGAATAATACGTTCTATTCTCATTTTAATTTTATTTGACGGTCATCGTTTTTGATTCCTGGATACAGTGAGGCAGGCTCACTTCACAATCGCGTTCAAGCTAGGAAAATTTTTACAGCTTGATTAATTGCCCGAAAGTAAAAATGTTAAAAGGTGTGCTCGATCCATCAAAAGTTTCGCAGATTTTGCGCTCCCCGTGTAACGATTAAAACTCCTTTTGCAAACTTTCCTTGGCCGTTTACCGGGGCGATTCTGATCGAACCGTTGTCCAACTTCCATTCAGAACTTCGCAGGAAATCAAGTCTGGATTGAGCAGATAGCCTAAGAGTCGATAGGCATGCTTTCTATCCTATTGGAAACCCTGTCAGAAATCGTACACTCAGTCGATGTTTAATGATTATCGGACAATTTTGACATATTCGATATGGGTGACCTGTACGTTCACGTCATGCATCGCCTTTTAAAATAAGGAAAGTTAGGAACTTTTCTATTTTTCTATTTTTGCATACGCATTTTAGTTCGGTAGGTATGATTATCCAAATAATTATTTATTAGGTATTAGTTATTTAGTGTATAGACCCGGAGCTCATTACAATTTCAAATATGTTTAAAAATGTTATAATTATTCTTTTGTATACATGTAGGAAAATTGCAATTTTGTAATTCAAATTGGCAATTATGTACGAGAGGACGTTAATGAGTAGTTAAGTTCTCAACGATTAAAAATTTCAGGAAATTTCTGAATTATAAAATTCCAAATTTCTGATTTCTACATTTCCACTTTTTGAATTTGTAAATTTTTGAATTTTTGAATTACTAAGTTTTCAACTAAGAAAATTATGAAGCAATCACTTATTAAGTAATTAAGCTATGAAGTAATCGAGTTATGAAGTTATCAGGTTATCAAGTTATGAATTAATCAAGTTACGAATTAATTGAGTTATCAAGTAATGAATCTATCAAGCAATCAAAGTACCAAGTAATCAAGCTGTAAAGTTATCATGTAATCGGGGTATCAATTAATTAGGTAATCAAGTATCAGGTGATTAAGGAGCGAATTAGGTAATCGAGCTATCAGATCGTAAAGC
This sequence comes from Megachile lagopoda, assembly GCA_036983795.1. Taxonomy (NCBI): domain Eukaryota; kingdom Metazoa; phylum Arthropoda; class Insecta; order Hymenoptera; family Megachilidae; genus Megachile; species Megachile lagopoda. The sequence goes on from CM072786.1 coordinate 1,557,488, forward strand.
TATCAAATGAACAATTTATCAAGTAATCAAACTATCAAGCACCAAGCTATCAAGTAATCAAACTATTAAGCTATCAAGTAGTCAAATTCTCAAGTAATCTATTAAGTTGTCAAAAATTATCAAGTTACCAGTTTACAAACTAATTAAATTATCAAATAATTGTGTTATAAAGTAGTCAAGTAATGAAGTTATTTAATTTTGAAATCACTAACATAAATTTGTGAATTTAAAGACTTGACACTTCTATTTTGTCAAATTTTCAAATTTCCACATATTTAAATTCCTTCATCAACAAATTACCAAATCTTGTAATTTAAATCCTACAAAAATTGATATCTCGCTAAATCTTACTAAATTATCAAGTAACCAAATCACCAAAAGAATCTCCAAATTACTGGCAGCAAGTTTACAAAGTACAGCTACCTAAGCGAAAATTTTCAGGTTTACATATTCGATGCCCACATATTTGTCATTATTCAAAGGAAGCCAACGTCGCACCCGAGTGTACAGAAAAGGGTCGGCAGGAGAATTCAGACTCGCGAGCGTGCGGCGAAAAAGGAAGATGAAAAAATGCAGAGGGTAAAAAATCGCAGGGCCGAGAGGGAGAAAAACCGGCATTGGGGAAGGGAAAGTCGATAAAACGGGGAGAAGGTGAAACACGATGGAGCTGGCGGTGTTTTGACGTGTCTGTGCTAGCGCGAGATTTTATTACCGGCGGCAGTTTTAACTACGCTTATTATCCAGTATCAATGGTAATCATCTGGCGAATTCACATGCGTTCCGGTCTCGGCCAACGTGGCACACGTCACGAGATGGCAGCCGGAATGTAAAATAATGAAATGCGGAATCCAATCCCGCGATACCGTCCGCTTCTAATTAACTGCTAGTTTAAGTCGTAATTATACGCCTGCATAGAACCACTCCTCTTCGTTCTTCGCTTTTTGCTGTTCTTTTATTTCTTTCGTCCTTCTTAACACTTTCCGGCGAGGATCTTTCATTCTTCGAATATGGACGCAAACATGGGGAAGTTGTCTGAAGTAGATTTTTTAAAATACTGAATATCTTTTATGTTTGTAGAAATTTTGAGCGAAAATACGATTTGTTTAAATGATGTATTATGTGTAAGAACATGGTTTAAAATAGGAGAATGTTCCTTCAGTGAATGAATTTTTGACCTTTCGGTGCATGAATTTCTAGAACCTTTGCTGCATGAATTTTTGACCCAGAAACGGATGGTAGCGTCCTTTTCCACTACGTTACCATTTTCCCAAGGGAGTATTATGACTCTACAGCCAGCGACTAGTTTGACTTCATAAATTTCAAAATTTGGAAATTTGAAACAGTGGGAATTTGAAAATTCAGACATCTAGGAATTTGGAGACTTTGAGAATTTCAGAATGTCGAAATTAGGATATATTTATATTCACAAACATGGAAATTTCGAAATTTAGGAACGCACATATTTGGCAAGTTACAGATTCAGAAATTTTGATAATTTAAGAACATAGGGTTTTGGCAATGTAGGACTTTTAATTTTGGAAATTTAGTAAATTTAAGAATGTCGAGTTATATAAAATTTTAGTTTAGAAATCATTTGAAAATAAATTTCAAGTTTAGAAGTTTGAAAATTTGAAGAATTTAGGAATGTAAGGTTACATGAAGATAAGGAACTTAAAAATGTGAAAATTAAGAAATTTGACAATTTAGAAAATTTAAAAATTGAGAAATTTATGAATTTAGTTATTTGACAATTTTAGAAAGGTGGATTATACAAAATTTAAGAACCTTGAAAATTTGAGGATTTAAGAATTTAGGAAGTTCTACTCTCCAAATTCCAATAACTCCAAACTAATCCATAAGAATTCCTTTCCTTTGTTAAATAAACAAGTGACATGATAAAATGTGAACAAGAGTTAGAATAAAAAATGTACAATCGTAGATCAAAAATGAACAAATGTCCATTTATTGTCTTTTTTTATATTTTTCTCTAAGGAAAAGCAGATCTGCTCTTGATTGTACGCGTGTGTGCACGTAGCATGTATCACGTACGAAGCTCGTTTCGTACGTACGCGAAATTAACCAGTCACATTTTCGAGGGTCGTTATCGGAACGCTCGGTTGCTACTTTTCGTTGATTTTTCGCTTCGCACCCGGTCCCCGATGTAATCTCGTTTCGTGTCACGCTTTTGATACGACTTTATACGTCACGGCAGCTCTCTCTAGCCGGTCGGAGCAGCAATCCTATTACGCCGTCAGAACAGACCGACAAATAATCGTACGTTCTCTGCGGGCCGTGTGCTGTGCTCCTTTTAATTTCGACGATTAGATCCAGAGCTATTTTTTAGCTTGATTCATACGCGACGAATGGTTATGCGATGTAACGCATTCCGACCGTGATTTTTCTTCCCGCTTCTCGCTCGCTCGTTCTGCACCGTCTCCGTCAGGGTATATCGTCGCGCGTCACGACGACGTAATTGCTGTTTACATCGGCGAGCTATCCACGCTCTATTCGTAATACCGTCGCTATTGTTCTGGCCAATTCAAACATTAGATTTTTTCGTTGATGATATCGTGAATTAGTATTTTAAATTAATGCACGGTGCAGAGCAAATTTTCCTTCGTCGAGGAAAATGTGGCAACAAAAGCGAAAGGAGGTCTCCCGTTCGTTAGATTTTAGGGAATTTTGGGGATTTGAGGGCTTGGGATGAGATATGAATTCAGGGACATAAACTTTGAGGATTTTGTAATATTGGAATTTCAAGATTTTAAGATTTGGAGGTTTGACAAGTTTAAGCTTTTGGGATTTAGAGATATGGAAATTTGAGGATTTGGCGATTTAGGGATTTGGAGATTTAAGTATTTGGTAATATGGGTACCTGCGGATCTAACGATTTCCCAGCAATTTAGGGACATAGATATTTGGGCACCTAAAGGTTTGGGAATGTAGGGATTTACGTATGTAGAAAATTGGAAATATAGGGATTCAGAGATATAGGGAATATAAGGAATTTACGGACATAAAAATGCAGGTATATGAGGATTTAGGGACATAAGGATTCTAGAATATAGGTATTCGAGGATATTCTGAAATTTAGAGGTGTAGAAATTTGAAAATATAGGAATCTGAGGGTATACGAATTTGTAGATGTAAGAACTTGAAGGTCTAAGAACCAACTGATCTAGAAATTTAGAGGTCTAACAATTTGGTGACATAAAAAGAATAGATCTAAGAACATATAGATCTAGAAATTTCGAGACGTATGAATTTGTGGATATAGAGATTTCAAGGTTATGTGTGTTTAGGCATCTAATCAAATGGTTATCTAATAATTAACAGTTTTTTACTAAGGATATTAAGAATGGATTTATTCATTCACTTTTAGCAGATACTGAACTTCAAATTAATGTAACACTAGTGTTATGTTATCATCGTTTTCAAATTCAATAATCATCAAATGATATCAGACCTTCAATGTTTCAAAACTGATCATTATTTGTTATAATTGATAACCAACAATTTTATATCAAGGATATTAATAAATACCGTATTTCCTATCAAATTTCAGTCTTTAAATTGATAACCACAAATACTTTTCAACGTTTCTTTTATGTTTTTCTACATTCAATACGTTACAATAACCTATCCCTAAGTTAAGTCCTACCTTATTCCTTTTCTTGCTTTCAAGAAAGAAGTAAAGAAATTCTACATTCGATACGTTACAATAACTTATCCCTAAATTACGTCCTACCTTATTCCTTTTCTTGCTTTCAAGAAAGAAGTCAAGAAATTCTACATTCGATACGTTACAATAACTTATCCCTAAGTTACGTCCTACCTTATTCCTTTTCTTGCTTTCAAGAAAGAAGTCAAGGAATTCTACATTCGATACATTACAATAACTTATCCCTAAGTTAAGTCCTACCTTATTCCCAACGTTTCAATACTTTCCTTCCCTACAATTCCAAAAAAGATTCAGATCTAAATACTCAGAATGTTAAATCCCCATCCTAAGACGTTACTTACTTGCCAGGAAAAAGTGGCAAGAAGGTAAAAGTAGCAAGGGTTGAATAGAGTTAGAGCCAGGTGGATTTATGTATATAGAGTGTGGCGCGGTCACCTCGAGAACACGAATTCAGTAAATAAACGTCGTGGATAAGGGGGGGATGATACCTATCCCGGTGGGTGTGAAGGCAGAAACGAAAGAGAAAGAAAGATGGAGAGTTCCAGCAGTTCTCCAGGAAAGACTTGTCCGGCCCATAATCGACCGGAAGAGAGGCCGGCTCTCCGGTGGTTTTAAATTAAGCCACGGTACGTTCGTTAGCCGGCTTGACACCATTGTCGCCCGCCACCGTACGAAACTATAAATTCGTTCGGAAACAAATGGCCGGAGGGCCACCGCGATCGTGCGCGGCTGCGGTTGTTTCCACGGCTGTTTTTCGCGCCCCTTTCGCCTTGCGAAATTAATCGAGCCCCTGGCTACCGCGAAAATATTCCGGACGACGTTACTCGGAAAAAGAATAACCCGTGAAACGACACAGAACGTTGAACATGCACGTTTCTCGTGTAATTTGATGGACGATTTCGATGGAGGATATACTGCAACTTTTGTGGTACAGTTGCAGGATGTGCGTTTGTGAGATATGTGTCGGAAAAATATCGGAACTTTTTCGAGATGAAATTATTTCTCTTTGTTCAAAATACATCCTTTCAAATATTTTCAAATCCTTAAATTTTGAAGTAAGCAAGTTCTAACATCTTCAAATTCCTAAATTTTCAAGTTTTTTAGTTTACAGGTCTCCAAGTTCAAGAACTTTTCAAGTTTTAAAATCATCAATTTCTAAATTCCAAAATTCCTATATTTCCAAATTCTCAAATTTCTATATTTATTAATTTTCAAATCTTCAAATCTTCAAATCTTCAAATCTTCAAATCTTCGAATCTTCGAATCTTCGAATCTTCAAATCTTCAAATCTTCAAATCTTCAAATCTTCAAATCTTCATATCTCTTCATTTCTTTAAATTTCTAAATCACCAAATCTCCATTTCTCTAAATTTCCAAATCTCCAAATCTCCAAATCCTCCAATCCCCAAATCTCAAAATTCCTCAATTTTTTACAAATCTCCAAATCGCTAAATTTCCACAAACCTCTAAATCTCTATTTCTCTAAGTTTCCAAATCACCAAATCACCAAATCTCCAAATCTCCAAATCCTGCAATGCTCAAATCTCAAAATTCGTAAATTTTCACAAATCTTCAAATCTCCAATTTACTAAATTTCCATAAATCTCCAGCGTCATAAATTCCCAAACTTCTAAATCCCGAAATTATAAAACCTTTCAATTAAAAATGACTAAATAATAGTTTTTTTTCCTCTGTCGCATTGGCTTATGTACACCCAACTTGCTCCATTCCACACATCATGAACATCCCTTACTTGATTGATTTATTACTATAACCGATTTGTAGAGTCGTATAGTGTACTATTATAATTAACAACTCAATTTCCAGGAACAAAAGGTGTTAAAGTCTACAGCACCTTTCTTCCCGCCCTACAGATTAATCTAAGCGAATTTTGAATACTATTCACGCGAAAGAAAGATCGGTCTATGAAGTTGAGATTGATGCGTTTCGTGACTGTTCCGGTATATTGAAAGTGGGTAGAAGAGTAGTGGGTTGAGCCTGTAGGAAATCGATCGGGGGATTACGTGCACACGGGGAAACGTATGGGTCTTGAAACTTTAAGCAACTCTGTTGAAAACGTGTCTGTAGTGTGACTTTTAGCTTCCTTTTCTGGTCTCCGTTCGTTTCGCGATTACTCTTCGCGTCGACGCGCAAATCGTTCGAGAACACAAGTACAAGCGGCTTCGATTGACGGTTGTAAACGAGCAACGACCACGAAGCTGTCTTCTTTCGCATTAATTATCCTTTAAGAGCGACCTGCTGGCCGTCATCCTCAAACTTTGCGACGATCTTGCAGCGGTTGCAATTAATGTCACTGGTATGTCAACTTCGTTGAAGGCTCGCGGCTAAAACACGAGAAAAATTTAGTTACTGTTTACCTGTTGGCGTTCGTGTCCTATTTAATTAGAACAGCGAAGACTCGAAAGAATCTTTTTTATCGGCCATTAAAAGGACGAAAGGATTCGCTATTATTCTCATCTTAATCCTGTGGAATACTTATTCGAGCTCTCGCTTTTTCTTGCTCTCTCGTTGCTCGGTCAAACGAAATTCTTTCGGCGAATAATCGTTTTCCCTTCGTATTATTTCGGATAACGTTAAATTAAGCTGGACGCTCTATTAACATGTTAATTACTCGATTAGCGTATATAGGGCGAGTTAATGAAAAACATTACAGACTGTTCACACCTGTTAACGCGTTAACTACAACGGCGAAAATGAGCAGCTGTAATGGGCCACGGTATAACAGCGAGTATCGAGGACATGGTCGGCTAATTTTCAAATTTAACTTTTATAGTTTGTTACTTTCATGGTCCCATAATATTCATGGTTATTGGTACAACGTTAGTTTCGCTCGGTGCTTGCTTTCTGGTCCATTTTGTTTATTATCCAGTTGTACAGGAATTAAACGCAGTGATCCACGTAACAGGCAACGTACCGATAACAAAAGAAGATTGACGCGAACAATTTTCATCAATTGTTTTTTGCACTAAATATTCGGCAATTTGTTATACTGGCATGGTGATGGGCAGATCAGGGACTCGTTAATTTTCAGCAGTGGTTACGTAAAATGTGGGTTACAAAATCCGTACGGTATAATTTTGTAATTTTACGATATAATTTTATAATTTTTTTTACAATAGAAAATAATAAAAATTATTTATAATAATTTTGTATAATAATAATTTATAATAATTTATAGTAATTTGCATTATTTTATCTTGCAACTAAAATCTGGACCTTCACTCTACAAAATATATGCACACATAGACTATACTGTTTCAACGCACAAGAACTATATTGTATTAACACACAAAAAATGTTCATTAATTGTACGTATTCAAACTCACTATATACGCACAAGAAATAATTAAAATAGAAGCAGCCAGTTATATAAATATTACGTAAAGTAAAAAATCGAATATTAGTAGGATTAATGTTAAGTTAAGTATAGTAGAATGATAATAACATAGGCTGGAGCAAACAAACACAATTGCATAAAACTAGCTTAAAGGATAAAGTTAAACATAGACTGAAATGAGGTTATAAGAATTTCTAATTTAAATGTTATACAAGCAGCTAAATAACGTCACAATAAATTTTTAATCCTAGTAATAAATTCAATTTTTGTATTTCAGAAATTCCAATTTCTATATTTCTCCAATTACAAATTTTGTACTTTTGCAATTACAGTTTTTGCATTTCTGCAGTTACAATTTTTGTATTTTTATAGTTTTGCGATTGCAATTTTTGTACATTTGCAAGTGCAATTTTTGCATCTCTACAATTACAATCATTGCATTTTTGCAGTTGCAATGTATGCATTCCTTCAATTGTAATTTATATATTCCTGCTATTACAGACTTTGCAATTCAGTAATTGCAAGTTTTGCAGTTCTGCCGTTTCAATTTTGATACTCCTTTAATTGCAGTTTTTGCACTCTCTACAATTGCGATATTTGTGTTAGATTTATTTAACAGAAACGAAGTGTTTCCTTCTTCAAAAATTATCGGGTCATAAACTTTCTCTAACGTTGAAGGTTCGAGTCAAGAGGATGCAGCTGTGATCCTTTGCTGTTTATTTTAACTATAGGACCCATAGAGTCTATAGAGTCCTAACGAATTTTTCTTCAACGACTTTCCTTATTCTTAAGGTTCTCCTTGAACAGTAAAGACGTGCCTTTCTGTGTTTCAAATTTTAATTAAAGTTTCTATTTCTGGACTATATTCTGCATATTATTTTATTTCACCGCCTATTTCCTATAATTTGTGTTTTTAAAATTGCAATATTTGCGATTTTCCAGTTGTAATTTTTGCAATTCTGCAATTAAAAATTACTGTTTTTGATGTTCTCCAATTGCAACATTCGCATTTCACAATTGCAATTTTTGCGTTACCTCACTTGAAATTTTTATAGTTCTGAAATTGCAATTTTTGCATTTCTGCAATTACAATTTTTGCCTTTCTATGATAACAATTTTTGATCTTCTGCAATAACAACTTATACATTCCAACAATACAATTTTCGCACTTCTGCAGTATCAATTTGTGCAACTTCAATTTCATCACAAAATGTAAATTTAGAACCCAGTACATAATTCAGTCTTTCTACCCGCAGCACACAAATTAACAAAGACAACCCCGAAGAATATGGAGGCATATAAAATAGCGGGAAAGCAAGGCAAATTGAAACAAGATAAATAGCAAAAGAATACGACAGAAGGGTCACAAAAGAATGGGTTAGAGGGAGGAAACGGTTGCGAATAAAATACGAAGAGGGAAAATGGAGCAAGAGGAACGTCCTAGTTGTAACTAGCTGTAAAGTGAGCGGTGGCTCGGCACAGGGACAATAGCCTCGTCGAGCACACGAATATTACGCGCGGAACATGTGCGCGGCATACTCGCGAGGTTTATTTGCGTTATATCTGCAAATACGTGCGGCAATGCGTGTCCGTCGAATGCTAATGCGCTAAGAGAGAGGGAAACTGCGCTGACGTCCACTCGACTATAATACTCGGCCACGTACAGTCAACACCAAATTTGGCTTTTCTAGGGAAAATGTGACAACCAAAGCTGAAGAGTGCGATTCCTTCGGAGATCTTTAGAGACTTGAGAATATCAACAGTTGGATACAGGATAAGATTTTGGAACCTTGAGAATTGGGGAGCTTAGAATTTGATTGATCTATAAATATAGAAATATGGGGATTTTGTGGACTGAGAGTTTGTGGATAATAGGTATTTGAGAACTTTAGAATTTGGCTGTCTACGGATTTTAGGACCCAGGAATGTGGGCCTTAGAGATCTTTGGAATTTAGAGATATGGAAATTTAGAGATTTGACGATCTAGTAATTTTTTGAGATATTTGATATTTGAGGATATTAAGATTTGAGAACATAAGACTGTGTGAATCTAGGAATTTTGGGATCTAGGAACTAGGTGACCTTGGAATTCAAAGAATATGTATTTAACGATCTAGGGATTTGGAGGTTTTGGGATGTTAGCACTTTTGAGGTAGGGAACTTTAGGATTTGGGTATCTAGGTATATGGAAATCCAGGAATTTGAGAATCTAAAAATTTGCTTAAATAGGAATTTACTAATTTAAGACTTTAGAAGTCGAAAATTTGAGAAGATATGTATTTGAGGATCTTGGGATTTTGGAATTTGTGATTTGATGATCTAGGGATATTGAGATTTAGGTATTTGGAAACCTAAAAATTTGACAACATGGGAATTTACTAATTTAGGAACCTGGGGGTCTAGAAAGGGGACGTATGAATTTGTATACCCAGGAATTTGGGGGCTCAGAAATTTGGTGACATACACGGTCTGTCCGGAAAGTAATGCAATTTGTTCATTTCCGCCATTTTTCCTGGTCCGAACATGTTTGAACTTGTTGGAATATGTGGAGGGGACTCTTATCTTCATATCTTTGCAACCTCAACCTGATCCGCGCTCCGAAATCGTCAGAATCGTAGTAAACGTAAACCTATTATTTGTGCCCGTGTCACGACGCGTAATGGAGAAAAATATCGAACAAGGTTATGCGATTAAATTCTGCGCTAAGGTGAATAAAAGCCCCGCCGAAACCAACCAAATGATTAAGGCGGCATACGGGGACTCTGCTCTTTCCTATTCTCAAGTTTCCAGATGGTTAAATTTGTTCAAAAACGGTCGGGAGAACGTGGAGGATGACTTCTGCTCTGGACGGCCGACAAGCACCACTATTGACGAAAATGTTTCCCGTGTCCATGAACTTCTTAAGAGTGATAGACGACTGAGTGTTCGAATGATCGCAGAGATTCTCAACATATCGAAAACAACTGTGCACAACATTGTACTCGAAAAGAGATCGCCACTACGTGGCAGCTGCTCCACGACAACGCTCCCAGCAATACCGCTCTGCGCGTTCAAGAATTTCTAGCCAAGCACAGCTTGGTAACGTTATCACAGCCCCCTTACAGTCCTGACATGGCTCCAGCAGATTTTTTCCTGTTCCCGAAGATCAAGTCTGTCCTCAAAGGATTCCATTTTGGAACCATAGAAGCGATTCAAACCGCCGTGACGAAGGCATTAAACGAGGTCTCCATTAACGCCTTCCAGGATGCGTACCGTGCATGGAAAAGTCTCTGGCAAAAGTGTGTTGAAGCCCAAGGGAAGTAGTTTGAAGAATTTTAAAGATTTATATCAATAACATAAATACATTTTTTTTTACGTACCTAATTGCATTACTTTCCGGACAGACCATGTGTGTATATAATAACCTTGCGGTCTATGAACTTAGGGATATGGAAATCTAGGAATTTAATGGACTATGAATTTGGGAAGTTAAATATTTGAGACGTTGGATATTTAGAAATCTAGAGATTTGAGAATTTTGAAAAATTTGACACATTGAAAATTTATATATTTTTAAACCGAATAATTTAAAATTCCCAAATTAGATAATAAATTTGCAATTTTTAAGTTGAAGAATTAAAAAATTTAGGAACTTGTAAAATTGAATTTCCTATATTTCTAAATTTCGTAATTTTCTAAATAATTTCATAAAAATTGCAAGAATTGGTAAGTTTGAAAGTATAATCCGTAAATTTCCAAATTTTTTAGTTACTGAGTGTCCGAATGCCTACAGTTTTAATTTTCTACATTTTTATTCGGCAATTTGAAAATTTCTAAATTTAAAATTTCCAAACATCTACATACCTGAATATCAAAATTACTAAATCCGGTTTTTCATTTTGTTATAATCCGTCCATCATCAATTTGCAAAATGAATACAAAAAAGTCTAAATTTAATCAAACTTCAAATCTTACTGCATTACTAAACGAACATAAAAAAATCGAAAATTTTCAAAATGCTACCAGAATTGATGAAACTGATCTCGTTTCTCATTCAATATTTTCACCCTTCGTATCTTCTCTCCCCTTGCCTACCATTCTTCTTGTATCATTTACAACGCTGCATCCCCTTGTTCTCTTTTGTTTCGTGCTGTTCCGTTCTCTTCGCGCTGTTCTTCGTCACCGCTGTTCCGGCGTTCCTCTTTTACCTCGGCTGGTAAATCGTGCACACATGTATATGCACTCTGTTGCCTCTTTTTTCGCCCTTACCATTGCTCGAAGCACCGTTGCTAATTGCGAATATGCCCATTACCGTTATTTACAAACACCAACACATTCGCCACGGCTTGTCGTTCCAGATTTCCGCGGATTCGAGGAATCGTTTGATTCTGCTTTCCTCGTTTTCTCCTCTTCACCCAATAGTTGCTGCTTTTACCGTCCATGCTATATTACACAAGATACCTCGAAACATTTACTGTAAAAAGTGAGGAAACTTCTTTAAGTCTTTTTTATACATGCATGCAAAGTTATAATTAATACCGACCTATATTTTTATGCAAAAAATACAAAAGTATTTCTTTATATTTCTTCATAGAAACAAAGTATGAGCAAATGCTTAGAGAAAATATTTCAAAATTAATGACGAAACTTACTATTCAAAAATTAATTATAAGAAAAATTGTGTACTTCAAAATATCTTATCAACGTATTTGCTTCTGCATGAGGCACTGAAATTCACGATTGATCCCTCACTCTACTAACTCCTTAAATATTCATCTGTTTAAGAACCGTTACAATTTCTGCATAAGTCGGCTTATTAAAATCTTATTACAAGCAAAATTATAGACATTTTATTCAATTAGGTCTTAAACGTGATGTATCACTACCGCAATTACCCAGTCCCTCTAAAATAAAAATGCTGTAGAGTACCGTACATACAAATGGTTTGCAATAATAAAAATTTTTGTGGTTGTAAAATAGTGTCCTATTTCGTACATTTCCGGTGTCAATATCAAAAACGGTCCAGTTCTGCCATGGTCTAAAAAATTAAGCTGTCGGTTCGTCTCATTTGCCGGCGTCTCACAATCGGCGACAGCCGTTAAGAGCGTGGCGATGGAAAGAAGCGGAAAAATCGCGGTTGAATCGACTGGCGAATACAGGAGCCGGAAGTTCTTCGCAATCCCGAGCGCATTGTAGCAGATATAGAAGCGGAGTGGATCGTTTGTAAGAATTCTCGCGGGAAAAGGGGCCACCGCGGCCACGGGGTACGGGGGTGAGTTGGGGCTGGAGGCGCGAAAGAATTTTAATGCCACGTTTCTTCCGTTATGAAAATTCTGGCAGGTGGGAAAAAATGCGCTCGTTAAATCGCCCCTTTGTGTCTTTGGAATCTTTCCCGTACGACGAACGCGTCCTTTTCTCCGCGGTGGCTTCCAAGATAAGGAGACAGTTTCACGAAATTGCGGTTAGCGATGATTCTTAAAATTTCAGACAAAAGCAGCTCGTTCGTCATCCCTGTTTACCGTCATCAGATTAGACGGCTCGTCTGTGCTTTGCGAAATACCACGGCTTAAATAGCGCACAGTAATTAAATTTAAAATTAACCCTTTTCACTCAAAAGGTGACTCACCATTAAGGGGATATTCTAGTCGAAATCTTTGAAACAAATTTATTTTCTGATTTTGCATTTTCTGGAAATAAATATTTGTACACGTAAAACTGTATAATGTTTTTTTTATATGAGAAACTTCAATAGCGTGTTTCTCGATACAACATTTTATTACATGGCTGATGTGATATTTTAAACTCTAAACGACCGATGGACTTTTTGTCAAACACCTTCAGTGCATATCCCGTTATCATCTGAACTAGAATTATAAAAAAGGAGGAATTTTTACTATTTATTTCACCTTACTAAACATGGAAGAATATCAATCGAATCTATATCCAAAATTCAAATTGCCGTCATTTTGTACAAATTTCACAGTTTTCCTTTCATTCTAGTTCACATCATAATTGCAATCATACTAATCAAAAATAATTTTGATTTTATCATTTTAGATAAATAAAATGATTGATAATATAGATTATACAGATTTATTAAGATAAATAGAATAGTAAGATACTTCTTTAAAAGGCACCTTGTTCAATAACACATTATTCAGTTAGTTTTTATTATTTAGGCTCGAAAAAAATTATGATCACTCCTGAACCTTAAATAAATGTGTGCAAAATGTCAATATTAAGAAACTTACATTTTTTTGTAAATAAATTCCTAAAAATACCAAGAAAAGATTATAGATTAAAATACTCCCTTAATACAAGTTTGAAATAAGTATTTTTTAAGCGAATCTATAGTGTTATACGTATGATGTATAAACACTGAGAAACGAATAATGGTGACAGTTAATAATAGAGAAAGTAATTTCAAAAGAATTTAGAAAATTTTAAAATAGTCATCCGCCAGAAGCAGAAATTTCTCCGAATGCAAAATGTTAAATGAAATTCTTTTTCTTTTTTAAGGTCATATAACTTTGAGGTTATGTCAGGGCAAATGTAAAAGAAATAAATTGAATATTTTGTAATATTGCGTTTGCTATGTTGCCACTAGAAATTGATAGAACTACGTTTTACAGTTTTGAACAATTTAAGAAGAGATTTTTAGGTGCAGTTTAGAATAAATGTTTAATACAATTAATGTATATATTAATGTTTTATAATTTATTTGTTTATTTTTGTACTTTCTATTTCAAACTTACATAGTACGCCAGTAGATTAATAGAAAAAATTAAAATGTTAAATATATTTTACATTTAGCAATTCTTAATTGAGCAGATCAAATCAAATACAAGTAAAATTATGCTGAAAATTTAATCATGGTAACAATAAAGGTCATGTTCGTAACATTTAAACTGCAGTATGCGTCACAAGTGTAACAAAATATAAGAAAAGGGGTTAATTAGAAACTGCAGTAATTTATACGGTAATAAATACGCGGTACTGAATGGAATTGAACAATTTATTAACGTAGACCGTACACGAGTTTCGGTTTGTTCATTGATCGGTGAATAAAAATGAGTCGATTTGGTGGCAAGACATCGTGCTGGATAAACGTTTGCGGAGAAAGATTTCCGCGATTAAACGACGTGATTAAAGTTGTCCTGGAAAATGGGAACTACACGCGAGATTTAAGGAACAAGGTAATCGGTTACGTGAGGACTGTCTGATCGGGGAACGGAAATTTGATAACGAAATTGTGTTCTCTTTTTGATAATAAATCGTGGATTTAAAATTGCCTTTATTCTTCATTGCACGAATCTCACAAATTAAAATGCAATTTTGATTAATTCTTACGTAGTACGACATAATGTTCCGTACGATTAATATCTACCTCTGTCGTTACATTGTAAGGGTCTTTTATCTACGCATAAAATTATACTAACAGTTATGCCTTGATTCATTGGCGTAACTATGAATCTTATGTGGGGACTTTTAGTTATAGTCTCAAGTTTCACTGAAAGTAGTAATAGTTCATATGAAGTTTGGGAATTTGAAAATTGAAGAATTTAAAAATCTCAGAATTTCAGTATTTCAGCATTTGGAAGTTTAAATATTCGGAAATCGAGAATGTTGGTATTGAAGATTTGGAAATTTGAAAATTTGATAACTAGACATCTAGAAATTCTAAAATTCAAAACTTTAGAAATTTGGAAGTTCAGAATTTTTTTAAATAGAAGGTTCAAGAAGTTGAAAATTTCCAAAGTTTAATATTTGGGATCTTAATGATTTGAGGATCTGGAAAATTTTTAATTTGGGTGTTTGGACGTTTGAAAAGTTGGAAATGTAAGAATTTTAAAAGTCGGAGAACTTTAGGATATAAAAATTATTGTATATTAAAGTTTAGACGTTTGAAAATTTGTAGTTTTACAATTAAATTAATATATCTACAAATTTAAATATTTGGAAAATGGAACTTTAGAAATATTGCAATTTGTGTCTTGCAGATTAGAAAATTTACAGATTTGAAAATCTATAAATGTGATACATTGAATATGAAAATTTGCAAACTGAGGAACGTATAAATTTGAAGATTTGCAACTTTGAATACTTCATATAATATAATCTATATCATTTACATAATGTAATTTACTCAATATTCTAAAAGTGGATTGTAAATATGCAAATTTAAAGTAAAAAAGAAATTTATATGATGTGAAACCTAATCCAAAATTGATAAGAAGCTGATTGTAACCTCCACCTAGTTACGCCAATGTGAGCATTTCGTTTTTCTTAGAATTACCCCACAGAAAAGTGGCGTCTTTCTTTTGATCGATAAAGGGTAAAGTAACCTGCCCAGTCTTCCATCCACGCAAGTCCTTTTTGATTAAGGTAGGCTATCGGCAAGATCGGTAAGGTAACCGATATTAAAAAGGTCGCATCGATTGAAAGAGACCCCAACGAATCGACCATCCCATTTTAAGTGTCTTTCGATGCCTGAGACGGCCTTCAATGAAATATTAAAGTGTTTTATGAAACCGCCGTATTACCGTGAACTCTTAATATAAATCATTTCTCCTTTGACTTTACAATTCTTGCGACTAGTACATCTTTGTTCATAAATCATCAGACATTTACCAGTTTCTATTTTATACTCAAATTAACATTTACACAATATTAAACCGAACGATTTAATAATTTTTTACAATTATTTTCGTGAATATTTTTCTGAAAGTGTAATTTTTAATTGGTAAATTATATCACAAATTGTACATACGAAGTTTTAAACTGTAAATGTACATCTACAGATAGATATCATTCGCAATAATAGAATATTATAATTTTGTATATATGAAGTTTAAACTGTTTCATGAATAGTAGGGGTCATTCTTAATAATAATATAATTTTGTACGTACGAAGTTTTCATAAATTTATTTCATAAATGTACATTTATGTGTGATTCGCAATAGAATATTATAGTTTTACAATTTTTGTAGTTTCAAATATGGTATTTTGCAAATCGACCTCTAGCACTATGTCGGCGAGACATACTCGCGACACACTTACAGTTTAAATATATTAAGCCTTTCTTTTTTTAGTGCAGTTAAATATTTGATTTAAGTCTAATTGTAATCTGCACAGTTAAGAATCGCTAAATGCAAAAGAATCATGACATTTAACTTTCTTCAGTCGTCTTAACATTGCAACAGTGAATATTCGTTACATCTAACGCATCTACCGTATAAAGCACAAGAGGTAGTATTAGAACGTTTCTCAGAACTTTATTGAACTCTAAATTTTGGCGTATAAAGTGCCAGTGGATTCATAGAGATATCTGTAATATTATTTAAATTATAATTTTTCGCAAAAAAGAAATTGGTCTAAAAGTTATAACACAAGTTCAATTAATACCAAAAGTCAGAGAATCGATTTTTGATTCATAGCACAAATCCCAGTAGCCTGTGAAGTTTATAAAAATTTCAATATCTGTAAATACCATTCACGTCTGCATATTTACATTTACAGGAACCATCTCCGTATGTTTACATCTATAAATCTCATCTACCTCTGTATATTTACATCTATAAATATGATCGTCTGTACATTTACACTTGTAAATATGATCTACGTCTGTATATTTACATCCACAAAAATGTTTAACCTGAAAGAATCGTAAGATGTCCAATTACTTATTGAACGGTAGTGTCATAAGTCGAGTTTTGTGATAAAAAGCGAAGAATATTCACCATAGAAATAATATTTACCCAGTACAATTTCATCTGACAAACAACTCGCTGGACCGAATTTCAGAATGATTTTCCTCGTTTTTTAAAAACACATGCTTCGCATTCAGATCCCGGCTACGTGCCTCCACTCTTTCGCTGGTCGAGCTATGTGTTCTTATTTTTTTTTATTTTTGCCAGCCATCTCCACGACTGCCGACGTGGCCATTTATACCGAGGCAAGCAGACAGCGAGGCGGTGAGGCGGAATAAATCGCGGCTCCTTTACAAGTGCTGCCAACAGAATAGAAACATCGCCTTCGCCTATCAATTATTTGCCGTGCAATTTACGAGGGCCAGCGGCGAACGTCAGAACGTGAGGCTGGAAGGGCAAGGGAGGGGCAGCTCCGGGCAGAGATGGGGAATGCAAGACCTACGGGTCACCGATTTCGTTGAAACTTTGTACACTTATAGATCTCGTCCTCCTGTTTACGAATGCACATTGGCTGGCCAAATTATTTTACTTAAACAAAAATTTCGAATTTTGCAACTTTAACTAGAGAAATAGATCAGATATTTTTATTGTAATGTTATAATATATTATTTCCACGGTATATTACTTTACAATGTATTTCGCAATACATATTTTACAATACATTATTTTTACAGTACAATATATTTTATGCTTTACAATATAATATATCGTATATTTTGTTACAATGTACCATTTCTTAACAGTGGTACATGTAATTTCATATTTTATTACATTAACCGATGGAATAGAACAGATATTTTTATTGTGACGTTTTTCAGCGTCTGATGAATTCCTCACAGTTAATTTAATGTCACCTACAAATATAAAGATATTTTCATCTTTTGTGTATGCTTACATCAGAAAGAAGAAAATTCGTTAAATATTAGACTGTACATTTTTTCTTTGTATGGTGTTTTATAAAACAATCTGCAAGTTGCATCCTCGATTCGTCGGGGCAAGTATTACAGTAATACGTCGTTTGATGTCTTTCGCCAAGAGTTTTTCGTTGAGTGCAAACGTTGCACTTCTTTCTAACTTCCGTTAGAATAACATGTACTTTCCATTCGATCGAATTTCATCGAAACTGGAGGTCACAGTAAAAGCTCCATCGCGTCTGGCGAAAATCTCTCAATCGGTTAACCAAAGTTTTTACATACTATTAAAAACAAACTTTTACAAAAGCTTCGAAAGTAATATTTCTATTACCACGACTGTCAAGTTCGGATTAACGTCGAAGGAGTTCGATTCGATCACGGACTAATACGAGATATGAAATGGTGCTTCTTAATCACATCTCGAATTGCCGCATTGGACCAAGTGGTGACTGAGAGTCACTTCTCAAGTGTAACGGATTAAGATATTATGTATTAAAGTTAATTAAATTATGTCACTTTCATATTAAATCATAAAACATTAGTCTGTGACATGATGTAGCTTATGTATAGAATTACCAGTCAATAATGTGTCAATATTTTCCCTAACATTTTGTAGCGTCGATCCCGCAACGCGACGACCTCGTACACGCTGCAAATACACTCCCCACCACGTCTAGAGAGATGGCATCTTTACTATAACCTCTTGCAACTTCCTGTCTGACTGTTCACCCACGCGACCCTTGCTAACTCACCCCCTCGAAAGCTGCAACCCCAGCTTCTTGCTCCATTCGACGTGCACAGTCCAAATATTTCCATCCCCATATTTTAAAGATGAGCGTGCCGATTTATGGCTCGGCTTGTGCTGCTGCTTCCGCCTTCTAGCGACTCTTTGGGATACAAATTGTTCTGTTTTTCGACGGGCCATGTCGCGAGGGTAACGTCTCCGTTGGCTGTTTCACCGAGGGGTGAGTTCTAACGAAGAAAATCGAGCAGCATTAAGTCATTCCTCCGCTTTGTTCGCTGATCACGAACCGAGATTTATTTGCCATCGTTGAGCAGCTACCGAAGTTTCTTTGGCACCCGCAATTGCTGTGTCGGGATAGCAAGCTTGCGAAGCAGGTGTATTTGTCGGGCATGAACCTCCATCTTGAATTGAATTATTCTTTTGTGTCTCCTTTCTGTGAGTTTGCGCATGAAAATTTTTATCAGCGGTTTTTGGGAAGATATAGAATGCAGAATATTATAAGGAGTACATTACTAAAGTGAGACATATTGATAGGATTTGCGAATCTGAAAATCAGAAGATTTAGGCATTAGATTTAAGGATTTAAAGATTTAGAAATTTGCGAAATGAAGATTTAGAAGTTTAGTAATTACAAAGTTATAAAGAGTTTTTAAAACAAAGTAACACCGAACTTCACGCGTGTTGTTTTTTTCAGCTGACCCTGGTCTTATCTCACCTAGGGATAAACGATGTGTAAACTAAAATAGTATAATCTCCCTAATTATTTTAAGTAATCCTAAGATCGTTCCACGATTATTTTGAAATAACTATCACGGTCGTGGTAGTTTATTTGTTTGTAATCACGAAATGCGATTTAGCGAGGGGCCTCTCGCTCGGCGGATAAACGCGCAACGCAATATGTCGCCGTTTTCAGCCAGCCTGTAGCCGGCGGCGGCCCTCGGTGAAATTCGTTAATCGCACGGTTAAATTTCCACCGTGGCTCGGCCGGTTTTGACGCGATAACGCGTTAATTATCGCTCGGTAATATTTCGCCGCTGCGTCGGCCCGTATTAATTTCAAAAAGGGCCGCTCCGTGAAAAGCGCCATTCAGCCTAATTACGGGCTGCGGGAGACAATACGCGTCGTTCTTTTCCTCTCGCCACCTCCACCCTATCATTCTGTCCTTTTCGCTTTTTTTTTCCATCCCTCTTCTCGCTCGTTTCATCGCCGTCTCTTTCTTCTTTCACCCGTCAACTCGCTCTTCGGGGTCTCGTTTCTCGCCGAGAAAAGGGGGACGCCGGCTGGAAGTTTCATTTTTTGCCTGGCCCCCATCCTTTGCATATTTTTCACGATCGTGAAAAAACAACAGCCTTTACAGAAGGGGATGTTTTTTTTGGTACACGACTGCTCTTTAGGATCGAAAGTTGTGGTATCTTAATTCGACGCTTAGCGTCATCGATTAAATCTCGTTTAAGACCTTTCATTACGGCGCAAGACGAGGTACAGTGCGTTGCATAAATGCACCGCCCCTCATACTTTTAATGATTCGAGTTTTTAGTAGGAAATTATGGTCAGTATTTCTTAAATACTAATTCGTAGTACATAGCTTATTTATCTGATTCATTAAATTATGTAATTCGAGATAGTATACCTTGTTTTGTACCATGGTTTTCAGAAATAGGTTAGGTTCTTGACTTCTATTTTGTTTAGCTTTCTGTATCCATGATTCAAGTGATAATTTAAAATATCATATCAAATAACGTCGACTTCTTTCGCAATTGTACGTAATCTGCAATTATAATATGGATGCATGAGTCATAAATTGACACGAGGCACTCTTTGTCATGTTCATTTGTACGCGTGCTCGATTCTGATTCCGTATGCGTCGGTAATAGACCGAATAGTGGAAAATTCGATCGACAGCAAATATTTAACGATACGTTCTAAAACGATTAATAGGACATTTAACTGGATAAAATGGATTACGTGACGACCGTCATTCGAAATAATCAAATTGTTCGTTTGGGCCATGGCCAGAGCAACCTGCTTTGCTCGTATAAATACTCGTAGCTACGTTCGTTACAAGTTTCTGATGAATACATTTATAATCACGGGGCATCGACGCCTGTCCACGTGAATAGATTTACACCTGCCGCCGGTTACACGTGATCACCAATCAATTCGAGATATTAATTTTCCGGTTACGGCCCTTGCTAATTTGCGAAACTCGTTTAACATTCAACGAACCCTCGTATCGACAGGCTTTTTCATTAGATAATGACATGAATTTATGGGTTCGGGACGTGTCAACCTATATTAGCATCGATTTAAATCGGACGATTGTTAAAATCAGTGATTGTACCATTTATATTATATTTCTGCAAACGTAATGGCATTTCTGCACGAATTTCTGAAATGTTTTTAATACGTTGTATGATTTTTTCGGTACTGAATGAAATGACGTCTTGAATTTTTACAAGTAATACCAAGATAGTAGTAAATAAATGTTTTATAGTAGAAAAATTATGTGAATAATTATGAAAAATGATATTAATTGCAGTTTTATATTAGTTCGGGAAAAAATAACAAACAATTGTAATTACAGAAGATAGAATTGTAATTCAATGTTGTATTTACATGATAGTTTCTACATAGAAGCACAAATCTGGCAGTTATGAGTATCACTGATATATAAAATAATATTTCTAAAGTTAAAATAATTAATGTTTTTCTTAATCTGTAATTGTAAAACAAATTCAGAAAATAGTTATTACTGGATAATTAATAAAATTAAATCTTTTTTCAATTATTTAAGTTACAGCATAAAACATTGAAATAACTATGCAAAATAAAATATGTAATAATACTTTTTTACCGAAATATGAAAACATATTAAATTCTGAGTAAAAAAGAATTGACTGACATCAGGCCAAAACCTAATAATTATTAATAATTTCGCTTCGTGTTTTGAAACGAAACGCACAGAAGATGCCAGGGCCCTTCTCTGGTTACATCACTGATCAGAGATATTCAAACGGCCAAGCAGAATCTACGATCTACAATCCGACGATTGGAAAGTCGTTTGTGCATTCCATCCTTTCCACCAGTAGTTTATAATCGCCATAAGCACCGTTCGAAAAATAATATTTCACACTCGTGGTACGCTGTTCGACGCATTACATGAATTACGGGAACCACCGGAAGCTGGTTTCAATGCATCGTCCATCCTGTTAACCCAGTTTCTGGAACGGTGTCGAATTTCAATGTTCCTTGTTCGTTCTTGGTCGTTTTGGAAGAAACTCGGGTCGGCTTCATCGAAATTCATTCGCTCGGTTACGAGCTGTCTGGTGGCGTCGCGTCGGTCGGCGTAGAAATTTCGCGAACGGGTCTCCTCTAACTTTCTCGACTGGAAATCCACGAATCGGCAGGTCCGTGTCGGTTTCCTGTTCCCGAAAGCGGAAGATAATTTCCACGCATCCATATGCATCGGACACATTAGCATTCCAATTAATCTTAGCGGAGCGTTCGGAGAGAACGGGCGGAACTGCACTTTGCCACGGAACTTCTGGATTATCCTAGGCTTTTTTTCACCCCCGGACGAAACTCCGAAGTGGAAGACGGTAAAAACAGCTGCATCAACGTGTACACGAGGCCTGAAACGCGACCTGGTCGGTAGCGAAACGGCCGCCATAAATCCACTGGCGAACACATGTTTTGCATAATATAAGCTTCGCCTCTCGAGCCACACCGTCTTTCGTTTCGCGCATTCTTCTTCCTTTTATCTGCTACTCTTCGGGATTTATCCTCCGACCTCGTTCGTTGCATTTCCTCACTATATTCTTGACAT
Source organism: Megachile lagopoda (assembly GCA_036983795.1). Lineage (NCBI taxonomy): Eukaryota > Metazoa > Arthropoda > Insecta > Hymenoptera > Megachilidae > Megachile > Megachile lagopoda. Next base: position 1,579,703 of record CM072786.1, read on the forward strand.
CCTACTGTCAGAATCGCAGATATCCTGCCCGAGGATATCGATTGCTTTTTGGATGGAATGATTTTCTTGACGTCTCTGATGAAAATGTATCTCTGAGTCTTAGGTCGTCAAGATTAGGTCGAATCTTGATCTTTCATACACCAGCACTTGGTTTAGTTATCTATGTTTAGAATATAGAACTACCTCTGTTGGGGATAAACATTATCTATGTATATAATACGCTATGTCTGTCTGTTGCTACTTTCAATCTCGATAAGGATAAAAGATAGAAACTTGATATTTTGCACACATATAGAACTCGCCGAGATAGAGTCATAGCCTTTTAAATTTTTCTGATTGGTAACCTATGACATGAACAACAAGGTGTCATAGGTAACGCAGTAAGTGATTAAAAATATTTTCGCAAAATTTTTAAAATCGCAAAATTTTATAAGCGCGCGCATAGGTAACAATCTGAAAAGATTAATTGATAGTGGGGATTGCTAGTGTTTTTTAATGGAATGAGTGCAAAATCTTGTTGGTGCTGTCTGAGGAAGATACTCTTTTATTACATGCCTCGTGCATTTTTTCTGAGTCATTTACTTAATTGACAGTGGGTTTTCTAACAAGGAACAGTAATTCCGTTAGTTTTGTTAATACTTGTAGTCCATATTAATACATTTTTACTTTATTTTAACTTATTAAATTTAATATGTTTATGATAAACTCTGTTATACTTACTCAGCAAGAAAATATTCAATACTCAATAACTGGATACTCGGGTAGCCATTTTTGTATTTCCTTGAATAATTTTATTATGTTCTTGCGCAGATGTCATAAATCATAGATCCTCATCATTTTTTCTAGCCATCGATTTTAGAATAGAAATTTATGCGAAATATTTCGAATACTAAAATTTCATTCTATCTTCTATTTTGGTTGTTTCTGAAGAGTTAAAGAAACTCGACTGGTTTTTTTTCAGCGAATGGGTGAAGTACTTAACTTTTCCAAGCAGTTGGACGTATAATGACCACTTATATTTAAACTGAAATTAAACTATAAAAATAAATAAATAATGAATACATAAACTATCTTATACGATGATTCTTTATCTCGATGAAGGCTAACATACATTTTAACAAATGCTTCTTCATACTTTCCATAATTTAAAACAAGAAATAATCCGCCATTTTGACGGGTTCCGTAAATCTACTGTTAACGAATATATTTTTCTTTAATTAAAAAAATATGCGATTATTCTGCCATAAAATCACAAGTAACAATATTTTTATGTCGATTTAAATCTACAAATATAAACATTTACAACTTAAACTAAACACTCTAATAATAAAGCATAATCTCTATCATGTGTCTAGATTTAACAAAATCTACTTTGTATAACGCGGTTGGTATATACCTTATCGAAAAGGCAGTTAATTTCTATAAATGTGCATCTATACGGAAAAGGCAATTAAAATTTTCAGAAACTTCCTTCACACTCTTCAAAAGAATTTTCCGATCTTTTCGTCTCTGCACTACGCTGCTTGCTCAGACGCCGCAGCGTTGATTAGACACTGAGGTTCAAATTAAATTTTGGAATTGAAATACGGTTGCCGTTAAAATATAAGCGTTCCAACTTCCGGAAACAGAGCAGCGATAATGGACGGGGCGTGAAACGCCGGCAATCGAGATGAATCGACGCCATCCGGACGATGTTTCCCGCTTGTTACCGTCTGAAACTCATCGCGGATACGTTAATGCAATTCGTGCCGCTCGAACTCGAGAAGAATCGTTTCGTAAACGACCAAAGTGTCCTCGCTCCCGTTCCCTCCCGCCGTTGAAAATCATCAGGGAGATTGCTTCATAGGAAACGTGGAATACTTCTCGATGAAAAGCCCGGTGGATTACCAAGGTCGACGGTTTCCCAGTCTGCGGAAGGAATAAGTCCTCCCCCCTTGCTCCTTCTCTTTTTCTTCGTCTCGAGGATCTCGAGTACGACGATTATCGTCGTGAAAATCTCAGAAGGAAGCCGAGGTCCTGGGTTCTCATCGACAGATTCTATCTATATCCCCCCCGGTAGACCACCCTTCTCCCTGCCGCTTTTTCTTTCCCTCCTTTTATGCTTCTCTCTTTTCTCTCCCTTCTATGGAGTCCCATCCATCTCTTCCCGTCTTGCTCGCTCGGTGCTTCCTCCCCCACTGTCCTGTCGCCATGCTCCTTTTTACCGCGGCTCGATTCCCCGTGAAAACCGGTAGAACTCGTTCAAAAGGATACCGAGTGCTGGCCAAGCTGCAGGAAACGAAGGAGGAAGCAACACGAAGAGACACCGGGGAACAGGGATTGTTTAGAGTATGAAACGGGAGATGATTTTCATGAGACGATAAGGATGACAGGGAGGGGTTCCGATGGGTGACGCTGAAGTTTTGACGAGCCTTTGCACAATGGTAGAACTTTAAAAGCTGTAGCTAATGACGTATAACGATATAATGACAAGTGGTTTATAGTTTAGGAAGTATTCAATAGTGGACAATTGTTATTGTTCATTACGATTGTTATTGTTACTGAAGCCTAGGTCTTTGCACGATGGTAGAGCTTGAAAAGCTGTAGCGAATGATATATCGCTCTAAATGGTTTATAGTTTATGAAGTATTCAACAATGGACATTGTTTAGTTGATGAGACAAGTCTTTGCACGACGATATAGCTTAAATAGCTAGTCATATAATACATCACTATAAATGGTTTATAGTTTATAGTGTTGGATTATAAATTTGATGCTAGAATATATTATAATACCGGTATAACCTCTTCCAAAGATAAAAGTAATGTGCATTATATTTTTATATTCCTCTTTTGTATAGGAATAATTTATACATGTAGTATATTGTATACGTAATATAACATACAGAAAAGGCAATATAATATACATCGTATGTTATATATATGGAATAGAGCATATTATTACACAAGGTAGTTCATGCAACTGTAATTTTAACATTTTACACCGTAACATAGGTCTAAGGTTTAACATATGATAGTGAGCTAGATTCATGTACATATAACACAAGTGAGGTATTAAGATTGTTAACACCAATGGTGAAAATCTTCCCATTTTTGGGATTTCAATTTTTATTTAGAAAATTTGAAGTTTAGAAATTTGGAAACTCTTAAACTTAGAAACTTTTAATTTTCAAATTTAGAAATATGGAAATTCCAAAATTTATAAGTCCAGAAATGTTAAATTTTCAAACTCAAAAGTGTAGAAATTTGGTAACATATGAAGTAGGAAATTCACAAAATTTATAAATATAGGAATTACAAATTTATGAAAATTCACAAAATTTATAAATATAGGAATTACAAATTTATGAAAATTCAAATAGAATATTTCCACATTATTGAATTTCCGACTTTCTAATTTTCAGATCTAGGAGATGAGCAATTTGATAATACTTAAACTTAGATACTTAAACATTTGAAAATGAATAATTCACAAAATTTAGTAATATAGAAATTTCAAATTTTCAAAGTAGGAACTTCAAATTGTCAAAGTTAAATATTTCAAATTTTCAAAGTTCCAAATTTAGAAATTCCGTCAACATAGAAACAAAAATATGGAAATTTTCGATTCTCAAATTACGAAACCGAATACATATTTACAATTTTCGCAATTGGTCTATTTCTTACATCTATCAAAACGTGCATTTTGAACATTTGCATTCGTATTTCCATTTCAATCTTGTCATTTTGTTGCTACTTTTATTCACGTACATTATTGTACCAGTTGATTGATTGCGACGTAGATTTCTATTTCTGGATCCGTCCGTAATTAACTTTATCTGCGAGAAACAAATGAAAAAAGTTTCGTCCCCGTCGGGGAAATAAATGAAATAGAATTTATTTGACTTTTTAAACTTGAGGAAGTTTAAAACAGAAAGTTTAGATACATGCTGCGATCTTGATAAATTCTATCATACTTTAATAGAGCAATGTAGCGTCTGAAGTTAATAATAGACTACAGATGAGAGATGGAACATGAGAAATTGCGCCAAGTTGAATCATTAAATATGATTTATCAGCACCAGAAGTCTTTTCATCGGTGCACTTGGTGCTTGAAGGTACCTCTATGCTGTTTAGCGAGAAAATGATGCGCTAACGATTCTCTAATTAGACATGCTACTAAATAATGTTGCTCGTTTGGTAACTATTCAGTTAATTTATAGGCTGAAACCCTCGGCGAACAGCATTCTTCAGTTGCCTTTTGTATGAGAAGATGAATTTTATTCATCATTAAGCTAGGAATTATTTTTTCATTTATACCGTGTGACTGGCTAGTAATTTTAATATACTTACAAGGAAAGGCATAGAAATGTCCCCTCCAATTTTGATGAAACTTCGTACGTTTGTTAAGGAGGCAAAAATAAGATACACGTACTTTTTTTGTCGGCTGAGACGCGATTTTAAGGGGTGAAACGACCCCTTAAAGTTTCGACCCACTTGTGCTATCTCGAAAACCGTACGAGATACATTAAAACTTCTAATAGGAAAGTTATACGGTTTTTTACGTATGATGACAGGATGTTAACAAATTGGGCAAAATGCAATTTATTCATAATAAACAAATTTTTCATAACCTTTTACGATTTATTCAAATTTGTATAATGACAAAACGTGAAGGGAATTTTATTCCAAATCCATTGATATATGTAAGGTGTCCAGAACTGCTGTAAAAACCGAAAACGGTTGGTAGGTGAGACGATTCTGAACAACTTTTTGTTTCGGCAAAATATTGGTTGAGGTTTCATTTTTGAATTATTAACAAAAGATACTCATCAATGAAAGCGTGCGTGAATTGGGAGCTTCTTATTATACTTATATTATACTTATATTATATTCTTAAATAGTTTTTTATTATACCGACGTGATGCTGACACGCTCGTTCACGACCACAGTCGGTTGTTACACTCGAAGCTATCACTCACACGGTCGAGTACCCGGTCCACGCGCGCTCTCATTGATCAGTGTTTTTTGCTAATAAATCCAAAACGAAACCTTACCCAACATTTTGGCAAAAGAAAAAGTTGTTTAGAATCGTCCTACTTACCACCTGTTTCTGACTCTTACAGCAGATCTGAGACACCCTGTATACATACGAAATTGTCTCCTACAGTTTCTCAGATTGTTACTGTAACACTTATCGTTAAAGTTATAGGTATTGCATATGTCAATTTCATTAAGTAACGAACGGTTTGAATAGGTTAGACAACATAATTGCGGCAATAATGATATTCTTCAAAGAAATGTTTCATGCAAGAAATATCTGAATTCTCAAAAATCCTGAACTATTCATTTCCCCCATTTGTAGCTTCGTACGTTGTATGAAATTTTATACATGACATGTTTGCAGAGATACATGGAATGAACATAATTAATGCGTAAATTGATTATAAATTTTACAAAAATAACAAATAACAAAACTGTATATAAATCCTTCCAATTTCATTCTTTGCACTAAATTTATAATTTTTTTATAACTTCATCTACTATCATTTTCTTGTAACTTTGTAATAAAGTATCTTTATGCGGTATCTTTATAATAACTTTGTGATAAAGTATGTTTGTCATTTTTACCATAATTTTGCAATGAAGCATTCACGATCATATGTTCGCATAACCTCCTTACTTATTTTTAATCCAAGAGTATGCCGATGCGACCAGGATAAAAACAGCCTGCATAATTTTCAATCTAAATGCTTGAAAAATTCAGAAAGTAAATCACGAATCGTGCAGAAGGTGTTCCTTATTTATTTGAACGATAGTAGAACAAGATTGCTGGTCGCGGAGTTCCGATAGAGCTATCTTCTTGAAATGTATCTCTGGCACATTTATTCAGTCCGCGTCGTGGTCAGTATAATGAGTACACTTGTAACGCGGGTTTCTTTGCCCGTCTCGAATCTCCACGCTTATAATGCGATCGATACGTATCGGGGTTGTCGCTCCATTCTTCACGTACCTATGGACAACACACGATAGGAATGTCCGCGCGTTGCATAATTCAATTTCCAGCTGCGGCACGCGACTCGAGTTTCACCGAGCCTCCGCATCGCCGAGTTACTCCACTCGGATTATGTGTCAGTCGATTTAAAACTTCGCTTAAATCCAATTTTACGACGATAACGACCGGTCACCCGGCCGGACAGATAAGGAGCACGTCACTTATTAATCTTTGCGACGTGGGTAGCCACCGCTTTCATGGATCGATGCGTAAATGGTGGTCTTCGATGAATCGCACTAACAATAAGTGAGACTAGTTTCTGACATATCGTATTCATAAAATATTTGCTTGTCTAATTGTACTTCGAAATCGAAGACCATGCAGTACATTCTCACTAATTTATACCGTGTACAAAATAAATTTACTTCTAATTTAAACTGTTATTTAATTATTGTATCATAATTAAATATATTGTATCATTGCATTGTACCTACAGTGACTGCCAAAAGCTTGCGACTATATTACGATATTATGTTCCTACATAAACGTGTTATAAAATGTGTATCTAATCTAGGGTTGCTCGAAAAAATTATTTTTCGTTTTCACCTTCTAAAAAATTAGTATACGAAATAAAGTTCTCCCAAAGTTTGAACTAAAAAATTAAAATTTAAGAGCAATTTTCTGTAGATATTTTGATTTTTTATCCTATGAACATTTAACTACAATTTAAGTAATTACAGATATCATTATGATAAAATTGCGTAAAATGAAATGTTAACGAACGGAAAAATTTTTTGTGCCACCCTAATCCAACATTTAGTATTATTACTAGATATTCGTTTATTCAAAAAGAGATAACTGAAAAGTGTTTACAGTACACGACAGATTCGTGTTTTTTGTAGCTTCGATAAAATGCAACGGTGCCGAAACAAAGTGTAATTTCATGTACAATGAACGTTCGTTATTCGACTTGTTACTAGCTCAGCCACGCCACCTAATTGTGCACACTTTTTGGCGAATTGGCCAAAATTACGGACGGCCAGGGTGAAAGTTCGATCTGACAACTGTAATTAAAGCTACCCTCCATTCGAAACGGAGAAGGTGAGAAATTTATGTAGATTAAATGGCAAAAGTTCGAAGCACGGAAAAACGAGCTGAAATGGAATGCGAAAAGTTATCTCTGCGTGTCTGACTGAAACGTCCACGAAACTGTATACTATAGTGGGGAAAAAGTGAGAAATTGAATAATGAATCACATCCATTGAATTCAGGCATTACAGTTATTTCGAAATTAATTTATCGCACTTGAGGGAGAAAGTTTTTGTAAAGAGTGATCACTGGCAATACAATTATTTTAAATTGTTTCGTACATTTGTTGCAATAACATTGTATTATTCGTTTTCACCAACGTTGTGTTATTACAATTGTTGTTTAATTGTCGGGAAAAAATTAAATAACTTTGATTTATGTGCTAACTACTGTAGGTTGATGATATGCATGCATTGAGGTAATCAACAATTAGGAAATTTAAATCTCATTAGCAGATTTAAATATAATTTTATCCAATATAATTTTTAGAATTACTCATCTTCTTTCATTAAGAAAGATAACAATCGATAAAATTGCTATTTTAAGAATGTAAAATATGCACACTTAACATTATTTGTATGCTCATTGCCGAATACAATATAATATGTATATATTTATGTTTAATTTTGAGGAAAATCATGTACATAAACAAGAATTTAAAAAATTTCTAGAACCTTAAGATTCGACACTCACAATGTTCTAAAGATTTAAATTTCCAAATTTGTAAGTCTCCAAAGTTTCATGGTTTCTAATCCTAAATTCCAAGATTCAAAATTTCTACATTTCTAAATTTCCAAATATAAAAATTTCCAACTGCTCAAATTTGCGAATTCTGAAGATTTCAAATTTTTTAATTTTTGAATTTCCATATTTCTTAATTCCCAAAATTTCTCAAATTTTCAGATGTCCAAACAGTCAAATTTTCAAATTCCAAATTCAGAGGTCTAAAATTTTCAAATTTCCAAATTCTCCTACCCAATTCCCTAAATTTCAAATTTTTACATTTCTAAATTTCCAATTCCCATATTTTCAAATTTACATTTTGCCAATTCCTAAATTCTTAAATTCCCCAATCTTCTAAATTGCAATTCCGAAATTTCCAAATCCTCGAATTCCTAAATTTCCAAACTTCAAATTTTCCGAATGTCCAATTATACCAATTTACTAAATGAAAACAAAAAAGTGGTGGATTTTCATCCCTTATGTCGCTATTTTCCCTGGGGAACCCTGACACACTCTCTAGTTTACATTATGAATACAAGAATACTTAGAAAAAAATATATTTAAAGTATATCTAATTTTAATATTTCATTTTATGCACCTTCATATACATTTCATATGTATTTATACAGAAATAACACAATATTAAAACTTCAAATTCATTCTTAATTAACATCGTAACTATATTTATCAAAGCTTGTTCATTTTATAACATTTATCAAATGCTCGACAAGACAGAAAAGAGACCATAAAAATAAATTTGACAGGTCGTATTTTACTTTGAATTAGAAGCGCGAACGAAATAATGACCGATCACACATCAGTCGCATTGATTGTTTTCATAAATCAAAAAAGCGAGTTTAGCCAGAAAAATGTGCGAATCTCATAAATCAATCACAATTTACAATGCCTTTCGTTTCGACGACAAGCGAGATATCGTACCATATCGACGGGATTCAGCGGGAAAAATGGCCAAGGTAATTTCAGCCAAGAAATATCCTTACGTTCATTAATCGTCCCAGCTCTGATAATTCTATTTTACGTGGATACGGCTAGCAGGGAACAATGGTTGTCCCTCGAATTTTTCGTCGAGATCAACAGGTCCGTGAGTGAAAGAGCCGCGTCATCTCGTCTATCCCTCTTTCAACCCTCTTCGTCTTTCTTTCATCCCCCTGCCTCGACACTTGGAGATAGACGCGTACCGAACGTAGAGAAGGGGTGGTCGTGAAAAGTATTGGGTACAGATTTGTAGTTAAGACACCGGACTTAAGTTCAATTTATGGTGTATTTCGTGTCTTACGTAGAGGGTACTATTAAGTTTGTAATAAAGGTAATATAACAATAGAATATACCTAACTTAAATTTCATTCAGCTGCCTCGACATTCGAAGATCGCCGCATACCGAATGTAGGGGTGGTCGTGAAAAGTATTGGGTATAGATTTGTAGTTAAGGCACCTGACTTAACTTTATTTTAGGATGTATTTCGTATCTTATATAGAGAACGCTATTATCTTTATTATAGAGGTAATATTACAACAGAATATACCTAAATTAACCCTGAACACTCCTATGTTAATGTGGCTCGACATCACATTTCTCTTCAATTTTATAAACAATTGAGATAAACATATCGGTTGATATATTTATATATATTTTTCTTTTTCTTCATTTATTTGCTACTTATAATAAATAAATTATACTTTGCATTGTTGCAATGCATTTAATTGAAAATCCCTATCTTGATCTATTTTGTAAATTAAAGAGTTAATATGTAAAAGAAATTAAAGAGTGTAAAGAGTTAAGTATATCAGAATTAGTTTCTAAATTAATTATTGGTAAGATGCTTTGTTGATGGGAAATCGATGCAATAGAATTCGTTCGTAATAGGGGAGGGAATTAAGTAATACATATTAAAATAAAAGTGCAATTATGTACATTGTAAATTGATGTTAAAGTCCACTTATGCAGTATGAAAAACAACGTTATAACTGTTGACAATTAAGTAAAAAAGTTTCACCTTTGTGAAGTGTAAAGATAAACATGACATTCAGTGAAAATGTCACATGAGACTATAGACAGAATTGTAGAACTAACCTTTTATTCACATCTGATTTATTTAAACACTTATCAATGTTTTCCTGTCGCCCCGTGTTCTTTATACTTTACGTAGACACTATAATTACTAAAATAAGTTTTGCATGATATAAAACTGGGTATATTGTACATTCTGCGAGCGTGGATTAGAGCGTTTAAAAATTACAGAACACATATTATCATACGTACACATGAATCATAAGAAGATATTGTTGTAAAGCACTCTCTCGTAATTATAATATGGATTTCTTTTTATAATATCTGTATTGTTTACATTGTATATATTGTATTGTTTACATTGATGTAAAGCAATTTTTTTTATGTTTACAGGTATGTATAATGGCACGGTTATTTATGGTTTTCCTGGAGGATCTTTTACGACACGTGTTAACCTAACTCCACGGTTCTTCGCCATTTTATAAAACGGTATAGTGAAATTAATTTGCATACATTTTAACGTTTCTTTGATCCTACTGAATAATAATAATCTAGATTTATATACATATATAAAGAAAATTTGATTTTTGAGATGAAATATACAATATATGTGTATTTAACTATCATTAAATATTTAATTATTACAACTTAGGAATGTGATATACATAATATATTTTTTACTGATTTTTAATATACACGTAACACTGTTTCATTATTCTTATTTTTACATATTTACTAAGGCGACCGTCATATTAAAAAGTATCATAATAAACAACTTTTGGAATAACATTTCATAATCTAATTTCAAATAAAAAAGTTATAGTTCTAATCTTGATATGTTTAATTTTAATAGATTTATAGATTTATCAGGGTCAAATCCAACCCTATCTTAGCATTTAAAGCTTAATATTATCTGTATACTGTCTTATGAATAGCTTATAAATATTATAAATACAATCGTTTGTGTGTAACTTTCCTTTCTTCATGATTATTTGTATACAAAAATGACACCAGCAAATCTTTGAACAGAAAGAAAAGGGAATTACCAATTACAATGACATGGTAAAATCCAACATACATAAAGTTGAATTACAATTTCATTATAAAACTGAAAATTTATACAACTGAGTTACATTTTAATTACAAATTCAACATGCACAAAGTTCAATTACAATTTCATTGCACAATTTAACATTCATAAAATTGAATTACAATTTCATTCTAAAGTTCACCATGCATAAAACTGAATTACAATTTGGTTACAAAATTCGACATTCATAAATCTGAATCACAATTTCATTATAAAGTTGAACATACATAAAACTAAATTACAATTTCATTGTAAGATTCAACGTGCAAAAAGTAAATAAAGCACGAGAAATTAATTCTTGCTACTGAAAAATAATAAATATATTGAAGAAAAAGAAGGAACAAAAAACAGTGCAGTAAGCAAGTAGGAGTTGATCTATTGACCTAAAGGATTCTTATGCTGCGACTAGAACCACTGCACTGCAGAAGCTCTTCATAAGAATAATCTTCCAATACCTAACGTTGCACAGGTCAGAAGTGTAGATTTATTTGAAAACGTTTACGAAATGCATCGAGTGGTTCACACATAGTATAGTAGACATAGATTACTATTGTTAAATTCCGATTTATTAGTCAGTTTCCCTTTTACAATAAGCACTTAAGATCTAGACTCTCGCTACCACTCAACTTCTGACTAATTTCAAGTATGACGATGAGGAGAGATTCGGAGGTTCTTTTAAAGATTTGGGTTTTGGTTTTGGAGGTAGTGGGAATGAGGAGAAGGACCATTACGGATTGTCGGATATCAAGGAGTCAGGCGTATTATTCAGAGTCAGTAAGTAAGGGTCAAGGGTCGTTTGACTAATTGTGTACGGAAAGATGACGGGATTTAGATTTAGTTTGGAACATAAAAATATTGACTATTCTAGAGTGATAAAGATACCGACTAACTTAACCCCTTCCCGTGCTTTGACGAGTCTCACTCGTGACGCACGTACAGCTGAAATGTGACAAACCTTACTCAAATTTTGAATACTCTTCAACTTGAAATATAGGTCCAACTATAATGGACCCTGAATATAAAATACTCACAACATTTTAATTTTCTTTGTTCGATTTAATGTTATAGCCCTGAATAGTTAGTCTTGACTGACGCATCTGATAAATAAATGGCACGGGAAAGGGTTAAAGAAATAAAAATATTGATTAACCTAAAGCGATATCCAATGCTATCTTGTTGCAAAGTTTCGTTCGATTCGATGTCACCAAAGACACACCTTCCCCATAAGTGACCACTATTTTCACGATTGTCTGAATCATAGAAAGGAGTCCGTGATTATCCACATAGGAAAGTAGACGCATGACGGTTAAGTATAGCTCGTGACTTTCGGCGCGGTTCGGGGTCATTACGATTTGCATAAAGGGCGTCGAGATACGGGGACGAGGTACGCGTACGTGTCACAAGCTACGTAGAAGAGCTTTTCGCACGTGCGTGCTCTCTCATTACGACGGAATCGCGATGCGAGGAACGCGTTGCAGAAAAACGTGAGAGGCACGCAAATCGCAGGCTTCACGTGTGCTGTGCTCGTCGTCGCCCTTGCTTGCTTGTTTCTTTGGCCCGCCGGCTGTGCGCTAGGTGTTTCTTAATTCCGTGACCAAACTCAGCCTGAAGGAGACGTTAATTGATATCCCACGCTGTGAGAGAAATTACCGACAAAGTAATTAGACTTCTTCTGGTATTTACAGATACTTTGCTGGAGTCGTTTCTTGCGGTTTCTTTATCACAGTGTAAATTCAGAAATTATTCTTCTCGAATAATTTGCGTTATACGTGTTCACATGGTGTGTTGTAACAGGAAGTTTTTGTAGCAGTATTGAAAAGTATTATGTATCAAGTATCAAGTGTTTTGTGAAAAATTAAGGCACAAATTGAAAATATGTTCTTTTTGTATCGTTATTTTACAGGATATAGGGAACTATTATATAGATTATTTATTGTATACACAGAATAATCAGTAATGTTTACTTGCATAGTTTTGAAATTATGGTACCAAGTTATTTCATTGTAATAACTTTTATTTTTAAGCATATATTACTATTAAATTTAACCAAATCTAAATTTTTGCTATTCAATTGAATCTACAACGTCTTGCTTTTCCATTATTTAGTGAAATGACAAATATATAAAGAATAACAAATAGTGATATTTGTATTGTATGCTACAAATATTTTTGTTAAAAATACAAATTTTTTAATTCTCAAAATTCCTTAATTCCAAGAGCGTAAGTTTACAAATTTCCCAAGTTTGTCGACCTGGAATTTCGAAATTTGGAAATTTAAGATCTGAAAGATTTCGAACTATAAACTATGAGAAATTTGGAAATGTACGAATTTGAAAATTTGAGAATGTGTAAAATTAGAAATTTAGAAATTGAAAGATTTGGAAACTGGATTTTTGGAAATTCGGAAACGTGAAAATTCACAGTTTTCCACATTTCTAAATCCGTAAATTTCGAGATTTTCAAATTTTTAAATATTCAAACATTTCTTAAACGTTCTCCAAATGTTCAAACATTTTCTACATTCCTAAATTCCCAAATCTTCCAATTTTCAAATCTTTAAATTCCTAAATCTTGTTATCTTCAAGTTTTCGAATTTGAACATTTGAACGTTGACACATAAAAAAATTGTCATATATCTCATATCTCTAAATGGACTTTAAGAGATTTAAACATTCCAGAATGTCAGAATTAAAAAATTTGGAGATTTGATCATTTTAGAGTGTCGGAAAATAAAAATTTAGAAATTTAAGAATTTTAGAGTGTTAGAATTTAGAAACATAGAAATCCCATGTGCAAAATCACAGAATTTTCTATCTTCACCTTTTCAATTTAATATTATCTACATGTTTCCTTTCAAATTAATACAGATATATTTATATTTAGTGCAATTTTGATTATACAAATATCAATAGTCCGATGAAGACCATCTTATAACCGTACGATAAAAAACTATTATATTTCCTTATTCCTTTAATACAACACCAGTTAAACTGCATGAATATGTTACAAAAATAGAAATCGACGAACAGTTAAGGTGGGCCATATCTCTTTCTTCGCCGTATTTTCCCTTTACAAGGGAAATTTCTTCGGACCCAAGTACCCTAACAAACAACCATGTTAGCGAGAGTGTCCTCAGGATAAATTTGTGTCGTCGAAGACATTGTTGGTTTTTGAAGACGAAATAAAGAAACCTAAGATGTTTTAAACTCGCCCATGAAATTCATCCATTGAAACCTCACACTTTCATTGAACTACTTTAGTTATTCTTAGAAACAAGAATCAAAACTATTTCTCCATTTCATCTTGAGTCAGTAGTCAAGAATTGGTTAGGATATCTGGCGATCATATAACCGTACAGATTCGCGGTCACATATCCAGAGATCGGTGTAATCGAAGTCCCTGTTGATCCGTCCATCTGTGCTTTAGTAGAATTTTAACAGGAATTTCTCACGTATCGACGATCACGTGGCACTCGTGACGAGATATCGAGCGGTAACCCCTATCGGTAGATCGATGGACTTAGCCAGCTCCTATCTTCACAACTATATCTCGTCTGCCGACATATCGCGATGGATTGCGTGTCGCGCGAACGAAAAAAGGACAGAAACGAGGAGGCAGGAAGAAGAGGGATGAGTGGAATCGAAAGGGAGTCGATAGAAACGAGCACCCTGCCCTTTATCCCTCTCCGCTGTCACCGTCGAATCCTCGCAATCGTCTTTTCCTCGCATCCTGCTCCTTTCATCTTCGCCCCGTTCCTCCGCTTCTTTCTCGTCTACCACGTCCCTGAGATCCCGTACGTGTCCTCTTGCCCCGCCGTAATTTTCCACGTCGGGATATCCACTCAGGATCGCGGAGCGTGTTGGCGTTTAGTCTTGCTTTTATTTCAGATTGAAACGAAATTGAGACTTCGATACGCTTCCATTCCCCATCTCGCCGGGAGACCGCGGTCGATATTCCACGTTTCTTTCCTGCTGCCCTCGAACCTTTTCAGGGATGAACGATTTTTCGCCCGATTTTCGGACAGAGGGTTGGTTAAGCGCGCGTACCACGCGAGGAAACAAACTTTGTTTTATAACCCGTTTCTGACGTACTGCGACCTCTTCCGCTTTTTTGGCCACCGAACAAAGGGCGGTTTCTTAGCTTCCTTTTTGAGGTCGATATATTCGTCAGAATAGGGTACGTACGACGGAATTAAAAAAACAACTTTTGACAGAGGGATTTGAGATCCGAATAGTTTCTTTCAAATGTTTGCAATGTTAAAGATTTGGCATATGTGGAAATTTAAGAATAAGGTATTTGTACATTAAGTATGAAGTACTTGCATAGGTAGTGAGAAGGTCTATGCTATATCTTCAGAAAGGACGTGATATTTGTCAAGTTGCATAGAAAAGTCTGCTGAGATCTCTACTTTTTTTTAAATATTTAAGTTTATTATAAATACTGGTATACTAAATAATTTCAGTGTATAATATAGTCACTACAATTCTTATTTACTAGAGATATTCAAAGGAGATTATTATTACTGTCCAACACAATTAGTATCTTTATTACTATCTTAATAAAATTATTTCATAATAATTTGTTCAGTATTTATTTATTCATCAATACTTAATTCTGACTATATTGTAGACTGCTGTTATTTAATAATATCTATTTAAATTATTATTTTTGCTGCTATTTATCAAAATTATTTAATACCAATTTAATCATTGTATTTTTACCAATTATAGATAGTTAAATTTGACTCTACTGTAAATCCAAATTATTATTTAATAAAAGCAAATATTTTTGAAAACTAAAAAGAAAAATTCTAATAGACATTAAGAGTACATATTAGAGAGCCTAATACATAATAAGTATTGCTTGTGTATGGGATTTTATAATACAAACTTCAATTGATTTACACTTCGAAGCACGATCTTATCAAAATAATTAACATTTACTTCTACAATTTTCCCGAATATATTTTAAGTTCTGACATTTCATTAGTGTAAAAATCCTGGCTCTATATGGAAAAAAATAGACTAAACACTATTTTAATCTTTTGAAATACTTGCTTGCAAGAAAACTACGAGGACTACTTCTACATTTTCCTTGCAGGAATAATTTTCTATAGTGCCATAATTCTTTCGTAAACTCAGCGCTTTTTATAATCTTGGTAAATCAGAAGAGCAATACGAGACCGCTCATTGTCATGTAAATGAACTATATACACAAATACGAATTGAATTTTCATGAGTTTGCCAATTTTATCGATTTCTTTGCAATAAATATTTACAGTACTAATTAATAACTTTCATATATTAATAAATGTATAAATATGCTAATACATTCCAATTTATCTCTACTAAAAAGACTGTACAAACTTGCGATAATTAATATTAAATTCGGGAGTAACTTTCGAATACCTAACTTCTCTTTTAATTTTCACCGATTTACGAAAACTTATAACAGAAACAATTATTAAGAAATTTAAAAAGCATCGGGGATTCAAATTTCTTTCATTTAAATATTTTAAATTTCTTCAAATTTAAACTTTCAAAACTTAAGACTTTCAAATAATTCTTATACAAAAATGCACTAGTAATATTTGTAACAGAGAAATGTTTGTTTTATGTTCAAACATTTTATGCTGCAGAAATTGTTCGAAGTTGCAGTCGAGGTTAAAGTTCGCAGAAATTAAAAATGTCGAGACCATTAATTGCTACAGAATTAAAAAGAAATAGACGCCGAAGGTAGTGGAGCTCGCAAAAAAAAAAAAAAAAAATACGATGAGAATAGTTGAGCACGCTTTAATCGGGCGTCGATTGATTTTCACTTAATATCGATCGCATCGTTGAAAAGTCCTTGCAAAACCGAGCGAATTTTAATTACAGACCGGCCCAGAAAAGATCGACGGGAAGCAATCAACTTAACCGAAACTTATATAACGGCTTTCATGGTTCACCGCTGTTTTAAAAGTTGAAAAACGAACGGGGTGGATTTTAAATATACGTTGGATCAAATGTGGCTACGAGACTGAAGCAATTTATTTCGTAATCGTCACAGCTGTTACCTTTTAAACTTGTCTGCCCGACGCGACGTAGAATGATTGTTGCGGATACGTATATGTACCTACTCTTTCTCTGCATTCTCGTTTCACTGGATTTTAAATAATTAATCTGCGCCCCGACGAAAGTTAGCTTTTCAGTTTGACGGTCCAAATTAAAATTCGTGGAATACAGACGGATTTGTACGAGACAGTTAACTATTTTAGGAAAATATACACATCCGAACTTTTCATTGTAGGTTCAATTTATTAGGTTAGATTTAAGTGAAATTGATTTTAATGTTGTTAGAAAAGATTTATATACAGAGTGTCCCAGTTTTTTCCGGCCAAACCTTGCTAGCGTGTTCTACACGCAAAAGTAAGGAAAAAATGTTATATGAACATGTGCTCTTAAATGTTTTATTAAGGAGTTATAACTAATAATACAAAATGATAATGAACTGGCATTTCGTCAACACAGCGAACGAACGTATTATGAATATCTCTATTTCTGTTTACATAAACTCTTATGTCTACTTGCTGAAGTAATTCACATCGATTACAGATGCATTTGCAGCGATTAGAGAAAACGAAGAAGAAATTGGTAATACGATAGGGTCAATTTTTGTTAGATGCTAATCCTGTATTCGTAATAACGGACGTCATTTTGAAATGTTAACTCGTTAATAAAACGTTAATAAAAAATGTGGATATCAACTACTTCAAGTAGACATAATTCAACTGTATATTCTTCAGAAAAAGAAAGCTACTGAAACAGGGGAAAGATGTAAAAAGCAAGTTTTCATTCCATTTTGGAAAATATACTCAGACAGTCCCGTTATCAGTGACTGATCTAGGTATCCAAATATACCCAGTATCATTATGCACGAATTAATTACGTAATAACATAAAAAGATTCCCTGAATTTTCCGCCTAACGATACGCTGTTCAGCGGTTCCATCGACATTTCCCTTTAATACAGTCGTCCCTTTTATCACAATGCCCTGTAACCTTTCGAGGGTGGTCTATTCCATCCTGATTGAATCCATAGTCATCTATCGAAGAGCTCGCCTCGTCGAGCAAAGAGGCCGCCAGTTTCACGGGATTCTCGGCCCCCTTTCCAGCCAGAAGGGGGTAATGAGAATTGAAACGTAACGGCGGAAGATAGCTCCTAATCCTCGGCTCGTCGGTCCGTGGATTGCTTTTCCATTTATCCGGCAGGACTACGAAATTAGGATGATCTCTCTCCTCCTCGTCCTCCTTAGCGTCGATCCTCGACGAAACGTCGGCGTCGCGTCGCCCGATATTGACGGTGCCACGTGTACGAAAGCGAGTGTCCGTGATTAAGGAGACTGTCACTTTGGATCTTGATTGTTGATTAAACCCGTCGGCGGCCATTATGCACACCGTCGCCATTAATACTGACGCCGGGGACGCGCGTTTAGAGGCATTCGCCAAACCGATCGGAAATTTCACTGAAACATTGACGCGATTACACGCGTGAAGGACGACGTGTATTGACTTCAATACTACGACGAAATGTTGTACTTTTAATCGATGAAATGTTGTGAGGAGAGCTCAAGATGTGCGGCGGGAAATATGAAAGTGGACTGTGGTAAAATTTTAGGAAAATTATACCTAGTGAACAGATCTACTGAATTTAAACACATGATGATTAATTGTGATCAAAGTTTGAGATTTTCCTGGCAAAATTTCTGTACTTTTAAATTTTATGACTATAAAGGGTTAACTTCTTTAAAGTTATTTAAAGCTATTTAAATATTTGTTATAAATATTTGTTAGAAATCCTTATTTATCTTACTACAGTGACTCTCAACATTCGCATATAATTACTACTCTGTATATCTGTACATAATTAAATTAACATTTTTGTTTCTTATTATCACAAAACATGTATTCTTCTTAACAATATTGCACATATTGATTCTAAACCAATTAATTTGTCGTATAATAAATAATATATTAGGAAATGTATCATTCTGTATGTTGCAAAATATGCGGACATTTAATATTCATCTATTATACAATACTTCTGCATGAAAAGTATGTAAAATGTATATAATACGATGAGTCAATAAATTGAAATTGATTTCGTACTATGATATGTAAGCACACAATTAATTGGCAAAATTTTAATTTTACATTATCTCAAACGAAGTAATTATGTTTATCACAGATACATATAAAAGATTGCACAATAAGTTCATTAAAATACAACCATTTCATTATATGAAACAAACTAATCAATACGAAATTATTAATATTAATATTGGAGTAATATTTGAATTTTTTAAAAGTTGGATTGTTTGATTTTTGGTAATGCAATTTAGCGTTAATTACGTTTTGTTACTCATTAGTCTAGCAGTCATAATCGAAAAGAATTCATCAGTTATTATCCAAAGTAAATAACTAAATTCATCAGCTAGTGATTAATTAACTATAATAACAATTAATTACTTGCTTAATTTTGTGCATAATCCTGTACCTATTGTTTCACCTACAACATATACGTCTAAGTTCGTGTTAACAATTTCTTTCTTAATATATACAGAAATTAATGACTACATGATTGCAGTAAGTTCTCACGTAACGAGGGTGTTAAAGAAAAATAGGAGACACGAGAATCGAGTAGTTATGATTATCTATTGTACATAACCTCACAAATCAGAAAGACAGAGCAGCATATGAAACTGTACGTCGACAGTTAAGGATTAATAAAGGAAAGGAACATGCATCCCATAACATTAATACTTCAACCTAATGGCAAGTAGTATATTTTGTAAATCTATTGCCTATGATACCACGAACAGAATTGTTTTACTATTATTAGCATAGTTGCTAATGCGTCAATTCAGAGTTGATCCAATGAAAGTGCACGTGCATTGTGCATTTGTCTCAGCCAGCGAATTAACGATCTAAGCGAGAAAGGAACGAGAAGTTCGCCAGACAGGGTGACAATCTGCGAGAAATAAACCTAAGGAATCGCCATCGTCGTTTTACATAGTTTGTAAATAAAGCGAAACACACCGGTCTCCCGTGGGATCCTGAGGAAATATTATGATGCCGTAAATACCGGTGAGCTCGTTAAAACGTGATAAATTGCTGTTCTCCGACCGTCGGAATATAATATCAATTTAATCGGTTGGCAGTGTCGTTAGAAACGCGGCTAAAACACGGGTGTATTGCAGTAAAATGGACGCGCTGTGTCCGAGAATGAATTAGCACAAAATATCGTGACTTCGAATTTAACCTGCACCCTACGAATTCTTGCTATTTGTCATGTTGACTAACATTAACTAAACCTGTCGTTCCGTGGCAATCTCTCTGTAATGCAATTAAATTCAGAAGCGGTAGAATGGAGGAGCTGTGAAAAGTTACCTTTAACATTAGATCAGATGAAATTACAGATCTTTGTTTCAGAATTTAATTACGTAGACGTAGACGATTGATTGTTGGGCATTGATGTATCGTGTTGGGAATTGGAAAATTTATATCTTGTAAATGCCAGCTTGATGTATCTTTTTTTATTTACGGTTAATGTTATGTACGATGTCTACAGAATTCTGTATGCATGTATCGATATTGTTAATGTCCTTTACATGGAGGCACTCCGAACCCCACGATAAGGTTGCATGACAACTTTTGTTATATTTTCAAGTTTACAAATTTTCTAAATTACAGATCTTTGAATTATCTTTTGTATTTGTCGTTAATTTCTTATATATGACTATGTAACTTTATATGCATACACCATAGTGTAGGTAATGTCCATTAAGCGGGAACAAGATATACATCAGATATATAATGAGAGTAATATCTACATAGAAAAAATCGTACAATTTTTGTAGTTGAACTAATTTACTTTATAATGGTTTGCTATTTAAAAAATGAATAATAGTTTGCTATTAACAAAAAAAAGTAAAGACCAATAGGCAAAATTATGCTAAACAGTAATAGATATTTATTTTCGAATTCTTTCATTTATAAACTTATTAACAATATTCTTATAGCAAAAAATTATTAAAAGATAAACGCCTCCATTCCAGTCCTCTTTTCAGTGAATCCTACTGTATATTTTGTCTAATAGTAAAAACACCCCTGTTGCTGCAAATTTGTAATTCACAAATGTTACAATACTGTTTTAGCAAACACTATTATCATCATACGACGAACATATGTATACATCTATTAATGGTTTCCCGTAGCGCCACAAGGAAGTATTAAATTTAACTTTCTACGGTTTGCAATTCACTGTTTCAATTCCAGGAAACATGATACCAGAACACCGTAATCCGTGCTCGAATCGTCCCTGCAATTTCAACTTCTACTTTGTTGAGTATATCAAGATTTTACTCTAACAGAACAGCTTTCACCAATCAGACTGCCATGCTTATTATTGCCTTCGCTATGCAATTTGCATCGACGTAACACTCTCGATCGAAGCCGATGAGAGTATCCTCGAGGTCAGGCTCGGATCAAGATTTTTCGGGACCCGGAGTACCTTTGAGGAGAATCTTGGTTACAAAAACATGGAGTTGAAGAGTAATCAATTTTCGTCATTATATACATTTAATTAAATACATTCAATAAGTCTAAAAAATTTTAGATTTATTCCACATAAAATTACATAACATTTAATATAACTCGAACTATAATAATTTACACGTAAATAATAGTAGAAAAACAACATAAGTCTTTGCTCTTATATACTAATCAATCCGAACTTGCTCAGCAGGTGTACTACTAGTAACCCTTATTTTAACAATACTCTGTTTATATTGACAGCTTTATAACTTTGTATATTTTAACAACTTCATAACGGTCTAACATTCAAACAATTTTAATTAAATTTATAATTGTAAAAGTGAAACGATAAACAAAATTTCATTTAACTGTTATTTGACATGAATGAAGAGTTTATACGCAAAAGTGAGTACCGAAATTATACCCCCCGTTGATTCATCCCTGTTCGTAGCAAGTTTTCGTCGAGTTGTATCGTTCGACTGGTGATACATGCGAAACAAGAGGTGAAGATTGGCTACAACTATGCTACAGATAAGGTGCTGTCACTTAAAACTGAAGAATTTACCGCGTTGGAATTTCAAACGATAATTACACGCTGTGTCAAGTTGTGCTCGTTCGCAAAGACAAATTAAACCGGCATCTGTTTCACGGCTTTCTATCGGGCCCCGGCATTTCTTAATGAATTCTTGATGTTCGTGCGAGAAGTATTGTTACGAACTTTCCAATTTCACGACAGAAGAATCCTCTTCTATTCTTCCTGTTTGAAACACGAATAGCGCACGTTCTCGAGAACGGTGCGGCATTCCTTCCATCTGCAATCGATAACGAGCCGCTCAAAACTCTGTTTCACCTTGTAAGTCTTTGCGAGAACGCCTTCCGCCGTAGTTTTTATTGGGTTGTATCGATATGTGAAACTTTGAGAGGACTGCATTGGCATAAGCTGGAATTTTTATCGGCGATATTGCAGATCTACTGGTTTTACTAATGGCATTAATAGTGTTATATGTTATGCAAGGCATGGCTTTGGAAAATTTTTAGATTTAGGAACTTGAGAATCTAAGTATTTGATGTTTGAGAATTTGAGTATTTGAAAATTTCAGAATTGGAAAAATTAAAAATTTCATGATATAAAAATCTGCAGGCTGAATGTCGTTTGCTGTCAAATAAACTAAACCCCATTCGAGAATGATTCAAATTAACAATAACATAACGTTACACTCCTGTAAAAGTCAGACAACAATGCACCTGCAACAACAATCTTACATATCCAATTTATTTTTAAATAAATGCTATTACCTGAAGAACAATAGACTCACGTAAGTCTTCCAGGAGTATCTTAACATTTTAAATAATTTTTCTATAACAATTTCATCAACTAAATATTTACGACCAAAGTAAATACGTGTAACGATCAAAACTCAGAACATTAACCTTACAAATCACGTATGTAGTACTTGCTTATAATTTCAAATTATTTCCACATAGCGAGACTAGTACATTTCACGGATTCGTCAATGACACTCCAACTGTTTGTCTCAACCAAAAGTCACTAATTTATCAGTAAAAACCACTATTAAAGCAAGTGGAAAACTGGTACACCGATCGAATCAGTTCGTTGATTCAGACATTAAAATCTGAGAGATATCTTTACGAACCGGCACTCCAGACATGTGAAACAACATGTATCAGTGATTTCAACTAAGTATCAGGGATAATGACCACAATCTTTGCTTCTTAATACAGTCATTACAAAGCTCAGAAGATGTCTGTAAGACATCAGGGAATGGTAGATAATCAGAGAGGGGTAAACGAGTGGGTATAGGGAGAGAATGAGGGTCCCGAAGAGAATGGCGAAGTTCGAGCTTTCGACAGGTAAAACCGGAATCGAGGATCAAAGTTGTCGGTTCTTGTGAACTGCTTTGAGGAACCTCGGAAGACGCTGCGGATGGTAGAATGTTACGGTGAACACCGGAAATGGAGGGGAACAAGGATACGTGGAACCAGACGAGCCCCCTCCTCTGAACGAACTGTAACTCGATGCAGAGAAACTTGACGGGTCCTGCCGCTGATTAGAAGGGCTCCAACAAGTTTCTCCTTGCCAGGATTAGGCAGAAATGTCGGGAGAACCGGGTTAGGCCAGAGAATGAGGTTGACAGAGAGTAGGGAAAGAGGAAGTTGCGACATGTAAACCGGCGAATGTTATCTTATCAGCGTATGCAAATCGACTGGCTCTACCTGCTTAACATATGCGTGATCGTAAAATATACCAACGATGTTTATGAGAGACATTAATGTCAGAAAACGTGGGCATAGCGGTGGTAATTGGATAAACTTCATCGCCTTATTCGTTGACTCGCTGTTAATTGTACTAAACTTTGACATAAAGTTTAGCAAGTTATGGCGAACTCAAGATGTGACGAATAATTGATCTATTTTACTTTCTAACGTATAACGGTTTTACAGATCATAGATCTACACACTTAAAGTTTACGTTCGAACGTTTCCTCGAAGGAGACATTATAAATTCCAGACATTTTTGAGTATAAAGGTATAATGCAAGTATGATACAAGAGTGATAGTAAAAGAGAGAAGGGAGAAGTTAACACTATGTCAGAATGATGCATCTTAGTTTACTTATTTTAAATAAGATACTTTTAGTAGTGAATGTTAACTGTTGTCGAGATGGAGAATAATTATGTAAATTTATGTTTCATCCCTTATATATTTATTGTTGTACTTTATTTTTAATCAAAACGTAACTGCACATCAAATATTCGTCAGTGTTAATAAAAAGTGGTACGTTACATGAATACATTTAACGTGAATGAACTTTATTGAGTTTATGATCTTTATAAACATAAAGTTTATACGAAATAGAAACATCAACAATATACATATAAGACTTTATTCTAATACGGATAGATCTATAGAAAACAATGACGAATTAATATGAAATTATACAAAAATTCAAAGATGGATCTTGTTTGGTATAAATAGGTTAGAATTAATCCTCAAAACATACCTAGTCAAAGTTACCCCCACTTATGGTACTTTTTCTAAATTAATTTTTTTGTAAGATTGCATTGCATTTTAGGTTCGACTCAAAATTACTTTAGTTTTTGCATTTTCATTTTGCATTTGTCGTTATAATACATACACAAATTATTGTAATGGAAATGAACTCCTTAACCTACCACTTTTTCTATAGTTGCGTCAGTAAAAGCTAATGATTGTTAGAATATTCGAATAAAGAGAGAAAATTGAAATTTTAGGTATATTTGAAATTTAGCGATCTTTAAAATTATTACTATTGAACTCAAAACTCAATCATCCTGCAAATACAATTTAAATCTGCTACATTTGAATCGTAACCTGCGTCACGAGTGTACCTCGTTATTATAAGTCAAGAGGTTAAGTAATTGTTGGTGTGTGAAATAACGTCGTAATTTTTAGTTTAGGAAATACAGAAGATTAGTTGCCATTAAGTATAGATCTCCGTTTCACTCGACAACTATCGAAGAATACGCCGGTGCATTGTCATGCAAATGAAGTTAAGACCCACTTCCTTGAAACGCAAGCCTAACGCTAACATTTTCGACTAAAATATTACGTTCTATCTCCATTGATACCTGTCATCTCTACCGCCAAACATCTCTGAATAGACTTCCTTGATTCTTTCTATTCCGAAAATTGATCGATGGTTCTCATCTATTCATTTCTAACTTATGGCTCTAACTTTTCTTCCAAATAATTCAAATACAGTTCTTCATATAAACATTCTACATCATATGAATCTTTCAGCAGTTTTACTGTTTGAAATTTGGAAAGGAATAAATGATAAAGAAAAATTTCACTAAAATAGTATGCAGTCTTTGAATGAATCAATCAGTTAAAACTTGCTTGTCATATAAAAAGTACTTTTTTTACTTGTTCTACTTTATCATTAACAAATGACGTTCGTAACATTACTATTATAATATTAGGCCAAGAGTTCAACTCTCATACTATGTATTATACACATCTATGTACGAAAGTATATTTCTGTTGCTGTTTGTTTCTTTGCTGATAAAGCAAATTTGTTCAGGCCATGTTTGAGTAACCTAGAATTTCACAACTTCCTTTCATAGTTCACTGAATAATATTACTATTCTGATTTATTTAAAAGCATTTGTATTTACAATAATATACAGCTTACAAGTTTAACTTGTAAATTTTGATCTGTAATTACTCAGATCATTTTTTCTTCAAATTCTAAGGAATATAAAAATAAAAAGCAGTAATAGAAACTCGTATGAATATTAGCTTTGTAAATATTAATGTTTCTAATTCACTGCTAACAGAAATTTCAATTCTGTAAATTGTTTGATGAGGTGACATGAGTACACGACTGTTTTGACATTTTACTAAAGTTTGTTTTCGACATTCTTCACACATGGTGGTTCTAAATGTTGCGGTGAACGTTCGTCATGGGCTGTTTGCTTGTCACAGTTGTAGTTCACAACATACAGCTCATTATTCAACATGTAAATTTAGAAATTCGTTTACGCGAGACTAAAGGTGTTGCTTCGCAAAGTACACGATACATTGTTTATTTGCCGCATAGAATAAGACCGTTTCGAGAGATTTCTTGTTACAGTGTAGCTTTTGGTTAATTATAGGAACGACTGGGCACACACTTCAAATCTAAATAGCTTTAAGGTGACTCGCAATGAGTGTACCAGACCTCGATTTTCTGCTCGTAAATTTAGACTCGGTTAGAACATTGTATCGACCTCTTCTGATATGCTCTTGCGAAATGGTATTTGTTTAAACTTAGTTGCTAAAATTAAAACAAAGTGTGTTTACCTTGAACATTGTTTGTATCGACTTCTTTATTTACTGAGCTTATCATTCTTGTTAATTATTGTTGTAACAAATTCTTCAGTTTCTCAATAAGATAACTGACTACACAGTATTTCTACATAATTTTGCTGAAGTTACTATTTATCTGCTATGAACTACAAATACCACAATTGTGTATTGAAAAATGCTACGTCTAAACATCATATGCAGAATATTGATTACGACATTACGATTATAATACTATGATATGATAAAATATTCACAATGGTATCATGACTAAAATGTCGATTATGTTACACACAAAAAATATTAATCCCAGATTGTAGCATTAAACCAAACGACGAGCGCGAATCGCCTTTCAAGCGCAACCTGTTAAAGATACAGCCTGGCCCAGTTACACTCCGCATACTTATAACAATATTAATTTTTCAAGCTACATTTAGCAAACCTTTTTCCTTCATTTCACGAGCACTGTTCGCGTTCAGAGTCCTAAAAAGCTTTATTCCCAACACTGTGCATTCAACGTTATTCTACCAGCCGGACAGAGTGTAGGGCATTTCTCCATTTCCGTCAGCGCTTTCCTCGATGAAGAAGCCAGCTATTAAAAGCGGACAGAAAGGAGGCCGTGACTTTTGCAAACAACGCGTAACCGAGCGTCATCGGAGAAGAGAAACACGGGGGAGAATAAAAAAGGCAGGAGTTTTCAGCGGTAAGCGCGTAACGATCCAACCTGCCTGCGTACACACGCTTATTATGAGCTCTCTGACCCATTTTCTCGTCTTTCTTCTCGTCTTTGCGAAGTTTTCGTACCTGCAACAACGACTTCGTGCAAGCGCAGCTTCATTTACGTTTTACTGCCGACTTTATTGCTGATTTACACGCTTCGACCGCACCGGGTAGAGAAAGAAAAATGGACAATGCTGATGTTCCGTTTTCAGCGTGTCCATAGACAGTGAAGTTATAACGTTGTACTATGACGTACATATAACTATGTCTGGTTACAGTATAATTGGGATTTCTATCAGGAATTTATGAGACGTGATAGAGTGGATATCATGAATTACGTCATAACCGAAGTTCAGGTTGTACACTACTTTGATATATCTATGCGTTGGATTAAGTAGGTATACATTACTTCTTTATTGGTCGATTGGTGATTTAAGAGAAATGCCTTGACACTTACCTTTTAAAATATAGTTAAGATTATTTCAAACCGTGATTATATGTTATAAGATACAATATAAGATTATCAGGTTTTGAAAGAATTTTGATTAGATTCTGAAAGATGAGTTCCAGCATGGAATTTTTTAATTTTCTTTTAGGAAAATGTATTTAAAAAGTCGAAATATTTATAATGTGTCAACTGTTACAGACGTTATATAGTTGTATCTAAATATCCTGTAAATAGAGTTCCGAAATAGTCGATAAAGTTAGATTGATGCCATTTTACAGTAAAATTCACACCGCGAAGTTTGATTTGTAAAGACTGAAATGCTTCACCTGGAAGACGCAAGTTAAATAAATGTAAATATAAAGTTACGTTAATGTAAATTTTTATTTATTTTCATTTTACTATGTACTGTCATCAAAATATTTAATTTGTTTTTCATGTTTTTTATATGTAATCTTACATTTGAAAGTAGTGAATCCTTTAAAAATATTTTTCTTCTAGATAATAACAAATAAGTGTGTAATTGTACTTTGTATAAAAAGTTAAAAGTTCCTGAAATTGTCTAGAAATTACAAAACTTCTAAATTTTAGAATTTATAAGTTTAAAAATTTCCGTATCTCTAAACTTGAAAATCAGTAAACTAGAAAATTTTGTTATTCGATAATTTGAAAAATTCTAGTTTGCTAAATTTGAAAATTTAATAATTTAACTAATCTCAAATTAGAAATTCATAAAATTTAGGAATTTAAAATTAGGAAAATTTTTAAATTTGAGAATATCTAAATTTTGAAATATCCATATTTTTAAACTTAGAACTCAATAAACTCAAAAATTATATTATTCGATAATTTGAAAAATTCTAGTTTATTAAACTTGAAAACTGAGTAATTTGAAAAATACGTGGATCTCAAATGTTAATCTAAAACTGGGTAGATTTTAAAATTCCTACATTTCTCAGTTCGAAAATTTAAGAATTTGGAACCTTCTAAACTCGATAATTTTCAAATCTTTTGATACAAATAAGAATCCTTTTATTTTAAAATAACCTTTACAACTAGTATGAATTTTCTACGTCATTATTTGCCATAAAGCCTAGTCTGGTATTATACAACGATAAAATAGCACAATAGAGACCGTCAATATCCAGTGACTATTTATAATTCCGAACACAATTACCCTACAAGTGTCCGTCACAAATTGCGCCATCAGAACGAAATACCGAATTCTATCAGACAAAATTTGATAGCAATGACGAATCATTTTGATCGTCGAATCGTTTTTGCATTCTAACGGTATCGTTAATCGAACAGCAATCACACACGAAATAGATTGACCCGAAAGCGTCGTATTAAAAATAAGAATAACCCATGGCAATCGAAACCACGACACGTTTCTATTTCGGAAAATAAAAATTCATCCAATTGCCAGCCCGCGAGGCAAATGTTTAGCTACGGTAAGCCGATTACGTGAAAAATTCATGCGGAAAGTTCGCCTCGTCATCTGTGATTACGCGATTATACGTCAGAATGGTGAAGAAGATATCGATTCAGTGGGGTAATAATTTCAGTCGGTCGAGCAAACGTAGCTGGAATGAAAAATATAATTTAGATAAACGGCCCTGCGGGGGTGCTTATTTATTGGCTGGTCTATATTTTACTGATGCACGAACGAGCGAGAAAATCGATTGACTTCGTGCGGACGTAGAAAGGTACAAAAGTTTGATCTTGATTTACGAGAGAAAAGTTGCATAAACATTTTTCATACCCTTTTTTCATTTTCAGTGTATTTTAATGCATTTATTGTTCATTACGTTAACGTTTATTTTATTTTGTAGTAAAATAAAATGTAAGAGATAATTGCGAAAAGTGGTGTTACTATACCATTGTGTTAACACAACCATTACTTTTTGCAATTTTTAATGCAATAAAGTAGAGTCTGGTATATCTACGTTGACTGTTTCAGTCAATTAGCAAGAAAAGCTTTAATATTATTTCTACTTAGTATACGTATAATCGTGTTAATACTACGCTTGTAAAATAAATTTAATTACACTAAACTGTGCATAAAATATGCTTGAACGATTCTTCAATTATCAACGGTAGAACGGGTTTAAGGAGAATCTACCTGGAACCTATGGACAGGTGTTCCATGGACGCGTGCCCATTTACATGTAAAACACGTGGGCGTCGATCCCTGGTGCGAAACAGGTGCGTTGATTAATCGAGGTAGAGTAATACCTCTTCTCCTTGATGTTCTTATCGTAAATCGGTTTACCTTTCCATTAAGCTGGATGTCAATTACCACGCTTAATCAATGCGTAAGCGACGATGTATCCATAAAATCAATTACTGCTCCGAATCAAATGTCCCTCTGTGTACAGTCGCATGTCTGTGACGGAAATTGATTTAAGCTCGAATGCTTCTAATTAAAACCCATATAGAATGAATAAACCGAGCATGCACATTTCAATTAATTGCAAAGAATATTTTGTTATACAACCACGTTCTTTAATCCGAGGAAAGTTCTTACATTATATATTAGTTAAATAAAGATTTCTTTAATATTACAGTAAAATATAAATTATGATAAAGATAATATAATCACTATAATTACTATAATTTCTTTATAATTTCTTGTACAATTTATTACTTGCAATTTGTTTTCAATATCATTTCTAGTTCTTAATAATATAATTAAATGAGTCTACACTGAAAGTGGAGTAACTTTTTTATGATAATTTGATTTGTTAGGAAATGTAGAAAAGAAATCCTATTAATAGAATATTATTTAACAGTATATTGAATTTTCTTAAAAATTGTACTTTTTTTACTTTCATGATAAATGATTCCATTAATGAAACAATTGGAATTATAGTGTTTCTTGTAGTTTAATGCTCTTTACAAATATTTCGATGGACTTAACATTCAATTTTTTTCAAAATGTATAATACAAATGAATTCGTGACTGAATGTGAAATGTTAGTAAACATATCAGGTAATATTTGTTTTGAATTTGTCTGGATGTCCTCTACAATACAATAAAAAGAAAAATATGTGTTCTTATTCGTAAAACTTTAATCAAAATAAAAATTCGAACAACTAAAGTGAAAATTCTGAAAGAACGAAACTTTTCACCAATTATACAATTAACAAAATGTGATGTGAATATTATCTTTTAATAATTTCAAATAGAATTTAAAAATTTGTATTTCAGATGGCTGCAAGTAGAAAAATAATGTATTAGAAGAAACACCCTGTATATTCCTCCACTTCTAAATAAATCCTGTTGATCTTTCTCTCACAATTTTATTTAATCCATCGCAAGATTACACTCACTTCCGTTCATCTTGAAGCTGTCAATGTTGGAACAAGCAGAAGTACAACTGCAAATTAAAGAAGACAGGTGTAAGCTAATAAAAAGCGAGTGACTGGAGTATCTCGGTCGTAACACGTCAGATATATATTCGATAATATACATTTGTAGGGTAGTTATGTTCGAAGGAAACCCTAGTGGCGTCGAGAATCAGGAAGAAAATGGAGCCTCGGTAACAGGGATTATTAATGGCTTAGCTGGAGCCCTTATTCTCTCTTTAGCTGGCCATTTCTTTTTCATGAAATCTTCCTCGATCTGTCTGTTCGTTTCTTTTCCCGTTTCTCTCTCGGGTTGCCTATTTCGCGAGCCTTTCGACGAGTCGGCACGCGGATGCGGAAGAACCGTTTTCTTCAGGCTTTCCTTGTTTCCGATTCTTCGTAAACTCGTTATCCGATCTACATCATGAATTATTTATGGCCGCCACTGCTGAGGCAATGCGGCGGGGATCGTGTAACCGCGAAATCTCGATTGATTCCCGAGTAAACGTGTGATATTCACCGCCACCCGCGTCTGTCAGCGAAAACGGATTATTACGATTTGTTGCGGGGGAATAATACGAATTGCTGTGCTGGAATTTTTACAATCACGGAACGTATTAATACGCCAGTGTTATTGAAAATTATATTACGCATTGTTCACGCGTTGATTGCCACATTCAGTTAAATTAATTATTTATAGCAAAAGCTTTTTTGAGGGCTCTTCATTTGAAACAATGATATACACTAACAGATTAAAAGATGAAACTGAAAGATTAAATATCCTTGTTTTTAGTAATCTATATTGCAGTGTGCCTGGCCACAAATGTCAATTGTCACTGTGACAGAATCTGCTTTATAAATAGAATCCTCATGTAAAATAGAATCTTTTTTAATTTTTTAATTCATTAATGTATTAACTTTTACTAGAACGACAAGTTTTTAAAAATATCTTTACTTACATTTTCGTGTATTGCATATTTTGAGATACTTTCTCTACCCTTTTTATAATGTGTCTCGTTTTGTACTTATAATATTCGTCTCAATTTTCAAATTTAATTTGTTTTACATGATATTTTTATACTAATTGCATAGACAAGATAAGTCTATAGAAGTATTTATTTATGTCTGTACTTAATTGACGTTTGCTGTCCATCATTTCAATAATTCAATAGTATATTCAAGAAACAAAATGTCGCCTCTTCACGTTTTCCATGTCGCCATTTTGGTGTTACAACCGCCTTTGATTGCCACGTGTCATTGCATCATAGTTGATGTTATCATATTATATGCATCTTGAAAATCTATTTTTTGTTTAATGTGACGATGCATTGAATCATACATAGTGTATAACACTTTAGGGATAATAAATTCAGAAATTCAGAAGGTTACAAATTTTCAAATATATGTCTTCATTTGCACATTCATAAAAGAAATTTAAAACTTTATGTAAATATACAATCTCCACTGAATTTCAATGATAAAAAATGATAAACAATCATAATATAACGATATTTAATCATATTAACATTATCACTATATTATAATAATCAAATATTGCATTTAATGCAAAGAATTAATAAACAGTCGTAATCTAATGATATTTAACAATGTTAACACGTTAATATAATGACATTAATAATGTTAATAGTGTCAATTGATTATGTTAAAATTGATTTAAAATCAACTTAAAATCGATTTACAATTAATTAAAAACTGATGTAAAATTTATTAATTTTAAATTCATGCAAAATTTAATAATTTATAATGAACATTCTGCAACCTAGAATTTATTAATTCAAAATTAATAATGTCATTGCAACGAATTTAAGAATGTTAACTTCAACGAGAAGGTGATGTCATTATAATTACATTCGGATTAGAAAAACCTGAAATCGTAAGGGTCTGCAGAAAAATAATCCCGAGTCACATTTTGACCGATTTGAATACTCTCCCCGGCTATATATTTTACATAATAGCCGGAAAAGCAAAAATACTGAATTAAACGAATAGTTTCTTGCGGGTTGCCAGCAATTCACGTGGCTCAGAACTCGTTAACGAATGGTCGAGAGCAAAACTGCCCGTTCGGGCCAGGATCAACGTTCGAAGAAGTCGGGGTAGGAAAGAAAACACGACGATTCCCGTGGTGGAAAAAGAATTCTGGCATTCATAAAGTTCGCTGGAGCGCGTGAACGCGGATCCCAAACCGCTCGAGAGCA
The DNA here is from genome assembly GCA_036983795.1 of Megachile lagopoda. NCBI lineage: Eukaryota > Metazoa > Arthropoda > Insecta > Hymenoptera > Megachilidae > Megachile > Megachile lagopoda. The sequence goes on from CM072786.1 coordinate 1,612,760, forward strand.
TCTCAAGTATCTTCAACATTCCCCGGCAAAGTCGCACGATTCTTCTTTTCCCTTTTTTTCTTCTTTTTTATTTTCCTCTTCCTTCCCATTCGACGTTGGCTTTGTGCTCACAAGACCAGAGGACGCGAATAAAAACGATGGGCGGGAACGACAACGACTGCCGGTGTAATTAATTGTTTTTTATTGTAAATTGTCTAGCATAAGGGCGAATTGCCCCATGCAAAGACTAGTTGAAGTTCGTGAACACAGATGTTTCAGTCTCGGGAATGTCTAGGGACATTTTAATTCTACTATTCTGGTTTGTGTAATGTATACATACAATTGTGAAAACGATAAGGTTGTTATTGGGGAAAATGGTGAAGTAGTGGAAGAAAGTTTAAATATTTGTTAATTTTTAGTCAGTTATTTTGAGAATTTAGTAACTTGCGAATTCGGAGTATTAGTAAAAATTAGAAAAAGAGTTTGGAGTTTGGGAAATTTTTAAATATGGGAATTTGGGGACTTGAAAATTAAGGGCTTTAGGAAGCAAGAGGATTGATATTTTGGGATTTCAAATGTGTAAAAGTTTTGAAACTGAAGAATTTATAAGTTGGGGAATTAGAAATTTGAAAATTATGAAATATTAAATGTTGGGAATTTGAAAATTTAAAGAATTGAAAATTTGGGAATTTGGTAAATTTGAGAATTTGAAAATGTAGAAATTTGTAAACCATAGGATTTGAAAGTTAAGGACTTTGGAAATTTTAAAATTTTTAAATTGTAAAATTGTAAAATTGTGAAATTGTGAAATTGTAAAATTGTAAAATTGTAAAATTGTAAAATTGTGAAATTGTAAAATTGTAAAATTGTAAAATTGTAAAATAGTAAAATTTGAGAGTTTAGAGATTTAAAAATCTATGGGTTTGAAAATGTAAAAAATTGAAAAATTGAGATCGTGAAAATAATTTTGGAATAAAAAATTGCAAACACCCAAAACATGATTGTACCTACATATTTTCGATGACCACGAAATTAAACACAGAAAAATTAATTTAAACCATGAAAATTGTGCATTTATTCCTGCGATACCATGCTAAAATCGACTGTTTTGACATTTCTGTGTGAAAATCAATTCCTCCTAGTGTTCAAGAAGATACAGACATTAATTTCTGTTTAAGTCTGTATTTTCAGTTGTTCGACATAGAACATCGCTTTTCTACTCATGAACACGTACTGCTTTCTTGAAAGTGCAATTAATTCTCGCAAAACGTTGCAATACTTCGAACGAGATGAAGTTGTATTTCTGTCCAGTTTACAGCAAAATATCGTCTTTAAAGGTGAAACTCGAAACAGTAGAACGTATTCATTCAAACTCAACGTTGTGTCGGGATGTGTATCGTGGAAAACAATAACCAGCGGACGTGTTAGCTTAGAAAACAATTCAGATAAGCTGAGCCACGTGCAGCGTCGTGGAAACGTAGAGCTCGATAAAGAGAATTTACGTAATCCAAATATAGGGGCAATTGAAATGGCGTTTAATTCAGTCGACGCGTCCATTAGGATTGCAGTGAATATATGGACTCTTATGAAACGAGTACAGCCACGTAAAACGGTCACGAAGAATGAAATACTTTGAATTTTAAAAGAAATAAGAACGAAGCTGGCATTGTCGACGAATTTAATAAATGTTAAACTATTTTATTTTTTTATTTTGTATAAATATTTTTCTAAATTATATTTGTAAGTTTTGACAAGAACGTGGTACATGATAAATAACTGAAATACATTGATAAGAAAAATTAATAAACAACTTTTTAACTAGTACAAATTGAGAGTGATATTTTTCTGTTGATAATGTAGTTTGAAATTTAAAATGTCGTTTGCTAAATATTGGGAAATGTAGAAATTTAGGTACTTTTATAAGTATTTGGAAAATATAGAACTCTAGTTACCTTTATAGACTTTTGGAAGTATAGAAATTGAGAAATATAGAAATTTTAAGAATATAAGAATTTGGAGACTAGACAGTCAAAAAATATCGAGTTATAAAAATATAGAGTTTTAGCAAAAATAGAAATTTAGAGGTCATGGAATATTAGAGATATAGAAACTTTTTAGGCATATAAACATTTGCGAATGTAAAAATGGAAAGATATAGAGGTTAATAGAATTAAAATTATCAATAAATGGTTACTATTAAATTAATATCGAATGTACAAACATTATATAGTATTCTTGTAAGTTTACTTACATTTATTGATTATTATTATTACTATAAGAAAATGATAATTGCAAATAACAATATACAGGCAAATTATAGAAATGAGTAAATAATATTTTCATTATTGTTCAAGGTATTTCATTTTTTGGCTTGTACCACTTTAACATTAAATTTATGAGACTCGTCCAAATCTTAGATTTTTTATTTTAAATTACAAAAATTATTAAATTTTCGTGAAAATATATATTACCTTTTATCGAAATAATAAAGCCTTGCATAAATTAGTTTGCGTATCATCCCTTATTTATCCATTCTCCTACTTCAGTTATTCACTTTAAAATAAATATAAATGTAAAAGTTATTTAAAAATAAATAATCAACAAATGTTCCTAAATTTATATATAATCGTTGTTATTCATAAAAGTACAAAATGTTCATTAATAAAATAAACTGAATAAAGCTACTCTCGAACTGTAAAATTATCCTTACATGTTTTATAACCTCAAAAACGGGCGCTTATTCAATAACCTACAAAAACGGACGCGAATTATTTACACGATATTAATTCTTCCGTAACTAGCTGCTATTAAGCCGATGAAAGATTATTACATAATTTCCTAAATAGAGCCACGGGTAGAACCACGTGGAAAATAGAAGGGCAAACGACGAATGTAACCTGCGAAAACGTTTCAACGTAACCACGAGTTGTTTGCGTTAATTACGTCCGGCGTTGAAACCAGACGTAATATGTAAACTGGAAACGCCGACGAAATCGAATTAAAGATCAAATTCCGGGAAATGATTATGCAGTTTACGCGCGATTTTAATCGAGTAAATTAACGAGCTACAATGGCACAGAGATTTTCGCGTTTCATACTCGCCCCTTTCCTTGATTCGCCAATGCACACAGCAAAATGTCACAGGTTTATTTTCGTGTGCATGCATGATTTAACAAGCTAGAACAGGATGGCAGAAGATTTCAGGACGAATTTCAAAATTTCTGCTCCGCTTCACTTGTTCTGTGAAACCTGCACACACGGATGCATATTAATTTTAGTCTAAATAGAACCCGAGAGACGAATAAAACGTGGAGGACGCGTTTATACACGAATTTGCAAGAAAAAGGACAGAAACGCAGTATTCGAATGATGTATACGAATTTTACCGTAAATAATGCGTGGGAATTTTGAGAACATCGATGTAGCTGATCGGTAATCAAATACGTTTATGGAAATTAGTTGCTTCGATAAAGCATACAAAGCAGAATTCTAATATTCTGGTGAAGTAACACAGAAAATATTTACTTTGCCGAAGTTAGTGTATCTTAATCCAATAATGGACTACTAAATTGAAAATCTGCCCATGAAAATTTGCAACTCCTAAATTTTTAAATTGAAAAATTTGAAAGCATCTATTTTCAAAATAAAAACTTCATAAATATGCATTTTTAAATTAAAAAGTTAGTAAATATGTATTTTCGAATGAAAAAATGCGTAGGTATGAATTTTCAAATTAAAACGATTGCGGATATAAATTTTCAACTTAAAAGGTCAGTAAATATGAGTTTTCAGTAATTACCGTTTTCAGTAATTAATCCAGAATTACCATATAATTACCTTAAAATACAATCCATTCTCTCTACGAAGAGATATAAATGACATTACATTTTCCGGATTTTCCCTTCTTGTAATTTTAACAATTATTTATTAAAGTCCCTGCGACCAGCGAGTAACGTAAAACGATTTAATTATTACGATAAACCGTTTATATCATCGAGAACAATATTATGCGTTGCTGTGGCAGCGTTTCTCGTTTAATTCACAATACACACATACACTAGTGTGGAAGTGTAACGAGCGTCTGCGTTGTTACCGAAACGAACTAGCTTCAGCCCGCCTGTCTCGCCTGGTTCTTTTTTTTCCCGCCCATTCTCGCTCGTACTTTGTCCACCCTTCTCTATTTCGCGTTGCGGCAAGAATTATCGGATTTTCTGGGACGCAAAAGATGGGTGGTAGTTGCAGCATGCGAGTACACTGTTATGATAGCAGTAAAAATGTTTAGTCATTTGCGTGTGAAGAATTCGCGTTGGAATAATAAAGTAATCCGAAAATAAAGGAAATAAAAGTACCGTTGCACACGAACAGCAACGAATGAAATTATTGTAAAAGTTTGTTATATTTATCTTCTTCTGAGAAGCATGTATATGCTGGTAATTACAAAAATGGTATCAGTCAGATTCTAAAAGTATTAAAACTTTTACTTGTTTGCACATCGATGATTTACACTATATTATGAAAGGAATTTTTTAAATATTTTTTAAAAATCCTAAATTAAAATTTTTGTCATATTTATATAGATGAGTGTGTAATTAGTCTTTTAAACTTTTGATTTCGATCATTTTTATGATCACAAAAAATATCACTGTACTCTATACGCTGCAACGTTTGTTCTGAACTATTTCTTATCAGATAGCTGCAAGTCGCTGAAAACTTATGCGTCACATTAGAGATAACATATGCATAAACTTCAAATTGAAGGGTATTAAAAATGCGAGTAGAAATGATCACATCTAAACTAGAGCTACGTTACGACTCAGGGTAAGCAGGAGGTTAAATAAAAAGGTCATGCATGTCGAGCGTTTAATACTCCCCAAGGGTTTAGCAAACCCTCCTAAGATACACAGAGTAACGTTCGAAAGGAAATCTTTTTATCTAGTTCCATATCTGGTTATTTCCATCCTTATTCATGTAATTCGTCGCACACGTGGCAGCGTCAAATCATCAGTCACAACGCGAGCTGTTCAAACACAGGTGCGCTTTCAGCGTCGGAATCTCTTCGAATAACTCCTGAGACCGTTCTCCCAAACCAGCGAATACGTTGCGGGTTCTAGCGTCTAATAACCCGCTCGTCGATCGCAGTTCCGTGTAATTATGGATCCACCGATACGCAACGGGTGTGCTGCACCGGGTAGACACGCTCTAACCAATCTCTAGTGCAGCAATGCACGTGCACGAAACCGCACGCTAGAGCACACGCGTCGACGTAGGAACGAGGAAAGCACTCGAGGTACAGTCAACAGCAAATCTGCCTTATATACGAAAAATATGCCAGTCGAGGAAAAAGGGGTGTTGATTTCGAAGAATTTCTGAGGATTTGAAAACTTGGAGATAGGTTCAGAATTTTGAGACGTAGAAATTTGGTGACATAGAGACACGAGGGTTTTAAGATTTGGTAATCAAGATGACGGTGTAAGAATTTGGTAGCATACAAATTTGACGAGCTAGGGATTTTAGAGCATGGAAATTAGGGGATCTAGGGATTCAGGGTATAGAAATTTGGAAATATAAAGGGTTGAGGATATTAGAATTTGGTAATCATGGTATTTGGTGCTATAGGAATTGGGAAGCTTTGAAATTTGGGGATCGAAGGATTTGTAGGTGTAGGGAATATAAACCTTCGTACATTGAGGATTTAGACATATGGATTGAGGAATTTGGAGGTTTTGAAATTTGAAAACCTAGGAATTAGTGGGACTAGGGATTTGAGGACTTTATGATTTAGAAATTTAGGCATTTTTAAATGTTCAAATTTTGATATTTCAATTTTCTACTTTTCAAGACTTCAAGCTTCCAAATTTTCAAATTTTTAAATTCTTAAATTCCCAAATTGAGAAATCCCAAAATTGCTCAATTTGAAAATATCTAAATTCCTAAATTTATCCATCACTAACTTCCTAAATTTCCAAACTTTTTAACTCTCAAATCCCTAAATTGTAATATACCTAAATGCCCAAATTTGTAGATTCCCATACCCCTCGATTCTGAAACCTTGATGTTCTGAAATTTCAATTTTCCTAAATTTAAAGTAAAAAAATAATTATACCAAATATTTGTTCACATCACGGTACAAAGTGTTACACCTTTTACACCAAACTTTGCATATTTACATACATTTTAATTTATAATGTATTATATTAACATGGAATTTTAAACACTTGATTAAAAAGTTATAACAAAAAAACAAAATGGACTGCTTTGTTTTTCGATGCCAAATACAGCGTGTTCCTGTGTTGTACGTAAAAAACCAGCATATACTATAAATAAAAATGATAAAAAATTGTTATATAAACATCTACTGGTTAAGGTGTTATAAAAAAATTATAAGGAATATACGAAATGATAATAAACACTTTTTTCTTCAATACCACATACAAATAATTGTCGTCTTTCGTATTTTCATAATAACTTTTATTAATATATTTAACAGCCTACATGCATATAAACATTTTTTCTTATAATTATTTATAGAATATTTTATTAAGATTATGTGGAAAAAATTGAATCACTCTGTACATAATATCAAACAACGGAAAAGTCTGACAATTCGTATTTTTGTTATAACTCTTCAATAAAGTGTTCGACACCCTACGTTGATTTGACATTCTTTTGTTATTCTTATAAGTAGAATATGTGAATAAAGTTTAGTGGCAAAAACCGGGGACACCCTGTATTTTCATATTCAAAGGAAGCCTACGTTGCACCCGAGTGTACCTTCGTATATGTAGGAGGACACTATCTCGAGCAGCAGACGTCGTTGAAGATGTGGCAGGGGTTGCTCGAGAGTTACCGTCGGTTCATTTACCGGTATTGTTGCTCGCCACCCTTCCCTGCTGGCAGCTTCTCGTACCTGCACCCTTACACAACCACCCTTCTCGTGTCTCGTTCCGATGCAACACAATCTCTCGTTTTCTCACTCAGACACTCTACCCTAGTCGGCCTGTGCCCTTCGGATGCCCGCGTTCGCTGACATCCGTCGCGATGCGTGCAGAGGAACGAGCACATTGCAACCATAGACATAAGAAACTATTACATAAGGAACTACTTTTGGTGAAGTGAGACACATAAGGTACATTGATACGTACGGAACTCTTATGGTGAGGGGAGATGCATAAGGAACCACTTTTAATAAAGTAAGATACATGAGGTACATCAATGCATAGGGAACTATTTTTGCTGAAGTACGATACATAAGGTACATAGATGCTTAAGGAATTACTTTTAGTGAAGTGAGATACATAAGGAACTACTTTTGGTGAAGTGAGACACATAAGGTACATTGATACGTACGGAACTCTTATGGTGAGGGGAGATGCATAAGGAACCACTTTTAGTAAAGTAAGATACATGAGGTGCATCAATGCATAGGGAACTATTTTTGCTGAAGTACGATACATAAGGTACATAGATGCTTAAGGAATTACTTTTAGTGAAGTGAGATAGATAAGGAACTACTTTTGGTGAAGTGAGACACATAAGGTACATTGATACGTACGGAACTCTTATGGTGAGGGGAGATGCATAAGGAACCACTTTTAATAAAGTAAGATACATGAGGTGCATCAATGCATAGGGAACTATTTTTGCTGAAGTACGATACATAAGGTACATAGATGCTTAAGGAATTACTTTTAGTGAAGTGAGATACATAAGGAACTACTTTTGGTGAAGTGAGACACATAAGGTACATTGATACGTACGGAACTCTTATGGTGAGGGGAGATGCATAAGGAACCACTTTTAGTAAAGTAAGATATATGAGGTGCATCAATGCATAGGGAACTATTTTTGCTGAAGTACGATACATAAGGTACATAGATGCTTAAGGAATTACTTTTAGTGAAGTGAGATACATAAGGAACTACTTTTTACTCTTATGGTGAGGAGAGATGCAGAAGGAACCTCTTTTGGTGAAGGGAGATATATGAGGTACATGGATGCATAGTGAACTACTATTAGTAAAGTGAGATACATAAGATACATAGATAAATAAGGAATTACTTTGTTGAACCCTGAATCAATTAAATGCCAAATTTAGTTGTAAAAATTCATCATAGAATGTATAATTAAAATCGGTTAATGACAAATATACACGTCGAATGCGGGGTAAATGATTCTATTATAAATTTTAGGAGGAAGGTAAAGTAAAAAGAAGAAAGTGATTTGAAAATTTAGGGATTTGTGGATTTGAACTTTAGAAGACCTAAAAATTTTGGAAATTGAAGATATGATAATGTTATAATTTGGGGATTTGGGCACTTGGAAGTTTGGAAACAGGAATTTGGATAATTGGATGATTGGAAGTTTGGAAATATAGGATTGTGGGGACTTAGACATTTGGAAATTTAGGAATTTGCGAATTTGATTAAAGAATTGAAACATTAGGAGATTTGAAAATTTTGAAATTTTTGAACTTGGAGATGTGGTAATGTGACAATTTGGAGATTTGGAAATTTAGATACTTAGAAATTTAGAAATTTGCAAATTTGGTATTTGAGAATTTGGGAATTTGAAAAATTTGAGATTTGAGGATTTGAACATTAGAAGATATGGAAATTTTTAAACTAATGATATGGTAATCCAAAAATTTTGAGATTTGGGCACTTGGAAATTTAGGAATTTGGGAATTTGGGAATCCAAGATATTTGAAATTTGGAGATTTGAGTATTAGCAGATTTTTTAATTTTTAGCTTGGGAAGGCTTAGGTACGTTTGAGAACTTGAGAGTTAAGGACTTTAATATTTGAGAGTTTGGAAACTGTTGGATATGGGATAATGGTAATTTAAGAATAACTCAATTTAGTGATTTGGAAAGGTGAAAATTTGAAATTTTCGAACTGAAATATATGAGACTCAGATGATTTCAGTGCTGAGAATTTAGAAACTTGGAAACTTATATACTTGCATACTTGTACACTGGTACATTTATACACGTGTTTGTAAACTTTTACATTCGCAAACTTATAAACTTTGTACATTTGTAAACTTGTAAATTTGTGAACTTAAAATTTTATAAATTTAAAATTCAAAAAAATCTATAAATGTGATGTTCAGAAACATAACAATTTCAAACTAAAAAATTCCAAAATCTGTTGCTTTGAAAACTTAAAAAATGTAGAAAACAGTAACGGTGACATTCTCTCAAGCTCGCAATCATCTAAGCGCTACTTAATCTGAATCGGGCCTTCAACCTTTGTTCCTTTACACCACACGAAAAGTTCTTAAAGTAATCGGATAAACTCGGTACCAGAACACAGTGTACCATAATTTAGTCAACTTATCCCCACAGCACCGTAAACAGATATACCAAAAGCGCATTTCACAATGAAACGAATAACACGTTAGTACAGCTAACATTGTAGCGGAAGTGGCACTCGAAAACCCGTTACGGTATCCGTCCATTCTGAAAAGGATAGGACGTAGCATACCGTTAGAGGAACAGCAAAAAAAAAGAACGAAGTTTTTTATTAGTGACAATAATTACCGTGCTCATCGAGGCGCGCATCAAAGCATCTCCAACTCGGACCCCGTTGCATGAATTTAAACTTTGTCCCACTCGTGACGTGTTCGCGTTTTGAAATGCTGAAAAAATGAAAATAAAGCGTCCTCGGAAAAGCTAGGAAACAGAATCACGAACCAAGCCACAAAAACCGTATAATTTTCTGAATTCAACTCCAACGCGACAACAGTTGCTGGCAATTTGAAAGCTGGCTTTCGGGTATGACAGTTTGAAAACACCGTGCTCCAAAAATATTTCGTAACTCGATTGATTGAACGAGAAAACCGAATAAAAAATTGCTGATACCTTGTCCATTTCTGTTTTATAGATTTACGTATTTAGGAAATTTGAAGTCACATATTTTTATTATTAATTCATTTATGTTAAAATTCATCATTGAGTTGCAGTTAACTGGTTCACTTATTATATAGAGATTTCAGTAAGTTTCATTACTAATTCATTAATATTTATATTAACCATCAAGGTTTAATTCATTGGTTCACTTCCACTTACAGAGGGTGTTCACGCCTAAGTCGCGATATTTCAAGAACTATTAATGACACAGAAATTGTTTACATATATGGAAGTTGCAGAATAAAATGGGATCTATGTTTTGCCCAAACGAAATTTTTTAATGTCATTTATGTAACAGGTATTAAATCTCCTGGGATAGTAAATCTCCTGGTTCATGATAAATTTCTGCAATTTGTGAAAACTTTACCGTGTGGAAATTTGTTCGCACTTTCACGAAGTTGTATGTATCTCGTGAGAATAAAATGACGCCTCAGGACAGTAATGAAGTGAATATAGATTTCTCTTTTACATATTTCATAACCCGATTTGCTGAACGTTCAAATCTGTCGGACATACTTTGTGTTCAAATTTGCATATCGAGGACGCGAAGAAAATTCATAGATAATAACGAGTCCACTTCGCGACGTCCATATCGGCATACGGTCATAAATAGCGGTCTCTGGGTCTATAGCAAGATCGTGAAGTATTTATATCGTCCGTCGACGTAATCGTATAAATGTTGCAAGACCACCATTTCCTAGTAGATACGATCGACTGACAGGCGGTGCCTTTAGGGAGTAGCTTATGGACGCCAAACAGAATAGGAACACGCTAGTGATGTTTCATATAATTGATATCCTATTTTCTAGGAGTGGGAATACTGGAATCAATGAAATAGTTGTTACATGGTTCCTTTAAAATACTTTTGATTATCTTTATTCGACAATTTCATTCATTATATTCATTTAGGTAATCTTTTGGTAGAGAGTTCGATTGGGTGGAGAGTACCCGCATGTGCTCTGAAAAATTAAATATTTACTTTATATTGTAATTCAGCTTGATTTTATTAAGTTTATTAAATAGCTCGAAAAAGGAATTTTACATTTTTACATTAATTTTGCGACGATTGAATATGTGACTTAAGGTTTCATGCTAAAACGACGATACAGATTTGAGGAATTTTATGGGATTTGGAAGATACGATAAGTGAACGTCGAAATTTTTTAATTTTTCAATTTTCAAGCTTTCGGAAACGGAAATTTTCAAATTTTCAACTTGTTGAATTCCAACATTTATAAATGTCTACTTTTGAATTTTCAAATTTTGAATCTTCCAATTTTCCAAATTTCTAAATTCCCTAACTGTCAAGATTACAAATTTCTAGGTATAGAAATTCTGGAATTCTGAAACTTCCAAATCTCTATATTTCCGATTTTTAATTTCCAAATTCCCACATTTGAAAATCCCTAAATTTCCAAATTCCCAGAGTAGCAAATTCCCAAATTTACAAGTCCCTAAATTTCCAAATTCCCACATTACCAAATCCCAGATTTCCAAATTCTCAGTACCAATTCCAAAATTGACAATTCTCTACATTTCAGTATTACCCACTCCTCAAATTTCCAAATTCGTGCATTACTAAATTCCTAAAGTTCCAAATTCCTACATTACCGAATCTCAGATTTCCAAATTCTCATAGTACCAAATTCCAAAATTTGTTATACAATTCTCCACATTTCGGCATTACCCATTCCTCAAATTTCCAAATTCGTGCATTAATTTTAAAAATTACAAATTCCCACATTACCAAATCTCTAAATTCTCAGGTTCCATCCTGAATCTCCAAATTCTCCTCTCTTCACATTCTCAAGTTTCCACATTCCCACATCCTCATACTTCCAAACCCTAAATGCTTTAAATCCATAGTTGCTTAAACTTCCACATCCACAAGTTGCCAAATTACCAAATATCAGCATTTGAATTCTCTATTTCTAAACATTTCCCCAATGGAATTCAGATTTGCTACCGAGTGTTGCGTACAAATAATAACGAGATTATAATGCACATCTATCTATCCGTACCCTATAATTTTCCCTCTATTTCCATCCCCTATAATTTACTTGGTACGTCACACTGCATCGCGACAGTACGCATCGAACGGACGACGAAGTAAATTTGAATTCACGACAGAAATTCCACGTTACCCAAAAGTTACCCCAATGCATAAAGAGTTAAGGTCGCGAGTTAAGAGTTCGGATGCGGCAGCGTACTTTCTTCTTGCCACATGTTCAAAAACTATCTCGTGAAAGGAGGAAACATTGGTTATTGGCAGTCGCCGTGGGGGGGCAGTTCGTCTGCTGCTCACGTCGCGGTTTACGCCAGGACTCGCGAACGCTAATTTCGCAGAAAATCGTGAAGACTATCGCCAGGTCCGTGGTGAACGTGCACGGCTTGGATATCTTCCTCCATCAAAGTGTCCGTGCCCGGAATGAAGCTGGACGTAAATGGAGTAGCCGGACGCGTCCTCTTTTTGGCGAGATTTTTCTCGATCAAAAGATCGACGCCGACCTGCCTCCGTCGATACACAGCCAGCCGAGTTTTATTGGCGGCCGTGGCTATCTATAAAAGAGAAATACGGAACGTACGGCCGAATAAAGATGCGCTAACGTTCGCGGGCTTTGCCAACGCAAGCAGAAATCAAATATTTGAAACACGCGCCGCTTGCGGACTCGATCGTTCTCTCTCTCTCTTCTTTCTTATTCTTTTTTTGACTACCGCCATATTTTCTCGCTCTTTTTATCCGCGATGCTCGCTAATCCGCCTATACGAGATTGCTTGGCCGGTCGGCTGAGTTAAAGAAGTATATGGACCCGGACGAACTGCAAAGGAAAAGGGTTCGATTAAAGGGCGGCTTGTTCTACTAGCCATGTTGCCGATTCGTTCATAGAAAAAGAGGTTGGTCTCTCTCTCATTGACAGGAGACGCATTACATTTGGCAGCGATTTCACTCAGCGAGATTAAGCTTATTTTCGCCAGGCCGATTTTTCTGGCACCGTGCACCCTTCGGTTTTTTCGGACGCCTTTTTCGTATACCGCCAACGGCGCACTTCTTTCCCTATGGCGCTACTGTTTGTCCGTTTGTCCATTCGACTGATCGTCCTTCTTCAGCTTTTTCTTTTTTCCGGAAACGTCCGAATCTTTGCTTCAGTTTCCCGTAGAGCGTTACTGTCACGCTGGTGTGGAAGATTACATCGCGTTGCAAGTTTTACGTACTGAAAAAGAACGAAGAAATTACAGAGAAAGGAAAAAATTGAAGGAAGAATTTTTTAATTAAATTAAACGCTTTAACGTATATAGACTTTCAGAGTCAATTTGCAGTTAATTGTTAATTGGTATTGGTCTTTTCTAATTGCAAGTATGGTTAAATGTCTTTTCTCTTTTTTAATGACAATAATTTTTGAAGACAAAGTACTAGTATTTTTAAATGGACGTTGTTGAATTACACAAAAGTAACTTTGTGCAAAAAAGCAAGAAACAGCCATTTACAACATAAATGAGAAACCTTCATATATTCTTTTAACTAAATATTTCAAGTATAAACGTTAAGTACACAAGTTTTTAAGTACAAATGTTAAGCATAAAAGTTTTTGAATATAAACATTCGGCATTGAATTTTATAAGAGTAAACGTTAGGTACAATATCTTCTAATAAACTTTGAATATAAAAATTAAGTATAAACGTGAAGTATGAAAGGTCCGTGTATAGTTGTTAAGTACACAGACCTTTAATTATAAACGTTTCACCAAGCGTTAAATAGAGTACTCATTATTTAACGCTTTCAGCGAGCGTTGAAAAGGGTACTCATTGTAATATTCTTGGTAAGAAGCAGGCGCGCAATTACCGCGTTGTCTTCATTTATCATAAAACCACCGAATCAAAGCAATTTCCATCTGAAGTCTGAAGACGTCTTTTGGCGTTGGTCTTCGATGATGAAAACCGAATCGTTACCGTGATAAGACCGTAAAAGGATGCGGATTCGGATTATTGTCTAAAGCGACTCTCCTCGTGGAGTGGATGTCATTCAGCCGGATAAAGCCGGACCGGAAACGACAGCAACGAGGGTAGGTCGCAATGGTCGAATAATGGACCAGCCATCTTCTTTGAAGTCCCCTTCAGAGTTTTGGCGTTAATTGATGCGAGTCCGGAGTTCGAAAGATCGTCCAGCACTTCCAGCCAGCTTCCTTGCTCACTGGTGGACCCTTCTCCTTGCCCTTCATCCTTAACGAGGGGAGATTACGTCGACGGTTACAGATCTACCCTTCGTACTGCTTCTCCGAGCTATCTTCATCGAACTGTCCGGGTTCATCGAAGTTTCGTAAATTTTCGCTTTCGCTTCGTAATTAACAGATCGTTGCCAGACGGACCATTCATTCCGGTTTTAAGATTATTTAAACGCCAACGAAGCAAACACACTTTTTTGTGTTATTCACCGTTTATGCTCTCTCTCTCTCCCTCTTTCTTTTTTATTCACTTATTACAAAAGGTAAAATCGTTGGTAATCCTTGTTCCGAATTAAATCCAACCATTCGACGGAACGGCCGTTGAAATTCCACACTGCCGGGACGAAAAAGGGGTTCGTTCGACGCTTGATCATCAGCCTTTTCGAAACTTTTTAGGCGAAACTAATTCACTTCGCCCCGGCAGAAAACTTTCCGCCCAACGGACCGATTCAATTGGCTTAATTAAACGCTGCTCGATTCGTCTATTTTGCGCCCAAAAACCCGGAGAGTCTTTATTAAGATGACGCTGCCAAAGCAAACCCTGAACTGACAAGACTTTATTCTGAAAGTAACAACGAGAGTTGTTCAGGACTGACGGATGGGATTGGACGAAGTAAATTTTTGTAGAGTTTGAAGGGAAGGAACTTTTTAGTGGAATTTGGGGATTTGTAAATTTGGGAAGTGGAGACATGAAGATGTTGGAATTTTGAAGATGCGAAACTTGTTAATTTGGGAATTTGAAAGATTAGACTTTTCGGGATTTTGGGATTTTGAAATTTGGAGATTTGGAAATTTGGGAAGCTTAGAAATTGGGTAATTGGAAATTTTTAAAATTAAGTATTTGGAGGATTGAGTAATCTAAGAATCTAAGAATCCAGGAATCCAGGAATCTAAGAATTTAGGAATCTAGGAATCTAGGAATTTTCGAATTTACGAATTTCAATTTAGTCATCTAAAACTATAGAGAACATTTGAAAATTTAATAATTTGAGAATGTGGGGATATGTAAACTGATAGTTTGGGTTACAAAATGTTAAAATATCTAAATTTAATATTTTATAATTTAAAATATTTGTAAATTTAAAAACTAGAAATTTAATCGCATGACGAGTTTTAATTAAAAACAATTCTTTGAATCGAAATTGGCACAAACAATGTACAACTCGTATAAACAGATAAATTTTATGATGTACTAAAAAGATATTGCTTAAACCCATCTACCAATACCATAAATTAGTTAAAACAATTGTTACACCGTAAAACTGTTGGCAACACAATCTCCCTGTGAAACGAATGTAAAATCCAACAGCAGAATTTATTTTCCGCAATAAAGCGTTACAAAATTGCATTGATACTCGGAAATTGTAAATTCGCACGGCGATAAATGAACATTTTATTTGAAACGAATAATTGCAACATTTAACCAATTACACCTGGAGAAGAAAGAACGTACAAATGAACAAATAAAAAGCACAACGTCCATTTTAACCGAGCAATCCATTTAATAGATTCTGAATATGTTTTAACCATTTTACGATTGTACGATAAAATAGATTTCAAAATTTGTTCCACTTAACAATACACGTTCAGCGAAAGAATTGATTCGTTCCGGTGGCATTTTAGTTTCAGTAAAAATGGCGCGTCGAAACGCGAATATTTCATTGTTTGTCGCTTTATCAACCAGAATAATTCTCGATTTATGTTCTTGGTGTTCTCCGCTTGTAAAAGTAAAGCGAATCAGCGCGAGGCGAATAAACACACAATAAACGCTTGATGCAGCCGCGCGTGTCTTGCATGTTATTACACGTTCAAATAACTGACCGCAACGTTTCAACGCGCCCGTTACCTTTTTATTGGATGGATTTACCAGCGAGAGCCACGGTAGACAGGTAATATTTAAACGTAAATGTTTATTATCGCTCGTGAATCGAAACGATAGACGGGAAATTTTCGCGTGACGAATGGGAATTCGAATTTGGTCGACTAACGACGTTACGATGCGCATAATGATGCGCTGTTCCATCGATAATTTAATGGCGACGTTCCACGAAATCGTAATTGAAAACGTTTCCCTTCTATGCAAATTTACATACGTTCAGATGTTCCTAAAATTCCTCTCCCAAAAAGTAGAAAAAAGAAATTGATGGTTTCGGTGGTGGAATAAAAATAGTTTGGAAAAAAGGCGAACTATGACGTACGATGGGCAGATTTTTTTCTTTTGACCAAAGCCAGCGCGAATATGTGGAATATTTCATATTTAGGATTTTGCAGTGTATGGAATTTCATACTCGGGAATTTGAAAGGCATTTTATCGATTTTTATTCTTTATTTTCTTAAAAATTGAAAGGGATAAAGTTCTCTTTGAACACAGATTATTAGTACATACATGGTATTCTGTAACTGATAACTGAACTTGTAAAAGGCTAATTTTCCGTAATAAAAAATGTTAATATTGAACAAATTTTTTTTATATGCATTCTTCATGATACGTAGAACGTTTGATTGGTACAAAAAGAAATTATATTTTCAACGACTTTTTTTATTGATTTCACAATTGGTAGATGATAACAAATAAAAGATTATTAGTATCTTGAAAATGTTATTCTTTATTAGTGACATACTGATATGCTTACAAATTAAGTTCTTAAATTTTGAAATTTCGAGCTCCATACATTTCTAAACATGCAAAAGTGCAAGTTTTCAAAATCATAATTTTTAAAATTTTCAAACCTCCAAATTTTTATATTTCCAAATCTTTGCGTTCTCAAATTGCCAAATCCTCAAATTCCCGAATTTCCACATTTCAAAATTCCGAACTTCCTGAATTCCCAAGTTTCAAAACTTTCCAATCTTCAAATTTCCAAATTTGCAAATTTTTGCATTGTTAAGTTGCAAAATCCTCAAATTCCAAAATTCTCAAGTTTCCAAACTTCCAAATCAAATCCCCACATTCCTAAACTTCTAAATCCTTAAATTTCCAAATATCTGGAGGTACTATACTCACTGACAATTGAATGACTCAAGTAGAGATTGTACTTCACTCACTTTGGCCACTGAATTAGGGGATAAAACCACTCTAAGAGCCAGAAAAAAAGACCTAAATTTGACAATTTATTTTGGAAGTACGACAAACGGAAAAGAATTTTTTTCAGAGGGTTTATTTAATACATATTGAAGTACGAAAAATAATTTTTTTGTTGTCATTTTCGTACAAAATGGGGGCGACAGAGCCGATCGGTGGAAACAGCTTTTGTAGAAACACCGCCACGGGAAGACGGATTTCTCGCCATGTGTGAGACTTGGAATAAAAAATCAAAAAAATGTATAATCTATATACAATTGGCTTTGGAAGTACGTAGGGGTTTTTTGTTTAATCAATTTTTGTAGAAGTTGTGCATGCTTTAAGAAATGAATCGATTTTTTGCATGAAAAATGTGCATTGAATTTTTTATAAAAAAAAAAGTTTACATTCAATCAAAAAACGGCTGCGTACTTCCAAAGAGAATATTGTTGTGAAGCTACTGTAAAAATTTCAATTCGATCCATGCAATAGTCACCGAGAAATCCGTCTTCCCAGTATGACAAAGTGGTTTCGAGAAAAACGCGTTTAAAGTTTTATGAACATTTTAATCCTTGAATTTCTTGTTTACCTCTAATCTGCGATTCCTGCATCATGCATTTGGCCATCCAGGTCGATGTTCGCCTCCTCCTCCACCTTTCTCTACAACCGTTTGTTCTGTAGATAACAGGTAAACTCATTATTTTAAATGGTAAAAGTAATACAAAAGCCATGAATCGCAGCACGCCGCATAAGTACTCAGTGCGCGCTCTGAGAAGCTGTGGCAAAATTGATAATTGACTCTTTTAAAATTTGTTTTCCACTATAAATCAAATGGCATTCTGTTTCTATGGCCCTAAAGTATCGTTTTAGCCAAAAAAAATCGATTTTTTGAAAATCCTAGAGTGGTTTTACCCCTTAAATATCTCAGTATCTCAAGTATCCGGAGTATCTCAGTGAAGCTCATTTTACAACACGATCCAGTTGTCATCGCAGCTCTCAAATTCGAATGCAAATTGATTTCGAAGGTGCTTCCCGTACAAAAGAGGTACGAAAACATTGAGTCGCATCGACTTTCAAACACAAGTGAAAGACATAAGGGAACACGATTATGAGTAGATCCGCGTGTTACCCGAGAAGGCGTTCTTGGATACAGCCGCCCACGCTTCGATACTTCGGAATAACTTAAACCACGTAACTGGATCTTGAGGCTGTTCTTTGAAGTGCTGCGTGGAAGAGCAGCGTCGTACTCTGTTCTCCATGGCGTGATAATGATAACCTTGGAGCGGATCGAGATTCCAGTCGACGGCTCAACTTCAGGAAGCCAGAACTTGGTTTCGACGGATCGATTTTCTGGAATGTCGTGCAACTTACAGCTGACACCGTAATCGATATATTATAACACCTTGTTTACGAACTGCGATCCTATGATATGATAATGCAAACGCAACTCTATGTCTCTTGCTGTCTCCATTCGATTTCCATCTGTTTTCTTGGGTGCTAACTTTGACGAGTGTATGATTTTATCGGTATCTGAATTATAGTAAAATTAATTAGGTATCTGAATTGAAGTTGTCACAACTACACTGCTCTTTAACCTCTTAGGCACGGCTGTACTTTATTGCTTCTTTGTACAGCAGAGTTTGGCGCGAATTACTCGTAAACGATACAGCACTACAATATGTGACAGTGCTGCTCTCTACGCGAGTACATTGGAATGAAGTTTTTAATGATTAAATTATAATTTTTTCCAAAGATATGTTACATATACTTTAACTTTGAGAATTTACTCTTTTAGAAAATTCACAAAATATGTAATTTCCAAATGTTTCCAATATCGTGTATTAGTGCAAAGTGCTCCGTCCGTAGTGCCTAAACTACTTGGTGTTACCTTTTATTTACATGTAATGTACTTTCGTGGGATTTGTTAATACGCGTATAAAACGTGGAGAAGGTAAAAAAGCGCGAATCAAAACATAAGAAAACGATCGTTCAATTCAAACGGTGAGCGAGTGAGCCAGTAGCCACTATAGTGGCTCGTAACTGACGATGACATTCGCGAAAGCCACTCTAGTGGTGCATCGTACAAACAGGTGTTATCCGCGAAAGCCATTATAGTGGTGCGTTGTGCCTAAGAAATCATGTATATCAAACTCACATTTGGCCTCAATGTAGAGATCATTTAAATTGAACTCAGGTTTTAAATCAATTCAATAATCATTTAAATCAAACTTAGGTTATGAATCAATGTAGAAATCATCTAGATCAACTCTGATATTGAATCAATCTAACAATCACATACACCAAACTCAGGTTTTAAATCAATTCAATATTCATTTAAATCAGGCATGGCTTTAAATTAATTTAAAAATCAATTTATAAATTATTTGCCATCAGAAGAAAAGTACTTTCCAAGAAATTAATGAATCATTTGGTACAAATAGCTGATAGAAATTGTACAACCAGGAATAATGAATTATAAACCAGGCACAAGTTATTTAAACACCAACCAACTACAGAACTAAAGTATTACAGTTGTTATAATACATAATATAGATACTGTGCTAAAGTAACACAATTGGGGTTCTCCGAAATCTTCTGAAGCTTTTATTAGAAAATCAAGTACCAGTCGAATCCAATCTCGAGACAATTCTCAGGGGAGTAGTTAACCCAGATTCACCGTACATGGTGGAATAGTAGAATACGCGAAGCGTTGCATAAATTAAAAGGTTAGAGCGAAGGGCATTTTGATCGTCGTCGTATCTCCACGCATATTAAATGTCTTGTCCTGGCCGTTGGGGCACGTCAGAATTCCGTCGTCAGCCGCCACTTATCTCTGATTTTAGTTTCCGTTGTATGAGAACCTTGTTCCACTGTGAACATTGGTAAAATTTAGTTTTGGACACGTCTTGTGTAACAAGTGGCGTAACAAAAGACATCTATTTTACTCCTTTTTGCAAAAATAACAGTCCGTGAAGGTTTTTATACGTGTCATCTATATCCACGAAAAAATACCCTAATCACAGGGATAATGTTACATATTAATTTTGGTTTAGTTCTGATCGATGATATACTAAATAAAAATAGAATAATAGCTTTCCAATTTTCATGATTATACATGTTCATGCTCATTCATAATTTACTATTGCATGAGAAATCAATACGCAGTAGCATATCAATTATTCATTGTATTATTATATGTAATATAAATTGTTTATGAACATTTTAGATATTGATCCGCCAAAAGAAAAATTGTTAGCTATACTGAAAAATAAATTTCATGATTTATTCAAGTTGTCAAATCTGCAATTTGTATAAAAGTTCTTTATTTTCTTTTTCAAAAACCATTTTTTGATGTTAGAATAAGAAATAATCTCCAATTTTATGTAATTATGTTTTATTTATTTTGGCGGTATAAAAGTGAAATAAATCAATTACAAAAGTGTTAAAAATAAATAATGTCCATATCTGTCCTAATGTTATCGATCTTTAGGCACAAAAACTATTATTTGTCCAAAAAGTAAATTTTGTGATTATGAGTGATTTATTCAAATTGCTAAATCTTCAACCGGTATAAAAATAAGTAGTACACGATTTTTATCTACATACTTGAACAATCATTTTTTGAGGTTAGAATAAGAAATAATCTGCTTTATGTGATTATTTTAGTTGTATGAAACATATATAAAACAATATTTACTTTAGTTATATAAAAATTAAATAAACTGTTTATGAAAGAACTCAAAATAAACGGTACCCACATATATAATTATTGTTTCCTAAATAAAAAAAATGTTTCCATGTATGTCAGAGTTCAAAGCTCCTGAAGAAATTAAGTTCACACAATGCAGTGATGATTTTCGCTATACTCTTGCGTGAAGCAAAATTTACTTTTTTATTAAAGGAAGAGTCTCTATTACTTTTATCCATTGTAGCACTTCGACCTCATTTAACGACATTTTTGCATTTTACCAACATGAGAACTAAATAATTACATTAATTATACAAATAAAACTCTTGTTAACTAATTTCTACAGAAACAAGTTGTTTTAGAACTTCTATAAAATTGGATAAAAGTTCCTAAACCTAAAATGATAAATATCACCTTACCACTAAATTTACTAACCTATGCACACTTGTCATAACCAAAAATAGGTTACAAATACTTAAATAAAATACACATCATTCAAAATTGAAAACAAAATACTAAACTCAGTAAACATATTCATTTATTATCAATATTTAAATAAATATTACAAATATTTATTATCAACAAAACTTGGATTAATATACGTATTAATTCTTTCTCCCAATGAAAATCAGAATAAATTTGAAGGAGAGCATCTCACAAAACTTCGCAAATTAAAGTAGCAGTGAACCAGTCGTTCGATCGGTTTGTTTTACTGTTTAAGAACAATTCCCAAGTGACTTATTCAATTACCATCTGTTCTCTGCTCCGAACATAAACCGTGGCGAGCATAAAAACACTCGAGCCACGGTACGATTCGCGAGAGGAAGAACCAGCAAGGAAACGTTATCGTGCTCGACGAAACCGAAACGCTTCGTCCGTCGTGCGTTTCCGAGTGAAAATATTCCGGAAAGTATCACGATTTTACGACGACGCGTCTCCCTGGTTTTCTGGTAAAAAATTTCGAAAGCCCTCGAGCAGCTTCGACTTCTTTGCTTTCAGCTAAAGCAAAGTCTGCTTCATGGGTTAGCGTGCCGAGATTGCTCGACGCTTGAACCCGACCCGATAGCAGCTCAAATACGCTTTCGGCTCTTAGATTTTTTCCTTACGCAACCGTGAAAATCGTTCAATAAGTTGTTCGGCGTTAACGAGGGTTTGCCGCCGTTCATTTTCCCCGGGTGCGTCTAAATCCACCCGGGGAACATTCAGTTTCGATTACATTTGCCAGAAGCTCGTTCCCGTTGGGCACTTAGCGCTCGCACATCCGCGAACCGCTCCGCTATTTGCGCGCTCGTTAACACATTTTCGACCGTATCCTCTTCTCGTCTGGTTTCCCGTTTCCTGAAATTCCACCACCAAGGAATCCACGTTAATTAAAGCGTCCCAATTCTGCCGGGCGCTAACGACGTTCGCCGATAAACTCGGCCGACCAAGAAAGTCTGGATCCGTTTCGAACTAGCCTCCGTGAACGGAATATTATGTGTCCCTGCGACTCACTATCTACCTTGCTTCTTCTTGCTTTAAATGCCTGCAAAACTTTCTTGGACTCCGGCTTCTACTCGCTCTTTCATTTTACCTCGATGGCTAAATTACGCTTCGCTATTTGGTATTTAGAGTGGACCGTTCAATTTTAAGAAATTCTATCGGCTGCAATTTTTGTTTTAGTTCAATGGCAAAATTACATTTCGCTATTTAGTACTTGGGGGATGTGGGACCACGCAAGTTTAGGTAATTCTATCGGCTTTAATGTTTGTTTTAGTTCAACCGCAAAGTTACATTTCGCTATTTAGCATTTGGAGGATATGAGATCGTTCAATTTTAATTAATTCAGCTATTCCAGAATATTGATATTTGAATTATACGAATTGAAGAATATAAAAGTTCACAGTAATAACTAATTAGCCAATTATAGCTAACTGAGAATCACCATTTCATATCTCAAATTAGTCCATAATCGTGAATTGAAGTGCATCTTCGGTTAGTTCATATTTGACAGTGGTACTAATAGGAATCACTTTCAAAGCTTTTGTAAAGTTTGCTTTTAACAGTATGTAAAAATGTTGGTTGACCGATTGAAAGAAGTTTTCCGCTAGACGCAATTGAGTTTTTACTTCGAACTCCACTTTCGATGAAATTCGATCAAATAGAAAGTTATATGTTATTCTAACGGCAGTTAGAAAGGATTTGCTCTCAACGAAAAACGTACTACTGTGATACTTGCTTCGACAAGCCGAGGATGCATTTTAGAAATTGTTTTATAATATATCATACAAAGAAAATGTAAAGAACTTAATATTTACTAAATTTTTTTCTTTCATCAAATATACGTAAAATCACCTCTGCTTGAGAAAAGAAATATCTCGAGTTAAAAAAGATTCTCGAGTTAAATAAAAATCCCAATCATAGTAATCATGCTTGACATTTCATATCACGCACCTGTCATACAATATAAACACCGTGTTTCGGCGACTTTTTCGCGAATTTATCGAAACGATGCAAAGAAAATCCCGGTTCGTTCTCTGCGGCTGCAAAACTCATTTGTCGCCGGACGCAGGAGATTCCTCGATCGTCCGCAACGACTACGTCGAAATCGTGGTGCATGTCAATTTTTTTCGCTCTGCAATTAAACCAGCCCCGTCCCATCGTGGATGTTCGATCCTGCGCTACGCCACGACACGCCACGCCACGGCTAAAAGCCATCTCTGTCGAGTCTGTCGGGGCTGTCGATTTATATTCGAGGATCGTCGTAATCGCGCAAAGTACGGAACACGAATCAATTCCCCTGGCTGGAGGGTCGCAAGGTGGTGGTGGCGGCTGGTTCGAGGGTGAGGGATGGTCGTTCGTACGAGAAACTTTCCAGGAGTTCGCTTAAAGTAGCAGAGATCCTTTCCTCTCATTCTCTCCTCCACCTTTCGAAAGCTATCGCAAAAATCGGCTTTCGACTTGAGGAAACAGTCGAACCGATTCCGGTTGCTTTCCAAACTTTCCTTGATAATTGATTGTTTAGCCAGTGGAGGTGACTGTTTCCACGACCCTTCGCTAGGCCTTCCCGTCATTGTGCACTCGTGGTACATTGCATATATTAGCTAAGGACGATTACGTCCGTTTTTCAAATAGATTTTAACGACCTGATGGTGATTTGTGGATTTCTGTAGCATGACTGGTCTTGGGCGCGAGTATCTCCTGCAGTAACATTATCAGACAAAACTTTCCGGTAGACATAATATACATTATGATACGTTGAATGTATAGGTGAAACGTAGGCTACTTTTAGTTAAGGACGTATATGCAAGTTTGAAAATTTCCGAAATCTCGAAATTCTGAAATATCTAAACTCAAATCTTAGAATTTCTACATCTGGAAATCTCTAGAGCCATTGATTCTTAGAGAATCTAGAAAAAATTAAACAGGAATAATTTTATTCAATTTATTCGAATTAGTCATACAAATTCTCTAATACGCCAATTTAAAAATTTCCAAATTCCGCGATCGTCAAATTTACAAACCTTGAAATTATGGTAAAGTAAGAACTCGATGGTCGCTCGTCGTCGCATTCTTCTTCGAAAATTGTTCAAATCGTTCCCAATGCCATCGTCGTATGCTACAATCTGTGATAGGAACTTCTTCCCAAGAGATTTCGAAGCAAAACTTGTCCATGTGTGCGTTACACGCGCGTGTGAACACACGATTAGAGTAGGTAACGGTGTTCGTGCACTTTGCGATCGGTTTCGTAAACTAAAAGTAGAACGCCACGTCTATACTGCTCTTGGTGTATCTTTCCCTCTTTTCTTTACTGAGATCGATCGGGAAAATTTCGGTGAATCGATAAGACAATTTGAATTAGGCTGTATTCGTTAGTTATCGGTATGCGGAAGATGGTCGAATAGTATAGATATAACCACTGGAAAAATCCATTAACGCGTTATCTACGAGAAAGTACTAAAAGCTCTGTCGAGATTTATTGTAAATTCAACGACCGTTTAACTTTCTCCCTCCGTGCGGATTTTCAGAAGTAACCCTCTTTTTTTTAAACGGAGAAAAACGGAACACAATAAGCATATATCGTTCGAACACCTTTATCAGCGATCGAAGGAAAACGAAATAACGGATTTTCGACGCCGGGTGTTCGTGACTGCAAAACTGCGCTCGTATTTGAAAGCGAAGTTGCTCGTCCGATAAAATTTCACAATGGATCGGCTATAAAATAATATTTTAACCGAGTTCTTGTACGCGCTGCTCGCGGGCCGAAAATCCGATTCGGTATAAAACGATCATTTGATCGAAATAAATGTCTCATACGAATGATTATTTTTATTCATTATAGAAATGTCTGCTATTAAACTTGTTATAATTTCGGTATAAAAATACCGGATATAATGTTGGTACGAAAATGTATACTATTAAATTGGTTATAATTGAGTACGAAAATGTATGCCGTTAAAACGATGCTCTTTTCAGTATGAATGAGTGTTTTTTGACATCGAACCAAGAGATACGATCGTTTAATTGCTCGTTACCGTGTTACGGGTAGGTTTCCAATCGTTTTAGCGAATCCAACAATAGAAATTATAATATGTTGCATGATTGACTTCGTGGCAGATGCGATTTGCGTGCAAACGCGGACGAACTGACGCAAGTTAGGGAGAGTTCAAAATTATACGCGACGAACGTGCAAACTCGTGCCTTCTCCATTTGGAGTATCGGCTCGATGTGCCATTGAATGCATTAGAATTGGTAACTGGTTCGCTTCTACACGTACATCAATAAAGAGCACCTGTTAGTTCCCTTGAATTCGCGTTTACGATCGCGATGTATTATACAATCGCGTTGGATGCTTTCTATCTGCTGAGAAACATGATCGAATACGAAAAGTCGTCCATGTTTCCCTTCTTGTAGAATGTTGTGATCTATTCTTCGAGAATGTTTTAATATTTCGAAATCGGATACAAAATATTATTTGTAATAACATAACATATTGAAATATTGTTATTTATAATAATGTAATTTTAGATGCTGCAAGGAAAATTTGAATTAATGTTATATTGTTCATGATCTTCGTTATTTATATGTTACATTAATTAATAATGCCTTATTAATTTAATTAGTTTAAAATAATATATTTGTTTATGGACATCTATTGTATATACTTCAACTAATTCATATATTAATATACTAATACAGGAATTAATTTTTTAATATATAACTTACAATTTAATTAATTTAAATTAATTTTGCACTGTTAATAATAGTCATCATTTATGTATTATAATAATTACTAATATATTATTAATTTAATGAGTTATAAATCATTAATATCAATAATAATCGAGGAAGATGCGACTGACTGATTAAGGATGCTATCCAACGTTTTGTAATTCTGAAATTTGATAATATGGAACTTCTGGAGTTCAGAAATTTACAAATTTAAAGATATCATTCTATTCAATTTATACATTTGTATGTGTAGAAATTCAGTAATTTAAAAAATTTAGTAATGTAGAAATTGAGAAATTTAGTTTAGAAATTTAGAAATATAGAAATATTGTGATATTGAGATATTTCTATATTTCATGGAAATATTGCAATTTTTATACATTATAGAAATATAGAAGTATTGAGGTATTGAAGTATTGAAGTATTGAAGTATAAAAATAAAAATGTATAGCGATATAGAAATGGAGAAGCTAGAATTATAAAAATTTCAAATTTCAAAACTTATGATATCAACATTTCAAATACATTAATTCACAAATTTTCAAATTTCTAAGTTTACAAGTCTTTAAATGCAAAGATTTACAACGTAATTTCAAAAATGTTTAATTCAGTAATACAGAAACAGCATAACTTTAAGTTCACAACTTTAAAAAATAGAATTTTAATAATCCGTAAAATAAATATCGAAATTGAGAAGTTAATTATCCATTAGTGTCCCCTGCACTCCTGCATAATGCTAACACTAATTAGAGCAAACTAAATCGACTATTTAAACCATAATCCAGAATTTCAAATACTTTGTAAAGTATGACAATATCTGTGTAATGAAGTTCCGTGAGAAGCGTCAGGTCGGAGGGGTTAATTAACCGCGTTTCGGCCACGAGCGAGAAATAATATTCACGTTATCTCCTTCGAATTCGTCGCGCGTGGATTACCGGCCGAGAATTAATTCCTGTATGCGTAATCGGATCACGAATTCGCATATATAATCTTCGCACCTCGCGGCTCAGCAACATCTCGACTATAACCGCTTAGATATTAAAAATTATCCAGCTCGTGGACAAATTTTATTTTTATCCGATCAACGGACGTTCGTCAGAACCGTTGCTCCGTTTCTGTCAGATCGGACCAAAAAAAAATAAACAACGGTTTTCGAGAATGCACGTAACACGGACAATGGAGTCGGACAAAGAGAGGCCAAACGGGGTAAATGTCGGTAATACCGTTATCAGGGTGCAACCGTGTGTGTCAGCTCGGTAATGAGCCAAACGAGAGTCAATCAACGCCGGCAGCGCGTTTGCAACAACGCCGATAACGATTTTGACGATTTTACAGGTTATTCTCACTCCACGAATTTTCTGTAGGAGTTACGAAACTGCACAGTGAATTACGCTGCTGCCTATCCAAGGATTTTATACGGTACCGTTTATACGGGTACATTGTACATACATGGAAACGTTATTACGTTCTTGCATATTAAACATTAAACAAGTACATAAAATGAACTATTGGCAAATAAACCTGTTACAATATTTCACGAGCTTTCTTTCCGATATTTTTTCAATATAAATACAAATAATCAAATATATTAAGTAAATTCAATATAAATAATCTGTCCTTCGAATTTTTATTTTTTATTAAATATTTAATACAGTGAGCAAGTATATCATATACCAGTAATTTTGATAAGTATCTCAAAATTATATTTTTTAAAACAACATTGATAAAATTACATATAACTCAGTCCGTCTACAGAATGTGAAGATTATTTGATGATCTATAAAAAATAAAAATTGTGATTTATTTATCAAATCTTCAGCTTCAAATTTATTGAGTCGTCTGCTATTTAGATAGTATTGTTTAATTACTGTATAAAGTTTCTTAAATTACAATTTGAAAAATGACGATTTCTCGACAATCATACGAGTTTGCTATTTATGTCTCAAGTTCTGCCACGCATTGATATATCCGACGGGACTAAACCTCCTAACCTAGCACATCTTTATTAACGCGTACTCTCGATTTATTTCGGGGTCGATTAATCCTTCCACGAGGCGAGCATCTAGAGAAAGAAAACTAAAGCTTCACGGAAGTCTATCGTACCAGCTACATTTATAGCGGCCTCTCAACTCGTCACGTTACATACTGCTTCGTCGTTTTCTGCTCCGGTCACTTACGCGGAAACAGTGAATGAAATAACGAATGGAATCGCTTTGCGCTCCAAAACCAACAAGCTCGAATGACGCACGAAAATCTATCCTTTAAAATTTGTCGCCTTTATTCTAAGTCTTTGACTCTTTGCATTTCAAACATATTGCTTGCGGGACACCATGATCAATTGCTGAAAATGTTTATCGTTATAGATGGTAAAACAATCATTATAGATTAGTCATAGATTATAGTTTAATAATCTAAAATAATAATAGAGCGTGTATAGTTTAACACTAAATTGGAATATAATGCAAAATAAAGATGATTAAAAGTGAAAATGAAAACTAAATAAACAAACCAGAAAACATAAATTAATATACTCGATCAATGTCAAGACAGATTTCAAGATTAATAACAATTTTCAAAATTCAATAACCATCTAAACAATTTTTGTAACATGAAATAAAAAATTTGTAAAATGTTCATTTGACTGCATTAGTAGTTCTACTGTTAAAATTGTCAATTGTTGCATTTATTAAATACTTTAATCTTCATGTGTGTAGAACAAGTTTCAAAATGTGCTAGTTATATTATATAATATAAAATATGTAATGAAAGACATAAAAATTCGCAAATACGATTCTTTGCTGGCTGGTAAAAGTTCCCATACTTATACGTTTCAAGACTTACGAAGAAAATAAAGAAGTTCTAACAATTTTTAACTAATAAATTACGTGCCACTCTATATTAGACAATAAAGCGAAGTGGCTGCGGAAAATATATTTTTCAACATCTTACGTTAAACGGCACTTCGAATCGCGAGGATAGTCGGGTTAGCAAATTCCATTTTCCCCGTGCATTTGGAAGTGCTTTCCCGGATTCGGGCGTAAATTAGTGACACGACACCGTTACGTCGGCATAACCGCCGGCATAATTTCTTCGGAAGTATGTCGGAACACTTTTCGAAAATTATAGGAACAGGGGACGGGACGTAACCGTTTCTCGGACGTTTGACGACTCTCTAAAATTCACTCGGGTTCCGATTACGTATTCGAAGATTCGCGCTAGACTAGGCGTTCCACTCTGAAAATACGAAATATCTGGGTGGTAACCTGTTCCCAGAGGGTAGTACCCGGTTCCAGAAGCGTGCAGTAAGCCGCGTACGCCATGGAAAGTTCACGGGAATGTCAAATTTTCAAGCGTTCGCTTCAAATCAGTGTCCAAATAAACTACCCCACGGTCGACGTGGCTTCTTCTCATGGGGCCTGGCTCTCTTGCTTTCGCATCCGCTTCTGTCTTACGTTCCTTTTCCCGTTGGAATCCCTGGTCGCCTCGTTTCCACCCTCCACCTTCGCTTTCTCGAGCTTCCCTCAGGATTCAGACGTGGCGCCTTCCACATCGACGACCATCCACCGTCAACGGCTAAGACGTCTCACTTTGCTCGAGATGCAGGCTACGCCGGATGTTTGAAAACGTTTTCTCGCCTTCACGTTCCTTCCCCGTCTATCCGTTGCCTCTTAGCTAGCATCTTTTCGTGACAGATGGAAATCTCGCGACCGATTTAAAGCCAGAAATGTTGATGAAATACTCTCGTGTTCCGCATTGTCGGTTAGTCGTACACTGTGGTCTAGACGATTCTTCTCTTTCGTCTGATCACGCATTCTTTCCTGTGTATCACTTTCTTGATACTGCTCTCTTTTCTTTCTGGACTTTACATGAGACTTGATTTTTTATCTTCTAAAAGTACTTTGATGTTTAATCAACACATCTATGTTCACTGTTAATACTTGGAACTTTATATGAAACTTTATGTACGCTAAAATTGTTTCTTGAACTTTTAAAACTTCTGCATGTTTAATCAACATGTCTATGTCGATTGTTTGTATAAGTTACATAAAGCCGTATTCTATAATATGTGTAACAATAAGTTAGCTGTTTAACAGAATAAACAACATGTTAATGCTACTTCAACATTGGTCTAAATTGCTGATAGCTTCATTGTGTTGCTAATATGATTATTGTACCATAGTGAATTAGGTGTAGCGATGGAATAACCCACATGCTTATGTTAATTTTTAACGCCTGTAGAAACTGCTAATAACCTCATTGTATTACCGATATAACACATATTTAGTTGTGAGCAGGTTCATCGTATTGTCTATATAATAATATGTTAGCTGTTAGATGTATTTACCAATTAGTAATCCACATCGTTATATTAATTCTTATCTCCTCTCTAAATTGCTAATATTCTCGTCGTATTATATCGTATATAACATGATGTTAGATGTACCAGTTTATAACGCATCTGCCTACGTTAATTAATAACTAACTCAATTGCCAATAACACTGCTCATGTAACTAGTACTCACGCGAACAATATAAATACTAGGCAAACTAAATACTAAATATGCACCAGTGACTATTTCAAATATCTATATTAATTCTTAAAACCTACATAAGTTATCAATATTCTCATCGTGTTGTCAAAATGATAATACATTAGATGTATCAGTCGACAATTTACATCTCTGTGTCAATTGTTAGCATCTGCCTAATTCGCCAGTAACTTAATTGTACTGTCCATATGACAACAGTACAGGTGTATCAATAAATAATTTTCATACGTATGTCAGTTATTAATGTCTATCTAAATTACTAATAGCCTGATATTGCTCATGTGACAATGTACTAGATAGACCAATAAATAATCCAGATGAATTATGAATGTCTTCCTATGTCATTAATAATCTCATCGAATTGTCTATGTGGTAATATATCGAGTATTCCAATGAACGATCCGTGGGTGCATATCAATCATGTCAATTTTTAAGACTTACTTAAAATACAAATATTGTCAACTACATGTTTATTATGAAACAGAAATGTTATCTCGTGGAGGCCCATATTATGACTTTTTAATGTTTCAGATAATTGTCATCTATTTTGAATTGGAGATAGCACATTCCTCAAACCTATTATATTATACATTATTATAAATTTGGTATCATAACTTGAGGTATCTTTGACCAGGTTAACGTTACTGTATCCCAGAGACAGGAGATGATCGTTGTCGACTTTGTTACTCTACAAATTGTTGAAACCTGTAGGGTAGCACTCGTTAGAAAATACTGATGAATTAATTTAAAGATTGGCAAAGTATCAAGATGCAAAATAATTATTCTCCAACACTGGACCTAAATAACGCTAACTTGAGTACAGTTACACACATCGTACAATTGGACTGCTACTACAAAATCTTCTTTCTACTAGTAATAACATATTCCATAAAACTACAAAAAGGTATATCATTAGGTAACATTGTAACAAAGAACTGTATCATCAAGCAATATTGTTACAAAGAACTGTATCATTAAGTAACATTATTACAAAGAATTAGTTTCAAATAACATTGTAGCAAACTGCAACATCAAATAGTACTGTTACAAAAATAGCCTCAAATAACTTCGTAGCACAGAACTGTATCATCAAATAGCATTGTAACAAAAAACTGTATCTTCAAAGAACTGTATCATCGAACAGTATTGCAACAAAAAACTGAGTACACAGATAACACCATAACAAAGAACTGTAGCAATTAAATAGCGTTTATAATAAAGAACTGTAGCTTCAAATAACATCGTAGAACAACTATAGACCCAAATAACATCGTTACAAAGAACTGTATCATCAAACGATATAACTGTGGCGGTTTTATTCCTACGCTCATCGCCACCAGACGGCGCATAAGATCGAGACCGACTTTCTCGCTAGTAGTCAACGAGCCTTTCGTCTCCTACAAGTCCATCCTGTCCATCCCTACCATACATCCCCGTGTCTAAGGCACGGGTCTGCTAGAATGCCTTACTGACGAGTCCACTAACAGGTCCCGGACGAAACGCTCTCTCCTTCTTCATTTTTCTGAGCCTATCATTCTTTCTAGCCAAACTATTAAGTAGTACTATAACAAAAAACTGTAACATCAAATAACATCATAACAAATTGGGTAGCATCAAATAGTATCGTAATAAAAAATCATCAAGTAGAATTGTACCAAAGAACTGTGTCGTCAAATACATCGTAATCAAGAATTGTATCATCAAATACTATCGTAATGAAGACCAGCATCATCAAATTACGTCGCAAGAAAGTACTATACCTCAAACAACATCGTACCAAAAAACTTTGTCATCAAATAATATCCTATCAAAGAACTAATACAAATAAACATTATAACCCAGAAGTACAGCATCAAAAGCTATATTCATTCATTATCGATATTTCCCGCGCGTTCAGTTGAAATCTCTGTGCCGGTTGATCCTTCCGCACCTAACGAGTAACCAATGAGAGCTCTCCATCGTTGTCGAGGGTCGATACATCAGGTAGATCGGGTAGCAAGCGTTCCAAGCTTGCCAAAATACCAAATGCTCGAAACATATTCCCGCAACCACGGAGGGGCAGAGTATCGCGGAGCCCACGGCTCGCGCGCCGGTAATCTTAGCCCGTTGAACAGTGGTAGCGGTAATATTTCGAGCGAGTCGGGAGAGCCGGATCCAATCGAATCGCAATCAAACGGGCGCGGCTCGAATTAATTCCGTAAGCGGCATTCAATTCGAACGGTCGGTATCTGGTCGCGAGAGCCGGCCGCGCGCGTTAGCTTGCTTCTAAATCAAGACGGATCAGCCTGGAATCCTCGTACGTCAGAGGCCGTGGCCCAAGCGTCGCGTGCACGTGCGTGCAAGCGCAGTCACGTGTACGCGTACAAATCTATAACTGGTTACAACCGACCCGTTGGGGTTGGTTGCACTGCGGCTTGGGGGTTAGAGGGCAAGGGGAGCTCCGAACACATCTACAGGATTCTCGTTCTACATGCAGATACAACGTAGATTTGATGTGGATACAATGTAGACTTCCTTTCGATAAAGGAGAACAACCTGGACATTTTTTAACACTATCACCACTAATATTTAAAATGAAACTAAGTTATAAAAATAAACAAATAATGGATAATACGTAAACTAACTTCTACAATCTATATATATAATACGCTATGTCTGCCCGTTGTTACTTTCAATCTCGATAAGGGTAAAAGGTAGAAACTTGATATTTTGCACACACATAGAACTCGCCGAGATAGAGCCATAGCCATTTAAATTTTTCTGATTGGTAACCTATGACCTGAACAACAAGGTGTCATAGGTAAGCTAGTTTATCTTAATACACGTTAATATGGATTTTGATAAAAAATTCTCCATAATTTTTGTAAATAAAAATAAGAAGTATAAAATATATCATTTTGATGGGTCCAATTTCCAAATTTGTAAGTATTCAAGCTTTCGAATTTTCGAATTTACTAAATTTTCATATTTGTACGTTACCAAATCTCTGTTTTAAAAAATTGTTTGATTTTCGAATTTTTACGTTTTCGAATTGTATTATTGTATTTCTTAATTTTGCAAATTTTTAAACTCTCAAATTTTTTACTAATCTTAGGAAATTTTCTACTGTCCTAAAATCCCTGAGTTTTTAAATTTCTGAATCTCCAAGTCGGTGGATATCGATATTCCTGAATCTCGAAATTTAAAAATCTTCCAAGCCATTAATCCCGTATTCCTATATCTCCAAATTCTAATATCCCTAAATTTTTAATGTATCCTTAAATTTTTAAGTGTCCAAATTCATGTTTCCGAATGTCTAAATCTCTATATTCCCAATTTTTCAAGTTTTTACATTTTTAAATTATTTAAATTTTCAGTCCTTCAAATCCAGAAAGATTCAAACTTCTAATTCATCAAATCCCCAAATTCCTAGATCACGAAAATGCTATATTTCCCAATTTTCTAGTTTTCAAATTTCTAAATTCCTGGATTTCGGAATCCTCAAAACTTTACATTTGCAAATTGTTAAAAACTTATGTTCCTAGATTTTCAAATTTCTAAATGCTTACATACCTAAATCCTCAAATTTGTACGCACCTAAATCTCTAGAACTTCAAGATTCTACATATAGACATGAATTCCCAGATCTTCAAGTTTTGTGCATCTCAATTCCTAGATTTCCAAATTTTTAAACTCTCAAAGTCCTTGAATCTCAAACTGATAAACACTTAAATCTCAAGATCCCTAAATCTGTAAATACATTTATACTTATCAACTGGGTTAGTACATTTGTCCTAACCCAAGATCCCTAAATTCCTGAATACCTAAATCCATATGACCAAAATACCAAAACTGAATGACTCTTTATATCTGGATATTCATATCTTCTAAATCCCTAGATTCTCGAATTCGCGAAGCTCTAAATTTTTAAATTTCATCAAATTTCTAGGTCTCCAAATTTCTACATCCATATCTCCAAATTCTTAAATTCTCTCCAATTTCGTAGGACTGCAACCTCATATACTATTAAATCCCTATATGCTTAAATCGCAAGGTCTCCAAATGCCTGTGACCTTGGTCTTCAACCTCCTAAATTCCCGTAGCCCCAATCCCAAAATCTCTATATCTCCAAACATGCAATCTCCCCAAATTCTTTTGCCATCAAATCCTCAAAAGTCCTGAAAAATAAACGAGTGATAGAGTCGTTCCTTCCTTGGTTGCCATATTTCTCGTACGGAAGCCATTTGCTCTCGACTGTACGTCAAATGTACGATCGGTCTCCGTATTCGTGCATGGCTGCACATATGCACGTAACTGCGCACGTGTGCACGTACACAATCGAGAGCGTACCTTCGAACGTACATCCACACGTGTTTCGAAGTTATCGGGTGCCTTTTCAGTTGTGCAGCGCGGTGCAGCGCCGGTAGCCTAGCGGGTGCAGCGCGGCGGAATGCGAACGCTCGCATTATTTACGGTAAATTTGTCGGTGCGCGTGGCAAAACGCAAAACGCCGAACACAAAATGCAAAACGGCAGGGTAGACGTCGACACGAAGCAACGAAGGGAAAAAGAGCGGACGAACGGAAAGGCGGAAAGAGAAGGCCACGCGGTATGCGGCCGGTCGAGTTCAACCGATTGGAAACCAGCACGGGCCTCTGTAATCTCTCAAATTGTTCGCTCTGTTATTTTCTGCTTTCGTCCGACGGACTCGCCAGACCCTCCCTATTTCCTCCTCGTTTTCTCGCGCAGTTTTCTGCACAACCCTGTCGTATAATATTCCGCCAACTGCGCTGCCGGAAGACAGTTCTCTGGCTCGGAAGGGAATCGAATTGTAAATAGAAATGGGGCTCTCGCAAATGGAAATGGCGCCTCGGAGTATCGTGAACACGGACGCGAAACAGAACCATGGAAATGTTACGTACAATCTGAATGTTATGTGTTAAGTCCTTGCGTAAGTTAACCCTTTGCACTAGAGAGGCGACACCCAGTCTGTTTAATAGAACAATTTAACATAAATCTGTCGGCGTATAACGTGCACTTAACACGTTGACACACTGAAGCACTTTTAAATTCTATTAAGTAGTATTTTCATTTTTAACAAATCTTACCAAATATTTTCACAATATATTGTTATATTTATTGTTAATAGCCTCAAGTAGGAAATATCTGTAGCGAACGTCGCATGTACAATCTTACCATCATCCTTAAGCCCTTAGCCTACAAGTTTTTCGGCAGGTGCGTCAGTCTAATTATTACTTCAGCGTTAAAGTAAATAAAGAATGTTGAAATGTTAAGTATATTTTGGATTTCACTATCTTTAATTATACAAACTGCAATTGGTATCATACCCAAAATTCGATCTTTATGCAAATATGATTTAGCTTTGCCACATTTGAACTGTAACTTGCGTCACGAGCCTGACTCGATGTTATAGGCTAAGGGGTTAATCATATTAACCTCCTCTATGTCAGAAATTGTGTTCAGTTTTTCAAATAACTGTAACTTTTATTATCCAAGTACTTAATATGAGTATTTTCAAGTAGGTAAGTAAACAAATTCTGAATAATATAGATGTTAAATCTGTATAGAAATGTAAGTATCACCCACATATGTGCGCCATGGTAAAGTGTTAAAGGCGGAACACATGCTTTCGTTTGCATAGTAAGTGTAGGTGCGGTCGAACGGTAGTTTTAGCACAGTATGTGTCGTCCCGCGGTATAGAACACAAAAGATCTAAAAGTAGAAGCATGTCATGCACGGAATCATTGCCACGAACGTGTCTTCTGGTTACACCGGTACGACAACCGTGGCATCGTTTGATTCACAACGCGATTTCACCGGCTTCGTCACGCACGCGTTAAAAGAGATAGCAGGCTCGACACGCGAGCCCCTAACATCGTTCGAACGTACGAAGGGTATGAAATGGCCGATACGAGGGTGTCATTGTTTTTACGCGTTGATAAGGGCCACGTTTAATGGCCTGTGGAATTTTCAAGCGACCGGTGATTTGTCCTCTCTCACGCTTTGCATTGACACCGCGGGTAATCCACTCGTTATCTGTCGCTGCTTCTTTCTCTCTCCTGTGCTGTCCTAATCTCGACTTATCGTAAGTCATAAATACATTTCGCGCGAACCGTGATCACCGACGCTTCGGCGGTATCTCATGCCCGTGAATAATTGATGTTCCGTTTAATTACTTTTTTTTCAACCGTGCCACTGGACATGATACTGGCCGCGCGGATTATCAAACGTTTTAATTGATCCCCGATTATTTCGGGGTTTAAACTTCCTCTCTTCTTCGCTGTTGTAAATGGAGTTACTATTTAGTTTCTGCAGGCGTGAAGTTTTAGGAACTATTTGGTAATATATTTACAAACTATTTGGTAATATATTTGGGCTCTATTTGTAGAAGATTCCGTTATTTTGAGGGAGAAAGGCAAAATGTATATCTGTGACTGGTGTATGACTTCTTACTTGAATGGACCACTGAGGACTGAGAGTTATGGAACGCATGAGATTGTAATAGATACAGTGTATTGTATACTTAATACATACAATAGGCGTCGCTCATTATTCTAGGTAATGTAGATTGCTAAGCGGTTTGGATTTACTGTTGTCATCTCACAATCAGTTTTGATCGTTAGAAACGTCGCACAGGAATTTGAAAATGTGAGAACTTGGAAATTTGGAAGAAATTAATATGATAAGAGAAATTTTCATTTTAAGATATTTCAAAATGTCTAATTGACATAAATGATTCTATAATTTTGATTAATTGATTCAATGAAATTTTTTGATAGATTAAAATAGCAAATAATTATTTGAAGATACTCAGTGGAGGGTAATAGAAATGATTAGATCATAAAAACAAATAATTTAATAAAGTATTAATAGAAGTTTGCATTCAGTTTCAAGCATTCATATAAATTTGTTAGCCTCAAATTTCATTTGTTTATATAAAATATAAATTCATATGAATTTATATAAATTTGAATATGTTTACATAAATTTTTATAAAGTGTTTAATAAGTATTTTTGCTAATGTTTAGTTAATATTTGATATAAATTATAAAAATTACAATCGAATTTCATAATTTATGTAAATTTTTATTTTAAATTAATAACCAATTATTATATAATAAAAAGTTATAAATAGTTCATAATGTAACATATAAAATGCAATTAAAAATTAGTTATTTTATGTAACACCTATATAAATAAACTAATAAACTTTTCCACTCATAATCTAAATATATACAGTATTGTAAACTGTTTTTTATAGACATTTATTTTGTCACTTTTTAAATTTCAAAATTAATTTCTTTAATTTTATCATTATTATCAATTTTTGAAATTTACTAATTCAAATGTTAATAAAATACTTTTAAACTTTATTCAATTAAATTTATCTATAAAAATTAATAGTTTTCCACTTAACTTACGAATAATTTCTCCATTTTCAACTTTTTCACAAACAGAAACTTACATCGATTAAAATTTCATCGAAAGTGCAAATGATCGACGTATAATGCAAATATCAGTCGTTAATATCGGGTAAACAGTGTACATTGTACATAATGTATAGTTAATTACCGTATCGGTGTCGATGAAGTGTAACCTTTCAAATTATTTCATCTGACCTTCCTTTTATGTGTTTCTGTGCGTCGTAAAGTTGCAGGTAATTACACAGTAGCCTGGTATACTATGATAAATTGTAATCGATGCATGCAAACATGCAAGCAAGTCTAAAGCTATGGTGTTTCCTTTACGAACGTTCCATGATCAGCGAATATTCGTTCTCCGTTATTAATACGCTGCTAAGTGGCTTTTTGCTAATTGCTCAGTTGCTTATTATCTTTATTGCGTATCGACTTCGCCGATGCTAAACGTTCGTGATACACCTCTATTTACGGCGGCTTCGATTACGCGTACGATAATTCGCGTAATGCCTCTACACAAGTAATTCGATAAGATATTTACGATTAGCTGAGCTTTTAGGAAATCGAGTAATATACATATAATGTCGAGAGGATATAATCCGTACGGTAAATTACGTGGAGCCCGTTTTCCTATCTTTTTTCTTCCGCAATCGATAGTATCGGCTTTCGTACGACAACCTGACAAATTACTTAATTAGCATTGTGCTTTGGATGGAACTTATCTTGCCGGAATTTCTCTTGTATTTCGAGAGACTGGTTCAATACTTACATTTGTAGTCACAGTTTTTTTCTTGTTATTTTAATACTTATCTACATCGATTTAATTTTATACTTGTCTACATTGACTTTTATGTAAATTGAATTTACACTAAAAATTAAGAGTTTAAAAACGAAGAAATTTATGACTTTCGTTTATTCATCTTATTTCGTTTGTGACTTAAATTTATGAAAAATTAATATTATATTTAATTTTATATTGATTTGAGATCATGAATGAAATAATAATTTAACTACAAATTTTGTTCAGAGAAATTATTTTTTTCTTTGTTAATAGAATTTTCTTGTAACGCTGAGGGCAAAGATGACTGAAAATTACATTAAATTCTAATACTTTTATTATCCGATCAGTATATATGTGGAATAATTTGTAGTCAAATTAAATCCATTTTATTTATATTATATCATTTACAAAATCTCTCAAATGTTACAATTAAATCTAAATTCTTAATAAAGCGGTATTCTTTTTACTTAAAACAAAATCTTATCCGTTCGAGTCGATCACAGTTTTCAACGTTTGCAAATTTCAAAAGTTTCATAAAAGTGCCTTCACATAAGCCTTCAAACACAGATATCTTTATACAATTCTTCAAATGACACACAATGACCTTAAAAATATTCCATATACTAATAACTTCCAAATTTCTCGTCAATATAATTAGATTGAGTGTGAAATAAGCCACCATTAAACAGAACATCGAGAAAATAATCTTATTACATTTACAATCCAATCTTCTCTCAACTAACCGTAATCAAACTACCTCTTCAGTTGTCCATTTATCCCCATCGATCGAAGTATCTCTTCCCTTGTACCCCGAAAACTCTATCCTTTGTGCAGCATTCGGACGAACGGCGAATGGTCGATCACAGGTAATACGCGATAATAGAAGCGTATCGTTTTCCCTTCAGATCTCGCGCTCCTTCTTTCGTCCTGCCGTTTATACTCGAATCCTTTCCACGGCGGCTGGTTCATTTAGTAGGGTAGTTTCGTAGTTTCGCAGTTTCCCGGGGTTTCGTCGGTGGCTGTGCTCGGCAGCGGCGTCCATTTGTATCGAGGTAAAACGGCTTCGGGAACTCGGAACGCTGGACCGTGGCCAGGAATTTATCCGATCCCTTTCCCTAACTCTGGCTCTTCCTATAGCTGCAGGTGGACCTGGCTCGGTCTCCGTGTAAACGCTGTATTTATTACCTCGTTCCCGATGTAAATGCGCGTGCCGTGGATTATTGGGAACTGATCTTCCACTCTCGAGGATAATTCCAATTGTAGCCGGGGCCCTTTGCTACCCCGTTCGCCCTTCTTCCAGCGCGCAACGGAACATCGTCACCGATCGACCAGATCTGTTATCCTTGTTCCGGCAACGGGTTTCGGCAAATAGGATAGATACGCCGGGAGAAGCGAAGCGAGACGGCCATGTAAACTCGCTGTACGAGCAATTGCGCACGTGGGCCTCGCGGCCACAGATAATATATCAATTGCTCGTCTGATGTATATGTGGGATCGCGCGTAACCGGACCACGCGAGCTATGCCCTTAGGCTTAGCCCACGATCGTCGAATCGCTTGACTGCTGAAACCGATTGCCAGCCACCGCCCAGATGAATCGCTACTGGGTTCAATCAGGATCCAATAATGGCTTATAAACTTCGCTTGTCTGCGTACGGCGTGGATACATAGAAATATTGCGCGATCTACCGGAAGAGGCCGATACGGGAATGATGAAAATATAAGTTCGTAATAGTCGGGTTAAATACGTTTATTATGTAAGTGATGTGACTCTAACGAGGAACGACTTTTTCCTGAACTACATTCGGAAAAGGACAGCTCCTCGGGTGAGGATGTGGCCCAGGTTAGGGTGGTTCGTTCGTCACACGTTCATAAAATTATCACCAAACCTGGGCTATTCTCTAAAGTATAAGTACAAGCAAAACCTGTTTCTTAATCTTCTGACTGCAGCGTACTTCAATGAGAA
Source organism: Megachile lagopoda (assembly GCA_036983795.1). Taxonomy (NCBI): domain Eukaryota; kingdom Metazoa; phylum Arthropoda; class Insecta; order Hymenoptera; family Megachilidae; genus Megachile; species Megachile lagopoda. The sequence goes on from CM072786.1 coordinate 1,653,541, forward strand.
ACTATCAGAAAAATGTGGCGCAATATTTATATCACGGTCGTTAAGACTGGTGGCGTGCGTCGTTATATGCCTCATTACTTACAAAATTCTACAAGATCTGTGAGAGTGTATATACCGGTCTTTTGTAAATATTGATGGATCCATGAGAGCGTATATAATACGCTTTCGATTAACGTTTATTACGCTGTCATATCGTTAACTCGTCCCGAAAAACGAACTACTCGGATCTGAGGAGGCGTAACGTTAGCAACACCTCTTGCTGTAACTTGAAAGTTAATTATGCATTGGCTACAACTACCATCGCTTTAAAATTGTGCATATAAACTCTATGAAAATGTGAAAGAAGTTAGAGAAACTTAAGTAGAGTAGCAACATCTTCAACCAAACTTAACGCCGAATAAACTAAATCGGAACCTAACTCTTAGTAATTAATATACCTCTCAAGATATCGACCTACAATTACCATGTTACCTTAAAAAAAAAATGGAGAAATGCTCTGTGGTTGAAAGCAATGGAATTGGAAACATATAATTGCATTAATTTTCCCAGAATTATTAAGCTGAACTTCCGTGGTGTCCGAACCGAGATACTCGGCGATGAGTTCATCCCGCACGCTCGAAATCGAGTTTCTGGACCGCGATATCGCAGCGGTTAACACCCCTTTTCGTCCGTAAAGTTGTCCGGCGGTTTACTGGCCACTATCAAAGATTCATACGTTGCAAACACGGCCGGGGAGGAATCGTGCGTGTTACATTAGACGCGTTCTCCTCGCGTGAGGATCAGCTGCACCAAGAGGAGAGTTGGTAACAGGCCTGACGTTAACATACCGCGGGATTGTCCGGGTGGTGGTCGCGGTTGGCAGCACTGCACACTGCACACTGGAGACCCGATGTCTGTGGTTAAGTCGAAGCTCTGGATATCAAGAATTCATGACTGACCTACAGTGCCAGTGTACAGAGTTAGGTCTGTACTGCGAGACCATTTCTTATGGTTATTCAATGTTCCCTTTAATCCTGCATTTACAGACGTTTAATGACCACTTATATTTCTATCAAAATAAATACATAATACGTGAACTAGTGTATGCAATGAATATCTTGAGGGTTAACAATATGACAATATCTTCTTGAAAATAAAAAATCTAAGGTCCGTCACAGGATCCGCAAATCTAGCGCTAATGGTCAGCGTATTTCTATGCACTAACATTTATGTGCTGTTCAATCTTTTCCCCATTTGTATTTTCAAGTAGCACATCAAAATCTCAAGTCTTTCAAGGTGTAGATTCATACAATTATTGCCGCTTCAGATGTCTGCGTGGAAGTTTTGTACTTTGAATCAAATCTATGAGAATTAGACTCATCCAGTCCATTCATCATTCTTATTCGTATTTAACTTGGTTTGATCTTTGTACAAGAAATGTGTAAACACTGTTATTTATTTTTTTGCTTTTTTCAGAATTGATGAGTGTGGAATTGACGTTGTTTGGTTCTACAGAATGAAATATTATATAGCATTTCCTTGTGATATGCATACGATTGACGTAATTCTCGCAATGCTAAGTGTGGAAGATTTATTTATGAAGCTTTCGTATAATCCTGGCATCATATGTATGTACCTCAACGTAACATTTATTGGGTCTTAGCATAAACTCTCATGTGCATAATTTGCACTCTGGATCCCGAAGTATAAACCTTTCTCTGGTCAAAATAAATCCAATGGATTTACATAGATAATACAATTTCATTAAATTATAAATAAATGGAACAGATAATTTTTTGAACACTATTGTAGGAATTATTAAATTGGTTCTGAAGATAAATTATAACTGTCCTTTAATAAAATTATGTATTAATAATCATATATGTATTGCGAATGATTTTGATCGTCTATTTATGTCACATATTTCTATAATGACTAACTGTTTAAAAAAATGATATTTTAGATACTTTCCCTATTAAATTTTGCATTTTTGATAATAAGAGTGATTTTATTCATTACAAATACAATTAAATTATAAAATTATCCACGAAGATGATAAACTTCGACTTCAAAAAAAAATACACTTAACTTGAAATACTGCACTGAAACAATTACTGACGTTTAACTTCACTGTCTTTAAAAAAATTAATCCTGTTGTGTCACGTAACAACTTTACCATAGTATTTCAACGTCCAAACATATAAACAATTAATAATGGCTTTAATGTTTGATTTTGACCGTTCGTTTGTTCCACTTCCTGGAATCACCAAGAATGTATGGGTGTCCGTTCGATCGAATGAAAGTTTTATGTTTACCAGAAGTTTGTTGCGAAGGCGATACGTTGCACGGCCTCATGGGAAAATCGATCGACCCACCGTGATCGGATAAGAATGTCTGAATTACGTCCTCCTCGGCCTGGACGTCGTGCGGCTTTATTGAAATCCTTTTTAAGGGTCACAGTGATTGCAAAGATACGACCAGCTAATGGTATTACACGCCACCTAACTTCTCATATTTATGATTTTTTCTTGTTGGAAATTTTATGGTGATCGTGACGCGATACGAGTTTTATGCGTACGTGGAAATCGAGCGTTTTATTACCGTCTTACTTTGTTCATTTGTGGAAGATCAAAGTCTTCGAGGTTACAGATTAATCTTGGAGATTGAAACTTTATTGCACTTTCTTTATGCCCTTGTTAACGTCGTTTGAAGGGTTTAATTCAAGACTTTTTACTGGAAGAGTAATTATATTGTGAGGTAGTAAATTTAAAAGGTCACGATATGATTTTATGCGAGAGCAGGAATTGATAGCCAAGAAAATGGCAGACAGCTTGTTCTGTTATTTGGTATGTTTTAACGTATTTTTTTATTCTGCAATTTTAAGGAGGTTAATTTATTTTAATTTTACAATTTTAGAAATTGTCGAATAACTTCAATTTTTCATTTCAATCATTTTTATGTGCTGCAATTTAAAAAATTTTAATGATACTAACAAGTACAGTAATTGCAATAATTTTATTGATTTTAATAATTTATATAAGCTTAGTAATTTTAATAATTTTAATGAGTTTAACAAGTTCTGCGACTTTAATAATTTCAATAATTTTAATGAGTTCTGCAATTTCAATGATTTCAATAATTTCAAGTAATTTCAAAAATTTTATTTTCATAATCAGTGTTCTATAATTTTTACTCGCACAACATGATACCATTAGAATCTTTTCTTTGAAAATATCTGAAAGTCACAGACATGTCAATAAACCTTGAACAGTACAACAGTTTATGAACAATATTCACGAAGAAATTCTATTTCTTAACAATAATAATAAATCCATTCATTAACAGACAGTATAGGACTCATTAAACATGAAACAAGAATTGTCAGATGAGCTCATACTCGCAAAAACGGAAGTAATATCACCACTTACCACATCAAAAATATTTCTATTATTCATTATGTTCAAAAAAAAAAGAAGTCAACTGAGTTTATAAATGGAAAAGACTTATGAGCCGCCTTGAATGCCCAAAAAGAATCAAGATAACAAACAGTATCGTTTCGAGTGAAAATTAACACCGAATTTCAGCAGGCAAGACTCGCGATACATAACGTGATGCTTCAGGAAAATTACTTTCGTCCCGAAGAAACGTTTCTGAAGTAATATCGGTGCGGAGCGGGCAACGATAAAAGGCGACTGCTCTGGAACGAGTCGAGATCAATTTGCGATTTCGACCTCACGTTTCGCGCCGAAACTCGATCGAAGTCCCGACAATCTAGACCGTAAATAACGAGCGGAAGTTCCCAACAGCGGAAGATCCCTTGGCAGGTCTACACTTTGTCAGAGACGGATGATGCGGAGCTTTTCGCTGCGATCGAATCGGCCGGTGATTTACGGCGGGCCCTCGGATAGCGATCGTTCTTGTTTCGAGACGATTTCGATAGGCGCGAATTACGAAATCGACCGAGAAACGAGCACGCCAAGATTGAGAGCTCCCTCGAATCCACAGTAAACAATGGGTTGGATCTAATTGAGGGGATTGCGCGGTTAAACGACATAACTCGACTTACACCCTTTTCGAATTAATTCTGTAACATGTATTTACTGCATCGTATATCATATATTGACTACATGACATTGTAAATACATTTAAATATAGTATTAAAGATAGCCTGTTGAGAATACACAAAATATGATAAATACCCCGGAAAGATGCGATACTACTTTAGAAATGTTGCTACATCAAAAGATTTTTTAAGAAATGTTAACCCTTAGATAGTATCTTTGGTATTAGCAGATAGCAAATTAACTTTTCAATTGTAAGTTTAATGAATTCTTTTGATGTTATTACTTCTCTATCATTAGTTACTACTATTATTTGGTTTGCTGTGTTTGTACAACATATTTATAACGCTACGGATTTAGTTCGGAAATACTAATTTCAAATTGTTGCATTAAACTGAATGCAAAGAGTTATATGACACCTTCATTTACTTGTGTAATATTTACTTATGTGAGTAAACCTTAAATTGTTTTTACAGCGCTTAGAAACTAATGAAGGTAGTAGAACGAATCTTGTCATAATTTTCAGAAATCAATCATGTGATGTTATTTTATACAACGCTAATTTTGTTCATACTTTGTATAATTACATGGGAACACCAAGAGTAAGAACGTTGCAAAACTATAGCGCGCAACTTTTCGGAATGAGGAAGAAATTTACGTTTATAGTTCTTGTAACTTGTGTTGAACTTTGCGAATAGTCCGAAATGAAGATGTACTGTAGCTTGATAGAAAGGGGTTAGGTTTATTAATCAAACTCGTTAAAATTATATACACTTTTTTCATAATTTTTCTTTAAAACTAATTAAGGTAACAAGTATTTTATTCACTATCCGTGTTGTCACATTTTATGTATGCATAAAATATTTTTATGTTTTATGTATGTAAAATGCTTGCATGACATGTATCATCTATTGTAAACAATTTTCTTATTCTTTCTAAATAATAAAATATTTTTTCATTTAATTTTAATAAATGAAAAATTTAAGTAAATAAAGAATTGGTGTTTACAAAGTCCCAATGTCCCCTTGCAAGAAAATGAAAATGAAAATGTGCATACTGAATAAGTGATTATAATTGCCAATAATCAATAACGTTGTATCGACGATCAATTTCTAATGTATATTTTCTTCCTTTTTGCAGGTAAGATAACCAGTATCTTTTACACGTCCCACTAAGTCAGCTACAAAATCGGTGAGTTAATCACAGTTATTAAAAGTTCCTCGAGTCGCAACTGAAGATGGATATTGGTAATTTGTTATAGAGACCATAGAACGACTATGAATTAACAGTTCGATTCTGTTTCAAAGCTCCGCGTTGTAGCTTGACGATTACACGTCTCGAGAGTCATTTTTTCAGCGACTCAAGGGAAATCCAGCCTCCCACGACACGAACAAACACGGAACCAGAGAATTTCTCGTTCTCTGCGGATTCTAGTTTTCCACGTCAGCGCGTAGATGGCAGTACCGTACACTTTCGTGTTTAAAAGCTGTCCGATTATTTTTTTTTACCCCCGCAATTGCATGTTGCTTCCAGTTGACGTTGATAGCCTGATCCTTGCAGGATCTCCTTGAACATTGAACTGCATCACGCTGTAAAAGTATAGGGAATCTTAACACGTTATCTCCAATAGTGGAAACTGATGTACAGAGTATGTCGGAAAAGTAACGGAACTTTTTAAATTTAAGGTACACTACTAGCGACATCTATAAAAACAATATGCTATTTGAAAACAGTATTCCTCCCCCACAAAACGAAACAATCGTTATTGGAATCGAGCAACAAATTGCAAACTTATAGCTTTTAAAGCGACAGTACCTTTCGTCACCATGTCACAAAATCACGATGGAGCAAAGAGCGAATATTACATTCTGCTCGGTAAAGCTCGGTAAAACTTTTACAGAAACATTTGAATTAATGAAAAATGTTTATGGCGACGATTGTTTATCCCGTACACGTGTGTTCGAGTGGTATAAGCGATTCCAGGACGGTCGTGATACTTTGGAAGACGACCCAAAGCCAGGTTTTGGGTTTTTCTAAATTCTAAACGATTCGAAAGGTATTATACTTCGGGAATTCGTTCTACAGGGACAAAATGTTAATGGCGAATATTATTTGGGTGTTATGGAACGTTTGTGGAAAAGAATTATTCGTGTGAGGCCCGAATATCGAGCGCCAGGGAGTTGGTTTCTGTTGCATGATAATACACCATGTCACAGAACTGTCGCAGTTCGTGAATTTTTGGCGAAAAAACAAGTCTGTGTGCTCCAACATCCTCCATATTCGCCCGACTTATCTCCATGTGATTACTTCCTTTTTCCAAAACTGAAATTAACTATGAAAGTAACGTTTTATGACACTGTTACACAAGTCCAAGCAGCTATGACAAGGGTGATTGAAACGATTCCGCAAAACGACATAAAAAAATCTATGTTAACATTACTTGAGCGTGCCCAACGGTGTATTGATGCGGAAGGGATGTAACTTGAATAAAAAAATTAATTTTGGCAAAATAACTAATACTTTTCTTTTTATTTAAAAAGTTCCGTTATTTTTCCGACGTACTGTGTATGTGGTCAGACACACTATAAAATTATTAACATTTCATAGAGGGACCATGTAAATTTACGTTAAAATGGGTAAAATAGATTTTACAAAAGAATACATTTAACCAATTTATATCCTACAGCAAATAGTTCCAGAGATACTTATCGAAGTAAGGATAATATTCCCAAATTCCTTTATGTCAATTTTCGTTTCTTCGATACGAATTTTTGTAACCAAAAACAATACGTATTACATATATATTAACGTAATATTATACTTAAATTTCATCTAAACTTGAGGAAGAGACTTGCTTAACCTGATGGTTCCATCAGAAACACCTTTTTAATATTTATGTTAATCTAATTTTCCATTAGGAGTACTCTTTTAATACCTTTTAATGACCTCTTTAATGTAACTAATACAAAATAGTTAATGACTTACTTGTTATGCCATTTCTATCGCTTAAAATTAAACATGAATTCACAAATTCTTCAGTTTACAACTGAAACTACACACTATTCTTCGCTTTATAATTGAAACTACACACTATTCTTCGCTTTATAATTGAAACTACACACTATTCTTCGCTTTATAATTGAAACTACACACTATTCTTCAGTTTACAATTGAAACTACACACTATTCTTCAGTTAACAACTGAAACAAAACCATTTTCATTACTAGAAATTTTTCAAACGTACCCAGTTTGTTTGACGTTTTTGAAACCTAGTGAAATTTAAAACGTCAGTTCCTTCACAATACCTAGAATCCAAAATCGTCGTTAAATTCCTATCCACATTTCTCTCATTTCTCTTCAAAGCCTTTCTCGATTTCTATCACCACTTGTTTCAAACAAAAGACACACGCAATTTGGTCAGTCTCTCCCCCATTTTCGACCGAGCAGAGAAACGTTCGGTCATTAGCCAGAACGATTTAGGCGTTTCGAACGCGAGCTACAATTGCCTACAGTTCCGATTACCTCGCCAAAATTTGGTCAGCAATAAATCATTTTTCTGTATTCGCGGTGGTCGACCAGGCACGCAAACAGAAATAACTCTTCTTTTTTACGTTGGTGTACGTGTTATCGACTCGATACTGCGTCGTCGGCTACCCGGTTTTCGGTATTTTTCTACGTTTCTCTTTTTGCGGGCCGCGCTCGAAAACTCGAGCCGTCGAGAATTCACAATCGTGCTGACATCGGCCACGATTGTGTTACGAAATCGCGAGCGAACAATGCGCGGCAATTAGATCGCCGATTACAATCAACGAATCGCTTTTCAACTCTTCTGCGATCATAATTCGCGTCACAGAAACGCGAAAGTTTATGCAACGAGATATCGCATGAAAATGATTAATAATTATGCGTATTAAGGATCTTTATACGGCATGTGAAATGAAAACATCATTTTTAATTGATCTTTTAATGGTGTCTCGCTATATGGCCCTTAGGGCTGTAGGAAAAATTGCGGGAAGAAATACGGGATCATATACGTGTATACTGCGAAAGAATTTTCTATTTTTTAAGAAAGTAGAACTTTGATGTACTATAAAAGTATTTGATACTTTTCAATGGGATAGAATAATTAATCTGATATCTATTTTTTAATACAATAGAAGGATCAAATGTTTTGTGAAAAATAAATATGTATATTAAAAGTATGTTCTTTCTGCATCAATACTATGTATTTTTGTATCAATAATATGTTCTTTTTGTATAAATATTATATTCGGCACATGACATTGTGTAGAGATACTATGTTCATTTCGTATACATACTAGGTTCAGTATATGACACAATTGTATAGGGAAATTTGAGAGTGTATTTGGGAAGCCTGGAATTTTCCAATGTGTAAATTTCAAAATGCAAGATTTCCAAAGTTTGTAAATTTCTCAATTTGAAAATTTATAAATTTCTGAACTTAAAAATTTGAAAATTTCTAGATATGAAAATTTGAAGATATCTAACTCCACAAATATGAAAATTTACAAATTTACAAACTTGAAAATTACAAAATTTTAAAACTTCAAATACGCAAACTTGAAAATTTACACATATACAAACTTAACAATGTGAAAATTTCTGTATCAGCAAATATGAAAACTTCCGAATTTGCAAACTTGAAAATTTACAAATCTTAAACTTGAAAATGTATAAATCTTCAAACTCGCAAATTAAAAAATGTTTAAATCGGCAAATGTGAAAATCCGCAATTTTGAAGATCCCATGATAGTTTATAAAATCCATGGTACAATTTTTTATATATAATTTTGATTCTGACTAATTGATCCTGTTTTGTTGTGCTTGTATTTTACTTATACACGTATGCGGCTGCGATTTATATATACTTCTCATTGAACGCATACCATTTCGTAATTATAATTCATCTCCCTCTGGAATATTGTACGTCTCTCGTGGAACGAGCGGTAATTGAAATTCGGTGTTTTGCAAATTTTCTCACGCATCACGCACACATCTTTGTCTATCGTTGCCTCTTTGTTCCCCCTATTCTTGATTTACAGTGTTGCCCAAATCCAATAATTAACAACACTCGATAATTAATTCCATTGAAGTTCGTTTCGTCCAACAACGGTGTCGAATTGTTGGATTTCGATGAGTATTGGATATGCTGGTATTGTGATCATCGGATCATGAAACGTCGTTCGCGAATTATGGCTTTCAAATTGTAAATCGATTGTATCATTATTTCCTTTTTCTTAACAACATTTATCAGGAATTTATTATTTATTTATTCCCCTCAATCCTTCATTCATTAACTTTTATCGATTTTTATGTTCAATCCAGGATTTCACGCTGGTTTTCCATGTTCAATTGAAATTTGTTGCTTCGTTATGCAATTTTGCATTTTAACTTATTTATGTTTGAAAATGTACGTTATGCAATAATATTATAAAACAATTTGCAGCATTTTGTTATTTATTTGTTTATATATTTGTTCGTAAATTGTACAGATGTAAACCCTATATATGAACGTAAATAAAAATTACGAAATAGGTAAAGAACTGTCATAAAAATGAAATCTCAAAATATAAAATTAGAAACAAATGCAATTATAATGAATTTCAGATGAATTATATTGTAAACCTTTTGTTGAAAATTTTTAATTACTCGTGAAACAATTAAACAATTAAATTGTAATTTAATAATAGAATATTCTATTAATCGAGAACTAAGATATAGATAATTGTTAATTAAATAATTTCATAGTTTAATTTATAATTAGGAGTTTTTAAATTAAGGATTAAAGTCTTATTTTAATTAAGAGCCTTTTCAATTTACAATTACCTCTTAATTGTTGATTGAAAATTTTGACAATTGAGAATTTAAATTTTAACCATGAGTTTTAAGAAACTTTAATTTTTAATTCGATTCCAACTAATTACAGATTAAAATTTATATTAATTTTTAACTGTGAATAGTTTCTCTAAATTCTTAATTAGAATTTAATTTCATAATCATTGGTTGAATTTTAATTAGCAAATAAGTTTTTTCTTATGTGACTTAGTTAAAAAATAAATTTTAATCATTGATTAAACATGTTTGAATTAAGAATTAAGTTTTTTAATTTTTAATTGAAAATAGCTTCAATTAACAATTGAATGTTAATTATTAATTGAAGAAACCATTGCTGAAAACGAGCTTTCAATCTTTAATTGATCAAGTCTGAATTAAAAATTAGTCTTTAATTTCGAATTTGTGAACCATGCAATTAACAATTACAGTTTAATTTTTAATTGAAGAGAATTTAATTACAAATTCCACTTTAATTGTTTATTTGTGAACAATTTAACTAAAAACTGAATTTGTACCGCTGTTACATCATATTCTGCATAAAAATGTCTTGACGTAATCACTAGAGACTATGAAAAAAATCAATCTTATTTATAAATACGTATATATTAATGAATGTTAAAATGTCATTAGTCATATCGCATGAAGCATGTTTTTTTATTTACTTTTATTTACAATTTCATTTATATTGAAATATGACAAGATTTCTACTTAAATTTCTTGAAAAATCATAAAAGTGAGTAAGCTGCATTTTCATACGGGCCGTCGCGGTTGAAACATCCGTATTCGACGCTATTGACTACGTATTACATTATTATACAGAGTGTCTCTCTGAATTGGAGCATTTAAGTTATTTTAATTTCTTTAAAAATCAAGAAGAAACCATTAATGAAGTTTGCATGATGTCCGCAAGCAAAAAGAAAATTCTGAGACTATATAAATTTCCGCTAATTATATTGTGCAATCTTTAATGTCAACAAAAGTGATTTAGATGTTTAATTTAAGCGACACTCAGTAGTTTTACCGGAATTCAAATCTCGTAGCAGCTTTTAGTCCGCATGCCGAGGGTGATTGGAGATGATTATTTGACCCGAATTGGCTCGATGATTTTTCGATGATCGCGCGAAATGACGTTGCAGTAACGCGAGTTCGCAACGGCGCGTGTGCAAAGATCAATACGAGCCAATTAATCGTTAATAAATAATCAGTGGTGCACGGCTGGAGCCAGCCAGATTGCAGCTCGTCCTTTGTTTCCAATATGGAGCCGCGGCCGCGTGTGTAGGATATGTACGCTCGACTATCGGTGTGTATATCGATATAGGAATCGTATATTAACGGCATTACCATATAGAATTCGACACGGAATTGCGAGATTTTGCAGCGAGCACGATTTGCATGATTGATTGCACTGTAGTTTGCGCGGCTCATCGTTTACTCCTCTAACCTCCTTACTTTTTTACTGTTAAAATTCCCTCTGAAACGATAAAAAATCTAATACTCTTAAGCATTCCGCAAATTTTCATACCACACAGACCAATAGTAACATCTTTTGTACTATAAAGAATTAAAATTCAATGCTTATTGCGCGAGCTAACAGCTGTTTGCTTTTAATAACATCGTTTATTTGTAACAATGTTCATCATTAGGGTGGCCAAACAAAAATTTTCTTATTTTTTTCGCTCTCTTCTGGGTAATTATATTTCATTTTATAAACTTTTAAATTGCTTTAGTGACCACTTAAATTTTAATATCTGAGCTCAAACTTTGAGAGGATTTTTTTTACACAAAAAATTGTTTAACTCACTCTATTCGTCATATGTAATTATAACAATAATATGAATATAGATTCATCATATATAGCACGTAATTATCATTTAAATGTACAATGATTCATCATGTACTACATGTAATAATAATATGATATACATATAATGATTCATCATATGTAACACATAATAATAATATGAATATAATAATGGATCATCACACATAAAAAATAATAATAATATAAATTATGTATAATTTCAGTAAAATTTATTGACTTTACAAAAATGATGATTTTTGTTTTTCTTATTGAAAATGACAGAAAATTGTAGATACGTTGGATTCATAATCGATGAATAAATCAACATAACGATTCGAATAAAATGTTAAATAACGCTGTTCCAATTTAATGTCGATTTCCATTGCAGTGCCAGAGGCATTCAGAAACTTCGTATAATTTCACCACATACTTCTGAACAATGGAAATTATCGTTGAAATTCTACCGTAGGTTAGATGTTTCGCATACTTTTCTGCGCTGGCAGAAACTTAAACCGAAACTCCAATCGATAAAACGTAACTCGATTCCAACGAAGTTACATTTGTTATCTATATGGAAATAGCTATCGGGTTCGCTAAGACGATTTTTGAAATCGAATTGTCTCCGTCGTGACTTTAATTTGATTTCTTGAGTAAAATTCGATTCCGCCGCGGTGATGTACGAGCATATTTTCTTGGCATACAACCCATACGAATAAATCTCGATTCCTCGCTTTAATGGGATTTCGTTCTCCATTCTATTTCCCGTCGTTCCGCTAAATGCACCTTCATATTCTTCTCGTAAAATCGTGGTACATATATTTTGTCGTGTTCCATTGAATACCTAAGTGAACAAATGAGTAATCAAACCTTTCATTCGACTACCCTTGTAATTCTTTTCTATCAGGGTGTTTTACACCCCCATTTTGCAAAGTTGCACAGTATGGTCTTACAAAATCATTACTTTTAAGTAGGGCGGGGACAAAAATAACATTTTTTTACCTTTGACCTATTTGCTAATCATGTTTTAAAAATATTTCTTTCAGTATTTAAAGCTTATTTTTCAATTCGTGTTAACACTAAATTTATTGACATCCGATGTACAGTTACTTATAAATTAAAAATAAAGTACAATGGTAAATATACAGTAATATTCTGTAAGATAAAGTAAAAAATATAAATGTATAAGGGATGAAACATAAAGTAATTTATCAAATCATTTCTCATCTCGATAAAAGTTATACATTTGGACAAAAATATTTTAGTAATATCTGTAGATCAAAACAAGGAATGTAAGATGCGAAGGGGTGAAATTTTGAGTGACTCATTGCAGCTAATTTATTGCGCTGAAACGACTTATAACACGAAATAGTTAAAATCCTTGAAAGCAGTTCATGAGAGTCGGCCACCGGTATCGAGCATCAAAGTAACCTCGTTCTCTTTTCACCTTCTCGTCGTCTTCGTGAGATTGAAAGGGAAAAAAGGAGACTCTCGACTCAGTGCCATTGCTCTTCCTTTATCCCGGTATCTTGTTCCAGTGTTGCGTTCGTGTCGCGGGTAAGACAAGTAAGAGAGAAATGCAGCCGTAATCCGACACGACGCGATCCAGTAATACCGGTGCACCGTGTGTAATTTCAGATCGGCATTCGGCCGCGATTTAATCGCTTCAGCGTCGCTCTCGCTCGCTTGTTCGCCCGCCCGTTTGCTCTTTCGCTCGTTTGCCCGCGAATTAACTCGACGCGTCGCGTCGCGACAGCTCGCGTAACGGACGTTGAACTGATTTTCGAATTTCTGCGCGGTAAATAACTGATCTACGAGCAGGGATAAATGGTAACGATAACTCGCAGGATTAGTGTCAGGTGTTGAGGGTAGAAGGATTTGCAAAGAACGCAATTTATTCTGAATGTAACAGAATAATATGATTTTTTTTTCACATGTTAAATATAATACGATCATATTATTTCGTAATATGTTTGTGTGAACATATCGGGATAAACAACTGAAGAATATTTTTGTATAGTAACTTATAATATTATAATATAATAATAACAGTATAGTAACTGTATGACAACCTCTTAAAGTGGTGTTCTATTTTTAGAAGGTGTTTCCAACAATTAGATTATATTTACAGATGTCTTTAACGAAAGATGGATTCTGTTTGCAAAGTTGATTCAGTATGGTGGAAAAGTTGGTGGTGTTTTTGCGGAAAAAATATCTATGGAAACGCGTGACTTACTTATGGGATAAAGTGACGAGATGTTGAGTGATATCACTGTTTCGAATAAGTAATTAGGCTTTTAATTTGTTCGAGTACCAGTTAATACTGATTGCTTAATTCGCAAATAAGTTTCTGTTAATTAAACATTAAACTGTGATAGTTAATTGAGTGCATTGTTAATAGAAAATCATAGAATAATTTTTCATTAAAACTTGTTAAATTAAAGATTAGAAAATAATTTTCTTGGAGAGATTTTTTTAAGCAGTGATTTATTTTCAATCTATAATTGAAACTGCTAATTGATTAATAATTAATAAGTATTTACTTTTAATTGAATTTCGTTACAAATAAAAATTTATTTTAATTCTAAATAGTAATTTCAGTAAATTGATTGCTGGGACTTGGAATAACTATTAATTAGAGGTTATTCAATATAATAAAACATTTTAATCGAATGTCCTTATTTGTAACTTTATATACAAGTAGAATAATAATGAAATTTGTTTGAATTTGATGCATAAAATCATGCTTCAATACACTTTATTATTGTTGCTAATGATCGAAATAATTCAGTAACACGAATATGTTAATACTAAAAACACAATAGCAACATGGTTTAAAATAACGACAAATATAATGATAAGAACAGTCCTACAGAATTACACCTACAAAACCGTTAAAAAAATTTTATTTTAAGTGTAACTTAAAAGATGAATATATAAAAGATAAATAAAAATTATACTTTAATTTACAATCAACAGAATTAATTAACATAATCTTTAATTAGAAATTAAATTTAAATTACATGACAATTTGGAAGAATTACAATGAGGGATGCAAACAAAATTAATTTAAATTTGTACAAAATAAAAAATAAATTTCAATTCTCTTTAGTAGACACGAATTAACTATAAAGTGAAGTTTTATTCTTAATTAGAGGAAGGATCAATTAACAACTGAGAGCTAATTAATAATTGAAAACACTTCGATTAAAACTAACTCCCAATCTTTAATTTGACAAGTCAATTACCACATATCTGTGAAACCGGGTTAATATATTATAGTAGTATACATACATTTAAAAACATATATCACATCAAATAAATTCATGAAAATAAAAGGTAAAAGGTACCCAAAGTCTGTGAAAGGTACCTGTTTCTGTAATCAACGGAAGTGTTTATTCTGTTCTTCCCTAAACATCAACACTCTCCAAATTCTTTTTTAACAATTACATATAAATATTAAACACGTTCACTATACGACCTAGATTAATTCCTATACGTAAATAAGGCTAAAACTAAAGATAAAGAATTTTTGAAAAACGGACTAATTAAATTTTCGCTATCATCCGCGTGATGCTCAATCTTCAGTTTAATCCAACCTTATAAATCCAATTCTCCGCAGCGGCGAATGAGTAGAGCATCCAAAATTAAATTTACATTTCCGAAATTGTATCAATTCTCGAGTGTGCAAACGTAGTCGAGCAATCGGTCGAGGTCTTCAAACACGCAGCTTTTCCAATTCCACGATCGAATGAATCAACGTCTGGTGCTCGCATCCGCCGGCTGCGAGGATCTCCCCTCGAAGATTATTTTCCAGGCCGTGTGCCGGGATATCCATCTCCGCAAAACCCGTTCCGCAAATTGGCGTCGAGGTATCCGAGTGGTCGCTGACAACCACTGTCAGAAACGAGGGGAGGTAAACAAGAAGCCCGGAAACATTCGGATGGAAAGAGACGGAAAGACGTAAACCGCGATAGCTGGCGGATTCCAAGAGGGGGTCGAGTGGATGCGGATACTGCAGTCGGCCAGGTTCGATTCTGCCTGAACGGCAAGTAGATACGCCATGATCCAGGAACTTCCGTTCCTCTCAGGCTTGCACGAGTGTACGACTAATCTGGGGTTAAGCCTGACAGTCGCGAGACAGAGAGGGAGCAGAGAAAAGGCCGAGAAAGGAAGGGAAAGCACGACGAAGGACGGGGATTGCAAGGGGGTTCGAATTAAGCCGAACCCCGACGCGGGTTCGACCCATAACCCAACTCGCGGAGCGTGTACCGGAGATGCATTAGCCTAACTCCACTTAAATTAAAGCAATCTATCCTGCGGAACTCTTGCGCTAAGCCGGCAGGTTAAGCGACCGACTACTGCCTAGGAGGAGCAGTCGGTATCGTTTTCGTAGCCGCCCAGGAAAACCACTTTCCTTTACTTTCCACGTGAACACGTTGTCGCCTCGTCCTTAAGGGTTTACCCTCTTTCCACTTGTCCACCTGCCTAACTATCTTCTTCCTTTTACACGGTTTCGTCGCATTTAGGGCAAATGCTGAATTATTGTTTAGTGATGTTGGTTTAAAATGCTGTTGTTGGTTTAAAGCATACCTGCAATTTTTAATTTAATATAGGAGAAATTAGGGAAATCTCGGAAGTGTAAACTTAAATGTTTATTTGCTTTAAGTGCCTGTAGTTATGGTTACCTAGTTTCATACCTAGAACGTTTCAAGTTATACAGTGCCGATTGTTTGCGTCGTATTTGCGTATACTCTCTTTCCTTCCTGCAGCTAACCTGAAGGTTAAATTAAATATCCTGTCAAAGTTAATTGAATTCGCAAAAGTCATGTTTTCACTTAAGTGCCCGTATTCAGTCCTGATTGTGGACGTTCATCTCTCTCAAATTCTATGCATATAATGCATTATAATGTATGTGTACGTGACATTAATCTTGTTTTTAATTGAAAAACGTATGATAACAATTATTTTTGTGATATACATAACAATGAATTTCTAGAATCAAGAAGTGATATTAATAAACTACAATACCTTCAATTTGAATAATATGAATAATTGTAGGAGAGACTTTAATTGTGGTAGAAATCATGCATTATGGTTCAGTGTGCACTTTTGTATGTAACGAGATTCGACACTACTTTATACATATTTTATAGCTCGCATATTGCAATAAATTATTTTTATAACATGTGGTGACAACTTATGATTGTTCAGGGTTTTCTTATTTTGGACAAACGGTATTTTCTTATTGTAAAATGTAGGTTATTATCTCATATATTTTGATAATGTGTATTGATTCTTTGTGTCAAGTATTGTACATAATAGTTTATACTAATAGTAAAGTATTACTCAGAGATTAATGTTTATTAGTTTCACTTTATTATTTTATACGTAACTATATAATTTTTATTTATATTTTGATTTCTTTTAATTTCAATGTACAATTTTTTTAAACACTAAACAGAATTTTATTGTATAAGGTTCTCGTTCCACGTACTAGCTAAAATATAATAGTTAAAATATCGGATATAAAATATTATAAATATTGTATAAAATTATTTGCAGATAAAATCGTATTATCTGTACATGCAAATGTTGTAGTTCCTTATGACATCAAAGATATACATGCTGTTTTAATGTGATAATAAAATATTAAAAATGTCTAAAACTGTAAATTAATTACTAATTCATACAGAGATTACTATTTCCTAGTTTACCTTATAATTTTATACATAAATAATTTTTATTACATTTTAATAATTCTTAATTTTATCGCATAATGTTTTTAGTTACTACACAGAATTTTATTATAGAGAATTAGTAATAATTAGTAATAAACCCATGTTTATGATAAATATGCAACTAAACATCCATTTAATCGTCATTTTTAACTAAGTTTGTACGCGATGTAATCAATTTCCTCTTCGAGTTTTCAAATTGCAGACACACGCCTGCGAGCAATCGCTTTTGATACGTCGACTTCAGTTCTTCCATGAAATTGAAGTTTCATGTAGAAATTAATGGAATTCAAAAGTTTGAAGTATCTTCCACGGTTACATCAGACGAACGAAACGGCAAAATTCAGAATTGTCTCGAAACGGAGTTACGCGCGGAATTTCTCGAAATACGTGTCACCGATTTTCACCGTGAAAACACAGAACCGCCACGTACAGGTTGTCGGTACTCGGAAAAACGCGCTTAAACCAATTACTCTGATCGGCCAGTTAAAAGAATTAAACAGAAAATCGTGTCGCCCAACTGGGTTCGCTTTTATTTCAATTTTCCCAAAGCTATCCCGTCGCTCTCCTTCGGGTTATCGGCCGAAATTAAAATGCTCAACCCGCCTTGAAATGAATTTTCATGCAACGCGTTACCGTGAGAAGGACACCGACCGGAAAAACAAATCTTTTTCATCGCCGGCATTCCGGACGCGATATTTATTCTCACCCCCGTGGCGTCGAACGCGCGAGCAACAAAAATTCGCCCCTCTTTTGAAACTGTGTAAATTCATGCATCGGCTGTTCTCTCTCTCGGTCTGTTCGTTCTTTGACACCGTCTTTCTCTTTCGCGCGGACAAACAAAAGTCCGTTTGATTTTCATTTCCTTCTGAAAGCCATTTACCGTCGGTGTTTAAACGACCTCACGTTCGATTTAAACGAACGAGTTTATACGACTGCCCATAACATCCCGTAATTCTTTCGTTTACTTGTTCACTGCTCGCGTTAATAAATCAATAGTTATATTGTTAGCGGGATAATGAGAGAAGGTGCAATTTCAGCGCTATTGGTTTCATTTAAAAAACTAATTTGCATTGCTGCGGATTTAATGAGGGTTTAAAGGGAGGTAGAAGAGGATTATTTATTTTTACTCGGAATTTTATCGCTTCTTTCGTTAGTTTTCTTTGAATCGGTATTACAAAGGTATAGATTTTAATTGTACGTACGCGAAAACAATTATCGAATATAGTGGGAAACTTTATTATTCGAACATCAGAAAATTAAAATTAGGATCCTCTATAATTTTGTGTATTACAGAAACAAAATTGTCGATATAATATGGAAGAATGGAATAATGTTAATAACAAATACCAGAAAAAAATAATTTGTAATATACCTCACGTGTGAAGGAAATTGGTCAAGATGGTTACTGTACAAGATATTAAATAACCTATTCAATACAAAATTTAAAAAAAGATTTGCTTATATTTTAAAGTGTTCGAATATTAAAGTAACGTTAAAATTAGTTTGACTAATAAGTTTTATTACATAACAGAAATTTATACCATTATTAACTAGACACAGTATCTAAATGTATATAAACCATTTAACTTTTTTCCCCGTTATAAAAGTATACTGCAACAAAATAAAAATTTTGCGATTCAGCAATGTTACATTAATATCACTGACGTAAAATGTTAACTATCACTATACATTTGCATACATTGTGTTTCACGTAAAATAGACAAATATTGGAAAAGGCAAACTTTATTTCAGCATCTGATCTTCCTGTAATAATACAAAAAATGATTGTAGTATAACTTAAATAGTTGTAAAAAACAGATAGGAAATTTTATTATAATCATTATTTTCAATCTTAATTTCAAGTAAATTTCTGCTACATTGAAACCTGAAATCTTTTTGAAAGAAAATTCCTTGCTAATTATAGTAATGTAATTATATAGTAATTATAAAATAACATAATAATGTATTGGAAATTGTAGAGTAATTTTAACCTGATTCGTTTTATGCAACAATATATGAATGACCTTAAATTTTTCAAACGCGGTGGACGTTACTGACTACATCACATTTAAGTTTTATTAAAAGCTCAACATGTCATCATTTTATTAAAAGCATAACATCCAAGTTAAAGCATAGCATTTATTCAATTAACACTTTTGTGTCACAGAAAATTTGAGCACGTACAAAAATTTCTTTCATTCAATTTTTTAAAGTATTTTCAATGTTTTATTTAAAATTTCATGAAAGCACAACAATTTCTTAATTGACACTTTGATTCCATAGATAATTCAAGCAAATACAAAAATTTTCAGTTAGATCTTAAAAATACATATTTTTTAATTACTTTTATAACTGAATTATAACGAAGTTAGCATTATTAGTTAGAAAAGCAAAGGGGATAAAACGATGGAAACAAAATTTATACTTATTCTACCATTGTTGAACCATTGAATTGAATAAATCTAGCTTTTTCATCGAGCTACATTCTGGACAAATTTTGAATGTAAATTTCTCCTTTATGTCACAAAGTTGTGTGCTACGGATTTGTAAAATTACCTTTGATACACTCTCTAATTTCTCAGAATTTAAACAAAATCAGTTTTCCTAACTTGTGAAGTCCTCATATTAAATGTTCCTATTCTCTACAACCTGTTCAAAATACAAAATGCTGTATAATACAAAATATTGGGTACAAATATCTTAACTGTTGTATGCCAACCTAAACTAATATAGATATCCTACCCAACTATCCAATATCTCCGATGACCTCATCCTTAACTGCGATTCACACTGTCAATAATCAGCCCTACATCATCCTCAACCTTGTCCTATGCGTCATTTTTGAACCCCGTCCTTACAAATTCCAACTCCCTCCACCACTCTTTCAAATATATATATTCCTGCATTTTCCAAAACTTGATTCAGTTAGATTTACTATCTTAGAGCGAACTCTTGCACGCCTGCACGACAAAATATCAGTCTTACTGTATGTGT
This sequence comes from Megachile lagopoda, assembly GCA_036983795.1. Taxonomy (NCBI): domain Eukaryota; kingdom Metazoa; phylum Arthropoda; class Insecta; order Hymenoptera; family Megachilidae; genus Megachile; species Megachile lagopoda. Next base: position 1,673,971 of record CM072786.1, read on the forward strand.
AATTAAAGATTAGCCTAAAATTCCGCTTGGAATCGAAGATTATTTAATATAATAACCCTGATCCCTACGGAATACAACGTAACGATAAAAACTTGTAACAGAAATTCGCTAAACAATTTGTCTAATTAAATCCAAGTACAATGACTAGCTCCACAAATTCTTGAACATTGACCATAACAGCCTGCAGGTCGTCATGCATAAAGATTTCCTTGACTAAAGAAAGCAAGGCAATCGGGCAGCTTATCCATAGAATATTCGAGAGTACGGATTTCAATCGCGAATGTAACTATCGACTTACAATGGCCGGCGGTACGATAACGAAACCACGTTCTCTGGAAAGGCAAACGAAACGTGGCGAATCGAGCTGTCGTTTCAGGGCGTGTCGATCCACCGATCGCGGTATGTATGCGCGATCGTCACAGTTGAAATCCGCGAGAATCAAATATTTATATTGGAGAGCTCGTCTAGGCTGCGGCTCTGTGCGCCCGAGCTGGTGGCCGCCTGCTCGATTTTCAAGCGGCGACTCGCGTGAAATACGCGCTGCGATATATCACTCGTCCATTGGGATGTTCGCAGCTACAAGCTATTTTTCCAGCGTCCCTGCTAAAATTGATCGCACGCTCGGACGCCTCTATTTATCGTCAAGAAATAATAACCGTGCATATTCTGACCCAGATAATCCGCCGCGAATAGACCGTGTACTCTGACCCGCGCCTCATCGCTGTAAATTAAACAACGTTCGAGCATCGCGGCCGTGATCGTCCTCAAGTAGATAAATACAGTGACGTTTAACTCTTATTCGGATTTTTAAATTTCGATACTTTATACTATTTTAGGAGATTTATACTTAGCGATTTTGGAATCGCGGAATTTAAGAAGTTTAGAGATTTGGGTACCGTGGGATTTGAGGAGCACGTGATTTGGGGAACTTAGGACTCGGGAATTAGCGGTTTGGAGACGTTGGTATTTCGAGATTTTGGGATTTCAAGAATTTAAGTTTAGGATCTTCGAGACTTGGAGGCTTTGGACTTTGGAAATCTTAAGATTTGAAGACTTTAAAATTTTTGAACTTTGGGATTTAGGGTCTTAGGAATTTGGGAACATAGGGATTTAGAGACTTCGAGATTTGGAGATGTTAAGATTTGGAAACTTCAGGATTTGGCTACTTTGGATTTGGAAATTTACGGATTTGAGGAGTTTGGATTTTATGACTTAGGAATTTGAAGATTCCGAGATATGATAATATTAAGATTTGATCATTTTTAATTTTACATTTTTGAGATTTAGCAATTTTAGAAATTGGAGACTTAGGAATGTGGAGATTTTAAGATTTGGAGACTATAGAGTTTGAAAGCTTTAAATTTTAGGTCCTTGAAATTTGAGGATTTAAAAAGTGGTCTTAAAAATTTGGACACTCTGCATTTAGACATTTCATGATTTGACGATTTTAAATTTGAGATCTTTAGGATTTGAGGACTTTTCGATTTGTGGATACAGATATACTAATCTAGGAATACCTAGAAATTTTGTTATCTAAGAACTTTGAGACTAGGTGCTCTGAAAATATTAGGAGATCTAGGGGTCTGAGGATTGAGGAATTCTATAAACTCTAATTAATCTAGGAACAATCTAGGAATATGCAATATGATCTTAAGCTAAGTTAATTACTACTCTCCTTTCACAAGTTAGTTACGCATTCGTAAATGAAAATAATAATAAGTATTATATATTGTAAGCATTTTATTTTGGACACTGTCTGAACATGATTATATCGATTAGGCGCCAATCCGTTTGTTTTTGGGCGAGCGTCGATCCAGCAACCGAGTAAGTTATTAACAGAAAATTTATTGTAAATAAACCATCAGTCATCATCGCGATTCCGCCACGGAAAAAACTCGCGTATTGTACAATTTATTACTATACCCTGACATTTTAATAGTTTAATCTTGTTTATTTTCTTGTCCTCTTACAATATAATTTGGTAACTAATCATTTATGACATTGATTTAAAATAGAATAAGAAGGAAAATAATTTGAACCGTCTTACTTATTACACATTATACCAAAACTGGTAGCAATTTTGATATTTATTACACATTGCACCAAAAACTGTTATCGAACATGTTCAGGAAACCTCACTATATATTTGAATTTCCTCATTAAACAAAATATTACGATGTTATATCAATTACAAAGTAAATAATACTCGAGGAAGAAACTAACACTCAATAAATCGTAGACGCTTCGATGGCCCAACAAATTATAAACGAGCAGCTCGATTGACACTTTGGAAGAGTGAGCAGACTCGTTAATCGCCTTCGACGAAAACAATTTATTTCGCCATCGAATTACCACGGCATCGTTGTCGGCTGTCGTACACTGAGCATAATGAAGTACACGTTGGTTCTCCAAAAAGCCCAGGAAATTGATGTAACCACCAGAACGACACCGATCGAGGGATTTTCCCGTCGAACGGTTCTTTTCTGGCCGGTTCGATGATCCGAGCATCGAAGATCGATGATCGGCACCGTTTCACGGCTGATCTCGCGTCAGTTGACTGCCGCTGCCTCGAATTTATCGCGTTTACGCGAATATATGCGTCGCACACGGGAAAAGTGCCAGGATGAAAAGCTGTCCTTTGTTACACGTGGAAAATCCTCATTTACCGCATTTAAACACCAATCGCTGGCCACCTGCTGAAAATAACGAACACTTACGAAATTTTACTACACGCAATTCACTTCATTTCGTTTACGATTTATTGCAAATTTGCTATGTGAAATATACTATGAAATTTAGTATATTTCCTCTATTTCATAATTACAATCTTCGTCTGTTCGAAATGATGCAAACTTTGTATTATTCTTCTAGTATTACTCTTCTCGAACTAAAATTTTCAAATTAGATAACATTCCTTATTATTTTGCTATTGGTAATACTTGTGATTGCTTTAAAGTGTGCTTTCTACAAACTATGAAACGATTAGAGTAAAAGGATTGGCTATTTATTATCAAGACAAAATTAAGTTTTATATAACCCTTCTAATATTTAAGTTTATCAATTTCCTTTACAATTAGAGTTTGTGGAAACTGCCCACACATCCAAAACACCTACGGTAAGGATATTGTCCTATCAAAATCTCAGATCACTGAAAATATGTGGGGTTGGTATATTTATGCAACGTACTATATCACAAGGGTATAACGCTTTCAATGTAAATGAGGCGTGCATAAGATCCTGAATGCGTTAATATCACAAGGATCGACCGACATAAATCAACGACCGATTCATAAGTGATCTGAAATCACTCGTGAAAAATAACGAGCCTTGATTTACGTCACTTCGTTGTCCTCGTGACCTTTTCGTTTTACGGTCCGTCGTCTGGTTTCGCCCGTTATTTCGTCCGTGCCATTTCTTTTCTCGTCCGTTGGTTGGCCGCTAATCCGCTCTCCGCAATCGTCGAAAGTAACGCAGATTATCGAGCTGGTCGTCCGAGACTTTGCCCCAACCCTGTCATCTTCATTCTCTTTCGCCTCGAAGGATTAAGACCTTAAAACCTTATCTTCGGGGAACACGATGCGCTCGTGGATCCCGTTCGCTTGGAAGTCGGAAATAACTCACACCGTTCTTCCGTAATGTCGACCGCCTCTGTGAAGGCATTTAAATTGCTTGTTTTGGTTCATGTCGCGCTTCTTCTCTCTAATATACTTCTGAACTAAATTGGGTGCCGTGGAACGCAGGTTTCAACATTTTTTGTGCTCTCTGTAGTCGTTTTTAGGGAGAGTTAGCTCATAATAGTCTGTAGATACTGATTGTGTTAGCGTTAGGTTAGTTTCATTATAAATGAAAAATAAATGAATGTCGATCCTTTTAAAGTGTTATGTTATAATATAAATGTTAAATTAGTTTAACATTTCTTTACTTAAATACTAAATGTTACACGTGTGCTGATTATGTGTTTAATATGATTAGTAGACTTTCAAAGGATTGTTTAGTAAGTATATTCTTGTTACAGTAAATTATCTTATATTTAAAACTGTTTATATTGTTGCACTGGGATGCAACGTCGAATCCTCAATATAGAGAGAGGACTACATAGACTTAGAGTTTTCAAATTTTCAATTTCACAAATTATTAAATATCTAAATATAAAAGTTTGAAAAATTGAAAATTAAGAATTTCTGTTTACGTAACCCTGCAAGCTTATAAATGTGAAAATAGAAAATTTCCATATATTTAAACTTGAAAGCTTGTAAATTTAAAACTAAAAAATTTCTACATATCTAAACCTGAAGGCTTATAAATTTGAAAATAGAAAATTTCCATATAGCAAAAGTTAAGAGCTTATAAACTGAAAAACTAAAAATGTCCATGTATCTAAACTCTGATCATTGCATAAACCCAAAACAATGCATATATACGAATAAAAAACGAATGAGCGTTGATACCTTTTTTCTCAAACTACATTTTCTGTCATCTATACATGTCCACATTGTAAACTGCATCCAGAAGCCACATAATCCTTGTAATAGACTAGTACATCCTCCGTTGCGTCTCCGAAAAGGTCAACAAACATAACACGATAATAGTTGTACAGCTTGGCCATGCGGACAAAAGAGGTCGTATTGTTTTACGTCGGAGTCCTCTCATTTTATTAAAAATCGAAAGATAGAAAGAAGGAAAAAAAAAAGGTGGATTTTTCATCGCGGTAGTTACGTCGTTCGCGGTAGACGTCGCAACGGAGAACCATTAAAGCCAAGTCCACGGGTGGCGGCGTTGATTGTCATCGGGTGTTTTACGAAGCATCGCGTTGCCGGCTCTTGTTCGTTCATGGGATTGATATGGGGGATAGGGGGCTTCGTCGTTACGGCCGATTTTATCGCGGTCGTCGTGCTCGGAACGCGGTTCGTTTCTCCCCTGAAATACGAGTCACCGGGTTGTTCAGCAAAAACCGGATTGCCCGGCCGAACGATGCCGCTTGCGATCGATACGCTTCACGCCGGTTAGGTTTAATCCACCGATCGATCTCTCCTCCTACATACTGACACCCCTTCTCGTATTTTTGCAAACTGAAATTTCTATTCTGCCTTCGTGAAACAATTAACCGTAGCGTGAAGCATCAAACACTTTTTCTCGCCTTCGTTTCCTGCTGGCTGCATTATTAATACAATTTATTGTGAAATTTTCTCCAAAATCATCTGAATGCATATAATAATATCTATACGCTCGTAAACTCATCTATGCATCGATATACCATCACTTGTCATTTCATTCTATCAATACATCTTGCATTATATACGATAATATACGCATTTTATTATTTGAAAAATACAGTCGTAACAAAATTAAACACTATTAATTAAACGATACTGTAATAAAATTATTAATTAACTAATAGAAACACTATTTAAATTCTTCAGCAAGGAGCTGAATTGTTTTCAATGTAATTGTTTTACTTACCAAAGAAAAGGTAAATTATGAATACAAAGCTTGTATAAAATGCAAGCGAATATCCTTGTTGGATTACACAGATTAATGCACTGATTAAAACAAATTTTTGCAATGTGCAAATCGCATGATTTTAGCAGGCAACGTATTTATTGGTCCACCAACCGAGCAACAATTGACGCACCGTCATTTGCAATATTTGATGATATAATGTCATATTTGCTAGAATGGTAACGCGACCACATGCTACTGCGAGATGTATGTATGCATATTGTGTGTACATGTGCATCGCTGGCACGCGTGCATCTCGCGTATGACTGCAGCACAACGCAGATTGCAACGGAACTGGTTTACGATGTAACCTCGGTAGCAAGAGTTTCAGTGTTCTCGTTTGTCGGTGTGGCTGTCAGTAATCAGTGTAACGGACCATCGAGTAACTCGCATTGTACATACATTTATACATACCTACATACATTCATATATACATACACGTTTGTCTAATTTTCGCTGGCTGTGCGAAACGCGGACGTATTCGATTGCTCGCGATTAATTCAAATTTAACGCGTCGCTGTTTTCGATATTAATTGCATCTCGTTCGGGCTCAAGGCAAGTCTCATACAAGCCCTTCAGCAAAGAGTGGGTACAACAGGAGGCGACACTCTGAGCGGTTCGATTGATATTTGGCAAAACATGTTCCTTTAAATTGGTTGTATAGACGAGCAATTACACCATTTAGGTATTTGGTCGTTTATGTGTTTGGTTACTAAGGAATTTGATTATTTAATTATTTAGAAATTTTCTTATTTAGATATTTAGTTATTTAGGAAATTCTTTAGTACAAAATTTGGTTAGAAATTTGGATATTTAGGTATCTAGGAATTTGGCTAAGTTAGGAATTTAGATACTTTGGAATTTCATTGCGTTAGAAATTTAGTTACTTTGAGATTTGGTTATTTAGGTATTTCTAGATATTTAGCTATTTTGGAATTTGATTATTCAGGAATTTGGTTAATAAGAAATTTAGTTATTTTAAAATTTAATTACCTAGGAAGTTATATGGATATTTAGGTATTTAGGAATTTGGTCATTTTAGAATCTGATTATTTAGGTATATAGGAATTAACAAATTTTTAAATTCAGCAATTTAGGAACGAAAAAATTAACAAATTTAAATATCTGGAAATTCGGAAAATTTTGATTAACGATCTACAATAAATGCTAGTATTGCAATAAGAATCTTTAAACAGATGTCCGAGTTACGTCAGTGAAAATGATACACGAATATTTATGTAACCAAGTGAAAGAAACGCAGCAGTCTTAAATGTTCAAGTACCAGTAACTTAATTCAAACAGAATGACAGCGAGCTGTTCCCTTATAACTCTTTGTTCTTTTAGCAAGATTTCAAGGGAACAGAGAACCGGCGTCGCGAGCAACCAGAAACTCTCAAACAAAGCTGACTACAGAAGTAGACTGTTTTTTAAACGAGTTAAAGGAAACTCAATTCTCCCTGTTTTTCATTCGCAACGCCGTGGCTATAATCAAAGAACGTTGCCGAAGTAGCGAAGAACTGAAACCGTGTTACCATTTAATTTCTTTTCTTATACCACAAAGAAACCTTAAGTTACAGCACGAGAGTGCACGGTGCCGGAACGTTAAGATCACGTCGATAAATAAATTTAAAACACGAAGTTAAAGAGAAAAAAATAATTGTAACGGAGCTGAATCATCGTATAACAGGTCTTTGATGATTGCTATGCTTCAGGAAACGTTTCTGTATTTAAAGTATATTATCTTAGATGGACGATAAAGATATTCGTCAAGTTTAATATTAGGTTTTCCATGCGTCAAGTGTGCTTTTTGTACTGCATACAGATGAACAAGACTTTTTTTATAAATAATGGAGCTGTGTCCACTAATTGTAATAAAAAATGTATAATTCTATTTAAATATAGTGACCTTAAAATTTCTGAAACTTCTACTGCTTTATTTGTATGGCTGTATTATCGGTTTTTCTTGCATGAATTCAACTAAATATGAATCTAGATTATCATCTAGATGCTATATGGAATATCGCCTATATCGTAGTGCACATATGACAGTAGAATAATATCACCTATGACATAATGAATATCTGATAGTAAAATATGCTAGTAAAACTAACGAGTAGAACTAACTGATAGTATAATAAGTTAGTAATAGTAGAATATGTCGATTGTAAATATAAATTTAATTAAAGTTTTAATATCCCCGAAACTAAGGTCCAGTAGTGGTTGTATAGAAAAAATGTACCCAAAAATGTGGTTTATGACAATATTTTGCAAAGTTATTAAAATTGATCAGGTGAGATTTGTGAAGTCCGTTATATTTTCTTAGATATCTAAACGTAAACGTTAACTAACCTCACAACCGGAGTTTGCTGACCTATTGGTCTTACTTAGCTTAATATAATAAAAATTACAATATGGGCTCAATAAAAGTGATTTTAAAAATAATATCTGAACACCTAAGTAAGTGTGGTAACTTTCGGTATTTAACAGTTTAACCCTGTCAGCCATATTTGGGTGACGTATGAATGCATATATGTACTAGTCTATTCATATTTGTACTATTTACCTAACTACAATTAATTTTATTAAGTGCTTCACAAATTATATAATAAAGAAAAACTAAATATAATGAGGCTAATTAATTGGATTCATCGAAAATAAAGGAACTATCAGTGACAATTTTTGACAAATTTAAAATGGCGGCGACAGTGTTAAGATTTTCTTAAATAATAACATACCAGATTTTGTTGAAAATGAAATTGTTTTGCGTTACAATTTTTGACGAGTTTAATACGACAGTGAAAGTACTAATTTAGATTTGTTTAATTTGTTACGTAACAGGTGTTAACTGAGATTCCCTTAACCTGTTACATAACAAGTATTAATTGAAATTCTTTAACTTGCTACGTAGCAAGTTAAGAAAAGCTCAGCACTTTAACCATTATTTTAAATTCGTCGAAAATCGTAGCGGATAGCGACTTTATTTCCACCAAACCTCTTACGTAAGAAGTTAAGAAAATTTGAATACTGTGACCGTTGTGTTAAATTCGCCAGAAATCGTTACGGATAGCAAATTTGTTTTCAACAAACTTCTTACGTAACGGAGTAAGAAAATCTCAATATTTCAAACGCCATGTTAAATTCATAAAAAATCGCAACGTATAGCAACTTTATTGTCAACAAACCCATTCCGTAAAAAATAAAAAAATGTTAACATTATGATCACCATGATAAATTAATAAAAAAATCGTAACAAATAGCAACTTTGTCTTCAACAAACTTGTTACGTAAAAAATTAAGGAAATCTCAACGTTTCATCCGCCGTAAAATAACATTTTACCTCGCAGAATAAGAAAACTGCATCAAATTATGATTTTATTTTCATTGAACCTGGTACGTAATAAATTAGGAAATGTCTCAACAGTTTGATCGCCATGTTAAATTTCTCAGAAATCGTAACAAGTAGCAACATTAGTTTCAACAAATTTGTTACGTAACAAATTACGAAAATCTCTTTATTAAAAGTAAATTAATTGTTGGATGACCTGTCAAAATAAATAATAAGTCATAGCTAAAATATGACATTTCCGACTCACCATGACGAAAACGGCTTACTCACCTCTGCCGTTAGTCATAAGGGCTATGGTTGTCCTCCCCCACTAAAATAAGGACATATATACTAACTGACCATGGGTCATCTGCAGGAAAAAGATCTGCTGCGAGTCAACGAGGTGGTTGTTGTATCCAATTGTCACGTTATTCTGTTAAGTTGAGTTCGGCGTAATCGAAGAGTGTCAACCAAATAAACTTTTATATTTTAAAAGTGATTTTGTCTTCCACCCAGATTCCAACATAACTATTAAAACTAAATTAACCATTTACTATTAAAAGTAACTTTATTTTCAACGAATTTTCAACAACTCATTACATAATAAATTAAAAAAATCTCAATTAACACTTTGACTGATCCAAATATGCTAAAAACTACAAGATCCGCTTACCACGCTAAATTCCTTAAATTCGTAACGGATAGCAACGATATTCTCAATTAAGCCCATTGCGAAACAAGTTAAGAAACTCTCAATTAGCACCGACTAATCCAAACATGCTAAAACCTACAAAACTTGCACACCATATTAAATTCCTCAAATTCGTAACGGATATCAACCATATTCTCAACTAAGCCCATTACGAAAATGAAGAAGAATCTCGATTAACAGTTTGACCGCCATATTAAATTCGTCAGAAATCTTGACAGTCAGCAAGCATAATCCCAACAAAACCCGTTGCGTAACAAGAAAAATTCGAATTAAGCTACGTTAAAAATTAGTCAACTATCTTCGTCCTCTCGTACCGACTCGTGAACCAAATAGTTGTCTTCGTCTCGAGCGTTCGCCGCAATTATTCATTCCGCTTCCGAGCGTCGTAGTTCACCAACCTGCCGACAGAATCGGAGAATATTCTGCGACGCGTTCGTGCCGCGACAGTTATTGTTTTTTAATTGAAAGCCGCGCACGCGCTACGAAAGTCTGCCGGTCCGCGTGAAAGGCATCCACCACTACCAGAATCGCGGCCTGTAAAAAAGTTGGCGTGGAAATTTTTTCAATTAAAAACCGTCGGCGCGTACCGCCCGACGAGCTTTAGCGACGGCCAGAAGCCAGGATGGGACACGGCGCGGCTCTGCTCGACTCGGCTCGCCGTGGCGTGGCGTGGCGTGGCATGGCGCGGCGTGGCGTGGAACGAACAGCCGAGGAGCGGACAGAGGGGTTACTTTTAATTACTGTAGCATCGTTACGCATGGCCCGCTTCAGTAAGACCGAGCTAGAAAAATTCTGGCGGCAGCTGCGACTGTCCGCTCGTCCCGTGACATGTCCCTGGAATAACCTAAGAAGATGAACGGTCCGGAAGGAAATTAGGTTACGGCCGTTTTCCGGTTTCGTTCAGACGAGATACGTTTTTACTTCTCAGCCCGAAATGACCTTCATGAAAGTTACCGACAAAAAATTGCCAACGGAACTGAATTTTACGATTGTTTTTTGGTAACTACAGTCCCTAACCATTGAATTCGGACCACGTACGAAAATTTCACTTTTATGGCTATAACATTATGTCATATATGGAAAATTGTCTTAGGTCATGCAAATTATTACTAAATACGTTGATAATGATATATACATAGCAATTTGTTACTATCATGGTAATAAATTGTGTGGGTGATGAAGCACCGTGCGAGAGTTTACGTTAGGCTAGAGTATCGAAAGCGAGTGAGGTCAAACATGAGCCTACTCAAAGGACTAGTTTACAACTCTCCAAACACCACATTATCTGTGTTCAAAACAAGAATTACAGATATTTGGGAAAATAATGAAGATATGAAAAAGATATAAAAACAAAGGGTAAAAGCAAAGGGTAGAAATACAAGATAGTAACATGTGTTAATAGTGTTATGTACAGTAACATGCCTTTTAAGTTTATGGAAAATGTGAAAAATGCTGAAAATTTGTAGAGGTCTTAACTCGATGGCTAGGGACTGTAGGGTGATAAGAAAAGGGGATCACACTTTTAATATATGTTACTATAGTTAACCCCTTGCCATATTATGACGAGCCTGACAGGTAACGCCCTCACGTTCCAACTGTGAACAATCTTACTCGAATTTATAATACACTTCAATTTAGAGTTCAAATCAAATTATAATTTTCATACTCAAGAATTGCTGAATATAAAACTGACATAACATTTAAACTTTTTTTCTCTGTTTTAATATTGCAGATGTGATTAGTTTTGACTGATGCATCTGACAAATATGGCATGGGGTATTAAATAGATGAAAGTTCATATAAACTTGTGTCTGTAAATGCATTGTTGAAAAGATATATTAAATGATATTAAATTAAATTATTAAATGAAATTGAATTAAATTATTATGCCAAATTATTAAATGATTAAATGATGTTTACAATTTAGTGTGACAATTATAGAAAAATGTTAGTATTTAAAATTAATGTTTAAATTCAATATGTAGAGTACAGAAAATGTATTTACTGTAGGTAAATTTCTAATTATAACGCAAGAACTATTTTAGATCTACTTACAAAACTAAAAAATTATAGAAGTATATGATATGAATTATTTAAAGAAAGTGTGTTAACTTCTACATACCAGATAAAATATACCATAAATTATAACCAATATATCACATTTCCCCAAAATATTCATAAATACAATATTAGACAGTACTTAAATAAAGGAACGAACGATAAAACGAATATCCATATTAATTCTGCAATTCAAAGAATATGAGGATCGATTTAATTAATTCAGTCGTAATTTAGATGCATTTAAGAAAAAATCGTAAAAAACAGTGAGAATATTTACAAAATACAGAAAGGAGCATATTACGAAATAAAGGGAGAACAAACGATTGTTAATTGTATTTCACTATCTGTTGCAAATCATACTAATATTAATTCAAAATGACCCTTTCCACTAGTGTCGTTAACATCATTGTTTTGCAGTAAGTAACAAATTCTATAATACAAAATAGGGAACTTACAAACCTATCATTTGATCCTTTTGATAATTTTAACAAGTTTTAAAAATCATCGAAATTCCCGATACTTTATTACATTCATAAAATTCGTCATCCATATTCCAAAGAACTATCGTTCGTTTGTGGACACCGAGAAATGCAGTAAATGATTAAAAATCAGATCCCACCTCAGCGGCCGCAGGTTTACGATAGAATGACCCGTATGAGTTCACGGGTTCTATCGAACAGTTCCACAGGGACTCATAAAGAGGTTTATAGCGCTCGGTGAACAGTTTTTCGTGACTCGCAGATGGGTTCAAAGCGCTTAAAAGGGTTAACGAAGCCGAGAAATCGTGCCGTAGCAAGCGGCGATTGGAGCAAGTCTATCGCGGCTACGTGCTTCTGAAAATGTTTAACGACGGACTCGGCTGACGGAGGTGAAGAGAGCACGAGAACACAAGCACGTCTGTATATTTATAGCGAGTAACGGAGGTCGTCACGTGGGAATAGACGCCCGGCGTCCATTGACGCGATAAATGTCGCCGTCAGCCATTAACGACGCTCGCCTTGCCTCATAATCAATGGAACCTATCTGTCCCCTCTCTGCTTCTCTCTTTCTCTCTCTCTTCTCGACCTGTCCCCGCAGTTTCCACAGAGTCGAGCTCGACGAATTAATTTTCTCCGTTTTTCTGCCTTCCAATTACCGCGCTGCCATCGGATCACGTTGTCTTCCTCGGGAAGGGGTAGACTCGATTCAGGGGTATTAGCGGATCCTCTAGCACGACATTTCGAGCCGGAGAGAACCGTGTCGTTGCCATTCAGATTCGGTGGAACGTTGCTAAATCTGTTAACGGGCTAACGCGATATTTTCCCGATGTTACATCGTGCAACATGCTTTCGTCGCTAGCCTGACGTACTAGCACCGAGCCTTTGCTGCTCGCGTGCACGTATTTATAACACCGCGACGAATGAGACTGATATTCCAGCCACCATGGGAGAATTAACATTGTTTTGGAGAATATTTGAAGCGGCCATTCCAATTTTTCAGCTCGTTTGTTTGGAAGGAAGCTGTGACGTGCGCTACAAGCTATATTTGTCAGCGTTCCGGTTTTGACCGATGTTTTCACTTCCCGTTGACTCTTTCGATATGCACAGTCGTTTATTTTTAGACGTTTAACCTGCTGATTGCCATGGGGATCATCGGTCATCAACGCCCTGAATTTCGTTCGGATGTATTTGACGAATGAAAACAGAAATTTGTGAATACTGGTCCATTTTTCTGGATAGTTTGAAACGGCTACTTTTCGGAAACCAGTTTTCGAGTTTTCACATTTTCAAATTTTTAAGTTCGATTTTCGTGATCTTCAAATTTCCAAGTTCTCAAATCTCTATATTTTTAAATTTCCCAATTTGCCAGTTTTGACGTTTCAACATCCCCGAATTCCTACATTTTTTCAATTTCCAGGCATATGATTCACCAAAAACTAAATTTCTAAGTTTCTAAATTTTGGATGTCTGAATTTTTCAAATATCTCAAATTTCTCAATTCCGCAATTATTTCAAATATCTTAAATTTCTTAATTTTTTCAAATATCTTAAATTTCTCAAATTTAGAAATATTCAATTCCTCCGAATTTCTTCATTCCCAATCTCTAAATTTTTATATTCCTAGATCCCCAAATTCGTGGATCTTCAAATCTCTAGATCCCCAAATGCCTAGATTTTTACATTCCTAAATCTTCAAATTTTTATCATTCATAAATTTTCAAATACCTAAACTCCCAAATTCCTAAATCCCTAAATTCCCTAGTTCCTAGATCGTTAAATTTCTTAGCGACCTAATCTCTAACTTCCCATCTCTCGAGATTGCCAAATCTCAAAGACTCTAGGTATATCCATGTTCTCAAATTTCTAGATCCACAAATACTTATATCCAGAAAATCCTAAATTGTCAAGTTTCTAGATCCTAAAATTTCAAAGACTGCAAATATATTTATATCACCAAATTTCTAAACCCACAAATTTTTAAACTATGAAATACCTACATTTCCATATCTCTACATATCTAAATCCCAAATTCCTGAATTGCATAGATCCTAAATTCTCATGCCCCAAATTTTTCAAATCTCCAAAAGTCACCTAAAATCACTTAGTGAAAGGCCTTTTTCCTTTTATTTCCTAGGAAAAATCTGATCTTAATTGTACTCTACATTAGTTACTAGTTCCATACAAAGCTTGAAATCAAAGTACCTCAAAAACAAATGCTCATTCTAAAGAAAGTAACAATCGTTACTTTGTTATACTATGTGAGTACCACTATGATACCTATGTGTTGTCACTCCTAAACCGATTGCAACATTTGTGCCTCCTCCACGTTCCGTTAGATTTTGCTATCTTTTCCCTTCTTATGATAGATTCTGTTATCTTGATTCTTCGTAGATTTCGTATAATCCTTATTTTGATACAGGATATCTTTGATGGACCCTGTACTAAATATTAAATAGCAGTCTAAAATGATTCAAAGTAACATAAGTACTGTACAACTGTAGCGCAACAAATGGGAACCATCATCGTTATTAAGACACCATCGCATCAGATGATACAGCTCTATCGGCAGTGTTAAAGCATGCTTGATGGTCGTTCGGCCGTTTATACGTTCACTTTACAGGGTACTAAAAATTCCTTAGAAAGGAAGGTATAACGTCAATTTGTTCGGTGGACATGTTTTACAATCCCTTCGCGAGCAAGTGTCCGCTTAACGAGGCCTCCTCATCTGGATACGTATCTCGGGACGTGGGCAGGATCGCTCGGAATCGGCTCGGTTGAAAGCCGGGACCGGCATTATAGGCGCCAAGAGAACTCTGTCTCGCATCCGCCGTTAACAAGATAATAACCACGCGATTACACGTTTAATTCGCCGTGCTTAAGATGCGTGCCGGCGATAAGACGTGACAAATATTGCCCATAACCTCGACATAACAGCCGCCCACCGTGCTGACAGCCGCGCGGCACCGAGATAAAGCGAGACGCAGCGACGGCGAAGAAACGATGGAAAAAAGAAAGAAGGAGATAAGGAGACGCGCGAACACGTGTGTATTCGTGCGTGCATACGAAAGAGAAACCATAAGGGAAGGAGAAAGAAACCGGGAACCTGTTTCGCCATTGAGACGCGGATGCTGGCTCCTGGGGATTGTTCCACGATCGTCTACTACCTGCCACGATTAAAGGATACGCAGATCGCAAAACCAGATTCGCCGACTGGAAATCGACCTTGCTTGAAGATCGCGTCGACATAAGTGCTTACCCATATCACTTTATTCGCATTTTATCTAACAGCGTCCGAACTACAGTTTTACACCTTCATCTTCTTTCTTGCATTTTGATGAAAATTGATTCGTTGGAGTTCAGCTATAAATTTTCATTATACTTTTTATGTATGTAGATTATAAATTGAAAAAGAAATCATCGAAGTCTAATTTTGCTAAGATAAGTCTGGAAATTGTGATTAAATCTAAGTTTAATATCTCTAAGTTTCAATGTCTTGGTATGAGCTCGTCCATGTTTTCCCGATGTTCTTTTTAGGCGATGTAATGGATACAAACCTTTGTTGTGTACTGTTCTCTTTATGCAGGTAGTAGCGGTAATCTTATACCAGTGTTCGTAGTGTGTGTGCGTTGGGGAAAAGGTGGTGAGAGCCGAGTTATGAATGAGAGAGTCTGAGTTGTTTGAAGCTTTATTTGAGTGGATTTTAAGCTTAATTTTGATTGAAATTGTGTGGCGGGTATTTATGATTTATTTGCTTCACAAGTTAACACTAAGATTTACACTTTTACTTAACCTCCGGATATACACTTTCGTTGCTAAATGTCTCACATGTATAATGCAAGAGCTACGTAAAGTCTGGTATCACATATTTATTCATTTGGTATATTTTGGTATTTATCTAAATACACATTACATATGATCGTAAAAATTGATGAAAGTCAAGATTAAAAAAACGTATTATGTACGCAGAAATTCCTTCATGTCATTGAAATTTAATAAAAATTTGTACGATACAGACAATATAATGCTAAACTAAAGCAGATTTTCAAATGCCGATATTTTCAGTGTTTTATTGTTTGTCGCGTTGTACGAAGAATTGCACTACAGTAGTCATAATACTTTTGGCACATTATAGAAATTCGTGTAGTGAGAACTCGCGTTACAGTCATACCCAATCGTTTTCTAATCCATTTTCTAGCGAGATTCTATTATTTCAACTGTAGCTCGTATGTAAAGGAGAAAATGATATCAATAACGAATCGGATAAACTGATAAATCAGGATTTTCGTGACCGATAGTAATCGCGGGCCGTTTGCGCCGTTCGCATCGAGAATTTATCACGATACCATAACTTTCGCGGTAGCAGCCGAAGTTCGGGCAAAGAATTTTCCAGCGGCGGGCACAGCGAGGATACAAGCGGTCGTAATTCGAGTTGAACCGGGAATCGCATGCACATAAGTCGAGTCAGCGATTCCCTTGTGAAAGATTACAACGTAAGGGAAATAACGACGTAGATAGTATGGATAGGTTGGAGTATGGGAGACGGAGGAGAACAGGGAGATATAATGGGTTAAGTTTCATCGTCGTGCTTCGACGAATTTCCGGGTCGAGCTCGCGCTAACGCGGTACTTCCAAGGGAGTACCAGAGGCTCTTCTTGGGTAACCAAGTTAAGTTGTTAATTTCCACTTTACGCTTGGCTTGAATTTCTTATGCGAGCCTGATATGCACCACACCACGCTGCCACGCGAAAAAACTTACTCGACGTTTGCATAAAGATTCAGCCACGAACGCGCTGTTTATTTCGGTTTGCAAACGCTTTGGTAATTTTCTCCGCTGCACAACGATTTCGGAGATTCCCTTGAAAACATCGAATGCTCTTGAACGCTAAATTGTTATGTGACGATACAGTTTGTGAATTAACTACGAGAATCGTGACGGTTCAAGTTTGGTGTATTCGAGTAATTAGTATGAGAGAGGAGAACACAAACTTTGAACAGAATTAACATGATGTACAGGATAATTTACCCCCTGCACTACGATTTGTTCAGCAGATGCATCAGACAAATATTTACTGCTGCAATCTTCGAACGAATGAAAAAAGTTAAAATGTCATGCATATTTTGTATTCAACAATCTTTAAATATGCGAATTATAATTAAATTCAAAATTGAAGCCTACGAAAAATATAAGAAAAGTTTGTCAGATTTGGATTGCGAATCACAGGTAGCTCATTATAGCGCAGGGACTTCACTTGTACTATGAATATACTAAATTGTATTATGGGTGTACTAAAAATTGTTGTACAAAATGATTTGATATTAAAATATAAGTTACAGGAAAAGAATAACATTTTTCGTAAAAAATTTTGTTCCTTGTAAGAAATGTGGACGAGAGCCTCTTCGTATCTTATGCGGTTAATGTCGGAATGAACCTATCACAACGGAAGGGTTAATCGAATGGAGCATCATTTATAGGGTGGACAAAGCATGGGTCAAACCTCAGGCATCTTTGTGCGAACAATCATCGGTTTATAGGAGCCAGGCAACAAGGCTACACGTTCAATTCCACCTGATTTCGCGACAACCGAAGGCGAATTGTGGTGAGACTCGGCACGCTCGGCACGAGTTTAATTCACCTGGAGTAAACTATGGTGACCATTGTCCATTATCCCCTGTCCTTTGTCCGGTCGCATTCGGCTTCTAGCAGCGACACGCTTCACTAGACCTTGCACGATGTTTCCCCTTGGTAATTTTGGAACGTCGTTTGATCCGCGCCTATGACACATCCGACATCGCTGCATCTTGGCGAAATCCGCATGACGAATTCATTACCCGAAATTGGAACTTCCGGGTTACCAACTTTTCAGTTTTAATTGCTAATCAAGCCAAGCCTGAAAAGATTACGGTTGTCCGACTTCGCTCGGATTTCAAACGAACACAACTTTCAGGACCTCCTGTGACGTAAGAATCGTCGTTTTAATATTGAAGGATCTTCGTCATGGTTCGTCGAAATTTTTGATGGACTTACTATTCTCTTGAGGATAATACTGCGTCATTTAATATGTTGACACAGTAAAGAGAGCTGTAACTGAAATGACACGCATGGATTAGCATGTTAGATATCAATTTTTAATATAATTCGTCGATATTTTATTTTATATCGCGGCCCTAGCGGATCTAAGAGTTTTATAGGAGGGTTTATGACATTTTCAAGAAAGTACAGTTGATTGAAAGACAGAAGATTTTTACGGTAAAAATGTAACGACATTTTTACATTAAATGAATTCAGTTTATTGTCTGAATTGAATAGTTAATTAGAATAAATATTTTGTGCATCCACTACAAAAGTGGGCATTATTTCAAATAATTTTATGACTCAAATTTCGAATAAGACAAATCTGGAATAAACTCGTTATTTAGGATCAGTTATTTAGAATAAAGAATTCGAGTAATTAAAAAATTACAGTAATGATTCGAAAACAACTTACGAAACGTAAAATTTATTCCGTTAAGGAATAGAACATTAAATTGCGGATAATTTACATTTAAATTGTAAAATTGACGTAACTGTAACGTCCACCATAAAATAGCAATCGAATTTCAGTACATTGTAGAGTGAAAAATCGACGAAGTTCAAAAAGATCTCGCTGGGAGCATTAAAATCGATTAGCGTCCGCTTCGTTTTCCCACTTTCCCCATCGATCCACAAATTAAATCAAACGTAATTTCCCCAGAAACAACTAATACCGATACATAATTAGCAAAAACGAAGCGTTTCGGACCTTGCCACGGCACGGAATTAAATTAAACGCGGCCGACAGACGAATAATGGAAACGAACGCGGCCCGTGATTAAAACGCTTCGTTTACATTCCAACGTAACGAATATAAATCGTGTAAACGCCCGAACATTCGATCATCTTTGAAGCACCGAAATCAATCAGAAATTCAGACTTGTGTATTTTTCTATACGCTATCGAAAACGCCCGAAAAAAGTTTGGAGAGAAGTTCGCGGAAATTGAAATATAGATTACAGTTTTTCAATTTTACCATACACTGATTTTTATTACGTTTTGTGATAGATAGTGAATGGTAAAGAAATTGATAAATGGTTTTTCTTTTATTGGTATGACCTTCTTTATAATAAAAATTTTGTTAGGGAGAAGACAAAAAACGATGAGCGACGAAAGATTGTTATAGGTAGGGGATTAACTGACGTTTGGGTAGGAATCATATGTATCTGATTATTCTGTGTACATTTAAAAAAATTTTGATTTTGGTGTTTAGAAATTTTGGGAATTTTAGGACTTTGTAATTGTGGAATTTCAGAGTTTGGAAATGTTTGATTTTGAAAATTTGGTAATTTAGGACAATGGAAATTTGGGACTTTGGAAATCTTGGAATATGGAAATTTAGAAATTTGTGAATCCACGAATTTGGAAAATTATGTGATCTTGAAACTTTTGAGGTCTAGAAACTTAGAACCTCGAAGATTTGTAAATTTGGAAAACTCTGGAAGTCTGGGAATTTGGAGATTAAAAAACTTGAGAATTTACGGTTTTGGAAGTTTGTGAATTTAGAGTTTTGGAAACTTGTAAATTTAAAAGTTTTGCGGTCCTGGAATTTGTAAATTTATGAATATCAAAATTACAAAGTTTCTAAATTTGGACATATGTAAAATTTGCTCTTTTAAAAATCTATTAATCAATAGTTCAATAGTTTGAAAATTTTATAATTAAAAAATTTTTTAAATTGATCATTTAAAAATTTGTAGATTTGTAGACTTGGAAATTTGTAGATTTGAAAACTTAGAAGTTTAGAGATTTGTATATTTAAAAATTACAAAATCTTTCATACTAAAACTGCACATAATAAACCAGATTTTAAAATACAATAAAATTATCAATAACATTATCAATACATAACTTGCACAACTCATTTTACTCTAAATCATTTCTCGTATCCTTTCTGTTGATCTACTCTCTTCAATTTTCTTAGCGAAAACTACCTTTGTATTCCTTCTATTGTTATCAGTTCCTATAAAAAAAATTATTCTCTATCACCTTTACTGCTATAATTACCTTGATCATCGGTTACGTTCGCCTCCACAAATCTCTACATAAATATACACATAGGCCATTAACATCGCTATTATAAGCAAACAATTATTTACCGTGAACATTTTACATTTGGAAATCGGTACATCGCGATGGGACCACAGAACAAGATCCGGTCGGCGGTATCCGCGGTGAAACAGTAGCCATTTCGCGGAATCCCAGAACAGCGCAATAAAGCGCGAGCGCGAGGGCGCATAAGAGGTGGATTTGGGAGAAAAATCCGCAGTAAGCGGCAATAAAGTGTGACCGTCGCATCAACTCGTAACGACTAATTGCCACGAGCAGCAATAATCGGCCGCGGTCGTACACCGCGGCCAGCAATTATTTTTACGACGACGATGATATTGTCCATTTATTTACCGCAACGTGGACTGGCAGCCGCCTCGATGCCAATACCGCGTTTACCGCGGTATAAATTTCTGCGATTTACACGACCGTGGATGACTCTATTCCGCTGGTGCTACGAGTTCCTTGCCAGCTTTCTGTCGATTTCATGCACCGATTTTCACCAACTTTATGTCTTGGTTGGAGTTCGACACTTGCTACAGTACAATTTGTGATACCAGAGTGTTACGTGCTAATCACTAAATTCGACTTATTTCGATTTATCCGTATATGTCATTTGTTAAAAGTAGTAAGATTTGATGGAGGTGCGACACTTTTAGTATAAAACTAACTAATGTCTCTATTGAGGGAACAACATCCTTATAGACTATTTCTTTGTGGGGAGATGCGTGGATGGACTAGGACTTTGGGACGGAGATGACTATTATGGATGGTAGGTGTGTGGCTGTTTCGTGGGAGAAATGACTATTTCTGTTGTGTTAACTTTTTAGACGAGAGTCATAATTCAGAAATCAGTTAGGTAAATAAATTCGTCAATATTTGAAATTAAGATCCAGTTATATAAAATTAAATTAATAAATTTGAATAAGTCACAAACTTTAAATTAATATTATAAGTTTGAATAAGCTTTAATACTTAAATTAATAAGTTGAAATAAATTTTAAAAATTAAGTTAATAATTTTAAATAAACTAACAAAATTTAATTAATAAGTTTGAATAAATTAAAAAAGTTGAGTTAATAAGTTTGTATAAGTTTAAAAATGTAAATTAATAAGTTCAAACACTAAACTAAAATTCCTTACATTAAACAAATGTAAACTACAGTTTCAAACATTGCTGCATTCTAATCGAACGTAATATTTTCACATGTCCATAGCAGACAACGTGCTTCTGTGAAAACAAAGATGTTCCCTTTGTATTTTACCATGTAATCTTCTTGCAAACGTACCTTTATTTCCACGGATAATACCGATGTCTACATTCTCTTTCATTAAATAAACTTGGATCTTTTACAGAGATAAAGTAGAGTATTTCTTGTAAGGTTGAATAATCGCTTTATCCCCGATCGATATAGCACTTCTTTTAAAACCTCGATCAAGTAGGTTATCAACGGTTCTTGTATTCTTAAATCCTTGAACTTTCTTTTGTGCAAACTGCTTTCATTCGTGCATATTCTGCTGTCGCTGCAAAAGACATTTTATTGTCTTTTGAATGGTACTGTAGGAAAACTTTTTCAAATCGCTTCACGTTTACTGAACTCATCACAGAAAATGCTCTTCGACAAGTTTCAGAGATGGCGAACAGATCTCATTACTGTACATTCTAAATGTTTCATTGTCGATGTTTCTTTTGAAATAAAAAATACTATGCTTTTGTATAACAGATTGTAAAACGAGTAGTTAAATTAACAATGAACGAATTAACTACATTGCTTACCGTTTATAAATTCTTAAATACTACGAGACACAACAATGCTTCGCATTTAATAACACAGTTTTAACTGAAGCTTAATTGTTTTTTGTTGATAATGAAATTTTATGGTCGGTGATAGATTTTATTAATTATTTACTGAGATATTACACTGTTCAATATTAGGTGTACTTATTTTATAAAAATGTTGCTTCGACGAAAATATGTTAGTCATACACTGGTAGTTAAGCGTGTAATTTTGTTCACTTCATAAAATTATAATTTTATTCGTTTCAAAAAAATTCACTTTACTTCAACAAATAAAATTCTAAAATCTCTCCTCATCAAAGAAGAGAAAATTAATTTAAAGCAATCTTACGTGATATTACAAAAGGAGGTAACAGTATTATTTGTAAGAGTATATCTAAAAATTGAGAGTGCTCAGAATTTTAACCAGTAATAATATTAACCCTTTGACTTATAATATCGTGTCACATGATGCACATTACAGTTCGGATACAAGAAACAAAAATTATATTCGTAACACGACTGAGTCTGGAGTTTAACACCAATTATAATAAACATAATAAGGATCCCTAAATCCAAAATGTAGCTAACATATCAACTTTCCTTATTGGTCTCCATATTGCAAGAATAACAAACTTACCTAGCTCTGCAACTGCAGAAAAAAATCATCGGTTAAGAGGTTAAGGTAACAATATTATTCATAAACGTAGACTACTAAGAAATGGAGGGTGTTTATAATTTTGACCAGCGATGTTTGCTAAATAATTCATGGATGACACTTAAGTATAATAGTTCCTCATCCTTTCTCCAAATTTTCCATCATAATTATACACTGCACACACACTGTACAACGACCACGTACGATTACTCATCGTTGTCCCAGAACTGTCGTCCTAACGCTATTCTGCACAGCAGACACGAGAGAACTTGATGGAAATAATTACCTTCACCACAGGCCATAGAATAAGCGACGCTTATTAAGCATCGGGCAAAGAAGAAGTCGCGTAAGTCACGAAAGAATCTCGACCTGATACAAGAAACGAACCCGTGATTGCGGTTTTCGTTTCTTTCACGACAGCACCGTTGTTTTCTCCACCCTTTCCCTCTCCTCCTTTTCCTTTTTCCCCTCTGTCCCTCCCGGGTTCTGCTTAGCCATTGTGTCTTCGCGTTCTTTGTATTTTTCGCATTTTTCTCTCTGTTCCTCCATTGTCCCAGGCTCTGCTCAGATTTATGGCGCGTTATTACACGCCGCGATTCGTTTTGCTGTGTCGCTTTGTCGGCCGACAGTTTTGGATAAAGAGATAAATATTCTGGTCGATGCATAATTCTTGGCTAGCAGCGCTCTGCGCAAATTTAATTGGCTATCGCCGCGATGTTTATTCGGGAAACTTTCATGGAAACCGAATGGCGGGCTAGGCATTGACGCAAGTCGATGGACGGTAACGTATAGCTGGCTCATAAACTGTGAATTGCTACATATGCTACGTGACACATGTAGAGCGTAGAAAAAATCTGAAAATTTGCAAGTTTCCGATTTTACGATGCGAATTTGAAAATTTTTGTATATTCAAAGTTTGAAGTTTTCAGATTTTCTGCTTTTCATATTACAAATTTTCAAGGTTTCAAATTTTTATGTCACAAAGTTCTAAATTTTCTTGTTTTCATATTACAAAGTTTTAAATTTTCTAATTCTCGTATTTTAAATTTCCAAATTTTTTAGGTGTAAAATTCTTGAAACTTTAGGTTATCAAATCCTCAAATTTTTAATTTCTCAAATTTTCAAATCACTACATACCCATATTTGAAAATTATAAACTTCTCAAATTTCTGTTTTAGATTTCCATGTTTCTAAACTTTAAAGTCTTCAATCTTTCTAATTTTCGTATTACAAATTTTCTCATTCTTTAATTTTCTGATTTTCATATAACAGATATCCAAATTACCTAACTTTTATATTATAAAAGTTCCCAATTCTTAAATTCTTCAAATTTAAAATTATCAAATCTTCAAATCACAAATTTAAAAATTTCGGAGTACTCAGATTTTCAAACCCCTAAATTAAAAAAATTTTTAAATTGTAAATCTCCCAAATTTCTAAATATTGAAATATATGCATTACCAAATTTTAAAATACTCAAGTTTTGTAAGTCTTAAATTTTCAACTTCTCAATTTCCAAATTCACGAACTCATAAACTCCCAAACTCTTAAATTTCAAAAAGTTCCTAAATTTATTAATTATCAATTCCTCCTGTTCCACAATTGTAAATTTCCAACCTTCTAAATTTCTAAGTTCCCAAATTTTCCAATTTCAAAATTTATAAGTTCTAAATTTTCTATCTTTGAAATTCCTAAATTCAAAAATTCTAAGATTTCATAGATATTTCTGTTTCCAATTTTTTAGCGTTTTCATGTTCCAAATTTTCCAATTTCAAAATCTATAAGTTCCAAATTTTCTATCTTTGAAATTCCTAAATTCAAAAATTCTAAGATTTCATAGATATTTCTGTTTCCAATTTTTTAGCGTTAAAGTTTTTATGTTCCAAATTTTGCAATTTCGAAATTTCTGAATTTCCAAATTTTCTAATTTCCCAAATTTTCTAATTTCCAAGTTCCTAAGATCTCTTCTTTTCCTAATTCCCAAATATTCTAATCACAAAATTTTCTAATATGCAAGTCCTGAAATCTCCATATTTGCAAGGTAACTAGAAACGTTGACACTGGTACTAAATCTAAAGTACCTTACCCGCCTCATACACAAATTCCAGTTACACCAATGCGGTTAAAAAGAAAAGAAAGTTGTTCGCGTCACTTATGCGCATATATATCACATCTCGACAAGAAAATACGACTTTGCGAATGTAATTATAGGCGGTTGGTTTCGAAACGCTCGCTGAAATAGGCGCATAGTGCGCTCCATGTGTCAGAACTATTAGTCAAAATCAAAAAATAACTTTGCCGCTCTGATCTGCTCATCTGGCACCGATTGCATGATGGCGAAATTAGGATCTGGCTTTCAACGTATCGATTACTCACGATCGCGCTAGATTGCTCTGTCACATTGATCAAAATGCAACGAGGAGTAATTGAAATGCTAGAAACTGTTGCTGAAATCTCGAACGTGCAGTAAATAGTCGAATTTATTCATTCTGCATAATAGTTGTCTTTTAACTTCGAAAATCTCGATTATTCAATTTCGAGCGCTGCAGTTTTCGATATCGGGTCATTTTAAATTGGATGCAGTGTTCCACCGACTATATCTGCGTTGATAATAGATTTTTAGTACGTAAACAAAAGAAATTGAATTTCGGTCTGTCAATGTTTAATTTAGTGCATAGAGCGGTCAAAGTTTTAATCGACGCGACGCACTAGTAACGGTATTTTGTTTTAATTGTAGTTCGGTGCTTCAAAATATCCTGAAAATTGATTCATTCTTGGTCACTTTACAGTTTGCTTGCTAACAGAAGGTTTTTAATATTTTTATCAATAAATAATTTTATTTCGTGAAGCAGATAAAACAATAGTCTTCTTTAATTACTATTTAATATCTTCTCCATTTTTCAGTGTTACTACTTTTACGATTTGTGAAATTACAGTTTGGTCATTGAAAAGGCTGGAAATAGGAAAAACTTTATTCATGTAAATATTTATTGGTCATATTGATAATATTAATGAAAATGTTTACTAATATTAATGCGAATGTCACACAAATTTTTAAGAATTCTGGTCTGTTGCAAAAAGAAGCTAAAAAAGAATATTTTCTCTTTTATTTCTAATAATTTTTAAACTACTTTTTACTGTTATTATTTAATGTTCCTGATCAAAATTAACACTAATACCATCACTATTAATTTTCAGGATTCATTTATATCTCTTATTTTCACATACATGGCAGTAGTACATAATCCATTATAGTAGCGTATAATTAAAATTTTAAATTAGGTGAATGATCATAGAAGTATATCATAATATTCTGAATTCCAATCAGATACTTTAAAATATGTTCATTAAGAAAAGAGCTAAATACGTTATACTAATAATCTACTAACTAACTGTCCAAACAGCAGAATATTCGCATAATGGTAGCCAGGATAATACAATTTCCCTCGTGCTCCATTCAAATTATGTCAGCAACGTAATTAACCTTTCTATTATACATAACTTTTACCGAGTGCTTTGGATTAAAATTAACTCAAATTTGCCACCGCACAATGCGACAAAATCCCAAGAAGGAAGGGGAAAATAAAAAATGTTTAAGTTCGGTTTTACGTCTTGATATACACATGTAAGTATTTCGTGAAATAATATTACGAATTGTTAAATAGGAACAATATAAAAAATATTGCGATAATTATTAATCTATTCATAAACGTCAGTAGTTGGTATAGTTTTTCTAACAAAATTTTAAATCGAGCTTGTAAATTTTTATTATGAAAAACAATACTACCTTTTGAAATGCAAAATAAGTCATATCGATTCTGGTAATTAATAGAAAATAAATAATCGTATATTTAATTCTGTTTTTGAGCAGATATCCATTAAAAAATCATGTTATTGATTTTTCTTGTTAATTTGAACATATTATTATTTTATGAAGACACTAACTTTAAAAACAATATACAACTTTTATGAAACAAATTATGTAGTAATTAGAATCTATAATTATTGTTATAATGTATACTAATTACTATAATCATTATTATGTGAATTAAAAAATTTGGGGTTTAGAAATTTTGAGGTCTAGCATTTTGAGCCCTTGGGAATTTGGGAACAATTTTATTTGAGACATTGAAAATTAGGAGATTTCGAAACTTGGGAATTTGAAAATTTAGAAATATAGAAGTTGGAACCTCCGAAATTTAGAAATTCTGGAACTCATTTGAGAAGTTTCGTATTTAGAAATCTAGTAATTTAGAAACTTGCGAATTTAAAAATTTGTAGATTTGGAAATTTGGAAATTCAACAATCAGAAATATAAAAATTTGGACCTTCTCACATTCGGAACTGACAAAATTTGAAACTTAATTACATTTCCTAAATTTTTGACAATTTTAAGTGTTCTTCAAGATGAGAACGAAACGATTTGAAAAGATGAGCAACGGAATGCGATGAAAACGTAACGAATGTTGCAGCAGAACTCAGTGTTATATAAATGCAGCGTTGCTAATGTTAAATCGCCAGCCTAGTAATTACATGCAAATAGCGGCGGCCACTGTTTAAACAGCGCTGCGTCTGCAGCCCAGCGTCGATCCTCGTTTTCGTTTCGACCGACCACCACCATTTTAAAAACTCCTCTTCCTGCTCCATTTTACCTCGTAAATTCGAGCGTTCGTTGTGAAATGGCGGATTGACGGGGCGCTGTATCTCTTGACACGTTCGAAACGCAGTGCACAACGGAAATCGCAAAAAAAAGGAAATTTAACGTGCCATTTTTTGCGTTCAAAATGCCAAATCTTATTATGGTACTTTACAAAAAGATTTTCACGCGTGTAAAAGAGATTTTAACCGTATGCCTACGATTTGAATATGCATTGCGTTCTGTTTCAGTAAAATTTCATAGCACCTCTAGAATTACGAAAGAAAAAATCCATGGAAGAATAATATATGTTTCATCCATACTATCGATATATCATTAAGTATCAATAAAGTTCTGATAATATATCAACAATTCATAGTAACATCTCTAGTTCAGCAACGTTGTCACGAAAGACAAAGAGAACCAATCTCGTTAACTAGAATACGTTCATTAACCATCTATATAACCTAATTAATTAAAACTATCCGATGAGCAAAAAACTCTCATTCGTCGGTGAATTCAGCAATTGAATCGTTCTCATTCCTTTCATCCCATGCGTATTTAATTCTACCGCAATTCTGTCCGAGTGAAACTTTTTCTATTCCCAAATTTGTAAAAGCGTAGTGTTATACATCCAATAATCTAATCTAGATTAAAATGCATCATCTATTCCTTTAACTCCAACTAGTCACCTTCCATCAAGATTTATATCGGACTTTTCACCATTCAATCTCATTCCCATGTATCCTTCCTAGTCTCAGCCCAAAGTTCAATTTTTGAAATCTACAAGTAGCCCGATTTTCTCATCCCCAACTTCACTCTCGTTGCATACACAACTATTATAAAATCAATGTTTGACAGAATAAAGTCGTGTTTTCCACGTAGTGTTTAATTACGTTTTTCGAAGAGGTACCCCGAATCCACATTAGTTCTATTGGAGACGAGTACATATTTCTATTTTTAAGACTATATTTTTAAAGTTAGGAAGGACTTCATCACCCTTCGAAAACTGAACAGGAAGTGAAAAGGGTTCGAGTACTCAGTGAAAATCTGCCCAAACTGCAACGAGTTTATTATACGATCCCATAGGACTAAACAGTCAAGAGATGGTGTCCTAAATGTTATTCCATTCAATTACTTAACAATGTTTCTTGACAATACTCATTTTCCCATCTGAATGTAAGGCACTAATTTTAAAATAATCCACCAAGTTCCGAGGAATTTATATGGACCGGGGTTTCCTCGGATCTCGTGAAGGAGTTGCTTTAAAGGATGCGCGCAGCTGAGATCGCGTAAACATTCCGTCGAATGGCATCGTGTAAAATGTAATTCCGTCAACGATCTCGATTCTAGTCGCTGCTGGGCGAACAGAAACGTCGTTGAATCTCGCTCGAACACGCCATTCTTGAGTTATAAATAAGCGAGTCTCGAGACGATCTACGAGAGAGAGGTTAGGAACGCGTACACGGATGAATACAGGTAAAAGAAGAGGGACCAGGAAAGGAGATGGGCGACAGAATGGACGAATGAACCGGCCACCTGACCGCGTCGCTCATCTCATTGAGATTCTTATAACAGCTGCATCGGTCAATGGGGAGAATCACCTCGTGGATTGACCAATTGTGGCCCGGACTTAAATTAGCCGCACCAATGACGACGGCGCCGCTTTAACGTGGAACAGTTCGGACCAACCCGTGCTCGACGAAATTGTTAGAGAAACTAGCCGTTCTGGATGCGTTTCCCCCGCTTTCCCTCCTGGCCTGCGTGGAAAATTCATTGGAACCGCGACCGGCTCCAACTATAGTCCGCAACTTGCCTAACGATGCCCGATCCGGTTCACCGCTCGCTTCAACCGCTTTAAACGCTTCCCCTATGTTACACGCCATGAGCTTCAGATGGATACTAAACGCGGCTTATATGGACAAAGGCTGAAATTCATAGTACAACCTCGAAATAAAACTTCAGAGCTGATTGAACCATTCAGAGCTGATTGAGCGTCTCATAACGTTAGGATAACTCGGGGAGTGATCGATACCAATACTATTAATAATATTTCATTCGATTCTAACGCACTCAGTAGAATTTCGATACGTACTTAAGATTTTAAGTAACTAGTATTTTTAAGTACCTAATATTTTAACGTAACTGGTATTATAATTGATTCTTCTTTAACACTAGATTTACGGAACCCGTCAAAATGACGGATCATAGATCTCTTATTTTAAATGATAAAATTTTTATTAAGAAATTTTGGTAAAAATGTATGTCAACTTTCGTCAAGCTAAAGAATCAATGTCTTATGCAGTTCACAGATCATCCTCAATTTATTTATTTTTCTACTGTAGTTCAAATTTAAATATAAGTGACCATCAAACGTCCGTAAACCTAGTGTTAATCGATATCAAGTCAATACCGTATCAAATCAGAATCCGCCTGATGTTCCACAAAGGCATCTCGATACCTTAATGAAAACATCGATCGAGTGTATAACAAATTTTATACTTCTTTGATATTGACATATGTATCGATTCTCAAACTCTAGCAGAAAAGGAGTTAAATGACAGAATAAAAAACAA
Source organism: Megachile lagopoda (assembly GCA_036983795.1). NCBI lineage: Eukaryota > Metazoa > Arthropoda > Insecta > Hymenoptera > Megachilidae > Megachile > Megachile lagopoda. The sequence continues at coordinate 1,703,813 of CM072786.1, forward strand.
AGGAATATATAAAAATTCACTTGACTGCGAATTTTTGAAAAATAATCTTCTCCCGTTGTTTCTTAATAAGTTCTCTGATCATATCTAATATAATAATATCCAATAAATCTATCCACAAATATGTATGAGCAACATATATCTTGTTGAGTGTACTGGTTAGCATACTTCAAGAGGAAAAAAAGTTGCATCGGGTAACATCTTTCTGTCCAATATTCGAAGTGGCTGCCGCACGAGAACTAAGTTGTTCCCAAGAATTTTGTTCGTTTCTAAATTTTTGTTCGTCCTGAAAGATGCAAAGCGATACATCAACGGTTACTTTTAATCCGTATAGTGGTTCCGGTATTTTCCACGGCTGACGAATTCTTTGAAGTTCTTCTGTTCGTCCGAGATTGAAAGCAACCGTGAATAACAAAGTACTAGATTCTGTTTTCCCTCGTTGCGACCGAGTGATTTTTCCGACGTCTGAGTGGCCCGCGAAATGTACCTGCGTTTCTGAACTTCTTTTTACAGAAATGTAACAAATTTGCAGAATTTACGTGGCACGAAAAATGTGCTCGGTATGTGTCTGAGTACGAAACACGCCAGCCGCGAATATTTTGCACGAAGCGTTCAACGTGACTGCTTTTAAAGTAATGAACACGTATATTTCCACTCTCAACCTGGTTATCCCTTGTATAATTTATTATTGTACGTTAAAATTTTCGTTTATACGTAATCTAAACTGCGCCACGTAAATATACCAACCCTTTTCGGTTTCTATTAATCTCAGCCTTTGGAAAATTGTAACGAATATTCTTTAAATACTAATTCGTATGAAACAGAGGTATAATGAATTTGTTTATTTGTGAACGCTAACATAAAGAAAATATGCAAGGTTGGTATCTTTATGAAAAGTCTGAGAATCAGGTTTTATGTAACTCAGCTTAATATTTATGTTAATACATCAATTTTTATTTATAAATATTATTCTTTATACATTACGAAGTACTTAACCTTTGAACCTACAACTTTGCATTCATGGATCCCTGATTGTAAAGATTATAGTTAGAACCGAACCCAAAATTCAATCGTGGTGAAAATACGAATCGGATTGGTCATATATGAACTGTACTGTGTGTCACGAGCGAAGCGCATTGTAGGAAAGGAGGTTAAGGAATACTGACCATAATTTCCTATTAAAAGCACACATCATTGAAAATATAAGGGATCTGTATATTTATGCAACGTACCACAAGGTGAATATAACGGTTTCAATGAAAAAAGTTTAATTAATTTTTTCAAAAACATGTCACGAATTACGCATGAATCGCGTGGTTTGCAAGTATCTGATTTCTAAGAATTGAGGAAGGAAGGATGTCACGACAACATGCGAGGATTACACGAAGGTAAACGAAGTAAGTACGGTGTTGGCAGTGTTGTAAAACAGATCAGGTGGAATGACAAAGAGTGCATGGAGAGGGTGCAGTTTTTGTCCTGCAAAGGAAGAGGGTGGTCCTTGCGACCGTGTAATTTCTGCGGAGGTAATAAAACTCCGACTCGCCAAGGAATAACATCGGCTAAATTATCCGCAACGAGGTGCAATCCTCTGCAAAGAACCTATAAGAGCGTGCACGAGCATGTTATTTACGTAAATTAAGACGCGGTCGTGTTGCAGGACCGAATGCATGTCGGTACCCATGAAAGAATAAATTGCACACGTCGTCCGGTGAACGTGTACGGCGACTATCGTGTTCTCGATGTGACGTTCAGCTGGAAATAATACGGTCGGTGGACAGTTTCGCGATGGAAAATTGCGACTGAGACACTGGCCGTTTCGCGGCTGAATTTAAACAAACGTCGGAACGGCAAATTAAATGTTGCTGTTTCTACAGCGGTGTTCGCTTTTTTTTTCATACTCGAGTTATGCAGTTTGAGCGTTTGATAGAAATTTGAATAAATGTACGGTATAACAAACGCTGGTTGTACCGATGAATTTTTCCGTCCAAATTAAAAAGTTCACTAGTTTTATGTGCGTCAGAAAGGTAATTTGATATTTCATACTGAATGTTTAAAAATCGACGGGAAATTCATTTCCAATTTTTTATACAGAAACATTGTAATTACAATATGTACGTTTTTTTATCAAGAGGAAGCGAAAATGTGAAAATCAAATCAATAGTTCAGAAATTGTGTAAAAACAATAGAGATAAGTTTGAAAATTTTATAATAAACAAGAATTACTTTTTATTTTATATATGTTTTTTTATTATAATTTATTGTTTCATTTTTATTTTTTGTTCCTTAATATCACCGGAGGAAGTATGGAGACTGTAACTAACTAAGGGTGAAGACTAAAGGAAACTATTTAAATTGGTTGTAACAAAATTAGAATTCTTCGCAGTTATTATATCAAAGATAATTCTCAACAACGATAACGCGGTAATGAGATTATAACGAAACTCTGTTGAGATTATTTTCCTGCCTCGAAAACGGTCGATTTTGTCGTTTAAAGTTCAAAACAGCACACAGAGGGAAAAAGAACAGAGGCGAACGGATGACAAATGTCAGGGAACCGGTGGAGGGTCGATGGAAAACGTTTTCCATCGACAGTCTGTAAATCGAATATTACGCGGTGGTGAACGGCTCGTTCCACATCACCGATCATTCTTTAATCCCGACGATCGACGTGAAATTATTTAAATCTCGATTTCCGCTTAATTGCCGGGGATTTCAATTCGGTCGCGATCGGTCGTCTACTTTCGGGATCAATTGGTTCCACCTATTGCACTGTACATTCGCCTACGACGTAGCCTTCCTTTGTTTAAGAACACGTACGTGAAGTTGAAAGATTTTAAATTATTTTTTATTTTTCAGTTTCAAAATGTTCATTCAAATTTCAAAATTTTCGATATTATCGAGTTTTCGAGTATACGAATGTTGGAATTTTCAAGCATTCGAATTTTCATATTTTCAAATTTTCGATTTTTCAAATTTTTGAAGTTTCAAATTTTTTCTTCTAAAATTTCCAAATCTCTACATTTCCAAATTCCTACGTCCCCAAATCTTTAGGCCCTCAAACCCAAATAGCTAAATTACCAAATTCTCAGGTTCCCTAATTCCTACATTCCCAAATCTCTAGATCTTCAAATAGCTGTATTTACAAATTCACAGGTTCCAAAATTCCTAAATCGTGAAATCTGTACCTCCCCACATCCCTAAATGCCTAGATTTCCAAAATCCTAACTTCTGAAATCCCCAGATTTACAAATCCTCAAATCCCTAGACCCTCAAATCGCTAAATCGTCAAATCGTTGTTCTGCCAAATTCCTAAAACCCCGAATCTCTACTTTTCCAGACCTCCAAATTCTGAAATACTTAAAAACCCCAAAAATAAAATTGCTCCTTTCCTTTCTTGTCTTATTTCTCCAATGATAGACCAGTTAAAGGAAGAAACAAGAGACGCGAAAATTCGACTACCTGGTAAGGCTACTGACGTCAGTTACTAACATAACGTGGATGCTCCCTTGCGGAGGGTTTCTCTTCAAGTGAAAATTAAGTTTCACGCTTAAATACGGAATTTACGAATCTCCTGTGCAACAATGGCCGTGCCGAAACTTCTGAACGTTCTCAATCGTATAACGTTGTCTTATCGGCAGAATCCACTTCTACCGGTGCTTTCTTAACCGGACCTTTTGATTCGGCTTCTTTCGAATTGAGGTGAGCTGTTCGAAGACGAGCCGCGGGTTTCAATTAACGAAAGATAGTGCAAGGCGTTAATCCAAGAACAATCGGTCCACGGGGGCGGCGATTACAGGGGGCAAGTTCGACCAGCCGCGAACTTTGAATTAATTAAATTCCCGTAATTTCGTATCTGGTTTCCGCACACGTGACCCTCACTGCCGAAAGTTCGATCCTGGAAAATATCGGCTTGAACGGAGAAATGAATGCCCATTGGGTTGAATGAGATTCGTAGAGTACAATTGCTTCTACAAAAACGTACAAATGATGTATCATGTATGTAAGTAAAGGACAAGTCTACCTACCATGTATGCATTTTAAATTCGTATATAATATATGCATTTTTGAGGATTTCAACATTTGGAGATTTATTACTAGTTAATCAATTATTTATTTATTGCTTATTGTTTAAATGCGAGAATGTACATGTATGTATAATTTGAAACATTCAATATTTGGTCATTTGGAAAATTGGAAATTTGAAAATTTGAAAATTGAAGAATTTGAGAATGTGGAAATTTGAGGAATTTGGAAATCTGAAATTTTGGAAATTTGGAAATTTGGATATTTATGAAAGTGGAAATTTGAAAATTTGGGAATTTTTGAATTAGAGAGAGTAGAAATTTGGAAATTTGGAAATTTTGCATTTTGGGAATTTTTAAATTTTTAAATTTTGGCATTTTGGGAATTTTGAAATTTTGGCATTTTGGGAATTTTAAAATTTTGAGAATTTCGAAATTCGATAACTGGAAAATTTTGAAGTTTAAAAATTTGGCAGTTTGGAAGTTAGAAAATCGATAATTTATAAATTTCAAAAGCAGAGCACTGGGTAATTCGAAAACTTACTTTAAAAAGAGTCTTAAAATTTTGCAAACTTGAGAGTTAAAAAATTTGCAAATTAGAATTTGCAGAAAATTTATAAATTTATGCTATTAAATATTAATTTTTTCTAATAGTGTATAGCTCAATCTACTTTAGTATTATTCATGCTAAAGTACTTACTCCAACGAATACTACTTATACAATGTACCTTATAATAAACCCAATACAAAATGAAAACTCCAAACGTACTTAACTTAAAAAAAAAATCTTTTTTGTGAACATTTCATAACTTCCGTATGCAAGTAATGTCTCGAAACATTTCTTTATAGCCTCTTTACGTTAAGCTGCCTTACCGTCGCTGAATTACGAGCGGAAATGAAGCGGAATTTATTGTGTCTTGCCGTTGGTAATATTTCAAGCAGGACGCGAACGTACACAGGTGTGACCGAGCGTGAAGCATTAGCGTTCGTAATGGAAATATTTAGTTCGCATTAGCGCGAATGCTTAGCGAGACGGTGAGGAAATGTAAATTGGTTTTAGTTTATGGATCCGCGTCGTGAAAAAGCTGGTATACCGTCAAGTGGCCCCATTTAACTGAAACCGTTCCACCATCGGAACGAAGAAATTACGGCGACGATACGTGTAATAATCTATTCTGGTTACGAGCTCGTTAATGGTACTCGTTAAACGAACATTACCTATCGATTGCCACCTTAAGAAGCTAGCAGTCAAGCTGGAAATCACTTATCGACGTAATGCTTTTCTTTCGAACTCGTTTAATGCCTGGAGATGTCTATTTAGATCAGAACAGGAAATTATCCCTAAGCATAGGGTACGCGGACGTATAAGTAGCGTGCTATCTAAAATTGATTCATAATCGAATTGTTAATTAAAAATTGAGAAACTTGAAAATTTCGAACTAAAAATTTCAAGTTTTTATATTCTACAGTTTCTGAATTTTTGAATGATTTGGAAAATTTGAAATCAGAGAATTTAAATTTTCATTTGAAATATATAAATTTTTTAATTTCTATATTTTTAAATTTTTTAATTTTCATGTAACCTAATTCTTAAATTTCTATTTTGTTAAAGTTTGAATACTTGGTATTTTTATATTTGAAAGTTTGAAAATTATTAGCCACCGAAATTATAAAGTTCTACAAATTTTTAAATTTAGGAAGCTGAAAGTTTTGAAATTTGATATTCGTTTATTTCCAGATTTATAAATTTCTATGTTCCTATATTACTTATTGTAAGTATGAGAATTATTACATTTTTTATTTTCTAGTTTTCAAATTAATGAATTTCTAAATTTTTGAATTATTAAATTTAGTAAATTTATAAATTTCCAAATTATTAAATTTAGTAAATTTATCAATTTCCGAAGTATTAAATTAAAAATCTCTAGATTTGATAATTTGAAAATTTGAAAATTTGTAACTGTAAAAATTTGTTTTTATGTTTCTAACTTCTAAAGCTTCCAAAGTTCTAAATTAGCTATTTTCAAAATTATAAAATTTCAAAATTTTGAAATTTGACGGTCTAATAATTTAATATTTTTTTATCTGCGCATCTCAGATTTTGAAGTTAAAACTGTTCCTAAATTGATCGTTTATTAAAATGTAAAGAAAATTGATACGAATTGTTTTGAAATTAATTCATTTACCACTGTTGATGTAACAATACGTTTACTTTTTATAAAGTATTTGTAATACCACAGAACTATAAGTTATTATCCCTTCATGTATTTTTAACAATAAGTGGTTGCATGTGTAACATTTTAATATAAATTATCTCATTTTGTTCTGTTCTAATGACAGAGTTACACATCAGCTTGCAATCAAATTAAATTTGACGTAACCAATTTACAATTTCAGAAACGTAACAAATTATCGATTGAAATTGTTCAAATTCTGGAATCGTGGAATCAAAAACTTTTCATAAACATACATAAACAATTACGGACTCAAATAATGCTCGATTTGACTGAAAATTATTTCGCTAATTTCAATAAGTAATTTTGTAGATCCTTTTATTCTTTTAATAACATTATTAAACATCAACTTACAGTCGAATTACATTTGTTATACTCAATTCACTGTTTCAGAAACGCGAATAAATTACCAATTGAAATTATTTAATTTCTACAATAATGCAATTGAAAAATTATTATTAACGTGCCCAAAATATTATTAATTCAAATGATCCACACTTTTACTAAAAATTCTCCAATTTTAATGAACAATTTTGTAGCTAAAGAAAGACGAAAATCACAAATGTAATTACCAACCTGGAACTAATTTATCATACTATAATGAATTACTAATCTACTATAATTTTATCGAACTGACATTCACCTCCCAATGCAATTAAGTCTAAATGTGAAACCCTTGAACGCAGGAACTATGATTAGACCCAATCTAACTATAACCCACCGATCAAAGTGCATCCATGATTTAGTTCATCATATCGCAGAAAAAGGGACGAACGTTCGCCAAATAACCCTGATATAAAACACGTCGATTTGGCATGTTTCCACATTAACCATCCGAAAGGGGTGATAAATATCGCGAACGTCAGGTATTCATTAGAACCGTACCCTAAGTGTTCCATCAATATTTAATCCCATCGAGAAGTCTTTACAACGTGTAAATCTGCTTAATGTACAACTTTTAATATTTCACCCGGGCTATTTAAATGAAATTTATGAACTCTTCTTACGATTCGACTGTCTTAAATAGTGGCCTCACTCGTCGCGTAATAAAGTAGCTAGCACCTCCGGCACCGGTGCTCTTAGAATACCCCGTGGCAGAGGCCATCGATAAATCAAGTCGGAATTCGTATATTAAGTGACGCCGAGTTCACGTGTTACAACGACCCTGTAATTAGATCGTGCATTTATTAGAATGCAGAAACGTTAGCCTGATGCTTCGAGGTAACGTACACTTTTCGTGAAACAGTCTGTTTCTCATAACGTGATACGCATCCTACTTCTCGTAATTAAATTTCCGCTGTGTAATTTTCATTTTGTAGAGTTTCTTAGTTCAATTGTGGGTATTGGATTAGTGAAGGCTGCACTTCTGAGGAAAAGATGTGTGGGTGGACAAATAATGGGCATCTGCGGGCACTGTTGGGTGGTCAGGTTCTCAGATTGAACATTTGGAAATTGGTTTAATGGGAAAGTTTGATATTTATGCGTATCTATATTTCTAAATTTGAAAATTTACAATTTCTATATTTCTAAATTTGAAAATTTACAATTTCTATATTTTCAATATGAAAATTTAAAACTTTAGTGTTTCTAAATTTGAAAATTTGAAATTTTAGTGTTCCTAAATTTGAAATTTTAGTGTTTCTAAATTTGAAAATTTTATGTTAAATAAATAATTAAATAAATAACAATAAATTTGAAAATCTCCAAATGTCTACATTCATAAATCTGAGTCTTACTAATAGAAAAAGGGATAGTCCATCCATACTGGTGACTGAGTACTTTTCGCGAATTTAATCGTCGCTATGTTAATCTTTCCGATTTGATGTTTCTCAAGACTAATAAAAATTTTATTACACATAAATTATTTATTGTACTTGTTACGATGTCAGCAATATTAATCTATAATTTCTCCAATTATTATCAAAACATTAAATATTATTGCTCTTGAGTCTAAATGTAAAACCCTTCAACTCAAGAACTATGATTAGACCCAATATAACTATAACCCACTGATCAAAGTGCAACCATGATTTAGTTTCATACAATTATCTGCAAGATCATAAGTCAGAGTTTGTACAGAGCTCAAAAATTTGTTTGTTATAGATGTATCAGTTTGAAAGATTAAATTTAAATAAATTTTGCAATAGTTAATTTAGAAGATATGAAAAATGGAATAAAGAGTTCAGTTAAATATGAACCTGATTCTGAGAAAGCGCATTCATTATTTTCAATATAACAATTACTCAACTGAAACAAAAATATAAAACACTCTTTTGTCAAGAAAATTGAAATAAAAACATAGAGCAATTTTTTGTCCACAAAATTGAAATAAAAATATAGAGCAGTCTTTCATCTACAAAATCGAAATAAAATTATAAAACGAACTTTTATTCGCAAATATTGAAATAAAATTGTAGAACACTGTCTTGTCCACAATGTTGAAAGAAAGTATAGATGTCTTCCGTCCACAAACATTGTTAACATCGAAAACGTTATCTCTGGGTAATGATATTTCATTAAACATGTTCTTCGCACTTGCCATTATTTCCAACTGGCATATAAATAAAATTAGATCGAGTAAGCTGGAACGAAAAGACAAACGATGTGAATCTCGAACAATAATTCGACACAGAAGGTAGTCAAATTGTAGCAGATGCATCGGATTCGAAAGTGCACGTTGTCGTCGGATTTACAGCTCACAAAGAACAGGTGATTATAACTGACAGATGTACCTTGACTACCATAGTCTCCCGGAAGTGACGAGTGATGTCCAGAATAACTCCGCAGGACATTTAGAGGCCCGAAACACGCTCATAGCCAGAAACCTTATCGCGATTCGGGTGAGTCGACGTGACGATTGGTCCAGAGCCAAGAACGGTGACCTCTTGGGTATCTCGATGTATATCCAGACGAAAACGAAGAAAATTTGATGTCTGGACACGTTAGAAATTTTCTGACCGTGCCTTTTGATCTTATTTCAAGAGCGTATGCTTTATTTTCGTGATCGTGCCTCGAATAGCGAATTTCACCGGCGCCACTGTCGATTCTTTTGTCCCATTTTTCGTAACGCCATTTTAGCACGGACATACGTTTCCCTTCGTGATTTTTATCGCTCGTTTTTTTAGACACGTTTAACCCCTAGGCGGTTTTTTCGGCATTTTTTGATGGATGATGAAGTGGATCTCTTAAGTTATGATGCTTGAACGTATAAGATTCACAGGGTATAAGATTAAGTAGTACTTAATTTGTTAATTTGAAAATTTGAGAGTCTATGAATTTTCAGAGCTTCAATTTTGTAAATATTCAAAGTTTTCAACTTGTATATTTACAAATTTTTTAATTTTCCATTTTCTGTATTTCTAAATTATCAAATTATCCCACGTGTGCATTTATAAATTTCCAGATATTCAAATTATCTAGTTTCTTCATTGCTACATTTTTAAATTTGGGAGATTGTATATTTGATATATTTATGTATGAAAATTCCTTCATTGCCAACTAACAGTTAAAGAATTTTCATACATAAATATATCAAAATTATTAAATTTTCAAATGTCTAAATATCTAAATTTCCAAACTTTCAAATTACTAATCTTTTAGAAGTTTAGAGGTATTTATAAGTTTGATAATTTTTAAATTTGACAGTTCGTAAATTTGACGATTTGTAGACTTGACGATCTGTAAATTTGACAGTTTGCAGAATTTGACACTGAAAATTTTATGATTTATAAATTTGACAATTTGACAATTTAACAATTTAACAATTTAAAAACTTGGAAATCTGAGAAATACAAAATTTAGCAATTCAAAAGTTTAAAGATTGGATTTTTATATTTTGTGTATTCATGTTTCCTGGGACTTAAACAAACTTTTCATAATTTTTTCTCAGAGGCGAAGATAAAAAAATGAAAATTTCTCATGCAAAATATCATGAGAAATCTAGGGTTCCTTATTTCTCAAATCCTTATTATAATTTCCCGTTATTCACCGTGAAATAGGTAATACTGATCTAGGATGTGCACCTGCACCCTCTTCGTATTTGTCCTCCCGTTTAACCCGTTGTCTTTTCAACAAAACACGACTTACAGATTCGTGTAATTAAGCTGGTTCAGGAATTTCTCATTCGCGAAATCATCGAACAAAGAAAAGAGAGAAAAGGAGAGAAGTAATCCCTTCGTTCCTATCTTTATCTTTCGACCTATTCTTCTCAACTAGAATACAAATGCCCTCGGCGTGTCATAAAGCGTGATAGCGGGTGATTAATAGCGATGAAAACTCACCGTTCGTTTGTCGGCGACAGAAATAAAGGGTGTGAGAAAATGGGAGGGTGAAGTGCAATCAGGAACAAATCTGGCTTCCGTAGGTAAAATATGGCAATCAAAAGAGAAGCAATCGCACGGTAACTGATTTTTAGGTATTTTTTAAAGTTTTGAAATTTGTAAATCTTGTGATTTGAAGATTTCGAGATCTGGGAATCTATGGTTATTAAAATCAGAAGATTTGGTCTTCTAGATCTTCGAATTCTTTCGAGAATGTAGAAATTTAAAGACCTTGGAATTTAGAGACATTCATATTTGAGAATCTACGGATATAGAAATTTAGGGATTTGATGGTCTAGATATACGAAAATCCTAAAATTTGGAAAGCTCGGAATTAGTGGACATAGGAGTTTGAGGACAATTGAATTTAGGTACATAGGTGTATAGGGATCTTGGGATTTGAAGATCTGGAGAGTTAGGGGTCATTTTTTGGGATATGGGGATTTAGGAAATCAAGTTTGAGGATCTTGGATGGAGATCTGGGGATTTAGGAATCAAGTTTGGAGATCTAAGAATTTGGAGGTTAAGAAATTTAGGGATCTAGGAATTCAGAGGTCAAGAAATTTAAAGAGTTGAGGTTTTAAGAATTTAAAAATTTGCAAATTAGAAAATTTGAAGATATAGAAATACAGAGATGTAGAGAATTAGAAGTTTGGGAATTTGGAAAATTTAGGAAATTAAAGATTCAAAGTTTCAAGTTTCTGAATCGAATTACGAAATTTTCAAATTCCTAAATTTTTAAATTTTTCAAATTACTAATCTTTTAGTTCTCTAGATTTCCATATTTTTAGATCACTAAACTACTGTACCTTCAAGTTTTCTACTTTTCTAATTTTCTAGTTTTTTAGTTTTCTAATTTTCCAGTTTTATGGCTTTCAAGTTTTCTAGCATTCTAGCATTCTAGCTTTCTAGTTTTTTAGTTTTCTACTTTTCTACTTTTCAACTTTTTTACTTTTCTACTTTTCTACTTTTCTACTTTTCTACTTTTCTACTTTTCTACTTTTCTACTTTTCTACTTTTCTACTTTTCTACTTTTTAAATTTCCAAATCCCCAAATTCCTAGATCCTCAAATTCTTATATTCCTAAATACATAGATCTGCAAATCTGTGTAACTTCAAATTCCAAAACTCTGAAAATTTCATGTACCTAAATTCCTATATACTAAAATATATTCCTGAATCCATAGATCCCCAAAATTCTATGTCCCAAAATACCTCAATTCCCAAATACTTGAATGTTCAAATTCCAATGTCCCCAAATTCCTAGTCTCAAAAATTCCTAGATCTGCAATGCTATATGTTTGTTGAAGACTCGAATCAAGATTAACTCGATAGTAATAATAAAACGTTTATTACGTAACAAATACAAAGTTAATATTTAATCTAGCTCTTTACTTGTAAATATATACATATGTTAGCTCGGCGAGTTCGGAATAAAATCTGTTGGAAAACGGCATTGACAGGGAAAGCGTGAACTTTGGGAAAGAAACTATTGGTTGATCTCTAGGATAAGGGTGTGGGATCTGCAAAGGTCATTAGCTAATTTCGTAAGAAGAGAGTGGTGGTTAAAAAAAGAGTGGAAAGTTAGGATGTAGAGAAAAGTGATTTAGTGGATTCTTGGAAAATCCTGAACCTAACGGAAATTCTAAAAAAGGCATGTTTATGTGATATTAAATAGACGAGAAAGTTCGTACCAGTGGACAATAGGGCAAAGGAAACAAGAAAAAGGGACAGTATGGTAGAGAAAGTCGGCAAGTTCGTTGGGATTTCCAACAATACTCCGAAATTCCCAGATTCTCCTATTTGTAGGTCCCCAAATGTCAATATCCCTAAATTCGAAAAACTCCATATTCTTAAGGGGGGCAATACCTTTAGAATTTTAAAAAATTGCAAAATTTTTTTTTTCTAAAAAATGTTAGCGCAACATCTCAAAAATATAGTCTCAAAATTTTAAAGCATAATACGGAGTCCTTTTGATGTTATGGCCGATTATCGTGACTTATGTCTGATATCGCGCCACAGATATTCACGCGCTCGGTGCGGAGAACTATGTAGCAGATTTGTTATTATCATGCCATTGCTGTGTTTGAAATTTTGTATTTTTACGGAGAATGAGCTTATGGAGAAAAATCAACTTTACGAGTAAGCCGAAGGATTATTATATGGCGCAGGAATCGCAAATTAGTTGGTAAATCATTGAAATTATTCAGGTTTTACTTATCGAAACTTTAAACGCATTTTTCTCAAAACTACATTTTTAAAATTGGCGTGACAGATAACTCAAAAACTAGTTTATCAATCGCGCTCAAATTTTTTTTCAGATATCCATGACAATACCATCTAACATATGAACCTAAATGTAACGAAATAAATTTAACATTAAAGTCCTCTTTTATTGCAAAATATTGCGAAAAAATTTCAGTAAAATTCAAAGTTTTTCTTTAAAAGCGCGGCATCTCTTCAATTTTCCATATTTTTCACATTTCTTAGGTTCATCTACTAACTGTGAATGTTAATAATCGAAACATCGTTTGCAAACTTGTTTCAGACCAATGTAACTAAAGCTAGAAGTCACGCCGTTTCACGAAACGCGCCGAAACACTTTCAGGAAAGACTATCATAATTCCGCCATTTTTAAATATTTAAAAAAAAAGAAAATATGTTGTAATAGGCAATAGTTATAATAAATTATACCTGAAATTTCGAAAATACAAGACAAAGGTATCCTATACAAAAAAATTCACAAATATTAGCTTATTTTCATCTATCTAAAGGTATTGCCCCCCTTAACTCATTCCCAAATTATCAGATTCGCAAAGATCCCTAAATGACAACAAATGGAAGATATCTTCGCTGCTTAGTTTCTGTATCTTCCCCAGGGAAACCAGATTTGCTCTTAACTGTACAAAGAAGCATCTTGAATACCGTAAGCGATCGGGTTGGAACGAGTTTAAAGGTAGGAGAAAAGGCAGAAGAAAAATCAGCAGTTACGATGGCTACGTCGTAGCTTAAGAAAAATCGAGCAACGATTCCGGTCACGCGCGTTCGCGGGATTAGGTTCTGTTTCCACGAGATGGCCAACCACGTATTATCTCGCGTTGCAGTTTACACCGGGCGATTATTTTGCAACGAGATACCGAATTCCGTTGCTATCTCCGTTACGTTGAGAAGTTGCGGGTGTTACTAAACGCTCGTACACCGCTTTAAGTGGCCATTATTGAAATCGATCGAACGAATCGGTTGAATTAAACTTAGTCGTTTTATTTATTCTATCTGGGGACACAGGTACCGTTTCAAGATTTTATATAATGTATCTGTAGAAGATTTTTAGTGAGTGTTCTTCGACTGAAGCATGGAATTAATGTAAGAAAAACGGCCGAGTGATAGCGTAAAAGGTAGAATTAAATAAGGATAAACTATTTGTGGACGTAAAATAACGTTAATGTATATTCTGCTAAGTCTGTAATATAACTGCCTTGCTCACGTCAAGACGTTTACAACAAGAATGCCCCGAAAAGGACACTTCTAGCCTTAGGACCCCTTCGCCAGTTTAGCCTGCGAACTGTTTATAGTTTTAACGGTTCCCTTCAAGGGCTATTGGCAAAACGTCGATAGTCTACGTTCAACTTTCTAATATAAGAAATGCAAGCTTTCGAATTTTCTTACATTAATGTATTTATATTATCAGGACATTTAGGTACATTTATTATTCCGAGGAAAAAATAATTTTGTATTAAAAGTTTATTATTTGGTGATTCTGGAATTTGAGGAGAAATTTTTGTGAGTAATAATCATAAAAAAAATAAAGATTTCTTGTTTAAAAAATTAATTTAAAAAGGAATTACATAGTGCAACAAATTTGCAATATTGTAAGTACAATAAAATGAAATTGTAGAAAACAGAAAATATTTGAAATTATTATGAATAATTATATTAATTATGAAGTTTGCAATTCAATTGTACTTGATAAAATTCAATTATTTTATGTTGTTTAATTTAAACTCAAGTTGCAATTGTACATAGAATAATTACAATAATTATATACTGTAATGTACCATCAAATTTGCAAGGAATAGTTGCTTTTATTCAGAATAAAAGAAATTGAAATTTCCAAAAAGAAGGGAAGAAGGAAATACAATTTTTGTAAAAAAAAATTATTTTTTCCGACAATCTATTACATGCGTTTGTGCGTCTAAAGAAGCGGTATAACTTTCTTTTAAAAAATTATACCATTTTCTATTTTTTAATATTTTATCAACGAATTATAAATATATTTTCAGATAGCTCTAATTGTACAAAGTTTCATGAAATTCGATATGTGTCAGCCACCGTGATTCCTTTGTAACTGAATTGCAAGTATAATCACTCTTATTTTGTTCCATCGTTTCCCAAGAAGATGGCAGACAGATTTCTCATTTCGGATATGTGTCTTAGCGTCAAGTCGTGTGCAAAGGTGGCACATGTGTTAGGGTCATCGAACCCCGGACTTTGACCTGGTTTTCAGGGGTCTTAAAATGTTGATGGCATGAACCTATGTCTGTCAACGAGCGAGGGATCGGTAACCGATAGCTGAGGACCGCGACGAATTCTAAGAGTCGCGGATGTTATGATTAGAGGTCGATGCACTTCTTTTGAAAATCACCGAAAGTGCCTCGTCCCGACGTCATGGTGCTGCGTGGCGTGTGCGAAGCGATAAGTGTATTCTAGAAAGATCTGGCCACAGAGTGGGGAGGATACCATCCTTCGGTAAGAGGACCATGGGTGACAGCATGGCACTTAACCCAGGACCTTGGCAGAATACGCATCACCAATAATTAAAAGAATAGTTCATCTAACATGAAGAATAACGACGTAAAGTGAGTTTTGTTTCTGGAGTGCCAATACTCGTCTCTTTTAACAACTCACCTTTGAGCGGTCGATCTTTTATTAAACCACGAGAAAACGGTTGCTTCATCGAGAGTTAATCCCGAAGAAGTTCCGGAAAACGTTGGAAAACGGCCTCTCGTTTAACAGCTTCGTAAGCTGAAAACGGGTCGAGAAGCAACCGGCTGAGGCGAGAAAGGAAAGATAAGTCTCACTTGAGTCGAGCAGTTCGGCGCGTGCTCAAGGAATTTATTATTAAAAACAAGGGCTCTTCGACAACTATCTTAATTCCTCGGTTAACTGCTTCACGGTCTTCCGGGCTTCTTGCGTCGGATGTGCTTAAACTTCGTCACATTCCTTCGCCAAGATATTCGCGAAAGTACCGGAACGTGCCAGCACGAGCTTCGCGTAAAGGAACTTTCCTAATACTCGCAACCTTTTTCCATTAGCACGTCCACGACAAGCTTTATGCTCGTCCACGAATTTCTTCCGGGCTTACGTTTATTTATTCATGCCATTCTTTCTCGCCGGGAGGAAATTAGCGCAACAGCATCGTTAAGCAGAGGAACATCTTGAACGGTGAAAGCTTATAAAATTTTTGGCTAAATAATTGCTCCCTTGGGAGCATTCGGAGGCACGAAGAAAATTAAATGCCGTAGGGTACGGAAATGAAAGATTACTGTGTAATTGATGCTCATTTATTTAACTGTTACTAATGGTACGAATCTTTGGTTTTCATTTAAATCCTTTAAACTGCGGATATTGTTGATGCACATTTCATGTTTTGGATTTTTTTTGTTATTCCGTTATTTACACCGTTTTTATCCTATAAAACCCCAATTGGACCACTCACTCGCGTATACAAATGTGCAGAAACCGTGCCATATAGGACCTTTTGTCAAGGAATCAAACTTTCTTAAAATGGGCCAGAACCCTCAGAAAAATTGTCAAAAGTTTCGAAAGGTGGCTAATGGGTGGTCCGGGGGACGGAGAAACCGTCAGTGAGTGAAAGCGAGAGTTTTTATTATCATATTTTTATTATGATTATTATTACGTTATTATATCGTTTTTGTTATCGATCTGATTCATAAACGAGCGATAAAAGAAGGAATGATGTTAGCCATTTCTAACTTATTTTGTATACTTTGTATCTTTATATCTGTTTTGTTTAAAATAATCTATGAAATTATAAATTTTCGTATTATTCACAAAGGATCACAGAAATGTAGCCATCCACACATTGTCAACAATTGATAAATACAGTTTGAAGAATATTTTTGTGTAAAGATTATTTTTTCCTGAGAGACCTTAAGTTCATTAATATTTATTTTACATATAAATTTTCAATTCAAATAACATCTCCCAAAATTAAAATTAAACGTGAAGGTTATTTCTTACTGCAAAGAGCTTGTATATATATGATTTTTATTATAAAAATTCTTTGCAGTATATTTGTGATTCAATGTCATTTAAGCACAGATGAGAAATATTTTTTCTTAATATTATTACATCTGAAAGATATATTTAAGCGACTGATTTGTAGTTGTCATATGATCAGTATAGATTAGGTAATAATAGTCGTATGATCGGTTTAGGTTAGGTAACAATTTATATTTGTAATCTTAGCTACCACATGTCCACCTTTGATTCACCAGATTGACTGCAAACTTGTTTCAAAAATTAAATATCGCATTAAAATTAATTTTACTTTATCTTTCTAGCCATAAGGAATTATTTAATAAAACTTGTTACTCATCGACACTGTTTTTTCCACTTCATAACTCAAGTTGCCGTGATCTATCTGACAACGCTACACGTTGATCATGAATTCACATTGGAAACTAAATTTTGTATTATAATCAATTTCCTTTTATCCTGCGAACTATAAGATATTATTTAAAAAACCTCATTATTCATCAGTAAACTGTTTTTTCCACTTTCATAATCTAAATCGCAACGAATTTAGCACAATCGTACCAGATTGGTTGTAAACTCACTTCGGAAATTAAAATCCGTAATGTAGCCAATTCTGTACTATTTTTCAAACCACGACATATTATTTAAATTAAGAAAAAGAGATTTCGGTTTTTTTAAACCTAAAAGGAAATGTAATTCTTTAAATGTCCCAAGTTTAATACTGGCATCCAATGAAAGTGTTCAAAATTTGTAAAGAAATGAACAAATTGGAGTTTCGAAGAAGCTGAGTGCAGAATTGTGTGGCGTGGATATGAATTAATATTCCAGTGCAATTCAAGGGTCACGAGGAAATAAAACAGCGATGGCTCGTAATTCTTCGAGCGTCTTTTAATCGCCACTCGCTTCGCTAGCGTCCGCAGAATCTCGTGAAGCGCGCAGAAGGACGTTTTAATCTCGACGGCCACTTAAAAACTCGCCGCATAGATCGTGTCGCTATCTCGACGGTCAGATCAGAGTATTCTAGGAACGGAATAAAACTTCTATGAAATTTAATAAGTTCCTCTGCCGGCGGTCGTAAGTTTCTCCGTAAACGACGGAAACAAGCGGCCTGCTCTTTGCGCACGGATTAAGTCACTAAATTTAGGGGCGTTCCTTTGCATCCGTGCTCAACTCCAATTTATGTGCTTTACAGAACCTATTAAATCGAGCACACGATTGTCCGGTGCGGATATATTTCGTAGGATCATGCGTGACAATCGGATATCTAACTCGTCGAATCCATTTATCAGCGAGAAAAATGACCGTCTCGCAGAATTACCGAATAGACGATATTCTATTAGTGTAGTAAGTAGTCGCGTGCAAGAAGAATTCACTTGTATGTTGTGTGCAAGAAGAAATCATTCATATGTAGTTGTGTGTAAGAAGAATTCACTTATATATAGTTGTATCTAAGAAGAATTCATATATATATATAGTTTTGTGCGAAAAGAATCCACTTATATGTAGTTGTGTATAAAAAGAATTCACTTATATGTATATAGTTCTGTGTGAGAAGAATTAAATTAGTTTAGAATTTCTGGTGGGTAAATTAACAAACTTGAATAGATCTAGTAATGGATACCAACGTTTAGTTTGACCAATAGTGACAAAAACTGCGACCGTATGTGATTCACATGTGAACGTACCCATGGATCACTTATGGCCCACAAACTTCTACACTGGGACTCAAAGCGTGAAGCTGATTTTTTAAAAATAATATGATAATAAATAGCATTGAATATATTTTCAAAATATAGCAAGTTGCAGAAAGACAAAACATTGAACATATATGGGAATATTAAGTTTTAATATATTTATTACACAATCGTTATGCGTGCAGATTAATTTGTGATAAAATTACACACATTATAGTAACGTTTCAACCTATTCTATTAATTTCATTTAAGACTTTATTATAAACAAAATTCGTACATGCTAAAATAGAAAATATAAGTATTAAAAACATTAAATCCTTTAAACCTTTCAACGGATATAATTTCTTTCCAATTGTTTATTAATTCTCCCACGTTTTTAAGCGACAGTGTATTAAAACGACGGTGACGTCGTATTTGGTACTTATTGTTGACAATTCATTATTTAATTACATGTTTTGCAATTTATTATTGGTTTACAAAATGCAACAATTATACATTGTTTTACGTAGTATATGTACAACAGTGTGCAGTGAATGATTAATCAACTATTCCAGAACCGTATCTCCGTGAAGTTTATTTTGTACTTCCTATTCTTCTCTCTGGTCATTAACAAAATAGAAACACACACAACAATTACCATTAGTCTTCCGGTTCCACCGTCTTGACCGAGATTTCTATACGGTGCATAGTTTCATTTAAAGGGTTGTGTGGGGTAATTTTTCAAATTGCAGAACTTTTATCCAGAAGTACATTCTCCTGCACTTGCAAAGAAAGATTTAAAAAATCCAATAATATATATAAATGTACAGTAATAATAATTGATTGATTTCCTTTTTGTTTCAGGTGAGTGATGCTAACGAAACTTATTTGATACCAGTTATCTGGATTTATACGTAAGTTTTAGTAGCATAAAAACTTGCGTTTTAAGTAGAGCGCTGTAAAAAGTTGAAAGTACTTTCATTTACTCTTTAATTTACTCCATCATTCAGTCTTTACTTACTTTATTCATTTATTTTACTCTTTGACTTCATGTTATGATTACAAACGGAAGTGATATAATTTATTTATTAAATTATTATATTTCACTTATTCAAATCATAATTCTGGTTTTACATATTTTAAACCAGCGGCAGTTAATTACAAAAATTCCAGAAGCATGTATAGTACAAAAATGTAATAACGATCGCATTTGCGATCATTGGTTATTGTATTAATAAAGAAATTAAAAGTATAAGTATTCTGAACAGATTAACGAAAGCTAATGCAAAGTTATGTACGCACTATTTCTTGCGAACATAATTATTATTTTTTCTCTTTCTCGTACATAAAATAGTTTCTAAAGCACAGAGATCTGCTATTTGTTTTATCTTTTCTTTTCACGGAATTGAACGTTCCGGCATTTTTATAATCGCTGCAATGAGATGCCACGAGAGGAATAATAATAATTATTGTACCGTGGCAATGTAATCATAATAAATGAAGTCTGATGAGGTCGAACGAGCATCAGCGAATTCTTCGCTGGAAAATTACGTTAATTAGATACAATTACATCCGACAGAATCTTTTTACAACGTCGTTTATTCCATTCACTGAAATCAACTCGAGCACCTCGCTTTTTCCTCTCAAATAGCTCACTCGTGTATTTTACATGTTCAGTCGTATGAAACTAATAGCTGTTTATATCAAAGAATTATATTTCGCTGGATTATGATGTGTAATGTGAAAATCATACAAAAACGTGAATTGAATATTCACCTATATGTTCAATAAAAAGATATGACGTCAAAAGTTTTTCTTAGAATTTAAGAATATATATTAATGAAACACTGCAGTATTTCAACAAATACATAAAAAAATTGATCAGTGTACATATAAAATGTTTAGAAATAAAAGACGACGCAAGATGTTACTGAAAATAATTCTTATTTAAATTGAAACCAGTTATGAAATGTTAAATACATATTTCAGAAAATGCCACCTTTGATAAATATTAATTTGATGATTTTCATTCTTGATTCCAATTTTTTGAACATATGAATTCTACACATTTCATCACACGAATAATTACAATTTTTTAGTCCGCTGTAACAATTGTTATTGCCGGAAATTAATTTTAGTTGCAAATAACTGTTATCGATGTCAGACATTAATTTTGGTTACAAATAACTGTTATCAACGACAGACATTAATTTCGGGTACAAATAACTGTTATCAACGACAGAAGTTAATTTTGTTTACAAACAGCTATTATTAATGACAGAATTTAATTTTGGTTACAACTGTTATGAAGTACGCAAATTTCATTACGGTTATCATTAATACGTGAATAAAATTTTGGTTTGGTTACCAATATTTAGGTGACAACCGGAAAGCTTCTCACATTCAATAATGCTTATAATATCTATAAGTAAAATTCTGAGCACTGCTATTTTAAACCACTAAAATGCGTTACTTACGTAACTTGCATCTCATATTTAAAATATACCATTATCTACAATTTAAATTTCGCGCTATTTTGCTGAAAAATGACAGCACCAATGGAGTAGCCTTATTTCGTACATCTAATCAAAGGATCTCTAAAATGTAGCCAAATTCTAAGAATTCTATATAGTTACTGTTTCACTGAACTGCAACCAAAAGAATTACTCATGACGAAGAATGATATAATATTAAGCGATGGTTCTTCATTTTTAACAAAGTACAGTAAAGTCGGGCATATTAGTCGTAGTTACTCTATCCGCGAGTTTGATGATCGCGTAACTTAGTAAATAAGAAATTGCTACAGAAGAGTCGTAAGGAAACATGGTAGAAGATCCATATTTTCCATTCCGTTTCACCGTGATCGACTTAACAGCTTCGTTGATAAAACCAGCGTCAAGGGACCTCGTTTACGAATCTCGATGTCTTGCTCGCTCGCAGCGACACGAAATAAAATTAATGTGAAAAGAGGAAGAGAGTTTCGAATAGCGAAGATCCCGAGAGGGAATAAACTGAAAGTGTTGCATCGTGAACACGACGTTTCCTAAGACGGTATCTAAGTGTCTATAAACATCGCGGCAGTACGAGGCAAGACGCAAAATAATTAATTCGCCAACGACCCGGCTGCACCGTGGAAGTTTGCCGTCGACGAGAAACTAGTCTCTGAATCGTCGACTAATGCTCGGAGTCTCGCGAGTGGCTAATTAGGTATTATAATGGCGTTGAATCGGTATTGAGTCGCGCGAGACGAGACGGGACGGGGCGAAGCGTGAAAACGCGACGCTAAACCCCTTTCCGAAGCTGAATAATCTCGCCGACGGAAATAATTAAAAGGTGCGATTTTAATCGACCTAACACGCCGCAACTTTTTCCCCGAATTGACCTGGTTCCCGCTGCGGAATCGATACCATTGCATCGGCCAGATTCCGCGAGCAATTAGAAAAATGCACCGTGGAAAGAATACGGATTTCGTTCTCTTACGGACAAAGGTATTGAGAGTTTGCAATTCCCGGTGAAAGGAGGAATATTATTTTCAGCACTACAGGGCGTTCCAAAATATTTACTTACACCGGATATAACACGTATATTTCGATTAAGGTTATTCACATATTTACAGGTTTAGTAGAATAAATAAATAAGGCTTAGTAGAACTAATAGGAGTGAAAGCTGTTCACCTTTATAGACAGATATATGTAAGGTTTTAGAAAGTTTTTCGGTTGTATGACATTTGTATCGAATACGTGCACATGAAGCAAAAAGAGCACTGCTACGTTTAAGAAAGTTTACTTGTCAGTTTACAATATACACGTATAAATTAATAGAAGTGAAAGATGTTCACATTTATGGGCAGATGTATGTGAAGTTGTAGAAAGTTTTTCGGTAGCCATATTGTTTTTATCGAATGCGTGCGCATTATGCAGACGCTATGTTACCTGTAACTTTTTGTACTCGAAGGTATTTCTGCTATCGGAAGATTAGTTGGAAAGTTTAATGAATTTTTCCGATCATATTATCTCTCTATTAATTACCTCTATTGTCTCGTTCACTGTGCTTATACATTACACGTGTAACATTATAAATCTAGTTAAGAAGTACTTATTTGCAACTCTTGTCTTAAACCAAGTGAGTATGGGTCACGGGCGCAGAGGGTTAAGTTTATTCATTTTGCAATATACATATATAAATTAACAAAAATGAAAAAGATTAACATCTATTGGCAAATGTGTGTAAAACGTTTTCCCAAATTACCGAATTTAAAAATGTTTAAAATTCTCGCGTTGAAGCGAAACTAGAGAAGAGTAAGTGATCCGAGAAGGCGTGAACGATGATAAAAATTGTTGTAGAGTATCGATGATAGGAAACGTAACGAGGATTCGCAATATCAAGGAAGGGTTCCAGAACTGGCAGTTTAATTCGGAACGGGCCGTTCCGCGTTAACAGAAGCGAGGCGGAAACGAATGAGGGAGTTTAAGTTCGGCACGCGAATGCGGCTCTCATCAATCTATCTTCCCGAGCCGGCGTCTGACAGTCGTTTCGAATGCATTTAAGCTTCCCCTCGCGCTCCAACGGTTCTGGCTTCTATACAGCTGAGAACATTACTCGACTCGATCCTCCTTACATGACGAAGTGAACTCGCTCGAGGAAATTGCTCCGCCTTCCTGCTATCCAGAGACAGACGGCTGCTGGATGATTTGTCGAAAAATTCCACTCTGTAGCGCCTGCCTCGATGAAATCGAGCGGGATTTATTAAGACAAAATTACGTTGATGATGCCCGCAAGCGTGTTCGCCCACATGGCTAGATATAGCCTGTTGACTTTCGACGAAGATGTTTACTACGTGCGCTGTCACGCAATCCTTTTGAAGAAATTAAGTATGCAGGCAACCTTTTGTCCTGGAAAATTAGAAATTTAGAAATTTTGAGATCCTTTAGTTTTGGGATTCAAAATTTATACAGAGAAATTTGGAAATTTTTAACTTTTTGAATTGGAAGTTTGAAAATTCTAAATAGAAAAGGAATTTGGGGACTTAGGAGAAGTTAGTTTCTGAATGGAGTATTTGAAAATTTGAAAATTGTGGAATTTAGAAGGTTTGAGAAATTTAGTACACGAATATTCTGAATTTTTGGAGATTTGAAAATTGAAGAATATGAGGATTTGAAAATTGGAGGGATTCACAAATTTAGAAATTTGAAAATTTAAAAATGAAAATTTAGAAATTTATTAGTTTTGGAATTTCACATTCGAAAATTCTAAATGTCGAAATTGAAAAGTGGAATTTATAGTATAGAGATTTAAAAATTAAAATATTTGAAGAATTTGAGAAGTTCAGAAGATGGAGTATCGTACGTTTCTAGGAATTCGGAGATTTAGTAATTGGAAGGCTTGGAAATTTGGAAATTCAAAAAATTCGAATTTTCAGAATTTGGGAGTTTATAAATGAAGAAACTTGGAATTTAGCAGCAGACAGTTGAAATTTGCATAATAAGAACTTGGGGAATTGAAAATTGAATTTGTACAATTTAGGAATTCAGAAATTTAAATGTTCGCAGATTTAGAAATTTGGAAATTTAAATATTTCGAGATTTTAGGAATTTGAGGACTAGATAACGTTGGATCAGAAGATTTGAAGATATGAAAATTTTAGAATCTGATAATTTGAAAATTTGGTATTTTGAGAATTTGGTAATTTGGTTATTTAATAATTTGAGAATTTTGTGTCTTGATCATTGAGTAACTCCGTAATTTCGTATTTTCGTAATTTGACAATTTAACAATTTAACAATTTAGCAATTTAACAGTTTAATAATTTGATAATTTTTCAATTTGGCAATTTAGCAATTTAATAATTATTTTGTAACCTGAAACTTTGAGAATTTCGAAAACCAGTAGTTTGATAAGTTAGTCATATGATAATTTGGTGATTTGAAAACTCGAAAACTTGAAAGTTCAAAAAATTAAAAATTTTGTGATTGGGGAATTTAGAAATCTTAATATTTACATACGTAAATAACGTTCCGTACTGATATTCCGTACGGAACTTTTGTGTATTCTGCAAAAGACCACAGAACGACCCTCCCTTGACTACATTATCCATACACCATAATCAATACCAAATAACAGTCCATAATTGTCATCTATTTATTAAACGTACTAGAATACATACCTTCCTACTAAGAACGTACCGATAGAACTCCCTCAAAGAATGAAACTACAAAGTTGCAGTGTAAATTTCATGTTCGAATAAACCTCTAAAAAGAAGAAGAATTCGACTAAGACGGTTCGATTGAGATCGGTCAATCATGCGGGACGATTATGCGGAGGATCGAAGCTCCGACTGCGGGCTTTCCCCTATCATTTGAAAAATTAAATCGGCCGATTTATCGTGAATCTTTTCCCGCTATATTCGAGGCATCGAGGCGGGTTTTCATCGAGGGAAAGGGAAGGGAAGTGCATCGGATCGTTCCACGGGATAAAGAACGCGCGGGTAGAGGAAAAGAAAGAGGGAGCCGATTCGTTTCCTTTCGCCACGGTCGATGAGGGTGGTGGAGGTAGATTTATAAGAAGGAACCCTGTTTGAAATCTCATGCAAATCAATGCAGAGTAGAGGTGCCAGCTAGAACTGGCGGGGATAGTAGGCGGAACGTGTTGTCGATCGTTCTCTGCAGATACACGTAGATACAGCCGCGACCTGGAGAGCGAAACAGCCAGGGCTGCCGTAGGTGTGTGACTGTATTATATATCCCCTATCGCTGGTTTATGCAGCCATAAATAGCGTTTATACGCTCGGTAAAGTATTCCCGAAGCACCGGCGGGCCTGGCTTCCCGCCTATCCGCTATCTATTCTATTATGCCTCGACATAGTACCTACCTACCTACACCTACCCCAATACCAACTACACCCTGCCATACCTCTCCATCTCCACCTCATTCTTTTATTCCTCTTTGCTTTTCCATCTACCTACCATCGCCGAATTCCATCACTCGTTCAACGATAAAATTGCACCAGATATCTTCGGGTTGCTTGCTAACACACTGTATCGCTTCTAGCGATCAATCACATTTTATAAGATTGGCCCACAAATTATGCTGGTGTCTTCAAATTCGACTACATTGTTTTCATAAACAAAGCATAATAAATCATTCAAATGGCTGTACTGTTAGTGTGAAAAGATATTTTGATTTATTGCGTTTTGTTAAAAAATTATAACGAGATATGCGGTTAATCTTTTAAGTACGGATTTAAATCTTGTACTGTAAACACAGCAGGACGAATTTGAAATACTAGGATGATCTGCATTTTTGCTTAATTTTTTTAGGTTTGTCATTCGACATAAAAAATGTATGATATAAATAAAATCAATCTCAGAAAGATTGCGGTGAGTTGAGGTATTTTACATTTTAGGGTGGAGTATATGCAGATGATTGTAGTTATCTTACGGATTTGAAAGATTAAATAAACGTGATTGTCTAAAGATAATATGGTTAAATTGATCCTATTTTTTACTCAGTGAACACTGTTGTAATTCGTGAATTAATTGTTATAGAACACTTTTAAATTCACCTCCAGAGACTGCAGACAATCAATATACATTACTAGTATTTCAGAATTATCAATCTGCATTAGATTATTCATAAATATATTTACTGCAATATTAGTGAAATCCAGTAATATTTACCGATACATTGCATTCAGGTTAACATTCAGGTCAAAGTAATATATTATTCAGTAATAGAGATTGAGAATTCTAAAATGACAATGTATATTGACTGTCTGACATCTATTAGTAGAGTTACATGATGGAATTACAAAGGTACATTCAACTTTATATTTTATATTTATACAAAACAATTTACTGCAATATTAGTGAAATCCAGTAATATTTACCGATACATTGCATTCAGGTTAACATTCAGGTCAAAGTAATATATTATTCAGTAATAGAGATTGAGAATTCTAAAATGACAATGTATATTGACTGTCTGACGTCTATTAGTAGAGTTACATGATGGAATTACAAAGGTACATTCAACTTTATATTTTATATTTATACAAAACAAATATTGAAAATATTAAAAGTTGGGACGCGTTGAAATATTGAAATATTGACAATCTATACCCATTCATAATGAATTTGTAAATATTAAATTTTGTATACTCATAAACTATATCATTGTAGTTTGTTTGATTTCACTCATTTATTATATTAACAGTAATTTCGTTCTCCCCATTTGAAAACTTTTTAGAAATCCAAGTATGAAATAAAATTTATCAGAATTGATATCCAATATGAGACGGTTCTGCATGCAAGAGGAATTTACCGACATAGTTACCCGCTGCGTAAGAGGAAATCGTTCCGATGAAATACCTCTTCGATTTTATGGAATCGCGTAAAACGTGTCTTTCGTGATGTACTCATGCGTCGCACAGAAATCGAGAAAAAAAGAATCGCGAATCGATCTTCTAGTAAGATGTAATCGAGACGACGAAACGTTTTATGTAGAATCTCTAAATTTAACTTTGAAGAGATAGAAAAATTGTACTGGTGCCAGAAGCGTATACAGAGGGCGACGCAGGCATCTTCCCTCCCCTTAAAAAAAAAGTAGCTATTTTAACTGATTTTTATATTATTTATGTTATTTTATTTTAGTTCATTTTGAGAATATTGAAACACTTATATTTAGCTTAGTAGTGATAGATTACTCGAAATAATAGATTGTATGTAAATTAATTCAGTAAAACAGTAAATATGTCATAGTTAAAAAATATATAAAGGTTGTACGCCTTTCACAGCCAGAGTATTAAGCTACAATAGTTAATTATTAACAATTATCATTTTGTCAGAAAAATAAATGTTAAAAGACCGTTTAAATACGATATTTATCTAAAAACAAATTTAGCCCTTCATTTTGACTACACTCGAGATACAAAACAGGATACGCTGTTCAGAAACCTCTTCACCTTAACATTAAAAACAAACGAATAAACCTAAAACACTATCTCAGCCTTTCCAGCGTGTTCCTTAATACCTCGATGCACGTTTCCGGTTTCCTCGACGAAGAACACCGAAGTCAGCAGCATCGGTGCCAAATAACACGCGTCTTTTCGTATCATGCTGCGTCGCAAGGAGTTTTAAAGAAGCCAGCCGAGCGAAAAGGACGGTCGACGAAGAAGCAAAAGTAAGATTGCCGTGGAACACGCGGCTTGGCGTGTTCCGATTCTTCAAGAACGAACCGAGGTTGCATTTACTTCCGAGTGTACTCGGTCGGGTTTATTGAGCCTTCGAACGTTCCAAACCCCCGTTTACCCCCTGGCTGCAAGGTGTGTAACGAATTCGATCTAATGCATTCCCGCAATAAAGTTTATTGCCGTGTTGCTTGCGTACGGGGCTGCTTCCATTTCTCGCGAGCTTCAGCATGGTGCCCTGCTCGCGTGTTTGCTCGCCGCGCCTCTGTGTGTGCGCGACGGGAAACGTGGCTAGAACCCATGGAAACTGTCGCTGAAACATCGATGGAAATGGGAAGCGAGCTTGTGCATTTGCATCGCAGTCGAATCGCGATTTTGTCCTCCAGCGATGGGATTTCGGTTCGGGTGACTCTGAAAATTTTGGGAATCATGTGATATATCTTGCTCGAATTTTTAATACGCTCCGATTTGAAATTTAGGTTCAAGTATAATTTGCGTAGTCAAGAAAAATAGACATAATATTTTTATTTTTTTTATTTGTTACAATATTGAATAGTTTATTCTGACTTATATATTTGACAAATAAATTGCATGGCATGGAATAAATCCTTGACTACTATAGACCTTAAAATTTGTGTGATTATTGCAGATGATCTGATAGACTGATAGCGTTTATTATATCGTTACATAAATACAAACGTCGAGTGAAGGTCAACTGTATTTCTTCTTATTCTATAAATTAATAATTAATATGCTGGTAATTAACGTATTAAAAATTGACAAATTCAGTGCGCGACTGAGCAATATAAAATGTATTCAAAGAGATATATTTTGTAATAAAGAATTATTTTGGAAATTTCATCAAATTCTTCGAAGTTCAAGAATGGTGTCAGACTGTCTATACTAGTTATGGGTTAAATACATGGTCTGTTGAAAAAGAGTTTTCAAACGAGGATTGTAAAAGGTGCAATCTTGTTGTACACTATAGGCGATAATGTTCTATTTAGACGGTTTTCAACACTATCAGGGTGATTTATTAAAAAGTAGAGAAGCTTAATTAAATGCTTGTTTACCCCTTTTTCTTTGATATTCTATAACTGTACAAAGTTTTATCAAAATTAAATGGAAATAGTTGAGTAACTTGTCTTGATAGTATTATATGGTAAATAAATTGGAAACGGTATTAATAGTATTTTATGCAAAATAAATTAGAAGTTCACTATTTTAC
Organism: Megachile lagopoda; assembly: GCA_036983795.1. NCBI lineage: Eukaryota > Metazoa > Arthropoda > Insecta > Hymenoptera > Megachilidae > Megachile > Megachile lagopoda. The sequence continues at coordinate 1,732,749 of CM072786.1, forward strand.
TATTTCATCATTTTACCATTTTGTTCTACTATTTCACTAGTGCATTATATTACTATTTAAGATTTTTATTCCCTCACTTGCTACTATTTTACCATACTACTATTCTACAAAACTACTGTTACCCAATTATAATATTTCATTCTTCTACTATTACTTAATTACTCTATTACACCATTCTCTTACTTAGCTATTATTCGATTGTATTTCACTATTCTAGAACACTACTAAGTAATACTAAAGAACGATTTAAAAATTTTAACAAATGTATTACATTACACTTTATTATCTCTAATCTCATTATCTCTGTACATCTGATTAAGTGAAAATCGATTGATCATCAGTGAATGGTCACTGTTCCAATAAAGTATGGATATACCACTGCGAAACGATGAACAGTCACTGATTTAATCAGTAAAATAAATTGGTCACTGATTTAGTTTGTAAAATAAATTAGTCACCGATTTAATTTGTAAAATAAATTTCTCACTGATTTAATCCGTGAAACCTTCACTCATTCAATCAGTAAAATTCAAATTAATGCATTCCGCTGATTTATTATTTATTTGCAATGATCCTACTAAAGACTATTAGCACATTGTGATTAATCGACATCTATACGCCATGCACATGCCGTCTCTTATATTAGTTTCTATACTATTCTTCGCTTGCGTCACATTTTTTAAACATCTCTGTCCAAACCTGTATATACGATCGTAATAAAAATCAAAAGGAAGATGGTACATATACCGTCACCATAGAAATCATCCGTGTAATTAAACTAAAACTGTCACATTTTAAATACAACCATTCACTATTCTCCAATGTTCGTTAAACATTCGAAAAATTTCTTTGTTTGTAACAATCATTAAACATCCATCACGCTATTCACAAACTATTCGCCACTTTCGTCCGTCCATTGCCAGTGTTTCCCATTTAAAAAGTTCGCCTCGGTTCCCGCCACGACGATTCCTCGGTAAAACGCGCGTGCATTCGTCGACGGCAATGTACCGCGTCGAGTTTAAGCGTCATTGCCGAGGGAGCCTCGTGTAACATGCGAAAGTTTCGCAAAGTAAACTTAGCCTCGTGCGAGCTGCAGGGCTTCACGGTTAGCAATCGGCCGTCTGGCTAGCTGGCTGGTTTGCTACTCGTGGTGGTTTTGTTGCTTCAACTCTGCTCCCTTCAACAGCCTCTTCTCGTTTCGCCGGTCCCATTCTGTTTCTCTGCTTTCCTCTTTGGCCACGTTCGTTTCCCTCGCGTTCGACCGCCTCTCTGTCGCCCCTTCGTCGAGCTACTGGCATCATTGTGTACCGGTAGCTGCGTAGAAAAAAAAGAACCCATGTAAATTACCCTCGAAGAACAATGCTGTCCCCTTGCCCCTCGTCGCGATTTCTCCTTCAATGGCACAGCCTTGAAGCCAAGAGATAGCGATCGACGACGCAGCTACTTGCTACTCGACCAGCGAAGTTTCTTCCTTTACCCGACGATCGACACGATCGCTTCCCCGAGGGACTTAACCAACAAGATCACCGATCGGGTCATGATGGAGTGGTTAATGAAAGACATCGATCGATAATAAACTTGTGTACGAACAGAGATACCTGTCGAGCTGTCGTGTTCATGTTTTGGCGGGAAGTGATGCGTGACATTTGTGTAACTATCCTTTATGCTTAGTATCTGAAGGATGAAGATTTGCTCATTGGTTTCTGAATGTAAATTTATTTTATTCAATCATATATACAATTTTATTATTTAATATTTCGTATATGTTTTATACGTTTTGTATGTACATACAAAATATATATGTTTACATGTTATATATAAACATATGTTACATATGTTATACAATATATTATATGTGTTGTTTTATTGTAAATGAAAGATAAGAAGCTTTTACTGGAAATGAAGGAGTTACAAGGTACGAAAATTTTAACATTTGGAAATCTGAAATATAGATTTTAAAATTTGGTATCTCTGTATTTTTAAATTTCTGAACTAACGAACTTATAAATTTATTTTAGGTTTGAAGGTTTGAAAGTTTAACAGTTGGAAATTGTCGTATTTCTATGTATCTATATTTGCAAATTTCTACATTCAGTTGGAATGCAAAATTTTTAAATTTGTAATTTGCTAGATTTCAAAATTTTATGCACCTATATTTCTAAATTTTTAATTACCACGCTATCACATTGTTTTTCTGTTCAATACATGAGTATCTGAATTTAACTGCTAAGTATTTTCTAAACTATTAGTAGGAACAGGAAGGCCAAGTGATCGTTAAATTGTTATTCGCTGTTATAAGATACACAGTAAAATGTTTTTATTGCGATCGTAAATGAAAGCAAAGAGAAAGATGCAGTAGGATGTAGCAGACACCAGAATCCATGTAGAGAAAAGATTTATAGGATACGTGTACTCGCGTATATACGTAAATCATGCACAAGTGCTTTAACTCTTTGCTTTCTGATATCGGTCACTTTGTAATTCCAGGTGTAACAATTCCCAGTTATATACATATGTTTCTTTACACGAATTTTAAAATTATTATAGAATAATTTTAGAATTATTGTATAATACAATAATATAATATATTGATATAATATTAAGAGCTATTATGTGAATATTAATAAATGCTGATTTATTTCGACATGGCATTCGATACATTAACAAACGAGATAGTATTGTTCATTCAACTTTGTTCAGAAGTTCCACTTTTAGGAGATGAAGTAGTTTTTCACATTTCATATTTTCAATTAGAATTTGTGTATAGTTTTATGTGTAATAAGGATTTGAAAAGGTGGTAATTTGAATTTGATTAGGAAATGTGGAATTTTGAAAGTTTTAAGGTATGAAATTTGGAAATGTATTGTTTGTGATATGTGGGAATTTAGAAAATTTAAAAATATGGAGGTTCGGAAATATAAGATTTTAAGAAGTTTAAAATCTTGAGAATTTTAAGATTTGTACTTGCAATAATTCCTTATTCCTCTATCCGTAGGTTACCAAATCCTAAATCTCAAAATCATCAAATTCCAAAGTTCCCAAATCCTAACATCCTTAAATTCCAAAGTCCACAAAGTCCAAAGCCCTCAAATTTTACAGTCCCTAAATGTGCAAGTCTTCAAATCCCAAGGACCTCAAATTTTAAAACACCCCAATCCCTAAGTTTTCAAATTCCAAAGTCCCCAAATCCCAAGTGTCTGATATTCTGAATCAATCCTCAAACTATCAAATCTCCAAAAATTCCTTAAGATGGAAGCAGTAATTCTGTTCCCTCTAATTCCCATACTTTTCCTAAGAGAAACCAGATGTGCCCACGACTGTACAATTATTTGCACGATCCACCTACGACTACCGCATCGTCGAAGTAATCACAGAGTTCACTTTCCATCGCGATTCAAAAATTCGATTATCCGATAAAAAGAGCACTAAAAGTCCCGTTTGTTCGAAGGTAATCCAAGCTTAATAGAATCGCCAGGAACGTTCCTGGTGAGTGAATGATTAGCCAGGTGTCTCGTCAAAGTCATCCGTTCCGATCTGCTCGACGTATTCCCATTAAATCTGGTCGGAACCAACGGTATACTAGTGGGTATGGGAGAACAACGAAACCATTTTCATACAGACATGCAGCAAAACTTTTCGATCTTCTAACTGGCATATGTAACCTTCGTTCCTGTATCTGACAGCGCGATATCGCGTAACCTTGTCTCTTCGCGTGGCAAAAGTCTGGACACGTGTTCCGTCTCGTTTCAGCACGCGACCAGACGAACTCGAGTCGGCGTAGATCGATCCATCACAGTGAACGCGCATTTCTCATTAAACACCGGCCGAGAAATTATGAAGCGAGTTTAATTGTTCCGTCCGACACCGCTCCGCCACCCCGCTCGTCCTCTTCGGTCGTTTTTGGCAGCCGGCTCTTTTCCACTTGTCATTACACCGCTCGATCCGCGATAATGACTCTCCACCGTAGGGATTTCGCGCTAGCGGAGGCCAGGACTCGCAATTTATACGCGAGCGAACGGGCGGCAAACGCTTTTTAAATCGATTTGGAATCGCGCCAATCGTGCGAGCCGATTTTCTTCCGGCTCGTTCGTCTCCGTTCTTTCTAGACGTTTTTCGCGGCACGCCTAATTGGTTTTATTATGCTCGAGAGCCGGACTGATAGCAAGGCGACTGGCCTCCCGCGATAAGGAACGTTCCAATGACTATGCTCGCCCTCCACCTGGCCCGGATCGCACGCCGGATAAAGCCGGTCTCAAATAACTCTTCGAATTGATGGCAGAATTACGAGCGGATGAATAGAGAGCTCCGCGAGTTATTTCGCGGCCGCGGCGGACCGACGTTAATGCATGCAATCGCCTGATCTAACCGTACGTCGCGGAATATACGCTTGAACGCTCGGGAATGTGCCGCTTCTTGCATCTTGCCGGGTTATTTCAGAGATAACCGCCATTCAGTTAATTTTCGAGTGTTCGGAGGATATATGAATGCGATCGTATTGACTTAGTTCTCGACTTGTATCTTTTGATACTTACACTCACGCCCATAAGTATTAGAGCACATTAAATTTATTTTATAATGATCACATTGTATGACGTACTCTTATATTTTTTAAAACTTTGTATTTGTGTAGGATTTTTCCATGGAATGACCGTTATAAAGGTGTAGGTTTTTTCCATGAAATAGCCGTTATAAAGACAATAGTCGATTGTTTTACGAAAACGCGTTGCGACCTGCAAAACCCTGTTCGGGAGTCGTATTTTACGCTCCTCCAGAGAACAGTCGCGGAAAGCAGTGCCGCTCGGATTCTTGTTCTCTTTTGTGTGTGTTATTAAATAAATTGTTAACTTTCTTGTTCATTATATTTATGTTTTTCCCTCTTCGCCCTCATGTCCTACATTTGTAGAACTTGAAGTAAGAATTAGATACTAGTAATTTGTTCTTTGGTATGGAATTTTTCCAGTTATGAGCATTAAAAATTTAGGACAGACTTTTGCTTAAGAAATCATAATTTAAGTAATATTATAGATATTTATATAAATTAATCAGTATTTTGTACATGAAACTTTAGAGATTTATTTAAAAAATAATATTCAGGAATCTACAAAATGGACAAATCATATATTATTGCTAAATCATTGAAAGATTGTTTGATTACTATCACTATGCAAAGTTATTTTTTAAACATCAAATATGATTCTTTGAAATCAATATCAATACTTGTTATAAAAAATGTATGAACCATGTTAACCGTTTTGTAGAATTCTTAAACGATCTCATTCATATATCTACGCAATAACCGAGTATAAACGGAGGCTAATTCAGCTGTGGCTGTAAATCTTGTCGACACTCAGCAACAAGCAAAGTCAAGCTTGACCCATTACAAACCGTGCAAAATTCAACAAATCATTGATCGTTACTCCGAGTATCTTTCGGCATATCCAACATCTCAATTCCCCGTATGACGCGTTTCATTCAATACATTCATTCGACAGTTTGCAATTTCACGATTATAAAATGCTTGTTAAATTGACAGATATTTCTCATAATCTGAGTTGTCACCATTAACTCAATCACATAGTGATGAAGATGGACTAGGTCTCGTAAAATATGGAGCAATCTATGCCCTTCTTTCCCCAAAATATAGTAAACTTAGTCTACGTAAAGGACAGGACGTAGGGTATTTTATGATTTAGACATTTGGATATGTGGACAATTTAAATATTTAGATATTTAGATATTTAGATATTTAGATATTTAGATATTCAGATATTTAGATATTTAAATATTTAGACATTTAGACATTTAGACATTTAGACATTTAGACATTTAGACATTTAGACATTTAGGTATTTAGATATTTATATACATATTTACATATTTAGATATTTAGATATTTAGATATTTAGATATTTAGATATTTAGATATATAGATATTTAGATATTTAGGTATTTAGATATTTAGATATTTAGATATTTAGATATTTAGATACTTAGATATTTGGACATTTGGACAGTTGGACATTGGGAAATTCAGAAATTTGGACACTTAGATATTTACACATTTCTGAAATCACACATTGTAAAATTACAAATTTTCATACTTTCACGTTTGTATTTTCGCTGTCACGCTAAATGATGTAATGATCCTATGTGTCCCGCTGTTCACTCTAATATATCTGTCACTTTTGTCTACAATCAATCTTGCTCTTAAATTTCACGGACAAAACGAACGTATAAATATATGTGTATGTACTTGTGCTTCAGGCACCATTGTCATTTTGACTACAGCAACTTCAGGGTTCGAACTAACACGGACCTTGTATTCAATCTTACAGTATTCTCAAAATTTGGCATGTTTCATTGAAGATCAAACGTCGTTTCACAATTCTACTGTGCATGAGGGTTAAACAAAAAAATTGTTCACAATATGAAATGTATGATAGATAGTGGATGTTTATGTATTTATATGTCAAAGTCTGATATGTAAATCGTATAAAATGCATAGTTTACAATTTACACCCTACATATTGTTTAAACCACGTGGGTCTTGTTACCATAAATAACCTCACAGAATAATTTAACTTTTCATTGACCAAGAGAGGAAGAAAACGGTACCTCAAACGCCATTTTTGGAACCACCCCACATAATCAGTAAGGAAAAACAAGTACTAAATAAACATCTACATCATAAAGATTAATGACCCATGTGCATTACAATTTTCTTCTACTTCACGATTATCTACCTCCTTTTTTAACATGCTGTGCAAATATCGTATCGAAAAAAATAGAAGGTAAACTGAGGCTTGCACGTGGACCGGTGTATCTAGTAACAATCCCCGCGATCTCTCGGGCTCGATATATCTATAAAGAGCCGTAATTACGTATCATTCGCGGCTGCGGGCTATAAATTCCGCAGATTCGTCCGCGAGATAGCAGGACCTCCGGCACAGCCGGACAATAATTCACCGCACGGCCAGTGGGAGTTGCATCGGCCACGGTTAAGAACACAGTCAACAAGTAGCCATGGATACACGGACACGCTCTGCCAAGCATACAGGCTGCCAGTGCAAAAAGCATTACGTTAACCGGATGCCTTGTTAAGCCGGTCGGTGGAAGTCTCTTTGATCGCGCGGCTACGACACGCTCAGGATGTTTCACCATCAGACGCGGAATCCGAGTTACATCGTGCTTGGCCGTGTTTTTCCGCGGGCGAACGATCGACCTTGCCGCCCGGTAATTGAAGAATACTTCTTGTACCGTAATTGAAGAATGACCGGGCCGAGCGCGCACTTTCTTTCGTTACGACATCGGATAATTACACGGCTTTCGCAAAACCGGCTAATTCAAGACAGAATGATACAGGTGGGGATTAGGGTGATGCTTTCAACAAAATTATTTAGAAATTTTTTGGGAAGGCGCGTATGTGAGTTTGGTCATTTTTCGAACTTATATTTGCAGATTTTTTCAGCTTTTAAGCCGTTGAATTTTTTAACTTGGTGAATTTTTTATGCTATTGAATTTCCGGATTTTTGGATTTTAAAACTGTTGGATCTTCAAACTTTTCAATTTTTAAATCACTGAAATTTCAAGTTTTCAAATTTTTAGGTTTGTGAATTTTTAAATTTCCGAACTGTCAAATTCCGTGGTTTGTAAATTATCAAATTTCTAAATTTGTTACAGTTGAGATTATCGGTTTGAAATCTCTGCATGTTTAAATTTTTTAATTTCTCCATTTTTTAATTTCTTACTGTCGCAAGTTTCCAAATCCACCTATTCCTAAATTTTTCCAAATTCCGAGGCTTCTAATTCATCAAATCTTCAAATTACTAGAGTACTCTAGTTCTTTTATATTTACAAATATTTCAGTTTCCAAACTCAAATTCACAATTTCTTAGATTTCCCAAATGTTGTAGTTTTCTTGATCCTATATTTCTAAATATTTAAATTCCCAAAGTTCCCACAGTGCTAAACCTCGATATCCTTAGATTTTCATATCCCCAGATCTTTAAATTCCTATACATCCACATCCTCAGATCTCTAAATCCCTAGATTTCTATTTTCTTAGATCTCCAAATCACATGGATCCCAAATTCCTATATCCACATATCCACTGATCCACAAATGTCTCAAAATTTCTAAATCATCAAATTCCTAGATTGTTGTATCTATAAATCCCCAAATCGCAAGGCCCCCTAAATTATCCCTAAATTCTTAGGATCTTCAATTCCTACGCCTTCAAATTGACTAAATCTCCAAATTCCTATATCTGTAAACTTACTAAATTCCTATATCCCCAGATCCCCAAATTTCTTGACCTTTAAATTCTTAGATATCCTAGATTTCCACATTTCGTCCTCCTCGAATTTCTACATTGTGAAATCATTAAGTTCCTTAAATTCTAAAATTCCCAAATCCCCAAAGCCCAAGATTCATCTCCAAAATTTTAAAATACTAAATATCCCTAAAAATCAGCAAGTAGATAGCCTCTTTCCCGTTAGTTGAAATGTACAAATGTATAGATTTCGAATTTTCACAGTTTGGGAATTTGTTTTAGTAATTTGAATATTTGAGAAATTTCAAAATTTAAGAATTGGAGAATTTCAAAATTTGATAACTTGAGAACTTGAGAATTGGAACATTAGAGAACACCAAAATTTGATATCTCATGAATTTAAGAATTTGAGAATTTCAAAATTTCAAAATTTGAGAATTTCAAAATTTCAAAATTTCAAAATATTTTCTCCAGGAAAATTGGATTTACTCTTACCTATACCGAAATTCAGAATACATATCGACTAATCGACAATCAAGATAGATCATTGAACATTAGAAAGTGTGTAACGATTGACAGAAGATTTAGTTTAATAATCGATAATATTTTCAACAATCATACATAAATGTTCGAAGTTTATGAGAACATTTGGTCTCTGCCAAGAACAATTTGAAGCAGCATCATTCCAATAATTCCATCATAGTAACCTTGAACAAATACGCACAATCAAATAATTCAACAATATTGTTGAACAATATCATTAGTGTAATGATAATGGTCCATCCCGTAGCAAATTTCTTTGTTTGCAAAACACACGCGAAGGATCGTTCGTCGTTAACGTCCATTATTCTTTGCGAAATATATTTAGCCTCATCCTCATTGTAAGGCGTGCTCGCACAAGAAACAAATCCAGGATTAATTACGTAAAGCACGCGAAACATGTGGTATTTTAATGGCGACGTTCAACCCCCAGGATTTATGGTGATCCGTGACGTACGACGAAGAACACGGACTCTTCACGCGTGAACTCATTTCGACGCTGTTAAACGATTCGTTCAAATCTCCCGCGAACGGTTCACAATGTAGGAGCGTAGTAACTTCTAATTACGAGCTCCGCCCTGTGAAACACTTGGCTCATTACCTTCAAATTCTCGGTATCATCAGTCTTAGTCGCAACTCGCCAACCTATCTTGCTGTTCTGGCTTCCTTCTGACTTCCTAGACAGAAGACTTATTGGTGTATCTTCTTAAATGCGAGCTCGTCTTTTTTCGTCGCTCTGGATATCTCGACTCACGGACGTTAATTTTAATTTTTAAATTTCTTTGAAATCGACAGATTGAGGTCTCTGGAATCTATAGTTGCTTATTTATGAAAATTGTTGTATGTAAATTTTGGGGTTTATAGTAACATTTAAAATTAAGTGCAATAATTATGTTTACACTAAAGTAACAGCATAACTTCAATCTCCATGTACATAATAAGAAAAAATCCTGATGGTTAATAATCAGGCCAAATATAATTTTCATTAATAATAATTTGTTTGGGATACTCAATATCAATGACTGGCTTATTTCTTATTTACTTATTACTAGATTTGCTGTAGAAACCTGAAGAAACCAACACTCTACGATAAACACTTAATCCACAAATCTTGATATATTAATAAGAAAACGTACGTTCAAACAGTCACATTTTTACATGTCCTATAATGAGATCATTTATCTGAGCAGTTAGGAAACACGAGATGATGCTCATGAATATTAGAAGCAGTATATTAACATTATCAGAAAGTGAAACCAACTATCCCGCAAACGCGGTGAAATTAACCCAGCCCGACCGAAATCACGTTTATCTCCCCTCGAAGAGCAGTCGATTATGGAGAGTGACATCTACCCTTTTGCGCCAAAATGTACATCGTTACAATCAATGACACGGAGATCGCATCAAAGAGATTCATCTTGCCAGGTAGACTCGTTTCCCCTCCGTTCTACCCGCCCTCTGTTTTCATCCCTTTCATCACGATCCGTCGAAATAGCATGGAGAATTTAGCGGTCTCGCTGGGGAAAAGGTGGAGAAAACGGATCTACGAGAGGGGTTCCGGCTGATGGCGGTAGACGAACGAAGTTAAGTAGATCGGGGAATTGAGGATCATTTTAATGCTTGGTTAAATTGCGTAATTGTGAGTGCTGGTTGCGAGAGCGAGCGAGACGGAAAACCAGAGAACGATATTCGACAGTGGATAGAGCGGACAAGGAATGAGAAGGGAAAGGAGAGAGTTTGGACCGGTTGAATCTTGGTTAGCTTCGTATTTACATGAGAAAGAGTCGGAGATTTATAACCCGTATTAAAGTTACTTCGGATGAGCCAGAGAATGCAGTTACGTCCCGATAACAGCAACCAGATAACTGCGTCTTTTCAGCGAATTTCTACGCCTTTATTGGTTTTACTCGGTTCCTCGGTATAATTAACTTATGATTTAAGATATCGCGTTTACACAAGTGAGCAGCTGCAGAGTGGTGTGTGGACAGGGTCATGCACTTATGGTTACTAAGAGGTAGTTTCTCGATTTGAAAATTCGGAAATTAGAAACCTTGTATATGTTTCTTGGCTTTTAAAGTTTTAAATCATGAATTTTATAACATCAAGTTTGACTCGTGACCCATATTGTACTTGAAATGTGACAAACCTAAAGTTACACCATGATTGAGTTTTCAGTTCAACATTAATTATAATTTGTATAATCTCTTTCCATACGATTTGTTTATCAGCTGCGTCAATCAGAACTAATTATTCATAACTACAATATCAAAACGAACAAAAGAAGTTAAAATAATATATCTATTCTATATTCAGCTATTCTTGACTATTCAAATAACTGTACTTAAACTTCAAATTGAAGTCACAAATCATATTCGTCAAAACACAAGTAGTTAAAATTCACAATATGCAAAATATGCCTATCATTTCAATTTTCTATATTTATATTAACATTACAGAAATAAATAGTTAGCTCCGACTGACACAATCAACGAAAGGATTGTAGATCCATAGGTTAATGCGAGTATAAGATAAGCAAGCAAATTTTCAATAACATGAGTAATAGATTCATACAAAAATTTAAACGTCATTCATATATTTATGACGTGACAGTCAAGAAAAGAAACAGAAGAGGAATCTTTTCAATCTTCCAACCAACTTTCACATAAATCAGACGTAATCCCAATTTACAGCTAGATCGTCCAGCGAATTTTTGCGCGATCACTTCACCTTCATTGCCGGAGGACACTTATTACGCCGTAATTACGTTTGCCGTGTGTTTACACGAGAGCTGAATCTCGTGAGCGAACAAGAATAGAGAGAGACAGAAAGGGGGGGTAAAAAAAGAAGAGCCGTGTAATTTACAAGCGCACCCATAGGAATGCAGCGTGTTGTTTTTCACGGGGGACGTAAACGAGGGTTCCTCGGAGCTCGAAGAATCTTACGCGTGCAATAAACTGCCCTGCTCTCCGCGTGTCGCGGCACGGGGCTGCAAGAGTGCCACGACGAAATTCACGTCGCGTCTTATGAACCCTGTAAACCGACTGGGAGCGACGCTTTAGAGGTCCACCGGCTGCCCCGCGGAAACAAAACACTGCCATAAAGTATCACGGAGGCAGAGCCCGGGTGGAGAGCACGTAGGCCTTTATAAATTTCCCTTGAACTCGTCCCGCTCGCGCCAGGGATACTCTCCTAGTTTTTCAAGCATTCTCGGCACGTGCTGTTCCATGCCCTTTTTTTTCTTGACGATGGGGGAAATGCATTTACGTACACTCTCGCTCACTGGAGTAGTGTAGGACTCAATACAGGTGTAATGCAGTGCACAATTTCCACTAAAACCCCTTACCGGATTGGCAGTATTCCCTCGGCCACCGAACTGTTCCCAGTATTGACCAATCGGGAGGCGCACGCTTCTATGAGACAATTTATGAAGTGCGTGCCTTACCACATGTCTCGCAACATGTTGAAGAACGTGGTTTTGCAACATGTGTTGCATGTCTCTGCAATATGTCCCTGCAACATGTCTAAGAATGTGGCCCTGCAACATGTGTCGCATGTCTCGGCACCATGTCTCTGCAATGTGTCCCTGTAATATGTCTTGCCACATGTTTAGCAATTTGCTTAGCAATTTGTCTAACAACCAGCCTAGCAGCTTATTTAGCAATTGCCTAGCAATATATCTAGCAGTGTGCCTAACAATCTGTCTAGCAACTTTTTTTTTTTTAAAATAGAACGCTTCACGATTTTGCCTGTCATCCTTGCGCCGGTGTCATGCTAATCTTCTCTAAATCGTTTCAATTTTATTATACGAAGAAGTACAAGTTGACCGAAGCTGGTGTAACATAATCTGACGTATCTTATGTAAATTAATTCAATTTTGAATTAATAGAACTAAAAGTCTCATGTAATCTAACTTAACCTATACTATGCAAACATAATACATTTGAATAATCACATGAACTTGACTTTACCTATTCTATCAAAACCGGACAGGTTTGAATGATAAAATATAACTTAACATATGAACAAATCTGATCTATGCTGACTTAAGTTGAGGTGTTCTATCTCACCTTTTTTTTACCGAACTACTTATGAGGACTTGTGCTGTTCCCTGCCCTGGCTGCGCATAGGAACACAGCGCTACTTCGCGCTTGTTCCAGCTGGCAGCCCTTTTTTTCAAGGGTCGTGTTCGCAGACAATCGCCACTCGAAAGGAACCTAGGCGAGAGAGCTCGGCTGAGGTTCATCCTATTCTTCGAGGAAGGACAGCTCGTCGATCCCCGATCCTTGGCCGGCTGAAGGATAGCTGCTGCTCGAGCCCGAATGATCCGTTTCCCCATTGTCCACGGATGACATTGTTATCGATGATATCGAGATTAGAGGTTGGCTGATGAATTCAGAGCGTCCTCCCGGGACCGTGTTCCCCTTTCTTTCATTTTCTTGCGAACGACCGATGGGGTGTCTCGCCCGGTCTACTCATGGACCGTGGAGAAGACCGACCCGACGGATTAGACTCGTTACGTCGATACGTTAAGTCGAAGAACGCGTCGTTAAGGACCAGCGAATCCTGGGAGGGGAAAACTACTTCGGAGACTGGGGACGATTGTTCCAGGCCAATCCGTCTTCCGGAGTGTCCTTCGTCCCTTTTCATGGCTACAAGCGGGACCTGGGATTCTCTTTTTTTCCGAGAACTTTACTGATCTATTCTTGGGGATAAATGCGACTACTGGCGATTCGTAATCGGACGCTGGTGTAGATTTATCGGTGAGGGGCAGCTTGACGCTCTGTGTTCTATTTCTGCGAGGAATAATGGATGACGGGTGAAATTTGGTATCACTGCGTTCTGGATATAGTTACAATTTCTTATATAATGCAGTATTATGAGTGCATTGATCGGCAGTCACCAAATTATGCGGACCGAATTCGACCCTCCGAAAATTTTCATCCGGCCCCGACTTTTATATATAAGAATTTTATAAAATTTTTTAATAATTGAGAACTGATTTTTGTGTGGAATTCAAATAATTTAGTTACTTTCGGTAATCTCACAATATTATTTCGATGATCACAATTATGAATATTACTATAAAAATAACTCAAATAAGTAGTCGATTTAAACACGTATGATCAAATTTTTTTTCTACTTCTACAGCAGATAAAAATTGATTTCGAAAAGCAGAGCTTTTAGTGCATCGTTAAAATTGAACGATTCGTCGATATTTGGCTGGTCTTCAAAATAAAAATTTTCACATCGAAATTTCGGAAACCATCTTAAAATTCTGTTACCCTCTGAATAATGCATTGCACAATTTTGTCGCCACTACAGTTGCAATTCTACCATTTTGGAACATACTGCGTGCAATATCTTAGATGGAGTCTAGACGATCTACATTTAAGCACCCGAAGCTCGGAAAACCCATATTAAGTCCCACGACTTTACCCTACTGTTATATTGCACGTTGAATATAATTACGCAGAATACAAAATGGAAATTATGCAGCGGTCTAACATTTCCCTTTAAACGAGATAATTTGATCTCACAGGTATCACTATACTAAAAAAAGCAAACTCATTCTTATTCCCGAAGAGAGATCCTTCAACGTTTCCGTTTGACACGTACCATTTTCGTTATCTAGCAGTCGGTCTGCCCTATACCCTTTCACGTCTCCTTCAACGAATAGCACTTTATTTGCATTTTCCAGCAGGTATCGCGTCGTTAACACTCTCTGGCCACAGCGGCTTTCTTAAAGAGATTTTTATCGACATCCGCATTTTCCATTTCACCTGGAATAATGCCGAGCGATCCGTATCGATACCATCAGCCATAATTTCCCGTTCGTGCTACCAACCTCATAAATCATTCGTCTGGACAAGTTGTCCATCTGAAATTATTTTTACGCTTGAAACGATTCGGGAGGAAACGATGGCAAGTGACTCGTCAAAGCTTTCGGTCGGTTCTTCCGGCAAATTGAGATTATAAATTAATCGTTTCGAGACGAATTATTGCGATTTTGCGCCTATAAACACCATGTACAACGTTGGAGTTATAAATCGGAGACTAGAGCTTAGGACCGATACTCAATTATGGACCCATTACTTTATGTCTATAAGTATAAAATACGTTGCATTTTTATGGATGAAAATTCTATGCGTTGGAGCTTTGTACATATTAGAATTCTATACGTTGTTCGTAATTTGTATTGTTAATATTGTTATTACTGTTATTATTGCTAGTGTTGTTAGTCCTGTTAGTATTCCCACGTACTGAGCAGCTACGCACATTGTATTCTCACACGTTGTATAGTTACTCCTTTAAAGTCCGTGCGTTATATTGCTATGCGTTGTGTTGCAACGTGTTATATTACCACGCGTTGTATAACTACACACGTTAAAACTCGACGTGTTGCACAGCTACGCGTTGTGTCGCAAATCAGAAAAATTCCTCGTGTTATATTACCATTTATTGTATCGCTACGCGCTGTATAACCACTCAAATTATATTGCCACGCGTTAAAACTCGACGTGTTGCATAGCTACGCGTTGTGTCACAAATCAAAAAAATTCCTCGCGTTATATTACCATTTATTGTATCACTATGTGCTGTATAACTACACACGTTATATTGCCACTCGTAAAAACTCGACGTGTTGCATAGCTACGCGTTGTGTCGCAAATCAGAAAAATTCCTCGCGTTATATTACCATTTATTGTATGACTACGCGCTGTATAACTACACGCGCTACTTTGCCACGCATTGTATAACTCTTCACGTTATTTTGCCACGAGTTGTATTGCCACTCGTTAAACTTCGGTGCGTCGTATAGCAGCGCGTTACGTCATTAAAATTCTTCATGTTATATTACCACCCGTCGTATCACCACGCATTGCATCACCATAAATTAAAACACGCGTTGTACAGCAGCGCGTACAGATTCAACGCGTTGTACTACGATGCATTGTATAGCTACATGTCAGCTGATACTTGTAGTCACATTTATAGTCTCAGGTGCGAGTTCTATCTTGCATATGAAAAAGCTAATGAATAAAGAAATAAAGTAATGGAATAAAACAGAATAAAATGTGCAAAGTGGAATAAATTTAACCAGGTAGAATTTATACCGGGTATAACTGTACCCATGTGGTAAGCTGGAAGAATTTTATTGCACGTACGTGTCCGTATAATTGGAGCACTTTTTCAGTCATTATCGCTATAGCGAAAGGGTTAAACAGAGAGTAGAGTACGTTCACTAAAAGTTTGCCAAGTTGTGGGATGTAACGGTTACCCTGTGGTTGCACGCGGTCGTTTCGCATTTACATGCGATTAGTCGATACACATGGTAGAGTGTTTTAAGAGGAAAAACCTCTTATTTTTGGAGACCGTATCATTAATTCTACCTACCTTTTATTTAGTTGCTAATTCTCTTCATCCACGGAATTTTACAAAATAAAATAAAATGATTAAACGAGAAGTTTCTAATAGGATCCTTTAATGCTTTCGTCTCCAATATACGTATATATATTTTTGAACATAAATATCGTTCTAAATATTTGTACGTATAAATTGTAGCTATGTTATATAAATTAATTACAGTTATATATTAATATGATATAAATTAAATATTCATCATTGATAACGATTATTCGTAACCAAAATTATATCTGCCGTCGACTATGCTTGCTAGATGTAACAAAATTTTAATCATTTGTAATTGTCATTTTATTTAAAATATGTACAAAAAATTTCCAGACCTTTTCTTGTAGTAGTTATGATATTTGATTATGTTGATAAATAAATAAACGATTTTTGTACGGAAATACAACTAGGAACATCGAGGAACGAGGATGTGAAGAGTTCAAAATTATTAAGGATATCCCTTTTCGTGTCTACATAGGTTGCAGTATTATTCTGAACGGTACAAATGTTGATGTTCAGTTAGAATTGTTCAGAAGCTGCTGGGAAACAACATTACCGTTGAAAGCACCGAGGAAGAGTAATCATTAGGTCGATTATTCGTTGCTATTGTTTCGGAAATCTTGTCGCTACGTTCGACGAAATGATTATCGGAAGTTGAAGGGATTAAGCGAGATAAATTCTTCATCACATTGTGTTCGCAACAACTCTATGCTTGCTGAAATGGTATCTGATGTCTCGTTTAAATGGAGATTCATTGTCTGCACTGTCTCTTTCATTTCCCGCTCTTCTTGTATAAAATGTCCTTTGAACTCCGACGTTTTTCCTATATTTCTTGGCATAAATAACAGATATTCGTGAAATGTACATGTTTGCGCAAATTGTGGCCAATTATCCGGCCAATGTGCTCCGTAAACGTCCTCGCGAAAACTATCCATTATAAGGCAGAATTGTTAAATTATTCCTTTGTTAAATTAGCTAAACATCGTTTTACAAATACTTAGCATGATTAACAAGAGTTGGTATTTCTTAGCTATCTTGATATAATTAAAGTATAAACTGCTACAGAATAAACGTACTGTGAAAACTGTGCGGTATTATTCAAATAAAATCATAGAAAAATATTTAATAACTGTTTAATTATACGGTATAAAAATTATTAATAAGTTAAATAATAATAATATAATAATGTAAATCGCACTAGAAAACACTAATTACTAATTAATTAGTATTATACTTTCTTAGTATTAACCTACTATTGATACTAACAAAGTATAATATTAATAATATCAGAATTTTTAATATTAATACTGATTAGTAATTTAATACTAATTAATGTATTTTATTTCATTTTTTTTTAGCTATTGATCGGATCAAAATGTGAAATATCCTTTTTGTAAAAGGATAATGCAAAATATGAAAAATGTTTATCAGCTTTTTAAAAACTAAATTGTTCACTAGCCTCTAAAAAATTGAATAGTTTTTCGAGAATTAACAAACTAACAAATCGGTCAGAATGGCCGCTTAACAAATTTCATATTTCTTAAATTAATTTATTGTTATTTATTTCTCAAGTTACAAAGTGTATTAAGATGGTTTTCTTGAAATCTGTATTGATTTGTATTAAGATAAACAATTAATGTGTACATTACTTTATGTTTTATCATCCGTTTATTTATTTGTCAACTTCATTTTTAATTTCAAAGTGTGCATTATACGTCGCTGAATGTTACCTTGTCATTGTTTCGATTAATTTATATCTGTAACGTATGGTTTTTGGCATAGAAAAATACGTTGTATCGTGTATTACACATAAAAATTCATCGGAGAGTATTTTAACCTTATATAACACGATTTTTTAAATTTTTCAATGGGTAATTTTAAATTCTTCCAAGTAACATTAATAGTAAATATAACTCATAGAAAATGTACAAAATTAAATGAAATTCTTTTAAGTAATGCATGAATTTACAAAATGAATAATAACTAAATACAAACTAACAAAATAACTTACCAATATTTTATAACTTTAAAGTGAAATGAAAATCACATGTGAATTACAGTAGATTAAATTTGTATAAGAGAAAAAGGAAATTCTTTTTGCCGTTCTTCATAAACGCTCTCTATGAACTTAACGATAGAACTATCATTAAAAAAAGAGCGCGAAATACAAAAAATTTGTATAACAAGAAATTGACAGAATGTTATAAATTTGAAAAGGTACAAAAAGAATCCATAATTACGAAAGACAAAAAATGTTTTTAATAATGTTATCAATTTTTGCTATTCATATCTCGCAGAATATAAGAACATATACATATACTAGTTCATATAGGATGCAGAAAATGCAACGAGGTGTTAAACAGCGAGTTTCAATCGAGTCAGTCTGATCACCGTTATCGGGATCTCAGCTCTACCGCAAGTATCAATAATAAATCACCCGGGGCGATATTTTTGATCGAACTTCGGCAAACTTGCGCATACCAGGTTCAAGCACGATAACAGGATAATTCCATCGAATCGCATTAAATTTGAACTCGTTCCGTTATCTGAATAGTTTCGGCGGTCAGATGGTAATTTCACGGCCGTGTCATTCGGGTTCCGTTTGCCGCATATTTGCGTTCACGCTTTACGAACACGTGAAGCCAGATAAAAATCGGCCTCGTAGAAAGCCGAAGGGAATAATAAGAGTTATGTTCGTGGGAGTGGTCGCAACGTTTTAATTATCACGCTGGTGGTCGATGTAACCCGTTTTGTGCTCGCGCGAATTTATCAAACGCCATTTAATCGGATCAAACGGCGCGCTCGTCCCACCCTTTTTCCATCCCCCTTCTGCCGCCCTTCGACCTCGCTCGGAAAACAAAAGTCGAATATTCGCGACAGCTAGGGTTTGGTTTGCACGCCGGCAATCGCTCGCAAAGTCACCCCTTTTACACGTTTCACCCTCACCCCTATCTACTTCACCCTATCTCTGTCATCCCTTTAACCTTCAACATTTTCTCTTCCGTCACGTTCGCCGTCTCTACCTTTTCTCGCTACCTGGCCACACCATTTCTTCCCTTTGTTTTTCTCTTCCACCCTCGTTGCTCGAACTAGACCTCGTCGTTTAAACGTTGCAGCATTGTGGCGTCCATTGTCGCGACGTCGAACGTTGCGGCCGACCAGCACAATGCAAATGACGGTGGAAAAAAAATGAAGTTCCCGTTCAGAGAAGAAAGAACGAACAAACGAGCGACACAGGATGCGCCGGGTTACTACTGTGTGTCTCTAAACGGTTTACGACTGTTATTTCGTGGAAAAAGTGTAAACAGAGATGTGGCACAGCTCGCTACATGGAAATGGTTCCACAGAGAACGATGAACTTATTCTGATATAAAACGAATGTGGATTAACGATGTAGATGTTTATGGATTAAATAGGATATTTGAAAGTTTGCGTGATGGCCTATAAAAATGCGGAGTTGTAGTTAAATGAAACGTGAGCTATTGTTTTTGATAGCATATGTTCTATTTTAAGAAAGGTATACTGACTTTATAGTTTCGTACGTATGTATTATAGAGTTGTTCTTTTTATGTTTGCGCATTAATGTAATTACTAACGTAAGGTGAGTCTGGTACATGGACTAACATACCGTTTGAAGGACATATGATATTTTGTATAGCTTGCATTGGAAATTTTGATATTTGCAAATTTAAAATTTGTTAACTTCCAACTTCCTAAATTTTCTAAATTTCTAAACTTTTAATGCGACAAATTTCCAAATGCTAATTTTCCAACTTTTGAAATTTCCAAGTATACAAATTTGTAAATGACAGAATTTCCAAATTTCCAACTCCTAAAGTTTTAAATTCTACACTCTCAAATCTCCAAATCGCAATTTTCAAATTCCCTAATGTTCTAAGTCTCGATATATTCATTAGTCCGAATTTCCAAATCCTTAATTCTAAAATTCTGAAATCTGTCAATTTTTAAATTTGTATTTTTCTATATCTTCAAATTTTCAAATTTAAAAATCTTCAAATTTTTAATTTTCAAATTTCTAAAATTTCAAATTTCCAAATTCTTAATTTGAGTTTTCTCAGTATAAACAATTTGTGTGTTTCTAACATATTTATTTCATCAAGTATGTATAACTAGCGCTTCCTTTTGTTATTGTTACAGATTCATTAAAATATTCCAATTATTGTCTTTCAGCTCTTAATTTAAGCTAGTAAATTAAAATTATATTATAACAAATTTTATCTTATTTAAATGTATATTTATAATTACAATATAATTTTTTAAATTTAAACACTGCTTGAATAATTGCGTATAATATTTGTACATTTCGAATTATGCAATTATTTAAAATATTAAGTATAGTCTTCTCATACTCACTTTGTCATCTGAAGCATAATTTACAAATACATTTATATCATATGTAACATTATTATTACACTATTTCAAATTTTAAGTGCGTTCTCACCATGGTTATTTTGCCACTTGAAGCTTAACTTACAAATACGTTCATATTATATATATATTATTATTTTTACACTATTTCAAGCATTAAATTCATTTTTCCTATAATTATTTTATCATTTGAGGCTAAACTTGAAGATACGTTTATTACACATATTATTATTATTACACTAAAGTTCACTTCAACTTTAGCAGTGACTGCTGCGTCATCCACGCGTGAAAATTTCCAAACAAATCTGTCATCTATATTGTTAACAATGTATTCACTTATTTAATTGAAAAATCTTAGTTACTTAGAACTATAGGTAACGAATGTAACCAAATATAATGAAAACATTTTATAAGATTTATCGAAAATAAAGATACTACCTACTCAAACTTTCAGCGTGGCAGTCCATATTAAATGCATTATTGTCGTAATTACTTAACCATTTCATATCAAAGCTACGTATAAGTGTATTTCCACTATAAGATTATCATCGCAAAATTTCATCGACATACATGATGAGCAAATCGGAAGTTTCCCCGGCTAGATCAGGTGGAATCAAATACGACGAATCGTCGAACAAACCCGACGTCGCGGACGGCTTTGAATAAATCTTCGATCGAACCGGTGCGCGGGAACCGTCCAGGGGAATAAAAGAATGACCAAGGTAGACTAGTTGAAATACATTTTCGCTGATTCACCGTCAACGCTGGTTGTCTAGTGCTTCGAGAGCTGGTCGGCTGGCTCTCTCGCGCTGTTTTTCCGCATTGCCGACGAGGGTGAACAGCGTGGACGGGCACAAAAGTTGCTGGAAAAACTTTCCGACCGTGGGCCAAATGCAGACTATCTGGAATCGCTGGTGCTGCTAGATAGGAGTTTCAGCCACTCTGAAGAGGGTGAGGGATGACCGAAGAGAGAGTGGCCGTGGAATTGCGGCCCGCATAGCGGAGTCAAAGGCGCGTGCTGTGCTTTCGGATCCTCCTGCTCGACTATCGCCTTTGTACGTTTGAGGTTTCGTGGCCAGTAAAAACTGCGGGCGGATCGAGGGCCTGAAGTAAAGGGTGGCAACGGGGTGGCGAAAGGTAGCGGTTCGAGGGCTGGTCAGGTCACGAGGAAACATTTCGTGTGTTTCGTGAAACCGGTAGGGTCAAACACTGGTCGGCTTAGATCCGCAGTGGACCGCGATTTTGTGGCACAACGGCAGGAACAGCCGGACGGAAAATCGAGCAAGAATGTACGGGGATGATCCGGTAAAAACATCGGAACCTGTTGGAACGCGATTCGAAATGTCCCGTCCACTGTGGCGAAGAGTTTTTGGTTCAATTGATCGGGAAAACAGTTTTTTTCTCTTGATAGCTATTGGATATGGTTGTTTTAGAAAATGCGCCGCCGGGGCGAGATGCATGCGGTGTATGCGGCATGCGCTCGCGGCCATTGATGGCCAGTGAATTTCCCAACTTGCTATTTTTTTTTATTTAAAACATTTTTTCTGTATTTCTATATTACATTTCAAACTTTCCACATTTCTACTTCTCTAGTTTTCTAGATTTGAACTATTCTAAAATTGTACATTTCTACATTTTAACATTTTAAAATAACTAACTTTTCTGATTCTTAAATTTGATGTTGCCAAAACTAATTACAGAACTAGTTTTTGAATTATAAGTCATCCTGTACTTTTCAATCTTCTGATTGCGAAGAGACAGGATTCGTATCTATAAATTCAAAGTGTACTCAGGTACGAAAAGTCAGATATCTTCAAGTACATTAGCTTCAGATCGCGAGATCGAGCCAATAATTTAAACTTTAATTTCCATTCTTCTCGTCGACTTCCAACAAACTCGGTTTTCTGAAAAACTTGCGGCCGAACTTCTCATCAGTCCGCCAGTGAAGAAGAACGTGACCTACTCTGTTCAGCGGAGAAAACGAGTCCTGTAAAATGTTCCTAAGAAATTAACCCTTTGCAGTCGAGGGTACTTTTGCTATTTATAAGTTGCAACTAAAACTTTCTAGTTAAAAAATTCTAAGAATTCGTTCGAAGTTACTATTTCTCTATTATCAACTCTTAGCCAACCAAATGGGAAAATCTTCCTGCTTTAACATTTTAAGCTACAATTTTCTAGTTACTTGCGCCACTCGACAACTAAGTATAAACGTTAACTATTGCTACAATGTTCAGATAAATAACAGAAGTTAAAACGTTAGACGCTTAGAGATATTTCATTGTACAGATTATAATTAAAATTGAACGCAAAATTCATTTACGGGGGGGGGGATACGATTATTGTTAGTTACATTTGAACTGCATTTAATCTTTGAACTACAAATGCAAGATTATAAAATAATTGAACATGATTTACTCTTGTTTCAAAATAGCGTGTCACATATGACGCTCTCTACCGTGCATCACATAGAACTATTAGGTTTATCACATGTAAACAATAGAGTGAGTCACACGTGACACGTCATTTCAAGGTGTAAATTTTTACCCCTAATTAAACCTAATAGTTTATCACATAAAAGAAATTGTTTTTCATCCACAATGAGTTGATTTGTAAAATAAGTATTATTTAATTAACATCTAAGTCAACTTCTCTTACGCAAAGCAACAGACATTCTATGTATGAATATCAATGTGAATAACTTGGAATTTAAAGGCAAAGAAAAGCGGATAGTGTTATTGCTCAAGATGGTGCTGGATCATTCATCAAGGAGAAGTTTTCGAGTATTCTGGACACGAAACAGCTGGCAGAATTTGACGCGATGCAACCCAGTTCCTTTAAGTTTCGAGGACACTCGTAGCGAGCGGTTCGAAACTAAGTCGAAGCGTACGAATCGCATCGCGAGCCCGGTCTGCTTTGATTTACTGCGACGGGAAACACAAACAGCAAAGTGCGGGAAGAAAAATAGCGGCAAGCGAAAGGCGGGCGAGCATTGGCAAGAAACTGACAGAAATAGAACGATATCGACTGGTATCAGAGCAGACCGAAACGATGCTCGAAAGCTTGAGAACTGGAACAGAGGAGCGATGTGGCGCGAGAGGATCGGTGCCGGGTCACGGGCGGATACGAAGGATTCCCTCGTTCGAAGCCATCTCGAAGGTGGTTACATTAAGTTGCACAGCCCTCGCTGCATCCACATGTTTCCGCAATATCCACACGATGGGTTAGGGGTGGCGGTTAGGCCACCGACACGGGATCCAGGTTCCTAGAACACGATTGTTGCATTATTCGAGGGACGCGGCTTTCGAACTTGCGGCGTCGGGCTTGCGACGTCCTCGTTCCGCTACGAAACCGCCATGAAAGAATTAACCTCTTGAATACACGTCAACCAGCACTGGCTTTTAGTCGTTACCGCTGTTCTGCTTTCGCAGCTTCTTGCTCTTTTTCGACTTCTTACCCTTTTCCTGCCCCTTCGTTTTCTGCGCCGAAACCCCTTTTTCTACGCGTTTTTCGTCATTTCCCGCGCTCGAGAAATTGCGAGAAGAGGCCACGAATTCTTTCCGTGGAAACCGATCTGAGAAACAATTTACCGACTCGTACCTCGCGATCCATTTTCACTACGTTTCTGTTACTTTATTTGCTGTTGTACCCTGCATTAATTGGTAGCATAATTAAATTCTTCTGCCCGGTTGTACGATTGTACTTTTGTTCTCTTCGACTATTTGGTATTTATTTATTTTTGAAAATTTCAGATTTTGTCAATTTTTGAATTTGAGAATTGATAAACCTTAAACATGTAGATTTGGGAGTTTCAGATTTTTTGGTTAATAATTCAAATTTTTAGGTTAAATATGTAATTTTCAGAGTTTGAAACCGTTGGTTCGATACAATTTTTAAAATTTTCTGAAGCTTATAATATATCGTTATAACAGCTTTTGCTTAAAATTTTTTAAAATCTAGTTTATGATGAGTCGTCACTACTTTCATCTTAATATTAATAATCATTACATTATTAATAAAATTAATAATCACTGATTACTAATTACTCATTGCAAATAATAAGTCTATTACAATATTTATTCGTATTTAATTATTAATATATATTGTTAGTTAGTTATTTGTAGGTGGTGACATAGAAATTTTACCTTGGAAATTTCTGGTTTTTAAATTTAGAAGCGTTGCGTTTATAAAATTTTTTAATTTACAATTAGTAATTTCAGTGTGCAAAATCTTGATAATTTTGGAATTATTAGACATCATTATTTTATAGTTTAGAGAATAAGGCGATTTTGGATATAGAAATCTAGAAATGTAGGGAATTAAATATGTACATATGTAGAAATACGAGGATATAAGTATATAGGGGTATAGGAATATTATAAAAATATAGAAATATTGAAATACAAATATTTGAAAATATTCTGCATCGAATTAAAATTTTTTTAATTTAAGAAACCAATTACTAGAATTCAGTTGGAATAATATAATAGAATAAATCTTAGAGTAAAATGTAAGATATATTTTTTTGCTTAAATGAGTGCATGCCTACGAAGCGTCTTTAACGAATTAAATTATAGTTACACAAACTCCTCAATATATGTAAACTATTTCTCACCGTTTTTTTTTGTCACCATTAAACAACCCTTACTCTTCTGAACAGAACCCGAGTATAGTACCGAAACATCAAAAAATTATGTGGTATCGAGAAATTTCCACTATTGTATTACTAATTGCATTCATAGTGGCAAATGTAGAAAATCCCTAAGTCTATTAGTCTATTATAAGAAAACAGTTTCGAAACTTCTGAAAACATCAAATTGCTTCGAAGCTCGATATAGCATTTGAAAGCATCAAGTCTGCAGCATCCCTGGGCCTGTAGAAGCAGCTTTTCCAGTTGGCAGGAAACGATTAACCGCGACGAATGTACTATCGCGATTCTTCCCCTTTTCCCTTTTTCCATGGAAAAGCGAGGAAGAGGAAACTATGCAAACTTGAGCGCGTTCGCGTGCAGCAGTTTTAATTTCCAACGTATATTTAAACTCCTTAAGCCGGCTGTTTTTGCGTGCGTTGCTGTTCGGTCGCATCACCAACCCACCGGCATTTTCCTTTTTCTCCTCTTTCGCTCGTGTTTGCCCACTTTGGCCCGCGGCGAGCAACAGACAAACTCCTCCATACGGAAAAGGAAACTTCCGTCCTGTCGGCGGAAATGAAACGTCGAGGTTCGGCAACCTCCCGGCGTAAACGCTACTGTTCTCCTCTTCCTGCTGGAATTCTGCTTGTTCGCTCAAAACTGTTCCCCTTCTCCCGTTTTCGATTTACCGCTCCTCGACGATGCAGCATCGTCGTCCATTAAAGAAAGAGACACGGAGACGTATAAATTGCGAAGGATATTATTATTCGTTCGAGGATGTTTCGAGCAAAGTTTCAACGTTGAGTTCCGCGGATGGTGGGTATTTTATATTGACTTGCACACTTGTTGATGTGCTCCTTACCACTAGATTTACCAAACAAAATGACCGGTCTTAGATTTCTCATTTTCAATTACGAAAATTATTAAGAAGCTTCTGTCAAAATATATGTTAACCTCCATCATGATAAAGAATTCTATAAACTTGTTAACGTGTTATTTAGTTATTTCTATAGTTAGGTTTCAGTTTAACTATAAGTGATCACTGAACGTGAGTCTAGGGTAAAAATGAATAAATATATAAATACTAACGAATTTAATCGGTGTTTTCAATATATAAAGTAATTATTCGTTTACTTTACGCTAATGACTACGGGAGAAATTTCTATACTTTTAAATTCCTATACCGCTAGATTGCAATAACCCTAGGTTCCTGTAAACCTAGATTCCTATACCCCTAGATTCCTACACCCCTAGATTCCTATATCCCTATATTCCTATATTCCTAAATTCCTACACCCCTAGATTCCTACACACCTAGATTCCTATATCCCTAGATTCCTAAATATCCATATTCCTATATCTCTATATTCCTATACCCCTAAATTCCTACACCCCTACATTCCTATATCCCTAGATTCCTATACCCCTAGATTGTTATACCCCTAGACTGTTATATCCCTAGATTTCTATACCCCTAGATTGCCATATCCCTAAATTTCTATACCCCTAGATCCCTACATCCCTTGATTCCTACATCCCTAAATTCTTATATCCTTAAATTGCTATGTTCCTATTTCTATATTCCTACGTTTTTCTACCCCAACAATTCTATATCCCTAGGTCCGTACAGGAAAAAAAGGCAGCAAGAGTTATCCTGG
The DNA here is from genome assembly GCA_036983795.1 of Megachile lagopoda. Lineage (NCBI taxonomy): Eukaryota > Metazoa > Arthropoda > Insecta > Hymenoptera > Megachilidae > Megachile > Megachile lagopoda. The sequence continues at coordinate 1,759,645 of CM072786.1, forward strand.
GTACCTAATATTTTATTTCGGTGTGTCCTTACTTATGCGAGGACTCTGTGCTTCAACCTACTGAGCGTAATTGTGAATCCAGCTCTGGATACTCAGCTCGGGCTCGTTAGTTTCGTTTGAATAATGATGAACAGCACTTTGACTCGTGACTAGCGGATGTTTTCAAACGGACGCTCAGCAACGACTCAAAATAGGCACACGATGAGAGAGCATCCTCGTTTGTTTCGGTAGTCGTGCATACATATATCTTTATGCCGCGCCTGGTACAACCGGGAAGTGGTTATTGAGACACACTTATAACGATATATCACTTCTGTTTTTCTTTCTCTTCTGAATTGAAAACATACCGACAAGCAATTAATTTAAATGAGCGACAGAAAATATATGGGAATATTAGCTAGGAGAAAGACTGAGGCAATAGCACTTTGCTGGAGGATTCTTTGAATTCTCCGATAAAAATATTTTTAGTTACTAGGAAAATGGTTGAACAGTCTATTGAACTTGCTCAAAAATTTCTGCTAATTAAATTGTTTCTTTAACCCCTCGTTTCATTCTGTGGGGAATATAGGATTTAATTTTGTATTATGTTGCATACAATATTTTATTATGTTTATACACGATATAATAAATATATAAAATGCGATATTGCAAAACACTTTATTGCACATAATAGAAAATTTACTATAAAATTCTGTACTTTCTTAAATGTATATGAATCACAAATTTCCTAATTGAGAAATTTATTTCAAACATATCCTGCTTTTTATAATTACAATTTTTTGTTGTTCCTTATCAAAATATTTCAAAGTTGCAATATTGCATGATTTTTTATAAATCAGTTATTAATATATCAATTTTAATTCATTGAAGTTTACAAAGGCATTTTTTCAACGACAAAGCTATGCAATGGAGAGTTAAATTCCTTGATCTGAAAGTATAATTATTTGACTGAAGACCAAAACGACAAATATTGCTTGTATTATCAAAAGTCTCATTTTTGGAATTCTTTTACAATCTCATCACTCGATGTAAACACGCAGTAAATAACACAGGTGATGATATCTTGACACAAAAAAAGGATACATCTTTCTAGTGAGAGAATGATATACAGTCCTCGTATTTCAGAGCTACCAAGATTTATGAACTTTCATGATTTCGGAGATTATTAAAGTGGTAATAACTGCACGCTCGCAAATATATCAAAGTAAAATGATTAATAATGGCAATTTGTTGATATCACGGGGTTAAAACGGTCTCGATTGCGTCTCATCTCGCAACATGCAGCCCCGAATCGAGGCAAGCAGGTCGAAACGAAGGTGAGAATGTCGGTCCTGGTGAAAATGTCTCGCAATGTTCGATAGATCGACCTTTGGCTCGCATTTTCATTCACACTTCTGTTGAAACGTGCTAAATGTGATCGTTGTCGATGAAACATTCACTCAGCTCTGGCTGAAAAAGAACTCACATCGATGCACTTTCAAATCTTTATTCACATTACTGCCATTAAATTCAATTAAACTCGAAGTAGTTAAATATTTTATCAGCTTTGGTCAAGATTGACTTTTATTTGACTTTTAAAACTTTCACTATGACCATCTCTGTCAGAAACCATTCTAGTTTTTATATTAAACCATGTAATTCAATATTTGAATTTAAATCAAATATTTGAACTTGTAAAAATTAATTGTCAATGATAAATGTTTAATGCAGTATTTTTGTACGTAATTGTACTACTCAATGCTTTGGAATGTAAATTTTTTACATCGAACGACTGTCTTACAAAAATTAATTGTCAATAATACATTTTTCAATACAGCATTTTTATCTTTAATGACTAAAAGTTTCAGTACTTGTTTTCTATTTTGAAATGTAAATTCTTTAGGTTCAACGACTAGTAGTATATGGTACCACGTGACTATTTCATGGCGGATGACTATATTCACCTATATTGTAATAAATAAATTAATAGAAAAAAGTTCGATGAAAATGTACATATTTCTTTTAATAACCTCTAGGCAATTATTTTAACTCAATTATAATTAAGACAAATTTTCCAAGATTTTTATATATAACTTGATAGGTATAATGTATAATACATATTTGATGAAGTAGGTTTAACTAAAACTGGAAATTTACTTCTTATCTTCTTGACCTTCATTTACTCTATATTCCGATATTTGATCCTACATCGAAATGTGTTTGGTCACTATTAAATTCCTTTTACCAATGTATTATATGACCTTCATCAGTTTTTTAACCTCTTCAGGAATGACCTGTTTATAGTTAGAGAAAGAAATTTAATTTTAGGTGTATGTTTTACTTATTTTAAATCTGTAACAATATACTAAAACAATATACTAAAACAATAATAAGGTCCACATATCTGATGTGTAGTTGACGACTTTCATAAGCGTAGGTATCCCCGAGCTTAAATAACCTTGAATGGAAACAATTTCCATAAAGAACATATTAGCACCGAATACTCTATGAAAACTTTTATTCTTTTATTACTCTATGAAAACCAATAAAATTTGCGTCCTATAAACTAGAGTGATACTATACAAATTACTATCAAAGTTATTCCTCTTTCATTTAAAGATAAAAAGTTGTGATCAACGTTTCCTGCAATACTTGTGAGAGAAATCGTGAGATTGTTCGAGTTGCTTCACAAATGTGCTAGAGTCCATTAACCTAACAACGTAACAAGAAATTCAAACAAAAGCTATAACTTTTTTTTATCATGCCGCACAAGGATTATCGGGGCTAATAGAGTAGGTTGCATCAGGCCACCAAGCCACGCCAAGTTTAGCAGCGTGGAATCCAGCCCAAACACGACCGAAATAAATGCTAATCGCGATTCTTAATCAACGGATCCCGGTCTCTATATATAAAGACCGTAATTCTATCGCTGCCAAATCACTTCGAGCCTTGTGGATTATTTAAGGTAAAGCCTGTCACCCCCCGGAGGTTTGCAAATTGATCGTTCGCTAGAAATCTCCATGATTTTCGCGTTGCTTCGCACTCGCCAAACTAAATCTGGACGGCTGTGTAACGTTTCGTGAATCGACGATTTCTGCAAGCCCTTCAACAGCTTTCTGCAATTCTATTCAAGCGATTCTGTAAATATCTTTTAATGACGGGAACGTTGAACTTTATTCTCTTAATTAATGTACGTCATCATTTAAGCGATGAAACCGAATTAAAGCCATTCGGTCTTTTGTAGGCACTTAATTTTAATTATGTATTTGAATGTTCTTCGTTGTAAGTCATTTAAGATGTGAGCTTCTTAAGTTACTTGTATGTTTCTTTTCTACTTACTTCATTCGTATGTTACTTAAATGAAATGTTATCCTTAGAAACTTCTTTAAAATTATTCTCATGGAACAGATATTTTAGAATTTATAGGATAAGAGTTCCAAGGAAATAAGTTATTTGAAAACAATAAAATCAGTAAAATTACAAAACTATATAGTACCTGTTTTATTTAAAAAATTAATATTATATTATTCGTATGTTTACTTCATATACATACAATATGAAAATGGTAATGAAAGTAATGAGTAGTTTCATAGCTAGGACTAAGCAAAAAAGGGAACCTGTCAAATATAATACTTGAATAACATTTTTCTGTTGTGTAAATAAAGTGAAATATATGGAAATTTTATAATACAGTTTATAATATACATATTTCTATAATGCAATATATAAACTTAGATCTATCTTAACAATGTTTATTTACAACTGTAAATAAAATAAATTAACTGTATAATTTAACTGTAATAATTAATATGTAATAATTATAGTACTATTCATCATATAGTATTCAGTATTTGTTATAGTAATTAAGGACTGGTTTAATATCGATTTTTCTTCATCAATTATCATCGAAATTTATCAGGTGAGAACGCTTTTTATAAAAGTTTAAAAATTCATATTTTAAGTAGAACATGTTGAAAAGTAGTATTATTTTCTATACTTGATAATGATAGTTGTGATGTCTGATTGAAATCGATTAAAATCGACCGAAACCGACCGAAATCGACTGAAACCGACCAAAATAGAACAAAATTGATTGAAATCAATATAAATCGACCAAAATAAATCTAAATCGACCGAAACTAGCCGAAATAAACCGAAGTCGACTGAAATCAATCGAAATCAACCGAAATAGATCTAAATCAACCGAAAACAACCGAAATCGATTTAAATCAATCGAAGTTGACAGAAATCGATGCAAATCGACCAAAATGAATCAGTACCCACTCAAATTGACCGAAATCAGTCGAAAGCAACCGAAGTCAACTGGAATTAATCGAAATGAACCGAGATGGACCGGTATAAGCCGAAATTGACCGAAATCGATGTAAATTTACCGAAATCGATCTAATTCATCTGAAATAGATTCAAATCAAAATGAATCGATATAAATGGACCATCAGTAAAAATCGATCGACTCTACAGTTCAAGAAAAACGTGTAAACCGTGGACGGAATATAACCAGCGAAGATGGACACTGAAAATCGTTCATTAGCAACAGGACGAATCGCTCCATCATTGTCGTTAGAGCATTCTCGTTACACAGATATTAACGGATCGCGAATCACGTTGCACAAGTGTGCTTGGCATAGTTTCGTCCACGAACGATGCGAACGCGCGTTGAGTTCCCTCTGCTCGTGACGCGGCGAGTTCAGGCCTCCCCTTAGCTTCTAATTATACGTGATCTATGTTTGGACACCGGGCCGATACTTTCTGGCATTGACAGTACAGTTTCCCCTTTTCTTTCTCGTTGAACACGCGACGCGAATCGATTCGATTCGATTCGATTCGCACAAGTGAGTCGAGTCTGTCGAATCCAAATTCGATTCCTGGTTATTCGCGAATGGAAATTTATCTCGGACACACCGATTGTTCCCCCTGCGAATCAGCCATTTACTTGTGACCACGAGGGGAGACCGGATTCCGCCGATTACGGTGATAAATTTCACTTGAATATTTGATGCCGGCAAATGGAAATGAAGGATTCAGAGTTCAGTATATTGAACTCGACAAATTTTATATTGCACTTCTTTTTGGAGATCGCGGAAGAAATATAATTGTTAGGTTATGTTATGAACACTCAATTTTTGGTGATCTTTATATTTACGTTGAATAAAATTCACTGCAGAAATTAAGTCTATTTGTACTTCACTTACAAGGGCGGACGACGATTTGAACAAGAACTTCAGTAAACAAGAATCCAACTATTTATAATTTTTGGGTATATTTAAATTGTGTATCGCTATATTAACAGCAGAATATACTTAATTATGATTGAATTTGCAGTAACATTGAAAACGTGAAATATCTCATCTTTCTATCTGTACATGATTTTCCTTACAATTTTCTGACAAAAAAAATCGATTGGAAGTTAATGTAATTGAACCATACTAATAACAAATAATGTTAGGTACATATAACCAAACAAATATCTAAAAGTAGCATTTAAAATATAAATAGGTGGGAAAAAAATGTTTAGATATCTCATTTCATTTGAGACACCCAGTATATAGAAATACAACTCGAGCGATAGGAATGAAAATGTATGTCCATGGAGTATCGTTTCTGGATTACAGTCAACCTAAATACATGATGCAACAGATCACGATTTTTTGTCCGCGGCCCTTGCGATACGGATATTGGCGTTAAGAAAGAAACAAAACTACTGAACTGATAGAAGATTGAGGAAAAAAGAGGCGAGTCGAGTTGTACCCGTACATACATAGATGTTCGAGTTAACCTCCGTTAACCCCGACTGTTCGGTCTCGTTGAATTCAATGTATCGGTGACGTCAAAACGTTGCTTTAATTCGAGTGTATCGGTACGGATGTCTGCATCCTCCATTAATGTCTGACGAAACGTAAAATTGAGCCTCTATTCATGGAGACCACCTTAATACGCCTATAAATCTATGGAAATATCGTCGAATTATTAATGATATCAATAAATTAGAACGATTTGTTCATATCATTAATAATTATTCACTATTTTTTGTGGCTGAAACTTTGAAGTAAATATTCGAACATTGAAATAGGAATTTCAATTTTGAGTTGGGAAAATTTGGGTTTGGATATACATTGGAGTAACGTACATTTTTGATACGAAATACACATTTACAGATAAGACGTATAATTTTAATACGAAATATGTATAGGATAATAACATAAAAGCATATGCAATACAAATTTAATTTGTTATATTTCAATTTTATACATTACTCGTGTATTTATGAAAGAATTACGAAAACGCGGAAAGTGAATCGTTATGTTTCATTCCTGTAATGAGCAGCATGAATTATGAAATAATTTAAAAAAATAATTTCCTTGAATGTCAATCATGTCAAAATTGCATATGAATCACAAGTAACTGTAGTACATGGAAATACTATATATAAAAATATAATATAATATAATAAAAATTCGTAATTAAGTCTGGTCGAGAAAGGAGAGCTTAAAAAAATAAAAACATAGTCCCCATAAATTTTGCATAAAAATTGAATCGGATGATTTTTAAGTATTCATGCCACTGATGTTAATCGATACAGCTTTTGCAATTATGCAGAGATTTATCAAGAACGTGGCAATTTAATAGAGCAACGAGCAGCGGTAGAGGAAACGAGAGAGGAGGCCAGAATGAGTTGAAACGCAAATAAAAACGAAGCGCGCGCCAGTGAAATCGGATTAAGAAATCGAGCTGGATATTGCATTTTTGATCGGGTTCTGCCGGTCGAGTGGTTTCCGCGGCTCGTAACGGTCCGGGCTTTCCTATTGGATTGAATTATTAAATTCAATTTTTCGAGTACTGAGAGATTTGAATTATTAAGCCGGCCTTGGCGCCGGAGACTTTCTTTGCAATCGCTGCCGCCGCGCCGTATGCGCCCCTTTTTGTTCGCCCCTCTTCCACCCCCGATCGTTCTACGGTCCTTCGTGTCGTCTAACCAACCCTTCGTACAGTCAAGAGCAAATCTCCTTTCTCTATGAAAAATATGGTGACCAAAGGCCTTCCGTTCGACGATTTTTAGGGATTTCTAAGGACTTCACAATTTAGGGGTGGATTAAGAATTTGGAAAGATAGGAAATTGGAGATCTACAGAAGTGGAGGCTTCTGGATTTGAGAATGTACGAATATGAAAATCTAGGGGTTTGACGGGTTAATTGGGGATGTAGAAATTTAAATATCTGGGGATTTGAGAATTTAACTTGGGGAATTAAGAATGTAGGAATATAGACATTTGAAGGTGTAGGGAAGTAAGAACTTCTGAATTTGAGGAAACCTAGAGATTTGATGGTTTAGATATTTCGGCACGTAGAAATATGGAAATTTTTCAATTTGGAAGTTTATGACGTAGAAATATAGAGACACAGTAATTTGGAGATCTAGGAAAATGGGGACTTTAGGATTTGAGGATTTACAGATGTAGGAATTTAAAAATTTGACGGTCGAGGAACCTGTGAACCTGGAAATTTGGGAATTCATGAATGTGACGACGTAGGAATATATGGGAAATGATGAATTTAGGAGTTTAGAGACATGGAAATTTGAATGTCTAGGAACTTCGGGGTTCGAAAATTTATAGATCTTGAAATTTCTCTAAGATCTCCAGGGATTTAGGGATGAGGAAATTAAAAAATTTTGATATGTAGAATTCTAATATTTAGAAATTTGAAAATTTGAAAACTTTAACATTTAAACACTTGGAAATTTGGTAATGTATGAATTTGACAACTTTGAAACTTCCTTTTTTAATTTTCAAGTTCTTAAATCTCTAATTTCCCAAATTTTTAAATCTCTTCGTGTATTTAAAAATCCACAAATTCCCTATATTTTTAAATTTCCAAGTTTTCAGATATTCACATTTAAAAATTTTCACATTACTTAAATTCATAAATTACAAAATTCTCATATTCGCAGATATCTAAATATCCAAATTTTCAACTTTTCTGGTTTCCAAATCCTTAAATCCCTAGAATTCTGGGTTATAAATTTCTATACCTTTGATAGATTCTCATATTTTTAGATTCCTAGATTTATAATTTCTTAGATTCCTAGATTCTTAGATTCCTAAATTCCAAATTCCTCAGATACTTACGTTCCTAAATTTCAATGTCTGCAAGTTCCTAGATGCTCAAATCTCTAAATGCACAAATTTCTATATCTCTATATTCATATGTCCTAATACTTCTAAACCACCAAATTCCTAAATTTCCATAGTCCCAACTCTCTAAATTCTAGAATCGCCAAACACTTACGTTCCCAAATTGTAATGTCTCCAAATTCCTGGACCTGCAAATCCCCTGATCCATAAATTCCTGGACTTCCATGTCTTCAGATCCACCAATTCCTATCTTCTTGAATTTTTGAATCCCAAAGTTTCTGGACTAGTAAAACCCTAGATTTCCATATTCCCAGATGCCCAAACTTTAAAGTTCCCAAATACTTCTGTAACCATAGTGCAATGTTTCCCAATTCCTAGATTCCCAAATCCCCAGATCCACCAATTCCTATTTTTACGCTAAAAATTTCTACACTATCAAATTTCCAGATTTCCATATTCCTAAATTCCAAATTCCCAAGCTCTCAAATATCCAAGAACCCAACAAAAACCTCCGCCTTCAAATTTCTATATCCCAAATGAACTAAACCCTTAAATCCCTATATCCACAGATTCTGAAACTGCTGAATCCCTAATCACCTATACCCCTATATCTCCAAATTCTTAAGTCCCAAATCCCAAAATTTTCAAATTCCTATTCCGCCCGCAAATTGAAATTCCCAGAAATCTCTAAAAATAAACTCGTGAAACCACTTTCCCCTCGATTGCCGTATTTTCCCTAGGGATAGCAGATTTCCTCTCGACTGTACTGCCATTTCAAAGCCAGTTACGGGTCTAATATTGTATCGTCCCGTTGAAAATGAAACCGCTAGATCGTAAGGGGAGAAACGAATCAGTGCGATCGTAGCGCGAACCATCGTCGATTTCTCGAGAATTTAAGCGAGACACTCGAGTATCGAAACGAGCAGCTCTCGAATCTCTCCTCGACTTTTCGCAGGGCCAGAGTCTATCGGGTTCATTCACGGTGTTGGAAATCGAAAAACGCTTTACGCTCCAAACTGGATATTTCACGGACAGGACGAGCGTAATATCGGAGCCACAGAGATATCCTGCGGATGTCCTTCGTTTCTATTTCACCGGTTCTGTTCAATCGTGACGATCTACTTCACTGTATCGATAAAAATCGCCTACTCCTTCGTTTCTCTGACGTTTATTTGCTTTACGTACATTTTATGCTGTCTTTCAAAACCTGAACATTCAATTCTCGTTTGTTTTATCAAAACTGTATGTACGTTATTTTGAAACGCGATCATTGGTCATGAATTGTAAACATTCGTAAAATGATTTGTGATCGATGATCAGGTTTGGGAATAATTTTGGTTCGATTATGAGTGGATGATTTAACTCAATAATGTAATTCGTAAAATTGCTGAAAATACTTATTTTGTAATTAAAAATAAATAATGTGTTCATTCACAATTTTAATTAAATTGTGTACACTCGAGTGCAATATTGGCTTCTTTTTTATAAGATTGTATACATAAACTTGCAGACTTTTTAATATTAAAGTTTTCGTATCTTCAAATTTCTAAGTCAATATAATGAACTTTCAAATGTTAAATTTTTTAAATTACAAATTTTAATTTTCTAAAATTTCAAATCTCTAAAGGTTCAAATTTGCAAGTTCTGAAATTCTCCAAATTTGACGTTATCAAATAACTACATTTCCAAATATTTCACTTTTCTAATTTTTATATTTTCAAATTGTGTAATTTTCCAATTATGGCACTTTTGAAATTCTTAAATTCACTATGTTCCAAATTCCCAAATTCTGACATTACGGAGCCTCGAATGCAAATTCCTACATCTCCAAATCCCAAATTTCTAAGTTCTATATTTCAAAATTTCGAAATTCTCACTTCCTCAAATTTCTCAAATTTTCCAAATACTCAATTCTTGATATTCTCAACTGAAGTGAAATGATGTGAGATCCTCAAATTTTTATATATCCGCATTCATAAATATCTAAATAACCAAGTTTCCAAAATTCTTCTTTTACAAATCCCTAGATCTCTAAATTCTCAGATTCTCAAAGTACATCTTTAAATTCCTCCATCGCTAAATACTTAAATTTCCAAATTGCCAGGTTCCCATTTTAGTAGTTTCTCAAATCCTGAACTTGTCTTAACTACACATTGCAATTAGTATATCAACAATGTTACAAATGTTAAGTCATTTTAGCAATACTAGTAATTATATTTATTAATCTATAAGATCTAATGATTGATAAATTATTGAAAATCTCGAAGACATCATACTGTTTGCCGTAAACAAATATTTTTACGAAACATTTTTATACTATTTTTGCAAGAACACAGACACGTATAAAACATTTGTTATATATTTTTATTTACTCTTTCTCGTAAAATTAGCTTCTTACTGAACCACTTCATCCCATCAGCCATCTTTTAAACGAACGTATACGAAATAGACGGCGAAATAAAATAATATACTGAATTGTATTTAAAAAGAAACTTTAATTCAAATCGTGAAACACGGAAAGGCACATCTTTTTTATTCAAGGAGAACCTTAAGAATAACGAAAGTCGTCGAAGAAAAATTCGTTACGAGTCTATAAAACCTATGGGTCCTATAGTTAAAATCAACAGCTAAGGAGCACAGCTGCATTTTCTTGACTCGAACCTTCAGCGTTAGAGAAAGTTTATGACCCGATAATTTTTGAAGAAGAAAACACTTAGTTTCTGTTAAATAAATCTAACAGTTAACATTATTCTTTCACCTAGAATTAGTCCATATTAGTTATACTTCCAGTTTTGGAACGCCCTGTAGATACAAAGTAAAGTAAGAGCGTGGTGCCACAAATGCGTTAATTGACGCACACGATCCTTCCATGGTGATAACGCATTAATAAAAGCATTATATCTGTATCTGGATGTACGCAGCAGCGCTTAAAACAAACGTCGGTTGATTTATAGATACCGGTGTAAATCGTAAGCGGCTAGCCGTACATTTTTGTTTCTGTTTCATCCCATTGGCCGGCGATTAAACGAACGGACAGCGAATTTATAGACGACCGGTGCGGTGCGGCGGCACGAATACGTTTATACTTTTTGGCTGTCGGATCAACCAGCCACCGTTTGGTCTAACGAATTTCATCGTGGCTCGTTTGCTTTGTTCTTCAGCGGGGTTGTAGCAGCGCGTTTTCGAGCGTAGGTGAGCATTTTGAAAGCGAAACGGGATTTGGCGACGATGAAGCGTTTAATGCGTGTCGCGATATAATATGCCGTGGCTTTCCTCTCTCTGTGTTCCCGTTGCATTGTGCTTTCCGCGTGAATCGCGAATGCCCGTTTTCGAAGTCACCGACTCACCGAGTCGGACAGCGATTGCATTGTTTTGTAATAATTCGTTTATTCTTTTGGCCCGGGTTACACGGCTCGATTTGCCGTTGAATCAAATAAATTGAAAAATATTGCACGGCCGAGGGAAGAATCGTTCTTTGTTGCGCTTTTGTCGGTCGATGATTCCGATCGATGAATGCTCCTATTGCTCCGATTTTAATTCGTGCCCGATCACGCGAAAGAGTTAAATTGCTTGTCTCTATAAAAGTTTTGCCGAACGCCGGAGAAACTGTCCCGCTTCGGATTAATGTAATGAGATTCGGTAGAGGAAGCGCAGCATATTTTGGATAATAGTTTGTTCGAGACGAATAACAAATTACGATGGGGGATTGACGACAAATAAAACGACATATCATGGGAGAAATTAGTATACTTTTATGTTTGAAACTTCTAGTTTTAAAAGTTTGACTTATTGAAAAATTATGAACGGTAATGATTTATTACGGTATATAAATTGCAATTTATCTTTAATTTGTAAACAATCTTTAATTTGAAACGTGTGGATCATAAAATTTTCTAACAAATGTCAGAGCACAGGAACTATCGTCTTAAGTAAATACCAATTTTTTGTTTTAGAGCGAATTATTCATCCTAAATCATAGAATCAATTATACACTCAAATCAATTTTCAGAGTGAAATATAAAGCGAACATAAAAATTTAGATTGAAATTCTAGTTTCATGTTTCAAAAAATCGTTGAAAAGAATAATATCGTTGAAATTCACAATAGTGAACTTTTTTGAGGATTGTTTAATTTCATTTTCAAGTTATTTTTACCACAAATTCTTTTTTGCTATAATTTATTTGCAGTCATCATACATGCAATTGTCAGAGCGATATACATATAATGAAAGAACATAAAAATTTAGATTGAAATTCTAGTTTCATGTTAGTGAAAAGTCGCTAAAAAGAATAAGATCGTTGAAATTCACAATAGTGAACTTTTTTGAGGATTGCTTAATTTCATTATCAAATTATTTTTACCACAAATTCTTTATTTCTATTCCAAGTGTTTAAATGTGTAACGTTGTAAATTTCGAAACTCAGGAATTAAAAATTGTCGAAATTCAGAAATTCAAAAATGTAAAGCTTTATAAATATCAAATATTCATATTTCTTATAGATCACACAATTTGTGTATAATTTATAGACCTTTTTCTTCCAAAAAGGCACCTTCGAATTGTTTCCTGCATCCAAAATATCTTCGATCGTAAAGAGTTAATTTTGAAACGTCAGTGTCTCGCAGACCTTGGTAGAAAATGCTATTATTCAGCCAGTGTAAGATAAAGCGAGTTCCCGTACGAAAGTAGACACTGTCCCTTAATGGTGTCCGTCGAGGTGAGACGTACGAGCGGGCAGAGGCCGATGGAAACGCGTTGGAGAGGATCTTTACTGGCTAGTTTTCCGCGCGATTTCCCGCGAGAAAACGAGAAAGGATTGAAGGCCCGAGATTGGAGCGGAACGCTCGCGATCCTCTTCCTCTCTTAGGATCGAAGAAGTCGAAAAAGCTCGGCTCGGAGCTTCTTAAGTTGGTCGTCGTGAGAGGTGCAAGAAAGAGGAAAATCAGAGAAACGAGAACAGAGGGAACGTATAAGTGAGACGTGGAACAGAGTGGCTTAGCGAAGAGCATTATCGTATGAGAATCTCTCATCGGATCCAATAGTTCGAGCGCACGGATGTGGAATAAAGCTCATCAAGGATTCAGGCTGCAATCCGCATTCGATGAATTAAAGATGTCGCCAGGAGTAACAAGAACGAACTCCTTCGTCTTTCTTCTTTCAGCCCGGCGCGGGTACCGTTGCTTCCCTTTCGTCTTCGATCCGCCTCCTCTTTTCTCGACCCGTGAAATTGATCGGATACTTAGCCGTCTCATTACGAATAGGATTAACCTTGGTCAGTGGTGCTCGCACGATCTGATTCACGGGACGGAAATCTGCGATAAGGGAAACTGAATTTAGACGGATAAGCTGCCTCGGATCAGATGCGTTCGCTGATTGGATACACCGGAATACGAGAGATTCCGGCTGTCTTCTTGGCTTTCGTACCGTTCCTATCAATTTTATGCACCGCTGAAATATCCTCGAGACGTTTCTTCCTGTTCGTAAAATGAGATATGCTTTGAAGAGGAAACCAGTAGGTAGATCGGGTTACAGGAGAACGATCCGAATCCGGAAGTCTCGTTCACCTGTTGCAACCGAATAATTATATTTACGAGTGATTGAACCGTTGGCAAGTTGTATTAATCGATGAGGGATTGAAAATATTTCTATTGAAATTCCGTTTTTTATCAAGAAACATCATTATGTTATACACTAAAACTACGAGTTGTGCACAATCATAATGTGCAGTTGTAAAAAATAGATAATAGTTTAGCTGTTTGAGAATAGTATGAAATGTAAAAATATAGGCTAAGAGAAAAATGCTGGATTTATTGAATCGATAGGTGGAAGTTCGAGACTTGTGAAAGATAAGTATATAGATTTTTTATTTTTTAACCATTTCAATTTTCTATTGAATGTAGAGAACAAATATTTTTAATTTCTAGAATTCGTTTATTATTTCGACCATTTCTTAAAATTTAAATTTAGTTGTGCGTTTAAGAATATGAAGTAACAATAAGAATTATTATAATTGAAAAAGAAGATGCTATATAAAAAGATCGGTTATAAATATTCTGTTACTAAATTGGAAGAAAATGTTCAAAGAAAGTTTTGAAATTCTAAATGTTCCAATTTTGAAATCACCAAGTTTAAAATTTGTCTAATTCTAAAATATATCAAGTTTCAAAATCATCAAATATATGACTTCTTAAATTGTTAAACTTCTCAGTTTGCGATTTTCTGATTTTTCAAATTTTTGTATTCCAAAATCACTGAATTTCCATTTTTCATATCCCTAATTTCCGAATTTCTACAATTTTTAGCTTTGGACTTTTTAAATTGTCGAGTTTTCGAGTCAACAAATTTCTAAAAAATTTCGAAATTTTCAAGTTGTTAAATTCTAAAATTTCCAAATTTTCAAATCTTCATGTTTCCTAGATTTTAAAATTTCAAATTTCTCAAATTTTTTCAAATTCTTAGATCCTCAAATTTCTATGTTTTCGAATGCCTAAATTTTCAAATTTTTCAGTCTATTATTTTCACGATTCCCAAATCCCCCGAAATTTTTCAAATTTCTAAAAATTTCCCAAATTCTTAAATATCTATACATGTTCTTTGAATTTGAATTTTAAATATAAGGAAGTTAAAAATTTCAAATTTTCAGATTAATATGTAAAATTAATTTAACATGTACAAATTTTTTAGTTCCTTCATTTTTGGCTTACAAGTTTAAAATCTTGATTTCTTCAAATCTTTTAGCATCTAAAATCCGATAAGCGATGGTGCCTGTTTATTATTATCATCTAACTATATCTGACGTACACTAATTAAGAAGTGCTGCTATTAATATACTATAAACCGCCCAGTACACGATACCAATATGAATTACACGACAGGAGTGCGATTAGTACACGATAAAAATTTAATTGGGCAATTAAACTACGTACAATCCCGTCCATAAATATCAGAATAATTACCAGTTTTAGCTTTATGTTTAACTTAATAATACTAAATACCTCCAAAATACCTCCAAAAATTATATTACTGACCAATTTATTACTTCCTTAAACTGAATGCAATTTTAAATATATTTGAGTAGTTTTGCAATTTTTAGATAGTTATGTATACTCAAAATTGTATATATAATATGGCTTTAAATTTTCTTATTAATGTACCATCAGAGCAGATCATCTTCGCTGCGATAAAATTTTATAATTTTTCCTATCTTGTAGGTTTATAAATATTATTTTTTAAATGAGTCTCTAAAATTTGACGTATTAAATACCGGTTAATTTACCTGGATGACTATAATACTATTCAAGTTATAATTTCTGAAGCAAAAAGTAGCTCTAAATTTAATGCTCATAACTTAAAGTTTCAGTCATACCAAAAAACGAAATACCAGTATTGTCAACTGTGTTCTACAAGTATATGATGTTTTTAAAAATAGTAGAGTATATACTTACAAAATGTGATCATTTTGCGTAAAATAAATGTGACGTGTCTTAATACTTGAAGAGGTGGGTGTACATACTTATGATTATACTTCAAGATTTCATGTATTATACTTCAAGATGTATGATACTGTATAATGTTATATATTGTGTCCTAATATTGATGAATCACCTTGTGGGTGTGCATACGATTTTATGTATTATACTTCAAGTTGCATAAGATACTATATTATGTAAATATTATTCTGCACTCGACAATTGCAGTATAACCAACGTCGCAGTTACACAGCTATATTCATAATACATTAAAAAACTCAATTAAAATGACTTGACGTCAGCATCCGCTGACTTCGTAACACTCTCAATCCGCAGCGTCCCGATGGTAGATATTCATCACATTGGATCGCGCGATGAAAACGGGTCAAAAGTGGGTTAACCGCGAAACAGACGCGAATAGCGGAATCGAACGGACAAATAGATGAAGCGGATAGAGGGTGGTTTGGAAAGAGAAATACCGTACGAAATCTGTGTATGGAGTAAAAGGGAAGTGGCCATAAGAGGGGGTTCGATCAGCGAAAGCGGAAGTGTCGCGGTGGCAAAGAGCGGTACCGGGGCAAAGTGTCAGCAGAAAATCGCTCGCTGAAGGAACGTTAGGGCAGAGAGGGCGCCAAAGAGGGTGCGGGTAGATTTGTACCTGCGTGGTTGCCATCATTAGGATGGTGGGCCATAGCTGCATTGCGGGCACCCATGCGACCGAGTGGAGGGGCAAACACTGGGTTCCCACTATGCACCGACTATGCACTCTCACTATGCACCGACTATGCACTATCAAGAGAGGCGTAGTAGTGGGGTTGGCCCGTGGCCAGGTAAGCTCCAGGTTCTGTCATCCCTCCTACGTTCCAGCCTATGTGCGCCTACGAAATCAAGCAACCCTCTGAACCCCCTACAGCCCCTCGCTATGCAGATCGGCCCTCGAGGAAAATGACTAACTAATGTGTCTTCCCCGTGGTTCACCAAAGCCCACGGAGCATAAAGCACACGCGAATGCTTTTATCTTTTTGCGGTGGCCGGCTGCTCGCAATTTTCTGCCATTACCGATATTAGCGATCCTCTTTTTATTTTAAATTCCATCCATTCAACGGCTGACCTCGCCACAGACCGTCCTTCTTTTGCCAGATTTCGTCCGGTTCACTGAATTTTCAGGGATGGTAACGACGGTTTAAATTTGTAGCAGGTATCGTGAGGAAGGAGCCCAATAACCTCTGCCAGGAAGAATTAATTCGTCCTTCGGATGTGTCTTGCGATCGGGGTGAAAAGAATTGATTCATATAAATTGGTCTGATTAATAAGTTTTATCGTTTTTATCGGTAGATGATATTTCATTTATACGTTAATTCTTTGCTTTGAAGTGTATAGCGGGCCTTTGTCTTTGCATATATGGCCTTACAAACTATGTTTTAGGGTAGCTTGTTAGGACAGTGCAAAGTCTAATGGAGTTTTTCATGGGTTATATATGGTTAAGAGATTTATCTAAAAGTTAAGCTAGTTTGTAATAGTTGAAACTATAAATGGCGATTTGGAGGTTTGAAGGTTCCGAATTTGAAAATTCTGGGATTTGGAAGTAGCAAATGTTGGAAATTTAAAGATTTGGGTGATTTGAAATATTACGAATTTCGAATTTAAGGATTTGGGGATTTAGAAATTTGGGAATTTGAAAGCTTAAGAATTTGAAAATCTGAAATTTTGGTACAATTTACGAATTTGGCAATTTAGAAACCGACAGTTTTTTGTACATTTTTTCAGAATTTCAAAATAAAAGAACTGAAGAACTCAGGAAGTTTACAATTTGAACATCTGAAGATCTTAAAGTTCCATTTTAAAACTTGTAGATTTACAAATATAATACTAGTGCAATCACCTCTACCTTTATTTGCTAGAATCCATCTATCATCTATCAATATTTATCGATATCGATATCGACAATCGCATTCCTAGGTTCAAGTACAATTAACCGTTTTAGTTCCGATTAATTTAATGTAATATAATGTTTGTGAAAAATAGTAAAAATGATATTTACTTCAAGAAGGAACATATTACAAAACGAAGGTAGAATAAATGAATGTTCATTGCATTTCATTTGTTAAAAGTTATACCAATAATGCTTCAAAATGATACATTTCCTAAGTGCTACTGGCAATGATATATCATTGTTCGATACTAAAAGGGTGAAATCACGATCTTCCGTACTGACAGAGTTCAACAAACCCTGCGACTGAACGGGCATGCTGGATTTCGTCGAGTTGTCCGAGGTGGACGACAGCAATTAGCCGACGACGCCTGCGTGTCGTGTACACCGAATAAACAAATAAACATTGCTTCGTTGGCCGAACTAGGAACGCAGCCAGTCACTTTACCACCCTATCTGTTCACCTCGGGCTATATTGCTCGGGATAGCCAGAGACGAAGAAGAAAGGGGCGAAGGGGGTCGAGTAGAAACCGTTTCGCGTTGCTCTCGTTCGCGTGCCGGTCTATTTTCGCGAATACACGCAGTATCCCAAAAAGACCCATGCTACGTGTACCAGCCGGCTTTTACGTCGGACCATTAACGGCGTTGTGAGTATAAACTTAGGACAATCCAGCATTCACTGCGTCACTACCAGATGAACATCGTAAAATTTGCCATTCTTGATTCATCGATAATTACTGAATGGATTCTCGTTGAATAAATATACCAACTCCTTTTCTTTTTAGTAATCTGAGTTTTCGGCTAAAAATTGCAATGTTCTTTGAATACTAATTCATAATGTGTAAACAATAAATTATATAAAACGAATTTATTAACGTAAATTCAGCTGATTTGCATAAAAACTAATCTTCAGACGTTCTATAAATGTACCAACTGTTTAAGGAAAACTATTTATATGTATGAAAATACGAAATATAATAATTTATTGTATTTTTACAACTACTTGATTTGGTACATTACCAATAAGATTTTTTTTATATATTTTGAGACATCAAAATTTAGCTTTTCTTTTTCATTTGAATTATATATTTTTTAATGTACGGTTGGTCATTATTCTCTACACAATATTAAGTTATCTGCGAAACTTATTTGTGAAAATCCCTCACGGCATACGCAAGTAAAATCAAACAGTAACGGGAATATGGAACGCAGGGCAAATGCTTCTATTACAAATTTTCGAAAAAAAGATTACACTTTTAATGGATAAAAAATTAATAATTCGTTAACGTCAACCGCGCCGAGATGTTTGAATTCACGTCGAACGCATTCGGTAGTTTTTAAGAGTTTTAATCAGAATTCGTTCCATAGTCTTTTAAGAATTTTAATCAGAATTGATACCATAGTATTTTAAGAATTTTAATCAGAATTGGTTCGATAGTTCTCAAAGTTCTCGAGTACAATGAGACTTTTCTATAATAATGCGTCAAGTGACGATATTATTTATGAGACAATCAAATAGATACTTTCCTACATAAAGTTTTAATCCAATCGTAAGGCACATTGTTCGCCACGAAGAGTTTACCGCAGCACCAGAAGTCTTTTCCTCAGGGTAACACAGAGCAGGGTATTCCCTTTTCGCCAGAGGACATCTGGAGCCATTAATATACTCACGGCACGCTCGTTGCTCTGTCTTTCTCTAACCGTCTATTTACCTATCCGTTCTCTTCACCGGTTTCCTAGCTCGTAACACGGAACAGTAACTCCGCGTTTATTCAAATGATGCTTTAGGTTGAGTCTTGAGCGTCCTTTGGCGAAGGATAAGTAATCCTAACGGGTACGCAGGGGGAGAGAAAAGAAGCGAACCGAAGGCGTTCAAGAGTCACGAAGAAAAAAGACTAAACGAGGAAAAGAATCGGAGAGACAAAAGAGGGACGAAATCGGGAAGATAGAGAAAGAGGAGTGACAAAAGGTGAAAGAGAGAGGAGTAGATAAGGCCATTCGTTTCAATGAAGGAACCAGCCCTTCTTCTTCCCCTATCCCTACTCTCTATCCACGTTCTTACTATAGAATAGGATAAAACTCGCTATATAGAACTTTATGCGAGTCCTCCCTGAATAGAAAAACACTCGAGAAGACCAACGCTTGCCATCTCTCTTTTTTATCCCCTTTCTTTTCACCGTCTTCTTACCTTCTTAGCCTGCCTCTATGCTATTGCCCTCTCGTGTAACCCTTCTTCGCTCCCCCTGGTTACTTCTCTAGCCTGGATCTCATTTAAATGAAACCCACCACCCTGGCATACCTTTTTCTTCTATTCACTATCGCCCGGGTAGCCCAGGCTCCTCGACGGTACCAACCAATATGTTCCGAGGACTCGATTTCACGTAGTAGGGCTCTATGATGCGAGACGGAAGATCCTTCGAGAGGAAAACGGGCAAACTGGAGGGTAAAAAGGTGGCAAGGAAGGAAAGGAAAGATTGTGAACCAACATCCTCGGGCTGAATGGTAATTCCGAATTTCCTCCGCAGGCCAATCCTTTTGGAGTCCCTCGAATTGATAACTGCGCACGAGTGTGGAGACGACGTGAAATAACGCCGGTACCCCTTTTCTTCGACCATATCCATTGTGTACGAGAAACCGATAGAGCGTTTTACGTATTCTGTGCCTCGATTCGAGATTGATAACCGGGAAAGAGGGAAACATGCGTGACCCTTTGCTGTACCCTCACGATGGCTGAATTTTTCGCAACATTGTTGTTATCGATGATTTACGACGAACACTTTCGCGAGAATACGAACACATGTCTTACAAAATTATTGAACTAAATCGTGTGCGGTCAATTGGAACTGAATTTCAAATGACAATATTTTAGAAGAAAAAACTGGAATTATGAAAATCAAAGTTAAATAAGTAAGGATGTTTATATGTATATTTGTGACATACGAAAGTGTACACATCGATGCTGCTTCAAAGATAAATGATCGTATTATTGGACATACAATAAATATAAGTATATGATTGTCCAAAAATGGTCCGAAAGAAAATTCAAAAATTTGATATGAATATACGTATGATTTTTGCATAAGTTATTGATTATCGAATATTGATACAACCATCAATAGAAATGCCTAAATAAACCAGTTTCAAAATGTAACATTGGATAATTAGAAAAGAAATTGTTATTAAAAGTTGTAATTAGACAATTTAGAAATTTAGGAGTATTAATGTTTCATAATCTAGAAATTGCAGGATTTGGAAAATTAGCAAATTTCAGATATTGAAAATTTAATACTATGGTGATTAGGAAAGCGTAGATTGAAAAATTGCAGTTTGAAAAAATTAAAAAATTTCTGAACATAAAGGTTCAAACTTGAAAATTTAGAAAATTTTCGAGTTTGAAAATTTGTATGTTTGAGAACTTGAAAGGTTTAGAAATTCTAGGTACAGAAAAATTGTAAATTACAAATATTTGAAGATTTGAAAACACAGGTTTGAAAATTTGAAAGTTTCAAAATGTATACGTTCGACGTCTAAAAAATTTAGGAATTGAAAGGATAGAAAAATTGTAAATTTAAAGTATTTGAAAATTTGAGAATATGAAGGTTTTGAAACTTGAAACTTGATAATTTATAACTCTTCAGAGTTCGAAAATAAATACGTTTGGGATTTGAAAGTTTGAAAATTGGAAGTTTTTATAATTCGCAAATTTGAACTTTTTGAACTTTATAAAATTGGAAGTACGAGAAATTGAAAAATCAAACAATTGGAGAATCGAAGTATTGAAAAATCGACTAATTGCAGAATTGCACAATCGCAAAATTATATAATTGCAAAATTGCAAAATTATAAAATCGAAGAATTATAGGATTGAAGAATTGAAGAATTGAGGAAATGAGAAATGGAGGAATTGTGGAATTGAAGAATTGAAGAATTGAAGAAATGAAAAATTCGAATATTTAGAACTTAAAAAATTACAAATCTTTAAATCTTACGGTTTCTACACATTTATTCTTCAAAGAAAGTCTACGTTATACCCGAGCGTACATAAACGGCACAAAAGATCCGATTTTCAAATGGCCTCTGTTGTCAACACTTTTCTTGACCATATCCTTTTTGAAAGAACGTACACGTTCGGAGAATACGAACTCGACGTACTCGCAGTCGACACGAAACGGAAATCTAGATGGCAGGTTCTCTTTCGAATCCTAGCAGGTAACACTGTGACGCGAAAACAGTCGCGTGTCGACCGATCGTTTCTCTTCTACCCCATTTTTTTTTTAATTCTTTTTCCTCTGCGATACGGAACGAATTACTTTGCCCTAAAAGTGCCTTTTCCGATCCGCGATTCTCGACGTGCTCATAGTCCGGACGAAATAATTCAGTAAGTTCTTGGTTTTCGAGCGCTCTCTCCGCGAGAATCACGCGCAAAGATTGCGCGGCGCGTTAAAATATTTAAATCCAGCGAGCTGCTGCATTTCCCGCCAGAAGTCCCGCGGGAATACCATCTGTCCCGGACGGATTCCCAACGCGAGCACTATCCCTTTGTTCCCTGTGAATTTTTCTCTTATTAAAAAGCTGTAATTTGACGAACAACGGTCAGTTTAAGGAAATTACGTAGCACGGATTTATATAAGAACGTTTTAATATTTCACTGCGGGTTACCAAAAGAGATGCCTGCCTTTTCTTTTCGAGGGATCTTCCTGGTTTAGAAAGCACTCTCTGTGGAGTAAGACAACTAAGAACGAAGACGAATAATACGGTTCTTTCCCGAATTGTGCTTGAACGATTATTTTCATTTTTAACTGAAACTGTTTTACTTTATTAAGTGATTATGTTGCGCAGTAAGTTTTTTTATGGTATTATCGAATAAGTGTTACTTAAGGCCGTTTAAAATTTATTTAAATTCATTTTTTATAGATTGGATTAATATTTATATTTTATTCGTGATTTGTTTGAATATTGTTTTGTGTACGATTTAATTTAGAATATAGTCTAAGCTTAAATAATTTAAAGCAATCATAGCAATAGCAATATAGAAATGATGATTTAATTATAGTTAAGAAAATCGATAAAGGACATTGTAATAATTTCTTCATAATTGCTTCAAGAATTAGGAGTACGTGTTATTTTACCGCTTTCTATTTCGTTGTTTTATTATTTCATTTGTTTATTTCGTTGTTTAAGATTGTGTTTAAATAATTTCAACTCAACTAAGATTTAAATTGCTATTTAAACCGTGATTAGAAAAGTAAATATAAAAATCGTTTTACTCTGTTATTCTCAATGGTAGCTTCAAGAAAATAGCATGAATGTAAAATAGCAAGGGTAGGAAAATTGTAGTAATATCATAGACTAAGTGCGATCATAGAATAGTTGTACAGTCGTATAGTGAAATAATTTAGTAATGTACTGAGTGAGTAGAATAGAAGAATAGTAGAATAGTCTGACAATGAAATATTTTAGTAATATAATGAAACAGTAAAATAGAAAAATCGTAAAATAATATTATAATAGTAAAATGGTGAAATGGTAAAAGTGAACTGGTAATGTAATAGTATACTAGTAAAATGGTAAAGTA
The DNA here is from genome assembly GCA_036983795.1 of Megachile lagopoda. NCBI lineage: Eukaryota > Metazoa > Arthropoda > Insecta > Hymenoptera > Megachilidae > Megachile > Megachile lagopoda. The sequence goes on from CM072786.1 coordinate 1,782,748, forward strand.
AATAATCTGTAAAATAGAAAAACAGTAAAGTAGTAAAATGGTAAAATAAAAGAAAAATAATAGTAACGTAAAGTGTAATAGTAAAATAGTAAACTGGTAAAATAATAGTATACTAGTATAACAATAAAGTACTAAAATGGTAAGATAATATTACAATACAAGAATACATGCAGAGTAACCGAATAATAACACAAAAATTTGATAAAATAGTAAAGCAGCAAAGTGGCGAAAACGCTAAATTCATGAAAGACAACAAAATAATAAACTACAAACAATGTTTTTGATAGTATGTCAGCAGTTAATTTTACAAATTCAACCAGCACTCAGCGACACGCCGTCATTATTCAACTAACCTCTCGTAAATAGCAAATTATCGCTGTTTACGAGCTGCTAAATGCTGCAGTTGAAGTTGTTCAATTTCGCGATACTATATAACAACGCGACTTCCTTTCGATACCGCGTGTCTATTTATAAAATTAGCCCAATAGAGACCAGTTAGCCGGTAACGGAAGCCTAAAATATTCAAGTGGTCCATCTTCTCGCATAATTCTGCCGTTCGAGTAAATTGGCACCATTTGGCTCGTCCAGCCGGTTACCTCGCACCGCGGATTTACGATTTCGACGTGTTCTGCTTTCTCTCTTTCTCTCTCCCTCTTCCTGTTCCTCACTTAGCCGCCCATTTTGAGAACATCATTCCGAGAAACAGGAGAGACTCGATAATCGTTGACGAATACACAAAAGAACAAGAAGTTTGTCCAGAACAAACCTTGGCGGTGGCTAAATGTGTCTGGTGATATGCTAGATAACACGAGTGACTATATCTTCGACGTTTGTTATAGTGTCATGAGAGAATCTAGTTTCTCTAGGAAAAAATATGGCAGCTAAGAGAAAAAGATCTACTACTTGTTGCTTTTAGAAATTTTTTAGGAACTTTTAAAAATTTAATAATTTCAGGATGGAAAAAGAATTTGGACACTTTAACATTTGTGGATCTGTGGATGTTAAAATGTAGGAATGTGGTGATGTGCGGATATTGGTATCTAGAGACTTGGTGATCTACAGATATTGGAATTTAAGGATTTGGTGATTTAAGAATATTGAAATTTAGGGATTTGATAGTCCAGAAATATGAAAATGTAGAAATTTTTTAATATAGGTATCTAGAAACTTGAGATTAGAAGCTTTAGGATTTGATGGTATATAAATATACGAATTAATGGTTCTAGCTATCTAAGAGTGTTAAAACCTAGAAATTCAGGAATCTTATGAATTAGAGATCTAAGAATATTGGGATACAAGTATTTAGAGAACTTGGAGGTTGTTGATTTACGAGTACAGATATATAGGGATTTGGGAACAATTAGGAAGATAAGGAATTTAGGGACTTAAGTATTAAGTCGAAGTTGGCATTTGGTAATTTACGGATATAGGAACCTAAGTATTTAGCAGTCAAGGAATTTGGCAATGTAGAAATTTGGAGACGTAGTGGATCTAGGAGTTTGGCGATCTTGAAACATGGAAACATAAGGATTAGAGGGATTAGAAGTATGAGGATCTTGGTATTTGGGGGTATAAGTATTCAGTGAATTTGGGATTTGGTGAATTACGAATATGGGAATACACGAATTTGGGGATCTAGAAATTTGAGAACCTTAGAATTTATGAACCTAGGAATTTAGAGACATATTTGGGGACGTTAAAATTTGGTGGTCTACGAACATGGAAATCTAGAGATTTACTGGTCCGGTATTTTAAGGAGATAATTATTTAGAAGTCTTGTAGAGTAGGAACTTAGAATTTAGAAATCTAGCAGTGATTCATAAATTTGAAAATGCATCAAATTTAACCATTCGATAATTTATTAATTTTGTGCTTTGGTTATTTTGGGACTTCAGTCTTTTGAAGATTAGGAAGTTTGAAAATTTAAAAATTCAAAACCGCGAGAATGTAAAAATTTTCAAGTTCAAAAATTCTAGAAACATTTATAAGTTCAAAGGTTCATAAATTTGAAAATTACAAATTCTTGAAAGGAAGGCTTTAAAAATGAAACAATTTTCAAGTCCACGGAATTCAATGAAGCCCAGACATCATCTCACAGTTCGTTTCCTTTCTCTTTCTACGTTTGCGTTTCATATAGACTTTTTCCCTCGGGCTCGGCAATGTCGCTCGGCGTCCCTGTCGACAACACCTCTCCCCGTTGATAAAATAATTCCCTGAGTTATTTATGCCCGTCAAGTGTACTCTGCACCCAACGTGTCGCTAATTCGCACGAGATTAACGATTGCAAATCGTTTTCCACGCCAGTACGATCGCTAAGTGAACGTGTCGCTTGTCGGTAACACCTGTGGCTTTCTTTCACCCTGTGATGGCCATGACGTGTTATGTGCGTCAGCGCTGAAAAAGGGATTGGATGATCGTTAAACGGTTCAAGAAGTTACGCTACTTTCAACATCCAAATATAACTTAACTGACATTTTCGTTTACCAATAAATGTATTCTTTATTTACTTGTAGAATAAATTTTCATTTAATCTCTCCTTTTAATTCTTCGTTTATCCTCCAAAATACCTTTTAATATTGTACGTACAGTACACCCAAAAAATTGAACCACCACTTACTATAATACATTTATGCAATACATTATGATATTAAACTTAATATATCATTCATCATTATGAATGTATAATTCTCTTTCTTGCAGTTCATTTATAGTTTTATTGAGTTTTATTCAACAACTGCGAGGTCTACTTATCTGTTAAATAATACATCATCAAGTCAGTTATAAGCATTGTTAGCATTTCAGGCTATTGTTTGGAAGTAAAAACTACATTTTCTCGAAAACTTAAAATAACTTTCTTAAAAGTCGAATTAGTTGATGACAAACTATTGTTTTAAATGTAAACAAAAATGTCGATTTTATGAAAACTCAAAGGTAATCTAATTTTCATAAAAATTGAGCTCAAGTTGACTACAAGCTTCTGTTTGAAAGTAAACAAAAATGTCGATTTCTTGAAATCCACGTTGAGCTGGAGATGGAGTCCACGTTGACGAGCTTAGGTTAGCAAGCTGATGAACTTCGACGATGGTATAGTATTGTGATTGCGGCGAATACAAACGTTCGTGACTGGAAATTGTCTAAGCACCGGAGATTAAATGGGTACGGATTCCCTGAGCTTGTCTTGAATAATGCGTAAACGTTCTGGGTTTCGAGAATAGAATTGGGTTAAGAGGTTCTGTACGAGGGCGATCTTGATCTAACAGGTTAGGTGAGAGAACGCGCAGTTAATTTATTAGAACATGCAGTAGATAAGGATTCGTAACTGTATCATAGTTATTTTTAACGGATAATGATTATTATGTTTAACTACCATTTTACGTAACTTGTTTCTGTCTTTTACGCTTTGGATTTAGACAGTTGTATTCTCCTAGCATAAAAATTTAAGACCTACATAAATTATGAGTTAAACAGGATTTTTTTGTATTTGATTAGTATTAACATTTTCTATGTAATCAGAGTTCTTTTATATGCAATTAAAATTAACATTATACGTATAGTCAGAATTCTTCCATATCGTAATAATCAGCACCAGTGACTTAGATAAGAGTTGGAACTAATTTTCTCAATGCGTCAATTCAGAATTCATCAGTTGACACTAACTTTATACGAGTTTCAAGATATTATGTCATCACCTGACGTAAAGCAATAATTCATTTGTCATCATTGATTTATCCGCTTATGCGTGTTACACAAGTTCATTTCAGATGCACGTTTTGCGCCACTAAATTTATGCGATTAATATGACCTCGTTACTCACGCATAGTAAACTGAGGCTATAATTTCTAATAAGGGTAAAGAATTGTAAATTTATTATAATAGGTGCTCAGAGATCGTAACATTGAACGAATTGTTTAATCGTGCTTGTTTGAAAAATAAAATACTCTTTCCTTTTAACCTTTCTAATCTTACTAACCTTCTTTTTATCCTTAACATTGTTTTCTTTAAATACCATTTTATTTAATCATGCACGAATTAATATATGCTGCAACGTTTAAGAACTTGACAAGATTTATAAAAATTTGTACGTGAAGATTAAAATTTTACTTAGTCAGTGTTAAGGAGAATTTATATAAAAAGCTATTATTACCTTAACAAAGAAGACGTTCATGGAAAAGAAGTACAAAGTTGTTTCTCGAGATTCATTGCGTCGAACAGAATGGCACAAGAAAGAGTGCATCGATAGAGAATCCTCGCGTGAAAAATAAGTTCTACCCGGGAACAATTAAGGAAATAATGCCCGTATATTTTCGTGAGTCACGGTAACGTTTTAAGAGTGTCTCCTCGGGAACGACGTAATTGCTTCCATCAATCCACATCCGAGACAAATTAAAAGAGCGTCCGTGAATGTGCCTAGACTTCCTTGACTTTAACGACATTTTCATAGTCTTCGTAAGAACGAAGTCTTACGTTGGAAAGTAGGTGGGGATGCAAAGTGATATTACAGCTAAAATGGTCGAAGAAAAAAAGTGGCAAAACGAGAATCTGCTTTTATTCGTTTTAAACAATCAACGGCCATTTTGTGATTTTATATTTCTACAATGCAGAACGGTTACAGGAAATATAGAAACATTCACTATTTTATTTAATAAAAATTCTTTATACAAATTTTTCACGTTTCACTTTCCTCATTATGGAAGAGAATGAATGTCAAAGGAAAATATAGTGAATTTTGTTTTTATGAAAAGAGTAGAATTTTAACGAACGAAGGAAATCGCCAAGAAAATATTTTTCCGAAGAAATGTTTCATTAATGCTTTGTGCAGAAAGTAAAAGAATGATTTGGTAACATATTCTAGAAATATCTTCGACATCGTTAGTTAGCAGCCGTTAGTTATCGGTAGAGGAGAGCCGCCTTAATTTTCCGAGAATACTAATTAAGTATCACTAATTAATTCCGTAGGATGATGTAATTTATGCGAACAGCTCGTTACCGAACGGGTTGTGTTCAGCGACTAATGACCTGGGAACACCAATAATTCATTGATTAACGCCATCTATTGAATAAACAATAAGCACTCCACTTTGCCAAACCTCTCAACCTCGTCCTTCCCTTTTCTTTCCCCATTAGTAGACAACAATCAAATTTAATAAGATACTCGGATAATTCATTACGGACAACTCGAGTGCTAAGGCAGCGACGGGAAATCTTTTTTTCTCCGAATATCTGTAAAAACTTGATAGGTTTCGTTATTTCTCGATTGTGTTTTGGAGAGTGCTTCGACTCACCCCCTCGAGAAAGAAAGTTACCTAAAGATTGTATTCGAAAACAATGTCAAACTTCGCGCTGGTGTTTTCTTATCCTCGAACGTTCCTGTTTCTTGCATCATGTGAACGAAACAAACAAAAGAAGATGGCCGAAAACGTACGATATTGTCCTTGCCGGGGTATCGCGATGGCGCATCTGCAATTTATCGAAGTCGAAGACCGTTTGCGACCGAATAGGCAAGTAACTACCGAGCATTACGAGCTCTTCACAACGATCTGTATAAAATAGCGTATAATTAGATAGGGTGTAAGATATATATTTGGAGCGTGTCCATTTTGGCCTGTGGCCAGAGTTCACCCTTTTGATATATACCTACAAAGGAGGTCAACAGGGTGACTCCTCAGAGGGATAGCGCGAACATGTTCGGCTACGTTCGGGATTGATTGAATGCGACATAAATTGTTGGATCTTATTAACACTTAACGAGTCAAATTTACGTAGTTTCATTTTATCTTCCTGAGACCACGTGGATTTTTACTCGAACTTTTATCGAGCCGTGTTTTTCATTTTTACACCTGGTCCTTTTCTTATTATTATTTAATTGTACTGTTAGCCCTATTTTGTTTTGCTTGTTAGGTAATATTTTTTTGACTGCTAATTATATACAAATTCCACCAACAAAAGGAAGAAGAATAAATGCACCATGTTAGGAAGAATGAAAAATAGATTCATATCGGGAAACATGAAGCAGTACATCCTTAAGCAAATTGTTGGAAAAGAAAGAATATTCTAGAAAGCCTTGAAAAGTCTGCAGCTCAAAGAAAAAACGATGAGAAGCAAGATATAAATAAATATGTTATATACACGGAATTATTGTTTATTTTAATCAAAATGGTAATTTTATGGTACAACAATTTCAATGGTAATCTCACGAAAAATTTCATGAACGACTGTAATTTGTGTAAAAATGAATGGCATAGAAATGCTGGTACATTTTTAACGGAGAGTGTTTTGTACTTTGTACGCATGATGTAGATGAGAATCCTGTGCGTTGATTTTTCAGCGTTGTACATCAAAAAATTGCACGCCATATTTTCTCGTTTTTCTTTTCAAGGATGTTATTTGTTCCTTTCGTGCGTTTTTTGAGCGAAATATTTCACATACCACGCGATATTTCACGACGAAATCTCGAATCTCATTGCGTTCTGAATTGAATACGTTTATAAATACGCGAAAGTTCGATATCAGATATTTCTTAATTACAGGATGCAGCTTAACCTATCAGGAGGGATTAATTTTCTACGGGGTTAAGTTAAGCCAAAGCTCTCCCATAAACGCACGAAGCGTGTTCATAAATGACAGGGATTACGCTCGGTGCCATCGACTTACATTGTTATCTTATAATTCTAATTAAGATTAACGAATACCAACGTTGCATTTAGCACATTTTGTAGTTTGATTAAAAACATTTTGTATCCTCAGTTAACTTGGCAATAGGTTAGATAGGAAAATTGGTGAATTATTGTGATCGATATTTATTTTTAAATGCAGGAGAAATTGTTGTTTATTCATTTAGGAATATTTCATGGGAATGATTGTGAAGATGTGATGGAGAAGTTCTAGAAAGCTAAAAATATCTGTTAAACTAAACTAAGAATATCGGTTCATTTGAATTAAGAATATCACTTAAAATAGATCTAAAGAAGAAATGTAGTTAATTTTTTATAGTAATTTTTCATTATGCTACTTTATGAATCTTTCTTCCTATTTTTGAGATGATAAATTTAGGAATTTAGATATTATAAAAATTTTAAATTTTAATAATTTGAAAGTATAGAGACTTTAAAAATCAAGGATTCAACATTTAAAAAATATAGAATATTTCAAATTTACAAACTTGGGAATTTGCAAAATTTAGAAATATGAAAATAAGATTTTGAAATCTGACAAGTTTTCAAAGTTAAAAAATTTCAGATTTACAAATTTAAAAATATATCTCTTTGCAAATGAGAAAATTTAGAAATATGATAATATGGAATTTAAGAATCATAGAAATGTGGTAATTTAGAAATTAAAAAATTTACAAATATATCAATTTGAACGTTAACAAGTTTAGAAATGTCAATTGAAAAATGACAAAATTGAGAAACATACAAAAAACTTAGAAATTATTATACAAGATTGTCTATTCATCAATGCCCGCGAGTGCATGTCACGTATCAGCGCACGCCTTCACAGATCACAATTGCCCATATAAATATAATCTTTATGTTCGCGTGCTTCGGCGTTTCTACTTTGATTCACAAAAGGTCCGGTCCGTTTTGAGTGCATACATACACGATTTTGAACGGGTAGCAGATAAGAGGTTCGCAATTATTCACCGCTGAAATTCAGTTCCTTAGCAATGGCACACCAACGGTGGTTCAACGAAAACTCCACAAGCGACTGATTTGCTAAAATTATTCTTTAGGTTAGAGGTAATGAGCGTGGTGTTGCCGATAACCGACAGGAAACGGCCACTCGTAAATTTTCCTCGTATCATATGATTCACGAAATGGTCTGGTAGTTTCATTATGTTCCATGTAATTGGTGACTCGGCTGGGCTGCGTTCCGAAAATGGACCCTCCTTTCGCGAAGATAACCAACAGTAATAAATCATCTGCAACGGAGAACTCATCGAAAAGTTCACTTTTCTTTTACTCTTTTCTCTTTCAACTCTGCCCACCAGTATATCTACAACTAATTCGTGGACTTTCGTGTTTCTATTCTTTTGTATTTCATTCTTTGAGGTTAGGTGAGTGAAACTCAATCCATCTGTCCAATAAATAATACTTATATAATTCTATTCAATCCTTCTTATATAATTAATGACTTATTAGGATTTATTGATTTAATAATTTTTTTAATAATTATTTTTGAAAATCCATGTCTTCTAAATGACTCTGATAATTTACCAAACCCTATTGAATGATATTTTTTATTTGTTCATTCTATTTTACGATGCATTTCAAATTTTTATGTATTAGCTTGATTATGTTTGATTTTTATTTTCTGTACGTGTAATAATAAATTATAATATGAAAAGTAATCAGTTTTATCCAATTAAATTAATTAATATTTTGAATATTCATACATATTTTTATTATTCTAACTTGGCTAGAAAGGTAAATATTTGAATATTCGTATACATTTTTTATCATTTTTACTAAATTATTTTTAATCCATTAATTATAAAAACATGAGATAAACTAATATATTAATTAATGAGCCTGGTAACACATATATTTCGAATATGGAAGAAAGAAATTGTATTTTCTATTAATTTAAACATAATTTATCATTAATACTTCAGTAATATAAATTAAATAATTAATAAGAAATGTTGTTAATATAAATACATCAATGCATCATAATGAATACATCATGAATACATACATCATAACGAATTCGAGGTAAAATTTTGCGAATTCAAATTACTGAATAAATATGAAATAAAGTCATTAAAAATGAATGTCCAATTAAAATTGTTCCACCTTTTGCTTACCTTTTTATACACGGAGAGATAATTTTAACCTACCTCGAAAAGGTGAAGTTATGTTAAATAATTGAGATTAACATTTTTTCATCTTTTTGTATTGAAATAATTCTGCGCAATTTAAATTTTATTTTCATTGTAATCATGTTCCTCAAAGAGTTATAAAGAGAATCTTTATTGTTTCTACGTATTAAGTTATCACACACATACTGTGTACATATAAAAATATGTATACAAGAATAAAAATGATAGTAATGTTTAAGTCCTATCTTTGCACTTGCCCCTAATCGAAAGCATAAGTCGAACACTATTGTACTTTATGCCGCCACGTTCAATAGCTATTTCGTCAAATTTATCAGACTTATCAGAACTGCAATGAATCAACGATCGTTTTCTCGTTTCAGAGAGCCTCAGGGAGTACTTCACCAAGTATGGGGACATCACAGAAGTCATGGTCATGAAAGATCCCACCACGCGACGATCAAGGTAAGCCACATATTTTACGAAACGAGCATCACGGTGGTTAAAAAACGTTCACCTTCCGGTATCAAAAACACGATACGCGTATCAAATTTATCACCATCCCCTATCGACGCTTTTTACGTATTACTAGGATAGTAATCTGAGAAGCATCCAGGGTTTTTAATAGCAACGTGAGTATTCACGGTCGCTTATCTTATCGAGGTTTTATGGAACGTCGTTCCCTTTTGATCCTGAATTATGGGAGTATTTGACGGTCGACCATGAATTCCTAGACCCCTTATTAGCGGCATAACGAAATTCCAGCTTCGCGTGCTCGTGTTTCCTTTCCACCGCAATCGTACGAGCTGCGTTCTATTCCCGATCATTATGCTAATCATGCTTCGAATTAAAAAGCAGTAAACAATTGTGGTTTATCCTAATAACTCATTGAATTGGTCTGTTATTAGACGCAGTGATAACCATCGTGAAGTGTTGGTTTTATAAATTTGTTGTATCGATGCTTTGAATGTGGGAGTTTGGATATATGATATGGCATGGCACATCATATATGATGCGGTATGATATACATATTATCAAAGATACGTGATATATCATATATGATACATCATATGTATGCCGTGATGTTTCATAATTAACACGTCACATATGATAGACTATGATATTTCATGTATGATACATCATATATAATACACTATGATATATCATATATGATACGCTATGACATATCATGTACGATACAGTACGTATGACAGCATGATATATCATATGAGACATCACTCTATTGTTTTAATTCTTTAAAAACACATATTCAGTTTTAGAGGAACTATTCTAAAGATTCATTCATACATTTTGTACTGCAAATAGTACTTGATACTATATGGTATTTCATATTTTATTGCATAAATAAATGTTGTATTATATTAATTATCTTTTAGATAACGCAACTATAATTTAAAATATCTAATTAGCAATATATCTTACATTATAAATATTGCACTGTATTAATTATATTTAGATACATAATAAAATTATAACTTATGCTATTTCATTAACAGTATTACTTATGTTGCTACTCATAACTGCTAGAAGTAAAATATTTACTAAGAAATGGAATTTATAAATTATAAACGTACTTAGAACAAAATATAAGGCGTCAAATACTCGTTTTAAATATGTTAAGATATTTAATTATTTAATATTCTAACTGGGTAATATGAAAAGTTTTAAAAGAAAATTAATTTTTAATACTTCATAATTTATATCTTGACAATCCTGCTTCCATTCTTCGTGTTTATATAATAAAAAATGATAGTAACAATCTTCTACTTGTGTCCGCATATTTACGTGAACATTATTCGTGATATCTTTTGCTCATGGTCTCAAAATATATATTTGTATTTCATTTATAAAAATACCCGAACTGATACTCCACTGACATAAAATAACATATTATTTGTACTTCTATTTCCCAGTTACAATACATCATCATTTAAAAAATAAATTCCACAGTATAAATTTGACTAAGTCGATCAAAATCCATGTCATTATTTTATGACCTTTAAAATTCTTATCTTGAAAACCTACTTACAATCCTCACCCGTATACCCAATATCTGTTCACATCAATTATCCAAAAATTCCGCCATTAATTGCTCCTAGTTTCTCAAGATCAGATCGCAAACAAGCATTAAGCAGTAGACACGACTTCTCGAAGTAAAAAGACCGCCCGCGAATTCATTCTCTAGCAAACAACGATTGTCCAGGCTGGAAGATCTCCGGGAAATTGCTAATCGAATTTCCAAGCCGCGCCGATAACCTATTTTCGAGTCGGTCGGACTGTTTATGATAATGTTCTGCGATAGATGCGGGAAGGGATAACAGGCACGAAATCCGCTCGCGCACAGATGCAAGCGGGCTATCTGGTGCAGCGAGCGGCGAGTTGGTAAGTGCGATGCATCTGCGGTAGATAGCGAAAGGAAATAATGGGCGCTTGGGATCGCATCGTGGCTCGTACAGGTAGAGCTAGCTCGCATTCGTTGTCACATTTATCTGGCTGATAAGTCTATTCTTGGCTAACGCATCTGACCCTACTATCTCCAAATACGCTGCGCGTGTTGGACGCCTATAAGCGCGTTGCGCGACGACTTAGCGAAGATTCCTGCAATTATACTTGCGTGTGTCCTTCTTCCAATTAGATGTCTTGGGTGGCTATTTTTTCTGTGGGTTTGTAACGTTGATGTAGGAATGGATAATAAGCTGGGTGTATACTTAACGTGTTAGCTGTTATGGTTAAGATGGCCATGTGATATAGGCTGGACAAATGCGAGGAAGTGATAGTAGTTTTTGAATTTTATTTCAAGGTTTTAGTGTTTTTTTGCGGTATAATGGTAACGGAGTGATAGCGTGCATAAGAGGTCGTTGAAGTTGTATAACGAGAAATTGTAATAATTTAGAAGTTGGTTCATTTTTTTTATTGCAATTAGATGTAGTGGAACTGTATTCATCCTGCTCATTTGACGAATTTCTAAGTTCCTAAATTTTAGAATTTTTAAATCGTCACATTTTCAAACCATTAAAGTGTCAAATCTACAACTTTTTAAATTCCCAAATTCAGAAATTTCCAGATATTTTGATTACAAGTTTTCATATTTCCAAATTTTCGAATCTCAGATTCTACAAATTTCCAAATTCTGAAATTTCCAAATTTTTAACTTTTCAAATTTCAAAATTCTGACATTTCCGAACTTGCAGATGACCAAATTTTACATTTTTAGTTTTAAAACTTTCAACATTTCAAATTCCTAAATTCTAAAATTTCCGAATTTTCAGATCATCAATTTTTACATTTATATATTTCAAAATTGTTCAATTTTTCAAATTCCCAAATTGAGAAATTGTCAAATTTTCAGATCACGAATTTCCACTTTTCAAAATTCGCAACTACGTAAATTTGAAAATTTCTGCATTCCTAAATATTCAATCTTCCAAAATTCTAAATTTCCAAATTTTCAATAGCCTATGTTCACGTATTCTCAATTTTCCAAATACGCAAATTTTCAAAACCTTATATTCACATACTTCTAAATAAAATAAAATATTAATGAGTAGCACGCTACCAATGACTATTAATAATACAATTAAACAGTCCTTTTATTATAAGTGCATGGTGAAAGCTTAATTTTAGAAATTTAATCATTGTTATTATAATTTACATTATTATAAATGTTTACTATTACTATACACTAAATGTGTTAATCAAATGATAAATCAAATCTAAGTATTATTATTCAAATATACATTAATAATATAATAGAATAAATTGAAAAATTAAATTGGAAAATTGATGTTCGTAACTAATTCAGTTGTGCTCCTGCAGCAGCACAAGGGTGACTGAAGTTTCAAAAGTATTTGAATCTCAATTTGCATATGAATTGGAGTTATTTATGAATATGCATGTATCACTATGTACATCAAATAACTGCAGTTTTATCTGGGATTGCTGAGATGCGTTTCATGGAACTTTTGTTTTTTTATGAATTAATTTAGAATGTTGAGAGGTTTATATAAAGGCAGGATCGACAGTTTTCTAATTTTCGAATTCTGACGTTTTTCAAATTCTAGATTTTCAAATTTTCGTGTTTTACAATTATCAAATTTTCAAGTTTTCTAATTATCAAATTTTGAAATTTCTAATTTCTTAAATGTACAACTTTCAAAATTTTTGAATCTACAAATTTAACTACTAAATATACAAAAATTTATAAATATAAAAATTCTCTAATTCGAAAATGTTCAAATTTATAATTTTATAAAATTCCAAATTTATAAATTTCTAACTTTCAAAATTTCCGAATTACTTCATTTAGAAATTATCAAATTTAAAAACCAGCTTTCAAATCTTTGAGTTCTCAGATTCTTCAATTTTTATTTTACCAAATTTCCTCATCCCAATTTTTCAAGTTTCCAAATTTCTAAATCTCCATATTTCTTGATTTCCAATTTCCCAAAAACCAATTAACCAATAATTATTACTATTAATACTTCGAGTGGTTTAATATAATCATGTAAAATCGTTTAGTTACTAATTTCATTCTCGATAAACCTAATAAACAATTGTTATAATATTTACTCATTTTTTATTAGCTAGCTTTTATATATTTAAGAAAATTATTTATAATTTGCAATACATAATTGTTTCTAGTACAACAAGTGACAAATATATATATATAGTATATATGTTTATATAACTTCATTCAGTTTCCAGAAAGTGGACATATAACTGTTAATAAATATAAAGAGCAATAAATAAATTTGAGGATTTATCCTTGGATAAATAACAATAATTTACAATAATAAGAAATTCTGTATAATTACTCCGATAAATATTTCATCTACAACAGCAATGACAAATTTTCAATATTTTGAACAGTTTATATAGAACTATCAGTCCTTAATTTACATTTTTAAGTTTAAAATTAAAAATGGTAAATTTCTAACGACAGTAACTTTATTAAAAAAAAATTAACAAATCCTTAACCAAAAGCTTACTCTTTCAGTTGCCTTGAATTCATATCGAAAACCTACATTTCTTACAAGTTTTCTGTCCACAATTCTTCTCATATTATTACAAAAGCTTCTCAAACTCTGCAAAGACTTTAGTTCTACGCTGAACTGCTTGTACTTGCATTTATTACACATTCTATTTTAACGTCTTTGAACTTAGTCTCACAGTTTCAATTCTACCAACTCTCGTTTATCTTCAAAGACTAAGCATTCTCTAAACATCCTCAAAATCTACTCCCGACTCTAATTCTAGAAGTTACAAATAACTGTAAGTTCATGTAGATGTTCGTGTTGACAAATATTTGTGCTTCTCGATGTCGCGGTGTCCTCGCGAAATATTGCCTGTTCTCTCTCGAAAACGCTCAGCGTTTGAATGCATCGAGCGGAAGGCGTAAAATTGTTCTGTTGTCAGAGAAACCGGCGAAATTTATCGGCGTAAAAAACATCGGTATCCGCGGTGGTGTCACGACGAGGTCGCAAAGTTTAAGAGCGTATTAACTAACGCGAATTTATTGGCCATTTTCAGAATCTGCTTATTTCTTGCTCTAGTTGCTGCGAACGATCGTTTTTCGCGTTTTCGCCGGGAAAACTAAAATAATCTTCCATACATATTGATGACGTCATTGGCACGTGTGGCTGCTGGAAATTCCCGCCCCATTTCTTGACATAGGTGAGCGGGAACATCGGCTAATACTGAATGGCAAGAATGATTGACAAGACGAAGACTGACGCGTCTATAAATAATGCTATCCTCTCAGCGTCTCCTTAAACCTGGAACGTGTTCGTTTTACAGAGAGACTCTCGACACCTTCAACACTCACTCCCTTACTGTTTTTCTAGCTTCCCTTACTGATTTTTTAACAGCTGAAAGGGAACTTCCGGGTCGATTAAATCAAATATTCATGTCGAACACGATTTGTCAAATAATCAAAGATTTCGCTCATATGTTTATCTTTGTAAACTGGGTTTTATGGAGAATCTGTATATTCTCATTACACATATAATAAATTGATTAATTATACTTTGACTGCCATGTCAGACATATATGGATGATACTTACATTTGTATACAGATATTATTAAAATTTGTTCAGTTTCCTAACTGAAAATATTATAATTACTTGCAACTATGGAAAATAAATATAACAAGATATTGTGAAAATATTTGGTAAGATTTGTAAAAAATAAAAGAACTACCTAATGCAATTTTGCATATCAAATGTTTTAAAAAGTGTCTGTACTTAACAATTTGGTTTAATGTGCAGTATTATAAGTAAAGATATTATATTTTGTTTTAAAGTTTCTATTAAATTAAAGGCAAAGATATGCTTTGTATATCATATTTTCATGATGTATCTATTCTTAACACTTCGATTTAACATCATGTTTAGTATTACAATTTGATATATTTTATTTTGTTCTATCTTGTTCTTGTTTCATGATTCCATTAACAATTAACAGATATTTAGTTTGACTCTTTATTATACAGATTTATTTAAATTAGATACAAAGTGAATATTTTGTATATCACATTTTTCACAAATTATGTATACTCAGCAACTGGATTTAACATGTGTAGTATTACAAGGTTAAATACCATATTTTCTTTTAAATTTTCTTATGGAATATTGTACATGTCCAAACTGTTGTTCGCTTTTTTGCGGAAGTCCTTAAATAAAGTATTTCGTTCATCATAAGTTTGTTTAGAATTCTAAATATAGAATTTTGTCTCTATAAGTAGATGTTTGCAAAAGATCATGTGGTCTATTTATTTTTTTCTTCAAATATATCCTTATGATAATCTGAAATTGAAAACAGGTGAATGGTGTTTTAATAAAGTAGAAAACACACTAATACACACTTACTGTAAAAAATACACTAATGGTTAGTACATTCAGAGAGTGGTCATGATAAAGAACTTAAGGAATTAGATTTTTCAAAACGATTAGGTGGTTTAACATACATACATTTGTTATTTTGCATATAATCCAACAATGTTAACAGTATTGATGATTTGAAGAAGAATGTTATGCTTATACAATGCGATTATGCATTTTTATAAATACAAGCTCCCGTAATTTAATTATACTATGATCTGTTTAATAGTTCTCTTTAATGTAAGTCAGTAAAAATCTTCATTAAATTACATAGTACTACAAATTATATTCACTAATTGAAAGTTACATTTTTTCAAAAATTCATATCTCGTTTCAACTCTACCTCTACTGCCCGTTCGCTAAATGATCGCTCGACAAATAATCACTTGATAAATAGTCGTTCAATAAATAATCGCTCGATAAATAGCAATTAGCCCACCTCCTTCTTTCATATATTACGTACGTACGTAAATGCGTACAGACTTCGAAACGTATCATATATTGAATTAGGTTAATGTGGGATACAGAGAGTTCGAAGTGAAAATTCGAGATACGAAAGTTCTGCAATTTCCAACTACCATCACAATATCTACATTTCACCAAGTGGAAAGGGGAATTCCAAATGTTTGGAATGATAAGTTAAAGTAATTCGTGGAACACGATAAAGTTTCGCTCCTTTCGGAAGATTAACTCAAAAAAGCACTACAAAAGACGTCGTCCGCGTCATCGGCTTAATTCGAGCCTGTATCTCGAGCTCAAAGCGTTTTCGTTTCATTTATTCTCAGTAGTTACGAACTTTATCCAGAACCATAATGCTTTTGCACCGTTTATTGCTCCACTAATGTATTCATTACGACTCTCGCGTGACATAACTTGCGAAACAACGAACACTCCATGTTCCTTGCTCGATTTCTCCCAGCTGATCGCGACGTTTCTGCTTATTTTTCACTTACTACCCATCAATCATTGTTCCACGATAACGAAGGAATTTCAAACAATGGATGGACACATTTTTGCAAGTTTCTTCGTTGACTTAGATTCAAGGTTACTGTAAGGTGCTTGGTTTTGAAGCTTCGTCGTCAGTGAAATAATTTGCAAAATTTTGGAAATTTGATAATTTTTAAATTACGATATTGATATATTTGTAGGTTTGTTCATTTTTAAATATCTACATTTATTGAAGATTTATAAATTTCAAAATAAATATCCATATTTAAATATTTAATGTTTTGTGCATTTTTAGCAATCTATATTTAAACATTTGAAGGGTTGTAAATTTCTAAATATCTGCATTTAAATATGTCATGGTTTTTAAGCTTGAAAAGCTGAGAATTTCTAAGTTTCTCTATTTGAAATTTTATAAATTAAAAAGTCTAAAAATTATTAAATTTGAGTATTCAGAAATTTGGAAATATAGGAAGTTAGGAATTCGGTTATTCTGAAATGTAAAAATTTGTAAACATAAAATGATAATCCTTAAATTAGATCTTGCAGAAATATGAAAATATAAGAAATTGGAAATCTGTGGATCTTGAAATGTGAAAACTTGTGAACTAGTAATTTCAAAAATTTGTAAACTCGTAAATACATAAATTTTTGAATCTACATTTTTGCACGTGAAAACCTGAGAAAGAATTTCAAAAGTTAAGCCAAAAATTTAAATTCTAATGAAAAAACTAAGTTTGTAAAGTAAAAAATTTCCAAATCTAAAAATTTGATCATTCCACAAAATATAAATGAAAGTCACAATTCTTCTATAGTCGTATTCTTCCAATTCGACTTCTCACAAAATTGCTACAATATCACCTTAATAATATCTCAGCAGTCGATTGCAAATGAGCCATAGTTGCAGACAAAATTTCAATAGAAATCGCTGTCGTGTTACTCGGTAATCTTGTAACAGTTTAATTATTTGTACCTACGTAGAAGTGGTCCGTCAGGAGTAGCTATTTCGTAGGTAAGAGAACAACAGTTTCGACGGTGGCAAACAGAAAATCCACACGACGATACGAACGTTAAATACCGGCATCAGAGTAATTACCGGTTTTTAAGTGGAGGAAACGAGGGGACGACAACGAACGCGACGACGACAAGGGTCGAAAGTAGGGGCGAGATCGACCAAGAGGGTGCGTCGAGCCAGCACAGGTGGTTGTGTATAGCAACAGCTAGGGGAATGGGTTGAATTTGAAGTGCAAAGTGCTTTTCGAAAGTGGATATCATTCGAGAAATCCTTGAATCACGCGATACTTTGCTCCAGTTACGTTTCAACAACAAGCTTGTTTTAAGTTTTTAAGTGCGATAGGAACTCTTTACTTGAAAGGAAAATTTCTTTCATTTTCAATCGAATATTTTTGTGGAATGGATGTATGATGGCTGTTTAAAAGCTTTTTAAATTTCGGAAATTTTTAGAGTTAAATGTTTAAGTTTTTGTGTGTTTGGGAATTTGAACTTTTTGATGTTTCTGGATTTGAAGGGTTGAAAATTTGGAAGTTTGAGGATTTGGAAATATTAGTATTTGCGTATTTGGGAATTTGAAAATTTTTTAATGTAAGGATTTAGAGGGTTGGATATTTGAGACTTTGCGAATTTAGGTATTTGAGTATTTAAGAATTTGGGTACTTGGGTATCTGCAAATTTAAAAATTTTTTAATTTAAGGGGATTACAAATTTGAGAAAACATGGAAATTCGGTGATTTAAAAATGTGAAAATTTGCAAACATAGAAATTTAAAAACCTGAGATCCTGAAAATTTCAAAATTGTAAAGTTTAAAAATTAAGACATTTAAATATTAGCGTATCTTTGAATCTAGGAATTTGGAATACTCCTTCTAGCTACATGAATCAATCTAAAAGTGATATATGTGATAACAGTAATCAAACAACGTTTGTAACTCAATAATTTTAATTACTCTCACACAGTTGAAGAGCGAAAGAAAGAATAATACGTAATGCTGAGAGAGTATTCAGCGAGTACTCATAAGGTGGCACGATTTTCTGAGTAACAAGGCAATACGTCATCGAATCATAACAAAACAGATTCGCTGTGATGATATCCACGTCTTGTCCTTCTTATTTCCGTTTCAGTGTCAAGTAATATGTCAAAGTGTCCGGGACTTAATTCCCCAACTAGCGGACCGTGATGGCGGTTTCGGCGCGCCGAGCATTCCTGCTAGTTGCATGTTTATACCATGCTTTGATCACAAGTCATTCGAGGATACATCAAAAGGAAAACCGTCTGTTTCCTGCTCGCACAGCGTAAGCGTGAATCATGAAAGCATGGCACTTCGTGAAGAGCATTACCCTAAGTACAACACGACGAATGTAATGAATTATCAAGACAACTGTGTCGGCTCGGAATCCACGATATCTGAAATGTCTGCTTAACATAATGGATCGAACAGAATTTGATGTAATAAGTAAACAACATGTTTGAGGTATATGTAGTTCTCGTTTCGTTTATGAATCTGGTAGACAAACAAAAATAAAACGGATTCAAAAAATTCGTAATTAAATGTAATGCAAATGAAGAATCACAAAATCTAACCTTTAGAACATTATCCTCGATTCTACATTGTTTACATATTTTCTATCGATTTAATTTTGTACGAGGTTCATAATAATAAAAGAAGGAAAAGCGTTATCAACGATCTTACATAGCATTTTAATTATTCTTCACAAGCTTCCTACGAATGTTCAGTATCAGCTTAACGTTAAAAGAATTCGCACGCTCTCCACGTTTCTTTTGTGCATTAGCTCTAACCGCAGTGGTACTCTCCTGTTTCAATCGAGCAATTACGAGAACGTGGAGCAACAGGAGAAAAACTATAAATATAGAAGGTTCAGGAATTCAAGCAGTGCTCTAACCGTAATAGAAGCTCTCAAGCTGTGCTCGTGATTCGAGACTATCCAGAAATTGGCCACGAGCAGACACAGATTGCGTAAATAGCGGAACGAACAGCGAGTAACATCAGATTACAGAATTCATGATCGGGCAACAAGAGGAATCATTAGTATCCTCGGAGTCGCTCGAATCGCGACGGGCGAACAGTGAATTATTTCCGTGAACGTTTATCTCGGTATTCTATTGCCTTACACGGTATCTGAAATTCATTAACGCCAGACTACGCCGCTAATTGGCGCGTTTCTATAACGGCGCGTTGTTAAAGGGATTGTACAGCGATAATCACAGTTAAATTGTCGCGTAACTCTTTAAATTATCCTGTCCCGTTTGCTCTAGCGCCGGTTACTCTCTGCTGCCTTGCTCTTCTCCGTTTAATTAATTGGCCAGAAACTTTCAGCCGTCCGGGCCGGCTCTCTCTCTAATTATTCATTCCTTTCATTCCCGCGAGAACCGGCGAGGAAAAGAGAGGCGGCGGAAGCGGAGGAACGACGAGGACAGGATGCAGCTGGACAACAAAACGAAACACGGGACAACTTACTTGAGCCGGAGTTATAAAGCAAAAGCAACAGCCGTGCCTATTCACACCCGCTTATTATGCGGAAATAAAGCCGGCAGAATCGAAACGCGGACCCTCTTTTACATTCGCGTTTCTTCTGTCATGGCTGCCTCCGTTCCTGGGGATAACCCCGAAGTCCAACGGCAATTACGAATTCCGCTCTTCGACGTTTCTAAAGGGAGCTTCAATCGTGAACATGCTTCAGGTATCTAGAGAACGTTTTACGATCTCTGTTGGGAAATTTCATTCAATTTGAAGGTTGCGGTCTTGGCAAGTTGGAATTTTTTCCGACGACGAGATAAAGATATGCAGTGAACTTCACTGGATATTCGATGTCGGAAAATATTGGACCGAGAATTTCATTCTGCGATATTTTTAACGGGTTTTCAGTTATGAACGTGATTTACGGAGATTATTATGTACAGAGATGAGTTTTGGAAAATTTTTAATTGTGATCTTGGGTGTTTGTAGGTTTTTCAGTGTACGGTTATGAGTATAATTGTATTTCGTGTGATAACATTAAAAGATGATTTAAGAAATTACATTTAAATTTGTAGATTTTTATGTAAATTAATATGGTTAAAAATTGTAAATAAATTTCGAATATTTGTGCATGTAGGATTTACATAATAATTTGTGTATATTCATGGGAAATAATATACGTGTTGAGGACCACAGTATATTTGCATAAGAAAAATGATGGTGAAGAGAAAAGAGGATCAACCACTTGTTGAGTTGTGCTCGTGAATTTTCTAATTTAGGAAGTAAGAAAGTTTCCAATTATCAAATTTTCTACTTTGTTGATTTCTAAATTAACTTAACAGTTAACCAGTTTGGAAATCTAAGAATGTATAAATTTCGTAATTTCGAGCGTTTGAAGTTTTAGAAATTCTGGAATTAAAAAATTTAAGAATATGGAGATTTGATAACGTAGGAATTTGAGAAATTCAAGAAATTTAGTAATTTAAGAATTTGATGTAAAATATTGGAAAATTCATAAATTTGTGTTTTAAAAGACCTTAAAATTTAGTTATTTAGAGACTTGGAAAATTGGAAATTTCAATAGTCAGAAATTTGTAAATTTGGAAGTTTGTGGGTTTAGGAATTTAAAAATCTGATAATTCATTCAATTATAATTTTAAAAAGTTAGCATTTGCGAATTTAGAAAAATCAACTTTGCCCATCTGTCTTATAACATCCTCTCTCTCGTGACGCAATGTAACAAGCCTATCTCATATTTTTACCACAATTAAATATTAATTTCATTTCTAACTCTAATCTCTAATCTATACAGTCAGTAATCCCTAAATTCAGAATATCTTTACAACTTCAACGTTCCTTATTTATCTCAACATTGAAGCAATAATCGGTTAGCTCTACTCTCTACTAAAAAAATCATAATTTGTGAATCTGATCTGACTTCATCCAGTACGCATTCGGACAATTGTTCTGATTCCAATTACAAGCAATTAAACCTTGTACACTAATTTGTAGTATCACAATCGTTCTAAACATCACCTTTACTGCGTTCAAACATCAGCACGGTACAGGATAATCAAACGTTGAACGAGCGCAAAAAATTCACCCCTGGAAATGGTCCAATTACTTTCGGACAAGCGTGTTTCCCGTCTGCGGCACGTTACGCGGTATTAACCGAGACGTGTCCCCGATAGATTTAAATTTCTTCCCAGGAGATCTGGGAAATTTCTCTGGCAGGTAGAAGCCGCTTAAAGGGGAGGCTAGACGGGGAGGGTGAACGAGAACGACAGGCAGGAGAGACGGAGGAACCCGTCGCGGCACTATAGTGTTCAGGAACAAGGGTGGTTGAATCCCTCAGCGCCACGTCGTAGCTCATATCTGCCGCAAAGGGACGTGGATCCTGTATGCAGGGGGTGAACCATGGGGTTACTCTGCGGGTTGTAAATTAATGGTTAGCCCGTGGCACGGGGAGTTCGTCCTAAGGGTTCTGCTTGATCTATGGGCGGCGTGTGTGCTAGGTCAAACGGATCTTGCTCGCTGATACGAGAGCTTCACGAAAACCATCTCCCTCTTTCGTTGATCGTCCGGAAATCGATACCCGGTTGTCCACGCTCGTCGTATTATCGTGTTCCGGCCTCGAACGCACCCCGTCGTGGTCCATTTGCTGCGTTATCTCTTCCATAATCGATACTACCGAGGGTAAAGTGTCTCGATCGAGCTGTACGCATTCGCATTCTCAAGGATCCTGTTTTACGATTTATACGAGCGGCTTCTGGTCTTGAAAAGGATCGACGTAAGACGTACTCAGAGGCAGTTAACTTGAGTATCGAGCTACTTGGAACATGGCCGATGAAACGAGTTACCTCGATGCAAACATTGCTGCAATCGTCTCCTGCTGTTTGATCTTCGTACGCTCAGATAAAGGCACCAGAAAGTACCCTGATTTCGTGTCCCGTTGCTCCGACCAGGCTCTTGTCGAAAATCGTCATAGTACCCGATGGTCGGTCTATTATAGCGTCTTTGTGGTCTGTAATTCACTAAATCGCGCTTCCACAATTTTTACGATCGGTTCAGATCTCCTGATAGCCGTCGAAATCGCTATCGAACGGCGATCGAATCTGGAGGAAGTTTTCCGTTCGGTGCCAGAACGGTACTTTTCAAGTACCTGGAAGCGACCGTTATTCCGCCGTTAAATGAATCGAAATCCTCCGTTCTGGCGATTTTAACCTCCTCCCCTCTTTGAACGACCGTGAGATAGGGAGAGAACAAGGGAGAAGTGGAACGAGGCGTTCTCCTATCGACAGTCTCATTTCCTGCTTCGAACTTATCAAGACAAATACACGCTGAACACGCTCGCCCATTCTTCCAGCCGGTCTCTCTCGCGGTCGGAAAATATCTCTAATGAACAAACTATCCGATTTGAGCCCCGTAGCCCTGCCAACCGCATTGCCCGCCACGCTGCCGGCGCCATGCTCCTCCCATCAACTTCGAGGAGGTTGGAAGTCTTCGATAACCAATCTCAATTTCAACGTGATGTATCCGTTACGCGATGCTCAGCCTCCATTTTCCCCGTTCTAGCTCTCGAGTTTTTACCTTTTTTCGTCCCGTGGACGGGCTGTTTGTGTGTGGACTAGCTTTATCGGAAACACTTAAAAATTGCGTCTTTTTTGTGGTCCCGACTCGATGGCCTGTTGGCCTGGATACGTCGTACGATTTGGACGAGTGTTGCGAGACGTAACGGGTTAAACTGATTTTTTTCTCACGGGATTTTTATGATCGGGCCCTCTGCGTAAAACCGTTCATCCGTTCAGCGAAAACGAGACCGATTTTGAAAATGAGATTTCACTGAATCGCTTTTCGAAGATCCATTGTTCCGCACGGTGAATTTCAGTTTTCGTTGGTGAATTTTATTTGGGACAAAAGAGCAGAGACCGGCAGATTATTTGCTACTCGAGTTACAGGAAATCGAATGGGAACACATTTTGAGGGAATAAAAGAGGCGAATTTCTGTTTGAAAGCGAAGTAGATTGCGTAGGTTTGAATGGGAATACGTTTTTAGAAAGAGAAAACGGATTAGCTTTCTTACTTCTGTCCTCGTATTTTAACTGGTAATGTAATTAAAATTCTTTCTTTTTCGTGAGATTTAGTACTGAAATAAAAGTAGATGAAGTTATATTTCGGTCAGGTTCAAATGCAACTGCCTTTTTACGACTGACTGCATTTTATTTGGGATAAATTAAAAATTGGGGATTTAAATGATTTACAAACAGTTAGCTATTTTTATTTATAACACGTAAAAAATTTTGATTTTTATATGTTATAAATAGTTTTTTATTTGAAATAAATCACTCAAACGATATAATGAATAACCTAAAGTGTTAAATGCTATTACCTGTTATTTTATTTAAATAAATTTACTTCTAATGAATCACAAGAAATTCTTAAATTTCAAACGAATCCTAATGAATTTTCATTAAAGAATAGAATAGGGGAAAATCACTTTTATGTTGAAATAAACTAACGTACAATTAAATGGAATCGAATGTAATAATTATTCAATATATTATTCAAATACCCTATATTTTCAAATTCCTAAACTCTCAAATTTCTAGATGGAAATAAATTGATCATGTTTTTTGATATTGTTTCAAGATTTTCTACTGTATTTATTGATATACGTTGTTTCAATCATTTTAACATGTAGGCCATTAATTACGCTGTTCAAAAATGTTTATTTTCACAATATATACATTTCATGACCAGTAAAATGTAGTTAAAAGTAAAATATTATTTTATTAAAACAACTATTTCATCAGATTCTACTATCATTATAAATCAATGTTCACGTTTCCTGAACTCAAAATACAAACTCAATAAATAAATCTGATCGCTTAAAACAGAGCTGAATATCTTTCAATATCACTCGCTTATCATTAATAAACGAGTGTCCAGAAAGCTGTGTTCCCGTATTTAAATGACAATCACGAATCAGAATTTTTCCACGAACAATTGCAAGCAGTATAACGGCGCAATCGGGTCTATCCGTCAGCAAGAAAGCAATTTTAAAATCGGGGAATGCCCGATAGTTTCTTCGATTACTTCAATCACAGGCTCGTTCATCTTACTTGCAGAAAATCCCATTACCTCGTACTCTTCTCTTTGGGGCATCGAGGTCGCTGCAAAGGAAGATAGCGGAGATTCAACGAGACCGGTCGACAGTCGAATCGTACTTAATTCGCGTGTCCGTTCGCTTTATAACGAACTCGAACTGCGAATTCCTCGGAAACTTGGTTGTCTGTTGTACGAAATTTTCGGCCATGGAAAAGAAAAGCGGAAGTGCACTAGGAACGCCCGGAGCCAGGGGCAGAGAACTGAAGATTGCAGAAGCGTCTTCCCGCCGGGCAATCTGTTAATTCGATCGTAAATCGTCGTTAACGGAAAATTTAGTTGGAACTTAGCGGCGATAATTACACAGGTTTTGCAGCGGCCGGAGCTTGAAAACGAGACGAGATGGAACGGAAGAGGAAAAGAAGGAGAGGGTGGTGGTGGCAGTTGAAGTAGAATTTATTGGGCGATAAGCGCCCTGCAACTTTCTTCCCTTACGATCGTCATTCTTTATCAGACCACTCGTGGTCGACACTAACGTATCGAGGTTTGGATACTAGGCTTTATGAATCGGGATTATTAACGTCCTCGCTAGATCATAGATCTTCCTTCCCTGTCCCGTACTACGGCCAGGTCTCCAATTGCCGATGAAAATGTCATTGTGCAACTTCCGCTCTTCTATCTTCATACACCAACGATGGAAATCGTCACTGTTGCTTGAAATCGTCTCTGCTTCTTTTCCTGCTTCGAGTAATTTTTCTTCGTTTTTGGGTTTGAAGTATATATATCGGGATAGTTAGAAGTAGGTTTTATAATGAATAAGTATATATAGTAATCAAGGAGGTTCTATGTATAATAAAGATGGTACCTAATATTTATATGTAGCTGGTGAAACAATAATCGGAGAATTTAAATGTTTATGGAGGAACAGTATTAAGTTCGCCATTCATAAAAAGTTACTTTTCACAGCACAAGCATTTTTATAAGTTTCATTAATATAACACATATTTTTAAATACTACCATAATGCATTACCCGATGCCATATACGATGTTTGGTTTTGAACAGCTTCTATGACACCACACATGTGTGATATTTGATGATACATGTATTAAAACATTAACATGAGAATGAATAGATTTGACTTAATGATTATTGAAAATTTTAAATAAAGTTACATGATATTTCTAGTGGTCGAGTATTTCTAGTGGTGAGTTCTCTTTAACCAACATTGCATTAATTTACATATTGTTTCATTAACATACATTTGAGTTAATAACACATGAGACAGAGAACAATACATACATTGTTTTATAACAATACGAGGTAATTTCCATTTCGTTGTCATATTTATTTTATCTTTTCATGAAGGTGTTCCATTCAAATGTCTGTAAAATTTATGTACATACATCACATAGTACGACCGTAATCATGACAAAAATAAACAGAGAACACATATTATTGAAAGATCTATTGAATCTGTAAAGAAAAGAAAATGGAATGAAAATTGAAAATATTATCTGAGAGTGTGTTACTATTTAAAGTGACCGTCGTTATTTTTGTCCCTGTTCTCTCCACTATTAAGAAAATAATTAAATTCTGAAAGGAACATAAGCGATAAATGTATAACTTTGAACGATAATAAACGTATCATTTTGAGCGATGTAACTCATGTGTTGACCCCGTATCTCGAGCATCTTCTTAGCTCCGTGTTATCCTCAACGAGGACGAAGGAGCTTGGCCTCCGGTTATAAGGTTTTCCGGTTGATAGGCTTGTGCGGTCTCGAAACTAGCACGGGAGCGATGGATGAGAAAGGTGTTGAGTAATTTATCAGCTCGCTTGAAAGGTGTGGGTTGCGATGGTACGAGTTCTCGTCAGTAAACGCGCGGATCAGCGTAGCGTGAAGTCTTATCTGGCCAGCGGGAGTCCCTAGGGTGATCATATCCCCATTGCACTGGTCACGATAATCTTCTTAGATAGCCGGCGACAGCAATGGAACGTCATAAATCTGGTATCTGTTACTGGCAGGCATAAAACGGGGGACAACTGATTCCTCGTGCACGATAGGTTTGCGATTGCAAACTTTAGATGCTCGAGCGCCGTTGTTGTTGACAGGGTACCTCGAGTGTAAACTAGTTCGTTACTCCCGATTGCAAGCTGAGCATGATCCGCATAAATTCCTTGATTCCGTATTATACACTTAATACGATGGGAACTGTAGTGGAGGAAGTTGATAAGATTAAGAGAAAGATTGATTGCGATGTTATAGTCTCGTTTATACGATTTTATATTCTATTTATCGAGATATAGAATTTATTTAGATATAAGATTTGCTATAAACTAACAGTTTGAATACATTATACATAAATTGAGACTTTCGCGTAGGTCTAATATTGAACATGTGGATGTAGGTGACAGAATTATGACGGGACAAGTTTCTCTGCGCATGTGCGAGGAATTCATTAGTAATGAATGTATCAATAGAAAAGGTATGATCACCGATGGTTTCATACGTGATTTTAAGGAAATCTTCAATAGGTAAATTGGTTGATCAAGGAACATCTCTATTTTCATTGATGTATACGTTTGTCTTGCATGCGCGGAAAAATGCATCCCGTCTCGTGACATTGGTGGATATGTTACTTTCAGATTTGCTGCAGCTATCTCCAGATTTCTGTATTCCTAAATACTTAAATACTAATATTTCTACATTTGTACACTTTTAAGTCTCTATGCACCTGGAATTCTATATTCCTTAATCCTTGTATGACGATACCCCTAGTTCATTAAACTCCTAAACCCTATATCTATACTCTATGCAGAGGTCCCTATGTTTCTATATTCCTATATTCTTATATCCTCATATCCCTACGTGCCTTATAACCTTACATCTCTTAACCTCTCTACTGCTATATCCCTATTTCCCTAGTGTAATTAAAACATAGGAAATAGTGTATCCATACCCTAGTTACCAACGTTCTGCGGAGGGTGTAGTAACTGCAATTAATCATTGCTTGTGCAACTGGACGTGCGTGATGGTATCGATACCAGTCATTCTCTATAGCCGCAGGGAAAAAGCCTCTAAGGAGGCCTACATCGTTCGCAGGAGGAGCGAAAATCACAGAAGATCGTGTTCCGCTTTTTCTTTCAGCGGTTCTTCAGGCCAGTTGGAACTCTCTTTCTGCCGTTTGAACCGACGGTGTTCCGTGTTTCGTGGCGGGAACACGCGATTCCCGCGTTAACTCCCGCAGAGCACAGCGGGTGTCCTCGCGCGGACTCGCATTAACCCACCTTCGCATCCTTTTCCACCTTCTCCCGACATCCTTTCCACCCTTTGAGTCCCTCAACCCTCGTTCAAGTCGGCGAACGCGCGTACAACACGCTGGCTACCTTGCTGCTATCTCGACCTCGCTCGACCGTGTGTACGTATGTACTTACATTGTACCCACCCTCATTTATTCTTCGGCGATCCGTGCCGCAGATGTAGCGGCGTTTAATAACGCATGCACGCATCGGCTGTTAAATTTAACCCTGCGGAAATTAAGAGTTTACCACGGGTAATCGCTATGCTGTTGTGCGCGAGCACGCGATCTCGGCGCGAAGATTTGGCCGCGCATTTATCGCGGGATGATGCGACGTCTGACGTTTCTGCATGAAAAATTACCGAAATTGTGGTAATGCAGGCTACGTTTTACATTGATTGATAGCAATTTCAGTTAAATGTCGATTTTAATCGTCAGTTTAGTGGATTGTAAAGGATTTTAATCGCATCGTAGCTAAGTCACTTTTTAAAGTCTTTGGCAGCGTTAGTCGTGTGTGGTCCGAGATTAATAGATGTTGAATATGATACTTGTTAAAATATTCGACGTGTAATTTTTCTTTTAGCGTTTGAGACTGCTTTATTATCTTTGAAGGTAATTTTTACATTGTGTAGCAGTATAGGAATTATGATTTGCAGTTTAGTAGCTAACTTGTATGTACAGAACAATCCAGATGTAATCTTATGAATAAACCCAATTTAAATTGTGTCGGTTTAAATATAATGTAATTGACTAGAATTACATATTAGCTAATATGTCAGAGTAGATATTAATGAATTTGATATGTTAGACTAATGTTGGTATGATTAATTAATTAAAATTGACATATTAATATCAATATGATTAATTAATTAGAGTTGATATATTAATATTAATATGATTAATTATTTGAAATGAACATTTTAATATTAATATGATTATTTAATTAGAACTGACATATTAATGTTAATATGATTGACACTAGAATTACCAATCAGTGAAAATAACTTGTTTCACATCTGGTTTCATATCTTATATTACAAAGGTTTTGTTGCCATGTTCTATTTTACCATTTTATGTTATCATCTTATTATTTTTTTGAGATAAGGAATGGTTGTCTATGTCAATTGATGTTTAAATATTCACTCATTTACTTTCCACTTTATTTTCAATTTAAAAGTAAGTATGAATTTAAAGCCCATAGTTCTACCGTTAATTAATTAGAATTAATTCAACTAACATTTTAAGATTGATAAATATTTATTCAACAGTGTATGAAATAAAATAAAAATTTGGATTTCTCATTTGTCTATACGGTGTATTATCTCTTTACAAAAGAAAGTGTAAAAATGATAAGTTATGAAATTTTCTAAAATAGGACATACATCAAAAGTGATTCTATAATGTACACGACTCGTGGAATATTCTTGTCCTCTCAAACACCGTTGAGATTTCATTGTGAAATGTAATTCAGTGCAAGTTCATCAGAATATTCAATTCGAAGGTCAATATAATTAACCACCAAAACGGAATGAAAGAGCTTCTTTATGTTCGCCGCCATTTTCTCAGAAAATTCTCTCTAGCAGACCACACAATGGGATACGCTTTCAAGCGCAATACTCTATTACACCAAATCACTACGCGGTGCTTGCGAACTTTTCTTTACATTTGCCGCCAGTATCACCGCAGAGAATTTCCTAAGATCATAGATCAAGAAGGCCCATGGGTTTTATGGAAACCTCGTGCATCGTTTCAGAGCTATCGACTGTTTAACAGCTCATCTTTATAGCGTTTCCCTATAATACTGACGTCAGATGATGTGTCAGCCACAGGGATACGCTGCAACACCGTAAACCCCATATAACAGGTCCGTTGACTTGTCTTTCTGCTATGACGGACCGGTGGCAATTTATTCGCTGAAATACCATCGAGAACATGGCTCCCCTATTTCTTTATAGTCACCATAAAGTTATAAATTCCCGTGATACCAGTCAGCAAATGGAAAATTACCGTGCTTTATCACATTGTCGGGCCATCCGTTTGCAATGTCCTATTTATATCCGTAGTTCGATTCGAATGTCCGTGAAATTGTTATGTAACGTCAGGGAAGTTCGTGACAGAATTGTTAAATTATAAATAAATTCTGAGTATACTATCTCGGGATTTATTCAAGCGAGAAACGTGCCAGTAATGTTTGAGCAATCGGTTGGTACAATTGTTACTCTTGGTTGCGGTTGGTCGCTAAGCTAATTAAGTTGAATTAGAGTGCAGTTACCTGTGAAGCAATTCCATTGGTTATTTTCAACCGGAAATCTGGAACGGAGCCGGTCGACCTCAATACCCGACATCTCGGTAAGGCGGAAAATGCCGCAAATCCAATTATAAATTAAGGATCTCGGGAATAGAAGCTCGGCGAAAGACTCCGAGTATTCACGGATATTCCATTTGAATAGCCGAACTTTGTTCTCTTTTAATGGACCCCACCGCCGAAAACCAGGAAACGAACTGCTCTGTACTCGGACCAGAAACGCTACAAAGCGTTCACGTGGTTGTACAAAACCGCAACGTTTGCGTGTAAAATTTTAACAAACCTTTTTACCTCGAACTGAAAATATCATTTTCTTCCTTTAATTATTGCTGATACAAAATACATCTGATCGTAGGCAAAATAATAATTGAAATTGTGTACACAATGTGTAGCGTGTTAATTTATAAAATTATAATTGCTATTAAATCTGGCTTGGATTGTAATGTTGTACAGATGACATGATAAAAATGAATATGTGATATTATTTGGATTAGAGTATTCTAGGATTTACATAATAAAAATGATGATATGATATGGTGTGAATTATAATATTGTAGGATTTACGTAATAAAAATGAATATGTGAAATAACATCAGAAAAGTGTAGATGAATGTTTATTTCTTAAAACAATAAACTTAGTTTTCAAAAATGAATAGTCGTTTCAAGGTCACTGAATGTTATTTCAAGGTTATCGTTTAATAACAATAAAAAATTAAGTGTTCAATTTAAGCGGTGCACACTGTATAATAGATAATTATTATGATTAAAATATAACTCCTATTTTTTGAGTAAAATAGATCGTTCATCTTAATTTTCTATTCTGTAGCAATTATTTAAACACTTCATACACCTATAATTTATAAAAAGTATTTCTGTAACTACATTACTACTAATTTAATTTTTAATATAATATACAAAATCAGTAGAGAGGTTAGAGAAAATTAGGAAGCCTAATGCAAGAATAAAACTCACATAAAATTCATAAACTACGTTGCCATTAGATTTGTATTTTAATACAGTTTGTAAAAATCAAAATTGTGGTTTTCTGAAATCAGTAAAACCCAGAATATAAATTAATCAAGCAGTAGAATGCTTCGAGATCAATTAATTCGCCGCAAGAGGGGTGTAAAGATGCAAGCGAACAACACCTCGAAGAAGCTACACCTGTGACCGCGTATATCGCACGACTACGTTGCGGCTTAATATTTAGAGGCGGTGTATTAATAAGCGTCTGGCTTGGTTAGCGTTAATAACTAAAATCGGAACTCGAAGTACGGAATCGAGCTGCGTCTGCAAAAAATCACGAGTCTTAGGGAAATTGTACAACACCTGGCGAAATATCTAGCATCTGCGTTTCTCTGAAAATACCAACCGCCATATCGTTATGCGTCGAGTGTATGAATGCAGTCGGCAACGTCATTAAGCAAATCATGCGGGCCGGTCTCTCTGAAATTTAATGGGTGTTCGCTCCATCGAGCATGCCAGACCGTGGTTTCTCGTTTTC
Organism: Megachile lagopoda; assembly: GCA_036983795.1. NCBI lineage: Eukaryota > Metazoa > Arthropoda > Insecta > Hymenoptera > Megachilidae > Megachile > Megachile lagopoda. The sequence goes on from CM072786.1 coordinate 1,814,618, forward strand.
TCCTCCCTCCTTTGCAACCCCCTTCTGCCACCCTTCGCCACCTACGTACCGCCATCGTGAACGCGATAAATTTATACGATTGTACTTTTTTGCAGAGCCCACAGCGTACGAGCAATTTATGGAACGATATTCGTTGTTCTTCTTCGGGAAATTCATCGTCGGACATGAATTAACTTTTTGAGAAACGATGATTTTGTGGAACAGAGAAATTTTGGTTGAATAATTAGAATATTGTGTATTATTTAACCCTTTCTTTCGTGATTGTAAATCTTTCTTTCTTTTCAAGATTTTTCGATCTTGAAAAAGATATGCGTTTTTTAGCTTCGACAAATAATACTGATAAGAAAATAATAATAAATAATAAATGAATGAAATATTATCCGCTTCTATAATTCAAGAGTGTTAAGGTCATAATAAATCTAGCTAGAAATGATCACATATATCGTGTATTAATAATAGTTTTTACATTCTGAATATTGTTGATGTTCCAAAGATTTCTTTTGCAAAGTCTGTTCCTCATCAGCAGCATAATTTGTAGCAAAATTGCTGTTTGGAGTTAATCTAAATGGCAGAGGTAGGTAATTTTCGTTGTAAAATAATCACTTCCGTTCACAACACAAATTCGTGGATTTAATCACTAATATCCAGTCTAAAGCGATCTCGTACAATATATACATTGTGGATTCACACAACGTCAGAACCTTACTTACCAAGCTAAGTTACGCCGGAAATTGTACGTACAACTTCTAACGACTCGTGTCGTTATTTCTGACCGAGTGAAACAAGAACATTGTACCGAGTTAGGAACATATTCGAGAGCAAGATACTCTGTAACTTCGAAACTTTAACAAGCCAGCCTCCGTGTTATACAACTTGTATCTTTGCTTGCGTTCTATTCTGCGATAGCCAAAAATTGATAACTGATCGTTACATGACAGATGAAAAGCTCTCATCGCGTCACATTTTATCGCCTATTTATGTTCGTTGCGGTGTACATAGAACATTTTGTAATTTATCTGAATTTTTCATAAAGGCTAAACCAAATTGTTACATTAAAAATCGCAATCATTACTTAAATCCGTCATAACTTACAAATTTTTATCTGTTTTCTAAGGTGTAGGATTTTTCATTATTTAAGGGGGGCAATACCTTTAGATAGATGAAAATAAGCTGATATTTGTGAATTTTTTTGTATAGGATACCTTTGTCTTGTATTTTCGAAATTTCAGGTATAATTTATTATAACTATTGCCTATTACAACATATTTTCTTTTTTTAAAAATATTTAAAAATGGCGGAATTATGATAGTCTTTCCTGCAAGTGTTTCGGCGCGTCTCGTGAAACGGCGTGACTTCTAGCTTTAGTTACATTGGTCTGAAACAAGTTTGCAAACGATGTTTCGATTATTAACATTCACAGTTAGTAGATGAACCTAAGAAATGTGAAAAATACGGAAAATTGAAGAGATAGCGCGCTTTTAAAGAAAAACTTTGAATTTTACTGAAAATTTTCGCAATATTTTGCAATAAAAGAGGACTTTAATGTTAAATTTATTTCGTACATTTAGGTTCATATGTTAGATAGTATTGTCATGGATATGTGCAAAAAATTTGAACGCGATTGATAAACTAGTTTTTGAGTTATCAGTCACGCCAATTTCAAAAATGTAGTTTTGAGAAAAATGCGTTTAAAGTTTCGATAAGTAAAACCTGAATAATTTCAATGATTTACCAACTAATCTGCGATTCCTGCGCCATATAATAATCCTTCGGCTTACTCGTAAAGTTGATTTTTCTCCATAAGCTCATTCTCCGTATAAATACAAAATTTCAAACACAGCAATGGCATGATAATAACAAATCTGCTACATAGTCCTCCGCACCGAGCGCGTGAATATCTGCGGCGCGATACCAGACATGAGTCACGATAATCAGCCATAACATCAAAAGAACTCCGTATTATGCTTTAAAATTTTGAGACTATATTTTTGAGATGTTGCACTAACATTTTATAGAGAAAACAAATTTTGTAATTTTTTAAGATTCTGAAGGTATTGCTCCCCTTAATGCACGAAATCTATTTTTAGGTTCGGTTAAGTTAGACTAAATTAGATTAGATTCAGTTAGGATAGTTAAAGATAAAGTTATAGTAGGTTAGGTTATTATAAGGTTATATTGGAGTAGGTTAGATTAAATTGTGTTACGTTAAGTTAGATTAGATTATTTTAAATTAGAGTAAGTTAGGTTATAAGTCAAATTAGATTTAGCGACATTCGTTTGATCTGGTTAAATTGGGCTATGTTGTGTTAGGTTATCGTTAAGTCAAGATTAGGTCCAGGTATGTTAGACTAAATTCTGTTAGATTAAGTTAAATTAGATTATGTGACGTTAAATTAAGTGAGGTCAGATTAAAATATGTAATAATGTGTAAATTATATTAATTTATATTAAGTTCATTTACATTATTTTGTGCTAGATTAGACTTATTTTGCAATCAAAACATCACATACTGACTATTGTCAATTTGTATCCCTCAGCCAATATTTTTATTATCACAATAATACAAAGTAACAAATTAAGAAGATTACAATAAAAATTATCATGTTCCCATTCTTGATAATTGCTACTATAATGTGCCCTATTACACACATACATTTTTACTTTAGTTAATGAACTGAAATTTTCCTTCCGTTAACGTATTTCAAGTGTATCTGAAAATATTTAGAGACCCAACCCAGTCCAGTTGCGTCCGTGACACTCTGAAACCAGTACAATTTCATTGTGACATAGTCAGCGGTGTTCCGTAACTAGCATAAAATTCCCTGAGCTACAATGAAAATTAGCCACGGCAGTTCGGCTTAACGTTTTAATTGCGATCGACCCGAGAGTCGTCGCGTGTCAACGGTGCCACAGGCCTACCTAGTTAACCAGTTGGTCATCCTGCGATGGTCTCCACCATCGAACCATCGTCCAGAACTATCCTCCATTCTGGTATTTGCAAACTAACTCGCCTGCCAGACAGGATGTCCGTGTTCGTACACACGTGTCGCGTACATCAGCATGTTGGCTTGTTGGCGGGATAGATTGCCGCGGATCCGTTGTTAAGTTAGTTTGCCGTGTGTTTCGTGCCGCTGTCCGGGGAGTAATTCTGCTAATTAAATCGACGGGGGTGGAGAGGATCTCACCGCGGAGGGACCGCGGAAAAATGTAGCTTTCGACGAATGACACTCGGCCGGATCACGTTCTGGGGAATTTTCGACTCCGAGTTTTGGTACTGTTACGGGATGTTTTGTAACCGCGAGCGATCTCGAAACTTGTGCCAGGAGTTTCGAGTTTTTAATTAATCCGTCGCAATTGGATTGAATTGCAACTTCTGGCAATGTTTATACATATATTGTTAATTGATTCAGTTGGGTCGAAATTCATTGCTGTTTATTCACAATTGTGGGATTATTGCGTGTACAATGGTTTTTGTTTGTTTCGATGTGGATACATTTTTCAGCGACCGTTTGGAGTAACAGTTTTGTATCTACTTTGAGCTTTATTTAGGATGATAAGGCGCGTGTGTCTTGCATAAGAATCAGTTATCATATGTGGTATGATAAGAGTCAATTTTGATAAATGGAATTATCTATAATAGAGTGTTTCATTTATGTTGAACGTCTATTAACGGTAGCTGGGGACTTGTATGATTTCAGAATTTTTTATTGTCAATAAATATATATCCTTAAACTTTTTAAGTTATATACAATATACCAGTACTAATGTACAGTCATCATTCTTTTGTATTTTTAAACAAGATGAACATAATTTAAAATGAATATATTCATAATTTGAAGTGAATATTTTATACAATGACTGGCATCATAACTTAAATCCTATTTCAAATGGTCAGCTTTATCTACTGATTTTGTATTGAAAAACGTAAAAACTAGTTTACATTTAAATTTTGTTTTATTTATAGATTAAAATGAACAGTTATTTTAATTGAAGATTTTTAATTCTGAAATATATTGTAACAGTAAGGATAGAATGACAGCAAGGTTCAAGTGTTACAATATGGCGATTGAAATTGTGTGTACTGATAATTGTATTCTTGTATTCTTTAATAAACAATTTTGTATTAATTTGATAAACAAAGTATGAGGTCTTCAGTAAATAGAAAACGTGCCTGATTGTATTTTCATTAGTTTTGTTGGCTATTAAAAATTAATGAAATGCTTGAATTTATTGTAAAAACGCACAACGTTGAAAATGGATACATATTTAAAAGAGTAATATTTAACGTGTAATTTTTATGAATTCTAACTGAAAATTGGAATGTTAATAATTTGTAGAGTAAAAAAATAAGTACAATTTACTGTACATAAATAATGATGTCATCTTGTATTATACAATTAATAATCAGAAACAATAATCAAATTAATACAGAACAAGAATTTGTAATAAAACCTTGGAACAGCAAGACACAGTAAGCACTGTGAAAACAATAAACATAGAATAAAATAGCGTGCAGCATATAGAACGTGTAGAATATTATCATCTCTTTATCTAACAACAGATTACGTGTGTAATAGGCACTATTATTAACCGTCTACTATCACGGTGAAAGCAGTTATGCGTGATATGGCGCACTATAACTGCGTTCATTCAGGATACGATCGCTTTAATTTTCAATTTAACTTCTAAATTTGTTATCTTGTGTAATTATAATAGCACGGTATTATCTAATGTTACCCAGATAAAATTTGTGCTGCTTCCCATTTTTCCAATTATTTCATTATATTTTATTCAAATTACTGGTCACGAAAGACCTACATAGCAGTTAGAGAATTAAATAGTAAATATTATCGGACTACATGTCCACTATTTATTCCATTATTTATTTCTTTATTTAATTCTTTCGCTATTTATTTGTACATTTAATTACTTCATTATTTATTCATATAAATATATCTTTGAGAAATGTTTAACATTTCAAAACAATTTATATATTAACGTAATCTACATAAGATAAACTATACAGTTATGCTGACAAATTCTACATTACTCAATAATCCATTTGTTAAAAAAATTAAAATATACGATACGTGACACATATGTGTTCCAACAGTAAATAAACACGACTTACAGTATTTAGCTTCATATGTATATATAAATATATTACATTACATACACGCTGAGAATATATTTTTTCCACGAAGTATTCATTAAGAAATTTTTAAAAATTTATCTCTATAAATTATGAAAAATCAGAAAAGGGTAGAATGATTTCATAGATTTATCCATATCTTTATATAAATATAATAATAAAAATATGAAGAATTAATGAATAAAAATTATGAAAACGAAATCTACATAAAAAAAATCGACTGAAACTCAAAACGTACTAAGAAATGAAACATAATCCATTTAGATGTTTGTCTCTTACGCCAATCCAATTCAAAGAACTAAATCAACGATTTATAAAACGGAGAAACTTACAACTCTCAAAATATTAGAATTAATTGTGTTTAAATAATACAATTAATGAATTGTGTTTAAATAAATAATAACTTTTATAAATAAAAAATTGCGCGTACAAACATCGACGTCGCAGCTGCTATGAGGAATGCAAGCATATTTTCATAAAACTACGCTTATGATTAATTCCCTCTGCTTATCAGATACAAACAAAAATAATTGTAAGCAAAAATCCTACCTTCCCCGGACATAAAATAATTTCATGATGTATTTTTCACTAAGTCCCTACGGTAAAGTTACGAAACAGCAGCATCAGCATTAAAATATCAAAGCTCGACGTGATCGAGTCGTGCCCCGTAAATCGAGCGTTCGCTCGAATCGTTCCATTAATTAAAACCAGCTGAGCGTGGCAAAAATTTTCGCCGAAGAATATTCAAAAAGAATCGATGGTAGGGGGATGGGTTCGCGTGTTGGAGGAGACAATGGTATCGCGAGAATGGATGAGAGTTCCATTATACGCGACGGCGAGTGGAGGAACGCGCGTCACGGTGGTTCGGAAGGGGGTTCAGAGGGTGTAAGAGAAAAGGGGCGCACAAGAGGGTGGATAAAGGGCGAGTCGACGGGGTCGGTTACCGGCGCATAAACCTGCGCTGCACACAATTACAATAACTAATCACATTGTTTTCGTAGCAACGGCGCAGGGTAATACGTCATAACATCCTAACCAACCCTCGAGCAACCCCCTTGTGACCTTTTGCTTAACCCGTGGGCCAGCGTGTTCTCCCTGTTCGCCTGGAAATTGTTGGGCCACATGACAGAGAAGTAGGAAATTTGTGTTGGCCACGGTGAACGCGCAAGCTGGCCGCGCACGATGATGACAGACGGACATAAATACGTGATAGTGTTTACGCGTGAGCCCTCGCCGGAAACTTAACAGCCGCCATAAACTGTCAACCATCTACCCGCGCTTCTGTTTCTGATTTACGATCCTACCAGCTTTGTTCTCCATCCGTTTTCTTACTTGATCGATGTTCACCGCGCGCCACCCACGGAACCGGCTATTTCTTTCTCGTAATTTGTCCACGGTTAACGAGGCAAATTAACACGCCGAGTGGGTGCACTTGATGAGGTGTTGACTTATGATTCCTCGTGATATTTGGCGTAACTGACTAATTCACTGACTGATTGGGTGAGTAATATGTACGCCAGGCGCTTTGTCAAGAGACGCGTTGCTACGACAAACACTGTCGAGAGCCAGTCTGAATTCTCTAGGGAATATGTGACGGCCACTAAGGATTTTTTGGGAATTTTAATATTTCGAGATAGGATAAGGGGGCATAGGAATTGGGGGACTTGGATTCGGGAATCAGTGGATATAGAAATTTAGTGATTCGATCTAGGTTTAGGAATTTGGAGATATATGAATTTTAGGACGTAGGAATTTTGGGAACAAAGGAATTTGGCGACGAAAGAATTTGAGAATTTAGGAATTTGGCGATGAAAGAATTTGAGGATTTAGGAATTTAGGAATCTAGCGATCTGAGACTTCAGGGACTTGGGGTCTAGGGATTTGAGGGTTCAAGGATTTGATGATGTGAGGATATGGAATATAAGAATTCGGAAATTTATGGATTCGGCACTATAGGAATATGAGAATCTATAGATTTATGGATCTGGGATATTATAGATTTGGGGATTTGTAGACTTAATACCTTGGGGATTAAGGGATTTGAATATTTAGGAATTTGCAAATTTAGGAATGTGGTGATTTAAGAATACGAAAACAGACGTTTAGGGATCTAAAAATTTGAAGACTTATGCACCTTTGGGTACCTAGGTATTTGGAAATCTAGGGTTTTAAAGATCTAGAAATTTGGAGATTTAGGAATTTTAGAATTTACGGATTCCAAAATTTTGGAGTTTGAGAAACAAAGTGTACTGTAACTTGAAAACTACCAAATTTCGTAATATAGAGATTTAAACATTTAATAAATAAGTAGTTTGGGAATTAGTAAATTTTAGAAATATAAAAATGTAAAAATTGGAAAATTTTTGAATGTGTGAAAGCAGAGATTTATAGATTTGAATATTTCGAAAATTTTGGAATATAAAAATATACAAATTTGGGGGTTATATAAAACTTTAGACATTCAAGCATTTGAAAATTAAAAAATGTGAAAATTTGAACTTAAAATTTTTAAACTGGAACACTTTCAAATTTTTTTATCAAAAAACTACCAATTTCACGTACATGTTCTTATCCTAAATAGACGTATATTACGATAATAGTACCTTGCATATGTATACTTTTTTTAGTAAGTTGAATTCTTATTCTTAATTTATAAATATTATTAATACTTGTATATATTATTAAATATGCGAAATACTAGTACGCTGCTTCAAATTCAGGATGTAGTACGTCACTTATATATTCTTTCTCAAAGATAAATATTTCAAAACTGAAACACTCGTAGTAGCAGATTGCATACAATTTTTTCTGTAGTTTCTTGGTCTTAAAAACACCATTTTTCTAATATAAGTAACATCTCGCTGTGGCCACCTCGTTTAATTACCAAATGTGCGTTCGCGCGTTGCAACGCCTATTAAAAGCCGGCGGACCGGCGGAGATGTATTTTAAACACAGGAGAAATTGAAACGGATAAATTAAACGTGGCAGCGCCAACTGTACGGAAAAATAAACTCTTTTTTTCTCGTCTATGTGCGCCGGTGCCTAGTACGTCCGAACGAAGAGGATTCAGAGTCTGTGTCAACGAAGAGTAGACAAACCGAACCGAACAAACGTGTCGGATGCGTATTGGTCTCCGTTCTATTTTTTTTGTTCAACCACGTTCTTCATCTCCGGTTTGAAACGAAACTTCCAAACGACATCGAAAAATCCACGATACGTATCAAGATCGTCGTTTAACGCAGAACCTTCTGTTAGCAAAATTTGTGTTGAAACGCGGTGTTAAGAAGTGCAGAATGAAAAATCGACGCGGGTTTTACAGTCGACGATTAGCAATCGACAGAAACTGGTGCACAGTCGAGCGAAAGGTATTTTATTGCAGCAATTTTTACACGGAGACTGTTACCTAAAGCGTTTTAGTTGTTGCAGAATTTCGTACTGTCGACGATTTATTGATCTATAGACTCATTCATTTGCAAACATTGCGCCACGGTTATGCCAAACTTTTTCCCCGCATCGGCGTTATACGTCAAGTTTGAACCGGTTGTTGCACCTCCCCGGTATCCCGTTCTATTTTTCTGCCTTTCGCGTGCTCCGCGTTCATTTTTCTGAATAAACCGAGTCGTACGTTCCTTCTCATAAATTGCTTGCAAATTGTTTCCGGCTTTTGAAGCCTCGATAATCGAGTACCGCGTTTTGTTTCCCGAATAAAACAATGTCCTGATAGAATCACAATTATCACGAATTATTGTTGTACAGTTTCGTGCGTCTCGGTGACAGAAGCGGTGCAATTTCTTCTTCAAATGAAAGTTCATTGCGGTGGACAAACTTTATCCGAAATTGCGAAACTTATAGAGATAAAAACTATGTTATAGGTTACAACTTATCAGTTTGAATAAAATTTGAGCAAGTTGGCGGGATATTAGTTTCAATTATAACACTTTTTAAAGTAGACTGAGGTTGAAGTATCATTTTTTTCTATTATTGCTTAAAAAACAATAACCTATATCAGTTCTCAGAAACACTCTATACACATTTGCCTCCAATGTGTTTTTATGTTTATATATACAATAAGTTAGTACAAACTTAGCGATAAAATGGCACACCCTGTATATTTGATATTAATGTGATCTTACGCATGAAGAATATGTTGCTGAAATTTGGCGGTGAGTATATGTATTTATTCATGTGTTCTATTTTTGCATATGAAATATGTCGACAAAGTTTGCCAGTAAATCGAAACAGTCATATGTGGCTTCAATGTGTTCTTATTTTTATGTATACAATATGTAGCTGTAAAAATTTTACAGCTGTAAAAATTTTACAGCTGTAAAAACTGGAACATCCTGTATGTATATCGTTCATCAACAATCCCCTGAGTCCTGTTTCTGATACTCGAAGATCCAATTAGACAGAGCACACATAATGTCCATTGGTCCTTTAATCTGAATCAAATCGATCTCATCAATTACGTAACAAGTGCTTCGTAGTGATGTAGAGTTAACCACTTCTATGTTATACAATTCGTTAGCAACGAACATTTTCCCGCAGCGGTTCCAATATTGTTAAGGTCTAAAGTGGTGCAGGAATTCATTGGCCAGCCCAATAACACGCATCGTCGAGCCGTAACGTTGCTTCCTGTCCGATGGAACTGTACCATTTTTCCGACGTAATCGCGTCTCCCATTAACCCTTTCGCTGTGGCGTGTTTCAACCAAAATTCGCTCGCTGTGTGCGGAACGATAATTCGATCGTGTGATGTTTAGCTCACAATGAGTTGTGTGGAAAACGGAACGAACGTTAGTTCGTTTAATTACTAAACGTTAAAATGTTATAATCACTAAACCATGCAACGTTTAATCAGTAAACGGTAAAATGTACAAAATCTAAACAGTAGAACGTTTAGACAGTAAACTTTATGGCGTATAATCACAAAATGTTAGAACGTTTAACTTAAAGTTTTGTTTAATCACAAAATGTTCGAATATTTAATCACTAGGCTGTGGATGTTTGTGCGCTTATTAGTATACCGAGGTATGCAAGGTGAACGCAACTCGTGTAGTTTATAGACTATGAAACATATAGGTTATGTGTTTCCTGCATTATTTGTAGATCTTGATGTATGTAGATATGTGGATATTCACAGTTTAGTAATCGTCTTTAACAGAAAAAGTTCGTGGATTAATTCGGTAATTTGTTTTATGATCGGATTATTTGCTTTTATATATTTTTGTTTACATGCAGTGACATGAATTATTACAACAATGTGTTACACCAGATTAATGAATCTCAGTATTTTCATGAATATGTACGATCAAAACGAAAATTAGGTAATTAAAAATTTGGGGAATTTCCAAAATTTTCAGTATTTATTAAACTTGAGAAAATTGCAAAATTTTAAACGATTGCGAAATCTTTGCAGTATAAGAAATCTGAGAAATCTGAAGACTCTCAGGAATTTAAGAAATTGGAGAAATTTGACAAATATGAAAAACTTGAGAAATTTTAAGAACTTGAAATATTTATGAAATGTTAAGAATCTAAGAAATGTAAACAATTTGAGAAATCTTAGTAATTTGACAAATTTAAGAAATTTGAAGAATTTGAGAAATCTAAGGAATTTAAGGAATTTTCGAAACTTGAGAAATTTGACAAATATGAAAAATTTGAGAAATTTTAAGAACTTGAAATATTTATGAAATGTTAAGAATCTAAGAAATGTAAACAATTTGAGAAATCTTAGTAATTTGACAAATTTAAGAAATTTGAAGAATTTGAGAAATCTAATTAATTTGAAAAGTTTCAGAAATTGCGAATTACGAAATTTGAAAACTGGGGAATTGGGAAATATAGAAGTTTAATCATTTATAAATGAGGGAATTTTGAGAATTTGATGTTGAAGTATTTTAAATTTCACAACTTTGTAGATTCAAGAAATTTGTAATTATCAAAATTAAGAGATTTGGAATTCTGAGAGTGTAGAGGTTTGGAAACTCGGAAATTCGGTAATTTAGAAAATTAGAAATTTAAAAGTTTGACGATTGGAAAATTTAAAAACTTAAGGGAATTAGGAGTTTGAGAATTTTAAAATTGTTTTATCCTAAAAATTTTGAAATTAATGAACTTTGAGATTTGAAAATTTTTCAATTTAAGAATTTGCCAATTCCAAATTCCAAAATTTCAAATTTTAAAAATTCAGGAGTTCCAATATTCAGAAATAAAAAAATTCAAACCTGTGAACATTACAAAATTTGAAGACATATAGAAACTTCGAAATAAAAAAATCAAGTTTTCATAAACACCCTTATCTGCGTGAATCCTGCGTTACCCCCAAGTGTAGATATACGTCACAGGTATCGAACGGATTAACCAGCAATCAAGAGTCGTCGGTACTCGCGGTCTATGTTCGCATTGGTGAAGTATGGAGATACGATTATGCGTCGTGCTCGATGCTTAGTACGCGATAATGAACGTTCGCATTAACGACGACGCGGCATCGTACGATTTCGGCTTGTTACGATCAGCTGATGACGCCGACGGTTCCGCGGGCATGGTCAATCAGTCGATTCAGACTACCGTCGGAATCGTAGCAGCCCGGCCGAGAATAATCGCGTTACCTCGACGATTCTGATTAGCGACGTTAATTAGAGAATAGCGATGATGCGTTGCACTGTCGAGAGCTTTCAGTGCCCGACGCTTGCCCGCCGGCCGACGGCCTTCCAATTCGCGGAACTTAATTATCCGATTAGTCTATCTACGAAGCGCCACCATGTCCGTGCTCTCCTCGTCCTTTATCCGGCTCTGCCTATTTACGCGGTTCTCGATCGCCTTCTCATTCTACTTCGCATCTTAGCCCTTTGCGCTCCTTAATTTCTTTTATCTACCGACTACTTAAGGGGGGCAATACCTTTAGATAGATGAAAATAAGCTGATATTTGTGAATTTTTTTGTATAGGATACCTTTGTCTTGTATTTTCGAAATTTCAGGTATAATTTATTATAACTATTGCCTATTACAACATATTTTCTTTTTTTTTAAATATTTAAAAATGGCGGAATTATGATAGTCTTTCCTGAAAGTGTTTCGGCGCGTTTCGTGAAACGGCGTGACTTCTAGCTTTAGTTACATTGGTCTGAAACAAGTTTGCAAACGATGTTTCGATTATTAACATTCACAGTTAGTAGATGAACCTAAGAAATGTGAAAAATATGGAAAATTGAAGAGATGCCGCGCTTTTAAAGAAAAACTTTGAATTTTACTGAAATTTTTTCGCAATATTTTGCAATAAAAGAGGACTTTAATGTTAAATTTATTTCGTTACATTTAGGCTCATATGTTAGATGGTATTGTCATGGATATGTGCAAAAAATTTGAACGCGATTGATAAACTAGTTTTTGAGTTATCAGTCACGCCAATTTCAAAAATGTAGTTTTGAGAAAAATGCGTTTAAAGTTTCGATAAGTAAAACCTGAATAATTTCAATGATTTACCAACTAATCTGCGATTCCTGCGCCATATAGTAATCCTTCGGCTTACTTGTAAAGTTGATTTTTCTCCATAAGCTCATTCCCCGTAAAAATACAAAATTTCAAACACAGCAATGGCATGATAATAACAAATCTGCTACATAGTCCTCCGCACCGAGCGCGTGAATATCTGCGGGGCGATACCAGACATGAGTCACGATAATCTGCCATAACATCAAAAGGGCTCCGTATTACGCTTTAAAATTTTGAAACTATATTTTTGAGATGTTGCACTAACATTTTATAGAAAGAAAAATTTTGCAATTTTTTAAGATTCTAAAGGTATTGCCCCCCTTAATTTACAAAGTAGATGAAGAAAAGGGTTCTCAATAAAATGTATTGCAACAGGGTGGAGTATGTGGCAAACACATTTTTCTGTTATTACAAGTAGTAAACAAATGATAATATACATATTCAACCAATCTGGTTATCTGGTATTTATAGGATTCAAGAGAAATGTGATGTTGTGCCACACTCGACATAGGAGTGCAAAGAGTTAAGAATGCTTTTCTATCACTTTTCGAATATTTAGGGGATTCGTACTGTAAACGAGGGCGAAGTTGGCTCTTTTTGGATATGAACTTATAGGTATAGTTGGAAACGATTATGTATACAAATTTTCTGATTTCCAAATTTATAAATTTTTGAGTCTTAGAATTTCTAAATTTCTGGATTCGTAGATTTAAAAATTTTCGAATATCAAAATGTATGAATTTTCGAATCGTATAATTTGTAAATTTTGAAATCACCTAATTTTCGATTTTTCGAAATTTTAAATTTTCGAGTTACACGATTTATGAATTTTCAAATAGAAAAATAGAAAAATTTTTAATTTTTCGAAATGTAAAATTTTCACATTCCAGAATTTATGTTCAATAAATCACTAAATTTTTAATATTCCCAGCTTTCAAATTTTCGAGTTTCAAAATTGATAAATGTTCGATTTCTCGATATTTCAAATTTCCGAATCATAAAATTTCAAATCATAAAATTGCCGAATCATAATCAATTTCTCGAAATTTTTAATTTTCGAATCTCGAATTTTCAGATATCAAATTTTGTAAACGTTTCAATTTTCAAATTTTTTATGAAATTATTACATTTCCTAATTTCCATGTTCTCCAATTTTTACATTTCTGAATTTCTCAAATTTTCAAATCCTCAGATTCCAATATTCATTATATTTTGACGTGTTTAAATTTTAAAATCCTCAAAATTCCAAATTCTCAGTTTTCAAATCTGCAATTTACCATATTTCTAAATTTCAAATCCTCAAATTTATGAACTCTTAATTTCTCAAATTACCAAATCTCCAAAAATCTTTTTGTTATACACTGACTTTTTACTCGGAGAAAAAAATGATCCAAATCTTAACACATTTAAACAAATTTGGGCAAATTAAGACAAATTCAGACTTCATACAAATTCAGGCAAATTTAGATAGAAATTATTAAAAATTCTTACGATAATATCTTTAAATGTCATAGTTTCTGTATGTTAGATGCAAAATATTCCTTTCACAAATGTCGAATGCATTTTTTTCAAAACCGTTCTTTCAAACCGCGTGTGTAAAATGCTTCGAAAACTATCGGATTTGAAAAACGGATTCTCCTGAAATACGCGCACACTTTTAGCACACATGTAGACAGGGTATCATCCTTTATAAACTGGAAATTCCAAAAATCGTTGTAGTATTTCGTTGTCAGCAGCGACGATTTTCGATAGAACAGAGATGAGAATTGACGTATTTCTAGTTGGGTATTGTTCAATATTTTTCGACTACAGTGGATAATTCCTTATCTCAACTATTAAGTACATATAGTAAAACTGAGAAATTATTATAAATTTACAAGAGGAAATATAAGCATAAAATTAATGAAGGAAAGTTGTAGAAAAGTATTCTTACTTAAACTAATTATTATTTCTCTTCAATAATAGTATTCTGAAATTTTTTATGTTTCAGAAGTTTCAAGAGTTTCATATCTTTATATTTTATATTTTCATAGTTATCTTCATAGTTTCATATTTTATACGTATCTTCGGATTCGAATTTTGAATTTATAAATTTGGTTCAAACCCATTCCTATTTTGTTTCTGCCACTAGTCCCAACACATAATCACCGTTGAGAGCATGTGTGTCACGATATCATACGAAACATACGAAACTTTACCAAACATAGCAAAACTTTAGATTAAATATTGTCTATGTATTTTGGTCTACTTTATTATAGACATTTATTACATTATATACATACAACAGACATTATTTCCCTTTTAATTAATGTTTAAAATGTAAACGAAAATCATTAGTTTGTATAATTGAAGGTAAGAGCGCCGTGATCCATTTCGTGGTCAAAATTTGGTAATAGATTTTATTTGTTTTATTGTCCCGATTTTATTTAAAATATATAGAAAATAAAGGTTTCATATGTGATTGTGCTACATGTTCTTCCATTTTACGCTCAGAGTATGGTGACAGTAATACACCTGAAATTAATTTCGAGTGAGCGCAAACGTTTATAAAAAGAAATACGAGTAAAGGGTTAATTCAGACACCTGAGCATAAAATGCTTGACTCGTGCATTTCTGTCAGTTCTTAAATACCACGTTATTACATTAGATTTAATAAAAGTTATCAAAGAATCTTTCGATCGGCAGTGTTTGTCGAGTAATTCCCATCGTTCTCCGAACAACTTTCAGCATCGAGTGGTTCTCGAACGAGTCGGTCACGCATTTGTTCGTGGAATAAGATGGCCGTAACGTCGAATTGCCTTTTATTTGCACGGTTAAGGCAGTGTAGCAGGAGACGGCAGGGCGTCGAAAAGACGGCAGATAAGGAGCAGCCGCGCTTGTAAGAAATAATTGAAACGTCGGGGACGTTTGATTCATTTCCCGCGGCTTTTCTTCTCATTTTACACAGAGCCCCCGCGGATCGGTGGCAGGCGCCGCGGTCAGGATTCTCCTGGCTGAGTGCTAGAATTCGAGGGGTTGGAGGCGAAAAGAAAATGGAGACGAGGGAGAAAGAGGCCGCGGAAGATCGCGCGATACGACATGAGAAACGTCAAAGACTACGGTATATCTGATTGGACGGGACATCTCGGCTCTATAGGAATGCACTTATCCGATTGGCTCTGCAATTCAGCCGTGTCAGCTTCTTTTCCCGATGCGTCGTGCACCCTGTCTCACCCCCGCCGTTTCCTGCGCTATGACGGCGAACGACAACCACCCGCCGCGTAGTTGATTCTGTTTCATATCAGATAGGATTTGAATTTCTTTAAAATAGAGAATCCGTCCGACGACGCGCCTTCCAGACTCCCTCTTGCCGTTGGAACGCGGCAAATGGGAAAGTTTCTGACTTAGGAAATTTAAACACATCCTGACCCGATTCGCGCTGCAACCGTCGCGATTTCACCCGTTCGAGACTTTTGCCTTTTTTTGAACCTTCTTAAAGGATTTCAGCTTGTCCCGAGTCGGCTGCGACTTTATTTTCATTTCATATTCAATAGCCCTCTAGAGCGGCGTGTGAATGAAAAATGCATCGCACGGTTGTTCCGTACGACCGTTGAAAATGCCTGGAAGATAAGTCCTGTTTTAGCAACCCGTCCGAACAATACTTTCGTACTTATCGAGGAATGGAGTCGTTTTTTCCGAAAACTTTTGAGACGGTACTTGCTGCGAATAGCTTATGCATGCTGCAACGGCAATGCAGTTTTGATCTTTGGAGAGAGGTAAGGGAATTGCGGCGCGAAACAAAAATTCTTGGCCTATTCTTGATTTAGCGGGAAAAAGTTCGAGTGAAGAGTGGAACAGCAAGTTTTGTTTGAGAAGTTGGAGAATTTTTGGATTTCAGGGATTTCCGGATTGGGGAATTGAAGACTTTAGGATTTTGGAAACTTATGAATTTTGGAGACTTAAGACTTAGAAATTTGGAAATTTAGGATATTTGGAGATTTAGAAGTTTGGAGACTTAGGAACTTAGAGATATAAGAAATTTGGGGGTTTAGGAATATGGAGATTTAGGAAATTTGGGAATTTAGATTTGAAAATTTGGAATATTTGAAAGATTTGGAAAATGTTGAAAAGTTGAAAATTGGACGTTTGGAAATTTGGGAATTTTGAGATTTAGAAATTTTTTAAATATAGAATTTGGAAACTTGAAAATATATAAATTTAGAATTTAAGAAATTATGAATTTAAAAAATTGGAACGTTGAAAATTTTGTACTTTGAAAGTTTAAAAATTTAGGAATTTGGAAGAATGTGGTTATGGAACTATAGACGTTTAGAAACTTAGAAATTTGAGAATTTCAGAACTTGAGAACTTGAGAATTTAAGAACATTAGAATGTAAAGATATCAGAAATTGGCAAATACAAAAAATGATAATTTCCTCAAAATTTCATGAATAACGAACGAGTGATTAAATTCTTATGAAAATAATCGTTTAACCTGTCACTTTCGATACATCACTTAATCAATTAATTTATTGGTAGTTTCCAATTCACGACTAAATTCAAAGCGAATTCTATGTAAACAGAAGAGGTCCTGTTGCTCATAAACATCATCGAAGCGCGTATGGCGTTTCATTAGCCAAGATAATGTGTTTACTGCCGTTCCAACAGTACACCATTGCAATCTAACGTTATATGCATACCGGAAACCATGAACCTTGCTACAACCACGTTTCCACATCATAGTTCTGTCTCTTTCTCCCCTTCCCATAGACACTTGTTCATACAAACACGTGCACATGCACACGCATAAACGTTTGTCTACCGGTGAACCTTGGCCGAACCAGTCATGAATAGTGCATGGTGGTTCATGGTGGTACATGGGTGCTACGTACTCTGTAGCGCAACAACCGAGTAGTTCCAGCTATCTGCTCGTGCTGTATCTACGTCGAATTGAATGGCACACGTCATCTAATATACAATGTGTTCCACATGTTCCGTGACGCGTTATGTCCTTTTGACTTGTCGCTATTTATGGCCAGATTGTATACTGACCAGCATGACAGGCTACCTTACGAAAATTAACGGAGTAGGTGAAGAGACTTCATGAAGTGTTGATTGGTCCTTGGTTGATAAATTTTGAAATTTATGAAATATTAATTTTGGAAATATACGAATTTTCAGACTTATAATTTTAGAAATGTCAAAGTATTTAAATTTACAAGTTTACAATTTTCTAACTTACAAATTTGAGAATATAAAGATTTTCGAAGTTGTAATATTACAAATTTGAGAATTCCTGGATTTTCAGTTTTTGGAGTTTTGGAATTTGAGAATTTAGAAGAAGTTGGGAACTTCAGAAGATGGAAATTTAGTAATTCAGAAATTTAGAAATTGAAGGATTTGGGAATTAGAAAATTTAGAAATTTAAGAATTAAAGGACCTTGAAATATGGAAATTTGATTATCTGAGATTATTTTTGTAATACAGAAATTTGTGAATTTGAACATTTAAAGGTTCGAAAATTTGGAGAATTTGTAGATTAGAAAGTATGATAATCTGAGAACTTGGTACTTCAACATTTAGAAATTTGAGAGTTTCAGAATCTAGGAATTTGAGGACGTATGAATTTGGAAATTTAAGAACACAAAAGTTAAAAAATTCCGTAGTTTGATAATTTATGCATTTTTTATACCTGGGTACCTTAAGTGATTCAACAATTTTTAAATTTATACATATATTCCAAATCTTTTACTAATTTCACAATTGTGAAGTTTATAAATTCCAAAATTATTTATTAATCCAACGATTGTAAAATTTATAAATCCGAAAATCATTTATTAATCCAACAATTGTAAAATTTATAAACTCCAAAATTATTTATTAATCCAACAATTGTAAAATTTCAAAAGTTCTCGATCTACAAACTAGATCCCTCAGGAATTATAACATTACAATTTTGACTACATACGCGATTACATGTTATATTACACGAAGAATGTTAAAGAGCTGGACCCATAAATCGGCGAAAGGACATAAAATTCAAACAAAGCACGCGGTTACGGCGATCACCCTACTTTTAACAAGCTCGACACCGCTAGGAAGGGAAGCAGCTCGAAAAGGGGGAGCGCGTGTAAGAATTTGCTACAATCAATTCCGCGGCAGCCACCCCTCGCAATCCCTGCTTTCGACCCTTTGCGTAAAATATTAACTTGCTCGTCGGTGCCATCCCCCACTTTTATCCACAATAAGTGTCCGCTTTGCTACCACATCCCATTAAAAATGGGTCCAAAATAATATAAACTTTGTTCTGATTTTAAAAGATTTTTCTTATTATAGTGCTACGTATGCCGATCAATTTTTTTTTCTTTCTTTGGCAATTCTTGAAATCCTTCAACCACCGTCAACATATCGGCATCTGCTTCCAGAAAGTAGATGACCCATGTAATTAAGAAACCAAACAGAGTTAGATCGTAGTGTCCGATGACCCCAGTGATTCAACACAGATATTCCCAAAATTGTAAATTTGCAAATCTACGAATTAAAAATCGAACGAGTAGTCTTTCCTCTTTGTTTTCCATATTGTTCCTAAGAAAATCAGATTCTTTCATGATTATACTACAAATGACCACAAATTGATAACTGCTGTTATAAAATAATTCTAATAAAAGCAGCTAATTCAGAACCGATTTTGTTAAAAAATCACAACTCTCCATTAAAAACATCTTTATCGAAATTCGATATTAGAGAGTACAATAAGAATAATTCGATTCACAGTCAAATGAAACTGAAAATATTATAAATACACTAAGCATCGTTTCGATATTTACAATTTAATCAAACCAGTTCAAAAACGTTCCACAAACATATCTCACAAATATGTACTTTGTAAAGATATTTAATTAATTTCAAAACCCACATTCAAACAAATCATCCCTACAATTTTTAAAATGTTTATAATGAAGATATACTGGATTCTCTTGTTAATTCATTGATAGTTTATCTCATGACTGTCACGGGCAGGGTAAGACATTTAAATTGTTTCGTTTACCAAAGATATCTAAGTCTATGGCTAAATTCTTTGTTTCCCCTGTTTTCTAAGATTATTCTAATTTATGAAAGAAGAAATGTGGTTTAGTTTTGAATTCAGTATAAACTAGATATATTTTGGACCAGAATTCGTAATTTTACCCCACTGTGAAGGGGTTAAACAACTTTACTCTAATAGTACCGTTGGATGACCAACCTTGTGATTCTACAGAGTTAAGCATGTCAGAATGTATTAAAAATATATTAGTCAGCCTTGTTTCCGCATTTCTTATCTAAATTCAAAAATCCTAGAGAAAGTGTGCAGAGACTCTAACATCTCATCTAGAACTAGTTGGTCGTCAAGTACCTAGGATCACAGATAACCTCTACTCACCTAAGAGGTATAATAACTAAAATCTTCAGAAAATGGCAGAGAATTTCTTCGATACTTTTGCGTGGTGGTCTGTTATTTTGTTTCCGCAAGTGTTAATTGTATCCGGAGATATACATCTGGAGTATCTCAAATTTGGGCGTATACAAATCGGTTTCTCACGTGGATCCCCACATGTTTAGATCCCGTGGAATAAAAAGTTAAGACCTTCGAACAGATACGATTGGTTTTATTTCTCGTTAATGAAAAGAAAAGTGCTTCTCAAAAGTACATCCCCTTTTGCCAGTATATTATTTTAAAGAAATATTGTAAAACAGCTGTGCTATAGCGAACTTACATGGTTGTCCGTGTCCGTGGGTGACCTAGATTATGTTCGCGAATATACATTTTTGCGGGGAGCATGAAATCGAAGGAAATATGGCCGCGGCGCTGTAACGATTCTGTTAAATACTAATTTGCATGTAATGCACCTGCAACGTGAATTGAAAATTTTCGACCGACGGCTGAGGTATGGCGATACAACAATTTGCATAAAATTTTTAGATATCGAGTTACGCTATCGAACGAGACACCGCGTCGCCGTTGTACAGTCACGAGCAAATCCACCTTTCTTATATGGCATATATGTATGTATATATAGTACACTATATAGCAATCATGAAGATAAATGTTACCTATCTGCTGACTTTTTTAATTTTGGGGAATTTGAATATTTTGGGGCATAGGAATTTGAGGACCTTGCGATTTGGAGATCAAGGTATTTGGGAGTCTGGGCATTTTGAAAGTTTAGAAATTTGAGATAACTGGGATTTGTGGATCTAGGGATTTGGACGTTCAGAAACTTGGGATTTAAGGATTTTTTGATTCAGGGATTTGATGGTTTACAAATTTGGGATCACGGGGGTTTGTGGATCCACAGATTTGGGGATTTAGGAATTTAGGGATGTAGGGATTTAGAAATCTAGGGATTCTGAGGTTTAGAAATTTAGGATCGTAGACATTTGTAGACTTAGGAGCTTTACGAATTTGGAATTACAGGGATTTATGGATCTAGGGATTTTGAGAATAAGGAATTTAGGATCGTAGGAATTTGAAGGGAAAGATATTCGAGAACTTTATGATTTTGAGATCTGTAGATAGTGGAATGCTATGATTTGGAGGTCCAGAATATGTAGACTTAGTAGAAATATGTAGGATCTGGAACATAGAAAATGTATCTAGGGATTTGAAAGTATAGAAAACTAAGGACCTAGGAATTTGGGGCCTTTAGAAATTTGAAAATAGGGAAATTTGGGATTATGGACATTTAGAAATCTAATAATTTGGATATTTAAAAATTTGAGAATATGATCATTTGGAAAATTGGGTAAACTGGAGAACTTTGGAAAATATAGAATTTAAAAAATTGAAAGTTTAGGAATTTGAAAATATAAAAGTTTGTAATCTACAAATTTTAACATGTAGAGAATTAGGTGCTTGGTAATTTGGAAAATTTAGGAATTTGAAGACTTGAAAATTTAAAAATTTGCGAATTGAATAGATTGAAAATTTAAAAATTTGAAATGGAAATATTTTTAAATTTTCGAGTTCAAAAATTTAAGAACTTGAAATTTGGAAATACAATAATTTGGAAATTTATGAATAAAGTAACTAAAAAATGTGATAGAGTAACAAGTGACATCCAAAATCTGTTATAAAAATTTATTAGGCAAAGTCCGAACTTATACAAAAATTATACTAAATACAAAAAAGCAGAATTAAAGTTTCAATCTAATAAAATAATTAAATATTTAATAACTAGACAGTTAACCAAATGTTATCTTAAACTAAAATGTAATCGTTGAAAAAACACTATTATCCTAGTTTAAAGTTCAAAATCATAATAGTTCCATGCGCCAGTACACCTACAGCGCGATTGAACAAAGTTGTGGTATATTTAACGTCTTAATACACCAATTCACACATGTCTTAAAACGCAATACCGAGCACAATTACAATTTTGCGTCGCTGACATTTACTTCACGCTCATTCGCCCAGACCATATAATCTTTAAACTGTGTTACAACCCATGCTGCAGCGAGAAGCTGCTACCAACACATATTTATCGTTCCAATAAATTTTCCACCCAAGTATCTTGCTCGAGTTCCACTAAAATCAACGAGCAACATAAAGAGAGGATTAGGTACAGCGTAAATAACAATGCTGAGAATAAAGAGGAAAATACACATGAGGAATGGGAGAAAAAAGCAACGTAAACGATATGGTGTATGTTTATGGATACTCTGTAGGCTTTTATTGGATAAAAATGGCTGTTAGAGGGACAAATTTTCTACTATTTGTTTTCGTTTTTGAGAAATCAAATATGTGAACTTTGTCATTTTTAAATTCTCAAATTTCTAGATGTTTAGATCTTCGAATTTCTGAATTTTTAACCTTGAAAGTTATCGAAGTACCAAATATTCGAATTACGGAATTTCGTGAACTTCAAATATTTAAATTTCTACCTGTTCAAATTTTCAAATTTTCGAATTTCAATTTATAGATTTTCCGATTCTGGAATTTGCAATTCCCGAAATCCAAAATTTCTAAATTTCTAAACTGCAAATTTTCAAATTCTTAAAATATTAAATTTCTCAAATTTTCAAATTCTCAGCTTCTGAAATTCTCAAATTGTCAGATTCCAAATTTCTAAATCTTAAACACTCAAATTGCTATATTTTCAAATTCTCAGATTCTCAAATTCTTAAATTTTCCTAGTTTCTCCTAATTTCCCAGATCCCGAATTCGAAACTCCAAATTTTTATTTATAAATACCAAATTACTAAACTTCTTAAATTTGAAAATTCGAAATCATTTAATTCTAAAAGTTCTAATTTCTACATTTTCAAATTCTCTACTTCTTAAATTTCTGTACCTCCGAATTCAAAAATTTTCTAAATCTTCGCATTCCAAATTCAATAATTTTCCAAATCTCCACATTCCAAGTCCACAAGTCTCAAAATTTCCATACCATAAAAATTTTTTCATATATGTTCTTATAATATTAGATACTCGACTTTTATGCACTTGAAATTGATAATTCTTGATAAGATACAAAATGTGTTAATTTAAATACTATTAAATTTTAAACGCATTTTCTAAATTAAATCGTTAAGCATTGATTACACAATGATTGAAATTCTATTTTTATTTTTTAACTTTCCCTTTTATTGTATAAGAATTTTTGTATTTTTTGATACTAGATTGCAATATTTATTCACTGTATCTCTATTTTCTTAAAAAATAACTATTTCATTTTGATTACCCTAAAAATTGTATATATTAACATACTTTAAAAAAATCTGTCGACATAGCGTTGATACTTATAAATCTCTGCACCTAGGAATGTATATGAAACATACTCTTATAACTACACTATACTTAAATATTTATATATACAATTATGTTTTGTAGCTAAACATGTCGCACAGCTAACAAATAGTAGAGATGCAATATCAATTATATTATTTTCAGAAAGACTGTAGAAAAGTTATTGTTTTATTGCCTGCTTATTTGTATGTCCACCCATTAAATTAGGGTTCTTTCGGTAGTTGCATCAATCGGAGTTAACTAATTATTTCTGCAGTATTATAACAGACGAAGACAGTTAAAATGAAGCTATAATTTCGATTTAGTGATCCTTAATTATTCCAATTATAATTAATACCAAACTCATAATTCCGTTGTGATACAAATACAAATCAGATGTGTGGCATTTGGTTAAATTAAAAAATAATTTAAATATATAATCCTGTGTCTCAAATTTGATTTTCTTAACAGTTTTACTGTCACTAAACAATATGAATCTAAGTAAGGTAAATTTTCGTACAAATCTACACCTACATTATTAATCATTTTTTCACTTACCTAATTCA
Organism: Megachile lagopoda; assembly: GCA_036983795.1. Taxonomy (NCBI): domain Eukaryota; kingdom Metazoa; phylum Arthropoda; class Insecta; order Hymenoptera; family Megachilidae; genus Megachile; species Megachile lagopoda. Next base: position 1,838,577 of record CM072786.1, read on the forward strand.
AAACAATTGTATTTACTACTTGAAACAACGAATAATAAATATAATAAAACATAAGATGTGTTAAAAATAAAAATACCGAATAATTAAATTTTCCACTGCGTCAATGGCAGGCGCGTTGCACGCGCATTAGCGGATCGCACGAAAATTCAGTGTAAACAGTATCGTGGTTCCGTATCCCGCATTTATTCGCAGTTTCTCGCGCATTTGTCAATATTTTACCGTTTTCCGGTTATGCTCGCCATAACTCACAGGGTCGCTGCCGATTAAGCGTAGCTCGCGACAAAAACCGGCCGGGCAGTCGATCATTCCGTGCAACTTCAATCATCCTGTTACAAAATTCCCGCGTATCACGCAAACACAACGCGGCGATTAATCTGTGCTGGCCGCGTGTCCGACAAATAATCCGCGTTCGCGTTTCTTTCGCCGTTTACGCTCGCGAGCCACAACTTGTCCCGTTTCGGACGTTCCTTTTTTCTTCGGCGACCACGCGACGATTATTTCCGCGTCGTTTGTGCCGTCAACGCGGGCAAAACTGCTCGAAACTGGCAAACAAACGGAAGATAACGCGGACGGAAGGAAAGTATTTAACTTGCACGCTGAAGCGAGCAAGAATAGTCGAGGGGTCGCCATGCGTTTTAATTATTTTATCGTCGCGACGCTCGAGCTTTCCGCGCGATGACGCACGACCCTGGGCAAAACCGAAGGTCGCAACGGAGCGTTATTGGTAATCGCGCGTGCAATTATTCGTTGCGTACGCGATTTCCGGTCGACGAACCGGATGAAAGCCGCGATGCTCTGTTTCGACGAAACCGGCAAATTTAACGATTTACGCGACGGAACGTGAAATAAAGAGGGTGTGATCTAATGTTAACGTGTTGATCACGAAAATCGATTTTTGCTACAAGATTATTAAAAACGAGGATTTACTTCTATTTCTACCGAGTGGTGTCAAAAGACACCTTTTAAATTTTAACCTAAAATTATTCTCTATGTTGAATTATTTCTCTACAATTAATTTTTGGACTTTTCATACAATAGTTGTTAAATTAATTCAGCGATATCATTTTCTTCCAGCTCATCCTAGATCTAAAAATGTGCATATAGTATACTTATTTCTACCATGAGATGTCTTTTAAACCCTTGCACTATGACCTATTTGTCAGGTGCGTCAGTCAGAACTAACTAAACACAGCTACAATATTAAAACAGACAAAGAATGTTGAAATGTTATGATAACATGGTATTATGCAATTGTTGACTATGCAAATTATAATTGGACTTGAACTCCAAATTGAAGCATATTCAAAATGCGAGTAAAATTGATCCCAACTGAAGTACCAGTGCGTCACGAGTCAGACTCGTCAAAATAGTGCAAGGGGTTAACACCTTAAGGATTTGATGACAGTTCCTAATTTTATACCATTTTACATATAAATATCAACACCATTTTGCAGCATCATATCAATTATCATCAGATTAGAGAATCCCGATTTCAGTTGTAACAGAAAATACAGGAGTTGCGGCATAACTTTGATATTCGCTTATTTCCCGCCATGATTTTAGTGTACACCGATATATTTATATTTTGTAGATCGATGTATTAAGCTTGAATTTACAACCTGATTAAATAATCTCTAATAAAAATACATGAATGTATCAATAAATATATTCCTCAAATTATCTACATTTAACTGATAATTCTAAATCCCAACAGTTTTGGCAATTATTTGTATTCAAACGAAAAAGTGTCAGAAGACACCTTTTGGTCGAGATAGGTATACACAAAATTGTGGTAGACCCTTTGTGTTAACCCTTAAAATTGTGTTAACCCTTCAATTTCTCTGCGACAAATATAATATATCAATGTATTATTAACATGACTGTTTTGAATTTGTTTCGATATCTGCTAAGAGTTTAGAAAATCCGAAAGCATTCGTTTTTTAAGAACATTCGCACTGGAATACAAAGTGTTATGCGCGATTTTTCACTCACTTGCACCTATCTGATAAAAAAGTTTAGAACAAGAATCACAGAGCAATTTACACTAAATGTTAGCAAAAAAAATCCGAAAATAATTTGTTTAAATAGTGAAAAGCAGAAGGCAATTATTGATTGCTGTCTTTTATTATTATCGTTTGTAAATGCACTAAGAAGTTAATATTTTGAAAATCGATGTATTTCTGCGAACTTACATTGGAAGGACGATTTTTGTGAAAAATTATATGTACAAGAGCTAGAAGTTGGAATATTGTGGAATATTTTATTTCGTACTCATAATAAAAGTGATTATCTGTATTATATAGTGGTGTAGTGCAGTTATAATATTGTTCTATAATATAGTTGTATAATGTACTTGTATAAATAAACTAAAGCAATAAAATTAAGAAATAAATACCGCACTGAATTCTGAACCTCGGTAATTAATGCTGCGAGTTTCATTCCAAATCGTGTTGGAACGCAATTAACCTTTCACAAATAGATGTAACTTCGAGATAACATATGAAATTTATGTTGTGAACTTCAAAGTTCGTTCTCTGCTTTTTCATTGTTTCATTATCATGATCTTCCAGGTATTGTAACATGTTCGTATATTATAAATCAAAGCACCAAGTAAGATGTCTTCATCTTCTGCTAACATGACTCAAGTGCATACAAATGAAATTGTACATTAAATACCGATATTACAATGTTACATGGAATTTGTCTAATATTTAAAACTTGATCACTAGAGTGCGATACTCAATTTTGAATAAAATGCATGTTTAATATGGGAGTTTATCAGCTAAATTTAAAAAAATATTATTTCGACGTTTACTTACATTTAGGTATATTATTAAATTTAAATATGTAGATTATATTTAGATATATTATTTAGAATAAATGGAGATTTCGATTAAATTCTGATAAATTTTTTAAATTGAACTTAGACATAGCATGTGGACTACATTTAGATACATTATTTAGAATAAATTGAGATATATTATTTATATTGAATATAGATATATTGTGTAGGTTATGTTCAGATATATTATTTGTATTCACTGTATGTATATTATCTACATACATGGACATAAAAAGTGTTAAGTAATGACAGTAAACTATAAGGGACAGGATTTAATAAGTGAGTATACGCTTAATAACTTTCCTCCACCTACTAGCAGAAAATGCAATAATTCGAACAATGCTTTGAGCGTCAGCGTAGAGGTTATGTGCGCATATGAAAAGAAATTTCAGGTTTTGCCAACACTTTTCGAAGAAAATTGACATCGAGAAGGATAAGAAGAGTGTCGTTATATTGTTCAGAGGACCTTGAACGCTTTTATCGATCGTAACGAAATATCGTACCTATTACTCCGCTTCTTTCCGCGGCTATCGATGCGATTATTTTACTCTCTATATAGCCCGCGCCGCACAACAATCCTTTTGAAGCGCTTACAAAGGATGTTTAAGAAGGGAGGAAGAAAAATGTTCCGGCGTTAGCGAAAGCGATCGCGTAAAGCCCCGCTCCGTTGGAAACAATCGTATTCCGTGGACCATATAACGGACATTCAAGAAGTACGGATTTACGTCCCTTGCGTCACAAAGGCGAGGCGAGTAGAACAGTGAACGCGGTGGTTCCGGTTTCTTTCGACGGATCTCGCCAGAAAGAGGAAATCCAAGCGTCCTTTGTAGACGTCCCGTGCTTTGAGGATTCCGTAAGCCAGGACTCTGTCGTCAAAGCAAGTTAAATGCCGAACGGGGGAATCGATGAGACGAGCTTTTATTTATCGACTCGACCGAAATATCCGACGGAAAACTTAACGCTCGTGACACTGGATGTTTATTGAAAATACAATTTCGAAGCATGTAGTCTCCCTTCTAATCAAAATAACAGTTTGACGATTATTCATTGAATTCAATAAAATAAAATAGGGGAGAGTGGATGCAGAAGGAACATTTTTTACATTTGACCATTGTTTGCTTAACCCTTAACAATCACACTTGATCAGAATAATATACCTGACACATTAGGACGTTTAAGATTCCAGCCACTAAAATTGTTTTTTACAAAGAAGCATTTTAATCTGAAAAAATGACTAATAATTGAAAGTTGTTTTAACATATTTCACTGCTGATTTCAGTAAATTTAAACGTTCAGTATGAAAAAAATTCAGGAACATGAAAAAATTGAAAACATGACGGTTTTCGCAGTAAAATTCAAAACCTTTTCACTTTTTCATACTTTGAGGGGAAAAAGATAGTAAAAATACCGATGTTTCCAAAAAGGTATTTATTCAGATTTTCGAGGTATAAAGTGGCTAAAAGTGAAGCTAAATTTGAGGTCGTTTCATACCCCAATGTGACTGTTAAGGATTAATACTAAAGGTACCAAACCAAATGACCAATCCTCAGATTTCTTATTCTAGATTACAGAATTTGTTACAAATGTTGATTTTCGTTAGGATAATCAGTTGACATATATGCTACTTTATATTTCATCATTCTAATATTTATTCTGATATTGTGTTTTCAATTTAAATCTAAATGTGCATTATACTCCGATAGATTTAGTGTTATTGTACAATTTTGGATATATTTTTGGTAGAGTATATCTCTAAATATACACTTTAAACACGTGGTGTATATTGTTATACCAATTTGTAAATTTAAAAGTTAAAAAAAATTTTTAAATAATTCTAAAAATTTGTAATTACTGTAATTTATTTAATAAATAAGTTAGTAAGTTATTTAATTAATAATTTACAGTAATTACAAAATGTTGTTATTAACAGTAATTATGAACAAATTTCCAGTATGATCTCAAAACTGTTTACATATTACAATTCACAGATTCACAAATTCAGAAATTTAAAAATAAATTTCTAGTGTAACCTCAAAAATGTTAATCCGCAAATTCTACTCAATTGTCCAAAATTTATAAATAAATATGAACTCTTGTGGTATTTCAGTAAAGGTGCAAATAATTTATGTTTTTTTGTGCCGCGATAAATCTAGCAACAGGAAGCAGGAAAGTTAAAATGAGGATTTAGAGAAAAGTGAATGGGGTAAAGATCGGGCGAGCGCTTAATTAAAAATTGAACTCGTTTCGGAAAACAAGGCAACAGAGGAGCTCTTTAGTTCTGGAGCTTTCTGTTGTGCAATTTAAAGGATCAGGCGGAGAATGACCAGAATACAAAGGCGGAAGTTGCTGCGAGGTGGTCAGCGAGTACTCTTTGCCATTAGGGTCTTCTCCGAAACACAACTACGAAATCCGCTTAACTACTTTTTGAATAATAACGAATGGCGCGTATGACAGCGGCATGGAGTGCAGTATTAAGGACAGGCCAGACTTTATTTCTTTTTGTTTTCAAGTGGAAGAAAACTTGTCTTAACGAGCTTCTACTGCGAACGTATTCTGCCTTAAAATAAATGATCCTATTACCAGTCATGTAAGAATAAGTTTGTTTTTCTGAATTTCTTAGTGAAATCAATTTTCAAATACGCCATTAAGTGAGCACAAAATAATTGTTAGTGAAAGATATATTTCGTGCGAGGTATTCTTTAATGACCGTCACGGCTTTTTGTAATTATAGAAACACCCTTTCCTGTGCTTTTACTGTTAATTGTGTTTGTTGTTGAATTTTACTAACTGTCTTGTAGACCAATACATTTATTATACAAAATTTTATTTTATTTTGTATATACAAAATTTGAAGATTTTAGAAATAAATATATATTTGACAATTTATCTTGTTACAATGTTTATCATGTTGGATACTGAACACTTTAATATAAGAATAATTATTGAAATAGTAAATAAAATATTTTTAACTTGAATTTTTATTTTTAACTTGAAAGCAATGTCAATTTTTTAAATATATGACATAAAAATTCGTAACATTTCGTTCGAAATAAATTATTACTCAAAAGTTTCTATATAATAATTCAAAAAGTTTATTATAAATACTTTAACGTTTTTGATACTTTCACAAAGCAATGTGATTTTTTTAATACCTAGTTTATTGTACATTTAAATCATTTTGTTGAAAGTAAATTGTCCTTTAAAAATTGTATGTGATAACTAAGAAAACTTTAATATCCTTTATGTAATATCTACATATATTATAATTTTGAAAACATAAATTGTTTATACGGAAATTTAAAAAATTTCGGGGCTCGCAAATTCACCAATATCCGTTTCATTTTCAGCAGAGAAGTGTAGTCATAGGAACAAAGAAGAAAGCCGGTGATAAAATACAGGCATCCCCTTTCATCCGCAGATCGTCGTCGAATTTCAAAAAATATGCTGTCCAGCCAGCCATGACAAACACCCTCCCGAAAATCTACTCGAATCTCTCCCTTTTCTCGCCCCTCGATCGTTCGCTTCCTTTTTCGAACCACTCTTTTCCCTTTCATAAATGCGCATAATGCGCACGAAACTATAATCCGCAAGAAATGTACGGAAGATAAATTTCCTCGAATACGAAGGGTGGTGAAGAGCGGAAGAGTTCTAACGATACTTTTTCTTCGCCCCTCAAACTTCCGGTCAAATGATGCGGCAATAGGTATACATACATATATACATCAATGATGGACAACTATACCCGCCAGGGCGTGGTACTCTGATGAATAGACATTTTTTTCCTTCGCAAATTTCAAATTTTTGTGTTTCTGAATTATTAGTTAAAAATTTCCAAATTACCTAATTCTCACAGACTAAAATTAATTAATCTCAAGATTATAAAGTTTTCACATTTTCAAATTTCTAACATTCCAAATGATTGAATTTTTAAGTATCCAAATTTTAGGATTACTAAACACCCAAATTATTAGATTTTCAATTTTTCCAATTTTCAAGCTTACAAATCAGTAAATATTTTCAAATTTCTAAATAACATTTTCAAATCACCAGTTTTCAAAATTTTCAAATTTTTAATTTCCTAAATTTCAAACTTTTCACGTTTGCAAATATATTTATTTTCAAATTGACTAAATTTCTCCACTTTCGAACATCTAACATTCCAATCTATCAAATTTTTAGTTTCTCAAATTCTGAAATCACCAGTTTTCCATATTCTCAAATTCCTAAACTCCTAAATTTTTAAATTTCTTATTTTTTAAATTTCTAAATTCTCAAATTCTCAAGTTCTCAAATTCTTAAATTCTTAAATTCTTAAATTCCTAAATTTTCAAATTCACGAATTTCTATATTCCCAATTTTTTAAATTTCTAAATTATCAAATTCCTAAATTATTAAATTACTTCAAATTACTAAATATTCAATTTTTCAAATTTTTACATTTCCAAACTTTCAAGCTTCTAAATTATCAAATTTCCAAATCTTGAAATTCTTTATTTTTTAATTTTCTAAGTTCTCAAATTCCCGAATTCTCAGATTCCTGAAATTCTGTATTTTCAATTTCTCAAATTTTCAAGTCAATGACTTTCAAAATTTCTAAACTTCTAAACTTCTAAAATCTCCATTTTCCAATTTTCTAAATTTCTAAACTTTCTAATTACAAAATCTTCAGGTCTTCTATATTCTATATTTTAAAGTTCCTAAATTCCGAAATTTCTAAATCCCTAAATTTTCAAATTCAATAACTAAAAATTTCACTAACGAGGAAGAAGATCCTTAATCGCTTCGCCTATTTCTCATGTCGTCACTGCACGCGCCGAGCATGGCGATTGCCCGTGAACACTTGATATGCATCACTGGTATTCACCACAGCAGCGACACTTTTTTATCGTCACACACGCGCGATTATTCGAGAAAATGCTCGCGAAAAGTACGACGAAAATTTGGAGGCGCGCGTTAATGAAACAGCAAGGGAAAAAAGCAAGAAGTCGGAATTTTTTGTGCGACGCAGCGGCTTATATTCAAGGGAAGAGTCTCTCGTATATGTTTAAACTAATACAAAAACAAATTGAATAACTTGGTCAGGTAGTTCCACGTGTCTGAACGAGCAGCGTGAAAATTGCGATATCACTGTAACAACGATGCAGTTGCACCCCCGCTTCTTTGCCGGCTTTAACAGAGGATGAAACGAGGGTGCTAGGAGAAGGGGTTGATTCTAGTTTTTTCGTTTTATTCTTTCATCACCATGCTGTTGTTTTACTTTTAGGACGACTGTGTGTGCACGAACGTTTAAACGCGTTACTACCCTTAAAAACATCATAATTGTTCTAACAAAAATTTTAAAGGTTATGGTGCATAACCTTATACAATATAAGATTATACGTATATAATTTTAATACTAAACGGGCGGGTTTTTCTTTCTTTTCAGGCATTTTTTAAGAGAATAAAACAAACACGTGTGCTTTTAAAGCGTTATAGCTTTATTAAATCAACACTATTTTTTATAAACATTTACAGAGTTATTTGTTTGCATGTCTAGTAAACCGTTATCAGGAACGCAAATTTAACTGTTGTTATTAATTAAATTTAATTTACTTTGCAAATATAAATGATCAAATTTGTAGTTTGATATTGGTAGCCATAATATGTTGATTAAAGATAACTACAATTTTCCCGTTATTAATAACAGTTATTTGTAATCGTAATTAACTTCTGTCAGCAACAATAATTATAGATGACCGAAAAGAATTTTAATCAAGTGAAATTAGTGTAATAAATTCGTGTAATGAATTGTATATGAAATATGTGAAATTTCGTTATATATGAAATACGTGAATTGTTTGAAACATTTTAGTCATTAAATTGATATTTTTTGACAATACAATTTTTCGAAAAATTTCCACGAGTTTCTAACGCTTTAATATACCTTGTTCCTATTTCACTGATACGATGGGAACAGAATAATGGAAATTACGCTTCGAATCTAGTAGAAGGTTGAACGAGAATTTTTCAAAGGTGTAGAAAGAAATAGGTCACAGGATGGTGGTAGAATGAAAAGGGAAGCGAAAAAACGTTTGCACGAACTGAGCTAGACAAAAGTCGAAAGTAAAAAATGATGCAGAACTGGAATGGTAGAAAGTTCTACCGATGAAAAGAGCGAAGGTGGTAAAGGACGAAATAAAAGGATAGCTGTACTCTGTTAGGCTGGAAAATAAAATGGCCATCTGCAGATTCTGTTGCTGCCAGCGTGTAGTATTTACGGTATTTAACGTAGTAAAAAACGTCTGCTTTATGTCTTCAATTTTATTATCTTGTTATTTACTATTGTGCAATATTTTGTATTATTTATTTAATATTATTTAATTATCTTGATTTATTTAAAATTATGTTGTAATTGTCTTCATTTATTTAATTTTACGATTTTAGTATCTTATTGAGATTATAAATTGAGGATTGTAATTGGTAAAATAAGACTGTTGTCTGATTTGATGTGCATTTATCATTTTATTTTATTATTTTTATATTTTATTACTGTATACTACGGCTCTAATATTTCGTTATTTCACTATTTTACTGTTTTATTATGTTACTATACTCTTTCAGTACTATTTTACAGATTTTCTATTATAATCTTATAATTGTTACAATATTTTGATATTCTATATTAGTATACTCTAACATATTATAATATTATTTTATAATAATAGTAGCATAATATTATTCCACGCTACTATTGTAATATTATAATATACTAAAATTGTATTATAACATATTACAACTACTCTACTATCATTAATTTATTATAACTATTTATATTACAATTATTACAATTGTAATTGTAATTATACTAATTACAACAGAAAATCTGTAAAATACTAATTCAGTAGTAATATAGTATAATTACAAATATAATTTAACATTATTTAACAGAATAATTGGAATATTGTTAAATATAACAATTATCATAGTTATAACAATAATTTTATTATCATGTTTATTGATTTACTTATTGATCGTACTTACACATCTTCAGACATTAACAGTTCCTAACGAAAATACGTAGGTTTTTAAATGAAAATATCTTCGATTATACAAATATTGATAATTATTATAAAATACCCATCGAATACATCTCTAATAATAAAACAAGCAACTGATTCATTTATATAACATTATCCAGAGGAAACCCTTACTATAATACATCTTATTCTCAACTGTGTAACATTATTAATCTGAAACATTTAAAAAAAACGCTGCAAAAAATTGTAATTACTGAAAGTAAGAAATATCTTCAACAATTTTTATAATTATTAAATTTGTTGTTTATTAACGTTTAACAAAACACAATCTAGAGAATATTATTTTATATAACAAATTTAGAACAGAATGCAACTTAAGGTTAAGCAATGTATATTTAAAATCGTTTCCAAATAATAAACGAACGATTTAAATATAAGGAAATTATGGTTACTCGTTATTAATTAAATGTTAATAACATAAATTTGTTCGCTTCTTTTTAAAAGATTCCGTAAATGCCGTTTTCAATATCCAGCGGAATTTTTTGGGGACAATTTAAAAAATTTCTGTTCCCCCGTGTCATTTTCAATTAACAACGCTCCTCTACGATCCTCGTCGAGCTGTTTAATCGGGGATGCCGTTAATTTCATTTTTAACCAGTTGTAATGCAGCAATTACGATGGTCCCGGCTCATTTTAATTTACACGTAGCGAGTGACCGTTCGCAATAAACGTTTCACTCGTTTAATTTACAATCGCCGCTTCGTGGCATGCCCCTTTATCTCCCTCGAGGTGCGAAATTAAAATTTTATGACGTACTCTAATTTCCATTAGTCGAGCACGGTAAGTGCACGAGCTGTGTTGACCGAATGTTATGGTCTTCGAATGTAACTCGCTAATCCAACATTGATTCAGCGAAACCAGAGAGCAGTGTTATCGATGCCAATAGAAAGATTAAACGAGGATTAGTTGTGAATGATCGTGGTTTTCAGTCTTTCACTTATTCTCGTGTTATTCTGTTAACACTAAATTTACGTCAAAAAAGTTTGGAAAGTAAGTTAATAGAGATCGTAAATTTTTATGTAATTTAAAGATCTTGAAAATTTACGGTAGAAAAATCGAAAAATTGTCGTAATAATAGTCCAATTGCTGTACTATAAGAATAGTATAAAATTACTTACACGATTGATGCACACTTTCAGTAAAAATTGTTAATCGTTCAATTTAGAAAAATTTATGCAAATTTTTCATAAGGCTGCAAAGTTGCAGATTTAGTTGTCAACATACTTGCAAATTTTCAAAATGTAATAATATACAAATTTTAAACTTCCATGTTTATTCGTTTAAAATTTTGGGAGTTCAAATACTTGATACTTATAAATAAAGAAATTTAGATATGAAAATGTTATAAAATTTTGCAATGGTAAATTGAGGGAATTGAAGAATTTCGTAATTCAGAATTTAGCAATTGAAAAATTGGGAAAATTAGAAATTGAATCATTGAAAAACTTAAAAACTGAAAAATTGAAAAATAGGGGATTTAGAAATTGACAAATTGATGAATTGAAAAATTGTGAAATTTAGAAATTGACAAACTGAAAAATTGAAAAATTGAAAAATTGTGAAATTTAGAAATTGACAAACTGACATATTAATAAATTGACAAATCGACAAATTGACAAATTGACAAATTGACAAATTGAAAAATTGAAAAATTGAAAAATTGAAAAATTGAAAAATTGAAAAATTGAAAAATTGAAAAATTGAAAAATTGAAAAGTTGAAAAATTGAAAAATTTTGTAACTGGAAAATTGGAAAATTGAAAAATTAAGGTGTTTAGAAATAGTAAATGAAATTAGAATTGAAATGAAGAAATTGTGAAATTTAGGAATTTGGTAATGTGGATATTTGGAAGTTGAGAAATTAAAAAATTGACAAATTGAGAAATTTGGATCTTCTGGAATTTGGACATCCGGAAATTTAGAAATTAACGAACTGGGCAATTGGAAAATTCGAAATTACAAATTTGAAAGTCAAAATATTGTAAAACTGAAAAATTGGGAAGTCTAATAATTTGGATCAGGAATTTGATCATCCAGAAATGCATTAACACAGTAATTTCGAAGTTCGAAAATTTCAAATTCTCAACTCAATAAATCCTGCACTATTTATATAAAAAAATCAACTATTCACCAAACCACATACAAACACGTTCACAGTTAACTGTGTTAGATAATATAACTATCAATTATATCTCAATCGAACTTACCAGAAACTACGAAACAGATTTTCCAATATTTCCACTTCTTGCCAGATTTTACCGATAAGATGAGGAGACACTTGATCGGAATTCTTAAATGACGTGTCCTCAAACCTCGAACGAAGAAAATCCCTCTCGTATTTCGTACTATGCCCGATTACGAAAAGGAGCAGGACAGGACATCGATGTTCGTCTTTTATGAATTAAATTGGAATCGAAAGGCGATAATTACAGCGGCTTAATGGTCGCTTTAAATACGGACAAGCACTCGATCCTTTTCGTTCTCTCGTTCTGTGGCACCGCGAATAATGTAAACTGACTGACAGACGAAGAAGAGACCGAAAAAGGGGTTGAGACACACAATGGCTTTCGATGCCTCGAAGGTAGACGATAAAAGGAGTTGGGGGGTCAGCAAATGGATCTCCTCCGCATCCCGGGACCGGAAATGAACGAAATGGCCGCTAAGCGAAAAGGGTTCTCTTCTTTGAACGGTTTAGGGATGGACAGAACGAGCCTCTGATAACTGTTGCCGCGTGAAAACAGAATTCTGATGGCTGATGTTTTATTCGAACATTTATTTTTTTACTCTTGGTTACATGTCCTTTTTTTATACTCGCATTTAGCACTCTCAGTACTAGATTTCTTCAATATTCTCATTTAGTACTCTTACTCGGTACTAGTTCTTTTCTTTACTGTTCTTATTTAGTATCCTTAGTGCTAGTTTTTAGTACTCTCAGTACTTGTTTTTTTTTATTACACTCATTCAGTACTTTTAGTACTAATTTCTTGTAGTACATTTAGTACTAGTTCTTTTTTTACACTCATTTAATACTCTCAGCATTACTTCGGTATTTTCATTTAGTACTCTCAGTACTATTTTTTTAGTATTCTAGTTTGGTACTCTCAGTAATTATTTTTTTGAGTACTCTCATTTAGCACTCTCACTTTGTACTTAACATGATCATTTCGTATTTCATTCAATATTTTTTATTGTGTATGTTACTAGAAGAACATCTAAAATATGATTGTAGTTACTTGTTACAATTTATCTATAATCCTATTTCCTTTCTCAATAATTTTATAACAACTAATTAATTGGACGTAATGGACGCAATGAACTTGACAAATTGTCAAACACAATTTTCTCAAGAATTAAGTTTTATACAAATAAATTTTAGTCTATATTTTCGACCTATTTCTTCAAATAGAATCCCTATCCAGTTGCATCATCAATTACATGGCACACCTTATAAAGAAATCCGTAGCTTACATCTTTTCCAAATTGCTACGATCTATCAACTTGCAAAGGCTCAATAAAATCTAAGAGGTATACTCGGTATGGTTTCCTAGAGCGATTTAACTGTTCGTTTTTTGTTCCACGCGACCACGACCAGTCGTTTTATGCACAAGAGGGGAGTAATGACTACAATAAGGCCTGAAGATGATATGGCATTAGTGTCGAGTACGATGACTCGCGTATTTGTCAATAGGTGGCTGTTAATGACAGGGCACCATCCCTCGTCTCGTAATCCTCCCCGGATTCACCCCTGTTCTACTCACCCTTCCCTGCTTTCCTCTTTCTCCCCCTAGCCACTGCACGCTATCCTTGTCCCCCATCATGCTAACCCCACTGAACTGACTACTTATCTGTCCGATTATAATCCTTCTAGGTTTCAACTTATTAATTACGCCAATTTGAGGGACAGCTGTCGAAGCGCGACCATCCCCTCGTGTGCAATAACTTCAATTACTTACCCGTTTGCTTTCCGACGTTGCACCATTTTGTAAATTTGCTTCGTGTAAACGATCATTTACTTAAATACTGTTGAGATCGTAGAAATATTAATTATTAATTATAATAAGAACTTTATCTGGCAGATTGAAATTCACTCAACGAGTTATTAACGTAAACAATACAAAACGAATTAAGGAGAATTTTAAATTTTATGTTTTAATAAAGAGCAGTTTTCGGTTCTTAATTTTTAAAATTATATGTAAATTTTTAATATCTGCACAATATACAATAAATTGTATTTAAAAGAGAAATTAATATTTTTAAGTTTCGTTAATTAAAAAATGCGATGATAATTTGTATTTAACAAAATACAGAAGTGTTATTTTAACATGAGTACAATTACGTCAAAGTATTGAAATATCGTATTATCATAGCATATCGTATAATGTAGCATATTTGCAACACGAACGAAGGGTTAAAGCTGAAGCAACAAGTAATCAATGATTCCTGCAGTTTCCTTGCTCGAAACGCGAGCAATTAACGCGATGTTGTAAAATTTCGGTTAATAGAATTCGATTGAAATTAAATTCGTTTAAGAGTGGTATTCATTCGTCCGGCTTAGGTACGATGATGATCATGAATGCAGCTTGATAACGATCGGGAAACTTAACCGGCATCAGGACAGAGCCTAAGCCTGACGCTCATAAAGGCTGTTCTCGTTTCATTGCTGGTTGGTCGAAAGGCAATAAAGCTACTACGTTTAATGCCTTATTGACGCGAGGAATGTTTAGAGCCCTCGTGGCATGATCCCTGTGCGTCCTGAGCCCTAAGTTTATTGCTTACGAGCCACCATCCCCATCTATCTTCCCTTTATCGGTTATACCTTCGTTACAAGACAGCTGGTGTAACACCTCGAGCATCGACGATTCAGTTTTATACCGACGAACTTTTGGCATGATAAAATTTACTGTTGTTCTACGGCAGAAATTGTCGAAATGGGAATTATCAAGATGGTATTTATCGAGATGGTATTTATCAAGATGATATTTATCGAGATGGTATTTATCGAGATGGTATTTATCGAGATGGTATTTATCAAGATGATATTTATCGAGATGGTCTTTATCGAGGTGGTATTTATCGAGGTGGTATTTATCGAGATGGTATTTATCGAGATGGTATTTATCCAGATGATATTTATCGAGACGGTATTTATCCATATGGTATTTATCGAGATGGGAATTACTGAAACATAGTCGAATAATTGAAATGATCGAAACATAAAGCCATTAGTGTATCTCCAATTAATTGTGGGTTGGTTACATTGAATATTATAGGTGTTAAAGGAAATTTTAGAGCTCCAGGTTTAGAAATGGTGAAAATATTCCTATTGGACCATGTATTTTTTTCAAAGAATGCATAATAAGCGAATGGGTCGCGAAAGATACTATTTTTGAATCTGAAACTTAGGGACCTTTTGGAATTTTTGAAATTGAATACTTTGATGTCTAAAAATTCTGGGATATTGTAATTTTTGTATGCAGAAACTTAAGGTACTTGGAAATTTTTAAACAATGAAAATGAAGAATTATAGAATAATTGAATTTAGCAATTTTAGAACTTAGAAATTTCGAAACATTGGAATGTCTGAATTTGTGAATATGTATACATACAATACATTAAACAATGAATAAATAAGCTTAATTTCAATGATGTATATGGCTAATATTAATCGATCAGTGATTGTAGCAAATGTGAACTGCACTCCATTTAACTTGCTGAAATAACTGTTCACAGTGCTTCGATAAACAAATCAGTGAAACATTTCCTGGGAAATCTGAATGAAACATCTACATAAGGATTAGAACAATGGGAACAGAACTGTACGATGAAAGTTTCAACAAACGTCTAACTGTGAAACGGAGCAAACATTACAGCAAATGTATGGTTAGTGGAAATGGCTAACAGGAAAGCAGCTTCTTCGCAGATTTCAGTTGGTCGACTTTCAAACACGATGTTCGAATGTAAATTGGATTCTCACCGGAGAAGTTTCACGGTAAACACATTTGATACGGGATCGTTTAACAATCGCGTTATCTTTTCTAAGCCAAGCGAGCGCGATTAAAGCGCAGCCAATTCTTTCACGGTTCGATGATAACGATAAGAGATCGCTCGTCGAGTTCGGCAAACTTGAAAATACCGATTTCTACGCCATGGACAGTCTGGTAGCATCTGCTCTAACGCGTCAATTCCTCCCATTCTAATGACGGGCTTGTAACACGTCGTTGCGCATTCTTGGCAGTTCTGAAATTTGGAATTTTAAAAATTTTAGGATTTAGGAAGTTAGGAATTTAGGAATTTTGGAATTTTGGAATTTAGGAATTCTGGCATTTAGGCATTATGGAATTCATGGATTAGAGAATTTAGGAATTAGTGAATTTAGGAATTAGGAATTTAGGAATTAGGGAATGTAGGAAATAGGGAATTTAAGAATTAGGGAATTTAGGAAATAGGGAATTTAGGAATTAGGGAATTTAGGAATTAGGGGATTTAGGAAATAGGGAATTTAAGAATTAGGGAATTTAGGAAATAGGGAATTTAGGAATTAGGGAATTTAAGGATTAGAGAATTTAGGAAACAGGGAATTTAGGAAATAGGCAATTTAGGAAATAGGGAATTTAGGAAATAGGGAATTTAGGAAATAGGGAATTTAGGAAATAGGGAATTTAGGAAATAGGGAATTTAGGAAATAGGGAATTTAGGAAATAGGGAATTTAGGAATTAGGGAATTTAGGAATTAGGGAATTTTGGAAATAGGTAATTTAGGAAATATGGAATTTAGGAATTAGGGAATTTAGGAATTAGGGGAGTTAAGAATTAGGGAATTTAGGAAATAGGGAATTTAAGAATTAGGGAATTTAGGAAATAGGGAATTTAGGAATTAGGGAATTTAAGAATTAGGGAATTTAGGAAATAGAGAATTTGAGAATTAGGGAATTTAGGAAATAGGGAATTTAGGAATTAGGGAATTTAGGAACTAGGCAATCTAGAAACTAGAATATGTAGGAATTAGGGAATTTAGAAGCTAGGGAATTTAGGACTTCTACAATTTAGGAATCTTGGAATTTTTTAATTTTTGAATTTTGAATTTTTGGAACCTAGGAATTTTGGAATTCAGGAATTTCAATATTTACGAATTTATGAATATAGGAATTTACCAATTCACGAATTTAGGAGTTTATGAATATACGAATCTGGAAACTTAGGAATTTGGAAATTTGAATATTTATGAGTCCAGGAATTTAATAATTCTGGAGTTTAAAAATTTTGGAATTGTGGAATGTAATTTTAGGTTATAAGAAATTTGAAAATTGTATAATCTGTAAGTGTATATTTGAGAGGGAGTAATTTTTGATAGCTTGTATATTCGGTAACCGCAGTATTTGGTAATTTAGTAATTTAAGAATTTGGATATCTGAAAATTTGAAAATTTTGAAATTTTGAAAAATAAGTTACATTTGACAATTGGTAATTATGAGATTTGCACAGTTTACAGTTTGGAGATTCGTCAACTACAGGACGTGGTGATTTAGTAATTCGAATATTTTCAAATTTGAAAATTAAAAAATTCGATAACTTTGAAACATAAAATAAATTAAATTTAATAATGTGTGATTTTGGGATTTCTAAAGTTGAGAACTGAGAGATACGGTAATTTCAGATTTGTTGACTTAATAATTTAAGAATTTGGAAACCAGAAAATTTGGCAATTTTGAAGTTTCAAAATATGAGTCCATGAGAATTTAGTAATTTTAGAATTTGAAAATTTTGAAACTTACGAATTTGGTAATTTGGAAGCTGAAAAATTAAAATATTATATATAATAATAAAAATTTGTTAAACACGTAAATTTCTAAATCCCCTAATTTTCAAGTGTTCAGATTTAGTTATTATAAATTTTCTTTAAATTTGGAAGTTTCTCAATTTGAAACCTCAATATTCTGAGTGTGTTCTTGTAGCAGTTCCTGACATACTTTCGACATATTATAAGTACCTCTTTCAACGTATTATAAATTGACGCAAAATGAGCGAATTCTTGCCACAAGTTTAATCAGGCACAGTGTTAACAGTGACAAAGTTTCGTGTAAAATTTATAACCTGATGTTATGTGTTTAGCAATAATGAAACCAATATAAACCGACTCCTAGTTTGAACAACATTATAACTAGTTTAAATTTACATTATTAAGTTCATATTACCCTCTATACCAGTTCATAATAGCTTTTATATTAAGTTTGTATTAGCTTCAAATGTGATCAGTTTATTTCCAATATTTAATAATATTCAATATTATTAATAACTGATATTTCGAATAAATCCAACAAAGTACTTAAACCAAGAGAAATGATAAATTAATATCAGAAAAATTCACTAAATTTGCATTTAATGGTATTTCATTATACAATGTTATTAATAATAAATTGGTTAAATAACAATAATTTTATATTTTCTTGAACTCAAAATATTTTTTTAGAACAGTTAGGAAAATTAAGACATGTCGAGTTATAGTTTTTGATTTTGATTAACAACAAACAACAAACTTCTTTTTCAATATATTTATATTATAGTTGTACAACAATATGTTTACATTGTAGTTCTTCATATCAAGCATCTATATTTAATTAAATAAATAATTAAAGTAACCATAAAATTCTGAATAATGGTAGTAAACACAAATTGTACATTTACACAATAACAAATTTTTTAATAACTTCGTTACATAATTTTATAGTTTATAAAATCATAAAACTCTCATTTTAACAGTCTTCTTACATTTCCTATTTTCAGATGTACATAAAAGTGAGAAACACATATTATCCTTTAAAGGGTGTTTTCACCCTGAAGGATTAAGTTGCCACGAGTTTACTAAGATTTGTTAACATTCACCAAATTACAACTTATCAAATTTTTCAATAAAAGATTTCGTTTGATACGGAGTTTTCGAAATTCGAGTAAAAAGTTTTGAATCCACTTTGTAGTTCGTACCCCGCTATCGCGATGAGAAACGTATTTGTTACGGTAGTAAATTTTCAGTCGGAAGTTCTCGGAATTCACCTTTAAAAAGTATCTAAGGTTTTATCGTAGAATCGCTTCACTTTCCTTAGCTCGACTTCTTTTGTGAAACAAGCTCGCTGATATCGTGTAACAAGGTTCCCGAACGCCATTAAGGAACATCATCAAGAAGGAAGAAGCAAAAATAATAAATCTTAGATAAAACGGTAAGAGCGTTTGTTCATCTTCAACCCTCCATATTCTCCTTGACATTGTTACAGCAGGAAGGAGCTGAAGCCACTATCTGGCGGGACCTCTTCGAAGGAAATCTCGTATCTTCCGAGGCAAAGAAATATTTACATAGCTGAAAGCATAGAGGAAAACTCTTACGGACGTTCGCGTTCGCGACGAATTGCAAACCAATGCAAATTCCACCCTGACCGCACTTTTCAGAGTGGCTTCAGAGTAAACCCTGGGGTTCGCAGCCGAGTGCTGACTTAAAAAATCAATTAAATCACATCTCGGCGTTTGTCTTCATTCTTTTAGTATTCCTATCGCTTTTCAGTTGTTTCATTTCCATACTGCAGCTGGATTATGTAGCACAGAAAAATTCTTCCCTTACAAAAATAATATGTGATATATTTTTCAATTTTAATGTCGGATACCTGATACTAACTGCAATTATTTCGATATGTAGTTTCTTTGTTTCTTACATTTCGTACATTAGTGATAGGTAGCCCATTTCTTAGTTTTACTGTTTGGAAATTGGAAAATTTAAAATTTTTTATTTTCTCATTTCTGAATTTTTGAATTTTTAGGTTTTTTGACTTCTCAGTTTGTGGTTCCAGAATTCCAAATTATTAACCTTCCAAATTTCCAATTGTCTAACTTTATAAATTTATAAATTTCGTAATTTCAATGTTCTTAAGTATCTAAAGTTTCAAATATTGTAATTTTTAAAGAGTCAAATTTTCAAATTACCAAATTTTTATACTTCCAAATTTTTCAATTTCTACTTTCATTAATCTTTGAATTAATAACTTTTAAATTTCTGAGTTCGCAAACTTTTATTTCAAAATAATTGAATTTGTCAATTTATTAATTTGACGAGTTATCAAATGATAAATTTATCGATTCATCAATTCATCGATTTATCAATTCATTGGTTGATCAATTTACTGATTTATCTATCTATCGATTTATTAATTTATCAGTATATAGATTTATCAATTCTAAGTTTTTGTATTTCTGATTTTCTAAATTAAAAATTTTCATATTATAAATTTAGGAGTTACCAACTTTCTGAATTTACAATTTCTAGAATTTCTAGATTCTCAAAATTCTACAGTTACAAATGACCAAATTTCTACAGTTTTCAATTTCTAAATTTTCATCTAGACAACTTTTATTTTTCTGAATTTCTAAATTTCCTCGTGTCCAAATTTCCAAATTCATAAATTTGAAAACATGAAATTTATACATTTACATTTCTAATTTTCTTCATCCACCAGTTTTGATCTTATACTTTCACAAATCTCTAAATCACAACATTTCCATAGTCCCAATTGTCTTAATTATCTTAATTTCAAAATTTGTTAATATTTAAAGCAATACATTTTCCAAACTTCTAAGCACTAATAATACTTTGCCAGTTCAAAAATTTCCGCATTGTCTTGTGTATCTGTATCATTAATTTATATCGCCATTAACACTATCTTCGTATACATTTTTCATTCCACAATCACATCCTCATCCGTATTTTCAAATCTTTCATCTGTGTCCTCGATCTTGTTACCCATAACCGTTTAATAATCTCGATTTCTCTCTCCTCTGATAGTCTCTATCAACTATTTGTATTCATTCTGGATCATTAATTTGTATTCCCATTAACGCTATCTTCATATACTTCTTTCGTTCCACTCCTCCATCTGTATTTTCAAATTTTTCATCTGCCTCCTCTATCTTGTTACCCATAACCGTTCAACGTTCTCGGTTTTTCTCTCCTCAGATAATCTCTATCAACTATTCCCATTTATTCTGGATCATTAATTTGTATTCCCGTTAACACTATCTTTAAATATTTCTTTCATTCCACGCCTCCATCTGTATTTTCAAATTTTTCATCTGCCTTCTCTATCTTGTTACTCATAACCGCTCAATATTCTCGGTTTCTCTTTCTTCCGGTAATCTCTATCAGCTATTCCCATTTATTCGACGATCACAGGTACGCGAGGTAGGATAAAGGAGGCGACGAAACCGCGCGGAAAGCGCGCGTCGACGACGCGTACAAGAAGAAGAATACGAGGGCGATATAGAAGAAAGACGCTGGTAGATAGCGCGTCGTTTGCGCTATCAGCGCACTTAAGATCTTGTGGTTGGTGAGGGGATCGGAGGGATCGGTCCAGGAGGCAGAGAGAAAGCTGAAGAGAATCCCGAAGAGCAGCTTGAGGTCGTAGTTACGCGATAGGCGAACGGAGAAACGAGCAGGACGATGGTTCGCAGTTGCGACGTCGACGTCGTTCAGAACGATGGTGTGGCGATAGGAAACGGTGAAGATGGCGGTGGTGCCGATCGTGGTGCAGACTCGTAGCTGGCTTGAATATTCATTCGCGTTACATATGGATCAGCTCTGAGCGGCATGGCTGGAACGAGCTAAGAGGAAGAGAGCGTGGCTAAGCGTTCGAGAGGGTGTGCGCCGACTACAGATTCAACCTAAGGGTTTGAATATTGCGTCCTTCCTTGCCCTCCTTCGACGAATACTCTGCCAACTGGGCTGTCCTACAAAAGAAGGACAATCGTCATGGTCATCGATGTATACAGAAATATCTGATTAAGAGGACACTTTCTTATAATTTGTTGCATCCACTCAGCTTAATTTGTTTACCCATGCTTGACCACCTCTCAAGTTGCTCAATCTCACATCGTTGAACCAATCGGCGTGTAATGCAGGCTTTTTTCCAAAATAAAAAGTTATAGTGGATTTACGTTGCGGTAATATTTCTACAGTGTAACAAATTGGGCTACGATATCTAGCGTCATCCGCGACAAGGAAGAATCTTTTAGCGTCCAAAAAACATCTCTTACATATTGAATGCTACGTTAATTTTACATGACTTGTCCGATCTGGTTGACATGAATATTTTCTTACGAATTTCTTAATATACTATGGTGAAATAATATTTACAGCAGATAAGTCGAAGTGTGTAATCATATGTGAGGCATTTATCTCATAAGGAATGATGACCTCTGTGCCGTTGAAATGCATTTCTATGTTTCCGCATTGAAATTTGTTTAAATTATGTGTGTTTAGTAACCCTGGCTTTGCTGGTCATCAGTAACCTTCGGGTCTAGCTCGGAATTGAAGTTGATGTCGAGCCACACTCGAAGTGATAAGAATTAAGGATCTGAACGCCACAAATTGCCCTTATAAACAGCTGACGAAAATGACAAACCGTTGTTGAATTTTTGTGCAAAATAAATCACGTATCAACCTTATTCGCTATAGGTAAACTGCCGCGAAAGGTGAACACGCGACTCGCATATTCGTGATCGGTGAACAGAGTTCGGAGACAGCTGGTAATCGATGGCGGAAAAGAACATACGCGTATCTCTTTCGTTCGGACGATATCAAAGCGAGCCGGAGCGCATAAAACAATTTCTTGGAACAGATCGCATAAAGTCTCACCCAACTACCATAAATTTCTTTCTCGGTGCGCTGCAATGCTCCTCCAACTTTCAACCGTTTCTACTAAAACCTTCGGGCCCCCTTGAGTACCGTGAGCTCCTGCGAGTTGCGCTCGCCGAGGATCGATCCTCGGAAGCATTCAAACAAAAATTATTTTCTCCAGGAACTCGTGTAATCGTCGACGAGGCGAACGATTCCGGCGATATTTCCGAAGCTTGATTCACCGGCGGATAGAAGTTCGCTCCGTTTCTTTCTCAGAAATCGAACAAGATTCCTCGAGGAAAAGCAAACGTGTCACGCGCTCCTTCTGACGGAGAAGTTACGTTTTCAATAAGGATCGAATCCCGAGCAATGGTCGTAGACCAATCGCTTGAATCACTCCGGCAATTTATACGTGTGACATGCTCTTGTGTGCGACCTTTATCGATAAATTCAATTTTGAAATGTCATCTTACATGCGATACGAGTTCAGGGTATCATTTTGGGTTGGTGCGTTTAACCCTTTAAGCGCTATGGGCGTATGTATGCGCTCAGCGAAATAAGCTCATCATAACTTATTGCGTATGTGCAATTGGAGTTGAAGTTGATTTAAGAAAGTGTATTTTGATTTATAATTATTACACCTTAAGTAATACGGCGCCACAAAAACTCATTACTCCAAGCAATAGTGATATAAAAAGTGAATCATTAACAGGTATTGAAGATATTTTTACTGTTGATAGCAAGTTTAGAGCTTTTTAAAAGAAAAGTTTGATCAATTTCATTATTGTCATTATTGTCATTATTGTCATTATTGTCTGTTCAAATAGGTTTATACATCATATGTGTAATGGTATGGATTTAGTTAAAAAATACCTATTTAAAATTGTTATATTAACGAATGGTAAGTGTGAGTCACTTTTCGATTAATATATCAGGCGTGTATTTTAATTTGTACGTTTATATGAAAAAATTTTCGAATTTCATTTCCGAATAAATGGTTAACCTGGTTTTCGAATCAGTTTACAAAAATGGATAGCTGAACATAATTGAAATGGTAAAGTTACTGCAAAATTTTCTTCAAAATAAATTAGATGTCTTAAAATTGACTTCAAAATAAATTATTCGCTTTAAAATTTATTCCAAGATAAATCGTTCACTTCGAAATTTATTTGAAGATAAATCATTCACTTCAAAATTTATTTCAAAATAAATCATTGATTTTAAAATCTACTTTAAAATAAATCTTTCACTTCGAAATTTGTTTTAAAATAATCCAATTGCTTCAACATCTATTTAAAAATAAATCATTCGCATCAAAATGTACTTCAAAATAAATCAGTCGTTTCAAAATTTATTTGAAAGAAAATTAGTCACTTCAAAATAAATCTTTCACTTCGAAATTTGTTTTAAAATAATTCAATTGCTTCAACATCTATTTTAAAATAAATCATTCGCATCAAAATGTACTTCAAAATAAATCAGTCGTTTCAAAATTTATTTGAAAGAAAATTAGACACTTCAAAATAAATCATTCACTTCTAAATTTACTTCAAAATCATTCGCATCTAACTTTTTTAAGTTTCACAGAATTAAGTACAAAAATATAACAGAATAAATTACAGTTTATACAAATAAAAAAAAGACTAAAGTAGTTCAAATTCTGTCAAATTCGTACAATTTTTCAGTTTAATCGATATTTATGAAACTACAATAATATAATCTCATACGAAACCTGATAAAAAGAAATTAAAATATCTAAAATCCGCACAGTCTTTTAACTTATATAATATTAATATTAATATAATAAATTAAATATATCCGTTGAATGCAAAACCGAATCGAAGACAAAAGCAAAATTCGTGTAAAATATGAATTACAAGTTTTACTTCATCTAAGTCAGAATGAAAATTTAATCGAAATACTTTGGAAAGTTAATTGAAATATCCATGATATATTTGATTAAATATTTCTTGCGAATATCTCTGAAACCAGTCTCTACACGATAATTACAAAAAGAAAAGTAGCTTAAAATATTCTTCCTGTCAAAATATTTCAAGCTCATTGTAATCGTTAAAATTTTCCCATGACATTACATTAAAGAAAATAAAATTGCAACAAAAATACGGACATTTAATCGTCTCCTTATAAGACTTTCTTACTACAGACGTTCACCGTGTTGACAAAGCGAATGGTGGCCGTAGAAGAAAGAAGAACAGGAGGATATTCGCGGTATTCCCGGTATGTTCCAAAGCTGGTCTGCTTTGTCCAAATTTTTCCGTTCATTTATCTACACATCCTGCAGTCCCCATGGCTTTCTCGCGAGGATGGGGCACTGTCACCCTCTTTCTGTCAACGGTTTTCATTTCTGTAGTCAGCACGCGTCTAACGAGCCTCACTGGCCCGTTCCATCCCTCGAACTCAGAAATGCCTTTGTTTTTGCTGACTACCTTGCGATAGTGTCCTAAGCGCGATTGCAATTTCCACGGGTTTTTTTTCACCACCCTCGCGACTCCGTTACCCCCTCCTGCATCCTGGTTCTTGGTCCGTCGGACCGACGAATTTTTTTGCAGAAAGAAGCGTGCGGATCGGCCTATCATCACCCTTTGTAACCTTTTTCTGTGGTCCTAACCCCGGGTCGCGTGGAATTTTCGATGAGAAATTCCTGACGCGGCGGGGACCCGGACGAAAAAAAGTGATTGCGGATGCTAGTTGCGGTTTTCGCTGCCGGAAGACCAGTCCCCTGTGAGGAATTACTTTTTTTACGTGAGCCGTTCTCCTGGCAACGATTATGGTTGGATAGGGGACATTTTAGTGATATCAAGTATTCATTTTCAATATTCTCCCTTTTATGCTTTGTGCAGTGAACGGTCCAACATAACTATTACTCGTTCATTACAGTAATTTTGCTTTTACACTACTAATTAGATATAATTTATAGTATTTTTTAAAATAAAATTTGATACCACTGTAGCCAATGTACTTAATATCATATCGGCGAAGACGTAAGTTTGATTTCTTACTGCAGTGGTAGGGAAAAAATATACATTCATCACAGTAATTTTGCTTTCATACCACTAATTATGTATGATTTATAGTACTTGTAAAATAGAATGTTCTACCACTAGAGCTAACTATGTACTTAATGTCTTATTGATGACAGTATGACTTTGATTTATTACTACAATGGCAGGGAAAAAATATGATGTATATTATAAAAAGCTTTAGAAAGATATTGAACTTCACAAGAAATAGAAAATATATTTATTTTAATTTTGATAAACTTATATATCTGTGGTGTGCAACTTTATGTGGTGTCAGATGACATTATTTTGTAGATGAAGTATTAACATTGGTTAAAAGTTTATACGCTAAATACAATCATATTATTAATATGAATTGATAATTTTCCAGTAACTTCGATTGGAGTACCTGCGTCAATAGTTGACATTTTTATTACCAATCATAAATAATTAGTTTTTTTTTAGAAAACAATTAGATTTCTGCTGAAAACTATTTTGTAAACATTGCTTCGTTAACAATGTTATGCACTCTTATGTGAAAATTTATAATTACTGTCGAGTATTTTTGTGTTACAGTGTTTTTGAATTATCTGTAATGTTATATAGAGATTTTTGGATTTTCGAAGTTTCGAATTTCAGAATTCTGAACAATTTAGAGGTTTGGAATTTTTTAACTTTCAAACTCTGTGGGTTTAGAATTTTTGAAGATTAAAACTGGGAATTTGGGAGTACGGGACATTTGATGCTTCGGATTTAGGAATTTTTGAATTTTTGAGTAATGGGATTTCGAGTCAAAATATTATAATTTTGGGACTTTAAGATTTTTCAATTTTATAATTTTGGGATTTTGCGATTTTGGAACTTCGAAAGTTTGGGGCTTTGAGGTTTTTGAGGTTTTGATACTTTTGGACTTCGAGATTTTCGAATTGTAAAATTTTGGAATTACGAATTTTTTAAATTTTCCGAAGTTTAACACTTTGGAACATAGGAATTTTTTAAAATTGAAATTTTGGAACTTTAGAACTTTCATATATTGAAAATTTTTTAGTTGTATTCTCAATTAACAAATAACTTTTAATCGTCACCTGAAAATCATTCCAATTAAAAATTAGGAATTTAATTACTAATTAGAAGTAACTTTAATTAAAAATCAACAATTAAAAAATAATCGTTAACTGAAGAGACCTCTATTAAAAATAGCTTTCAATCGTTAATTTAATAATTGTGAATGAACTTTCCATTTTTCATTAAAAATCCACAGAATAAAAAATTACAATTTAATCTTTCGATTACATAAAAGTTAATTTCGAATTTAACGTTAATCGAAGAACTTAATTAAATACTTGACTACCTGGCGTGCTTCGGAATATTCCAAACTACATTAATCTTCAGTATTCAAGATTAGCAGCATGGGATTGGCAACTATAATTTTCTGATACAAATTTGAATTCTCGAAATGTTCACAAAATTGTATTTTATTGTTAAGATTTCAACAAAAATGGCGTTAATTTAATAAAACTGCAACGCTTTGAAACCATGCATACATGTTCATTTAATTATCTTAAAAAATGCTCGGAAACCGAGAAAGGCAGAGAAAAAACAACCCGTCCATTAGATGTTAATCTTCTTTATTTGTCTTAATTGCTTTAGGTAAGAACCAGTGATTTATTTAATGATTCTTTTGTGACAGCTACAAACAGCAAAATTTAACAATTTACAATCGGAACGTTATCATTTAAATGATATTTTATGAGGTCTATATTGAAAGGCACACTGACACCACTCACACGCATATTAACCATATGTGTGGTAGAGGATCCGTGGTCTAAGTGATGTGATGCAATATATCAACAACGAAAAAGACTTATTCAAGAAATGGAATACAATTTTGTACACGATTAGAAACCTAATGACGACATAAAAAATAATATTAATTGCCGTTAGATGGGGACGGATGTGCCCCACAGTGAGCGTATACCCCCATCACCAATATCATACTCTCACATTTATTAAAGTATTAACTTCTTTATGGTAGCAATACATACTTAGCTTTGAATAACTAGCAAATTATAGGTTACATCGTCAAGAGCAAGATTTTCGACGAAGATCTCATCGATCGGAAGGCAATAAATCGAAAGCCTGGCCAGTTGTCGATCTCCTGTACGATACATGTGTACAAGTAGGTAACTGTGGTGGTATTGTCGCGAACAACATTGATTCTTGGGTCGTCACCTCGTAAGCTCACCGGTGATCGATCGTTTTAGGGTTACCGCAAACATACGGGACACGGTTCGCTTCAATTCCTGTCGGGACTCAGTGGAGGCAGCGATCTTGACGGTCTTTGATAGCAGTTCATGAATGTGTAAAGTAGGTAGTCCCAGGTTTCTCCGGATTCCATGGGCTGACTTGAGACGAGCAAGAGCCGACT
The DNA here is from genome assembly GCA_036983795.1 of Megachile lagopoda. Classification (NCBI taxonomy): domain Eukaryota; kingdom Metazoa; phylum Arthropoda; class Insecta; order Hymenoptera; family Megachilidae; genus Megachile; species Megachile lagopoda. Next base: position 1,866,594 of record CM072786.1, read on the forward strand.
AGGTCCAACGTCAAGCTACGTTGGATAGGGATGGTTCACACAGTGGCTCGATCTGGCGCGTTATCAGGAAACAATGGCTGTTTTGGCTGGCTTTGCTCGACTTTGATCGCTCCATGTCAGACGAAGTTTGTCTTACTTGAAACCGGCTCCTTTGAACGATCGCCCACTATCGAAATACGCTCCTAATGGACTATTTCAGTCGGCTCCCCGTCGGGCCGTGTATTATCAGACTCTTATTATCGTGTTACCATGATCCCGAGAATCTCAAGTTTCGTGACGGCTTGCATTAAGGAAGTTTCTTCCGTAAACTCGTGCTGTAATTACCTGTGGAAATTCTTCTACTTTCTCGGTTTTTTCTTTTCTTTTATTCGTGGCATTATACGATAACGGTGAACCGAGTTTCTGTTATTTCTTTTTTTTTGCGCGCGAGGGTGAGAGAGTACAGATTTTTAACTTCGAACTTTATTGCTTCGGGGGGGGGGGAACGGTAACAAGATGTTCCATTTAAAGTGTTAAACACTGTACGATGAGGTCTTTTATGTGATAGAAAAAGTTTTGAAATTAATTTTTAGTGATTAAGATTCGGTATGCGGTTCATTTTTTAAAACATTGTTACCTACGTTTGTATATAACGAAATATAATTTACCTGTATAGTCATTTCGTTTCACGCTTTATCTTCTTCCAAGAAAAATTCTTGAGGTGTAATCCTTCAGCCATTCGAGATAAAAAAAAGGCATTTTAATAAAAGAAGGGAACATGCTGTTACGTATGAACAGCCTAACCTGGCCCATTTTGAAGATCAGACGTTTATATATTACCCCACTTAAAGCAGAAATAAAAGAGCATCCTTTTTTGCTCCCAAGGGAGCCACATATCTACCCCTACACCTAACGAATCTTGTACGAAAAGGAATGTTACCTTTATCCTTAATCATTTAAACGTAACGTTTGTGAACGATATTAAGTAACAATTCCCATGCACAACAATTTCACGATATATTTTAGAACCCATAAATTCAGACCATCTATAAATTCCGTTGAAAGAAACAAGGAAGATTCTCAATAAACTGAGCCTTCGACGTGAAAAAATATCTCGCATCATAAATTTGGTAACCCTTGTCATTTGCACTTTCCGTCCCATAAATTTTTCCTTTCTTTACGCCTTACTCTGCAGTTTATTTTAGCTTCAAAAATTATATTGTCCAATCATTCAACCTTATATCCACCCTTACATTGAAACATTTGTCAGAAATTTAATGTTGTACTATATTTCCTTTATATTACATTATCTTACGTGAAATGTTATTGTGTCTCCATTTCAATTTTCAAATTTAAAGAAATTTGGATGTGATGCAGTGTACTGACAAATATTTAACATCCCTATTATTAAAGGACAAAGTTCATGTTTAGGAGATGAAAATAATCATTAGAGTAATAGGGCTGAATATAGTAATTAAGTACAATAATCAATGATACTATGAAACAACCTGGCAAACTACTATTCTGTTATATAGTTCCCATACAAAGTTATGGACAAAGTACTTTATGACTTTACATGGTAGATTCCTTCATTCTATCATTTTTCTGCAAAATATATTTATGTACAAGTTACAGGAAATAATTTTTTAGTATCATTTTATGCTTTCAGATCTGTGACTAAAAGTAATCATAATGTTGACCTTCACCCTTAAATTCAAGGTCAGATTTTGTATTGTCATATTACGGGTCAGATGTGGACGGTTCTCTTGAAAAATGATGTTAATTGATAGCAACTGATTTTATTGATAATACTGACTGTTAATATTGATTTATTAAAAAAACTAATTTTTAGTCATAATTTCACTAATACAGTAATAATACAGGCTGATAAATTACATGCTTACATACTGTAATTTTAAAACATACTAAAATTACGTATTGATGAAGAAACACATTATGAGATCCATGAAAAATAATTTTTTCCTACCTTCGTTATTCGTCAATCATTATTGAGAAAACCAACATTCACAGAACACCCCTCCATTTCAATTTTCTGCCGCCGAAACTTTTTTTCAAGCGATCCCTCGTCGCTCTAGAATTTCACCGATTGGTTCGCGGCGACGAGAAACGTTTTCTTCTGGCAGGTCTGTACCGGTAACACGGTATCCATTAACGAGGGATGTTTTGTTGGTCATCGAGCGGCTAGTTCGCGTCATTAGCGCCTCTGACCGATCCCCATCAGTCATCCTTACCCCTGTATGACAACCGAATTCGCAATGCGCCATTACAGATTGATGGATCTATCCGTTTCTCGGTACATCCTTCGCCGATTCTGGACGAAAATCCTCTATACTTTTCGCCGTACGCACCCGACACCGTAGAACGCCGGCAATCCGATGGCCATTAGTTATCAAATTATTTCGTTTGCCCGACCCGGACGTTAGGAAACGTTTATGCACGCGTCACGATGATTTATGGAATACCACAAGCTTCTGTATGTCCTAGGCACATCCTGAGCCCGTTACTCGGAAATAATCGATGATGGGAAAATTATGTGGGTCGTGACACGTCGACCTGGTTCTCCGACGATTCTGCAGAGAACGTTTCGAGGAATTATTGTGGTTCAGTTAGTTGGGTTGAAGAGAAGAGTTTCTTTTAGGGTACAATATGATTGTGGTATCAGTCACATTTTGTATTTGCATTGTTGGTATTATATGTATAATAGGATTATTGTGTCACGGATTATTAATACTATACTAAAATATGGATTAGAAGTAATTATGCATTGGAAGTACTATACAGTAATAGGAATTATTATTTATGGATTATTACTACTATATAGTAATATGGATTATTAGTATTGTACGATAACATGAATGCATTGAAAATTAAATTTTTGATATAATGTAGTATGTTGCTGTTTCAAATTATTGGTGTGGTTTTAGAACTAGTAACATTCACAGCAGTTTCTGAATTGTTTCACAGTTCTATTTAATACTGCATTTACAGACTTACAGCATTTTATTTTTCTGGTAACTTTAGTGTTAATAAAACAATTAACGCTTTCAAGATAAATTTTTTTACGCGCTATAAAATTTCGTTTTATCAACAGTTGTTAACAATAGAAGATTACACAAAATTTATATGAAATTTATATATTTTATGTAATCTTCTCTTGTATAAAATTATTTAAGTAAAAATTACAATTATAATTACATATTAATTGTAATAAACTATAATTATAATTAAATATACATCGTGTCAAAATGAAATTACAATTAAATTATACACTAAGATATAATTATAATCATATATATATTACACTAATTGTAAGATATAATTATAATTAAATACACATCGCATCAAAATACAGTCATAATTAAATGCATAATACAAAGTATAATTAAATTAAAGTATGTACTCCATTATTAAATTAAATCATTAAAGCATGTTGCGTGAACGCAATATCGTGTGTGAAAGGGTTAAAAACAAACGTTAGACGCGGAAATCGTAAACAAATAATTCGTGTGTTTCATCAAATGGTTCGTTTAAACATTCAGCACGGCATCAGAAAGGGAGAAACTTTCTTCTCCGTGGAAACCGTGTTTTTCAATTTTAAATATTTCCGTGGAATCACTGATTTCCTTTAAGCAGATTTCGAATCTCGGAAATAAGGTGATTTTCGTGGGTAAATCTCTCTGAGAGGCAGCCAGCTCTTCTCTTTCGAATTTTTCGCGATGAAAGTTGAACGCGCGCCCAGATTTCCCGATGCTGGCTCGTGTACGCCTCGTCAATCTGTTATTTTCCCACAGGCGTATGAATATTCTCAGGTACGAGCGCGAGGAACCGTTTCGATGGTAAAAAGAAGCTTAAACGTGCGATATATAAATCTACAGTCTGGTAAGGCGCACAAAGAGGAAAATAACGTTCACAGTTTTCTTTCTCGAGACCTGAAACTCAATATTGCATGATTTTTCGCAAAAATAAAAAACCTACATTACATAAACCAAATTGTTTCAAAAATTCAAATAACTCCCATACATTGATCTAAATACTGAACATTGTTTGGATGCAGTAATAGTCGCCTATGTCCTTTGCTATAAATCGGAAACAATGACGCACTCTCTTGAGTACGTAATCAGCTGTTAATTCTTTGAGAAAATTTCATTCGGAATTTGTTAAATAAACAACGAATTTATTTTCCCTTCTGTTTGTATCAAAGGACTTAACCCATATGCAGGTACAATACCTTCCTGAATTTATCATAATTTCAACCATATGTGAAATGATACAATCCCCTGAGAAAAATACTTTGTGCATTACGAATATTTTCTGTAAACAAACTAGTTAGACCGGATAACAAATTTAAAATGGAAAAATCGTAGGTCTACAAACGTCGGCAATTAGATTTGGAATAGAAATATCGTAAATCTGTAAATATCAACAATTAATTAGACTACGCATAACAAATTTACAGTGGAAAGAATTACTGCTATATCATTATCAAACACACAGTATGTTAATAATACTATTATTGCAAATTCTAAGAATAGTATAATTACGATGTCTCTACCTCAAATATTAGCATAATTGCAAATTTCGGTACAATTACACGCCTCGTAAACGTGTAAACGCTTTCAGTTTGTTTATCATCACATCAAATTATAACGATAACGCTTGAATGCGTATCAACCGAACATTTTCACCTAACCGTTCATTCATCGAGCCATGAAACTCAGTTGTTGCAACTCGGGCTAATCGGCAGGAGTTCTCGCATTTCCAACGAATTGCTCGTCAAACGGGTAAGCGCATGGCGTGCAGTAAAAATAAGAAGTGCCTCGTTAGAGGGACAAGCCGTAGTTGCAATTGTATTCAGTCCTCGTAATTTGACGGTCGTTGTCGGACGTAACTTTGGATGTCAAAGGGCAGCAGTTTATTTAACGTCGAACCAACGGATAACACCGGTTCCCATGGCGGACACGTGTACATTGCGTTGCATAAATATACCAACCCCCTTTGTTTGCATTAATCTGAATTTTGGGCTGAAAATTATTGTTCTGTATAAAATAAATTATAAAATAAAAATTGTTCATATTTTTTAGTGTGTAGAAAATACTGACCATAATTTCGTACCGAGAGCTTAAAACATTGCTAAGAGGGATTATACTTATGCAGCGTACTGTATCTGTTTATTAGAAGCAAAGTGATTATCTCTGGTTATTGGACGCAAAGTGATTATCTCTGGTTATTGAAAGCAAGGTGGTTATTTCTGATTGTTGGGTGGTTGTTAAGATTAGTGATGGGAAAACATTTTATTAGACGCCGCTATACTGATAAAAAATGGAGAAAGACAGAGAGAGATTGTGTACAAGAGAATAGTAGGGATATCGATAAAATTCAAACCTATTTGTATGACAAATACGACAACCTATTTGTAAGACAAATTGTCATAATAAAATAACGAAACAAATATTTTCGTCACATTTTACGAAGTCTTTTCATAATATATTTTCTTAATATAGAATTATATTTCAAAGTAGTATTCTCAATAGAATAATTAACACAAATTGCACTTGCGAAAATGATGAGATTACGCAAAATTACCACCGTCACAGTTGCTTCAAGATTTTTATACAGCGCATAAAGTTACATTGCCCAAAAAGCCATTCCACTAGGAAAGAGCATTCTTAAGTGGCGAGAAACATTTTTTTTGCGGGAAGATTCTGTAGACACAGTCCTAAAACTATGAGCAGTAGTTTCACCTCGGATTTTCACGGCTTCAAAATATGCTCACATCCGAGAAAAACTCGTGCTCGCGTGAGCATATAAGGAATAATAAATTCTCACTTCCGTGGTCCTCTTTTCATAAAATTTGAAGAACCCCTCTTACACCGTCAGCTAGCGAGTCACATACTCTACTGGAACTTATTTCTTTTTTTACCAGTAATATCCACCGATAGAGAAGGTTTAGTCAGCGCTACAAATCTAACGATGCCAGATATATAAGATGACGTCACATTCTACCGACTTTGTGATAAACATTGTTAGAATTATGGGATGTTATAAAGCAATAGATATTCATTTTTGTATTCACTAACCTATTTATTTATATTATTATATCATAGTAAAAACCACGCGGCGCACAGAACGTTTGAAACAGTGAAGAAGAGCAGAAGACGAAAGACGGGGACTCACACCATGCGGCAAACTTTGCGTACTCACACACGCACATACATACTGTCATACGTTGACAAATCTCAACAAACATACATATGTCATAAATTGTTTAAATGATCGAAATCGTGAAAGATCTCGATCCAGGACCGTGAATGCCCGGGGCAAATAAAGCGCGATAAAGATTCATGGGCAGAGCGCGGAAGTTTCATACGCAGAGCGTTCCTGTCGTTATTCAACCGGATGCCAAGAAGGGACAGGAAATTTTTTAATGCGTAGCCGGGAATAATTAAAATGCAACCGGTATGCGTGTGACGTTCGAGGCCCAATAAATCAGCGACACGTTTTGCACGTTCCCTCCCGTTAAATCTACCGGCCACGTTATTTCCTGCTCGTGCACGCGCCACCAACACGCTCCTGTCCCCCTAATGAAATTATTTCCATTTGATCTTGCGGTACGACTGACACGCCGGCCATCTCGTCTGCCCAACAATGCATCTCTATAGAAACCGATACAAGCGACGGTCGATAAAAAATACATTGTAATCCGGAGTTAGTTAACATCAGTTAATTGTCAAAATCGTGCGTTGCGTACACCAACCTCACGTATTTGCAATGATTTGAGTTCTTAGTAGGAAATATTCCTTAAATACTAATTAAAAACTCAGATTAATAAAAAGAGAAGAGGTTGGTATATTTAAACGACTGTAGATTACTTGAAGATCAAATACCGAACACACCCACGATTTTTTCACTGCAGGTTTCGCGGAACATCTTACCGCCATTATTTTTCCGTTTCATCTTCTCTTCGATCAAAGCGCTTCTCCGTACTGTGGCTTCCTGTTCTTTGATTTGTCGACACGCGCACACCTTTCATAGCCAGCACGACGTTTATTCTCTCTTTCTTTAATTCTCCGACTTTCACGCATCCGCTATGAAATTTTAATATACCGAGATTGCGGATCGCGTTCCACACTTTCGAGCACATTCACGAACGGTTCGTTGAAACGCGTGGAAATGTAGGTCTGGCCCGTTGACGTATTTCTGGGACGAACGTAAAGCGAGTAGAGCACGAACGTTCGCCGAGAATGAAACAGACCGATTCCGGTACGTGGCTTTGAATCAATTCGTATTCATTTAGCGCAGGTGTTGCTAACGGTGAAAAATCGTTCTTACCTTATCCCGGGACGTCCTGCGCGGCCAATGAAAGGTACTCGTTACTTCGTGCCACGAAACGAAGCTGCCTCGGAAGGGTGGATACAGTAGGTGGAACCTTCGAATGATTTATCGTCCGCGACATTCGCCTCGTTCCTTTGATAAAAATAGCTTCGAGTTTCTCGCTGGCTTTCGAGGGGGCAGCTTTCGGGTAGAATGGGTGGAGCAAAGTAAACGTTCACCGAGATGTCGTCGAAGGGAAAAGCTGAATTTGTAGCCGACGAAATATGCTCTGTCATTAAACCGCGCTTACGGAACGCCTACTGCCGTTTTTTAACTTTTTCCTCCTCTTTTTTACTCTTCCTGAAGGGGCTGCCCGTATTTTAACGCGAGCCACGATCTCGGTTGATATTGAAGGAGCAATTTCCAATTGGATTCCGTTCTTGAGGGTTCTAATATATTTTTATGTATTTCAATAAATTGTTTTTGTCGAAGGAGTAGAGGACCTGAAAATTTGCTCCAAAATTCAAGTAAAGCTCGTGGAATTAATATTATAATTTTCTACCGAAAAATATAGTATACGTTCAGGAAATACTAAAATATTAGTTAAATATTGTAAGAGGAAAACACGTAATAACGTATTAAATTGCTAAAATTAGGAAATACAGAAATTTGAGGTATAAAAATTTAGCAATATTGAGGATGTGAAGATTTGATGCACTTTTGTTGAGATCAATATGAAAGATAAAATTACCAGAAAATATTATATAGAATAGTTAGTAATTAATTTAAGAACAAGCACAACATATTTCAGAAAAAGATCCTCAGGATGATTCTCGGTATTTATAAATCTACAACAATAAGATTTATTTTCCTAGAAAAGTATTAGATATTATCCGTGACTAAACCACATAATAACATTATAGTAGGGTTTTAATTACAAGAAAATACAACTCAGTTGTAATCTATCTACGTTTGTCTAACCTCTTCAGGAATATATCCTTTTTAACCCTTTGCATTATTTCCACAAGTCTGACTGGTGACGCACTCGAACTTCAATTGCGATCAATTTTACTCGAATTTTCAATACGCTTCAGTTTGGAGTTCAAGTCCAATTATAATTTGCATAGTCAACGATTGCATAATACCAAATTGACATAACATTTCAACTTTCTTTGTCTGTTTTTATATTATGGCTGTATTAGTTAGTTGTGACTGACGCACCTAACAAATTAATCATAGGCCAAGAAATTAAGGTTAGAAAAAGTGATCTATTTCTTGTAATTTGTTTTAATCTATATTATATATAATTATTTATCTTAAATTGCTAATAATTGAATAAAGAAAAATTCCCAAAGAAGTAGTACTACATAAAGAAAAGAATATCCCCGCATTTGTTGTTAAATTTAAAAAAGTATACATAGACATCTGTATCCTTGAAGGAGTAAAGGATTAAAATCATATTTCATCAATTTCCGCGAATTTATTACGTAACAAATTATCGGGAATTTTCCTGTGTTATAATATTACGGTAGAGTCTCTTTCGTAGAAAAACAGTAATTAAAGGATACATTAATTACGACGGAATCGCGTTCCGTTCCACAAAAACGGCTAATACGCGTTCCGTCAACCTCGTTATTTTGTAATTCGATGTTTGTAATTCGATCACTCATCATTATCCTTCTGTTTCCTTTGTTTCAGGTAAGTAATTTACCGTTAACCTCGTTCCGTGGGGAAATCGCTTTTATGCGGTAAGTCTCTCGACCGTGAACGAATTGGTAACAATTAATGGATTTTCCTCTCTGCTCGATCGACCGCCGAACTTTACCACTTTCATTCGAGCTCAATGAAAATTTAACGCCAGCCGGCGATCCCTCAAAGACACTATTTATCAGCGACAAAGTGTATAAATAATTTAATTAACACGCCCGTTACCGCCGCTTGAAACGATCCAAACGTTCGCGATCAATGATACCAGAATATTAGTGGAACAAAGGATCGTAATTGTTATCCTAGCCACTAATCACTAATAAATCTTTACAATTTTATGTAAATTTTATGCATTGTTGTTTTTGGTGGAATAGACATAATTCTTAATTACGATATAGGTACATGAATAGAGTATAGTAAATTGTTCAAAATGAAGATTGAGTGCATTAAGCATATTTTTATGATACTTGCCTTAATTAGCACACATAAATAAGATGCTTTACATTATTTTTTTCTTCATACTGCAAATAAAAATTTCTCATTCTATAACATGATATACTCGTACTAGAAGATTATAAGGTTTATTTATTGGGTAGTACTACTTAGCGTTGATTAATAGACATACGTTTTTATTTAATAAAGAAATCAGAGGTCGATTGAGTATGATGAGGTAAATCTAAATTTTTTCATTTGTTTTGTATATATTTCATTTGGAAAAATTATTAAAAATTAGACTCAGTCCACAAAACAGCTTAACAAATTCAGTTAAATTAAAAATAATAAAAGAGATAAACTTCTGATTGGTCTTAATATTGGTTTAATAATATACATTAAGACAATAAACGATGAAACTAAAACGTCAATTATCCGCATCGTAACTGATGTCTCATCTCATACGTCAGTTTCCATTACGGCAGTCAATGTATTAACTGTTTGCAGTTTTCTCTGACAAACAAATTTTCTGTCAAACAAATTATTTTCTCTAGTATTGTTTTGATTTGTGAACGTAAGAATAAATTAGTTATTAAAAATATTTAGTATTTCTCATGAATCATCACTGGTCATCACATATGACAATATCACATAATGGAGGTTATAATGTATGGTACTCAAAATATGTAACTTGAACTGATCGATAGATTATTTACAAAATTGCAATGCAATGATTAAAATAGCGATTAATATCAGTATATTCATTTAGTTAATGCATTATCCAAATACTGCAATTAATATTAGTCAACAGTTCACATCTTTCATCCATTTACTGAATATCAAAATTGAAACATTAATTTACTTCAAACATTTTAACATCAAAAACCATATTAAAATAATACAATATTGTTATATAAAGTATTATGCGAAAATAAAATATAAAATGTTAATGTTAATATGAAATGCTGAAGAAATGTTAATAAAATATATCAAGCATTTATACCGAGTAAATCAAGTGCGAAAAGCGTACATCTTTCAACCAGCATACTAGACAGAACTCCCTTAAATAACACTATCCGAACTATCAGAAAAATGCGAATCAATCTCCCTTACACTATCGTAACAAGCAAAACAAAGAGGTTACGACTGGTTGGTCGATTCAAGCTGCTCGTGTGACGTGCGTCCCTCGGGGGTTGGAATTTGAGGGATCGAGTAAGGAGAAAGGAACAAGAGAAACCCGGCAAAAAGTAGAAAAGAACGGAAGGGAGAAAAACGAAACGGTCAGGCAGACTACGGGGGAAAAAGAGCGTGGCGGAGACATCGTGAACCGATCGTCCGTGAAGCTGCCTCGACGAGTAGAAAAATTGTGTGATACACACGTCTGCGTTGGGGTTTGGATCTATCTCCTGCGAATAAGCCGGGCTTGATAGCGAAAACCGTCGATTCACACGCGACAGCGAGGTTAGAAGGAACTATAAGGAACAGAGAAAGAACAAGAAAGAAGGACAGGGCGATGTGGATGAAGGATGAACGAAGGAGGGAAAGGTTCGAGGTAGATGTAAGAGAAGGATTATCTTGCGTCGGGGCTTCGAATCTGATAGTGACTGTTCCGGAGGGTGTTTTCAGCGGTTGCTACGGGGTTAAGCGGGGTGAAGAGGTATGCTTTTAAGGTATTGGCCCCCCAACGAGTAAAGAAGACCGCTGCAACCACCTTCACGAGCATTCTCGCGTATTATACGCGTAAAATCGAACTTTCCGAATCTGACCGTTATTTATCCAAAGCAATTATTTTTTAGTTCGATATCAATCGCCGAGACTTCTGTTTCCAAGGGTTACTTCGATAACTGACTCTTATTTCTGATCGCTTTCTGGTCATTAACCTTGCGCTATCTAACGTGCAAAGTTCGAAGCTATATATTCCTTTAATGGAAAAGGTTATTTCTTTCGTACAACACTGACCACCGAACATTAGGGCTCCATATTTCGATCTTTTAGCGAACTTGCGGTTCATTTATTTAACCATCCGTGTAATTTCTTGAGTTGACCGGCAACTGAGTTTGACACGTAAACTTATCAAACCGATACAAAGGATTGCTGACATTTCTTACTGATAACGGTAGTAAAACACAGAGATACAAGTTTTGCTTTAAATATATTTCCATAGCATCCTTATGTTTCAAGCTGTTTACACGGTATTAGATAAATCACATTGTGTATTTTACTCTTTGTAGTATGAAGTTAATAATATTCCTTGCATGAGGTATTTTTAAAGTGAAAAACAATTTAACGCGAGCTTCCACGGATTTGGTTCCAGGTAGACATTTGTCTATCGTTTGAAATACAAAATAAGTTCTAATTAATAAAATCTAAATGTTACACAACGTATCTATCACAGACTCGCTTGAAACTGACAGAAAAATGCAAAAATTTCTTTGTAGGTTCTTACTTCTCGCAAAATATGAGCATATAGCTCGCGATTTCACCGTTTCAGAAGATTCGCATTACTTTCTCCCCATTTCCTTGACCTTTGATCTCTGGAGCGTCCCGTCGGCTTGGCCACGTGACTGCGTCCCAGCAGGTTATCGTCTACGAAAAATTGACAATGTGATTATTCGCGTAACGAGGTGTATCGTCGACAGACAGAGGCGAAGTCGACGCAACCCAGGAACCACCATTCCCCTTGGGGCTGGTCCCTAAGTCGCAGGACCTTCGCTCGTTATCGAATCTTCGGCAACGCGACTGATTGGGATACACACGCGGCGAGCAATTTAATCCCGACCAAATTATCCCGCTAATTATCGCGGCGAACTTCCGAAATTTCGTTATCGTTCGCCTGCTTGTCCACAGTTTGTTTCCAAACACTTTGTCTGTTCGGAAGGAATTGATTGGACGCAATGATATTACACGTGGATATGGTGTGAGAAGTATTCTTCATTACAGTTTGGTGTATAAAGCTCATCAATTTGATACACAACGTTCATCAGTTTCGTGTATATAGCTCATTAATTTGGTATATAATGTTCATCCATTTTGTAAACAGGGTGCTACCTCTACGCGACGCACAATTTTTCACCCATTTGTAGCTGTTTAATAAAAAAGAGTTTACAACAAGCGTTTCTGGATATAAGGAGTATAATAGATATCGATAAGAAGACAATTCGAAAACAGTTTATTTTCATAACGAAATCGAGTAACCGAATTTGCAGCAACAGTCACATCATATCATGGTGTTCAAAACGTTAGCTGAAGTATAACTTCAATTTTCTATTACTGTATTTAATCTCCTACTCTCTGAAACCGTAATTTTAACATCATAAAAAGATCGTTCAAATTTTCAAAGCTTCAGTAGCATTCGGTAGAAGGATTGCAGCAAAGCAACGATTTGGAACTCCGGAAACGCTTTCTAAATCAAGGCCTGCACGCCGGAAACGGTGGTGGCAGGTGTTGTTCGCTAGCCAAGATGATGAAAGATGACGCGCCGTCACCTTGCTTGAAGATCCTTCTGACTGGTGGTTTCCATCGACCCTGTCAGTTCGAGCATGAAATTACCAGCGTGAGCGGCACAACAGTGTCGTGGAACGGGTTGCAAGCGAGCGATAGAAGAAGAGGGAGATGCATAGAAGAGGAGAGCGAATCGTGTTGGGCGATAGTTGCAGGATGAAGGGAGAAAGACGGCGAAACGACGGGAGCAACTGGGAGCATCGAAGAACGGAGACAACCGGGGTGAAAGTGGCGGGGATGGGGGATCAATTATTGTCATTCCAGGCCGTAGTTGCTGGATCCTGATGGCTGGTTTCGTGTCGTATGTTACTCGTGCCAGTAACACGACAATTCGTTACCGAAGGCAACCTCGAATCGACCTTTTCGGCCATGTTCCTCGCTCTGGCTGTTGGCGACGACGATTTCCAGCATACCGACGTATTACGTCCCGGTAATTTGTCACGAATAACGCTTATTAAGCGATTCAACTGTTGCCACGCTCGGTCATTTATCGGCCCGTCTGCGATACCGTAAATTTCATTAAGATCACCGGCTGGAGATTGCGAGCCAACCTGACATCGAGCTGGCAACTCTTCTCGGCTTTGGTATGCGGTGATCACTGCTCGTCGGTGGAACGATCGCTTTGGAGATTTGGCTGATTGCGGACTGATCGGAGACGATTAATTCGAGACCGTAGATTCTTGACAATGGTATCGTTTTGCATGGTTTAATAGCTGTTTGATGGTAATTGAGCCATTCGTAATCCGACGGTGACGTGAATCATAGCTGTAATGATCGGGGCGCTGAAGGGTACTGTACTATGAAGGGTATTGTACTATGTTTGTATTATCCTGTAAGATGAATGTACTATTCAAATTTGGATGTAATGATTAAGTACAGTCTGGTTTTTAAATAATAAATCAAATATTAGGAACGAAGACTTGTAGTGAAGTAACAGGAAACAATTTTTGTATATTAACAAATGTTATTTATAATTTTTCTATGTCGACTGATGCATTTAGAACAGGTCCTCTTTGGTCATTTTTATTAAATTTAATAAATATATTTGAGTATATTGTAATATATCATATGTTTATAATTTTAAAGTTATATAGTTGATTCTGTGAATGAAAGAAATACTTTTAAAAATTCTTCAATTAATGCATAATTAATTAATTATAAAATATATTAGTTCAAGTCATATAATTCATTGCTTAAACTAAGAACAATAGTTACAGTGTAATAAATAAATTTTATTAGAAGTCAAAGTTTAAATATTTTTTAAACTGTTCGTATTTAAATTAAATTCGCAAAAGCATGATTTATCAATATCTAAAAGCTCATTTAAGTTTGTATTATATAACTTCAAAAGATTTTCTAGATAATTAATATATACAGATTAAATAAAACCTTGATAATCTAAGAATCTAAGAATTTTTTAAATAATAGAGTTACAGTCTACATACAATCTTAATAAATTAGGAAGCTAAAAACTTTTCAAGATTTGTCCACTAATTTAAAATTGTATGAATATATACGATCTGAAATTATACGAATTATATGGATATATATAAATGTATATAAATATTTAAAGCAAACACGTACAACCTTTTGAGTTTTACGTTCCAGAATTGAAGTTATATGCTACAATCGAATTATTCATAACATATTTTATTTCTGTCTGCATGGAAGATGTGGAACATCGCTTCTACCAAATACAAAATTCAAATCCATACCATCTTTCATAGTAAATTTTTCAAGAATTATGCGTCTAGTAAACGTTATTACGAACATCGGTCATGAAGTACGGGGAATTCACTTGGGAAGCTGTAAAAAAAGAGGTTATATACTACATGAACTGTTAAACGTTCTTTTTTTGTGACGATCCGATACACATTTCCGTCGTTCGAGGGTTAACGACCGGCCGACCGACGATCTCGTCTCGCGTGTCGATCGCTGACGTCTTCAGGGATCACGCGATTAAACGATAACAATGAACGTAAATATACAGTTGTCGAGAATCGCGGATGCAGCCTAACATCCCCTGCTGAATCAGCTGCAATTTTATGGCTCGCGTGAAACGCACCGGTGATTCTTCACCGAGGAAATGATTATATTACCGGCAATTAGGCGCTTTAAAAAAACACGCACCAACCACCTTGTGTCATTAAAAACACGGGAAAAAGTAACGACCAATCTTGTAATTACAATCGACACGATATCATACACATCAAGCGGCGAGAACACATGACTATCATTACCGCTTCTTATCGAGGTATCGGTGTTCTTCGTGTTTGATTTGGATAATTATAGTACCTGCTTGATAATTACTGGAATCCGGTCACTAATTTGTGAAGAGATTCTGTTAGCCAGAAAATGTGTTCTCGTGACACGTATTAATTGTTAATAAAACACGTTAGCATTATTATGATGTTAATTAGTCATATCCTGATAATAATCTTTACATCGTATTGCAAGTATGATACAAATATTTGTATATTTTATTAAACATAGATTAATTGTAAAGTTTTTAATTAATGACCATGGATAATAGTGCTTGTTATATTTATTGTACAATATTTTGTTGTTTCTTAAAAATTTGCAAGTTTGCAATATTATATAGTATAATTTATCTTTCAATCAATTTTTGAAATAGAAAATATTCATTCATTGTTATTCATAGACTATTTATTTATGGAACAGTTACTTTATGTGTTTATTTATTGTTATTTACACACAATATTTATTTGTTATCTTATTTTTATGCGAAAGAGTCGGGAAAGGTACTTCTTTATTTTTTATATTTTATTATTTAGTTTGATAAAAATATTTATTGTATTCTTTTTATACAATAGACGTAGTTCGTAATTCATAAAATAACGTAGACAAAATTATTTTAATATCTACTATTTTTTTAATTATAATAATTTCTAAAATAATTTTTAATTATTACAAACAGGAAATGTTACGATGAAATATTGTTCATAATGGCCTGGTGTCAAGACATGTTTTACAAACCGCTTAAGTATATCCTCGAGGAGAAGACTTCCACAACGATCTTAATTATGAAATAACCTACTTCATGTATACCATACCGCTCAAAAGTTTAATTACACGATGCAAAAGTTTAATCACATACTGAAAACGTAATATGACAAAATCAAGTATCATTAATATAATATAATTTGTGTTTTTTATAAATTCCAATTTCCTCTGTCCGGTTCAAACTACATTTCCACGGATGAAATTAAAAATTTCTCATAAATTTAAAAAATGTTATGCTTATAAAAACAGAAACATGGTCAAAGCTCTTCTTGGAGATTTCATCGTATGCATAAACTCTTGCTGTATGGTTAATCCTGTTATTATTAAAAACGACTATGGTTGTTTATTGCAAACAGACTGGATAGTACGAGTTACCATAGTTGCTCTATGTAAACCGTTTGCATTTCGAAATGAAAACATGAAATGGAAATTTCAACCTTTTCGTTCGCGATGTCCACTGTAGCTGATATTCTTGTTATAAGCCGTGTATACCAGCAATGACTGTAGTTGGTGATTATATAACGATTAGTAATTAATTACCGCTGCTAATTGCATGCTGTTCGTTGCAATTTTCGTATCTGTATGTTTAATTGCCTACGTATCAAACATATGTAACCTTAAAGTTGTTAACTTTAAATTATGTGATCTTAAAATTACGATCTTGAAAATTTATAACCTTAAAAATATGTAATCTTAGAATAACATTGAAAATGTGTAACGTTAAAATTATAAGTTTAATAATATATGATAAAATTGTAATCTCGGATAACCTTAAAATTATAATCTTAAAAATGCATAACCTTAAAAGTATATAATCTTAAAATTATAACCTTGAAAATAGGTAACCTTAAGATTATAACTTTAAAAACAAATAACCCCAAAATTATGACCTCCAACATATCTAACGTTAAAATTATAACCTCGAAAATATATATCTTCAAAAACTATAACCTTAATCTTCCTCTCGTAATTAAATTAAAAATTATAACATTGAAATATAGTGTAGAATAAATAAGACCTCCTTCGCCATGCAAACGATTGAATGATTCGTACATGTTAAATACGAGGATAAAGGTATAAAGAATAAAATAGAAAGAGGGTTGAGATTTTGGTAGCATAATTTTTCTAGCAAGTGTGTTTCTTGTCGCTGGAACCAGACTCATTGATTTCGCGATAAAGTTATTACTTCGCGAAATTTAAATATGCAACGCGTTAGACGGGTTCGCGAAACAAAAAAGAACAACCCCCGGGTCACACCCCTACCTACGATCCCACGATTCCGTGGAGGGAAAATTTTATTTCGCAGCACTGCCGCTTCGTAACAGCTTGCACAAAACTGTCGGTGATATACGAGGCCGTGCATATACCTGGAACGGGGCCATTCACATTAAAAATACACAGCAACGCCAAAATTGATGGACGAGCGGTAGCTGTAATTATTATTATAAATCATCGCGGTCGGTGAACGCGAACGTCCGGTAACTTGTATTGTCTACTCACTCGTGACGTTTTACAATTTATAAAATAACCAGGCACACGCTGACAGCAGACTTCCAACGTTTTGGCTAATCGAATCAACGTGTAAACGATCTGATCGAACGATAGTTTCACGACTAGGTACATGAAAATACGACTCTAGAACAGTGATGGACAACTGTACTCGCAGGGGTGCGATGCATAGTTCTGTAAGTGACGTATACTCGCGGATACTGATGGGTCGGCAATTTCTTTATTTGAAAATGTAAAGCTTTTATATTCCTGTATTTCTATATTTTTGCGCTTCTATATTTCTATATTCTCGTATTTTCATATTCCTATGTTTCTATGTTTCTACATTTCTACATTTCTATATTTTTGTGTTTCTATATTTCTACACTTGTACGCTTCTACATTTCAGAAATCTAAGAATAACTCACCTCAGCTACATAGTTCCAAGCCAGCCTGCTGCTACAAGCTTAGAACATTCAAAATAATTCCGAAGCAAATTCAACAGTTAATTTTGTAGCAAATCGGGGGCAAGATAGAAGACCCAGATCGTTATCTCAGACAACGTTATTCAGATATATTAATAACTTTATAAATTTGCTCTCCCTGATCTCGTTCGCCATCTTGCCAATCTCGCGTTCATACATTGACTCTTATAACTACACTCTCGCATCTTTTTGTACTCGTCCTCTCTCTGCATTTCCCCAATCTTGCGCCCGAATACTACAAAATATTTCTCGTGAAGAATGCTAATTCTCGCGAGAGAAGGAAGGGGATGCGTTCAGAAAGAAAATCGTACAAGCAGTTTTCGTCCGTTGATCGAGCATTTTCCGTTTGAAATTCGAAGGTAGAAGAGAGGTCCGAGCGTGGATCCGCGCGCGGGTCGTAGGCGGAGCGGAGGAAGACGTCAGGGGCGGAAGTAGGATTGGTCGAAGAAGCGGGGAATAGGAGGGCTGGACTGGTTCTCTCCTAATTTGACGCTTTCGATAAATTTAACAAGCTCGTCACGAAGGAAGGGCCCTGTATGTCCGGGCACGATGCCAGACTCTTGCCGCGTCCGACGCCGGGCGCACACCCGACACCATTACCTTCCGTATTCCTGACCGTGCGTCCCCAGGGACATGCCGGCTCGTCGACGTCCACTTGGTAATACGCTTCCTCCTCCAACCTTTCCACCTACTATTTCACCTTCTGCGACTCCTTCTCGTACCTTCGCTTCACGCTGCCCAGACTGGCATCGTTAGGACGCTTTTGCTCGTGTTCCTGACCCTCGGCCCTCTCCACCTGCCATCCTTTTCCTTCTGGCTTCATCCTACTACTTCTACCTTTTCCTACATCTTTAGTTCGTCGGGAAATTCACCTTTAAGGCTATTGCCGTATGGAAAACTTGACAAGCGGTCCATGTACCTGTAAAAACACGTAAAACCGTGTCTTTCTTGAGAGTTGTCCACCTTGTAGGTTATGGAAAATCTTTTCCTGGCGTGAAACAGCTTGGACAGCTTTCGAGGGCTTCTTTCGCTACACTAGCTACTCCATATGATGGTATTCTTAGCTGTACTTAATGAATTTAATGGATTGACCATGGACAAGTATTCAACGTTACAGTTACTCATGAGAATTATCGAGTTCTTTCGTGAGAAATCTTATTTTTAAGTTTGAAGTATCTTATAGAATCTTAGGTTGATTAATGTCTACATTGCAATGCGATTTCTACGGATTTCTATGAGAATATATTCATTTTGGGACATAAGAATATGAGGATGTAGGGATGTAAGGATATAGAGATATCAGGATATAGGGCTCCAGACATACAAGGGTATAGGAATACAGAACTATTAGAATGTGATGATAGAGAAATATGGAGATATAAGAACCTAGTGAAGATCTTGAGATTCTTATGAATCTTCTGATTAACGAATTCAGATTAACGGATTTAGATACCTAGGTTCCTAGAAATTAAGTTACCTACAGTTTTAGAACTAGAGATTTAGATACCTAGATATCTGGTAATCTAGATATTCAAGGTATTTAGGTATCAAGGTATTTAGTTATCGAAGTATATGCTTGTCTAGATGTATTATTTTCTAGGTGTCTAGTATCTAAGTACTAAGTTATTTATGTATCTTGTTACCTTGGTATATTATTTAGTTATCTGTATATCAAATTATTTAGGTATCTAGGTACCTAGGCACCTAGGTATTTATGCATCTAAGTACCTAGGTATTTAGGTATCTAAATAATCTATGTATCTAGGTACCTGGTTATCCAACTATCTAGTTATATCGGTATCTAGTTCTCTACGTATTTAGATATCTAGTATTAGAAATTTGCTAATTTGAGGATAAGATTTACTGATCTAGGAATAGAAGAATTGATGAGTCTAGAGGCCCTACAGAAATTTAGAGACCTCTGAATATACAGAATGTGAAGATCTAGAAACTTCTAATTATTGGGTTATATAGGGACCTATAAGTCAGAAATATAAGGATTTGGGAATATTGCTATTTTTATATAAAACGGCTTAGCCGTTTCTAGCCGGCAATTATGTGAGAAGATGGCAAGGTACACCCCTACACATATGGTATCAAAATGTTCGTCTATGGCCACAGGTGTGCAAGTTTCTGTTATTTTTTTGATATCCACTATCACTGATGAACAAGGTGATGTCAAAGATGGCATACTATGTTAAAAAAGAAACTTAAAATATCTTAGAAATTATCGTTTTTTTTACCATTATACCCTAATACTTTTTTATTCAGAATATTTCAGAGAATCGATTTATCTAAAAAAAACTATATAGTTCCATTTACAAAATTATGGGTCATTTTCGTTCCTTTAAAAATATTGCAAATATAAAAAAAGTGCATACACTATTATACCGGCAATAAAGAACAGTAAAACTTTTTCCTCTTTCATTTTGTTAAGACACTTATTATTAACGAGAAAAACGTTTAATAGTAATAACGATAAACAAAAACAGTAAACAAAAAACAAAAGCAATAAACTCATTTTACTCGCGTAGCGAGTGTACACTGCTAATATTAATAACTTGGAATTGAAGAACCTACATTTCAATACAATATATACTTACATTTTGACTTTTATAATATATATTTGTGCGATCTAATTTATAAAAGGTACTAATATATTTACGTTACGAAGTTACTGTTCCCTTTTCCTACTTACTTTCATGATTTGAGATGAAGTTTGTTCTTTCGTTACTTTGGTGTCCAAACGTTGCGGCTTTGGAGCGGTTTTAATTAATAAGATGATTAAATCCTCGCTAAACAGCGTGTCCGAGAAAGTTCTGGTAGTTTTTCGCTTCATGTCGTAAAACTGACGGGATTCAAGAGAGCGGCCAGTTAGTTCCTTCGACGGAGACATAAACAAAACGGGAGTAAACGAAAACGCTCAATATTTGCTCACTGTTTCGCGCTTTAACGCAAACGAGACGGAAACGAGACATCTGGCGCGTACAAGCCTTTTCCATTTTCTCCTCGTCGACGAAAATTCCACGCCAAAATACCGTTGATTTCGCGAAGAATGATTGTTTGATGTTGACGATGATTGCAAATCTAACAGAAACTTCCTAAGTTCAAGACGTTACTATGTGATTCAGAATTTCTCCGAGTTTACTGGAACATATTTAGATAGCCGGAATCAGAGAGTTCCAATATCTACACTTTTTACTTTTCAGTCTTAGCGTGCTTCATACGTTTCAAATTTTTAGCGTTCAACATTTTTAAACGTTCTAGTTTTCAAGTTAAATTAAAACTGTGAAGTTATACATTTTTTATTTCTGAATTTTTGACATTTCAAATCTATAAGATTTCTGAATTATGAGATTTTCACAATACTGAAAGAAGAAATTTTCAAGTTTTTACATAATCTAATTTTCGAGTTTTTTAAATTCTCAAACCCCCAAATTTCGCAAATTCCCAAATTCCTAAATTTCCAGATTCTCAAATTCCCAAATTCCTAAATTCCCTATTTTCTCAAATTTCCAAATTCTGAATTTATACATTTTTCAAGTTTGAAAGTTTTCGAGTTCTCAAATCTCCTAGTCCTGAAATTCTCTAAATGCCAAATCTCTAGATTCTCGAATCCTCAAGCTTTTAAATCTCCAAATCTCCAAATCTCCAAATCCTTAAATCTTCGGATTCTAATCTTCAATCTTCAACATTCTCAGATTGTAAAGTATGAAAATTTGACAATTCGCCTATTAAAAACCGAAAACTAGCAAAGTTCCTTCGTCTACGTCGCCATATTCGCCAGAAAATTTTGTACATATCTTCATAATTAACAGTATTTATTGTACTTAAAAATAATATATAAATTCATAAACAAAAGAATTCTTCAGCTTCAAAATCTTCTAACTGGATGACTTATTACCACCAAAACCAGGAAATGGAAATTTTATCAATCTACACATTATTCCCCGATTTCTGGAACAAGTAAATAATTCTGCAACATTGTATCGAATATTCTCATCTTTCAGACTATCGCAGAAGTACGCCATCGTCATTTGTTTTCTCATTTCGACCATTTCCACCGAAGACCAGTCTCATTCTCTAGCGGTCCTTTCTTCTAGTTCCTTCCGTGCTGCTCTCGATGCAGCTCCTCCCGATAAGAGGCAAATTGCTCGATAACTCTCACCCCACCATCCTATTGGCGCCAGGAAACTTTTCAGAAAGGAGGGAAACAAACCCGAAGAGTTCAAGGATCATCTGACAACCAGCTGCTACTTCACCTACATGCACCGTCTCCGAGCAAGTTCATTTCGTCGGGACTTAATAAACGTTTTATACGCGGGACGACCTCGACGTCTTTCATATTTCCAGTCCCACCAGTGGTCTGGATCGTTTGGATACATCCTTGTTCTCTCTCTGAAGAAGGATGGTGGATAAATGACGAATTTGTACCCCTGCTGGTGCTTGAAATAATTCGCTGACCACCATAAATATATGATTGTCACTACAAATTTAGTTAAATTAATTATTTACTGGAGAAAGGAATTTTTGAGCACGTTAAACTAATGTATGAAGTATAAAATTGAATAATGTGAAAATCACCTTTGGCTTTTAAACAAAACACTTCTTTCTTATTCTGAACGATTTATAGGATATTCAAAAGTTACAAGATTCACCCTACATCTATATTCTAAATATTTAGTAAGAGATCTTAGATATTTAATAACAAAAAATGTAACTAAACCTGTAATTAATAGAAAAGATTCTATTAATTAGGAAAAATTTGTGCTGGAAGGGTTAATATTTCAGATGTCCGAAGGGGTAGAAATTTGACGCTTTTGCCATCCTCTCCTCTCCAAGATATCGTACGTAGTCGCACGCGAATGCGCGCTAGAAGGGTGAAGAAGAGCGGAGCGTTGAAAGTGGCGAACTGCGAATTTCGCAGGGGTCGTCCAATTTTGAAGAAATGAGGCGGGGGGAGGGCACAGCCAGAGCAAACGAGAGCGACGTAAGGAGCCAGATTGGAGAGGTGTGGAAGGCAAGAGAGAGTCGGAGAGAAAGAGTAGCTGTCAATCGTCGAGAAGGTGCGCAGCCGAGGCAATTTCGCAGGGGTGGAAAATCAGGGTGATTCTTAAAGTCAGTAAATTTTCTCCGTCCTTCTTCGCACTCCTCCCTGTTGATCGCCCTCCCTGTTCGCTGACTGAGGATGTATACGTTCCTCGAAGAGGTCGACGGAGTAAGAAAGGGGAAGAAAGTGGCGAGAACGGAAGAGCGAGAAGGTAAACAGGAAGCTGAGGCAAACGTACGTGGGCATAACCGGAGCAAAGTGAAAATTGCTGAAACCATTCGGTAGGATTGACCTTACGTGCCGCCCTATATCCCCAAGACCGTTCACAACGGACCCATATAGGCGTCCACGTGGAATTCGCAGCTCTGGTGTGTGCGTGTGTGTATGAGGACGTTGTTCGGTACACATAAATGTCCAGGATTTTCCTGGCACGCTGGAAGCTCCTCTTAAGCCAGCTTTCTCTTTGGGATTGTCAAGGATTTCCTTGGATGCCCGGCGCGAAGAATTGCAGAAAAATTCGTTCGTTCGTGAAATCGGTGGAGAAACGTTCGTGATGATCCTAGATACTCGTCCTGTCGAGGTTTGGTGTTTTTGAAACTTGTAGGGATCACTGGTTCACGTTCACTCACCATTGAACTATCTATAACAGGCTTATATGAGTAAACTACATTAATTTTAGTGCTTAATCGCACTACCAAATGCATACCTGATAGGAATAGGTCTCGAGATGGGATGCTAATTCTTTTTTGAGCTTTTGCATAGTTCCAGAATTTGAAAAGCTAAAGCTAATGGTATTGAATTTTTCGAATAGATGCTTTATAGTTTATACAATATTTAACAGTAACGTTATTACTGTTGTTTGTCTGATAAGGCATAAACAGTTCTGTCAAAAGTGAATGTGGTGTTGTTGATGAGATGTAAGCCCAATAATCTTTTTATCGCAGGTTCGAGCCCTATAGGAATAATTGTACAAAATACATTTTTGTTATTCTTTCAGTTTTTTTAAAGATATATTCGTTAAGTATGATTTATTTATAATTTTCAAATGTATTTAATTGCTGCTTTGAATGAACTTTATGAATCTGGATGAAAATTTCCATAGGTAAAAGCATTGAAAGCATAAAGATTTTACGCACCATGTGCATTGAATGAGCGTTCCATTTTCACAGCTGTTTGTTTCATTAATTTTGTTCAGTTGCCAAAATTGACAGAAATGCAGTCGATCGCGTTTATCCACATTTATTAAACATTGTTCGTCGGTCTTTATTTTTGATTGAATTACTCAATCAGTGTTTATATTGATTATTATTTCCAATCTGTATATTATTATTATTATTGATAATTAGTCTTTACATTGATTACTTTTTTATTAAACTTTATTTAACAAATTAATATAATGTTTACAAGAAAATAATGATTCTACGTGCATCTTGTACTTAAATAAAATTTAATAAACGAAACAATGGTAAACTGTTAGAATAGTCAATTTTCCAAGTAAAAATGTGTCAGGAGTGTTTAAAAAATGAGTTCACATTAGTATTACATTCGCGTCAAGTCTTACGGAAAAGCAATATCTGAAATCTGTTAGTCATTCTCTTGAAAGTCATTCTGGAAATTACTTTCTACGAGGCAACCTCAATCTTTAATCAATTTGTATTAGTCTCTATAAACTTAGTTTTATTCCTGTCAACAAGCCCACCTTCTAGTTCCGAAAACTAGGATGTCAACTTAATAGCATTAAAAAAACAAATTTAATTCTGTATTAAAAATTCTTATCATTATAAACAATAAAAACGTTTTATAATAAAATGAAAAATTCGAAAGGAATGAAGCATTTCCCACGTATAACAAAATTGTGAAGTTCTCGATTTGCAAACTTACTAGAGTTTGAATTTATTGCAGTTTCGCTACATGGCTCTGAAAAAGGTAGAAACCGAAAGAATTTCAGAATGAGTCATATAAATGCAACTCTTTCCATGTCAAAAGCTTTGACAGTCAAACATAAAAGGATTTCCATTTATATAACCGGTACTATTACAGGCGAATATAGTTGAACGTATAGATGCCATATAGCGAAACTCCGCTGTATAAAATCCGTTATTTGACAATCTACTGCACGTGTTGTAACTCTCGCAATTGCAAATAAGAGGTTCATTAGTGAACTAGTTGTTTAAACATCTCCCTTTACCGAACTTTAACAATCGACCCCCTATGTCCTTAATTTTCTTCCCTTTCTGAACGTCCTATGTTCGTGACATTAAAGGTCAAGACGCAGAATATCCTTTATTTCCTTTCTTCTTCTTCCTTTCGCCCTCAAATGTGTCTCTATCTCTGGAGAACAAGATAGGACAGTAGGTCTGCAGATTAGGTCGAACCAATAGTCCTTCGACGTGTCCTCCAGCATTTCTTTCTCTTCGATCTCTTTCCCCTTTACCATTCTTTATAACATTCTTTCTCTATCCTTCGAATGGATAGATAGAGAGATATCTGAGATTCACCTGACCCTCTTCTGGGTAAGGTCAGTAAGCTAAGAGAGCAGGGAAATCTGCGGATACATAGAACAAGCACGAGTGTGTGAAAGTAACTATTATAGTTTATTAGGATTTTATTTATACAAGACTTAATCTTTTTAAAAATTCTTAAATCATCTCATTTTCAGAACTCCAAGTCTACTAATTTCTAACTGAATATTTAAATCTACAAATTTCCAAATTGCCGAGTTTCTAGATTCTTAAATGTTCAGATCTATAAATTCCTAAATCTCTACATTTCTCATTTCTTAAAATTTCAAAATTGTAAAACCGCAAATTCTGGAACATCCAATTCCCAAACTCTGAATCTCTAAATCTCTCAATCTCTATGTTCTTAAATCTCTAAATCCAGAAGTATATTGATCCCCAAATTTTTAATTTCCTAATTCAAAAATGTTAAAATCTCTACATTTCTGAACTTCCAAATTGCCTAATTTAAAAATTCTTGAATTACCGACTTTCTTAATTCCTAAATTTTCAAATCTTCAAGTTTACTATTCCTACACCCTCAATTCTCCAAATTGCCAAATACTCTAACTTCAGAACCCGCGAATCTCTATGTTCCTTAACTCCCAAATCCTTAAACCTCCAGATCCCTAAATTTAAAAATTCCCCAATCACCATGTTCCCAATTTCTCAAATTCCCAATTTTCCACATTTCCAATGTCTCAAATGTCCAAACTCCCCAATTCCCAAATTCCCAAATCCCAAATTCTCAAATTCCCAAATTTCCAAACTCCCAAATTCCCAAATCCCAAATTTGCAAATATCTAAATCCTTAAATTCCTACATTCTTAAATCTCTAAAACCCGTAGTCTCTAAATCTATAAACCCTTAAATTCCTAAGTCCATAAGTCCCCAAATTCCTAAATCATTACATTCCCAAATCCTAACTCCAAAATCTCT
The DNA here is from genome assembly GCA_036983795.1 of Megachile lagopoda. Taxonomy (NCBI): domain Eukaryota; kingdom Metazoa; phylum Arthropoda; class Insecta; order Hymenoptera; family Megachilidae; genus Megachile; species Megachile lagopoda. The sequence goes on from CM072786.1 coordinate 1,893,029, forward strand.
AAATCTCCAAACTCCTGAATTCCTGAATTCCTAAATTCCAAAATTCTCCATGCTCCAAATTCTCAAATTTCCAAATCTCCAAATCTTCATATCCCAAGCTGCTTAGCTTTCCAAATTCCGCAATCCCAGACCAGCGTACACAATCGTTCCCATATATATAGCTTAATCTATCGGTTTCTAAAGAAGACACAAGGTTGATTCGAATAGATGTAGTCAGTATAAGAACGAACAGATGATGAAGAGAGGAAACGGGAATAGGAGGAGGTGAAGGAGGAAGCAGCAAAAGTACGGCTGGAGGTCCAGCCACGGAGGACGACGGTTGAAGGGAGAGCGGGAGAAAGCGATCGGAAAAGGAATTCGTTAGTGAAAACTGCTGCCCCGAGGATTGGGATCTTTTTACTTGAATTGTCGTTCGGATAAAACGATGGAATGCAGTTACGTCGTACTCTCTCGCTCCACAACCAACAAAAGGAATTCGATCGTTAGCTCGCTGGTCGGAATGAAACTGTTAGCCAGGCCCTGAACGGACGTACGATGTACGCCTCGGCTTCCGGAGTTTCAGCTCACCACCGCGAGATGCTTTCCTCTAGCCTCGAGATAATCTCTTCCCTTGCTCTTGGAATTTCCGATGATCGTTCTCGTTTTCGTGTCCAACTATGCCCGTCCCAACCAAAAACGGAACACGTGTCCCTGAATTTTCGACCTCGTCCAACTTCTGTGAATTATTGCTGAACACTGCGACTGGTTGACTATCTTTTAACATGTACGGTTTTTCTGAAGATATAGTGGGAATTTTGTTTACTTGTTGCGTGCCGAGGATTTACAAGTACTGACTGAATAGTGAACAGAATGGAGGTTTTTTATAACTTGAAGTGGAAGGAATTTTTAAAACTTAACCAGTTGGGTCGTACTTTCTGCGCGGTGGATTGTTTACACGTCATATAGTCAATCAGAACGAAAAAGAAAAAAGTAAACTTATTTCTCTGAATTCGTACAGTTCGTCTTGCAGTGAGTGTGGTGTAGGTGTACGATTATTCAGATCGCTGTAATCGATCTTATCTTTGTAGTTTTTATCATATTTAACCAATGCTAAATTGAAATTTACAGAATTACTCAGAATTTATAGAATTTACAAATACATTATAATGAGAAAAATAGTAAACATCTGATGTTGCTACGGTATATGTGAAAAACAACATTCCTCAAAAATTATTTATTTAAACATGATTAAGCTATACGTAACCTCCATATTAGTCTTTACGTCATAAAACTGAAAATCGTTCTACGGAACACGAATTAAATATTGTATAAAACATTTAATACATCATTTAACAAAAAAAATTTGATTATATATTCAACTATAAGGTGCAAATCAATGAGATTTAAAACTAGAAAAGTTAATATTGCACCTTCTTATATTAGTATGCGTACTAGTAAATCATACTGAGGTTGGCTTTGCGCAGATCGGTTAAGCGCATGCGCAGATTCGTAAGCGCATGCGCAGTTCGTGAAGATATGCGCAGATCCAACTAAAGATGCAAATGTTATTGCAAACATGATGTACGATGATAAAAAGTGATAAAGTACATATTTTTCATGAATCAACTAGGTGTAATATTTTTCTTTAATATATTAAGGTTACAATTAAAAATGGCATGTATAACATGTGTATTTACCTGGTATTTTTCACATTCGTAGAAACCTAACTCAACATATCTATAGAATTAATGTTAACAGAAACAAGTTGAATCTCTTAATGAGCATATCTAATAGCGTCCAATTAACTAGCAAATATATGAATAGAATATTTGTGGAACTGTAATAGCAATGAAGATGTACTATTAGCGAAATTTCAGTCGGAACGCAATATGGAGCGAAATTATTCAATAGCCATCGAATGAATGCGAACATGGATACTATAATATTAGTTACATGATAATATTCTAGTTTTTATCACTGAAAAAAGATGTAAACATATTTTATACGCTATCTCGTACTACAACTCTCCTAAACAATTACATTATATATTTTATAATCATTTTGCATCATAAACGGAGCTTTTGAATATCATTTCTTAAAAACTCTTACCGCTCGAGTTAAAAAAGTTTTAGTGGTTGTTTGAAGACAGGAATAAATGATGATCAAACAGAGATAAACTGAGTGAATATAACATTGAATTAAAGTTTTCCGACGAAGTTCGGTGATTTTTTACAGAGTCCATTTGCAGTGTACGACCTAACATTGTCCTGCAGAAGTAGAACACCCTTTTGATTTATCAACCCCGATGGTTTTGTTGAAACTTTCTCGTGCAACCTTTTAGTAATATTAATAACGGGTAGAGGTGCATCTGCAGAAGTAGATCTGCTACTTTATATGTTTTCTCGTAACTTTACATCAATTTTAATAATTAATATACTCATGGACATTTATTAGTCCACAATTTATCGGTTTTTTATTATATTTGTAATGTGAAAATTATTTAATCTGAAAACTTGTGATTGTTATATTTTTGAATTAATACACTTCTGAATTTCTACATTACTGAATTTCTACACTTCCGAATTTCGATTCTTCAAATTTCTACATGTCTGAATTTCAACATTTTTAAATTTCTGCACTTCTAAATTTCTGAGTTTCCAAATTTTCCGTTTTCCAAGCTTGCAAATTCATATATTCTGGAAATTTTATATTTCTAAGTTTCGAAATTTTTAGCTTATTTTGAAATTTTTAAGTTTGAAGATTACAACTCTCCACATTTCTAAATTTCTATATCTCTAAATATCCAGCACCAAACTTGTAAATTTGTATATTTAATATTTCTATATTTCCAAATATTTAAATTTCTGCATTTTAACCCTTTGCACTCGAAGATAATTTTATTGTTTGCAAACAGCAACTTTAAAACTTTGTAATTAAAATGTTAATTGAGTTCTTTTGAGATTATTATTTCTCTACTAATAATTTCCACTATTGTCTGTTTCACTATGTTTATACATCACACGAGTACTATTATAGAATTAGTTAAAAAATGCTTATTTCAAATTATTGTTATAAATCCAATGGCGCCTGAGAGGCGCCACTCGAGCGCAAAGGGTTAAAATATGGTTCAAATCGTACACGTTCATAAAATAATAATAATAAAACGATGATGCAAAAGACCGTTTCTGGTTTCCCTCATAAAAATCAATTAGAAATCGATTGTCACGTACATCGCTAAAGAATGCAGTCGTTCAAATCTGTTATATATTCCGGTGCTTAAAATTTTATTTGTGAAAAATCGCCAACAGGGAAAGTTCCGAAAGGGTAAAGAGATCCGTGAAATTAGCTAGAAGAAGTTTTCTCACATTTGACTTTATAACGTTCAATAAAGTGCCTGGCATCCTTTAGCTCGCAAATTTCAGCGGCTAGAGCGTTCGAACTTTTTCACTAAAAAATGATAGGGCCAGCTCGATAGAGGAGGCCAGGTGAGAGAGAAGAAAGACGAGGAAGAAAGATGAGGAGAATGATAAGAGCTAAATCGAACTGTCAAAGAGGCCGATTGGCCAGCAAAATGTGTGGACCATGAGAGGATAAATCGAGTCGTCTAATACATATTAATAAGAAGACCAAAACTTTTGAAAAACTTGATTTATATATAAATGACCAATATTTGCAAATTCCGTAGGGGATATAGAAATTATATAGAAATTATACATATATGCATATTTAGGAATTTGAGATTTAGAAATTACAGATATTAGAGATAAATTAGAAGAAATTGAATTTGACAAATTAGATGTTTAGTAATTTAGGAATTTTGGAATTTATAAATTTGGGTTTGTACATTTTTAAATATGGGAATTTGGAGATTTGATAATTTAGAAATTCGGGAATTGGGGTATGTAAAAAATAGTGTGTTCAGGGAATTGAAAAATTGAGAATTTAGCAAGTAGGAAACTTGTAAAATTGTCAATTTGGGGACTCAGAACTTCGGGAATTTGAGAACTTGAAGATTTAGAAATTAGGGGATTCCGATATTTTAGATTTTGTGAAATTGAATATTTGAAGATTTGGAGACTTGATCAAATGGAAATTTGGAAATTTGAGAATTCGAGGATTAGATACTTGAAAATTTAAGGGTCTGAATAAGTTGGTAGTTTAGATGTTGTGCAATTTAGAAACTTTCAAATTTATAAATATGCAGATTTCGAAATTTATAAATATGGAGGTTTGGTGCTTTGGGAATTTAAGAAATTAAAAAAGTCGGAAAAGTGAGAATTTGGAAATTTGAGGGTTAGGAAATTTAAAAATTTCTGAAGTTAGAAATTTGAGAATTTGGAAATTTTAGAAGCTGGATATTTGAGAGTTTTCAAGCTTAGAAATTGGGAAAATTGGAAATTTGAGAATTTGGAAATTTTAGAAGCAGGATATTTGAGAATTTTCAAGCTTAGAAATTGGGAAATTTGGAAATTTGAGAATTTGGAATTTTAGAAGCAGGATATTTGAGAATTTCCAAGTTTAGAATTTGGAAATTTGGAAATGTGAGAATTTTGAAGTTGAAGAATTTGAAAATTTGAGGATATAGAAATTTAAAAGTTGTTTCATCTAAAAATTTGGGAAACGGTATTTTCATTTTTCCTGCACTCTTTGTCAACAGTTTCGCTTAAAAAATTCCGAATAAAACTCTAATAAATGTTTCCACTAAATATCATATTAACTGTTAAACCGACGCTGTCCATAATTAATTTTATTCTTTACATTTAAACTTTTCACCTCTGACCAATTTTTTTATCCATCTAGGCGACATAATAAATTAAATAGTATTATCGTACTCGTGATAACGATTTTTCCAGAAACTTGATACCTTAAAATAACCTTTTAAAACGATATTGATTTTTTCTTTGAATTTTTATCAACTGATTGCACCGAGAGAAGAAAATTCTTTTCATAGGAATTGATAGATGTCCGAGTTTCAATAATTCATGAGATGAGATCGCATTTCTACTGTATTTCATTCGATTCTTATGTTTCTATTTATTCATTCATAGACGAGCTTAACACCAGTTTATGTAATATAAAAATATTCTTGTTACTAGCTGATATTTATGTCGTCATGAATTTGTTCGAAATGGTAATATGCTTCCGTAAATAAAACTGGAAGTTATGAATCACTTATTGCACTTCCGTCGTCTCCGGAAACGATGGTGTTCCAAGAATAAAATTGATTTAATTCTCTTCTAACTTTTATATTCTTTCCCGAGTATCATTCACATTCTCCAATTCAAATGGTTTTATTTTAACTTGTTTCCAAAATTGGAAACTTGGTGAATTCGTAGTTCGGAAAATTTAAGGTTTTGGAAGTTGAAAATTTTAGCATGCGAAATCTTGGAATTTAGGAATTTTGAAATGTAAAAATTTAATAACTTACAAATTTAGGAATTTCGGAATTTAGGAATATTTACTATTTTACTCTTCAATATTATACTCAATATAAAAAATATATCTGCTACATACTCTGCACTGTTGCAATACATTTCACAGAAACCCCCTTTCTTAATCTCTTGCGTAAATTAACTAAAAAATTATTGACAGTCCAAAAAGTTACGAAGTGTAACAAGTTAAGATCATCGTTATTCTTTAAATCTTTACTGCACAACTTTTGTAATTTTCAGATGTATCATCTATAACAAAATTACTCTGATAATAATTATTTCTACTAATAGCACCTACATTTACAAATTTCAGAAAGAGTAACAAAGCATCAGGCAATAATTGACGAGAACTTATGCAGTCTATCAAATTTCTCCATTTCCCTCGTTCATGCCGATAATTCATTTTCTTTTTCGAATACATGGAGAGTATAGTGTGGAAACAGTTACCCCGATTTCCGTCGCGAACGTTTCTCCATCAAAAGCCGGATTGCCCGGAGGAATTTTATTTTTCGGTGTTCACATCGTGTCCCATTCTCGTACCGCGAATTCGAGCCGCTATTTGTACACTCTATTACCCTTCGGTTACACCCACACCTTTCAAACACGTGCGTACACAGGCTTCCATTCGATCCATTATAGTAGGAAGCGAATTGTGACGTGTGATTCCAAAGGCTATTACACATAATAATCCACAATTTTGACGTCTGCGTCAACTACCTGTGGTGATTCATTATTTCCCAGCGGACCAATTCATGGCCGAATCGTAACTCGGCTGAAACTTATGTGTACTTTAAATGAGCATGCAGTATTCCATCAAAGAAGAACCATCATCTAATATTATACTATTCTCCATTGTGAATACATCATTTTCTTTGTTGAAATTCATTAGACAGTTCAGTCGTAATTCAACTTCATAAGAATATTTAGAAGTGAATACATTTTGTTTCTGCGCGCCATCTGGTGTGTAGAATGGCATTTCTTGTAATTCGTCGCATTTATACGCCATTATAAGTGGGAAGTTAAAATGATTGAAGATGTCATCAATTTTAAGTGTCGTATGCAGAATATTTTTGTGCAATTAGCAGAAGATAAAATTGAGAGTAGAATTCTTAAAGGGTATAGCCGGATAAGGGGGTCAAAAGCGCCTTTAAACAAAATTAATCAATAAACATATTAGGGCGAAACACAATTTACAGTTTAAGTTTTATATCTTTTCTTGCGCAGTACGGAAAATTTTGAAAAAAAATCAGGGATATTCTACTCTGTGCCGTACGTGTTTGTGAATTTTGCCAAAATTTTAACCGGAAAATGAATTTTTTAAAAATTGTTAAAGTTTAAAAATATTTTTTCTTAATAGAAATTATCAAATGTCCACGTTTATATTTTTGCAGTAGAAGTGCCTTATCATGATTATTGATCTGTAATTTTTTCAAATTTTTTGATGTAGTGGACAGTTGCCAAAGTCAGAAACCGAAATCTGGTTATATTACCTTAATTTTTCCCGAAACCATGTTCATATTTTTATAGTTTTAATAGCTTGTTAAAATTATTAATATAAAATTTTTCAAATTTTTTATAGGTGTGCATCAAAAAGAAATCGCAAATCTAACTTTTCAGTCAAGACAATATTTTCGAAAAGGGAGAGTGTTTCTAAATGTGTATTTCGAAACACGGCGATTTCGAAACACGGCAAATCCCTAGATTCTTATATCTCTAGATCTTTATATTCATAAATCCTCGTATCCCTATACCCTTATGTCCTATAATCTCCAATTTTCATAGTCTTCAAATACCTATAGCTCCAAAGCCCTACGTATCTCAGTCTCTAAATCCTCAAATTTAAAAATATTCCCAAATTTGCATATCTCTATTTTCCTAGATTCCTAAATCCTAAAATTCCCGAACTCAAAGGTCCCCAAATATCTATGTCTCTAAATTCCTACATCATGTTCTTTGATACCTAAGTTCCAATATTCCCAATTTTGTCTTCAAATTCCTGTGTCATCAGATCCCTAAATCCCCATATACCTAGATTTCCAAATGTCTCTGAACTCAGAGGTCGTTAAAAATCTATTTTTCAAAATGTCAGTTTATAAAATAATAATTATAACGATAGTAGCCATTGTAGTTCTCTACTGGTCTCTGTTTCGTTCTTATTTAATAAAGATTGAAAATGGTTCAAATATCACAGCTTACAAAATAACTGACAAGATGAGAATTACCTCTTCGACCTTTTCCTCGTTTCTCTTCCGTATTTGCTGAAAAAAATTGATAAGACTTCAAATGTCACAGTTTACAAATTAACTAAGGTATTGATACTGTTGCAATCTTCTCACAGTTCTTTCATTAAAAAAAGACTGAAAATAGCTCAAACGTCACAATTTACGAAATAATTAAGGTGGCGATAGTTACCATTCCAATCTGCATAACACCTGTGTTCATTAGGAAAGTTGAAAGCGACGAAATCTCGCGTTGAAAAGAGAAGACCGTAAAACTGTGACTCGACGAGCGACACGAAAAGCAGTCGACATGGGGTTGGTAAGTCGGCCAGCCTCGTCTAATGCATATTGATAAGGTAGAAGCGAAAACTCATCGTTCATCATGGTCGAATCGACCGAATGTCTTCCGGGTGTTCTTCTTCCGGTCCTGATTGACAAAAATGGACTTGATGCCGCGACTTGTTCATTAAAAGAGACCATAATCGTCGTCTGAAGAGACTGCCAGACAACGGTTGTAATAATATTGCGAAGTAAATTAACGCTCGAGCATAAACAGCCGAATGATATTAGGTGGACGATATCGTGGCTGCTTTTATAGCGTCGCGGTATTACGACTGACATTGCGAGATTAAAATGGGCTAGTGCAGCCATTTTGCGTGCAGGAATGAGTGCACGGTATTAGCATAGAGAAGAAAATGGTGGCGCAGAAGGGAGAACGGCGAATAAAGGTTTATTTATAGTTTCAGCGAAAAGGAAGTTGTACAGAATGTAAGCGTGGTTAATATTTTCACGCTTGTTCTATGGAATCACTGTTTCTTTTTTAGTACTAGAAGTAAACTAATTAAAATCACTGGTTTCTACATTTCTTATCGCGAAATTTTGTTGCTGTGCTTTTGTATAAATGTTACAAGATTTATTTATTCTTTTGTAGAGATATTTTAGTGAGATAAAAACTGTTTGTATTTATTAGTTGATGCTCCGCTATTTACTTATTCATTTTTACGCTTTATTTTGAATTTAAAAACATGTGTACGTTTTACGCCGGTACTAGCATTGTTGTTACAACACTAGTGTTGATTTTATTGTTACATTTATGTGAAACAAAGTGACAGATAATTACGTTTGACTTCCATGATCTGAACTGAATTAAAATATTTAATACTACCAAAAATTGGAAGATTGGAATCCCAATAATTTGGAAATTTAAAAATCCAGAGATGGAGAAATTGAAAACTCGTATTCTGAATATTTAAAAATTTGAAAAATTAAGAATTCAGTGATTTTTAAATTTGCAGTATAAAAATTTGTTGGAATATAAAATTTGTCAAGTTCACATGTTGTTATCCAAGTAAAGGCTATGCTTCAGCCAAGTATATTCACTACACTTTACTCCATTTGTTGTCAAATATTCAGGTACTAAAATTGTTGTTAAATCTACATTTACGCTATTTGTTGTTAAATATTCGTTCAGTCAATTTGTTGTGAAATCTCTATTTGCTGAATTTGTTATTAAATCCTTATTTACTCAATTTGTTGTTAAATCTCGAACATGAGCCTTACATTTCATCCTCTTGGTGCCTTTTCCGGTGCACTTTATCAGAGGCAAACATGTCATCGAGATGGTTTGGGATAAATACCGTGCAATTTATCGAGTCGATCGTCGAGAGGTTTCAGGCGGCTGTTCAAAAGGCGAACCGTCGTGCCTGGACTCGTGGAGAGCTGTAAATTGTCTCGGTAACTGAACAACTTAAATTCCCAAAGCTCTCGGGAAAGAACGAACAGCCTAAAAAGCGAGCGACCATCGGAGCAAGAGGGAAGCTGGCGAAAAGAGAAGAAGCTGCAGCTAGGCGTTTCACATGGTAATCCTCTCATGAATATCCTCAAAGGACACTCCCTCTCTCGATTCCGCCTTTTCTCTCGTATCCACTCGCGAGCAAGACGCAGACACTCGATGCTCGAAGCGTTACGCTTCGTTCTGAATTGCGTGCGAGGCCGACAGACGGCTGCGAGACCTCTCTCATTCGATTAGGTCGCTGCAAAAGCTTAGCGACATGCTCGCCCCGGCTCGAGCCGAGTAATTTGATTAAAGCTCCGATGATGCGAGTAGGTGTCGATGTCGAGGATCCGGCTGCGGGAACACCCACGGATACGAGCCGAAGAAGTCGTACGACCGCTTCTTTCGCTTCATCTGCATTCCAGCCGCGTTCCTCGACCGACTCGCCGATAGAACGGCTTGTTTCCTTCGAGATACGTCGTCTGACGATGCTGCCGACTCGCTAGGAATTTAAACATTCGAAGCGTAAGATGCCCTAGGCTCGGGGGTAGATGTTGCGAAGGTAGCTGTTGCGAATGTGAATTGTTTCGGGAGTATTGAGTAGATTTGTTTTTTTATTGTAATTTAGCCCTTTAACACTAGGTTTACGGACGTTTATAGTCATTTATATTTAAATTTGAACTGAAAGTAGAAAAACAAATAAGTTGAGGATGATATGTGAACTGCCTAAGACATTCTTTAGCTTGAGGAAAGTTGACATACAGTTTTACAAAAATTTCTTAATAAGTTTTGTCATTTAAATTAAAAGACGTATGACCCGTCATTTTGACGGGTTCCGTAAATCTAGTGTTAAGTGTGAGTGCACAAGAAGCATCATATTTCTGATGACTAGGTTGAATGTCGCTGTAAAGATGGTGAAAAATAATTTCTATTGGGTATACTTTATAGCGTTGTGGGTATTTCTCTATTTGGAAAAAATTTGTTGTTATTATTGTCACTGTATGAATATTTTGGTAAATATTTTCTTTATCCTATTTAGTACCAAAGTAAAAAGAAATGGAAAAATTTGTTTTCTTTTATGAACAATATTTGTAGATACGAAGAATCATCATAGTTCAATGTATGACACGTGGTGTAAAGCATATATGCAACATTTCTAAATATCTGTAATAAAATTACTAATATTGAAACATAAAAAAGGCGTCACTCCAAAGACATATCATCGCAGTAGAGGAGTTAAAAAATTGTTAAATTTCATTAAACAATATATTTTTCAAATAACGTTATATATTTAATGCTTTGCTACATGATACTGTTATAATACTTGACTCAGCGAGAAGTACATTTGAGAAACTCTTCGATTGTAAGGGGTTAATATTTTCTGTGAGGAGTATTAAGGTAACAAGGTAACTATGTTGGACCTGGACCTTGCAAAGTATAAATTGATATTCATATGTAGTATTCGTGACGTATAATAACTTGTATAATCTTAGATATATTAAAATTTTTGAGTCTAGGAATTTGGGAAATTTGTGACTACTTTAGTTTTAAAAAAAGTAAACTTTTTTGGAACACACAAATTTTTAAATTATTAATTTTGTAAAACATGAATTTTATTTAATTTTATAATTTTTGGGTTTTTAACCACTTAAATTCTTAAATTTTCATATTTATCAACCTTAGAACTACTAAATTTTCGAATTTTCCAGTTTTAAAAATTTCCAAGTTTTCAAAGTTTCAAATTTTTAGGCATTAATATTTTCAAGTTTTCAAATTTTCAAATGCTCAAATTCTTGCATTTCCGAATTTCTAAATTTTCTACTTTAAAATTCCCCATTTCTTAAATGTCCGACATTGTAAATTGCCGGGCTTTTGAATTTTTAAACTTGCGAGTTCCCAAATTATTAAATTCCGAAAGTTTTCAGTCTTCAAATTTTGCTAAGTCCATATATTTTGTAATTTCACATTTCCTAAATATCAAAATTCAAAAATTGTTTAATTCGCAGACTGCTAAATTTCCAATCTTCCAAATTTTCAAATTTTCGAATTTTTGAATGTCTAAATTGCGAAAGACACCGGTTTTCTTATTTCTATATTTAACAATTTTTCTATTTCCAAATTCTTAAATTTTTAAATTTCAATGTTCTCAAATTCTCAATTTCTCAAATTCCCAAATAACGAAAATTTCGTATTTCTGACAGTCAAAATTTCTAGATTATTAACCTGCTTTTCCACATTTCCAAACTTATATATTACAAAAGCACAAAAAAATTTAGCAATATAAAATGTGGAAACCAAACGCAGACTCATTGATAGTTCTAGCTAACACATTAAGCGCCGAGTGTATTTTATTCTTGCCAAAACAAATTATAACACTCTGTGAAAGCTGTACAAGGCAACCATTTCTGTGCACACAGTGTTGTAATAGTATTCATTAAAAAATGTTTGGTAACAAGTAATAATCTGGTACGTTCTTTTATAATCTCCAAATTATTAAAAATTTATTAATAGTCAAATATAATTTTTTAAATTGTATATCAACAATGACTGACGCAGCCTAGCCAGAAAGTATGTAGTTATTTGTGACTGACATGGCGATTAACATTTTCACGCTGTACCAACGAATAGTTCCACTTAACGCGTCAGACAAATGAATCATACACAGTATGTCTGAAAAGTAACGGAACTTTTTAAATAAAAAAAAAAGTATTAGTTATTTTGCCAAAATTAATTTTTTTATTCAAAATACATCCCTTCCGCATCAATACACCGCTGGGCACGCTCAGGCAATGTTAACATAGATTTTTTTATGTCGTTTTGCGGAATCGCTTCAATCACCCTTGTCACAGCTGCTTGGACTTGTGGAACAGTGTCATAAAACGTTCCTTTCATGGCTAATTTCAATTTTGGAAAAAGGAAGTAATCGCATGGAGATAAGTCGGGCGAATATGGAGGATATTGGAGCACACAGACTTGTTTTTTCGCCAAAAATTCACGAACAGCGACAATTCTGTGACTTGGTGCATTATCATGCAACAGAAACCAACTTGCCGGCGCTCGATATTCGGGCCTCACACGAACAAATATTTTCCACAAACATTCCATAACACCCAGATAATATTCGCCATTAACATTTTGTCCCTGTGGAACGAATTCCCGAAGTATAATACCTTTAGAATCGCTTAGAATTTAGAAAAACCCAAAACCTGGCTTTGGGTCGTCTTCTAAAGTATCACGACCGTCCTGGAATCGCTTATACCACTCGAACACACGTGTACGGGATAAACAATCGTCGCCATAAACATTTTTCATTAATTCAAATGTTTCTGCAAAAGTTTTACCGAGCTTTACCGAGCAGAATTTAATATTCGCTCTTTGCTCCATCGTGATTTTGTGACACGGTGACAAAAGGTTCTGTCGCTTTCACCGCTATAAGTTTGCAATTCGTTGCTCGATTCTAATAATGCTTGTTTTGTTTTGTAAGGGAGGAATACTGTTTTCAGACAGCATATTGTTTTAATAGATGGTGCTAGTAGTTTTCTTTGAATTTAAAAAGTTCCGTTACTTTTCAGACATACTGTGTACATCAAGGAGTTAATTAAAATGTACATTTTTAGTGTAGATCCGAGGACGAACGCAGATATGTCACCACACCCTAACGGATATAGGCAACAATTAAAGTGTGAATTATCGAAGTATCTCATATTACGTTATTTCTGTTCTTGAACTGTGCAGGGTACAGAGCCGAAACGTAAGTCGGCAAGCGAATACGGGGGGTTCTTCCTTGCCCCGTGAAAAATATGAGGCGATAGGTGAGAGAACTGAACGAAAAAGAGGTAGGAAGACACGGGGTGGAAAGCGACGAGCAAAGCGTTCTTTCACATGCTAATCCAGCAGGCGGACTACGTTCATGAATACCTACGGTCAAAGCGCATCCCTCTTCCTCTCTTTGCGTATCCCTTGCACCCTCTCCCTTCGCCATCTGTCGCTGTCTTCGTCCTTCTTTCGATTTCACGTACCCGCTCGTTCTCTGCAGCCTAAGGTACAGTCAAGAACAAATTTGGGTTCCCTAGAAAAAATATGGCTACCGAACAAGCCGAAACATTTCACTCGTTCATTTTTGGGTTTTTTTTACCTTCTCAATATTTGAGGATGCACTTAGAATTTGAGAATATACGATTGTGCAAATCTTGGAATTTAGGAACATATGAATGTAAATATCTTGAAATTTAGGGCCATTAGGATTTTAAAGACTTATGGATATAAAATCTGTTGATTTATTGATAAAGGAATTTAGGTGGCTAGAAATTTGGGGATATGAAAATTGAAGGATTTAGGATTATCGGGGTATAGGAATTTGTGGATTTAGAAATTTAGTGGTCTAGAAATTATTCAACCTTAGGGTTAGGGGACTGTAGTATTTGGAAATTTGAGAATACGTAGATCTAGAGATGCTACTATGTAGGAATTTGAGTATTTAGAAATTGAAGCATATGGGGATTAATGGATTTAGGGTTCTTGGGACATAGAAATTCGACAATCCAGGGATTTGACGACCAAATTTGGGGTTCTTGGAATTAGATAACTTTCGGACTTGGAGATCTAGGATTACGACGATCTAGGGAGTCATTTATCTAGGAATTGGAGAACTTAGAAATTTGGAGATATGGGAACTAAGGGATTGAGGTAATTGGGAACATAGAAATTTGTCGATCTCAAGATCTGTTGATCGAAGAATTTGAGGTTCTGGGAATTCGGGAATTTTGGGATTAGGAAACTTTGAGATTTGGGGATCTAAAAATACGGGGATCTAGCAATTTTGTTATTCAGAAATTTGGGTGTCTAGAAACTTGGAAACATGGGAATTAAAGGATCTAGAGGTTTGGGAATTTAAAGATTTGGGTAATGCGATATGGGCATTTAGGTATATGTAACCTAAGAATTTGGTGACTTTGAAATTTGAGATTTAGGGATTTGTAGATGAAGATATTTGAATATTTTGAGAGCTTAAAGTTTGTGAATTTTTAAAGCTTCAGACGTTTATAGACTTCGAATCTTGAGAATTCGGAGATTTGAGTATTCAGTAATGTAGAAATTTGAGATATTGAGAATTTCCAAATTTCGGAAACTAGAAAATGTGGAAATACAGAAATTTAGAAATCTACAAACTTGGAGATTTGGAGAGTTAGTAGTTTAAGAATCTGGGAATTTAGGAATTAACGAATTTAAGCAATTTAAACACATAAAAATCAGAAAGTTAGTTAATTTGGTAGTGTAGAAATTTGAAGACTTGTAAGTTTGAAATTAATAAAACTTAAATATTTGAAATTTAGGGTTTTGAAAAATCAGTAATCCGTGACATGAAAATTTGAACATTTTCATTTCTAAAAATTTGAAATTTGGAACATTCGAATATTTACAAATTTGAAATTGTAGAACTCGATATTTTGGAAGTTTGAAAATTCGAAAATTTGAACTTCTAGAAATTTGTAAGCACAAAAATTTGCGAATTAAAAAATGAAAAAATTTGCGTATATATCATTAAACGGAAGCTAACGTTGCACCCGAGTGTACACACCGGTTCACAGCCATCCTCCCTCTCCACAGCCACCCTGTCGCGCCTACGAGAACCCTCTATGAGGCACCCCCTCGCTTTCCAACCCCGTGCGACGAGGAGGCATCGCTGCAGCGGCAGCAAGAAAGGCCCTCGAGAAATGGCGCCGCTTTGTGTCCCGAATTTGTGCCGCGCCGTTCTCCGTGTTCCTTTACGAGGGGCGATAAGTCAGGAGCTTCCCTCTCCCACACACACACACACGCACACTTTTCACTCTCTCTCGCTCTCTACTCGTTGGTACTCTTCGGTACACTGACCTTACCGCTTCGTTTCTGTCCGTCTTCTTTTCTTTATCCACGTGTCTACCTGGTTTCGAAAGAGTCATGCGTTTGTGGTACTTCGTCGCGTATCACAATCGTGGTGATATCTATACGTGATGTCTGTATCATGTGTCCTTACGTGTCCTAGGTATTATCTGTGAGTTTGTGTCTAGAGCAAGTCCTAGGAACTTTAACGGTGCAACCCTGCAAATCACAGCATTCAGAAATTTTCAAATTATGAAGTTATCGGGCCCGTTAATATGATAATTACAATTAGTTGTACCAAATCGTGCATTAAGTAAACTCCTATTGCAGTACGTCAAGAATGTTCTCATCATCAAAGGATTCGAACCCTTTCGCAGGTAATTATTCTAAATCGTGCATTAAGGGAGCGTTCACTAAACCTACATCACAAATGTCCACATCATTGAAGAACTCGATCCCCATCACAGTTATTTACACCGAATCGTGCATTAATTGAGCAAGTACTGTAGTCGTACGTCCAAAACGTCCTCATTATCGAAGGATTTAAACTCTTTCGCTGTCAATTATTCCGAATCATTAATCGAGCGCGAGTTCCACATAAAAAATATCCTCATCATCTAAGAATTCGAACTTTTTCGTAGTTGTGCCGACTTGCGCGCAATCAGTAACTGCGTTCAATTAAAAAATGGTCGAGCCGTGTAAATGGCGATGAATTTTAACCGGACGCGGGTTTGCTCGAAAGGAATTAACCTTAACACTAAGTTTACGGACGTTTGATGGTCACTTATATTTAAATTTGAACTAAAGTAGAAAAATAAATAACTTGGGGATGATATGTGAACTGCCTAAGACATTGTTTCTTTAGCTTGACAAAAGTTGACATACATTTTTACAAAAAGTCCTTAATTTGTTTTGTCATTTAAAATAAGAGATCTATGGTCCGTCATTTTGACGGGTTCCGTAAATCTAGCGTTAAGAACAGTAGTTTATATCTCGTGTCCGAACGCTGACACAATAGCAATTTTAACTATCAATCGGTTGATGATAAAATGCATCTGAAAATGAATGATGCGACGAGACTTTACAAGTGCGTCCGAAACGTTGACTCTATGAAATTTTAAGTCCGAACGAGTGACTTGATATATCAATTCTGATGAGACGTTCTCATTTTAACTTCCGCGAAACGTCGGAAGTTTAAGGAAGCATGCTGATTGGTTCTCATTAGAAACGTTGATTTTCCAATCAACGTGCCCCTTGACGTTGGGCCCACCCTCTCTTGCGCCCTTAGCCCGCCTTTTCTGGAAGAGGGTGGGAAAAATACTGATAAGTACGGGAGGATCTCGAAGGTCGGCAATGAAGCGTGTCAAAGGTGACACGCACGTTATCCAAAAAATACCGCTACGAAAGGACCGAATCCCGTCCTCGGTACCCTTCGGGAAAAACCTCGTTATGACTGAAATAGTTATTGAAGACGAAACGAAAGTTAGAAATTCTAAAGGCATTGTTCAAAAAAATGTAAAACTATATTGCTGGCGATGGCCAAAATCTGTCTTTCAAAAATAAATGTTAGTCCCGGGCCCATAATAAACTACCTACGAAATCCTTGCGTTCCGTCGCACATTCGAAACAGTAGTACTGGATAACCAAGAACGTAATCCTGTCTAAACTAAATGTTTACATTACCGAATTATTAGTCATGAAGGTTATGATCATCCTTCCCCACTAGAATTAAAACATACTGTAGACAACACTATTTTTGGCGCATAGGAGGCTGGCTCAGAGGCCTACTTGATCTACGACTCTAATTGGTCAGCAAAGAAAAATGGACACCTAGCGTCGTAAACTCTATATTTGGCACGTAGGAGGCTAACCCAGGTTTAAGGGACCGCCTACCTTGAACGGTCCCAAGTAACATTCTGACATTTCAGGTGACCACCCGAAACGTTTGTATACTGTCCTTGTTCTTTGGATCTATTGTTGTGCATGACCGCTCGTTCCAATAGTTCCTACCGCCGAGGATACGTGTGAGCTTAGGTGGCCATTTATCTTTTTTGACCAATTGGGGCCGTACGTCAGGCAGGCTCCCAGGTCAACCTCCTTGGTAGAAACTTCCTTGACGGAAGCAACTATTGGCTGGAGCGATCACGCACAGAAATAGAACCAAAGAACAAGGAGAGTCTTTAAAAGTTTCGAGTGGTCATCTTGAATGTCAGAATGTCACATTGAAACTGTTCAAGCTCTTAAACCTGGGTCAGCCTCCTACGTGCTAGAAATACGGCTGCGATCAGTATATAAGTATACACTCTCTGAGGGCAAACCTCTGTCAGAAAAAAGTCCCTAACTGTCAAGTCGAGATGTTATGTCATGCATAGCGCTCTTGTTCGAAATTGTAATTAGTTCAGTTTCGGAGTGATCTAAGATTGTAATTAATAATTCTTTCGTTCACGGAAACGATCAATCTCTTCACCTGGATCCCAACAGTCATCCCAAATCGTGCATTAATCGAATGCGCAGTTGTACCGCAGCGCGTACCGCAAAATGTCCACATCGTCAACCCTTTGGTCCCTTCTTCGTGTTCCACTTTCGTTTTCCACGCTGGTACGCGTCGGACGAACGGTATCACCGTAGGAGTCGAAAAACGCCGCGGTCGTTCAATTTCGTACCGCGAGCACGGCGTAATTGGGAGCATGCTCGGCGGGCTCGTTGCCGAGAATTTAGTTCCCGGTTCGCGGTAGGCGGTTGGCGAGTGTACGTGCGTCGGTGTGGGCGTCGTCGGCGACGCTGAAGCGTCGGTGTGTGCCAATACGTGGTCGGGATGGGTCGGTGGAGGACAGAAGAGGAAGCCCAACGGTGTACTGGCGATGTCGGCGGTGGGGCTGCTGGCGGAGTGTGCGAAAGGGATGGCGATCCCACGTGCTGCGCTCCCATGCATAGAGAGGGCTCATGTTTCCCTAATGCAGCCCGATAAATATTTAAGCATAACGTAATCGGCCGGATTATCCTGCTGGCGGAACGGAGACGAAGGACGGGCTGGGAAAAATGGAGCGAAGAGGAAACGAGCGCGAGAACGAGGACGCAATCCGTAATGCTCGGTCATGTTCCCTATTGGCTCGCGAAATGGCGTCTTTCGTAATCCTGTACAACCAGCCGGATTGGAAATTTATCTAATACGACGCTTTAGCTTCGCCGCAACGCCACGAATTTTTATTGGGCTTACGTTCGGAAAATTGTTTCCGCCACTACGTGTGTCGAAGGGGACGAGCCCGGATAAACGAGCAAAAGGTGTTTTCGTCGAGGAGCTGCGATCGACGCACCGACTTTGATTAATGAGCTGAACAGTGAATTTCGAGGGGAACCCGGGCCAACCTTGATGAGCTCAAGCGTTGCTAACCGAGTGCGGTTTATGAGATTCATGCGAATTATCATAAATTTTCAACGAACATATCTGCGTTATAAATACTTAGCTACGTTTTGCAATAGTTTTGACATGAAATGTAGAAATTATTTGTTATACATTATCTACATTATATGTTGGAACTAATTGTATCAGTCACGTAACTAGAAGAAGGATCAAAGGGGCCCGGTACTCCAAAAATATAAGGGGAAAATATACTGTAAAATTTTTCATATATTTTCTACTATTTAAATTTCATTTTTTTATTGATACTGCACAATGTCTTCTATTTCTACATTACATATGAATTTGCTGTTACGAATTAAATATTTACAAAGTAATTTAAATTTGAAAGCATTTAATTCTGATTTAAACTTAGGTTTAAATAATTTAGGTATTTAAGTTTTTAGTCTTAATTTACGTTTTCGCAGTTTGAGTCTTTAAGCTTTTAGCATTAATTTAAACTTTAGTAATTTAAGTTTTTACGTTGTTAGTTTTAATTGAAATTTTAGATTTCCAGTTTAAAAGTTTTTAATTTAAATTTTATTAATTTAAATAATTTATTTTCATAAAAAGAAAATAAACTAGATTTTGGTTTTTAAATAAGTTTATATAATTGTTGATTTATTCAACAAAAACATTGAAATGTACAATTTGTGACAAAAAATATGATCGTAATTTTTACATAGCACACCTATTTTTTATATTATAATGAACTCAAAACAAACCTACTTTTGCAAGAAGTTGTACGTTAAAAAAATAAGTATGTTCGAATTTCAACCCAAAAAAATGGATTAGGAGATAAATTGATTTGATTAATTTACTGATTTAATTGATTTTATATAAACATTTTTATAATATTACAATTATAAATTTTATTAAATCTGTATAAAAAGTATTATTATTCATTAAACTTGGCTTCCAAGATATAATCTTGCGTGCACTGGGTTGCGTAATAAATAAATTGAAATTCAACGATCATATTATTTAAAAGCTATTAATGTTTAAACATGTATGTAAATAAAGATTGTGTCCTGAATTTATTCCTCGTATCTGCTCGATACATAAATAACTTTTTAAATTTTAAGCATTGCAGAATATTTGACTTCACTTTGTTATCGATAAACTGATATATCTCTACAGGATATTCCAGGTTTACCCGTCAAAATACGGATGTATATTCTGTAGGTAAAAATAAGAAAAAAGTATTATATAAAATATCGAGTATAAACATTTTGTTGGTTTCGTGCCGCAAGAACATTCACTGTGTTTATATTGTCCGTGTATTTGTACGATATTTGTTATCTGATAACAATTTCGTGCGAACGATGACTATCTAAATAATAAGTAAAATATTTTTTTCTAATTAATTATACGCAAAGTTTCGAGCTTTTTTCCAAGTATTAATTAAAATGAGAACCGAAGAGGAATTATTCGGATGTTTTGTCTTTTATTTTCTATTTTCATTGAGTCTATATATTTATACGTATCATCTGATATAAAACTTCAAATTTACGTGAAATTATTGCCTGTTTCAAATTTTATTAAAACATTCCCATAAATATTATTTTTACGTCTACAGAAAGTTAGAAATATTTCCTTGAATTATTATTGGAATCCAATCATTTTCGTTCAAATTGTTTTCACTAACATTTTACGCGAAATCACTTGTGTTCTATAAATTTGTTATTTTACATTTTACAAAGTAAATTTTATTCGTAATCTTTTAATTTTTTGGTAGGACACCACGCTATTTCGTTTTATTTTCATTAGTAAAAAAATAGATTCTTACCTTAATAAGACGTTTTATTATTATCAGAAATATAGCTTTCACTATTTTCTTTTTACCAAATTACTAAGCCATAAATAAACTTAGTGTAAATATCTGTAATATAAACCTATTCTTACTAAACAACATTGTTGCTACGGGAAAAAATGATAATGTTCTACTTTACACATAAGCTTTTAATTCAGTATAAAAATTTTATTATTTATATAAGATTGAAAACAGCTATTATATAACCATAAAGACAAAAAGTAGAGGATACTATTACTTTACTACGTAATTTGAAATACGCAACCATATATCTACAATAGTAGAAAGGGGTGAAACTCAAAGGTCCTCCTTCGGTCTCCATTAATTTCAAAACCACTTTGCTGCGTCAACGAATGTCTACAAAGCAGGTAAAGCATATTTCAGGAAGACAAAATACAGCATTACGCATATTTACATAACCCATCCAATCAAGTTAAACACGTTCTCAAAATCACGTTTCTGACTTGCAGTATAACATTTATTCTTTGACCGAAAGCCACTTTGGTATAACCCAAACAATTTTTTGGATTGACTTAACATTTTTACAATATTTTCTAAAATTAATCATCTGTAGTGAATACGGATTTTAACAACTTTTTCTCTCTTTGATTCCCTTCGATTCGTTAACAATGCATAATTTTTATATTAAAAATGATATTTTTTCTAAATATGATCATAGTTTTTATACAAATCAATATTTTAACATATTCATATACATATACTTCTATAGCAAACTTCATGTAGATTATGAACAATTTTGATTAAAATACCCGAACAAAATCCTACGCAGAACATAGTTGTTCTACTGCAAGCTATTGAAAATGTTTCAACTTGACAGATACCGAATGGTTCCAATATCGCCATTTTGTTTCCATACAATTGAATAGTTTTTTACACCTCTCAGAATCTGTACAATGAATTTCTTGAAAGTCGCTCATTGATATCGAAGGCGTGAAAATAAATCGGTAACACAATTAATAAATAGAATATTATTTATAAAAAAATAAAATATACGAACTCCATACATATATTAATCTTCTCGTGCATACTTATAACCTAAGTATAGCCTAATACAATCTTTTATCAACATGTACTGAATTGACTTGTGTCATTACGCTCTTCTGCGTCATTTAACTACCTTTTTGTTTTAATTTATTTGTCGCGATATTTGTGCCCGTAACTCGTTGAAGGGGGCGTGAAAGTAGACCAAAATAAATGTACTACCATAAAATACACGAACCCGATACGTCACTGAAAGAACACAAATAGAACATACAAATAGTTGAGAATGAATGAACAACAGATACAATATCATAGAAAGCCATTGCAGAATGATATGGACATCACTGCAAAAAATAATAATAATCAGACGGTACCGTCATCGTTCCGTACCGATTCAAATAACATACTGGATACAATGTCCATACTAGATCCCATTATACTTTCATTTCTTTAAAAAATTGTTCAGATCTAACCCCATAAATAAATATGAAAACCCGCGACCGTCTTTGGCAACGTCATCGTTCTCTGATAACAGCGAGTCGGGGTTGCTCTTTTTCGAATTTCATTTATCGTTCGACGATGGTGGGGGTACTGCCGCTTTCACGAGCGACAAAATACCGACCAATCTGTCCACCCTACAACCACAGCGGCAAAATAGTTCGGTAGAAATCGGTGATAGGGGAGTCGGTTATGGGAGGGGGATGGGGGGTGTAGGCCGATGGGCGGACAGTCGAAGGGGGGTGACAGAGGATGGGAATGCAGCGGATGAGTTCGTCCAAAAGCGCCAGGAGGTGCACGGGGTGGTTAGGCAATTTTACGCTCTCCCAGTTACAAAAACCATTTACGCTTAAATGCTCTCGCGTCCCCCAAAGTCCCGCAACCCCTCGATGTCCGCCACCAGCCGCCCCCTCCCCGTCTATTCTGCCGCCACTTTTTCCCCCGTGTCCCACCCCGTCCTGTACGAAATTCGCTGCCGCCTACTCGCCCCATGCCGTGACACGATGGACAGCCACCCTCCAGGGGCTTCGATGTCCTGCAAATGTCCGGCTAGAATACCATGGATGTATCGCGATCGTACCGCATCGTCCCAAAAACGAAACCAGCTACCACGGATAGGATAGGGTTATCGTTAGCAGCACGAGCGTACAGCTATAAAAAATTTGATAAAAAGTTGTCGGAGTCCGTGCATCGTCGGTGACGCTTGTATCGTGTAAATTTACTCTTTTTTTCCGTTGGATCTATTAGGCACTGCGCATTGCGTGAGGCTGACTTCGCTGGACAGATTTTGTGATGCCACTTGCCTGCGGTCTTTTATCAGTGTGCAACGTGTAAACTGTGATTATTGTATTGGATAATGTAATCTAACGATAAATTTAATTTTATATCGGGGAATACGTTGAAATATTATGTGCGTTATAGTGGAGTAAAGAAAACCTTTTGCATACATTTTGGAATTCAGCTTGGAAGCTTGGAAATTAAAGAATTTTAAGTATTCAGGAATTTAGGAATTTAGGTAATTGGGAATTTAAAGAGTTAGAAACTACAAAATTCAGAAAATCAGAAATTCAGGACATTAGATGTTCAGAAACTTAGGGATTCAGAAATGCACGAATGTATGAATTTCGAGAATTAGATTATTTGAGATTTTTTAATTTTTGAAAATGGTATACTTAAATGAAATCGTTATAACAAAGTAATAGTCAATAATTTTAACATAACGAATGATACTATATGTATTATTAAATACGAAGATAATAAATATAAAATTTTAAGATGATTTCCAATAGCCTTGCAATAGTTTACAGTGGCGATACAATAGTTGTCAAGGATAAAAGCTGCAATTGTTTGATACTAGTTTATACGGATTAAGTTTTGGACTTGTGAACTACATTTACACATCAAATACAAACTTGTAATGTTTGACAACTTGCTCTAAGTTATCCGGAACTGGAGCCTTTTACAGTCAAAGCCCTTTGGGGTTTGGCCTTTACTCACCAACCATCAATATTTCAGAAGGATTATTGGTTTAATCCAAGCCCGTCGTGGCTGTGGTCAGTATTGTTGGAAATTTCTGCTAACTGAAATTCTACACCACAATTTAACCTCTTTTTTCATTTTGTTGTCCCCTTAATCTTCTAACACCCTAACGTTCCAAATCATTGAAAGATTATCACTGAATGTTAAACGTATATAATCAGAGCACTGTAAATATTTGCTGTTAGGAAAACTAAGCTATATGTGTAATGATAATAATTCTTTACAATAACATAAAATTGCAACAAAGTTACAAATTGTTTGAGTGAGGTATAATTGAATCTGCAATTACAATAACGAAAATGGTATTTGTTGTTAAAGTAAACTTTGTATGTAATGATAATAATTCACCTGAAGTATAATGAGCTCATGCAATGTATTTTAAAATGATTTTTTTATGACTGTATTATAATTGTTGTATAACTATTTTATCCATATAAAATTTCTCTATTTCTCCTTTATTTATGTACAATAATAAAAGAGAAATATTCTTTGCATATTATAATAAAATATTTTTTTATATAATATAATAAAAAAGAAATATTCTTTATACGTCATGTTAAAATATTATTTATATACTATTCCAAAAGATAAATGTAATTAATGAGCAGAAATAGAGGCATGAATAAAAACAGAGACCTTAACCTTACACTTCAAATATTTAACACCTTTTCTAACACTTACATTAACCCCATCTCTCCTGAATTTTTAACTTGGTCAAAAATTCATTTTAACATTTCTGTTGCATCTCTGACCTATTTCCAATTTTGAATCTTAACTTTTCACCCTATCTTTATCTACAGTGTCAAATACTAATAATTTTATTCGAAAAATGAATGTATCTAATCTAGAAATTAATAAATTCCATTTATTTACATTAAATGAAATTTTCCAATATAATTTGATCAGTAATGCAATTAAACATAAATAATAAGTAAGAATAATTAAATCTATAAAATGTTCATTCATAAAAGTTAAGATTATAAAAGATTATCTTTCATCCCGATCTAACCTCAAAATCGTAAATCTTCGCAAGATCGATGAAGTTCTCCCGCCAAATTAGATCAGGAAAGTTTTGAAGACAAAGTTCGCGGTAATATAAAAAAAAAGAGAAGGAAGGCTAACGAGCGTTTAACAAGAGAAGAGAAACTGGCGTCTGTACCGGAAAGCAGGTGCGTGTCAACAACACCGTACGTTGACTCGTACAAACCTGGAAATCACGTATTCATCGTCGGTCCATTCGTAACCCGTTGTGTGGTCAAGAATGGGGGTGAGAAGGGACAGAGAAGGAGAGCGCGATATGGGGTGCAGGAGGGGAAGCGATTAATTTCACAGCGCGATTCATAATGGAGCCCCATCAATCACTGCCGCCAGTTACGCGGAGAATCGCGCATGGCGGTCCAAACTCGTACGATAATTAATTTCGAAAAATTATTAATCGCAATAATGTTCTCATTTACATAGCGCCGTGCTGGTCAGACTGTAGCGTTAATCAAGCGATTCGTTACAATACCGCGCAGTTGTAGAACACTTGGTTAGAGATAATTCAGCTAATAGAGTACCGACATTACAACGGTCCATCAGTGACATGGACTGAATGATATCCCTATACAAATTTTCTGACAGCTCTCGTTAAAGCATGTTCTATAGATTTAAGGAAATTTCAGTTTATGATGCATCGTTTGGAGCATCGCAATTTTAATACCATCATTCTTGAGACATATCGGTATAACCTTGCCCTCTTGTGATAATCTGGACGCTATTGGAAATGTTAATTGTGGAATTTTTTAAATAAAGTAGATAATTATAAGTGGTATCACATCATAAATATGGGGAAACCATTGAAAGTTTTAATTAGGGTTTAAATTATATGTGAACAGTTACTGTATAGTGGTTATTCTTACCGAAAATGCTGATATAGGAGAAAGAAACTCAGGTACTTCTTGGTTCTTTATAAGTACATTTTTCAGTTTAAAAAGTTGCAAATCTAGAAAATGATCAGTCGAAACTTCAAAATTTAAAATATTTCAAGTTCGATAATTTGATAATTTGATGATTGTGGTGGTGATGATGATGGTGATGGTTTTATAATTTGATCATTTGTAAATTTGATAATTTGATAATTTACTAATTTGATAGTCCAGTAATTTAACAAATTGATAATGTGGCAATTTAGAAATTTAGGAATTCAGGTATTTAACAATTTTAGAATTTGGGAATTTAATAAGTTGCAAATGTAAAAATTTAAACACATTTGAAAATTTTAAAATTAGAAAAATTGGAAATTTGGTTATTTGAAAATTTGAAAATTTGATATCGTAGGAATTTAAGAATTTGGAGATTTGAAAATTGCGGAGTTTGAGTAACTGGGAAACTGGGAAATTTAGAAGCTTGAGATTTCGAAGACTTGGAAATATAAAATGAATTTGGAGATTTGAATATTTAGGCTTTTGGAAGTTCAGAAAATTAGGAATTTGCAAAGTTAAATTCTGAGATTTAGATTTTTAAATATTTCAAAATTAAAGAATTTGGATATTTACGTGTTTAAAATTTTAACGATATGTAAACCTATAAATTTATAAATTTGAAAAGTAAAGAATTTAGAAACTTAGAAATTTCGGAATTTAGAAAGTTGAAACTATCACGTCACAAATTTTATTTTATATTGTTTATAAATCTTTAACAAAAATTGAAAAGTGGTCACATAAACATTTATGTATTTAAACATATGTTATTCATATAATGATTTACCTGTACATTATACTTATTCTTTACATTCCACATTTTATCTGTTTCAGGTACGTAAACAAACATCGCTCAGTCTTCAAATTGGTGAGACAAAATTCTGCACAATCCTTTTACTATATCACTAAACAGTAAAGTTCATGAACATATCAAATTCGAATTAAATTGCATGTATTAAGTCAAACGCCTTAGTACCTAAACACAGTAAAATTAAGCAGTGTAGGTCAATGTTTAGTCAGCCACAATATGTCTCATATATCTAATCCTACCTGACACTTACAAGTCTCTTAAAGAGAGAACTGCCTATTATATTTCGAAGATACTATGTACTATAATACTACATCTAACAGATACAGAAGTTGTTTCATTGCAAATTAAATAATTTAAGTACACTAATACACGACGAAACGTGAAATTATCGTGTAACACTCACACGACGTGTGTGCACGTGCAGGGGCAAATATATCGCGGCAGGAATGGTGGTTAACAGCCCGTGACGTCGTAAATTGATAGTAAATGTCACATCCGGATTGCAGAATAAGAACGTTCTCCTGTGGGAAAGCTGCTGCTGCCAGCGATCACTTAGTCGTTCACTTCGCGAACCGTGAATGTCGTTCGCAACATTTGCTGACGACCACAATTCGAAAATGATCGATATTGAAAGTGTCAATTGAACGAAAATAATTTTCACTTATGAATGATCGTATACTTGATCCGTGAGATGTCATTGTTTGATGTTCGTATGCTATTGTAAAATTTTGTCTATGTTGGGATTTGCTTTTGGAATTATTGTGAAATTACAGTTATCATTTTTCTGGGAAAATAGTACTTCGGAGTTGAATCTAATGATCTGATTTTTCAAAGTCCAAAAGTACCGAAGTCAAAATATAATAAAATTTAAAAATTTCAGAAACCTAAAACTAGAGTCACAATATCTGAAAATTCAAAAATTGAAACATTTCAGCGTCCGAAAAGTCCAAAGTTATAAGCTTCTAACATGTCAATATTTCCAAATTTGCAAATTTAAAAATTTGCAAAATTGTGTAGTCTACTAAAGGAACTTTGTACGTGATTCAAAAATACATAATACCGTATTTAGCACATATGATATATTGCACAGATAGTACACCGTTTATTTCATTTTCTGAAACAGTATTCAACACATTTTTATCATATTTATATTCGATACGCAAAAATTCATAATCCGTTATCGATACTATCTCTCACGTCACTTTATACCCAGTTTCAACTAAAATGTCGAAAGTTTGCAAACAACAAATAAATTACGAGTCTCGGACGCCTGTGTTTCGTCTTTCATTACCGGTCGACCGTTTCACTTGACCTTTCGCTCGGTCCGCTCGCGTGCACCGTGAAAATTAATAAAATATGAAAATTGCAGTCCGGTTGCCGAGGAAATTCCGCAGGAGCGTGCTGGATGTTGAACGAGATCCAACGCGTGTGTTCAGGTCCGAACTTTATTTATTCAATAATCAGCCCGTTGTTCTTTTAGCGGTCTAGAGCGTAGCACGCGATGGTGCTATATCGTCTTTTGCGACGTTGGAACGCGTTTTGCATGGTAATCGTTCTCGCTAGGTAATCGTCTTTCGTCCATCCTTTTCAACGCGGAATACCGGTGCTGGTCGCATGATTTGTCGCACGGAGACAATGTTTTCCTTCGATACGTTGCGTTGGTATCCGCGGAGGGGCGAGTAAACGAGCGTATTCGTCGAAGTAACTGCCAGACAATCGATAGGTCGCCTATCCTGGTAACGCTTCGTTGTGTCTCTCAATTTCGACCGGGGGGCTTCATGAATACCCAATGGCCCGGCAGGAACTTCAAACCGTTCTAGGAACACCGGCTGGCACCGAGACCCGCTTCCATCCCTTCGAAATCGAAGCTACAACACGCGATCTCGCGCGGAACGCGCGCGTCCTCGTTCAACGATTTCAACCGACCGACGAGAACACCGTTTCAGAAATTCTACGGACCTTTTTATCTATCGTTTCCGCTGGATTATCGTTTCGCAATTCTTTGATCGAGAAATTGAAACGGTTTATGCTGTATTCTATGGTACACGAATTACAATAATTAGATACACGCGAAGACACGAAGCTGTTGAGTTAGGTTTCTTGAAATTATTCGATTCTTTTATCGCTAGCTCGTTATGTTAAGGATTTTTAGGATGTTTCGGGTTCTTTTGCAATTTTTTCTTGATAGAAAATTAGAATATCTTAAAGTACCAAAGAGTATTTGGATGTTTGTAAATTTGAGGATTTTTTAAATTAGAAATTTGAAAATTGTATTTTAAATATAATTTGGAGATTTGAAGTCTAGAAATAAGGGAAATTTTGAATTTATGGAGGTCTTGAAAACCTAGAATTCTTGAATTTTGGGCTTAAAATTCAATATAGGAATATTGATATTTGAAAATGTGGAAATTGGGGAATTCAGAGGGAACTCAAGAATTCAAGAATTCAAGAACTCAAGAATTTAAGAATTCAATAATTCAGCTGAAGAATTTAAGAACTACAAAAGTTAAAAATTAGGAACATCGAAATTTAAGAATTTATCAATTTTAGATTTGCGAATTTGAAAATTTGATAAGTTGGTGATATAAAATTTAGAAAATTTAAGAATTTGAAAAACCTAGTAACTTGAGAATTTTTTAATTTAGTGATGTGAGAAATAGGATATTCGAAGGTTTGGATATTTAGGAATTTGTGAATTTTGGAATTTAGGTATTTCAAAATTTGAAAATTAGTCTTTGTAAATTTAAAAATTTGAATATTTGTTCATTTAAATCTCTAAGAATTTGGAAATTTATGAACTTTGAAATCCGGAAATTTAAAAATTTGAAAATGTTGGAATTCAGCAAAGTGGAGTATTTAAAAATTAATAAGTGTTAAAACTGAAAAATTCATAGTTTAAAACATTTTTAAATTCCTTTTATAACATATATCACATACATATTCCAAAATGATGAGACACAAATCTATTACCCGATTGACTAATCTATATTTTATCGCATTTATCTTAGTTTCCCTAACGAGTAAATTGTCTATATTACTTGAAAATATGATCATAATCGAAAGAAAAAAATAACAGAGGCATACATAATAATCAACATATCCCCACAGTTCAGTGGACTGAGAGAATAGAGATTGCAGCCAAATGTGGGTAGAGCATATCGCTACTTTATCATTTCTGCTCTACCAAACTATAAAGTCTCTTTCTACTGTGTGTTCTCTATGTGCAGTATGAATCGCAAGCATACGGCGAACCATTAAATTAAAAGCTCAATGGAAACAGATCGTCCCAAAGTTGTTGTCGTAAATTGCGTCTTCAGGAGTTTCTTGAGAGGCTGGCGCGGCACACTCAAGATATATGGCGCGTTCAATAAACGCTAGAACGCGAATTTGTTGAGGCACCCGGTACAGAATTAGGTCGATGTCGGGTACTTCAATTAAATCTCTACCTCACGACTCATCCACTGTTCAGTTTCATTTGAGAGTCGACCACACAATGACCATTCCTGTCCGGAAGATCCATTCGACGCAAAGGACATAGAGTTCCTGACTCATGGATCCTTCTGTACGATAAACTCTCGATAATTGTGCCAAATTCTCTGTTCCTCGCTTCGAATGATCTCTATGGATCAACTTTCTGGCTTATGTGCTTATGGTGAGAGTGTTATAGAACTTTTTTGAGGGGACACAGTCTTTATGTTTTTTGTGCAACTAGGTACAGTTTTAAATGGGTAGCAAGATTGGTTTTATGAATTTGTTATTGAAACTGAACAAGTACTCTCGGGGTAAATTATTGTAGTCTTCATTTTCTTAAATTTCTAAATTCTCTAACTCTTAAATTTTCATATTTCTGAGACTTAGAATTTAAGAATTTAGAAATTTGCAAATTTAAGAATATAATCATTAATTTTATTCTCGATACATTTCAATCCGAGATCTGTGAAACTTTTTTGTCAAATAGTAAGTAAGTGAAAAATCATGCATGAACGATAATATCCTATATGTCCGAAATTGCTCTACTCCATTTAGTTAAAAAATTCTTCGAATCATATTTCCTATCAGAGTGTACAGTAACCTCGCGTTTCATCCATATAACAATGTTCCAAATAGAAAAATCCATGATTCGTGTTTTTATTCGATACACCGTACCTTCTATGCCGGACTCGCTGTTCAAACTTCACAACCTGTATCATTTTCTTCGCCAGAAATTTTCGTGCCAATGTTTCGAGTATTTTAGAAATATTTTTCGCTGCAGTTAAATGCCTTGTGCAAATATTTTGAAAATTTTTGCACCGTTGTTGGTCAAGGTAAAGAGAGGAAGAGAGATGTTTTTCAGCGCGAACGGTGCTGTTATGATGGGTGGTTTTACATCGTTCTTTCAACGTCGCAACCGTGTGTACAAAGGGGCGAATTGCTTGCAAAATAACTCTGTCTTTTTCCCCGTGGCGTTCTGCGTCGTCGGATGTTCTTTAATGAAGAACCACATTCAGGTATTCGAACAGACGCGCACGCAACCACTCGAACTTCCGAGGCTGCACTGCAATGGGTCAAATGAAGTTTACACAGAGTAAATTATGCTCTTACAATTTGTTAATGATTCAAACGTGGACTGGCAAATACAAATTTTTTCAATGGAGACTCTTCATTGATAAGAAATTCTGTATAGAAAATTCAGAGAATTTTTATTGGACGAATTCTGCTCCAAAAAAATGGACATTCTTTACCTTGGAAAGAAAATATACAATATTCAAGAGTAATAAAAATGTTTCGTGGAATAAAATATTTAAAAGTAATAAAAAAGTATGTCTGAAAGAATAAAAGGTGTTTAGCATTTATCCGAAGATGGTAAAATGGGTGCAAGTATTACAAAATGGCTGCCATCGAACTTAACGCGTTACATCTAACTTTTATCGAATGTAGGTTATACATTCTCAAATGTAGGTTAGTGTTTGGTATTTTAGAAATTTTGCAGGTGTAACAATCTACTTAACTATTTCATTATTATTTATTATTCCCGATATAATAATTTACTCAACTATTTAATATACTTAATATCTACTTAACATAACATAGTAGAGTCTTTCATTTGTAATCATAAATGGTTGTTTTTTAATATGATCTGAAAAGAACGGAAGTAATGCAAAATATTTGCAAATTGAAAAGACCTATGGCGGATATTGCGAATGTTTCACGAGTCGATTGAAATGCATCTCGACTTCTCGAGCTATCTTCGAGCTGACTATCGAAATTTCGCCTGGTTTCTGGAGATTGGTCATTAACCTTAGCTACCCTATTGTTCTCGATTGCGAACGGGCTAAGACCTACACAATACGGTCTCAGGCTTTCCATTATCTCCGAGATTATCGCTGGTTGTTGCAGCGTACCATTCGAGTTCTTAACTTTAGCGAGGTCGATCTTTCTGCGGGAAGAATCTCAAAATTTCAGCCTTATCGCTCCGATGAATCGCGTATATAAACGACTGCTTTAATCGCGCTGAATGGTCAATTCGTAGCGCATAATTAGACCGCGATTATGTTCATGCTATCCCTTAAATAAATTAGATAAAATTGGTATGAAAATGCTAACAATTGTTAATTTACAAAATTTGGTAATTTACATCTCAATTTCTCGGTCTGATAATTTGTGTACTTTTCAATTCTCAGTTTGACAATTTGTGCACTTCTCAATTTCTTAATTTGGTAATTGCATAATTGACTAATTCTTAGATTTATAAATTTAAGAATTTGTGATTTCACAATTTCGAAACTTCAACTTACCGAATTTTCAAATCTTCAAATTTCTGGTTTTTGTAAGATCGAAATTTTTAAGTTCACAGATTTCATATGTTCTTGATTTTCTGTAACTACGCTAAAATTTCAAATTTTCAAATTCCTAAATTATCGAAATGCTCGATTATTAAATTTACGAATCTATATATTTACATATTCATTGATTACTGCCCTTCATTGATTTAATATATTCTGTCCGTGGAATTTAGGTATAAGCACTTATTTCAGATATTAGATAAAGTCCAGATATTAATGTCAAATATGCAGAAATTATGTAAAATATTCTGAATATAAATTGATCAACTGGTTTCTGAAACTCTGAAAACAGGACGGTCAGAATAATTCTGGTCGCCGATCTTTCTCGGCTTACGAACAGTATTCAAAGGTCAGCCGACCATACGGGGGACAGAATAGATTAGAACAACTTAGTTTAGGAATCCCATGAATTTCCAATTATCAAGTTGGCGGCACGCCGACAACCAGCAGCCATTCTCACTGTCTACACTATGAATTTCATTCTTCATCCTTATTCTCATACGGAAATGTGCCGTAAAAACTAATTATTTGTTCTTAAACTCATCATAAGACTCCATACACTACTGTCCATTAGTATTAGGACACTAATAGCAGCTTTATGTTAAATACTATTATTAGTACTATTACTACCTATCGACTAATTAATAATATATTACTTTCTTACACTGGTCGCAATTTTTAATGTATTTGAGTATTTTTGCAATTTTTAAATTATCAAGTATATTCAAAATTTATAAGGCTTTAAATTTTTGTATTAATCTACCGTCAGAGCAGGTCATCTTCACCGTATTAAAATTTTACTCGTCTGACCCATAATAATAATAGCAAGTAAATATTTAAACAGTAATTATTGACGTATACTGCTGTAAATTATATTTTAGCGCAAAATTACGAAGCCTTCAATCAAAATCAATGTTCCATGACATCTGTCATTCGTTTTGACGCATCTTTCGATTTGTAGGTTAACCTACTTATTACGAACTATAATTGTTTTCCTAATTTCATCCACTTATCGAAATCAATCATTCCATTTCAGTTAAATATCAATCCATTGTAAACACAAGATGAAAAAGGAGCGTTATGAAAGCAATAAAAAACGATAGCTCCAATAATTGCCCGCGCATATAGGGAAAGAAAAGATTCGCAGCCAAGGGGTCTTACAAGTTTAAAATGTAGTAACGATTATTGAAAAATCCAGAACAATCAAAATAAAAATTAGGTGTAATATTTTTTATTTATTGTTTAATTTAATCTAGTTTTTTTTTCATAATAAATATTGCGTTTTATATTTATTTTCTTTTGCTGCTATCTGTATGGGACAAATTAAATTCATCAACTGTTACTATTATTATGGGACACAGGGAATATAATTTTGTCTAACTTGCAAATTCATGAGTAATATTTTTAAAATGAATCTCTTTTTGGAACGAAGAAATAAAAAATAAAGACGTTTTATATGTGAATTTTACGTTAAAGACGTTTTATATGTCTTGTCTCAGAAATATACCTACGATTACATTACATTCTTCGAACGAGTTTTATGGCATCCCGAGGTTTACCCCGGCGGTGAAGATTTTTCAATTATATCATGTAAATGATTTTCGCTTCTATCGAAATTTTACTGTAATTACCATGAATCGGGACATTTTTCGTCGAATTTATTCAACCGGGAGTGCGGTAGTTCAGTTTTCCTGCAGAATCAGGGAAAGCAAGAAAAACGAGTGGGAGCACAGGTAGTGCAGAGCGGTACATGGATGTGGGCAGGGTCGCTGAAAATAACGTAATTGGCTGGCAATACCTCGGCGAGTCGGCTCGTTAAGTTTTATTAATCTGATGCGAAATACAAGCGCAGAGAGAAGTTCGAATGCGAAAAGTCCCCGAGGATTGCGAAGACGAAAGAAGAAGGGCGGAGAAAACGAGGAACACAAAGGTATAGAGGCCGATGCACGGACTGACCCGGGCCAGTCATTCTTAATTAAATATAATTGCGGAGGTCAGGTCGTCGATAGGGGTATCGATATGGTTCGATTTCCTATCGGAACGAGTCTCGTCCGGGAAGCTTTCGCAAAGTTACGCCCCGGCACCGAGTTTTTCCTTTTTCTTTCTAAGCCGATGGCCTTCGATGTTGCCGAGATATCCGCTGCCCCCGAAAGCTTCGCCTTCGAAGATCTTCGAAACTTTTTCAATTGACGACCTTTCCCCGATTCCGTGCCACCGATGGCATTGAACATAATACAAAGTGCTCCCCTATTTTCATTATTCTACGGACAACTTAAAAGTAGCCCGATCGGTGATCGTTATTATCGAGTGTTCTTGATGAAGTATACAGCATTGCCTCGAAAGATGACCTCCGCACTGGGGTAAAAAGTGTACTCGTGAATGTGTCTATTTTCAGCTCACATTTTTCGTCCTATTTCGACAACTTTTGAATGGTACCTAATTAAATTTCGCAAATAGACCAGGTTTTTAATAAATATTTTTGCATTTTTTTATTTAATAACAAAGTTTGAAACATCTTTTCACTCTTCACAAGTAGTACTTCATTGTAATCCTGACTGTAATTTTTAATACTTAATAGTATTAATTTTGAATACAACTCAAATGATTTTAGTAATTTTTCAACCATGTAAAGATATTTAAAATAAAAGAATGCATAAAGTACAGTAATATAAATATTTGTATTTCTTCGTTAGCATAGTGTCACATTTTGAACGGTCTCATCAGCATAAGATAACTAAATCGGGATGTTGTAGCAAGTTGAATGAAAATTAGTTTGCTTGGTCATGTAATCAGATTTCCTAGCCACGGATTCTCATAAATGGACTATCACTGATCTTCCTGGTAGACTACGGGGGATCAGCTGAGAGATTTGGTGGATGTCGAGGAAATAAAAAGAATGGGTGGGGAGAACCTCTGTACGAGCGGGTTTTCTGTTCTCCACGACGACGGTAAACACTCCCGACCGGCCGCTATGGTGGCCACGAAACGAAAGTGTGGGACAAAAAGTAGATAAATGGTGACTGGATAGTAAGGGTGGACCAATCTATCACGCCCCAGGGGAGTGTTATTGACAGTGCAAGAACTGTCTAACCCTCGACCTCTCTTTCTTCGTCCCCCTGCGCTCCTCTTGCGGTTATTTCCTCGCTCCTGTACCCTTGTCTTCTTCTTTTTCGACATTCTTTTGTTAGAACATCCTATCCGAACTTCTGTTTCGCGATCCACTTTTCTTTTCTGTTGGTACGACGAATGTACAAACAGTGGAGGATATCCGCACGGGAAATTATGTGAAGCACGCTCAGGATTTTGAGATATGAATGTTCAGAGATTTTTGAAGTTGCGACGTGGAAGTTAGGGATTTGGGAATGTGGGGATTTGGATGTTTAGGAAGTTACGAATTTGGAAATTTAGGGATTGGGGTATTTATTGGGAATTTGAAATACTAGGAATTAAGAAATTTGAGGATTTATAATTTTGGAAATTTAGAGCTATAGGGATTTAAGGGTTTTGGAATTTGGGAATTTGGGAAAGTACGAATTTTGAAATTTAGGATTTTGGGAATATAGGGATTTATAAACTCAGGGATTTGAGTAATTAGGGTCTTAGGAATTTATTGATTTGGGTATTTAGGAGTTTAGGAACCTTGGATATTGAAAATTTGGAAATTTAGGAATTTTTGAATCGAGAAGTTTAGAAACTTTGAAATTTAGAAATCTAGAAATCTAGAAATCTAGAAATTTAGTAATTAGAAACTGCTAAAATTCGCGAATTATTGAGTTTGCAAATATGAAAATTATAAGACTACAACATTCACAAAATCAAAAAATTCAGAAGTCTATTAACTCTGAAATCTAAAAATCACACCGTAAGTAATTAGAAAATCTCAAAATTTCTAACCTGAAATATTCCGAATAAATATACCCTGCTTCTACTATAACAACTTCTACCAATGGTTTTATTCCATCCATATTATTCATAGGACCGTTAACTCTAATAGATTCAAACGAAATCGGCCGAAGTGGGTTAAGTCAACAAACAGAAACGGAACAAACATCGTGTAAATTGGTCAGAAAGCAAAGCGAAATTTTCGAAATTTAGCAGGACTCGCAAGCTCATCAAATTACGTAGATTATTCCGCTTGAAATTCATCGTAGTTCTGAATCGAAATTCACTCGGTCAGGAATAGAAAGTGCATTGGCGAAGCTACTCAAAATTCATCGTGGTCGACGAATTAATCCGTAAACACGTCGGTGATGGTGATGCAGCTTTTAAACTCGTCCCCATTAGTGGGATGGCAATTTTCCCGGAAGTTATTTTACTCCCAGACCGGATATTGACTTCTCGACGTGTAACTCCCCTTAAATGGCCACAGTAACATTAGTAGCGTTGACCACTTGGACGCACGTGCGCCCTTCTACAGGATGTATGGCGTTCATTCGCAAGGATGGGATTTCCTCCTCGAAACCGGAAGCTTAAGAGCGGTTCGCCGGCGGAGTTTAGCTAATGCCTAATGACGGGTCGTTTCAAATATTTACCGCCCGATTCCGCGAACTCCAGCCAGGACCGTAAACGCGATTACGCCCGACCATAGGGTATACTGCTAGCTTTCCTGCCTTAGAAATCCCTGTAAGAGCTGCCATCGATCCTGTGAATTTTCTCAAATAACGCAACCGCTGGATCAGCTGAAATGTCCCGTAGGCCAATCTGACTTTAATCCAACCGAGCCCCGTGAAATTTATTCAAAATACCCCATTTTAGAGGTTAAGACGCGCTTTTACCGTGCTTATCCGTCCTCTTAATTATGCTTATACGAATATTTTTGTTCTTGTTGCGCAGTCGTGTAAATAAACAAAGTATATTTGCTTTAACTTTTCGGTGCAGTACTAAGAATTTAATATCTCAATATTTTTAATGTTCTGAGCTAAAATATTTAACCGTTGAAAAAGGAAGTTTGTAAGTTTATGTTAGTATTGTACTTGTAATACATGTATGGGAAAACAGGATTGTTAACATTGTTCAGTTGTTTAATGACGATTATGTCGCACGTTTCAACGAATGACCGTGTTACGCAATTTCTATTATTATTAATTGCAAATTTCGTGTATTCTTGTATTTCTTCTTTCTTTATTCACTGAACGCGATAACAGCTTCGCTAACAGTTTAAAACTTAAATTGATGTACTTTATTACATTTACTTTTGTTATTGTTTGAGAATCATTCGTTTGTAAAATAAAATTGCTAATTCACTAGGAAAAATATGTAGATATTAGTGAAAATTAAACGGTGGAAAATCAGGTTGTGTACATTTAGAAAATAAATTATTTCATATATGATTTTTGGAAAAATTCCAGTTTATTTTACTTGCACTCGTAATACGGTGCTCCATGATATTATTCGCCCACTCTGAATTTTGAGGTTTTGATATTTTTGGGTTAATTCAAAGTTCAGCAAACATTTCCATGTTCTCGACGCTAAAAAAATACGTACAAATGCTTATTGAGTTTTAAAATGTTAAAATATTTAAATGTCAGCATGTGTGTGTATAATTTTATGGAGTACCTTTACGGAAAGGACTAGTTGATATTTCCCTTCAAATTCTATCATATAAGTAACTATGCAGTCTTGAAACATTTTCATATTTTTTAATATCTTCTTTGAAGTGAAAAGGTCACTTCTCAAAACGCAAGTACGCTAAATTTCAGTTTTAGCTTATGTATATTGCAAAAGCAACTCAATTTTTTGAGTAAGTAATTTAATTTAAAAAAATAATTGTTTACAGTCGAAGAAAAGAAGATATTTTATAAAAAATAAAACAAATTGTTAGTTTCAGAAGCGAAGAAAAATTCTGAACATTTTTTTCAAGCCAAATTTCAAGTTTTCGAATTTTCAAATTTTTTAATTTTCAGGTTTCTATGTTTTTAATTTATTTCTTCAAATCTCTATAATTACAAATTTTCAAGTTTTCAAACCCCAACATTTTTAAATTTTCCAATTCTTACATTTTCAAATTTCACAATTTGTAAATTCACAAATTCCCAAATTCCTACAATTTCGAAATTTCGAAACATCTAATTCTCTAGAGTGCAAAATTTGTAAAGTTCTAAATTTCCAGCAATTCCAATTTCGGAATTTCTCAGATTTCTTAAATTTTCAAGATTCTAAAGTACACACTTTTCTAGATTTCTAAATATTCAAATTTCAAAATTTTTGCATCCACAAATTCCTGACCTTCAAGTTTCTAGATTCTCGTGTTCCTAGAGCTTCAAATTTCTTGTTTCCCAAATTCCCTAGATCTACTCCCTAATTTCCCACATTTCTAGATTGCTAAATTTCTACATTTCTATATTTTTAAATCCCCAAATTTCTAAATTTCTGATTTTCTAGATCCACAAATTTGTATGTCCCTAAACTGCCAAATACTTAGATTTCTATATCCGTAAATCTTCAAGTTTCTACGTTCCCAAATTCCTAGATCCACAGATTGCTACATCTTGATGTTCCTAGACTGTCAAATTCCTAAATTGCTACATCCGTAGACCTATAAATATCTAGGCTCCTATATCTACTAATTCCTCAAATTCCTAGACTGTCAAATCCCTAGATTTCTACATACGTAGATGTTCAAATTCCTATGCCCCTAAGTTCTTAAATTGTCAAGTATCCCAAATACCAAAGTAATTCTTGTATTCCCAGATACAACCATTTCCAAAATATAAAATCTACAAAAATCTCCAAAAGCCAATATGCGTAAGGCCTCTTCTTTCACTGTCATATTTTCCCTTGAGAATCCAGATTTACTCTTCACCTATACAAAACAGCGTTTATTGTCATCTTCAGATCCTGTCTTCTGCGATGTTATCGACGCTGATTCTTTCTCATTTAACTGACAGCCGTTCGTGCATGCTCCCGGGAAAAAATACAGAAGGGATGATTCGCAAAAGGGAACCCGGTAGTGGTAAAGGGTGCGACACTATGACGAGAGCACGATCCCAGCTAGGGGAAGCCGCGTAGTGGCGCGGTGCTTCTCATTGTTTCAACTTGAGTGGCTTTACTCTGCTGTCATCATCATTTTCAATTAGCCAGTAACGACTGGGTGACGCGGTGTTCATTGAGAGGTTGTCTGCCCTCCGTCGATTGACTTATTAATTATTAAGCCGTTCCGCATATTACGTTAATTAAAAATGCAAATAGTATCGAACACGATATACCTGCTCTTCTAATTTATCGCCTTTCTTCTTAATCGAAAAACTCGGTCTTCTACTCTTCTGTATGTCGGTTCTTTCCTTTTATTACTTTTCGTGTCTCTCGTCTTTCGCGTGACAAATGAAATCAAGATTATTTATCATCCTGCGCCATTATATCCCTGTTAGGGTAGCTCTGGATCGCTACGTCGCTCCGGATAGATTCTTTCTCAAGAATCTGATTAAAAGAACTATCTTATCGCTGTCCGCTTGCTGTGCGGTATCCGGAACTTAATTGCCGCTCAGTATCTTGGAAATTCGTTTCAGGGAACGACTTCTTTTCGGGCACGTATTTTTTCGGCTTTAAGAGAGCTGCATGTAAGGAAAAGGTGGATACGTAAGGAATAGTCAGAAAGGATAGACGATCACAAAGGTATTATTATTAATATACCGATTATACTTTTCCGGTTCCTAATTTAAATGATAATTGTAATATAGGAATATAGTAACTTATATTTGATACACAAAATAAAAACATTAAACGCTTATTCTATCGACAGCCAAGAAATAATCTCTCCTTTCTCCCAAAGTTATCCTTATGTTTTCAACGTTTGTTATAAATCAAGTTAAAATAGTTTTTGCACTTCACAAATTTACAACGACTTAAATAATTAAGTTAAACTCGATTTTCTGATTTTTTTAAATGGACTGAATTGATGACTATGTGAAACTATTTCGCTAATTCAATATTATTTAACTACGTCTCCAATTGTAATCAAATGTGATCAAATGTCACATGTGATTAACTGTCTTTTTTGTACAGTATTATTTATTGATAAAATTAACGTTGTGGAAAGGTGTTTCTGATCTAGAGAAGTTCTGGCACTGGTAGTTAGGATGGTTTACGTAGATCTTGGGCTTAATAGCGATTGAGCGAATGAATAGATGCGTACAAGGAGGCCTGTGATGCAGTTTAGGATTAGTGGGTACGACGCGCCAGGGGAAGCTCGGTCCTACCTATAAATTCATTGGATTACCGGTGTCCCCATCTATTAATATGTTTGCAATTTCCGAACATAGTCACGATGGGACCAAGGTGGATTCATGTGCCATTCCAAATTAAAAGGATCAACATTCCCTTTGAAATGTCTTAGCTCTATCGTCGTATATCTTACACGGTTAATATGTATTGTTAATATTTTAAGGTGTGAAGCTTGAATACTTATAAATATTTATTGAGATATATTTGGAGAAATATTTGAGAATATCGAGAAATATTGAGAGATATTTGAGAATATTAAGAAATATTTGAGGATATTTGAGAGTATTGCGAAATACTGAAAAATTCTGAAAAATATTTGAGAATGTTTAAAAGTCTAGAAACCTGTGGATTTAGAAATCTGAGAAGTTTAAAAATTTGAAATATTTTTTATTTAGAAATTTCAAAGTTTAATAACTTGAAAATTTATGAATTTAAAAGTTTGAGAACTTGAAAATTTTGAATTAGAAAATTTTTAAATGTGAAAACTCGGTAATTTAAAAATTTATAAAATTGATAAATCTGAATATTTATGAATTTGAATGTTTGCAATCTGAGTTCAATGTTCATTGACAGTACTAAAATATTTACAACTATATTTAGTGACAATATTTTTGAATTCTTAATATTTATTAATACTGTTAGAATATTAATACTATTATAAACAATATAGACTATGATGACCCCAAAATATTAACCTACCCTGTAGAAACAATTAAAAATATCAATAACGAACATTATCTATAATTACAGTTCCATTATCCGTACATCTCCTTAAATTAATAAAATTTTATTTTCTATAATCCAGTCCGTAACACTCAGCTCCGAATAAATTCTCCCGAAATCCAGGAAAATTATCCATAAAATCCCCAGGAATTATCCTCGAAAATCCCGTTCCATTTATCGTAACACAGCGTTTAACCCTCGATTGTAGGAACTTCAGAAAATCCCCATGCTATGGTTTTCCTTTCTCTATCTGGCCGTCTCTTTCTTTTCCCTTTCGTGGTCTTTGCTAGCTCGCGCTTGCCAGCTTGAGCAGAATTAGCATAACCAAAGCAGCTTTGATCAATCGTAACGGCACCTCGTTGTACGACTATGGCCATTAGTATGCACCATTGACCATGAGTCGGCGCCGCGTAATTAGCATAATATAGCAATATCATAACGTGCGTATGGGGAAATGTGTGATGGTTGTGGCAATCGTTGGTTAGGTGGACATCATCTGGCTGTGCAAACGGACAGCTCGCCATTTTCCTGCTTGCTCCCATGAGATGCGACTCTGACTCTGTCACACGTACGCCAGGCGGTTTCACCGACTGTCATAATGAACTAGGACTTTACAAACTGTCGGTGGAAACGGTTTCCAACAACTACCCATGGATTCTAGGGGAATTGAGACTAGATTACACTGACTGTTGCAGATCGTGCTTCTTATCTCCAACAAGCCCATACTATTTGGGCCAAATTAATACGAGGAATGCTTTTGTGGAAGATAGTAGATTATTGTAATTGTTGTGACATTGCATTTGTTTAAAAAGAAATAATTTTGTTATTTTGTTAAATAGTATGTACACGTTAGTGACCGATGAGAGGATTCGTTTGTGATTTTTCTAATTTTTAGGTTTATAAATATGGTGTACTACGCAATTTAAATAGAAGAATTAGTACATTGACGTATACTGAGGATGTCAATAAAATACATTACAGTGTCCTTTATTACTATAGTATTTTATTACTATAATAATTAATATCACTGATAAATTAGTCAAATATACTATCGGCGTGAAGGTGATTTGAATCTCCCGCGCAATTACGCAACTAACCTTCTTCAGCTCATCTTAAATTCGTCAGATGCAGTACTTATAAATAAATTCATAAATATTGAGACCGTTGAAAATATCAATTATTATTCTCATTAATATTGTTGATATACTAACATGTATTATTATGAATTTATTGTAGTTATGTGTAAAAATATTAAGAAGTTCACCGACTGATAATAATTTTATTTAGAATTACATTTATATTTATGACATGTGTAACTCTTGAATTTAAGTTGAGTACTTGAGTTTAACTCTTGAATTAAACAAGAATTTATTAAAATTACTATCTTCCTTTTATAAAGAAATGATCTTACAAATATCTTCAAAAAATTTTTTTTTCGAAAATGGAGCTGAATGAGAAAAAATGTTATTCTATCTTTTACTAGATTTTGTATATAAAATCGTTCCTTCTTTGTACCATCAATGTAGAAACGCCCTGTGTATTGCAATATTATTATTAAAAAATGTCATTATTGCAAATATATTATTATAATACCATATGATAGTAATATTATTACATCATATGAAAATAATACTATCATTTGAATATATTATTATTACAATATTATTAAAATACATTATGACAGTAATACTATTATTGCAATAATATTACAATATCGTCTGACAGTAACATCATTATAATAATATTAGATACAGCAACATATCGTATCAATTTTTA
This sequence comes from Megachile lagopoda, assembly GCA_036983795.1. Lineage (NCBI taxonomy): Eukaryota > Metazoa > Arthropoda > Insecta > Hymenoptera > Megachilidae > Megachile > Megachile lagopoda. The sequence goes on from CM072786.1 coordinate 1,935,854, forward strand.
ATTGATTGCGCCCAATGCACAATGTCACGTATATCCATTTATGAAATCACTAAACGTAAAGCACTGATTCTAATGACACCGCAATTTACCTCGACCGCGAATCCATGTTATAATCATGTTCGTGATTATCGTGAGATAATAGCTAGCGCAGATAACACGATGACAACGGTTGTTATTGCGAAGAGTGATTAGCGTTGTTCGCCTGGTCAGTCGCGCATCGCGTGACGTCGCATTGGAAACTTATCCATTCATTGATTACATTTATGATTGCGTGTGCATAACGGTGATAGAAAATTGCGGCCACGTTTCACCTTTCTTCGTTTCTACGTCACCGGTCACGTTCGTAAAAACCGAAAGAAATACATATATTGCTAATGGACGTGACTGGTTTGCTTTTCATATCGATTGAAATGATCAACGTGGAAGCATCAGCGTTGCGGTTATTATATTGCAATTAAAATTAACGAATGAATGACCATTCATCAAGCGTAATGTCTAGCGAGTGACACAAACTTTGTTCACGCTAATTAACGATCGCTCGTTAATTGCTAACCGATACATGAAAATAATAAGTGATGTTTGGACGTGCGCTTCGCTGATTTTGCTTTGTTAAGTCTTTTCTTTATAATTCTCGTGAAACCCACATAATTTTTATTCGGTTAATTACCAGTGCTTCTTTTGAAAGAAATTTGTGAATGTACAGAGATGAGTGTGATATGGAATTCTTTGGGAAAATTGTGTGGAACAAAAAAACATCAGTAGGTTTGCGGTTAATAACATTGCAAATTTAGAAATTTAGAAATTCAGCAATTTTCATATTTTTTAATTTTGGAAGTTTTCATATTAAAGAAATTTTAGGGATTCCACATTTTTGGGATTTCTAAATTTAGGTACGTGTGAAATTCAGTACTGTACAAATTTGAGAAACTGGGAATTTCAGAATTTGGGTATTTAATATTTGGGAATTTAGAAATTGGGGATTTCAGAGGATTGAAAAGTACATTTTAGTAATTTAGAGATTTTGAGGTTTTGGAAATTTGAGAATTTGGCGTTTGGAGATTTGGTGATTTGAGGATTTAAAGATTTTGAGATTTAGAAAGATGATTAGGGGATTCTAGTGTTTGGGGACTTGGAAATTTTAGGATTTAGAGATTTGGGAATTTGCAGTGTAGTCTTGAAACGTTGAAATTTGAAAATTCCCAGATTTGAAGACAGAAATTTGTAAGTTTCAGAATCTGGAACTAGAGGATTTAGTAATTGGAAATTTGAAGATTCAGGAATTTGGGAATCTAAATATTTGACAATTTTTTATTTACACATTGGATCCCCCAAAATTGGACCACTCCTCTCCCAATCCATATTTTTTGCCAAATAAAGTCCTTATTGCACTCAAGTATAATTACCTAATAAAATCATAAATTTGTCTATAAATAAACACAATTCAAAACAACTTCTGAGAACGAAATTCTCAATCGTTCCTCACAACACAAGAAATCATAAGAAAACGTAATCTGCCGCACCACAAACAGAATGTACTAAATCCACATTAATCACAACGTAATAAACTAAATAACAAAAAATGTGACCGTGCACGTAAAACAGCGAACTTCATCCTAAGCGAAACACCGCAGTCGCACAAATCACTGGTAAGACAAAGCAAAAGTTCGAGATGTCCCTCGGTAAGCTGGGGAATTCATGAGCAAGTACTTGATGGAGCAAAATTAATTCATCTGCTGAAGCCGAGAGTGCCTCTAACACGAAACTCGTAGAATCGCGTGTCTAAAGGCGAATCATCGACGCTTCCAGCAGGGTGGTCGCAGCGTTCAGTTGCGGGTAGGATCGAGAACGCGTATAACATCCACGATGTTATTCCAGCTGTCGATTCATTGATTATCGATTTGCTATCGGTGGCCGGACTATGGCTGAACTATGTACGAGTCACATCGACTGAACAAACACGATGGTTGCGTTCGTTTGGTCTAACACACGCGTAGAGCGAGAGGGATGCATGGCGGGGAGGATGGGAGGTTAAGATACGATATTTGCAGGGTTATTAGATAGCAGTTGCAATTCCCCGCGCTATTCCCCGTGATATCGATCGTGCATTTACCTGATGAGCTACCCGTGCGTTATGAACACCCGCAGGGATGGATAGTCAGCCGGGTTTCATATGTAAAGAGTGCCGATGATTACGACGGCTCATCATGATCCCCCGCCCGACCCAGCAACCTATCTTTATCCTGTTTCTTTCATCGATGTATCGGCCGTCTCTCTCTTCGGGAAACGAGGTGAATCGCGTTGATTCGTCCAGTGAGTCGAATCGAATCGCATTCGTCGTTGATTCGAGACGAATGAAACCAACGGCTAATTTATGAAACGCAACGAGCCGTGAAAGCGATCCTCGAAACAGTCCTCCGTTTTGCATCTCGAAGGAGCCCACGCGTCATCTCGTATCCGCGAGAATAATCTGGATTCATTGGATTGCCACCGGATGTGACTTGCGTTCGGTCCAATAACGCTGTTTGGATGGGTACGACGAAACGTGTAGCACGCGTGTTAAGGTGTCGACGACGATCGTGTCTGAGTTCATCCAGCATTGTCGGTTGCTCCTGTGTATCGCGGTTGCTGCCGCATGTAGATGAAAGGGTTGTTTCACTGAATCGCTAACCCAGATTTGGGTGCAACTGGAAACAGGGTAGATTATACAAGCTCGGAGAATGGAATATTAATGCTGCGTGATGGAATACGGTTCCTATTACTATCTAAATATTTCCTAAATAGCGGTAGTCGGAAATTACTTACTTCGTGTGGGTCGTTGACGGTGCAGGTTATGGTAATGCAGAGTTTTTAAATATTCGTTTAGTGTTAGATGGTTTTATTGCGCTTGTCTAGTATCTGCACCTGCATCACTGACAAACCGGTTTTTTGCGTTTTTGATTCTTAATTCATTGTTGAACTAGTGGTAGTTACGTAGACATCAAAAAATGATACAAGTAATATGATGAAATAATTTGCTTAAGACTGTGGATAATTTTAACATCATTGAGAAATTAGTAAAGCACAAAGACTTATACAACCTAACATTTTTAGGCTTAATTTCTAGGTACACCATTAATAATATGTTTAATGTGTTTCGTAGAAGATTTCGTAATTTGGTTTATGTTGCATTTAAAGTCATTGTATGAAGTTTTCTATAACGTTATTAGAAGGTTTTACAAAATGGCATTCATTTGCAATTTTCTCTCTCATTTTCCTTTAAGTATTTTTTTAATGAAAACAAAGAAATCTCGTTGCAATGTTATATGATATTGATATGAGGCTACTAAAATTAAAAATTAAGCTTTCTTTATGAATTACATACTTCAAGTGACAAATTAGTAACATTAAAACCGACTTTAAAAAGGTAAAGATTGAATACAAAAGACATAATCAAAAAAGGATACAATTTGTATTTGCAACTCTAATATTTCATTAAAATTAATTGAAACTGTCAACAGTGCATTTTAAATAGAAACAACAATGAAATTAAAAGAACAGAGAAGTATATAAAGAAATTACAGAACTTACTGAGTCTTGAGTTTATGTTGGTAGTTGCATAGTGTAGTGATATATTGGTGTATTGGTAAACTTGATTTGCATAATGTGACATATCACTAAATATATTTATAATATTATTCGTTGGGTATAATACAAAAATCTGACGAATTTAAATAATTTTAAAAATATCTCCAAAAATAAAATTTGGTAATCATTTTCTAAAAGACAACATTTCCAGTACATTATTTAAGAAGTAAAATATTAGTGTAAAAAAATAAAAATATTTTATATATTTTGTATACAGCGGTTTCAGATCCTGGGAATTATAATTATACACTTAATCTTAAAACTGAAGCGTATCAAAAATTTGAGTAATATTTATTACACTTATTATGTATGCATCACGAGACTAATTATCAACAAGGAGTAAAATACAAAAATACCTATTAAACAAAATTTAATATAACACAAAGTCAAAATATAGCTGATCACTGCGTACGATTTTCACAGATTTTATTTTCAAATATTTAAATGAAAATAAATTTTTAATTTTAGCTTTCCTTCGCAAAAATATACATCTGTTCATTGCTTACGATTTCTACAAAAATTGCATTTAAACGGTTAAATGAAAATAAGTCAAAATTTTAAATCCTACCTTTTCCACCGTTTCAAAAAATGCTCCTAGTAATCGCAAAGCCCAGGGTCCATAGTTTCTAAAGACAAAATTAATAGAAATAATTTACTTTCCTATCAATATTCGTGATGTATAACTTCGTTTCTCGTTGTCATTCGTGTTTCAACTCCGCGTCGCGAACTGCAATCATATAGCTCGCGAATAAGCCGTCTCGGAGATCAGATTGTGTTCGGTGCTTTAGAAATCTGATAACACGAGATTCCAACTATTATCAATCGAGCTGTAGTCAAACGCCAATCAAACTTCATTGTAAATCCTCGCTTGCGGTATGCCGCCTAATAATATCACCAAATTCCGTCGCAAGCTTCGAAGTTAGCCGTGTATTTATTGTCACCTCTATTCCCTCGGGGCAACCATAACGCGGTTCCCGTGAATCCGCGTTTTTCCGCCGTTCGTTGGACGAATCGTATCGGATTTTCCGCGGAAAAAGATTCCCGAGATGATTCGTGCGATCTCACGAGGGTCTCGATGGTGATTCGAAATCGCGTTGACCGAGGAACGACAATAGTTCATCCTCGAATCCGTAAGTGGGTTATTATAGGAAGCTGTCTGCGGCGCCTCCGACACGGAAATTGCTTATGCATTAAGCAAATACCAGACAGATATTCCGTGGTGGGATGAACCGATCATATCGTACGCGGCTGTCGCAGGTATCCGCAGAATTCGATTGTCATTATCACGCCTGTTCGTCTCTCACCTTTGATTTTATCCTGTGATAAATCCTTCTTGATGTCTCGAGATTTATCTTGATGTTTACTCTTACGAAGGACGGACTACAATTTTAGAAGAGTACACAATTTTATTTTTCTTTTGTACTAACAATATGATAGAGTTCAATTATTTTTTATACATGTTAAAGACTTTATTATGAATTACGTTTGGAACATAAATGAATAGCACATTTCATACTCGACGAAATTATTGGACACATTTCTAGTCTTATCAAAATGTTACAAATTTACAATATCACGCCACTTTTCTTTAAACAAATACTTTTAATAATTTGTTAATTTCCTCGTTAGTATGAGAGTTTAAAGATACATTCTTTTTAAATTATATCGTACAGCAAAATTAAATTCTTATGAAGCACTAAAAGTAGACATAAAATATTTCCGTAATAAACTATTCATTTATAAATGATACAAAACAAATTTTATAGAAATTGTAAGAAACTTAATGCGTTTAAATGTTTCAATCGATCTAAACAAACAGTTAACTTTTACGGAGCTTGTAAATCGTCGCAGGGTACTTAACTCCTCGAGTAAGTGCTCAACAAAGATATAATATTTGCAACCGTAATAAAGAAATTTAGTAGACATTCATTTCCCGCAGAAATACAGCACCATAAAGTCGACGAAACAGGCTATGTATCTTCATAAACTTAGACTGTGTTTGTTCCGTATTTTGACTGTGATTCCACCGTTACATCCGATATTCTTTTCTTTTATGGATGCATTAATATTGACACACATGCGCGATAACTCATTGATTTTACCCGTAGACATTCGGTAGGACAGCAGATCTCACGCGGCTCTATCCATAATTCACACGAGGCTGCGTTTTCTGCTTAAAACGGGTGGCTAGGTGGAGCTTTTCGAAAATGACAAGGACTAGTAATAAAGTTGTGATGAAGTTCCTGCGGTGAACGCGCCGCTTTATCATCGAAACTGTAACCTAGGGTTTTATCGTACCCTGTTACAATACACAAAATCCTTGCTACGCGTATAAAAGTGGCGTAAAACGGCCATAAAAGCTCACTGGGAACACGTGTGCTCTAAATATCGTCAATCTATGCTTGTCTGGTTGGATTATCATCGGTCGTTTTCAATCCGGAGTTAAATGCTTTACTTCTACTTCTGTTGGGAGATCATTTCATTTGTTTCAATCAAACGATACGTTTGCTGTGTTTATAGGAGTAACTACACTTGCTTCTTTATGATTCATCAAAATTGATTTGCGGGTTTGGGGATTTTTTAATTGCAGCGCTTGCAAATCTTGAAATTTGGGGAAGAGAACGTCTGGAATGAAAATTTTGGAATTTCAAAACGTTAGAATTTCGGTATTTTGGTATTTTAGGATTTCAGGGTTTCAGGATTTCAGCATTTCGGAATTTCGGAATTTCGGAATTTTGGAATTTCAGATTTCAAAATTTCAGAATGTCAGAATTTTAGAATTTCAGATTTTCAGATTTTCAGAATTTCAGAATTTCAGAATTTCAGAATTTCAGAATTTCAGAATTTCAGAATTTCAGAATTTCAGAATTTCAGAATTACAGAATTTCAGAATTTCAGAGTTTCAGCGTTTCAGAATTTCAGATTTAGAATTTCAGAATTTAGGAATTTGGTCATTTGGAAGTTTAAGAACTTAACAATTTAGGAACTTAAAAATTTAGGAAATTAGGAATTTTGTAATTTGGTATGTTGAGAATTTAGTAATTTTGGAACTTATGGATTTAAGAATTTGAGAATTTGAAAAGGTGACTGAAAAATTTGAAAATCTCAGTACTTAGAAATTAAGTCAGCTTAGAAATTTGGGAATTTTTCAATTTATGCATTTGGAAACTTGCTAACCTGGAAATGACGATATTTAGGAATATAGAATTCTGGTAATATGAAAACTTCAGAATTTAAAGATTTTGGAGCAGGGAAATTTGAGAGTCTGATGTTCTGAAAGTTTGAAAATTTCAAAGTAGGCAATGTAGAAATTTGTAACTCTGAGAACTTGAAACATTAGGAATCGAAAGTTTGAAGAATTTGGAAATGGGGAATTTAAAAATTGAAAACGTTTATAAATGTGTTAAGTTGCAAAATTACATAATTAAAGAATTTGGAGATTTGGAAACTTGAAGGCTAGAAAATGTGAAACCTTAAAAGCTTGAAAATTAGAAAATTTGAGAATTTGTATATCTCGACACTTTATATCAAGAAAGCTTGAAAACTTGGTTCTAAATATTTGTAATTTGTCATACTTTGGAATTTGGAAATTTCAAATCTAGAAACTTGAGAACTTAAAAATGTAGCCATTTCAAAATTGTCGAATTTAAGGATTCAATAGCTTACTAACCTGAATATTCATGAATAAAAAGTTAATAAATTTGTAAATTTCTATTAGTTTATGTCCGACTGTATAAAAATCCCTAAAACTTTCCCCTACTCCCAACATCCAATTCTAACTCTTATGATCGATTTATGCCGTTATTTTCTCAAAGAATTATAAAACAACAAAATTAATCACGGATAAAATCCATCCAAATTTGCCTTATCCTCTTTTTCCCCAAAAATCACCAAATTCGTTGCGTAGCAGCTGTCTCGCGACAGCTCGTATTTACGAGGCCAAAGACCGTTCTCGTCGCGTCTGCGAAAGCCTTTGAAATTTACGCGCGTGTGTTAGAGCACGCCAGGAATTATCGTATTCGTGCATACACGAGACTCGGAACGCCATGGAAACGAATACGGTGCATGAAGTGCCGTACGCCATTAACGGTTATCGAAATGGCCGTCGAAAAAAAAAAGTTCCATATCCAGTACAGAGTGGGCTTGCCACGGCAGAGCTTTATGAACGAGATTTCATTTCCCGAGAAAACACCGGCAATACACGGGCTTAGAGAGGCGAACCGATTTATTCCAACGAGTTCGAGCCGACCGATTCGTCCGCCATTGCTTTGTGCGAGAATTAGAATCCTCGTACGACGTGCTCGATTGAACGGTTTACCTCCGTGCACCTTTTGTGACGAATTCGGAGGAACGAATTTTTGATGACGCACGCTGCTGCTGGATTGCTTCGCCGACATCAGTTTCCGGAAAACGATTTAGATTGCGCTTGGATTATATGGATCTCGGTAGAACAGTATTCTCGTTTTCTCTAACTTGCTTCCACCTTTAGCTGGAAAAATTAAACTCAGTTTTAAAAGCTTTTCTTTCCAAGAAAAACTCATTCTTTTACAGTTTCATGAGGTTAATTTGATTGGGACAGGGACTATCTTTGATCAAAAATTGATTTGCTATACACGATGTCGTATGATGTACTCAACAAGCTAACAGTTTCACAGAGGCAGCTTCAAACTAATTGTTCCATTCAGGTGTGAGATTGATGAACGTCAAATAAAGTCTAGTTGAACAACTAGAATTGTTGATCTTTTCTGACTTTTTCACAGATACACTTGAAAAAATTGTATTAGAAACAAATATGCAAAAGACGAAATAGAGCAGCAGAACTTTGGACGTGATGAACATGGAACTGGTTTCTGATTTGGAAAGTATTGGACTAAAGGGACTGCTCACTCTGCTTTGAAAGATACCACACGATAGAGAGCTATAAAATACAATTTTTGCATAATTTAAAACATTATTTAAAAAGGAATTAATAAATTTTGTTTCTCCTTCAAAATCAAGCATGTTATGCATTACTGTTCATCAAAAATTAATTCCGACCAGCATGACCCTTATATAAAAACTTGTCAATTTTGCTAAATGATTGCTTGCTCTTATTGTTAGTATTTAATATAATACTTAATCTCAATAATCTCAGCATATTTTTTTCAGTATCACATGCTTTCATTGCGTTCCTTTTCTTTGACCAAACAGAGAGACGTTAATTTCTCTCACACTTTTATACCTTCATCCGAGGAGCACCACACACTTCCCATATAAACATTCCTACCAATTCGCAAGAAGGATGCATTACATATCCAACAAAGCTTAATACTGCAAAGGTTACTACTTCATGACTTGCTGGTATTGGTAAGTAGATCGCAGAAGAAAGAGGAAAAAGTGGATGTAAGAAAGATTCGAAGAAGACGAAATAGAGAGCAGAACGCCTAAAATGGCGGGTTTAATGTGGTGTAAAAGTGGGGGAAGTGAATAAGTTCGAGTCGCTCAGAGCCAGTCACGCACGCCTCGCATGTTAATCATCCTGACTTATGTGCGGCAGCACTGGTATCGCCTGCAACAAGCGATGGTGATAAACGTTTGATGCCCTGCCAGAGTGCTTCCCTGGGTTTCTCGGTCGAGGAAAATAGGGTGTACAGGGCTGGGAATTAATATTTGTAACTGCGAACCAGGCTTAAGAGAACCGACGTCTCGATTGCGGGCCGTTAAAGTGGAAACGCTCACCGTTAGACGGGAAATTGCCGGGAAGAATAGTCGCATGCTTACGTACAGTCAGGAACAAATCTGTTTTCCCTAAAGAAAATATAGCAATCGAGAAACAAGAAGTTTCTTATTCGACGATTCTTAGACATTTTGCAAGATTTTACATTTGAAGATTGGAATGAGTACTGGATTGTGGAGATAGGAGTATAGGAATTTGGAGGTAGGAATGAGTATAGGAATTTGGATTTAGGAATCTACGGTTATGAAAATCTAGATATTTGGGAACATAGGAATTTGTGAATCTAACAAATTAGCGATCTAGGAATCTGAAGACCTCGAAAGGAGACCTAAGAATTCGAAGATGTAGGAATTTAAAGATGTATGGCATTTGAGTACCTTGAAATTTGAAGACTAGTATTTCGAGTTATACGAATATAAAATATTTGTAGATTTAAACAGCTTGGAATTAGAGAACGTAGGAATTTTGAGATATTTGAGGACCTTCAAGTTTGAGGATTATTTGGGGATAGGAATGTACAAATTTGACGATATAGGAATTTGTAGATCTAAAACTTCAGGGATGTTGAGATTTTGGGATCTAGGAACTTGGGACATTGAAATTTAGAGACGTGGGTATTTGTGTACCTTGAAGATCGATGATTTTAGGATTTAATGGCCTACGAATATAAGAATTTGGGGATTTGATGTTCTAGAAAGTTGGGAATCTAGATATTTGGTGTTGGAACTCGGAGATTGAGTAATCTGTAGATCTAAGGATTTGGGGATCTAGGCATTTATAGATATTTTTAAACGTAAGTATTTGTGATCCTTAGAATTTGTGTATGTAGGGATATAGAAATTTAGCATTTTAAAAATTTGGGGATCTAAGGATTTGGCATTCTATGGTCTGGGAGACATAGAAATTCATAAATATAAGGATTCGGGGATCTGTCAATTTTCTTACCTTCATAAATTTAAACATATTTGAGGATCTTGAAATTCAGAACTGTAGAATTTGAAAATTTCGGAATATACATACATAGGTATAAGAACATTGATATCTAGGATACAGGAAGCAGGGAATTCAGTGTTCCAATTATTTTAAAATACAGAAATCTATGAATATAACGATTTGAAAAAATTCAGGAACACTCCAGAATTTGGAAATATGAAAATTTTGGAATTTATAAGTTATCAAGTTCATACGTCATCCAAACGAAGCCTACGTTGCACCCGAGTGTACACATGTTCTCTCCCCAATAGTTCCCACTCTGACACACCGTCTCATACCACCGTTTTTACTCTGCCCTCTCCAACTTTCTGCCCGGGCAGTGATTTAGGGGTTGTAAATCTTGCTACGGCCGCGCGTACAATCAGCCACGGAAGGACGTTCGATACGAGGATAATTGCCTCCTCCTTTGGCCTACTAGTATCCTTGAAAGCTTCACCGAACTTCTCTACACCCCCTAAACTCCTTCTCTTGTTCTCCTCTCTCCGTTGCCCTCGATGCCGGCGTCGGGATCGACGATTAATCTACTGCGAGCAACGCTCCGCTACGAAGATCGTTTAGACGAGATGGCGTCGAAAAATAGACGAATTGCTAGCCGGAAATCTGAATCGAACTAACCGAAAGTTTGGAAGCTTAAAATATTGCCATACTTCGGAACTTGATGGGCTGCCCGCCTACCACTCTAACTTTCCTCTCTGATTTTTCGTGCGAACCTTCGATTACCATGTCGTTCACTTTCTTTCATATTTGATAAGAAATAATCTTCGAAGTACACTGATCGAATTAGAACTGAATTTTTAACGGCAATACAGTAAATGCAGAAATTTAGTAATTTGCAAATTTATAAATACTGAAATTTGGACATTCGAAAATTTGTAAAGTATCTAGAAACTTGTGATGTAAGCTAAAAATTACATAAAGTATTTTGCTTCAAATATGTACACTAACAGAGTAAGAATGTGAAGAACTTTACAAATTTTCTCCGTTTAATTAAAGAAATTTAATAACGCGAGCATTTTGTGGTTTCGCTGAGCATCGCTGCTCTTCAATTTCCTTCCCGTCGAGTGGCCACGTTTGTGTTCGAAATTTGTCAAAAAACGCGAGACACGCCGCCGTATACACACTGGGGAAGAGCAGGAAAATTGGTTGGCAACAACGAATCCATTTTCCAAACCGTTGAAAATGGCTATACCCGCTTGTGGAAGCGAAACTGTTGCAGTATGGCCGATGAACTTTAACGCTCGGCCGGGCAACAATAACGGTGCTTTTATCGGGCAATTTTTGGCGAATAGCTCGGAGACCAAGCGAATCCTCGGGCATTTGCCGGCTAACCATTAAAACATTAACGCCGGTTAATACTTTATAATGTTCAACGCCAGTAGAAATTCGCTGGATCGTGGACACTTTCAATCTGAAGGCGAATCGACAACGGGAAGAATCGCTGGTGTAAATTTTACGACCATCGCAAAAATGCACCAAAAGTTGCCAGTAAAACCGACATTCCATAAAATCATGTCGAGGTTTAAACGTTCATAATGAAAATGTGCCTGTCAAATTATAATTGGTACAAACAATTTTAAGTTCTCTTTCTTAATCAGAATTTAAATATACAGTTACATTAATATTCGGACACAGTATACCTGCGTTTATTGTTCTTATAAAATTAAATAAATATATAGGTTGACATATATGATTTATCTGGTTATATTGCTTTTTTAAATACCGTAAACATCACTTCTGTTTAATTTTATAAATTTGCTTAATACATAAAATCGAATGTTCAATGTACATTCTAAAATAGAATAATATTTTAAATAGTATTGCAAATCGGAGACGAAGCATTAATAAATTATGAATCGATAAAAACTTTATTAATATCATTCCATCGCGACTTTAACGTTACTTCTACCACTTAAATCCACGGAATTGTTTCCCTGATTGAAATGCAGTGAAAGTTGCTTCTTTTCCAGGATGGAGTTGACTCTGCGTAATTTGATTGCATCCAGGAATAACAGAAAGCAATATTCGAATCTGTAAAAGATAAAGATATCTGGTAAAGATGTTTGTCAAATGCGAAAGGTTCTTACGGAAGGCGTGCAAACTTAGATATTCGATGAAATATATCGGGCACTTTGTAAAAAAAAAAAAAAACCGGGACCCAAAGGAACGATAATCCACATTTCTGCTTTATTCCGCGGTAAGAAAGTTTTCCTTTGATGTGTCTTGATTCGTCGTTGCGAAAGTAAGACGTTGCCTCTGGAACGAAAAAAGTCACTTTGTTACGCAAATAAACGCAACCAGGGAATGCGTTGTTTCCAGGATTTTGGAGAGAGTTAAAACTATTTATCGTGATCGGGGAAAGAGACGAAGTTTAATCTTCGCAATGCGACGAGTATATTTCCGTGTAGCTGCTATTTGCTTGGAAACGTTCACGTCAACGGTAAACAGTTTTAGGAAATCCGTTCCATTGGAATCTGAAACTTCGACAAAGAACTCGCCGCTTGTTCCACTTTCTTTTCCCTTTTGCAGAACCAAAGGGAAGTAAAGCGAAGTCTCTGAAAAATTGACGTCCACCGGACAAACATCGAACAAACATTTTTCTTGATAAAAAATTGAATCATCCAACAATTTCATATTTCACAGCTTTATCGATAGTATTTTTTTTTTCGACAGGATAAAAGCTATTGACGCACGCGTATTTTGGAAATAAAATAAGAAATGCCTGAAGATTCTCTGGGGCTCACCTCAGATATGTGTATTCAAGCTTATACTGTTTCAAAAGAGGCAACCCCTGCGTTCAAAGAATACGCTCGTCTTGAATATGCAGCCTTCTGAAATTTATATGAATGTAGGTCCGTGAAAACCTCTTTTCCATGCTGCAGCTATTCGATGCGAGCCTTGAAAATTCTTCAAGTTATCAAGGGCGATTCTTCAAGGCTCACGAACGAACTTCGCGGATCTCTCTTTTGAAATTCCTTTGATTCCTTCCCTCTCTTTGTTAAATTTCATCGAATGACGAGTTCAACGCTACTCGCTCTGAATTTATCGATTCCGATCGTAGACAAATGAACATATAAATGACAGAAATTGTTAAAAAATAATTCACAAGATTCAACATATGTTCAACACCAATTTTTAATTCTTCACGATTTGATTTATTTATTTATATCAGAATATTATTGATCGCATTGCAGATGTAATATGAAATAATTTTGTTCTCTTTGATCTTAGTCGTGATTTAACTATTGAATACATCAGGCGGTTAAAGTAAATGTACTCATTAGCAGTCACATCCCTATTTGTGACTGTTTATTTCATTTTATTAACAGTGATAAATACTATAGTAATCTATTGGTCAAATCTATAAAATTTTGAAGTTACACATATTTAATTTACTATTCCAATTATTCTTGTGTTAAATGTCCGTTGACAAATATGATATATATATAGGTGTAGAACAAAATGTAGACAATACAATAATTTGTTCAAATTAATAAAAAGCACGCAAATAGCAATATTACAAAATAAAAATATTAAATCTCATTTATGTAATTATAAAATATGGTCAATAAAAAGGACATCATACCAAATGTAATTTTCATTAATAATTATTTTGCTTTTGTTTCATATTACATTCGAAAATTGATTTACTTAAGAACTTTGAGAGACCAACACTCGATAATCCATATTTTACAAACATATTTATGCATTAATGAAAAATGATTATTTTTAAACGATCATATTTTTTACTGTCCGATAATAGAATAATTTTCTTTATATTCGTAAAATACAAAGTGTTCCTACTTAAAAATAGCAGATGTGCGAAAAATCCGATTTAAGTAAAATACATTTAAAGAAAAATTCTAAAAAGAATAAATTGATAAAGCATTTAAGTTGTTATCGTAGTCAGTGGTTTTTTATCTATGTACCAATTTTGCAACATATCCATTCTTATTGTGATGTTTGCACAAATTATTTGTGAAGAATTTCAATTAGTTCGTGAAAAGCTAATTCAGAATTACACTTGCATTATGTAGCACAATTTTGACCATACATCAAGATCCGAACAAACAATTCTACAAGATCTCAATGTTTGCCTTCTGGGTTCTAAAGCGATCTTGAACAGCTGCTACCGGGATTATAAAGTCTACAAACAATTTGTCATTGCACAAGACCAGTCGATACTTTCTCGCACCAGCGACAAAACCGTATTTTAATACCGCGGTTTTAATTACAGCGAGTCGCAGAAACAGCGAAACAAGCAACAGTCCAAAAGAAGGAGGAGGTAGGGGCATAGTCGGTCTCATAAACCGTCGACGACATTATGCTTTTCGCGGTATAATTTCTGTCGAAAGCGTCGCTGCAATCAGCGATCCTCGCCGCACGGCCAGGGGTAGCAGACAGAGTCTGGGCTGGGTAATCGCGGAGCCAAACACGCTAGGGTTGATAGGGGCGACTCGGAGAGGGCGAGATAAATCTCAGAATTTAATATCCTTCGAGGAGGTATGTAATATCCTCTAAAAGCCTTCCGCCGGCTTCCCCGATTCCATGAGCTCAAGCCTATCGCCGTGTAAAGGCGGTTCCTCCATTTTTTTTTTTTTGCCTAAAATCACCGAACGAATAAACACGCGGTCGTCTTCGGGGTGCCGTCGTGTGTTGCGCCACCCAAGGCTCGAAAGAATGGAGAAAGATTATTGATGGGCCCCGATAGCTAAGATGAAGGCAAGCGAATCACTGCCGGTGTAATTACGAAATGGCTGTTAGGACGGAACGCTGCCGTTATTCCAGCACGAACCGATCCATCATCCTCGCTTGCTATGGGGTGATGGGGCTGTAAACCCTCGGCCACTTTTTTCTCCTCGTGTTCCCGGCTGATTTCATTCGCGCTTTAACGCCTTCCAGATGATCAGGGGATCGTCGATGTAATTACCATGAAGTGGCTTTCACCGTGCTGCGCCCATTTGATGCTCTTAAGGTGAATTCATTGTTCACGGGGGATAGGTGGGCCACCCCGTATCGGGAATCGATCATGGATCACCGATGACACCATCGCGTCGAGACGTTATCATTCCACGTAGACGGCTAGGTGTTTTCTCGTCGGATGAATCCTTGCCGTGACAATTAGAAGGGAAGAGCCTCCCGACGTTTTAATTTATTTACCTGGACTCGTGGAACGGGCTGAGTAAGTGACTTTAATGCCCAGGCTACCGGATTTTATGATCATATTCCGTGATGAAAAGAGGCGTGTTTGGGGACGCCTGGGACGGCAAGGTGTTTCTTTCGAGTTAGTTTTTATTAAATACTGGCATTAGTTTTAATGTGAATTCTTCGGGGAATTCGATTTTCGTGCAAACTTTCTTTTGTAATTTGCTATAACTTTTTAGAGAGTATTTATATCCTTTTTAAGAGTAGAG
The DNA here is from genome assembly GCA_036983795.1 of Megachile lagopoda. NCBI lineage: Eukaryota > Metazoa > Arthropoda > Insecta > Hymenoptera > Megachilidae > Megachile > Megachile lagopoda. The sequence goes on from CM072786.1 coordinate 1,951,598, forward strand.
CTGTAGTTTCACGAGTTATACTCTAACTTTATTCTTATTTACTACTATATCAGAGTGCTGATGTTTTATATCAGAGTGTTTATGTGTTGTATCAAAGTGTCGATATTTATGCAATCATCAAACTTCAAAATAATATACTATAACTTTTAGGCGGACTTCTGGGTCTTCTCCCATCCACCGCTTTATTTATGTTCAAATGAATACAACTGGATAAAAGTATAATAAAGTGTAATATGTTTGGTTCTCATTACATATCTATATTATGAATTCTCGTGTCATATATTCTATAAAACCACATACATAGTTTTTAGAATCCCATTGTAAATCGCGTGTATGGTCAAACGAATCAACGCACAAGGGTTAAAATAATAAAACCCACAATTACTTTTGTACAATTCTAATAATCATCGATTCTACCAATACAAAGGAAACACAGAACCTCAATACCACCAGATTAGGTGTCCAAATTCGTACAGTTGGATCGGAGCTACCGATTTCGATCATCTTCACGCAAGTTCGTTCCTATTCGAGGTTCAATTAAGATCCAATGGAGCAACTGTAGCATTCAGCAACGAACACGTTTCATCCTCTTGCTCCGAGAACAAGGGAAATCACAAAATCCTTCGGTGAAACGTTGTCACCCATGGCGGTGCAAAGTAACTGCAGTAGTGGGTGACGTGTTATTTACCGCCTTGCTGTAATCTCAGTTCGTCGCTTGCGTTTCAACCCGTCTCCCATCCTCTTCAACGATTTTCTTTTCCCATCTTACTGTGTCCCTCGCCCCCTTCATCTGCCCTTTTTCCTTCGAGCTTCATCCACTTCCGCTCGTCGTACCGTTCACGGCTTAAAAGTCGGCTTCTCGTCACTTGCCGCGAAGTCATCGCTCGCGAGTATCGTCTCAACGATCTTGTTCCTCTTCCTCTTTTATTTTCTTCTTCTTCGTCGTAGCACGAGCAAGCGGCTTTCGCGAAGATAGATTTGTAAAACGCGTGTGGACACAGAGCAAAATACGATTTATTAATATTAAATTCTCTCAGAAGTCCAACACGCAGCGGTTTTTAATCATTCGAACCTACTACTTTGGGGATCTCTTCTATTTGCTAAAGTCTTTTTATAATTATAGTGAAATCGTCGTAATATGAATTTCGATGCTGATTGGCAGGGTTCACTGGATCTATTTAAAAATGTAATCATTATTCGTTGATGCTCGCTTTTTACTTCAAGGGAAAAATTAAACCTCTTATCAACCCTCTTAGACAGTCCATCTACGTAACTGCTTATAAACCGGAAATGAAGGGAGATATTAAAAAATGTTTGAAACAAAAGTTATATGTACAGTTTCTTTATACGTACACACCTATATAAAAGGATTTTAGAAAAAAGAATTTTTTTTTAATTAAATTGCCTCTGCTATTGTTTTGGAAATTTTAATTCCTTCTGATATAAATGAATTTCTTTATAAATTCAACGATGTATTACTGTATAATTATACATTTCAAACTATATGATTATTATACTGTACATAATTGCCATTTTAGGCTTCGGTTTAAAATTGATACTGAATTAGCTTTATGATGGATTAAAGCAAACTTTGGTTAAATTACTCGACCGTAAATAAATTATGTGTACATGCCATTTTGCAAATTAATGATTATTATTCAGCATCCGACTTATCCTTACAAAGTGTTTAATTTTGTGTACTGACAATTAAGGTACCATGTTTCTAAAGTTAAATATATGATCACATTTTCTTTCATGTAAATATATTTTACTTGTCTTAAAATGATAGCAATTAAAAGCAATGACAAAAGTAATAATAACATATAAGAAGAGAAAGAATGTGCACATATGTGGACATTGTTAAATTAAAAATAAACATATACGTGTCTGTATCCTTGAAGAAATTAGCATTGAATAGATATGAAGATAAATAAAATGAGAATAAAGAAAATATGAATATTCAAGTAATAAATAAAACTTCAATAGAAAAGTTCTTCATTATGTTGAATAATACAGACAAATATATACTAAAATAAATTATTTAAAAAGTACTATAAAATTTAAAAATGAATTTATTGTTAAATTAAACTCTAGTTGATCTTTCCCGATTTGAATAAAGAAATCTTCTATAAAAATAATATAAAGAATAATAATAAATGTTTATTGAAAAACTGTCGTTCTATAGATTTTCAATAAGTCAATCACAATTTTTCTGCTTTCAAATCGTGTTTAGAAAATTCAAGCAAATTCGTCCATTTTTTGGACAGACGAGCTACATTTTCCACCCTCTAGCTAGTTCAATTTAAACGGTATCGTTCGCCGATACATTCGCGTTTTTTATTTTAACGAAACATAGAAAGTGATAGGGTTTCTGAAAAATTCATGGATCCACTATGAACAGTTTTAACGTGGATTACACGGGGAAACGTGAAATGGAATGCAAGCATGCAAAAACTCCGATTTCGTGGATCGACTGCAACGGTAGAATCGAAATATCATTTCGCGGCTTGAATAATGGAGAATTATCCTCGTGGAATTAATTCATGGTCGTACAGAGACCGTTCGCGATTATTGCATCTCCCGTGGGTCCGCCGGAGCCGATTAGGGTTATATTTCCACTCGTATTTAGACCATAACGGCGCGAGGATTCTGCGATTTTACTGCTATCATCGTTTCTATAAAGCGTAACGACACCATTAAATTCTCCGCTTCAAGCCGATATCAAAGTTATTCGGAAGGTAAATAATTTCTAATCGAAGTGACTGCGATTTTGTTAAATATCGACGTGCTTTGTTAAACATATCAGATCAGCTGTATCTACCGTTTTTGTATTCATGTGCGAAAACCTTTGCATTTTAAACAGAGATATTATGCAAGGTCTTAAGTTGTAAAATTTTACTCTCGAAAACGATAGTATCATTTGTTATTTACGATGTTTCGCGATGTATTCACGAAGATTTTAAAGTGGATCAACGAAGGAAATTATCTCATAAAAGTATGTACGGTAGTCTCGTAAGCACTTGTAACCCAGATAGCTAAAATATATTACTTTGTGCTTGCAGTTACACGTTGCCGTTTTTCTCTGTAAATCAAGGATTAACGTTAGTACCTTAATTAAAAGCTATTTAAATTTGCGTAAAATAAGAGTGAATAGTATTGTTTTGATTTTTCATGCTGATTCGCAACAAACATTACAATAAATACTTATTATAATTTAATTTGTGATACGATTCTGTTAGGGTGAGTCTGGTCGTTTTAAGTTTAATTACCAAATTGTTCAATTGTTCAATTGTTCAATTATCAAATTGTCAATTTCTCAAGTTATCAAGTTTTCAAATTCTGGGGGTCTTAATTTCCTAACGTGCCCAAATCTACAAATTTTCAAGATCTGAAATTCTCAAATTCTTAGTTTTCTAAATCTCTAAATCCCTAAATTCCTAAATTCCTAAATTCCTAAATTCCTAAATTCCTAAATTCCCAAATTTCCAAATTTCTTATTGTTCCAATCTCTTCTCTTTTAAACTCTCAAGTTTCCATTTTCTCATTTTCCTAATTCCTTCCTTTGCAAAACTGCAAATTCGCAAATTTCTTAATTCAGCTTTTCACATTTCTAAATTCTCCAATTCTTCCATTTCCAAATTTCCATACATCCAAGTTTCTAAACTTGTTTATTTTTAAATCTCTAAATTTCCACATCTCAAAATTCCCAACGATCTGATTCTTCCAAATATTCCTAAAATTCTAAGCCTGAAAATCTTGAAACATAAATGTGAATATAAACATGAAAATTCATACATTCGCAAACTAACCAACAAAAATTCGATTACTGCTATGTCCTTTCATTCCACGCAAAATTAAATTTCGATATTGAATAATATCAGGCAGAGAGATGAAAATTAACCGAACACAGAACTCGAAATCCAAACATCACAATTATTTTTTCTTCATGTAAATTATTTCCCCTGGGTCCTGCAATATATCTCGACATACCTGGCTGAGCGTAACGCTGATTCGCATTTGAGTCCCTCAAAACGCAACGATTCAAACAAGCACTCGACCAACGACTAATCCTCAAGTGGATAGAAATTGGGTTGTTTTCAAATTGAAGTATCAAACCACTGATAACTTCAGTGTATTCTGCACACAGACACGAGATCGGTGAATTAACCTTTGACCCAGTGCGATCTATTTCGTGTCACTCGGTCTCCTAGCGACTGCAGGTAACTAGGTAGAGGACATTCGCATGGAACAAAGGAAACTAATTACGGAGCTACAAAGGATACGCGTCGTCATTTTGATTGTCACCTTATCCGGAAGTGTTACACCCTATCTGTTCCCCTTCGACCCCCTTCTTGTTCTCGCGGCACACGCACTCATACTTTTCGCGCGTTTATTATCACGAACTTCGTTGGCGTCCGTATGATTAATTATCTCCGTTTCTTCAGGATGACTTTCAGAGCCACGACATCGTTAGATATCGATTTAAGTTGTCGACGTGCCCTTGCCGGTGTATATCCATGAGGAAAGGGGTGACGTGGGCGAGGAACGAAAACGCCTTTTTTTTATACGGCAGCGACGAAAATTCGTTGCGGATGACGAGGGCATTAGTTATGTTTTTCGATAACGGCCCGCCGTCAGAATAAATTACGCTGCATGAAAGCTGCTGGCACGGCTTATGGTCGCAGACTTCGACGAGGGGGTCCATTTTGCAGGAATGACGTTAAGGAACCGGCAAATGCAACTTAACGACAGCTCGCGTATAAACAGGGATGGGCCTGGAAATTTTAAACCCCACGTCGATTTAACCCTTTACGTTCACGTTGGGTATGAAACAACGCCAATTTAGCTACAATTTTAGCCATTTTATATTATAAAAATCTGAATAAATACCTTTTCTGAAACCCCGGTATTTTTAATATTTTTCCCCTGAGACTGTTATATCTCAAGAGTGTTCAGCTAAAATTTTAGCTCTTTATATCAAAACAGAACAAAATTTTGAATTTTACTCTGGAAACTGTCGTTTTTCAATTTTATTATGTTTTTCAATTTCTTTCCATATTCAACATTATAGCAGAGAAATACGTTGAAACAAATTTCAAAGATTATTTACAATTTTTTCAAGTTTAAATAACGAGTAGATTCTTTGTTAGAAACATTTTTGGTGGTTGGGGTCTTAAACGTACCAGTGTGCTAAGTATGTTATTCTGTCGAAGTGTGACCATTGAAGGTTTGAAAATTTGAAAATTTTTACGTTTTTATATTCTTTGATCAAATTTGGAGATTTGAAAGTGTGGAATTTATAAGATTAGAAATTTGAAAATTTTGTAAATTTATGAAGTTAAAAATGGGAAAATTTGGAAATTCTGGAATTTGAGAGTTTAAGAATTCGTGGAACTAGAATATTGGAAATTTAGGAAGCTGGGAAATTGTGAAAGTTGAAAATTAAGGATTTGGGAAATTGTGAAATTGAGAAATTGAGAATTGGAACATGGAGAAATGCGGAAATTGGGGAAATTGAGAAATTAGTAATCTGGAAACTTAAACAATTGGGATTTGCAACCATGTAGGTTTAGAAATTGAGAAACTTCGAGATTTTGTTATGAATTTATGGAGCTCAAAATTAGGAAATTTGATAATTTAGAAACAGAGAAATATTAAATCTTCAAATTTAGAAATTTAGAAATAATGGAATACCAAATCTCTGAATTTAGAAATGTGAAAATTTAGAAATCCAGAAACTTGGGAATTTAGTAATTTAGTTTACCGAAATAATTTTCTTTAACAACACGACTGCGTCGTATACTTATGTTTGTATATCTCATCCCCGTGAATACATCACTATTCTAAACGACACACATTTCTCCATTTTCCTTATATACAATCAGTACACCGAGAAAAAGAGTAATCGATTGTCTCGTATCAACGTTGTCCAATTTCTGAACCCAAACAGAAGTCTATTATTCTGTCGGAGAACGTCGATACTAATAACGACAGTGGCGATCGAATGCACGTTGTCACGGGGGAAAAGGAAAGCAGAACGGGACGGGATACTCTCGTTATAATGGAACAGAACACTACAGGCCCACGATGGCCAGAGAACGCGGTGACTGATGGTAACAATATCCGTACGATGAAATTGAATTATAATTAGCCCGTTTCTGGGCGAATAGCGGCGAGACAGCAATGGTCTTTTGTCCTCTGTAACGAGACGCGACTCCGCCGACTGAAAAAAAATCTTCTGCCAAATACGTACAGAGCGACGTCGAGTGTTCTGTTTTATTTTATCGACAATAAACAATGAAACAGACCGTAGAACGTAAAAAGCGTGCACAAACACGATATTCGCCGCATGAATAATTCGATGCTCGGATTGTACGCATTAGTTGTTCCAATCGTAAGAACGTCTTTAATTTCCCGTTCATTAGTTGCGAAGTAGCGGAGGAAACATGCTTTAACGTGCCTCATAATCGACACAGAGATGGTTAATTAATTTCGGATACGGATACGATGTTCAGTGTACGGTTAAATTGTAGCGAGGTAATTTTTAATTATTGTTGTTAATGCAGCTGGAATAATAGTGTGTTATTATATTTTATCATTATTTATTTATATTGATAATTGTATGTTGGATGACCAAGCACGGACCCTTGTCCTAACTATTTGCACTACGAAATCATATTTGTAATAGCCACGAACTCCAAAATGTATTACGCACATCACTTAGTCATAAGGGCTAAAGGGGTGATAGGGGACATTATTCTGAACAAGATTTCCCACCCTCTACTACCCCTTTCCGGGAGTTATACTAGTTACGAGACATCCTGTATATCACTCTCCGAGGACAAGGGCTGGCTAGAAAGAAGTTCCTAACTGTCCAATCAAGGTCTAACGTTTTTGCACTGCGTTCTTGCACGAGATTGTAAATTAGTTAAGTTCGGAGTGACTAAAGATTGTATTTAATAAACCTTTTGATCATGAAAGTGGTCAATCACTTCACTCAGCTCCCAACATGTGTAAGGATTAATAGAAATGAGTTAGATAGCACGTGTTTACATGGTTTATTCTCTAAAAGGCGGTTGTCGGAAGTACTAAACAAAAGCGCATCAGTGCTACCAACTCAGATTAAGTGTTACCAATAATTATAATATAAATTAGTTACATTTGATTTAATCTCTTTTTCATTTGTCACGTACGTTAGAATAAACTACAGATGTCAACCCGCTAGTTGACGCGTGAGGTCGATCCAACGTAAAATAAGCTACGTCTATCCCCAATTACAGCGTAACATTTCGGCAAATAAGAATAATAATGACAATAACAACTGCATCAAGCAATTCACATTATCTCGCTCATTCTCGAGACGTTTGCCGACTATTATTGTTTTTGGCCTAATTGGGACGCGTGACCACTCGAGCCAATTGTTCCTACCCCTGAAAATATGAATGAGTCTAGCGTCCATTTTTCTAATCTGACCAATAGGAGCTGTAGCTCTTTTAAACATCTGGGTCAGCGACTTGACAACTCGTGAGTTGAGATCGGTATTTGTAGCTAATAACACAAATAAAGAAAGTTGCAATATGTCTATTTTATATTCCGTAATCGACTATGCAGATTATAATTCGATCTAAACTTTAAATTGAGTGTATTCAAAATTCGAGTAAGATTTATTACATTTGAACTGCGAGTGCGTCATATGTTACAAAGTTAGGCACACCAGATTAGGGGAAAGCGGAGACAAAAATAGCAGTATGATGAAAATACACCTGTTCGCCTTTTCCACAAATGTTTTTAGACAATTTATTTTTCATAGTTATAATATCTGTTCAGTTGGACAAATTAGAGATATAAAAATCTGAGATATAACAACAAATACGACTGTTTCCAAATTTATTAAACATTCTGGTAAATATACAGAAGTGGTAGTTTTACATGTAGCCTGTTACTTTCTAATATTAAATACGTGATTTAGAAAATTCTTCTGTTCCTCTGTATTATGCAAAATCGGCGTAAGTAGAGATTTCACTAGTTTTCTGCTTTCAAGCGCTGAACATTCAACGAGTTTATTGTTTTAAATTTTTATCCGAGAAGCCATAAAATCACCAAGTCAAATTCTGTAATCAAAGTTGACGTGTTTCAATATGTAACGGATCCCCGTAAACCCCAGTTTATTGTTTTAATAAATTCAGTAACTTTTATGGGCCTCTTTAATTCAGCAACCGCTAACGTGCATTTTATCCGCAACTTGTTCATTTTGTTCGGTGCAGCAATTCTCACGCGAAGCTCGGTCGAACTTATATTACACTATGTTAGTTAATACTGTGTAACTTTAAGAAAAAGGTTTAAAAGGTGTTGAAATACTTTTACACCACCTTGAAGCAAATCGTCTTAATACTAGAACTATCAACTAGTCAAAATGACTCGTTTCAGGTTTTATATTTTATATTACAACATTTTTTTGTGTTTTTGTCGAAATGTTATACATATTTTGTTAAAATGAAGAATGGTTGCACACGTGAGTTGATGCTTCAGTATTTACTTATTTATTTCACCACTTTATTTTTTATTTAAACATAAATTTTAATTAACTCTGATGGTTCTTGTGTCAATATACATATTTATATACTTTTAAAATAATTGAAAGCTTTCATATTCGCCAGACGAACATTAAACCAACTATTAAAAATGAACTACTGACTATTTAAAAATTATTTTCAGAATATTCATTGTTGCATTTTTACATTATAACGAAAGAGCAGAATACAGGTATTGCAATAGAAATTGATGATTCATAATTTAATTCACTTTTCCGATAGCATATGTTATGTCTCTATGCATTTTATTTTTATCGTTCCATGTTCGCATCAGATATTACCTTCTTTCAGTGATAATTTATTTTTCTGTTAAATTTGTTAAAATTTGTCAAAATCAATATGTAACAAGGAAGTAACTTACAAGCTGGAGCTGATGAACAGATGAATTTGTAACATGTTATAAATATTGTAAACATAAATATATCTGAATGTAACTGTTCATTATTATTTCAGTTTATGACTAAATAATTAATCGTTGATCTAATTATCGGTTAAATATCTACTTTGATCGTTCATTGGTTAATAAATAATGTAATCAGTAATTATAAATACTAAAATTGTAACCGAGATTGATAATTTTATGTTTCCGTTGTATTTGTTAATTGAGGTTGATAATTACATATTTCAGTTATAATCGTTAATTGCTTATTTCTGTAAATATTTTCAGTTCTACACCGAATCATTGTTAGTTAAAATTAAAAAACGAGTATTGAAAACACTGCAAAAGTTTGGAAATTACGAAATTTACGGACTTAAGTACTTCAGAATGTTGCAAATTTATAAAATGTTGTACATTTGGTGATTTAAAAATATTCAACAATTTTAATGTTACAATTCCAAATTTCAAATTTAATTTTACAATTATAAGTTTACAAAATATTCTGCTATTTCAGTCACCTCTGTCGCTTCAACATTTATCGACAACAATACAGATAATCACGCCTCTATTATCATTACAATTCCCCGTAGATTTCGTTCAACAAAGAGTTAAATTCATTCTGTTATTATCTTTTGTTTCGAGGTATCCCACGATTTCAGCCCTGGGGCAATCATCTTAACCGCTGAACAGCGGCCTAACTTTATTACCGTGCGCAGGTGGATATTTTCAAGGGACATTCTCGACTTGTTCACAAAGTCGACGGGTCGTTTCCAGCTTTCGGCTATTTGCACCTTTTAACGCCGCGTTCTGTAACCGCGGCGACCATTTTAGCGTACGGTCCGCCATTCAACCAGACAGTAGCTTGTCTCCGTTTAGATCCGGCAACGCTTATGAATTACTACGAGCCTCTTCTCTTTCTCTCATTCGCTCTTCTTTTTTCTCCTCCTCTGTAATTTTGTTTTTCTCCAGCCCAAAGGCTGATTCACTCTGAACACGCTTGAACTTTAATGTAACACGCAAGGTCTACCAGCGTTAACTTACACAGTGTGTCCGAGGATTACCGCGTCGTTGCTTATCTCCGCTCAGCAGCTTCGTGTTGGTATACCACGACGACGCTTTGCCTCCAGAGATATGCACGTTTCAATTTATTACACACTGCAGACAGACTCGAATTCCCACGTATACCTTTTGCCGTCCCCTGAATATTTCAGATTTCCGTCGCAACGCCGCCGCTGTAAACTAGACTCGAGTTGGTCGCCTTTTGTCACGTAGCCGGGCATAAATCTCTTTCTCTGTCCCTGTCTCTTTCTTTCCCACCCTCGTCGACCATTGGGGGAAACAGAAACGCGGGCCCTTCGATATTAATGGAGAATGACTACGTGGCGAGTTTTAAATTGTCAACGATGTTGTAACGAGGTCGACCTACGCCGAAGATACATGGACACTGCTTTCTTCCCAGCTGGAAGGCTACTCTTTAATTTATGTTTCTCGCTCTGGTATGAAGGAAAAGGCGATAATTTGAAAACATTAGTTCTCCTTCCTCGGTTTCGGGTTATCGTGTCACAGACACGAGCGTTCGTGATCCGTGCTGTGAATCTGTTTTGTATGTGTTGTGTTAAAAGACTATGTGGGTTATGTTGAACTATCTTCACTTGTCTGTTGCTTTTAGCGATAAGGTTGCTGAGTTAAATCGAGGATTACATTGTAGGTTGAACTGACTATCATGTCTCTGAATGTGTTACTGCGGTTAAAAGGTTATGTGGTTATCTTGAACTATCCTGACTTTCCTGTTGTTCTTGATGATAAGGTTGCTGAGATAATCGAATATCACATTTTCGCCAGAATTCACTGTTATTTTTATGAAATAGGAATAGTGGGGAATGTGAAGAATATTCAGAACATATTTTGAAAATATGTGGTAGTGTATCACAGTTTAATCATGTATTAGTTCATAGTACGACTGAGAAAATGACTTTTAGAAACTATAAAAAATTAAGAAATTAAATTTTAATTCAGTAAAATTAAATTTAATTTACATTAGTTTTGTAACAGTATACAAAGTTTGATATTCTAAATTTCTGAATTTTAAAATTCTCTAATACTCAAACCCCAATTATCTAAGCAATAAAATACCCTTATCTTCAAATTTCTAAACCCCACGTTCTAAAATTTTCAAATTCTTATATCCCTTAATCTCCAAATCATCAAGATACAAAATTTTAAAATGCTGATATTGCAAAATTTTTAAATTTACAAATTGAAACATTTCTAAATGTTCTAATCGCCAAAGTCAATTAATTCTTGATTTCTACTCTTGATAAAAATGTCCTCTACAAACCTTGTATAGAATAATTCAATAATGTAATAACAGTATAATAATAAACTTATATGGCATAGTACAATAATAAACCAGTATAATGAGATAGTAAATTAGTATAATAAATTAGTATTGTAAAATAGTGTAAGAGAATAGTCAAGAGTAAAATAGTGCAACATGAAAATAAAACAGTAAAATAGCACGACATAACAGTAAAACAGTGAAAGTAACAAGAATATAAAAAGCGATAGAATATTAAAACAGAAGAACAATAAAAAGCACCATACCCACATTAACTCAACGTAAAATAATGCTATATAATAATATTAAAAAATTACATGTAAACTCAATTTTTGGTCGGAGACTAAATAACGAACGTCCATTCTTCGACGGTGCATTAAGCCGTGTAAACTGTCAACGAAACACAGGGGTGGTCTAAGTAAATCGATAATCAACGGAGAGGTTCGTTTATTCGGGCTCGCAGGTTGCCGAAAGTCGATAGAATAAGCGGAGACACGAAAGGAAATGGGGTTGACGAAACAGAAAGAGGGTTGTAGGGTGGGGAAGCAGGGAGATAGATGAACATCTGCCGATAAAAGAAAGAGACGGCGGAGAATAGGAATGGAAGGCGATTTCGTCGCGAGAGGAGTTCGATAACGAAGATGATTGAAAGCACGATTGGTGGCAACGGTAACTGCGTTAACGGGGTAATAATAACCAATCTCGAGGCGATTTCCTCTCGGCTCGACCAATCAGAAGACGCGCCCCCGTTTCCGTTCTTGGACCCCTCACGTGTCCTGCCTTAGGTAATCGAATTTTTCAGCAGCTCGTTTTCAAATCTCGGAAACTTGTTCGCTCCGAGGGATGCTCCCTGTCTGAATGCGAAGTCCTCGACACATTTCCCCAACGTTCGCCCGCTATTTTTCTTTTTCCGCGAGAAGAAGGATGCTCGAAGGAATCGCAGGATTCTCGATGCCACTCCACTTCGGCAATAACGATCCTTCTTATCAGATCACAGCGACTCGCAGTGTGTTGCGCGTGCCACCGATACGGTGCCAAATTTCAATCAAACTTGGCCGAATTTCAGGAGTTTCGGAAACAACTGATAGAACGTATCGTATCCTCTCGAAACGATCCTCCGTTATCGACGATGAGACAGTTTCGAAACTCGCACTACTCGTAAAATTCCCTCTATAGCTGCTGGAATATGTCCCCACGTTTAACTACCCCCTCTTGCGCTTCAGTTTCTGCTCGAGGATGGAATACACGCGCGCAGGTGTACTCGAGTATAAGGCAGACTCTGCTTAAGAACTGAAGAGTTTTTGACCATGTTTTTGTTCAGGACTTGAAAATTTCAAATTTATAAATTTATACATTTTTAAATTCGCTGGTCTTCTATGTTCTCCAATTCGTGCTTCCAAATTTTTCAGATTCTTAGATTCCTAAATTCTGAAGCCGAAAGTTCTAAATTTAAAAATTTCCAAATATTCGATTTTAACCGATTTCTACACTCCTAAATTTCCATACCTTTAAACTTACAAGTTCCTAAATTTAGCAATTTCTCAGATTTTTACATTTCTAAGTTTTATATTCCCAAATTCTTAAATTTTGTAAATTTCTAAATATTCAGAATTCAAATACAGAATTCACTAGATACTTAAATCTCTAAATTCCTAAATTTTCAAATATCGAAATTTGCAAGTAACCAAACAACATACGCCTACTTTTATCCACGGTAAAACACAAATAAATAAAGGATAGTAACCTCGTTCTAATACTAATACTAATATAGAAAAATATGCAGAATGAAATTTTTAACTCTATTATATCGACAAAGGAGACCATTTGACCAAGTCAGTTGTTATTGAATTTATTACTTAAAATGTTACGAAACTTTTAATTTTTATACGTCGACAAAAGTGACCACTTTATCAAAGGTGATTTCGTTAAATTTAGTACTCGAATTTCTCGAAACCTTTCATTGTGATACGTTGACAAAGGTGACCATTTTTCCAAATCAGTTTTCGTTGAGTTTATGATTTAGAATTTTTTGAAACCTTCACTTTTGATACGTCGACAAAGGTGACCATTTTACCAAACGTAATTTCGTTGAATTTATTACTTAGAATTTCTCGAAACCGTTAATTGCGTTACATCCACAAAGGTAATCATTCTCTCAAATCCATTTTCCCTGAACATATTATTTGGAATTACTTGAAGTCTTGAACTATGTTGCATTGTCTATATAATTTATGAAACAAACAATTTGTAATAAAAACATACATCCATTTTCTCTCGAAACAACAATTTCATTACCTTGTTCGAACAAGGTTCCAGATCACAATTAATTATTAAAGAATGTTGCACTGAAGTTTTCGAAATTTTCTGATAGCAATTCGTATACTCTGGAAATAGAAGTGACCACGTGGACAGGCGACTTTGGCTCGCGTCTCGTCGAGTTTATCCGTCGACACTTTTAACCAACTGCATGCCAGCTGCTTGACGTTGCGGCGACGAGCAAACAACTGTAACGACACGCCAGAAAATCACGTTCCGGTTTCGAGCGGCACCCCTTTTCACATCGCATCCGCTTTGCTGTTATTTTCTTCCTTTTCGCCTCTCTCGACATGGCCGGCTTAGCTGCATCCAATAGCCTTCCTGGCCGTTTCTTCTTTCGAGCACGCGACATTCTTGGCTGCGGAAGGGCGCGGCCGCGATTCCGGTGTCCTTTTGCTTGTCTGGCGCAAGGATACCATCCTCGATGGACGGTAAATCGCAAAAGGGAACCGATTGCCTCTAAGGAAAGCGTTTATAGAGCTAAGCCAACTCGTAAAGGAGGCGTGTCTTGGCCCGGAGACAAAGCCACCAGATGTCTTTGACGGCCCCACCACCACTGGCCATCGATGTCTATTCCGATTATCCTTTTATTCTTGTTCCTATCCCTCCACCGTACGTTTTCATCTTCGTTTCTCGCCTCTCGCGTGCCTCTTTTAATCTACTTTTAATACCCTTACGGCAGTTTTATCGGTAAGAGAATTAACGAACAGATTTTAGTGAAATTTCGTGTACCCCTGGATGTACTTTCTGATTTACTTGGTATTTTTGGCGGTAACTGAGGAGCAGCATATTTGTACTTTTTTTATATGAGGTCCTATGAGAAATCGCACTTTAATTGTTTTCGTTCGTGTAATTCAAAATATGTATTTTAGATTTGGTGTGGAAATTTTTATAATGTGAAACAAAAAAAATTTACTATTATGATTCCATGTGATGAGTACAAATAGTAGTATGTAGTACAAGCAATTGTGGCCAATAGATATTTTAATTAACAGTGGATTGCACAACAAATATCGATAAAATTATTATATAATAGCAGCAACAAACTAACCTGAAATTTCAATTGTAAAATACCTTGCAAATTATTCTATTTGACGTTTAGTAATTTTTAAAAAATATAACAAACGAAAAATTGGTTTTTTAATTCTTCTAAATTGTATACGATCTTAACACTAAACACACCCTCATATAATGCATATGCATATAATTCAAAGTCAAAAATAAAATATAAAAATAAATGAAAAAACGACGAAGCATAAATTAATATATTCTAACCCCTTGCACTTCGATTTATTCAGCGTATACATCAGACATAACTAATCACTGCTACAATATTAATTCAAATAAAAAAAATTAAAATGTGATATACATTTTGTATTCAATGACTTTTTAATGTGCATATTACTTATTATTTATGAGAAAAACTGGACTTAGATCAAAAATTCAAGTGTACAAAAAACGTAAGGAAAGTTTATCACCCTTGAATTACAAGTACGTCACGTAACTCCTTATAATGCAAGGAATTAATTTTTTATTTCGATAAAAATCAATACAAATCTGAAGAAAAGTATTCTAATAAAAAGAGGTGAATTAGTTAAATGGTTCATTAATGAATATAAAGCATTTTCTATTTTCGTAATTTAGAAAAGAAAGCTCGTGAATGGGTCAAATGACCCGTTCAATAATTCCAGCGTTAAATAGTTTATTTGAGTCGCATTGTTCGCACGATCCCCGGCTTGTCGCGTGAAACAACAGTCCTGAAAGGGTAATCGTGAACACGAGATCTGTATTCGCGTTGAACGAACGCGGTTGATTAATAACGTCGGTGAACTCCTGCAAAGAAAGGGTAGTGGCTGGTGGAAAGCGTCAGGTAATTTCGTTGGCTAGTCATTCAGCCGTCTCGTCGACGTTTCCGTCGTTCGGAGTTTTTGAAAGAAAGTTCCGACGTTTCTAGTCGAAGATTCGTACGAAACGAACGAACCGGAAAGGAGATGGCGGTGGAATTGGCTAAAAGCGGAGGTGGACTGTGGGAATGTAAGGGAGAAAGGAGGGTTGTTGGATTCTCGAACGGAAAAGAGCCGTACCACGTTCCCCTGGCCGAGCTAAGTTAGACTCTTTCCCTGGCAAGTTTGGTATAAGTTCCAGATATAAGCTCCCCGCCTTATTTTGCTCCATTTCCTGACTCTTAATTACTTTGCTAATTCTTAACTAGGAACCTCGGCGTCGTGCTGGAGTCTGAAATAACAACTCGCATCCCTGGCCTCGCCTCGCCCTGCCACGCCACGCCTTATCTACTTACCTTGCTTCGGACTGTTTAAACCGAGGCAATTCTTTTTTCGTCTTCGTTACCCACCCTAGCGCCGCTTTCCCGTCGAGCCAACAACCAATTTCGTTCACCGTTAACATAGGATCGTTTATTTGCAAAACGGTTTTCGTTCGAGGCCGGGGGAAATTATTTGCCACAAAGTCACGTTCAACACCGGCCAACTTTCCCGCGCAAGTTTCACCGCGCTGTGTTGAATCTTTAAAGTACCAGATCGTCGCGATAGATAGACGGACTCAATACATTTTGCACTTTTCAATTTTTACTATTTTATCTTATCAACTTATTCCTACAAGTTTTATTATGCATATCATTTTGTAGAATACGCATTCGTTTTTGAAAGAAACCTGACAAATGTTTCAAATGTGAAAAAGCACGTGGTAATTGTGTACAAACGTTGAATTTTTGGTGTTGATGGTTGGTAAATGTAAAAACCAACAATTTGAATAACTTGTCTCTATAGGTGAAATAGAATATCTTAATTTTTGAGGCATTTACCAAAAATTGTTATGTGCCTCTCTGAATTTTGTTCATATTTGTATACCTATGATGCCGTTTTAAGTATATTCTGCTTTTATATATTCCAGAGCTATTCTGGTAGTAGTTTCAATATGTATTTTGAAAGATAAGATTTCTATTTCTGTATCTTTGAGGATGAAATCGTACTAAATAGTTCATGAGCGTAGAATTCACTTCTCATGTTCCAAATTATTACTTAAAATTTGATTATACTTTAAGCAGTCTATATTTACATCAAGATCCTTACTATTTTCTATTTCTGTATCTTTGGATCTAAAACCATACTGAATTGTTCATGACAGGAGAATTCATTTCTTATGACCTAAATTATCACTTAAACTTTGATGATATTTTAAACCTGTTCTTATTTCAGGACCCCTATTTTTTTTTAATGTACTTTAAATTTCTTATATTTATTTAATACCAATTTGTACTTTGCTTCATGTTGTCAATGACAATGAGTCTTTTATTGTGGCACAAGCTTTATGAAAAAAGTTTGACACTATTGTATCACGATTTTCTTAATTATGAGCCATTTTTATAGAAGTGAAGAAAGATTGTAATTAAAAATAGTTAATGTAAATCAACAACAAGCCGGAAATCGAAGGAATTTTCTTCTCTCTACAGACTCTACAGCAATATCTAGCAATTCTAATTCTTAGTTTATGAATTCCTCATGTGTGGCGAATTTGAAGACATCAGCGGAATTGTGTGCACCTACGTAATTCAAACAGCTAATTAAATACAGTAGAGCGTTAATTATCTGAACCAACTGGGACCGAAGTGGTTCAGAAAATCGAATTGTTCGGATAATTAAACATGCACGTACTTACTTAGTTTATAATTATACGAATTAAGTCTGAAATTACAATTGTAATTTGAAATGTAATGCATGTTAAGCAACATTAACTCGTTTTCGAAGTTACAATATACCTTTATTTTGCACATTCTCCTTAGAATACTGAAATACTTTTTTCCTCGCGCTCGTTGCTCGCAAAATAACATACAACCGTTCCAAATTATATTTTATTTGTTAATATATCTATTTTGCAATTTTGTAAACAGTTGCTCGTGTATATTTCGAGAACGTCGCAGCATTAAAACTGACACGGCACGTGACTGCAGATGCTATGGATGACATTAATAACATCAGACGTTGTTTGCATAAGCAATTACTGTCGTGATAGTAACTAAAGAATAATTAAAATTCTTGTACCAATTACTACAACCCAAATATCAAACTAAAAAATTTAAAGATTAATGTCATTACTGTAATCCTTATACTGTCTCAAACATTACATTTCATTTTTATTTTATATATATTTTTAGTATACATTATTTATTATTATTTTATTATTAGTATCATCTATTTTATTACGTTTAGTATCTTGTTTTCTTTCCCACTAAGAAAATTCTTTCTTTCCACTCTTTCAGTATACTACAAATCTTGATCATCTCACAACAATTGAAACAAAGAGATTAAGAATTAATTATAAATTACGTGTTTGAAATGAATGTAAAATTATCTCCGTGCACAACTTCGCATCGTTTATTTATTTGCAATAAAACAGTTTATAACCAATGCACAGAAGCGGTCCCGCTGCGATCATGCGTCTTTCTTTGTTCCTCAGTTAGGAGCAACGAAGACACATATGATGGCAGCGAGGGAGAAAGGTAGCTCTTGTGCATCGGTCCTCAGGGTGACAGTAATTCGGTAGGTGATAGAATAGGTCTCTCACCCTATAAACATCGGACGAAATAAAACTACCGTCTATGTACACGTACGGTTGTACCTCTTAACCCGACGGTCATAGAAAACACGTATAAATCTGACAGCGGTCGGTCGGTTAGGCGATCCGTGAGAGAGGGTGCATCTATCGCGGCAACGATATATAAATCCGCATCGACGGTATATCAGCTTTTATGGCCGCGGTAGTTATTTACGCAACGGATAAAAATGTACGTGGAAAACGGTCGTAAACGCGTCGAGAGGGTGGCTAGCAGATAGAGTCGAAAGCGGATTGCCGCGGGCTACGTGCAGGAAGAAAAAAGCCAGGCCAAGTAAGAGTGGAATTTTCCCTTTCGTAAGAAAGGAAACAGGGAGGTGGGAAAGGAAAAAGGAGCGGAAGGACCAAAAGGAAAGGGTGAAACGGCGGAACTGAGGGGTGTGAGAGGCTATCCACGTACGTTTTCGTGGGTAACAAATTTATACGAGTTCTCCTGATTTATTGGCCGCAAGTTTAACAACGGACCACTCCTGTCTACCTCAGAAAAAGGGGTGTGCTGAGAGAGTAGTTGCCGATAGCGAAATTTATGACACGCTACCATGGATCCCTGCATCTCCAAGTAACTCGACTATCTTCCAACGAGATACTTTTACTCGCATTAATATTCGGACACTGCAGTACTCCGTATTTATTGTACATAGAAAGGGATGATTGTATATCATGTCGCTTATTTTACAAAAACGAATCATTTATTGTAGACTGAAAATATAGGAACAATTTCTTATCAACTATAACATTGATACATTTTGAGCAGGCTATGCAGTATTTCTGTATTTGTTATTGTACATAGAAAGGGATGATTGCATATCATGTCGCTTATTTTACAAATCAAATCGTTTATTGCAGACTGAAAATATAGGAACAATTTCTTTTCAACTATAACATTGATACATTTTGAGCAGGCTATGCAGTATTTCTGTATTTGTTATTGTACACAAAAAGGGATGGTTACATATCATGCTGCTTATTTTACAGAGAATGAATCATTTAATCATTAATAATATATGAACAATTTCAACTATAACACTTCAATGGTACATTTTAAACAGGCTATCACATTTTCACGTCATATTAATGTTTGAACATTTTATGAAAAACAAATTTATATATAAAATGTAGAAGCTGCAATTATAATATTTTATTACAAACCTTTTTTGTTTAATAACCTCATGTAATCATTTCAGCATATTAAAAATAATTTTTTAAAAATATTCTGAAGAAACAGAATGTCAGTCTGTTAGTCTTATTTGAAATTTAACTTTTGAATTTATTGGCGTTTTTCTAATTCTTTGGTCTAATAGATTTTGTATGCAAAATAACAAACGCAGGAACACTGTTCGAATATTCACTACACTTGCTACAAAGGACTGACCATTGATTCGAAAACGATACATGGCCTTCGTTTTCTCAGTGTATCATAAACGTTTCACGTGGACAAGGAAGAACGGATATTTATCTTCAGCGTTCGCGGAATTCCCTCGGCACGCGGGGTAAAACTAGAAGCATTCCAACGAAACTTTCGAGCACGCTCTAACAATTATGAGATTAACGTGCCACGTAAATGTAATAAAAGGTGTCTTACGTTCATGTACCCAGCAGAAAATACGTACGAAGTTTTTGTATTCAATAATTTGTCATAGTAGGTTTTTAATTACTGCATACCGACTGTGGAAGGTTGTTTTCTCGTTTGGAAAAGATGGACGGTATGTCGAGTTGTAAATTGTAGAACGCAATATCTCTTGGCATGATTAGTTGTTATAGTTTTTTTTTATTTAGATTCTTTTGTCTGTTACATTCGTTGATATATGGGATGATACAGTATGCTGTGAAATATAGTTAAATGCGATATAGCTAAGTTTACAATGGGATTTTGAGTTATTTATGATTGAAACTCGGATAAAAAAGATTAATCTTGGTTTTATTTAGAATGTCTATATTGCTATAAATTACTTTGTCTTTATAAAAAATTGTTATATTTCTATGGATTTCTGAATTTCTCAATTTCTATGTTTCTAAATTCTCAAATTCCTAAATTCTTAAATTTTCAAATTTCTTAATTCCTAAAATCCTAAATTCTTAATTTTCAAATATTAAAATTTCCAAATCTCCAAATTCTCAGGCTCTAAAATTTTCAAATTCTCAAATACCCCATTTTCCAAATTTCTTATTTCCCAAATTCCCCATTTCCCAAATTCCCCATTTCCCAAATTCCCCATTACCCAAATTCCCCATTTCCCGAATTCCCCATTTCCCAAATTCCCCATTTCCCAAATTCCCCATTTCCCAAATT
Organism: Megachile lagopoda; assembly: GCA_036983795.1. Taxonomy (NCBI): domain Eukaryota; kingdom Metazoa; phylum Arthropoda; class Insecta; order Hymenoptera; family Megachilidae; genus Megachile; species Megachile lagopoda. Next base: position 1,972,141 of record CM072786.1, read on the forward strand.
CCCCATTTCCCAAATTCCCCATTTCCTAAATTCTCCATTTCCCAAATTCCCCATTTCCCAAATTCCCCACTACCCAAATTCCCCAATTCCCGAATTCCCCATTTCCCAAATTCCCACATTCAAAAATTCCTAAACCCTTAAATTTCCAAATCCCCAAATCCATCCATAATTCTCAAATCCCCAACTACCAAAATATCCAAGACTTCAAATTTCCAGACTCTCAAATTTCTAATTCTACAAATCTCCAAATCTTCCAATTTTTAAAATCCCTAAATTATCAAATCCTCAAGCACCCAAATTCCCACATCCCCGAATTCAAAATTTGCAAATTGCTCAAACTCCATCTATTCTCAAATTACAAATACAAATGCATTACTAACCTAAATGCACCTAAACTTGATGTTACAATCCACTTAAATAAAACAATATATAAATTACAAATAATGCAATAGTATTTATTATACCACTTTCATCAATGAACGTAAATACCAAAATTTCCCTTCAAGGTAATATAGAGAATGATTTATAGCTGTCACGAACGCTAGTTGACATTTCAGCCGCACATTTCACCAAGCAAAATCAATACGTAAATTACCACTAACGGCTATTTGTGAACGGTTGATATTGTCTATAACCTATCAATTACATGAAATATTCAGCTCTAAACAGTCTCTATTTAGCTTCAGAGCTGGCTAACAATAAGGAGACCGTTACCGTAGCTGGTTAAGTGTGCCATAACCTCTGGGACACGTTGATCGACGTTAGTATTAGTCCTCCTAATCAACGGATTGCACCCTGGAGGAGTCGGCGTCCTGACAAATGAACCGGGAAGGAAAAGGCGAATGACAGGGGAAACTAAACGACCATGCGTTCTAGTAACGTGCGTGCTTCTTAATTAAATTTCTGCTGACCAAGATTGCTTCGAGCGGAACAGTTTCTTGAGTAAGAGAATTCATGTAGCACATGCGACATGAAAATTGGCTGCCGGCTATAAAATGAACCTAGACTGCTTTATTAATCTCGTAATAGACTATTGGTGCAACTAGGTTTTCGTATATGATGAAGTTGCTTTTAAATCGCCACGTGTTATATTACCACTGATTAAATCATCACGATTCCAATTAATACGCGTTAAAGTGCCACGCTTAAAATTGCTATGCGTTAAATCGCCACGCTTTAAATTGCTATGCGTTAAATTACGGCGGTTTAAATTGATACGAGTTTAAATGGCACGCTTAAAATTGCTACGTGTTAAATTGCCACGCTTTAAATCGCTAAGCGTTAAATTACCACGCTTTGAATTGCTACGCGTTAAATCACCACGCTTTAAATTCATACGTGTTAAATCACCATACTTTAAAGTACTATGCGTACTTTATACGCGTTAAATCACCAGTTGTATAGCTGCAATTACGACGCGATATATTATTATATGTTGCATTGCTGTGCGTTGGATTACAAATGATGGAACGTCTTAGTTTTCAAATACTTAAATTCTACATTTTCTAATTATACAACATTTTTATTCCTTAGTTTCCTAATTTCCTATTTCCTAATTCCCTGTTTCCTTACTTTCCAAATTCCCCAAATCCCTAACACTCTAATTTTATAATTCCAAAATTCCCTAATTACCTAATTTTTAATTTCCCAAATTTATTTTCCAAAATCCTTGTTTCCTAAATTCTATATTCCCTAAATTTTATATTTCCCATAATTCTTAACTCCCTTATTCTATATTTGTTAAATTTTCTATTTTACAAATTCCACAATTGGTTATTTTCCTAACTACCTATTTGTCAAATTTTCTATTTCCCCAATTCCTAAATTTTCTGTTGCGCACATTTCTTATTTATCAAATTCCCCATTTCCTGAATTCTCCACTTCCCGAATTCCCTATTTCTCAAATGTCCCATTTCCCAAATTTCCCATTTCCCCAAATCCACATTTCCCAAATTCCCCATTTCTCAAATTTCCCATTTCCCAAATTCCCCATACCCAGAATTTTTCATTTCCTAAATTCCCTATTTCTCAAATTCCCCATTTCCTAAATTCCCCATTTCACAAATTCCCCATTTCCCAAATTCCCCATTCCCTGAATTTTCCATTTCCCGAATTCCCTATTTCTCAAATGTCGCATTTCCCAAATTCCACATTTCCCAAATTCCACATTTCCCAAATTCCCCATTTCCCGAATTCCCCATTTCCCAAATTCCCCATTTCCCGAATTCTCCACTTCCCGAATTCCCTATTTCTCAAATGTCCCATTTCCCAAATTTCCCATTTCCCCAAATCCACATTTCCCAAATTCCCCATTTCTCAAATTTCCCATTTCCCAAATTCCCCATACCCAGAATTTTCCATTTCCTGAATTGCCTATTTCTCAAATTCCCCATTTCCTAAATTCCCCATTTCACAAATTCCCCATTTCCCAAATTTCCCATTTCCCAAATTCCCCATTCCCTGAATTTTCCATTTCCCGAATTCCCTATTTCTCAAATGTCGCATTTCCCAAATTCCACATTTCCCAAATTCCCCATTTCCCGAATTCCCCATTTCCCGAATTCCCCATTTCCCGAATTCCCCATTTCCCAAATTCCCCATTTCCCGATTTCCCCATTTCCCTAATTCCCCATTTCCCTAATTCCCCATTTCCCTAATTCCCCATTTCCCGAATTCCCTATTTCTCAAATGTCGCATTTCCAAATTCCCCATTTCCCAAATTCCCCATTTCCCAAATTCCCCATTTCCCAAATTCCCCATTTCCCAAATTCCCCATTTCCCAAATTCCCCATTTCCCAAATTCCCCATTTCCCAAATTCCCCATTTCCCAAATTCTCCATTTCCCGAATTCCCTATTTCTCAAATGTCCCATTTCGCAAATTCTCTATTTCTCAAATTCCCCATTTCCCAAATTCTCCATTTTCTGAATTCTCCATTTCCCAAATTCCCCATTTCTCAAATTTCCTAAATTCCGTATTTCTTACATTCCTCAAATTTCTAATTCTCAATTTTCCATATTTCCAAATCCGTAAAATGCTAAATTTGAAAATTTGCAATTTCACGAATTTATCGAGCAAAAATCAACGAGTGTTACAATCTCTCTTATCTACGTCGCCATTTTTCCCTAGGATACTCTACCGTACCCGTTCTACGCTGTTACAGATTGATTTATTCGAGCCATAGATCGAGGGTAATCGTTTATGGCGGTCTATGATGTCAGACTAAAGCGGAATGATAATATCGTCTTTGTCATCATTTTCGTCGGTTCTGCGTTCCTCGATGTGTGTTCATCTTTTGGGACCAGAATGCTCACTCATCCGAAAAAGCGGCGATAAGGTGGAAGAGATTTCGTGCTGTTTCATGAGTTTTCTGATTAGGCGAACTATATAAACATTAAGAAGTGGTTTCTGAATGCAGATACACGTAAAAATAAATATGATTAACTGTAGCAAGTTTCAAATGGTTGAAATAAAAATGTTGGAATTAGAAGTCAAATAAGTTTAAAGTTTTTGTAACAAATTTGGATAACAAATAAAGGTAATAAAAAATCTTACGTTAATATAATAATCACTGTTTCAAATTTGAAAATAGTAAGAGTTAGTTTATATAATTTATCTGTGTTTTTATAATGTACCTTCGTTCACATAACTTATAATCTGCTATAAATGAAGATGTTGATTTTGTTTTTAAGTCTTTTAACTAAGAAGTTTGAATCTGATGTGAAACAATTAAAAATCTATACTCATATGTGTATTGCGATTACTTTGTCAATCATATTTTTGTAATACTTGCATTGATAATTTAAATTTAACGTAGATACTCAAGCAACGTTGTATACAGGGTGTCCACGCCTAAGTGTGACAGCGCGATATTTCATGAACTATTGATGATACGAAAAAGTGTTTAAATGGAAATTGCAGGGTAAAAGGGGCTCTATGTTTTGGCACAAACGAATTTTTTATAACGTTATTAATGTAAAAGATATGATGGTGAAGTTTCTTTTTTTAAATGGAACTATATATTTTTTTTTCGATCATGCGATAGCGCTTTTCGAGACGAATTCATTAAGATTTTATGTATCTACCCGATTTTTAATAGTTTTCGAGATATAAAGCTTAGAAATTTACTGATTTTCAGCAGAGACGTCACGATTTGAGTAGTAAGTCATAAAAACGGTCTTATTGTTGCGGTAAGTGCCGGATTTTTGACTCTGCCTACCGAAACTGATAGCCGCGGGTCTACGGTCGGAACGGCAAGTCCGAAGAGTAAGCAATGTGGAAAGAATTGTCCATCATCCTTAATGCGGAAAACTTAGACCGTAATGGACAATACTTTCCACGTTGCTTACTCTTCGGACTTGCCGTTCCGACCGTAGACCCGCGGCTATCAGTTTCGGTAGGCAGAGTCAAAAATCCGGCACTTACCGCAACAATAAGACCGTTTTTATGACTTACTACTCAAATCGTGACGTCTCTGCTGAAAATCAGTAAATTTCTAAGCTTTATATCTCGAAAACTATTAAAAATCGGGTAGATACATAAAATCTTAATGAATTCGTCTCGAAAAGCGCTATCGCATGATCGAAAAAAAAATATATAGTTCCATTTAAAAAAAGAAACTTCACCATCATATCTTTTACATTAATAACATTATAAAAAATTCGTTTGTGCCAAAACATAGAGCCCCTTTTACCCTGCAATTTCCATTTAAACACTTTTTCGTATCATCAATAGTTCATGAAATATCGCGCTGTCACACTTAGGCGTGGACACCCTGTATAAGAAAATGAAGTCCAAACAGGAAGTTCTTGTTAGAAACAAAGAAAGTCGAAAGGGTAGTTCTTTTGTTCGAAGAAAAAGTCGCATAGTTGATTATTCTGTTGATTCTTTTACTTAGAACAGGCGAAAATTAATGACACCTTTCGTAAGGATCAGCAGGATTCAAGGGTTTTTGCTTTCTACGACCCTATGGCTATCAACCTCTGTAACTCGAGAGGTCCTTCCACAATCCCCGAGGTCGTCGCAATTAAGCTCCGCAACCTTGGAATGGTGCAATCGACTGCTACTCGAAACTTGTCACAATCAGATCCCATAACTACAAGATCGTCGCTGTCCTCTTGTAAATGAACCTTGAACTTTCAGGACTATTGCACTTTCACGTCAAACTCTGAATATGTTATTTAATTAATCGCGCCTGGAGAATTAGTGTTAATTAAGTAATGAAAAATTGAATCCGTATATTCGTTTAAATATGCATTTCCGTATTGTATTTTTTTTTGTATTATTTGTTTAAATGAGAATTCGATATTCTTTAATATTTGTTTAACTGAGAATTCTGATTTTTAATACTTGTTTAACTTAAGCTGTCAGAAGTATAAGGAATTTGTTTTCGATGAAACGTAATTGGTTATTCTGATTACATTTAGCTGTTTTACGTATACCTTCAAGTATTTAATCAAAATATTTATTATTGGTTCAGTAAAGTGAATGACTACCTTAAGTGTTCATTACCGCGTCATTTAAATAAAGAATGCAAATAAATAAAGCAATTTGTGTTAAAACTAGGACAAAGGGTGTGTTTGTAAAAATTTTATATATTGATAAAATTAGGTTTTTGTGATAGTGATAATGGCGACGTAAGGGAAGAACGTTACACCTGTTGGTTTCTGGTTAATGAATTTCCCAATTTATAGAGTTTCAAGTTCAGAAATTTAAAAATGTTCAAATTTAGTCATTTCTAAGACCATGAATTGTCGATTTAGGGATTTCGAATTTGAAGTTGGTAATTTTGAAATTTAAAACTTAAAAATTTGAGGATCTAGAAGTTTTAGAATTTAGAATAGGGTATTTGGATATTTAAGAATTTAGGGATTTGGAAATTTGGAAATTGAAAAATTGAAAATTTTCAATTTTTAAACTTTGGAATTTACGAAATATGGAGATTTGGCAAATTAGGGATTCGAAAAATTAAGAACTTACGGTTTTGAAAATTCTACATTTAAAAAATTTAGTACTTAGGAATTTACAAATTTAAGATATTAGAATATTTAGAAATTTAGACATTTACGGGTTTGAAAATTTTCGAATTCGCAAATTTGTAAAGATTTAATTGTAGAAATTTCAGAATTTAGAAGTTTGAAAATATACAAATTTAAAGGCTTGAAAATTTCGAATTTTGGGAATTGAAAATATAGAAATTTGAACGAATGAAAATTTAATCATTTAAAAGATTATAAAATGTAAAATTTCCAAGATTGAAAATTTAGAAATTCGGGAAATTGAAAATATAGAAATTCGAAAGATTGAAAATTTAAAAATGAAGTACTCTTTAAAATGTAAAAACACGAAAACCTTGAGATGTAGATATTTGATAATTTCTTGAACGTTTATATTGTTGCATCGCACTACAAATCTTCATTAAAGTGTCAAAATAATTCTTAAATCTTTATCTTAACACAACTACATATTTAATTTATTTGATCACTATATCTGTTCTCTACATTATGCATATCTTTTCTGTTTCAGGTACGTAAATACTTGGCTTCCCTTCGAATTCCAAATTGGTAACACAAAATTTTGCATAATCTATACTTTATTCTGTATTTTAAAAGTACTTTTATGACTTTCGTCCAATATTACTTCTCTTTCACAAAATTTATCTTCCTACGTAACATTTAGGGTTAATAGTTAAAAGAGTTAATATTTAGTAAGGTTAACATTTTGGAGGGTTAATATTTAGGAAGTTTAACATTTTGGAGGGTTACTATTTATGAAGGTTAACATTTTGGAGGGTTACTATTTAGGAAGGTTAACATTTAGAAGTGTTAATATTTAATTTAACAAAATGTGTCCAAAACCAGACAAAAAGCAAAATTATTGTTAACTTAAGTCCATTTTTAATTACAGCATTTCTATTTGTCAGGTCTTTCGTACACTATACAAAATATGAAATTATATTCAGATAGAAACGACCACAAATTTTCTCTTTACGTTTTGTTCATTTTCATATTATCTAAACATACACATTCATACATAATATTTTATTTATATCGAATATTAAAAGTAAGTGTAAAATAAAATTACAAATTCAGCGGAACTCATACATTCAGAACTGTTGTTCTGCAATTTCCTTTAATTTTATAGCTATCAGAATTGTTTCTTTAAACCTCGTAAAAGTATAAAATTTTCAGTCGGTATAATTAGAGCACCGGATATTACAAGATAATTTTGAGTTCGCTATAAACGTGATACTGTCTAGATGCTTCTTATTTCATTCAGGGTGCATCGTTACAGTTTACCGTCCCCCAGAGGAATATCTTGACCGTTTAATTCAAAAAGAGCATGGAAGACAGTATGACGGAATAGTTCGAAAGGATATTTCGAATCCTTGGAAAAAGGGGGGACAAAAGTGAAGCACGCACGCTGTCGCATTTACGCGGATGTAAAACGGAATCAGTTTATGGCGGGAATTAAACTCCCGTAAAGCGAAATCGCCATCGCTGCGAAGTTATCAAGCGGAGTTATACTGCTGGAAATACAAACGACCAATGAGACGGCAAAAATTTATCGCGTGTACTAAAGGAAAATACTTTCCGAGAGTAAGAGTTTCACGTGGAAACGACATACTTCAATGACAAATGAAAATAAGGGGCGATGCTGTTCCCTCCATTTTGTTTACGGTCATTTTTACAGCGAACAAAGTGACTCATGGAGATTGTATAAATAACTTTACAGCGAGCTTTCACTCATTAATAACGAAGGATATTCTCTGAGTTGTGTACGAAAATTTATTGGACTTGATGTTTTATTATGAACCATTGTTTTAGCGATGAAAATACAGTATTCTCCATGTATTTTTGTGACATACAGGGCATTCCACTGGCAATGTCACAAAGTGATATTTTCATCATTATAATATACGTATACAATAATAACAAATAATAACAACTAATAGCACGTAATATAATATGTAATATATCATACGTAATGTAATGTATGATATGTAATATGTAATGCTAGTATAATACTATCAATACAGCAACGATACACGAAAACATATGAATTTTTTTTCACAGAATTACAATATTCAAACTTATAGCTTACAGAATCTTCGGCTATAAAAATCGTTGAAAATGTATGAAAAACCGTATTCACAAAAAGAACATTACATATTTGATAGTTCGAGAATTCAAAACCGTTGAGTGTACAAAAAGCTTGGTAAAAACTTAATCGAAACCCTCGTTAAGAGCGCAAGAGACAGTTAATTACTGTCAGAAGAGCAATCGGTCCTTAAAGTAATTTCTATCTTAATTAATTACCAACTACATGAACTTACAGTTTTTCTTAAACGGTTGGAATTTATGAAACGCTTAAATATTTCGTGCAAATCCGCTGAATAAGCAAAACTTAAAAAAAAATGTTTCTATATGCTTTCGTTCGAAATTTATTTTTTTAAGTATAGTATAAAAAATATCTCCGAACAAAGAGTATGAAAAAATATTTTAACAAATTTAATAAATCGTATTTTCGCTGAGTTTTGGAAACGAAATATCTCCTGAGCAAAACAACATAAGATAAATAAGGATCCCCGAGTTTATCAATTTTCAGAGATCTCAAAAATCCCTAAAAATACCCGGGTGTATTCGGTCATTCGTCTTAACCCTTAGAACATATACTGTGTATTATTTTATTTCGCCGTTTTCTGTAGAATGTAACAGCGTAGTACCGCAGCGATTATCTCAATCCTTCCAACATTCTCGTAACACGGTGCACACGTAACGTTAACACGTGGCGCCAACAGGCACGAATAATCCAACGACTCGGCGCATCCCGATTTATTCGGTTGTAGGAAGGGAAGAAGAGGGTTATTTAGGTGCGAGTCTTCCCTCTTTCGGCTGCGATCGCCCTGGGCTGATTTACTTTGCCACACCGCGTGACTCGAAGGGCGCACACTGGAGACGCCGTTGGTTCTGTTAATAATTCGCGGCGGCTGTTAGCCCGCGGGCTTTTCATCCCTCTGCCTCTCCATTTTGCCCTCGCACTACCCATTTCACGGCGACGCCAGCAGAAGCAGCAACGCCAGTAACGCAAACACACCGCCGTCTAATTCGGTTAGTCGGCCCGCAAAAATTATATCCAATTACGTTCCGACAGCCCTACCAGCCATCCAGTCAGCCAACCAACAGTACCCCCTCGAGAACTTTCGGCTCTGCCTGTATTTACCACGCTGTTCTTCTTCCTTTTCTGCCCCCCACTCTTCCTCTTTCGTTAACGAAAAATATCAGTGTTTTTCTACGTGTTCGCGTTTTGCTAACGTTCGACCACTTCTGAACACGATTCTGAACCGAAAATAATTGCTACTCGGAGATTTATTCATGATATTGTTAGGTGTTCAAATGAAAGTGAATAGTATTTTTAAGTTGGTAATAGAGTGGTGAGGTGGTAGTGGTGATTATTTAGGTATACATCCTGAATTCAGTAGATCTCCAATTTTTAGTTGATTTTTGTGTTGATATGCGATAGGTTTTATGTATTATATTTTGTATTATGTTATATTGTATTTTTTTTCATTTAAATTTTAATTTCTGTCTTATTTGCTCCGAATGAATGTGAAACTGTAAATCCCTACATTATATTTCATTTTGTATAAAGGCTTTGTGAATAAATAAAATAAATAAATACATCAGAGTTTAAAGAGGGACTTATAAAAAGTTTATAAATAGCGCTTTGAAGACTTGGAAATTTAAAGATTTATATAAAAGTATTGAATGTCCAAATTATATGTTATTTAATTTAAAAATTTGACAAGTGGGCAATACAGAAATTTAGAAACGTATTGACTATAAAAAAATGAGCAATTTAGAAATTCCAAATTTTTAAGTTTCCCAGTTTCAAATTTACAAACGTTCGATTTCAGATTTTAATGTTGAAAATGTTAAAATAAGAAATCTTGTGATTTGGAAATTTAGAAATTTAGAAATTTGGCAGTTCAGGAATTCAGAACTTAAGAAATTTAAAAATGTGATAATATCAGAATTCAGAAATCTGGAAATTTAGAAATATCTATAAAAACGTAGTTTTCAAATTTAGAAATACTGGAACATCAAATTTTTAAATTATATACTAAACATGTAAAATTTCAAATGTATAAATTTGGAAATTTCGTATGTTGGATATTTAGAAGTGTAGGAAATCATAGATTTGTAAATGTGGCGATTTTATGTTTGCAAATTGTGAAATTTTTAATCATTGAAACGCTTAAACCTCGAAATTGATAAATTCGAAAACTTATAACGTAGAAATTTTTAATTTTTAATATACATATACTTTCAGATCTTTATATATACAAAATTTATAAACGTTCATACTTAAATTTTCAAATTTAGGAATTTAGAAATGCAGAAATACAAAGATATACAAATTTTTACTGATATATTATAATACTACTAATTTTTACTTTCAAAGATTTAGCAATTTGAAAATATAAAAATTTGCAGAATTTCTGAGGTTAAAAATTTATAAATTTAATTGTTTAGAGTTGTTGAAATTTACAAATTTATAAATTTTGTAATTGAGAAACTTAAAAATATACATGAAAATATCAAATTTTCAAATTTAGTATTATAGAAATTGGAATATTGTTAAATTTATAAATTTATAAATCTCATAATTTAGAAATTTGGTATTTAAAAAGTTAAAAAATTTCGGGATTTAGAAATGCGGAAATTCTAATCTTTACAAACTATCGATAGTGTTTGAAATTAATATTCGAATTTATTAAATTAACTTCTATTATTTAATTTGGCACACATTGGAAAAATATTACAACAGCAGAAACTTTTGTATTATTTACATTTTTTAAAAGCAGTATGATCGTATTACTTTTTCGAGTAAAATATTGCTGAGAATACCAATAACAATGAGACTGAACAGATGTTTTTAGTTAAATCTCAGTTTCCATTAGCAGAATGGTCTCTTGAACTCCACAAGTGTCTCTAGATCGTTAGCCGTTTGAAGATGACAGCCTCCGTGTACGAAACAGGCCAGCTTAACAAGGTCCAGGTAATTGCCGCATTTAGGAAGTGGCCGTATCAACAGGTTTGGCCCGTTCTATGAAGCGTAGAAGAATAGAATTTTCGTGAATTCGATTCGACAATTTCCAGCGAGATATTTAACTTCCTTTTCTTCTCGACAATTCCCGTTCAAAACACTTTCGTGTCGGCGTTGCAGTGAAACTTGTACCTTTTGTTATGTATATTTATCTACAAAGTTATGGAGTTCACTTGGTTGTTCAGCAGTTATTTCCGCACTCTTTTATTGCCGTATTACAATTAAGTTCGAAAACAAACCAGCAAAGTTTCGTCCAATAACAGCGAGAAACATTTAAATCCATTCGAAAAGAGGAACGCTAAAACGTAGCTATTCGACAAAATTCTGTTTACGAACTCGAAGAAAATTTCTCTTTTTAACAGCCGGCTACATAAGATCGCTTTACACTGGGCACATTTCCGTTTCCCAACATTACGTTCGGACGTTTATTTCGCGTTTCTCTCCCGGTAATCATCCTCGCGTTGGCACGTTCAAAAAAACGGCCACACATTTCCCGCCAGAATTACTCGGCCCGCTTTTCGCTGCACCCCCTTGGGCGTCCCTTCTATTTTAAATCGCATGCCAGACGAGTGCTCGTATTTTCTTAGAATCGCCCCAGAAGGTAAAAGTTCCCGTGTTTCTTTCTCGACAACGAGCAGTAAATACACTTTTCCCTCCCCTTTCCCTTGGCGCTGCTTGTACGTAGTGCGTGGTAGGACGGGACGAATGGGTGAAGAAGAGGTTTCACTCGCACTTTCCGGCATGTCCTCAGGAGACTACGTGTCCCAGGACTCAATAAACCTCTCCACTTCCTCGCTTTTCAAAGGCAGAGAAGATTTTCCCTCCTGCAGGTGTCTCGCCGAGTGGTTGGTAAAGATTCGAATCCGCTTTCTTCTGCTTCTTCTTCTTGGTCCTCTTTGCACCTCGTACGTTCCGTTTTTCCTCCATTCTCTTTACATCTTCCCTATTCCTTTTTTCCAGCTCGTCTGTTTTGCCCCTCTTCGCCCTTCGCCGTTGAATCCACGCTGACTGCAACGGTTTTCTGTTTCTCTGTATTTTCAACGTCGTCGCTTTTCACCGCTGGCGACGAGTAAACATCCGAGATTCCGACGGCGCTGCATTCATTGGAAATTGGCAGATTTAGATAGGAAAAGCGAGGTAAATCCACCAATTTTCGGCGAACATCGCGCAACCGAGAACTCTATAGATTTGTTGCGCTGGAAGGATGATCCTGTGTGACAAAAAGCTTTCGTCGCATGAGCTTCTTGTTAATCTCTCGATTCTCCGAAAAATGCGTGACTTCAATATTGTTCCATGGTGATATCAGTTCTCTGGTTATTTGCTACTGGATTGTCACTCTGATGGTACCACTTATTTAACTATTAGATATCGGATTGTTACTATGGTGATACCAGTTCTTTAATTATTAGGGAGCGAATCGTTACTATGGTAATACCACTTCTGTATTTATTTGGTACCCAATGATTACTATGGTGATTCCAATTTTTTAGTTATTGGATACTAAATTGTTACTGTAGTGATACCAGTTCTTTAATTATTAGGAAGCGAATCGACAATATGGCAATACCACTTCTGTATTTATTTGGTACCCAATTATTACTATGATCATCCCAATTCTTTAATTATTAGATACTAGATTGTTACTCTGGAGATACCAGTCCTCTAATTATTAGCTCCCGAATTGTTACTATGGTGATACTATTGTTCAAATTATTAAGTACTTGAAAAACTCGTGCAGGAAAAACTCGTCTATTTGTCAGAATTAAGTTTATCAGTATTTGTAACAAATTTTCCTCCACGTCATCAAACGGAAAATACAAGTGTTTGCGATGAAGAAATTGATTATGTCTATAATAAAAAAAATAGACTATTATCTAATAAACCCGATATCATTAAAAAAAAAAAATAATGTTTCTTGACATCATCAGAGAGAAATAACAAAATTTTGATAAAAATGTCTACCACATTTTTTCCTTTTCTAGTTCAAACTTGTTTTGCAATGGCTACCATTAGATTTTGTCTGTGATAAATTGTTTACAAATGATAGCAAATGGTTTCTTGCAAGATTGCATTGATAATTGATTCCTCTTTTCAAGTCTTTTAGACTAATTCAATGTGCAAGCTCATGAAAAATTCGAGAAAAGTTAAAAAAATAAATTGCGATCTTATGTCGTATTGCATTGTAAGGTTGCATAAATTGCTTAAATGCTTTGCGAATCTGTACGAACTTTTATCGGTACGTAATATATCTGTAGATCAATTTCTTGTATGAAATGTTTCAGCCTATTTTTAATTCTATTATAGATCAACTAATATTGTAGAATAGTATTTACAGTCTTTCATTATAAGTAGAAGTATTGATGATAGCTTCTTCTTCTTCTCTCCTGCATAATTTTCATATTTCTGACAGAACACCTCACGATTGAACGTATCAATTTTATTCAAACTTAAAATATTAAAAAAGTATCAATTTTGCAAAACTGTAGCGCAAAACTCTGTAAAATAACATTCTAATGCATACATTTTATGTGTGAAATTATTAATTTTATTATAGATAGTATTATTTTAAAATAATTTTTATAGTTTCTTGCTATAAGTAGAAATTTTAGCTTCCTTCTCTCTCCTGCATAATTTTCACATTTCTGACAAAAGAACCTCACAAATGACAACATCAATTTTATCGATAATTAGAGTATTGTAAGACTATAAATTTTACTAAACCATAGCTTAAAACTCTATAAAATAATTAATAAATGTACAGCTGTTGTTACTTATATTTAACTTCATTTATTGTATGATTTCCCAATTTTTCAAGAATACGCACTTCTAATTTCTCAAGTAATACTAATAAATCACAATGTATATATTTTAATACAAAACTGTATTCTAAGAAAAATGATATAATATTTTGTAACATGTTGAGAAGACACAACAGAAAGTTGTAATTCTAAAAACCAATAAATGTTTTCAATAATCACGTTAATTACAAAATTTGCTATTAATTAATATATGACATTTTACAAAAGTTGCTGTTTGTTAATATATAACATTAAAAAAATTTGTGATTTATTAATACATGACATTTGACAGAATTTATAGAATTTACAGAATTTTTCCCAAAAGTTTCACAGAAAATTACTTTACGTATCAAATTTACCACAAAATGTAATAAATGGTTAAATACTTCGAGTCAATTAAAATATGCAGTATCAAAAATGCAAAATACCACAAAATGAACCGAAAACTGCACACAAATCGCTTTGAAAGTTAGACTATCCGTTTTATCCTTAACTCGTTTCTTCGTGACTTTTACCCATCAACAGGCAACCTTTCATCGCTTACCGAAAGAAGGCTTGCGAAACGCGAGGCGATAGACCGTTCAGCCTTCGTTTTCAGTTCCATTGTGCTTCGTAATGCCCGCGTAAGTGCCTCTGTGCAGTGCTTAAGGAAGCTTGCGTACAAGCTCTCCTGCTTTCTGCTACACACACGAACGAATCCTCACACTCACACAGAATCGCAGGGGTTCTGACAGGACGAGCCCCTTCTTTTGCCGCTTAATTTACTGTGAAAAGAACGTCATTACGCGGACGTCTATATTGTAACATTATCGTGTCCCTTTTTTATGATGGCCGGTAGAACACGTGTCCCTTGGGTGAAAAGCATACGTGGTCTGTTGTGACACACGTGAACATGCGAGTAATAAACTCTTCCTCGGAGGATGAGGGAAGTTATGCTTTCATAGGGTTTTCGTCGGGAGTGTACACGATTGCTAGAACTACCCTGAGGTTTCGAGAAAGCGTCCTCGACTTGCCATACCCCCAGTCTCCATTCAAAAGTTTGCGGAAATATGAAAATCAGTGTTCGCTTATGTGAGACGTTGCGCGAGATCAAAAGGCTACCGCGAGTTTTCTGAACGCGAAAATACGGATTCTTCGCTGTTCAAAGTTGTGAAGAATGTTCGAATATTGAGGACGGGGAGATGGGGAGGATAACCACCGCAAAGTGTATCAATGTTATGATATCAAGGGTAAGTTTAATGCGTATGGGAAGAATTGAAGAGGGATGTGGGGTGAATATGAATGACGCGCTGGGAGCAGATGACTGAAAGTGCATTGTAAATGAGGGAGGGTAATGAGAAAGATAATTGTTTCTCTTATCTTCTGCTTCGTTCATTTTTGTTTCGATAGAGACTGTGATACTTGGTTATCGAGGTTATGTGTTAGTCATGGGTGTATTGTGTGAAGCGAATTTTTGAATTTGAGAACTTGAAAATTTTGAATTACGAGCATACGGATATGTGAAGTTTTATAATTTTTTAATTTTCAAATTTTGCAGGATATTAAAATATGAAGTTCTACAGTTTTTTAATTTTTAAAATTGTTATGGATTAAATTAAAAAATTTGGAAATTTAGAAGTGGCAATTTTACATGTGATGATTTCAAGGGTTGAAAATTTGTAAATATAGAAATTTCTAGTTTTCAAATTTGCAGATTTCTAAATTCATCTTTTAAATTTTGAGTTCAAAACTTGTAAATTTAACACTTGTAGAATTTCGGAATTTAGAAATTTGATGATTTGTAAAATAGTAAATTCTGAAACTTGAAAGTTTAGAATTGTTTAAACGCAGACAATTAGAAATTTAGAAATATAGAAATATTCTCCAAATTTTTAGATCTACAAATTTATGAAATTAGATTTATAAATGAACAGCATTACAGACTTCCAAATTTATGAATATAGGAATTTCAGGTTTATAAATTTTATAAATTTGAAAATTTGAAAATTAAGATATTAGAAAATTTGAAAATCTGGAACTTTGGAGATTCAAACATTTGAGAATCAGGAAATTTGAGGACTTTCAACATTTGCAATTTCGAAATTTAAAATTTATAAATTTTCAAGTTTTGAAAGGTAAAAATTAGGAAATTTGAAAAGATTTTGAGGATCTGGAAATTTGTAAATTTTTAAGCTTTAGAATTTCCTCATTTCTAGTTTGAAAAATTACGAAATTAAGAAGTTTGAATATCTGAAACTTCAAAGATTTCAAAATTTAATAACTTGAAAATTTAGAACTCTTAAGTTTTAGAATTTTGGCACTTAGAAATTTACAAATATCCCACTGTAAGAGTTCCCGACAAAGTTTCTTAAATTTACTAATTCTCTAATGTGAGCTGTACCAAAAATGTCGAATATCAATGTTAACAATCTATTCAAATGTCAATATATACAACTTAAAAATTCTTCATTACTTTAGGAATAACTTTGCTTTATTCAACATTTTTATTTTTACATGTAACTATTTATTTTACGTATTTTTATATTTATGTTAACACTGTAATGCTTAACTATAATGCGTAATAAATTAAAATAGTGTTGATTAAAATATTGTTCTGAAATAAAATCTGATACAAATTTTGCTGTAGTCACAGTCATATTTATTAACATTACTCATAAATTCTGATTTACTGTTTTCATATACCAATTCCTTATGTATTTGATAATCATTGTATCTATTATTTTAGATCATAATAAAAATAACCTGTAATTTCAAGTTATTACATCTATAATTTCAGGCACCCTCCATTTTTCATTTGACAAGTACCGCACGTTATATGATAATTTTAATGCCATTAATAACTGCCGTATTTTACGTGATACTTTATGTTAATCTATCACCTAATTTTGGAAAATTTTAGGTAATTTATAAATTTAATATATAATTTAAAAAATTTTGTAATTTCAATATTGAATCATAATTATTTGTATTCACTAAAGACATAATTGTTATCAAATGTAGTTACTACATTTATAACTTAATAATAACAAGTACAATTAATTCTCGTGTAACAAATAAATAATCACTACTTACAAAAACCGTGAGAGAAAACAATTTTTCACTCTGCACCATTTACAATTACAAATTCCATTAACCATCGTGTAACGAACAAGCCGTTTCCCCGTAACCAAGCACGTTAGAAGCAGCTGCGAATGTTAAATGAATAAAATCGCCTTTCAAGGAGGCACGACGAAAATTCAACATAAGCAACAAGAATGACATATTTCGTTTTACGCACTCCCCTTTTGTTTGCCATAAATTCGCGACTGAAAAACCTCGCTCGGTCGTCGTGCAACTTTTACGTACATCATGCAAATGTTACAACGTTTTGAACGTTTCGTGCGATTACGCGTTTGAAAATTTCACCGCTATTATTACAGTACTCGAGGAACTTTACAGTCAAGCAAATACGACGTATTCCCCTGCCTACGATACATCGCCGAAGGCTGTTCGTTCTTATTTGCCAAAATTACAATGTAGCTCCGAGCATTTACGAGGCGAAGACACGTAGATGGAAGACGCATCGCGACTCGCATGCCGTCGCTATAACGTGCTCCTCTGTAGTCGGTATAAACTTATATTAAACAATAAAATGCAAATAGAGTGCTTTATGTCGCGGTTGGTATCGCGGGGACCGCGTCGCACTCGTGATTTCTCTTTCAGCCGAGAGTACGCGCCGAAAACGCGTGTAATCCAGCCCCGTTGCGAAACAACCAGAGAAGCGGTAAAAGAATCCCTGCGTTTTGTGGTCGTAATTAAAAAATGACTCGAAATATCCGCGGAGGGTCGTAACTCGGAGTCTTGCAGCTTTTATTCAGCGAATCTTGGTTATGGTCCGCTCGAGGAGCGGCACAATTTAGCTCGCTCGTGAAAGAGAGAGGAGAGAAAATCGCAGTTACGGGAATAGCAAAGGGAGACAGGAAAAACGTGGAACGAAGAAAGAAATTGAGACATTTAAGGATCTTAATTAAAAAGTGACTCAAAGCGACCCATTAAGTTGGCGAACGCTTATCGCGTTCAGCCAGGAAACCTTGATTACGCTTCACTAACGAAGAATCACTGTCCTTGCATCTAGTTGTTTTTATGCGCGGTATTCGAGGATTGCTAGGACATTCACTTTAAATTTCTAGTAAAAATATGGAATGTTTGTGGAATTAAAGCTTTTGCACTCGATAGGTGACTCATGTTTACCATTTGATTTATTACAACAATTTGAAATAAATATTTTTTAACTGAATCTACAAATAATATTACACATATGATGTATAGTGAAGCAGACAATAGTGGAAATCAATAATAGAGAAATAGTAATCTTAAATCAGCAAACTTTTTAACTAAAAAGATTCAAGGTTGATATTTGACAACAGCAAAAATACCTTCGAGTACTAAAGTAATATAGTTAAATATTCGACCCTTGTTTTATAATAACGTGCCACACTCGTGACGCACACAACAGTTCGAATGTTAAAAACTAGACTCGTATTTTCACTGCAATTAAATTTTGCGTTCAATTCTTTTTGTACTCTACGTAACCAAGGATCATTGAATGCATAATGTACCTAACATTTTTAGTTTCTTCAACTGTTTACACGTTGTGGGAATAATTAGCTGGCTATGCATGACGCCACTGTCCACAAAATTGTAGGTTAATGGGTTAATATGATTAAATTTGCCAACGAGGGGACGTTACGACGTTTGAAACACCAATTTCATTGAAACTTTGCACGATTATAAATGACTACAAAAGGACATCATTTTGTAAAATCATAGAACGCAATTGTTCGAAATGTGAAAGTTTTTGTAATTTGTCTGTAATGTAACTGCATGCAATTGTATGTTACTGAAATTAAGAATGTTTTGCTGCTCCATGGGAAAACGCTAGGTTTATTACACTAAATAAATTCGCGATTCAGAAAAGTTGTATGATCTTTGTCACGTTTGTTCTTTACTTACAAATTAAATATTTTTAAACTTAAGCAGAAAGAGGCGAATGGAAAAATTTTATTCCTTTTTTGCTAAAATGAAAATTTGGTAGTGTGAATATTTAAGAAATTGAACAATTTAGAAATTTGATTTAGGGAATTTGGAAAATTGAAAAGTTTGAAAATTTGGAAAATATTGATATTTGGGAATTTGGAAACTTCAAATTTGAAGAATTTGAAGGATTTAAAATTTATGAATTAAAAAATCTGAGAGTAATAGAAATTGAAAATTTGGAAATGTAAGAATGTAAAAAACTTGAGACAGAAAATTGGAAATACGGATATTTAAGGATATAGTAATTTGAAAATATGTAAATTTAGTAGTTATGTAACTTCAGAATTTGAGTCCTAAGAGTGTAGATGCACAAAAATTAAAACATTTCAAGATTTTGATAATGTTGACATTTATAAATTGGGGAATTTGAAAATTTGGAAATGTAGAAATTCGAGAAATGTAAGGAATATGAGAAATTTAAAGAATTTTTGTAGTTGAGATTTAAAAATTTAGAAAAGTTTAATAAAATTTGGGAATTCAGACAAATGGCAAATGAAGGAATTTAGAAATTCGGAAGTTTAGAAGCTCATAAATTTAGGAATTCTGAAACTTAAAAATTTTAGAAATTGAAGCATTAAAAGATTTAGAAATTTAGAAATTTAGAAATTTAGAAATTTAGAAATTTAGAAATTTAGAAATTTAGAAATTTAGAAATTTAGGAATTTAGAAATTTAGAAATTTAGAAATTTAGAAATTTAGAAATTTAGAAATTTAGAAATTTAGAAATTTAGAAATTTAGAAATTTAGAAATTTAGAAATTTAGAAATTTAGAAATTTAGAAATTTAGAAATTTAGAAATTTAGAAATTTACAAATTTAGAAATTTAGAAATTTAGAAATTTAGAAATTTAGAAATTTAGAAATTTAGAAATTTAGAAATTTAGAAATTTAGAAATTTAGAAATTTAGAAATTTAGAAATTTAGAAATTTAGAAATTTAGAAATTTAGAAATTTAGAAATTTAGAAATTTAGAAATTTAGAAATTTAGAAATTTAGAAATTTAGAAATTTAGAAATTTAGAAATTTAGAAATTTAGAAATTTAGAAATTTAGAAATTTAGAAATTTAGAAATTTAGAAATTTAGAAATTTAGAAATTTAGAAATTTAGAAATTTAGAAATTTAGAAATACAGAAATTCAGAAATTTAGAAATTCAGAAATTTAGAAATTTAGAAATTTAGAAATTTAGAAATTTAGAAATTTAGAAATTCAGAAATTTAGAGATTCAAGAATTAATTAATTCAGAAATTTAGAAATTCAAAATTTAAAAAGTTTGTTAATTTAAAAATTTGTAAAGTTAAATATTTCCAGTTTATATTTAACCAGCAAAAATTTATACTACGTCATGAAAATCTACATTCCCTGCACTTTAACTAAAGAAAGCATGCATTGTGTTGGTCTGCACTGACCGCAAAGTCTGATTAACAACCTACTGTTACTACTTGCCACATGACTGACCAATAATGCAGTGATTCTACTTACCGCAAGGTTGATTAACAACGCACTGTTATTCCTTGCCACAAGGTTGATCAACAACACACTGTTTCTACTTGCCATAGGGCTGATTACCGACGCACTATTACTACTTCCCTCAAGGCTGATTTACAACGTTCTATTACTACTTGTCACGAGGCTGATTAAGAACGCCTTGTTATACTACTTACGGTGAACTTTAACTTATTGACTATCATTAGAAGCAAAGATTACCTGCCACTAACATCACAAGCTCGATATATTCAAACAATTATAAAATAAGTTAAATAAAAACATTATACATATAACATTAACATATTAACTGTTACTTGAATAAAATTTTATTCGTGCTGCTTTTATTGAAGATTATTTTATTTTCAGTAACTAACACGCAGTGAGGCCTAAAAATTCACTATTGATTATAATACATTTTTATTAATCCATGTTATGAGCATCTGTCTGTATGTCAATTTTCACTAGGGATATCAATGTATTATATTTTATTGATTATGCAAATAGACAAGTGAACAGATTATACTGTAAATTGATATAATCATATCATAAATTGGGGTCTCCAAACTTGAAAGAGTGAACTTTACGTTTATTCTTTATGCATAACAAAAAATAAAAATATAAATAATAATTTATGAAGTACAATAGCTCTGCAACTAAATAAATACATAAAATTCGTTACAAATAAATAGTATACCTATAAAATATTAACTAAAAGTAGTTTTAATGTAACAGATGTGTCTTCACAAACTTTCATATCCGTTTATTCATCCTATCATTTTATAAAAATAGTGCAGAACTTTTCGAGTACACCAAAATTTTTGTCACGTGAATTTTGGGTGTACAATCGAATTAAGAGACGTTACAGGGTTTTTGTCAACAAGTTTACATATTTCCGAGTTTGCGCGACGAAAATACTGGTACATTTTACACTACTGACAAAGCGAACGTAAATCAACACGGCATACTAACAGAATTTATTGTTTTGAACTAGGAACCGAGAGGAAATGGTGTTTTGTTTATTGCCGAAGATACGTGGCGATTGAGCGCGATGGAAATACACACGTGTCAGTGACAGTCGTGTCACGTTATTTTCACGTGTCGCACGAATGTTTTCCTCTTAAAAGGATGCTGCGTGTACTCTCAATACAGAGTGCATCCTGGATGCCCGAGGCACGAGAAGTTTACTTCGATATATGAGCGTGCTGTGGTTCGATTCGATTTTTTACATCATCCATTTCCGATGAAAGTCTGCGGAATATCAAGTTGTATGCTCTCTTCGTAACCTATTTCTTCTTCCATCTTGATACTTCTTTCTTATTATTAAATGCTTTCAGTCTTGTTTTTGTTACTTCTGTTTCAGCCGAACTAATTGTGAGATGGATACATGTATCTGAAAGCGTTCTGCTTTTACGAACTACGAAATATTCGTAGTGGATTGAAATTGTTAAATTATGGAATATAATTAGAGGATTGAAATTGTTAAATTACGTTAGAGGATTTAATCAGAATGTAATACCTAAAGAAAAACTGGTATAATCACGCTTACACATACTTATATTGATTTCACAACATGAAGTTCCAATACCGGAAACTAACCTTAGGAGTACGCGAATTGCAAACAATAGCAAATGTTATTTACATAAGGGTAAAATTAGGCTATACTGTAAGATGCAATATATAGATTTCTCATGTGTTTTTTTAACCCATTAACTCGCAAATTTTTATTTTAATTTTACCGCACGGCTTGTAAATTTATAAGTCAAATACTTTTATAAGTTACGCAATATTGAAACAAAAAATAAGTTTGCAAACTAGAATGTAAGTGTTTACCCAATAAACATTTTATTTAATAGCCTGTTGCAAATGATGAAAAGAAATTAAACAGGGGATCGCAGTAGCAAATTGGTATTTATGTGAAATTTCATGGATATTTATGAGTTTTAATTGTTAATTTAGCAAGGTTATATAGCTGTGTCCACTTCAAATGGCAAGTTAAAACTGTAGAAAATCTTTTTGATTAGTAATTTTATTTTTAATTAATTTAACGCGTTGTTTTTACAGATTATGTTAATTTGGTTTGTCTAATGTTCAAACATACTAGCAAATTATTTGTAGTTGATTAAATAAAATTATTTTCAAAGAATAACATTACAGAATAATAATAAACATAACAAAATAAAATAACAGATGAAACATACATATATGGTTGTGTTGCTTGCGCTTCAACTTAACGAAAACGCAAGCTCGTTTAATGTATCAGTAACACTACTCAGACACAAAATAAACTAACAACTGTATCAGGATAAATATGTTAAATTTATTTACAAATAAAAATTTGCTTGTTGCACTTTAAAATAACACTTCGCAGCTACTCTAAAATTGTGTACTCGACTCATTGAAAGCTGGCGAGAGAACAGTCTAAGAAATGTATTTTCGCCAAAAATTGAAATGTGGAGTGGGGTCGATAGGCAGCTGGGGATGGACAAGCTATTGGTGATAAAACGAAACGATACACGAATTAACATTTGTCTCCATCTAACGGAATTTATTATTTATTATATCACCATTAAAATTTCTTCTCGCGTTCGCATGTTTCAATTGAATTTTGTTTTCTGTTTTTTGAATTGTTCATTTTGTATTTCTTATTAAATAAATATTTTGTTCGTTCTTTATACAACTTATTACGTCACTTTTCGACCATGGATCTCTTCACCTACAACACAAGCGACTTGGTTAAAATGACCTATTAGATTGGTAAAAAAAAATATTAAGGGAAGGGGACAAGAACTGCTCTTACAAAATGTTCGTACTGAGGTCTGACCTGAAGAGGTCGTACTGAAGACCTGAAGTAAAACTACACCGTCGCTCATCACCTAGTCCAACAGTAATAAAATCATAAAGTTTGCTGGATCTTGACAAAGTATGTTAAATAGAATTTGGAAATACAAATTGTCCGTAATAAACAGCTGCGAAAGGCAACGGTTGTTTGTTCAGAAATATTCCAAAAAATAAAGATAAACTTGATGGTTTTACGATTTGAAGAGTGCGCCGCAACATATGGAATATGTACATAAAATATTATGCAAATATTACGGAAAAGTTTATGAGAAAACAGCACGGAATGTGGACGCGTTTACAGGACTCTGATATATCAGAACCAGCAGAAATTTCGATCGATTTGAAAAAAAATGAGTTTTTCAGCCGGCTAGTGGACGATATTCATAAACTGAGGATAATGGTTGCACGTATAGCTTGATCCGTGGTCTCAGGAAATGCGATAACAATGTAGCGATCTACAAAAAAGGTTGCCATAAAGCGAGTCACACGTAGCAAAGAAAAGCTAATGTTATTTCTTTTGGCTCGATGACTCCGGTTATTTCCTTATCTTGCCGCACATCGTTTTCCCGTTAAGCATATCTGAATATTTCGCATCTCGAGTGTTGATACGCAACGATAAACATAATAATATCGCTTCCGTCTTTTGATATCATCGCTGAGCACGGTTTATTAAAATTCCTTTGTATGTGTACTAAGAAAATCTTATGACATAGTTCCTCTTTTAGCTTTGTGTGGCAACATAATATTGTTCAACGTGTATAATATCGTACGAGTAACCTGAAACTTTCATTTAATAATTTGGTTGACAACTTCCTTCGGCAAAGGTAAATAATAAATATTGAATAATCAGTTTTGGAAATGTGTAACGGATAGCGTGGAGAATTATAGACTCATCGGGAGCTTGCAAAATGTAAAAAATATATACAGAATTTTCTACATTTTTACGTATTAGGTTTGTATTGGCAACGAAATATTTTGTGGATCACGTATGAATTTACATGCGCTAAAATATGTGTAAATTTTTGAATTATAGAAACAGATCACTTTTATTTAACTGTAAATATGTAAAAATCATATAAATATTAATACTTTTAACTCCATCGAATTTTAAATTACTTGTGTAATATTTTATTGAAAGCATTCGGCATAACCATCGAACAAATAAAACAATATAAACCACTTTAAAAATTGCACTGCTCTCCGATCAATACAATCTGAATCCGATCCGAAATCAAATTTTTGATGTAATTTTATTGGTCATGCATTACAATTGTCGTTGAAATACATTCTTTTAATGTACAGTAATGCAATTTCTGTTAATTAAGAATTAAATTGATTAAATAAATTCCTAACCGATAATTAAATTTTAATTAAAATTAAATTTTACGTTTCTATTCAAACTTGATGCATTACAGATTAAAAATTTAATATGATTAATCGATAAACATAATTAGTAGCCTAACTGATTACTCACCTATTTTCAGTTCAAATTGAAAGTTGCAATCATTGAAAACATAATTATTTTTTATCAAAGAACATTATTCAATATAGTTATTTTTTAATGGAATTTGGTATGAAGAAAAATTAATTTCAGTTTCTAATTGCATGTTTTTCGAATTGATAATTAAAATATAATTCTCAATTCAAACTGATGATAATAATCCAACATGTAGAGAATGGAACATATTTGTAATCTCATATACAGGATGTTAATCTGATTTATCTCTTTTATACGTGAAATGATACTTGTACATATAATATCGGCTTATTATTGCGGCTAATGAGTGAAATAGTTCCATAACAAGAACACGTTAATGTGAATAGCGATGGAAATAATAATAGGAACATTAATATCATGTACAAATTTCAATTTAATTGGTAATTAATACTCAGTCTATAATTTAGAAATTCAATTTTAATTCTGAATTGGGAGAAATTCATATAATTAACATAACTTAAAATTACTTGTAAATTATATTTTGATTAATAATTTTGTCAAATTGTAATTAATCTTCGTTTGTCATTAGTAGTTCAGTAGATTCATTCATCATCATTCAGCAAAGGTATCAATAAATAAAAAAGTTTTTAATACAACCTCATTTTTTCAATGCATGTAATTTTCAATAGTTTGTTGAACATTATAAAAAAATCGTTCAAGAAAGATTGATCTTATAGAAAATTGCTAATTTTATAGAAAATGCAGTTGGTCCACTGAATGAGATGAAGAGCATGTACATAACAATCGATTAATTATAATTCATTTTCATCTGTACAAAATTTAATCAAAGAATATGCTGTAATGTGCAGTTAAATACGATTAAATTAAAAATTAAATTTTATTTGTCGGTTAAGAAAAGTTACAATTAATGATTAATATCCAACAGTTAATTCAAAAAGCTGTCTATCTAAATTAACTTTGAATACTCAATTCGACAAGTTGTAAATAAATATCAACTTTCAAAATCCAATACTTCAATTTTCAAGTAGAAAATCATTTAACTAACAGTTACTATCGTTTCATTATCAATTAAAAATCGATCATTTATTATTGTATAATTATCGATTAGATATTAAATTATCGATTATAATTAGTGTTGCCTGAAAAATTCTGTACCATAAGTCAAGATATCATTAGATGGAGGTGTACTTACATAAATACGACTCATGCGCAACAAGCGGTAAATTATGGTACCAACTCGCGCCACCATATAAAATGAAATGGCGTTTTTGAACTACAATTCTCATATTATTATAATGGTTTTCCATTAACAATTAATCCACATTACATATATCTAGGCTCATTTTATTAAAAACAAGAGACTCTTGTTTCATTACGTAAACATAATTTAATTGCACGTTATTTAATTGCACGTCATTTAATTTTACGTCGTTTAATTGTACGTCATTTACTTTCAAGTTCTTTAATTTTACTAAATTACCGACGTAATTTATTTTTCGGCACAAATACGTATTATAATCTACCACGCGAGCAGATCGTATATATTTTTGACGTCACCGTAAACAATTTATCTGTCCTGACAAATTATAATGTAACCATTCAATTCCGAATGGGTTAATCAATTTGAAAACCCCGATGGTGGTCAGACGAAACAATTGAAGTCGTTACCGGTATCCATAGTCTCCGAAGGAAGAAAAGGCGACGGCGTCTCAGAATGCGGAGAAGAAGGAGGGTGTTAGGTTCCCAAGTATGCGCTAATGTAGCCCGTAGCTCTCGCGAGCGTTTGCTATAGTTCCAGCATCCCCCATTTCCGGTGACAGAATGTGCGATCCTTATCCGAATCTATGCGAGAGCATTTATACAAGCCTGCCCGCCCTGCGAGCGTTCGAGAATCTGAAAATTGCATTCCGGGCATCCGGCGGGTGAACGGCAAGGCCGCTCGGACGATTTTCCACGGTCACATAAGTGCTAAAACACTCTCCTAACCCCTCCAGAATAGGTTCCTGAGGAATCAGGTTGTCCTCGTTCGTAGACGAGACTCGTGTCGATGCCTCGTTTCCGAATCGTTTCTGCCACCGGAAACTGGAACGTATTCGCTCGGCGAAAGGGAGAGCCTAAATGTCCCGTGAATTAAGATGGCGGATTGAACAAGGAGGATAGAGTCGGATGGTTTGTTACGTTTTGCGTAGGGTTCCTGACGAATCCGCCTCGAAATTTGATGGAATTTTGAAGCCGGGTATGAGGTGACATCCTATGTAATAGGAAATTAAATTGCGGAGATTCTGAAATTTAGAATTTCATTTTTGGAGGAGCTTCAATGAATACAAATTTTATTTGAGCGAGGAGTGTTTTTGAATTTATGATGCAGATGAGTAACCTTTTGTCTGCGAACACAGAAATGTTTGAATAGTATACAAATTGTTTAGAAATGATTTGCAAGTGTTTGTTTTCAAATATTTATTTGAGAACATGGGTTAGGGCAGTTGTTAAATATTTGTTTGTGTTTCAAAGTACATATTTGATAGCGTAAATTGGGACATTAAAATTAAAATTGGGACATTAATAGCGTTAAAAATCATTGAATCAATACAAGCAATCAATTTGGAACGTGACAACCTTTATCAGCAGATATTTTTGTTTAGGTTTTTGGAGTTTGCGATTTTATGGAATTATCTTTCACAGTTGTGTTTTTACATGTATTAGATATAGATGCGATGGCAATCAATAGTCGAACGATATAATTAGTTGTTACATTGTGCGTCGAATAGCACATGTTTTTCTACAGAAAATAGCAACTGTAGAAGAAGTGACTCAGCAGTCATTTTTTAATGATACATTTTTTAATTTGTAAACTACATATTCTTCAAAATTCATATATGAAAATTTAGAAATTTTTAAATTTGCACATTTAGAATGGTTAAAATTTGGGAATTTGAAAATTAGGGTATTTGAGAATTTGAGGATTTGAGGATTTGAGAATTTGAGAATTTAGAATACTAAAAACTTAGGAATTTCAGGATTTTGAAATTTAGAAATTATGGAATTGAAAAATTTCTCCGTTTGAACATTTGGAAAAAGTGAAATTTGCAAAGTATGAGACTTTCACACTTTAGGAAAACGGTAATTAAGAAATTTAGAAATTTGGGAATTTGTGAGTTTGTAACCTTGAAAATTTGAACATTAGATCACTTGTTGTAAATTTTCAAAAATTATTAACTTTGAAAATTTATAACAATATAAACTTAAGAAATTTGAAAACGTAGAAATGCATAAAATTACCTTTGAAGATTCACACAGTTGAAAATTTGAAAATATTATCACTTCTCAATTTGTAAATTTAAAAATTTAAGAATTTGAAAATTTAGAGATTTGGAAATCTGTAAACATACGAAACTTAAGAATTAAAGAATGTTTAAATCTAGCAGAATATCAGGATGTGTAAATTTGAAAATTCGATAAGTTAAAAAATGTAAGAACATGTGAACCAAAAAATTCTCTACTTTCCATATCAACCCTAATCCCAAAAGTGTTTGCCCTGAACTCGAATGCGCAACAAATATCCAACAAACGCGACACGTCATCCTTTTCGTGATCGACGTAGGACAAGACATCAGAGCGAAAGTGTTAGGGTATCGAGGCGCAGTGTGTCGAACAAGGAAGGAACGGCGGAATGCAAAGTTGGATTGCAAAATGGCAAGCCGCAGCAACGCAGGATTATTGTACGTACAAGAGATTTACCGCCTGTGGCCCTTTTGCTGAGCTAAAGGACGGCCGAGGTCGCTATGGCAACAGACAGGCGGAAGCCAGAGCCTACCCTTCCATTTCCCCGGATGCAAGCACCCGACGTCTCGCTCTCTTGCGTCAAGTGATTCTCTTGCACCGTCCTGCAACCACTTCTCCTTTTCCTCTTCCTTTCTTTTCCCTTTTTGTTCTCCTTTCGCTGTGTCTCCTACGCGTCTCGTCTTCTCTTTTGCCCTCCTCTTTGCTCCTCGAGTCGGCACCGCCACGGTTCTTCGCGTTCCTATTTGGTCCGACTCCCATTATCAATTCTTTTTACCGGCAATACAATCGAGGCTTTCGAATGCAGCAAGGAAAATTGTCCGAGATCTCCAGTTAGAGATACGATGATCCACTGCGGGAGTTATGGGGAGTTGATAGTGGCCGATATGGGGGTTGAAATATTTGTGGACTTCAGCTGCCTTGAGGCGACGGTACTGCAGAATATTTCAGATGGATGTAGTCTGAAGTACTGTTTCGTCGATGGGGCTCCTTTGTTATTTGAAGTCAAGGTGATCTTTGATTCTTGGAAATTTATTGTCTACTGCTGATATAAGGGAATATTTTAAACCTCTTAGCGCTGATTGAAAGAATTGTACTTGAACGAATACCGAAGATAGAAAAAACTACAAATGTTTAACCAAATTTCAGAAAGAAACCGTAAAAAGATAGCAGGAATGACATTTACAAAATTTAAAAGTCGATCTTTGATTTTTGAAAATTTTCTGGGTCTACTATGTATGTAGCAATTTGACTAATATTTGAACCTTTTGAATTGTACCTAAGCAAATAATGAACCTAATGATTTTAGTAAGATTTGAGAAATTATAGGAAAATAGTAACAATATTATAAAAATTCAAAAGGTAACATATTACCGACTGTATTTCGCATGCGTTGCTAACAACGATATATCATTATTTCAGATAACCCTTTGAATGTAAACATATGAAAACACTTATAGAAAAATCGTGTAAAAATTCCTCCCAAGTAACATCCACTGTGAAAGTCCCTATACAACGAAGATCAGCTAAGTAACCTTGTTTATTGTTGCACAAAAAAATGTCTAGTAACAATGCCACGGTATTACAGGAACTTTGAAAAAGTATTGAAGTTCATTCAGGTGTGCCACAGGTTTTCTTTGAATATGGACACAAAATATCCTCGCAAGTGACATCGAGTGTAAAAGTCCCTACACCCATACCAATCAGTAGTTGGAAAATAAGACGAGAAGCCGGGGCTGAGACAGATTCGTCACATTGAGGCACGTTTCTCGGAAGAGAAGTCAGAGATCAAAGTGTTGGCATCAGAAGGGTGACTGAGTTCGAAGCGGGGCGGAATGGAGCGAGTGGCTACTTCGTGTCTGCTCGAGACTTGAAGAGGGCGTCGCATCCAGAAGAGTCGGAGGGGTAAAGAAAGGCAAGGCAAGATAGAACGAACGATCCGTCCACTCGACCATACTCCTGGGAACGTTCTCAATCCTTCGCCTCCACTCGAGCATCCGCGTTCGAGAATCAAATTGCCATCCGCCGCGGCACGTCGATAAACGCGATACCTATTTTACCGTCTCCCGACAATCAGAATCTTCCTAAACCGCGCAAATCTACGCCTATATCGTTTTTCAGCCGTGTTTTCACCGAGACAGCAGACTGTGAACCGTTTTGCCGGGAGCACCAAAAATTTACAATAATCACTCGGCAAGACGCACGGAGAATATTCAGGAGCGCATCAACAGGTGGTCATCCACCAGTTTTTTCTCTGCCCCTAGCTCTTTACGTGTCTCACGATATCCTCGGTATTCGCCTGGATTCCAGGAATCTTGCAATCCTCTACTGCACGATTTGTGAGCTGACGTGGAATCTTTCGCTGTTGGTTTTACACCAGAGTGGAAGGTTCAACCAGTATCTCGCTGGTAACCAACGGTCCGATATCTTTAATTACTCCTCCGACAAGAGTTTCGAGTTAAGAACACAGTTCTTTTTATTACCTTCTGATCTCTAAACTATTTTGTAATTAATAATTGGATGTTCTTTGACCTAACTGAATTTAATTTATTTAATACTAGATTTATGGAACCCGTAAAAATGTTTGATTTTAAATTTCTTATTTTCATTTACGAAAATTATTAAGATTTTGTTGGAATGTATATGTACCTTGAGATAAAAAATCATTATATAAGCTAGTTCACGTATTATCCATTATTCATTTATTTTTATAATTTAATTCGAATTTAAGTACAACTTTTATAAACACAGTTTTCATTAATTCTTTATTATCACATTAGTTTCATTATATTTTTTAAACATTCTTCATATTCTTAAATCCAACTTTTATTTTCTAGCAATAAGTTTTATTTAACCCACTCCAAAACTTAATACATTCAGTCCCAGTATAAGAGGTACAACGCGCATCATACAACGAAAACAAACAATTCTCAAATCTACAAAATATATTTTTGTCCTAAATGTAGTAGTGTTAGATGCTACCTTAATCTACTAGTATAAGATTCTGTCCTAATCCGGTGTATTAGATTCTTCATCCTGACTCCTAATTTTATGCACTTTCCTATTCAACTACTTTTACGATCACCGGTTACTTTTGTGGACTGTGTTTCAATACCGACTTTACTGAAGGTATTAAAGTCTCTGTCACGTATAAAAGTATATTCGGATAAAGTGCTTAATTCCAGAGAATATTTGTACAACTTTGTTGTTGACGAGGCATCGAGAGAACCGATTTGTTTACTAACGACCTAAAAAAATTCGGTCACTCGCGGAGAGGACGGAAAAGGACGCATCAAATATTTTATACATTGACGGGAACGTGCGTTAAAGAAAGAAAATATTGAAACGAGGATGCGAGAAAGAGCCGAGTCAGGATCACGCTGCTATCGAGTTATTTCAGTGGCGAGATAAGCGTTATCCGAGTCGAGTATCCCCCGCAGCTATGAATATTAACGAATTCCGACGTAGCGGGACGAACAAGACTTAAAAGGGATCGACTGGACTCTGGTTGTGTGTGCGTGACAATCCGGGAATGAAATTAATTTTCCACCCCTATCGCGATGTATTGCTGTAATGCTCTAACCCTCCCAAGCATTAATTATTTATCCCGAATCAAGCGGTGAAAGAGAAGAGTAACGCGTCAGATCATCCTTTCTGCGATCTGTTCGATAAAATTCTGGGTCATCGTTCAAGTGACTTTTCATTGTTGTTATCTCCTGACTAGAATGGTAATTAGCGAAACTGGAGTAATTGGATCTCTCAACCTGATGGAGCTTATCTATGTTCGTGATTTCTGTGAAATACTGAGCATTATAATTTGAGAGTTTCAAATGTTCGGATGTTGAAATTACAGAACTTAGAAATATGAAAATTGTCAGTTTTCAATTTTTTGAGGTTTTGGAAGGTAATATAAGAATGACAAAATTTGAATATGTAAAAATTGTGGGTTTCTCGATTTTTAACGTTTAGAAATTTGGAATTGAAAGGGTGAAATAGTTTGAAAATGTAAAAAATGAAAACATTTGGAAATATAAAGATTTTAGATTTTCGGTTTTTAAATGTTTAGAAATTTGGAAATGCAGAAATGAGAAAGTTTGGAAACATAAAAAGGAAAAAAATTGGAAGTACAAAAAAGAAAAAAATTTGGAAATATGTATATACAATTTTTCAATTCACAATATTACAAATTAGAAATTGTAATATTTAGAAATTTAGAAATTTGGTAGGTTACAGCCATATTTAGAAATTTGATAATTTATATGTTTGGGCACTTGGAAAATTACAAATTTGGTAATTTGTGATAAATTTGCAAGTTAAGGAATTTGTAAATGAAAAATTTTTGTAATTCGACAATTTTTAAATTAATAAATATATAAGAATCGAAATTTGAAATTTATGATATTATAAACTTACAAATTTTTAAATTTAAAAATATGGAAATTTAGAGGTTTAGAAACTTGATCATTTTCAACTTATTAATTTTTAAATTCAGGAATTCAATTCCACATTCAGGTATTTAGAAATTTAGTAAGATTCAGAAGATTTGGAGAGATTTAAAGAAATTTGAAGAAATTCAGAAAAATTTAGAGATTCAGAAATTTAGTAATTCAAAAGATTGATAACCTAGGAGTTTGATAATTCAAAAATGTAGAAGATTACAAATTTGTAAATTGCAAACTAGAAAGATACCTCTTCATCATCAAATATGAGTATAGATAAATTTGATTAAAGAAATATAAAAATTAGAAAATTAAATATTTGAAATTTTGAAAATTTACGAATATGGAAATTTGAAATTTTAGTAATTTTAATATTTGAAACCTTTGAAATATAATAATTGAACAATTCAGGTATTTGAAAATTTAATCCAGTGAAAACCTTGAAATTCTGTAAGTTGTAAATGTTTAAACTAAAACGTTTCGTAATTTTATAATAATAATACAAAAAGTAAAAAAATTCGAGGAACATGGAAATTTAATAAATATAATACATAGGACTTTAATAAGTATATATAAAACCTTCAAGATGCAGAAGTTGAAATTTTACACCATATGAAAATTAAAAATTTCCTAATTTTATTTCATACATTTAACCTCACTATTCCGATTTTAATTCTCCATACCAACCATAGAAAACACTTTTATCAGCACATAAGAAACGACACAAAGAAATCATATAAAAATCAGAGCATCATTTATACATATTTTTCGTCGTTTATATCCAGCAAAATTACCTCTCTTTCGTTTACGCGATATTTGATAATACTACCTACGTGCTTCGCAACTTTGCCAGACGAGTTTTTCCTAAATCATATTTGAGATTCGCCGGCTCAAGAAGTTTGCCGGCAAATCAGATAGAGAGTGGACCGGATTTCTCCTCGTAGCAGCTCGTTCTGTACTCTGTGTCGGACAGCGGACAATTATTCCGCTGCTAATTGAGTTACGTCGCGGCCTAAATGCCCGATGAATATTCATATCCTTCCCTCTGCTATTCTGCGTGCACCCCTCGCACAGCCAGCGGCAAGAAAAAGTTGTCACGAGTTAAAAATGTAATAAAATTAGAAAATTACGTACGCTCATCATTCCGGACGAACGCTACAAATTTTCGCTTTCGTTTCTTTCCATACTGTAACTTCGTTTCCTGCCTTCTGTCTCTTCGTTCTTCTACGGGAGAACAAGGAAATAACGGAACATGCTTCTAGAACTGTACTTTTTAAATTTTCACGGTTATTTTTTGAATTTGCATAATTTCAAATATACATTTTATAATTCAATTATATGACAAATCGATAGGAAAGAGTTTAAATTACTTTTCAAATTTTCTTTTTAAATTTTCGTAGTTATTTTTTTACGTTGCATTATCCGAATTGTGCGTTTAGTAATTTTATTATATAAAATGACAAAAATGGTAGGGTGCGTTCTTTTTTAATTTTCGTGGTTTGAGTTGAGCATTTTATAATTTTATTATATAAAATTTATTATATAAAAAATAGGTTGCGATTACTATATTGATTTGAATGTAGTCATTAATTTTTTTTTTTTTTTTTTGTGAAATGTTTGAAAAGACCGTGAAATTTAATTACAGTGTTACTTATTTGCCATTTCGTTCGAAATGAAATTAAGGCAAATCGGTCTTTCAGGAATTAAGTTTTAGTTACACCATAATGAGTCTAACATATAATTAAACTTGTCTATTTTATCAAATATATAAATTGATATTATTTTATCTAACATAGAATTGATCTTATTTTATCCAATATAAAATTGATTTTTTTCTATCTAATATAAAATTGTTGTTTCCATACATAGTATTATACAACATGTAATAGGTCTATTTCTATAAACAGTTCATTACTTACCACTGCCGTTAACAATTTTCCGTGTACAAGAGCTCCAGCTAATTCCGCATAAACCCGTTCATACTAGTTGCAAATTGAATGTACAAACGCGCTATACGAAAAAGCACTCTAAGTCTAATGAAACAGGCTGGCTAAAATTCCGCTCGTTGAGCCGGGTGTCTTAAACCGCTTCTCGCGAAACTATATACGATACAATCTCTAAGAACACTTTAAACAGTATCCCCGTAATGTTAAGCACCGTCTCGTTCCGTGCGCGCCGAGCGCACCCCCTAACAATTCGTCGTAGTTTTAAACGATTCCCGCAAAGAAACAAGTTCGTTGGTTTCTTTCCAACGCGGTCCCGGGCTTAATTACGAAGTGGCGAGAGAGAAAATTGGAATCTCGCGGATGGCGACTCGATTATGCATGCGGACCATAATTTTGTCGTTAGAGCCGTCGAAGCAGCCTCGTGGACGGAGGTGGTATCGCAACGGAGCCAACGGAACGGATCATCCAGATTTTCCTCTCGTTTTTCCGCCCCGATCTGCCTTTTCTTTTCGTTCTTTTCCGTCTTCACCATCCTCCGTTTCACCCTCTCGTCGCGCGGGCCGCCTGCAGCGGACGGACGAGGTGACTTAGAGAGATTGCGATTTGCATAATGCAATTCAACGGGATCCCGTTTCAAGGAAAAGTCAAGAAGAACAGGGCAATTACAATGAAACTCCATGGGACGCGGTAGCTTTCACGGCCTTGCTACCGACCACCTAGACGATGTCGACTTTATAAATATTCAGCCGGTCATTAAGGCGAGCTAGACAGAGAGAAGGCGAGGAGAACAGGAACGGAATGGGTAGACGGGGAAAACGTAGAAAGGGTGTATAAAAGCTCGTGCAGCTCCACGCTGCTGAGTCGAGCGTTATTACGTGCTCTCGCGGTTTCTTGTAATTCGATTCAAAATGCCCGGCCTGATAATAGCGGCTGTATTGCCCCTAGCGAGCTTACGTTTTTTACGTTTGCCGGTTATCTGCATGCGAGCCTCGCTTCGTGTGCGTTTTATCGCCGGTGCCCAATTGCTGTTGTTGATAACGTTCCGCGTCAGGTACGCGCGGTTGGAGTTGTTTTATTAGTTCTTTCGGTTCATTTCAATTCGGAGATTTCAAGGGGTGTGGACCGTCGGAAGTTGGACAGTATCCTGTTAAATCAATTCGAAGCTCGTATGAAAATTTTGAAGAATATATACATAAGTGATCGAATGCAACATAAGTTTTTTTTATAACATATATGTCAATTGAACAATTTCTAAATTCTCAAATTGACCTACTTTTAAAATTCTGAATGTTCAGGTTTTCGAATTTTCGTTCAACCACATTCTAAAGTTTTCAAATTGTAAATCTACCTTATTAAATTCTGAAATGTTTAAATTTTCTGTGTACCAAATTCTGAAATTCTTAAATCCTCAAATTTAGAAACTTCCAAAACTTTGATCATGCTTGATTTTGATCATTCAGATTAATCAAGCTAAAGGACTCGCTTAACACTGAACAAAACTCTCAGTTACACCAATGATGATATACGTGTACATCATATACAATATGCAGTATAACTATATTATCCAAAACTATTTAAACCAGTATTAAAACTTTTTGAAACGTTACAATTTCGTATCAAAATGTCGCTCATTTCAACAGAGAAGTTAAGCTCTCTGCACTCAAAGATACTTTCGCTGTTGGTAAGTAGCAACTCTAAAACTTTCTAGTTAAAAACTGTGAATATTTCTTTGGAAGTTATTATTTTTCTATTACTAATAGTCACTGTTATCACTATGTTTACATTACATGTACAACACTTCAGATTTACTTAAAAACTATTTATTTCAAATTATTGTATTAAATCAAATGAGTATGAGTCACCGTTTGATGGTCAAGGGTTCCTATTTCTTTCGCGGCCCACTTAATACAAAATCCTTAAGTTCAAATTGAGTTATTCTAGTGTTATCTTCCGTTCAATACTTCA
The DNA here is from genome assembly GCA_036983795.1 of Megachile lagopoda. Taxonomy (NCBI): domain Eukaryota; kingdom Metazoa; phylum Arthropoda; class Insecta; order Hymenoptera; family Megachilidae; genus Megachile; species Megachile lagopoda. The sequence goes on from CM072786.1 coordinate 2,008,535, forward strand.
CATCTCGTATCCACGAGTAATTTCACCAAAACATTATCCATCACCCCGAGCTGATAATCCCGTACGGAAGCATACATCAATTCGCGGTCGCTTATCAGGGATTAAATATCCAGTAGACATCGAAATAAGGAGTTTACTAGGCGAGGAAATCCGAGGGGAAATCGAAGAGGCTGAAGTAAGGAAGAAACTCGATGGTCTGAGAGGAACAAAGAGGTTCGATGAAAGAGGGAAGATCGAAGGACTCGGTAGGGTGATTGTCTTCGCCTCGGAGAGAGAAAAGCGGATTAAGGTGGTTGGTTAAAGAGCAGTTACCATATAGTTGAGCAACGAAGCAACCGGCCAGGGCGTAACAAGGGTTGCTCGGGGGTTGGCAAGTGGAAAAGGAGATGGTTTCTTGAATCGTGGGCTGTAGAAGCTACGCGGAGTTACTCCTACCCTTAGCCAGATCCATAACTAGCTTCAGTTCCAAGACAAGGAAGGCAGCCCTCTCGAGGTATATGGCTGCCACCCGTCGTTGTTGCTAGCACCGCCACCGTTACTGCAATAGCAGAAACTGTCGAGTTAAGTAACTGCCGGTACTTACAGTAACTTCGCGCGCAATGAGACCGCCTACATAAATACACCTAATACACTCGTACCCTTTCTGTTACTCCATAGCCAGCGATTCGCTCGTATTCGCTCGCAACGTGCATGATATACCCTATACCCGTTCGTTGCGGTAAATTCCAACACCAGTGAGACTCCGCCATTGCCTTTCGCCATGGTACGATAGTGCACCATTTCTGTCATACGCCTGCCTTTCGTTATGTCACACGCTTAAAGGGCCAACTAACTTACTACACTCTTGTCTTCTTTTTGTGATTCTACTGGCAAAGTTTAGGGAATAGTAGAATTGTTTCATGTGGATGTGAAGACCTGGTCATTTGGGACATAGGAATCTGGAGACGTAGAATTTGAGAATGTAGGTGTTTGCAGATCTTCGGATTTGGGGATGAAGGATATTTGTAGAAGGGACATATTGTTTACACTTTTAGTGTAATTATAATTTGTATGTGTGGCGTCGATATGCGGCCGCCACTTCCCTGCCATAGTTATAATTATTTAGTCTAGGTTTAAGATTGTTGGTGTGAATGAAATGGGTAAATGAGTTGTTTGCCTGAACGAGTCCAAGTGAATGCTGAGTGGTGTTTGCGAGAGGATGTTTGGATGATCGGTTCGAGTGTCGCGTTGGGTGTCCGAGTTCGAGGAGTGCCTGAGAAATACGCGTGTATCGTTGAATGATTAGTTCAGAGTGAAAGCGAGTCGGTTTGGAAGAAGATAGAATGATTCTGAGTTTGAATGCGTTTGGGTGCGTGGGGGTGAGAGTTCATGGAATGAAAGTTTAGTTAGTCGCTGCATGTCGAGGAGATCGGTCGAAGACCATCTCCGGGTTTAATAAATCCGGAATTGCAGCAGTAGTATATTTGAGTGTTTTACTCCTTCTTATACGCGTGACACCCCATCCCATATATGTAAAAAGATTGAAGAATTATGTTTGAAAGTAAAAGTGTTCCAGATATCGCTTTAGGATGTCTCGATTCTTGGATTTGAAGACCTGGAGATGTGGAAATCTTGAAATCTGAGAATATTGAGACTTGTGTATCTAAGGATTTGGGGATATAAACATTTGAAAACCCAGAAGTTTGAGAATATTGAATCTTGTGCATCTTAGAATTTGAAGGCCTAGAAATTTGGGGACCTATGGATTTGAGGATCCAGAGATTTAGGAACGTAGAAATTTGGGGATACAGAAATTTGAAGATATAGATAATTAGAACTATAAGAGTTGGAAATTCGAGATTAAGGAATTATAGAAGATGGGGAAATCCTATGGGGAATTCTAATAGAGAACTTTCTAACATAAAACTCCGAGAATATAGAAATTTCAGAATATAAAAATAGGGAAATGTAGAATTCTGAAAATATAGAAATTTGGTAATATGACATCTGGGAATATAGAAATTTAGGAACATAAATATTTAGAGATATAATGTAGAAATACAGAAATAGGAGAATAGAAAAATTTGGGGTTAAAGAAATTGAGAACATAGAGATTTTGAATATTATTACACTAAAATTTTCGCTTCTTCACTATTATGGAAAGAAAAATGATGCAACTAAAATACATTAAAATTCCAATACTTCGAAATTCTCAAAGCCTCAGGGTTCTGAAATTTTTAAGCTTTAAAATTCAAAAATTTTTAAGTTGTGAAGTCTCAAAGTCCTAAATTCCTAAAATTGAAAAATTCAAGAATTCTACATAATAATGAAAGCTATTGATAAATATTCATTTTACAAGAAGATAAGGTAGAAAGAATAAAATGAAGATTAAATATCTAGTGCGCGGAAAGAGAAATAGGGAGAAAGGAACGCAGCTTTCTGTATTAATAATCCCAGCATCAAACCCAGCAATGAGTACTTAAAGATTAAAAAGTGTTCACGGAACCGTGCTTTCGCCGAAGACGGAGGTTCTTTCTATTCACATTTAGTGAACTTAAAGTAAAATTCCTTTCCTTAGCCTATAATTTCTCCTGTCGCTTCAGAGCTCGTTATCTCTGACAAAGACTCCATTCGCCTAAAGGTGATAAAAAATCTCATTATCTCGGCGTAAAGATTACTCTCCAGATTTATTATGACGTTATCCTTCCATCATAGTACCCTGTACTTATCGTTCATAATTCTTTCACCGAAGATCAGAAAACTCTGTCGCCTGCCATCTTTAAACCGATCGAATTAAACACTTCATCGATCCAAAAACACTTCGTTATTATTTAGTTACATTGTAAGACTAAGTATAAGAAACTGATTAAAATATGGCAAAGAATAAATATGTTATAAACAAGTTTAGCAAAGACAAATTTTAAAATGTAATAAGAATACACAGTACAAATTTCAAATTATATTGAAAGATCTATTGCAGACAAATTATATAATTTTTCTCATGTTGCAATATTCTTTATTGTTACATTGTTACCAACAGCAAAAAATCTGTACCTGAGGACAAAATACGCGTATCTCTAATACAAAATGGTAGGGAAACGAATGAATAATAAGAGTTTACAGCACAAGACTTAAATTATATCGAAAGATCCATTGCAGACAAATCATATCACTTTTCTCATGTAGTTGCAATATTCATTATTGTTACATTGTTACCAACAGCAAAAAATCTACACCTGACAAAATATGTGTATCATCCCCCCAATCGCAACGTTCAATGACGATGGAAATCTAGTTTCCCGTAGATCATCCTTATGAATCCTATAATAATAGGATGATCCGCTGGATAATCCATAAATCCTTTACAGATTATCTGTATTAAGTCCCGAAGTAACTCTTCGCCGCTTCTGGTGGTTCTGAAACTCGACAAGAACGTTCTTGGCGTAATTCCATCATCGACGATGGCGCGTTTCATTTTGTTCGCCGAATCGTTCAATCATCGTGTCGCGCGACGTAACGTTAGCGTTCAAATAAACGCGGCTTCACCTGATTTCACCGCGAATTCTCTTCCGCGCCATCCATCTCGGCTGGCCTTATACGGCGAGAGCTCTTTTCCACACAGTGGAGAGGGTGTGACAAACAAATGCACCGCGTCAGCCCGGCGTGACACTCTTCCGTAGTTGGTACGCCTCGGCAAAGAGAGACGAGGCGAAGCAGAGAAGGGCGGCTAAGGCGAAGAGGCTGCTAGCTAAAGTAGAAGCCGTGCTCAAGTAGACAAGGGACACGTCAGCCGCCATCCTTCTACTCAGCCTTTTTATAGATTATTCACGTACAATGGTCGAGTGACAAGTGGCGGGCCACGCTCCTCGAAACGATGAATCTACGCCCCTCCTTTATCCCCAACACTGACGGAAATCTCGACTTTTTGTTGCTTCTAAAAGGTAACTGTCTGAAACTCCCCCTGACGAAGATAACGAAGCGATTGGTACGTTGTGGTTCGTCGTGCAAATTTATTTGAATGACAGGAAATTTTGCGGGATAATGATTGTATTAACACGTTGACCGCCATAATGAAAATTGATGTTTATAGTTAGACTCTAGATTGTTTGAGATAATTAAACTTAACCTTTAATCTGAGATAAAAGCTTATAAGATAAAAAGATATAATGTAACATGAGATAAATAAATGTAATAAATTATCGATCTCTGCCAGTTTTGCAAAGTCGAGATATCGTAGAACTCACACCACCTCACTCACAATACACAGTGAGTATACTTCATATATTTTATATATCTTACAGTTTATATTGTATTGTATAGTATATTATTTATATATAATAGTGCATGTGCATAGTATATATTTCATAGTTTATAAATAGTAAAATGAGTTACTCAAGGGTGATAAGCACGAATGAACTCTTGTTACTTTCACATTTGCTGTACTAATCTAACAACCCATTTGTTTTTTACGAAAATACGCGGCACACTGCGACTACACGGTTTCAATGATCCAAAGTCAACAAGGGTCGTAAATCCTTGCCTGAATTAATTCAACAATACAACCGCGTATGTCCTTACGTCGTTTTACCGAGATAAGGATAGTAAAGGGTGTTGATCGTATCAAATAATACAATTTGTTTTCAGTAACAAATTAAACCATTTTAATTTTGTTGAAAACTTAACCGAATCAAAAACTATTGGTACAAGTGTATGGTGTACGTGTGAGGGAGGATATTGTTTCCCTTGATAACTAGTAAGAGACTGTTTTAACTGAATGTTTTATATGTGAGAAAATCTGAATATGTTGAGTATTGTGATACAGCAAGATAATGTTTCTTGTGATCAAGAACTTGTGATGGTATGTCTAAGAGATCTGTGCGTTAACTAACTTTTCCTGGATGTTAAGATTAAAAGAAAACTTAACCCCCGCCTTTATGCCTGATTGGTGGAAATGTCCACACCAATCATCAATCGCATGCACTGACCCCTCTCTACTTTTTACGTCCGAAACGCGGGTTTTTCCAAAGTAGGAGGTGTCAGTGGAAGCGGAAGCAAGAAGGGATGAATTTGTCTGTGTGATGGAATTTCCGCCAGGCGTGGGTCGCGATACCTGACATGGTCAACGGTCATCGGGTCCGTTTTTAAGACCCTTTGGAAATTCACGTTTACGACACATGCAATTAGCCGTTGAGAACGGGACTTAGAAAACGAAAGATATACGATGCAGGATTAAGAAATAAACTGACTCTCAAAAACGACTCTGTTGATTTGCGTGTAATAAACGTGCTGGCGAATTGTACTTTGGGTGCTGTCCCTTGTACAACTGCTAGCCATCTGTAGAGATGGATGAATGTACTAGGTCTTTTAACGGACGATGGCTATTGTCGTTAAAATCGTGACCGTCGAATAAGTTAAATTCTAAAAACAGTAATAAAAATAAAAATAGATATAAACTAATGTTCATTTCGTGGATGCCACGGAACACCATTAATGTACTTTAAAACATCCCATCAAAGAAATATTGAAGATAAAGAATTGTTTTGGATGTTGGAGACATATGGCAGTATTAAATTTCTATCAAACAAAGAAGTTCACTTTAATTTTCGAAATAAAGAATGAATGTGTGTATTAACACTTTGACTGTTACGTCACCCATATGTGGATGACTTGAATTGTCATACGAATCTATCACCTACTTAGATCCATGAATAATAAAATATGAAACATTCTGAAAACATTTAGTAAGATTTGTTAAAAATGAAAATACTACCTAATAAAATGTTCAACTACGTATTTTGTCGTTTTTTTAATTTTTCAATTTCATTTTTAATTTTCAAGCAAAAGTGCATTATGCGCTAGTAGGTTTAGCGTTAAAAAAATTCGCAGAACATCGAATCCTTTACGTGTCATCGTCAAGGCTGTAAAGCATCGAAGGTATCACAATGTATATTGTCACTTTAGAATACAACGAGAAACAGATGCAACCTGTATGGAATTACGCAATCAATATATATTTCACGCCATATCGCGAACGCTATGTTCACGATTCCATTTCGTATATCGTCATAAACACGGCCATAAAACGTGCAAGAATGGCCAGTAGAGACGCCTGTAAATGCACGGACATCGAGGACCGTCTATGTTTCTCACGGTATTCGGTATCGCTCTGTTTGGTGTTTTAATGTTGATTGGACGACTGCCAACTCAGCCGACGTTCGTTTGTCGCGATTGTTGTTTCGACGCTGGTCGCGGTCGAGCGAGAATTTTCAAAATTCTGCATGTACGTACGGGAAACTGGAGCAACGTAACCATACGTGGATAGATCGTCAGCGAAATCGCGAACGTGGATGGATTTATTCCGTTTCAAACGTTAATACACCGTTTCACGAGTTGCTGACTTTCAGTTTTGTATTTGGTCATTGATCGTTAATTGTATTTCATCTTTCACTTAGACTGCTTGATATTTCAAACTCGTGAACGGTGATATGTGCAAATAAGGAGCACTCATGTTTAAAAAACAAAGTTTCTTACTTATTCTTTATTCTTATTTACTTTGTGAATTTAGTCATGTTTTTAATTTGTGAACTATTAAATTTCTGAATTTTCAAATTTTCTAAATTTTATATATATTTAAACAATTTTTTAATTTCTGACTTTCTAAATTATTATGGATATAACTTTATACATTTATAAACTTCAAACTTTCCGAATTACTATGTTATTAATTTTTAAGTTTTTTAAATTTGGTATTTTCAAATTTCTGGGTTTTAAATTTCTAAACTTGAAAATATAGAAATTTGTAAAATACACAACCATAATGCATAATACATTACTTATTATTTCAGTACGTAGGTGTACAACATATTTATAACACGTTGAATCGTCACGATATTGTATTCTATTTTAATCGTTTTATTTACGTAGTTGAAAGATTATATTTCCGCAGTCTCGTGTCCAGAATAACAGACGTCGTGACAACTTGTAATCTTCAGTTGATTTAGTTAGCTGCTACAAATTTGGCTGCACGTGCTCAGTCTCGCTTTATCATGACTAATAGATTTATCGCTAGACTACGGATACACATATGACCGTGTATTGTTATTATAAGGAGGGATCTATGAAAGCTATGAAACTGTCACGTAGCAACTAAACAGTAGAGATACATGTGTGCATAGTATAAATCTAAGTAAACGCTTGAATGTAAAAGCCAACACTGCTGCGATGCACACACACGGAAATTTTGATGGAACAATGTTTACAGTCTCTTTGATACAACAGATCTGTCTGTGCGTTTAAATTATAAACATAGGTTTATGAAAATAATAAATGACGTTTGAACTGAATACGAAGTCATCGCAGTTGTGTCATGTCTGGCAAATTTATTGTGAATTTACATCGGACGACATTGTTGAAAGGAAATATTTTGTGACACATTCTACAAGGTGATTCGTACATGTGTTTTAATTTTCGTATATAGCAAATGTGTGATTTTATGAAGATACGATAATTATGCAAAATTCTCTGTTTGTTTTCAATAATTTAGGTTTTCTTTAGGATTAAAAAAATATGTACTGTGTAACTTAAAAAATGATTTAAAATTTTGAAATTTTCATGGATTTTCAATATATCATCATTGTTTACCATTATGTAGTATGTGATTGAAATGGCAATATCAAAAACAAATTAATTACTAACTTTAATGATTAATTTATCATTCAAAATATTCTATTTAAAACACTTGGTTTGTAACTTTGAAGTTAAACAAGTATTACACATACATCTATTTCATACATGATAGTAATTTATATGAAAATACACAATATAATTTTACATTTTCTAATCTTTTCAACAAATAATCTTCAGTAACCTTGAAAGTGTTGAAATAAAAGATTAAAAGTATTTAATTAATTGTTTAAATAAAAATTTACAAATAAAACAAAATAAACAGAATTGAAGTAAGTGATAATACAAGTAATTGCGTAATATAAGAAAAAGACAAATAAGTAATAAAGTAATCATAATAAAGAAATAGAGTTATAAATCGTAATACAGAATAATAAACAAATAAAACAAAATGAAAATAAGTAATAAAACAAAATAAATATAAAAAAGAACGTCATAATACAAAATATCTGATATGCTTATTTTACATTACAAATCCTATAATTATTGAACCACAATTACTATTATTAAAATAATAATAATAAATTAAAAATCCAGCTGCAAAAATAAACTTTGCTTTCATAAAATTGTAAAGTGTACCCAGAAATATGCTATAAAAGAGAAGAATATTAAATTTTGGATTACATGTGATGGTTGCAATTTAACACTAAACCTATCAGAATATAATGCACACATAATTTAAAATTAAAAGTGAAATAGTAAAATAGTAATAGTTAAAATTAAAACAGTAAAATTAAAATTTCGTAACTTAAGCAAAAACATTTGTAAACAAATCAAATGGCCGTTTAACAACCTATTTTCAAAATACCGTAAATCCCACATACTGCGACTATAATTCCTGGACTGTTCAATTATGTACAATAGGAGGTAAAGAATTCAGCTGGAAACGTGAATCGTCTTTTCCAAACAGTTCGCGTAAATCAAGTTGTGTGGCCGAGCCGCTTGAGCGTGACATTCGATTCCGCAAACAAGCCGTAGAATCTGCCAATTTCGGCAATCCATGATACCGTGTCCCGTGGCTCGTAAATTCCCTGAACGAGGGACAAAAATGGACAAAGTTCACGCGACACCGGTTCCAGCGAGTTAACGTTTCCTCTGCTTGTATTCCGGTCGTAGCTCGTCCCGTAGATCCTCGTGTCGCGTGCCCGGAGCGGACACACGAATGCAAGTCGTGCGACTCGATGTTCGAGAAATGTCAGAGTCGTGGACGAGGTTGAATAAAGAGAGCGACGGGTATCGAGTCCATCAAAAATTCAGTCCACACGCGTATTCGTTGTCCTGACCGAGGGACAAAAGGAAAACGAAAAGCGTTTTGAATAATAGCAGAACAGACTACAGCGGTGCGTGGAGCACGTGCCCGCGGATCAGGTTGTGGGCAACGGGATGCATGGCACGCGCTGAGCTTGGGTGCGACGCAAGGGGAAGATAACGAACTGTTCTTTGTGATTCTGAGATTTCAAATTTGGAAATTTGGAACTAGGGAATTTTTAGGATTTGGAAGCTTAGGAATTGTGAAGATTGTGAAGATATTTGCAAATTTGGAGATTGTGGAGTTCTGAAGAAGGGAATTTCAGAATTTAGGAACTTGGAGACTTGGGGATTTAGGAATGCAGATTTTATATGGTATAGGGATTTGAAAATTTGGTAATTCTGAAATTTGCAAGTATGTTCGAAATTTGCGAGTTCTGAAGAAGGGAATTTTAGAATTTAGGAATTTGGAGACTTGGGGATTTAGGAATGCAGATTTTATATGGTATAGGGATTTGAAAATTTGGTAATTCTGAAATTTGCAAGTATGTTCGAAATTTGCGAGTTCTGAAGAAGGGAATTTTAGAATTTAGGAACTTGGAGACTTGGGGATTTAGGAATGCAGATTTTATATGGTATAGGGATTTGAAAATTTGGTAATTCTGAAATTTGCAAGTGTGTTCGAAATTTGCGAGTTCTGAAGAAGGGAATTTTAGAATTTAGGAACTTGGAGATTTGGGTATTTAGGAATGCAGATTTTATATGGTATAGGGATTTGAAAATTTGGTAATTCTGAAATTTGCAAGTGTGTTCGAAATTTGCGAGTTCTGAAGAAGGGAATTTTAGAATTTAGGAACTTGGAGACTTGGGGATTTAGGAATGCAGATTTTATATGGTATAGGGACTTGAAAATTTGGTAATTCTGAAATTTGCAAGTTTGGAAGTTTTCAAATACATTGGGAATATATAAATTTAGAAAGTTAGGAATTTGAAGAGCTGTAAATTTGAGAGCACAGAAATTTGGGAATTTTATTACCAAAAAATTTGAAAAATAGAAAATTTGAGAAATTTAATTGTATAACTTGAAAGTTTGAACATTTGAAAATTAGCAATCTGAAAATATGTGAATATGAAACATATAAAGTAAGAATTAAAGGTAGTAACGTGGAAATTTGACAGAATTTGAGCATCTGAGAATTTTCGAAGGGGTTATAAATTTTTTAATTTGTTGATTGAAATGTTTACGTATTTTAGCGTTTCACAATTTACAGAACTGAAAATTTGAAAATCTACAAATGTTAGGACTTGAAAGTTCACTAATTTTGTGACTCATGATTCTTGAATGCTAAGAATTTTGAATATCCAAATTTTTAATATTAGAAATTTAGAATTGAAAGTTTTGAAAATATTGGTACTTGAAGATTAGAAAATTGAAGATTAGATTTGGAAATTATGTTAATGAAAAATTTATTCCTCCAAGATTTGGAAATATTACACTCTTACGTTCTTGTTTATAAATTTTTTAGAATGAAAATACGTGGAATTATTACTGTCAATGTATTAGTACGTATATGTGTATATGTACATGTGCATATGTGCCTGTATATTAATAGGATCGATATATTTTGCAAATGAATATACAAATTATGTACACATAATAGAACAAACGTGAACTCACTTGTGTAACGCACTCACACAGGCACACGTATTCACTGCCATTATAATGACTCGTTTTAATAGGCTGAAATTTCACTGTTGTTTTACTATGAACGTAAAGTGTATGGTTGGGTCTACAGCGGTTAATGAAATCAGGTGGGAGTTTCGTTGGAACGCACGACACTCATGTACACATATGCAGGCGCATACACAAACCAATACAGCCTTACGCACGAAAATACGCACTCATGCTTATGCATTAATACGTAAAGTCCTAGAGGTGCTCAAAAGTAAATCATTAGTATCAAGACTCTGTTGGGCATTATTTTAAATAATCTAACGTGCCTTTCAGAAGAACACAGATATTCGTAATCAAGCATTAAATTATTTATTCGAATATATTTTTATGTAACTTCTTCAAATAATGAAAACAATGCACAAAGAATTGAGTAGTAATTTAAAACTAACGAATAGCAAATAAAAAATAGTCAACGATATAACTCAAGTAAAATAAATTTTACTCGAAGCAAAATTTTATTCTAAATAAAACTGTCAGAATAAAAAATTACTTGTTATTTTAAAGAATTTCGTACGAAATTTTCATTTTGAGTAATAAATTTTAAATAGTTCTTTGTAATAGATTTTAATTTAAAATAAGAATTATTCATAGTTTTCAAATATCCCTATTTTACTCGAAATTTGTGTATCAAAGTTATTTGAAACGATTTTCAATCAGTTTGGATTAAAGTACTTTCCAATGATTGGATACAGACAAGTACTTAGCTCCATTTTTTATCACGAAAGATATCACAGTTGTGTAACACTTTACGACCTAGTAAAAAACATCAGAAAGAACCACACCCTCGCGAACACATTTGCCCGTTATTAGCTCAGAGCGCAGAGTTCTCGAGAGAGTCGAACTCACGTAAAAGAGGTGAAACGAGGAAAGACGCATCGAAGGAATTGGCGCGTTTGGTTTCCTGAAGCATGTACACCCCATAAATAACATGTAAATATTTTCAATAACTGCACACCCAGCCCGTGCATGAAAAATGCAAACCGCTTTGCGTCCGGTCCTCACCACGCTATCGTACACGGTGCACCCGGAGCCACTCCTCCAGCGCTCCTCGAGCCACCCCCGATTGGTCGGGGCACCCTCTTCGACCCCCGGACCCCTCCGCCCTGTTACTCCTCGGCAAACTATCTTTTAATATATCTGTATGTACACGGTGTCCCGTGTGAAATTTATGGCACCGGACGCCGGCCGATATTTGTTTCACTCGAGCAGCGACTTCACCCTCCGCTTGCCTTAAACTCTGCCCGGAGTTATATGTTCGCCTCGTGTTTGCCATGGTAGTCGGTTCGGAAAAAGAGCTACCGCATGGAACGAAATAATTCCGTGAATGCGGTGTCGTGACTTTTGTCCGGCATTCTGGCGGACAACCACGTACCAGGGTGCTGTTAATCCTGCGGTGGGTTGGGCGGCACCGTTCTAACACGGGAACCCCGCTGATTTTTATGATACTTTGCACAAATGTTCGTTAGCCCTATTTAATTATATAATCGTAATTCGCTGATGCTCGGTTCTTACTTTAGGACTTTCTATGTACAGTTACATTTAGGTTAAAAATGAAATAGAGAGATAAATATACTAGGGATGAAACATAATTAATTTATACAATTATTCTTCATCTGAGCAAAAGTTAACATACGTTTTGACAAAATCACCTTCTTAATTTCGAATAAGAACTGTAACATACGTTATTTTGATGGATTTCGTTAATCCAATGCCAAGGGATAAATCAACCCTTTTATTCATTAACACGTCGTTAATCCGAGTCGACCGGACTATATAATAAATCATTAACGTTATGCTATTTCTGTTATACGTTATACTGTATTATACACAAATCATAAAAGTTATATTGTTTCTTTAGACTCACAAATCCGTGTAAAAGATTTTTGGAAGGAATTATCTCTTCTACAAAAATTAAGTTGCCTGTCCCAAGTCTGTTTGGAAATTTTCATTTTTATTTTGTTATGAACGAATGCGTCCACTCTTTACAAAAACGTTGTATTGCAATATATAATTATTGCAATCATTCTACGTTCAATTGCCACCATTGATTGCAATAACCTTGAAATATGCTATCAAGGTCATAATTCTGAACAACCATTATTTATGCATATAATAGGCGGTCTTTTTATTGTTTATCTATAAAAATTAATGGAAAATTATTGTGTATTACAGGGGCTTTGGATTCATCACGTTCGCAGATCCAGCGAGTGTGGACAAAGTGCTGGCACAGGGTAATCACGAGTTAGACGGCAAGAAAGTGAGTATTCTTAAGATTTATTATATCGAAAGAAGTACATGCGGAATTATTTTTCGAATAATTTACATAATATGGTTTTATTTTTGTCTATATTATTTACTTGGAACTTCATATTTCTTTAATTTATTTTGTTATAATTTCTGCCCACGCCTGTTCAGTTTAGTTGACGTCAGTAATTTGCGGAGGTGTTATCGCCAAATGTGGGTTGTTATGTGTATAATATTAAGAGTTTATAGTTAGCTGTTGTACAATATTACTTTACAGCGTGGGCTGATATATGTATAACATAATACTCATTGCTTTATAGCGTGGGCTGTATAACCAGAATTATCTTGCCGAAAATGGTACACCCTCTCCAAGTGCAATTTCGCAGCATTCTATGCTAAATGATCATGTGAAACATCTGAATTATTTCACTTTGCTCTCAATTTCATTTGTGACAACCGAAAATTGAATCTCTATGAACTTATATCCAACACCACACAAACGAGCATTTTACAACAATTACAGGAAATATCCCAGTTATTGCATATTGACATTGAAAATAAAATAAAAAATAGTCAGGAAGACAAAGTAATAAATAAAAATATAAAATAAACGAATAAATAAAATGCGATATTTTTGCTATCATAAAAAATCAAATAAAAAAGTAGAACGAGAAATATATCAGAAAAATAAACTAGCGAATAAAAATATGAAATAAATGAAGAAATAGAGTGCAACATTTTTACGGTCATAAATAAAATAGAAAATATAAAAAAATAGTCAGAAAGATAAAGCATCGAATAAAAATATAAAATAAATGAAGAGATAGCGTGCAATATTTTTACTGCCCCAGAAAATAAAGTAAAGGACAGAAAAAAGAATAATGAGAGATATAATGAAATAAATAAAAGTATAAAATAAATGAAGAAATAGAACGCAATATTTTTACTATCATAGAAAAAAAAATTGGGAAGCAGAATAATCAGGAAAATAAAATAATAAATAAAAATAAAAAAATAAACCAAGGAATAGAAAGAAAATGATGAAAAATTTAACTGGAAAAATAAAAGAAATTAAGCTTTCACATATTAACCACCCCATATTAATATTATTGTAACTCCTCGAGATATAAATATTTTCAGATAAGATAAATATAATCTCATTTCAGTATTCATATTCATCGTCGATATTTAAATATTTTCTTAAGAACTTAACAACTTTAATTCTCACTTAATTTTTTCCAAATATCCCTACTGTCTAAAAGATCTGGTATCTTGCAGCATCGTAGCGGTTTTCATTTTATTTTTATTTTTTAAGTACCTAGTACTACCTTCCACCTTCATAACCAGTCACGAAGAAAACTCGCGATTTCCTTTCGAAGAGTTCTAGCACTTTTGCACGCGCCGTTGTTTCATTGTTCACCAGTAACATGTAATCGTCCAGCTATTGTCCGAATTACTTTTGCACGATACCGCAACCCAAGATACTTATCGAACGCGGAGGTTGTTGAAAACCGGGCACGTCTTGGTGGCGGCGTCTTGTTACGCACTAATTAGGGGATCGTTAGTTCGCCGTACGTAACGACCACTTAAGGTCGCCGATATCCATTCGCGGAGCCGTGAGAGGTATAGTGAAACAGTGACAGCCAGAAAAAAGGTAATGAGACGTGGCACGAGAGAGAGCTGACAGGCGAGACAGAGCTGTGAATCGAACGAGGAAAGACATATCGATTGTCTGCTGCTACGAAGACAGCTGGACGAGAAAAATCGGTTCGCACGATCCCCGCAATCAAATGTGTGTCGTGAGAGCAATTAACCACCGTGGAGTACCTGATCAAGATAATTGATACACCGTGGTCAGAGTTAATTGATCACGCTGATAGATAAACATTGCCCGCGTCTGGATTCCTGCGGTCGATATTTGTCTCGACCTGCTGGCGCAAGAAATTGATTGGTTATCGGAGTTGCGTTCGGGAATGGCGTGCTAGAGAATACGACAAGAAAATCTTAACTGCTGTTGGATGAATAGATATGGATAATAAAAATGTTAAATTTTGTGGGGACATTCAATTTTGAGGGTGGTCTGCTTAGGAGTGAGTATTATTTATATCATGTAAGAAATGGAAGGTTTCTGTTGGGAAAATGGTGGAATGGGAGAATGAAGACTTGACACTTGTTTATAAGTGAAAAGTTTGTTATTTTTGGACTTTAGAAGTGTGGGAATTTAGGAATTTGAGGATTTGGAAGAAGCAGTTGGATGTTTGATCTTATCAATTTTTAATTTGGCTATATACGAATTTAGGGAATTTAATAATTTGCAAATTTAGTAATTTGAAAATTTGGAAGTTTAGAAATTTAGAAACTCGGAGATTTAGGAATTTTAAAATTCTAGAATTCAGAAATTTAGAAAATTGAAAATTTAGTCATTTGGAAATTCAATAACTGGAGAATTTAGAAATTTGGAAAAGGGCTTTAGAAATTTAAGAACTTCGGAATGTAGAAAATTATAAATTTAGTAATTTGAAAATTTAGAAACTTGGAAATTTGAGAGCTTAGGAATTTTAGATTTGATTACTTTAAATTAAAAAATTTGAGAATTTAGAAATTCAAGAAATTGGAAAGTTAAGAATTTGGAAATGTGAAAATTTTAAAATTTTTAAATTTCTGAACTTGTGAAGTTTAATAATTAATGATGATACATTCTTTTCTCTTATTCAGAGGAAATCGGCAATGCGTCCAAATGTATTTCTTTTTCGGTACTTCATTATTCTATACACGAATGTACTTTTATCCCTTTCGAATTGCGAATTAACCCCTTATATTGGCATTTAATTGGCTGTCGCATTGTACATGTATACCCGTTTAATCAACCCCTAATTATCACCAACCATCTTAATACGATCGGTATACCGACGGCTATAAATAGCCGAAGCTACACACTAGAAAACATGAATCGTTTCAAATATCATAAACATTCAAATATCATAAACTAACAACGAGAGACGCAAATATTTTCAAATTATTAAATCTGAAAATTTTAAAATCGTCAAATCCCCAAATTTTCCAGTTATTAAATTTGAAAATTCTCAAATTTAAAAATCTTAAAATTTCTGAATTTCTAAATTCTCAGGTTTCCAATTCTCAGATTTTTAAATTTTACGATTGTCTAGAGTTTAAAAATCTATATCTCAGATTTTAAAGTCCACACATTCTCAGATTTTCCAGTTTTTAAACTTTACTAATTGTAAAACTTTATTAATTTACTAAACGTCACTAATTGTAAAACTCTCCTTTTAAACTCTTAACTTATCAAATCTCCAAATTCGTAACTTTCTAAATATAAAGTTCTGAAATTGCCAAATCCCCAAATCCTCAATTTACTAAATATAAAACTCTCAAGTTACTAAATCCCCAACTTATAAGTTACTAATCCCCTAACTTACTAAAGATAAACCTCTCAAGTTACCGAATCCCCAGATTCCCATCTTACAAAGCCTACAACACCCCGTATTTCCCAAACTCCTATATTTCTCAACTTCCCAATAACCCAAATACAGTATTGATTCGTAACAAGCAACAGTTTTGTGATTCGTAACTAGCAAATTTCTATCCCTCCTTCTTTGTTTGAAGTCGGCCGCTGAGTGAGAGGTCCGTGAAACCGGAAATGTCATAAATTTTCACGGTTGACCGAATAGTTTACTGAAAAGAGGACAGAATGTATAATGCTTTCTCACTCGAACACATAGCGATTAAAAAAATAAAAGCAAGCCGAATAGCGTACCTGATTCGTAACAAGCAACTGGCCAGACCCAAGCAAGTTGCTTATTACGAATCAATACTGTATTCAAGTACCTAAATTTCCAAACTCGAACGTTTACCAGCGATTGACACTACCCTCATTTCATTTTCTGGGCAGACCATTGATTCTCGCGAGCGTACAAATTGATTCGACGTTGTAACTGATTGTAAACATTCCTGTTCTCGAAGGGAGCAACATTTTCAAGCGACAAACTTTCGGTTGGTCGTTTTCATGCGTGCTTAGACAATTACGAACGCGGACGAATTCAACCGGCTCGCGTCGTTGCGTCCTTGCATTGACCGTAACGATGCTTCCGCCAGTGATTAATCGTCCACATCGCGACGTGGCACGGTTTGGCAAATTCGTGGCTGTCGTGCCTCGTTCTCGAGGAGACAATACGCCGGGAATAATATCGTAAGGTAGCGGCGGATAACAGCGGATAGCAGCGAGCGGACAGAGAGAAATAGTTGCGGACATTAGCTGTCCACGGAACCATAAGTACGACGACTGTGTGGCCGCTTCCGTAAGTACTCTGAATACGTATTAACCGTAGCAGCGGCGTTGCCATGGGTATATCCAGACTCACATAAATTTCGCGTAATTCGCTCGCCTAATGCAAATTGCGAGCACGCTACGCCCGGAGTCTAACACCTCCTCGATAGCACACGGGGAAAGAGATGGGCGCGAGCGCAATCTGCCGCATCCTATTAAGACTTCTGTCCCACCACTTCTGTGTTCTTCTTGTTTATCTTCTTCAAATTTTTCTTTCTTTTTGATATGATACCAACTTTCAAGATACGATAATTACGGTCAATTTATATTCGAATCGTTCAAGTCTTTCGTTCAATGTTGAAATGGTTAACCTATTGCGATAGGTAACTGTTGTGACATTTGTTAGTCCTCTTCTATGTTGTTTATTTTCCTGAAAGTGTTTTTTCGAACGTGCTATCTGTGTTGATTGATATGAATATCGAAATACAATAATCAATTAGGGCAGATTTATATTTGAAAGCTTTACTCGCTGGGGGATCCGTCCTCAGTCACAATTAAAGGGGATTTTCGACTTCCTGCGGTTTTATATTCTTCATGCGTGTGGGCGCATTTATCCTCATATCTTTTGTTGCAGTGGCAAATTTGAACATTTGATAGACTATATATTCTTAATTGTTGACGAGAGGAATCGAATGAAAAACGTGCAAGTCTCTAGCACTTCGAGAAGTACCAATTTCATGAGTGAATGAGTCAGTGCGTTAATCAGACCTTTACTATACATAGTGTAGTATATTATATATAGTACAGTATATTGATTGGTAATAGTAGTAATAATACTAGTAATACTAGTAGAATATTACCACCGCAGTAGTACTATAGTCCAGTAGTACTGGTACTATAATTGAAGAGTTGTTATCTGACATTAAATTTACAGAGTTCTATATTTAGTGAATTGGGAATGTAGGTTAAGAGTATGAAAATTTTAATAATTTTACATTCAGTAAACTGAGAGTTTGGGGATTTGTTGACTTGTGAGTTTACAACTTTGAAAATCTGAGAAATTATAGGCTTTGAAATCTAAGATTTGAGAATTTTTAAACTTTGGTAAATTGTAAAATTTAGAAATCTGAGAATTGGAACCTTAAAGTTTGAAAAACTTGAGAGTTTAGGAATTTGAAGATTTAAAAATTCGAGAATTTTTTAAATATGATAACGCGAAAATTTTACTATAGTACTAGTACTATAGCACATGTAATTCTAGTAAAACTTTTATAGTAATTGATAAAAGAACGATAAAGGAATAATACATAAACTATTATATATTATTAATAATAATGCTACTATACTAGTACTACTATATTAGTACAACGCTAATACTACTGTAGAGGTATTACCACTATTATTGTAGAATTATAATGTTAGCAATACTAGTTGAACTAATACTAGTCATAGTACTAGTACTATAGTACCATTAGTACTATAATAGAACTATGTAACAGTGTACTAGCGCACACTGTTTTCCTCTTCAATGTCCTCTTTTCAATCATCCATTTCGAATCACTTCCCTTCAAGGTGAGATAGAAAGTGAAGGAGGAGCAAAGCAAGCTTTTGCTCGCACGAGTCTCGGCCACTGACAAGCTTCGTCACATTAATTAGCGGATCGTTCGTTCCCGCTCGCGTTAATGAACGCTCTCGTGTAATTCTGGAGAGGTCCTTGGGCCGCGTTGCGCGCGACAGGAAATAAACGAAACAAAACAAGAGGGAAGAAGCGGATATAGACGCGGACCGGAAGTCTCGACGCTTCCATCGCGGCTTCTTCATCGCTCTGTCACGAACCGCATCGGAAAAATACGCGTTGAATGAAATTTGTCGCGGCTTTGCTGAATAAAATGGGACTTGAGCAAATACAATTCACGATTACCTACTTCGCTGACTTTCATTCGTTTTATGTTTCGCTCGAGGATACTTTCTCGTTCGTTTCTCGTTATCCGTTTTGAATTATGAATATGATGAAATGTTCGCGCATTCGACGGCGATACAGGAAAATATATGAACTCTGGAACAAGTTACACGTCCTATAGAACGAAGTTTCGAATTTAGATCTGAATGTTGTTGAAGTAAAACTAATGTAATGTTTATTTTAGAAAAGATATCTTTCTGGATTTCTGACAGGTATTATTTAAATTCAAGAAGTAACTGAGGGTTCAGGGTGAACACTTAACTGACTTAGTTCAAATACATCGCATAAAATAATATATTACTAATTTTTGTAATTTTCTGTTAGCTAATGAAATTATTGAAAATATTTCTTATCTCTTATAATTACAGTTTTTTATTATATTTTCTTTTAATGGTGCGAATTTGCAATATACTCTCTACCAATTTAATTTATTTTTAACAATAAATATTTGTTCATTCTTGCTCTCTTATTAATAATACTTGTGAAATTAAAAATGTATTTGTTTTAAAATAGATTACTAGTAGTAAAAAATGTTTTCTTTGCGTTAAAAGGAAAAATCTGATATTGATCCTATTTTTTGTATACAGAAATTAATCATACATAAATTTATTAATAAAAATTTTTATTTTATTTTTATGAAAATATATTTTTCATTTATGTTTTCATAGTGTTTCAGGACACGTACAGTATATTTATTTCTTTTAGCGCATTAAAATTAATTATGCATACCGGACAACTATTTATTTCATCGAAATGATTGAATGCTTTCGTATTGTCAGTCAGTATGATTTTTCGATTTCAATCGTGTTTTGTTTTTGACGTTTCGTAAACACTGCAGTTTGTACCTGCTTTCCGTTTATCATTCCAATTTTCATAATGGACCATTGTTATGCGAAAACGGAGAAAATTGATATTGTTTTCCTGCATGATAAATGTTGCGAAATTATGAGAGAAATATTTCGTTTATTTGTTGAAGGATTTCTTGATTACACTGGATGTACATGTCCTTTTTAATCTAATTAAAAATGTCTTAACATTTGAAGGTGTAAATAGTAAAAAGTTGAATGACTTTTGAAGATAACTAACCAAAATTTGCACAAATCTTGTTATTTCTGAAACTAGAATTAAGCTGAAACTAAATTATAAATAACTTTTTAGAATTAAAGGGAAATTAAATTGAAACTAAATTCTTAGAATCAATCTAAAACTAAATTTATTTCTTTGCCCGCATATAAAAATAATACTGCGTCAAATCTTTTCTTTCTTGAAATGAAGTAACTGTTTCTTTGAAACATTTTTCGTTGTCCCCAAGAGTTAATGGGTTGATCAGTGTAACAATATTAGTTGAATAATTCAGTCTAAATTCTGTGGTAACGTTCATTATAAAATTAGAAAAAGTTTCGTGTTACAAATTCGTTGAACAAATTTACATTCCTTGCAAATAATACCATATTTCGATTATAATAGAATTAAACATTACAACAGAATTAAAAACAGAGAATTGCTCTGTGAGAATATTTTCAATCTTCAAAGTGATTGTATATTTAAAACATTATTTTTCAAAAATGTACTACGTAAATCTACGTAATGTTGAATTTTTGTATAATAAAAAATGTCGTTTGTAATCGTTATTAAATTCTAAAATTCTAAAATTCTAAAATCATAAAACCATAAAATTAATGGGACTAAACATTTAATAACAAAAGGTTATTCTGATAATGATACATTAGTAAAAAACACGAAGGTGAGGATAATGTTTGCATTAGGTGTACGTGTCATCGACGTTCAACAAGAACGTTTAATGTTGTCGAAAATCAACGGCAATGCACGCAACAACGATTTGGCGAATCGATAGCTACGTTGTTTCTCTCTATTTGTCCGGGACACAATGATTTCGCAACCTGCCGCGTAAGCACCCGCCTACGGTCGATCAGAATGGCCGTCAGATTGCGCTTAATCGGACCTGGATTCTGATTAAAAAATACACGAATCGCACGTGCCGCGACCACCCAGCCTCATTTGCCATCCGTTCAATTTTGCCGCGTGTGCCAACAATAGTCGTATTCGTTGATGATGTGCGCGAAAAACATGACAGAACTGAAAAATAACTCGATAATTATTTATTCTTTCGTCTCTGGTGTTCGTTTTTCACCGTTCCAAACAGCCAAGCTTTCGTATTTGTGAATTTGTCAATTGTGTCAGATTCATACATTTTCAAATTTGCAAATTTCTATTATGAATTTAAAAATTTTTGTATACGTAAATTATCAAGGTATTTAATATTCAGGGTTTCAGACTCGGAAACGATCAAACATGCAACTTTTGCGAACTTCTTAGTCCTCAACTCCTCTAACTTCGCAGATTTCCAAATTCTGGAATCTTCGACTTCTCGAATCCCCTAATTTGCAAGTTTCGAAGTTCTCATGTTGTCACATTTTTAACTCTCAAGGTTTCTCCAAATTTGAAATTTTAAAATCTCCGAATCCTTAAGTATTATTTCCGAATACTTGATACACTATAAGATGATTTAAAATTAAAAGCTCTTTTTCTGTATTCCCTATATTCAATTTACAGCATGCAATTATTACTGTATTAAATCTATTTAATTCAATTAGATTAACATTCTATTTAGATTGCTATTAGATTCAGACCGATATTCTATTATGTCTGAATACTTGATACCCCGCAAATGATCATTTAAAATTAAAAGCGTTCTTTCCGTTTCCCCTATACGCAATTAGACTTGTAACAGCGGAATGAGCTTCGAGGAAGGGAGTTTACGCTCGCACACTCTTTGCAATGCGCGCGTGTGTCAGTTTGTGCGACAACGCGTGTACGGTGTCACGAATGAACTTGTCCTCTCGTCGTGTCGCGTACAATGTCATGTGTCATGTTCTTTTCATGTCCCGCGATACTCGACGCAGAACGCGATTATTGGCTACATTACATTGCACGTATGTAGCTACCGTGTAAAAAGTGTCGCGCGATGAAGTGTTCTTTAGCGCAACTGGCGATAAGTAAACCGACAGCGAATTATTCTGCACGTGTCGACTAATGAAGGTGAATTTAAATTACTTCCCTCCCAACTACCCTTTAAAGTATACCCCTATTAATATTGTTCTCGCGCTTTCGTGTACGCAACCCCGACTTATTTACATCTGAAATTCTTCTTACCCTACATTAGGGATCTATGGATCCATTTTTATAGGGATGTAGGAATATAGGGATATAAGAATATAGGTATCTAGGGAATTAGGGTTTAGAGATATATAGCAGAAGAGAAATATGAAGATTTAGAGTTTAGGGTTTATATTTAGGAATAGAGTATTACAAATACAGGAATTTTTGGGATTAAGATTAACAGAGGTCCATGACTATAGGGATATAGGTACATGAGGATATAAGAATACAGGAATATAGAAATATATACAATATATACAATATAGAAATATAGAAATATAGAAATATAGAAATATAGAAATATAGGAATAAAAGAATACAGAAATGAAGGAAAACAGAATCACAAGAATATAGGAATTAGGGATACAAAGATATAGAAATATAGGATTTGGGAATCTAAAAATGTAGGCGTTTAGGGATCTAGGGATATAAAGACTTTCCTAATCGAGAATTACAAAATTTTTAAATTTACATATTTAACAATATTAAAATTTCAATATACCGACTTCGTCAATTTTTTAATTTTCAAAATATTAATTTGGGCATTTAGAAATTTAAGAGCCTAATGATTTAGAAATTTAGAAATTTAGGATCTTAATAATTTGGAAATTTAGAAATCCAGGAATTCAAATAGTAGCATAATTAAATGATAATAGTATAATTCGAATAGCAGAACATTTACTAATAATGAAATTTTGAACTCCTACATCTTTAAATTGGAATTAGGGATTTGGGAATATAAGCATACACAATTCTAGTGACACAGAGTTTATTGATATAGTGACATAGTAATATGAGAACATAGAGATTTATCAAGAAATATATAAATCTAAAGAAATTTAAAAATCGTAAATTTCCAAATGTTTTACTTCAGGACTTTCAAAACTTAATAACTTAATATAAGAAATCTTCCATCTTCAAATTTGTAAATTTCACACACACATAAATTCTCAACACGTTACCTCGCACTACTCGGAAAAGTAACTTCGATTTAAATACAGCAACAACAAATACTCCTCCCAATATTTGATTCTTGTTCGAAATTATCTTTTCGCACTTGTCAATTTAGTGATCCTTCACATTCCGAAATGGAAGAATCCGAAAAATTCTGTGTGAAGCTTGAATATCGTGAGGAAAATCGATCGAAATAATAAAACGCGAGTTTGTTAAAGTTACGGGCGTGAAAAGGGTATAGGATGGTCGTAGGTGGCGGCAGAAGGTGCGGGAAATTGTCAAAGCTCTTTGAAAATGTCTGCATGACCCGCATTCCTGAATATTCTGAATCGAGCCGAGTATTTCAGAGGATCTCGCGACGGCACACCGTTCACGAAGAGATCCGTGATCTTCTCTTTTCCTGTTTCATGAATAAATGGGGTAGCTGCTACCGGCAAGAAGAATGAGGATTTAACACCTTTGACTCACTTTCCACGTAACGGCCGTTACAAAAGAGAGCATCATGGAAGAACAAAGAAAAAAAGATGGGATCGATAGCTGATGTATATGCGTGTCTACGGTCGAAAGTGTTCTCCATCGGTTTTCTTCGAGTAAAACTCGAGACAAGTACGTGCAATTCTCGTGCCCTCGTATATCGTTGCATTAGTACGGGTCAAATTAACCCGTTCAGTGTCCTCGATAGAAATCTTAAGCTGTAATTTGTTCTTTTTATTGTGGCTAAAGTTATGGTGCTATTTTCACGATTGGGTCGTTGTAGAGATTGAGAAAATACGATTCTTCTATTTTAGTAGGTTATCGTGTGCGATCAAACCAAATTGAATAATAAAAAAATATGTATATTGGTGGAATTACGCAAAATATTGCTTCTGGAAAATATTTAGTTGTCTGGTAATTTGTATTACAGTCTCATGCTGCACGTAATCATTTTTATAGTAATAGTTTTGTGGGAGGTTATGTTTGGTGTTAGAATGAAAATAGACGTACATGTGTACAGTACAGTATTAAATCGGTTCAGGAAAACATTATCTATTTCTTCATTTTAAATATTATTAATTATCTCTTCTTTAATTTGATGTCCCATAATTCGCATAATGTTAACGTTATTAAAATTAATTATTTTGATATATTAAAACGTTGCGCATGTGTGAGAGATTCTTGAATTTGTAAAAAAATTATTATCTGCATTAATGCAAAATTTTCTTACATTGATAGTTAGAAATATTTAACAATAGTTTTTGTAAATTTATGAAGCGGTGGTTAAATCATTTTGTACTAATAGTAAATTGAATAATGAGCAGGGTTTGAATTTCCATCTGAGTTAGAAACTGAGTTTAAAACTGAAATTAGATTTCAACACTTACAAATTGAAAAATTGCCAGTATTAAAAGTTTACGAATATAACAATTGCAGAGTTAAAAGGTTTACTATTTTAAAATCTCTAAACTTTACGATTTATCAGTTTAAAAGTTTATATACTTAAAAGTTCCTAAGTATAAATCATTATAAATTTAAAACTTGCTTAGTTTAAAAATATAGAAATTTCGAAATGCTAAATTGAAAAATGTATTATTTCAATAGTTGCAAAGTTGAAAAATTTATAAGTCTAAAAATAGTTAAGTTAAGTAAATTTAAAATAAGTTAAAAAATTTATAAGTTTAAAAATGTTTTAATGTCTAAACTTAAAGATTAGAAAATTGGAAAATAAGGAAACTCAGACTTTACTATTTGAAAATTCTTCGATAAAAAAATTTTAGAACCTGAAAACGTGTCGACCTAAAAATGTAACAACTTAGCAACTTTTTAATTTGAAGACATAGTTAGAAAATTTGGAACTCTAAATATAAAATGTTCCAAGAAGAACAAGTGTTCCATTTTCCCCACCTTAAGGGTGATACAGCGTTCAAGAAGTATTAAAGAGTCAATACTCCAAAGATAGCCAAACTACAACAAAAGAATAAGAACTTCATCCACCGTAGTAGACCGTGAAAATCTTCTGAAATTTTTTTAAGAGAACATTTCGCTGAAGTTCATGGAGCGTAGACCATAGTGGACTATGAAAATCAATGAATATCATCTTTTGAAGATGATACCATTTCGTTGAAGATCAGCGTAAAACTCGAGAATGGGTAAGACTCTACTGAATGTCGCCACGAAATTGATTTCAAAATCCATTTTACAGTCTGGATGAAGTCCAAAAACGTTTGTGAATGTTACAGCCATTGAGGTTCGAACCGGGTGACTGTTTCGCTCGATAAACGCGAAACGTCGTTTCACTTGTTCGTCCTAGGGTTTCTTGTTACCGATGCTTCTTAAACGCTTCGCGTACACTTCGAGCACCCATTGCTGGTAGCTCGGAAAATGGTGAAAAATAAGCAGCGTCGCTCATCCGCGGAATAATTTATTTGGAGAGCCTGAAGCCACTAAGCCCCGCGGAAATTGTCTGCAGTCCTTTACAAAACTCCAGCCACCCCTGATTCTTCTTCTCTCCCTTGAATCTCTCCTCTCTTCCTCTCCTCTCCTCTTTACTTCACTTCTCTCTGCGCTCAGGCGTACACTTCTACGCGTTTCTTTCTTCTTTCCTCTCTCCTTCGTCGAGTGAGTCAACAATACGAGAAGCGTCCATTGTCGAATGCTTTTAAATTTGAAATACAAACCGTCTGCCTTACCACCCTCACCCTCCACCCGCCACCCCTTTCTCCACAACCTATCAACGTCATCGTGCATGCGCACCTTCTATCCAAAAGGCTTTCTCACTTGCATTTTTTTCTTCTTCTCGAATTCAAACTTTCTGCTGTCTCCTTCTTCGCTACAGTTTCGTGCTCGCACCCTTTCCTCGTTTTTCACCCGCTTTCCAGCTGGCGGTTTTCATTTTCTTCCTTCTTTTTCTTTCGCTTCTTCTTCCGCTCTTCTAGGCGAACCGTCCGTTTTGTTTTCCTGCAGCGAAAGAAAATTTCTGGGAAACTTGTACTGCTGCTGGATTCGTACTGATGCGTCTTCGTGATGAATCTGGTATCGTTGTTTAATCGAACGTAATAGATATCTGTTGAGTTTTAAAGATAAGTTTTGTCAGTATTGGTATGATCCAGTTTGATAAGTGTAGTGTTTCTGGTTTAATAATGTACCGGAGGTGAACTGTCATTGTATGAAGTAGCTTTTAGCATTTATTTCAATGACTATTACTGACAAGTTATAGTAGATTAAATTATTATTAATGAGTAATAGTATATTTTAGTGACTGTTAGTAACCAGTACTAGTACATTTTAATGTTTATTACTAACTAATAATGGTGTATTTTAATGATTATTAGAACGAGTACTAGTGCATTTCAATATCTATTATCAACTAATAATACCGTATGTTAGTGACTATTACTAACGAAATACAGAATAATTAAATTCTTTAGTTAAGAAGACCAAATAGTAATTATATTTTTCTTATAAAATTGTAGTTACAGAATTTCTTTAGGTAGAAATACTTAGTAATTATTTGTCGATTATAAATTTATCATAATCTAGGAAATAGAATTCCACAAATGCAACCAAAATGGCCGCACTTGATTGATCAGATGTTGCCTCTTTGTTCGTAAGATGTTGGTAATATCCTGTTCAGCTATTGTAAACTAAATTGCCTGTTCTCTGTATAGTGAAGCAATTAACGCAGCTCGAGCGAGCTGCAACAGGATTACTAAATGAATAATTTAGGTGTAATTTAATTACAAATAGATCATTCTTGTAGAACAAACTTTTTAACAACGTCTTATTTAATATAATGATAAATAATAGTGTTATGTGATATATCATAACAAGTATTTTCTGCTATTTGATTATTTTGTATGATATTTCTCATGATATGTAGTATTATACACATTCGAGGATTCAGAGTCAGATATTAACTTCAAATATAATAAGTTGGTGACGACGTTATGTCTAGTCAGTGTTCTTTGACTCTCAATAAATTTCACATAATCTCATTATCTCTAAAAACTTTTAAACCATTAATTTTTTCGGAATAAACTTTTGGTCAAAACCTTCGTCTTTTGTAATCGTAAATCTGTCATTAACACAAATAGTGAATTTTTGGAATTAACGTTGCCAAACTCTAAACCTTCGAATTGTTGGACTAAAATCAATCTGACTGTATCGATGAAATATGTTTAATAACAAGTTTAAATTTTTAGTATTTCGAATTTTCCTAATTCTCATTTAAGAAATTTTCAATCCTCTAAATTACTTAAATTTCTAAGTTTCGAAGTTTCCAAATTTCTGAATTTTTCGAATATCCAAATTTTTTAATTGTTGATTCTCCTAATCTCTATATCGTTAAATCTTTAATTTCTAATTTTCCAAATCTCAATTCCTCATATTATCAAACTTGGACACTCCCAAATTCTTAGATTTATATTTCCAAGTAAAATTAGATTATATTTCCAAATTTTCTGTTTCTGAATTTCAAAATTGCCCATCTTTCATGTCTACAAATTTTCAAGCTACAAATTTCCAAAGTTCTTAAGCTTCAAACGTATAAATCCACCAACTAAAGACCAAACAGTACTATTCCCCTTTCCTTTGGCAAATTTACCCCACACAACTGAAATTAGTTTTCAGACTATACTCACTAAGATACTCCGTAATTTATAAAATTAAAACGCAGTAGGTATCACCGTGGTTAAAATCAGGACGGACACAAAATTAAAACTATAACGGTATCTCACGGTCACGGGAATGAAATTACAGAAAAATTGGCATGCATGTGCACAGTTATAACAGTGAAATCACTGCAAGCACGTGATTTACTCAAATTGTTAAGCATCAGTTTGTTCGAGAAGTCTCATTTACATCCAACTTGAAACTCGCGGTGTTTTGGATCTGCACCCTCCAACCTACACTCATCCTCCCATCTGTACAGTGTACGTGGCATTTTTATGGTGGAAACTCGCGAAGATATAACAGGAGGGATATATATTGCTCTGCAACATTTTCTTTTCCACGCTGAAGATGCATACCAAGAACGTCCGACTAAATCAACCAGCGTCGCGTTTTATGACCATTTATAAGTTTATATTTCCAGAATATCTTTCCCAGGCGTCACCGTTGGCCGAATTTCACAAGTGATTTATCTTTTTATTTACTGTTATTGGATGTCACGTGACGAGAAACAATTCTCGTTCGTGATACGGCTCTGCTCGTTCGCAATTTACAGTGTTTTGAACGTAACGAACACTGTAAAATTACTTTGACGTCGGTTTACATTGCAAATTTTTATTTTGTTTGCACTCGAAAAGTTTGTCTATAAACGTTTTGTAAAAGACTTTCTATAGTGGGATGAAGAAGATTAAAGGGGTTTTACGACTAAACATTTGTTGCAAGATTTTTGCAATTTTGGGGAAAATTCTGTTTGGAGGAAAATGTATTGCAAATTTGTATAAAGTGCAATCATTTTTATAGTGATAGTTGAGAGACTTGTATTCAGGCAGTTTGTGAAAATGGACGTACATATGTACAGTAGAATATTAAATCATTTGAAGAAAATATTATTTATATCTTCATTTTATAAATATTATTTGTCTTTTTATTTTGACATTCAGAAGCTACTTTGTGTACAATAAAATATTTTATTTGCGTTTCATGTTTAATTTATAATAGAAATTGTGGTTACGAGTAATTACGAATGTTTTGGATACTTTCGATAATATATTACATCAATTTCATAAATTATTAAATTTATTATTCATTTCTGTTAGACAAAATATGTATATTCGAGTGCAACTTAGGCATCCTTTAGATAAGTATACAGATATAAACTCCGAAATTCCTAAATATTTATACTTTCAAACTTCTGAATTTTCACGTACAATACTTCTAAATTTTTAATACAGAAAAATACATTCTTATATAATTATATTATATAAAAGATATATTGTAGACCTAGCGAAAAGTACACTTAAAAAAGTCCTCAATGACAAAGGGTTAATGAGCAACAAATTTGTTACAGAAGCTAAGTAAACTAAACTAAGTTTATAAACAAATTTACAAATTTGTTTAGAAGCTAAGAGAAGATATTTCGTGATCATAAAACATGGTGAAAATATTCGAAGGTATCTGATAACTGGAGTAAAATAAAACGACTAACACTCCCCAAGGAAACCTTAACGCCATTCTCTCTGATTTCCGGCATCGAGGAAACACGATCCCCTTAATAGCGCGTAACATCAACAGCAACTTTTCCGTCCAATTCCTTTCCTCGTCAAGGAGTAAACTGTCACTATCAGTTGAACAGTCGAAACAGAAAACCCGACGGGAAAGATACTCTAACCTATAAATCACATCGAGACAGAGACTTAAATATTTTACGACAAAACTTTTGCTTTCCATCGGAGAATCTGTTGGAGAATGCATCTGCGGCAGCGGTTCATAGGAACAAACCGTAAATACAGTTGTTTCTTGTCACATTTAACTTTTGAATCTGCTGTTCGACTATAAGTTGGATTAATTGACACTGAAAATACCGAAGCTGTCAAATGATCGTAGTACAAGTTTCTTATTTTAAATTAACAAGTTTACTTTAAATTGTATTTTTACTTTCAGTTGTAAATTTTAGGTGATTTAAGTTTTAGTTAAATCACTATTTAATTTTAAGATATGATTTTGTTGAAGTTTGTGTTAGTTTCCATCTGAATAAAAATGTGTGTAATTTGATGATTAATGTGTGTATTAATTTATTTAATCGTCTGTTTATTTGTTTTTCATATTTAGTAGGTTCACAAAGTAGGTGTGTATTATACGCTGGTAGGTTTAATGTTGAACTATAAAATGCAAGATTCTGAAATTTTGAATTACTTCTGTAAAAACTAAATGACTAAATTGTAATTGAAAATGAAATATTTTTGGATCGAGGATTAAAATTAATGTTTGATAGTTGAATCAATGGTTGATTAAAATGAAACGGTTTTATGATTGAAAATTAAAGATTCATTCTTAATTCGAACTTGTCAAATTAAAAATTAAAAAATAATTTTAATTAAATACGTTCTCAATTGACAATTTACTTTTAGTTATTAAAATTATTAATAATGGTTAGAACGATTAAAAATTAAAAATTGAATCAAAGATTGAAATTTTTTAGTTTTATGATATTAAATTGAAAAATAAATTTGAATCTCCGAATAAGAGCGAATGAATTAAAAATTAACTGTTTAATTTCTAATTACAAAGTGTTTCACGTGAAGATTGAAAATTAGTCGTTAACTGAAAAAGCACTTGATTAAAAGTAACCTTTAATCTTCAATTTGACAGGCTAAAATTAAAAATTTCCCTTTAATTTTCAATTAGGAAACCATACAATTAACAGTTCCAGTTCAATGCTTAATTATACGATATTTAATTACGAATTAAGCTTTTATTGTTAATCGGTAGTCAATTAAATGAGAAGCTTATTTAAATGTTCGAATTTCAGAGCAAGAGTAACAAGAGAGATGTTCCTTTTAATTTTAAACAGAGTTTGCAATTTTAATCGATAATAAATTAAAGCATTATTCAATTGCTATTAAAATTAATTTTTGAGAGAAGTATTATTATAATGAGATATTGAATCAGTTTAAAAATAAACATGCAGTATATACTCTGCAAGTGAAATAATTTTATGAAATCAAGGATTCAAATTCAACAAAGAATATAACACATCTATAGATGATTGTGCAAAAATAAGTTGAAAATATATAGCACAATTTTTGACATATTATTATATATATTAATTGATAATATAGTGATGTTATATTGAAATATATTAATAGTTCTATTTATTAATTTATGACATCTATTCATCGTTAAATTAACAAAGGAGTTGTTAAAATTGCCACTGCCTTTGCTGTACATAAACTTGCTTATAGAAAAATATTTTACAAATTTTTCAAATACAATTTCTCGAAATCAAATCTAGACATCAAAATAATTTTATTTGATTTTCATTTTTGCACGTAGAACTTTTCCCTGTTCTAGCATCAGTATTATAACACCATATGATAATAATTCTATGTATTACTTTACAACACTCAATTACCAAACCAGGAAATAATTTTGTAAATTATCTCAACTGTAAATAAATTGACTCGAAAAAAGTTTCCCAAAAATCTCCAAATACAAACAAAATTTATATCCTTCACTTATTTTTACACGCAGAGTCCTCTATCAGACATCATTCGGAACTGTATACAATAATTTACACCCAGTCTTCAAATAATAATCGAAAAGGAAAATAGTTCGAAAGCCGAAAACGTAACACGGAACAGCGAATTGTTAGACCGTGAAAAATGTCGCCACGACTCGTAACGTCGAATATAAACGTGGAAATATCGGTCGGTCTTTCATTTTTATGTCAGACCGCGGCATAAATGGAAAGTAAAGTTAGATAAGCGATAATCTAGCCGACTAGATAAGCGAGCCCGTAAACCGTTATTAATGACCAGTCTTTTGACAGACGCGTTAAAATTTAACCTCGCCACTGTATATAGGTAGCGGAATAGTACATAGACGCGTGTGATCCGAATAAACGGAAGTTGGACGATATTTTCATGACGCACGTCGCTAGACCACGCACGGATAGAGTTTGAACAGCGCGCACGGTGTGCGGCGACGTATCATGTGTGTAAAATACCGCGTACACGTTGTAGGCAGCAGGTACCTGCCCTAGCGGTGAATGAAATATAAATAATTAGTATGATATATAAGCCGCCTGCGGCCGGGTGTGCCGAGCACGATATATCGACGTGACCCACGGCTTTATTTCAAGAGCAGCCACATTTTATCCGCTAAATTAGCTCTTTCACCCCGCGATTTATGTCACCCGCTTCGAGAAAATTGCTGCCAAAATAGATAACTTCACCCGCGGTGAAATAAAGAGACTGCATTAAAAGAAATTTCCGAGAATTTACGAAATATTTTTTGGGTAAAATTCACTGTTAGAATAGTAGTTTTGGACATTTGGTGAAAATGACGGACGTTTCGACGGGTCTTGTGTCATTTTGTTATATTTATTCCAGATATGATAGATCTTTTGCGAGTTATATTGCTGTTTGTATTAGAGATAAATTCGACTTTTTAAGTTTTGAGAGAAGTTTCGACTTCTGATAATTCGGGAAAATAGAATTCTGGAAATTTGACAATTTTTGTTGAAATGAAGAATTAGAGGAGTTGGGTATTTTTGAAAATTTAGGAATTTGAAAACTTAGGAATTATGAAATTTGGGAACTCGTGAATTTGGATATTTTATGATTTGAAAAATTGGAGAATTTTAGGATTTGGGAATTGAAAAATTAGAAATTCACTAATTCTGGAAATTTGGGAATTTGGGAATTTGGGAGTGTGGGAATATTGGGAATTTGGGAATTTCGGAATGTGGGAATTTGGGAGTATGGGAATTTGGGAACTTGAGAATTTAGGAATGTGGGAATTTAGGGGTGTGGGAATTTAGAAATGTTAGAATTTAGGGATGTGGCAATTTGAGAATTTGGGAATTTGGGAACTTTAAAATTTGTGAATTTGTGAATTTAGGAATGTGCGAATTTAGTGATGTGGGAATTTAGGAATGTGAGAATTTGGGAATTTGGAAATTTGGGAACTTGAGAATTTGTAAATTCTGAAATTGGAGAATTTGGCAATTTAAAAATTCAAGAATGTAAGAATTTGAGAATTTGAGTATTTAGAAATTGGAACTTTTGAAATTCGGCAATCGAAAAATTTAATAACCTTTGAATCTAATTCGCAAATTTCTGATTTCAGAAATTCCATTTGAAAATTTAGGGGGTTGAAAATTTATGTAGTTGAAATTGTGAATATTTGTTTTAAATTTAAAAATTATCGAAATTTAGTGACTTGAACAGTTGTCAAATTAACAACGTATTGATATATTGTATAAATTTGTAAATCTAAGAATTTGGAATTATAGAAAGATCAAGTTTTTGCAAATCCGATACAACTTCATAATTCTCATATCCATACATCTTTAACAGCAACCATTCTATGAGAACAGAACCGTGTCATGGTGTGCAAGTTTTTGGGCAAACAAAAGTGATAGGTTAATTGCGTGAGAAAAATTCAAGACGTGCATGGTGGTCCATTCAAAGCAGACCTAGGGGAAAGTGGTATCACATTTCGATTTCACGTATGGGCTCTTAAAAGCACTCTATGGGGTTATGGGTTCTTTTCCTTGAAGACATTCTCAAACACTCCCTTTTCACTCTTCTACTTCCATACTGAAATTTATATTACAAAACAAATTTGAATTCTGTCAATCACTTATGTTGTTCAACAACCTTGTTCTATTGATTGTACATTGTTTCTATTAAATCATCAATCGACAATTATTAAATATTTAGGACGATAAATTACTTTTCCAAATACTATGCTAATTTTAATAATTTTTATTTATACAATTTATTTATATGATGTTATTTATTTGTTATCGCTATTTGAGCCTTGTATGTGTTAGTAGCATTTTTTTAAGAAAATTTGATTTCCCATCTTTTTTAGATTTTTGCATTTCATAAAATTAAAAAATATAGTAAATGAAAATTTCGTTGGAAAATAGTTACGTTATTTTCGTTATAAATCATAAATCTTATATCGTGAATCTCACGCTTCTAATTTTAACCTAACCTAAAAGAAAATGGTACATAAGGTAAATTTTATCGCGAAGCAAAATCACGTGCTATAATTTACATATTAACTTCCAAATTAGGCGAATTATTTTTACGATAGAATAAGATCACATCTGCGAGAAAATTCATTTTTTCGCCTCTTCAGCGTGCACGGACCTCACTGCTAAAAAACCGCGTTCACCTCAAACAATTATTGAAAATCCGAGCGGAATGTAATCGAATGAACGGTGATATATCGACACGTTCCTATCAAACGAAACAAGTTACATACATCGTTCTACAGCGATTGTATGTCCCCTCACGTTCGACGACGAACAATTTACGCGAGCATCGTGAAAATAACCAACGCGATTGTGTCAGAAATGAAATGAAAGGGAACAATTAAATCACTTTGTTCTTTTCAGCGGTGTGTATTCAGCGGAAGCATAGCGTAAAAAGTGCTTAGAGAGACCGGGCCTGGTCAGTTTTCACGATACAAGTGGAAAAAAAGGATAACGAGGAGACAGATAGCGCGTCGCTGACTGGCACATACACTGTTCCCACCCTTCAACCCCCTTCAACCCCCTTCGCATCCCTTTTTTTTTCGCTAACTCTCGGTCCCTTCAACTCGCCTCATAGAGCCACATTCTCGAGCGATCCATTTCCAGATTAAACACGCGTAAAACTTCACTCTCCTCTGCGGTACATACAGCGAGCTTCGTCTCTCTCTATATCACCGGGCGTTTCTATTTTCGTCTCTTTGTCCCTCCGTGGTCTCGCTCTCTCCCGGGAATATAACGTGGGGTCTTATCTATCCTGTTTTGCGCATGATTGCCGCGGCTGGGAGACAGGCTGCAAAAAAGTGGTATGTTTTCGTCTACGGGCTCGTTCAAAAACTCGTTGAGGGAAATCTGTCACTCAAAGAAAGAGGTTTTTCGAATCGTACTCGGACACGTGATGGAAAGCTCTCTCCCCCTTCTGCTAGGGTGTCTGAAGAAGGCTGCGTTTCATAATAAATCAAGTATCGCTTCGTGGCCTCGTGATAAGGGAGTTCTTCAGTTCTTTTGTCTCTTCTGCTGGTTTCTCTGCCCTCTTCCCGAATGGAAACGTGGATGAAGATGAGCTGGATATCGGTATGATGGTACAGAGGGTGCTTCATTGTAATCCATTCGAGAAATTATCTACGAGAAGTGTCGTTGAGATACGTTTTCAACGACTTCGATGAAGAAATGGCGACATTTATCGTAACTCAACCTAATAAATTTGTTACAATATCGTCTTATATCGTTTTATATTATTATAGACGATAAGTTCAAATAATAATATTATTTGGGGTATTATTTATGGAGAATATAGATACAAGAAAATTCTGAATCGATTTAAAATAATTTTGCACTATGTATATTCAATAATATAAATTAAAGCAATCAGTGAAGTTACTAGCGAGAGAAATACCAGAAAACAGTCAGAGAAGTATTGTGTAAGTTTAAAGGAAAATCTTTTACCATTGCATCTATAAATAGTTGATTATAAAGTCATTAAATCATTTCTTATTATCAAATTTATTATGTACATAACAAAATATCTCTAGTGAAACAGATATAGAATAAGAAAGTTTAATTCAAATAATCACTAGAAATATGTTGTCAAGCTGGTTATTAAAATAAATGAGAATCTAATTTAACAATTTTGTACAAACTTCTCCTAAAGATTTGAGTGCTCAGTTTCAAATTTTGAATTAATATTCGTATTTTAATATGTTTAATTTGGAGTCTTATGGAAATTGCACCTCCCTCGTTTTCATTTACATAATTCAAAGTATTTAACAATACGTTTTGGTTATAAAATTTTGTAATGTAAATCGAATGTTCAATGAAAATTTGTTGTACTTCATTAGAGGCTTAGAAATGTCAGGATAAATGAATTAATAGGAAAATTTTGTAGTTCTCGTGGTCGGCCATTATTAGTCACCGTGTGTGACAAAATGGCGGCATGTGAGATTAAAGCGCGCGCTATTTGAATTACTTTACTTAAATTGGTAAATCGTTTATAAGTTCTTTATTATTTGCAATATAATAAATTAATTAATTATTAATATAAGTTTATTCATTTATTTACAACACTATCCATATACTACAATCAATATTAATTAACAATTCACATTTTTCATGTATTTATTTGAGACTAGGATACAAAAATAAAATATTATAAACTATTTAAGATATTAATATCGAGAAAGTTAGGTTAAAAAATGAATACCTTTTAATTAGCTATAAAATTGAGTTTTAAAAGTCAAAATACCTTAATATTCCAACCTCTCAAAGTTCACAAATTTTCGAGTCCCCAAAAATGATAATTCTAATTATCATCCAAACTATTCCAATTCCAAATAAAATTTCAATTATAAATACGCATACACGTATTTCCCATACTGGTGCAAAGAAAAATAAACAACTATCGCTACATTTCGAACAATCTCAGTAACTCTACCCACTGCGTAATTAAATTTCGAACAAATTACGAAATTCTCGCGTCAGTTACAAAGTCAAGAAACAAATCACACAGTAAATGAGCACCCAGTCGATTACAAGCGAATCAATTTCGTGGCCGTATATACTCCAGCAACGTTCCATTACGAACGGAGTGCAATGATCGAAGCAGGAAACGAACAGTGTGTACACATTCCCACGGAGTAAAACGTTAGGGATTTTGAAATCAGACGGTGGTCCAGGCAGAACGCTCTGGGAACTCGAAAGAGTGTTGTCGATTGTCGAAGTCGAAGACTTCCACGTAATTGCATAGTTCGTTTTCTTGTCCCTCGGCTTTCTTCCCGTGTTATTGGAAACACGTAAGCCGATAAGACGTTGCCCGGTGCAGAAGATCCGAGATTTTCATAAATTAAACCAACGACCCCTTGTCTTTTTAACAGCGAAAGTGGACGCGACCCTGAACTTCAGGGTATACAAATCGGGGTCTTTCGTGTTTCGAGACACATTCTCAGGTAATGACACTTCTTATAGAGAGAAAATTTGTATAGGAAGTAGGAAGAAGTAGATGTGCAGTGAGTTAATTGTTCAATTTCTTCGTTTACAAGTTTTTGAATTTTCAAATCCTCAAATTTTCGTATTGTCGAATTCTCGAAGTAATCAAGGTCGCAAATTCTAAAATTTTTAAATTCATCAATTTTCAAACTCTCAAAATCACAAATTTTCAAACTCCCAAGTTCTCGAACTTCGCAATTTCTCAATTTAAAAATTTTTAAATTTTCCAATTTCTCATGTTTCCAATATCTTGATTTCCCCATTTTTAATTTTTCGATTTTCCAACTTGCCCATTCTCAATTTCCCAATTTCCCAATTTCCCAAATTCCCAATTTCCCAAATTCCCAATTTTTCAAATTCTCAAATTCACAAATCCGCGAACTTCTAAATTCCCAAATTCCACAATTCTCAGATTCCCAATATCTCACATTACCAATTTCGTAAGTTTACAATTTCCTAATTTTCTAGTGTTCCAATTTTCCAATTTTATAATTCTCCAATTTCCCAATTTTTCAACTTTTCAAGGTCTTAATTTCTCAGTCTCAATTCCTCAATTTCACAATTTCCAAATTTCTCAAGTTTCCAATTTTCCAGTTTTCCAATTTTCCAGTGCTCCAATAATCCCAACTTTAAAAATTCTTAAATTCACAAATGTTAAGTATTTGCGCGATGGAAAGTTAATATAACCCGTGATAATGGCATTATGCGGGCGCACGGCACGTGACGATGAAGAGACTGCTACCTGCTCATCCTTTTTCTGTATGTAAATTGTTTCCAGCGTCTACTACCGGTACGAGAGTTCTAAGTGCCGTAACGTGTTCGTCAAATAGAAATATGTAATACCTATACAGTATGTAAACATAAATAATATATACATCATTATTAAAGAGACACTCTTTAACACTAAATAGAAACAGTATTTAAGTTCTACCCCTAACAACAAATCCCTAAATTTCCAAATTCCGAAATTTCTCAATCCTCAGTTTTCCAATATCTCAATTCTTCAACTTCGCAATTTCCGAATTTCCTGATTCTCAAATTCACAAATTCCGTCCTATTTCTCCACCATCAGCAAATTCCGAATTCTCAACCTTACCAGATACTTGACAATCCAAGCTCTCAAATTTCGTGACCCTGAACTTCAGGGATGAGAGCGGCCGTGCTCCTCGTGTTTCGTGGAACGT
Organism: Megachile lagopoda; assembly: GCA_036983795.1. NCBI lineage: Eukaryota > Metazoa > Arthropoda > Insecta > Hymenoptera > Megachilidae > Megachile > Megachile lagopoda. The sequence continues at coordinate 2,046,662 of CM072786.1, forward strand.
CCACGTGTAAAGTAACGGCACTTGCCATAGACAGAGAAACAACAGTAGGAGTTGGACGCAGCGAAACAGAAGGAGGAGAGAAAGAACATTGTTATTCTGACCGCTTAAATAATTCATAAGCAATATCGCACCGTTGCCGCGGTCACGTCTCGGCTTCCCTCCTGATTGGCTCGAATTTACGAGCCATTGTCGCCTGATTGGCCGCGCTTGTGCGACGGATGGTGGTTTCGTAAAGAAAAGCACTTTATCGCCTGAAAGCATTGACGTGCCAGCCGAGTCACTGGTCCATGCGTGAATAGGACCAAGACTGGCAAAGAAAGAATCGCTTGCAATAATTTCTCCAAGGATCTCTCTTTCGGTTTCGTCCCTTTCTTTCATCTGTGCAAGACTACCCTCTTTCGCTTCGATTTAACTTTGTCAAATTTCTTCCTTCTATTCGCAACGACTAGTCCTTTCGAGTATCCTATGAGATGCGAATAGTGTGCAGGAAAATTGAGTCCTGTTTTCTTTACCCATTTCGCTGTTATACGTTCCTGTGTGCACAGTTGGATGATTCTTTCTTTGACTCCTTTAAACGTATGCAACGGAAATTTAATTTTTTTAAATGGTTTCATACATGTGCTGGTGTATGTGGTAAAAGGTTATACTTGAAGTTTTTTGAATATTTATTTATCTGGTTAAAGTTTGCGATAGTAGGAATTTTGATATTTTTATTAATGTGATATGTGTTGGCTGTGAGTTGTGGATTAATTAGTTTCAGTGAGAAATACGGTTTTGAATTATTTTCGACAAGTTCACTGTCACGTGTTTCTACACTGATCAGGGTATTCCTGTGATACGGATCTGGGTCACCAGAATTTAAGATCAGAGAAAATGTGCTTTCAGTACAGACTCTGCTTAAAATTTTGTGTAAATGGAATTATGTAGGAAATTTGGGGTTTTAGAGGTTTGAAAATTTGGAAATGAATATTTAGAGATTAAGAAGGGAGGCCTTGTTAATTCTAGAATTTGTGAAATTTGGAAAATTCAGTGATTAAGTACTTTAAGACCTTGAAAATTTAGTAACTTGAATTTTTCTTAAAGCTTTTGAATGTTCGTAAACGTTCAAGTATTCTATTTTTGAAACTATAATTTCATCACCTTTAAATCGTTGTATGTATATTTGACCGTTTATGTGCTGTCTATAAATTCTTAATCAGCACCATCTTTACCACATGTACACATAAATATTATTCGGTGACCACTTTCGCATATGTAACATGTGCGTTGGGTTCTTAATCGTCAATCTCTGCCAAGATTTAGCGGCCATTTTATAGCAATTGGACACAACTACTGTAAAATCTCGGAACAAACGAATTTTCCAGGTCTGAACTTTCATTTACGTCGTATTGTTTCTACATTAATTAAGGTTAGCCAAATGTTCTGAAACGAGCGAAGACAACGTTTGAACTAAACGTAAACGAACAGTAATATAGGTAGGACAATTTTAATGCAGGAATAAAACATTTTTATTTTCGATTTTTTTCTTATGAAACTTTTACCAACATATTTGCTACATTTTCCTGGTTAAAATGAGACTATTGTAAGACGACGTGATTCAGAACATACAACTTGTAATTTCGAGCGTTTCGCTTATATCGAGGGTTTTAACTCTAACCCCTTGGCTTACAACATCGAGCCAAACTCGTGACGCACATAACAATCCAAATGTAACAAACCTAAATCGTGTTTGCATAAAGATTGAGTTTTGAGTTCAATACCAATTATAATTTTTATAATTGAAGTAAGTCCAAAATATTCCTCACATTTCAACTTGCTTTCTTTATCTTAACACTGCTGTAATAATTAGTTAGCGCTCACTGACGCAACTGTCAAAATTGTAAGTTAAGAAGCTATTAACTTATGACAAATATGTCGTGTTTGGTCTCATTTTTATCAGGAATACATTACAAATATGTTGTAGAAAGTTGTATAAAAAAATGACTGAAACCAAAGAAAGTTAGCAAAGAAACTGTAAATAATGCAACAGGATTTTGATCCGCGCAGCGGCTTTTTCACTACCCTTCTCCGCGTTCGAAACTTACCATCAATAAAATACGCTCTAAATTATATCATGTTCGGTCTTATTTTATTCAGAAAAAATGTTAAGAATCTACTGGTAAAAATTTTATAAGAAAAAGATTAATGATAAAAAAATATATGGTATTGTCTCAAGGATATATTTGAACGAGGATCATGTTACAATTCTCAGCCAACTTCTTAGCGTTCGTGGGCATTCTTCCTCTAGTGGTGGGGATAAATTTTTCGCGCACATCATTTTCGCATATACCAAGACTTATTCATTTTCGTGAATATCGAGACTTATTCGGCAAGTTGAGTATTGGACCGGTTTGCTTCTTCGTTGCGCGGGGGTCGCGAGTTCGTGAAGGGACATTATGCCCGGTGCACTCCCTCCGCAAGCAGCAATTTCAGTTCGGTCTGCTGGACCTCGTTGTCCGTGACACTTTGACGCAACTCCGGACAGAGGGAGCGATGTCCAGAGAGCGGTTGTGCAAGGCAGTTATGAGTTGCTTAATTGTTTTGTCACTGTTCCGTCCTTCCTCATCGTCCCGTTTGTTCCCGGTTCTCGTCCTCCTTGTCCGTTCTGTTGCCTCCGTTCCACGTCCTGCCAGTTCTCTCGTTGAGTTCCTCGAATGCTCCGGATCGTTTCCGGAATAGTACTGGCTTACCCCTTGACAAGTTATCTGTGGGATTCTAACGTTAGGAAAATCGATACCGGGAACACCATTGTTTGCCTACGGAGACTCGCAGGATGGACCGCAAGGAATAACTGTTGCTTAAGTTATTCACACGAAATCGATTCGGTGTCCTTGTCGTTCCTTTTTTTTTTCGTCGTTTGATGCATATTTATGAAGCGTGCCAGAAGAACGTATAAAGGCGTTTCCAACGGGCCCGGTAATACGTTTCCGCCAGATTCAGCGGAAGAAGACGAAGAGAAAGAACCTCCAGAACGGTTGCTTAAATTTATCGACGTACTTTGCTGAGTGCTTAATGTTGCGCTGTTTGATAAATGTACCTTTGCGTTCTCGTTGCCAACCGAAATTTGCATCGTGCTTACGAGAAGGGTTGATGATTTTCTGATGCGCTTGCAGTGATATCTTTTTTATATTCCAAAGTTTCTGTATTTATTCTTTCCAACGTTTCATGTTTTTATAAATTAATTTATAAACGTAACAGTTCTAATAATTGAAGTCGGACCCCGTTTTTTTACAGACTAGTGCGAAACAACGATGATTTACATAATAACATAAATAATGTAATTAACATTCCCTAGTCGAAGAGACAATACACAACAACAATAAATAACGACAAAGAAATTGAGATTATACACATGAACAACGAATAATTAGAATAAGTCCAATAATAATCCACACATTTCATTTATTTGTTATTACATTTATTTATTATTATCACATTTTACAATATTCGCAAATTTTTACAATTAAATTACAGACACTCCTTGTAAATCACCAGCATACATGAAAGGATAAACCACAAACGAGTGCGACAAAAATTGTTGTTTTCCAATACAAGTGAGGAGTACTATATCTACTAAACTATGTAACTAAACTAACGATGCATAAAGTGCAAGGTTGCAAGCTTATTCGATTAACTAAATTTGGTGTATCGACTTGCTCGTAAAATGCAGCCACGCGCTCATTCTCGTATTTTTTCGAGGCAACAGCGTTTGTTTTAACGAGAACAGAAAAAGAGAGTAGAGGTACAGGCTTGTAAAATAAAAGAAGCGTAACATTAATTAGTAATTTGTAGTGGCCGCTTTAACGTCGGGACTCGAACGAAGCTAAAACGTAGAAGGGGTAGCACGGAGGGCGGGGACGAAGAATATTAGGGGTTTCATTAAGTCGACACGAAGACCAGAATAAAGGGTAAATCAGAAAGTAAGAAACAGGGGAAGAAGAATCTTGGGAATTCGAGATTTCGGAATCCCGTAAGTGGAAGCCAACTTTATGAATGCGATGGCTAGGATCGAGACCTTTCATTGCTCCTTAAGAATGATTGCTTTATTTGTCAGAAACGGGTACCGAGGAATCAATCGTTACTTCAAGGACTTTAATCCACGAAATCTGCCCAGTAATTTCTCAGGGAATCAGAACGTCCCGATTTTATATTGTGATCATCGAGTAATTTGTCAGGCAAGATTTCTGTTCGCGATTTCGTCCGTAAAATGAAAGAATTTATACGTTAGGATTAGATGAGTCTAACGGCCCTAGATTTCATATAATATTATAACGGTTTTATATTTTTTAGGGAAAATGAGTAGAGGAGAAATTTATTTATTATTATTTATTATCATGTGTAGAATGATTTAAAAGTTGGGTAATAATTTGTTATTTGAAACATTTTGCTGAATAATGGATAATTTGAGAGATAACTGTATTTACTAAATTTAAAATGATTTTTAGATTCCCGAATTTGCTGAATTATCAAGTTTTTAAATACTCAGATTTGTAAATTTCTTGATGATCGTATTTCCAAATTTTTTAATTTAGTAGTTATCAAATTTCTAAGTTCACGGATTTTTAGAAACTCAAATTACTAAATTTTTAAATTGCAAATACAAAAATTATTATATTTTCAAATTTCCTGCTTTCTAAAATTTCAAATTTTGTATGTATTAATTACATAGGATTGTAAATTCGCAAATTTGTCAATTTGAATTTTTAAATCATTAACTTTTTAAATTGTTGAATTCTTAAATCATCATCTTCTCAAATTCTAAAATTCTCAATTTCTGAAATTCTGAAGCTCATAAATTCCATTTTAAATCCATGTTTTCTAACTTTTTAAATTTCCATATCCCAAAACTTCCTAAAATTCCCAAATTTCAGAATATTCAAATTCTCAAATTCCCAAATTTTCTAACCTTCGAAATCTAATAGTATGAGACATCTAATATCATAGTTTTCAAAATTCATATTAGTTAAATTTTCAAGTCCCAAATTACCAAATCCTCAAATTCTGATATTTTTAATCATAAAATTTCTCAAGCTTACATACTTTCAAATTCCCAAACTTGCAAATCCTAGCACACTATAAACCCTAAATTCTCATACTTCCAAATCTGTATACTTAAAAGTTTTCAATTTATATATCACTTAATTTCCAGATTTGAAAATTCCTACATCACTAAATTTCTAAATTTTATAATTCTTATATCATAAAATTCTTAATTTTGAAAGTTCGTATATCACTAAATTTCTAAACATAATAATGTTCCAAGAGACCAGTAAGTGACAGTAATTCTCTCTACAATATCATTTTTCTTAATAAGGTTAACGATGTTCGCCAGCAATACCAGTGCATTCTCGTGTAAAACGGAAATCAACAGTACAGGATATTTATTTAGGAAGCGAAGAGTTATTATAGATAAATTGTTAGTTTAGTTTATATGAGAAAGAAGTGTCGTCGACTGTGTTGATCGTTCCTCTGTCGACTGACCGACGTTTTGCTTTCGTTGTCCGTACACCTCTGACTTGTTTATGTTTGAAAAATTTCATCGTGTTTACAGAGTGTTTGAGTTATAACACGCTCGCAGCGAAGCCTCGATAATTTGTCACCCGTTTGCTCGTGACCCATTTTTTATTTTATACTTTTTTTCTCTTTTACCTTGCGCGTTACGTTCCATTACTTGCGCGTACAAATAAATCCGCGTTATTTTCTGCCACCGTTGTTTCAATTTAATTCGTCCATTCTGTAAATTGGCCGGTATTTTCCGTGGCCACGTTGGACAACAATGGTCTCGGACACATAACGAAGATGAAAATATAGCCGAACACACATCCTGGAAAATCGACCGTACACAAAATGGCGCTTATTACCGTACTCTTTAGCGTAGATACCTTTGAGAATTATGTATGACCTTTCACGTATTAACACTGAACCTACCGTTTGTTTGTTTACCTTCCTCCTTTTGAGCATGATACTTGCTTCATTTAAAAGTTAAATAAAGAAACGGTAAAACGCGAAGTAATATTCACATTAATTCTTCATCTCGATAAAAATTATTATAGTCTTTAAGAAAAGTGTCTGAACAAATTTTATAACTTAAAATAAGAAACTTATGAACTGGTCATTTTGGCTGATTGTGTAGTTTTAGTGTTATATAGCTTAATTTTATTAGTTGTTATTTTTCAGATAAGTTTGGGGAATATTAAATGTGTGAGTAACTAAATGTTATAATATTTATTTGTATAATTAAAGTGAAAATGAGAGGTATTATTTTTTTCGTTCGTTATTGATTTACAGTGATAACTTTAGAGTTAAAAAGGTAAATAATGAGAATACCAAAAAATTAAGAAATAATTTCTGCAGTGTTTAATTAGTACTAATGTATAACTTGTATTTATTTGTACTTGGCAAATTTTATGTGCTTTATACTTGTAAATATATTACTTATCGCATTTTATAGTATTTATAATACATTTACTGTATTCTATTATATTTAAAATATATTATGTATTATATTTATAATATTTATGATATATTATTTATCAAATTTTATAGTATTTATAATATATTATCTTTCATTTAATACTTATAATATATTACCTGATACATTTTATAATATTTATAACAAATTGTTTATCATACATTACAATCTGTAAAAAATCGCAACAGTCAACTTTGCCGTGGTGGAAAATGAAAAATAAATAAATAAAAAAAGGGAAGAGCTTGCAGCACTCCAAATGTATGAAAATAATAATTGCGAAGAGTCTGTATAATTTAAATAATAACTTGTGTAAATTTGAAAATGAACAAATATCTGTTGCTGTTTCCATCGAAAATTTTCATCTCCGACATTTACATCGTTTACAGTTTCATTACGTCGAAAGGATTTCTGTATTTTATTTAATATGTATTGCGCGCACGTTTTTATAACACAGCATTGTTGTTTAGTATAAAATATTCGTGAAAACGGTTAAATAGGAGGAAATTCAGTGCATCGTGGTGACTCACGTTGAAAATTTATTTAATTGTCCAGTTTAACTCACATTTTTCATTCAGTGTCGGAAACAGATCGTTGCACCGAGATTTTCTGGCCTTTTTTGCATACAGTTAATGGAATTACAGATTTATTTTCTGGGTTAGTTTCTTTAAACGTATGCATCTAATTCAGGTGTGATACAATGTAATTCTTTTTAAAGAAATTATCGCAAATCTTAAATTACGTAGTTCCTACTTTATGCAAAAAATTCTATTCCAAAAATTCTAGTTGTAAAAGTCCTACAAAATTTAACTTTGAGTTGAAATTTAATTTAAATTCAATTGTTTGCATAGATGTGAAGACATATTTAATTATTAATTATACAAATACCTCATTTTTTCAATGAAAATTTTGACTTATTAATTAGTAAAATTGTCCTTTTTCAATTTTTTAGTTATTCGATTATTAGTCTCAACAATTTGCGCACCGCAAATAAATTTTTGAATTCAGTTTTTAAATTTTTTATTCTTAGTTTAATTTTTGAATTTTCATTTATTTGGTCATTTTTCATGTCTTGATTTGTAATAATAATCGTTAACAATTATGTCCAAAATATATGACTGTTTTTCATTTGTTACAATATCGATAATATATTTTTTATATTGTCTATTAATCTATAAAGCGTTTTTCTCTATTAACCTTATTTTTTAAGGTATTTAATTTTACAATGAATTCGAATGTTTGCTTCAAAAAATATCTACTCTGACATATGATAAATTTTAATATTGCATTAGAATAAATTTTTGAAGATAAATTAAAAAATATGAGGTAAAATCAGTGCAAAATTACTGTTACTACACTTTTATTCGACGTTTAAAAATAGCTATCAGTTTAAACTGATAGCAGTACATTTAAGAAAGTATACAGAATCTTTATACATAAATACAAATGAAATATTTTCACGTCACATCATGTCATAAACATGGATAATACAAATTTGTTTTAAATCACTCCGAATCACTATAAACACAAGTACTTATTGAAATATTTAATAAATATAAAACACTGATTAGATATTAAATAAATACGTTTCTTACTGTATTTTATTCATTATTTCACGCATGTAATGCAGTTATAACATAAGTGTTCAATTCATAAAAAAAGTATTTTGAATCGTAAGAAACTCTATCGAATTTTAATACTTGAAGGCAAAAATACTCTTGGAAACCTGTATTAAAGTTTATTAAAATATAATAAGTAATATATTATAAATAGAATATGATACATAAATACTATAAAATATGATAAGTAATACATTTAAAAATATAAACAATGAATTTTCAGCAATCACAATTTACTACTTTACTAATTGTATCTTATAATATTTCTTAACACCAAACAATTAATCATTTATCATAACATCTTCTAATACCGAACAGTTAATCACTTATTATAACAACTCTTAATACCAAACAGTTAATCACTTATTATAATATCTCTTGTAACATCTTCAGTCATCTGTCTCTTCAGCAATATGATTGAAGAGACTAGATACTTCAAATCGTGCCATTAATAATGTGAGGGGATAAAGAAGCATCGATAATACTCGAGAAGATTATATGCACGCGGGAAGCATCGGCTAAATAAGAAACGGTGTGGCAGCGCATCCGGCGGCCGCGTAAATTCCACTTTTAATATCTTTTTATTCTGAAAATAGTTAATTAAAATCCGCTCGCGTTCCTGCGGCTCCGTGAAAAAGCATTTCCCGGCTTCTCGTAATATCCAGCTAATCTTCGTTGAAATATCATTGGACTAATAAACCTCGTTTCATCTTTTGGCATTCTTCTCGCCGTTCAAGTTTTCAGGATTTACATGAGAAAGGGAACAAATACATTAAACGAATTAAAAAGATTCGATCGCTGGCACATCATCTCGTTCTTCTTTAACCAGTTAGCTGCATTCGACGTATATACACGACGATTCAAAACTTTATGTTCCGGCAATTGACGTGTATACTCGTGCTATACAACAAATTACCATTTGTTATAGAATTTTTTTTCGTAAAATTTCTGATCGCTACATTTGTCCTGCAACTTATACACTCGTGTTAGATAAAAAATTACCATTTACTATAGAAACTTGTTTTGTAAAATTTGTAATGAGAGCGTTTGCGCTGCGTTCGACGTGTATACACGTCAATCTAAAACTTTATTTCGCTGCGATCGATGTGTGTTTTCGTGTAAAATAAAAAATTACTATAAACATTTTTTGCGTACAACTTACGATAGAATTTTCCCTGAATTTGACGTGTATACACGTCAATCTGAAACTTTGTTTCGATGCAGTTGTAGTACATAATAAGTATTGACTAATGACGATCAGTTAAAAGTTCAAAGAATTACTGAAAGCAAAAACTAGTAACATTTTTGTATTTCTTTTTGTGACCTATTTAGAGCGACTTAAAATTGTTCGTAAAATTAGGTTAAAAGAGTCTCGTAATTTATACGGACGCGTCAGTTTTGATTAATTTTAACGAACCTTTAATTCACATATTTATACACTTCACAAAATATTTAAATCTCCAATCGAAAGGGAATGCAAGTTATAAACGAACAGACAGTGGATCGGGAAATTAATCGTCATTACCTATCTATTCTCGCGGCTATTTATTCGAATCGTTTTCGAATACCGTCTTTATCAGCGCAGATTAAATCATAATTAGCCGAGTTAGAACAAAATTTTTAGTGTTCCAAAAATTACAATTATCAAGTATAATTATAATCAAATAAATCATTATGCCAGTTTTGAATTATTTTATAATTATAGTAGACTGCCAGAAAGCTGTTATGTTCACTTTCAAGTTTTCTTTGTTTATTGTAATGTTTTTGTAAGCTTTTAATGTTTTAAAAGCTTTTGTAAGATTTAGAGATTATTACTTGCTGAAGTCAGTATTAAATAGATAATGCTTGGAATTCCTGCGTACATGACTCAAGGATGCAGTGTATGAATGAGAATTATGAAACTTTTATAATAGTTTAATGTCATATAGGGTTTAATTGTTTAGTAAAGTTCCATATTTAAGAAGGGTTTTAACATTCGACAAGAATAATGAAATTATAGTTTCTGTTTCCTTCGTTGTTATATGAAATAAAAATATTTAAAAACATGTCAAAACCATTTTGAAATAAAGGATAGGTCAGATTTGAGCTAAATTTCCAAATTTGGAAATTATAAATCGTAACTGTTCATTAATATGTGAGAACATACATACGGCCATTTTCATACTTAATGATATGTGGATTCAGATCACGTCAGCACGCAATGCTTCGAAAAAATATCAAGGAATGAAGTGGTTTAAAAAATTAACCTTTGATTGCTGAATTACCAATTAGATTACTTTTCTTTTATATTTTTCTATATTTTTGTTGTAATAATCGGGAAAGCAAAAGTGGATATGTTAACAGGGTACGTGATACGATATCGATGGAGCGGCGCGATTTATTCCGCGACGCAGCCAGGCGAGCTGGCTGTTTCGATTTTTTCGCGCACAGCCGGCGTAGTACAAGCAGTGAGGGAATTTTTAATAACAACGCTTGTCAGAAATCTTCTCGACAACGTCACCGGCATTCGGCGCCAGCCAATATCGCCCTGCACTGCCTGAACGTTTTAGCAGCCGGCATCTGTCGACACGATGAACTCTCTTTTTACGAAGAAGAAACCCGGAGACATGTCGAGAAACGAACGAACGCTCGAAAGAGAAGGAAACCTTTACTGCTAATCTCATTTTATTAACAATTAATCAATTAACTGTAGAATTTAGTTTTCAAAATCATGGGATGCGTAATTAATCTCTTTCCTCCACAACATCGTGTCACGCTCGTGACACATGGTTCAAGTGCAACAAACAAAACTCGTATGTGTAACGTAGTTGAATTTTGTGATCAATTTTAATTATAATTTGTAGAATGAAAACTCGCTAAAAATTTCTTATATTTTAACTCTTTTTGTTTCGACACTGTAGCAATAATTAATTAGCTGTGCATGACGTAACTACATGGAAAATTGTAGGTTAAAGGATTAAAATCAAGGATATGCGTCAGACGCAGTACAAATACTCCTATCATAAATTTTACGGAAAAAGTTTTTACAGTAAATAGTAATTTTTTATTTCTACGTTAGTGTACACGTCAATTGCATCGAAATAAAGTTTAGGATCGACGTGTATACACGTCAAACACAAGGTAAATGCTATCATATATTTCGCAACAAAATGTTTTGATAGTAAATGGTAATTTTTTATTCAACACCAATATACACATCAACCGCATCGAAACAAAGTTTTAGATTGACGTGTATACACGTCAAATTCAGGGAAAATTCTATCGTAAGTTGTACGCAAAAAATGTTTATAGTAATTTTTTATTTTACACGAAAACACACATCGATCGCAGCGAAATAAAGTTTTAGATTGACGTGTATACACGTCGAACGCAGGGCAAACGTTCTCATCACAAGTTTTACAAAACAAATTTCTATAGTAAATGGTAATTTTTTATCTAACACGAGTGTATACGTTGCAGGACAAATGTTGCGATCAGAAATTTTACGAACAAAAATTCTATAGCAAATGATAATTTGTTGTTTAGCACGAGTATACACGTCAATCGCCGAGAAATAAAGTTTTGAAGCGACGTGTATATACGTCGAATGCGGCTAAAGAATGATAATTGTACTCTAATATAACAATATTAGGATAATATATTACATTAATACCAATGTATAACTCATACATATTCTTAATGTCGTTAAGATGTTAATTTCATTATTCCTGATTTTATTAAAATGTTAATTTTATTAAGAATATAGTAGAAAAATAAGCCAATGAACAATAAAATATAATTGAATATAAACATTCAACCTTCAACTCTATAAACATCAGCACAAATTTCAAGACAAAATTTAAAATTTTGTAATTTAAAATATGAAACGCGTGAACTGGTTATTTAACTGATTTGGTACAACTAATTAATACTAAGTAATCTGTCGATTTAACCGGCGGTTATAATTAATAAGTAAATTGCAAAGTAACAGGTATACTAAAAATATACAATTTCATTATTCAGAATGAACAAAAAAATAAAACAGTCTGAATATTATAATATAAACCCAAAACTATTGTATCTTTTTCGTTAATTTGATAGTATGCCTTAAGTTAGTTTCTGGAATTGAGTATCTCACGGTCATATAAACAAATTCACGATCATATATCCAAACATCACTATACTTTACAGTTTTTATCTCAGCATGTCAGTAATTATTACATTTCTCGAAATAAATTTTTAAAAACGGAAGCAAAAATTCGTAAGAAGGCTTTAATAATAAATTTTCTTACTGTTAATCGCGACGAAAAAGCTCATCCTAGACTGCCCTAAATTCAGTCGATTCAGAGGTTCTTGAAGGTAGCTAAATTTCATCGCTCTCATTTTTTCTGCTCCGTGTAGCGAGAGAAAAAAAGCCTCGTCTCGCGGCACGCTTTATCCTACAACGTAACTGAACGTCGAGTTCCAGGGAAATTCTGGATGGTAGGTGCTGCTAAATGACGAAACCGGATTACGCGACGCTTTTCCTCCCCCATTTCTCGTACACGGGAGCCTTTCAATCGCGAAAAATTACGAGGATCCCTTCTCGACCGCGAAGCCTCGCTCGCAATCCTGACGAACAAAAATTCCTGTTCCCATGAAAGTTACGGATACGCAATTATTACCTGGCGAAATGCTTGAAATAACGTGAATCGAAACTGAACCGCGACCATTTTTATTTGGCCTCCATCTTGGGCAGCGCGAAATGGCGGGAAAACTAACCTCCGCTTAGATTCAAATGGTGCTGCAGCAAATATCTATCAACGCTTTCACAACCGTATGCTTTGTTACATTTATTATTTTTGCAATTGTATATTCTCTTTGATAGATAAGGAGAATACAGTGGAACTGTAAAAGTAAATTGTAGCTATATGCTGGTAAATTATTAAATATTGAAGTATGTGTAATGCATGGCATGATGGATATACAGAATGGTGTACTGATCTTTTTGAAAGTGGTATATTGTATATTGGCCTCTATAATATACCATGTTAAATGATATAAGTGGTATATTAGTGTTTTTATAAATTGCATAAATGGTGTGTTAGCCATTCTATAAATGATACGAGTTTTCATTTTCTTTTCCTGTGCATAAACAATATTTACATAATGTTTTGCATGGTTATAATGTATAAAAATATTTTCAAATTGTGAGATGCTTATTTTCCAAAATTCTATTTAACATTAGCAAGCACTAAAAAAGAAATCCATTGCACACATACTTGCAGAAAATGTGTAGAAGATTGTAAAAGAAAATATCCAATTTTCGAATTTCTTAATTTTCCAGTAGTTAGGCTCCATCGTGTTTACAGATGAAAAAATTAAGAAATCTAAGAATACAGTAATTTCAAGTTCTTAAATGGTCAAATTTGAAAACTGCATATTATCTAAATTTCGTAATATACGAATGCTTCACCTTTCAAATTTTCAAATTTAAAACTCGAAGAATTTTAAATTTCGTTAGTTTAAAAATTGAGGAAGTCAAAAAGTTAAGATATATAGAAATGTCGAAACTTCAGATTGAATCAAAACATATGTTAGTTAAATCAATTGACCACCCTCGTAGGAGTATCTCTATCACAACAGTTGTTTCTCTGTAAATAATTCTCCCTAACTCGCAACATGTGTATTGAATAAATCATTATTGTTTACAATAAATATTCACTAATACGAAAAATATACAGTAGTTACCACTTACACTTACAATAGTTAATAGTTAATTAAATAGTAGAAAATTGCTTTCTATATTATAATTCGTAGTCGTTTTTCAATTTTCGTATTCGGTTATTTCTTCAAAAAATCCTAAAGAAGAAAAGTTCGCGGAGCATTTTTGCTTCAACCGATCGTAATCCACTCTGAAGCAAATAACTTACATTACATTAGTTTCGCTATATCCTGGTGACATCTCGAACTACCGAGGAATGACAGTTGCGACGGCCATTACGGCCAGTTTCGAGGATACCGCGAAAGTTTATGGCCCGGCAAGAACATCCAAGTTGCGTGTACTTTCGAGGGTGGTTAAGAGAAATCCGTATTTTCTCGATGTCCACGCTTTCACGAGCTATTATAATCATTGAAAACTGTTGGAAGAATCTTCGTATGTCCTTCGGACCGCAAACACTTCGATCGTTCGTTCCTCGGACTTCGCAGGAACAATATCATGAAAAACTCATCGAACCTTCTTTACTGCCTTCCTAAGAAAACTTTCAACATTTTCAACTTCACGTACTTAAGTCCGCAATTTACCGACACCATGTTTCTTCTACGAATGTATTCGTTGTGGATAATATAACTTCTGATGCCCTATTTTCACTTGATATCCTTATCGTGTTGGCCACTTATGGTTTCTGCAAATAGAATCTGTATTCTTCAGTGAGAGAGAGAATTGTGATGCACTTCAGTAATTATGTAGCTGAATGATTATTACAAATAAAATATAACTTAAGTATCTCAACAATTTGTTGCTCAAATAATATGTTTTGCAAGTTTCTCAATTTATCAAATATGTAAACTAATTTCTGGTGAAAAAGAACTCTAGTTTATTGAAGTATCTAACGTTCACATAGGTCTATTATAAACTTCATTAAATCTGACGTGTAACGAACTGATTTGTTGATTAAAAATGAAAAGCATCAAATAAGCTTTCATCGTTGAGAACGCTTCTTTACCGTTCCTAAATCGTGCATCTTCACATTTCTCGTTTCTCATTTTACTTAGCCGTAATTCTCGGTGTAACAAAGCGGTCCAAGGCCAATATATTTATCATGAGCGTTGAATAGTTAATAGCGCAGTTCAATTTTCGCCGAAGGAGGAGTATAACGAAAAGGAAAAGGGGTTGCAGCATCCCGTAGTCCCGGTTTATTGTTTCTGGCCTAGTTTTCAAGCAATGACTGTATTGTCCGGCTACATATCCCTGTAGCTCCGTCCTCTTTCCCTCTCTGTCTTTTTGTATCATGCTTTTTTTCCCCTTTGTACACCTTTTCGATGTCCGATTCCCTTTTAGACGCTTCGTTTGCCTGGTTCGCGCTCCGTTTCTTTAGTCCCCGTGTATGAAATCTTCCATTCCCTGTTTTCAACCCTACCCTCTCGCACCCCCGTTCACTCTCAGGCAGTTTCGTTTGCGCGTTCTGTCGCAGATTTTCGTGAAATCGGAGCGCAACGTCCGCGAGACGAGTGAACAACCCGGTCGCGTCGCGACACGAACTCGAATAACGAGGAAAAGCTCGCGGAAAACAACGAAAAAGCGAGCGAGAAAAGCGGCGTAAAAGGGGTTGACAAAAGAGGTGGCGTTCAAAATAAGCGACAAAGACGAGCTCGATCAAAGAGAGCGTTTCCGCGCCGGACAACAACAAGCGGACAACGGGAAATCGGAAGATAGAGTTCTCATGCAAATGGTTGCTCCCAAAATCGCTTTGGTATATTTACCTTTTGTTTACGGTACTAAGCTCGCATTGAACAGGCGTGAATTTTTCAAATTCAAATTTTACTCGTTGCTTTATAATAGCGAAATGTATTTGTGTGATCTCTGTATTCCTAGATCCTTAGATCTTTATATTTATGGACCATTTCACCTGTATATCTTCAAATTTAATATCCTTAGAACTAGGTTCGTACATCGCTATATCTCTGCGTAGATATATGTCCTGGTACCTATATTTCTAGATTATGTACAGAGCTTTATATTCGTGGATCTCTACATTTCTAGAACTGTATATTTCTAGATCTATATTCTTAGCTCTCCAGATTTTTATATTCCTAAATTCCTATATTTCCAGATGTCTATATCTTCAAATTCTAACATCCCTAGATTGCTATATAACCCATCCCTTCCCATATCTTTTTATTCACAAATACCTATATTATTAGACATGAATATAGACCACTATATTCCCAACTCTCAATATTTTCAGAACTCTGAATTTCTGTAACTATACATGAATCCCCATACTGCCAGGTTCTTGTGTTCTTAGATCCCCTTATATTCTTCGAACTATTATATTTCTGGTGTCTTATATCCCTAGATCTCTGTATTCTAATTCTCAATATCCCTAAATCTCCGTATCTTTGATTTTCTACAATCGTAAATAATTATATTCTTGGGTCCCTACATTTCTGGATCCCTATATCCCTAGATCCTTATAATCTTAGATCTCTACATTCCTAGATCTTCAATTCTGTTATCACAAAATCCCTATATCCACACATTACTATACTCTTATATCTCTATATTCTTGCGTTATATATTCCCGCATTTCCTCTATTTTGGGATCTTCACATCTCCAAATCTCTACATTTCCAAATCTCCATAATTGTGGATTTTTTCGCCCCTGTTTACTTATGTCCCTACATCTCTAAATCTCTATATTCTTACATCCCTATACCCTAAATGCTTATATTTCTGTGTCCATAATTTTCTATATTCTTTAATTACTATTTTATCATCAAATTTCTATATTTCGGAATTCCTGCCTTTCTAAGTTCCTATATTCCCAGATTTTTACTTATATTCCCACATTCATATTATACTGTTTCAACTATTCTTAACAGCTAATAACTTGTATTAGCGAAGAACTAGTAAAATTACATTCGAATAGAATTATACATTTCATACAGCATTAATGATTATTTCCATTCTAGTTATATGCAAATTTTTTCTTGTTATTAAGTTATGAAGTGTACACTTCTCTGAGAAAGTTTAATAGCAAATATTTTGTTTCTTTTTATCATTTACCAGTTAACCATTAAGTTTGATGAAAGAATTAACAAAATATCATATATGTAATAAATAACAGTATTGAAACAGGCATCTATATATCACAGTTTTTTGATAAATGAATCATACTTGGTTCTAAAATTTCTTTGATTCTAAACTTCTTGATAACAGTATAACTGCTGCAAATGACAAGAAATAACAAGATACAGCTGGGAATAAGTTCGATGGCAATAACAAGATAATTTGTACTGTACAAAATCCTATTTTGGTTTCACGTCATTTGGGAAAAATAGTTTTGAGTTTGATCTAACTTTAGCCAACTTTTACGCTAGTTCTCGCAGTGGTCAACGTCAGATACAATAACGTCTATAATTTTGTTTCCTACTTTTGGCTCGTTCTTCAGTTTCTCTGCTTCTCGTCATCCTTCTTAATTCCACGATCGTTTTATTCTTTCACGATTCACCACTTTCTTGTTTCGCCTTTTTCTGGCTCTCTTTCCCTGTCACCATTTCTCATTTTCCGATACAGTTGGCCGAAGCGGCTGTCGGTTGAATAGAAATAAATTATAAGCACGCTGTGTTTAAATATCCAACAAGCGACAAGTCTGGGGAAATGGTACCGGGAAAAACGGGAGAAACGAGTAAATACGTCGGAATTTTCGGGATTGCATATCTACTGTGTAAGTAGTGTGAGTTTCGATGTCGCATGAAAGGATGTTGTGATTCATAGGGCGGGAACATGCAGACGGAATTTTAATCTTGCCGTAATTATTATACAAATTATGCCGGGAAATTCTGCTTTGACCTGCGATTTCTGTAGCAAATAATATTTGCATTGACTCTTGTGTTTTCTACTACAGGTATAACTTGATATCGATAATATTGCAGAGATATCAGTGAACAAATTAATTAAAAAATTTTTATTTCGTGATCTTTTGGAGTTTTTAAGTTTTGAAATTTATACATTGCAAATTTTTAAATTTTATTAATTCTCAAGTATTTCAAATTTCTATTTATCTAAGTCTCTAAATTTCCAAATTTGTAAATTTTCAAGTCAGAAAATTCGTGTGAATTTGCATGAATGAAAATTTTCTACTGCCTCTCTCCTTCAAAATATTTAATTTATTTTCACACATTTCGAGTAAAACTGAATTTATTTTAATTTTTGTGTAATCAGTAGATCCATGACATAATTTTACATGAGTCTAAAAAAGCCTGAGTCTAAATGAAAGCCGATTTTATTTTCTGAAGATTTCGATAATTGAAAATGCAATCTGTCAATTTGCCAATGTGGAATTTACGTACACTAACATTAGTGTAATATTATGAACCTTAATGGTTGTTGTATTTAAAATAATTATCATGCACTAAATTTTCTTTTTGTTAGCTTCTATATTTTTCTGTAGTCATTCGATCGCTGTTTTTAAGAAATCAAAATAAAATTATTTTTCAGACGACGTTAAACTGATAAATCGGAGATACTGATTCAACTAGTTCGATTAGAACACGAAAGTTTCATAGGTACAGCTATAAAAAGAAATGACTAAATTTAATTTCCAAATGAAAGGCATATTGCTACGCTCGAGGAACTGTTTTTTGCTCGTTAAAATATGGCACTCCCATTTCCTGTTGCCCTAATTATCTTCGCCAAATGTGTATATACATCGTGTTACGAAAGCTTCTAATAGATACTTTCTAGTGATTAATAATTCTTTTTTAACCTCTTTCCAGAAGAAATGACTAAACAAGTCGCAGTTAACAACACGATAAATAGCGAAAATAAAGAGAGCTCACAATATCAGTAGTATTGGTCTGTTTATGGTCAGACATATATCATAGTTATTACCTGACGCAATACCTACAATATTTTCGTTGTAATTTATATACTGACTATCATTTTCATTGCATATATTTTATATACGTATTTTTCTGTTTTGTTTGTATTATTTTTAAAATAATCAACAAAGGGTATAATACATAGACAATGTGTATAGTACATGATCAACAATAATTCTCTGAGACAACTCAGCGTTTTAGAATACGAAATTATTCTGAATTTGTAATAATTTATAATAAATCACTTAAAATAAGCTGTACCAATTTTGATACTGTACTGGTCATTGACATACTCAATTTTAACAAGGATCTAAGAGGACACTTTGAAGATGACTTGTCGATTTTCAATAAATTCTTTTCGCATTTAGTACATCATACTGTTCAAGAATAGATCAAATATTTTTATATGTATCAATATTATCATTTAAATTTAAAAATATCAACAAATAACCATAAGAAAGATAATGTAAAAGATACGACTTATTCTTAAAAAGATGATGCATAAAATGCAGGAAGAATTTTTCAAAAATGTCTAACAGTTTCTGAGAAAAAAGAATTAAAAACTGTTACTGTCTTTCGACTTCATCGGTACTGTAACAAATTTTGCTTGAAAAATGTTGCAAAAAGAATTGTAAGGAGCCAAAGTGGGAGCGTAACATTCGTTTAAAGATCCAAGAGTAATCTGTGAAATATTCGGAGACGTATTAGGCTAGCAAACTCGAGCTCGTTCACAAGCGATATCGCCAGCTAAGTACGCGTGCTCGCAGCATAAAAATTATAGCGTTCTCCGTACAGGCGTGGGTCGCGTTTCTTTATGGATACGCCGTGCTGCGGGTGAAACTCATTACTTTGGCATTCCACCCAATAAGAGAAGGTCTTTTCTGCTCGATTAAAATTCAGCATGCGTGCGGAGACGGGCTCGAGTGAGTCTGCAGCAGCCGAGAAATGCGCGTCATTGACATAAACCGAGGAAAATGGGGGAACGACGTGAACAAACGGATTAAGTTATACGTGAGGAATCTTTGACTGTGCCACGCCGTTTTATATTCGTGTCATCTGCTGCTTTGAAAAAGATTGCACTCCACACCGATTACTACCGCGTACGCCGCTTCGCGAATCAAATAACAACCCTAAATGCAGCTTCATTCTTCATTGATTATTATTAACGTAAGTAATTTTCTTCGAGGCTAGACACGTATCTTCTTAAAATATACTCACATGTTGTACTCTCTTGATAGCATAAAATTTCTCTTTGCATTTCGTTGAAAATGTGTTATATGATGTAGTGTATTAATAAAACTCATATTATTACTATATGAAATTCATATTATTTGTACAATATGAATTAAGAAAATTATGTAAATAAAGAAAATTGATTAATATGAAAATCTATACTAAAGTGAGATGCAATTTATCTCTGTTGTTGAACTTTTAAAAGTCGTGAAAACGATGTTTTATTTATATGTGCGTTCTTACTGTTCATATCATATGGAATTACATATTTGAGGAACATGTTGCAGAAAGTTTTTAATGTAGTACAATTAAATTGCAAATGTAATTTGCCAATACATTTGCAAATGTCATATATCTACTTTAGAAAAAAATATGGAAAAAATAAGTTGAAAAAACAAACATTCTTTTGTTCAGTTTTCAAAAAGGCTTATAGAAAACATAAACGGATAAGTTATAGCGCTTTAAACGTTAGTATGACAAAGTTGTGTGCATCTATCTACTGAATATGTCAGTCTAATCTCAAGAAGAACTTCTATCAAAGTACCTTCATAACTCTACAAAGTTAATTGTAATGACAAACTTACAAAAACAAAAGCATCCCTAGGTATAGTTTCCTTTACACACGTCCCACGATACTTTTTGAACTAGTAAACCGTATCGTCAGGACAGATAGAATTAGAGAGGGCGATGGAAAGAGCGTAGGGGGTGAAAAACGTGAAGGGAGACGAGCATCGTCAAGGGATAGAAAATTGCTCGAGTGCGGGAAAATCTCCCACTTGTAGCTCGCAGATATTTACTTCGATCTTACTTCAACCGGAGGTAAATCTTGAATGACACTCGGACCCGTTCTCTCCCTATCCGTTTGTTTTAACCCCTTGTCGGTCGTGGAGTATCGAAAGAGTGATCAACGCTGAACGATCTCTATAAAACTAATTCGAGCAACACGTTTTCCTTCGTGTACAATTTACCGTTGGTGCGTGCCCAGAATCCGTGGCGTCGATGTACAAAGAGTAATTAGTAACTGTGTTACGCGTACCGGTAGTCTCGGCCAATAACGCGACAGTGCAATCCAGTTTCCGAAATCCATTTGCATTCAGATCAGCCATAAAGCGCGCGAGAACGTCGAGAATTTATCGTCAAAGTTCGCAGGTTCGTTTGCTGTCCGCGCACCCTTTACGATACACCGTTCATAGAAATCCAGTTTGATAACGGCCGCATCAACACCGGTCATAATTCTTAATTACCTCTTTCGGATCTCGTCCGCGACGCATTTTTAATCGCTTCTCGTCGCGCTCGTAATTTCAACTTTAATAATATCCTCGCCGCGAACAACTTACGCGTCTCGCGCAACAATTTAACCGGTGGCGTTTGAATTCCGCCGGAATTACCGCGAATTCGCGTGTGAAATTTCTCATTCGTATTATCCTGCGGCCGCAGCCCGGTCTGGGCCGCTTCCGGTCGCCTAGGGATTTTCTAGATGTGAACGAGAACGCGAGGAAAACGGTGTCACGGATTACTTTTCCAAATGTGGCCGCCACCGGCTCCTTTCTCGAGTATCCCGGAATCATCCGACCGTCGAGGATAGCTGGCTCTTCCAATTTCCAGTTGTGCCAACCAGATTGAATTTCTATCGTCTACGTTGGTACCCCTGCCTCGTCTCGTGCTTCCCCGACGCCGATCATTTCTCGCGATATCGGGTAACCGGGTTATGTTTGCGAGAATGGCTCCGAGCCTCTCGATTTTTCTCCGTAATGCCCGCCACCACTCTCTTCGACTTCTATCCCGCAGGATCTCCGACTTTGTCCCGTGTGTCGCGATACTACCCACCCGGAACCGAACCCGGAACGAATCGAATAACCCAGAACGTCCAAGGTAATCTCGTTGATCGACTGGTCGAGCACGATTCACTGTCCACCTGACAAATTTCAATCGCGACGATGTATCTTCCGGGGTTATTGCACGTTACTGCGGGGCTTGATTGTGTTTTGTATGATCCTGAGGGAAAAGGAGCTGTTCTGACGTCGATTCATCGGTATTTGGGGAAGCTCGATACTGCGGAACAGAGATTTGCAGGGTGTGGATCCTGAAACGGGACGGTAGGATTGTGAGATGATTCTAGATGGGTGGAAGAGGATTTTGGAATGTTGGATTTTTATTGGAATTTTTAGAACTTCGACACTTTGCAACTTTGACGCTTAGTTTTTTGGGATTATTTAATTTTAGTATTTCGAAATTTAGGATTTTAGATCTTTATACTTTGGGAATATATGATTTTGGAAATTTGGAACTTTGGAATTTTGGACTTTCCGAATTTCGCAACTTTGAAATTTTAGAATTTCGAAATTTAGGATTTTTTATGTTTATACTTTGAGACTATATAATTTTAGAAATTTGGAATTTCTGAATTTCGCAATTTTGAAATTTTGGAAGTTCGAGATTTTAGAATTTTGTAACATCGAGACTTTGGAACTATAATTATTCTTTGAAAATGCATGATTTTGGGTTTGTAAAACCTCGAAACTTTAAACATTTAAGAAAGGACCAATAAGTTAAACTCTACTTTACATGTTATAACTCTCTTTTTTTAACAACTGCGATATTATTTTAAACTTTGAAACATACCGTACTAATGAAGTCACTGCGGATCCGGAAATGAGAATAATGAGCTTTATAATGTCCAACATTTTTCTTTTGCTAATTCTTTTGCCATTATTTTATAACAGATTTAAATATCCAATTAGGTAACAAATGTTTACCTATTGTTTTTTTTATGAATCTTTTAAAATACTTACATTTATATACTTTAGGTGTACTGTATAAAATTAACTCAATTGTTAACTTTGTAGAATTATTTGATAATTATGAAACTATTTAAAAAATTGGAAACATTATATTGTCTGAAAGATTAACAAATTTTAAATATAATGTTCAAATGTATTATCCGTAGTGTTTCTGTTTAACAAAAATAAAGTTTTATTTACTTTACATGTTCTGAGTGAAAGTATAAATTATTTAATTTATGCAAATATTAGCTGTAATTGTGATGAAAGGTTTTAAATAAATTAGTAATTAGGGTTATGATTGTGAAAAGCTTCGTGGGTATAGTCAATAGTGAGTTTGGCTTTTTCTAGGGAAAATTACAACTTGGGTAAAAAGTTTCTGACGCCCATTCTGGTTGGTAGATTTTCAAATTTTCTACCTTTCAAATTTAGATATCTTTATACTAACTTTAAACTTTCATACTTTCAAATTCAGAAATTTAGGAGTCTGAAAATTTAGGCATTCCCTGATTTAGTAATTTGAACATTTGGAAATTTGAGGGTTTTAGAATTTGGAAATTTCAGGATTTTAACTTTGGGAATTTAGGAATATGAGAAGTTAAAAAATTTGAGAATTTGAGAATTCAGATAATTGAAGAGTTTGGAGATTCAGAAATTAAAAAATTTGATGTTTGGAAAATTAAGAATTTGCAAATTTTGGAAGTGAATTTGAAAAATTGGAAATTTTGAAATTTTGAAATGAGAAAACTTAATAATTTACTGTTCTTAATTTTGCAACTTTGGAAATTTAGATTTATTTGGTAATTGATTCATACCATCATTCCTTTATGTTAGGGTAATTTACAAAAACTACCAATATTCGGATGTAGAAAACGCTTCACTTATATAAAAAAAATTAATATTAACGTAGAAAATAAACATAGTTTTACGTGCTTACCCGCTTACAGGAAAAGACGCAGACGGAAATTCTGCAATTACTCACGCTTCTCTCATCACGCGTGCATTATTCACATTCCTACATACTACTTCCAACACTTTATAAAATTAATAAAACATCCTATTCAACGGTTGCGATCCAGAGTATTTTCCATCCCAATTATACATATATAGCATAAACATAAACACAATGTATAGCATAAATATAACACAACTATTCGAAAAGATCATAGACCTTCACACAGCTTATATTTACTTAAGTGCAACACATTCTTCAATTAAAAACTAGCAGCAACCTAATCGCACATAAAGACCTTAATTCAAAGCTGCTCGTTAAAATATTTCCCAAACAGCATTCGACCGAAAGAATAACGTTATCCGCAAAATAATCACCACCGAATTAAGCATATTCTTGACGAAATTGCTAATTTTATCCAAAGCTCGCTCAATCGTGCGAAGTTGTCGTAAGTTGGTCCAGAGGGGCCAATAGCGAAGTTCTTGCAGGGAACTCTTTCTCTTTCACCTCTTCCTGTTCTTCTTGCCTGTTCTTCGACGAGACGAAGAAGCATCGCGGCACGATGAAAACCGAAAGACATTCTCTTCACCCTCGTCGTGTCGTTGTAGCTGTCGACGTCGGGCCGCTTGACGTGCTCGAGGGCGTCCGGGGGCGTGCGGGCGACCGGTGTGAACTTCGCCGTAGGGGATTATGCAAACGGGGTAGTTCGTGGGGGCAGGGAACAGGAAAGGGAGAAAACACGGGACGAGGAGCTACGCCGACGGCGTGGATGGCGGCGGGTTTTCTTGCTTGTCATTACCACGTTCGTGGCTTCCTCTCGCGTTTCGTTTTCTGCCGCCTATCGTACGATGAGACTGAAATTCACAGTATCGCGTCATCTTTTTAAGGGAATCGTTCTATTTAAGGGGCCCGAGGTGAAGGGTGATCTCGAGAGAGGCGACGGAGAAAGTATACTGGAGAAGTCGACGCTATTTCGTACAGAATTGCTGTGAAATATCTTTGGGATCTTGGAATGGATTTAGATTCGAGGGTAGAATTTTTTAGGTTCGGTAGAAGTTAGTAGATAATAACTGGAAAGGGGTATGAGGTGTCTTTGACGTTAAGAAATATAATTTTGTTGATTCATACGTGGAATTTAGTAGATGTTAACTAAAAATGGCTATGAAATATATCTGATATCTTAGATTGAAATTTAGTAGATTCTTGGGTAGAATTTTGTGGATAATAACTTGAAGGGAGTATGAGGTGTCTTTGATATTTAGAAATATAATTTTGTAGATTGATAAGTGGAATTTAGTAGATGTTAACTGATAATGGGTATGACACATACCTGGTATCTTAGATTGAAATTTAGTAAATTCTTGGGTTGACTTTAGTAGACGCACAATGGGTGTAGATTTGCTACTTAAAAATACGATTTAGCGGATTGATAAGTAAAATCTAGTAACCTTCAACTTAAAATAAGTATGAAATATTTTTGATATCTATAAGTACAAGTTAATAGATTTGGAGACTTAAATATTTGAGAATTAGAAAATTCACATATTTGTGAAATTTGAGAGTTTGAAAATGTGATTATGTGGGACTTTGGAATTGAGTAATTTCTCGAATTTAGTAATTTGGAGAATTTAAGGTTTCGGAAATTTTGAAATTTAGAAATTGATGAGCTGAGAATATAAACGTATGAAAATTTGGAAGTATGTAGATTTGGGAATTTGGAAATTTGGAAATGTAGAAATTGGATATTTGAGAATTTAAAAATATGAGGATTTGGAAATTTAGAAATTTAGACATTTAGAAATTTAGAAATTTAGAAATTTAGAAATTTAGAAATTTGGAAATATAAAAATTTTTAAATTAAAAATTTGGAAATTTTGGAAAGATTTGTGGAAAGCAACTTCAGAATGAGATAACTGAAGAAATTAAGAAATATAACGACTAAAAATTTGATTAACATCAAAATTACTTTTCCCCATCAGTGATATACCGCTCCCCGTCTAACTACATACGACACCCTGCTACTTATTCCACTAAACCACGCGCGCACGAACCTACTAATCGTCACGCGTCTTTAATCTCTTTGCACTTGCATTCACTTAATTACAATAAATAATATCTCTCTATCTCAACTCATTTCTCAAAAATAAACATCGTGCAATAAATACAGATAATGCATACTATTATTAACACACAGTTTAAACACAAATAACCGGTGACGGCTTATTAACTCCCCAGCATCTTTCGGTATTAATTAAGATGCCTTTTGAACAACTGTTCCCTTGAATTTGGCAGTAGAACATCGAAACCTTAATTATCTCTCAGCAAGCAAAATATTCCTTTGAACAGCCTCGCCCGTAGCTGTGTCTGCACGTTTCATTTATCATGGCTCAGTGTGAAAGATGAAGCGTCTTTTAACGCTCCGGATTATCTGGAAGACATTCATCTTAATTACGACACCGCGTCGGTACGTCGAAAGGATTTGTAATGAAAACCGCTGATTATTCGATACAGAGACGAGGCCATCGTTGCATCCGGTTGAATAGATTTCACGAATAACGTGTACAGAATGGCTGGATTTCGTGGCAATTGATCCTGATCAGTGGTCATGAAAAATTGAAACCGAAGCGATCCACGATGAAAGCAAGATTATCATAAATCATCCTTCGTTGGCAGGGGATTAACAGTGCATTTGTATTTTTCTAAAGTGTCCGTGAAATGGAGGACCTCTTAGAGCGGGAGTAAAACCGTTAAACGCATTTCAGATCATAGAATAATGAGTCACTGCTGTGTGGCAGGGGCGGATTAAGATTTTCGGTGGCCCGGGGCTATAATTTTCGAGGATTACACTGGTTGTATTGATTGTATTGGTTTTGTAATAAGGGGAAGAGAAATCATTTTTTTTTTTTTATAATTTATATCTTGTCAGAAATTCTGTAATACATTTTTGTAATAGAATTTATTGTGTATATTATTAAATATTTTGCAATAATTTTTTTAATCAAATTTATATGTTATCTAATATTTTTAATCATTACATTTTATTATTAAAATTTATAAGTTATAGAAGATGCGTTAGTATTTTTCAGGCTATTGGTTAAAAAATTTCATATGTAAATTCAAAATTTTTATATTTGCGAATTTTTAAAATTGTAAAATTTCATTTGAGGATTTAACAGTTTCACCGTTTGAGAAATATGGAAATTTGAGAATTTATTAATGCAGCAATTCTGTAATTTGATAATTTTTGTAAATTCAAAATTTTTATATTTGCGAATTTTTAAAATTGTAAAATTTCATTTGAGGATTTAACAGTTTCACCGTTTGAGAAATATGGAAATTTGAGAATTTGTTAATGTAGCAATTCTGTAATTTGATAATTCGAGATTTTGTTAATAGCAATTCTGCATTTGATAGTTTGACAGTTTGCTTATTTAAAAATAAAGAAATGTAGGAATTCATAGTTTCGGAATTTGAACGTTTTGAAATTTGAGGACATTCATATTTAAAAATATTTAAATACGAATTTTGCGAATTTTTTAAATTATAAATTTCTCAGATTAAAAATTTTTGCAATTTGAGGATTTAAAACGTTAAGAATTCAGAAAATTTAGAAATGTGTTTTCATAATTTCCTCCTTCCTTTATTTCGAAAAATTTTGAAGGATTTTAAAACGTGGTTCTAGTTCGAGACCTCGAAATCCTTGAAACTCGTCGATTAAAATAAATTGCGTGTTTCATAAAAGAGTAATAGAAATGCGTACGTCAGTTTCGTTACAGTAAACAAAAATTACATACACCTCAAAAATTATGAAACTCTAAAGAAACTAGAACATCTTTCTGCCAGTTTCTGAAGTTTTCCGAAGTTTGTAAAGTTTAATAGATAAATGTATCTTGTATCGATTTCGTGGATACCAGATGGATAATGTTGCTTATTCGTTGCGCAACAAAATTTGACTCCGTTTTCAGACATCCTTGAAACGCGGAGAAATAGAGTCAGTTATTTCCGGTGTCAGAAATGACCTAGGAACGTTGGAAAAAAATTACGCGATAAAGACAAAAAAGCTGACCCACTTTTGAAAATACGAGGAGAAACTCAATTGTGATAAAAAGTCGCCGAATCAGCGTTCTCGACAGTTGGTCGGAAATTAAATGCTTAATGTATGCCTCAAACTGCTATTTGAGGTATATTTAAACGACGGTATCTTCAGTGGCATCTAAGTGGAAAATGCATTTCATTTTAAACGAGTGGCCAAGAAAATATATATTATTAATTGGATCCACGTATTTCAGACGTTAATGAAATTTTCTGTACGTAAATATAGACGTTATAAGCGTTTTATCTCGACATCTCAGAAATTGATTGAAATGTCTTTTCCGATCTATTTTTACTTTAGTCAAACTTTAACGAAGGCATTGATCTCGTATTTATGGAATGATTTTATATTTTCATGTAGGAATGAAAATAATGAATTTTCATATTTTTATTTTTATCTTGAATTTTCTTCCTTTTCTAGAATGAATTTGTAAAATTAATTGTTAATTTTAATAGTTAACATTAATCATTCGCTATTAACTATTTTTGGCACAAGTATGTGGTTATTAGTATTTAGAATTTTATTATTGTTTAGGGGGAACTAAATCTTGTACTTTACGTTATAATTTAAACATAATTCAGATCCATACACTTTGTCATTTGCTGAAAGTTATATATCTTTTTCAAGGAATGATAAAATCAATTATGCCTACTTTAAAATTGTTACAACTTTAAAGATACTCATTGTTTTCGTAACAAAATTGATTTACTCAGGATTAAATTATTTTAAATTATAGTTTTCTTAATAGCAAATACTAAATAGGGAAAATATGCTAAATGAGATTTTATAGTTTAACTAAATTTCATTTCATTGTTTAGTAAAATAGGTAGGTACCATTATATTAAGTAATTTAAATTATTTTCTTCCTAATTTTACTGCAATTTTAATGCAATATGCATCGTAGTAATTCAAGACTTTTTTAAAATTAAACTTTTTCTTAAGACATATCTGAAATTTATCATATTCTAGAAATATCAAAAACTCGAGGTTTGCAATATTAAAAATTTTCAAAATTCTAGAATACTGAAACTGGTAAAGTTTCCAATTTTAAAGTTAACATTTCAACGACCCAATAACTTAAATTACAAAAATCTCTCAACCACAAAGTCTTAGATTTCAGAAATCATAACAACTTGAAAGCTCCACATTTCATAAGTTCCAAAATTTTAACATTCCATTTTTCCAAAGTTCTGAAACTCCAACAGCCAAAAATTCCGAAGTTCCATAAATTCTAAATTTCCATGACCGCTCTTTCGAAAATAATAATTTTTCGCAAACTATCCACAATTTCTTATACTTTTATGAATATAAAACACCTTCACAATGCATATTTAAAAGTGAAAGATTACCACACTGTTTAAAAATTTCTTATACTTTAATAAGTATAAAAATCGACGCATTCGTTCACAGTGGATACGTAACACTAAATTTACAGACGTTCGATGACTATTTACTTTAAATTTTTGACGTAGAAAAATAAATAAAGAATAATACGTAAACCAGCTTAATCTTTATCTAACTAATTGTTAGTAAAAGTTAGCATTCTGACAAAAGCTTCTTAACCCTTTCCCGGGCCATTTATTTATCAGATGCGTCAGTCAAGACTAACTATTCAGGGCTATAACATTAAAACGAACAAAGAAAATTAAAATGTTGTGAGTATTTTATATTCAGAAATCCTTGATAATGCAATTTATAGTTGGACCTAAATTTCAAGTTGAAGAGTATTCAAAATTTGAGTAAGGTTTGTCACATTTCACCTGTAAGTGCGTCACGAGTGAGACTCGCCAAAGCACGGGAAGGGGTTAATACTCTTTACAATTTAAAATAAGAAATGCAAGAGCAGTTATTTTAACGAGTTCCGTAAATCTAGCGTTAAAAATACCAAGTATAATATAAAATATCGCTATACTGCTAACAAATTCCTTCTACTTCAATAAATATAAAGATCTGCTTACTCAAGAGTGCTCTGAGTCCCCAGCAATTTATAACCTCGTTTCAAGAATCTCTAATCTATTGTAACACCTATTCACCCTCCGTGCCATCTGCAAGTTCCACGCTTTCCGTTTTCTTTCTCTTCCAACACTTCCTAACTAAACCTACAAATTCTGCCGAATCGTATTATTATTCGAGGCACCGTGGAACTATCGGGTTCACGGTGTTGTACGCAGGGAAAATATGCAAGTCGTTCTGACAAGGGTAGAGAGCCGTTCGAGTTCTCGAAGATTCGGCTGCTTTAGCAGCCCGAAGCCCGAACTTCTGAAATGGCTGCCCGGGCGAACGACGGCTCTGCGATCACGTACGTTTTCGCGTAGCTTCACGCACGTAAGTTCGAGGGAAGGCCACGAGGGAAGCCGGGACGTGCATTCGAGCGGCTCGATTTCGCGGCGAAAATTTACGTCGTGGCTGCACAGGGAATTCCATGGCTTCGCGGCACCGTCTCCCTTCGTCTACGGGATGGGTTTTTGCTTTTTAGCCACGTGGAGCGTAAGGTGCGGTTTCATTCGACCTGGTTGCCCGTCCCTTTGGACGAACGTAGAAAACAGGGCAGAGGGAGAGTTTGGTTCGCTCGAACGATACCTGTACCAGCTAGATCCCTTTTGCAACCCCTTCGCGGCTCTATTCACGGTATTCAACCGCCTACTTTTTATTACCCGGTAATTAATTGTAATGGGAGTTCCAAACGTGGAAACGAATGGTTTCGTTCGCTACTCCTTTATCACATTTTGTCGTACTTCTTTCCGTATTTGTAGAGTCTAAATAATCTGCTGAATGTGTGCTTTCAAAGAATTCAGTCTCGTCAGAAAAATACAGGGTTTAGTTACTCGTCTAAATTAGTTTCAATCTTGTCAGCAAAAGACAGGGTTGAGCTACTCATCTATATTATTTTCAGTCTTGACAGAAGAATACAAGGTTTAATTACTCATCTAAGTTACTTTTAAGCTTGTCAGAGAAATACAGGGTTTAGTTACTCATCTAAATTAGTTTCAATCTTGTCAGCAAAATACAGGATTGAGCTACTCATCTAAATTATTTTCAGTCTTGACAGAAGAATACAAGGTTTAATTACTCATCTAAGTTATTTTTAATCTTGTCAGAGAAATACAGGGTTTAGTTACTCATATAAATTAGTTTCAATCTTGTCAGCAAAAGACAGGATTGAGCTACTCATCTAAATTATTTTCAGTCTTGACAGAAGAATACAAGGTTTAATTACTCGTCTAAGTTATTTTTAATCTTGGCAGAGAAATACAGGGTTTAGTTACTCATCTAAATTATTTTTAATCTTCTCAGAAGAATACCGGGTAAAGTTACACATTTAAATGATCTACAGTATAATTAAAAGTAGGAAAAAGTGAAGGATGGAGGTCATATAATTTTAGAATTCTTTTTAACGTCGTTGGACGTATGTCCTGGAACTATATGAGCTTTCAATTGTTTCTTTATACTTTTAGTGATAATAAAATTAATTTAGACTTCTATGTTAAGTGAGGTACACTACAGTATGCAATTGTATATAGAATAATTACAATAATCATATGCCATGATACAACGTTGAAATTGTAAAAAATGGTCGCTTTTATTCCTGACTTCCAATAGAATGCGGGGAGGTACAACTTAATTTTTGTAGAAAAATTACTTTTTCCAAAAACTGGCCTTAAAAAACAGTATAACTTTTGTTTCAAATACTTATTAATATCTTCCGTCATTTACGATTTTGAAGCATTTACATAAACGGGATATAAGGCATTTAAATTTAAAATATCGTTCAAATAACAAATAAGTAATTATAAACTATAATTAGTTATCTAGTTATAATTATATATATTAGAAAAGTACTTTTAAAATAAATTTTTCGTTTTGTTACAGATCGACCCGAAGGTAGCGTTTCCCAGGAGAACACATCCAAAGGTAAGAAAATAGAGTTCGCTTTTAAGCAAAGACACCGAATCCGCGAGAGACGACAATCGTCACGCTCGAACCATCTCCCGATCCGCCGACGGTTCCTTTCACGCATGAGAAAGTCCTTTGGCCGAAAAGTCAGGTGCTAAAAGATAAGCCAGACTGCGGACAGGAAGTAGCTAAGGGGCAGACGCGAGCTTTGAAAGTCGACTAACGAAAGAAGGGGGATAGGCAGGGGTTTGTACAGCGAGGGAGAAGGGAACAGACGAGGGAGAAGGATCGCGTCTGAAGAGGGAATAATAAAGAGCCCTCTCTGGTTCTCGTAATAAGAGCAATTAGATGTAATTCATTTCGAAACCCGGAATTATTTTCTTCCCGCTCTAACGGGCCGTTAGTCACGGCCGAAACTGCTCGCCGCGAAACTCTGAAACGTACACTCGGGTGCAATGTTTAATTTCATTTGTGTGAGGACACGTACGCAAATTTGACAAGTTTTCAATTCCCAAATTTTCGGAACTGTATTTTCAAGTATTCGAACTTTCAGATTTTTAGATTTTTAGTTTTTCGTATTTCCAAACTTTCAAACTTTTAAATTGTTTAATTTTGGAGTTTTCAAATGCTCGGTCTAGGTCCAAAACTCTTTGAGTTCTCAAGTAAAAGCCTAGATTCCTATGTCCCAAAATTGTATATCTCCAAATTCCTAGATATCCCACGATTTCTAAATTTCGTTGTTTATGAATCTCAAGAACTCTAAATTCCTATGTCACCAAATTTCTACATTCACAAGTTCCTAGGATCCAAGTTCATGGATCATTATATTTCCAAACTCCCAAGAATTATAATTTTTCAATCTCAATAACCCTAAATACTTATATCCCAAAATTTATAGATCCCTAAATTCCTGTATCTTCCAATTTCTACGATCATAAATTTCTAGATCTCAACATTCCTATGTGCATCAATTTCTAGATTTCCAAATTGATAAACCCACAAATCCCTAAATCTCTAAGAACGCCAAATACCTACGTCCACATATTGGTAAGTTCCTAAAATCCTAGACCTCTAGAACTACCTATACCGCAAAATCACTAAAGCTCCATACCGATAGATCCCAAAATCCCAAGGTCCTTAAATTCCTATGAGTCCTACCTTCCTATTTTTAATCCATTACCATATTATTAAATCCCTGAAATATTCCTAAAAATGTAGGAGTAGGTCTACTCTTCGTTGTTATATTTTAAGGGAAGCCAGATTTGCTCCCGACTGTACACGCTCCGATTCGAACGAGGATGGAACGATATCAAAAGGGAAAGAGGCAGAATGCAATACACACAGACACACACAGTGAGGGTCGAACGAGCCGACGCTCGCGTGTGTACGCGCGTGTATTCGCGCGGAACTAGGAAAAGGGTGAGAGGAGAGGCGAGAGAAATTTGCGCGGCTTAATAATATAAATGCCAGGCACACGAATTACTGGCGAGTGACTGAATTGCGCTAATTTTAATTGTACCCTTTCCCTTCTTCCGTCTTCCGTAGCCCCATCGCCACCCTCTCGTCTCCGCTCGATCTCTCGAACCACCCCCTTTTTCGTCAACTCTTTTCAACGCTTCTATGCGTCATGTCGCCGTGGCGTTCCCGCATCTTTTTTTCCCGCCTTTCGCTGTCCTTTTCCGTGAAACGAGAGTACGACCTCGCGACCATCATCCAATTTTATTTGATTTCGTCGTCAAAAGCCGGAAACGCATAAATTATCAGCTGAACGGGAAATCACGATTCAGCACCGCTGCCGGTAATCACGTATCCGGCGTATTAACGAGCCGCACGTTCGATCGGCCGGATTGCATCGATGAAAATTTTGTTATTTCTGTTGCAAAGGCTCGTCTATCGAGGACCGTACTTCAATTTGTGCTATTATACGACCGGGGAGGGGAGTTGGAAATTTGGTCGCGTTCTACGATATTGGGATCTTTGAAAGAGGGTTGTTTGCGCGGAATGGGTTTATGGTCGGTGGACAATATTAGTTGGATTCGTCGCCGATTGATTATTTCATTCACGATGTACTACGTTTTATTGGTATTTCGTCGTTTAATGGACTAATTTTTCATTCTTTGTGGGAACAATTTTGCTGATCGAGCGCAGTTTTGTATGCTCGTTCAATCCTTCAATTTACGGATTATTTAACTGTTATGGACGAAATATACATTTTACTTTTGTTATTATTATTATATTTAATCATTATTATTTTACCAAACTGAAACATTATTAAAATACTAAGTTTGAAAGATGGCTGAAGAGCTTATATTAATAATGGTAGAATAATATAATTATATATTATATTATTTCG
This sequence comes from Megachile lagopoda, assembly GCA_036983795.1. NCBI lineage: Eukaryota > Metazoa > Arthropoda > Insecta > Hymenoptera > Megachilidae > Megachile > Megachile lagopoda. Next base: position 2,080,660 of record CM072786.1, read on the forward strand.
ATAGAAATTAGGTGAAGTGTGCCTTATTTGCATATAAGAATAATTTTTTGTTTCACCTTTTAATGTGGTATTTGAATAATTTTGTATAATTCTAACCTTTCTAACTTACTAACCTCTCTGCCTTAACAGTATCAAATATGAAAATATTTCAGAATTAATTTCGAATGTAAAGAAGATAAGAATATTTTTTCTGAATATAAGGCTACGATGCCGCCATCTACTGTTGTGAAGAAGTGTTCTTTTGATATCATAATAGATTTACTGCAAAATGGATGTCTTTTTGACGAGGTGTTTGAAAAATGAACACAAATTGAATTACGTTATAAAAGTTTACAAACTTCGAGTATTTCTTAACTTAATAAAATTTGTCGTTAAAATGAAATATTATATCAAGTATATTTTCACGTATTACATATTTAGGATTCACCAAAATCGGGAATGTGTATAATTATTCAAGTTTCATAAAAATCGGAATGTATTATAATAAGTATTTATTTTTCATCAATGTAGGCAATATCTATAAGTATTCAAGTTTCATGAAAATCATACAAGTATATACATACGTAGGGTTATATACATAGAAATATATATACAAATATGTATATCTCTAAAAACAGGAGTATGTACAAGTATTTAAGTTTCATTAAAATCATACAACTTGTATATACATACATGGAGATATGTACATAGAGTGTATACAACAAGTATTTAAGTTTCATTAAAATCATACGACTTGTATATACATACATAGTGACATGTACATAGGGTGTATACAACAGTTTGATGAAAATCAGAAATATGTACAAGTATTCATATTTCATAAAAATGAGGAGTATGTAAGTGCAGGTATTTAAGTTTCATGAAAATCAGGAATATGTAGAAGTGATGCTAATCGGTATTAAGCAACTCGTTGATGAAAATCAGCGGGACAATAGTAAAAAGTTCCCAGGAGCAGCGACCAACGGAACGTTTGGCGTATTCGAAATAAAATAACGAGCATTAATCGCGAAATGGGGACAACATATTTCGCTCGAACGCTCGGGGCAGCTGGAACGGGCGGTGCAATTTTCATAAAATCGTGGTCGTACCGGGCTGAAACCCTCTTCGCTCCTGTTCGTACCGCCCTCCTCGTTCGCCGTCGAGCTCGTTCGAAAAAGTAATACGAATGCACGCGTTCCGTTTCGAGTTTGGGAGCAATGCCAGCGACTGTTCTCTGCCCGTGCGCCCGTGTGCCCGCGATACATACGATACTGGCACGTCTGGCGCGATTCGCGGCGTGATAACTCGACGCTATAATAGATGTCATCGTATAGCCATTCTTAAAAGAACTCCTTTTATTTCTATGTGGAATCACATATCCGCTCGGAGTGGACGTAAACCGAGAGAAAATCTTGCCCTCCACGGCCATAATCTCTGCCAAACCAACAGGCATCTGCTCGTAAGGAAATCTTAATTTGAACAGCATACGTTTACATCCTTTCATTAAATTAGATTGGGAAACGTTTAAAGATTCGCTTTGTCAGGTTATGGATTATAATTCGTTTGTTTTCTTCTGGTTGAACTTTTGTGTTTAATAACTGCCATTATGGTTGCTGGCGCAGTAGGGTGATATGCGTGCTGGAGTATTTTGTTATTGAGACTTTGCTTTGATGGAGCTGGATAATTAGGGGTTTGAAAGATATTTTAGGGACATTTATTCTGAAATTGCTGAATCTTCAAATTTGAAAATTTCTAAATTCACAAATTTTTGAAGTTTCAAATTTTCAAATGTTTAAATTTCTAAATTTCTAGGTTTGGGGAGTTTTGAATTCACAAAGTTTTTGAAATGCTTGTAACCCTAAGAGTTTAGAAATATAAACAAATTTCGAAATTCTCAAACTTCGAAGCTTCCAAATTCTGAAATGTTAAAATGTATTAATTTCTATATTTAATATTTTCATGCTTCGTGAAGGGTGTAATTGTTCAATTTTGTACATTGATAGTGCTCTATATTATGAAGCATTGATTTTCCATATTATTTTTACGTATGTACTTCTGTCTTTTTTTTATAGTCTTTGTTCATCCTATACATACAGAGCATTTAGTATAATGAATTTTGTGCACTGCGTTGAAAATATCTTCAATATTTATTTGTCCTTTATATATCATCGTTGTTCTTATAATTTACTATAATTTTATAATGTTTTACAATTATTATACTATCACTTCAATCGCAAAGACTAAATGCACCCCCATTTAACATCTGAGACGATGTTTCAAAGGTTAGAAAGAAAATTAATCTAATTGTTTAAATAATTATAAATACATCAAATAAGCAAAATTCAAATTATTGATATACGGAAAAATTATAGTATTTACATTGTTAATCGTTGAAAAAGATTTGGACGTCCACATGTGTATCAATGTTTCAAGTAAATTGGAGGTGACTATTTTATATAACTAACAATATAGCAAGAAAGCTACCAATGTAAGTACTACATACGAATTATGGTGGTCAAAATAATTACTCTTCTTTCACGAAGCATAGAGATAATACTAGTGTAATTGCATAAATTACCATTCTTCGTGGAAAGTTGAACTATAACCGCTAAACGTTAACATGTGCTCGAGTCACTGTTCTAATTCACGTTTTGCAGTGCCTCGGCTGTGATATTACTCACCCCCTAATTCCTCAACGAAGCCAGAAATTTAGCGTCAAAAGTTCGTCAACCCCCAAAACACATGTTAAGCCCGATGAACTTTACGGAGAAAATGGCTGCGCCGCAAAGTTCATTGAAATGTCACCGAGTGTCTCTACGCTACAACCCGTCGTAACAACCTCCTCGAGACCGCGTGCCGGAAGCGCTTTGTTACCGCACTTCCGAGCTAGCGGAAATGGCGCAATGCGCTTCCGACATGGCGGAAAAGTAGCGACAGTCATTACCGAGTCCTCCAGGAACGCCTTAACGTCCTCTTTCTCATCGGTTAGCTTTCTTTTGTATTTCTCCTTTGGCCTTTTGTCTGACCCGTTGAATGTACGTTGTTGTCATGTGAGCGGCAAAGACGCGTACAAGTAACCGAAGAAACGAGAATTGCACTTGCTACAATGACATATTGTCTTTAATTAACCTCCAAGTTATCCTAGATTACATTTGTTGTAGGCGAATAATTATTCAGTTCTCCAGGTCCAATGATTTAACCAGTTCGTTCAAATAATAATTCAATTTAATTAACCTTCAATTCTGGATTACACTTTTCGAAGGCAAATAATAATTCAATCAAATCATCAGTTCAGATACTAGTTCACCAATTGAAATAATAATTCAGCCAGTTCATTAATTCAAATGTTTCATTTACAATTTTAAGTAGTTGAGATATGTTATTAGTCAGACGTGAAAATTCACGTGGAAAGTCATGACTTACTATAAGTATTGCAAGTTACTATTTGTAGACAAATACTTTCATACTGTGAAACTTTAGACGTTAAATTTAAGTGAGACGTCCTATGTCACAAGGAAAAGGTTTCAAACCATTGTGCAAGTTCTGCGAAGACACGTATATGCTAGTGTAATTTTGAACTACTTCATAAGTGTAGTACAGCTAGAAATTTATTAAGAGTAAGTTGCACACACTTGATACAATGTTCCATGAACGTAACTCATGTGTCTTAATACTGCTTGAATTTTATAGAACAATTTTGTGACTCTATTATACTATACTAATTAAAATTGCAGTTCCATATATATATTTCAAATCAACTCTACGTATGTAAATATCAGAATTTACAAAATAATTTTGTAACTCGATATGCTATACTAACTCAAATATCCTATAAATCACACTCTTACACAGACCAAAACTTTTCACAGCACAAGCTATTTACAAAAATTCATCCTTCACAGCAGCACAAAAAGGAGCACTATTTCCAATATGCAGTTATCTGCAAATTTTTCTGAATGGTTCACATAGTTGAAAGGAAACTTGAAAAACCGTAGTATAAACGATTTCGAACACACGTGCAGAGCTTACAGCGTGTCGGTGGTGTGCGGGTCCCCTTAACCAAGGGCAACGTAGGTCCATGGTGGTATCAGCAGCAGCGGAATAATATCCACTTGTTACTGAGTAGCGATACGGCCGTATAGAGAGACAAGCGTGTACGTGGGACATTATTCAGAGCGGCGCTACCTCGAAAACGTGGGGCGTCGAGAGTAGCGGAGAGGGAGCAGGATAGAGATAGATGTGCAAAAGGATCAAGGTTTGAGAGAATCACAGGACAAGAGAGGGAGAAATAGGGGGTTGGAAGGGAGAATGGGTAAGTGAAGGAAAGCCCAGGAAGAGAGAATAGAAGGGAGAAAGAGAGCTGTAGCACGTCTCGCGTAACGAGCTGCCGGCTCCCCAGGGTGTTCAGCTCCTCCATGTTCACCCCTCTCTGTTCGTCTCCTCGTCTAGTATCATCTCCACCTCTGTGCCCTTGCAACCACCCACGTACTTTCTTTCAGCGAAGTCGTTTTGTTTCCTTCGTCGAGTGAGAGATACCCAACTAGTCGACTGGTCGTTGCCGCTCATGGTGTATCGACGCCGCTCCCTCGCGGATCCACGGTTACCGTTTTTGCCAAGCTCCATGAAGGGTTCATCGGTTCGTTCGTTTTCCTTTGCGTCATTTTATGCCTTTATCTTGTACAGGCTGTTAAAAAAAAATAGTCGATATTTATGCGGTACACTAATGGACTACGTTACATTGTTTTTGATAAGTACATATACGTAAACTTGATAGATATTAATTACTGACTGGTTTCGAATTTGTGAGTTTCAATTTTGAACTTTTTAAATTTCGCAGTTCTCTAATTCTCACAACTGTCAATTTTCACACTTTCAAGTATTGAAATCATTGCACAAGTTAAATTTTTCAATTGTGATGTTTTCATATTTGTTCAATTCACAAACTTTTAAGTTACTAAATTGTTATACACATTCTCAAACTACTAGTTCTTCAATTTCCTAAAGTTCCAAATTACTAGATCATTTTTCTATACTTCCAAATTCTTTAGTTTCAATATTTTCAAATTCTCAAATTCCTAAATTCGCAATTTCTTAAATTTCCTTATTCCGAAGTCCTCTTGATTTTTTAAACATCTAAATTGTTAAACTTCCTCTTCACCAAACTGCTAAATTCTCAAATTTTTGATCATCCAAATCCCTAGATTCCCATATTTGTAGCCCTCCAACTACGATTAGATAACACTTAAATTATATGCAATTGCAATTAAATTACATTTAATTCTTCTATTTTCAGAAATACTACATTAAATCGGATTTGCGATAATTATGATAAATGTGGTAAAATAATAGGTTCTTCAGGCTATCCTATTGCGAGTTCAAATTCCCTTGCAATCAATAATTTCTATTCTGTATTTATAATATTCACTTTTTATGGAAATTGAAAAATTGGACATGTAATAAAAGGTGATTCATTAAAAAAGCGCATTTCACCTAGGAAACACACTTGATTTATATACAAAAGAAATTGATGTATCGATTTGGTTTGTTCCTACCACGAATATTTAGTTATGTATTTAAAAATGAATGCGGATAGCTATGTAACAAAATTGCAGTGAATTTTAAAACGTGAAAAAGCTATTTAAAAAATTAAAGCAAACATAAAAGTGACGGTACAAGAAAAAGAGAAAAAAAAGTGTTAACGATGAAAAGATTTTAATTTGTGTTGGAACAGTTCAGTAACTCACCACTCTATCATCTTCGCCGCCACATTTATCGTTAAATAATATGATTTACACAATATTCGTAGAAATCAAGCAATTAATTGTTAAATATCTCTTCAAAATATGTAAGAGAAACTTTTCCCAAAATGAATAATACAACTGTCTCCTTGTCAGACATACACGGAATATTTCCATTATCTTATCCAGCTCGTGTGTACGCACCGTACAAGGTCCCGTTTTCTTCTTCTAACGCGAAAAGTCGAGTTGTTCGAGACGTTGCATGTATAAACAGCCCGGCGTTTCTAGAGATTCACTCGAGGCCAGATCTCGAGGTCAAAGCGTAAAAGGTTTGTAAGGATCGGCGAGAATCACGTGACAGCGGCAAGCTGTCCCGAAAGACCAATTTGTGATTCCGAGTAGAGCAAGGACCACAACCACACGTACATCCTTTAGGTACTTTTGGCTCCCATTACCTTTCTTGGTGGGCGGGTCAAAAGAGACCTGTTACATTCATCTTTCGGGACTAAATACGCTCCCTGGCAAACTCCCTGGCCGGCATTAGAGCGAAATCCCATGCATTTTATACGCGGCGAGGTCATTCAAAGCGACGGCTCGTTACTTATACCGGGTGTGTACTCTGGAACACCCCCTCCCTTAACGGTTCATCCGTGGCACCCTTGTGGACACAGTCCAACCCTGAGGACCTTCGCAACCTTCCTCTAAAACATCAACTTCTCTCTTCTTCCGTCTTGCTGTCTAACGTGTCCACTTTCTCTTCAGCAGCTAGTAGCCTTCCGGCTGTGTGTAGCGAGAGCTCGGAAAAGGGGTCGGATCGGGCAGGGCAGGGAATGTTTGCGCGTCGTAAGTGGCGTCCAGTGTCTGTACAACGTTCCACGTCCCTGAAGGTTTCTACAGCCGGAGTCAGGGATCATACACGCCATTTGGTGACAGATACCGCAAGATCCGAGTGCATTTATGGCTGCCAACTTACAGGGCGGACGAAGGTAACGGAGAGCCGGAGGTGTAATGTTATCGTTTGCTAGAAAAATACCGCGTTCCGTGGACCGAGAAAGGGTGTAAAAGTGACAATAAAGCTGATGCTCCTTATCGTTACACGTCGTGAATGGTATCGTTACAGTTTCGCCGGGAAACTGACGAAACCTCGATCCGACGGAGGTTGTTCAAATATTTCAGCTCGACGAAAAAGTTGTCCTGTTGGATCAACTTCGTCGTTACTGTGATACGCTCGAATATTATTTTTACTAACGAAAATGTTTTCGATCGCGAATGCAAGCGTGTTGCTCGCTTTGATCGGAGACATTTAGCGGCGTCGCCGGTCTCGGAGATATGAAAAGTTCGGTACCTCCAGTTTTCAAAAGGTACGAACCGATAATCTCTCTTTTATCCCGGTCCATTCTGACTGGAGGGTCGATCGTTTCAAGGCACCAGATTGAAATTCGTAGCTCGACTGAGCGCAAAGCACTTTAATGCGCCTCCACCCTTCCATGCCTTTCCTTCCTATCATGCGGATTTCGAGGTGATCAGTTTTATTGCCCTACTCGGTCCCCACTGTTCTTTTTTCGAGACTTATACAGTCGCGTCGCAGAAACCTTTACCGAATGTACTTCCGACGTCACCATTCCAATACCGTATTTTATGCTCAATTGATACCAAAGAATATCATACACTTTGTATATGAAGTGTTTTGTGTAACAAAATAATAAACTACACTCACGGGGAGTTGAGGTACCAGACGTTATATTGCCACCGATAGAGTTGTAAAATTCTTGACTTTGACGGTATAGGAGATAGTCTCACGTGGTGTTTGATAAATTACAAATTTGAGTACTTGGAAAACATCAAATTCTTAGAAACTCTTAGGAATTCATAGGAAAATACCAGTCAAGATGTACAGTTCACAGATTATGTTTCAGAGCTTTCTGAGCAAAGATAAAATTCGCGAATATTTTCAGTTGCATAGACATGAAAATATTAACTTTGATGAATTTTGGAGTGAAAACTGGATTTTTTAATTTTCGTCCATTGATATTTTTCATTTGCAGAGTATAAATTATAAAATATTTGAAAATCAGAAATATTTTCATTAAAAATCTCTTTCCTGTATCTTTTCTTTGTGGTATTTTCTAAGTTTCTCCGAAAGTCAGTAAATTTAAAAACATAAGAACTGGTAAATTTGTAGATTTGAAAGTTTGAAAGTTTGTAAATTTCGAAGATTTAAATCAGAGAATTTGGAAATAAACTGTTTAGTTGTATTTAATTGAAAAATTTGTAAATTTGAATACTTGAAAATTTTATAGTTTACAGATCTCAAATTTTGACAGTTTAAGATTTTTATGAGTTTCAAACTTGAAAAGTGGAGAATCTGAAAAAGTAACTACATGAAAATCTAAAAAATCAGACAACTGAACATTTGAAAATTAATAAATTTGTAACTGTGAAATTCTAAAAATTTATAAACTTAGTAATTCGTAAACATGAAACCTCCGTTGATCTCCATATTCTGCAATCGACAAAGAATCTTTGAATCAACATGAGAATTCATATGAAGCAAAACTTGCTCAATCAGCAGTCTTACAAAAGTTTCCTACACTTATTCCCATATGTATTCGCCTATCATAAGTAATCTTGTCGTCGAACTAAAATCTTCTCGACAAACATAATCTGCTTTCCACCGATCAAAAATACCAAAATGTTACCTTCACCAATTATTTCAACTATGCCCGTAATATAATTCCCCAGGAGAACTAAAACCACCATCCTATTAAACACATCCTCGTCGAATTTTCCGAATTCCTCGCGCTCCGGACCAGGTTCGTTGATAGCAAAATACGAAAGACAAGTAGACGAAATACATCAAGTTGCTGCTATTCACGCGAGCCAACGTTATCTCGGTATCCCTCGATCAACTGTTGCCCGAACGTCCCCGGCATAAAACAGTCAGCTCAAGTGGCAGTCTGTTGCGTCGTTCGGCAAATGTACTGTCCTTGGACAAGCAAATAAATCGGCGTGTTAATCTTCGACAGAAGTTTGTAAAGCAACGGCGTCGGGTCGGTGGTGTATTGTTTGACCGCGAATCGCATCGTGACTGCCACCTGTCGCTACCGACAGTAGTTTCTCGGTCGGCGGGAGACAGAAGCCTCAGATATGTTGTGTCGCATTGAGATAAGCTAAGCTCTCGCGTGATGGAGCAGCCCGTAAACTCGGGGAGCCACGCCATGATGCCACCGAAATGGCTGCTGGATAATGTATAGGTGTACGTGATGCTCGCCAACCCCTTGCTCTCCACGTTCTCGCGGCTTCGAGACGCTCACACGTAGGACGCCTATGTTGTACGTGGAGGATAGGCAAACGCCCACACCACTTTTACGCTTCCCTCGTCGCGAGCGTGTACTCGTTTCTGCTCTATCACGAGTTCTCGCGGGTACACGTAAGCCCCGTCCCGTCATTTCATCGTTTCTCCCTCGCTGAAGAGAGCCAGCTATTTTCGTAGCGATACTTCACTTCGTGGATACACCTGGATGCGGTTCGGAGAAACGAGCCCCCATCGTGCTTCCGGCGTGTAACGTGCTCGCCAGATTTTTCGGTGTCGCTTGCGCGTCTCGCCTTTGTTTCGGGAACGTCATTAAAAGCGTTATTTTACGCTCGACTCGCGACGTGCTATGACTCGTTCGACGCCCTGCTGTAACCTGTACAAGTATCTACCTTCGCGCGATGCATCATGCGAGGAAATAGGTTTAGCGTTTAAGGATGGATGCTACGGAAGAAAGCGGTTCTTTGTGTATAAAATCTAAAAATTCTGGGTGCAGGATGTTATGAAATTCGCGACCGTTCCCTTTGCTGCACAAATTATTTTTGATGAACGTTTCTTTTGTTGTTTTATTGTCTAAATATTTAGACGGGGTGCTTGTTCCCCATATTACTCACCCCTTTCACATTTTCGCGTATCATTCAAAGTAACGAACATACCGCTCTGTAACAGAGTTAGTGAAGTGCCCTGTATGTAGTAAAATGTACCCTTATCGGATATATTATCACTATCATTGTTTAAAGATTTTTTTTTACCAATATACATATGTTGATTTTTGCATATGATGTTTATTATTCTGCAATGTTCCTTATAAATTTCGAATGGAGACAGTTTTCAAGTGCAACATCGAATAGTTACTAAAAAATTATTAACAATATCCCCTTTATTGAACACCCCGATGTAAATAAAAATTTATGTGTTCTTATTATTAAAATGTTAATTCCACATTTTTTATTAACTTGAACAAGTTATGGTACAGATTCAAACATTTCCTTCATGAAATTGAATACCCGAGAAATATATATGTATTTGTAATAATTAATCTTATCAAAATTTGGGATTATCACTAATCAATACTTCAATAAGAAAATAATCGTTAAAATAGTAAATAACAAATAAAATAATAAAGAAATAATAAATAAGTAAAGGTACCTGTAACAGCAACATTTTAAGGTTTCGATAGTTGTGCTTATAATTTTTATAAAAATATAATAAACAACTGGTTATTAATGGAGACATAGTCGCTAATGGGTACATTTATTTTAATGTACTGTGAGAGAACTTCATACTTATATTTATAAATTATTTCATAGTGTCGAGATATAAGAGTATTCAGTTAACTGAATTAAACATTTAAAAAGAATGTCACATGGTAACACCGGTTTGAAAAATGTATTCTTTACTTTATTGGTTTTGATAACGACGTTGTAGATATAATTGATAAAGTTTGTTTCAAAAGAGTTAATGTATGGAATATGCATGACAAACTCACAACACATTCAATCTCACATTTGGCAATCGATATGCCATCGCATATCGATTCTTACTATCACTGGATCGGAAAGTCTCGTTCTGTGTACAAATAAGTTTTCAGTTTCTATCAATATTCATTTTCTTTGCATTCTATCGAAGTGTCAGGATTGAATAACAATCAGTGTAATTTTTATATCATGTTACTTTAAATAAATATTCCTTATCGCATACCTATGTTTATTGTTATGGTTTTTTTGGTATGATTCAGAATTATTGAAAGACGCATTATTTTGCAAAATTGAAAGAGTCATGCAACAAAGAATTAAAGGGTTGAATCATTTTAGCTAAAAAAAAGTTAGCAATTTATTACTGTATGACAAAGACGCTTTTTTTCTATCAAAACGGTCAGTAAAGGCCGAAATATGGATGGTGTATAAAAGTGTTCCTTTTTAATTTTTTTGTCGAAATAAATATGGTGTTCAACAGTAGTATATATAAATTATTTATAATCTGTCATATAAAATGGTTTCCAATGAAATAAGTATATAAACATATATAAATTCGTATGTTTTGCAAAAATAAGATACGTAGCACCTAGTAAAAGTTATCCTAACTTAAAATACATCTTTCTAATCTTTATGAAGATCGAAAACACAGTATTTAACCGCTATACGCAAATGACACATTATTATCGTTCATTTAATAGTCTCCACGTTATTCAGCATTTTCCAAAACCTTCGAACATAACCTAGCGTATACACGAATTTACATCGATGATGAAGATGAAACAACGTTCATCAATTAACGAAAGTTCAAAGTTTATCAGAAAGCTTGTAAAAACACCGTTTCGTTTCGATCGCTCTATTAGCATCGACGTCAGAAATCCGTTAACGTCTCGACCGAAAAATCCAGCCTACGAAATCATTTTTCATCGGTCGTAATTGCAACGTTATCGGAACGCTCGATTCCGTGCGTGTAGCTTCTCGAGCGTCGACGTTACAGATTCGATGATTAACGATCCGTCGCGACACAAATTCTCGACGCGGCCCGCGAAAATGAAAACCTGCAGCATATTCAAATACCGGTGAAATGTAAATTGAACGTCTAACGTGTACGAGCGAGGGTTACTCGGCCGATCGGGGATTTTAAAACAGAGCAGCCGATATAGATCATGTTGCCCCAGCACACGGGCAGCGTTCTACGAAGAAAACAAATTACAGCCGCGTTTAATGGACACCTCATGAATATTCAAAAACTACGCTGTTGTACCTGTTGAACGCCCCGGCCTTATTTATTCTCTTATTCTTTTAATCCGCCCCACTCGCGTATCGTCGCCACGATTTAACGCTGCTCCCCCCGGGCCTAGCAGCGTTGATCGAGCGCAATAAATACCGTGGGCGAGGTAACGTGTACGTTCCGGGTCTAATATGCTTAATAGCTCGAGGTTTTAATGACGACTCGGTGATGGCAGGGTGGACGGTAGAAGCGGGTTGCATCGCGAACGAAGCTGGAAACAATGTGACACGGCACACAGGTCCGCGTTCTGGTTTGCACGCGCGCGCCTCATCCGAGCGAGCTCGACGGACTCAAAAAGCTTTTCATTTTTTGCCTAGCGCGCTTTTTATCATCGCATTGAATCGACGTGTAGAGAAAAAGGGGGCGGAGGCAGAGAAACGGAACGGAGTGTGTGCGTGTGCCTCTCTACCCTTTCGTCGACTTCCACCCACGCTCGTATCCTCCTCCTCCTCTCCTCCTCGTCCCTCTTTCGCTCTGTGCGTTACCGACGCGTGTCTCGGCGTTGCATCACGGTGAATGGGTCTGGTAATTGCACGCTTAATATTTCAGGGCTTTCTCCGTGTAAGCATGTGAAAAAAAGTCCGCGATTTAGCCCTGTGAAGCGAGTCCGGGCCCCCTCCCCCGCCCTGCCGTTCCGCCTTTTCACCGCGATATCTTTCTTTCTTCGCCGGTGTTTGCGATGCACTGACGAAAGTAGCAAAGCGGAAACTCGTTCCTCTCGCGCGCACGCTGCCTTTATCCTGTCGCTCTCTTCAGTCTTACTTTTCCTTTGCCGCCTTCCTACCCCGCGCCGTTTTTCCCCTAGCCAACGGGGAAGCTAAACTTTCGGTACTGTGTCCGGACGATTTTTCGCGAGCCATGGCATGTCGTCGTCGAGACGCACAAGGATAATGGAATGGATAGGAGGAATATACGTCGTTGTTTTGATACTGATGCACAAATACGGAACTTGCTTTGTCTTTAAGAGCAAAATGACTACTTTTGTAACCTACTTAATTTTGGCATTATTAAGATTTTATATAGTTTCTTTCTTTATTTATAAACGGATAAAGCACTCGTTGATACAGAGAAATATAGATAGAAAAATGCAAAATGTAAATTTTAATTTTAATCACTGAAGAGGGACGATAAAAGATTTGAAGTTGGAAATAGAATTATAAGAAATTTTTAAACAAATATTTTATTTCAAAAGGGTGATCAAAACAAATAATGTATTTCTCATTTTACTTGAAAATTTTTGAATAATACGACTATAAGGAATTAATAAACTGGTAGCATAAATGGTGATGTACAAAATTAACAAGATGGTACAGTGTAAAGATTTAAGAAGATAGCGGTGTAAGGAATTAATAAGAAGGTGGCATAAAGGTTTAACAAGACAGTGGTGTGCAGAACAAGATGGTGGTGTAAAGAATTTACAAGTACTGTAAAGATTGAACAAAATGGTGTAAATAATAACACATTGATTAGTTAACGTCTACGTTGACCGTAGTGAAGGATAAAGCTAAATCATCTTTCACTCCAGACATTTCAACCGGAGATACTAGTTTACAACTGCGTCTGTAATACTTTATATCTTCTAGCGACGACATTTATTTCACTGTGAAGTGTTAAGATCCACAGCAATTTAATTTGCATCAGCGATTATATGTTAATAGAATGGATCCTCAAACTCCACACAGCTGTCCGTTGGTTGTAATCTTAAGTATCAAACGCGTCTGCCAAAGTAACTCTAAAATAGCACGTAAGGTGGCTGCGATCGAAAGAAAACGACTGTTCGAAGGTTGAAACCGTAAGGCGTTCTGTCGCTTGATAAGGGACAAAGGGTGTCCTAATGCGAGTCTCTCGACAAAGCGGCATTTCGGGTTCTCTCGTTCGGCTCGGATCGTGCGACAAAGGCCCGTCGTGATCTCAATCACAAATTGACAATAAAAAATGTCCAATTAACCCGAGGAGCTCGGTGGATAGAATCGACTCGAATTGACTCGACTCGTCCCCTCCCTTATGCCATCAGACGTCTTTTCACCGCAATGAGGGAATCTGGAGAGAAAGAGAGAACCCAGAGAGTGTGCCGGTGATGGAGGGAGAGAGGAAGAGACGAGGAGAGCTCGCGTGAAGTTGGAAGCAATCGAGAAGGTTTAATCCCACTCGATTGCGTTCCCTGCCCGGCAACTTTGGTTCTTCGCCGCCCTCTTCACCCTCGCGTTTCATCCCCTGCCTTCAGCGAGCCACTTTTCCCTTTTGCTACGGCCCGGTATGAAACCGGCTGCGCTCGCGCGATCCTGTGTGTCTTCGTGTACAGTCAAGGTCAAATCTGGAATCCCTAGAGAAAATATGGCAATTGTGGAGAAGGAGGACTCCCATACATTGATTTCTAGAACGTTGAAATTATATCTCTATATGTTGAAATCTAGAGATTTTATAGTCTTAGAATTTGGGCACTGAGAGATCGATGTGAAAATCTGGGGATTTAGCGGTCTACGAATTTGGGAAGCTATATTGAAATTTAGAGAATTAGCAGCCTAAGGATTCGAGTACATAGGTATTTTGGTACCATGGGGTCTGGGGCTTAAGGAGTTTAGGGACTCAAGAGTTTCGAGAACTTTGAGATCGGAAAATTTAGGGATATGGAAATCTAACGATTTAAGGGTTCAAAAATTTGAAAGCGTAGGGGTTTAGAGATTTTGCGATTTGAGAACCTACAGATATGGAAATCTGGGGATTGAACGGTCTAAGAATTTGAGGGTCTAGAAATTTAGGAATTTAGAGAGCTAGAAATTTCAGAATAACGAGATTTGGTGATGAAAATATTTTGGAGCTCGGATATTTAGAAATCTAGAAATTTTAGCTTTTCAAGATTTGACAATTGGAGAATTTAGGGTATATAAAAAGTTAAGAATTAAAAATTTGGAAATATGAAAGTTTATTCATTTATGGAGATTTGGAAAATTAGAAGATTTGGAACTGGGAAAGATTAGTATTTTAGGAACCTAGGGATCTAGGGATTTTGGGATCAGAAAATCTGCAGATCTAGGGATTTAGACCTAGAGATTTCGAAACACAGGAATTTGTGGATCTAGGGATTTAGAGATGCAGAAATCTGAAGTCCTCGAGATTTGGAGATCTAGTGATTATTGTGCCTAGAAATTTAGAGATCTAGAAGTATGGATATCGAAGGATCAAGATGCCCAGAAATTCGAAAGGCTACTTTAAGGTAATTTAGGAATATGAAAATTTAGGAATTGGTGTGTTTAGAAATTTGGAAATTCAGAATTTGAATATTTACAAGTCCAGGAATTTGGGGATATTGAAATGTGGAAATGTGAGAAATTCAGATAAAAAATTTGGGAATTTGCAAACTTGAGAAATTGAGAATTTAAAAGTTTGGGAATTTAGAAATTTGGAAACTAGAAAATTTGAATATTTATCTGTTTAGTAATTTAGAAATTTTTGAGTATAAAAGATTTAGAAATATAGGAATTTCGAAATTTGCGAAAGTAAGAAGTTTGAAAGTGTCACACCCGAAAAAGTTGAATATTCGAAAATGTAGGAAATGGTACATTTAGAAACTCGAGAAGATAATTCGAAAATTCGATAATTCAAAAGTTCCATAGTTTGCAACTTAGAAAATTCGAATATTCCAAATTTCGAAAATACGGAAGTTTGAAAATTCGTAGGCATATAAATATATGACTTGGGTATTTAAAAAATGTTCAAGTTCACGCATGTACATTTATCCTAAGTGAGCGTACGTTGCGCCCGAGTGTACCTTCACGACTCACACGATCGTGGATGTGTAAAAGAGAAGAGTTCTTTTATTCACCGCTATCTTCGCGCATTCCCGTACTGGCCGTATAGAATCTCGAATCTGAGAGTGCAAGTCGCACACACACGAGCGTACTTCGGATTGTCTGTCGACGGTCACAAAAGGTGCTGTCTAGGTTGCCGGTAGTCAAGCTGTATCGGTATTGGTGGCGGTGGTTGTTCAAGATGGAGAGGAAGGGAGGTGAGACTGCCTCGTAAATATTCTACGGCCAATTTCCCGTTGTACGCGAATACAACGGTTCCCTGGCCGAACGAATCGCAAGCAGAGGCCACGAAAGTCAAGACATCGTCGAAGATATTTTTCACCTCGCCCCGACCGAGGTCGGGGATTTCCGTCTATCCATTGTCGATGAATTCCTGTGGGTTCGGGGAGACGTTTCCTTTTTTTTCTATTTTTATTTTATTCTTTCCCTTTCTTCTTCGCCCTCGACTGCCTGAAATCGAATTCGCGCGTCACAAATCGACGCCTTAACTTCCAATGAAATTGCCAGAGGAATAAGCTGTGCGCTGCTCTTGCACGTGAGGTAGTCGCGTTTTGTTGATGAATAATTTTTGTCGCACGGAATTTTTCATTTTTCTTTATTTTTTGTGTATTGAATTTATAGACACGATTGCGACACGATTTTTTAATGGCTTCATATTGAATCTAGCTTCCTGCATTAGTTATTATTGTATATTCTGTGGTTATTCAATTTAATAGTAATTATTCAATTTAATTTGAGAACCTGTCAAAAATTTGTTGAAGTGAAATTTCAAAATGTGATGAGATGCAGAAGCGTTAAGAACGACTAGCAGATGTGGTCATCGCATATAAAGTAAGCAAATTCTCAAATTTCCAAATTTCTACCATTTGAATTTTTCAATTTTTAAATTACCAAATTGTCAAGTTTATTAAATCCGTAAATTTGTAAATTTCTTAATTTCCAAACACTTACATTTTCAAATGCTTAAATTTATAGATTCGTAAATGTTCGCACTTTAACATGTTTAAATACCAGAGTATTGAAATTTTGAAATCTCCATATTTTCAAATTTTCACATCTTCAAATTTCTATATTCCCTAATCCCCACATCCTTATATCATCAAATCATTAAATATAGAAAATCCTTACATCAACAAATCTCGAAATCCCTAAATACCAATATTACCAATTTCCAAAATCATCACATACCTGAACCTCCAAATTCTCGAATATCCAAATCATGAAATCCCCAAATCTCCAAATCCTTAATTGTACAAATTCTCAAATTCCTGAATACCAACATGACAAATTCCTAACTTCTCAAATCCCTAAAACCAGAAATCCCAAAATCTCAAAATCCTTAAGTCCTCAAATCTTCAAATTCCCTAATATCCAAATATATAAATTCCAGTATCTAAAAATCCTAAAATCTCCAAACCTCTAAGTACTTATATCCCCAAATTTTCAAATACTGAAATGTCCTTGTTTTTAAATCTTTCCATCCATAATGAATACATAACGCATGACGACCACATACACAATATTTTCCTTCATTTTATCACTTTATATGCAATTCTAATATCCTAACGTAACCAATAATTTCGTTATCAATAAATATACCTCTATTCGACAAACTTCCCAATATTTCCCAAAATTACTAGTAACTGACCAGATAAAATCATTTTTGCACAAACGTGTGTCTGTCATCCAGACACGAGCAGCACGTCGCTCAGTGCACAGAGTTCATTACATTCGAACCAGATTATAAACGCGTTCATTCGAAATCATTATCGTAAAAATTGATAATTGTTGCCCAGACCATTATTCGAAATAGCAAAATTCCGTGCAATAAAGTCGATCGATTGTTTGATCATTACCGTGCACAAGCAACGAGACACGTTGTTCGTTCGGCGAGCAAGGAAATTCCTGTCGTCGGTCGCGCAGGCGAATTAATCGCAAACGAATTTATCTTTGACGCTCCGGGTTAAACTAAAACGCCCAGATATTACGGGGAAGTAAGCTCGTTAGAGGGTTTACAGCATCACCGGTGCCTCGACCGACTACCCCTTTCCCCTGCTGTATTTCTCGCGTAGGTGGTAGTAGCTTGCGGTCTGGTAACCGCAGTCTCTACTGCGCTGTCGGTTGCGGATACCTCGGCTTCGTGTGCAACCTCGCGTCTGTTTTGTGCAAAGGGCTTTCAAAAACCGCGACTGCCGAACCGTACCGACTCCCCAAGAACAGACGCCACCGGTACGGCGTGCCAGAGGCCTCTCTCTAAAGCACCGTCGAATACACTTTGCCGGGCCCGTTTTCGATGAAGCTTGAAATCCACTCTTCAGCCAGCCGGCTACGCTAATCCTGCGCGCGACGCGACGTCTGGATCGCCCGTTCAAATTTCACTTCGTTATTGTTGCGTAAATCTGCGGATATACAAGTACAGTAACGTCTCCATATGAACGAATCCTTTAGGTCTGAACATTCGCTTATATCACACTGTTCCTACAGTGATTGAAGTTTGCCGACTGATGAAAAACGAGTGAAGAAATATCCTACGACGTCTGCATCGCCCGTTCAAATTTCACATCGTTATTGTTGCGTAAATCTGCGGATATACAAGTACAGTAACGTCTCGATATGAGCGAATCTTTTGGGTCTAAACTGTCGCTTATATCACACTGTTTCTATAGTGATTGAAGTTTGCCGAAAGTGAAAAAATGAGCGAAGAAAACGTCCGAATTGAACGTAAACAAACAGTAATATCGATAGGACAATCTTAATGTAAGATTAAAATTATCTTATTTTTGATGCTTTCCTTATGGAACTTTTATCAAGATATTTGTGAGACTTTCCTGATGAAAATGAGACAAGACAAGACATGAATCGGACATATGTACTTGTAAAATTAAGGGTTTTATTTATATTAAGAGCTTTACTCTAACCCTTTTCAACATAGAGTCAAACTACTGACGCACATTGCAGTTCAAATGTGGCAATCCTAAATCATATTTGCATAAAGATTGAGTTCTGACTTTAATACCAATTATAATTTGTCCAGTTGAAGGTCACTAAATCCAAGATATCTGTGATATTTCAACATTCTGTATTTATTTTGACACTGTAGTAATAATTAGTCAGTTCTGATTGACGCAACTGCTGGAAAAATTATAGGTTAAGGGGCTAATGTGTTGTTACACGTAAATATGTTCCAAATTACGTTCTGTTTGGTCTCATTTTAATCGGGAAAACGTGACAAGTATGTTGGGAAAAGTTGTTTTAATAAAGGACTAGAAATAAAAAATTAGTAATGGATTTGCAAGCTTTGAAATTTGAAAATTTGAGATTATAGGCAACTTAAAATTTCGTAGTTTACATATCTGTAAATTTGAGAACTTGGAAACTGGGGATTTGGACATTTAAAAATTTATATATTTTACCCCTAAGAAATGTAGGGATTTCAGAATTTGGATATTTGAAAATTTCCAAATATTGTAATTTGCAAATTAAAAAATTTAAGAATGCGAAAGTTTGAAAATTTGAAACGTAGAAAATGGGAAATGGGTAACCGGGAAACTGTGAAATAGGAAATGAGAAATGGGAAATGCAAAATGCGAAATGGGAAAATGGGAAATGGGTAACCGGGAAACTGTGAAATAGGAAATGAGAAATGGGAAATGCAAAATGCGAAATGGGAAAATGGGAAAATTCGAAAATTCATAAAAATCAAGAATTAGAGGATTTTTCAATTTAGAACTAAAATTTCTAATAATATCTTGCAATTTGTTCACGCGGGAAGACCTTTTCCTCCATCACCACTTTCCCCAAAAAGAAAAATACCATAAAATTACATACGTCCCTACCTGGTAATTCCCTAGATCACCTTTCCTACATATCCATTCTCCCTATAGAATTCTTCCGTAACTTATCTAAAATAACAAGAAAATTAAAGTAGTTTGAGCCCTGAATTTTTCTCAGAATTGATAGCATAGTAAATTTTAACTGATTCCAGTCGACAATAAACGCTGTTCTAATAGGAGTGGCGAGACTTTGAGAATTGGTTCAAGGCGATGGGATATGAATTTAGTTATCGGGAAGCGTGTGCGTTCGTGCACCTTTGCCACCTATCCCTTTTCGCTGCTTGCCCCGTCTAATCAGTAATTAGAATCTGTGGATATATGTACGTGCGTCTATCCCTTCGTGGCAGTCCTTCCGCGCCGCGTGCAGTACGCCTCACCGTAGACCCTTTCTAGACTGCTGATTAATATTAACCACGTTAGTCGCGCTGTTGTGATTAATATGACGTATCGATCGACGTTATCTAAGTGAATAATTAATTCGAGATTGTACATGCAGTCGGTGCTCGTGTATAATCGTTACGCAACTGGCACGTTTCTGTATCGTCTTGAATACACGTGTGTCCGCCTGACACAGAGTAATTCGGATTTAGGGTCGCTGCAATTTCACTGTAATTATTAGTCTAACGCACCGGTGCACTGTTGAGCTTTGTTATTGTTATCGTGGATTGAATTATCTCCACAACTCGTGTCTACTCCCCGTTGAGAAAACAGAAAGATTTAACTGTACATTAATCGCATTTGTTAATTAAATTTAACTCCGTAAATGTGAAATATGTATGAGAAGTTAGGATCAAAATCAGATACATGTTTGCAATTTGAACTGTTTAACTATCAATTCTAAGCGAAAATACGTTACAGAGTTCGAATAAAATTTCGCAAAATACACGTCATAATTTTCTGTAAGCATATCTGATATTATTCTCATGGATGGAAAGATAATATTAAATAAATTTTGTATAAAATAGTTAATAATTAATCGAAGAAGAAGATTTAATTAAGTATTCAACCATGGGACATGGTGCAAATCAATGAGATTTGGGACAAAAAGTAGGATGGATATACGCACTCACCAATTATATTGGTACTGGATCTGCACAGATTAGAAAGCGCATGCGTAGGTCAGTAAACGCATGCGCACATCCGAAACTGCGTACTGAGACTGCGCTTATACAGATGTGCACATGAAAGATTGACTTAAAAAAAAAGATTGACGCACAATAAATAGACACTCTACAATGTATATATACGTAGTATTATTATAATAATTTAATTCTTCATGAAATTTATAAAACTTGTATTGGACTCATTATTTAGTTCAATACAAATTTTCTTCATGGAATCAACTGTATACCGTACTAAAATTCATACTTTTGATTACTCTTTTAGCATTTTGTAGAGAAAAAATAGCATAATAACAATAAATTATGTAGATAATATTGTATAATAATCACAAAGTTTGAAAAATATTACAATTTTTCAGCGGCGATAAAATTTAAGAAGTCAAGCTCTAAAACTATTCGCATTTATTTCCATAATTTGAGATATAGAAAATGTTTTGATTATTGTTTAAAAAATTCTTCTCTTCTGCACATCGCCATTTCTCCAAGCATTTACCTACCGACTTAAACTCTCTCCTCGCGCCGAAGTCTCACGGCTTTCTTCCTTCTCTCGGAAACAATGAAACTCCCAATCGCATTTGCGATTCTCCACCTTCGCAGTCGAGACCCCGTTTCACTCTCTCTCGCTCCTGTATTTTCCTTCTTTTTCCATCCTCGGCTCGTTTCCACCCACGCCTACCGGCGCTGCCTCGAAAACGGCTCGCCTGTGAATCCTTTTACATTTTTATAAAGCAGCTTAATTCGCTGCCAGGCGAGATGGCGCGGCGAAGGCACGGAGCGAAACGGAAACGGGAGCCGCTGCGAACGAAACGAAATAGAACGGGATAGCAATTCCAGGCGTGACGAGGGTGCACCAGGAATCTATGTAGCCCGCGTACCGCGGCGAAATTTTGACGAGCCATCGATCATTTTTTCATATTCGGACGCTCGTGTTTCGTCGATACCGTTCCACGTTGTTTTATTCATCCATTTGACTTGCAAATTATGGATTGGCTGCCCATAAATCAACGATTCCGTCTTATCAGACGATCCCCCTTTTCCCTTAGTCCTGCGACTTCTTTTATCTAGGTGTTCGTTACGGCGAACGTTGAAATAGTAGTCGCCTCCTACTGTGAACTGCGAGGTTAACTAACCATGTACGACTTTGAGGAAACGTACAGGAAAAAAAGGATAAGTGGGACCCTTTCTTTTGACCTGAAAACAATTTATCTTTTTTACCCGCTATGTTGAATCATTTATATATTTTAACAATCAATTAATAATTTCTTTACATTGCATACAATTTTTAAATGTTAATTCTATCTTTAAAAACTCTTTGTACGAAGCTTTACATTTGTTTATAAACATGCGGTCACAGGAAGTTATGGGCGGGAGCGTACAGCAAGCATTGCTCTTAGACAATAAAATTATATCCTGGAGTTAGCAAAATTAAATCTGTAGAGCACGAAGGAGGGAAAGAAATTCCGACTTGAGCCACACATCACTGCAGGACAGCATCGGTGGCCGACAGAGGAAAGCCGGAAACGGAAGGCGCTAGGGGGTGGCATTCGGTGGGCGAAGCGTGAACATGGGAATGATAAATCGTGGCCGGTTAGGTACGTTAGCTACATACGGCGGCGCAAGGAGAGAATTATTATTGGGGAATTTATTTCACAGCCGAGAAATTATTGCCGCCATTATGCCAGCGGGCGAACACGTGTTTTAACTGGCTAGCCAGGTTAGGCGGCCGTCCGTGCGAACCTGAACGAGCTGCCGCCACGCTCCTCGGACATAATGGTCATTCCACGGGAGCTTTGCGAACGACCGCCCTTGTAGAATTCGCCACCCTGCTTTACACCCAACCGACAATCATCGCGCACGATGAATCGGTCACTTGGGAACAGGACCGCATTTAGAGATTTTCGTACCCTGAGCGCTTATAAAAGCGCTTATAAATAACTTGTTATGAGAACACAAGAATGAAAATTAGTCACCATTCTAGTCCACATAACCTTTATGACTTGTTATAAGAACAACAAGAATGAAAATCAGTTACCATTCTAGTCCATACAACACTTCTAATTTGTTCTTGTAATAATAACAAGAATGACATCAGTGATTACCCTAATCCTCATAAACCACTTAACTTATTGATAGAACTGCAAGAATAAGAGCTAGGATGGTGATCGATTTTTGTTTTTGCGCACAAAGCGCTTGTTATTATAACAATAAGAATGAGGGTTAGGTGTGGTGCGAAAGATTCAACCTTTAAAATATTACATAGGAACCTTAACATTCTCTATGTTGAAAAATGGGGTTGGTTAATATTTTATTACATTTCATAACGTCTCAGAGGGTTCCATCTTATTAAAATTTTGAATGATGAATCCATACATCAGCTTCGCAATAAGTCTGAGAGTTGTATTCAAATTTTGACATCTTACCGAGAGGTTGCCTAACCTTATACTTGTCATCTGAAGGTTAATCTTGAATCTTATCAATAAGCAAATAAGCCAAAACGAATCGTCCCTCGTCATTGCTCATCCCCAAAGGTTCGCTTCGTTTGCAATTCCCAATCATGCCCTCGCGTGATACGAAAATTATCACCTTCTTATGCATTAGAAATGTAGTCGAGTCATGTATCGTAGGAAACAACAAGGTCGATTTTTATGTCAGTGATCGAACTACATTATTCATTCATGACTTTCTTTGGTCCGAAGCAATACATACACAAAAAGAGTGGATTCGGGATACGCATGGAACATCGTAAGATCCCGAGGCATTAATTGAGCGGATACCTTGTATTTCCCAGTGGACTAAGCAGGTCGAGATATCGTTCGCCACCGATCTTGAAGAGTTTCGGTTTCAGACAGAAATGTAAAGATGATAACAGCTCAAGCAGGCGAAGGAGAACAGTTAAATTTGCATGCACACAGGTACAGTCAACAACAAATCTGGCTTCTCTAGGCAAAATATGGAAAACTATGATAAAGACGTCTCATATTCAGTGACTTTTAGCGATTTCTGGACACTTGAAAATTTGGAGATTGGTTAAGAACTTGAGAATATAGAAATTTAAAAATGGCTTAAAAATTTAAGAGTGTAGGAATTTTGGGTGTTTGAGGTTTGGGGACGGATTAAGAATTTGAGAACACAGAAATTTGGAGATACAAAGATTTAGAGATGAATTAAGAATTTAAGAGTACATGAACACGGAGATTTTGGGATTTGAGAATCTACAGATATAAGAATTTAGAACCAGGAATTTGGTGATTTAGAAATTTGGAAATGTAGGAATTTGTGGACATAAAGATTTAGGAGTCTAGAAATTTGGGGAACGTATTTGAGAATCATGGAACTTATGAACCCTGACGTTTGAAAATATAGGGGTTTGGAAATTTCAGCATTTGACACCATGAAATTTTTATGACGTAGGAATTGTGGGACTAAAAAATTCGAGAACATTGAAATTTTGCAGTCTAGGAACTTGGGCATCTAGAAATTTTGGAACAAAGGAATTTGTGGACTTAGTGTTTTGGGGACCTAAAAATTTCGGACTTAAGTAACTTGGAGATATAGGTACCTGTGGATCTTGGTGTCTAGGAACTTAGGAAATTGGGAATCTAGACACAAGGAGAATTCGAAATTTTTAAATTTAAAAGTTGGGAAATTTGGAAATCTAGTAATTTAAAAAATTGAAAATTAACAAATCTACCAATGTGGAAAATTTAGAAATTTGGAGATTCAGAATTTTAATTAATTAAAAACTTCGAAATTTTGAATTTTGAGAACTAAGAAATTTAATAATTTCGGGATTTGAAAATTCTGGAATTTCAGAATCGAAATTCAATAATTCAGAAAACTTGGAAACGCAAGAACTTGAGTACTTGAAAATTTCAAAACTTGAGAACTTAGAAACTTAAAATTTTAAAAACTCCAATTTTCGAAATCTTGAAAATTAAAAAATGTGAGCATATAGCAGTTTGAAAATTTAAAATATGTCAAATTTACATACATATCCTTATCCAAAGACTATGTTTCACCCTATTCAATGAAGAGGTAGGTCGCGAATACGAAAAAGTGATGAAATAAGGAGAGTGTGTAATAGAATGTGCATGTAATAACGGAAAGAACTATACTCTGTATAGCTTCCGAAAGAAGGAACGAATAGAGGAATAACGGGAGGCGTGCAAAACTGTGGAAAGAGAAAATTTTCTCTTGTCTGGAAGAAGTTTCGCCACTCTACCTGGCGTGAATGTTCGTTCGCGCAAATTTGCTGGGTTTGTTTGTCGAGACACTATTGTTTTTTACTTTATTTCCAACTAGATACACGTCCTACGAATTGTAACGAGATTCTTTGTAGCGCGAAAGACATACCCGTATACGTCCTGTGAAATGATATTTGAAAACAGTGGTGATAGAGAAGCTTTGAAGTTCGTTGGGGAGAAGTAATCCTCTATTCAATTCTTGTTGGTTTTCGTATGTATTCTTTGTAAAATACTGCTATTCGCGTTTCACATTATTAAATAAGCAATTAGTAGTTTTCTTAACTGATCAGATTGTTTAATTAATTCTTTGATTTGAAAGACTTTATTTGTTTTCTTTACCACTTTTCATAATCATTTACTTTATTTGATATACATATATAATTGCTTTCATTTTACGTGTATATATTTATATTTACTTAGAATGTATAATTTAGAATATATTTATTTTGAAAATAATGATGAATCAATAAAATAAAATGGACTGATTAAAAATGTAACTGAATACCCAATTCACAATTCAGGATTCTTCATATTTTGGACATAAAATCCACAAGGGTTTTTATCTGGGATTTATTCGAAAGAATTAAATTCGGAAATTCGTCCAAGTATTTCTAAGAAAATTTATTTACAAAAAAGAATTACCAATACATTTTTCGTTAATTTAACAATCAATGAATATTATAAATTATAAAGTACAATTAGTAATATCGCAAAACTGTTTTATCGATTATTATTTGTCATGATATTGGCGATATATGTATGTACTAATGTATATCAATTGATGTAAATGATCTGAAATCATCCACTTTCAGCACAGATCGATATTATTAAATTGTTCAATAATAATTTTGTAATTTATCAGTGCTCAGAATAAGCATTACAATAATAATAAATAGTATTTAACCTGAAGTACCTACAATAATACTGTACAGGTTAAAACAAATGTGGTATACAATGTACTACAGACTCATCAAAATACAGTAAGGGTTTTAAACCTTAGACTGAGAACTCTCGATAAGTCGAAACCTCTATACTTCGAATACTTTAGCTGTTTCGTTAAAGTTCAACCACGTGAGAAAAAAATCGTTTGCTCAATTATTTCGAAAGCAAAGAAGGAAGACAGTGGGCCGAGAAGATCGGTGTCTAATTGAATCGGGAATGTTTGACCGGATAATGCTGAGCAACGTCGAAATCCGTTCACTCCACGGTGTCGGCTACAGAAGCTGGGACGCATTTTGTCTGCGGAACACCGCAATTAACTGTCTGGGATTTCACGCGAGCTCGTACGACGAGGACAGTTGGTGTGAAACGTCAGCTGCATCTCTGGACACCTCTGTCGTCGCGTCACGGTCAAAATCTGTGAGAGGCGAGATGAACGTTGCTTGATTCCTTAAAAGATCGGCAGAATGAACGGGATCTACGAGACGCGATAAATCAGGGAACGAAGGTACGGGTTTACGTTCGAGGGAATAAAACCGACGAAGGTGGCGAATCTTTGTGTAGCTGAAACTTTTCGACAGCGACGAAATGTAAGGAGGTGTCGTGTAAACGATTCCGGGGATAAGTCCGGCCGATAAAGCCTGGATTTTCCACGGGCGATCAGTCAGTCACCGCGACTCCAGTTATATTATATTAAAGTAGTAAACCGGATAATAAAGTGAGCCAGATCCCTCGGTGTCCGTTCGTTTTACGACTGCCCGTATGATATCTTATATCGCGCACTTACAGTCACCCTCTGCCAATCATAACCGAGCATGCTGGTCACACGTATGCCCGCGAACGGTTATTTTTCTCTCCGATCGTGGCCGGAACGTATTATGATCTAAAATCGTTTATTATCGGAGACCGACGTTTTGTTGATCGTACTTGGACCGGGCGATGGGAGGATCAAGTAGATGTGGAAGATTCGGTGATTTTCAGATATAAAATTTTTATATCTGAAAATTGGAGCAATTGGATATTTAGGGAATTAAGACTATAGGAATTTGGGGATGTAGTTGGGAATTTAAAAATTTCAGCTTTTGGAGATTACGAAAGTCCGAGGTATGAGAATTTGGAAATTTAGGAACTTTGGGATTGGAGAATTTAGGGATTTAGGACTTTAGGAATACAGTCTCTATACAAATTTTTTTCGAAGTACAAAAAAATTGGTTTGTGGTCCAAAAATCAAGGAAATTGACACGAGAGCTTCACGTATGAAGAGTGACGCGTGTTTGTTTCTCGACGCCATGTTACCGTTTCATCGTTCAAAAGGAAGCGTACGTATAAGGACACCGTCGTCGATGTATCAGTACGAAAGGGTTCTCTAGTCAAATGCACAGATTGGTTCCGATGTTGATTGAAGTGTAACGCAGATAACTCGAATCGTGGCCAGCGGAGCGCTGAATGCACTTGCACGGATAGAGAGATTAGCAAAGGACGTAATGGAGTTCCGGAGACTCAAAAACGATCACGCTTCGTTGAAGCATCCGTCACCAACCAGCCCAAACCATTCTCCTGGTCACGTGCTCGTGTAATTCCTGATATAACGTCGTACGTGATTCATATCTGGACGGCAGCCTCGTCTTTGTTTACATAATGCGACCGTCCCTGGAGTCCAGCCAACTGTGTCCGTCCATGATAATCGTCACAGTGAATTTAGTCAAAACGGCGTTGCTTGATAAGAACGAGAAGATGAATCGATGTCAGGATGAAGTAGGACCTCTCTTGTACTTGAGTTGAAATCACGATGGATTTTTTAGTGAAATGTTTAACAACTTTTTTTAGTTGTAAACCTGTTTGTGGATGGAATTTTGGTTGTTTAATGTGGATTTCTTTGAGGGAGGGCGTGAGATGAGACTTGTTAATGTTCTAAGAGCAGGAGGTCCAATTAGTCGTTCAAAGATAATTTGGGAATTTGGAAAATATAAAATTTGGAATTTACTTTGGTGTTCTGGGGATTTAGAGATTTACAGGTAGAGAAATATAGGAAATTAGAGATATCAATTTTTCAAATTTATAAATGTACAAATTCTGTAACTTAGGAGTTTGACATTTTGGGAACTTGGAAATTCAGGAACTCTTGGAATATAGGAATGTAGGAATGTAGGAATGTAGGAATGTAGGAATGTAGGAATGTAGGAATGTAGGAATGTATGAATGTAGAAATGTAGGAATTTAGGAACTTAAGAATTTAGAAATTTAGAAACGTAGGAATGTAGGCATTTAGAAATGTAGGAATTTGATAATGTAGAAATATGAGAAGATAGGAATTTAGGAATATGTGAATTTATGAACGAAGTTTAGGAATTTGGAAATTTAGTACACTGACGTATCAGAAATTAAAAAATTGATAAGTACACAAATGTGCAAGTACCGAAGTTTATAATTTGTTAATTTTAGTTTAAAATTATTTAGAAATTTGCTAACTTAGGCATTTGTAGATTTACAAACTTGAAAATTTAATAGGTTAGGAAATAAAAAACATTCCAAATGTAGTGTTAGGTTAGGTTAGGAAAGCACTACAAGAAGTAGTGTTAGGTTAAGTTAGGAAAACACAACAAGAATTAGTGTTAGGTTATGTTAGCAAAACACTACAAGAAGTAATTTTAGGTTAGGTTAGAAAAACACTACAAGAAGTAGTGTTAGGTTAGGAAAATACTACAAGAAGTGGTTCCTATCCTAACCTAACCTTACCTAACACTACAAGAAATAGTGTTTTCTACTTGAAAATAAAAAATGAATACATAAAGATATGATAAAAATGAATGAAATAATGGAAATTTTTCAGGAAAAATGAAATAATTAAAGACAGAAGTATTTGAAAGTGGTCGGAAACGAGTGACTAGATAAAACGAGGCTTTCGCAGATGTCGAGGCGAAGTAGAAGATTCCGACGACGTATACATCGCGCAGTGTTATGGCAATCTAAGTTGGCATGTTTAGTCAGCTCGAATAAGGCGCGCCCGTAGCGAGTCTGATAGCTGGCTGAGTCAACATTCACGTATTTGCTGTGGCATCGCTGCGAAGCTATCTAGACGAAGCCCAGTTAGCGAACCAAGAACGAGGAAGGGATGCCTCGTGCCGCGCACAATTTGGTGCAAGATATTGCTTTGAAATGCAACCACCTTACCCTTTACCGCCCTGTTACCGGTGTTTACCCTACCTGCCTGATACCAGCCACACGCTTCAGTGTGCCCTTTTGACAATGGACAACTTCATCGGTTGCGAGAACCTCTTTTTCATGCTATTCTAGCAGTCATGTTGGCTGAAATCGTGTATGATAACTAATTAAGAGGGTACGCGTGTTACAGATGTTGGTTTTGGGCGACATAAGTAATCATTGAGCTATTATCGGTTTTGAAATTTTGGACATTCATTTCGTAATCTTTTAAGGTTTATAGTGGTATTTACTCAGTTTAGGTGGTAGCAGTCATATGCGTCAATGTGTCTTTTTGACAATGGACAACTTCATTGATTGTGGGAAGTCCTCATGTTATTTTAGCAGTCACATTGGCTAAAATCGTGTATGATAACGAATTAAGAGGGTACTATTACCTAGAGATGTCTTGGGCGATTTGTAACATAAGAAATTATTGAGCTATTGCCCTAATATTGTAAAGTTCTGAGTTTCCAAGATTCCAGCAGATCTAAAGGTCCAATGATTCAAGATTTTAAAGTCTATTAATTACAAAATTCTAAAGTACTAAAGTTATAAAGTTCAGAAATTTTTAAGTTTGAAACTTCCAAAGTCTAATTATTCTATGGTTCCAGTATCTCGAAATTTACATATTCTGTTTCAGCTATCCCAAAATTTCGTTTACCATTTTTTTAAATTCTAAAATTATAAAAATTTCAAAGTTTTCAGATTTTATTCAAATTTGAAGGACGTACAATATTTCACGTAGTATTTTACAGCGTAACGCACAGTTTTAAAATTTCAGCAAAATTTTAAGCTAATTTCTGTTGTTGAAAAGTCGTTTCCCTCCAAAAATTGTTACTTTCTTCTCATAGTAATTACAGTTTTGGCAAACCTCAAGAAATTTTCAATTCCAGAAGTTACAAATCATGCTAACGATAGTGGCCGGAATCGATGTTTTAGCAAATGAGGTTTCGAAAGTAACGTATAACTCACATTTTGTAAGTTTTTAGTTCTGAAGTTCAAAATTACGTTTATACTTCAGGAAAAAGGGGACTTTTTACTGGGTAATTAGCTTTGAAAAATGTTCCCAAACTTCACCTATTTTAGACATTCCAGTGTCGTATTCTCCTTAAATCAAGAAATTTTTTGAAAGAAATGACTTATGCTACTTAACTTGTGACAGTCATTTGAAAAAATTACAAATTTTTGCGATAAGAAATTGTTTATCAGTGATTGAAGCACATATTTAAAAATCAATTTTCTAGATTAATTACTTCATTGTAAATCAGATGAAATAAAAATAAGGAATCCATCTGCTTTGAACACCGATGTCAATTGAAGACTGCAATTTGCATTAAAATTACCATGGAAGGTTTCAACACAAAACGAAGTCACTGAAAATTTTTGACAAAACATCTCAAAATAAATAACATATTTTATTTTTCTATAAAATATTGCCTGACATAGAGAACTATCAGTTGGAGTAAAAGAATGCTGTCGTACAAAACAAATATAGCGGATGCAAAGCTGCTTTTAACATTAAATTGATACTAAAAATTTGTCACGAAAGCTTGCAAAGGACGACTGAAGCTTAATATCATGTTAAAAATACTGTCGTTAAAAAATGTTGTTACAAATATTTTTATTGTTACAAATAAATAGAATCATGTTCGTTTGCAATGTCACAAAGCACGTCGGCCATTGTTATTAGTTCACACTCTGGCTGTTAGGGTCGCATGTTAAATTTATATTCTCAGTGTTATAAATGTGACAATAATGTATTTTATATACTACAAATGCAACAACAACGTATTCCATATATTACATGTTACAAATATCGTATTACATATTACAAGTGTAACAATGAACGTATAAAAATATAAATGAATGCTTAAATGTGTGAATATGAATAAATATGAATTTATGATTGATCCCTCAAAAGTAGGAAGCAGTGAATCCAGGTGAATGATTAGACGAATACAGGTTAGATGTATAAATAAATTGAATGGATGAATAATTACATGAATAAATGAATTTAATGAGTGAACCTGTCAAACAATGAATTGATGAAGTTGTGACGTGAGTAGGTTTAAATAATTTTCAGAGGGTTAGCACGGGAATAAAGAATCGAATAAAATATCATTTAATGAATAAGACTAAAAACAAACTGACACATTTTATTAATAGTACAAAATCCATTAAATTTACAGCGTTCTTAAAATTAGCTTACAGGCAACTTCCATTGGAACGGTTCTATCCGAACGTTTCTTCATCCAAATTCTTTTAAATTATTCTGCTCGACGATCGTAATGAAAATTTCAAGGATGGTAGATAGATTTGTTGTAGAATGATCCAATTTGCATCGGCTCCAAACGATTTTTCCTTGTTACTGCTCGAAAAACACGGTTGCAAATCTTCGTTTTTGGCGCTGAAATCGCCAAGTTAAACGCCAAAGAAAACTGAACGCGAATTCTTATCGATGATTATCACGTTACCGAATTCGTCGGCAATATCGTAAATGCATTTGGTCGATGTGTTTACCGATTTCGTCGCACACGATTCGTCGAACGATATCCGGCAAATATCGCGCGAAATAACGAAACTGTACGTCGTTACCGCGAAGTTTCGCCCCGTTTGAAGTATCAGATATCGAAAAGTTGGCGCAGTCTTACAAGGCACTTTTGCAAAGCGGATTTTCGGATACGCAAGTCTCGAATAATTTCGCGGAAGTACGAGGGATCGTCTGCCACGGAATCAGAATTGTAGGTGAAGATGTTAAACAGTTGTCAAGTCCACCCCCGTATCCTGGTTCGGATTTTCGGTCGATAGGGGGTTCGCAGCGACGATCTGACGAAAATTATACAGAACGGAGCGAGAAAGATGCTCGGATGAGACGAGAAGGGACGAATGTTGGCCGAAGATAGAAAGAGAGAGACATAAGCAGACAGAGGAACAAGCAGACGCCCCGTGAAATTGAATTACAATAAGCAAAGTAAAGTTGGATGATCCAACCATTGTACCCTCCCGTCCGTTGCTACCTCACTGCCAGTTATCTTCTTTCTTCTTTCCGTGGTTCTCTTCGCTTCTATCCTCAAGTTCGTCGAGTCCCCGGTTGAAGAAGAATTTCTCTCGAGTACTACGACAACCGACGGTATTCTTACGCCTTTGTTCCCCGCGGGGCTGAATTAATTGCTGCGTTTTTGACATCCATTCATTGTCGGGTCCCGGCAGACGACGACGACGACGTCGGCGACGTCGGGATGAGCGGATAAAGGGAAAAGTTACCAAACGCCTCGTCCTCGTCTGTGTTTCCTCTCTCGCGCCAGGACTTTCGCTCGGATTCGCGAGCATAGCGAAGAATATTATTCCGGCAAAGTCGATAACGTTCCGAAACAGCGAAAGGATGTTTCTCTTTCGACGCTTTCATCTTCATCCAGGCAGCCAGGATCGTTTCGCTGCCGGCTTTATTATTATGCGAACAGCTGAAACAAAACGCCGGTTTCAAAGAGCATTCAGGTGCGAAGTTTGCGAGTCGGTCGACTAAATAAGCAAGAGATTGATACGATGCTTCCTCTTTCCTTGATCGTATAAAATACTGGGTTTATTTCTGCATTCTCAGCTACGATTTCTATTCACATATCTCAAACTTTTCGTGGTAAATTGTTGCTGCACTACGAGCATTCATACTTTCATAATTAAATAATTATTAAACAATAAGATATATTAAACAATAAGATAGTTAGACAACAACATAATTAAACAATGAGAAATTAATCTTAAACTATCTCATTCCACTAAAAGTGTTATATCTGGACAAACAATGAAACAAAACTCTAAATCGATATAGAAAAGTATCACCACCCATACATTTTTAATATAATAAAAGACATTAAGGATATAACAGATAAAAACAAAAGTTCAATATAATCTGTATAAATTATATGTATAAATAATTACTTCATATGTGTCTGACCATAAACGTCAGTTTTCACTGTACTGATCTACATATTAAGAATGAATGTACTTAATCTTTTAATTTCTCAGTGCAGATCAGTGTGTTAACATTAAGAATTATCAAAAGTTCCTTTTGTATACTTTTCCATTAATAATTAATTTAATTACATTTGCAACGTCAGTCATATGATCACCGTGGTATTCAACGTATTAATAAATTTACTAACATGAAGTTTCCTGCCGATTCAAGATATGCGAAACAGTTGTGGTATTTGACGGGAAGTATAATAATTTCATCCTAACCAATCATGTTCGCGTTACGCATGAATCGATAGCGCAGGAATCTCGACATCGAACCGGAAGCCTGCGTCGCGATCGTTCGCGGTAAATCGTGGCACAATCGTCAAGTACAACGCGACTTGCTGGAAACTTAGTTCAACCGAGAACTTTCCGTGGAACCGAAGGAAATTGCCGAGCAGGGCCAGCTTTTGTCCTTCCGGTGCATCTCGAGCCAGCCGAGCCGGAGTGCATAACCCCTTCCGGTTCCGGCGACACCGCTGGGAAACTATTGAATATGCATAAGTTATATTAAATTGGGCCACCGGGTGCACGGTGCCATGTGGGGGTGGAAAGTACCTACCAATTACAAGTACTTGGATGAAGTTCGGCTTCTTCCTTTTCAGAGGGAAAACTGGAACGGCGGATGATATACGCACCACGGTATTGCGGATATTTCAGTCGTTTTCAAACATCCGTGATTACTTTATAAAGTGGGGATGAATTATCGAACATATGGGGACTTTCATAGTTGGGTATCTTGTGATAAATGCTTTTTTGGGCTTTAGAGCTTTAATTGAAATTTTCGGTCGATACTTTCGCTCGTGTATCAGAAATGCTTGACTCAAATCCCTTAAAACTGCATAGCAAAATGCGTAAAATCGCAAAAGTTCTATTTTACTACTTTACTGTTCTATTTTGTATTATATTTTTCGCCATTTTGTTATTTTACGGTGTCTTTCATTTTACTATTTTATTATTCTGCTAAGTATATTTTTTCTGTTATACAACTATTACATTATCTGACTACTCGACCACTTAATTATAATACTGAATTTCCATTTTATTATTCACTACTCGCTACTCACTACTCACTACTCACTACTCACTACTCACTACTCACTACTCACTACTCACTACTCACTGTTCACCACTTGCTAATCTCTACTCGTTATTCACTATATACTATACATTACTCATTATTTTCTGTTCACTATTCGCTATTCGCTATTCACTTTTCGCTTCTTCTAATTAACTCATTGACTATTATTGATCACTCACTATTCTTTATTCATGTTTACCACACACTACCCACTAGTCGTCGCTGACTATTTTACTATTCTTTTAATCCGTTTTTTTTATTCTACTGGAACAGATGTAATTTAGTGCTTGTAATATAGTGGACAATAGCGTATGAACCGTAATAATATGTGAATAAATAATGTATGAATTATAAATATGATTATTAATGATGAAAAAAAATTATTAATATATACGTATGAAGTACGACATTAAGCTTTTATCAAAGTATTTTTTTTATAAAATCAAAATTGATTTTTGTTACAATAGGGAGTAATTGTACAAGTTAGTTTTTGTTTAATTTATGTTAATATATGGTAGCTTATGCTTACTTATTGACTGTTCTCTTATATTTTAAATCTCAGAGTTGATCAACGAACCATATCGTATTATATATTCATCAGAGGGATCAGATTATCATTTTACGAAGCAAAAAGTGTTTATACGAAGATCAGTGTCGGTCAATATTCATGCATGCGTCATTTCAAATAATTTATAATTTTAATGAAAGGAACGTAATGACGAATAAACTGTGACAAGCGAAACGATAAACAAAATTTGGTCTCTTCAGAAATTTAATTTTGTCACCGACAGACCCATTTATTTCCACTCGTCAATTCATCTTCATATTTCCTATCGCGCATGTTTGATCAAGAACATTTATTTTAATCACGGAACGCGAATAAATTCCTGTAATCGTAAACCATAATATTAAAGCAAAATTTAAGTTTCTTTTATTCCGATACTTATTCCCAATTTCTTTAGTGAGCATTACGTTATATTTCCTATTTGCGTGATCGTATTTCGTAATCTTAATGTGACAAGCTATTACGAACTTGACGCCAAGAGAACATGCAACCTGCGCTAATTAGTGTCACAGTACGAAAATTATTTATAAACCATAGAAAAATTTAACTGGTCGGTCGTTGACAATATGGGAGTCGGTTTCTGAGTACGTGTGGTACGTGTGTTTGTCGTGGTTGTAACAGATCTCCCGGGCCGACAAAACGACCTACTAATAAAAATTTGCGAAACACCACGCTGCGTGCGCTAATAAAGCACGATACAAGAAAGCTCTAAGTAGCCAGGCCTGTTATCACGCCGGTGCTAGATAACGTTCACCCGTTGATTAAATGGTGCGAGAATATGTTACCAGTATTATCGCCTCGAAACGTGAACATGTCACGAAGATTTTGCGGATTTATTATGCCTCACCTAATTTTTCTAGGCTGCGTTTTTCTTTATCTTCTCGTACTCGAAATACCCTCAGAGCTCTAACTACGGTTACCAGACTTGGCGGATAATTTGATATACATGCACTGTTCCGCAATTTATGAATTTACGTAATAATTATTTGTAAACGTTACTCTTTCGTTTGAAATGTTAAAAGTTTAGTAAAATCAGTACTGACTAAAATTATGCTTAACATAACTAACAATAATTCGTTAACCTCGACGAATAATGATAATTGTTCGTAAATAATAATTTAACAGAATAGAAATACTCTTTTGGGTATCAATTTATTATTTCGATGCTTTTAGTAGAATTTACTTATTTCTCAACATTTAATTCCAGTGTTAATTAACTGTTTAACGTTCGAAAAATGGCTATTTCTGTTGCCTTAATTTCTCACACGACTGAGAGAAATTCAATTATCCGCAGTTACGTAGCGGAACTGAAATATTTAATATTATTCACCTGGTCGGCTTATGAAATTCTACAGGGGAATGATTGAAGAACCTTTTAATCGAGTTTGTGTTCAATATTGTTCTACGTGCGAAACAAAAGTAGCGGTGAGTGTGGGGATAATAGAATTCGACCTACTTCAAAATATTTACTGAACAAATAAGCAGTTCGCATAAAGTGGTGTTATGTCACTGCGTTAATCGTATTTTCGTTGAACATCAGTGAAAGGGTTAGAAGGGTCGTCGGAGCGAAGGAGTTGAATGGAACAGAAGGAAAAGCCTTGGATATCGAAGAAAACAACAAGACGGAGAAAGAGAAACAAAGGCAAAGGGAACGATTCAGAGGGAAGTTGCGACAAAAGCGTAGAACGGATTAGTCTTTATCTATGGGGTTGCGTCTGGTTTCGTAAATTGAAAATCGAAAAGCAGAGAAAGTCGTAGTGGATGAGGAAACGAGGGTGTGCCAGGGGTAATTTGGATCCGTGGCTCGATTGGAAAGCATCGAGACGAATGGATTCCGGATAAATGAGACGAGTCCCTCGTAGCCTCTCTAATCATTCGAATAATAGATCTCAATGACGGAAATGAACTATCAAATAATGATTAACACGTTGAATGTGGAAACATCAATCAGTGCTTCAGATTTGGAGAAAACAGAATAATTTCAGAGAGAATATAATTTTGAAGGAGTGAAAACTTTTTTCAATGTAATTAGCGTCACATTAATAAACGCGAGGTAGCATGCTACAGGGTTGCGATAGGAAGAGCTTATAATTATAATTGTATTTATTGTTGTTGCAGGCTGTCTTATTATTTCAAATCTGAGAAGCGACTTCAGATTACCTTGATGTTATAATTTATCTAGGTGTTAAATTACTTTCATATTATAATTTAATGTTGGAATGGTTATAATTATAAGGTAGCAATTTATTTTGGTGGTTAAGTCCTTTCTATTTTCAAATTTTCAAAAGTTCAAGATTTCAAATTCTCAAATTTAAGAATGTAGAAATTTCGAAATTTGTATGTTCCCAAACTTCTTAATTTTCACATTCTCAAATTGGCAAATATCTAAATTCCCAAATTTTTAAATTCTTGATCTTTTAAATCCCCAAATTTTCAAAACCCTACAAAACCCTCAAATTTCCAAATTTTTTGTATTAACACAAATTTTAACATAATCGTTACTATAAATTTGTTATAATTATTTGTTCAACGGTCAATTTTTCAAACGTTTAAATAATTCATTAACTTATTCATTATTCACGGAAAAAGTCGCATTAGAGTATACAAGTTCAAATAGGAGAATGTGCATATATAAAATTTATATTAACATACATTACTAAAATTGAAACTAAAACTAAAATTATAACCAGGCACATACAATACATATGCATAACTTCCTAATAGTGTCAGATTTGGAGAAAATATCACTTACCTATTATACATTGTTGCAATTAGTAATAGGATATATGATAGTCTGATAGATTTATGATAGATAACCAGATTTATGCCTGAGTGAAATTTACGATAGATTTATAATAGATAACTAGATTTATGTCAGTGTGGTAAGATGTAGCATAGATTTAAGATGGATTTATGTCAGTGTAGTAAAACAGAACGTATACAACGTTTAATTACTTAAATTATTTACAGCCTCAAATTTAACGATTTACCTAGCAATTTCTAAAAATGTGACTGTAAGCGTTTGATATCAGGTCCGAGTTGAAATCCACTCACAGTCGCTGTTCAGCAAGGGTTAATGCGTGAAAAGTCGTTTGACGTTGATTCGTTTATTTTACCCAGTTTGTCCACCATTCCATTTATTCGTTAACGAGCTTATCTTCCCCTAACCATGCGAACCAGTCGGTGGTCTGGGATTCGAGAGGTAGGTTCTCCAGGTGTTCCCCGACCGCTTTTGACCGCTTCACGCTCGTTGACTTGGATAATAACATAATGCTCCGCGCGGACATGTTCGGCGTGCAGAATCTGTGCTCGCGGAATGCTACCCACCGCGATGTATTAGCGGGCCTTTGATAGTTCGTCCGCTAATGCAAAGCATTTAGGATGAAATTAGCTTCCTCGTTTGTCGCTCGTTCTCTCTCTCTCCGTTTTTTCTTCTCCTTTTTCGCTCGTGCCGGTCTTTCGTTTTCCTCGCTTCTTTATTCCCACGAGTCGCGCGGAAAAACTAAAGCGACACAGCGTGTTGCCGTCGGAAATTCTGGTGAGAGAGGACGAACGAAACACGAGCAAAAGCTCGCAAAGCGGCAGTCCACACAAAAGGGACGTTATTGTTGCGATAGGGAGAATTATTATTTGGAGGAACGCTTCGCAACGGAAACGAAAATGGATGTTGTGCTATTGGCAGCTGACAAGATGGCAGTTGCCTCTGATTGACTCTCCCGCAGTCGAGCAATCTTCCCATCGGACACACGCGCATTTATCTTATTGCGCAAGCGATAAATTGATGTGGACACGAAAGGGTGATAAAGTGGCTTACTCCACTTTTTCGGTGACCAACTTTTCAGCTACCTGTAGTCCAAAAAGTTTACCTATAATCTAATAGTCTACTTATAATCTGAAACCTAATTCAGACCTATATTCTTTGGTCCACACCGTTGTACGCAGGTTTAAAGTGTTCTATACATTATGTTATTAATGAAATGTTTGCAAACGGTTTTTAACTATACAGTTTTATGTCATAATTATACAGTTTTGATACCATTACTATACAGTTTCATACCATAATTATACGAATTTTATACCATAATTATATAGCTTTTATATTATTTTTCAACATTTATTTCCGAGTTTCGAAACAAAAGTATGTAGATCCGAACTGAGCATAAGAGTCAGTGAACATTTTACATGTGTAATTTTTTTAAATGAATGATACTGCGTGGGAAATTGCTTTTAATGTGAATGAGGTTTAAAATTTGACATGTGACTTCAAGTATGAGATAAAACGAGTCACAGGAAAAATAAAAAAAATAAATATTAGAGACATCTATTAGAATAAATAAGGAATATCCTGAGCTCTGAACCTTTTCCACATCTCTCACCTTTTCCTGAATCTTTTAGCTCATGTTATAAAAATTACACTTATTTTG
Source organism: Megachile lagopoda (assembly GCA_036983795.1). Classification (NCBI taxonomy): domain Eukaryota; kingdom Metazoa; phylum Arthropoda; class Insecta; order Hymenoptera; family Megachilidae; genus Megachile; species Megachile lagopoda. The sequence goes on from CM072786.1 coordinate 2,119,684, forward strand.
TTTACAAAGTAAAATTATAATGTATATTGAGCTTCAGGTGTATTAAATAATTAGTGTTTATCAATTACTACACCAGAATAATCTACTAAAACTATTAAATCATTTAGATCAATTAATTCGTTCGGTGTTATATCGAAATCATGTTATGAGAAAATCGTACTATATCGCAGTTGTTCAAGTTTATCAAGTTATGACTTATAGTTTATTACAGCAGCATAATACGATATACTGCCCGCTCGTTAAACACCCGGTTTAGGGGCTTTCGAAGCAGGCTGTTCCAGTAAACGAACGTTTATCAAACGGATGCATATACGGTGGGTCATGAATTTTTGAGTTATCTCCATTATTTCTAGAGAAAAGGAAATAATTTATTTATATAAATGGCATGATATACAAGAAGTCATAATATAGTAATAACAATTTTTTGACTGGAAATAATTGTAGAACAGAATTCTTTTTTTTAATACAATCGATCTTTCGGAATATTCTGAATAACGAAATGTAGAGGTATTTGTAATATTCTTTAGCCAAACTTAATAATTAAGCTTAGTAATAAAATCGAAATTTAGAGATTTAATTGGATTATAATACAGAAACTTGGAAAATTTATAAATCTGGGGCTTTGAAAATTTGCGTATTTAAGGTATTTGGTGATGACAAAACTTGAAAATTTGTAAATGTAGAAATTTGAAAACTCACAAATTTGGAAAGTGTAGAGATTTGGAGATTAAAAAATTTGAATATGTGAACATTTTTATACCTAAAAATTTAAAAAAAAAGCTTTGGAAATTCAGAAATTTGAATATGTAGAAATGTAGAAACTTAGAAATTTGAAAAGTGTAGCGATTTGGAAACTCGGAAATTTGAAAGTATAGAAAACTTAACAAATTGGAAATTTATAAATGTAAAAACTTGAAAATTCGAAAATTTGGAAATCTGAAAATTCAGCAATTCGGAAACTTGAAAATCTAAAAATTTCGAAATATAAAATCTGTGTAATTGTTAACATACATGTCCTTACTCAAAGAAAACGTCCATTACACGTACCTTGAGGAGCCATCCCCTAAAGAAAAATTGACTATATTTTACAAAATCTGTTCTAATACACCTTAATAGTAACGAAATATTGTCACGAATTTCAAAACCGAAAACACCCACTATATAATCAAACCTCTACACATACACAACCCAAAACTTGACTCTCCCCATCTTCCATATTTCCAATTATCCCATCATAAAAGAATAACATAACCTCATCTCGTTTTGTAATTTTAACACACAAGTACCCAACAACATCGTTACAGAACGAACGAGCCTCCTAATCTCGCTGAAACAGCTAGAGGTGAAACGAAAGGACGCGAAGAGAAAGATGAAAGAGAGAGAGAGAAGATAATGATTCTCGCAGCAGACAGAGACGAGAGAAACGTTAGCGGTAGCGAGCTCATCTTAGTTGCTCGACTAAATCTCTCTGTAAGCGGAGTAAGCAAGCTACTGTGGCAATTCGTAACAACTATTAGCGAACCGACATTCATCTCGTTTAACTCGAGTTAGCGGGCAGGCCGCGTAAACCGGGTCCGGTGCCGTGTTAGCAAGCTACGTTGCTTAATGTGCACGGTGCCAACGAGAATCGCCCCACTAATTTATACTAGCCGATGCGGCCTATTCACACTGGCGACACCATTAATCAATATCGTTCATTAGATCGATACAATGGACTACGCACGTAGCGATCAATGGCAAAACAGCCTGTTCGGTTAGAGAACCCGGCCTTATAGACGCCCTGTGTACCAACCAGCAGAAATAATTAAACTGTGCCCTAACGGATTCGACGATATTTGATTCGGATGATTCGTTGCGGATTCCAAGTCAATCAACCACCGTTCCGATATGATCAATTGCGCCGGCATAGGTGCATCCTGTTATGGATTTGTGGAAGATATTTATGTGAGTTTGGAAAAAAGTAGTGTGTCGGTATATAGCCTATTTTTTCAGTCCGAAAATTTGAAGCTTTTGTGAAGTGCGAACCTAAACTAACCTAACCATTTGTGGCATAAGATTTTAGGGAAAATAAAAACCCAGGTTACGTAGAATTTCTTTATACAGAAAAATGGAAAAAATATTTATTTCACGAACATGTTGATGTTTCGTTTCATGGGTTGGAATGTGTAACACCATTTAAATCTGAGCAAAATGTGCAACAGTTTCTAACTTACCTAACACCAAATAGTTACTAGGTTCTAATGCTGAACATAATTAAGTTCTAAAGTTCCATATCAAAAAGTCATTACTTTTCCAAGTTCTCATTTGTCAAATTCCTGATTTTCAAATTTGGAAGTTTGAAAATCTTGTTACTTGAAGATTTGAAGTTTTCTAAATTTCCAAATTTGTAATATTTCAAATTTCCAATTTTCTAATCTATTATTAAATATTTAACCCTTCGAACTTTTGTGGCAGAAGTTTCTAAATTTCTATAAGTTTAAATTTTCCAATTACTAAATTTCTAATTTTCCAAATTATAAAATTTCCAATTCTCTAAATCCCCAAATCCTCAAATTTCCAATTTTTAATTTTCTTAATCTACAAATTTCCAAATTTCTAAATTTTTCATTCTCTACGCGATAAAACTTCAGATTTCCAAATTCTCAAATTCTGCAACTTCCAGATTTTTAAATAATCAAATGTACAAATTCTCCAACTCTCAATTTTCTAAACTATTAAATCTGCAAATTTTCCCTTTTCAAAATTATCAAATCCCAAAATTTCCAAATTTTCTATACCATCAACTCCCAATTTCCTATATCCTCAAAGCCCCAAATTCCCAAATTTCCAATTTTCTAAATCATCAAATTCCCAAATTCCCAAATTCTTAATTTTCTGAATCACCAAATCCTCAAATTTCTAAATTCCCAATTTTCTAAATCATCAAATCTTCAAATTTCCAAATTCCCCAATTTCCAATTTTCTGTATGATCAAATCCCTAAATTTTCAAATTCTCAATTTTCTGAATCATCAAATCCTTAAATTCCCAAATTTCCAATTTTCTAAATCATCAAATTCCCAAATTCCCAAATTCTTAATTTTCTGAATCACCAAATTCCCAAATTCCCAAATTCTTAATTTTCTGAATCATCAAATCTTCAAATTTCCAAATTCCCCAATTTCCAATTTTCTGTATGATCAAATCCCTAAATTTTCAAATTCTCAATTTTCTGAATCATAAAAACCCTAAATTCCCAAATGCTCAATTTTGTAAATCATCAAATCTTCAAATTTCCAAATTCCCCATGTTCTACATCATCAAATTCCCGAATTCCCAAATTCCCAAAAGTTTCCCCTGCAGACAAAAATTCCAGTCACGTCAACGTCCATCAATGTCAGTCAACCCCAAACATGCACTTCCACAGCATCTAAGAGAATCATCGACTTAAGCATATCTCAACTTTTTTTCGGATCCCATTTGTCTTAGGGCCGTACATGTACTCGAGAAGTGTAAGAAAAACGTTTCGCTGTCACAGCGGTGTTTTACCCGATCGATTTGCTTGATTATCCAGCAAAAAATAGTGACGAATTCTAGGCGTTCCCTCGTTACGTCTTCGTCTCGCGAATCGATTAGTGGTGTTGTTTGGACCAGGAGCAATTTCCGTGAAATCCCATATCCCCGGAAGGCGTAGCCTGACCGGAAGTCGATTCGCCCTGTTCCCCGGGATACTGAAATCTCAGTAGATTCGCTAAGTAGCAATATAAGATAAATTAGCTCTGTCAGAGCGCACACGGGATTGTTGTTCCATTGTTGATTCTCTTTCTCTATCGTTCCTCATCCAAACACTCGGCTTCCCTGGAGATGTTGTACCTGTCTCGCGATGCAATGTTACCTCTGCCACCCCTCACCTTTCCCCGTCACGTCTAACTTCATGTATACACGAACTCGGACGAATACATCTAGCACGGTTAAATCCACAATTCTATTTAATTCGATGGAATTAAGACACATTTACGGGTATCGTCAGTTTTATTTCTGGATAAGTAAACCCTTTGCGATCGCGACGTTTAACCCCTTGCTGTACTTTGACAAGTGAATCACACTCAAGATTTAAATGTGATTATTCAAATTTTTGATACGTCTCCATCTGAAATTTAAGACGTGTTATAATACACATAGTTGCAAATTGAAATTGTTGTGAAGGTTTGCTGAATATAAAATTGAGGTAATATTTTATTTTTCCTTAGTTGCTTTAATAGTGCAGCAGGGGATAGTGGTGATGCATCTGACAAATAAATTATGCGACAATGGGTTGATTTGTATTATTATATAATGTTTATAATTACTAGTCATTATTTGTTTTTTCCTCGAGCTAGTTTATTTGGAAACGTGCGTTCGTAAATCATCACAACGGGATTTATTGCTTTGGAATTGTTCATTGACACTTATTTATCGCGTAATACCCTTCAGGTGACAAAGGATTAAAAATACGGAAATTTTAGCGAAAATGTGCTGGTTTTCAAGTAATTAAATTACTGTTACTTTATAATTGATTATTCAGCTCATGGTCGACGACTTAACGATAGATTTATGAATATGAATATGTTTGTCAATATGACGAATTTAAAATTTCTGAAATTATTTTTAAATAATTAGTTTAAATTATAGAAACTGTTAAAGAGCCTTTGTCAAGATTTATGTTAATTTTTACCGAAATACAGAATCATTGCATAAGATAGTTTACGTACCTTTCCTTATTTATTTATTTTTTAATTTAGGTTGAATTTAAAAAAAGTTGTCATTAGGCGTCCGTGAAATTATTGCTAGACATGTACATTTTCATATTTCTTTAATTTATTTCAAATAAGTAAGCTTAAAATACAGGGTGTCTCGCAATTATATGGAATTAAGATAGTTTTATCAGTTTTTCATTTTTATTTAACCCTGATTTAGAGATCTAGAAATTGGGAAACTAAAGAAATACGAGGATTTGCGAATTTAAAAACTTAGGAATTCGGAGATTTATGTAATTCGAAAATTTCAAAAATTTGAGGACTTAAATATTTAAAATTTGAAGATTAAGGAATTTTTTAATTTTAAAATGTGGACATATTAGAATCAGAGAAAAAATAAAGTAGGAGTATATAAAAATAGAGAAATATAATTAAAAAAAACATAATTCTCAAGTATTTGCAAATTTACAAGAATGTAGTATTTAAAAATGAAAGAACTTTTGGATTAAAAAATTCATAAGTTCGAAATTATATAAAACTTAAGAATTTGAGTTTGCAAATTTGGAAACTTGGGAATCACTGAATTCAAACATTTAACACTTAAAAAATATAGAAATTTCAACTAGATTTCAATATTTGGACATTCGAAACCTTAAAAATTCGATAACTTGAGAATTTGAAAACTTGGAACTTTAGAAATGTAGAAATTTGTAAACTGAATAGTTTTCAAATATCAAACTTAATATTTAATTTATCCTGATTCAAAGAACGCTACATCCAACTCCGCTCCTCCGTTTACACACCTGCAAGAAACCTTACGAACTTAAAATTTTAACGCGTCACGTAACTCTCGTCTGACATTCTGAACGATGCCGAATACGCTTCCGCGAGTCGAAACAATACAATTCGTCGTGCATGCACGCATAAATACATGTTTCGAAAACCACGTAATGGACAACTATATCGAGGGTAGACGAACACCGAACCTTGGCCATGCTCGAAGATAGAATCCGGAGCTCATCAAGGTAATGCAGCTGGGATTATCCTGAAACCGAGCACGTTCCCAATGCTGAGAGCCGGGAGTAGCGGCTTGGCTCTCGGGAAAGGTAGAGCCTCGGCAGGTTATTAGTTGATCGTTTGATCGAAATCCCGCGGAGACTGCTAGACATTTCTGACATATGCTGCCTCTGTGTCTATCTTTCCGAACTGTGTACCTTCCGCTGGTCGATATTGGCTTATTTATGGAAATAATTCGGCGCATAACTGAATTCAATTGTTCATTTTTTGCATACATCACCGATTTCGATAATGGAAAATCTGGCAAATTTGATGAGTGAGGGGTTTACAATGGTGAGGAGAAAATACACTTGTATACAGGATATCTTTAAAGTCCTTATATTTCAGATGTGGCTTTAAATATGAAAAGATGAAACAAAAGTAGGATATCACGGGGGACATAATGGTGACAATTTGATCTCGGATGTTTGAATGTCACGTGAATGTCATTTTCTGTTTCTTAAATAAAACCCCCCATTTTTATTGCATATTTTTATAGACTAGGACGTTTTCAAAATACTACTTATGTTTGTTTTTTGTGCAAATCATTCTGAAGCTTTAAAATTGACGTATCGTCAGCATTCGCATTACCCAAAGTGCACCGGGCGACGGTTGAACGTTCAGATTTACACCACATGTGTCCAATTTATAATTTTATTTCTTTAGTTGTTTAACCATTTTCTGTGCTTTGACGCACTCGTGACGCACTCACAGCTCAATTGTGACAAACCTGACTCAAATTTTGAATACTCTTCAACTTGAAATTTAGATCCAACTATAATTTGCATAATCAAGGATTGCTGAATATAATATGCAACCGTTTTATTTTCTTTGTCTGTTTTAATGTTATAGCCCTGATTAGTTAGTTTTGACTGACGCATCTGATAAATAAATTGTGCGGCTAGGGGTTAAATAATAATATGCATATAAGGGTATGATTCGTATAACAAATCTTAAGTTTGTATTCGGAAAAGATAAGTTTCCGCTCGGTTTCCGTGTCTTAGACTTTTCATAATTCTAAGAATAACGCTGAAAGGGAACGTTTTTAAAGAATTTCTTATTACCTTTTTCGCCACTGTCTGCAAGCTAACATCTTACGCCGGAACTAATAAAACTTTTGCCGAAAAATTTCTTCCGGAACTTTCAGAAGGGACTTTAAACTTCAATCTTTGCCGATGAAAAAAGTACCCGTCCTTTAATTTCACCCCCTGTGTGAGCATATCGTTTCGCGAAGAACGAGCACTTTGTACGATTTCCTCGTGAACTTCAGTGGAGAAAAACGACAAGCTGCGCTTTCGAGATGAAAACTTTCACTCCAGAATTAGGAACCTAAAACAAAAATTTTCAACAAAGCAGTACTCTTACACGACAACAAAATGCACCATCAATTTTCTGCGGAACAATTTACTTCATAATTTGGTAGAGTTTGAATATATTTATTATGTGGGTGTTACAGAGAAGCAAATTAGAAAGGAAATAATGAAGAAGTTAATTAAATTATTGTTTGCTATACAAATGGACGTCATCATAGAAGGCATTAAAATACCTGATAGAAATAAACATGTTCAATGTAATTTAATCCAACTAGAACTAACTTTGTCGCTAAACCAAGAAGAAGAAAATGGACGTGTAATATGAATAATACACTAATGAAACTCTCTGATATTAGTTTCGTCTGCATTTTATGAGCAGAAATATGGATTCAAGGAGTTTGAACAGTATTTCTTCCAGACTAGTGGAAATTATTTCTAAATAATTTTTTATTTCATCTAGACTACTGGAAATAATTTTTAAATAATTTTGTATTTCATCCGGGCTACTACAAATTATTTCTAAATAGTTCTCACATTAATCAAGGATCTTTCTGAATAAATTCGGAAATTTTTAAAAAAGTAACACTTGTAAAAAGTGAAGGCAATATTTTTCTGAAAAAAATTCAGAAAGTAATTCAAAAATGTATTCTGATAAATCTCTTTAAAATTGAAGTAACTTTAATCTAAGAGAAGTGTCTATATCAGATTCAAAATGTAGGTTAAAAATTGATTTGTCCATGAGTACTTTTTTACCCCACGATACAACGCAGGATAATTCTCCTTTTAATAAAGTAGAGTTTCATCTCGTGCACTACAAGCTATGCTCGTGACGCACTCGCAGTTGAAGTACGGTAAACTTTTCTCATATTTTTAGTACGCTTGAATTTTCAGTTTATATCTAATTATAATTTGCACAGTCAAGGATCGTTGAATAGAAAACCCGCATAGCACTTTAACTTTCTTTATCCGTGTTAAAATTGTACCGGTGTATAGTTAGCTACCTCTGACGCACCTGTCGAATAAATCATAGTGCAGGAATGAAACTTTTTGACTGCGGTGTATTTTCACATGGAATCATAAATCTATGTACACTGAAATATTTACGACTGTAAAGTATTGAAACACTTGCCGATATTCAGCTATTTACAGTTGATAGATTACGCGAAACGATTGTATATAGATCAATTTAATAAAACAGTAAAAAATTGTGAGTGCGTACACACGGTGTTACCTCCAACACTCAATTTTTCATTGTTAAAAAACAAAATTTACAACAGAGTATAGAATGTACAATATATATCAGTAAAAAAACAATTCGAGAACAGTATTTTCACGGCGAAATCGAGATCACCTTGGATTTTACGAATAGGAACACATATTTTTTTTACTGTAGTGAACAGAATATCGAGATGAATTCAAAATATTACACGATATTTTTACTAACATATTACACGATTTACAGTAAGATAAATGTGAAATATTTAGTTTTTGTCGTATTTGATTTTAAGACTGTAAACAATATTTGACACTAAATGTAACGCTAGCAGAACATAAGCAAAATACACTTCACATGCATTCTTCTGCGAGAAAAATAACATATTAACATATAAGAAATATATTAATAAAAATATGTAATGCGTGTTTTGAATTTGCTCGATGTCCGCTATAATATGATAAAAAGAAATATGCGTCCCTGTTCGTAAAACAGGTGACCTAGATTTTGCCATGAAAACAAACTGTTTTCGAAATTTATTTTACTTGCATCTATTGTACACTTCATACCGTAAAACTTATTCTCTGAACTTTTCCTGTCAGATGCCCGCAAGTGGGTGAAGAATCGTGCGTCATGTCCGATGTTACACCCTGTGCATAAAGAATTGCTCGACTCCAAAAAATTGTTCGTATCGTGCTTCCTCTCGAAGTACCTTATATTTAACCTAATACCTACCAAAGTATCTAATATCCAATCTAATACGCATAAAAGTACTCAACATCTCACCTAATATCTATGAATGTATCCAACATTTAGTCTAGTATCTATCAAATTCCCCAACATGTAATCTAGTATCTATCAAAGTACCCACCACGTAACTTAATATCTGTCAAAATATCCACCATCAAACCTGAAACCTCTCAATGTACCCACCATCTAATCTAATGTCTGTCAAAATATCCACCATCAAACCTAAAACCTATCAATGTACCCATCATCTAACCTAATACCTATCAAAGTACTCAACATCTTACCTAATACCTATTAAAGTACTCGACATCTAACCTAATATCTATGATTGTACCCGACATTTAGTCTAGAACCCATCAAATTACCCAACATTTAATCTAATACCTATCAAAGTACTCAACATCTTACCTAATACCTATCAAAGTACTCGACATCTAACTTAATATCTATGATTGTACTCGACATTTAGTCTAGAACCCATCAAATTACCCAACATTTAATCTAATACCTATCAAAGTACCCACAACCTAACCTAATACCCGTTGAAATATCCACTATCATACTTAATACCTATTAATGTACCCACGATGTAACCTAATATCTGTCAAAGTACCCACCATCTAACCTAATACCTGTTAATATATCCACTACCAAATCTAAAACCTATCAATGTACCCACCATCTAACCTAACAACTGTCAAAATTCCCACCATCAAACCTAATACCTATCAATGTACCCACCATCTAACCTAATACCTGTCGAAATATCCACCTTCAAACCTAATACCTATCAATGTACCCACCATCTAACCTAATACCTGTCGAAATATCCACTATCAAACCTAATACCTATCAATGTATCCATCATCTAACCTAATACCTGTCGAAATTCCCACTACCAAAACTAAAACCTATCAATATACCCACCAGCTAACCTAATTACTGTCAAAATGCCCACCATCAAACCTAAAACCTATCAATGTACCCACCATCTAACCTAATACCTGTCGAAATATCCACTTTCAAACCTAATACTTATCAATGTACCCACCATCTAACCTAATACCTGTCAAAGTGCCCACCATTTAACCAAATACTTGTCAAAGTACCCACCATCTAACCTAATATCTAATATCTAACTTCAGCACCTAATTCGAAAGTCGGTCCAAGAACGGAGTCTGTACGAAATTTCCATAAAAAATTTATTACTACTAATCTTAAGTCCAGTAATTATCTCGAGGAACGCCATGAAGAAAGCAGGTGCAGCCGAATAATAGCGCGGAGCTAGTTCTGGTCGAACGGCTGGTCTTGTTGCAATCGGTTTCCGGTCGAACAGCGTCAGTTCGGTGGATCAGATTAACCAGACAGTAGCAAATTTATCTCGCAGCGTAACGAGTGAGTCCACGTCGTGCGGACGACGGGTGCGAATAAATACGTGCGTTTAGCGGATTGATTGGCTACAGCACACTTTGGCGAGGCTCGCTTCAGCTCGATGCACTTTTGCTGTCGTCGCACCGAATATAGATGCGCTCTTGAGTCACATGCAACGTGCTTAGACCGTTCCTTACCATTCGTGGCAAGGTTAAATTCTGCTCTGCTCGGGGATCCTTGGTCAACCGCTATAAACGAACGCTGTCTCCGCGAGCACCGGCTCCCTGGTGATTGCGGTTAACTCTGACGCAATCTGTTGTTGAATAATGTTGTTTAACGCTTCTGATACTCCTTAAGTTTTCACTAATTGCATCAATACTAGCAAAAAGATGAAGTGGTTGATCAAAAGGCATCTTGTGATCGACTTGTGGAAGTCGTAATTGTGTCTAATTTCAAGAAATGGAGGGTTTTATGGAACTGATGGAATGATTGATTCGCTCTTATTGGTGCGGTTTTCTAATCGCACTATATGTCTAAGTGTGAGCTAGTCTTTGAACTTACACTGATATGAATTGTACTTCAATAAACAAACGTTATTGTACTGTAGAATTTAGTTAGAAGATAACAAATAAGTCTGTTGTACAATTTATTAGAAAATATTTTTGAAATTGAGAATTGTTTTAAATAGATTAATAATTTATTATTGTTTTAGTCAAAATTTAACTCAATATAAATATAACTTTTAAAAATATAATAATAATATTGTTAACGATTAATTCAATAATATTAAATGTATTTTATAAATCTCTATGTGAAGGAAGTAGACAAATAATATATTATATAATTAGTAGATTGAATGATAATACACAGTTCGAATCATAGTTCGTAGATGAGTCCTGAAAGAATAAAAAAAAAAAATGCAACAGTGATTAATTGAAAAGAACAACAATATTAAGAATTATTAAACCTTATTATAATATTATTAAAGAAAAAAACAGCAACTTTCCAATTTTAATTTAAAATTGAACGTTGTATTTCAATACTATTAGCTTTTCGATTGCATTCTATGATGTATTATATTACATAAATCCTTCCAAATAAAAATTGGAATTTTTTAAAATTTTCATTGAGTAAAAATAAATTACTAAAAATTTATCTTTAATATAAGCGTAATTTTATAATTATGTATTATATAATAATTCACATTAAAATCTAGCAAAGATAGAACATATTCAATGTATTAAATTGATAAAAGATCTTGAGATTTTTATAATCTTTATTTGCGAAATTATTCAATAACGTTCAGGAACTAACAGTTTTTAATCAACGCGAGCACTATCCGAATCGATAACGTTTTCACATACTTGTGATACCTTTTGCTTTGGAAATTGAATTTGAAGCTTTGAGGCAAAGCACACCAAAATATTATGAATTGCCAATCCAATATTTCGAACTTTCATATTTCGAGCGTGGAAGTTTTATGTATATGGCTGAGCTTTATGTACTTTTTATAAACGCTATCACCTTTTTCCGGACAAAAAATTTATTTTATTCCCCATTTTATTTGATAATTTGAGAATTTGGTTATTTTCAAAATTGGAAAATTGGAAAACTTTGAAGATTAAAAATTGAATAACTGGGAAATTTAGAAACTTAAAAATATAAAAATTAAACATTCCATGAATTTTCTAAATTTTCAAATGTAGAAGTTTAGTAACTTAGAAGTTTGAGAAATTGATAATTTAAATATTTACAAATTTGAGAATTTGAGAATTTGAGAATTTGAGAATTTGAGAACTGATAACTAGATAATTTGAAAACATAGAAATCTAGAAACTGAAAATTTACAAATTTATAAACTGAAAAATTTAGAAAAGTTTAGAAATGAGACATCAAATTTTCAAAATTAAATATTTTCAAATTCAGAGATCCAGGAATTTGCAAATTTGAAGATCAAAATATTAAAAAATTCAGAAATCTGAAAATTTAAAAACAGGAACACTAACTTTCCACATGTACAAATGTACAAAACCTTTTACGTTGACATTTCAAAATACAGAAATATCAACTATTCAATTCGAGGAATTGTGTACTGATCAATGTCATGTTATCAGTTACTCATCACCGACATACAAACGTACCCACGCATAAATAGTGCTGTAGTTTCTCTCAACGCAAACCTGTTTATACAATAAATTGATATTATTAACACAGTATTAACTTCATTAAACCGCAAGTTCCTTCTTCCTCGAAAACTCTAATTCGAGCGGAAAAGTGTTATATCGAAACGGTAAAAGCATCGCGGTTGCAAATGTAATTTCGAGTTCGCGAAGTTCGTTAATGCAGTCAAGAAAAGCCGGAAGCCCCAAGAAAGATTTCTATTCTTGCTCGCGGAATTGCCCAATTGGAAAGTTTCAAAGACGCGTTATTGAAACAGTCAACCGTAAAACTACGAATTCGAGTAGCCGGTTAAATTGGCTGAAACGGTTGGAGAGCAATTGACAGTTCGGCAAAAAGATACTTTCCTGGCAAACATCGACTCGTAAATCATTCTTTCTGTCCTTCTTTCCCCTTTGCTCACTTACCAGTTTAATTAAAATGTCTGTTACGTTGCTTGTTGCAGGTAAGAATCGAGCGACGTTCGTCGTCGGATACCCTTATCGTTCATCGGATTGGTGAGTGGTCTAACGATATTTTAAAAAGGACGAGTATTTCATTTTCTTCGCGGTCATTAAACGAAGTGTCAAATCCTTATTCGCGGATTCGTCGAGAAGACGCGATCTCGATCACGATTTCCGTTAAAAAAAAATGATGGATAAGTTAGTCGGAGGGGTGCAGGAAGATGTTTTGCTATCGGTAACGAGAATGCCGCTCCCGATGGGGGTTGATACGAGCTGCCAAATGTCACTGGGCCAGACATTTCTATATTTGAATTCGAGTTTCGCATGATGGCACTTTGACGCAGAGAAACGGAAGGACCGACGTCTCTATCTATCGATCTAACTGCCGGCTGGGCCGCGTGACGTTCAGCCTGGAAATAATGTTTCGTGAGTTTCGTTGGGGTAGTTTGTCCGTTCTTCTTCCCTTCCTTGTCAATTTTTCTCTCTCGCTTTCCCCCGTTTCGTCCATCCTTGCCGCCCTTTAACCCTCTTTTTCTTCGCGGATGGGTCTCTTTTTCTCCGGCGGTGGCCACCGATAACCGAGAATGCCGCGACGAAAATACAACGTCAGTCAAATCCTTAATCCTGGAAATAGAGGCGCTTATCTGTGCTGACGTAAGTGGTGCAGCAGGATAAGAACGTTGTCCACGCCCTCTTTTCTGTCTCGGTAAAACGCCGCTGTCTTTGTTTGGACTATCGGTACAAATTCAACGATGGAGACCGATGGAGGGCGAGACAGCAGATAAAATCAAAGTTTTCGAATTACTTGATACGAGAGCTAGGAATTGGGGACGGGAATTATTTTCTACAAACTTCAGCACTATTATCTTTCTTTCATACTCTTTGTGGGATAACCTGTACTAATTTTATAGTTAAAGGTTTAGTTAACAGTTTACTTAGGTACATGTTTACAAGAGTTAGGAGGTTGTTCATACACTATGCTAAAATAGTTTGATGTACAACGATGGTTACCATTAATGTCAAACAAAATGTCAGATATGTGCAACAATTAGTATTCATGTTGCATCTGTTCAAGACTCTTTATGTTGTATCTCTTAACTGTTTCAACTAAATTATTGCCACGCGTCCAAAAATAGTAAGTGCTAAGTTAATTAATGAACAAGCACGTGCTTAGTGCATCAGAAGACACAACAAAAATTTGCTGAATTTTAGTAACGCTCAAAAACTTTGTTTACGGTTTGTTTCTGACAGGGTTTGTTTGTAAACCTGATTTTAATGTAAACTTGATTAAAAAAGTCAAGGTATTACACTTTATAAAATAGGCCATTTTTTTTATAATGTTTATCTCGATTTATAACTGACTGAAAAATAGCTTATCTTAATAATAGTTATCATAAAATGACTTCGGAATATTGTAAATGCTTAGATCCCATAAATAGTAACGTAATGTTATAGAATTGTCAAGATAATGTTTATATTTTAAAGTAGTGCATTATAAAGTAAATGATTATTCTTTACCCTACTTGACTTCAACATTACAATCAACGTTGTAACTCATGTTTACAATGAAGTTACAGTATTATTCCTACGAGGATTTGATTGTGTCTGCATCCACATACATTTATATAGTTTTATAAATATTATTAACACTAGAACTACTGCAATTAAATGGACGTTTAATTGAAAAATAAAATGGAAAGATAAATACTGAAACATTAACTAACATATGCAACCATTTATTACCTCAAAAAAATATGACAGACATTTTCATAAAATGACAATTTTGTAATATAATATGGGAAATCTGAAACCAGTCATTTTAACTGATTGGTAGTTCTAGTGTAATAATAATAATTAATTATATAATTCGTTAACTGTCCAAAATTGTCCAAAATTCTGAAACAACTTCTCACCTTGAATTGTCCGAAAATTACCGGAGGGGATGGTGTATGAACGATAATTATAAGACAGAAAATCGTCGAACACCGAACAGCGGGATTCCTTCACGCGGTTAAAGGCGCGGTCTCATCGTTCCTTCGACGATGCGGTCTCGCTTAAGGTGAGACACGAAATTCGCGTTTCGAGACTCGAAGCAGAAGCTGCAGCCAGCACGGTAATATTCGAAACGGTAAGTTGTGCACGTCGGCAGCGTGCATCCGAATCCTACCTTCTACTACCAGCAGGAATATCCATTTCAAGACATTTAACCCGGCTGACTGCCGCGACGAGGTGAGACGGGATGTACACAGCTTCTAAGATTACTAGGCAGTTTCATTACGCTTACGAAAAGACTCCCCTACTTCCTCTGGCTCCGTCTTGGTCTTCCATTCCGTCTCGGTCTCTATTCGGTCTTGTCCCTGACCCCTCTACCGTTGCTGTTCTCTTTGTGTCGCGCAGAAAGGTTTTCGAGAGGTTCAGACCATAGCACGTCAAAACCGGAGACGAGAGCGGCCACGAGGAACCGAGACGAGACTTCCTCTTCCTCTCTTTTAAAGTTTTCTGGAAAGTAGCGTGGCCGAGGAACCGCGAAAATAACACCGATATTCTTTATTAACCCCTTGCTGTGTGGTTTATTTGTCGGGTGCGTCAGAAGCATTCGCTGCTACAACATTGAAACGAATGAAAAAAATTGAAATGTGTTTAATTCAGCGATTCTCATAAATTTTAATTTGACTCAACATTGAAACATACTCAAAATTCGAGCAAGATTTATGGCATTTAAACTGCGAGTCAAATTCGAAAAAGTATAGGGGTTAGTGCTGTCAGCAGATTTGAATATTCGAAAATATTTCGGGAGATTATAATTTTGGTACTACAAATTCGAATTTAGACTAAATTTTTTATCGGATTCGAGTAACTTGAGAGAACTGAGCAATTTGAATGTATTTCAAGGGGCTTTGAATAATCGAGTGACTCGAATTATTGTTACAATTTTTCAGTGTCTGCTACTGTTTTAATTTTTCAGAGCCTAGTATTGCTCTAATTATTAAATTTCGACAATGATTACTATGCTGTACAACTTAAAACAAATCTGATAATAATATTTTAGTTAAAATTAATATTTTATGTTACTATTTTATCAAAAATATTAATAAAAGACATCTATATAATTCAGCAATAAATTATTTAATATTTGAATGTACACAAATAACATATTTGGTGATTGACAAATAGACCAAGTATAAAAAATGTCACTTTTGTCTCTACTCTCTCTTACACCAATTTTTGGTTAAAACATTTATTACGGCTGAGGGATAAATTATTATAAATAATTAATGACTAAATGAAATTTTACAAATATGTGAATCAATTTGCACAATCAATTTAATTACAGGGTCTTAAAATCAGAGCGGTATGAACCGAAGTGTGGAATAATCAAATTAGTAAAATTTCAATTTACAGCATGGGCACGCGAAACTGTAACACTAATTAAATTATTACCGAATTATCGACGAAAATAATATCTACTTTTATTTATCGAAATATTCAATACGTACCGCGAACCATGTGGGAACTAATAATTTTCCAGCTAATGTTGCTGGTTCCGCGCAGCGATTTTACGAGTGTATGTTAAGCATGTTACTTTGCGCTTGCCAATAATAAATATATTCCACCGTGAAATATTTAACGACCGTGTGGCTGAACTTTCGTGTTCAATTTGTACGATTTCATCGGGTTTACGGTTATACTTGTTAGAAACGTAAAGCTCGCCATCGAGTGAAAAATTCGTCGGCGAACTTGTTCGCGGCACGGATTAAAAAAATTTCGCAACACGTAATTTCCATTGTAGCTATTCGGCAATTAATTATCGACACGGACACATTATATACACAAGAATTCTTAGCACACGTTTAAACGATACGTTCTTTCAATTACATTTCGCTAATTACTTTTCCGAATCGCGTAATCCTCGTTGATTAACGCGGAACGCGTATCGATGATCGCCCGAACAAAAGGGCTAGAAATATAGCACAGCTTTGAAGGAGCTGAAAACGTGCTTTCTACGTAATTGATGTTCGAATTAAAAGGTGAATTGATCGAGATCATCGTACCAATGTATTCTTTCAACTTCAAGGATCGAATGTCTCGAAATCGACGGAGATTTACAAAAATTCAAATTGTTATTTTTGCAAAGTTATTTCTTATTATAGAAAATGTATAAACTGTGTTACAGAACCTTCACAAATAAAATAAAGTAATAGAAGTATTTAGCTTGTGGAAGAAAATTGAAAAAATTGTGTAAAATTGTTTTGAAAAATGGTTTGTTCGAATTTGCAGGAAAATCTATTGAAAATAAAGTGAAGTTATGAACATTTATATCTGATAGTTCGATAATTTAGAAATTAAAAATCATCGACAGATGGGAATTTGAAAATTTACTAACTTTGTAATTTGATAATTAGATGATTTAAAAATTCGTACACGTGAAACTTTAGTAATTTACAAATTCTTAAATTTTTTCATTTACAAATACGTAGATTGGTAAATTTGAAAAATTATTACTTCAGAAATTTGGTAATTTGCTAATTGGGTAGTTAAAATCTGTAATAATATGGAATTTTCGAAATTGAAGAACATCCAAATTTTTAAATCAAATTTTGAAGCGAATAAAAAACTTCGAAACTTGGAAATTTCGCAATTTAATTTTCATAATTAAAACAGTCGACAATTTACGTATTTTAAAACTTCAAAATTCAGAAACTTGTTAATTTCAAACTTCACTAAATAATTAGAAAATTTGAAAATTCCAACTTTCTAAGTATCCTTACGTTCCACTAACCCCGGGTCGAAATGCATTTTCTCCCACCATTCTCTTACTCTGCACACTCATTACAGTCTCCAGTGCGGGATTAATGAAAACTAACACCGAAACCGATGCATAACGCAATTTAACAACGTAGCTGCGTCATTTGTGTTTGCTCTGAGAAGAAGCAAGCAGAGGAGTAAACTATGTGCTAGTATACACGCAGGTGTGTGTCCGTAGCACCACGAAACTCCGTAATCACTGTCGCTCGTTTAGATTGGTTTACACGTAATGCGTTTGAGAATGTAATGGCGTGTACACGATTAGCACGCGGCCACTGCATATTACTTATGGAATTATGCGCGGATTCCGTGGCAATGGTTCCAGCCGATTTTCTCGACGTTTACGAATGAATACTGGGACGGGCTTAATTTAAATTTATCGGCGAAGTCATAATTGTTGGACAACTATATCGTGTTAAAGACGGGAGATTAAGGAATGTTATGATACTTTGATTTATGGCGGATACGACTTCTTTTTAATTTGTGTAGGGTAAATTTAACTTTTCTGCGATTTGACGACAGGAGGATATCGAGTTTGTGTTGAAATAGGATAATCGTGATTATTGGTATAGGTTATTGGTATAATCTGTAATAGTGTGCTGCGGCCGCGAGATGGCGCGCATTCTCGGACACTGGTGGGTCAATTTTTCACTTTGATGTTTTTTCATTTCTGAATTTCCACACTTTTGAAGACTTGAACTTTTTAATAGCTGAATTTCAGTATTTTAGAATTTTTTAATGACTCGATTTCTGGATTTCTGAATTTCTGAATTTTCGAATACCAAATTTTAGTTTCGAAATTTCGAAGCATCCAAATTACTAAATTTCTTAACTTACAAATTTCTAAATATCTTGAT
Source organism: Megachile lagopoda (assembly GCA_036983795.1). NCBI lineage: Eukaryota > Metazoa > Arthropoda > Insecta > Hymenoptera > Megachilidae > Megachile > Megachile lagopoda. The sequence goes on from CM072786.1 coordinate 2,138,385, forward strand.
TCCTAAATTTTTAAAAAACTTTATCCAATAATTTTTGAATTACCAAATTTCTAATTTTATAAATATCTCAACTTCAAAATTTAAAAATGTGTGAATGCAGATATTTCATGATCTGAAATATTTATGGTTCTTTTGTCAAATTTCTAAATTCTCAAATTTGTATTAATCTCAAAAATTCCCAATAATCGTCTCCTTCGAAATACGAAACAATTCGCAAACTGACATTAACAGTTTAATTATTACTATTATTAAGTTTAAATATAATTAATTATATTTAGTTCATGAAAATATTATATTATGTATTTCATTAATTATATTCAATGAAAGCGGCCTATTTAAATGCATCAGCCCCAATTCTAAAGACTAGGAAGCAAGTTCCGCTCGTACCTCTCTGACGCGCCGCCATAAACCATAAACGTGAATCTCGGAAACGCGATGAAATACGACGGCGACGTATAGCGAAAGAATATCGAGTTGATACGTACTTACCGCGTCAGCGTTGAATGAAAAAGTGCAAAGAATCGAGTTGAAGGTTGGCGGTGACTTTTGAAAAGACGCGCGGATCTGGAGCCATTAAGGACCGGTATTGAAATCGGCGCGTTTCTCAGTCAGTGAGGGCCATGCCAACGAAGGTAACCCCCTTATTAATGCCATTAATCACCTGGTAAAGATTCAACGAGGAGAGGAAAGGCGGAAAAACAAGAGCTTGGTACGAACGAATCGAGGAAAACCCCCGAGAAATCCAACGAACCCGACTGCTTCTCTCGGGGATAGTTTTTAAGGGCGTAAACGAGAAAAAGGGACCATCTGGAAGCGTATTGTTTCTCACGCAACTTTTCACGGATTTCACTTAACTACGCGAAGTAAGAGCTGGCTCAGACTCTGGGGAGCGCAGCTCTTTTCTTCGATAAAAATTCATTTCCTTCCTTTGATTTACTTCAACCTCCAAGCCAATTCGTTCTTCGCTTCTTACCGCCGTCCAGCATCCCCCGTCTTTCTCTTTCTTCATCTGCGTGTTTATTGAACGAAGTGGAAAAATGGTCGGGAAATGCTTGGACCTCACCGATGGCCAAATATAAATTCTTACGCAAACTTATCAACAAACTACGCGACATTAGCTGCGTCGATTTCGTTCAAACTTTGCACAGTTGTAGTAGATACTGTGAGTGATCATTTTGTAAAAGTGTAGGATGCAACTCTCTGAAACAAGGAAGAAATTTGTGATTAGAGTTCTTGTAACTTGTAATATTAGCTGCGTCGATTTCGTTCGAACTTTGCACAATTATTGTAGACACTGTGAATGATAATTTTGTAAAAGTATAGAATGCAACTCTCCAAAATAAGGGAGAAATTTGTGATTGAAGTTCTTGTAATTTGTAATATTAGCTGTGACGGTTTTGTTCAAGCTTTGCACAATTATCGTGAGGAATGATTTTGTAAAAGTGTAGGACACAACTCTCTAAAATAAGGGAGAAATTTATGTTTGAAGTTTTTGTAATTTGTGCAATACTTAACTGTTTGAAAGTTGTACGCAATCTTTGTATAAAATTAAATTAAAATTAAATATATATAAAATCGAGAATACACAGTGGTCTAATGCAAAAGTGAAGCTTTATTAAACCAAGGATCAGGAGTTCCAAACTTGTGGAGGTTATTAGCAAATTTTTTAATCGCCTTTAAATGACTGAAATACTTTGAAACTCTAAGAGGAAAAATTTGATGAAGGAAATTTTTATTTGCGTACATTTCTTAGCGAATAAAAGGATACTTTTTGTTTCCTTATTTTTAAAGAAATAGGAAAACGAAAGTTCCTAACCTCACATTTCGATCGAAATTTCGTTTCTTAATAATTGAGGTTAGGATACGATACTTACAATAACAATTATAAGAGTAGACAATATTATAATTATTTTCAAACCTAAAAATTTCTAGCAACTTTGTTATATCTAAAAAAAGACATTAAAGAAATATTATGAATTGAAACCGTTGATAACGAGCAGAATTATACAAAATTTCTTATTTTTAATCAGAATCGTGTAAATTCTGTTCTAAATTAGCAATAGAAATTGTAATAAATGATAAATAGTATCACATTACAATTTTGTACAAGAAATTTGAAAATTCGTAAAATATCTGATGACAATTCCAGTCTACTTATTTTACTCATTTTGAACCTCCTTTAAATTTACAACATGAACCTTCATGATTATTAAAATTATCGTATGCAATAGTAATCTGTATAGTAACAGTAATAGTAATAGCGAAGCAATGATGAAATTCTTTTTCATGAGTTTACAACGAAAAATGGCGCTGCTTCGTCAATTCAAATCGAACGTCACCGACTTACTTACATCTTTGAAATTTCTAACAGACCAGCTTGAAACTCGACCAATCCCAACAAACAAACAAGGAAACAATGCTAATAAGCATTCCATTGAAACAGAATGTCCCACAAAACGTATAAACCTTTTTCGAAGAATAGATCAAAGATTTCGAGAGCAGCTGGTTTCTATGTAGCTTGTTTTTGTTCGCCCTATTAATTATAAGGCAACGTCTCGCGTGATTCAAGCTATTTGCCCATCCAACCCCGAGTTTCTTAGCTCGAGCGTGATTAAGAAAGGAAGACTCTCCCTTTTCTTCGACCCATCCCGAAGGAACTATCAAGCAGCCCGCGAACAACAAATACAAAACGAATGAGAACCAGAATGAAACCAAAACATTAATAGAGTGTATATGTATTTAGAGAGATTCTCGAGTTACTACAATGCATTAATAGGAACTGAATTTACAAGAAATTTTTGATAAATCATTAACTTTCTCAAATTATCAAATTTCCAAATTCCCTAATTTGTAAATTTTTCGAATTTTTCAAATTTTCAAATTTTCAAATTTTCAAACTTCCAAATTTACAAATTTACAAATTCTGAAATGTGTAAATTTCTCGAATTTCTTAAATTTTCAAATTTCAAAATTCCCTAATTTGGAAATTTTCCGAATTTCTCAAATTCCCAAATTCCCCAATTTGGAAATTTCTCGAATTTCTCGAATTTCTCAAATTTTCAAATTTCAAAATTCCCAATTTGTAAATTTCGCGATTTTCTCAAATTTTTAAATTTCCAAATTTCGCATTTTCAAATACTCCAATTTGCAATTAAAAAATTTCCAGAAACTCAAATTTTTTGTACATAAATACTTAAATGCTTGAACAAAATTTCATATTTAAATTTTTCATACTTATTTTCAAACTATTAATACTGAAAATTTCCGAACATCAAAATTGACATATTCTCAAATTACTTGCAAGTTTCTGAATTCCAAAAATTTTCGAATTTCCTAAATACCTAAATTTTTAATTATCCAGGATCTCAAATTTTCAAATTGTCAAAATTCCAAATTTTTATATCCTTAAATTCCTAAACTTTCTGTCCTGAAAGTTAAAAATTCTTAAATTTTTAACATTCAAATTTCTCAAAGTTTGAGAAATCTATATCTTCAAAATTTCAAATATTTAATTATTTGATTTCCAAGTTCCCAAAATTCTTGAATTATGTATTTCGAAATTTTGAGGTTTTCAAATTTTTGTATTCCAAATTCCCGAAACGTCAAATTTCAAATTTCTGAATTTCTAAATTTACAATGTTAAGTTCCATATACTTTTAAAGCCCCACATTCTTAAACACAAAATCTTGCAAATTTCGAAACTTCTCAGTTTCCAAAATTTTCAAATTTATTTATGAGCAAATAAATTTATAATTTCGTAATTTCCAAGATTCTAAATCGTAAAATTCCTTAATTCCCAAATGTCAATTATCCAAATATTAAAATATTTCAATATTCAAATATTCAAACATTAAGGTATTCAAGTATTCCAATATTCAATTATCTAGTTATTCAATTATATATGTATTCAAATATCTAAATACTCAAGTATTCAAGTGTCCTAGTATTCCAATGTTCACGTATCCACATATTCAAATATCCGGATATTCAGATATTCAGATATTCAGATATTCAGGTATTCAAATATTTAAATATTTAAATAACCAGATATCTAGGTATTCATGTACTCAAATATCTAGATATCCAAATTCCCAGATATTAAAATATCCAAGTATGAAAAGATTAAAGTGTCCAGCTATCTAAATATCCAAATATCCATATGTCAAAATGTTCAAATATCCAAATATCCAAATATCCTTTCCAAATATCCGAATATCCAAATATCCAAATATCCAAATATCCGAATATGCAAGTTTCCAAATATTAAAATATCCAAATATCCAAAAATCCAAGTGTCCAAATATCCAAATGTCCATATATCAGAATGTTCAAATGTCCAAATATCCAAGTACCCGAACAATGAAATTTCCAAATTTCCAACTTCCAAGTTCTCAAATTCTGATTTTCCAAGTCCCCAAATACGCATCCTTCGAAACTTCCCACTCCCTAGCGTTCGTCAATAAAAAGATACTTTCGGGATCGGAAGCTCGGTTACCCAACGCATCAAGTATCCCGTCCTGCACATTACGTCCCCGACGTGCATACACGTAGCCGCGTACAACAATCGAAACAAGCAGGAAGCGAAGGATGTAACGGTAATGTCTGGTTCCTGGGAAGATCAACGTGTAACAAGAAACGAGACGAGTCTATCAGGATGAACCGTATCTTGAGGGATAAGTATCGAAGCTGAAAATCGCGACCAAAAACTCGACTGGCGCAGCAACGTCATGCGGAAAAGGACGAACTGGGTCGACATCGAAGAGTTTCGCTGCAGTTGGTTGGTTCAATCGAGTATCCATCCTCTCACCCTTCTGTCCTGTCCCTCTTCCTTCTTCTTCAGCCCCGTCTTCTTCGTCTCTTCCATTCATTCATTCCGTATGCGGGAGAATTCGAAACTCTCAGCGACTGTTTTCCTCATCGTCGACGAAAACATGCTGCCCTTGTACTGTCGTCGAGACAAATACCGAACACGGAGCCAGGGGCTGGGATGAAAACGAGGATGAAAACTTTTCCACTGTTCTTTTCGTTTATAATTTATGTTTCGACGAGCACGCGGACGAGACGCCGTTATCGATTCCGTTACGTAAACAGCCAGAGCACAGTTTTTGCACAGCTTTCTAATGCACTTAGCTGTTTAAACTGCTTGGCTTTCGTTCGATCGCGATGCCGTGGCTCACAAGAGGCTACCCTCTTGATCGATGAGGCCACCGTTTGTTCAACGCTGCTTTTGCTAGACGGTAGTGGAAGGAATTTGAAAAATCTGGGGACTTTTTATAGTGGACTGATTAGGGAGGGTCGATACGTTTTGGGTAAACAGGGTCGTGAGAAGTTGAATATTTTAATGACCGTTTTGGGTGATAGGATTAGTGGGGTTCTTAAATAAAGGCAGGATTTTTGAAACTTAGATGAGGATTGTGTTGTACTGAGAATATTTGTAATTTTATAGAAATAGACATTTTGGATTTTGAAGGGATTTGTTCTTTTCGCCTCACAGACCTAATATATGCCGATATGTGTGCTAGCATTTCTTTTATTATTAATTTAATTTATTAATGTATAAATATGAATATTACTACCCCCCTTATATTTTTGATTAATATAATTACATTTAATTGTAATGTCTTTGTATGTATCAATGTGGTCCGTTGTGTGTTATGCCTCCTTTTTCAAATTTCAATGATTTTAGTTTACAAAAGTCACTGGAAACATAAGTTTCCTTGAATTTTGAAATTCGAGAAGTTCTGAATTTATAAACAACAAAGTATAATTTTCAAATTTTCGAATTTTCAAATTGGTATATTTCTGTTATTCTAAAATTCTGAAATTTTCAAATCCCAAACATTCAAGTTTTCAGATTTCTAAATCTATAGATTTTCTACTGATCAATTTACATTATTTTAATGTTTCGAAATTTTCAAATGACCAAAGGTAAAAATTTACAAGTTCCTAAATCGCTATATTACGAATATTTTCAAATATCCATACTGTAATATCTCTAAGTTCCTACATTTCTACATTCCTGAAGTTCAAAGTTCTTAAATTTTCAATTTCCTAAATTTTCAAATCTGCAAATCTCTAAATCTCCATGTCGCCAAATCAACAAATCCTTCAATTTCTTAATATCCAAAATTCCACATTTTCCAAATTTTAATTTTAACTTCTCAAGACTCTTAACTTCAATATTTTCTTGTTTACAAATTTTCAAATTAAAAAATTTCCAAATTCCTGTATTATCACAATTTCAATTTCGTACATTCTGAAATTTCCATTAAAAATTTCCAAATTTTAAATTTTCAATTATACAAATTTCTAAATCCCTGTATTATCTTAATTTCAATTTTAGAAATTGAGAAATATACAATCTTCAAAATTGCAGATTTTTAATTCTGCAAATTTCCAAATCCTCTCTATATTATCATTAATTTAATTTTGCAAATTCTGAAATTTTCAATCTTCAAAGTCCAAATTTCAAATTTTTGAATTCACAAATTCTTAAGTTTCTGTTTTTTGATTTTGCAACTGATAAATTTACAAAATTTCATAATTCCGAAATTTCTAAAGCCCGAAAATCTCAACTTGTGAAACATTTGAATTGAAAAATTTCCGATTATCCGTGTACATCCCAATTTCAATATTTCCACTTTCAAATTTTCATCTCTCCAAATTTGCAAATTTATACCACGCAAAAACCTCAATATCTCCTATCCTTCCCCTATCTCAAACATACTTCCTGTATGTACTCCTCTTATACTTCTCATTCTAACAATTTAGTTCTGCCCCATCATCACAACCCTCTACATTGTAATTTATTTATCAGGTGCGTCAGTCAGAACTGACTAATCGCACCTACAACACTAAAACAAACAAAAAAAGTTGAAGTGTTGTGTCAATTTGGTATCAATCGTCAACTATGCAAATAATTAGACTCCAAATTGAAGCGCATTAAAAATTCAAGTAAAATTGATCACAGCTGAAATACAACTGCGTCACGAGTCAGACTCGTCATATAGTTTAATAGAATGGGGTTAATCTACGAGGGGTAGTCAAAAAGTAAAGGGACATTTGAGAAAAAGGGCATTTATTCTAATGATAGAAATGTGAGACATACCTTATTTTTCCACATAACCTCCCTGGACTCCAATGCACTTTTCCCAACGTTTCACAAGTTTGTTGATTCCGTCAGAAAAAAAGTTTTTCGCTTGAATCTACAACCAATTAAATCTTTTTACTTTTTGACTTCCCCTCGTAATTACTAGGAATTAATCTTTGAAATAAAAATGATCTATAAACGATTCTAGAATCACGTCCATTCATTTAAATTCCTAACCTAAGAAAAATGTATCCTGACATTTGTTCTTTAATTTTCACGGCTGCAGAAACATACTACTGTACGTTCCTACGTTTTTAATTCCATGACGTAGCTGTGTTCGTGAAAGAATTCGTGTTTTTGCATATAAGCATCCGTCGAGAAGCTTTTCTCGTTTACTGCACTCGAGTCTGTAAGAATTTTGTACGACTCGAAATGTAAGAATCGTCGGCGAGGAATTTCATCTTCTTTTATGGGAGTTGTTCGTAGCATTGACTCACGTCCACTTGCTCACAACGTAAAATCTTGTCTATGGAATGGACAGCAATGGACTATTCCAGAAAAAGATGAAGTTAGGTTACGTTAAATTGAGTTTCTAGTGAATCTAGTTTTTATAGGTTCATCGATTAACTTCTGAAAATCTTATTGATCAAACTTTCAAACAGAACTGACGAAAACAGAGATTCACTCTTCGTATGGGGAATGTGGGATTATTTGGAAGCAACTATTGAAATAAAATTTGTAACACGTGGAAGATATTTGTGAAGTTCGTAGGGAGAAACAAAAGCGATTCTTTACTTGCCTTCGATTTTAAGGGATGAAGCGAGAACGTAGGAAAATTTTAGGTTCCTTACTTTGATGCTTTCAAATTCCATTACTTGCAAAATTATAAACTTTCAAATTGTTCCAATGGTTAGGTTAGGTTAGGTTAATTCTTTGAATTTCCAAATTTGCAGATACCTAAATTTAAAAATTTTTAAGTACTTAAGTTTTCAAATTATCAATTTTCTAAATTTCTGAACCTACAAATTTCCAAAATGATGAATTTTCGAATTTTTATAATCTGAAATTATCAAGATTTCGAATTTCCAAACGTATTAATTCTCAGTTTTCTAATTTTTCAAATTTTCCAAATTTTCCAAATTTTCAAATTTGCTAATGTCCATATTCTCAAATTGGCAAATTGTACAATTTTTTAATTTTCTAATTTTTTAATTTAGCTCATTATCAAATTTATAAATCTTCAAGCTATTAAATAATCACATCACAAAATTTCTAAGTTCCAAATTTGTCAAATTCTCACGTTTCTGAATTTTCAAATTTCTGAATTTCTGAATTTCTGAATTTCTAAATGTTCAAATGTTCAAATCTCCAAGTTTTCAAAGTGAAACAATTTTTTTAAATTTCAAATTCTTCAATTTTTCAGTCTCCAAATCCCGAAATTCTCAAAATTATAAATGTCTATATTTCTAAAATTCTAAAATTTGAATTTACCAGACTACCAAATTACTAAAGTCCAAATTTACTGAATCACCAAATTTCTAAATTTTTTTCTAAATTTCTAAAATTAAATATTAGTACATTCAGGGTTATGTACTACTACGTTTTCTCTACCCTACATAATCAATTTCCCTAGAAAAGTCGTGAATATTTCTCTAGAAATATTCGTAAATTTACATATAGCATTCTAATAATAAATTAAAGTAACCTAATATTCATTCGCCATATCAGTTCCAAATCATTCCGCTCCAAAATATTAAAAATCTGCTTACAAATTATTACACTAAAATTTTGTCACTATTACTCTAAAACTTCAAAAAATCTACCAACTGAAGCATTCGTATGAAAATGAAACCGCTCGAATCAACACGTGTTCTCACCAATTCTTTCCATTCCCCAAACAGTTCTTCGTAAAGAAGAAAACAGTTCTCTCCATACACTCCGTAAACTGAAATGTACGTTTTAAGCGAAACGATTATTGTGTACCGATACGGTCTTCACGAGCGTTGTTAAAAAAATAAGATAGCTCGTTCACAGAATTCCTAGGAAATTGGCCACTCGGTAACACCGCGACTAGAACAGTTTATAAAAGCTTCGACGAAGGTACGCGTATAACAACATTCTTGATCGAGCAATTACAAAGTCCTCAGACGTTAAACGACTTTCCTTTGTGACGGCGGTATTCAACGTCGTTTCTGTTAGTCGTAGTTGCGCCTTTTGCACGACAGAAGGAAGCACACACCGGTGGTGATTTTCCCGCCAAGTTCATTCAGCATCTCCCGTTGGATGTAAGCCAAATACCGAATACAACAGCGCCGTCTTTCACCTCGCTTCTCCCCCGTTACTTCGCCGTTATCATCCCCGAATGGCAAGTTGATGTTGCCGTTGTCGCTGCCACTGCTGCCGTTGCTCCGTTATACAACAAGCAACACAGAGTTCTAATAAGGTCGGGTCACGACCCTATTCCACAATATATTTCGCGACCAATTGTGCCCGACGTTGCTGGCTGCAATTATGACAGCCAAATCCGGAACGAGTTATTGGTCTCATTGTTTACTGATGAATTCCTTCTCTGGCTATGATTGTTAACTACGACGAGATTAAAGACGACCAAAGGAAGTCTTCTTCGTTGACATCGTGAACAACCGAAGTAAATGAAACACGTCTACTAGATTTTTATGAGCAGATTAGGTAGACTTGGGTGCAACTTGCATGTTGGGTTAGGTTAAGATATGTATATAAACTTGAAAGCATTTTAATTTAGAAATTGTCAAGTTTTCGAATTTTCTAATTTTCTAATCTTTAAATTTTCAAATTTATTAATCCTGAAATTTATAAAGTTTCTAAATTTTTTAAATTACGAATTTGCAAGTATTCAATCCCCACATTCACAAATTTTCCAATTTTGACATATTCGAATTCCATAAATGTCTAAATTCCAAAATTTTCAGTTCAGAAATCTTTGACCTTCAAATTTTTAAATCTCAGCACTTTTAAATATTCAAATTCTTAGATTTCTCCATCACTAAATCTCTGTACTCACAAATTGCTAGATATCTATATACCTAGATCCTCACATCGCTAGATCCCTATATTTCTGTATGTTCAAATTCCTAGATCCTCAAATCCCTACATTCTAAAATTTCTAGAGCCCCAAATACCTACATTCACAAATTCCTAAATTCTCAAATTTCTAAATCTCCAAATCCTATGATTCCAAAATCCCTACATCCCCGGATCTTTAAATTCTAAAATCTTTATATTCACAAATCTCTAAATTCCCAAGTTCTAAGATCCCTAATTTTCTACGTACTTAAATTTCTAGTTTCTGAAGTTCCTAGATCCGCAAGTTCCTCAATCTACAAATCCAACTCCACATTACCCTAAAATTTCTCGATCCCTGTACCTCTAAATCTACAAAACACCAATTTCTACAAATTTTCAAGTCATCTCAATATTTCCAAGTCCAAAATCCCAAAAAATCAACACCCGTGTATCCTTTCCACCATTATTTGCCACTTTTTCCCTAACGAATTCAGATTTACTGTTCACTGTACTTACTGCAACAAGTTACCGTGTTCTTACAAACTCCGAATCTGAATTCCTCAGCTTGTCATTTGATGTTATCGTTAATGTTACAATAGTAATTACGAATTATATCGAATTTCGATTGCATCGTCCAATTGTGTAATTCCAGTGAAATGCGTTCCGACAGAAGTGTGTCCCAAGAATCTGTTCGACTTCCGCCGTAAGTGAAAGAAAACAGTGAGGTGTGACGGGAATCGTGCGACACCCTGATTTCCAGGAAGTCTGTTTTTTCACGAGTTCCCGGCTCGCGTGCCTCGGGAACGAGTGGGGATCAGCGTGTGCGGGTGTGCGTAGCGTTCATAGTATTGGCAGCGAGCCAAGTCACGTTGCGGCTCAATGAAATCTTTCTAGGTTAGGTTAGCCCCTTCCTTCCGCGTTAAGCGTAGGATACGTTTACGCCGGCTTGCTAGACGCGCGCGAGAAGAGGCTGGCCTTCGGCCAGAGGGAGAAGTCGAGCTGGCTAGCTGCGAGATCCAACGGAAGTGGTGGTGGTCAATATTGGTCAGACTTAGAGGCTTCTTAAGCACGAGGCCATACCACTTCGGCACTCTCGCCGGTGTAACCGTTCCGTGATACTCGTCATCGAGGCTTCGTTGCACAGAAACGGTCCACGCTTGTCCAGTTCGACGGCCTGGATCCCGAGTGGCTGAAACAAATCGCGAACACCGCGTTTCGTTCGAAAATTGGATTTTTCGAAAGCTCGTCCGCGTTCGAGTCTCTCGTTCCCTCGACGCGATATCGCGCGCGGATTCAGCGATCCCGGGATTCGCGCGAAGAAACACTTGATTCGATATCTCGTCGTGGCAGCAGTTTAGCTCGCGGACGCGTAACAAGTAGTCATGCACCGAAAATGCACCGTTTCGGCATCGGTGCAACGCGACTTGCGAGAGCAGAATCCGACACCCCCCTGATGTTCGGGTTCTCCCTCTACCGTGTTTCCATCCCGCCGTCAAGCGAGCGTGGCGTGGCGAGGAGGAGCAGTCAGGCAGTCAGGCTCTCTGCTGGCATTAAGTATTCCCGTTGGGTCGGCGTGGCGAGGAGGAGCACGGAATGGCGCGACGCGACGCGACGCGGCGTGGCGTGCGGCGCGTCGGTCGATGCTGGGGTGCTCGCGAAGGAAGGAAGGAAACGAGCGAGAAGGAGAAACAGACCTCTCTTCCGTCTCTCTCCTTCATGATTACCCTGTCTCGTTCTCCCTTCGATCGTCCGTCTCTGTTCGTTCGTTTTCGTCTCCATCTCGGTTCCACCAGCGAGCTTTCTCCGGCTAGAATCGAGAGGCGCTATCCCCCTCGAGCGACGGCAGCGCCCCGGGGGCGCCTGCGCGCCTCGGAGGGGTAGCAGTTACCTGATAGTGGCGAAACCCAGGACGAGGGGATAGGGGCCCCTCCCTGTTCTATCCCTCGCTCCTTCATCGTGCACCCCACCATCGTGATCCGCGCGGCTCCTCTACCTCCCCTCGCTACGGCTCCACTGCCCGGGCTTCCACGGTCGCCCCATTCCGTTCTCGGCATCACAGCGTACAGCATTGAACTCGACGCACGACGACAAGGAGCGCGACAACGACCACCTGCCTCTCTGCTCTACGGATTACCTGTATATCTGTCTCTCTCTCTTTTCACCTTCTCGCCGAGCCGTTCGCTCTCGTGTCCGCGTACGTCGTTCCTTCGAGAAGAGGACAGCACGAGGACGGTCAGGATAATACCGTTTCGACGGCTGCGATCACGCTCGATCAACCGTCGCGAAGGCACGCATCGTGGCGGATTACCGCGCGAAACTACACTCCAGGAAAATACGCTCGAAAGTGGCCCAGCTTCGTCGCCTGTTCCCGCAAGTGTGTCACTCGAAGCTAAGTCGGTTTGTTCAGCAGTTAGGATCCAGTGTCCGCGACCACGATTACGCGACAAGTGTGTAACCGCGCGCGAATGCCAGCCGTTCGTCAGGCAACCGTTGATCAAGAGGATCGCGCGTTGTTTCGTTAACCACCTGTGATTACGACGCGGTTCTGATCGTTTCATCGACGAGTGTGATTATCACCGATCGTCGCCCGATATCCGAGATCTGTCACGAACCAATCGTGACGTCCACGTTCCTGCGAAGACGTGGGGAGCTACATACACGCGCGTGTGCTGAGAAAGCGCGAGCGTGTGACGCGAGACCACCGTCGGTCTCTCGCTCGTCCGTTTCTCCTGTCGCGGAGAAGGGCTTTAGCTTTGATCGCACGGCACTCGGTACTCGCGGCAGTACTGAGTGACCTGCAGCACCCGGCAGTCATCGAAAAGTGTACACAACGGCGGTCACCACGTACATCACGCCGCTCATCACCCCAGAGAAGGTACGGTAGTTCATTCAAATCTTTGTCCAATAATTCGTACATGTATCACGGAGCGAGGACGGGCTCTCTTATCATCCTGGAAGAAATTGTGTGTCCCGGTGAACGTGTGGGTGTACCGACGTTTGCACGTTCCCATTTATCGTCTCTATGTATATGTACGGACGTACATGTGTGCGAGTGAGTGTGGGTAATACGTTGTGCGCTAGCTGGAGGCATGTGTGTGGGTGGAGCTTGATCCTGGACGTCATCCGTCGGACAAAGACGGACTCTAACCCGGCTCGATGGATCTTCGTTCCTGCTTGCTCCTTTTCTCTCGTTCCCTTATCTCTCGTTACCGTTTACTTCTCGGGACAATGTGCGGTGACCGAAAAGTTTCGCCTAGATGATGTTCGAGTGTGGATGACGTTCCGAAACCCTTTATCCGATGACCATCGTTTCCGGTGCGTCGGACGTTCCGTGGTCCCAACGCGGATCGCTGGCTCCTGCCTTCTTCCTCGAATTATTCGAGTTCTTTTCTTCCAGTTTCTTTCTGTTGAAGTTTCGCGAGGGAAACCGGAGTCGATCGGATTCGACGAAGAAAAGTCGGGACCGCTCGCGTCGAAACGCAAACACGAAACCTCCACCGATGGTTGGCTTTTTTCGTCGTGATCGTGGACTCTTTGAGAATCGTGGTGCCGTGTTAGTGCGTCAAATCGGATGAAGGAATTATTAATGGAATTAATAAGTTGAGTGGTCCAGCGAACGACGGAAGACGGGGGAAGTACTATTTCCTTTTCGCCGGGGAGAGCGCACTCTAGTTCCTTATTACGTCCTCCACCCACCCAAGCAAACTTATTATCTTAAGTCCTTCGGCTCTCCAAGCGAAACGATAACGAGATCGTTACTTTCGAAGTTCCCGCTTCGCGACCGCCGCTCGATAATTATTATTTTCCCCTTTCAACGGCCCGGTCGAGCGGATCCAAGTGCAATTTCGAGATTTCTCCTCGAAGCCACTCGCTCGTTTCAACGATCTCGCGTCCGCGGGATTCTACCTTCAGTCTTTTTTCTAGGGCATATCTATCCCGACACTTTGTATCGAAGATTTTAAATACATTAACCTACTTCCTTTGTCGATTCTCTCCCCGCCCCTCCGATCATGGATAGACGCTTCTGTCTGTCGTTAAACAAGCAGCAAGTCTGTTCATCGAGTCGATTCCAATTTATTCCCGATGAAAATCGTTTCCCGATTAAAGTACACAGTCCTGTCGATAGGATTTTTAATTAATTCCAACTGAGCCGGTAAGTCCGCTGCTGGAAAAAAGTAACGTTTCCATGGGCGTATCGAGCCGCATCGCATATATTAAAACGATCATTAACGAGCTGCTCGCTGATGCGTTGAGTGATAGGTGCTGTAACGCGGCCGGGATTTAGGTCGCGACCGATTTTTTCCATTCCACTTTATTACACCGAGCGAACCGTGTTGTCGAGAGTATCGGTTCTGATGATTGCGTGGATGATCTTCTGCTTGAAATGTGTGAATCCGTGTGCGATTCGTTTCGCCCACACACACACGTCTATAAAGATTCACCCGGTCTTCCATCTATTTTCCCCCTTTTTCCCAACGTCGAGATTCAATTTCAATGGAGCAAACTTAGTTTCGACGCGTGACGATTGCGTGTCGCGCGAAACGCATATCGTTCCGAGCGGACACGTGACGACATATTTCGCTGCGTGTCGCCGGAAGCGACAGATTCGCTCGTATATCAGTCGTAAACAAAAAGCAAGGCGTCCGGCTGTCAGGCGTTCGCCCTGAAATTTACGACGCAATCTTTCCTTGTGTCTTAGGAAGTGATAACGTTCAAATATCCGATTTGCACTTTCCCCAATCTGTATCCCCGCTGGAAGTGAAAATATCGCGGCAGCGCAGCGTCCCGTATTTGTCCGCGAATCCCGCTGGATCTGTCACGAAATACGTGTTGAATTCGAACGATAGGAACGTGAATGGAGTCTCTTCGAGAAACGGGCAGGAATCGATTATGGGTGTACAGTTCCACGAAAATGTTATGGAAAGTGTCGTAAGCCAGTAAGTAGATACAGCCTGTCGCTGTCAGACAAGCAACAGTTGTATCTACAGAATTCTTGCTAACTTGTTCTTAGGTTTCTTCTAATTTAACCCTCTGTTGTCGTTTGTTATCGATTGGCTGTGAAAATCGCTTCTGAAAGGAAACTCAAGCTTGTGTAGAGAAATGTCATCGGGGTAAAATATTTTCGTGTTGTGCAACGGATAAGTCTTCCCAGAAGAAAATAACGGAAATTGCTCTTTGATCAAACATAGAAATGGTGTTACCAGAAATATTATTATTGCTGGTATTATTATTAGACAAATTGCTAGTATTAATATTAGGAATATAATTATTACTGACACGACTAGAAATATTGTGAGTAGAAATTTGTGAAGTTAGGGGATAGCAGGCTCTGGGTCGTTTTATTTAAATTTTGATCCTTTCCGAAAAAATGTAGGATCCGCAGCGTGAGGAGCATGCGATTTTCTCCTGTTGCACACGCGAACGAGATTTCGGTCCGTGAGGAGGAAAGAAGCTCGGCTTGTTCGTTCCGTCACCGCTTTACGCGAGCAAAAGGGAGCTAAGCGGATTTCGTGGCGGTCGCTAGCCATTCGCAAACTGGAAACACGAGACAGGGAAAGGTTGTTATTGAGAAAGGGCGAATTAAAACAACACGATGCGTTCCCGTGGACGCTGGCCCTTGAAGGGACGGAGGAATCAAGAGATCAGAGTCTCACCACCGAGTTCAAGCTACTTAGGATTTGTCGTAAGCAGATGAAGCGGAAGAGAAGTTAATCCGCTTTGCGAATAATTATTCACAGCGACCACTTTCGAGAATCGTCGCTCGCTCGTCATTTTCCTGAGGAGCACGTTCAACGAGAACTTTGATATCGATGATAATCGGATGAAGGAAATCGACGTTGAGCTGGAAATTGTTTTGCTTTTCTTCTTCCTTTGTTGCTGAAGCTTTGCGGTATATCTACGGGAGTGTTTCGCTGAAAGCAACGTTACACTTTCTTTGATCAACCGTTGTAATGGAAATGCATTCAAATGAAGAAGGAATGAAAGTACGAGACACCATCTTTTTTCCTTTCGTTCGTCATTGTTTACAACGGTTATCTTGATATAGATGGATAGAAAAGCTTGTTAAAACGAGAAGTCTGAAGCCCCATAAAAACTGACAGGAGATTAGCTATTGGTGAAAGAAGAACGCTGTTGCGGTGGGCGAAACAGTAACTTGCGGTTTTAGATTTCACCTCGTGGTAAATCCTGCTGGCATGGTTTGGTGATTCCAGGTTCTTGTGGTTAGGTATCATTAGGTGATTTTTGAAGTCAACCGTTAACAGTTTCGTGACGCATGGTCAATAACATTCAGTGAAAACACATTGTAATTGATCGAACAGCAAAGTGATCGTGAATCCGATAAAAACGCAATTTTGTGTGATTGTGTATACAAATTTTTTTATTTATTTTTACATTTCTCCTTACATTTCTCGAGACATAAAACATGTTAATCCTTCATTGCATACTGTCAAATATGATACATGAAATAACCTATATAATTCTTGCACATTATCAAACATAAACAAACAACAAATTTTATAGTAAATGATTGGAAATTGTTCTTATCAAAAAATCAATTAAGAAAGTTTAACTTTTAGTGAAATTAGTCAGTTGACAAATCTGACAGAAAATCAAAAAAATGTGATTTAAAAATATCAATTTATAATTGTTCCAGTGATGAATAACCATTATAAGTGATTCAATTTTTTTTGTTTGTCAACAACTATTATAACTGATGGAAATTGTTTTTAGTTACGAGTAATTGTTATTGATGGTGAAATTTTATTTCGATTTCCGGTAATCAATATTGATGACAGGAGTTTTGTTTCAGTTATTCAAACATTGTCCATTTATAAAAACTAGTGTTTGTAAAACTAAATACAGGACATCTTTCCTGTATCCAAATATAAATTTTATAGTTCATTTAGTGTCGTTGGCAGATACTAACAAATTTTTGTCAGTAACGTTAAATAAAAGTTGACAATGATCGAAAGTAAACAATGAATAAATATTTGTAACCGAAAACATTTTCCATCACCAATACTGATTATTTGTAATCAAAAACAATTTCTGTCATCAGTAGTGATAACAAACAAAATTTTAATATTTATTAGTGATTATTGATTAAACAAAAATCCTAAATCTTACACTATAACCTCTCAAATGTAGGTTATAACAGTTATGTTATCTGATCGATAATACCACAAATTAAAGTCAACTTTTGATCACAGTAAATGGTCTGTTCATTTGATTGTTATTAGAAATTACAATATCACATCGCAAATGAAATTTCGATTAATTTCATCGTTGTGTAGGAGAAATTGGGATAATAGCGGTGAACATATAATAATATGTACTATTATTATAATATTATTATAAAGCGGAACGTCTAAAATAAGTAATCTTTATTGCTTATTTCTCACAATATAATCTACTTGCAATATTTAGCTAAATTATTGCTATATATCCGAAAGTGACTAGTGCTTTTTGTTTTTGCGTATCAATGACATTTTCGTGTACAATAAGGTATGAACACAGATTATGAAACTTGTAGAATTCAGGCTAAATGTAGCTAAATTATAAAAGGAAAGTTAGTGAAATTGAATTAAATATAATTTGCTAAAATATTTGAAATTTAATTTTATCTGGTAATACGCTAATGGCGGTCAGCTAACCGCCATTACCTACAATATTCCTTTACGAAATATAGAGTTACTAAATAGTGATGTATTCAAATATTTTAACTAGTACGAGATATATAATTATGTGCAATAAATTATGCAAGTACATAATCTTCGTACGACAAATAGTGATGAGAACATATACATTATCTTCGATAAATTTGTTCAAAAGCACAAAATATGATACATACGCATTTTATTGTGGTTTAAATCAGAATATACTAGATTGTCAGATGACATATTCTAAAATAATATAAAACCATAAATATAAAATGACTACTATTAATCTACCAGTACGAAAAATTGCATTTAACCACTACCCAAATAGTGACTATTAATCACTCGAAAGTGACTATTATACTTATCTCGTTCAATTAGTACTTTAATAGTTCAATCTTAAAAGTAGTGATTAACAAGAAATAAATGACTTCATATTTCAGTTTTATTACAACTGCTAAGTGACCTTTCAGTGACCACCCTATGATTATCTCTGCATAATGCAAAATTCCTTGCAAAAAAGGTCGCGTATAACCGCGTAAAAGAAGGGAGGGACGATCAGGCGTCAGCATGCGAAGGAATTAAGTGGACGAATTCCCTGGTAACAGTACTGTTTACATCGAAACGCTTTTAAATCTCGGCTGGCGAGTCCGATGAACGAACCACCCCTGTTCTGAAGATCCCTACGACACGTCACACCCTCTGGTGCCGTTGACAAACGAGCGAGATGCAAAACTAGGTGACTCGGACCGACTGCTCCCATCCCTTCAACCAACTGTATACACGCGCGCGTGTGTGTGTTTGTGTGTATTCGTTTCTCATCCCTTCGTGGCGCAACAAATAGGGAGAGTCTCCGAGTTTCCTCGCGTTTCCCGAGCGCCACTATTCGATATTTGTCACGTCTTTTCTTCCTTGGTAGATTGACACTTTTTGCGAACGGTCTTCTTGTTTGGAAACGCGAAATGTAATTCCGCGAGGCGTCGCGTCGCGTGTTTGCTGAACACGTTGCAAACGTCGACAAAGTTGTTTCCAAGGTGCGAGATTGCTGCTCGATCGAAGCTTTCCCTCGGTGCTGGAACAGTGAATTTGTTTTTTGCAACACCAAATGCGAACGCATGTCTGACAGTGAACGAGTGAGTTTGAAATTTTTGAATGTGTTGAAAATGGTTGGTGTCGGAACTTGCGCGTATTATACTCGGATGCGACGTAGAATTCATTCGGGCAAGGACAGACACGTTACCTGGAAAATTCAGACGTAACTAAATTTTCAAATCCTTCAATTTTTTAATCTCCATGTTTTTACGGTTTCGATTTTTATATTTGTACATTCTAGTTTTGAAATTTCGTAGATTCATAAATTTCTAAGTTTTTAAAGTTCCAAAGGCCTTTTCTAAATTCTGTAAATAGATTTTTGAATTCCTGGACTTTCAAGTTGTCAAATTTTGAATTTCTATAGTTCTAAGTTTACTTTTTTCTATATTTGTGAGTTTCCGGGTTTTCAAATTTCTATATTTCCAAGTTCTCAAATTTTTTAATTTGTATGTTTCCAAGTTTTCAAGCTTCAAAATTTCCAAATTTATAAATATGAAAATTCTAAAATTTCACTAATTCTAAAGTTCCAAAATCTCTATATATTTAAATTCACAAATTTCCTCATTTTCAAATCCCGAATCGAAAAAAAGTTAAATGCTCTAACTATTATGTCCTTTAGTTCCTAAACCTTGATGTTCCTAAATTTTCATGTAGTAAGATTTTCAAATACCAAAAATCCATCAATTTCTAAGGTTTCAAATAGACTGGAAAATTTTTACATTTCTATATCCATAGATCCTCAAATCTCAAAATCTCAAAATTTTTAAATCCGTAAATTGGATCGTCTTCACGTTCCTAGATCTCGAAATTGCTCAGCCTTTACATCCTTAAATTCTCATAATTGTAAATCCACAAAGTTCAAGGTCTCCTATTAACCCATCTTCAAATTCCTCAATTGTCAAAAATCTCTAAAAATTAATGATTGTGAGGCCTTTCTTAACTTTAGATCGTCACATTTTCTCTTGGAAAACCAGATTTACGTTTGACTGTATGTTAGAGTGTCAAGGTTTATCACTCAGTGTCTTATTTAGTTACTAGGTATATGTTACAGTCTATAGCCAGTTGTGAAGACGCTACTCTTTCTTCATTAAACAAGTCGCTTTATTTCACTAAATTCAATAATTCCGTATTTCTTACAATTAGATAATTAATGAAGGTGTAATAATATCGAATCAAGGGAGGATTTAGAACCCCTCTGAAAATCAATGATAATTTTTGTCACATTTGTGTGTTTCGTGTCATTTTAATCATTATATTAAATTGCAATTTCATAACACTAAATAATTGTGCAATGGTGATAAATACGCGATAGAAAAATTCCCGTTTATTTCCTCGAAGTTATACGGGATTTATATTCTTGTTTGAAAAGCCAGCATGTTTGTCAATACTTGATTCAGAGTGAGCGATTGTCCCATCAATATTTATGCTACCGTTTTTGTTCCTTTCTACGCAAATATCCCCTGCTACATAATTCAATGATCGGATATTTAACGCACAGAAAAATCCATCAATCCTTAAACGTATCAACGCAATAGCACCACAATACTGCCGCACAATTATCGCGTTAATCTACCAATCAATTATAAATATGGCTTACCGCATTCCCGATTTCACAGAACATTACTATTCATACTGAACCGTGCCGCGTCACCGCACGAACACCCCTAATTTCCCGTAAAATACAGAAACGTCAACGTTCGCTTGTTGGATTATTAATCAAACGATTACCTATTGCATTATTCAAGCGGCCTGCTTCGTGGGTAATCGATACCGCGGTCGCAAAACAGTTTTCCAAGACGATGTTCTATCTACCATCTTAATATTGGAACGGGTTGCTTCGAACAATACAGAAAATAACAGTAACGGAATGAAGGTACAAGTAAATACGACTTTCCTAGGGAAAACGTAGCAACCAAAGATGAAGAAGTCTATCGCTTCTTTTTATCTTTAGAGATTATTAGGAAGCAGAAGATTTGGGGATGCGTTCAGAATTTGGGGAGCTTGAGATGTGGGAATATGTGAACGTGTCGATTTTAGGGATTTGAGGACATAGCAAGTTTGGGTATATATGGATAGAGGAATCTGGGGATATGGGGATTTGGGGATCTGGTAATTTGGGGATCTATGGTTATGGGAATTTGGGGACTTTGGGATTTCAGAAAACACAGGTATGCGGATCTGGGGATTTGGGGTTGATTAATTTGGGGATCTACGGAAATGGGAATCTTAGGATTTAAGGGGGGCAATATCTTTAGAATCTTAAAAAATTACAAAATTTTTTTTTTCTATAAAATGTTAATGCAACATCTCAAAAATACAGTCTCAAAATTTTAAAGCGTAATACGGAGCCCTTTTGATGTTATGGCCGATTATCGTGACTCATGTCTGGTATCGCGCCGCAGATATTCACGCGCTCGGTGCGGAGGGCTATGTAACAGATTTGTTATTATTATGCCATTGCTATGTTTGAAATTTTGTATTTTTACGGAGAATGAGCTTATGGAGAAAAATCAACTTTACGAGTAAGCCGAAGGATTATTATATGGCGCAGGAATCGCAGATTAGTTGGTAAATCATTGAAATTATTCAGGTTTTACTTATCGAAACTTTAAACGCATTTTTCTCAAAACTACATTTTTGAAATTGGCGTGACTGATAACTCAAAAACTAGTTTATCAATCGCGCTCAAATTTTTTGCACATATCCACGACAATATTATCTAACATATGAACCTAAATGTACGAAATAAATTTAACATTAAAGTCCTCTTTTATTGCAAAATATTGCGAAAATTTTCAATAAAATTCAAAGTTTTTCTTTAAAAGCGCGCCATCTCTTCAATTTTCCATATTTTTCACATTTCTTAGGTTCATCTACTTACTGTGAATGTTAATAATCGAGACATCGTTTGCAAACTTGTTTCAGACCAATGTAACTAAAGCTAGAAGTCACGCCATTTCACGAGACGCGCCGAAACACTTCCAGGAAAGACTATCATAATTCCGCCATTTTGAAATATTTTTAAAAAAAGAAAATATGTTGTAATAGGCAATAGTTATAATAAATTATACGAAATTTCGAAAATACAAGACAAAGATATCCTATACAAAAAAATTCACAAATATCAGCTTATTTTCATCTATCTAAAGGTATTGCCCCCCTTAAAGACATGGAAATTTAAAAATCTTCGAATATGGAAATCTAATGATTTGAAGATCTAGTCATTTGTGATGTGTGGAATTTACAGAGATACTAATTTGGAATATTTGGAATTTGGGAATTTTGGAATTTCGTAAACTACGGATAGGAGAATCTAGGAATTTAAGGACTTGGCAATTCGGGCTTCCACGAATATGGCAATCTAGGTATTTGGAGTTCTAGTAGTTTGAGGATCTAGAAATTTGTGATGCATGCAGTTTACGGAGATAGAAATTCGGAATACTCGGAATTTGGAGATTTTGGCATTTGCAAATCTAAATATATGGAAATCTGTGGCTTTAAAATCTTGGTACACATTTGCAGATCTGGCAATCTAGGAACTAGGTGTCCTAACAATTTGAGGATCTAGGAATTTGTGATCTATGGACTTTACAGAGATAAGAATTTGGAAACGTTGGGATTTTAAAATGAATGGATATGGAAATGTAGGGATTTGCAGATCTTGATGCTCGAAAATTTAGGGTTAAGGGATTTTAGGAATTCAGGGACGTAGACATTTTCAGATTGAAATCCAGAGAATGTAAGTATCTAGGAATTTAGAGATGAAAAATGTTTATGAATTTGGATTTCATAAAAAATTTTGCAATGCAGAAATTCAGTAATTTTAAAACTTTTAAAAATTGAAATGTATCAATACTTGAAAATTTATAAATTTGGAAACATAACAATTTAAGAATTGATATTTATATCAATGAAATCGACGTTGGCATCCGTGTATATGTATACCGGATCACTCTATGAACGAACAAATTGAACGTGAATTTCGGGAGGGTCGTTTCATTGTTAATTAACGGAACAGTAGGCAACCATGTTGCGAGAGACGCGCGACAATTATGAGCAACGTTTTATCGGGGACGATTGTGGCGATCGGAGAACGATAACGGGAGGAGAAACGGGAATATAGAAGAAACGTGATCGCGGGGCTATTTTATCGTAACGCGAAACGGGAAACATTTTCCCAATATTCGATACTCGTACTTTTTCCAAAGCTCGTGTTCGATCAGTTATCCCGCGAGCTTCGTCCTTTTTCTTTCCACGTTAAACGAATCGAGTGCACACAGTACCACCCTCGGAGTACTCCTGTGTAACACGTGATCTACAGCATCGACGTTATTAATTAACTGTTTCGTTCAATTCCTTACACTTTACACTACGTGAGCTTTGAAGAAACGAGCTTGCGTACTTGTAACACGCGATATTCGAAGATTTTCTTATTTCGAGGATCAGGAATTTTGGAATTTCGGAATGTTGTCATTTGGGATGTTGGGAAGTAGTGAGTTTAGGGATTTGGTAAATTAGGAGTGTGGGAATTTAGGAATTTCAAATCTTGGGAGCTTGGAAATTTGAGAGGCTAGCAATTTGGACATTTAAGATGTTTAAGAGTTTGGAGAATTTGGATATTTGGTGACTCGGTAAATTGGGAATTTGACGAATAAATAACTTGGAAATTTGAGATGTTGGAAGGTAAATTTTGAAGTGTGGAAGTTTGGAAATGTAGAATTTTAACAATTTGGAAATTTGAGGATTTAGAGATTTAGAGATTTAGAAATTTAGGAATTTAGGAATTTAGGAGGTTTAGAATTTTAGAATTCTATAATCTTAGAATTCTAGAATTATAGAAATTCAGAATTGTAGAATGTTAGATTTTCAAAATTTGTAAATTTGTAGATTTTAAAATTTAACAATTTTAAAACTTGAAATTTGGAAAACTTGAATACTTGAATACTGGAATACTGGAATATTGAATACTTGAATACTCGAATACGTGAAAACTTGAAAATTAGAAAATTTCAACCCTTATAAATGCAGAAATTGATGTATTAGAAAATTTGAGAATTAAAAAATTTATAAACATAAAAGTTTAAAGGTTTTCAAGTATACACTGATATCAAATTGAAATAGATTGTTAAATTGATTGTTAATTTCCTCTATTCCAAGAAAGCGTAACTAATTCATAAACCTATATGAGATTCCATCATGTTAGTTTTTCCACTTAATCTTGAAGATTTTTAATTAAATCAGAGTCTACGTAGAGGTGAAGTATGGCCTATTTAGTTGAGGTCCAACGTAGTTTCGCGATAACTGATATTTTATGCGGAAAATCCACTGCGTGGAGGAGGTTGATTTCGAAACTTACAGTACCGCTTAACTTTTCGATCTCCAGGGTAGCAGTAACACGTCAAAGAGAAACTTATTAGGTAAAGTGTTATGAAAATTCTGACGTGAACACCTTACCCTTGCAAATACGAATTTCCTGAAAAAGAAATCTCGTGTCGGTTTTTTAATTAAATTCTTATTTCATTTTGTGTGTCAATTCAATTAATAGTATGATGTGTGTCAACTTAATTATTTGTCTATGATCTATAATACCAATTTAATTAATCGTCTTCGATCCGCAATACCAGTTTAATTAATTATACATAATCTGTAATATTAATTTAATTATTTACCTATCACGTCTGTCTTTCATATGCACATTAATTTAATTATTTATCTATGATCTGTGATACCAATTTAATTAACTCTTTATGATCTATAATATCAATTTAATTAATTATCTGTGATCTATAAATTTAAGTCATTACCTGTAATGTTAATTTAATTATTTATGCTCTCTACATCAATGTAATTATTTATCTGTGATTTACATATTAATTTAATTGTTCGACTATACATCAATTCAAATTATCTATCTATGATCTATACATGAGTGTAATTATTTTTCCATGATCCATTAATGCAATTATTTGTCTATGATCCATATACCGCTTATTTAACAGCATAGACCTTTCAAACGAATAATTTGCGTAGAAATTATGGCAGAGTATTAACTAATAACGAACTTGATTTTCACATAGAGCGCTCAGTATAAAATTGTGCTACATACGGAACATAGCAATTATGTTAATTAGTAATATTACTATGTACCGTGTATTATCAACTTCAACCTGTTGAAATATCTTTTAGAACGATTCGTAACATTCGCTAGAGCTCTTTGACCGTGTACAACCGTAAACAGCCACGAAAAGGACGGGTATTTAAACGCGATTTAACGGTCAAACCGCTGGTTACCTCTGTTAACGCAGATCTTCGGTGTAGCATACGCACGGTAACGAGGGATTAATTAACGACTCGTGTACCGTACGGGAACGCGGTGCATGTCGATGAACGTGTCTGTGTTCATCCAGGTAGAAACCTCAATGCTTCTGTTAACTACGTGTGTACTTAGTTTCTGTAATTTTACTCAAGACATACGTTCCTCATATGTGTTAAGGTTGTGCTTAAATATTGCGTGAGCGTTAGAACATTTATTCTCTGTGTCGAGAAACAATTCTGCTTCAAATTTTGTTGCGTTTCATAATATTTTTAGGGGGTAGTTTTTCGAATTTTTTCACCAGGTTCTCAATAAATCTGATCATTATTTTAGACAAACAAATTATGTACCGGTAACGAAGTATTTATTGCTATTAGGTTAGCAATTTTCAATTGAAATATCCTTATGTAAAATAGTTTTATTAACTTAATTATATTATTTGTGAAGTGGGCTTTTATGAATGCGAAGTGGTTCATTTGCAAATTTATTCTATGATAATAATATTTTTGTGTTAGAAGATATACTTTAGGAATTATAATATGTGTTAGAATTGTATTTGTAATACGTGTGTGGGAAAAGGATTGTTAACGTTGTTCTGTTATTGTTTAATGGCGATTTTATCATATCGCATGTTTTAACGAGTTACCGTGAGTTCTATTATTATTAATTTTATTATATTTTTGTAGTTCTTTTTCTTTTTCTTTATTCACTGAACGCCATAACAGCTTCGCTAACAATATATGCTTACGTTTAGGAATTATAGTATGTTGAAAAGAAAGTTGTATTATTGCTCTTGAACACAGAATTCAGTAGTTAATAGCGTTTCGTAATATATGTATAATTGAAAAATGATTAAAAAGTAATATATTGTTTAATCATCAGGGTGAACACAGTTCCATTTTCTCCACTTCGACTGTATAATTTCAGAATGAAAATTGATTTTCAATTGGATGATTTCAGCATAGAAACTGATTTTTAATTGGAAAATTTCATGATCTGCATAATATTCGATAATGAATCATTATTGGACAGTAATGGGCAAATCAAGAGCCCATCACAGAAATTAGGAGCATGATGTGCACATCGAATGTTTAGATCCAGGGAAATTTCAAAATTAGGTCCAAACAGATATTTAAATTTGAAAGAGAGTTTAATAATTTGATTTAGAAATTCAGAAATTTTAGAAATTTTAGAAATTTTGGAAATTGTGCAATTGGAAATTTAGAAACGTTGGTGTTTGAAAGCTTTTAAATTGTGGAATTTGAGAATAATTGTGAAATTTAAGAATTTGAATAATTGTTTTAGGGAAACTGAAATTTTCTAATTTCAGAATTTTGAGTGTTAGAAATTTGGGCATTTTAAATTTTCCGACAATTTAGAGATTCAGGGATATATAAGGTACATTGAAAACGTGAAAATACAGAAATTGGGTAATTTAAACCTCCGAAAATTGGAAAATGAACAAGGTAGGAAATTAGGAAATTTACAAATTAAGGAATGAAGAAATTAGGAAATTAGGAAATTAGGAAATTAGGGAATGAGGAAATTAGGGAATGAGGAAATTAGGAAATTAGGAAATTAGGAAATTAGGAAATTAGGAAATTAGGAAATTAGAAAATTAGGGAATAAGGAAATTAGAAATTTAGGGAATGTGGAAATTAGGAAATTAGGAAATTGAAAATTGAAAATTAGGAAATTAGGGAAATTGGGGAATTGAAAAGTTGGGAAGTTGAGAATTTTTTATATTGGAAATTAGAACATTGGGAATTCAGAAATTGGGAGCTCGTGAAATTGGAAGTTAGGAAATTAGAAAGTAGAAAACTGATAAATAGGAAATTGAAAATTTGGTATTTGGAAAATCAGGAAATTAAGAGTAAGTAGGAAATTAGGAAATTATAAAACTAGAAAACTAGGAAACTAGGGTACTAGAAAGGTAGGAAAGTAGAAAAGTAAGAAACTTAGCAGATTGAAAATTGTAAGATTCGGAAATAAAAGCTTTCAAACTCAATAACTTAAAAATTTAGATATAGAAAAACACAGAAATGTATGATCACAAAAATTTCGAATTTACAATTTTTCAACCTGAGAAATTCGTTACCTGTCAGTGCTCACGAGTGTGTTATCAAGAACCCAATGACACCTCTCATCAATCAAAATTCTTTTATTATCACGTCTAAAATTCTTCATTAACGAATCCCATTTTTCAATCCATACGTAACAGCTTCGATTTGATTTCCGTACATAATTACAAAGTGTACGCGTGCAACAAAAACATTTGCTTTCGATCTTTGTTTCTATTAAATGGCTGAATATGATTAACGCAACGATCGGTGACATGACGCATTGTGCTGTGATTTATATCCGCAACACACACCCCTGCGGACCGTACGTTATCATTGGTTAGCAGTTCTGTGTGTTTGGTCGAGCGATCGATGGAAAATGTGTGGAAATGCATATTGCATCAAACCCCAGCCTTCCTCATTTAAGGCAGACACGTACTATTCCGATGTGATGTGTTAATACGTGATAACATCGTGGCGTCACAATGTGTCAGTGATGGCATTTCTCCACTAACGTATCAAACAGTTGTTTTTCATTGTACACGTTGTTCAAGAATCTGTTACATACATTTATGAAAATAGTAGTCCAAATAATATATGTTTACTTGTTCATTTTAATTGACGAAAGTACACTCGTAAAATAGTAATTATTCTTTCTCCGAAATATTTAGACCTTTGGGTTATTTAATTAATCATTAATTATTGATGTAATGTGAGAATTCGGTAATTTCATAATTTTAGAATTTGATATGTAAAAGTTTGGTAATTTTAGAATTTGAAATATAAAAATGTGAAAATTTGGTCATTTTTAAATTTGAAATATAAAAATGTGAAAATTTGATAATTTTGGAATTTGCAGTATAAAAATGTAAAAATTTGGTAACTTTAAAATTTGGAATATAAAAATGTGAAAACTTAGTAATTACAGAATTTGAAATGTAAAAATTTGGTAATTTCAGAATTTAAAATATAAAAATATGGAAATCTGATAATTTCAGAAATTCAAATATGAAACTTTACAAATTCAAATTTGTTACTCTGGAAATTTGATCATTTGGAAGTTTGAGAATTTTTCAATTTAAAACAGTAGAAAGTTAAAAACCTGACGATATTTCCATATGAGAGTGTGAAAATCTGAAAATTTGAAAATGTAAAATTTTTCGAACGTAAATATTTTATCACTCAAAATAATGTAAAATTGATATTTCATTTTCAAACTAAATTTTCACAGTTTGCAATATTTTAATATATAATTTACTTTTGAAAAGGTTTCCTGGTAACTTTAGAACTTTGATACGTTTGAAAAACTGATATTTAAAACTGATATCTTGAAACGTTTCGGGCTGAACGATTGAAATTCCATAAAACTATTGAAGTGACTAACGCAATCAAATCGAAATTTTCAATACTAAAATATATCGATTTCAATATATAAGACAAATATTATTCCGGTACTGAAAAATTAAATTGAAACCGATTTTTAACAAATACATTCTGATATTTCGGAACAATTATAACTATTATAATTATTATTGTTATATGTGCCATTTATTTGAACCTAAGTCAGTTGTTTACTGTTAACTATAGTAACATATACTTGATGTTAACTATCATAAAAAACATTTCGCGGTTAAATATATTCAGAGTATACAATAATTTTGGACGTACCAATTTTCACGGTTCAGTCCATTTTTAAGAAGACACATGTTATTCACTTAATAATTGCTATTATTTTAGTACGAATTGTAAATTTAACTCTGCTAGATACACTTCACGAAAATGACACATTGGTATCCTGTATTTTTAATCTCATTGAAACGCAAACTCTTAAATATCTGAATATAAACATAAATGGATTTAGGCTACTTTCAAAATAAACGACTCATATATTAATATTATTATGTTGTATAATAATATTGTTATATATTATATACACTACATTATTACTATTGTTATAATAGTAACACTATTATTGAAATAAAACTATTATTGCTAGTCACTTGGATGTGGATTTGCAATTGGTAGTCAAAGGTAGCTAATTGCAGCGGCGCTATGTGGAATTGATGTCGTCTCAGTCGCCGGTTTACGTTTTAATTGAAACGGTGCAAACTGGTCTTAATGGTGTTTCTGTTGTACACGATTGAATGGGACATCACAATAGTATCCTTACGTTCAATTCACCCGGTTTCGTGACGTGGCAAGCGGTTGTTGAATGTACCCCCTTCTGGTCGTCGTGATCGAGTTTACGTCGTTATTGAATTTCTACGTGCTCGACCGATGTAGACGCGTGATTAGACCTCTCCCTTTGCGTTCTTTTTCTTCTCGTCAAGTAGCAACCTCACCGAATGCGTTGCCATTAAAGAAATATGGACGCAGAATGACCCTACCCATTGAATTGTTAATCGAATAAAAGACTTCAATCGTTTTGGTCAACGTTGTGCAGGAACGATTCGTAGAACAATTCTAAAATTTTGTCTTTAAGCACAGGTTGAATTTTGTTAAAGTTTTATTTAACGTATATTGTTAAATCAAAAGTCTATAAGATCTACTGTAAAAGTCTTAAATCTTATTGTTGTAATTTGTCGAATTTTTCAGATTAGGAACATAAAAATATTGCTTTCAGCGTTTTCGATAAAAATAATATTGAATGATAAAAAATGAAAGACGAACGTGAGTATGAAAAATTAATGTAAACAAGGAAAGGTAATATGAAAGATTGACAAATTTGCGCATCGAAGTGTGCACATAACCTAATTTGTGATAGGTATACATATTTCTGACACTCAAATATTGATATCTGAAGTAAATTAACGCGTTAATTGCTGTAGTAGAAATAGCTGGGTGCGGTGTAATACATAATAATCTAGCATAATCTATGATGAATAATATAACCTCTATTGTAGCGTTCTGAAACTATGATACTAATCTATTTACAAAACATCTTTTGAGTTTAGAATGCTTCTACTACAATTAGAACTGTTTTTAGCTGCCAGAAATAAATATTTCCTGACTGTCTTAAAATTGTAGAAAAATATGTATAATTGAAATTCAATAAATATTTTACAATAATTTAATAAATATTCAATAAACAATTATGCAAAGTTTTATGAAAATCTGTGTATATCACGTGGTTGTCTTGTCAGTGATTTTGATAAATTTTTTATTAAATTAATTTACAATTTCCCCCACCATAAGTACTCTGTTGTATTAAATACACTCATTTAAATCATAAATATATATTCAAAATTTAAATAACAATCTAACAGTTTATTTTCTCCACCATAATTACCTTGTTACATTAAATAAATATACTTATTTAAATAATAAGTCTTAAAAATTTGAATAACGAAACAGTGACTAAAATGTGCGTTTATTCCGTGCGGACATAACCGAACAAAATGGGAGGTTTACGATTGAGACCCGTACAAACAAGACCGATCTTCAAGATCTCTCGATCGTCGAATTAAAGAACCGAAATGTAGAAATCGAATGCACGTTGGAGAAGATTGTCGTCGACCACTTTACGGCTCGTTGTCGCCGGAACTTAGGCGCGGATGTACGCTCGATCGATCCTCTCGCGAACGTTGATTGAATCGCTTAGGGTGAGCGCGAGAATCGACAGACGAAGAAAATAGAATCCAGATATCCCGGTGACCGAGTCTCACGAGTATTAGGTAATAAAAGAGGGTAAAGTGGGGCTCCTGCGGGGCGGTTTTTATCGAGCTGCATGCCTGAGATTTCGGCGAATCGTAAAACTCCGCCCTAAAATCTGAACCCCCTCCATCGAGAGGAGCTATTTCACGAGATATCTTCAAGTACTACGCGTCCTCAAAGAAGTTGTCTCGTGAAGCGCTCGTAAGATTCTCTACGATCAGCTTGGTTGAAATTTCAGTGAACTACGAATTACCCGTTTGCGATGCCACTTACGAAAACCGATTCCTTTGAACGTCTTGCATATGTGATCATGTTTAGTAAGTGGATTTTACAAATTTGTGGTAACAGTTTTACGTTTTCAGAGGAAACCCTTGGCGGAATTACGAGGTGGTTGGAGTTAATAACGTTCGAGGTTTCTGAATGCGAACCGTGTCTAGATGGGGAAATATTTTGGGAGAGTACGAAGTGCGATGAATTTAATTTTATGGTTATAAAGTAATTAGTAATATCTTAACGAGTTATTTGTACTGGTACCAGTTATGTGTTGGATATTTAAGCTGATCTCAAATTTAGAAACTTAAAAGTTTAGGACTTTTGTAATTGTGAGGTTTACAAATTTATAAATAGAGATATATTTACTAAATTTACAAATTTACGGATTCAAGTAATTGGAGAATTAGTCAGATAACTAATCAAAAATTTAGAAATTGCAATTTATGTATGTTCAAGTTTGAAATTATTGAATTTACAAATTTTTTATATAAGAAATTTAGAAAGAGAATCTATCACATTCTCAGGTTAACAGATGTGGAAATTCAGAAATTTTGTACCATTGAAAAATTAGAAATTTTAAATTTGCATATTTTTAAACTGCTTAATTTCTATGATTTTCAGTTTTCAAATTTTGAAATTTAGAAATCTCGTAATTTGATAATTTCATAAATTAGCAATTTGAAAATTTAGTAATTTGGAAGTTTAGAAGTTCAGGAATATAAAAATTCCAAATTTTCAAATATACTAACATACAAATTCAAAAATTTGAAAAATTAATTGGATGGAATATTAGAAATTTCGTTTCCAGGTTTTTTAGTTTGAGAATTTGGTAATTTAGAAATTTAGAAATATCACAGTTCCCAAATCAAAGTTCAAACTTTCAAACTAACAAACTCCCAAGTTTGTAGATTTAAAGTTAGAAACTTACAACACGGAAATTTGGGAAGTTTGAAAGACCTGAAAACCTGGAAATTGGAAAGTTGGGCAATTTGACAACTTAGCAATTTCGTAATTCGGCAATTTAGCAATTTGGAAATTTAAATATTTGGTAATTTTACAACATAGCAATTTTGTAATTCCTCAATTTAGCAATTTGGAAATGAAGAATATAGCAATTTCTACATTTAGTGATATAGAAATTTATTGATTCAGCAATTTAGAAATCTAGCAATAATGCAATTTAACAATGTAAAAATTTGGTAGTTTGGTAATTGGATAATTGGAAATTTGGTAATTTGATATTTTGGTATTTTGACATTTTGGAAACTTGGCAATTTGATAATTTCATAACTTGCTACCTTGATAACTTGGTAACGTAGTAACTTAAAACGTGGTAACTTGACAACTAGGTAATTTAATAACTGATAACGTGTTATGTAGTTAACCTGGTAGCTTGGTAGCTTGGTAACTTGATAACTTTATAACCTGATAACTTGATTACTGATAACATGTTAACTCGGTAAGTAGGTAACTTGTAAACTTGGTAACCCATTCACTTAGTATCTAGGTAACTTGTTAACTTGATTTCTTGTTACCTTGTTAACTTGATATTTTTATAACTTTGTTAATTTGGTCACTTATTCACCTCTATATGTGGTCCCTTGATAACTCGGTAACGCAATAATTTTATAACTTGGTAACATGATACCTTGGAAACTTAGTATTTGGATGAGTGGATAATTTGATAGCTCTGTAATTTGATCACTTGGTACCTAAGCAACTAGGCAACTTGGTAGTTTCTTAACACGATAAGTGACAAGTAGATAACTTGGAGATTTAGTAACTTGGTAACTTAGTAATTTGATAATTTTGAGAACATCAAGATTTGAATGATTTAACATTTAAAACAGTTGTAAATTTAGAAATTTAGAAATTCACTAATTTGTACATTTGAAGATTTGCAATCTCAGAAAATTAGAAATCTTCTACCAGACCTAAATATATTTTGAAATTCACCCTCATTTGCTATCTTTTCCACTAACGTCTAGTCTATAACCAATTAGTCCTTAAGTTCTTAAAACGACTATACGTAGGAACAGCCTAATTTGTAACCTCAGAAAGTTAGAAATCTTCTACCATACCTAAATATATTTTGAAATTCACCCTCATTTGCTATCTTTTCCACTAACGTCTAGTCTATAACCAATTAGTCCTTAAGTTCTTAAAACGACTATACGTAGGAACAGCCTAATTGGCAACCTCAGGAAGTTAGAAATCTTCTACCATACCTAAATATATTTTGAAATTCTCCATCATTTACTATCTTTTCCACTAACGTCTAGTCTATAACCAATTAGTCCTTAAGTTCTTAAAACGACTATACGTAGGAACAGCCTAATTGGCAACCTCAGGAAGTTAGAAATCTTCTACCATACCTAAAAGTATTTTGAAATTCACCCTCATTTACTATCTTTTCTACTAACGTCTAATCGATAACCAATTAGTACTTAAAACAACTATACGTAGGAACAGCTATATAACGCATAGCGATATAACGCTTGGCTATAGGATTACAGTAACCATAGAATTACCCTCTCTGGAACAAAAATCCCAGTTGCGCCAATCTAAACGCCTCGTTTATCCAAGCAAATAATGAGCTTTCAATATCGGAAAGGTATCGAAAGATCAATACCAAAGTTTCACGTGTTCGCCACAGTTGACGAAGCATTGCTGCGGGCACGCTAGGAAGAAAATATGAGCGTAGAATCGCGGCACGATTTCCGCGTAGCGCGTACCAGTCAGATTTAAAAGAGCGTCGAACATTTCGGGCGCCTGAATAAAAAGCGAGTCCTGATAATGTGCATCAAAGGCGAACAGAGTAAAAATAGAGAAGCATGCTTAAGCCACGCGTGCACTTGTCGGGCGTCGATGCTTTCATCTTCCCGTTCAAAGAGTGACTCGTAAACGTTTGATGCCACAGGATCAATAAATGTATCGTGCGCCTGCCGAAAGCCGACACATCAGCATCGAATTTTCGCCGAAAGAACGGAATTCCTGCTCGTGGAGATTTTTTTTTTCTTTCTCTTTTTCTCTCTTACTTTTTTGCCCGGGCGTTTGAGGAAACAAACAGCAGAGAATGTTTCGTCGTGTCGCGTTGTATGAAATATTCGCTCAAACGTAACTTTACAAGCTGTAAAAATTGTAGGCTCGTACGGTTCTTTCTTGATGCTGGGATTGTGGTTGTAATTGACGCTGTTCGTAAAAATATTGCGTTTTGATGTGACAGCAGAAATTTTTCAGAATTGCGTTACAATGAAATTGATTTGAGAGCATATATGTTCATTTTTAGGATGTACTCAGTGAATGTTTCTAATTAATTACTTCTTCCAGAGGTGAAAATTTGGGAACTTTCAATTTCTATGTCTGTAGATTTTTAATTTTTCAAGTTGGCAAATTTTGTACAGTTTGAAATTGAAGAATAGTGATATTTTTGTGCTCTGAATTTGAAAATTGTAAACGTCTATATTTCTAAATATCTACATTTCCAAATGAACAAATTTTCGAATTTGTAAATTTTAAGTTTCCAATTTTCACATTTCAAGTTACCAAATTTATAGATTCGGAAATGTAATACTTGAAATTTTCAAATCATTACATTTTTATATTTTTATATTTCTACATTTCTGCATTTCTACATTTTTACAATTCTATATTTCCAAATTTACAAACCACAAAATTTCCAGATCTCTGTGTTTCTAAAAATTCTGATTTTCAAACTTCATACCTTCATTTTTAAATTACGAAATATAAATAATCCATAATTCTAAATTTCTATATTACTAAGTATCTGAACTGCTGAATTTTCAAATTACCAAATTCCTATATTTCTAACTTTGTAAATATTTGAGTTACCAGATTTCTAAATGCATAATTTTATCAATTTTCAAAGTACTAAGCTTTTATAGTTGCATAGCTCTGAACATTTGCAGTTTAAATTTTCAAATTACTAAATTTCTAAATTCTTAAAATTAAATAATCTAAGTATTTGATATCTCTGTGTTTTTAACTGTTTTTTAAATTTCACTTGTTCAAGATCCGAATTTCTAAATTTATAAACTTAACAGCATAAAATTGTCATCTTTCTGCATTTCTAAACTTCTAAACTTTTAATTTTCTAAATTTCCATATTTGCAAGTGTACATATCTTTTAATTACCAAATACCAAAACTTTAATAGCTCAAAATTTGAATATTTGAACATTTGTAAACTTGAGATTTCTATATTTATAAATTTCCAAATTTGCATTACATTTCCTAATAAATTTGTAAATGTGAATTGTACTAGATTACTTTCGATTTGATCCACATTCTATAATACTAAAATCTTATATTAAATTCATACATTATCACAAAATCCAAAAGTAAATGTACAAAATGTTTCATTTCAGAAAGAATTCCATTTTGTCCATAAAAAACGTATTTATCATATCAATATATGATTAATATCAGTAAAACCTAATAGAAATATTATTGCAATCATTCATAAGCTCTCATACATTTCGTCCATCAATAACATTCCAATCAACTTTTTCCACCCTAAAAGGAAAGTAATTTTGGACTTGCAGCCTACTTTCCATTATCTAATTTTTCTTTCAATATTTTCAACATAAAACTCAAAGCTACCTAGAGATTGCTAAAACATACTTAAACTTGATCGCAATTGGATAAAATTACTAAGGTAAAACGAAGACGAATGCGATTGAGATAGACAGAGAGCTTTAAGGCTTTCGTTCGATTTAATTGAGTTCGTTTAAAGAAGCCTATCTAAATAACGCAATTTTCTTCGGGAGTCGTTACACAGGACGCGTAAAGATAATTCGGAAATAATCGGGACAGAGTTTAAACGTTGGGAGTTCTCGAGCTGGGAGTTCAGTAAATTCTCTGGTAATCCCCTAAAGTCGCAAGTCCAACAGTTTAAGTCGCTGGAGTAGCTAGGATGGAGGTAAATCGCAACCGCTTCAGCGAATGTAATGGCTTGGATTTAGGGCGATAGCGAAAGGTGTATCGAACTTTTGGTTATTAAATTGAACAACACGCTTCATGAACCCGCTGGAACGGGAATCTCTAGCATGGGAATAATTTTGATCCCGTCAAAGCATCCTTTGATACACCCGGATCATAATTATTTGACGATACGTGCACGATAATCAGTTAAAATGCCTATTCAATTAGTAAATAGCCTGCCGCTTGTAGATATTCAAACAACCCTCTTCAACGATCAAAAACGTCATTTCACACTTTTCATTTCTTATTTTTGACAAATAATAAATATTTGGATTTACTTTCTTTCCCCGAGGCAGCATGTAAAATGTGTATTTAAATAATTAATAAATAACTCATCGATGTTTCTTGTGAACTACGTTGTAACTTCTGTTACGGGGTTTTGTAATTGTAATACAAACGTATTTATGAAAATAAATAACTCCTTTTTCTAGATACCATGTTGCTATTTTTAATTGTCAGAGATCGAGTATTGTTACTCGAAATTTTCGAAGAAATTATATTTGGAATGACAGAAAATATAAAATCTAATTATTCGTTCGATTCCTTACTAATAATACTGTAATATAATGACATACCATTGAACAAATTCAAAGAAATATTTTGTGACAAATTTTTCTATATGCTAATTGTCATTTTCTTTATCGTAAGTACTTTGTTGTATTTACGTAAATAATAGAAGTAAAATAATTGTATACGAAGTTGTCTATTGATGTTAATTTATAGACAGAAATATAGTTCGAAAAATATTGTTAAAATGGTACTTTTTTTGAAAGCATAAAAATGATATTATTTTTTATGAAACAAAGAAAGTATTTTTCTTTGAAATCATAAGTAACTATACACGTACACATCTCTGTTCGAAATCGTAATTATACACATAGGGAAGGTAAACATACTTTTATTCGAAATTATGAATAATCTCTATTTGAAATCGTAAGTAATTACGTGCAACTTTGGAAACGAAGGGATTAAAAACTGAAGAACATTTCGGTGTAACTTGGGTAGAAGTTTGGTAAATTTTCTCGCGAAGAATGGCAACTTCGATCTAGTTAGCCTTGAACCAACCACCATTGAAAATACTTATTCTTCGTGCCACGATCCGCCTTTTCTTTCGGGTCATTCACGTCCCGCCGCGCGAGCAGATGTACGATGATTAGAATTCAAAGGGAGTACAATGCAAGGGATGAGTTCCCCATTCAAACCAGCGGAGCTTCATTGTTTTGGTCCGAAAACGGGGCGACTAACGAGGAAAGGAGATCACTGACCGTTTAATATAAGGCAATGATAACTATTACGTCAAAGTTACTGATAGCAAGTATTTCGCTGAATCCGGGGATTCGTTTTCGCGTGATCGAAGGATCTACTTCGCCGTCGCCTGTTTGCAATCAGTCTGTGTCAGAGTTAACAATGGCAGAGGATCTTGCTGACAAAACGTTGGGACTCTTCCGTATACTAGGGAAGATATAGTTTTTTCTTGACATGGTCGAGAGAAAACCATGGTTCCATTCAAAAAATAACTAGAAAGATGGGGTAAATTGGGTATAATCAGTGAAGAACCTTCTTTCGAAAATACTGACGGAAAATATGGAGCTAAGTTTTGTTATAAATAGTAATCTGAATTATAAATAAAAATCTGATTTATTATTAAACTGTATTTAATAATAAACACATGAGTGTATCTGTGAAAACAGTGTAAATAGACCATTTGGACAAAATGAGTCGAAACAAGCGCCATCTTCAGTAATCGGAAGAACAACAAGAAACTAACTCAACTAATAATAGACAGTTTCGGTATTATAATATTTCGTAACCTAAATGTTAGTGTAGGTCACATAATATGTTAATTAGAGATAATTATTTATTTAACAGAACTAAAAAATAGACTGTAAAATATAATTACTGTTAATAACAGTTATTATCGGTAGTAACAATAGTTATTATATTTTAATAACAAATTAACAAATCATTTAGCAACTAAAAAATTATTTATGTTCATAGGATACATACATGTGAAACAGTTTACGTAAGAAATTACATGAATATTTATGGAAAAGTACGGAATTCTTATGTCAATTTGTGTACTCATCATTTTCAGTATCATTTTTGGTATGATTTCGTTTTGAAAATAATTAAATTTGAAGTTAATATATTATTATTAAAATTCTGTAATGTGGATGATAATGTAGGGGTATAAAGTTTATAAAATTGAAATATGTTTTCTTTGAATTTTTTTATAGCTATACGAAAACGATATATTCTATAAATATATGTCTTACATAATATTAGATTTTCATTTTCTAGTTCTGCATCACTTGTGAAAGATATCCCAGATGATATAGCAATAATTACTATCAGTCAAAAAAATATCGGATTCATGTTACAGATATGACAGTAATGCAGATTATAAGTTTGATTCATCGGTTTTCATCAATGTAATTAGTTTTAATCGATATAATGTAATTAGCTTTCATTATAATAAGGATTTTATTCACCACTGTCAGACACATTTTATTCCTTGTATGACAGATATTCTATCTACCGTTGAAAAAAGGATCGCAATTTGAATAATGTTCGCCATGTTCACTCATATATTTAAAAAATGCATTCCTTTTAATTATTGCGACTGCAGTACTGAATAAATGAATTCGATATCCGGTTAAATTAAAATCGTGAATATAACACGCGATATACTCTGATTTCCCACTGAAAAATGTTGCATATTCTGTCATCATTATGACTATCAGTGAAATTTTATTGTAATAACTAAACTATTACATAAATTGGAGATTTTGAACGGACAAAATTTACACGACATAATTTTAATAAAAAAGTGACACGCATTATTATTTTATCTCTCCATCCTCCATATATAGTTCTTTTGATAAAATTGAGTTTAAAGATCTGTTAATATATTTGCGATAATAATTTGCAACAAGGATTACGATTTTATCGATTATCTTTTTAATCTAACCGATTACTGCTGTAAATTAATAAATACTATCAGAATGAATTATTTGCCAGTATTTTTTATAAACATTGCACTGAATTTAATCGGATTTGTAACGAAAAATGTACAGGTATTCGTATAAATAAAAATTTATTACCACATTTATCAATACATTGAATAGTTTCACGTTTAAATAAAGTTATATCAATACATTAACAAAAACCTATCAATATATTAAATGTATTGGTATATGCATAAATAAAAATCTATTAACACGTTTATCGATACATTCTATTAATACATTAATAAAAACCTATCAATACATTAAATATACAGGCTAATTAAAAATCGTTAAAGATACTATTTTACATACGAATTAATCGATCAACGATTTTACTAATTTACTTTCGGCCGGATTGCCACTCGAACTGCAATGACAAACGACGTTGAACCAGCTTTCGAAAGCTACGTATCAATGAGACATCGATAAAACGCGGATTATTGCTATAAATAAAAATGAACGCTTATCCATCACCGCGTTACCAATACCTATGCAAATGTATACTTCCACAGAATATTTTCTCTCTT
Organism: Megachile lagopoda; assembly: GCA_036983795.1. Classification (NCBI taxonomy): domain Eukaryota; kingdom Metazoa; phylum Arthropoda; class Insecta; order Hymenoptera; family Megachilidae; genus Megachile; species Megachile lagopoda. The sequence goes on from CM072786.1 coordinate 2,178,105, forward strand.
AAAGTGCTAAACATATTTTCACTCTGCATATTTCCATCTCATATATTCGAAATATTCTATATCATTTTATTCTGTATGCCGTATGACTCGCATACGTTTTGCATATTCCGATACTCAATGCGAACACAAACCTGCGCTGATCGCATCACTACTTTTTGCCATCCAAAAAAAGCACGCACACACAGCCACGCAACATTCATTCCGCATCGAATCGTTCTGAAAAGGATCGTCACCTATTTTCAACGAATTCCATAATATCGAATACCTTTTGAGCCTATAGATTCTTCTCGACCATAAAAAAGGAGGCCAGCGAGTAAAAGAGCGTGGATCCGAATCGTAACTGCGGTACGCATTCGTTAAATCGCGCATTAGTTTGATCGGGCCTGAAATATTGCGAAAAAAGGTTTTGGTCCGGGTACATGGTCAATATAAAGCATGCACGGTGCTCGTATAATCTACAGAAGGGTACAACGGCAAATTTGTAGGATCGCAGTATAACGCGGCCATGTAAAGCCGGGCTGAGTAAGGTAGGACAGGGCTGGACAGTGCGATAGCAATGCCCCGAGCCACGGACGAATGTTGAGCGCCTTACCGTCCGCTAGCTGATAACCTCCCTCCCATGTTATAACCTCTTTTCGGTATTTATGGCCGGTAACTTAAATTCTGAAACGTCGGACATGCGAGAAATTAGCACGCCCAACTGTATCCAACATAGACGCGGGCGAACAAGGAATGTCGATAAGCCTCTTCAATTTTTATTCTTTCAGATTTTCTACTTTAATTAGCAGGTGAATACAGCTTTTGTGGAATGTGTGTTTAATCGTTTACGATATGGAGTTTTGTAAAATGAAGCTTATGGGAAATATAGGAAAATTTATTGACAGAATACCTTACTGTTTATTTTGGAGTGATTTCGGCGCTATCGGTTTTAGGCAATTTATGGAATAAAAAGTGATTGGGTTATTAGAGTTTTGAAAATTTGTGTGTGTATTTGGTCATGTTTTTAGATTGCATAATTGATGTAAATACCTTTATCAATATTGGAATTATAGTAGTTCTTGCATGGGGTATTAGTATTGATGGTTAACACGATTTGTGAGATTGTATTTGTTGGATATTGTTATGTAATGAATGTGTTAGAGATGGAGGTTAAGGAACTCGTGTGAGACGTTGCGAGTATTTTAATTTTAATTTCTCAGTTTTTCTTAATATTCAAATTTCGAAATCAAATTCCTAATTTTCTAAAGATTCAAGTTTCCAAATTTTTTCATTCTCATGTTTCTAATTTCCAAATTCCTAGATATCAAAATTCCTAAATCTACAAATTTCCATATTTCCACATTTCTAAATCCCCAAATAAGATTTTTACATCTCAAGGTCACCAGATTTCTAGATTTACAAATTTCTAAATTCCCAAATTTCTATATGCCCAAATTCAAAGACCCTCAAATCCCAAAGAACCAAAATTCCTATATCTCTAAATTCTTAGAATCTCAAATTTCTCAGTCTCTAAATTTCTAAAAGTCCAAATTCCTAAATTACTATATTCGTTGTTCCTCAATTTCAAAATCTCCAGATCTTCAAATTTTCTATCCGTTTAAAAATTTGTAAACCAAAATTTTCCAAAAATTTTTAACAGTCCTTAAAAATCAATGACTGAAAGATCTCCTCAAAGGGCATATGAACTTAATTTCACTTTCAGATGACTTAATTGAACACTAAGTAACGTATAAGTCTTATTAAACACTAATCTATTATCAGCTTCATGGAACAGTAATTAATTTGTTCCAAGTTTTATGGAACACTAAGAAATTATAAGTATTATTCAACACTGAGTAACACAAAATAACTTGTTTCCGCTTTTCATTTATCCACGTGTGCTAACACGAGCCGCTCCACCGGTATTACAAAAAGGGGTGCATAATTAATTAGTTAAGTGGCTATTCAATTAGTAGGTAACCTACCGCTCGTAGATATTCAAACAACCCTCTTCAACAATCAGAAACGTCATTTGACACTTTTGATTCTTCTTTTCAATTAATAACACGCAATGTGTATTTTCCCTCGAAGCATGTAGTATGTAATAATCATAAAATGTATATTCAAAAAATTAATAATTAGCTCATAGACGTCTGACATAAACATTAACTCCTGTCACAGCGTTTTACAAAAGAAATAAAAACATATTTAACAAAATAAGTAAGCTCTTTTCAGGTCTAGAAACCATGCTCCCACTGTCACAAATAAAACCTTGAAAAACAGTTTAATAAAAATTCGAGCAAAAGCGTAAATGCACGTGGTCCTCAGAGAGTCAGAATGGAAAAACATAAATTTCCGTGACCCGTCGGCTAACAGAAATATAACTCGAAATATATGAATGAAGTTACAATGTTATTACTACTAAATTTTGAAATACAGTTATACTCTTCATCGCGTGTGTTAACATCAGCCGTCCCACTGGTATTACAAAAGGGGTGGATAAATCAAAACAGTTGACAATAAATTTCAATTTTTGTCAATTAGCTTTCTTTTTCTCGTGAAAAGCGCCTCGGAAGTATTTGTAGGTGAAATGAGACAGCGTTAGGACGTTAAAATCGCATGGCACGGGGTCGTTCTGTTTTGTCGCGGAGGTCGAAGGGACGCGCAAAACGAGGGTGGAGCTTGAAGGATACGTCAAGATCGGGAAAAAATGGGCCGCGGAAGCAAGAAAAAGAAACGAAGGGGCTCCACGTATATAACCGAGGCTTGTAACCCATGGGATGATAACCGATTCGCCTTGCTCGTTCCCGCCCTTTCGCCCTACTTTCCTGACGTAGTTTCTTCTTGGAAAACCACTGTCTTTCTTCCAACCCTTCATCCTCTCGAACGCTTTTTGAACCGTCGGGGAGTATCAATCTTGGAACGGCTGCTTCTTTTGTGCTTCCTCTTCAGGAAAATAGCACCCGTTTGTTCTCTAATCCTGTCGTTGTCTATGTACTTTTACAATTGTTCACTTTTTGCAAACATGCAGTTCGATCTTTTTACTCTGTTTGCAATTTTAACCCCTTCGCTGCGGCGAAACTCGAACGAGAATTGTCTGACATTTACGAGACTACATTCGCAATTTGATGATTCAAATTTTGTAATTATTATTTATGTACTTTCTTGAAATGTATTTATTCTTGTACTGACCTATAACTTTAACTGTTTATTTAATTTTGTATCTGCATTTATTTACCTCCATATTTAATTTGACATTTATTTATTTAGCTTTATGTCTCTATTTAACTTTACATCCATATATATAACACTGCATTTTATTACGGAAAGTCAAAATGATTACCGACGAAATCAGAGTTTATACAATTAAGAGCATAAATCTATTTCGTATATTTCTTTTATGGAGACAGTGTAAATTTTATAATTTCATATATTCCGTAATACTTCCATTCACAAAAAGGAAACAAATCACCGGCAGAATCAGAATGTATACCATTAAGAATATAACTGAAGTCACAATTAGTACACACGTATTCGATAATTTGAGATAATGGAGCAGTAAATACGTAACAACGAAAAGCTTACATTCAGAACCGTTTCTCTTTCGCTATTAAAGGAATCATAAAATTGATTAAAACGTACGAGGAACGTAGTAAGCACGATTCAAAGCGATTAAAAGGATACTGTGTTCAGAAAGCATATAAATGAGGAAATAAAATCGCGGGATATAATTTTACGCGTTTCTCGTTCAAGGTATCGCGTCGTTTAAGCTCTCCTCTTCTCTTCCCCCTTTTTCCTCCTCTCTCGTTCCTTTTTGCTGGCGTTGTTGCGGAGATACAGGGACAAAAATTGCGAAACATTTTCTGAACGATACGGGTACCGAAAGTTTCTCGCGATATACCGGACACGTATACACTGCTGTGCTCTCGTAGTCTCATCAGCGCGGCGTATAGCGGCCGATTAAACTTTCACAATAATTGCGAACGAGCAAAGCGTTCTCCTTGCCATTCCACGCGACAATATCCGTGCTCGCGAGGCAGATTTAACGGTTTGGGCCCGCTAAAACTGGCACACCCACTCGCCGACGTTTATTCCAATATTTATTCTACCCATTTCCCTTGCTCCGATACCTTCCTCGTTTCCCCCTTTTCGCGTTCTTCCTTTTACTACGAACGCTTGATTACAGGAGTAATCGAGTCGTACTTTCGTTATCCGATGTATTTTATTGTTGTCAATGAAAAGAACAATAATATATCTGACAAATTTAGCAGATTTAGCTTAATAGTAGCAATTAGCGGTAATAATCAGTTCACTGTAGAAGTTTAAGAATTTCTTAAAGGATGCATAATTGAAAGAAATATTGAATATACACAGGACCAATGGTATTATTATGAATTTTATGAAGCTAGGGTAAAATGAGGAAGGGTTCCGTTTCTAATTCATCAAAGTTTAATAGTTCGTTAACGTTAGCTGCATCGAAATATATTTTTGCATAATACTCAGTTAACCGTGGAATTTAGTTTCAAGTCTCGTTTAAGGGTTGCGGAATTAAAATAAAAAAATGTTGAGTATCCAGGACTAATACTATTATTATGAATTTTATGATGCTAGGGTAAAATGAGAAAGGGTTCCGTTTCTAATTCATCAAAATTTAATAGTTCGTTAACGTTAGCTGCATCGAAATATATTTTTGCATAATACTCAGTTAACCGTGGAATTTAGTTTCAAGTCTCGTTTAAGGGTTGCGGAATTAAAATAAAAAAATGTTGAGTATCCAGGACTAATACTATTATTATGAATTTTATGATGCTAGGGTAAAATGAGGAAGGGTTCCATTTTCAATTCATCAAAATTTAACAGTCCGTTTATGTTAACCATGTCGAAATAATACTTTGGATAATAAACAGTTGATTGTGAAATTCAGTTTTAAGTGTACTGTTTTTAAAGTTTGTAATTATATTTGCTGCTGTTAAGACGTCCATTGTTTTATATAAAATAGACAAACGAAAAAACTAATTGTTGGGGAATTGTAGTACATTGATAAAAAGATAAATAAATAGATACATAGATACGATTATAAAAATAATAAATATATACTTAAATAAAACGGATAGACAAGTAAATAGATAAATGAATGATAGATAGGTAAATAGGTATACAAGTAGTAAATAGACTGATATTCAAGTAAAGATTTATAAAAATTACATATTACATACTACTTTCTTTAAACATGCATTTACTTTATAGTGTGATATCCTTCGATTAATTCTTTTTGAACTAAAAAACTGATAAATATGCAATGGGTCATATTACTGTTATTATTATAACTACAAACAGTTTTACTCATCATACCAAATGTGTCAATAATTATACAACACTATACTCTTTTGATATATTTATAATATATTTATTAACCATAAATTTATTATTATAAGTGAATAAATTTATTAACCAGAGAAAAACATCCAAACCATCTTTAAAATCTCGAAATCGTTTCTTTACATAAATGATCTATTCATTATTTATGCTGCAAAATATTCAAGTCCACATACATTTTAACAATGAACAATTTTGACTATAATCTTAAAAGTCCAAGAAATGTCTTCAATCCCCTTTAAATAAGCATTGATATAATTACTACCGACGTATTTATCAGACAAATAAAATTGAAGATCACGAAGTTCATCCGCCGAATACAACGCAACCTCCACTTTTTCAATATCCAAAATAAATTGAAAAAATTTTTCCAAAGAGGAGACAGAAAATCAAGATAAACCCGCGTACGCGATATTGGTCCTCAAGCGTAGGTTTCTTGGGTCGCGGAAAAGCCAGAACGAAGGACGGGAATGGGGCATGGCCCGGGGCGATGAAACTATAAAGCCACTCCTGGTAAGTTGTAAAATTGTAATAGCCTTCCGGTATTTACATAATGCTACGGCATAATAAGTGGAACTCCCTGAGTTTCCATTACCATTCTATTGCTATCTGCTCTTATCTCCGCTAACGACTCGTGTTCCCGTTCCCTGTTCCCCATCCCCGGTGGCTTATATATTTTTCCACCCTATTCTTTTCTGGACAATCGAAAATCTCCGCGGATTTCGTAGCCCGCGAACCTGGAATTCCTGCAAGTTTAGCCTAGGACGGATCCTTAAATATCGCGGAACTTCGTCAAAGCAATTACAAGCTGGACCCCTGTTTTCTCTGCCGTTTGTCTGGTCCTGTCTGCGCGCAACGGGACAAAAGAGTTCTCGCCGGCGAGAGAAGAAATTGACTGGTGTCTCGGGGCACAAACGCTGCCCTGAAGCTTCTCGTTTGCACGACAATGCGCTCATTACGAAACGAGACCGAGCGTACCGGAGCGTAATAAAATTTCAGCAGCTCAGCCGGCTCTTAGGCCGAAACCCGTCCAGCAACAGCGGCAGTGGCAGTAGCAATAGCACAGGATATCAGGAAACTTCAATTCCCTCTTTCGGCACTTCCGGCCGAGCTGGAGCAAGTGAGCTGCCGCCTGTGCAACTTCATTCGAATAAGTGGTTCCCTTTTGCCCCGTGTATCCTCTGCCCCTTCTTTCGCTCCTGTTATTTATCCACGTCTATCTCTCGGTCCGTTTGCTTCGCCCTCCTTTCCCGTTTCAACCCCCTTCCGCAGCAACCCTCTCGATCTCTTCAAGCCTGTCGTTTCTCTCGCTCCAGCCCCGTCTGTCACTCAGGAGTTCTTTCACGAGCAGGTTTTTCGCCGACGGAATCGGGGCGAGTCATTTATTTAATTTTCGAGATACAGCCTCGTTTTATTTTCATCCCCAGGACTTTATACACTCCGCTGATTAGCCAGCCCCACGGACGAGCTCGCGAGCTATCCTCTGCCTCCCATGAGACGAGAGGGGCACGGGGACGAGCGTGAACCAGAGGGTGGGATTAGAAAGAGATGAGTGGGTTGAGTTTCAGGACCACGAGGTGGAAGGACTTGCGCCAAGAGGTTTGCGTTACTCACCCGATATAGAGAGGTCTAAGCCCAGCCATCACCGAAATTACCAGAGTTTACCTCTTCTGCCGTTTCCGCTGTATTCACTGCCATTCCTCTACTCTATCCTCTTACACTACTTTCCCGCCGTATCTCTTGTTTCTTTCTCCATTTATAGCAGCTGGCTATCGCGAATATCTTCCCTCATTCCGAATTTTCATCGCGTGGGGAACTCTATAACGTCGCGATCGTCTTATTAAGATGTTCTGTCCGACAAGGCAATCCCAATGAACAATACAGGTCGATTTTGATTGAACATTGCACAATTAGATCTATCTGAAAATATAATCATAATGCATTGGTTTTTTACTTTAAACGAAAAGTCAACCCTTTTATAAAAGTTAGCCCGTCTATGTAACTGTTTATAAATCATAAACAAAGGAATATATCAGAAAATGTTTGAAACAAATGTTGTTTAGGCCTACAAATCTATGTGAAACATTTTTGGAAAAAATAATTTTTTCACAAAAACTAAGTTGCCTCTTCCCCCACTTCTTTAAGTATTTTAATTCTTTTTTTTTGTAATAAGTAAGGTCAAACCTTGAATTGATTTTATTTCGCAATGTTGGATAGTTTAACAAGAAACAACTTTGTACACCAAGTTGACCTTTTGACTATGACATTTTCGCACGGAACCATCAATAAATTTACATTGAAATGTTTACAATTGTAAAATATTGAAACACTCACCGGTATTCAGCTATTTGCAGTTGATGGATTACGCGACACGATAGATTGTATGTAGATCAGTTTAATAGAACAATAAATTCGTATAGTGAGAATAGTTTAGAGGGTGCCTTGTCAGCCAAAGGATTAGTATTGTGTAGAGGAAGTTTCTTTATTTAGACCACATCTAAATTGAACTATAGTCTTCATTCTCATATAAATTGATTCAAGAAATATTCTTCAGCATTGGGGTAACTTATATGTTGCTTAATCACAACATGGAAATAGAATACTATGGAATAAATAAGTATGGAGCAGTAAGTGCTTTATTTTGATGTTGGTTCCTGTAATTTTGCTTTTATCTTATATAAATTGTAACTCTTGACTAGTTGATATATTTTAAATTCTTGTGTATGTGGTTTGTTAAGGAAGTTATCTTTGATGTTACCATGATGTTTGATACTTGCATTAATTTTTATTTATACCTATACTAAATGCTAAAAACAGGTTTCTTAATTGGACTCTCTAATGATTCGTAATATGATTCGCACTTTTCATCGCACGATAAAAAGGTTGCGTTTCTCTTTTTCGAGGATAAAAATATTATAAAATAGAAAATGTACAAGATGGAAAATATAACATATTGTAGAAGAAAAAAATTGAATAATCTTATTTCAAACTTGATCAAGGAAGCAATTGATTATGAAATGTACATTCATTTGTTCTTAGTATATTGTAAAATTCCGTGTTGTTTTTTATCTGTCAATAGAGTGTAAGTCTATTTTTAAATAAAATTTCCCTGAAAGGACGAAAGATAGACATGGTTTGTAAATGAGTGTTCAGTTAATTTTGTCTGATTCAGACTTCGAAAGCAGGAAAACGATTTCATTCGTTCGATGCTCGTTAAACGATACATCGAATGCAAACGTTGAAAACGATCGAAAAAGGCTTTGGCAGCTGAAAAATCCGTCAATCACCGTTTCGAAAAGTAGAAAATGTATAAAAAGTACGACGAATCGTATTCCAAGCGTACATGGTAGTTCTAGAAAACCCTTTTCGAGCGAACCTGTTAGCTGTATCCCCGATATCTTTTCTGTCCTCATTCGTGGAAAACTTTTCAATATGGAAGCCCTTGTACGCGCCTCTTTATTCTTACATTGGTTCAGTTTTCCCCGACTCGAATCGCGATGAAAGTACCAGTCGAGCGGAGCGAGGAGATCGTGCAAGCTCGCTTTACAGGGTTTGCTTAAAATAAATTACGTTTCTCGATATTGTGTGGTCGTAAAACTTGTTAGCGAAGTTTGAACAACTTTCGCAAACACAGTATCTCTTCTTTTAAATTAACTTTACACTTTACTGCTTATACAAATGTGATATATGGAATGTGGAAATGGAGATGTACCAAGGGTAAAATTTTATTTTACGCAGAGATCTTTTTTACTTTCATTCAACGTATTCAGATATCGCTATTAACATTTTTAGTGCTGTCTCCCCTTTCTCAGAGACGCGGGAATTTTCACGTAGATATCTATTTGATTAAAAATTATTTTACGCTATAAATTGTTCTTATAAGTTTTAAACTTTATTAAATGTACCAAGGCTAATAGGTATGTTCATTTTTCAATAAACATGTAAATATAATAATTTATTCGATTGAAGTACAGTTAACTCTAAGGATTTTTTATGACTTTAGCGTCGTATTGGAAGTGTTTAACATTACATTTTATTATAATACTGATTTTAATCAGAGTTTGGCAAACTGCATTAGAGTAAAGGATACAATGTAGTTATTCCGGTAGTAACAAATAAAATTTAATTTAAAAAGAAACTTATTCGCTATTAGAAATTATTTGTTATTTTTAGAATAGTATTTAAAATATTCTTGATCTAATTGCATGTTACAAGACCAGCCACATTTACACATTTTATTTGTGGTATTACCATAAACAATAAATTTATGGTAATTTATTATTTTTGTTATTTGAATGATATTCTTCAATCCTATTGTTTGAATAACACTATTATTATTTGAGTAATATTTCCTGAATATATTATTTGAATTATACTGTTATTTGAGTAATATTTTCCAAGTATATTGTTTGAGTGATACTGATCATTTTAACAATATTTTCCAAACATATTATCTATATATTATTATCATGTGAATAATATTTTTCAAACATAGTATTTGGAATAATATTGTTATTTGAATAATGATTTCAAATATATTTGGATAACGCTCGAAACTATTAGAAAACGCAATGCAATGCACTTGTCAATCATTTTATCAGTATCCTCGATGCAACGTTTTCTTCGACCTTCATCGTACGAAATCATCGCAGGCGAGGATGGCGATCGGAATTGACATTACGGATCCCAACAAATATGAAAAATGTCGCCGATGAAAGGATCCTTTCCGTGGAAACGGCGTGGTGTGCCCGACGCAGGCCATTCATATTTTATCAACCTCCTTATCAATTTCTTAACCGCGACCGTACCATTTTTCAGCCGTCCTTCCCATATTCCCTCTGTGTGCCAGCGCGTTACACTTCTTTTCCTCCCGAAAATACGCTCTGAAAGGAGCATTATGCCCGGCACATTTTTGTGTTTGCGAATCTACCGAGTAAACATATTTTCGAGGCGTACGCTAGAATGCTTTCAAGCTATCCGCAAAAGCTTAAATTTATTAACCGTTACGGTCGCGAACAAAGCTCGAGTCGCAGCCGGAAACGTTCGACGATCCCAAAAAACCGGATCGCTGCATGCGAATGTGGTTTTTCTGTGAACTTTCTATTGCGTGGAGGAATGCTGCGCAGCCTTCGAAACCGTGACGGAACGTCCGAAAAGCTTCGGTCGTTCCGGTAGCCTATCGTCGAAGATCAAAGGTGAAAAGTTTTCTACGGCGTCCCTTTTGTTCGGGGAAAATTGTTCCCAGAACTTCTGCTGTCATAGGTGAGCTTTGCAAATCAAATGTTTGCGCGTTTCGACGCGAGCGATATTTTAATAAAAATTATTCCGGTCGGTTAACAGGATTTATTGAAAATATGATAAACAGTTTCGCGTTGCAGTTTCCCGAAGGAAATAAATATCGTTTCTCCTTCCTGTCCGTTCCATTTTTCATGTCAAATATAAATGCGTCGATCAATAACAGTTTGCGAAATTCGGTCCTCTATATTTAGGATGTTTGCAATTCCGAACGGTAGAAACAATCTGCTTGCATTCAATATTTTTCTTATATAATATATCGTTTGTACATATTTGGCCTTTTCAAAATGTTTAGCCGTTTCTAGTGATTTGTTTATTATTTGTGTTATATAAATGTGTAGTAGCTAGTTCTGTTCAGCATAGTTGTTATGTATTTAAAAATCATGAAACTATGTAATATGTTTAATATTATATTATTATATTGCATTACAATAGTCACATTCAGATCACTTTGAGCTGTTACCATCTTTGCTAGTTCAAACTCAAACAATGTACGACCGCGATTGTCTACGTCTGATATATGAACATTAGTAATTATACAGAATAGGAACTTTCTCGAATTTTTATATATTTTTGTAAATTTTTTCGTAAAAGTATATATTATGAGAACAGTATCTTATATCATCGTTTCATTAATTTCATTGTATTGTGAAAGACTTGTGTTGTAAAGTGCCAGTGTAGTATTCTGGTTTTATGTTTACGTGAAGCAGTCAACTCTTTCGCCCTTCTTACAATTCCTCTCCAAAATTCGATTTATTCGAACTTTATACAAATATTAAAATTGTTAATATTTAATTCTATAGTTATATGAGTTAATTATATGAAATGGTTATACATACTTAAAAGACTATATGTCAAGTTTCTATAGAATATGTCTAATGTTTTTGCCTGAGTCTTTATAGCACTGATTAAAATACAATTTTTTCATTTTTACAGATGGTGACGAGGACAAAGAAGATATTCGTCGGTGGACTATCAGCACCGACGACGCTGGAGGACGTCAAAAACTACTTCGAACAGTTCGGCCCGGTGAGTACCCAGAAATGATTAATACTGATTACTGACAAACTCTTCTGTCACTGCGGTAACCTTAGCTGGAAAATAACATTCACAGTCTGTTCAAAATAAGAATATTTAATTACGACAAAGATCATAGAAAATGTTCATTGTAAATGAGATGACACAATTCTATTAGTATAACTTAGGGATTTAGGAATGTGAGGCCTTAGGGATGTAGGAATTTAGAGATGTAGAGATCTGAGGGTAAAAGGATTTGGGGATGATAGGGAGATACAGAAATCTCAGGATATAGAGATATAGCGTTATCGAAGTTTGGGGATATAGAGATTTGGGAGTTCGCAGATCTGGAGATAGAGGTTTTGGGATATCGAAACTTGGTGATATAGAAACCTGAATATAGGGATACTATATTTGAGAATATAGGAATTTGGATTATAGGGATTCGGAATATTGGAATTCGAAATATAGGTATTCAAAATACAAAGATTTGGAATATAGTAATTCAAGGTATAGAGATTTAATAATATAAAGATTCGAAAGTATAAGTACCCAGGAATATAGAAAATTACGAATATACAGAGAGATCTGGATGCATAGAAATCTAGATATTTAGGAAATTTGAAATACAGAGATCTAGAGATGAATGTAGAAAATAGAATACATGTATAGAGATTGTATAAGAACGTGAAATACAGGAATATAGTAATCTATGAGATTATAAATATACAACCAATATATAAATTTATAATGAATACTACCAATATAAAATTTAGTCGTTCATTCGACAAGTGTCCAATTTTTCAATTGGACTTATACTCTCGAAATAGGTACATCCCCAGTGACCTTATTTCTCGCGCAAGGTGCTTCGTTATCCATATTTTATTTCTTAGAAGTTTTGTCTTTATATATACTCAAACATTTTCAACTGGACAGATATTCAACCATTGTGACAGTCAACTTGTTATTTATTAACGCTCTTTCCACTCTTTTATGACGTGCAATGACTACTTCATTTAAACTTATGGTCCTCTGGTAAAACCCACTTTTCTTACTCCGATTCACCACTTTTGTAGTTGTTAGGTTTTAGTGTAAAATAAAAGTTTGGAATATTAAGAAAATGAAATTTTAAAATAAAAAATCAACTGCAATCCAACCATTTATGTACCCGTGGAGAGTAACTAGTTTTTTCCATTACCAATTGTTTCGTTTTGTCATAAGTATGCATACACACGTGTATCTGTATTTTAATAGTTACGTCATGGCATGATTCTACTCAAAATATAAATTACGTTGTAAAATGCATTGCAAGAGAATTTCTGCATTTTCTAAAATCTTGTCAGCGAACTATGTTGTAGAAGAATTTTCATATTTTCTGAACCGCGTTGTAGAATTTTCCTATTTCCTGAATCACCTTATAGAATTACGTATTTTCTGAACCGCGTTGTGAAAAAATTTCCGTATATTTTGAACTGCGTCGTCGAATTTTCCTATTTTCTAAACTGCACTGTAGAATTTCCCTATTTTCTGAACTGCGCTGTAGACAAATTTCCCTGTTTTCTGAACCACCCTAAAAAATTCCCTTTTTTCTGAACTGCGTCGCAAAAATTCCGTATTTTCTGAACCGTAGAAAAATTTCTCTATTTTCTGAACCTCCTTGAAAAACTTCCTTCTTTCTAACCCACACTACAAAATTTCCGTATTTTCTGAACCGCGTTGTAGAAAAACTGTATTTCCTGAGCCACGTAGTAGGAGTATCCACATTGTAAAAGAGTGACCAATATTTTTTTTAATTTTCTTATCAAAATGACTTGTTTCATAAAATGATAGTAAAAAGCCGCGTGTTAGTAACAGAAGGGGTAAACAGTGGCACGGTACAAGCGTTCGATACCACGATCGTATATCAGCGACAGTTTGTCGCGCGGAATCGCGTCAGAACGCTTCGTCATTGCGGCCAAAATCATCCCGCGTGCTTTTCCCCGTCACGGATCGTTCGGACAGCGGTGGTGATCATTGTCCCGAGACCGTCGAATCATTATTTTCGGTGAACCTGGCACGGTCGATACAATTCAGCGTGTTCCGCTTATTTCCTGCGCGTGCGGCCCTCTAATCCGGTCGGGACGCGAAATTTGACAGGGCTAATTCTCAACCGTGCACGCGCAATTCGCGACGCTTATTGTTTCAGCGATTTTAATACGTTCACTTCGCGGTCGCTTTTATTGCGCTAACGACACAAATATCTCTGTCGTTTCGCTTACGTATTCAACCTGGATATTACTATTTGAATAGAATTCTTGATGAATGACGTGCACCCGATCGATTCGTATTTGGGTCGCTTTTCTATTTCGATCCTCTCTCTATCACGGCCATAATTTTCGCCATGCAATTTCAGACACGGCCGTTAAATAATCAGCCTTCTGTGTTGATTCTAAGTCAATAAAATGGTCGACAGTGTTCCTGTCGGTATTATTCGTTTCATTGTTCCAGTATTTTAGCATCGAAAATTATCACTGATTAGGATATTAGTTATGTATATTTGCAGTTTTGATTATCCGACGTGAAATAATGTATTGACTGTACTTTTCTGTCATTTTCTGTTTCAATCTGTATTTATCACATAGTGGGATTTCAATGAATTTATCTGTGAGTGGTAGATTCAATTTTACTCTGAAGTATTATGGTACAGTCGAATTTGACTCCTTCAAAGGTAAAATTATACCTTCTTTATCTAAATATAATTCTTCATTTAAATTTTATCTAGGGAAAACTACTTCAAACTACTTATATGGCATATGTGCGATAAATTATTAGGTCTATCACAAATTAATGCGATAAATTATTAGGTCTACTTTTGAATTACAAGAAAATATTTTCCAGTACATTTATCAATGTATTCAATACATTTATTAGTATTTACTAAACAGTATAATTTACTAATGTCCTCTTCCCAGTGATGATAATTTGTGGATTTCATTTTTATAAAATAATTCCACCATCACTGTACAAAATTTTTCGGTAGACTTAACATTTATTTTTCTGTAATATGTAAATTATCTTATCACATATGTAGAAATGAAAATAAAACGATGTTATTTATTCATTGCGAAATAATATAAAATATACCGTTTATATCATATTTGTGAGTTACGGTAGTTAAGGTTTAGGATGTTTCCTCCATCTTGTGTAACAAACTAGCTGTTACAAATATATTAAAATGATTATCATTAAACTGCTGATAACTAAGATATAAACCTGATAACCATTAAATTACCCATATCTTAATATACATGTATGAAAAGGACAACCATTAAACCAATTCACTTAAAAATTCATATAAATATGTTTCAATCACTAAATTATATACGTAGGCTATTTATCATTCCTTAATTTACACTAACATTATTAGAAAAGTATACAAATCATTTCCTTGGTATTCATATTTTATTTTTACATCGCAACAATAATACCTTTATATAACACTAAAAAATCTATATTTACAATTGCCTTAGACTATCTTATTATTTTTTAACATTTCATAATATCCTTAATTAAATTATACTCTTCATTTTTATACCATGTACCATCAAAATGACTAATTTTATTTGAACTATTTTAAAGTATAATTTGAAATTTATTTCATTTCAGATACTTTTAAGTATAATTTAATATTGATTTTACTTCGAATACCTTAAATTATTATGTAAGATGGATTTTATTTCAAATATTGTACATCTGATTACCCGAGTAATGCTTGATAATTCTACTATTTAACACGTTGATCATCACAGTGGAACATATGTTACAAAACATTAAAATTCTAGTTTTAAAGAAATCAATTAAATAATTAATTGTCAGCCAAAATGTGAAAAAAATCACATAAACACTAGGTATAAAAAATATGATAATATACCAGTAATGAATTGTCTCCCACTTATATGATTATAAATGAAACAAAATAATGTCTGTGTAAACGTGTTATAAATTTTCCTGCTTAAATTTAACTACAATGAAAATAGATTTATACAACAATAATTTGAAGAGTGGTTAAATTATAATTCACTTTTGTTAAATTTTTGTTAACGGTAAACAAATTTTTATACAAATATTTTGATTCGCGCTCAAATTCAATTTATTCGAAAACGTATGAAAAAATGTATTTTATTTTCAACTTACTTTCTCAATTAGAATCCGATCGTTCCAGTGGATGTATATTTACCGAAGCAGCTGTTCGTTTTACAGTCAGATTGTTGGCCCGATGTTAAAATCTCGATGAACTTTCTGAACCACTCGAAACGTCCTCGCCGGTTAAGTGATTAGGAATTGGTAGGAGGACCATCTGAGACAAGGATTTCTGCTAATTAGCCTTTATCGACCTTTGGCAAGACTGCGAGGACCATTACGCGTTATTGTGCGAACTTCTCGAGCTTCTATCGCCTCGATAATAGCCGTCGCGATTCATCGGCCGCGGTGTATGAGACAGATAATGGTGCTTGAGCGTGATTTATGAGCTGGCGGCAGTCGCTCGAAATCGTTTCACGTTCTGGCGATAACGTAAATAGAATTAACGATTCGGTAATTGATAATAATGTCCAGGATTTGCCTTTTTTCTCTCTTTACCCGTATCGGAGAGAATAAAATTCGTACGACTGAGAAATATGCAATTGATTCCGGAAATATTACCCGGAGAAACGTAATTACGTTTGTGTTTCACAGAGGAGAATTATATTTCGGATGTTTTAATATGCAATATGGAACGTAAATTCGAGACTGCCTCGCGTGTATATTATACGAAACAATGTTTCAATGGTTATTCTAAATTATTGCTTTTGGTGATCGCGCTAAACGTATAACACGCATACTTTTAAATTAAAGATGAAATTCAAAAATAAATCAAACATAAATCGATATACGTATTAACTCTTTGTCTTGATGAAAATTAATATAAATTTCAAGAATACCAATTGAATATTTGTGTTGTTAAAAATACTTGTATAAAGCTATTTTTCTCTTATAGTATCAATTGTAGATAATCGAGGATTTGCATTAACAGATATAAATGTTAATTTTAATGAATTTAAAATTAATCTAAGATTAATTTAAGTAAGATCAACTGTCATGATTATTCATTTAGTAATAATAGTAAATATTTACAAAAAATTACATTTTTATAAAAATAGATTATCTTTTATTGAAAGATTATTAAGCTGAAATATAAATCTCCAAATAGCTTCACACTAGCTTTTTGTGATTCTACCATATATCTTGTACACTATAATTAAAATAATACACGTATAACTTAAAACTAAAGATGCAATTGAAAATAATAAAAGAACAAGAAACTTAATAAAAACAAACCAAAATAAAAAGTACAAGATACCTATGCAGATCTATAAACTAGTCGTGAAACCGTCACAAAATAATTCAGACATCTACCATTCTACCATCTTCGCAACCATACATATAATTCAATAATTTAATATTTCTGCAAGTCAAACAATTTAATATAAAATATTTTCTTAATTGACATTTGACAAAAACAACTGAATATAAGTCGAATTATTTTTGTACTAGATTCGTCAGAAAGAATATAATCAAAAACGACGATGACTATGATCTTTATTAAATTACAACATTTTCCATGGAAATTTCAGTTTCATCAAAAAAATAGGTATAATAGGAACGAAGTAATAAACTTATTGTCAGAATAATATCAATAAATCTCTAACTCTAAAGTAATAATACTAAAACCCAAGTGAACAGGAGAACGAAATACTATGCGCCATTGCGAAAACCAGCGACGCCGAAGGCTAGGTAATAAAATACACTGTAACCATGGAAAAAGATCCAGCATTTCTTTTCGTTAATAAAGCAGAATTTTAGAACCTAATAAGAAATCACGTTTTGAGGGTGCTTCCCGGTTTACGATCGTCTGCATTCGTGCTCGTAAAAGTCGGTAATGAAAACCTTCAATCCAAAGTCGCGGAAGAATAATTTAAATATTATTCTACATTTTTGTACGAAATAACCAGAGAGTTGAACAACAACTAAATCCGGCTATCGATCCACCGTTCTCTGTCAGCGAGCACAATCGCGATGCGTAGGCTAGTTGGAGAACCCCGGTGAAAACGCGACAAAGCGTTTCTCGGTCGACATTTCGCCAGAGTGTCGTTTGCGTGCGAGAAAAGCACGAGAAAAGCGGGGAAAAACGATGGAAAAGGTAGGGAAGTTTTCCGAGGCCGACGGTTGTCCGCGGCACGAGCCAGAAATGGATTTGAGATATCAGACCGAGCCACTATCTCCGGCCTAGCCTCTTGACTCATCCCAACTTTCTACCCTTTCTCTCTCTTCTTCTCTCTGTCTACCTTTTTCAACCTTCTCGTTCGTTCTGCACTGAAAGTCTCGTCCGTTTCCGAATGCAGAGTTTCCTGCTCGCTACGATTCGAGCTCTCCTCCCTTTTATGTCTGACCCACATACGGAGATACGATCGGACACACACACGCGCGCCACGGTGTATCTTGTGTGATCATGGGGTTGCAAACGGACTACGTACCACGTGTACAGAGCCCTTAGCGAACGTTTCAGTGGTTTGTGATACTTGGAAGATTATTTGTGTTCGTTTGTTGCGAGAACGCGTTTAGCTCATTGTTTGCTCGTTCTATCAAATGTCGCTCGGTTGAAGGGTTGCTAGGTGAAAATCGATGAAAATTTGAAGTTGTATGATAACTGTTCTTGATTCAATTATTTCAGCACACATTTACAAATATCACTATTCAACTTTGTAACATTTTCATCTACTGTGTACTATTCGAGATTGAAATTTCTTTTATGAATGTAAAAACGTATTCAAATGATGAAGCGTCGTGGGAAAGAATAAATAACGATCACTTATTGACCCACATAGCATCTATTGAAACTAATCAGACAAATGACTGGTCTCAGGTTTCACATTTTATATTACAAAAGTATGTTGTCTGTCTGTCTATCGTTGTAATGAAAATATCTGTGATATTTTGATGAGATAAAGAATGGTTATGCATATTTGTTGATGCTTCAGTATTTACTTATTTATTCTTTTGCTTTACTTTCAATTCAAAAGTGTGTATTTAACACTGGTAGTTTTAATAGTAATATCCATTTAATTCATGTAGAAGGTTGTCTACGTAACTTCCATATCTGAAATAATTTATTAAGCATTGTGATCTTGCAATTCTTCAGCTATAAAGAAAGTACACTACATATGTCCTTTTAAACCATAGAACTATGTAAGAAAAATTGTCTAACAATGCATATTTTAGAATTTCAAGATCTATAAACCGTATGGACCATCCTGTATAAATTTCGTATAATTATATTCAACAATTTAAAATTGAATTTCATGATATTTAACAATTTTCAATTTGAATTTAAAATTGAACATGTATAGTATAACAATTTTCATATAAATTGTTATCCTAACTGCTAAACGTCCTTTTCCATTTAATTTAAGTAATCTTCCTAACAAGTTTTCTGCTTTTCTTTGCAATCTCGGTGGAAACCTAACCTAAAAATGACTGGACATATTCGGGCAGTACACCTGACATTATTGCAAATATAGTATTTGTTATATTTCGTTTCGCAACAGAAGAATAATTTCAAACAATATCATGTACTTCAGTTATAAAAATTAATTAGCAAAACGTGAGTGTGTCAAGTACAAAAATATGCAAAAATAAGAGAGCATTGCATAATGATCAAATTAAATTATAGTTTCTTCTGCTATTTTATGAAAGAAAATTTAAGAGAATAAGAATAATTCGTATTCCTAAAGTGGCAAAGAGTTAAGTTGTTTATACAATTGATGTTGTTCAGGTAAATGAATTGTATTTGTTTGCACTATGGACTTCGTGCAAAAGGGTTCTTGTGTACACACCATATCCAAAATCCATACCAAACACAGGCACAATCGAGGACCTTATCAAGGATTTGCCCCATAAATATATCCTGTTGATCGAGCCGAAGAACAACCACTTTTCACGGATTAATGCCGCCTTTATATCGAGCGTAATGCGCTTTTTCGCAGTTTAAACGGTTATTCATTCGACGAAAACAAACTACGACAATTTTATTGGGATAGAATCGATATTCGACCATGTTCTTTCGGAATTCTTTACCAACTTCCTTCGACCGCAATTACTGCCAATCGATAATGCTAATCGTCGACCTTTTGAATTATGATTCGATGTTTTAAATTCGTAAAGGGTAGACAAGGGTAATGAATCGAAGACTTGAATCGAATAAAATTTCCAGGAGATGGATTCATAAATTTTTGTTCGAGGCTGATTGATAAATTTGTATATTCATAGTAATTGGCTATATTTTATCATTCAAACAGATCTTGATGAAAATTCAATAGTATCTTTTAAATTAAAACTTGGAATGAAAAATCTTTAACGATCAATCTAGGTACATATATTCATTTTTATGTGTATGTATCAAGTTAATGAATTTTTGTGAAATTTTGATACAAAGGTATATTTCGAATTTCTCTCATATTGCGTACGTTTGATTTTTAAGATATTAAATAGTTTCAGAGTTAAAAATTCCTAAATTTCCAATCTTCCAGATGCTTTTTGGTTTAACCTAACCAATTAACAGATTTCTGAATTTTTGAATCTTTGAATTTCTGAATTTCAGAATTTGTCACTTCCTGAATTTCCAAATCTTCAAATGATCAGATTTCCAAAACTCAAATTTTTCGAATTTTCGAAATTTTCAAATTTCTAAATCTGTAAATTCTCCAATTCTTTGAATGCCAAATTATCACAGTTCCAAATTACAAGTTTCCTAAATTTCTAGATTTCCAAATATAGAAAATTATAAATTCTATAATTTCACAATTCTTAAATGTCCAAATTTTCAAATTTCCATATTTAGAAATGTTTAACGCCCCCATTTTTAAATGTTTAAATGTTTAGTCTCTAAAGTACTAAAATTTCATAATTCTAAAATAACCAAGTGCCAGACAATAGTCAGTACAGAAATATCTCCAACGACAAAAATTCATCCTGAAAACACCCCCGCTAGCATTGTGAAAGGACAAAATAAACCTAGTATTTTAAACGCGCCCACTAAATCCATTCGGTGAAACCTCTGTTAGAGTGGGCGAAATAAATGAAAAAGTAAGCTAACTTTATGCAATTTTAAGTACCGTAAACAACCCAGGAATTGGCGTAGGAGGTCGACCTAGAGTAAAAGAAACTCGGTCGCTCCGCCTAACTCCACCGTGAGCACTTCCAGCCTGACATATCGACAAATAAGAATAATCTCACTCACTCTCGAGATGTTTGCCAACTATCATTGTTTTTGGCCTAATTGCGTGACCGCTTGAACCAATAGTCTACCGCCGAAAATATGTGTGTGTGTAGGTGTTCATTTTTCTATTCTGACCAATTGGAGCCATAGCCCTTTCAAACACCTGGGTCAAGCTCCTACGCGCCAATTCTTGGGTTGTTCACGGTATGTATTTTAAAAAAAGAAGACTACGAGCGATATCGTAGTCAGTGGTTTCTCAAAGAATGCTTTCTTGGGCCCGGAAAGGTCCTTTGCGAAATATAATGGCCTCAGGGTAGTTTATGGTCTTGGCGTCGCATCGTTAGGTCCCTCGTGATGGCCGAGTGCGTCTTGTCCAAGATTTATCAAGCCCGGGACACATTGCCGTCACGTCACATCATGGCACGTGACAAACTAAGATGCAACGTATTTCACTAAACAGAATGGCGCGCGTTCCCACTGCCGACACAACACTTGTTAGATCCGATTTATTAATTAGTTTCCTTTTTACAACAAGCACTTAGGATCTAGAATCTCGCTGCGATTCAACTTCTGTCTAACTTCAAGTATTATGATGATAATGCTAATGCTCTTCCGGAGAGCTTCGGAGGTTCTTTTAAGGATTTGGGTTTTGGTTTTGGAGGTAGTGGAAATGAGAAGGATCAATAGGGATTGTTGGATATCAAGGAGTCACGCGTATTATTCAGAGTCAGTGAGTAAGGGTTCAAGGGTCGTGTGACTAATTGTGTACGGAAAGATGGGATTTAGATTTAGTTTGGAACATAAAAATATTGACTATTCTAGAGTGATAAAGATACTAACTAATCTAAAGAAATAAAAATATTGATTAACCTAAAGCGATATCCAACACACTCGAAATGGCGTGCAGTCTAAACGCGCGTAATTCTTCTCAGTGAAAATACTTGCAACCGTATTCCTGGCACGTAGGAGGCTGACCTACAGCCCCAATTAGTTAAAAAAGAAAATGGTTACCTAGACTCAGTGTTCACAAACTGAACGTCACATTTGGGTTGTTCATGAGACGCCTCTTAAACCCGAGTCAGCCACCGACACGCCAAATATACATCCACGATACATAGCTCACGTCTTAGTTCGTTACATACCGTGACGTGATGTGACAGTGTGTCCCCGACCTTAACGGTTCAACTCGGGTTTCCCAACACCTCCCATCGAACTATCCTAATTAGCTTACCAAGGTATTTGATCGCTGGACATAAAGAAAAATGAACGTGTCTCAACATTGGTCGAGCAGTCCCTTCCTGTTTGTATTTCTTCCTGCTCGTTCGAACTATCGCATCGCTTCGACGAGCTCGTTTAATTCCACGCCGCAAAGCGAACTTTGCTTCCGCGCGATCGTTTATCGATGGAGGCCCGCTCCGGCCTCGAAGCCTTCGGGAAGTTTACCCTTCGCTTCTCTAAGCTCGCTGAAAGGCAATTACGTCATCGAGATTGGTCGATTGGAGGCACGAAGATTGCTTCGTTTTATCGGGGACTTCTCGCCGAGAAACTTTGACTTGCTTTGTAATGTATTGCGTTTACTTATCGTCCTCGGATCCCTCCATTTATTCGAGGCGCGTCAAGTTTATAATTACCGTGTTGCGGATGGAGAAGAATTCGACGGAGCTACTCGCTTTTCAGCGACGATGGATGTTTATGAACGGAGAATAAGTGCTGGTAAACTTTATCGGTCAGACAGGAGACGAAAGCAAGACTCGTTGCTTGTCCCATTTTTGTTCGCTCTTTTATCCGGTCATTTTAAAAGCTCTTGCTACTTTGTAAAGGGCGTTCATGACTTGTATTAAACGTGTGTGTTGCTGCTTCCTTCAATACTTGTCTTTTTTTTGTATTTAAATAGGTTCATGAATCTGTGAATTCTCAGAATTCTGCATTTAAAAATTTGTAGTCTTCTCCATGTTTACAAAGTCTTAAATTCTCAACTTTCCAAGTTTGCAATTTCTAAATTCTCAACTTTCCAAGTTTGCAATTTCTAAATTCTCAATTTTCCAAATATACGAATTTCTAAATTCTCAATTTCCCAAACTTGCAATTTCCAAAGTTTCAATTTTCCAAATATGCACATTTCTAAATGTTCAATTTCCCAAAATTTCCATATGCAAATTTTTAAATTCTTAACTTCCCAAATGAACAAAGTCCTAAATTCTCAACTCCCAAAATTTACGAATATCTCAATTTTCCACTGTCCTAATTCATAAACTTCTAAATTCTAACATTCTCAAATTCTTAAATCATCAGATTTTTATACTTGCAACGTTCAAATTCAATCCTCAAATTTACAGTGTCCAAACTGCCAAATCCCAAATACACAAGTATTAGAGCAAATTAGCCTTAATTTTGCTTTCGTGTCCAAATCATCTGATTCAAAACTGATCCAGTGAAATTATTTGAATAAGTATTCAAATTTTGTATTATTGTGTTAAGCATTAGTACATATGTTAACACTGTTAAAACTAATAATCATATTTATTCATTTGTAACATCCAACAATTGTTAAGTTACGAAAAAGTTGTTGAAAATGTTGCTTTTTACTCTGATGAAATTTTCTTACATATATTTTAAAAAATGTTTAAATTTTCCCCAAACACATGGGAACGTATGCATAAAAAAAGTGCATCATATATTTTGGACTTATTTCTTCGCGTGCAATCACTGCTTTTACGGCTACATCACATCGGAAACACTTTGTATAAAATATGTAAAAAGTGAGGTTATTTTGCGGTTATTACTGTAAACTTTGCAGCTTTCAGTTTAACATTTCTACAAGGAAGTTATAATTATAATCATAGTGATGACAAATTAATATTTGCCGTAATTGACTGGACGGAATAGTCGTAACACTGGTGACTCGGTTAGAAATTTAAGCAACGCATTTCAGGGTATATCAAAGGCTTACTCACGTAGATCATAACGCAAGTATAATGTAGTCCATGTACAGGGTATTCCAGGACAAGCACTAAATATTTCTGAACATTATGTAAGCACAATTGAAATAGACGGACTACCGCAAGTAAAAATATACGTGCAACTTTGTATATAATTATGCAAACAAAATTCTAAATGTATAAGTATTGTTATAATTTTATTCGTTGGACACGTTGTATGTATCGACGTGAACGTGATTACGTCGATTAGGCACCGATGCCTTTTGTTTCTTCCCGAACCGTCAAACCTTACAGACAAAAATCTAGGAAATTCAAGCCTGAATCCGTGCTCAATAAAAGTAACTATTGGTTGTAGCTTCACAGACTTTGCTAAGTACATGTTCATACAAGAATTTTGCTGCACATACAGCCATTTTATTTTATTTCTTTACAGGACATACCCCTTTATATAAAAAGAAATATAATGTAGGGGGAAGATTTAACGTGTCTTACAATTTTGAAACCACTTAGAGTGTTTTTAAAATTTAAATAAAAAAAATGTATGTATTTAACATGATGAGTGTTAACACGTTAACCATGAGGTCATCAACGACAGCGTCGTGCAGTCCCTAATGGATCTCCAGTAAGATAAATGATTACACACTAACATATTGTAAATAATATTTCACCATAATATGTAGCATAATAAGAAATTCCCGTTGAAGCCATGTAAAGTTACCGAGGCATTCAAAGTGGCAAACATACTTTCAATAAAAATAAGATAAAGAGACGAAATACAACATAACATATAAAACTTAATGTCGCATGTCAACCCGAAAATACAGCAAGAAAATATTTGTAAAGGATAAAAGAAGGTTGGTTAACGACTGTTTCAACGATACGGGGTTTCTAAATACATCGAGTAATTTCTTAGGGATATTTACGATTCCTCTCGAAACACCCTGTATATGGCACACGGTCATTTATATGAATCGCTAATAATTGTCCAGTGGTCCTCTCTCGCCCTCGAAACACCCTGTATATCGCACACGGTCATTTATATGAATCGCTAATAATTGTCCAGTAGTCCTCTCTCACCTGTAGAACAGCAGAGACACGGATGCTTCAGCGGGATTTCTCGAATGTGGCCCGCGCCTGCGTGGATGAATAAATAAATTTAATGGCGCTTGTCACGTAGCAAAACGGGATAAATTCCAGGCGTCTGACAGCCATTTAAAACAATGCCGTCGCGAATACACGCCATTTGTAACCCGGTGCTTTTGTTTCACGTTGCTATTCATTCCGGCGCCCCTTCGCCCGCCGCCACCCTCCATTCTATATCCGCCGACACCACCATCGTCCGACCAACACCGACCAAACCAACCAGGGAGCGTTTCTGTCGGCGTTGATAGCGAACGCTCGCTCCGTCCGATTCGTGATTCATTTTTTATCGTGATAAAAACGCAATTAAGGCCCTGCTTCGATAAGGCGCGAATCACGGACCATTGTGCGCTCGTCCTTCGACGACCTTATCACCCGCTCGGATTCATTGGCCGCGCGGAAACAATTGGAACGTTATTCGCTAAAAATTCCCACTTCCCTCTGAGCAGGGGGTGAGATCAAGTAACGAGAAAATCTGTCGGTTGCCAATGGTTTGTAATATATCCGCTATTATCGCACCGCTGCCGGGTTTTAATTGCCTCCCGAGACGCTCAGTGTACCATCGATTTTACCATTAACATTTTTGGTACTTGAACCGTTGGCAATCCTCTTAGCCGACGTCCCAAATTGGAATTTTGTTTAGGTTAGTGAAGGGCGAATGCCCACAGGAAAACGCGGGGCACAGGTGTGCATCGTGCGTTCAGAGATGAGGTATGAGTGAAATGTGGGAAAAGGAGATGAAAAGGAGCTTTTGTATTCTCAAGTTTTGAGGTGTTTCTAATTCTGAGGTGTTTCCAAGTTTAAGATGTTTTAAAGTTTTAGGTGTTTCGAATTTTGAAGTATTTTAAATTTTATTCAGAGCATGTAGAAATTTAAATATTTGGCGATTTTG
Organism: Megachile lagopoda; assembly: GCA_036983795.1. Classification (NCBI taxonomy): domain Eukaryota; kingdom Metazoa; phylum Arthropoda; class Insecta; order Hymenoptera; family Megachilidae; genus Megachile; species Megachile lagopoda. The sequence continues at coordinate 2,204,035 of CM072786.1, forward strand.
ACATTTGGAAATTTAGCAATGTACATATATTAAGTTTGCAAAATTGAAAATTTTTAGGTGTACACAGTTAAATACTTACAAAATATACTAATATGATCTTATACATATTTTGGTGTTCACAAATGTATGTGTTTTGTATTCAAAGATTTTTTAGATTTCATGTTTACAAGTTTAGAAACTTGGTGATGCAAAGCTTAGAAGATTAGAAGTTTAATCTAAAACTTAAGAAATTTACAAATTTACAAATCTACAAATTTAAAAATTTGGTAATTTAGAACAAAACTTCCTAGAAACATCGAAACAATAATGCAAATATCAAGTTTTCGGCTTTAAGCACGCGGGAAATTCATAAAATTTCAGAATATAAAAATTTCAAACTTGTAGAGTAGTCTCTGACACCAGAAAATGTTAATTCAGCTTGCACGTTCGTGCACCGTGCTCTCACAAAATAGAATTATCCACCACTGTTCTAAAAAAGATGAGACAATTCTCTTACACTCATTTATTTTTCCATGCCTTCTCCGGTCAAGGAGTTTAATTACAAATCCAAAAGAAAGTACAGACTTTAAGCTGTACCCGTGTAAAGTGCTTAGCGTATCTCGCGTCGGATGTTTTCTTCGAGTTTACCCTTATTCGTCAGCGTTCCACCTTCGTCTCGGAACTTTGGACTAATTCTTCAGTTTTTTTTCGAAATCGCTCAGGTTGTAGTCGGAGACGAGGGTAGAGAGATCTGTTCTAGAACGAGGCGAGAGCATTCCTTCTTCAGGAATGAAGGGAACCGGCCGAGCGTAGGCGCAGGGGCGCGTGGAATGAAATTTATGAAGGTCCTTTATTCCAGCACTTAGGGGGTCGACTTAAGTTTGAGCAATTTATTAATTTCCTCGTGTTTCGGTACCGCCTCGGCGACGTTGGCTGTTTCACCCCCCTCCTCAAGAAAGAGATCACCCTCTCGTACCACCCTCAACGAACGGCTTTCTTCTTCTTAACTGGTTAGACTCGTTTTTCTTTGCTGACAGAATCTCGTATCGGCCTTGAATTTCTTGTGGCTTCTAAAAGTCACTTCGTGTGGTTTAATCGGCGAAAAGTATGGGGTACGTGTGGATATTATTGTGAGTGTCCACGTTAATATGGATATTTATACAATAATAATTAATCATGGGTTGTAGGCAGTAGGGGGTAAAAACTATTTTTGCGGATGATATTGAAAATTATGTTACGACATGTATGATATTTATTATAATATGTGACGAATGGTAGATATTATTAGGATGGATCGTTTATTACTTTTTTATAGGAGGAAAGTTATTTATTCACTTATAATACAGTGCATTATACTACTACGGTTTAATGTTATAAAATAATAAATGGTATAATGAGAATGATATTGAAAATTATACATATTATGATATGTACGATATTTATTATAATGTGTGATGAATAATAGATATTACTGAAATAGAGCAACCATTATTTTTTGATAAGAGGGAAATTAATTGTATTATGTCGTTCATATTGTAGCATTTATTATATTATGATACAATGTATTGCATTAGACAATCAAAATTTCGCCTTAACGAATTTCAGTATAAAAGAAGAAGGGATTAGAAAAATTAATAATAATTATTATATACTTGCGAATGTTAAATATTACTTAATTATAAAATAGTTGTTAAAATGAGTTACCTTAAAAAAGAAAGAAATGTAATTAAAATTCCTGAATAAATTAATATTAATTTTGTCTGTAATAAAGAGTGTACTATAACTGAACTGTTGTCAATATCGTAATTCACAATACACTCAAAAATTATTATTATTACGTACAGTAATTGATAAACGCGTTTATAAACAATAACATTTAAATTATTAGTTGTACATATAAATTTCAGTTAATAAAAGTTGAATACTCTTTCTAACATTATATTAATAAATATAATAGTTTATACTAATAATCGATCTAAAATTAACAGTAACTAATATTTCATTAACAACTGACGTACAGCTTCGCGTCCAACGTACCCAGTAATATCTGCAATGAAATTTTAAAAAAATCTCTCCGTTTTTAATTAAATCCACATCGTTCCTATTTTTAAATTAAAATTAATATCGTCGAATTCTCTCTCGCAAAAAAAGCTTTTATTTATTTGAGGACTTAATCGAGCACGTTGAAGTTAATCTATTCTAAAAGCTCGCAGTAATATCGACACTAGCTGCTCCCGCGGAGATACTAGCATTCAGCTGAGAAGCTTAATATTTATTATTAAATTATTTGGTAAACCTCGGCATGATGAAAACGCGGTTTAACGTTCTTTCAGAAAATTCGATATTCAACGCGTTAGCCCTTTATACGGAGGAAAATGTTTCGCGCGAATTCTATAATTGCGCGACGAAAAATGACCGACATTCCGTCGAGTCAGCGGCGATTACTACGGAAATTTCAGTGGAAGAATAATTTAAAAATTAACAAAGGCGCGGGCGCATTCGATAACGATTAAAATTCTATTGTCAAAGAGCCTTTTCATTAAAAATGCTCGGGGAAACTGTGAGAATGGCAAGAAATTTCCGGCTGAAAAATTAAAAACATTATCCTAATTGTGCTTCAGAGCGTCGCAATTAAAATGTTGCGTTCAAAATTAAAATGTGTCACATTCTGAAGCGTCGCGTTTTTCCCCTCCATTCATATATTCTCTAATTAGTTCGTACAATCGAACCGCTGTTCTATTAATTTTCCACAGAAGGGAGGAGGCCTGGCCTGTGACTCCTCGCGCGAATTATTATTTCATAAATCGCGTAATTTGAAGTCCAAGCGAATTTGCTTTTCATGGGAAGCAATTAACTTTTCCAGCTTACTCGTTTCTTAAAGTACTTATTTTACACGAAATTGCTTGCCCCACGTATTTCACTTAGTTCGCTCGTTAGTTTCATGCACGCATTCTCCCTGAGCACCATTTTCCCTTTTCAATGTGCATAAGAATAAGAGTCGCAAAATTCGTGTTGCACATCCCTTCGTTATTGTTTTAAAACTTACTCCACTTATCGATGTGTAACTTGACATATTGAAATATCTATCAGTTTCACAAACATTTTCAAGGACATATAGAAATATCTATGAAATCAACAATGTGAATGTTCACACTTTTGTGCTTCTAGGCCAAAAAATGTGTCATATGAATATTGACTTAAATAAAATGACTGATACTGTTCAATCTTATTAATAAGTTTGATTTAATTAGTCTTCTGCATTTGTTTCTGATACGTGCATAATAGAAGTAATGAAACGCTGTAAATAGGCTTTCTATGAAGATTCATAACAATTTATTTGGTCATAATAAATTATATAATTATATTTGTCTTTGAGTATGGTGCTTTGCTGTTTTTTTAAATAAGTTTAAATGCTTAATCTTTAGTGTAGAAGCATATGTAAAAAAGAATGGGATAATTGTGTAACCAGTATGACTTCTAACATAACCTTAAAGTTATTGTCTTATCAGCCTTACTATGTATTCATGATTCCTTTTTAGCTTTTCAAGAAAAGTTAAATACATGAAAGTATAAAAGTATTTCTTTTGGACCATGAATAGTTGTATGATTGAAAAACTTTGTATCTCTTTCTAACATAAGTTTCGTGAGGACGATATTATGACAAATATTGAAATATAACTCATTCTGCGAAGTTTGATATGGTATTTACATGCAGATTCACATAAATGCAAATATATATTACTAATAAAAATATAGCCTTTGAATTCCAAAATATAAAATATGAGTATTGCTGCATCTCTGTGTCCGAATATTAAAGTAACATCAAAATCAGACTTTATTTCATTTAAAACATATTATTTACCAAATATTGCAAGTAGACGCGGTGCCAAAGTAGTCGAAGGATCGTTTTATTTTAATTTACAAAATTTTTCAACGTTTTCTTGAAACCTTGACTTTCATCAAGATGGAGAATCAATGTGTATATTAATTTCTGTTTTATCGCTTATTTACTTGTTAATTTTGTAATAAGTGTGCACTGTTTACTGGTAGATTTAGTGATAATATTATATCTAACTATGCATATTATTTTTCTGTTGTATACAAAATTAACCTCTTATAATATCGTCTCTCACACGTGACGTTCATAACCGTTGAAATGCGACTTTGTTTCATATTTTTACAACCCGTCCACCAATAATCGCCATATCCAAAATATCCCTATTTGAACATTCTTTGTCTTAACATTATAATAATTAAATCGCTCCCTCTTGCCGAGAAAATCATAAGTTAAAATTAAAATTTTGTTGTAATCCAAAGATTAAAGTCCCTCAGTACGTTCGATAATTAATATTCATGTACCGAAATTGAAAGTTCGAAGGGTATTTCGAATGCAACGAGAATAATCGTGTGCTTATAGTCTGAGCCTCTCACGTCCTTGGTCCTCGTTTCATCCGCGAAACCACTCTTCCCCAGAATTTTCTACACGCGTACTCGCCCGCACTTCTTGCCACTTGCCCTCTCCGCTTTTTCCCTCTTGTCGCCACCGTCGCTTCTCCGGCAAGGCACGATGCTTTTTTTCCCTTCGGTTTCCACGGTGCTCGAGCCACGATGCAACGCAGTCTGTTGGTGATTAGTGTGCTCATTACGGCCGACGCTAATGATGCTTGCATCGCCAGACAAAAGCTGCGACAACCGAGCGTACGAGTTGCGAGCTGCGAGCGTTGCCGCGACATCTCTCATCCTTTCTCCGCGTCTGCCCTCGTGGAACTGTTTCCTTTCTTCCCGCCTCCTCTTCCCGTGGAAACACGGGTTTCACTCTGAACGAGTTGTGCTTGCGAGCTTTCCACAGCGTCAAGCGGCGTCATAACGCCAGGACATACCCCGAGATATTGGGAAAGATCGATGCCGACGATTTTGGATAGGTTTTTTTTTGGAATTTTTGACATTTTTGGAATATTGAAAATTTCATAAATTTTTGGTATTTTTTGAAGGTTTGGAAATTTTAGGAACATCGAGAATGTTGGGAATATTGAGAATATTTGGCATTTTGGGAATTGTGGGAAAATTTTAGAATTCCAAGAATATTGGAGATATTGCAAATATTTCGAATATTTGGAAATTTTGGGAATTTTAAGAATTTTGAAAATTTTGGGAATTTTTAAAATTGTAAGAAATTAAAAAATTCCAAGAATATTGGGAATATTTGGAATTTCGGAAGTTTCGGAAATTGTAAGAATTCTCAGATTTTTCTGATTTTAGAAATGAAAAAATTTAGCAATTTGTAGATTCGACGAATTTTCAATTTAAAAATTTGAAAATTTTATGATGTAGACTTTTAAACATTTGAGACTTGTGGATTTGGTAATTAAAGAATTTAGAGATTTGAAAATTTTGTATTAATAGGAACTGTGTAATTTGACATTTTGAACGTTTGCTAATTTGAGTTCTTAAATATTTGAGAATTTTCAGTTCTGGAATTTCAAGAAATTTTATAATTATGATAATTACCATATTAAAATTTTTAAATTTAAAAGTTCTGGAATATAAGAATTTTGAAATATGGAATTTTTGGTTATTCATCAATTTCATCTGTTAGAAATTAAAAAATTTGAAAATTTATTAATTTGGAAATTATAGAATTTTTAACTGTTTCATTTTAGAAACTTGACAATTAAAACATTTGCCAATTTGGAAATTTGAAAATTTGGAAACATGAATTTTTTTCTATGATCATTCGGTGTCTAACTATTAATAACAATTTTACTAAAAATTTTCAAATATATAATAAACATTCTAAAAAATTGAATTTCCAAATCTCTAACATTAAAAATTCCAATATTTCACAATTAAAAAACTTGATCAATTTCAAAATTTTCAGATCTTCTCGGAATCCCTAAACTTCAATTTCCAAATCTCAAATTTTCAAACGTCTACATCTTCAAACTGCTCAATTTCTTAATTTCCACATCTTGAAATTATTCAAGTCTCAAATCCCAAATTTTCAAATCTCTAAATTTTAACCTGATCCATCTCGAATATTCCGGGATACGAAAATCCAATTTCTTAATTTTCACATCTTGAAATTATTCAATTCTCAAATCCCAAATTTTCAAATCTCCAAATTTTAACCTGATCCATCTCGAATATTCCGGGATACGAAAATCCAATTTAACACTAACAGGCAAAATGCGACTAGTTGTCGAATCGTAATTATTGATAAATCAAATTACCGTTTAAGTAACTTAAGACCTAAGCGTTAAAACAAAGATAGAGTTATCGTAGGAACGCAATACATATTCAGAATAGTAGCGGTTTCCACCGAAATTCATGCGATATATCAATTTACAGGTAGAATTCGTGATCCTAAACCTGATGAGGATAAAATATAGTCTGTCGGTATCACGTTCGTTAATATCACGTTCAAAGAGCAACGTACCGTGAACACCTCTCTAATTCGCTGTACTTTATTGCATAAAATGTAGCATCGTTGGTCTGTACATGGAGAATAACACGGTGGATATCTGGGCACACGTGTTTCGCGCGAATGAAATTTCGGAAACGATTTCTCGCGGTCTTGCCATGTTGGCCCGCCGTCAATACATGGAACAGGGCTGCTTGATTACAGTAGTTATCGTGATACAGATTTACGTATTTGTCATGTCCGTTGCGGGAAATCCGTTGCATTAGTCATGTTGCCCAGCAGATTCATTACTACAATAATTACATAAATTCACGTTGCGTTACCGCTAATTCGTAATCACGTATTACCATAATTATCTGTTACGCCGATTCATAATTGCACGGCGTTGACGGTTACATTGGCAAAGACACGTTTCGCCCTTTAACCGGCACCAATTTAATTAATTGCCAGCAACGGCGTAATGTTTCTTCGTGTTTCATCTTCATTTCTCGTGCAATGTCTTTCGTTGCGCCATTTTTTCGAGTTTAAAAGGAAATATACTTCTGTAGAAATATTGAGAAACATTTGAATAGAAATACGTTTGCCATTAAAATAGGTTAGTTCTTTGTTACATGACTTTTTTAAATTTAAGAAGAGTACATTTTTTAATTCCCAGCTATAATATTATTAAAAGAAATAAGAATGAGCAATTGTATGCTATTTAAAAAATTTTATCATTTCCACTATTTTCCACTATTTTAAATAGAAATACATTTCTGAACTCCGACGTGTAATAAAAAAGTAAGAATAAAGAAATGTTTGGTGTTCAAAAATGTTACTTTATTCTTTACATTTTACGAAGAAATACATTTTTAAATTCCTATGTGTAATAATAAGAAAGTAAAAATGAATAAACGTTTGTTATTTAAAAAAACCCACTGTTGCATGATTTTTTCAATTTTAAATAGAAATACGTTTCTAAATTCCCGCGTGAAATAATAATAAGGAAGCAAGAGTAAACATATTATTGCTATTTAAAAAATTTATCCCTTTGTTACATAATTTATTTTTGTTTTAAGAACAACACATTCTTGAATTCACACGTGTAATAATAATAGAATAACAATAAACAAATGTTTGATTTTTCAATTTCAAGTAGGAACAAATTTTTGAATTTCCACATGTAATAATAATAACAATACATATAAAAATAAAAAAATTATATAAAGAGTACTTTTACGATTTCAAAATTTGTTAATCGACACTAAATGTACATACTGATTATTTATGAATACCCAATTAATTACTCATAAATATTCAATGAATTTTGCTTATAATAAGCTGCAAACCTCTTGTAAATTCTTAATTGAAATCGTTTGACCTGTGCGTTATCGATAATTGGCCTCTATTAATAAAATTTTCTCGTTCTCTTTGCCACGTTTAATTTTCGCATTATCCTCCAAGGAAAGTTTATCATCGATAAATATTTCATATCTCCAGTTCGCGTTTATGACTGAAGCCTCCAGGATGAAAAGAGTTAATTTTATTTCCATTTATTCTTGACAATGATTCCATGATTTAATTTATTTTACCGTGCATTAATTTCATTACAGAAAATACTACTGGTTCACTTTGTACATATGAACATCATTGTGCATATTAAAATATTATTCTTCACATTTGACATTTATATTCAATCATAAAAATTGGCACTAGTTTAGAATACATCTGTCAAGAGTAAGTTATTTAATTCATATATCTTATCAAAATTAATTCAATGAAATGAAAAAAGTACAACAAACGAAGCCACGATATTTTAGGATATTTTTAAAATAGCTTCAAATTTTAAATTAAATATCTATGCTAATCTAGATGAATTATATACATTCGTATATAAAATTTATTTACATATGTACCAGTTAATAGAAGAATTTCATTCGACTCATGCTACAACTCACTATCACCTACACCGTATTCTAACAGTTTGCACTTAATATGCATATCAAAAAGAATCGTATTACTTGACCTGATAAATTACTACCCAGCTTCTAAAGCTTCTTGGAGCATCACAAAGTTACAATGGAAGGAGCCTAGAACCAGTTTAAGAAATTCATTTCGAATTGATTCGAGCACAATAGTCAGCTCGTAGAATGCCGAGTAAAGTGTAAACGATGATCATTTGCATTCTCAGGTAACGGTTTATCGCGCAAGTGTTTGTTCGCTCGTTTTAGGGCGCGCGAGCCATTTTGTGCACGGCACTCGCGCCGTTTAAAACCCACCCGCCTCGTCGTCTCTTATTCCCTCGTCAATTTTGCATCGCGAAATCGTCCCGTCGACACTGCATATTCGAGAACTCCCGTAAATATTGTTAGCTGCTAGCATTCTCGACATTTTGCGCGCTGTGAACTGTTATTCAAACAAACAGAGAGTTTGTAATTGCTAGAAACGTTTTGCTAGTTACAATTATCTTAGACAATCTTCTTAAGTCTCTGAATGTTGCACTTTCTATTGCATTGTGTCGCAATATTTTGTTGTTAGTGAAACGATACGGTTATACAATACCCTTTTATTGCACGACCTTTTTCATTTTGAGGATAAAATCTGATAAAATCTGATAAAATTGAGCGCTTTTAAACTCTTGCAATCACTGATGCAAGCAATAGTTTAATAAATATTTCTGTATTTAAGAAGTTCATTTAAAGAGAAATTATGTTTACAATGTTTTAAGAAAATAAGGAGGCTAAATTAACGAAGTAATTTTCTTGTTTTTTTTTTCTTGCAGTACATTTATTCGTGTTTGACGATGTTCTTCAATACTTTGACGAACTAGTACCGTCATTTGTATAGTAAATACAACTTTGCAAGTCCTTAACGCTGCAACTATTGGAGTTGAATGCACACTTTCAAATTGAAAGTAAAGTGGAAAAATAAGTAAATATTGAAGCATCTATTACCATATACAACCATTCTTCATCTCAACGAATGACAGAAATTTTTACAAAAGCTATGTAACAAAATTTTTTAATTTATAATCTGCAACGTGTGGAATTTTAACTGGTTGGTAGTTAAATATCTCAATTCGGTAGAACTCATCCTACAATATTCTCTGCAATACAATTGCGCCGTAAAAATAAGAGGTCCTCGTTTAGCGCATTTCTGCGAGTGCTGTCCTGCAACATCTCCGGTCATATAATTGTCCGGAATATCGCAAAAGATTCGATTTCTAGGATTCAATAGCGAGGTAATCGACAAGCCTTCAATCGGGAACGCGATAGAGCAACGGGGTTAGAATCGGCAGGACATTGTGTGAAACAGAATCGGATCACAAAGTAGGTCAGCCAAAGTAAGGACCGTGCAATCTTCCAAATGGTCGTTCACTTAGCAAGGACAGGATGGTCCGAGCACTAAAGTCGAATCTGGACCTCGGGAGAATCGGCCACTCGTTCCGCTCGGCCACAACCGGAAATGGCCTAAACGGCGGGCTTCAAGGAGCACAGGAGCGTAAAGAGCGTGAGAGGGGGCGAGAAACGGTCAAAAGAAGGGGGGCGATAAAGCGCGAGAGAGAAAGAGAAAGGCTGCGTTTAACAGTCCCGTTAAACATTAACTGCCGCTCTGCAGTTTTCCCCTATAACTCCGGGTTAACTTTGATTGCAGTTAACGGCCCCTAGGGATAGTGCCTTTAAAAGGGGGAAGAGAAGAGGGTGCAGTCGGGTTGATGAAGGTGGCAAGGCCAGGAGCGCGTTGAGGAGCGAAGGAGAGGGAGGTATAGGGATGGGAAGGAGAGTTAGACTACAGGAGGCATCTTATAACTTCTTATAATTACTCAAGACTCGAGGGTTTAACTGCTGTTTAATTTCATTCGGCAATTAACCGGCGCTTTATCGGTGCCCGAAACACCTCGAGCCATCGTCTGGACGGCTATCAAGCGGTGTTTTATCGGCAAAGCCAGCGGGGGCTTTCAATGTTGTTGTCGCGTGCAAATCGGAAACGACAGCAGGAATGCGGCGTTCGCGTTGATCGCCGGCCATTTCAATGACGGCATTACGTGCCGGGCATGGAATCCATTAATGCCATTAATGAACGCATTGTGCCTTGCGGTTTACGAGTTACGTGGCGAGGAGGCAGGGCCACCCATCGGAACCGCTATTCCTCGCGCATTAAATGTTGCAAAAGACGATTCATCTCGATCGAGGGGATGGAATGGGAATCGTCGAAACGATTCTTCGTCGTTGAATCGCGTTATCGAGGCTGCTTCGCGAAATGCGAATCCTCCTGACGAATATGCTGATTTATCGCCAGCCACCGACAGCCAAATGAATAAATATCGCGACAAACAAAGAGCCGGTACACATAACTGCTACATTTACTGCGACGTTTATCTCGGTGAAAGGATTTATCAATTGCCACGATTTATGCTCAGGTATAAGTAGTGCTGTTTGAACGACGCACTGTACGCTATTTGCATAGAAAAGATCCATAGTCGATTCTTGAAATTTTATCGGAGATTTAAAATATGGCAGAGTTTTATGCGAAATTTCGTATCAATATTTTTGTATTTATACATCAATGGCTTGGGTATAAATATTGTGTATTGGCTTTCAGTTTTTGAGAAAAACTAGTTCAAAGATTCAGTGGTACTTTATTTATGGATACTTTCATATAGAATTAAATGTGGTACTTTGTTTATGGTAATATATATAATAGATTTAAATATGAAATATAGTATTTCATATTCAAATCTACATATAAATGTTTACTTTTAACCTATTGCCTACCTTAACCTTACTTTTCTAATACCTTCACCTCGCCTATAATTTACTGTTTATCTGGTTATTTTTATAATTTTAATCCACGTCATTTAATACTTTAATGTTTACTTAATTCCACACTCCTTAATTTCCTTTCTAGTCTTCTACCGTTTATGCCAAATCACTCATCACATACGTCATCTGACTAAGCCCTTAATTTACGTTATATTAAATAAATACTTTACATTACATAGACTGTATATTTTTTCGATACAGTTAAAGTACATATTATACTTCCGTCTATTTAACCTGGTGATAACTTTGAAACATCCTATAAAGATTATATAAATATTTGTTTAAGGACTTTAAATATTTATTTATACAAATGGATTCATCGAAGCATTCTATGTAAAGAAAATACGTATTAGTATATATTATATAAAAAATCAGTAGTTCAACAGATATTTTAGATTGAAAAATAATAAATTTCATGCAAAATTTTAAATATCTCGTATTGTATGTAAAAATTAAAATTTCACAAAAAATGGACGTACATACTTTAATTTACAATTAAACCACTTTTTAAAAGAAGTTTAATAAACATTAACAATGTTTGCTATTTTTTATTGCACCTCGATGATATATTGATGTTATCGAAATTTTTAAATGACAAGTTCTTCAAAAATAATGCTTTTCAAATTTAAAATAATTTTCTATGAATTATTCTTAAAACATAAAAACTTGCTTTCTGGGTTTATAAAATTGAACTTGTATCAGTTTCTTTTACTATAGCTATTTTATTCTGAGGTTATGTTCTCCACTGAAGGCACCGTGAGAAGAAAAAATTTAATAAGACGTTTTTTTGTTATCTGAATGCTCTTGGTACATTAAATATCATTGATTTTAAGGGATTATTTGTGTAATCTAATAAAAATATAATTACATTTCATCGTAATATAATTTTGTCCAATTTTCTCTATAAATAAATTCTCTATGTTGAATCGATTTTCTACTTTAAATGAATGTTATATTTTCTATTATAAATAAATAGTAAAATTTCCAACTTTCTGCTTTAAATAAATTTTCTACCGGCAACCTGATAATATCTCTGTAATAATGTTTCATTTTAAACAACCAAAATGCAACTAAAGTGGAATTGAACACGAAAACTGCATATTTCTGAAAATCTAACAAAATCAAAAAATTCCCACAATTGTCATAACTTAAAAATATACATTTGACGAAACGTGTAAAGCATACATGTCGTAAAAAGGTTAATTCTAATTCGACGAATAAAGCTGTACGTTCGGTAATTAATGAGACGAAAGCAGTGGACGAGATAGTCGATTCAATTATTCTCGTTTTAAAATTATAAGAAACTCAACGCTCCGGACGAGAATGATGCTGCGATCGGCTGTAAATTAAAAGGTAGACAACGGGCGTTTGCAGTTGACAAGTAATGAGGCGTATAATGATTTTATCGGGCAATTGTCGGTGTTTCATGTTGCAATGCCGATTGGACGCGAATAATGGTTCGTCCGCATGAGGCATTCGATCGTTGATTGCCCATTCGTCCGTCTGCTCCGGACGCTCGTTGCGTTTGACCGCTTCGACGACGCTTTTTCCTCCTGTTTCCTCTTCCCAAACCGCCACCCACCATCGTCCTCAAAAAAGGAGATACAACCATGGAACCACCGGCCGATTAAACCGAAGTCTCGATACTAAACGAGCAATTTTACGGTACAAGATAGTGTTTCCTCGACTGTGATAATTCGATAGAATAATCCGATCGTGCGTTTCGTTTCGTTTCGTTAGTGTGTGTGATGATGATTCGATGAAATCGACGAACCGAGATTGTTTCTCCGCTAATTTTTGATACTATTGTGAAACGTTTATAAATTAGATAAAGATTTACGAAATACAATTACATATTAAGTTGATATTTGGTAGATATTAGGGTTAATACTTTAATAAATATTTGGGTTTGGTTGCTAACTAGATTGAATAAACGACCTCTTCGTTTTTTGTAAACTATTCGAATTGTGATGTAAAGAGGCAGGATTGTGGGAAAATTTAGCAGCTATGTGGTAAAGGTTAATTGAAATGGTAACCTTGGTGAGAAAGGTGAATTATTTATTAATTTTTTGTACGTAAACTTGCAGGACAAAATGTGAGAGTTATAAATTACTAACTACATTTGTATAATATATTGTAACACAAGTATATTATAATATGAAATACCAAATTGATGATATTGTAATATGATATATTAATTATTACCCTATTAATTGACAGCAAGGATTAAAAATGATTAAAGTAATAAATATCCTGTGTATAGGTAGCAATTCGTCCAAATTATTGAGTTTTCACCGTCGCCCTCCAAAAACACGTAGATTGTTCATCACACATAATAAATTGCACATAGGAACCATTCCGCCACCAATTTTTCTACAGGATTTATTCACATTGCGCTATAAAAATGAAAAATAGAGTAAAATGTCTCGTTGGAATTCGCATTTTGCAGGGCTCTCATAACCAACGATATTTTTCCCTTATTGAATAAGTACAGAAACGGTCGCAAGGGCCAGTAATCTCTACAATTCGTCGAAAATCCCGAATCGCACTTGTGGTGGTTTTCATTTTGCGCTCGTGTCGGAACGGTGTAACAAGGTCGAGCTTGCCAGAACTTCTATCCCGACGTTCGCGAAAATAAAATGGTCGTGTTTGTTCGAAATATTGCGCATAAGTTAGCGTAACAAGCCAGAAATCATTATGTGTTCCGACGCAAGAGCGGAGCGGAACGGGAGACGATGGAGAGCCGAACGAGAGACTGCTCTGCATAGTTGGAACAGCGAAACACTCTGGCACGTTGAATTCGCTTCCGTTGAAATTTGTTTATGCAAATAATTCGCTGCAACGACAAAGTCGTGCAAAGGTGTATCTCCTGTTTTCTCTTTCCGCGTTGCCATCGTTCATTTGTGTTTCAAATTGGCCGGCCACGACGCAGTCATATTCTTCGAATTGTCCGTCTCTTTCGCTTTCTGGAAAATGAAATTTTTCCCTCCTGTTCCTGTGTAACTGGAAATTAAAAAAAGAGAAGACGGGATAAAAATGGGCGTACAAAAGGGTAGGGACAGGAGAATGGAACGGAAGGGATTCAAAGGAAGAAAAGGGAACGACAGGTGCTTTCACGTGAAATTTCTTTCGCTGAATTTATCCCTGAAGAAACATGCGCACGCCTTTCGGTGTCGAGCAACAAATGAAACATGTCGACATTAAGGCTACGTGTTTCGCCGTCTCGAACCGACAGATTTACACTTCCCGTGAATCACATTACGTCGCGAAATATATTTTCCTGGCTTGAATTAAACTTCGGGCGCGCTTGATGCATCGCTTTGCTACGATTCGTCGTCTTTCGGGATTCCGATGCACAAAACTATCCAGATTTTTCTGTTATTCGTGCATGCAAGCGTTTACGTAACTAGTATTTTTTGCGCGAGCTGAACTAGATTCGCTGGTCCCACTGATTTATTGTACCAGCGTGAACAACTATGCTTTGGAAGATCGGAAATTTGAGAATTTGAACATTCTACAATTTTGAAACTGAGATATTTGTGAATTTTTAAATTGGGTGTTTGACAATTTAGTTCAGAACGCAGGAAAATTCAGAAACTTGGATATTTGGGAATTTGAAAACAATTTTTGAACATTAAAGGGTAGAATATTTGAAAATTTAGGAATTTAGAAAAGTGGAAATCTGAAAATTTGTTAACCATGGAATTTGGAAGTTTGAAAACTAGGAATGTTCAAAATTAAGGAATTCAGGAATTTGTAAATTCAGTTGTTTGGGTAGTTGGATATTCTAAGACTTGAAAAGTGAGGATTTACTAATCTAACATTTTATATTTTGAACATTTAGAAGAAATTTAATATTGAAAGAAATTCTTAATTTTTAAATTTCTCTTTGTACAATTTTGGAAATTTGGAAATTTAGAAAATCGGGTAATTGGATATTTAGGAACCTGAATACTTAGAAATATGGAAAATAAAAAATCGGGATATCTGAAAAGTTAGAAATGTAGACATACAGAAATATGAAAATATGAAAAAAAGAAAGAAAATATGAAAATATGAAAAAAGAAAGAAAATATGAAAATTTGAAAATTTCTGCGTGTGAAATTTGTTTACTTGGTAATTTAGGGATCTAGAAACGTGAAATTTCTAGAATTAGTGCGTTTGAGCTACGAAATTTGTAATTTGTACATTTTGGAATTGAGATATTTGTTGATTTGAAAACTTAAATAGATGAAAATTTGAATATTTGGAAATTTCAGAATATGAAATTTGAGAATTTTTAGGTTCTTTTTTTATTTCAGAATTTTCCTTTTCTTAGGTTCTTTTTTCCTTTATTTGAGAATTTTCAGGGATTTGCAAACTTAAAAGCGAAATTAGGAAATTCAGCACGTTCGATAAATGGAAATTTCAGAATTGTAAATATACTAATTGAAGAATTTGAAAATTTGGAAATTTAATACACTGAAAAATTTAGAATTTCAAAATTTGCAGATGCATGGCTGTAAATTTCAGATTTTGTAAATTAAAGCTTTTAAAATTGGTGAAACTTGGTAGTTGAAAATATCAGTACATGGATCTGCATAAATTTGAATATTTTTACATTTGGTAATTGCGAAAAATAGATTTTGGAAAGTATGAAATTTAAGAGCTTGTAATTTTTGATGTTAAAAAATTTGAAAATTCCGAGAGATTGGAAATTAAGAAATTTCGGAACTTGGGCGTTTAGAAGTTTGAAAATATTAGAATATATAACTTTGAAGAGTTGAATATTTTAAAATCTGGAAAGACGATCGGTCATTTAGTAATTTAAAAATATAGGAATCAAAAAATTTGGAAATTTGAGAATATAGAAATGTGAAAAGTTATAACCTCAAAAATTGTTGTATTTATATTCTTTAAATTTGTAAATTTTCTTCACCCTGATAATATGAACCAATTCTTTTTTCTGTGGTATCAGACTCCTAACTTCACTGTTTACCAATTTTACTTCCATCTTACAAAAAGTGCAAAATATTCAGTGAAGTCTGCAATAAATCAATACTTTGAAACACCGTGCATGTCTCTTGTCGCGAAAATTAGTTAGTATTAGCATTATTAACTATTACTATAGAAGAGGCAATGCTCTCATCGATTTTCACATTATTCCGTGAAAATTCATCGTATCTGAATTCGTTGAATATAAAGTGCGCTAGTGATGGGTTAAATGATTATTCTATTTGTGAAACGGGTATTCTCGTATCTCTGACACACTTCCGCACTCAAATCAAATTTATCTACAGCTATGAGTATTCCAATTTCAGAATATAATTTCGCATCCCCCAAAACACGTATAAAATATAATAGCATTCTCTACTGTACATTAGTGGAAGCAGGTCAACGTTTCCACGAGTTATCTCTGTTTACTACATCAAGAATGTTCCATGTGTTCATTATAATTTTCATTAAATTTTGATAATCGTTCAAACATTACATGATACTTTGACTATTGACTTTCTATCGATTGTTTCAGTCAGTCGTAAAGAGTCAATAGAAATATTTATCAAACCTGATATAATATAGAGAAGATACGGTAAATTTCGATAAAAATAAAAAATGCAGTACATGTGTATTTACATAAGAACAAATGCGTTAAGGTGATAGTCAAATTAAGTTAAACAAGTCATTGATAATTCTGACAAATATAATGATTTTAATACAAAATTTTGTTTGCAGATTACGCGACTGTTAACATAGCAAAAATAAATAAAATAATCTAACAGTATAGATTTAAACAAAAAAATATACATTTTCTGATAATTGTTTCCGCAATGACAGTTGTCAAAAGCCAGTAAATATTTACCAAATGATTATTATGATTCAATACAGATATATTAAAAGAGAATATGGGATAACATTACTATTATTAATGCAATATAAAGAAGATAGAGTAATAATAATTTTCGATAAAAATAAAAAGTGCAATACATGTAAACTTTAACAAGATATAACTTCTGAACCAATGTACATTTAGAATCATTATATTTCTGTATTGAAATCAGATTATGCAAAAGAAGTTAAAAAATATGGTCCCAAGTTCAACCATTGCACGCCACGAGTCAACGTTTACGCTCGTTGTCATCGAGCAGGATCGATTTTAAATTCCGTACGCAGAAGGGTTCACACCCTTGGCTGGGGATGACGGTGGTTCGCAGCACCCCCAGGGGAATATTTCAGTGTAGGAAACGGTGTCTAGATTACGAGTTTATCTAAATGGCGCTAGAAACGCGGGAACAGCGTTAGAACGGCGGCCAGATTATGGAGTGAGCCGGGACCGACTAAGGTATGTTCGTGGACTGGGGATGTTTATGGTTTCATGACAGGGAAAATTGTGTCCCCGGGATAAAGCTACGGGCAGGAAGAGATCTCTCTATCATCCGCGGACCGGTGTGTCTTCGAACTAAAACGGCCAGAAATGTCCGATGCAGGTGCTAAATATGGAAAATAGGGTAATTTCGTTCCAAATACTAAATTTTGCTTACTGTTTATCGAATACATCAATAAAAACGTTATATGTCATACCATAAGTGCCATATATCCCTCATAAAAATACCATCTTTTGTTTCACTGTTTTATCATTTGTGTCTGTTTTTCGTAAAGTAGACATTTTCTTCTTTATTTCTATAACGTCATAGTATACGTCAGCTTTTAGCTTATGTGTCAGAACATAGGTACCATATCCCTTATTTAAAAGGACAATTTCAGTGTTTTGTCCTTTGGATTTGTCTTTTCGTGCACTAGACATTTTGTAAATTTAAATGTGTGCACACATCCAGTCATTGATACTTTCAACAAGTTGCTTTATAATTAGGATATACATTTTTGTGAAATTGTATACGTGTTATGGATTATAAAAGTTCGTTCTCTTTGGTTAGTATTGTTTTTTAATGCTAGTTTGAAAATGTTTTCTATAAAACGGATTTATATAGAAGTGCACATACAAATAGTTATGGATAGCAGACACTTGTAATTGAGGTATACGTTACCTTGTTTATTGGCATGTTGTTTTATTTGACACGTGGTTTTATTTATTGGCATGCGGTCTTATTTGGCGTGTTATAAACTTTTCAAACACGCAACTATATTAGCAGAACTTTATTTTTGTGAAAAGTATCAAAATTAAATTATTTATAAATAACATGGTTGTTATAAGATTTCACGTTGCATATTTAGATAATTTGCTCTTTTACATTTTTTTATATTGTGTATCTCGATAATTTTCTCTTTTGTATTTTTTGATACTCCATATCTAAATAATTTTCTGTTTTAAATTTCTCCACATTGCACATATAGGCAATTTCCGTTTTTAAATTTTATAATATCACATATGCATATGAATTTCTCCTTTAAATTTGTTCACATTGTACAACCAAACAATTTTCTTTTTTAAATTCGTTCACATAATCAGAAGATAAAAGTCAACAAAATAAAGTCATTCCTATTAGTTATTGTATTTCACCATTAATTTTTGCATAACGTTTAATAATTTAATAATTCATTATTAATGACCGTATCACGTTTAATAATATAATAATGCACTATCAATTATTGTATAAAATCTAAACTCGTTGAATACGAGATTGTTGCAATGTCAGCAATTCGTCGCATCTCATTCTTCAATCCGAATACTGAAGCGGAAAATTTAATTTTATTTTCAGTCGTAATATTGAGTTTCCTCGTCGTCAGCCAAAGACACTTTCCCGCGTTCTTTTCGTATCTGGAACAGTCTACGGCTTCGTTGAAGAGTTTCCAGTCGTTTCGTGGAGAGGAATTTTTCTTCTGGCAACGATCACGCTCGATTTAGTTGCGAGCTTAGCTCGCCGAAAAATCGTTTCCTCCGGGGATACGACGTAGTGCTCGTCTAGCGAAATCGAAGCCACCGTCGAAGATGAGGTTAAAATCTAATAGTCTGGCCTGGTACACTCCTCGAGGGTGGTGAACGAGGATGGGGTCGAGCCCTTTAAATTACAACCGGATGACGAAATTTTGATTTTCTTGGCCGAGCGCCGACATATCCTGCGTCTACCAGCCCTTGCTCGATTTTACATAGCGACGAGGGTCTGATTATCCTTTCTCGTAAATTCGTTCGCAACATTCTTGGATCTCGTTCTAGTGTTTCAATCTCGAATCTTTTTCTTTACTCTTGAGCTTTGTGACTCCACCGTCTGCAGATTTCTTCGAATAAAATTGGATCTCAATTTATTTGCATTTAATTTAGGTTTTACAAATTTTTATGGAAATAACAATTCTTCACGGTAATATAAAAATATTACTGTCAGGAAGTTGATCTCTTCAAGTGGTGCACTGTATATTTTCAATTGTTCAATTTAAATTTATATAAGAATATTACTTGCCCTCCTAGTCAAAAAGGGTCTCATTTCCAAACTGAAATCATCAAATTTTTAAGCACATGTTTACATCCAAAATCTGATGAAAACATTCTAAAAACTGGATACAGATATAAAAATATTACAGAAGCTTTAAAAATTGTCATTTCCAGTATTCCTCTTTTCACCGTTTGTCCTCGGACGATGACTCACCACTCAGTTTAATACAATTTGAAATAAGTACTAAACTATCTAACAGTGAAAGAGTTAACAAAGGTTTAAAAGTAATTCACTACTAGAGACAGTTAATATTTAGAGATAGAAAAGCAGTTGAAGTTGCTGAATTACTCGATCTTTAATTAAGAGGTAATTTGAAAGACATTTACAGGAACACGTACTTGACGCGATTCTAAGAGGAGAAAGGTTTAGAGCACGATTTTAATGTATTTCTGTCGGTACACAATCGTGTAGTTCGCTATTTGAGACAGTTAATATTTAGAGATAGAAAAGCTGTAGAAGTTGCTGGAATACTCGGTTGCTAATTAAGGGGTAATTTGAAAGATATTTACAGGAACGCGTATCTGACGCGATTCCGCGCGAAGAGACAGAACATCCCTCCATGGTACCGCCCTTTGCATAAGACTAACCCGCAGCTGAATCTTCTTAAGATTAGTTGCCGGCGGGTTAAGTTTCTGCTTGCAAACAAAGCAGTTCCTCGTACTCATCAGAGCTTGGAATGTTCCAGTTCCCAAGCGGTAATAACTCTACAGGATGCATATTTATGCAGGCTGAATTATATTATCACGGTTGTACGCTGTAAACAACTCGATAGAGCAATTCTCCATTTTTCATTATTCCGCTGTTTCGTATCACGGTGCTTGTTTCGCATCCATAGATTCGCGAAACTGTTTCCACAGACTCTGGACGTTTGAATAGCTTCGTTGAACCATCAAGACGTATTATGTCTAATAATGTCTGCACTCTGTTGTTCTCACAGTAGTTCTACAATGTTTTTGGCATTTCGTGCTGTTCAGTTGATAAATTTCTATATATACAAGTTTTTAAGTGTGCTAATTTCTAAAGATAGACATTTTCAAATATACAAATTTTCAATTATATAAATTTCCAAATGACATTTTTAAATACATTTTCAAGATATGCAAATTTGCAATTGTACAAATTTCTAATTGTACAAACGTCTACATGTACTAATTTCTAAATGTACGATATTCTGGAATGTTTTCAAACTTTTTAATCTTTTAATTTAGAAATGTTCAACTCTTAAAATTCTAAGTTTTCATCTTTATAAATTTTTAGATTTATAAACCTAAATTTTAAATCTTCAAATTTCAGGTTTCTGAATGTTCAAAGTTCCAAATTGTCACATTATCAATTTTCTGAAATTACTAAATGTCAGAATTTCGAAAATTCCATATTTCTAAGACATAAACTCAAATGTCCGAATATGCCAAACTTTTAATTACCAAATTTTGAAATTTCTAAATTTCCAGATTCTCACATTCATCTCAAGAACCTAAATCTCCAAAAGTACCAAATTTCCAAATTTCTTCATTAGCAAATTCTCAAATTTTTAAATTTCCATATTTCCAAATTTCCAGATTCTCAAATTCTCATATGTTCAATTTTCTCGAATTACCAAATTTCAAAATTCCTAAATTCTCAAGAACCCAAATCTTCGAAAGTACCTTTCCAATTACCAAAAATGAAAAGTCCATCTACTTGTAAATATAACTACCTATTTAAAACCAGGTAGTCAAACCAAATCTACAAAACAAAACAGTAGCATAAACATTTCCTTATTGCATCGATTAACTGAAAAGATTCGACAAAATCGAACCTATATATTGTACCATGATCGCACGTGTACGTTGGAACGCGAGATAACGGCTGCTAGCGATTACACGTAACAATTTAATAACTGTCTTGATCAGGAAAATGGACGAGACCGTGAAACAATTTATCGCTATTGAAACCCACTTCAAAAACTGCCGATGATAAGCAAGATAGGATGGTAGCGGGTAAATTGAATCGGTACTGGCTCGCCCGAACAAATTTCGACTGGCCCCTTTGTTTGCCGGCAAGTGCGGAATAATGCAATAAAATCCGCTATTATCGAGCAACAACCTGCACGCGTTTTTCCTGTCTCTCGTTTCCTCTGTTACAGAATATAATGACGCGTTCGCGTTGCCCTGATGCATTACGCTTTAGCAAATAAAATGAAAACGTAACGAACTCCGCGGTGAAATAAATTCTCCGCCTCGTTGGATGTAAGGGTGGTGCCGACTGGATGAGGGGGTGGTAAATCTGCAAAAATTGCATTCGTCTGATGATGGGTGCATCGGCGCGAAAGTGATAAGAAACAAGCGACGATAAGTGCCGCGGCGATACATTTTTGCTCGCTAAATCTAGCGTGATTAATGCGAAGCAGGAGTACTACAAATTACACGGCGAGTTCTATTACCTTCGTTCTTTTATTATTTCTCCTTTTTTTTTTATCACCATTTCCGTGGATCCTTCTCTGTCTCGTTTTTCATACGTTGACCCAGTTGAAGCTCGACGACGAGAAAGCCCGCGAAACCCTGACAAATTAAAACGCAGCTAGTCATTAAGTAATAACCTTTTGGTTTAGTCACACTGAACCTGGGATTTCTCTCGGGGGGCGAGGAGAAAAAATTTCGTTTGAAGCTTATCCTCGTGAATTCAGCGTGGTATTAACGAAATTACTTCAAGAAACGTGGCAAGAAATGATGAAGAAGGGTGAAAAATGTAAATCCAACAAAGATGTATCCTCGAGTCAGCGAAAGAACGTTGCTCGATTTAAAATTCTCGTGAAATATTTTCTTCGAAGACCTGAAAAAGTAATGTTTTGAAATGACATAGATTTTATTGAACATTGTGAAGAATTATAACGACTGGAACAAAACCTGTCGCGTTTATTAACAAATCGGATAGTAATATATTCATCGGATATCGACACAGTTTTAAAATTAATTCTCGTATTAAATTACGTAGTTATAAATATTCAAGAGTCCGATTATTTTGATGGAGTGTATTTAGTACATTGAGGATTAAGCATTTATCTCTAGTTTGAAATTTAATTAAATCGCAATTTAGATTTGTACGAAATAATATTAATTTCAGGTTTTAAATTGAGAATTGACTTTGCAGTTACATCTTTTTTCTTTGATTGATATAATAAACACGGGGTGTCCTAAATGTACTCATACACTAATTGGTTGTTACACACGCATTTGAGTTTGACCAAGGTGTTTATTGGCATATATTACACGTGTATTCAACTTTGCCCAAGGTGTTTATTAACATATACTACACATTTATTCATCTTTGATCAAGGTATTTATTGACATATTTACAGACCTACTAGGACAAATCAACGAAAGGTAATAAGCTACCAAGGAGATTATTCTGTTGTTCACGCGTTTGTGCGTGTTATTTGTTAGTTTAAACTATGATTAAACTATTTCATTAAATTAATAAATGATTTATTAATAATGGATGCAGTCAAAGTGAATACGCATTTTTGGAACACCCTCTCGATTTTCGCATAAATGTCCAGGTCCGAGTAGTTCTAGATACTGCGCTGATTACAATAACAACTATTAGCACAGAGATGGAGTCGCGAAAACAAAGCATCAATAACTCCGTAAAACACGGATATATCTCCATGAAAAATCGCAACAGGGCAAAAAGCATCTTTCAAACATGAATCACCGTGTAATCGGTGCATCAATAACAAGCGGCGATTCGATGGCAATATAAACGTCTCCGCTGGCGATCGTCGGTGCTTTCTCAATCAGTTGGCCGGTCGATCGAAATCCCAGTAGCGAGTGCATAAATATAGTTTCACGTCAGTGTTTTTTCATCGGCGGGATGGCGTCGGGATGGCGGCGAGAACACAGATTATTTCTTCTCTGTTTATCCACGCTTCATAGTCCTGTGATTTTTCCGCAACGGCGCTTTGTCGCGGCACATCCGGCCGCTTCCGGCGCGCCCGGGCCCGGAAGCAAGATGGCCGCCGCTGCCACGCCGGTGCGGCTACGATGAAATATTAGCGGAAAAGCTACGAGAGCGAGAAAGAGGGAGAGAAAGAAGGGAAAAGCAAAGAGACAGAGGGCCCCCGGGAAATTTCGGAAAATCCTTTAGCCCGGAGCAGCAGCAGTCACGAAGCAGCGCCTTATATTCTCACTTTTGCTCGGTTTCTGCCGGAAACGGTCGCCTTCGGTCATAGCTAGCTATATATTTCGGCTGGCAAACCCCGTGTCTCGGCAAGCAGAATGCACGACCACGGGGAAACCATGAAAACTGTATAAAGAGGGATGTTAGAGAATAGCGAACGCGGAGCACACGAGGAAAAGTAGAAAGTTGTTCCCCTGACAGATGAAGGACCTGTTGAGGGAAGAAGAGTGGCTTCCGGTTGAAATACCGTCGCTTTAAGATTACTTGTTTCGCATGCTTCTCTCTCTGTAGCATTTATCCTATGAATATGTTTGTGCGTTACGGAACCGCCGTAGAGTGATTTTCAATCATAAAATATGAAGATTTCGTTGACATCAGCCATTTGTGATGAGAATGAAGCACCTTACACACTTACATTTTTATTTAAATTTGAGTCTCTGTATTTTACAAGCCTTCTCGGTTTGTACGAGTAACAGATATGATAAATACAATTTTTCTTTTTCGAATAAAGTTATCCGTCTTTTATTATGAATGTCTCAGTTGTCTAATACGTTTTAAAGATTTAAAGTTGTACTAAAAGTTGTACCTGTCTCTTTTATTGGATAAACGAAGGAGAAATATTTGCTGGATTTTTTTTTTACTGAAGTATAAAGTTTTACTGCATATATAATCCGATTTGAAATTTATTCACTTCACTTGAAAGTAGAGTTAAATATCTGTAACGACCTTTTGACAGAAGTAGCGCCTAATTGCGCAATTATTGATAAAATTCTGTGGATCTTGAATGCAGTTCATAAAATTATCCAATACATTACTTGTTTACAATACATTATTTAGTTTAAAATTATATTACTTTACTTAGTTACAAATTACAGTGCATTGTTCAGTTAACATTCTCCAAAATCCAGATCAAACTCACAGACCATTGATGGTAGAAGCAAATTATGTGCCATGTTTTATAATAAATTTTTAAGTTGCACAATAATTAAATACTCCAAATTTTCACTTTTCGTCATTCGAATTTTAAAATTTCAATGAGCAAGTTTAAATACAGACATCTAATCCAAAGAAGATATCAATGAACACAATTTCATTCACAAAATAGAAATAAGTATAACTTCTTAACGAAATAATATAAATAAAGAACTTCGAAACGAAAAAATCGCGGGTTTTGAATCGGACAACGTTAAATACAAAAATTTTTTCATTCCATTGTTTATTCAAGGATTTCCGGTGTATAACGTCATCTTCAAAAACTTGTAAACTATTAACTATTTCATACTAACGTTTTTGTAATCGAAACGTAAGACTTTTGTGATAAATCTGTCATTAACACGAGTAGTGGATTTTTAGAGTTAACGTTGTTTGACTTTAAACCCACGTAATGTAAAACACTATCTTTAAACGCAAACAATATAAATAAACATTGCACGTCATTTTGTTTTGATTACGTGTGCTAGTGGTGCCCTCTGTACAGAGTTTCTGCTCACCACATTACCACATCAAACACAATTTACTTGAAAATTAAAAGTGTATGATCCTCTGACCAAACTAGTCTGAAATTACCCACTTGGATGAAATTTAATAAATTTTCAAATCGTTTTATAAAATCGTTCAATACATTCCGGAGTTAATTTATAAGCACTTCACGGTTCCCATAACGTAGAATCGAATTAAAAGTTCGTGACGTTCTTTAGACAGGATCGGAGTCAAAAATGACCCAATTATCGCTAAAATTCGATAAAATTATCCCGGATGATATTTAATCCCAGTTTGGCTGTTTTATAAATCCTCTGTTCCCAGCCACACGGAATCAAGCCGACAGGATCGAGAATGAGAATGCTTGACGACAAGACGTTTTCAGGTCAGGTAACCAGAGGTCACTGGTCCACCGAGTTCATTTATAGTCGAACTCCGTTCGAAAGGTCACGGCACTGTTGCGTTCTGTAAAAACTATGCTACTCGTCCATTTTCGTTTGCAAGTATCCCATTTTATTTTCGTACTTTGAAGCACGTCACCGGTAATCGCGTAAACATTGAATTTCAATTACTCGTAAGCATTCGTTCACGACTGGTTTTGGGGATGGGAACCGTTTGAGATCCTAATGCATCGAAAGAAGCTGCTAGCCCGAGATAATAGTGATTCATGGATAAGAAGGATCTGTGTGCTCGCGACGGATAAGCTGGCGCGGAAATCGGCGCCGTTATCCGAACGTTTATTTAGCTTCGACCTTTTTGCCGATAAATAATTCGGTTGCTTTCTTTCTTCTCCTCCGCGATTCCCTGTCCATGTATCTTTCTTCGTCATTCCGTTTCTCTCTTTGTCTTTCTGTCCCGCCCTCTCTTCAACGAATCGAGCCGGCTCACGCGAGCGCTTCTCTTATCAAACGGGTGTCCATTATTCACGCGTTTGCGAAACTCCCTCTGCCTTTACAATGGCTGCCTATCCCGCTGGCTCGTGTTTGCGATCGATCGATCAAGCCTAGCTCGCGCCAGGCATCGTATATCTATTGTTTTTCAAAGAATAACTAGGCTGCCGCGTGCGTTCGATCGTGACTCGCCTAAATTTCTTTTGTCCTTTCTGTTCTGCTTCTTTGCTCCCTTTGTCCCGTCATTAACGAGACCTTATTAAGAGTCACCGAGCGGCACGAGTGATTTCAAATGAACGCGCTAGTTCGTTAGTACTGCCTTCAATTCGGTGCCGGTTGTTATTACACGGCTCCATGCTCTTTTCTGCCCTCCTGTGTTGATCTCTTCCGTTCTCTCATTCAGCGCTGTTCGTGTAAACACCACCGCGAAAGATGGCCCACGAAGAATAGAGGTCGGTACTTTATGTGATAATGAACCCTCTTTTTAATTCTGATACTGCATTCAGTGAATCATTTACTTGATGATAATTTCATAAACCACTATCGACTCGTAATGGGAACAGTTTAAGTGGATCTTGTATTAACCTCTTCGGTCATGGTGTCCTCATATAAGGACATACTACATAAAGGATTGATATATATAAATTCTGTAAATTATATTGTTGTCTTCATATTGTCACAACCAGAGATTCTATTTCTACTTAATATCTCGAAGATATTTTATATCAAAGTTTAATTGGTAAGTTTAATTTAATTCAAAGAACTGCTTAGCAAAGTCATGATTTTTTTTCAAGAATAAATGATTCGTGACCGAAAGAGTTAAAGTTAATATGAACAACACTGTAACTTGATTGTATTCACATCAAAGTTAATATGAACAATAGGTTGTGATTATATTAGGGTGATATAAAAAATATTGTAACTGGGTTAGGTTACGTTTAAGGTTAATACAAGCAACAATATAACCAGCTTATGTGTATACTAAGATCAATTTGAACGATAGTGTAACTAAATTATGTGTACAATAGAATTACAAAGTTGTTAACAGGTGTTGTATAAATTCTTTCCCATATTTATCTTTGACTCCTTCATTATCTTTGCCCATGTTTAAATTGCGTTAACACACAACTGTGTCTAAACTCGATTCAGTGTAAATTAACTCATAATTTGTGAATAGTTACTGTTTAACTGAGCTATAAATCACGATAAAACGATAAATAGTTACTGATTGAATCAGTGAAATTAATCACTGCTTTTGTCAGAGCAAATTTTAGTGATTTAATTAGTGGAACTGTTCAATTAATAATTTAATAATTATTAATTGATTTTATGGAATCGGTGAATACAATCCTAATATAATAATACCACAATAGTTTTTACATTTTTATAATGCTATATATTACTTACATAGTAAAGAGATACTATAAAAATTTTACTAATTTATGCAACTTAAATTTATGCTTGTTTATACTTCTATACAAATGTATAAAAAAGACTTTGTATAAAGGAACTTTGCAATTTAAGAATTGGAGAACTTTGGGATTAGAAAATCTGAAAACTAAAAAATTCTGAATTGCTGAAATTCGGGGGTTTGAAGTTTTGAACTTGAAGGATTTGAAAATTTATAAATTTGAAGTTCATGATGTGAAATGTAGAAAATTGAGAATTGTATCATCTGAAAACTTGAAAACTCGAATATTTTGCAGTTTTTAAATATAGAAATTGTTCATTGTTATAGCTTGTAATAACAAAAAGTAAAAAAAATGCAAACTCAAAAAGTTATAAATCTAAAAATTTAGAAACCCGAAATTCGGGGATTAAAAGACTGCAAAATTTGGGAATGCTAAGCCTTAGAATCTAGAACTTAGAGTCTGGACCCTAGAATGTAATATTTATAGAGGATATATTCTAGAATGCAGTTTATTTAAGTTGTAGAATGTAGGCTGTATCTAGATTCTAGAATGTAGAGTCTAAATAGGTCCTAGAATGTAAGACCTATCTAAATTCTAGAGTAAATGACCTACATAGAATGTAGGACCTATTTAGGTCTTAAAATATAGGGTCTTGTTATGTCCTTAAAATGTGCAGTCTATCTAGATCCTAGAATGTGGGATCTATATAGGTCTTTGAATGTGGAGTTAATATAGGCCCTAGAATGTGGGGTCCATGTATGTCCTTGTGTTTGCCTAGGTCCTAGAATGTGGTGTCTATATAAATCCTAGAATGTATGGCCTAGATGGGTCCTAGAATGTAGAGTCTACCTAGTCCTAGAATGTAGGGTTTATCTAAATTCTAGAATGTGGGATCTATGTAGGTCCCAGAATGTGAGGTCCATGTAAGTCCTTAAATATAGAGTTTATCTAGATCTTAGAATGTGGTGTCTATGTTAGAAGCTGGTGTCTAGAATATAAGGCCTATCTGGGTCCTAGAATATGGGGTCTATCTAGGTCCTAGAATGTGTATCTTAGAATGTAAAACCTATCTAGCTCCAAGTATATAGAAGCTGACCTAAATACCTCTGAGGACATCATCCACATGCAGCATTTGGTAACGAAAGCGTTAATATTTAAACTTTGGTGCTGTTGGTAACACAAACGGGAGGTAGAAACCATTTGAAAATTTCACGAGCGCAGACAACCATAGGGTCGATAAAGTACATAAGTGAAAAACAATTCTGACCAACAATCACGAGAGATTCCCTGTGCTAGTTAGAATTTCAAATCGGACAAATCCTACCGCGCAAATATTTGTATCCCTCAGTTGGTTTGGCCGATGGTCTGCCTTCGGATATCGAAGGAGAAAACGATATCCACTTGTGCTGTTTCGTCGATCGCGTTCGTAACGAATAGGGGCTAAAAGAGAGGGGCGGATAGAGGCCGATGTAAAACCGCAAACATATCCGCATACATATCTCCGCAGGAATCCTGCCACCGACGTTGGACCAAGGATGAAAAGCAAGCATCGACTCGATTCGCCCTCCACCGACCCAGCTGCTGATTCAATATTCGTTTTTCTGCAGTATAACTTTCCATTTGCATGGCCTCTGCTCCCTCTTACCGTGCCTACGTCCCTCCATTTTCTTCTCAACCTTCCCTGCCATTTTCTATCCTCTCTGCGTTCGAGCTTCCACCGACGTGGACGTTCCTAAGTCAGAAGGACTCTCCTCCTCGATACATGTCGACATGTGTTGCATAATATTGAAATATTTTGATACTCGCTGCAGATACTCTTTTGCTGCCTCGGATATTGCCGGATACCTCGACTCGAGTACCTGAGTCACACCGCGCCACGATCTGGATCTTAGAGTCTGCTTGACTCCTTGACTTTATTTGAAAAACTTCCAAATTTTATTAAAGAAACTTTTTGTGTATGGCTGCGATTTGAAGTATAAGGTTCACTTTTTGTTATAATGTTATGTGAAAAATTCTCAATTTATGAATTTACAGATTTCTTAATTTTTCAATTCTCAAGTATATATCATAATTTCTGAAATTTGTAATCTCTAAATCGTTAAATTCCCAAATTCTAAAATTTCCATACTTCATTGTCAAATTTCTAAATTCGTAATATTTAAATTTTATATTTCGCAAATTTCTAAGTTTCCAATGTTCAAATTTTAAGTTTCTCAAATTCCCAAGTTCCACAATTCGAATCCTCAAATTCGCAATTCTCAAATTTACAAATTTATACATCTGCAGATCCCTAGATTCCTGACTTTCCAAATTTTCCAAATGTTGAGACCTTCAAATTATCAAATCTTCGAATCTTTAAATCTCCAAATTTCGAAATTTTTGAATCTCCAAATTTACAAATTTCTGAATTCTTAAATATACTCTAGTCATATTCAGAATCTTAAACTTCCACATCCTCAGGTTTCCCTCGACGATGCAGAAATTATACTTGCAATTTTTTTGTTGCTTCCAATTACTGGAACGTAAAGTCGTTGTTATCAAATAATTATCGTGACCCTGTTCTAGTCGACATAATATCATGGTCTCCCAGAGCTCGAATTTAATCTGAGCATTAGTTGCTTCTACTTCGAAATTGATTATCTTACGGTTTCGTTGGCAACACAGCTTCATCAGAAACTGGAAATGCGACGACATCGAAGTTTGCTGAAATCAGTTTCCAAGTTTTCATACGACTTGGATGTGCGAGTATCAATAGGTTTGCTGGTTCAGAATCTTCTATGGTCTCCGAATACTTTCCTTTTTTCAGTTAGTATTACACTGCAGTTCAAGAATGTTCAGAATGTAATGGAATGTAAGATTTATTAATTAAATGGATTGGAAGTATTATGGAATAAGTTATAATATAGTCACTTTTAAACATTCTCAAAACTAATTTTCGAAAGTGTGGCATAAAATATTGGGAAAATTTTTAATTTCTGAAATTATCGAATCCTACATTTCTGAATTACCAAATTTAAAGTTTGGTATTTGAAGGTTTGAAATTTATATATTTGACATTTCTGAGTTAGAAATATTTAGCAAATGTTGAATGTTCGTATTTCTCTTAATTTTCGTAATCTTCCAATTTATCAAGATTCAGATTTTCTAAATTTGTAAAAATTCAACTTCTTACATTTCTAATTTGCCATATGTTACCCAATAAACCTGAATTACCCCAACTTACCCTAAATTACGAAAGTTCTAAATATGAAAATTTTTTAATTAATTAATCTGTAAATTTGCAAACTTGTAAACTTGAAAATTTATTAATTTGTGATTTATAAATTTGAGAGAGCTGAAAAATTTGGAAATTCATAAATTTGAAACATCCAATGAAACTTTATATTCATGCACCATTGATGTTATTACTTTAAATATTTGTATCGGATTCATTATTTTAAATGTTCCCCGTCCTGCCAAATACATGATTCTGGTCTTTGTATTAAATTTCTGGGAACTCTTTATAGCGTATCCCCGTGTTTTATTTTATCAAGCGTTAAAACAATTTTTTTGATTACTCAAAGCAAGTCATTTCTTTAAAATACACAATTAATTTAATTTAACGTTTTATTTAAGGCCAATGACTGTTTTTTAAAATACAGTATCAACTTACTTTTTCAGATGCAGTTGACTCATTTTTATATATCACTAAAGACATTGTTTATTAAATACATACACTAACCCTTTGAAGTCCTGTGTACATTGTAATGTATATTACATTTATTTCGTTTTATTCTTAAAAACTTATAATGATATTTATAGTTGCAGATTCAAATTTCATGAATTCTTCAATTCAATCTAATCGAACGAATTCTCCAATTTAATTGAATTTAGTGAAATCTTCAGATCAATGTAATCAAATGAATTCTCCAATTCAATTTAATCAAATGTATTTTCTAAATTTAACTAAATTTAATGAATTCTTCAATTTAATTTAATCGAATAAATCCTTCATTTGTACTTCGGTTGCCTTCACACACGGTTAATAGAATTTGTTTGTTTTTTTTTTTCATGAAATTTTATCCGATACCTTTTTATAAACACACAGCCAACTTGATATTCCTAGCGCACACTTTTGTCGTTCGAGTACGACACGCTGAAAAGTTTTCAATAAATCTTCGTCAATTTTATTTCCGGTGAAATGACAAACCGCAAACGCGGAATATTGGACAGGAAAGTGGTTTTTCTAACGTGCATTAACGGAATGGCTAGCACAGTCGTCAATCTGACAAATCTTCCACCTTGTTTTTGCGTCCGGTGTCTTGTCGCTTGTGCAGTCATGCGTTTACTGTTGCAAACTTTCGGTCTCCAGCGCAAATGATATTTTCTATTTTTCTCTCATCGGAACCATAAATTTCTGCTTTTTACCGCTGCTTCGTTTTGACACTCTATCAGCCGAGTCGGAGAAAGTAACGTTCTTTCAGAAAAAAAATGTAAACAAAAAAATTGCAGTACCGCGCAATAAATTGGTCAAGACTAAGTTTCTCGTGTAATATCAATTTTAATCCCGTTACGGTCTTATGGGTCTGTTTTCACCCACTGCAATATTATATGGCTTTACATATTTATGAAAATATTTATCGAAATACCTCTATTCTTCAAATATTAAAATACCTTTAGAGACTTGATTTTTTCAAATGATAAAATATATCAATTTTTCAATTTTTCAATTCTTCAATTCTTCAATTCTTCAATTCTTCAATTCTTCAATTCTTCAATTCTTCAATTCTTCAATTCTTCAATTCTTCAATTCTTCAATTCTTCAATTCTTCAATTCTTCAATTCTTCAATTCTTCAATTCTTCAATTCTTCAATTCTTCAATTCTTCAATTCTTCAATTCTTCAATTCTCCAATTTTTCAATTCTTCAATTCATCAATTCATCAATTCTTCAATTCTTCAATTCTTCAATTCTGCAATTCTGCAATTTTTCAATTGTTCTATTCTTCAATTTCTCGACTTAATGCTTTCACAATTTCTTAATTTCCAATTTCTAATTTTTCAATTTTTCATGTTACCAATTTGCGAATTTTCGAAATTTTCAAATTTCTCATTCTTCAATATATCAAGTTACCAAAGTTCCGTATTTTGAAGTTGAAGAATTTAGAAATTTCTAAATTCTCGAACACCCAGATTTCTATATTTCAAAATACTTAACTTATCACATTTTCAAATTTCTAAGTTACCAAATTTATCAGTTTGAAAATTTGGAAGTTCCCAACACCTCAAATTTCAAATTTCAAATTTCAAATTTCAAAATTTCAAATTTCGAATTGTTTATATCCCCGTATTCCCAAATTTCTGAATGTCTGAAGACAACTTCCAGAATCAAATACTCAAATTTTGTCCCTATTGTCTCTAAACTGCCTCAATAAATATCTATCCCACCTGCAGTCGAAAAAACCACAATCTACCACAATTTTAAATATTAATATATACTTATATATTAATTATATAAATATCTTAAAAGCCATAAACTATATGCGTAACAAAATTTGAATTGGTCGTAGAAACCGTTGGTCAGAGGGGTTAATAAAAATTACGAACCCCCTCACCGTTGCGAATAGCCGTACTCGAACTCTCCGGTACGCGAAGCGTAACAAAAAGCATCAGCGTGGAAATACTTTTTCGTGAACAACCGTCTCCATTGGATCAGGACAGAACAGCGAGGGGTCGGTCCGCGAACAAGTCCAATTTGCGATTTTGCAATTCCAATTGCCGCAGCAGCTACCCTTAGCCAAATATGCAGATGCGGAGGACGCGACGTCCTTCTTCGTTCCTTTCCCCGCGACATCTCCGTCGTAACCCGAACACGACAAACAGGGATAAATTTCTGTCGGGCCTGGTGTGTCCTCCTGGACGCAGGGGAAGCGCGTTTCCTCTGTAGATCGCCATCCCAAACGAAGAAAGGTTATTTCAGCTTGTTCCACGCGTCTGCGAGTTGCGTCGGACCAAAAGGACCACCCTAATTCGTACCGTCGAACAAAGGTAGTTACCATCTGTGTTGTTAGCGATGGGCCCCTGTGTTCGACAACGGAAGTCTAAGTTAGTCCACATTTGACAAGCGTAGGCCATAACTTTCTGATCCTCTTTTCGCGTCTCTGCAGGCTCCAATTCTGTGACCATGGTCCTGTGTTTCTGGCTGTGTAAGCTGGTCTATGTCGATTGACCGAAGTCTGTTTTTACGAAGTTCGCAGAAATGTTTGCCTTCTCGACATTTCTGGGATGGAGACAAGGTTCCACTCGTTACGGGACATTATTATTGGAGCGTGTGCCGGCGCTGTGGTCTACTGTTTGTAAATATGCAAGTGCAAGTCGGTATGCATGGGCTATCTGCATGCACTACGTGATCAATATGGCGTGAACATTGCGATCACGGTGCGCGGTCGAGACCAACAGAATGAACCGTATTCGATCTGACCTCGGTGTCCACCTCGCTCCGATGTTACTGTAAATTCGATGAGCAAAACGCGATATGCTAGTGGACCTATTAGTTGCGTGGGCACGAGCTGATTAAAAACCGGTCAATGTTTTAGTAACAGATGACAACTGATAAGAACGTATCGACAAGTGATATGGACAGTGTAACTAGGTTATGCTAAATTTACTTTGGTTATTTAGGAGAGCGATTTATAGTTTGTAAAACTTACAAAAGAAAATTGACAAACTCACGTTGTCTGCTACACTGAAGTTAATAGTTTGGTTAGATAGATCAAAATTTAATTAGATTAGATGAAAATTTGATTGGGTTTGGTGATAATATGATTAGATTAAATGACAGTTCCATTAGCAAAATTTAAACTTTGACTAAACATTTGAGAATATTTTGTTACATTTGTTATTCGTAGTTCAATCTTGTATTAACCAGTATTTGCAATTAGTCAAGTGCATAAATTTTTAACAATGTAGCTGATGGATTAGTATGAACATTTAAACGTCGTCCATATATGAGTAAAAAAGTTCGGGTAATGGCTGCGTTAGTTATCACTATTTGATATTAAGGTCTCAATCTAAATCTAAAGCCTGATTAAGGTCTCACGCCGGTGGTCACAAGAATATTATAGGTCGCGGGTCGGATTAGAAGCGTGGCCTAAAATGGAGAACACACCGCGCGACGTTGAATTCAGTTAGGATGGTTATAAATTGCGAGAGGCCACGAACCAAAGTCTCCTGGCCTTTGGGCGGGGAAAAGTTTTCTGCTGGCGCTCGCGTAACTTGAAATTCGTGCAGCCGGAAAACGGAAAAGAGCTCCCTCGTACATCACTCGGCCTTCTCTGCCTCGTTCCTTTAGTCGCTTTTTCTCTGATTAAGGTGATGCGAGCGGCTTACGAAACGCGAACGCTCGACCTGGTGTCGGCCTCGATTTTCAACAATTCTGCACGTCCACAGTCCATCATACTTCATATTTTTTTCATGTTTATGCACCACACACGGTTCAAAACCATTTTTGATCAACTATTTTACGATCTTTTAATGTTACTTCTTTTTATATTGACATAGCATAAATGGAAGTAAATGTAATACATAATGTTGTACAGTTGAAAATGGGTTGCATAATGTTATATAATTGAAAATAAATGTGGCAGTATAATATTATACGACTGAAAATAAATGTGGTATAATATACAATTGAAAATGAATGTGGCAATATAATATTATACGACTGAAAATAAATGTTGTAGTATAATATTATATGACTAAAAATAAATATAGTAGTATAATATTATACAATTGGAAATAAATATGGTAGCATAATATTATACAATTTAAAATCATCTCGAGAAAATGTCCATAATTATTTAATTCAGCACGAAATAGTGAAACAGCTTCAATAACTGCGCTGATGTTCACCATACTTTCAAATTAATGTTCATGGCTATACTAGATACATACTCATGTATCATGTACGCGATTATGTATGTACTATGTATATACATATGCACGTGCACATGTACTTATTTTCACATTTGATGTCGTTTGTAACAAATGTTCACCAGCTATGCTGAGTGAACGGTGCACGATTCTATCACTGAATCTAGATCCTGACTAATAAAATTTACTAATTGCAACAACGGTGGGGATATATGGAGCTAGAAAGGAACACTGAATGTTGTAGTGACCCAAATGAAATTGACATCAAGCCTGAAAGTCTTATTTGCATTTCGATATCACCTTTTGATAAAATAAACAATCAACAATAAGATTGAACACAAAGCTTCAGTCAAACATGATTTACAATTTTCAAGTTACTAATACAGTAAACTAAGAACAAATATATAAATATATATGTTAGAATTGGAATTTTTTAAATAGTGATCTTAGTAAACGTTCTCCTGTAATAAGTCCTGATAAACTATAGTAAAACTACAGATGCCTAAAGTGATAATTTATTGATGAACCTTAAAGAAGAAAAAATATTTTTATAAAGTAGAAAAATAAATTATTTACGTTTTTTGAACACGATAAATTTTAACTTATATTAAATTCTACCTTGTATATCCTTTGTGCGGTCTTAAAGGAAAGGAGATGCACGAAGTAAGTTAGAACCACTCCATTAAAATTTTTACCTCATGCGAAAGGTATTTGAGCCATTACTCGTACCCAGGGGGTGTAGTTAAATTGCGAAATGTTAATTAAGCCCTCCAAGTACTCTCGCAATCAGCATTTATACCGCGTCTGGAATATCGTATCAATCGTACGCGTGATTCCGTTTGCGTAGAACCATTCACAAGCTTGGAAAATTTATCTTCCGAGATAGTGTATTAATAACAACTGCCGGAACAGTCGCTATGCATCATTTTTGTTCGCGTTATTATGAACGGCCTGAACTTCCCATCGTATACATTATAATACATTATGGGAGCGGCAGCCAGGCAGCGGCGTGCCGACATTCCTCTCTTGCCAGTTTTTACGCCATAATCGTGCAGTTAAGGAGATAAATATGATGTCAGTGGCAGCGGCCAACGACATAGAGCACGTGTTAAGAAAAAGTATCTCTCGGTCCTTCTAAACGGCTGCTCGTCCTTAAATCCTAATGCTTGATTTCGAGCAGCGTAAATAAAATTGACTAACGACTCTTGATGATTATGGTGCAAAATTTAACCGCCATTTCGTGGACTTTTTGAGCTTAACACGAAACTTTCGAGCTTGATACGAGGTTTACGAATATCCAATGAGCAACTACTTTTGGATTAAAAATAAGGAACAACGGTGAATATGCAAGAAACATAATTTATACAATTATTCTTCACGTCGAGAAAGTTGATGGAAATTTGGAAATTGGGGGATTTAAAAATTTGATGATTTGTGGAGTTAGAAACTTGTGAACTGAGGAATTTAGGAATTCAAGGATTTTAGGGTTTTGGAATTTTGGGACTCTGGAACTTTGGGATTTAGGGATTTACGAATTTAGGAATTTAGGAATTCAAAAATTCAGACATTCAGGAATTCAGAAGTTTAGATACTCAGATGTTTAGAAATTCTGGAATCCAGAAATTTAGGAATTCACAAAATTGAAAATACTGAAATTTAGAAATATAAGAATTTATAACTTGATGAATTAAAAATTTGGAAAATTTTAAGCATGAAAATTTGTAACGATATTGGAAATTTCACTTTCTAGAAATTTCCAAATTTGAAATTATAGAAATTTAAAAACCAATGATATGAATATTTTTAAGTTTATTTTGTGACTCATTAATTCTTCTGGTACACAAAACGCATAATTATCTGACAATTTTTAAGTTTTCAAGAACAATAACCTTTCAAACATTGAATAGTTAATTTTCTATCGAGTAAAACTAATCCTCCAATAAAAAATAAATTTATAATAAAAGCACTTACTCTGCACTCGACGCATATGCTTGTCACCGTCGATTTTATCCTGACGCGATCAAAATCCGAGATATTCTCGGCAAGACTACCATATCTTTAAATATTAAGACCGTAATCAGTTAATTACGCAACGTGTGAGGAGAATTTATAATAAATTCCGCAGTTAACCGTTTAATGTCGAAGGAAATACCTGTCTGGACAATATTTTCTCACCATGGTTCCGGCATGACTTTCGAAGCCATCGGCCATAACCGACGCGCGATTATCTTCCTCTCTCGCGTACAGTGACGCGTTTATCCTCGACTAAAATGCATCCGAAGGTAGTCGCCGTAAAATTACCGTCGGCAAATTCATTCGCGGCACCCTCGAGGATGCTGTAGGAAGGGATTCGAAGGATCGGGAAAGATGAGGTGAGGCGAGACAAGAGTGGGTTGAACGATGGAGACGGAGCCCGAAGGATTATCAGGGACCGGTCCTTTCTTCTGCCATCGTTGCATTAAAGTCGTTTGCTAATTGGATCGGTTCCGCGCCTTTTCCTCTCATTTTTCACCCAGATTCTGTCTCGTCGAGTGTCCTCGTCATGGCCCGAAGTCGATGAGAAACGAGGCAAAGTTTTCGTCGAGAGGCGGTCAACGACGGATGCTCGATGAAAAACGCTATCTATAGTCTGCCACGAACACCAGGACAGAGCGACTACGTGGCTGGTGTACACGATCGGCGTGTACTATACTTTAATCGGGTTTAGTTTATCTCGCGAGGACACGCGGTATACAAGTGTCGGGTATCTACGTCTATCCCCGCGTCGTCATTCACCCTCCCGACGTCCCATCTTAGCTCATCATCTTCTGGAACCAGTTGGCTGGGTAGCTAGAGCTCCCGTCGTTCTCTAGGTAGCTAACTCATAACTACGTCACATCCTGCAGGTAATTGAAAACGTTATCTCGCACCCGGGAGTCTCCATCCTTTCCTAGCCGCGGCTCTGCCACCTCCAACCCCTTCTTCTTGCTTCCACAGCTTAAGGCTACCTCTTCACCTCCCCCCCTGCCTCACCCTATCCAGCGCGTCCTTTCACCGGTCTAGAACGGCCTGGTAATTAACACCCTCGCTCGAGGTGTTCGGATAACTGCTAGAAAACTCGGCAAACTCGCGATAACGCGTGCCTACAACCAACTATTGCCTCTCACCTTTCTGAACGGAAACGTGTGCTCATATTTGACTCTTGTGCACATTTTGTCGTTGAGATAACTACGTTGGGACCTGGGTAACTCTCTCTGGACCAGATTGACCACTTTTGGATACAGTTGACGAAATTGCCGGAGTTCCACGTAGCATTTGTTTGAAATTTCGGATAGTTTGCGTAACGTAAATCAAGTTCAGTTTATTGTAATGTTGATTAAATTATGAAAACATTTGCATTAGCTTTAGAATGAAATATTGGTTTATTTTAAAAATTAATTTGGAGAATATGTAATTCAAATAGAACTACACATTAAATACACATTTACTTCTAAATTGAAAGTAAATAAGTAATAAGTAAATAGAAATTTAACGTATTGAAATTTGACATGTAGAAATCTAATCCGCAGATATGTAACGAGTAGAAATGTAACGTGCAAAAATGTAACGTGTAGGAATCGAACGTATGCCAATCCAATATGTAGAGGTTTAACTTGTCGAAATTGGACATAGAAATGTAATACGTAGAAGTCTAACATGTAGAAACGTAACGTGTAGGAATGTAGCGTGTAGAAATCCAACGTGTAAAGATCTGCCGTGTAGAAATTTAACATCTACGCGTAGTATTATAACACGTAGCTATGCACTACGTGGCAACTTAACATACATCCGTACAATACGTGGCTATATAGCCTGTAGCTATATGGCATATAGTAATCTAAGATTGTCTTTCCTCAGGCAAAACTACCAGTTATGTTAATGCACTTCATTCATATTTTCGTTCACGTTTCATCTCTTCGTTCCGTTTCCTTTTTTCTCTTTGTTGCCGTTTCTTGCCAATGCGTTGTATAGTCAATGGAGGGGCTTGCAACCACAACCTGTAGGTGAAGGGAAGTAGGATTTGAAGTCATGTCCGTTTATCCTGCATGTTCGGTAGGAAACCAGAGGAAACAAGATGGCTAGCGAAGAAACGCGACCGGCTGTTGCCTGTAGCACGCAGAATGAAATGAGAATCTGGTTGAACATACTCGTAGCGCTGGAGAATGGAGTTCATTGTATGAGCCATATTGCTGTTGTACGTACTACAGCAATCTGGCACGAGAAGTAGCAAGCTCGACTTGCACCACGCCGAAGCGATTTTTGCGTTAAGTGAATCTAGCATGGTGAGAATACTGTGTTGATTAGACTGGTAATTAAAAGGACTTAGCAATAATTCAAGGACATTGTGACTTTAATTTAATTTGTTTATTGTTAGAGACAATGAAATTAATTTCTCAATCGTCTATTTTACACGGGGTGACCAAAAAGCTCACACTTTAACTGGCTATTACAGATATGCTTACCTTTGATCAAGGTTATTTGCAAAGGTAATGTTTTTGAGTTATCTCCTCAAAAACTCATTACTTTTTATTCATTTATTTGATAGGATAAATATTCATTATTTTATGTAGGATAATTTATATACGATAATTTACTGTAATTACTCGTTACTTTTTATTAACTTATCTTATAGATACTTTTAGGTAAGTGAATAGAAATTAACGAATAATTATTCTAATTCAATAAAGTATTTTACATGCACTCTAGAAACTAAGATCGTGAGATAATTATGTATATAAGTGGTATTACTCAGAATATTAATATTGACAAAATATATCAAGGTTAACGAAATCGGTTCACCGTGTGTATCGTTTTGTGTATGAACACCACACTGAAAATATTTTTGCGTGTATCTTCGAAATTAAGATTGAACGACTATTACATGTATAGAGAAAAATTCAGAATGATGACCTTGGCGGTATATTTCAAGGCCATCGAAGTATGTGGCTTTCTATAAATAATTATAGCATTCAAAGTATTTGTATCTCCAAGACTAAGATGAAACAGCAGTGATATCTCAGAGAAAAGTTGTTCAGAATGACAACCTTGACAAAATATTTAAAGGTCGTTAAAATCAATGAAATGTATCAAAAATAACATTAAATGTTTACGAGAGTTTCGTTCGAGTTACAATTCACTTTAAACCGCATGAAAGTAATTTCCCCCAAACGGGACTCATTTGATAGTTGCAGAGAACTGTTAACCGATTTCTCGTCGTTTATCCACCCGTTTCGTAGCGCAGCTACAAATATCCACTTCCTTGTTTACGATACGATATACAAGACGGCGTTGTGATCCCCCTGCCGCGAACTTGCGAAGAATATTCAAATAGGATGCTTCTCCGATAGCCCAAAGCAGACGGGAATGCTTTAAGTTTCGAGACGATAACGCGTGTACGTGCTTCTGGCATAGAAGAATGCCCGACCGTTGAATCGGCGGAATTCTGTATGCAATTATCATAAAATATATATAAAATAAGTTTCGCGGGGAACATTAGGTCGGTTCCGTGCGTACGCGGAAGCACTTCTTCTTTGGTAGAACCGAGCGGAAAGGAAGAAGGAGGATGACACGTTAAGGGATCGATTCTCCTCCCGTCTACTTCTGTCCTAGACAGTGATAAATGGAGGGCACCTTTCAGCAAACTCTCAAACCGTAGTACCCTTCTCCTTTCTTACATGGCGTCTGATGTCGTTTCATTAATTAACGAAGAATTAGAATCGTCCTCGTCCTGGAACGAGGCAATAAGCCGAAGAAACGTAGCCTCGGAAAAAAGACGATCTCCAAACTGTAACTGTAGCGAATTACAGGAATTGATGAATTTCTTTGTTGTCTGAAGAATTAAGCTGCTAGGAAAAACAAGCTGCTTTTTATAAGTAGCGTTCGTACATAAGTAGGTAACAACGGGTAGGGTGTCTTTAAGGGTGTTAGTCATTTGTCTTTTGTACTTCTTTTTTGATGATGCGTTCGAACAATTAAAGTTTCTTTCTTGGTATTTCCATTTTGTTACTGTCTTTTGTAGTTCTCTGCAATTTGTTTTGCCTTTCTTGGCTTTTATCAATACATATAATTGTTCTTCATAATTATATGAATAATTCTTTGCAATTATAATTCTTCATAATATTCTTAATGATTATATGAATAATGTTGATATACAAATAATTATATGAATATTTCTTTATTTACAATTGTTGTTATCGTACATAAATATAACTACGGATTTATGTAAAGTAAATTACGAATATAATCAAGAACAAATCTGGTTTCCCTAGAGACTAGAGAAAATGTGGTAAGAAAGAAAAAGGAGGAGAAAAACTTCCTGATTTTCAGTTAATAAGTTTCTAAATTTGCAGTTTTA
Organism: Megachile lagopoda; assembly: GCA_036983795.1. Classification (NCBI taxonomy): domain Eukaryota; kingdom Metazoa; phylum Arthropoda; class Insecta; order Hymenoptera; family Megachilidae; genus Megachile; species Megachile lagopoda. Next base: position 2,245,882 of record CM072786.1, read on the forward strand.
GATATCTGGAAGTTAAGAGATTTGAAAATTTGTAAATGTAGGAACTTGAAGATTTGGAAACTTAGAAATTTAGGAATTTGGGGATTTAGAAAGTTGGGAAATTTGGAAACTGGAGAATTAGGATTTTGAGAAATCAGAAATTTAGAAACTTGAAAATTTGAAAATATGAAAATGTAGAAATATGGGGATATGACAATTTGGAAAATTTTTGAATTTTAGAACATCTAAATTTGGAAACGTGATAATGTGGGGATATAAAAATGTATAAATTCAGGAATTTGGGCATATTAAAATTAAGTAAGTTGAGAATTTTGAAACTTAGGAATTTGGAAGCTTAGAAATATAGAAATTTGATAATTGGGGAATTTGAGAAGCTCACAATTTGGAAATTTAAGAATTCAAAAATTTGGAAATTAAGAAATTTAGAAATTTTAAAATTTGAAAATATGAAAAATTGGAAAAATTGGAAAATCGAGAGCTTGGAAATTTGGAAATGTAAGAATTTGAGCATTGGAAATTTAGAAATCCAGGTATTTGATGATTTATCTTGGTATTAGAATTGAGAAAATTTAGGGATTTAGATATTTATGAATCTAAGAAAGCTGAGGATTTGAAAATTAATAACTTTGGGAATTTAAGAATTCATAAAATTCAGAAATTTAGAAAGTTATAAACTAAAAAATTTGAAAATACAGAAACTCGGAAATCTAGAAATTCACAAATTTTGAGGTACCATATTCTGACATATTTAGAAATTTGAGAATTTAGACAATGTGAGTAACTGTATAACTTTATACAAATATCCTTATGTAAATACCTTACTTTGCATCTAAGTGTATATAAATACATTTTGCTAGTGAGATCAGTTCCATAAGTCAAAATGTATGAATACAATGAAAAGTCAAATAATAAAAGTAATTTTAAAACGTTCATACACATCCAATAACAGTGCCATTTACCTTAATTCTTGTCAGTGTTATATCCGGTCCGTGTTCCACTTTCCCCAGATAATTTGTCCGATACCTAGCGCTTCATCATTCGGTATATTTTCGGTCAGTTGAACGATGCCAATTGATACGATTAAATTTGTACCAGGTAACGATTTCATCTGTAGGGAATCGTGTCCCACATCGCTTACCCTGCCAACCACCGACCCGTTCCGTATCTAAACAATACCGAACATGCTCCTGCAGCATTAGGTCTGTTCCCGTTCGGGTTAAATCGAATCGATCCTAATGTTTGTCGACGTCCAGGAGACAGGATGATAATTCACGTCACGGCTTCTTAGCTGTTCGATGTCTCAGCGGTTTCGTCGCCTGGATATGAATACCCACGCGTACTTGTGGGTGGGTAGGCAAGGGAGACGAAGAAAGACAGACAGAAATGACAGACCGGAAGCCTACGGGGGTCCATCGTACACACCATTCATCAAAAGTGTCCAGGCCGACCTCATCTTCCCGTTTTCCATCGCGCTCAATCCGTCTAGCTGGTAGTCGCTTCTCCTGATATACTCGAGCCCTCCTTCGGCGTCACCTTTACCTAGCACCTCTCCGAAATGCCATTCCCATTGATTAATCGAAGCGAGGCATGTCAGGACTTGGCAACACCCTCCATTTCCTCCCTTAACCGCCGTCGCTAATACAAGCTGCTGCTCGGCCTCCCGACGACGACGGACTTGCTACCACCCATCACCGTTGCTTGTCACCCCATCAATGTCAATAGAGGCACAGGGGCCACGATTCTCTCCTCTACACGTACAGACTATAGACAACTGCCAGATACATCGACTATCCCAAGAGAGTACATGTTGTTCGATTCGTTTCCCCGGTAGACCGGTCTTTTTACGGCGTCGTTAAATGACTTTGATTTGAATCGAGGATAGGTGGGGCTGCACGACTTTTGGTATCTGGGACACCGCTTTAGTTGATCATCATAAACGGTTTGTGATCCTTTATTCTGCGATAATGGGCAGCCAGGTGGAATGAGGGCTTCGGAAGACGAGATTCAAGGTTTGGGTAATTGTGAGATTTAGAAGCAACTTTGTAATGTTAGGATCGTGGAAGGACACTTACAGTCACAGGTTATCGTTATATTTATTCCCTATTTATTATATATTTATTCGCGGATATTTATTCCCCAAGCGTAAGTTTTTACATACAAAAAGAAAACAATCGAAGTGTAAATTGCAATATTGGCACTGACATGTAAAATTATAGAGTATTTTTTTTTAATATGTAGTATATTTGACAGTATGAATAAATCTTCGGAAAGGTTCGGTTATGTTACTGCATTTTAATGCTGAGTTGAATGGAATGTTTATGGGTTTGTGTATTCATAAAGTACCAATAGGACCTTGATGATAGCATAAAAGAGTTGTAAATACGGATGTTTGATAATTTAAAGATTTGTACATTTGAGGTTTTGTTGATTTCGTGGTGATAGCTTAAATGAATTGTAAATATGAGTGTTTGATAATTTAGAGACCTGTAAATTTGAGAATTTGTTGACTTCGGGATGTTGAAATTTGGTAATATGGATGTTTAGGAATAGGAGAATTTGAAAATTTGGAAATTTGGTAATATACTTTAGTAATATAAGAATTGGGGGATTTGGATACTTGGAGATTTAAAAATGTAGGAATTCCAGAATTTGAAGATTTAAATATTGAAGAATTCGGAGTAAACTTAATAATTTATAAATTAAGAAATTAAATAATGTGAAAATCGGTAAACTCAGAAAAGTGTAAATTGTAGTTACATTTTCTGAAAATCAGATCTATGAATATAGGAATTTAAAAGTTTTTATTCGATAACTAAAAATTTTGAATGTCATAATATAAACGCTGGGATTTCAAAGTTTTCTGATATATGTATTTGAAAATTTCAACCACACTTTGGTGCTGCAAAAATTGAATAATACAAAAGTATAAAAATTTACGAATTTTGGAATTTTGGATTTGAATGTTTATCAATCTGAAAACTTGCAAATTTTAACATCCATGTGAGAACCTAAATCCTTAAATTTACAAACGGAACACTTATATTCTCAAAATAATTTCTAAAAAAATAATACATAATTAAACAAAAACCATCTAAAATTATATTTAAATCGCCATCTTAATTAATACATATTATAATACCATACAATAAACCTATTCTTCTGCTTAGATACTAAACCTCCCAATTCAGTCACTCAAACAGTTCCATCAAATTTACCACTAATTATTACAAACGTGTTGCATTTACTGCCACATGAAATGAAATATCTATACCACTACATGGAAGGAAATATCTAAATTAGTAAATATCTTTATTACTACATGAAAGGAAATATCTAAAGCCGATCTGCTGCACAGCCTGTGGGCGTCGTGATGTTAAAACAGCGAAGGTGGTGCAACCAGAGGCAAAGTAAAAGAAGAAATATAGGCGGAAAAATAAAATTTACTGCCGATGCTGGTAACGGGCAGTATACAATGCCTTAATGCAGGCATGTTATAACCGTTGCTGGCAGCAACGCGTGTTGAATTTACTGTAAACCGCGGATTATAGGCGATGCTGGAACATAGCCCGACCGAGAACCGAAACGTGCGTTAATCACAGCTACGTTCCTAGGTGGCTATGAAACGCGGCTGCCAGATCCCGTAAATTTCGTTCTCGTTCATCGACATCCTTTTCCGGACCATACTACTTTCTTAACCCTCTATATTCTGTCGAAACCACGAAATTTCGTACGAAATCAATATCCCTTTGCCGAAAAATGATACATCGTTGTTAACAACATTCTCCATGTACAATTGACATTCGTTTATTTTCTCTTTATTTCGTAATAGCCTCTTTGAATTTTGTAAACTAAGTTTTGTTTAGTACGTTTTGGTAGTTTTCTTTTAGGTTCGATATTTTTCGCTTAGGTGCAATTCTTTGGGTTGATGTTAAAAGGGATGTTGAAGTAGCATTTTGACCGTGATATGATGACCGAGTGATAAAATTATTGTACTCAACAAACTTTTTTTTTTTAATACACAACAGATGTGAATTTAATTAGATGAACAATTTTATTGATATTTGATATATTGATAAGCTACAGTATGTGATAAATTTGAAAGTAAGTTAAAAATTTGGACATTTGAGAATTTAGGTTCTTGGAAATTTAGCAATTTGGGAAATTTAAGTATTTGCAAATTTAGAAATATGGAGAATTTTAAAATCGGGTATGTATGAATTTGGGGATTTGAAGATCTGCAACGTAGAAATTCGGAAATTAAGTGATTTAGGGATTTAAGTCCTTGGAAATTTAGATATTGGGAAATTTAGCTATTTAAAAATGGAGAAATTTGGAAATGTAACAGTTTAGATGTTTGAAAGCTTGGTCATTTGAAAATTGAGGTACTTGAATATTCGAAAACTGTTGAGAATATAACAAATTATCGAACGTAAATCATTATTCGATTCATTCATTAATCGATTGACAAAGGACTGTGCTCTGTCATTGGTTTATATAAACGTGAACACCGTCCTGAATATCTGTCTTTATCGTGTAGTTGCCATCGTGCTGATAACATCAGTTTATTGTATTGTAATATTATTTTAAATAAATCTAGAATTGTGTTGGGCTTAACATCCATATAATAATTCTTAGTCGTGTTCAAACACTGCATAATTCTAACAAAAACTAAACAATTTAGATTTGATAATTTGAAAATTTGGAGTTTTGTAAATAGGAGTGTAGAAACTTAAGAATTTGGATATTTGTGGTCTTACATTTCTGGTATTTTTGCGATTTGAGAATTTGGATATTGGACAATTTGTGCATTAAGAAATTAAGGAACTTGAAAATTTGGAAATGTACTACCTTGAATGTTTGAAAATGTAGAAATTTGAGAATTGAGTCATTGCAACATTTGAAAACTAAAAAATTTAGAGGTTTGAAAATTTGGGGATTTGGAAATAGAGGTTTGGAAATTTAGGAACTTGTGAACGTCTATAGTAATTTTGCAATATGGGAATTTGTATATCGAAAAATTTGCGTATTTAGAAATTTAAAAATTTGAAAATTTGGGAATACAGAAATTTAATGGCTGAGAAATTGTAAAATTTTACTTCAATTTTGTAATGAATTATAAATAGTAAATATTTAAATACGAAAAAGGTTACGATTAAATAAAATGCAAGCTACCGATGCAAATACAAACCCTATAGTAAAGAGAATGTGTTTATTGGAAACCACATATTGGAAAGAGTTAAACTTGTAAACAACAAGCTCCATTTTGTTTTCCCTTTCCAGTGCATTTTGGTAACTTGTAAAGCGGCAAACAACACAGACACGATTGACTATGCAATATTTTCTGCACTTCTCCGGGGAAAAATTAACCAATAAGCGAAAAAATTGTGCAAACTAAGCTTGACATGTAAACGGAGTTATCAATTCTGTAAATCTGTGTTGCAGTTTGCGCAATTCGCATAAACATATAAATACAGAGCTTCATAGTAATTAATACCTCGTTGCATGGTTTTTTTAATTCTGTAAAAGAATGTCTGTTTCGACTCTCGGATATAATAACAATAAGCAAATAATACAAATGTTTTTATACTATATATTTATTCAAGCAAAAATTGTACAACACTGCAAATTATTTCAGTCTCAAACGAAAAATTGTAATTAATAAAGGGAAGAAAAGTTTTCGGTAATTTTAATAATAGTAAAATTTGTGGAAATATGTTCTTTTATATTTGGCAGGATATAATGTGCCTGGTGTATTATATTATGTTGCATATTTGCAACGAAGTGCAACGAGTGGAAATATTGCAATTTTTAATACTATCTTTAATACTGTTAAGCACACAAAGGCGAGTTTTCTGAGTTTCAGAATATGGGGAAAATACATAACATGTCATTACAACAAAAAACGTAATAAGCTTATACGTAGTATAAAATTTAAAAATTAAATATATTTCCAACAGTAGTTTCATTAGTTTCAAAGATATATTAACAAAATTTAAGTAAAACGTACAATATACAATAGTACACACAATATAGTAAATTCTTCTATTATATCATCGGTTTGTTTCATTTTTTGTTATTTCTAACATATTATACTCGAGTATCTTTGTATCCTTATTTATGAATATACTTATAGCATTAAGTCACTTATACAGTGGGTGCACCATAATAATAATAATTTGGGGGTATTATATCAGGAATACTTCATAAAAAACATAAATTAATATTGTATAATACTATTATAGTATAATAAAGTATTATAATAATATAGTGTATAGAAAATATTCAAAAACACGTTAGAAAATCTTTAGAGTGCAATGGTGGAACATTCGATCATTTATTATGATAAAGTACATTTCTCAAATACGTCTCTAAAATGTCAAATGTCTCGTGAAGTATTGACATTTCGATGACCTTAGATTAGTAGTTTTTTTCGCAGAATAATAAAAAGGATCGATTGGTTTAACAAAAAAATTGGGTTGCATTAAAGAATAAAGTGCAACTGCGCTTGGCAGTTGCATCGGTGGATCCATATAAAAAATAAGGTCACAGTAGGTTAGGACGTATTATACCATATGATATTTTCCTCTATCATTTTTCTCTATTTTTACTCAAAAAAGAGCAGTAAACTGTCCCAATTTAAAATCACTCTGTACCGTAGCCGAATATGCCAATCAAAATGTAAATTTCATTGAATTTTTTTGCGAATATCTCTGAAACTAAGGCCGAGCGACGGTTATATACAAAGTAAAGTAATTCAGAATGTTGCTGCTGACAGAATATTTCAAGATCATTGAAATTTGGGTGGTTCTTCTTGATACAGAAAAGTATAAAAAAAGATGAATGAGTGATAAATAAAAAAATATTAAAGAGTACTATATTCGTAGGACTATGTTCTTTCAGAAGTGCACTCGTGCATGTGCATTCAAAATGCATCTTTCTACACAGTTCCACTCGTCTACGCGAAAATATTAGGGTACAATAGTAAAAAAATTACTTATCAAGGTTTTTTTAAAAAACTAATGCAGTAACTATACGATATACGCTAGAAGTCATCAAACAGTTTGAGAAACGGATCTAATTAAAATTTTAAAAAATATGTACGTTTGACTAGAAATATTTTTATGAAAAATCTATTAGATTTTAATTGAAACTTCCTTTATTACAAGTTCACTGACTGGAAGTTTCATACCGATAGGGTATAAGGATATAGTAAGCGAACAGTTACATAGTGGAACAATTCTAACGCAAGAATAAAATATTTTAATTTTTTATTTGTTTGTAGTGAAACTTTGACTAACATATTTGTTACATTTTCCTGATTAAAATGATACCAAACACGACGTAGTTCGGAACAAATTTACTAATAATTCCAGGCGATTCGCTTATAAGGAGGACTTTAATACAGCGGTCACCAAATGATGACTCGCAGGCCGGATTCGGTCCTCCAAATATTTTCATCCGATTCTTGGCTTTTACATATAAATATTACATATATAAGAAATATTAATTTAATAAAATTTTATTGGTTATCTTGTTCTATTGTGATTTGGTAAAAGACTTCCAGTTAGCGTACCGGTAATAAATGAAGTTTCAATCCAAATCTAACAGATTTTCAATAAAAATATTTTTCTAACTCCCATACTTCTGAAATTTCTGATATAGGCGAAGGTTGAAATCGGAACGATTCGCTTGTATCGAAACTTTACTATGACACCGTTAGAAAAGCCGATGCGGGTAAAAAATAAAATGGAGATGCTCGTTGTTCTATGGTGGTCGGACCACGATCGTGGCGTTGTAGCGAATGCCAAGCGAAGCTCACGAGGGTCGTTCGGCGCATTTGCCGGCGAAACGACGGCGACAGGAATATGCTACTAGGATCAGCTCCTAGGAACTTGTATCACGAGCTGACCAACAATGCGACGCGGCGCGCTAGGCGGCAAGTAAAGCGGCGTGCACGGCGGGCTGCCCTGCATAATGATTGAATTCCATTGCGACGCCTTCAGCGTATTTACCGGATGCATGGAATTTCAGTATGGCGCAAAGGAATCTGCCGCCGCGGAGACAGTTTCGTTTCCGGCGTCTTCAACGAAACGGCAACCTCCACGACTTCGCAGGACATCCTCTACGCTCTGGATTACGAGCGACCTTGTGGGAACGCTCGCTTCGTCGCTGTTTGCATTCTTCTCGCGTTTTATTTTTCGTCCACGAAGAACAGTCACACGTGCCGCTATGTCGGACCACCGATTCGATTCACGTAGCCGGCTTAAATTTTTCCCAAAATGCCATGCATACGAAGCGGATCCCCAACGATGCTACGAAACGCTTTGCCGTCTATCGGGAAAAGGTTCGATGGAAATGGCAGAATTGGAATCGGGGAACGCTTGTTGCGAGTTTGATGTCCTGATTTAGTCTGCTGGAAACGATCAATGTCTCTCGAAGAAATTGTATCTAGTGGGATTGAAAATAGATTCATTTGTTAATATGTTACTTTATGTGGTTCTGGTGTACAGTGTGTTAATCGACTCGAATGTTCAGATTTTACAAATTATTTTCGTGATAAAATAGTCGTGATCTTGAAATGACATTTATAATAATATCGGAAAAAATTGTTATCTACTGTTGCCGTATGTGTTCTAAAACCACAGGATTTTGTCAGTTATATTTTTATAATTTTAGTAACAGTAGAAATAACTTAGACATTCACCTTTGAATTTTCAAATTATCAAATTTGGGAACTTACATATTTAGGAATTCAGACATTTGAAAATTTGGAACGTAGAAGTTCAGCTATTTAAATTATTTCCATATTGGAATTGCGATGATCTTAAAATGACATTCACAATCACCTCGACTTAAATTTTTTGTCCAAAGCAACATATCCTCTCATCAATTATGTTTATTATTCGCAATGACAATAAAAACGACTTAGATTATCGATTTAAATGTAGCTATCTATACTTTACGTTTCAACGTTCCTTTCGTTTCAAAAATAATTTGATTCAAATTTTAAAATGTCCTTAAAAATATTTCGTTTCATATTTCTTTCCCTAAATGTTCCATAACCTCCTTTCTACCTTATAAATAGCAATAAATTACTGTAAATCCCTACCTTCCATATCCACAAAATCAACAACACATGAAAATGAAGAAATCAATACAGTTTCTTTAAAACAGGAACACAAAAATATCATATCAGATAAATTCGAAAAAAAAACATTTTTTGAAGTTCAATCGATAAATCGTAGAATTTTCTAGTAATTCTGCCATTAAGCGAAGTAGCACCGCTTCTATAATGATTTCCATGAAGTATCCTGTAGAATCAAGAAAATTGAATTTTATGTCCCGAAAATCCTGAACTGAATACCGAGAGACGCTCTCGACATTGGACGAAGTATTATCATCGATCTTCACGATAGACCGTTTAAGTAATCCAAATGATAGACCACGTTCTTCGATTGTCGTTTCCCTACAGCGTCTCGCACGATTCTCCGCTTTGCATCTTTCGTATTATTCAGTCAGTGTCGAGTTTCGGCTTCTGTGCCGCATATAGTAGGCTTAGACATCACTTTGCGGAATTAGATGGTAGCAAGTGGCCGTAACGCGGTCGTCCTTTCAGCAGTCGGATTTTAGAATCGGTGACTGCTCTTCAAAGGTGTTTTCTATCTCCTTAGAAACTCGAATCCATCCACTTCTCTCTTTTATCGCATTACCTTCCTCTCCTTTGCGATCAGTGTCGCGCGTTTCTTGCGAATTCGTACGAACTGCTTGTGAAAAACGATTGCTCGAAACAAAATGTGAGGTTGTGGATTATGATCTATGTAATTTTTTATTGGAGGAGTGGTTTGTTCAAAATCTTTGTTGTTATTGGTATAATTAGGATTTTTGATAGGTTAATTTGTGTAGGTATAGCTGCGTGTTGCATCGATGTGAATTGTATTAACGTGGATAGGTATATCACAGTTAAATTAGCACGCGTTAGATTACTACCCTTTAGATTATCACGCGTTAGATTACTACCCGTTAGATTACCACGCGTTAGATTACTTCTCGTTGGATTAATACCCGTTAGATTACTACTCATTAGATTACGACACGTAGATATTGTTACGTGATACATCACTACACATTAGATATGCGTAGACATAGCTATGTATTAGATCAGGACGCGTTAAATTACCACACATTAGATTACTACGCGTAGACATAGTTATGCATTAGATTAGCTCGCGTTAGGTTACCACGCATTAGATTACTACTCGTTAGATTTCCGCGCGTTAGATTTCTATGCGTTAGATTACTACGAGTAGATGTAGTTATGCGTCAAATCACTATACGTTAAATTATCGCGCGTAGGTATAACTATGCGTTAAATCATTATGCATAAATAAATCAACACGTCATGTTGCTACGCGTTTGATCACCACATGTATGTATAATAGGTATATCAACGTATTATTTTATTATGTGTAGTGATTTATCGCGTAGTTATAATTATACATCATATTACCACGTATAATGGGTATAATGCGTGTCCCGTATCTTGTGAAAGAACCATGAATGTGTTATAGCTGAAGTGATTCTAAACCTTTCCTGTTGCAAAAATGATAGTTAACGCCAATATGACATCATTTTGAATTACAACGGGCAATCGTTTGCACATACTTTTTGACTCTTCGCTAATAATTAATTATAATTTGTCAAATATAACCAGAGTACCAATTATGTTAGAATAGTTTCAATACTTAATAATCATAATTATCCGTAATATCATAAACCAATCAGAAATTATTTTATGAAGAGAAGTTTCGATTTTTCACACCAAATAATGAATACGTAAGCTTACACATAATTCTTCGTCTCCACAAAGGTTAACATATATTTTAACAAAAGCTTCTTCATTTTCGTAATTTAAAATAAGAAATCTAATATTCTTCATTTTTACGGGTTCCGTAAATCTAATGGTAATCTTTGAATCATCACACGATATACCATTAAGTGAATTATGTATTATACATGTATAATTACAGATGTTACATCTGTTCATTTAGAGAGGGGTGTACAATTTTAGGAATATCAGTCTATAATCCTAGTGGGATCAATTTGATCATGATTTCTACTTCGTTACGTCAATGATCGTGTTTCTTTCTCGCTTTCGGCATCGTCGATGGTATCGTTAATTCCGTGCGAAACACGCAACGATGACACGCTTAAACTATTCTCTCGTTGCCGGCCATCCATGCTTTCCACGCGATCGTGATTTCACTTCCGGCGAACAAGGAAATCGCGTGATTGCGTGCGTGTACACAAGGCTGCGAGTGTGTTACGCCATGTGAAAAAGAGGGTAAACCCCGCGTAAGGGAACAAAAGGTAAAAACGCCGTGGCACGCGTATCGAGTTTTACCCTCGGGGAAATGTTTTCATCCCCGTGGCGGGTCTTCTTCGACGTAACAGCCCGTTTCGAACTAGGGGGAGACCGAATGACATCGATGTTATAGCTGAATCCTGTTCTCGGTCGTTAAACGTACTTCCATTCATTAAATGGTAGCACGTTCTTGGAACGTTCGTAACGAACGTTTGATGACATATTATTATCTTTCAGAATTTGATCAGTCTTCGTATTAATCACGCTTCTGAAGTAGGATAAATTTCTATCGTTGTATGTGAGGAATATGATCGTTCAAAGATCATATATTACATTGATAAATTCAAATAAACCTTTAAACAAAATAGGTAATGATATAAGGACAACTGTAACGTATTAATTAATAGGCTTAAATTAAAAATAATATTCATTAATACAGTAAAATTAGAAATAATAAACTTTCATGAAAATACTAATTTTACTACAAACTTTACCAAAATGTAATTTTGAATACAATTTTTAAACATCATATTTTTCAAAGTCTAAGTAAATCAGCGTATCACTCGATGATACAAAAGTTATTAAAATCTTCTCTCAATAAATAAAGTATTCAACAAAATGTCTGTAATCTTTCAAAGACTTCCAAAGAATCAACCATATTTTTCTACTACTATCTATTAATACTAAAACATTCTCAAACAAGTGTTCCTTGTATATTTCTCCCTGATGGCTTGTCAAGTATGAGCCATATATCAAACAGTAAAGAAACCTCGGTTTTCAACGATACGCTGAATTTATAAACAATCAATTCAAAAGCAACAAAGGCAAGTACAATCCATCTTCTTTGTAACAGAACTACATCCAACGTTCCATAATGTCGAGAACACTCGAGCTTCGAGTTAACCGGTCTTTCACCGAGCAAATCAACAGGGGGTAAAATCGTGACGCGTGGTCGTGGGTAATTTCCCTGTTCCTTTCGTGTCAACTTGTACAAAAATATTCCCGCTATCTCTTTGATGATCTCCACGATTGAATTTCCTATTCCTTTCTGTACCCTCGGCCGGTACAATTCATTCTTCCAATCTCGGTCTCACGATCTAGCCCAAACGATCAACTTTTACCGGCATCCACTCTTTCCCTCGTTAGATTTCCAACGAAGCTGTTCCGCATCGGCGAACGGAGAAGAAAAGGCGAGAAATAAGAACGTCCGAGGCACATCCGTATTCTCCTAGCCACAAAGATCCACTCTCTGTAAGCTCGCCACTACAATTACACGAAGCTTTTGGCTTTCGCTTGGATAGCCCTTCTAGGTGCTTCTTCTCGGTTGACCCGGCAACAACAGTGACAACGTGAACGAAGTCAACGACGATGCGCCCTTAGAGGGACGGCTTGTTAGCAGAGACAACCGCGAGATCCGCGTATTTCTAGGCGTCTTATTTAATTAGACACCTTTCGACGACATTGTTAGGCATCGTCGAGGCGACTCCCTGGTACTCGTCCATTCCCGATGCGACCTGTACGTGTTCAAGTTGGCTGCTAGCCAATGAGCAACTACGGATTAAGGCTAGAAAATATTTGTACGTTGTTAGCGAACGGAATTGTAAAATCTTTCGGTGATGCGTTATACACCGAATTGAGGTGAATGAAATCGTTTCGGGGCGAGATTGTCCGAAATGTAGTGCTTGAGGACATTTATACTGAGATATTGTAAAATGCTCGGTTTTGAATTATTTTATATATTTCGTGGTGTAAATTGTACATATATTAATACTGAGATCAGAAGGGTACAGATTCTGGCGTGCACATTAATTTTTGATTAAATTTAATGATGATAGAGGTCTCTTCCTAGCAGGGAGAGAGAGGATTTTTAATTAGATTTAAGAAGTTCGTGCGCAATATGTGAGGGAGGTGTTGAAATTCCAGGAAGATCTGGGAATATCAAATTTAAAAGTTTGATAACTCGGAGATTTGAGAATTAGGAAATATGGAAATATTCCATTTAATTCACGAATTTACAAATTTGGGTCATTGGAAATTGGGAAATTTATATTCTGTTTTGGATATAATTATGTGGGCATTTGATCATTTGAAAATTTATAAGTTTCGTAAGTTAGATGTTTAAAAATACAGACATATGGAGATGTGGTGATATAGAAATATGGAATTATAAAAATTGAAATATAGCTATACACAAATATACAAATATAATTATGGAAAAATATACAAATTTAGAAATGTGTAAAAATGCAAATATACAAATATACGAATATGTAAGTACACAAATATTGAAATACAATAATACAACAATATAAAATTCAGAAATATAGAAATTTAGAAATACAGAAATAGAACAATATAAAATTCAGAAATATAGATATTTAGAAATACAGAAATACGAACACATATAAATAGAGAGAAATAGAGAAATATAAAAATACAGAAATACAAAAACATAGAAATAGAGAAATACAGAAATATAAAAATATTGAGTTTTATAATGTACAATTGCAAAAGTACAGAAATTTCAGAAATTTTCGAATGTGGAAACTTGATAATTTGATAATTTACAAATTTGGAAATTTAGTAATATATGTATAAAGAAATATTAAATTTGTGAATGCATAAATTGACATATTTTCACATTTGAAACGTTTAAGATTCAGAAACATGTAAGTACAAAAAATTTAAATTGTCAAATTTTTAAATATGTATTTAAAAATATTTAAAGATTTGGGTATTTAAATTCTTGAATATTTCGAATGTGTATATTTATTAATTTAGGAATTCATAAATTGAGAGTCCATAAGTACCCATGTTAATACATAAAAATAAAGTACCTACAAAATTATAGCAAGAAGAGCAAAATTCGACATTATTCGAATAATCTTCAAATTCCTTTTCAAGTAAAAAGCATTTTGATCTCTGTAACAGTAATCGAAGCAATAAATTTTCCCTCATTATATTCTCCATAACGATTAAATTCATTCTCAGTCACAACTTCGAACTAGCAATCACTGTAACAACCACCATTTTCATAAAACTAATTTCGCAATTCAACTTCTTCATACCTAATAGTTTTCTTACATTCTGAAAATATCTGGCAAATTCATATTACTGTAATCGTACCTGAGCAAACGAGAGTTCCCCATTGCTTTCTCTCCTGCTATCGTCAGGAGCGAATCGTAGTTTCAAGTACAAGGAGACCCTTGACCCCAGAAGTCTCGATTCGAATCCCATAATCCAGGTCTTGCTCGAAATCCGGGCTTCTAGAGATGCACACGGCGATATACAGACGCTCCATGCTATTGGTGCTCGAGTACTTTCTCGAGTGGAAACGGTGAAGTCAATTTTGGAGTCGTCTAATGAAGAGTTCCGACAACGAGCACTCGTTACTTGTTCCTGTTTACGCGGTTCGCGGCTGGAACTTCGACAACCACCTCCTTAGATGGAACCCGGAAGACGGATATAATATTTTTCTAATATTCTGCATAAACCAATAATAGTTACAATTTATAATTAATAGTAATAGCGATTCATGCATGTCATTTATGATGAAAGTGGATGTTGACAATGAGGCGCAAGAATTATATTCTCTTAATCAATGACTGATCAGGTATTATGTTTACACAGGGATATTTACTTTTTATAAATTGTGGACAAAATGATATATTTGGATATATTTCTTATAAATGGCTTTTTGAATAAAACGGAATGTTTGGTATATTTTTTATGTGTGATGAATGAAACGCAATACTTAGTTGCTCTTTTTATATATGTGGTTTATAAATGACATTATACATAAATTGCAATATTTTTAGTTTGCATATATTTTTGATAAATGACATTATAAATGAAATGCAATATTTGGATTTTGGATACATGTTGTATAAATGATATACATAAAAAGCACATTCGGATACATATATTATTTAATGTGATTTAAAGTGTAATTTCTTAGGCAAGATAAATATATTCAAAGTGAAAAGCTTATCATGAAGCAAGATATACTTTCTGTTTTACGAAAGAAGAACGTAGAGTCTTCTATTCTATACTGTTTGGAGGTTTAGACTAACATGAATTATTATAGAAAATAATTACATTATGTGAGATTATTATAGGTTACAATTTGTTAAGATACTTTTCTTAAAATCCGCATTGATTTGCCTGAGGATAAAGAATTAATTTATGTTTTGTCTTTATCTTCTCCTTTTTGTTTGTTTATTTTTATTTCTTTATTCTTCAACTACATTTTTAAGCATTTATCTTTGAGGAGTACACTCGTGACGAACTGTTCAGACGAAATGAAACCGCTTATCTTGAAATTAAGTGTGCATTCTGCAAGGTTTATCGTTAACGAAGTAGTATCGTTTCTCAGAGCTAGCGAATGCTAGAAAATCTTCCGTGCTCGAGTTTCCTCTAGTTATTCCATCCGGTTCATTTATTCCAGCTTTTTCCTAAGGGAGAGAGAGACTTGCTCACGGCTAAACCCTCGGAAGCTTCGCAACGGAAGCATGCACGCGCATATCATTCATTAGGATCACACACTAAGCCGTCGTTGGGAAGGTTAGGTACGCGGGGTGCCACTTGACGCGTCACAGTAACGAAGTAGTGACGCGCATGCCATGGCACTTAATTAATTCTGATTAACCCGTAATCACGTAGTTGTTTCGCGACGCTGCAGGCTCCCCGTCCAATTTGTGTCGTTGGCTATTAATTCTCGACCCCTGCCCGACCCGCCCCACCTCCAACAACTCCACGGGTCCGTGATATTTTAGGACACTTTGTGGCACCGTGATATCCATCGAATGCCGTCCCACGTGTCGCACCCTCGAAGGTCGGTTACTTAACGAGCCAACCTGCGAATGCGCCGTCGACGATATCGGACCTACACTTTCGTCGGGTAAAAATATCTCGACGCGTATCTAATTCGCCACGCTAACGGATAACGGATATTTTGTGGCAAACTTGCTGAGAAAATGTATCTGTCCACTGAAAATTGCCGACGCGTCTTCTTCAAATTTTATCTATTACATCTAGGTGCCATACGTGGAAATTCTATTATCTTTGTAAAAGGGGGATGTATATTTAACGTTTACAGTTGTATAAATGAGTTTAGATTAAAAAAGCAAACGAGAGCAAATAAAAAGGTGATGAAAAGTAATAGTAAATATTTGACCTAGAAGCTAATAATCTAATATTACGACAATCAACAAAATTCGTTCACTTTTTACAAATACGAAATTTCAAATAAAACTTTGGAAATTTTTGTGATTGCAGGTCGAAAGGTCAATCGTGAGACATAAGCATTTCTGTATGTTAACATCATGATCAACTCTGGCTTCCATTATCACATGTAACATTTACCTCACTGTTTATAAATTTACCTCGCGTTCTAAATGTTCTCAACCAATTTCTATATACACCACAGAACAGATTTCATCTGCAATCAATCAGTTGTCATCAGCGATTGCTGATTTATCTAGTATCACACAGTTGAAAAATATCGTGCTGAAAATGTCGGTCTATTACTGTAACGAACAAATGGCAGATATGCATTTTATTTATAGTCGCACTAATGAAAGTACATTAACGTCTTTACATAAAAAATTTCTGAATGAACAATGAATGTTCTTATATTTCAAAACATTCGTTAATGTCTTTGTGAATCAGGCTCAGAATTCGTCGTCGAAATTATGGTAAAACTGGTCCCAAAATTTGAAAGTTCAAGTCTTGCTATTCCGAGATTTCATAGTATCAAAATCCTAAAGTACCAAGGTTCTAAACTTCTAAAGTATCAACGTTCTGAAATTTTGAATTCTTAAATATCTCGTTCGATCAATAAAACTTTCTTACATATTTCATATTTCGTACTATATATTTTAATGTATTGAATAAAATATGTACTTACATATTTCCTATTTCATTTTTACTTTATATTTCAATATAAATGTTTCAGTTACAGTCAATATAAAATATTTCAATATTGTCCATATATATTAAACGCTTTCGAATGCTCAAAATATCTCAGTTCAGCGCGGAATTCCTAACCTAATTTATGCAACTGAAGTTAACAAGTCATGGAAAGAAAAATAAGAGAAAATATTCCTTAAACGATTGAAAACTGTTCGGGATTTATTACGCTGCGTAAAGTCTGCAACAACTTTGCCGAACAATAAGAGTAACAAATTTGTACGATACGAAAAAAGTTTGAAGACCAGCGAAGTCGAAGAAAGTAAGATTTTTCTTCCCGAAGGTCGCTCGAGTTGCTTCGAATTCAGAATCGAAGAAGCATTTTATTCTGTGTTCAATCTTTAGGGACTCGTTAGTCGGGAGCTCGCTCGTTAAAGTCACACGACAAACTTTTACAAGAGGTCGAAAAATAACGGTAATTCATTCCGGCCCGATAATTGATAACGTTAGATTCTGCAGGAGAGAAAGACGAAGCAGCCGAAGTTTCTTCATTATTAATTTATAACTTTAGCTTTATTGGTTCGCAAAGTAAAGGAGAAACTTGAGGAAATTAAAACCGAAGCCCGAACCACATTTTTTCCGCTACAAAGCTCGGTCTTGACGGTGAATTTTTCGGAAACAAAAGGGAAAAGATAAAGCGAAACAACAAAAGGACTCTGTGTACGATTCCGAACTTTCCAGTTAAATTAGTTTTAACGAAGTTAGATCTATTATCGTCATTCTCGCCCTTGGTATTTCGATTCTTCATTGTATCTGTGGTCCAATGGTATCCATCTTGTATCGGGAAAACGGTCGTTTATTTTAGTAGTAGCCAGTCTAACCAATTTTTTAAATTATGAAACAAGATTGTTCTCTGTTAATCCCTTGTCCAACAATAACGTGTCACACTCGTGACGCACACTACAGTTTAAATGTGATAAACTAGCTTCGTATTTTCATTGCTGTTCGGGATATTCAAAATTGTCTTTGTCTTTGTCGTAATGTCTCGACATTCTAGAGTCCTGACTGTGTATATAAACATGTAAACATCAGGCAACAGCAGTTCAGTTTAAATCGAATCGTCTTAGCAAATAAAAGTGTGTGTATCAGCGTGCAAAATAGAATTTCCGTAAATTCCTTTATATTTAAACGTATATACTTCAAATAAACGAATATACGTTTTTTCGTGTAATCACCTGCTGCGTATATTACTATATAAATAACCACAACAATTGTTCAGTTCTTCAGTTGTTTTCACGTTGTAGGAATAATTAGCCAGCTGTGCATGACGCAACTGTCCAGAAAATTGTAGGTTGAAGGATTAACACAAACTCTTTTGCAGTTTATTGAGAGTGATTTTATTCAATTATTTTGCACTTTAGTCTAATAATACATGAATAATAAATAAAACATACGTGCAAACGTTTATCACATTTTAGTTTTTTTAATTAACAGCAGGGATGAGCAGATAGAGTACTCACCGATAGAGGCACAATATTTAATTATTGTTCTTCTTCTTAAGGTTTCAAATTTTCAAGTTCAGAAATTTGGTAACTTAATAATTTGTGTGTCGGGAAATTTATAAATTAAAAAGGTTGAAAGTATTTAAATATTAACACTTCAGACTTGGAAATTTGCAACTTTAGATATTCAGCAATTTTGTAATGTGATAATTTGGAAATTTGAAAGTATAAAAAACGAATTTTCACTAAAAAGTTGAAAATCTTAAAATTCTGTAATGTACAAACGTGGAGATTCTGAAATTTTGTGACGTAGAAATGTGGAAATCTACAAGTTTGGTAATATGAGAATTTTGAAATATGGGAATTTCGAAATTTAGTGACATTAAATTTTTCAATTCGAAAATTTAGGAACTGTAACATTTAGAGAATGAGAATCTAGAAATTTGGTCATGTGAACATTTTTAAATTTAGAAATTTTCAAGTGTATAAGAAATATTAATTTTAAAATTAGTAAAATTTTAAATTAATAAAATTCAGACATGCTAAGTTGCAGAAATTACAAATTTTCAAATTTAACAAATTTCTAAGTATTTTAATTTTCAAATCTTACAATTTAGAACCTTAGAAATTTACAAATACAAAAGCTTAAAAATTTGGTAATTTGTAAATTTAAAACCTGGTCATATGAAAACTTATAATTCTATGAATTCAATAATTTCAAATTTTGAAATTTAAAAACTGAGACGCTTCCCCAATATGCATCACCCTACTAAAGAATTCATATATGTGCATATCCATGATTAATTTTCAATTTTCCTGCTACAAATATAATCAGAAACGGCGAATTCCTCAGTATCCATCTTTTATATTCCCACCTACGCCTCCCCTGCTTACATTAGCGTCGTAGCGAAACCCTCGTATATTCTTTCGTTTTTATCAACCATTTTTTTCAGCACGATAACTCGCAGTGCCTCCAGAGCGTTATAATTAAATTTCAAGCGGTATGCACTTCCCAAGAGGTCGATACCATTGCTGCATAAACGTGCACGACGAACGAAAATATCCAATAATTGCATCTAGAAACAGTGTGATTACGCGTGGAGGGTGTACTGGAAAGTTTAATCAAAATTTTTCCGAAGTATCGGGATGAACAAAATAATTAATAAGTCGTTGCCGCTGGCTCGAGGAAGAAGATTGATATCGTGCAAAGTTCATGTCAAGTTAATGATAATAAAATGTAATAACACATTATCGTTAATCAATCAATTTTACTACGTGTTGATTAATGAACGCAGAATAATTTGAATTAAAAAAAAATACTATTCTTTTTGGTTTCGTCGGTGCAGTAATTTGTATTGGAAAATAAAGAAGGATTCGCTGAATCAAGGTTTGCGATTAATAAATTCGATTATAAGGATATTATTCGAAACATAAATATGCATATGAGGATCCTAAATGTTTTTAATTTAGTCTGGTAAGGGAATATTTCTAAAATATGGGACGTAGAGGGTGAAAAGGGTCGCTATTTATGTCTTCAATATGAGCTAACTTGAAGTCTAAGAAATTTGTTTTGCTTATCGCTTGGCGTAAATTGCGTATAGAATTATCCTATATTTTTTTAGGATAAAGAACTGAAATATTTCATTATCTACATGACATTTATTACGGAAGTATGCAGATAATTCTGATGATAGTAATACTGATGAATTCTGATTTTTGTAGAAACGATGATGATATTAAAATATCATTTTCAGTTCAAAAATTTCGTACGAAATTCTGTCTAGCAAAAGAAGCTGTTAATCAAACAAAAGATCTCTATGCACTTTAACAAATAATTAAATTTAGAAAACACTGAGGAAGTTTTAAGTAGGTCCAAAATTGTTATGTTGCAAGTTTATATACGTGATTTTTCGAAAAACGTGTTTAAAGGTTCACTTCAAATATTTGTTGAAGTCAACTGTTTTCTACTTCAAATATAAAAGTAGAAATTAAAAATTTATTGCAATTTATGTTGTCTATATCATACATCATTTTTACATTACATTTAGCTTTTAGCTCTTTCTTCTTTCGAATCTTCCTGTGGAACTTTTAAAGACTTCAGCAATGTTTATCATTGAACGCTCTCTGTCCATGCAGCTCGTTTTCGTCTAGATGTATACATTGCAACAAGTTCTATCTACAATCTTGTCCAAATTGCATTACATCGGCAGGTCATCGTCACTCAGACATCGATGTCGTTTCACACGTCATTTTGTGTATTGAAGTCATTATAATTGGACCTAATTCTTTTTTATGTAACGATATTTGCAAGCTAATATATCAATGAAATGCTTTGATATCGAGGATAGTGAATTGTATGAACATACAGAAAATGAAACTGAACATTATAGTGATAGTTATTGAATTTTATAGTGATAATGAGATTATGGACAAAGAAAGTGTTCAGGAGTCCTCGGAAAGGAAATTGAAAAATATTTAGAATTTACGTGAAAGAAGACGTGTTTCTATGCTTTCAAGATCTAAATATAAAAAATTGCCGCATTCTAGTTGGAAGAAAATAAGAGAAGGGTCTAATTATATTATTACAGTTATTACAATTGTCGTTATATGGTAGTTATAATTTTATAACACGGAATTCCTTTGGTAAGATAGTAATAAATATAAAAATATTCTATGTTTACGTATTTTATAAAGACCATGTTGACTGGTTTTGGTAGAAATAGCTTCGTCTAAACCGTTGTTAGTTCTAGTATTAGTAAAAACAGAGGAGTTAGGTTTATGCAACGCGTTGTGGAGTGCAATCTTGTACCTGAACGGGTACGAAAGAGGTCTTACTGGCTAATCCCAAGAATTGTGCAACGGAGCTGTTATTCGGCCAGGCATCGCATCGATCTTCATCAGAAACATGACCGCAATAATCGAGCTACGAGTTTATCAAGTTCCAAAGTACAGAAGCAGAGAATCAGTGCCAGTGGCACTTGGCTTGCGCTGAGTGCACGTTTCTCGCGCCAGCTGCTGCATTTCACATTCCGTGCAACTTAAAATTGGATCGCCTTAACCGGCCGAAATAGCTGATCGAAATAGCTTCCCAAAAGCAACTGGCGTAATTACCAATCACGACGACAGAGACGACGACGATTGTAGCTCGCTTCGTTGCTGGCTGAGTCCGTTGTGCAAATAGTTATTTCGTTGAATACGCTTGTGCCACAACCTTGTTGTATACACAGCGATTTTAAACGGGCCGATATTAAAGCTTTAAAAAGACGATAAAATTCTGCGAGAAATAGAGAGGAACGCTTAGTCCGAGCAAGCTGCACTGTAAAACTCCGTAAATGGCGTGCAACGAACGCGATAAGATTGTTTTTATGAACAACGCTCGAGGTGGTCTCGTTAAAATGCTAACTGGCGAGAGGTTCGCTTCGATATTTCGAAGAATTGCTACGGAATTTTACAACGTACACAACAATATTTTTCGGTTGAGAATTTTTTATGCATGCGAGGATTAATACTGGGAAAGGTATAGTTTTATTAGAGAAAGACATTGATAGTTTCAATTAAGTATTTCACAAAATGGATGAATACACATAAATTACCAAATCACTAAATTTCGCGATTCAAAAATTTTCTGATTAGTATACTTTTAAATAGTCAAAATTCCAAATCTCCAAATTTCCTACACTCCAATTCTAATTCTCCAAATGCCCAAACTTTCAAATTCTCCAATTCTCCAATTCTCCAATTCCCCAATTCCATAATTTCCTAATTCCCTAATACCCCAATTCTCTAATTCCCCAGTTCTCTAATTCCGCAATTCCCTAATTCCCCAATACCCAATTCTCCAACTCCCAAATTCCCCAGTTCTCTAATTCCGCAATTCCCTAATTCCCCCATACCCAATTCTCCAACTCCCAAATTCCCCAATTCCGCAATTCCCTAATTCCCCAATTCTCAATTCTCCAACTCCCTAATTCCCCAATTCCACAATTCCCTAATTCACTAATTCCCTAATTCTCTAATTCCCTAATTCCCCAATTCCTTAATTCCCTAATTCCCCAATTCACTAATTCTCCAATTCTCTAATTCCCCAATTCCGCAATTCCCTAATTCCCCAATTCTCCAATTCTCCAACTCCCTAATTCCCCAATTCGCAATTCTCCAACTCCCTAATTCCCCATTTCCCCATTTCCCCATTTCCCCATTTCCACAATTCCCCAATTCCCCAATTCCCCAATTCCCCAATTCCCCAATTCCCCAATTCCCAATTCTCCAAATCCCTAGTTCCCCATTTCCACAATTCCCTAATTCCCCATTTCCGCAATTCCCTAATTCCCCAATTCTCCAATTCTCCAACTCCCTAATTCCCCAATTCCCAATTCTCCAACTCCCTAATTCCCCATTTCCCCATTTCCACAATTCCCCAATTCCCCAATTCCCCAATTCCCCAATTCCCCAATTCCCCAATTCCCCAATTCCCAATTCTCCAACTCCCTAGTTCCCCATTTCCACAATTCCCTAATTCCCCAATTCCCAATTCCCTAATTCCCCAATTCTCCAATTCCCTAATTCCCTAATTCCCCAATTCCCCAATTCCGCACTTCCCCAATTCCCAAGTCTCTAACTCCCTAATTCCCCAATTCCACAATTCCCTAATTCCCTAATTCCACAATTCCCAATTCTCAAATTCTATAATTCTCCAATTCCGTAATTCCCTAATTCCCTAATTCCCTAATTCCCCAATTCCCCAATTCCCCAATTCCCCAATTCCTCAATTTCCCAATTCCCAAATTCTCAAATGCCCAAATTTACAAATTCCCAAATTTTCCAAATACCTTAATTCTTTTATTCTCAGTCTCCAAATTTACAAATTCCCAAATTTTCCAAATACCTTAATTCTTTTATTCTCAGTCTCCAAATTCACCAATGATCAAATCTCCATGTTTCCAATTCACAAAATCTCCAATCTCCCAAATTCCCAAATCCCGTCCTTAAATTCTGAAATTTTCAAATTGTCAAACTTCCAAACTTGCGAAATTTAAAAATTTCAAGCTCAGAATACCTCGAATTGTAAAATTCCAAAAATTGACAGAAACCTCGATTTCATCTGTTCTATCCATAAATCCCAACTGTATATTTTCTTGAACGAGAAAGCTAACTTTCGAGCTGTGCAAATTGCTAGTGAATCCACGATCGATACGCGTAATCAACCTTTTCGTTTCATCGGTCTTGATGAAAGCTGTCCATGAAAATAACAGAAACAAGTAACTTCCTAGCCAGTCACGTTTTATCCCTGGTAATAGTGCTTTTTAATACCCGCACTACACGAGCAACGTTGCTCAACCAAACAGAAACATCGAGGTTTGAGAAACTTTTGTTGTACATTCAATGCTGTCGAGTCGCCATTTTGTTGACTGTAATGTTCTGCCTGTCAATGATTAACAATGATGGACGTCACTAATAGGATCTTATTAAGGAAATCCAATAAGTTATGAAAATTATATAAATTCAAATCAGTGTACTTTGAATCATTGCCTTGTGATATGCATAAAATTTTGCAATTTATAATTTTATTCTTAACACTAAAATAATTGAGTATAATAATCATATTTCTGCGTACAAAATTATATACATACATTTAGCTCTTTCATTCAAGATATTACAAATATTTAAATCTATTTAAATTAACTTAATATTTCATTTATTTGACTATAACGTCAAATAAATTTTTGTTATTCAGTTTGGCTGTAATATTTATTTGAAAATTTAGTTTTATTATTAATATAAATAACAAAATTAATTCAAAATAATTACTAAAACAATTAAATTTGTCATTATCAAAATTAGAAATTAAAATAATTAATAATTAAAGTTAATTAAGTAACTAAGAATTAAATTGAATGTTATTATTAGTAATTTATAGTAATTTTCATAAAAATTAACAAACTACCTAAAATTACAATTCGTAGTAAATCAGTTTCGTTAAATCCATCAGAGAAGACGAAATATGAAAATCGTACATCACTCCTTTATCTCGAATATGATAAACAAACGAAGAGAAGGGTGCAAGCAAAAAGTAATAAATGAAAACAGGAAGTGGAGAAGGGTCATATTGGTCACCGTTTCCGGCTGTAGTCACAGGACGCTGCCGAGGATTCCCACGAGAACAGGCGATGGTCATTCGATCTGACCCCGCGTGGTTGTCGGCGAAATTAGTTCGGTCTGTCTCTAACATAAATTGCAGGTAACAGTCCAGGTGCATATTCATGCATCTGCAAATAAAACAGTCTCCTACGTCATCGCAGTTAGTGGCGCACGTTTCTAAGATTTTTTGCACATCCTACTCGATTTTATAGGAAAGAACATCCGCGACCATCCAGATCCTAACCTAACCTAACCCAGGTCCGTCAACCCTCGTTCTTCTCATCGATTGCTCTTTTTTCTCTTTTCTGCATGACGAGTTTAAACGCGTTCGTTCCATAGGGAATACGAGTTTCGGATACGAATTTCTGCCTGGCAGAAATGTCCTGTCACAAAAGTATGCCGCGAGTGACCGCTCCACAATTAAATTAAACGTTTCAATCGAATCGATTGCTGGTAATTTTAACGCGAGATCGAGTTGTTCGTTTGGCTCCCTTAGGCGTTTATCGTTGTGTATTTTATTGTGCTGCTTGGGCAAATTGAGTAGAATTTTTGACACAGTGCTTTTATTATGAAGAAAATTGCTCGTGTATTGCTTGAAGAGATTTTGTGCACGAACATCGGCAATTAAAATATCATTATCAACAATGTATTAAAATACTGTTGGTTCGATTGAACGTGTACGTAAATGATTATTTTAGAACTTTTACGTGTTTATTTGGATCGGTTTCTTTAGAATTAATTACTGTGTTAAATTATTTAATTGGAAACCTCTTTTACAGTTAATTATTGTTTGATATGTTCGGTACCAGCAGTCGGGTGGAAATTCGTTTATCATGAATCATTTTTGTTTTAAAATAACTTGCTACAGTAAATCTTTATATTTGCCAATACTTTAATATTATTTTACTTAGTTGCAAATTGCTTTTTATTATACTATTCTTAATGTTATATAATAGAATTTGATTTTCATTTTGAAGAGTGTGAAAAAGCAAATTATGATTCATCGCGTGTGAAGTTAATATATGAAGCTATACATACATAGTAGAGAACGTGTATAGTAGAGAACGTGTTAAGCGTATAATGGAGAGCGATACAATAATTTCACACTAAATCATGATAATGAGATAGTTATCATACGCTCTATATTCATTTTGGTTGTATAATATTTTGAGATTCATTGTCGTTGAATGATATAATAAAGAAAATTTGTGCAATAAGTATACTAGCTCATTTTGATGATAACGTTTCGTGATCCATTATTTTCCGACACAATTGCACCAATAGACCAGAATATACCATTCATACGGATTTTCAATTAGCCGCTGATTAAAAATTACTGATTAAAAATTATTTAAACTTATCTCCATATAATTTAGTATAAGTACCTACTGATTGTAGGAAATTTTAAAAATTACCTCTGAAAAAAATTGATAAAAATGAACATTTTAATACTAGTGCACGGATAGAACTTTCACATTTTTTATTTCTTTGTTATGCAACTTTTAACGATAGATTTTTTACATTTTTCTCATTAAAAGAATATCAAACCGACGCGTCGCGACGATTTAATTTGAACTATATTTACTGATTTAACTGACAATAATTTTGATTTATATGGTACTTTGTGTACACGATTTTGCTTTTGCACGGATTTTAAAATAACGGATTTAAAAAAAAATTGCTGAAAGCGAACATATTAGTACAAACGCAAGGATTGAACTTTTACATTTTTGAGTTTATGTTATGACATCTTTACAAATAGATTTTAGACATTTTCATATTAAAATGAGATCAAATACAATTTAGTTTGGACTGTATTTATTGGTTTCATTGACCATTATTCAATTTATACGATTTCGGTGTATACGATTTTCTAAGAACATCTGAGGTTTAACATCCATTGTAGCTCACTAATCAGTAACATTAAAGCCCTTAAATACGATTAAGTTATAAAATAACATTGAACCAGTTAAAGTCGCGTCGTTCGCATATTTTTATCCCTTTCTACTCATACGTCGTTAGATTCAAATATTGCCTATGTATTTTAATCTTTTTTTACTATAACAATTTATTATGTTATATACATATAATAGACATTACTTCCGCTGTAATTAATATTTAAAATTTAAGGGAAAATCATTAGTTCGAATAAATAGAGTAAAGAGTTCCGCGATCGATTTTCGATTCAAATTACATACTCCGACAAAAAATTTGATAATAGATTTTTTATTTTCCGACCCAATTTAAAATAGATACCACATAAATGTTATACGCACTAGGTCAAAAAAAGCATATAAAAACTTGCTTTTCATTTTACGCTCAGAGTGTGACAGTAATAAACCTGAAATTAATTCCGAGTGGTCGCAACCCTGCATTGAAAAAAAATACGAATGTAAAAATTCAAAATAAATCTCTCGAGTATAATAATTTGACCATGCACTAAACCCTTTCATTATCAATCGGGGAATCCGGCAGAAGTCTTCGTTTCCATCAGGCAATGCTTTCCTTCGAAGCGCACCATTATCTCTGCTGAAAGTGTTTGCCGTCTATCGGAAAACGAAGATTGCATGCGTGAATGGTCAATGCTTTCATAAGGGAAAAGAAGCAGAAAGATTACGCGAATGGGCAGAGAGTTAGAGAGGATGGCCAGCGTAACCGGGCAACGACAAAAATGGAACGATTTCGTGGAGGTGGAATACCGTCGCACAATGAGTCCGGTGATCGTAATCGCCATTGTGCCATGTCCCCCACCTCCCCTATTCTCGTTATTATCGGTGTCGTCATGACGGAAAAATGGCCCACGCATTTTCAAAGTGCTTCCAACCCGCTATCCTCTCTACTTTCTACGACCGATCGATTGCCGTCCTGGCCGTTCAAAACTTTCCACTCTTTTCCCATCTGTCCACCAACCCTCTTCCTCTCCTTTCGAACATTTTCTTCCTCTTCTCTGCCCTTTCTCTCTCTTTATGTGGCCGACGAATTTTAAAGTCGATTGAATTTCCGGCTGGACAAACAACGAGGCCGTCGCAAAAGCTGACGCTCATTTTTAACTCCGCTTAACGTCGATGCAAAACAGCCTTTCACGGATGCAATCTTTTCTTTGGCATTTGAACTATGCTCGTATAAGGGTTATTGGCGCTCCCGTAGGAAGAAAGTGGCGCACACGTGTGTGAGTCGGGGTGGAGCGAAGTTTCCGACCGCGCAACTTTTGCATTCTTTGAAAAGTTCAATGATATACCGTGGCTGGCCAAATTATTGTACTCGAAGTCCCGTATTCTGTAAGTTTAAACGGTGATATAGATATTTTTATTGTAATATTACTATACATTTTTACGTTACGACGGTCCCTGGCCATCGAATTAGGACCACTACAAATTTTCAGCATTTTTCACGTTTTCTGTAAAATTAAAAGACCTGTTCAAATTGTAATGATATAATTTATTGGCTGCTAACATGATAGAGTGTACATAACATTAACACATGTTAATATCGTTTCTACCCTTTGCTTTCACCATTTGTTTTTATATCTTTTCTATATCTTCATTGTTTTGTCAAATATCTATAATTTTTGTTCTCTACATCCATTCACCAAATTTGGAATTCCCAAAATTTTAGAATTCTAAAATAAAGTGTCAAATTCTCAAGGTCGCAAAATTTAGAAATCTCAGTGTCCCAAAGATTCCAAATTTCACATTTCCATAATTCTGAAATTTTAATAACTGTGAAGTGCTAAAATGTGACAATTTAAAATTCTAGCTTTTAAGTTCCAATAAGTAAAAATTCTAAAATTTGTATGTTCTAAAATTCTAAAATTCTAAAATTCTAAAACTCAAAAATCCCAAAATTTGAACGTACCAAACATCAAAATTTGGTACATATAATTCTAACATGCTCTTCGTTCAACAAACGAATTTTATCCTCCTACGTCCGTACATTCTATTCCCTCAATTTAAAAATACCGATCCTTGGTAAAACCGTACAGTCGAGTACCATGGTTCCTCTACCATCGACCACATATTTCCTTTGTTCCTAGATGTTCATTTATTATAACCCGCCGAGGGAAAAATATTAATTACAAAAATACCATGGGGTTGTTCCGTGACTTTGCATTCTTTCGATTGAACCCGATACACGTTTCTGTCCCTTCGTGTTTACGGAACTAAAGTAGTGTCGATTTAACCATGGTTATTGATACAACGACGAGTCGACCGTTTAAACGCCATTGAATACAACCCCTCGCAGTTCAATCCCATCGACGAGTCGATAAAAATCGGAAACTGTCGAACCGTATGCTGGATTTATAGATATTAATTAAAGTCGATTATTGGAAATCGAAACGATACTCGTTCTGGTCGATACGCAGGATATAACAGTTAACGAAACGTCCGTTAATAAACCTGATAGTAATATGAATAATCTTGTAGGTAAAGGTTTTATGCACAGAATCTATGCCAGTTTTATCTTTCATTTTCTACAAACTATTTTATTATTTCCTGCAAGCTACCTATTATTTATTTACTAACTATTATTTATCTAATAGACTTTTTGATACACTTTTAAATCGTTTACACGATTTTGTTTTTATCAAATCATGTGTTCTACAGACTTATTCACACTGTAAAAGATGTTAGTTCTGGATTAATCCCTTATGCTAAAACTCTGATTCAAAGGGTCAGATTTCATTGTCCGACTATTGCATATTCTCCCAGTTCGCTATTTACTATTCTGATATTTAATATTTAAATTAATATCTTAATGTAAAGTATTTAAACTAATATTTAAACACAAATACAAATTATCAATATACAGGATGTCCCACAATTCCTGTAAGAATCTAAAAGGGGTGGTACGATGATTCAACGAAAATATTAATTGAGGCTTCGTTTTCGAATTATTCACGAAAATCAATGACTAGTAAAAGCAAAAAAATTAAATCAATATTTTTGCAAAGGTTGTTCACAATCCTCTCATCTACCACCCCTTTTCGAACCTTACAGGAATTGTGTGACACCCTGTGTCTGTGGAATATATTAAAAATTAATAAAGCCTGTAAACAAATTCCAATGAAGACTAGATTTTATAAAAACACGAAAGGTGTTTGAAATTGCGAATGGTTCTATTTTTTGCCGAAGAACTATAATTTTATTAGATGAGTAGTTTTCTAATATCTTTTCTTGTTCCAAAGATGTTCCTTTTCTCTACTTGTATCTTTATTTAACAATCAAAGTAATTTATTTCCTTTAGCAAAATCTCATAAAATATTTTGTCATCTGGTATTGAAACAGCGATCAAAGTACGTAATTCGCAAGGAAACCTCAAAATCAAGCGAAAGGTATGTGGATGAGCTTCGATCGAGCGTTGGTTGACAAACCGGAAACCAATAATAGAACAAAGGGCAACAATTAAACGCGTCTCTGTAATTCGATAAGCTTCGAATACTAAACCGTCAACGAGTATACGTAACATGCACCAATTTCACGATTCGAGAGTTTGTTCAATTCTGTATGATAATTTCCTTCCGTGTTTTTGTTAAACAATTTCACGATCACATCATCGTGTGCTTTTTGTGGAATTTCTTTTTAACCGATCATTTTATAAAAATATCGTTTTGTGAAACGATCTTTTT
Organism: Megachile lagopoda; assembly: GCA_036983795.1. Classification (NCBI taxonomy): domain Eukaryota; kingdom Metazoa; phylum Arthropoda; class Insecta; order Hymenoptera; family Megachilidae; genus Megachile; species Megachile lagopoda. Next base: position 2,276,420 of record CM072786.1, read on the forward strand.
GTCGCACACTGCAGTTTAGTATTAGGGAAATAGAAACGAATTACAAAGAAAAATACACGAATCGAATGGTTCTTCAAATACGTGTAAACGTTGAACGATTTTCGTAGGGAAAAAAAGGATCGGATTCGATTGACGTTTGACGATCAGTTTTTTTCACAGATTACTACGCACACCTGCAAATTTTTTTAACGTTTAGTTATTGTTCCGATTGATTCGTCTATTGACGTTGCACAAACAAAACCCGTTTAGTTTTATCGGCGACCGTGAAAGCCGAACTCCGAGTAATTTGATATTCTAGAACAAGTGTTAAACGTGGAAACTTTTTTAACGATTCGCGTTTAATCACGCGAGCGCGACGGAGTAATTGATTCGATTCACGCCCCGTTCAAATAACCCTTGTTCGAATTCGATAACTATTACACTGTTGAACAATTTATTGGGATAACAGCTTTAAAAGAATAAAGAATTTCATTCGATTATTGTTTAAGTTGTTCAAAAGCCTTCAATCACTAAATTTCTGAATTTACAAATTTACAGATTTTCAATTTTTCAGTGTTTTACAACTTCAACCTCACAAATAAAAAAATTTGGATACTTTCAAACTTTAAGAATAGTAAGAGGTCCAAATTTCCGAATCTACGATAACATTTTTACATAGCAACAATCGCGATATTTAAATTAATATCACAACTTCTATTACTGCAAAAATCAGAAGTGTGAGTTTAGAAATTTTATTACAGTAGTGCGCTACACGTCATAATTTGAACATGACGACATTGAATCTATCACTATTCTTACAAAAAAGGTTATATTTATATCTTAAATAAGCCTAATTTAAAGAAGGACATATTTATATCTTTATTGGTATCCTAACAGAACGTTGCATCTCCATATTTAAACCGTGAGTGCGTCACGTGTCATTCTCACCAAACTATAACAAAATTACCACTCTTACCTATGCACTTTGTACATCATACGAAGGAAGTAGCATTAGAATAAAAAGCTTGAAGCAACTTTTGTTTGACAAACATCATGGTTATTCTACGTGTAAATGCTAACAAAATATCGCATCTCCATTTGAGCCGTGAGTGCGTCACGTGTCATTCTCACCAAATTATAACAAAATTACCACTATTACCTATGCACTTTGTACATCATACGAAGGAAGTAACATTAGAATAAAAAGCTTGAAGCAACTTTTGTTTGACAAACATCATGGTTATTCTGCGTGTAAATGCTAACAAAACATCGCATCTCCATTTGAGCCGTGAGTGCGTCACGTGTCATTCTCACCAAATTATAACAAAATTACCACTATTACCTATGCACTTTGTACATCATACGAAGGAAGTAACATTAGAATAAAAAACTTGAAGCAACTTTTGTTTGACAAACATCATGGTTATTCTGCGTGTAAATGCTAACAAAACATCGCATCTCCATTTGAGCCGTGAGTGTGTCACGTGTCATTCTCACCAAACTATAACAAAATTACCACTCTTACCTATGCACTTTGTACATCATACGAAGGAAGTAACATTAGAATAAAAAGCTTGAAGCAACTTTTGTTTGACAAACATCATGGTTATTCTGCGTGTAAATGCTAACAAAACATCGCATCTCCATTTGAACCGCGAGTGTCACGAGTCATACCCATCAAACCATAACAAAAGATTAATTACCATTATTGTCTATTCACTTTACACGTCACACGAAGGGTTTCATTGCAATAAAAAGCTCGAAGCAACTTTTGTTTAAGGAACATCATGATGGTTTGTAAATCCTCCATCCGTCGCTATCATTGGCGCGCTTGACACGTTCATCTAGCTCCCTGCGAGACGATCCCGGTAATCTCTCGAACAGTACCCTTTATCTCCGCATTAGCATAAATCCTAATTAATGGAAGCTAGTACTCGAAGCACCCCGGTTGATCTAGTCATAGCCTGTACAAAGTCGTGGATGGCTGTAAGTGGATATCCAGCGTGTCGCGAGTTCGTTCAGCCCCGTTTTTCGCGTGACGTCTTTCCTGTCCAACTTCATCCGTAGCGTTGTGCACCTCGACAACTTCCGTCCCGGAAGAGGTTACGGCCGTGCCACGATTAATAGTTGGCTCGGTCCTCGAAGCCAGGCTAGCCGAACCACAGGCAATCCAGGGTTCAGTGTATTCGACGTGGGATAAGGGGATGCTCGGGGGTGACACGGTAGCTGCAGTGCAGGCCAACCGGCAGGAGATAGGGGTCCGACTGGAACCATGCTGCCATAACACTGCCGCTAATTAAACGATTAATCATGCAACGAATGACACGTACCTAACCGGTTCACGGGGAATCGCTCCCGCCAGACTCTGCGTCGCTCGAACGACGAAGGTTATGCCTGTTATTCCCTGCATAACCTGCCCCCATTGCTGCGTAACATTTGCATATTTCGGTATGCATCGGTGTGCAACACCGACAACCACCGTGCTTGATGAGCTGCTAACTTTTCCGTCAATCCTGATGACATTTATCCCTGTTTCTGATGCTACGCCGTACTTGCGAGATCTTTCGATTAACACTGGAGTTACGGAATACATGAAAGAGATGAAATGACGAATATTGTAAAGAAATTTTTATGAGAATGTATGTTAATTTACAGGTTAAGAATGTTGATCTCGAGATAAAGAATTATTGTACAAACTAGTTTACGTATTATTTATTTATTTTTATTGTTCAGTTTGAATTTTAATGTAAGTGGTTAAACTTCTATAAATTTGGGGTTATGATGATTTATTTCATGTTGTGTGTGGGGCAGGAGTTGACGTTCGACTTCTTTTCTCGAAGTTAGTATAAGTACTGTATTTAGTAACCATTCGAATGTGAATAAGTTAGGTGTTACTTAAATGGTTTGAATGTGATCTTAATTGACGTGAATAGGTGTTCGTTGATTTTTGGGAGGAATGTATTGTGAGTGGGTTCATTGGGAAGCTTAACAGACTATGTTATTAATTAGGGAAATAAACTGACATTTTTATAACAGACTGTGAATCATATGATAAGCACATGTGTGCACATAGAGCATAATATGTGTCTGCAAATATATGAGTACACTACGTAACTTGCGGAAGTTTTCTATTGCCAATTTTTCTGTTATTACTTGAGTAGCTTGAATGCACTTGAATACAAGAAGTGTAATTAAAACTAAAAATTCATTTAACAAATCTCGGAAATAAAGTTTGGATTACGTTGAATGACCTTTTTCTTATTTTTTCTGTTTCAGGTAAGCTACTGTTGTATATTATAGTGAAACGCAATGGTCGCCTTGTTGTGAGTACGCTAAATATTAATTGAAAAATAAAAATAATTTTTGAGTTTTTCGAAATCGTACAGTTGTTAATAGAACAATAAAATAGTATGAAGACAAGATATTATAACAGAATAAGTATTTTTATCAATTTAATATCAAATACTAAAACTGACTTTGTTATAACGTCAAATCTCTCTTTTCATTTTAGTGCATAAAAAAATTAGTATTTAATTTATGTTCGATGAAATTAGAAATTAAATCTTGATTCAGGGAAAGAGAAACACATATAGAAACAACACCAAAACTATATTTACTTTTCTATAACAGAATAAATTTTATTATTTCATATCAAATTAATAAAAAAATTTGTCTTGTTATTTTACTATAAAAATTCGTCAAAGTTAAAATTAAGTTCAATGCTAAAATTAAAATCCGAATAATTAAAACTAAAACTAAAGTTTAAATAATTAAAACTGAGATTAAAATCCAAATAAGTAAAGCTAAGTTTAAAATCAAAATAATTAAAAATTAAGGTTAAAATCATTTCTATGCCGATTTAAATATTAACACTTCCTACTAAATCAATAAGAATATTCATTTTATTATTTTCTTACTAAAATACATTTTCACGCAAATAAATTCGAACTCGCCGACAGCACTGTCACAGTGCAAATAAAAATGGCGAAACATTTTCCTATCACTCTATTGTTTTCTTTGATAACATTTAAAAATCATTTACTCCGATAACATTCAATAACCGTTTTATAAAATCGGGACACGTAGACGAAAGTCTGTTCGAAAGGAGACACATAAACTCGATCGCAAATCGGAGGTAAAGTTGAGGCAATCGAATGTAAATGGAGAAGCAATCAGAGTGAATTTTAATTCGAAGATGGTGTGGGACGAACACGAAGAAAAATTCACGGCGAGAAGAGAAATACATAGAACGAATCGAGAGATGGTTACTAACTGATAGAGAAGGACACGGATAACGTTTCGTAATCGAATCGCGTTCCACATGGGTGGAGGATACAGAAGGGAGATCGCAATCCCCATTCTGTTCTCTGTTAGGCAGGGGATGGTCAAGTCCGCTTTCACGGTCCATGCTGCGCTTCGTTTCGATTGTTCGACGCATCGATACTCGACATCAGCCATGCCCGTCTATTATTCGCTGCGGCCAATGGTCACTGCTACCATTCTATATACCCAGTTATGATTTGTTACCCTGTTTTTGACGTATGTTGCTGCGACCATCGAATCTCCTCCACCCTTCCTCGATTCTGCACCCCTGACTTGTCTTTCTCCCCCACCGAAATTTGCAAAACCAATCATGCTTAGTGCATTTGTAGCAAACAGGCGATTAAATAAAATTATTGTTCTAAGAATTTTACAGTTAGAAACTAGCTCGATACGATCTTTGGTCACAGAAAACTTTTTACCATGTAAACAGTTGTAGCAAAATTTTCATATATAAATGTTTAGCTATTTCTTCGAGATAAATAATATTTTATGTTGTTGTGTTAATATGTTGTGTAATGAGAAAATGAACACAGAGTTTATAATTTATTCGTATAGGTTTTTTAACATTTTCTGAAATAAATTAAAGTGTAGTTAATTATTCGTTATAGGAAAGGCAGAAATTGAAAAGTATAATTAGAATAGCATTCAACAGTAAATACAGGAGAAAATTAACATTTAACTGGTTAATTACTAAGTTTCATTTGTTCACTAAATTTCAGTTATCACGTATTTTGAATATTTTTGAATCTCAATTTAGATCGAAGCAGATTTCAATTGAAATTGCTAATACTGATAATATAGAACCTTCAAATATTTGATCTGCTTGTGTGCATATTAATAAGCGGACTTGCGTTTTTGTATAATTTTAGGAGATTGATCGATATTGATACCAAATATTAATCAGAATTAATTCAAAATATTTAAGTTAGATAAACTTTTTAAAACAAAGAAAGAAGAGAATTTCTATTAAATATACGCTGTATTTACTTTTTAACCTGAAATTCGATTAGTCAGGAGTTTTTAGAAAAAGCTATACTTACTATAATTGCTACGAAAACTCTTTTAGAACAAATGCAAATAAGCTTTAAATTCAATGCACGTAAATTCAGTTGTGCTATTTTAAGTCTTAAAAATATAATGTAACTTTTTGACGTTTTGGTGCATAATATTGCAGATATATTATATAAATAAATATACTTAATAAAGAATGGTTACTTATTTTTATAGCTGATAAATATAAAGAACACATTTCACTATTACTAAAAATATCGAAAATAATTGTTCCCTAATATTTTTTATTTCATGTTCGTATAATAAATCATTGTATTACTAAATATATTGCAAATTTATTGTACTATACAAATTTTTTTTTTTAACAAATTTATAACATACAAAAATTTGTTTAATGTTGTAATTTATTCAAGTAATATAGTACTAGCCTTTTACAAAATTAAGAAAATTATACAACAGCAGTTTAATAGTTTTCCATTAACTGACTGGCATATTGAAGCTATTGAATACTTCATTATGTGATATTTCCGTTGTCTACTTCCTTACATTTACTATATTAATGGCGTAATATTGTACGTACATTTTGAGTATTTTCAAGAAAAACACGTTTAAAGATTCAATAATTAAATAAACACTAGTTGCATTGTACATATTATTTTATATATATTATTTAATACAATTAAGATTTCAAGCATTTAATTGGTAACATAAATTGAAACGTGCAACATTTTTAAAATTTTTGCAATGGTAATTAAAGAACTTGAAACAAATAAATGTATTATTTTTAATAAATTGATAATGTAAATATACATATAACTTTGGTACAACATAAAATGCAGTTAGGAATTATTGGTTGCACGTGAAATCTCAAACATTAAAATAGTAGATTAACCTCTGACATGATATAGAGATGATATACATCGAAAATTTATACATATTTATACAGTATTATACAAAGAAAAGTTTATACTTTTACATATATATAAAGTCACCCTTAAATATTAAGGAATAGGTAATATTTAATACTAGTATTAAAAAATGGTGTCGAATAATAATATTAAAGAATAACAAGTTATTTTCTAAATAACATACATTATTATGTCGTTTCAAGTAGACAAGGTGTAGGTTTAACCCAGACTGCGTCAAATCTGAGGCTATCATGGTACTTAAGGGTTGAAGAACTTAAAATAAATAGCGATATTATTTGTAAAGTGTATATAATATAACATTATTATATTATATTATAAAGTATATAATATTGAAATATTATTTATACATTTGCGCTTTATAAAGTATATATGTATGATATATAGCAAGGTAAATATGTAATTTGAGTACAGCATTAAGATCATTTTATTAAAACTCAATTATAAACTCAAATTTTACGAAATGTGGACATATAACATTTATGCGTTAAACCATCGATATTACACATAACATGAAATACACAAACGAACATCTCTAATTAGATAATTAGAATAATTTCCAATAACATGGCTAATGAATTCCCATGAAAATACAAATACAGCAGCCACTGTTGAACTTTGAAATGTCAAAATCCCACGAAATTATCCATCCCTTTATTTCCCCATGCGTTCAGTTAATTATTTCCTGGTATTTCGTTTGTGTAACGCGAAACACTGAAAGGACTTGACATCCTCTGTCGCCGTACAACTTTACCGGTGTTTATACGATCTTCGACGTCTTCCCGTGTTAATTCAGTCCGAATAATTCCTCGCGAAGCTTTCATCCGTCGTCGTTCATTAACTCGCCGGGACGAGGATACGCCGTCATTGCGTCTAATTACATTGAAACACTGATTAACAAGTCCCGTACGATCCGTTTTCAAGCGTTACACGCGAAACGGCGGGTGAATGCCGTCGCTGCACGACTTACACGAATTTAGTTCAGCCGTATAAGCCGGTAGTCGTTGCCTCGAGGCGGAAATCCATAGAAACAGGCGTGAAAGGGGAAAAAGGAGAAGAGATTGCGCGTATAACGCGAGGCTATAAAGAATATGAGATCGAAAAAGGTATAAGAATGGCCTTTTCGCGCCGCCCTCGGTATACCGTATAATCCTCCGATTCTCCCATTATCCTGTTGTTTCTCTGCTCGTGGTCACAATTTATTATATTCCCTCCTGTCTGTCGTTTCTCTCGCTCCCGGCATCGCCTTTCGTGTTCGTCCCGCGCGATCCCGTTTCAACCCCCATCGCTCGGAAGGAAAACGAGGGGTTGAAGAGAGAAAGGGGAAGGATCGTTGCCGGGGTGCGCTACAGGTGTCGACGAGATACAGGTGTTGCTAGGATAGCTGTTACCGAGGAGGGTAAAAGCGGTCTCCTCCACTTGCAACCCTTCGCTTTCACCCCTTCGTATCCCCAGCCGAAACTCGCCACCGAAAGTTTCCGAGATTGCGGCACCTTCGAAAAGACTCGAAGGCACGTTCAACCGCAAACTGAATTAAGGACGATGTCGTCGATTCGCGCCCTCGTTCATTAATCGGCTCGTGTGTGCCACGCGGAGAACTTTCGCGACGAATATTCCATTTTACTGTCGAACTCGAACGGAAACCTTCACGCGTACGATAATTATTTGCGGTTAATGGCAGGGAGCGTTAAGAAGTTTACAAGTTCCAGTACGACGGATGTGAGATGACTCTCGGGAAACTTCAAGTTTGTGTATTATTCTGTTCGAGGTATCTTTTGCAAGTACTTTTCTAAATTTAGTAAGTACTGCTGATTTTTTTGCTTCCAGTTTTTAATTACGACTTAGATTTCAATTTTGCATTGTAATTTCAATTTCTTGATAATGTATGATAGCTCTATAGTACGTTGCATAAATATACCAACCTCTCATATGTTCACTAATCTGAACTTTTGGTAGGAAATTAGGTCAACATTTTTTAAATACAAATTTGTAGTGTATAAAGCATAAATTATGAAAAGAATATTGACGTAAATATTAAACTAACAAAAAATATTAAGCTTACATACAATCTGATTTTCAGGTGTTTCAATATACCAACCTTGTACATTATGTATGATGCTTTAAATCGTGCTTCATAAGTAAACAAATTCATTATGGTTAGTAGTTTCATTTTACATTCGTAAAATTCGTTTCTAATGTAAATAGTTATAATTGCATATATCGATACATTTGAAAATTATTTAAAGCCCTATTGGACAGAGTTCCGCTACGAAAATTTAATTTTCATACATCGGTTCATTTTACACATATATTAAAATGATTTGTGAAAGATAATATTTCGTTATTAGATTGGCCTGTACGTCCCCTGATTGTGGACAGTTTGTATTGGTACAAACGATTTTTTTTAATAATTGTACATATCCGAATCTAGATGAACTAAAACTTGCAATAGCTGACACATGTATCATGCACCTCAAATTCGTTCAAGTATCATAATACAATTGAACAATGCTTTTGTTTAGAATAACAAAAATTTTTATTAGAACAAATGAAAGATTTTTATAGCCAACGAAGAATTACAGATTTGCTACACTATACATTCGCTACAGAATGAATACGGCGAACATGAAATTACTATAAATATCATAAATATTAATTTACGACATCTTTATGTCGTCAAAGTGTATCATTGTAGTGTTTCGAAATAAGCTATCTGATATGCAACAACTGAACACGAACTTTTCGTAGTGTTACGAATTTGTCACCCTATGGTACGTTTAACGTTTAACCAACAGATTTTCTCAAGCTTCTCCTTAATTCTCGAGTGACTAGGAAAATAATCAGCGAGCAATATCGAAAGGGAATCACCCTTGCATTATCGACACCATCGTCGTAGACGAACACGAATTCCCTACGAAATCGAGCCTCGGGCACGAGATTTTCACGAGCGGATAAATTGGACGACGAAATTGGCAGCAGGGGTGATGGTTGCTTGATGGGGGAGAATCGAGTCGCGGAAAAGCGAACGTGTAAGGGACGAAATGTCGCCAGGGCTGACGCTATAATTGCCACGTGATGTATTGCCGAAGGCATTGTAACCCCTACAAAAAGACCTGCATTTCGTTTTTACCTCTCTGCTTTACGAGTATCTCCAGGTAACGACAGATACCTGTCTATCGAATTCAATCGTTGAACATTATATCGCCTCGATATTGCGCCGTCCGGATTTTATTACGTATAATAAAACGAGAAGTGGTCGCAGAACTAATTAACAGTTTCGTAGAATCGTAATTGTACGAGTGAAATATCGAGAAACACGATGCGTCAAGAATGTTCAGAAGCACGTTCGACCCCTTACATCGTCGAACTTTCGCAGGATTTTGCGAACCAATTAAACCTCGGATTCGAACAGTTTCGAGGCTTCTCGACACGCTTGTTAGAACTTTAAACGAAACAAGAAATTCAACCACGAGTAATTTTTTTTATACGGAACGTTGAATCCGATCCAAGGACTAGCGTATATTCGCGTTCTATTTAAAGGATCCAGCTAAATCCTTGAACAACAACAGGCAGTGGAAACGTCTACATTAAATTAATGGAATCGCTCGTAAGACCGTGAGGCAGTTTCAATTAAAGAAGCAGAAGCAATGTTGATGCTCGTTAACCGGAAGCGTACAAAACGCGGCAGATAAGCCGCGAAGCTAGAAAGACGACACGAAATGAAGCCGTTGAATAAGACCCGTGTTGGCCGCCATCTTGACAAAGGAGCCCAACGTCGGCTCCTACCCTCGAGATACTCATCCTATGAAACAGCGACGGCAGCAGCTTCTCGTATCCCGCGAGATTGGATTCTCCAGTCGTTCTCCCTTATCTACGTCGTCCTTGTGCCGAGAGACAAGAGTAAGTAGCGTGACGACACATTCTGCTCTACCGTACTTGACGTTAACGAAGCTCATCCAGTAATAAAAATCTTCATAAAGCACTTGAGAAACTAGCCGGGAGCCAAGGTTTCGAAAAACGGGAACAACGAGGCGCGGAAGCACGCAACAGGAGCTCTAGCACGCGCAATGTTTTAGGTACGAATAGTATTTTAGGTGGTGTATTGATTGACAGAAAATTAAGGACATAATTTTAAGATATGTGTATGCCGATTCTTTGTATTTGGTTTGTTTAAAAAGGTGCGCGAGTTGGCGCCCATGGAACAGATTGTGGGTATCGCTGTACATGTGGAGTGAAGGGATTTAATGCAGAAACTTATACTTAATGATATTTTCTGTTTCTGAAATCTGAGGTTCGAAGTTTAGGAATTTTTAAATTTCGAAATGTAAGGATTTCGAGATTTTGAGATTTAGAGGTTTAGAGATTTAGAGATTTAGAGATTTAGAGGTTTAGGGATTTAGAGCTTTAGAGTTTTAGAGATTTAGAGATTTAGAGATTTAGAGATTTAGAAATTTAGAAATTTAGAAATTTAGAAATTTAGAAATTTAGAAATTTAGAAATTTAGAAATTTAGAAATTTAGAAATTTAGAAATTTAGAAATTTAGAAATTTAGAAATTTAGAAATTTAGAAATTTAGAAATTTAGAAAATTAGAAATTTGGAAATTTAGAAATTTAGTAATTTAGAGATTTGGAAATTTTAAGATTTGGAAATTTAGAAATTTGAAGACTGAGAAAGTTAGAAATTTAGAGATTTGGAAATTTAGAAATTTAGAAATTTAAAGTTTTGCAAATCTAGAAATTTAGAAATTTGCTTGAGAATTTAGAGATTTGGAAATTTAGAAATTTAGAAATTTAGAAATTTGGAAATTTAGAAATTTTGTAATTTAGAGATTTGGAAATTTTAAGATTTGGAAATTTAGAAATTTGGAGACTGAGGAAGTTAGAAATTTAGAGATTTGGAAATTTAGAAATTTGCTTGAGAATTTAGAGATTTGGAAATTTAGAAATTTAGAAATTTAGAGATTTGCAAATATAGAAATTTAGAAATTTAGAGATTTGCAAATATAGAAATTTAGAAATTTAGAAATTTAGAGATTTGGAAATTTAGAAAGTTAGAAATTTGCTTGAGATTTAGAAATTTAGAAATTTAGAGACTGAGAAAGTAAGAAATTTAGAGATTTGAAAATTTAGGAATTTAAGAATTTAGGAATTCAAATGTTAGAAATTTACTTGAGACTTGAGAATTTAGAAATTTAGAAATGTAGTAACTGAGAAAATTAGAAATTCAGAGATTTGGAAATTTGAAAATTTAAAAATTTAAAAATTTGAAAATTTGAAAATTTGAAAATTTGAAAAATTACAAATTTGCAAATCTACAAATCTACAAATTACTGATCTAGATATTTAGAAATTTAGAATTCAGAAATTTGGTAACTTGGACATTCAAAAGGCAAGTAAGAATATAGAAATTTATTAATTTCAGATTTAAAAATCTCAAAATTTTTGAACTTTTATGCTTGTAAATTTAAACTCCTATATTTCTAAATTTTCAAATTTACGTATATTACAAAGTTTTCATCTATCCAAATGTTAAAATTTTTAAACATGCAAATTTAACATTTTTGAATTACCCAAATGATTCTCAAATTTCCCAAACTTGAAAATCTAAATATTCGAACATGTCCTGTATATAAATTTTCTAGTTGCTATTATTCTGTTCCCACATTTGTATGTGTTTAAATGGTCAAATGTTCAAATATTCAAATATTCAAGTATTGGAATGTACAAATGTTCAAATGTTTAACTGTTTAAAATTTCAGATTTCCAAATTACTATTTTTTTACAGTTTGTTTTTATACACTTCTTTTGCACTAAGTTTTTAAATATAGATATATTATCACACGAAGCTTCCCTACCTTCAAATGATCATATTTCTGAATCTCAGAAACAAAAATAAAATTTCTATATTATTTCGTCTTTTTCACATTTTATGTGTACACAGTCCATGCATACCAGTGCTCACGAGCTTTTCTACGGGCTCCCAATCTGCCCACTACTGGTTTGTCCAAATAAGGAAAAAACGCAAAGTAAAAAGAGCGGCTAGACCGGTCGATGAAAAAGTATACTCACAACGAAAAGAAGGGAAAATGGAGAAAAATATACGCTTCTGTGCGAAAGGCCTAGCGAACGAACTTTTCTATCACAGACTTCGCGGCAATACAATTAAAAAGATTGCGAAAGTTTGCAATACGAGCGCGTGAAATCGCCTCCAGCTCATATAAGGTAACTTAACTTCGCGTTTGAAAAGCCTCGACGGCTACTGTTTGTCTTCCAATTGGCGAACACGATGCTCGAATCCGCTCGTTTCGAAAGAATTTCATCAAGCCGAACATCTACTCACATTTTTACCCCCATAATACTATTTCAACTACTTCTTCTACCCGATGAGAATGCAATGAATTTTTGTTTTATTCTCTAACCGAATATGTGTCTGTTGGAAAATTCAATTTTAGCTTCCTATTAATTTATTGATTACATATTTTAATATTTTTGCCAGTGGCTTACTGATAGACACTGTGGAATTGCAACACCCTCTACTTCCACTTGATATTGTCGATAACATTTAATATGATGAGTCGCATTTTCTTTAATTCTTTATCAAGTTTCTGAATAAATTTTCATTTTATACATGTTTACTATTTACACAATTTTAAAACGAAGGGTGAACATTTTCTGGAGCAACACCCCTACTAATTTTAGCTATGCGACCTCACTGATTTTTGCATGTAGAATATAATACAAAGTGATAGCATATAAGAATACAAAGTGGTGATCAATCCATCAATATAAAATACATGGAGATGAAAGAAATGTTTGACACTTGGTTTACAGACATCCGATATGCAGTTACTATTAGATTAAAAAGAAAGTATAACGATAAATATATGTATAAGAAATGCATAAAATAGCTTATACAATTATTCTTTATCTCGTCAGAAGTTAACATATACATTGACAAAAGCATCTTAATAACTTCGGTAATTTAAGACAAGGAATCTGAGGTACGTTATTTTTACTTGTTCCGTAAACTTACTGTTAATTACGAACATTGAGGAGATAAAAAATCTTGTTATATTGTTATGGTCCAACACGTAGGATAATAGTTTTTAGCAATCAAGGATATACAAATAAGCCTTTTGATGCGGTGTTTAGAAATGACAAAATGTACAAATTTCTTAATTATCATAAATTTGATAACTTGAAAATAAAAATTTGAAATTTTCTAGATTCCTAGATTTTTTCGTCTGTTATTTGAAAGCTTTCTGAACTTGTATATTAAAACATTTCATTACGTCTAAAAATTTTTGAATTTCTAAATTCAGAATTTTACGAAATTCTATTTTAGAAATTTTAGAAAATTAGAGAAATTTAAACTGAAAAATTTCACAATTTGGTACAATGATTTAAAATTCTTAATTTTTGTATTTTTGTATTTTTGATTCTGAAAATTTCTTAATTTTTGACTTAATAAAACTACAGTTCGTTAATTTACAAGTTTAATGATTTTGAATATATTGAAAATTGACGAATTGAAGAATGGATGAATGAAAGAGTCTGAAAATTGAAAAATTGAAGAAATTAAAGAATTGAAGAATTGAAGAATTGAAGAATTGAAGAATTGAAGAATTGAAGAATTGAAGAATTGAAGAATTGAAGAATTGAAGAATTGAAGAATTGAAGAATTGAAGAATTGAAGAATTGAAGAATTGAAGAATTGAAGAATTGAAGAATTGAAGAATTGAAGAATTGAAGAATTGAAGAATTGAAGAATTGAAGAATTGAAGAATTGAAGAATTGAAGAATTGAAGAATTGAAGAATTGAAGAATTGAAGAATTGAAGAATTGAAGAATTGAAGAATTGAAGAATTGAAGAATTGAAGAATTGAAGAATTGAAGAATTGAAGAATTGAAGAATTGAAGAATTGAAGAATTGTACTCATTTTAAGCTTGCATACGTAGTTCCAAATCTCAGAATTCACAATTTCAAAAGTATTCAAACCTATAAATATAAAAACCTAGTAACTTCTAATCTTTGAAACTTGAGAATGTTAGTTTTAAAAAAATGTCTAAACTACTAACTTGAGAAATTTGAAAATTATTAAGTGTTTAAAATAGAATATTTTAACAATTTGAACATATGAAAAATTGAATTCAATGTATGACTTCCAAGCAACATGGTTGCCAATCAATATTTAGAGTCAGAGTATTTATAGCAATTAACATTCGTAATTTATACTTTGATATTTTTCAAATAAGATTTGTTTAATGAACTCTCATGTTATTCATCGAAGCTGTTAAAAGAGCGAAGTTGAAAGTTTCCTTTAAAATTGAAAGCTCTGTATTTCTATGCAAAGTCAGTATTGATCTAACCATCGAAGAAACTAGGCTAGATATTTCTTCCGATGTCCTCTTAAAGCTAATAATAATACAAATGTTTTATTTATGTGATAATAAATAAATCTCTCCACATTCTAAAATGATTTTTAAAGCAAGTAGTTAGCAAAGAAATATTACAGAAGCAATTATATGTTGACATTTGAAAAACAGAATTGATATATTACTGTATTTACTCTGCTCATACTTCGATATATCATCTACTGACAAAAATGATGTATGTTAAAAGGTGCGAAATATGGAGAGATATACCGATGTCAACCCACGAGTTGGCGTGCTAAGAGGCTGACCCAGGTGTTTAGAAGAGCTACGGCTTCAATTAGTCAGAATAGAAAAATGGACGCCCAGATTCAAACGTATTTTCGGTGGTACAATTGGCTCGAGGGTTCACGCACACCAATTAAGCCAAAAGCAGTCGGCCACGTTTCGAGAGTTAGTACAAATAGCGTGATGCAGTTGTCATTATCATTCTTATTTGCTGAAATGTAACGCTGGATGTGTTCACAGTGGGGATAGGTGTAACTTCTTTTACTTTGAGTCGACCAACTCGTGGGTTGACACCGGTAGAAATGTGGCTATTAAGAAATATAGAAATTGAAAAATGTGTAAATTTGAGAATATAGGAATAGTAAAACTGAGAAATTTGGAAATACGTATACTTAGGAATAGGGACTTGGGGATACAGAAGTTTGGATATGAACCTTCAAACTTGACATATTGTTGGTATTCACATTATCCAAGATGTACCGCGAAGGTTGTACGATCAGATTTACGCCACTTATGTGTCAACTTTAAAGCTTCCCATTTTAGGAATGACACAAAAAACATTTTGAAAACGTCTAGACGAGGACTACAAGAAAATGCAATAACAAGTGGGTATTTTATTTAAGAAACTGGAAATGACGTTCACATTCAAACGACCACCCAAGCTCAAATTGTTACCACCGTGTCCCTTAATATCCTACAGGTCTGATTTTCCATATTTAAACCCGTTGATAAAATATGAGGGTGGGATTGGACTTTAGAAAGATCCTGTATATGTTTACGAAGATTATCCTTATAGTCACAAAGTTTCTTCCAATTCTCTACATTTTAACTTCGCGGGCTAATAACCACAGCAGCCGACACTGATTTAGGCAACCAATGAAACTTCACAGCATAATATTCGAAAATGCAGCATGGTGTCCAGAAATGGAGATAAATATTTTAATCGAAACAGCAAGAATTCGGTAGCAAGGTAGAAATGTTTCCAGTACTGTCGCGAT
Organism: Megachile lagopoda; assembly: GCA_036983795.1. NCBI lineage: Eukaryota > Metazoa > Arthropoda > Insecta > Hymenoptera > Megachilidae > Megachile > Megachile lagopoda. The sequence continues at coordinate 2,292,319 of CM072786.1, forward strand.
TTCCATTGACCAATATTTCGCGGGACATTTCCTTCGGGGCGTCGAGCTTCCAGAAATGGATTCTAAATTTTCAAGGAACCCTCTTTCATATTTAAATGCGCGCCTCGCGTAGAATCACCCGGCCCGTCGAACACGTGACAGCTGCGACATATTTTAGAATGAAACTGCGCTCTAGATGTATGCCGGGGGCTGGCTTATTCATCTTCCTTAGACGTTTCGCGATAACGACGCGACGACGGATGCACTCGCTCCGTTTTCGATAGACGAGTAACGATGCTTTCGTGCATTTACTGCATAAATTGCTAATGACAAGGAAACTCTATTTCATGACGAATCTCACGGCGGTATGCACTTTGACGATTATAAAATCCCAAATTATGCTGCTTGTTCCTGTATGTCCTTTGATTAATATTCAACTTCTTGGCGAGGTGAAATTTTACGAGCGAAATTAAACGCAGAAAGGTTTTTGTGCAGTAATTTGCTTAGCAGATAATTCGGCTTTATATTATTAGGGTGTGCACAAAATTTTAAGATAATTTATTTTTTAACATTTTCAAACTGTACGATAATTTGTTTGATGGATAATTTAGTTTTATGTCAGACGGTGCAAAAGATTTTGGGTTGTTCTCAGGGTTATTTTCTTCGTTAACATTTTCAAACTCAACTGTATAATAGTTTGTATAATAGCAATTTGTTTTACAGATAATTTCGTTTTTTACAGCTAGGGTGTGTAAAAGGTTTTGGGTTGTTTTTAAGGTTATATTCTTTATTAAAGTTTTCAAACTCAACTGTGTAATATTTTGTACAATAGGAATTTGTTTTAAAGATAATTTCGTTTTTTACGGTCAGGGTGTATAAAAAGTTTTTGAGTATTTTTAAGGTTATATTCTTTATTAACATTTTCAAACTCAGCTGTGTAATAATATATTGTTTGATAGATAATTCAGTTTTATATTGTTAGGATGTGCAAAAGATTTTGAATAATTTTTCATAAAAATTATTAATCATTTTGAATAAGTAAAATAAACTAGTTTGATTAAATATTGATTTTCTTCTACTTTTATGAAATTTTTCTTACAAAATGTACCTCTTTCCGCGTTTGTGACATTTTTCATAAACGCGAGACAATTCTGCACGTTCCTATTACAGCCAGCCGCATGCAATATTCGTCATTCGTAGAAACAATGTTCATGAACCGATAATACGAGAACGTCGTCGTTCGGAAAGTCACGGAATAAAATATCAGCCGTATCATTGCTAATATTTTTCTCGTGGAAACGCTCAGGGTTTCGTAGCGCGAGGAAAAGGAGAGGCTCTGCCGGAGGCGATAACTCACCTTCTGAAGAATCCTTAAGGGCGCAACGGCGAAGTCAGAACGGAAAGAGAGAAAAGAAAGGGGAGGATCGAGAGAATAACTCAAATTTATGAGGTGCAGAGCCAGACCAAATTCCCGTTCGTAGCGTTCCCCTCGAGTCCACTTATACTCGACCGTTCCCGAATGGTTCCCTGAATTCGCAGTCGTTCATCGGTACCCCATACGCCACGTTAATCTACCGTTTATGACCTTTGACGTGTTCGATATACATTCTTGTTAAGTATTAAAACATTTACTAGTTCCAGTTCTACGTTTAATACGAACAGTTAAGTCGAAGTTATTTCTGCCAAAACCAGTCGAAATAATTGGACTTAAAAAAGAATACGTAATAATACATAGAATATTGTTATGTTTTTATATCTTAGAGAAGGAATTCCGTGTTATGGAATTATGACTACTATAATAACTATAGTAATATAACTAGACCCTCTTTATTTTTTCCGAACTGGTTTGTGAAAATTTCATTTTGATGTATATTCCATTGTATACTTCCATTTTCATGTTCGGAATTTGAAAGCACACGAACACGTCTTCTTTTACGTAAATTCAAAATATTTCCTATTTCACTTTCCAAAAACTGAACATTTGTCTACAGTCTCATTATCACTATAAAGTTCAATTTCATTTTCTTCTAATTCATTTTCTTCATGCTCATTCCATTTACCACCACCAATATCAGAGCATTCCATTGGTAGATTTTTCAGTTTTTGCGACAATACAGAGATTTTTAATTATTTTGCCATTTCTTGAACTTGTAAAGTTATACAAAAAAGAATTAGGTTCTGTTTCGACTATAATATACAAAATGACCGCGTGAAACAAAATGGATGACTATGTTACATCGCTATGTTTATGTTTACGTTGTGACGCTACGAGATTGCGTGCGATAAAATATAACAAAACATGTTTTAATTTTCATACTTGTACATTCTCTATTTTTTTCATTCCTATACTTTCCTATTTCCTAATAAAACCATCTCCAAATTTTCTAAGTTTCATGTTTCGTGTATTTTAAATTTTCTAATTTAAAAATCTTAATTTCAAAATTTTGCAGTATTTTAACTTCTCCGTTTCTAATTTTCTTTTCTAGTACCAAATTCCTCAAAATTCCAAATTTCCCTAATTTTCCAAACATCACAATTTACAGGGATGTTTGGAATAATCAATCAGGTAGAAATTTCATTTGTTCAAATAATTCTTGTTTACCAATATAAATGTCACTCAAATCCTCTCTTTTTCACCGAAAAATTCATACGCGACTAATTTTCAATATCAATTTGTTCGTAACTGAAGTTTCGTACGAATGTCACCGTAATTTATCAATTTATGTTTCAATTCGAATCTACGCCCGTTTTAATTGAATCAACCAGCTTTTAACAAACTCCTGATCTCGAAGTTGATGACTGGAGAAAGTTTCTAATAGGAAGCAGTTTACGATATTAGGAAAATCTCGCGAAAATAGGTGGATTCGATATAAACGTTTAGTCGGACACGGCGATTGATAAAAATGGTTGGTCATACAACATTTATCCCGACGTTAACGGTAAAACTTTCCGGGAGAAGGCCGCAATTTGCAATTTTCTATTGGGATAAATTTGTAATAAGATAAACTCTCTAAATAAGATTTAAGGATCGCGTAATGGTTATGGTTTTACGAGCGTTCGCGTCGATAAACGATACTTTACTGCTAGAAACGATAACTCGTGAATGGAAACTGGGATAACCAATGCGTGTAATAGTTAAATATTGAAATAAGAGGAAAAGTTCCGAGGATGACGCGGCAACGCCGTGGAAATATTGCTGCAAGGGATTAATTTTTACTGCGTCGTAAAATTCTTAGATGATAAGGAAGAGCAAAAGTATGGTGATTTATGTATGATACTCCAGGAGTTCGCCTCCCTAATACTTTTCAAACCGAATTTCCAAGAAGTATGGGCCTTCAGAATTTATAGTCGTTGGCTCTCGCGACGTCGCGTCGGCATAAAATTTTTTTAAGTAATCAGACCGAGCCTTTAGAATATCTATTATATAAATCACTCTGGCATTGAATATGTAATAATAAAAAGAAAGGAATTTAGTCTTTATACATTACTCTTTAACTTTTACTTTCCTCCGACGTAGAAAACTATTCTCAGTTCCTTGAGAGTGAATTAACTGGGTAGATTTATACTTTTCCATTGTTCTATATTCAAATAATCTTGTGCATTAAAGTTTATTTTGCACAGTTATGCATTTTCTTTTTATGGTTAGGTTTTCGATTCAAGGGTTAACTCAATCAAGGTTGAAATTCCTTAATTTTAGTATTTGAAAAGTTCATATAGGGAAATTTGAAGTATTGTGTTGTCATCGAAGAAAATTCCTTAGAAAAAATTCAGAAGGTCTTTTGTTATCTATTTTTGTTTATTGATTTTTATTCTTTATCAAGGGATTTAGTCTTGAATGACTGTTTTAGTCAAGTCTGAATGGTGTGATGTAACGTTGTACCGTAGAATAACGTTGACCTATTGTAAACATATACAATATCTCCTTTTTCATTTTCGTTCTCAACTGAAATAAACATTGAAAATGTAAATGTACCTGTTAGTGACTATGTGTCTATTTACTTTATTTATTTATTTTATTTTATCAAAAATGACAACTAAAGCGATCAATTGGATAAAACGTTAGAAATCACGTTTTTAACACTGGCAAATAAACTGGACTCATCCTAAATGCTCGCAATCTGGTGGCACGTTGTGTCCGCTGAAAGTACCGGTGTCGTTATTAGCACAACTTGATTTCCGGCTGTACGGTCGAAGCCTGCCATTCGATGCGAAGTCACGACTCACTCACACACACAGAAAATCTCCACACGGTGTGTAGGCGTATCCGATAAACGTACACGTATGCACACCACAAGTTATCGATCGGCCGTGACTTTAGTCAGAAGGCTTTACAAGCGATTCACTCAGAAGTTAAAGGTGGTATTAGCGTGACAAGCCGAAAACGTGTTCACGGTTGCCCGGATAAGAGCCAGGGGGAGGAAAGAGGGCACGGAAAGGAAGAACGGGACGTTCCAGGAGACTAGTAACTGTAATACTCTTTGCTTAAGCGATGGCCCGCTTCGACATACGGCACTGTCGCATGTTGAATACTTCATGCTTCGAATCCGGAACGGGAACGCGTGTGTTTGCAGGCCGACCCGGGAAGGACACGATTATCCTTTTACGGGGCAGGGAAACGAGGTTGACGTACGTTGAATAAACCATCCACGGAACGTAGAAAATGAAAACTCAGAAAGAACTATCGGCCGCTCGGTTTGCATCTTTTCTTTGTCGATCGATCGATCCCCCGTGGCTCGACCTACAACCGTGCGCTATCGAATCCATCGCGCGTTGTTTATTTCCGAAATAGAATCCTTTTCGAGATAGCAAGCTAATTGAGCGATCGGAGAACTTTGTACCAACCGCGATTTATAAGATTTTGATGCACGAGTTTCAAACCGAGGAATCTTTCAATAGTTAATTTATCAAATTAAAATTGATAGAGAGTACTTTCCTTGTGGGGGCAAGGAAATTACAACTGGATTAACTAATATTTTATATTAAATTTAAATATTGGCATCAACTAGCGACGGTATGAGACCTGTGAGGGCAACCCTTCTTTTACCACGCGATCGTAAAAAGTCAACTTCCGATAAACGTGCTACTGAGTCTTCATTGTGAAAGTGGCATACATGTACCGAGAGCACGGTGAATTATTATTATGAAGAATATTACTATTATTATTACAAAAATCTGTCTAAATGTGTCATTAAATAATAATTAACAAACTTTAGAACATTTTATAGTATTTAAAGTGTGTGAAATTATTTTTCCTTCACCGCATGGTGCCAACACGTAGAAATATTAATTCAGATTTTACATCCGAAGATAGTGAGTTCAAAATCCGTTTGCAGATTTCACACACTCTTTTTTCTACAAGTGTTTAAGGAACATGGCTACATGTGCTTTTGGTATGAATTATCTGAATAATTTTATTTGGTTACTCGTTTTATAATTAATCATTTGTGGAGTTATGATCATAAAAGGTTCTAAAATTTATATTCGTTGATGCTTAAGTGAATTATATTGTAATTGAAGAATTGACAATGTGTCTACAAATATTTATGTTGCTATAAAATACTATAAAAATATTGTCTGAAGAGACTGTCACTAGAAGAATGTTATTTGAAGTCTATTATAATGTGATAATTTACCTGTGCACATTTTGCTTCCCTATTTATTGTTAAATATTAAATATAAATTCTAGGAAGTTTATGGAACATTGGACAAATAAAATTAATGTCAGCAAATCTGTTTCATTTTATAATTTAAGTTCTGTTTATTGTTTTCTTGGTGAATTAACATGTAAATTGATACGAATAATGTTCAAATAGTGTTTCATTATGTAGGTTGGGTTCATGCTTATTCTTCCTTTATGAATTGAGATAGGAAATACCAAATTTTGTAATGAAATCTTCGAATAAAGAAATTTCCAATTTTCAAACTTGTAAATGTAATGATCGATAAATTTATAAACTTGATCCTTCAGAATTCAGAAATTTAAAAATGTAAAATTATCACAAAGTGATAAAGAATGTAAACGAAATTTTTAAGTTTTGCAAGTTTATAAATTTTTTAATTTAAAAATTTGAAAATTTGAAAATGTAGAAGTTTGTTAATTCAGAAATCTGAAAATCTGATGACTGAAAAATCTAGAACTCTAGAAGTTATTATTAATAATATTATTTTATTAATTAATATATAGAAGTTTATATTATTAATGTTCTTAATGTTAATATAAAGAAGTTTGTATTATGAATTGGTGAAACAAAGCTTATACGCATTAAAATTCACCTCGCTTTATCGATTATTCAATGATTAATGATATTTGCAATAACAGCGTGAATTTTAGTAGATAAAAATACGAATCATTCATAGTTATTAGAATTTGTATTGAATAACATTACGCATCATTGATTCACTCGGTTTGTATTGTTCGCATTTTCGAATTTATGATCTGTTACTCTGATCGCTATCAATTCCAGCTCTATTACCATTATTATTATTATTTACAAATAACTTAACATTCATATCAATTATCGGAGTCACACAGAATTTATCATTCATCAGACTCATTGAACCATGCATTGTCAATACATTTCGAAACGGATTGCTGCAAAATTTACCATCCCCCATAATATATTTATTTCGTCGAACTAAATATGGCAAAGAAGAGACCGCATAAATGCATCTGATTCGACATCAATTCGTGCAAGCGAATGAACACGTGAAATGGTGTTCAAATGTTAAATGTTACTTTACGGATGATTGCTTAATATATAATTAGAACTTGTCGAATTGACCAACTACAATAGCAAAATTTCTATTATTGTGTGAACGCGTATTGTTAAGTTATATCCTTACGAAATTTCAAATTTAAACAATTTTTGTTACCTAAAACTTGCTTAATTTTTATCACAGATCCTATTCTCATATTCTATTTCTATTTACATTTTCTTTTGTTTGAATTTCAGTTTTAATATCATTATTTGAAGCATCTTACATTTTAATTTGCATAGAAAAAATAAGTATGGACCTAACCTACAAAATGAAATACATATAATTCTATAAACTCTTATTTTAATCATTTTACAATTTGATTCGTAAAGGAAAATATTAGCAAATACTAAATTTTAAAATGTAACAACGTATTTGTTCACATTAATTTTACTTAATTTCCTAATTTCTTAATATCTTAATTTCCTATCTTCCAAGTTTCCATATTTCCATATTTCCGAATTTCCATATTTCCGAATTTCCAAATTTCTGAATTTCCATATTTCCCAATTTCCAAATTTCCAAATTTCCCAATTTTCGAATTTTCAAATTCCCAATTTCCCAATTTCCCGATTTTCCGATTTCCCAATTTCCCAATTTCCTAATTTCCTAATTTCCCAATCTCCCAATTTCCCAATTTCCCAATTTTCGAATTTCTCAATTTCCCAATTTTCGAATTTCTCAATTTCCGAATTTCCCAATTTCCCAATTTCCCAATTTCCCAATTTCCCAATTCCCCATTTTCCAATTTTCCAATTTCCCAATTTCCTAATTTCCTAATTTCCCAATTTCCAAGTTTCCAAATTTCCAAATTACCAAACTTCCAAATACCAAATTTGCAAATTCTACTTGTTTCCAAATTTCTAAATTCAAGAATTAAAAAAAACCCAAATGTCATAAACTTGAAAATTAAAAAATGTATACTTCTAAATTCACATAATTCCAAATCTGAAAATCTAAACTCGGTCAATTCTGTATTCCCAGTTTAAAAAATCTCATAATCTGCAACGTGCAAATTGTTATCAAAATATCAAGCTTTTAAATTTCCCGCGTTACATCTCAGACTTTTTCAACATTCAGTCAACATTTGCATCTCACTAAACGTTTCTCCGTAAGATTCAAAATAAAAGGAACGTCCCAAACATTTTCAAATTACTACAAGCTTGTTGAACCACCATCGAACTTCGCAATATCAACTCGGTAATATTCCTTACAGTGAAAAAGAACGCGTTGAGTCGGACATTTAGCGAAATCCTTCGTTAGAAGTTCAGTTGAAGTTGTAATCGAGTCGCAGAACAAGGGACACGCGTTTCTCGTGTCGCATAACTCGTTTATCGATGGCGGGTTCCATCGTAGAGGTCGACTGCTCGAAGCTAGGAAGAAAGTGCACTGTTATCGGAAACTCTTGGTCGCCAGAAGCTCGTAGCACGGCCTCAACGAATGAAACTAGAAGTAATGGCATTAAGAAACCCCTGAAGGTTGGAGACTGCAGCCCCCTAACTGTTAGCCCCCCCTTTCGATTCGGTTCGACCCTTTCTCTTTTAACGATGGCCGATGAAATCACCGCGGCTACGACAACGACGACTTCGCCAACGAGCTTCGAGACATTGTCACCGGTACCCTAATCAGATCTGACTTTCTGTCTGCTTCGTACACGAGTATCAGTCGGTAAGATGATATTATAAGGATTGAAAATCGGATTCTTTTCGATCAAGTTGTCTACCTCCGGAGATTGGAGGCTGTCGAATTTAATAAAGGAAAGTGTTTGTATTGTCTGACAGTTTGTGTGAATGGATTTTAATGGTGTATCATGGATTTAATTTAATGTGATTGAGATTTGTAAATTAATAAATTGCGTTTTTATTGTTGGGGATTTGAGGATTTGATGGTTCGAGGATTCAGGGATTTAGGGATTTAGGGATTTAGGGATTTAGGGATTTAGGGATTTAGGGATTTAGGGATTTAGAGATTTAGGGATATAAGCATTTAGGGATTTAGGGTTTTGAAAAATTTGAGGATTCGAGGATTTTAGGATTTTTGGATTTTTGGATTTCAGGATTTTAGGATTTTAGGATTTTAGGATTTTAGGATTTTAGGATTTTAGGATTTTAGGATTTCAAGAATTCAAGATTTCAGAATTTGTGGATTTGAAGATTGGAGGATTAGAGGATTTGAGGATTTGAGGATTTGAGGATTTGAGGATTTGAGGATTTGAGGATTTGAGGATTTTAGGATTTCAGGATTTCAGGGCTCGAAAATTGTAGGATTTGAGGATTTGTAGATTTGGGGATCTTAGAATCTTGGAATTGTAGGATTTGAGGATTTGTGCATTTGAGGATTTATAGGGTCTCGGAATTTCAGGATTTGAGGATTTGAGAATTGTAGGATTTGAGGATTTATGGATTTTAGGACTTTAGGATTTCAGGAATTTAGGTGTTGAAGATCTTAGGATTTGTGAATCTTAGGAATTGAGGATTCGAGGATTCGAGGATTTGAGAAATTAAGCAATTGAGCATTTGAGTATTTGAGCATTTGAACGTTTGAGTGTTTGAGCATTTGTAGATTTGAGGATTTTAGTATTTCAGGATATGAGAATTTTAGGATTTTAGGATTTTAAGATTTGAGAATTTGACAATATAAGTTTCAAAACTTATACTTTATATTATTTAATTATATTATATACTTAAAAATTTGAATTTGAAAATTTGTATTCTTAAAAACATGAGTTTGGATATATGAGTACTTGAGAATCTGGAAATTTGAAGATTTAGAAACTTGAAAAAACTGGCAACTAAAGTCAGAAATTTAGGAATATCAAATTTTGTAGTTCGTATGTATGAAAATTTATGAAACGGAAATAATTAAAAGTTCCTACTAAATTGACAACAAAAAATCAGAAATTGACTGTTTAAGTAGTTGAAAAATTGGAATATTATAAATGTTCACATAGCGCACAACTATCGGTAAGTTGGAAATTTGCGTCGACATTGAAGTTCGTATCATTAACCATTGAATTATTAAATGGTTGAACAACCTCCGAAGTGCATCGAGGCATCTAGAAGATTTTTCGACTGTAGGAGGAGGATCTCGATCCACACGCAGCACGTACCACGCCACAGTTTACGAGCACTTTGTGCAAATTGGTGGTAAAGTTAGCGTCTTAATATACATTGGTTAAACTGTTCACCGAAGTTTGCCAGCAGACGAAGCGCGATGCTTGCTATGGTCGGTCCACTTTGCGAAGCTATTTCCAAGTCCATAATTAATCTCATCCTGCAAAACCATTGCGAAACAGTGAACACGGGAAATTAATACGTGGCAATAATTTCTTTCTAGGTGTCAACCGTTATTCGCTCTATAAAATTGTTGAAATTGTTACGAGACGATTTACGATGCACGTCGAAGTGTACCGGCTATGTTTGTACATTTTAACACCGGCTACGTATTTTGACGGTTTTCTCTACTGCTCTTCGTTCTCGATATACGTTTGTTTCCGGAATTTTTTGCCCACTCGTGTTATCCGGCCAGATCGTAAAAATCACCGGATAACCAGCGCTGTAAACTTTATTCCGGCTGTTTGTCGACCGGTGTACAACGAACGATATTAAAAAAAAGAAAGTCACATGTGCACAACCATCGTCAGCTTCGTAATTGGATCCGCAACTGTCGTTAATGCGTGTTGTCCAAACGAGGGAACAGGTGTTAACGAAACGAAAACGCTTGATACGCGCTCTGCCGCCATTCTTTTATGAGCTAGTTGCCAAAATTGTGTTATTTCTTAATATTTTATATGTATTTATGTTGTGGGATAGAGGTGGAAATATAATATTAGACGAGGTGATGAGTTTTTGTTAGGAAGGACACAGCATTTTTTAGCAATAGTTTAGAGTTTTATTTATTGTCGTTTGAATCACCATAGTGATGAATAAATGCATGAGCGAGCACGCGGTGCAGCGATGTCTACGTGCATCGGTGCGAGGACACTGATGGATAGTCAAGTTTACAATTTTTTAATTGCGAAATGAGTAGATTTTACAAATTCATAGATTTGAATGTCTAGAAAAATGAATTTTATATATTTAAACATTTTGAAATTATCAAATTCGCATATTTACAAATTTATAGAAATAGGATGTATAAAATTGGAAAATTTTTAGAGTTTCAAATTGGTTGACTTGTAATTTTCTAAATTTATAATTTTATAAGCTTCTAAATGTTTAGATTTCCTAATTTGAAAACTATTTTTTTTCAAAATTAATAAGTTTCTGGTTGCTATACCGCCAAATTTTTAAATCCTCAAATTTCTAAATTTCTAAATTTTCATATTTTCAAATTCTCAAATTTTAAAATTCTCAAATTCTCAAATTCCTAAATTCTCAAATTCGTAAATTCTCAAATTTTCAAATTCGTAAATTCTCAAATCCTTAAATTCTGAGATTCTAAAATTCGCAAATTCCGAAATTTTCCAATTACAATATTTCTAAATTTCCACTTTCCTGAATTTCCAAAGTTTCAAGTTTCCAAATTACCAAATTTCTAGATTTCTACATTTCTAAATTGGAAAAGTGGTCAATTTTAAAAATGACTAAATTCCAAATTCCTCAATTTCTTAATTTATTCATTTCTACGTTGCCATATTTGAAAATTTTTAATTTCTAATCATCTAAATTGTCACGTTTGAAAATTTGTAAACATTGCAACTCGTAAACGTATTGCCTCATAATATTGTTTGGAATTTGTTTAAATTGTACAATTTGTATGTATTTACTAACAATCACCAGCAGCAAGTTTAACCCTCCTTTGCATTGTGTTTAAAATGTGCTATATAAACATACACTATACAATTCTCATATCTTATTAAACATAAAAAAGCTGCCCATTTTCTTACTGAAATTACTAAAAATATTTCTTTTCCTTTTTAATACCAATTTTTTCCTTTCAAATTGTTCTATCATTGCAAGGTTTCAATATTCCACATATTTCCTTTAAATAAATTTAAACAATAAATACCCAAAGAACATTTGTTTATTTACATTTTCTTATTATTATAACTTCTAACTTCATTTACTTTACAAAACTGAAAAATCATGAAACGAATATTTAAATATTGTCACATAAATGTGTGACCTCTTGCAATGTTTAAGTAAAGGCTGATCTCGAATTTTCGAAATCACACGAAAAATTGTTCATCGTCAATAAAATTAAGAGTTAATGTCATAAACTAATGAAGAGTCATAAACATATTTTTCATAAAGTCATTACTGACTAATGAGTGATCAATTAGTCGACGGTTTTTGGCGGGCAAATTTCCGAGATCTAGTGGCTAGTGAATTAACCGATCGAGTCACAGAAGAGACATTCGAATGACGGTACTTTCTGCTGACAAACTTTCATTACTTCTCGTTGGAAGCTAAGCCAGAAAGTCAATCGGAAAACGATATCCGATAACATAAATCTTTCTGTATACGCCATCTGGCATGGCGTGTGTGCACGTGGACGGACATTAGAAGACACGCAAATTCGTACAACTCTTTGAATATTTTGCGACCATACGTGGAAAAGGTAGGACTGTTATGGGACTCTGCACGAAATGAAACGTTCCACAGAATTTGTGTATATCATGAAGAAAGAAATTGATGAAAACACAATACATATCATTGTAATTACTCTATTAATAGTGGAAAACTAGTCGGTATGACAGATGCACAAAATGTTGAAGTATTAGGGTGATTACAGTAGAGATAGAGCAAAGTTGTCTAAAATGCAAAGGTGTTCAACATTGTCTAATATACAAATAACTCGTAGATTCAGTCTAAGGGATGAAATATTTTGAAACTTAGCATTTACTGCTCTTATTTATTTATTATATGTAACATTTATATCATTGGTATGTATACATGAATGAACAAATAGTCATTTATATCATTTATGTAGATAAACAAATAAATAGTCACTTATGTAAGTTCTACAGATAAACGAATAAACTAATAGTCATTTATATAACTTATATTGACAAATATTACCATCTTTAATTATTAAATATTTTCATATAGACGTATGAGACAGTAAGAATTATCAAAGTTGTACTAATATAATATACTAGCAATCCTCATTATCAATTAATCTTTTTAGATTGTTACCTATGCGCGCGCTTATAAAATTTTGCGATTTAAAAAATTTTGCGAAAATATTTGAATCACTTACTGCGTTACCTATGACATTTTGTTGTTCAGGTCATAGGTTACCAATCAGAAAAATTTAAAAACCTATGACTCTATCTCGGCGAGTTCTGTATGTGTGCAAAATATCAAGTTTCTACCTTTTATCCTTATCGAGATTGAAAGTAGAAACGGACAAACATAGCGTATTATATATATAGATGTATATTATACATAGAGATACTATATAAACTTGTATAATAGTATATAGTAGTACATAGTATTTCTACATATAATATTTATATAATATCAACAGATATATACTATAATGTATTGTGATATGATATTGCATAATGTTATGATAATATTGTAGTATACATATATAGTATATTATAGAATAGTATATGCTAGGATGTACAGGTGTACACCATATATACTATTCTACAAGTACTATAATAGTATATACTAGGATATACCTAGGATATACACCCAGTCTATACAAGTTTATAAAGTATGTACTAGTATATAGTATATATGATTGTATACTACCATGCATAAGTACTTGTACAGTATCATACGTATATTGATATGTGCTGAAATAATTTCAAATTAATTTTTCTATTACAACTTTGTTTATTACTATTGCATTCTGCGTCTACGTAGAACCAGTTAATAGAGGCAATATTCATGACCAGTTAGTGTAAATAATAATTTGTTTATTCAAATACTATATTCTAATGTATAATAGTATACACTATTTTATATAAATAATAAACGTAAATCAATATACATGTCAGATTTTGTTAACCGTGGAAATTTTAACGATGTAATCGATATATATTAAATTTCAGTAAGATATCGATATTCGATAGCAGCACCTCTACGCCATATCACTGTCACCTCCACTACAATTAATATCGTGTAATTTTCGTTGAATTTGGCATGGCAGCCAGGGTGTTAAACAACAACCCTCTCGATATGAAGTTGCCACAAGAGCAATGGCACATCTCGAGAGAAGATCGACCAAGCACTTGAACGCGACATCGTGGTACAACAAGCGAAATTCTAGGGCACTGTTCGTTCGATACCAAGTGAAATACATACATACATAAGACAACAGGCTGATGCCGCGTGTTCACGATGTTGCTCGTGCCTGGCACATCGTGGGTCACGAACTCGCTATCCAACTGTACAATATACAACAGAGAACAACGTCGACTGAGATAGGATAAGAAAAAAAGAGAGATCACGTTTTAGAAATGGGCGCTGGATCGTTTGAAAATTTGTGAATCTGGGAATTTGAGAGTTTGAGGACTTCGGAATTTGGGAAATTGAGTTATTTTGCAATTTACGAATTTGGGAAATAGAGGACTTGGACGTTAGAAAATTCAAAAATGTATAATTGTGAAAATTGGAGAATTTGGAGGTTTGAAAATTAGAGGATGGAGAAAATTAGAGAGTTTTTGAAAATTTGAGAATATAAGAATTTAATGATTTAAGAAATTGAATGCTTGGTAACTTGAAAATTTGGGAATTTAAGAATTTGCAAATTTGGAAATTTGATAATTTGCGCATCTGAAAATTTAAAAGTTTAGGAATTTGCGGATTTGAGAATTTTCGAATTTAAGGATTTGAGAATATTGAAATTTTTAAATTTAAGGATTTGCAAATTTCAGAATTTGAAATGTTAAAACTCTAAAAATTTGAAATTTAGTGAATTTGGGATTTCACGAGTTTCAGTAATAGAAAATTTGGAATCTTTTATAGCTGATAACTTAAGCTGGATAAAAATGAAATATTTAGAAGCTGAATATTTGAAAGTTTGGAAATTTAAAACTTGAAAATTCATCATTTTCAGATATGAAAATTTGAGTATTTGAGGATCTAGAAATTTGAAAGTTTACGAGCTTTGATATTTCTAAAATTTGCAAATTGAAATGCTTGAAACTTGTTAAATTTCTCAATAGAGCATTTGAAAATTTGCAAATTTTAGATTTTGATGCTCAGAAACTTTGGAAATTGTAGAACTTCAGAATTAGAAACCTTAAAAGTTTGAAACTTTGAAAATTTAAAGATACGAGGATACAGTGTACATAGAACAACGCCTACAGTGAAAAGCTGTAGAAAAACGTGGAGCTCGCGTTTCACAAATGGAAGTCGGATCGCTGTCAATAAATAAACAATTCCTCGTAGTCTACAGCAACTGGTTCCGCTTTTATTTATGCGCACACCAACGCTACGTTGTTCGTAGAAAATGCACGCGTGCAAATTACGCGAGGTCGAAGTTTCCACCGAAGCTGAAACAGTGAATAACGCGAATAGTTGGCAGAAAAGAAAGATGGCGCTGGTTGTTGCGTGTTTTTCTGCGCCGCAAACGGTAGCTTGTATCTCGAACAATTTGTTTGTATAGATCCGTATATATTTTGCTGTGGCCTGGTGTTTCGCTCGATCGTAAAAAATCTTGCGCTTCATTCGATCGAGCTATCGCAATTTATCGGTGGATTCTTCGTTGCGCTTTTAATTTTCGTTTTCACCCGGTTTTCACGTTCGCTGCTCGAACGCTCGATAATTGCTGTGCGTCGAACATTGGCACTCTCAATTTTTGTTCAACTTTGTGTTCACGGTTTAGTTCTGTTTGTTTGTCCACGTTTGACGAGGTATTTTATTCAATCTTTTGAATTTTCAACCTGACAACCAAATTCATTTTCGTTACTATTCGTGAAATGTATAAAAACTTACATTTACTTTTTGTGTAAAAGTTAGGGAATTAGAAAGAGTGAAAAATGGTGGATTTGAATTATTATGATTTTCAGATGCAGAATTAACGTAGATATAAATTTGTAATTAATTAAGGACATGATGATAGGAACAGTGTATAAACTAGTTATAATCTTGTAGTGGTATCTGCCATTATTTATTTGTACTACCGATACCTTATACAAAATTTTGAATACGCAGTATTTATAGCATATGAATATTTTGAAGAACAATATATGTAGATTTAACCCTTGTCCTATAATATTGTGTTATACTCGTGACGCACGTTGTACTTCAAATGTGAGAAGCCAGAGTTGTATTATTACCCTAATTGAATTTCGCGGTCAATTCTAATTCTAATTTACACGATCAAAGACCGTTAAATGTACCTAATATTTTAACTTTGTTGTCTTAAAATTGTAGCAACAATTATTTGACTGTGAGTGTCGCCACGAGGTGGAAAATTTAAAATGAACAAATTAACAAGAAAAACAAAGTTAAAGTTTTAGCAACAAATGTTAGAAAAGCACATCAATTTCATTTTTGCAGGAGCGTGAAGAAAGTAATTTGAGGTTTAGAAATGACTGTCTGAATTAGCGGACTAATAATTGTGAGAATAATAAGCAGTTGTATTAAGAAATCTAACTACATTCGCGTGTATTAATGGCTTCTTCGTGAATAGAACGCTTTTGATCAAAGCTGAAGCTCCTATTCGAGTTTAGAGACGCTATTACTCGGCAGCAATTACTGTCAGAGAATATGGTAATGCGGGTCACGCGGTGTCAGCTGCGAGACGAAGCTGCCGCTGACTCGTTATAGAATTCTTATGTATCAAGCCCTGAAATATGAGCTTGGTTTACCCTCGTTCCTTCAGGAATCCGTCGTACCCGGCTGTGATATTAAATCTCTGCGCTCTGCTTGACAACCATCCTGCCACCTAACAGTCTGCGCGTTTTCTCATCTAAATCGAGTCGTGTCCTTAATAATAGTTCAGCAAGGATCTAATTTAACCCTTTTAGTGCCGACCGAAAGAGTTATATGTAAGCGAGAATAAAAGTAGTTTTTGCGGTTTGAGAAGAAAATTGTAAGAAAAAAATGTAAGAATTTCAGAGAGGAACATATGAATTTTAATTGTATTTCGCAAGCCCTGTAACAGCGATATACGTTGTTCAGCATTAAAATGGTTAAAATAACATCCTTAACCCCTTACCCTACATGTTACACACGTGACGCACACTACAGTTGGAATGTGATAAACCCGACTCCTATTTTCACTGCAACTGAATTTTGGGTTCAATTCTAATTATAATCATTAGGGATCGCTGAAAGCAAAACGTGCCTAACATTTTAACATTCTTTAGTTGTCTTAATGTTATAGCAGTAATTAGGTAGCTACGAATGTCGCAACTGCCTAGAAAATTATAGGTTAAGGGGTTAATGTAGTACCGTCGATGTAATTTAGTAGGGTCCTAGAATAAGCCTAGATGAAGATCTCCATGAAGAATTATCGAATGTTTTGTACCGAACGGATTTTTCGACAGAAAATGGCGATGCGTCGTTTACTTTTGAGAATGAGGTAAAATTTTCAGTACCAAATGCATTCGTGCAGAATAAAAACAGTGAAAGTGGGATCCGGATGAAGAGGATGGCTGTTTCCGTAAATGATTTATTGATTACAATCATAAATCTTTCAAAACCTCAACTACAATTTCGAATAAGAACGCAATACAACGACGGAAGACTGACTTGACAGTTTGGGACCTTTCTGATCTTTCTGAACGAACCTTGTCCTCAGGGTGTATACATAGAGGGTGCATACACAGAATCTATACTTATTCTAGTGGGGAGGATGACTTTAGGCCTTATGACTAGATATCGTGCGTAATATGTAGTTTGTGGCTATGGCTAAGATGATTTAGTAGTGCAAACAGTTAGCTTTCACAAGATTACATGTTTGGTCACCCAACAAAAGTAGCTAATATAATTATTTATTGGACGATATTATTTTAGTAAAGTGTTGATAGATCGGTACAAACTATACACACATTTTAAAATTCATAAATGTAAGATCTTACGAACGACTGTAGTCAGAAATCCCACATCAGCCAACATACTTGTTGATTATCGCGAACATTTTCGGATGATTCGAGACAGCAACCTTCGTCAGTATTTCGTCTTGTCCCGAGTAGTTGAAGGAATAATGACGCGGAAAGAAGCGACGCGATGGAAACAGAAGCAAAGAACTTAAGTAGCTCGCAAAGCGATGCGAGCGTGGCAAGGTTGATCCGTTTATTCAGCGACACGTAAGCCGACTCTGGCTTCCTCGTCGACACGAAGGGCACGCGGTAAACTTTCACAGAAAATTCGATGTTTCGGGCAAACAAGCCACCGTCACGACTATTAATACACGTCGCCGTGTCTGTCGTTCGACGTCGGATCGATAGCTTGTACCGATCGTTGTTCCGGGAATAAGGAGTCGTCGGGTCGAAGGGATGCTTTTTCTCGCGGGGATTACTTTCCTGCGCCGGAGAAAACGAAGCCAGAACTAAACAGGGAGAAAAAGAACGAAACAGGGAGAGAGAGGTTCGAAGTATCGTTCGGGTGGTGCAATCGAGCTCCAACGAATCGTACGCAAACCACCCTTGGGAGTAATCAAGCCTCCACTAATTATTCCGGCGTAATTTTCAAATTTTATGGGAGCGTTTGAGGTAATGGCTATGCGAACAACAAATGGTATTTTTGGTTATTTCTTGTCTCTTCGTACGGGGACGTGCATTATTTTTTTATGCGTTATGTAGATCACTTGTTAGGGTACATTTAGTTAGATTAGTGTTAGATCGCCACGTGTTAGATAGCCGTGCGTCGAGTAGATACTTGATAGGTTAATAAGCGTTAGATCACCACGTCTTGAATAGATACTTCGATAGATAAGCCTTAGAACACCACGCGTTAGATAGCTACGCATTGAATAGATATTTGATAGATTGATAAGTGTTAGATCACCATGTATTAAATTGCATAATTACATGTATATGTTATCACCTACGTTCATTATTGAGAATAGCAGCGCACCAAAGAGTACTTAGGTGACGGAATAAATTTGAAAACGAATTCTGAGATTTGGGGATTTAACGAATTTAGTATTTGAATATTTGGAGGAATATTGAAAAGTTGATAATGTAGGAACTTGGTGATTTGATTACTCGGAAATTTGAGTACTAGAAATTTCTGGATTTGAAAATCTGTGAATTTGAGAACTTGGTGATTTGGAATTTGGAACATAAAATTTGTAAATTTGGCGATTCGAAATTTAAAAATCAGTGTTATTTGAAACTTGAAAATTTCAGATCTGATAATTTGTGAATTTGACCGTTTTGATTTATCATTTTATTGACTTCAAATATTGTATTTCTCATTTTTGAGAAAGAATATGAGTCTAATACCTAAGAATATAGTATAAAAGAATCTAAGAATATAGTTTAAAGTCCCAAATACACATACACGATACATTATTCTTTTGTATTTCCATTTTTCTCAGCACCCGCACTTAACCTTTTTCTTTCGGTCAGACTTCTCTCACCCGATTGTGGCTTTAAAATCAGAATGCAGTCACACATAACGTGATACATTGAAACCAGCCGTTAAAACATAGTAAACCGCACGTTCATATTATTTTTCAAAATATTTCCGTTACCCCATTTACGTTCCCCAAAAGTTCAACTTCCCTCCGGTGTACATACACATTTTTCCCTCTGAAAATAAAGGGACGTAGCGCAGAAAAAATATCAGATTCGCGCGAAATATACCTTACACGGTTCCCTTTCGATGCGGAGCCCACTTTTTCTTTCTCAAACACGTTCGCCAAACAGATTCCGCGCGAATCCGCTCGGCGACCAGCGCGGAACGAAAATTCGTCTAGCTGCAGCGTTCGCGAATTAAATAGAAACCGAGTCTCGGCTGCGTGATTCTTCCTCTTTCATCGGCGAATAGACGAAGAGGGAATGAGAAAAACAAGGAAAAAGGAAAACAGGAACGAGCGCAGACGAGCCACAGTCTGGCGAGGTTAGGCAGAGAGCGTACGCGCATCTCACATAATTTTCCGCGAAAGTTTCCGGCGCGTCGTGCAGGCATCGTTCGGCTTAAATTCATTTTTGAGCACCGAGCCGGAGGTCGGGTTTCCACATCTGCATGCGAACCTCGTTCTGTTCTCTGCGTTTTCTCGTTCACCCGTCCGCTCTTGTCCTCCATTCCTCTTCCGCCGACTTCATCGCTCCGACTTGAAAGATAAACTCCGACTACGCCGCGGCCAGAGTTTCGCGGGGCTTTTCCATCGGAACATGATTCCGTCCTTTTTTTTTCACGTTGGCAAACGGAGAGCAACGAATTCGAACGCTAGACTTCCGGTTACCTTGGTCTTCCTCCAACTTCCGTTGTTCGAAAACGCCGAACGACTTTTGCGAACAATGGAGAGGAACTGTGTGATTAAATGCGACCTTTCTGAGATCAATATCCTTGTTTATAACCTTATAAGATAATAACAACTGTATACGAGAGATAATAACAATTGTGTAATAATAATTATATAGGAAACAACTGAGTAATAATATCTATTATGTATAAGAAAAATAAGATAATAATGACTGTGTAAGAAGAGAAAATATCAACTGTGAAATAATAGTAATATAAGAAAGATAATAACTGTGCAATAATGACGGTGTTAGAAATTCAATAATTTGCTTTTAATAGAGTCACACTGGTGACGTACGTTATAGTTCAAATGTTACAAAATAAACAGTATTTTAATCATAAATGTATAAATAGAAACAAAATAGAAGGAAAAGAATGGTAGCATGTGTATAACCATTATATTTGGTAAAATAATTAAAATTGAGTATAATAATTGACATAAATTAATTTTATAGTAATCTAACAATCAAGAGTCATTAACTAATCTTTAATAATCATTAAATAATGATTAACGAAATTATTCCTTGGTGTGAAAAAACACTTAAATTTATAAGCACACAACGTTAAAAATTAAATATATATTTGAGAAAATTATATAATTCTTATGAATTCTTAAGCTTGAATGTATCAATGATTACAGTAATGCCAAAA
Organism: Megachile lagopoda; assembly: GCA_036983795.1. NCBI lineage: Eukaryota > Metazoa > Arthropoda > Insecta > Hymenoptera > Megachilidae > Megachile > Megachile lagopoda. The sequence goes on from CM072786.1 coordinate 2,313,087, forward strand.
TTAGGGTAGCTTACCCTACTTCGATTTGAATAAATTGAATGTCTGCATAATTGAGATCGATTTACAGTAGAATGGGTTGATTGTGAACATGTGACGACGTAATTTCCATCATGTACACTGCATGACACTACCTAGAAATGTCACCGAAATCAAAATGTTCTGATTTCGTGACATTGAATTCAATGTGATAATAATGTGACTTCCAATTTTGGCGATGAGGAGACATTTCGTATGACGGAAACGTATGCCAAGATTTGGATCATCACTTTTAATCTTTTAATTTATCGACTTATATTTTTCTATATCCTCATCTATTATATATCAAGATTTAAATTATATATCATTATTTAAACTACTGGATAAAATCTATTTTGCGGAATTATGGAGAAATTACAGTACTATAAAAATTTGCAGTTACCTAAAAAATGTTCTGCATAATTTAATTAATTATGAAATATGTTGTTATATTAATTTATGCTTGATGAGTACAAAAACTTCATGGTATCTATAATATTTCGTGCAGTTATATTTGCAGTAGAGGGTTAAAAGTCTTCGAAAGTAACTATTTTATTTTAATGTACCACATCAATAAATCAAGCAACAAGTACATAAAATACTATCAATATTATATTAAAGTGCGAGTAAAAGATTTTACTATCTAATATCTAATGGGTCAATAGAAATTATTCGATGGACGACTCGTAAATGAACATTTCACCTTCATCCCTCCAAAACACCGCGCATTCCTTAATCCGTAAAACAGTTCTATAATTGCATTGAAATTAGAATGTTCTTTCTTCGAAATAATTACAAACGACCTTGCACAAGCGAACAATGAACACGATGCCGAACAATACAGCAGTGAAATCTATAGAAAATGTTTTTGATTTACGTTCCTTTACGTTGGCGAGCACAAAATTAACCACATATACGTTCATGTTCTATTTCTCTTTGTATTTTTATGCAGCCGTACCTCTTCTGAAATTAAAAAGGGGCAGGAAAGCAAATAATTAAGCGAAATAGCAATTAACCGGTTGGCTCGGGATATATTTCATTAAGGCAGCGCGAACTTCTTTCACTCTTTTATTGCATACTCCACGATTATGTATTATGTTTATACCGACGCGATTGGAAAAATTCTAATTGGCACGCCTCTCAAATTAACCCAACCGCCGGTTTTTCACCACTGTCGCTGCGATTTATTATTATTTCCAACCGCGGTCGAACGTTCTCTCCGCCGATAATTATTATTTCTAATTAATGCCGGTAAAGAGGAAAAAAACAACATCGGCCAGCACAGAAATCGGAACACCATCCAAACAAATTCGTTGCGCGATATTTAACCGTCGACTCCCGCTGCGATGAGTTATTCAGTGTCGACAATTTTCATTTAGTCACCTACTGCAACACTATTATTTCTATTTTTGGCCAATCGATCGGAATTGTACCGGTTAATTATTATTGGTAATTATCAGTCGCGTAGTTGGGACTTTTGCCTGGATTGCACCAAGGTCTTTAGATATAGAAGTGTTGGTAAATATTTAGAATAAGGGAGCCACCTCCGAATTCGACCACCTTGAAATAAAATTTCTAAAATACTTACACATTGTGGACATTTTATTGTTTAACAAATAACATTTTTAGAATACAAATAATTCTATAATTCGTCGCGTTTTGTGGCTATAGCTAGAAAATCATAGAATTTCATTTTAGAGAATTGATATTTATATAACTGTACGTTACAATGATTACTTGTACACTGTTCATGAAATACAAGAAATGTCAAATTCACTGATAACTTTAGACATTGAGTCAACGACTTTAGCAAGAAACATAAACAAGATTTATGTATATATACACTGAGGACACTCTATTGAACACAAAATGCTGTCGAAAATGTATGTAGCCTTAAAATAACTATTTTCTCAAATATCTCGAAAACTAAAAGAGTCCGACTATCATGTGTATAGCAAAAAGTTGTTTGGAATGACCTGGACAACATATTTCAAGGTGATCGAAATTGGAGGTGATTCTCTTATTCTAAATATTTACCGAAGTGTTAATGATCTAGACTAGATGTAATCAAGTAGCTTCTGAAAATTTAGAAATTTGGGGATTTGGAAATATGAAAATTTGAGTATATTTGAAAATTTAGAATGACGCTTAAGTCTATAAATATCGATATTTGGAAATTTAGAAATATAGCAATTTAGGTATTAGAATGAATACTTATACTTCTTTTGAATTTCAATTGAGTACTCGGATATTTGTAAAATTTATTGAATATTTATAAAGTTGTAAGTTTCTAAACTTGTAAACTTGTAAACTTGTGAACTTGTAAACTTGTAAACTTGTGAACCTATGCACGTGTAAACTTGTAAATTTATAAAAGTGATTTAGGAATTACAAATTTAGAAATTTAAGAGTATGGAAATATGCAGATATTAGTATTTCAAAATTTGGAATAATTTCTAACTATTTAAATATAGATATTTGGAAATTTAGGAATGCAAAAATTCGAGAATTGGGAATTTGAAGATGTAGATACTTACAAATATACACAGTTCATTGAAAATGTAGAAATTTATAAAGCCTATTTCTGAATTTGGGAATTTGAAAATATGGAAATTTAAATGTTTAAAAAATTGGAAATTTAGTAATTTGGAAGTGCAGAAATTTAGAAGTATAAAAATTAAAGACTTTGAAATTTGAAAATTTGGGGATGTAGAAATCGAAATATTAAGAAACTTGAAAATTTAGAAATGTAGAAAATTGAGGGTTTGAAAATTTAACAAGACAGGAAATAGAGGACAAAGAAGCTTGAAAATTTAAAATAGAAATTTGGAAATTTAGGAATTTCAGAAGTTAGGAATTGGAGAATTAGAAAAAGGCACGTGGACTATTGTGAATTTGATTACTTGAAAGTTTAGAAATATGAATATTTTAGCTTTAGAAAATTTAAAAATTGGAAGACTTGAGAGTTTTTAAATTCTTGAATTAGGAACTTACAAAGTTTGAGAAGGGAAGTTTAAAGCTTGGTTATTTAGATATTTAAAAATCTGGGAATATGAAAGAGTGGAAATTTATTAATATGCAGAATTAACGCTTGAAAATTTCGGAACTTAAAAATTTGGAAATTTGTGAATCCGGAATTTGGAAATTTGTGAATTTGAGAATCTAAAAATTTGGAAATTTGGCAATTCCAGAATTCGGATATTTGGAAATACGAAAATTGGAAAATTTGGGAAATTAAGAAATTGAAAATTTAAAAATTTGGGAAATTAAGAAATTGAATATTTTGAAAATTTGGGAAATTAAGAAATTGAAAATTTGAGAATTTGGGAAATTAAGAAATTGAAAATTTGGAAATTTGGGAATTCGAAAATTTTTGAGGATTGGAAATTTAGAAGGTTGGAAAGTTGATAACTTCAAAATTTAGAAATTTTTAAATTTGACCACTACAAAATGTTCAAATTAAAAACTTCAAACATTCATAAATGCATAAATTTCAAAATTGAAATGTTGTTAACGTGATGCGCATAAAGTACATAATCCATTCTAACTTCACTGGTACGTATATCCCAAAACTAGTTACCATGAACAGAATTGAAAATTCAAAAGCGATCGTAACCAACTAAAATTACCGTAGTGATTGTGTGCTTGAATTAAATAGTATACTTGCTTACAACGTTCGGCGATCACACATAAATAGTTAGTTACAAGCGGAGGTATCATTCATGGATTATTCGCCCGATCAATAAATCGTGGAAAATCGATACTACATAGAAGTTGTAATGACTGGTCGTTTCAACAAACGGGAGTAGCGGTTTCAAAATGGGTTACCGAAATACGATTCTCGCACGAGAAAACGGACTCTGCTGACTTTAATTGCACTGGTATTAATTTAATAGTACCCCGATGAAAACTTTATTCAATTAACGCTAATGGCCTTCAAAGGCGGCGTGTAATTGAACGAGCTAACGTAAATAATCTCTCGATCTCCGAGTTTCCGCCGGAAAACGGAGAATTATGGGAGATTGTAAGTGAATCTTCAAATGTCGCCCAATTTATTCTGCAGGTAGAACAGAGGAGAGAATCTGCCGATTAAAATCAAAACCAAGATTGAAAATTCTACAAGTACAGCTTTGATGTTGGAGAAATTTCCATCTGTTGAACTTTGAACATTAGTTTCCTCCTTCACAGTGCAATTAAATTTCAGAATTAAATATGTTACTTATTACCAAATTCAAGTTCAGATCAATCTATGTTAGTTTTCATCACAAACGTAGTGCGAAGTACTCTAGTTTGCGTACGATAGAGTGGAGAGAACTTTTTGGCTAATCCAATGTTGTAAACATTTTATTGCTCCACGGTAATATAACGTTTACTGTAAATATCTACTCATAAGCGCCCTCTGGTATAAATTCGTCGATTTTCTCAAAAGATTGAAATATCGAAATTCAAATTTTACAGTAATCTCTTAACAACTTTTCGTTGCTCTGACCGCCAATATTGCAGTGATATTAACGTTTTGTGATATACAAAATACAATTCGTCGCTGTTTTGCTTGTCGAGGGCTTTATCCTGTTAGCGTCTAACATCGTTTGGAGTAATCCTAAGCAAAAGGAGGCGGCAAAGAGATTCTCGTTTCATCAACGAGGCGCATCAAAAGTGTGTCGCTAACCGAATTCGCTTGATTGTGCGCGAGAGACAAAACTGGTGGATGCAGCATTCGAAATTATTCGCTGTTACACCAACGACTCGTTGTAACATTCAAGGGTGACTCTGAGGAGCAATTTCTAAAACGTGGAATCAACTTTGCTATTGTGCGATACTGTAACCACGCTCCTCGGGGACCAAACTTTGTCTCCTCATAAATTTCCTATACAAAATTCAACGGCTATTAATCTTCTCTGCTGAACGTTGACTGCGAAAACATTTCCTCGTGTGTCAGGAATTCTCCCTTTTGTTAGATGCTCTTTAATTTTTTACATTTCTTTCTGAAACTCATTCCATTACATGGACGACAGACGTTTCTTACTAAAATTCAAATTTCGGTGGGCAGTGAGAAATTTTAACCTTGCTGCAGGTGGAAAGAAAATTTATTTTGCGGTGGTCGTATGAAGAATAAATTTCTTGAGACAGAAGTTCTTTGTATTAAAATATACTTGTGTCAAAATATGTTAGGTGGAACAGGACGTCATACTATATTTTACTACAGTTGCACAAATATACCAACATTACATATTTTCACTAATTTGAGTTTTTGGTAGAAAATAATGGCTGGTTAAACACTAATTTGTAGTGTGTACAAAATAAATTGTGTTATGAAATATTTTTATAATATTTTATAAAAAATATTAATCTTACACAAAACCTAACTTTCGATCATTTTTCCACTCTCGTATATTCTCTTTATGTTAGCGTCAAACCTTCATAAGTAGACAAATTGTTCGAAACACATTGTACGAAATAGGGCACCGTTTATGGACACTATAAGAATTTCAGAACTCATTGATTTCACAAAATAATAAACATCCCTAGAACTGTTAAAAATCATCGAAAGACTAATTAATGTCAAACGAGGATATTACTTAAAATTGCTTTTAAATGTTTGTATAGTAAATTTATGTTTATGCACAATATTATACGTCAGAATTAATGAGACAGTGGTGCGTCTACGGCGTCAAAGTGAAAACGAGTTGACGAAAAAGTGCAGAACGTAGGAGCTTGATAAAAAGCAATGTGGCGACGAAGTGGCACAGAAAAACACGTCGAAATGACGAGAAACATGGCTGAAACTGAAGGTTGGAATCCCTCGAACGACCGAGATTTAATACAGCTCGCTGCATACTAAATCTGCAGGGACAGAAGAGCGTGGTAGCGATAGGGCGCAACGGCGAAACACGAAATGGCCGGGGTAAAAAGGGAGGCTCATCGAAGTCCCTAGCTGCTGGCTCGTTTTTACCCTCGATCGTTCGTAAAGGGACGTTGGAAAAAGAAAAGAGAAAGTGAGGGAAACGGGAAACGAGCAAGCTAGAAGTGGGGAGGCGAGCATTCTTTGGAAATCCTAGAGCTGCTTCTGTAGCGGCGCTACTGTTACCAGAGGGGTAAATCGGTATCGTTTCGTTTAAATCCACAACGTTTTACGAGCTGGCGGCGAAATAAAAAAAGAGGAAAGGAAAAGGAGGAAAGAAGAAAAGAGCGGGAAAGCTTTCAGGAGACGCCAGCGAACGCGATCCTCTTCTGGCAATGGTGTTTATTTTAGAATGCTTCATTTGTCTCCGTAAATGCAATTACGGCCTTCCCGACGGAATCGATTATCGCGTTAGGTTATCTCGTCGACGCAGCGGCTTCTTGAACAACGGGGATTTAAACAGCACCATTTTCGGCTGGGAATCTTGGGAACTTGATTAGTTTGTCGCCAGAATATATACTGACTGATGATTGGTTAATAAATTTTGGACATCTTATCGCGAGATTTTCACTTCTTGTTTTATGGAAAGTAAATGCAAGTTAGGTATGAAAGAGACACGCGTTAAAAGGTTTCTTGTTTGCTCGAAATAGTGCAGAGCAAATGCAAAAATACTGTATAAATTTAAATAAATTTAATGGACGCTAAAATTATCCTAATAATTTAGGTCAAATAACGTTAACAATAAAGGAGCAAAATTAACACGGTCCACGAAATATTATCGGTGATGCTACAAGCTTAAATTGATTAAATAATTAAAAAATGAAAGCATTTTAATCATTCTAAATACCACTAGTTATATTAATAATATAAAGCAGTAATCTGAAGTATTGAACAATTTATTTTTAACACTGAAACTAACACCTGTCAAATGACCAGTTCCCAAGTTTCTTATTCTGAATTAGGAAATTTATTTATTCTGTATTCATTTTTATTCATTTTTATTATAATATACTTGAGTATTTAAACATTGTATCCGGTGTAAGAAAGTAATGGATTATTAACTAATCTAATTTTTGCGATATTTAATTGTGTCAAACGTAAAGGTGAAACTAGTGTGTCCTGAGACTTATGAAGGAGAGTGTACGTTACAAATGTCACAGTAGTCCGAATGCAGAGTGCCTCACGCAAAAGGTACATTTTTGACCCAGTTTCGTGCACCCTTTTAAATTAGTTCGCTGAACAAGACGGCTTAAACGGAGGGAGAAGAAAGGTGCCACGGGAAATGATACGAGGTGTGTCTTCGAAAGGGGAGCCCGTTTGGTAGAAAGGGCAGCACTCGTAAGACAGCAATCTACAGCACGGTCCATGGAGAGCTGTAACACAGCTAGAATCGAACTTGTAATAAGGTACACTTCGCCCACTCGCCAGAAGTCGATTGCTCCATAGGGACAACAATCCTTCGTCCCGTGTTTCTCTCTTTCTTCTCGTAACCTTTCGATTCCGTTCGTTCGGGAATTTCCCACACATATTCTGAACCTTCGATGAAATTGTTGCGTTTATACGAATCCCATTGAATCCCATTATTCGAGATTACTTCGCGCTATTAACTGTGCTTGGTTCTTGGATTGCAACGTGAACGATGCAGTCGTGAAACAATTGTACAGAAAGGTAAATTGTATGAAGATTGTAGTAAACACGATCATTTTTTCTTAAATTACAGGTTATTATTGAGAAATAAACTGTAGTAATGTACAATGTGCTATGACTTGAGTAACAGGTCTGTAGCGTTCATCTTGTGACCGCAATCAGTTAAAAGAAAATGGTCGATACTTATATTTCCGACAGCGTGACGTTTATGAATTCTATTATTACGTTGCTGAAATGCATCAAGTTTAGAATACATGGTCAAACGTGTGCATGAGTGTTTGAAGTGTTGGATAAAGCATTTTAAGGATAGGAATACAAACATCAAATATGGTGCATTGATATCTTCGGAGGGAATAAAGTTATTTTATAAGAAAATTATTAGGGTTTTACCATAGTCGGACAAATATTTCCAAGAAATTATGTATGTGAAAATATAAATAAAGGTTTATAGACTGTACTTTGATTACGATGTACTTTCTTTTTCAATAACAATGGATTATAAGTTAGGTTATAATGTGATATGGTTATACAGGTTATTATGTGTATAGGTTATGGGCATAGGTACATGTGTATAGGTTATTGTGATATGTAAGGTTATACTGAAATGTGGCTATATGTATCGGTTATAATGAAATGTGGCTATATGTATAGGTTATAATGTAATGTGGTTATATGTAAGGTTATAATGAAATGTGGTTATATGTATGGGCTATAATACAATAAGATTAAAATTGTAAAATAATTTGTAAAATAAAGTTGATCGTGACTTTCAGTACGACCTTCGTATCTTTTGCAGCAGATTTATGCTATGATAAGAAAATTGGAATTTTGTTGAGATTTAACTGTATTTGGATATCGACGTTTATGCTAATTTGCATTCCAAGTGATAGCACAGTATGCTTTTGCTACGAATTCGTTTGAATTAATAACGCATAATTTTTATTTTCAAAATAATTGTATCGATATTTATGAAGCATCGTATCAATGATTTACTATGCATTCAGACAGTAGCAATAAATAGAATTGTACTTTTAGAAGTAATTTTTTGTGGAATAACAATTTTTTATCTATAAAAGAGTGTGATATTTGATATTTTTCAAAATGATATTTATTGTCCAACTGTATTGTAATTTGCTTCGTATAAACCTATGAACATTTATAGTAACACTTTAATCCATAGTTACTACCAATGCCTTCCATTTAAATATTCTTTTTAAAAACAAAAATCGTCTTTATTTGCATTTTTATTTATCCATATTTGTATTTCAATATTTATTATTAGATTTATTATTATTATTTTATTTTTGTATTGATTATCATATATACTACGTAATGCAATCACTTTTCAGTACTTAATTATCAATATAAATTAGAATCTGCAAAATTATAAATGTGTGTGCAACCAAAATAATCGATTCAAAGACACACATCAAATAAAACGTAAAAATAATGTTTCACAGCAAGGTGAAATATTATGAATAATATTATAAAAGTTAAAAAATGCGAACATTATAAAATAAAATAAAAAACATTATAAAATAAAGTTGTAAACGTTCGAAACATAGTAAATACGCTCGCGTCTGACTGAAGATAGTACATGACTACTGAAAAGTCAGTTGTACTCATCACGTAGTTTACTGACATTTAATTATTCCACTCCATTGAATCCACGAATTAAAGAAATGTTTAATTACCAGAGGTTTTATAATTGCCACATTGATTGCGATTTTCTCTCAAAAATTATATTTTCAAGCACGCATTTTATTAAACCAAGGTACGAGTTATATCGTACACGATGAAACCCAATATTTCTGAAATTGAACAGCGATTTAAATGCGTTTCTACAAACGAACAAGCCAAAATTTTCGTTATAAAGATTGCTTTATAATTAATTTTCAATTCGCTAACGTGCTCGTTCTACATGCAAATATCAGGACCTGCATCCACAATATTTCGTACACCCATGTCAGCTGCAGCATCTGTTAAAAAACTTGAATACTGAGCTGAAACAGGGGAACAAAAAGAACTGCATCCTCTGGCCCAACTTTCCTAAGACCCCCATTCTAAACTCTTTTCACCTTCATCTTGTTCACTTCTCTATTGAAATAATTAGAAATCGCACTAAATGCACAAAAAAATCAATTTTGATTGCAATTTCAATTTTAAAATGAAATATATCAGCTTTGCTTGTAACAATAAACAAATATATCAATCTTAATTGCAATAATAAACGAATATATCAGTCTTGATTACAGTATAACATATTATTATAAAAGTGAAAGTTAATATCAGTGTATCTACAGAGAAAATTAAAGTAGTATCTATTATAAAAGTAAAGATTTATATTATCGTCTAAGGTATATGTCGAATATGATTTATGTCGTATATAAATCTTCATTTTTGTTCAGTACTACTTAGTACGGTTACTACTAATTAATTTTAATTTTATTTAGAATACATCTTAATTATTGAGGATTATTTTATAGCCTTACAAAATTTGTTGCTATATTCTTACCCATTTTTCAAGAAAATTGCACCTCGAAGGTTTGACAGCCCGTGATCCCCGGATATCTTAATCCTGGTCGAATCGACAGAACGTTTTCCATAATCGTCAGTTAAACGGGACGCAATAACTTTCGCGTCGAGGTGCGACAAGAAAATCGTGAGGAACAGTCGAGGAGAAAGATTAATATCGATTCAACGACTCGAGGCCAGAGGGTGATTCCGTCGAACAACTCTGAGGACATCAAAGTATATCGGGAAAGGGGTTTTGCCATTCTTGCCCCGAGGATATTACGCGGACCAGCAAGAGGCAAAAGAGCAGAAAAGTTGAAATAATTTCGCGTCGGGAAACGTGGTACAATCTTCTTTGTTTAACGGAACGACCAACGAGATATTGAAATGATCAAAGGGATCGAGTCCCGTCGAGTAGATCTTTTAAGAATTTATATTCTTTCATTTCCAGTGTTTAGCTTTAATTACGCCTGTATGAAAATGTTCAACGAAAATCGTGATACTCTCGATTCTTAAAGAATTTTAAATATCCAGGTACATCCCTGTCGTGCGCTTCTTTATTTAAGCGTAAATTCACTTTGTGTCGGACATTTTTATTTTCTCGCGTAATCAGAGAGATAATTGAATCATGACTTTGATGCAGTTGTTTGTATTTCTCTTCGGTTAATTAATCTACGGAACTGAAAAATTCGATGCGAAAAATATTTTTATCATTATTTTGCGTTTTTCGGTTGTTTTATCGTCGCTTTGCTCTGCAATTTTTTGTTATCAAAAATTAATTAACGTTTCGCCAATGCATTTGTATTAAAAGAAAACAGTTCATAAAATTTATTCGATTTGATTTTATAAAGGTGTAATGGATTTTGTGTAAATACGATGAAATGCAGTTTTGGTCGTAGATCGCGTTTTATTTGAAATGTGGTAACAGAATAATTATTTGAAATCAATGTTTATTGTAAATATTATATTTTATTTTTATTTTTCAATGCATGAGAGCTGAAATGTGTTTTGTATCTGTACTAATACCACTTTTATGTTTGCAATATATTTCATAATTAAAAATATTTACAATATAATTTACAGGGTGTTTAAGTGTGATCCCGCATATATCTTTTTTAATTATGACAGTGCAAAAAATGTTTTATAAATATTATAAAAGAATATTCATTGGTATTAAATGCTAAATATTAACCATATGTTGATTAATGCTATTGAAATTACGTATGAAATAGTTTTTGTATTTTTATAATTAGAGAAAGATATTCGAAGAGTCACTTAAATAAGATATTCTGTAATATTTTCTCTGACAAGTAGACTAAATTTTTTAACACAGCTACAATAATTATCTTCAATTTTATCTGAAATATACTCAGCTCTATTTAAGCTATTTAAAGTAATTAACATACATTACATTCTTTTACTTTAAATAATTGACATTAATATTTACCAAAGCTCAGCTAAAAGTTAAAACTATATTTTTAAAAAGTAAGAAGACAATTTGATAATTCACTTTGTACTCTCTTTGCTAACCAAAAACCAAACACCATTCGTCAGAGTTTGCTAAATTTAATTCCAGTACGATGCGTCCCACGTTTATCGATCGCCTACGTTTGTGTCCGTTTTTGCCTGAAACGTACTGCCCACGTCTATTAAAAATTTGTGCAACATATACCCCAAAGTTCGAAAGCACGTAGGCGTTCGTAACTCCCACGCGAAATCGTTCCTATCTTCACCTACTATCGGTTGCGAGCGTGTATTTGGACAGGGCTAAATTCGAAGGCGTCAAACGAGGGATGTTCGGGCTTTGATTTAACTGTCAACGATGCCGCCAAAGGTGTGATACGAAAAAAAAGGAAATAATGGAAAGATGTGGACTTTGTGAAAGAAGAGAAAAAAAATATCGGGGTAGTGAAAGACTTGGCTAGGGGTCCCTGGTGTCAGTCTTACGCTGCGATGCTTCTTCTGTTTTCATTAAAAGCTTCGGTCCGTCTATCCTTCTCTCTTCTTCTCTCCTCATGGCCTTCTTTCCGTCGTATAATATTACTCGTTCTTTTGAAAATAAAAATGGGACGAACGTCGTCTAAGAGACTCAATTCCTTGCTATGCTTCGCGTGCTTCTCAAAGCAACGGCACCTGAATCATTCCGATGAATAATCGTCATCCGTGAACGCGTAGGCAACCAGTTCTGGTCGCTTTTAAAGGATCGACCCGCCGCTTTATTATTATTTCTTTCTTGGGAAGATAATTAAGTAGTGCGACAGAACGATCATGCTTTGAATCGTTTCCTCGTTGAAGCAACTGCAACGTCTACGAACCTTACACGTGGCTGCTCTCTCGTTAGCTCCAACGAAACGGATCTTTAGGAACAAGCTGTTGGTCGCTTCTTTTTTCGCTTCCAATCCCCGTTCCTCTCGACGCGTTCACGAAACAGTTAACGATATTCAAACAAACCCTACCCGTCGTCCTCAAACCCTTCGCCCCGAGAACGACTCAGTCTGAAATCCAGACGACGGCTGGGATGAAAGCACCAACGTGTTTGGTATCAATTTCCATCTGCGTGATAAACATGACAATTCCGGACGGTGAAAAATCTCGAAACGATTTGGCAAGATGAATTTCACCGGTTCTTTTTATTTACGACTTTGTCTAGGGTGCTTATGGTAATTTATGACAGTTCCGTTATTTCTTTCAGCATCCGAGATGCGAAAGATTGCTTGCGCGAAAGTTTTACGGCACGTAGGGGTCAATGTATGAAATTAATGGAACGAGTTTCTTTCTGATGTTATACTGGGAAGTGGAGAGATTGAGTTTGTTTCTTTAATTAAAATTTTTTTGTTTGGAGTCAGACATGTATTTGTATCTGAAAATCAATTTAGTGTTTTATTTTTAATATATATTAAGTACGTTTTATAGTACGTTTATCTTTTTTTTGAATGATTCTATTGAGTGAATATAGAAAATGTTAACAGGATATGAAGGATTTGTATTGTTGATATGTACAGTTAGCTGAAACATTCTTTTAGATAAAAAGAATTATGGACTATGCTGGGAAATTTTTACATACAAGACTGGGACACACTATGTGGCATCGAACACAGCAGTGCACAGTCATTTTGTATGTTTGTCATAACTCTTTAATATAGTTAAACTCCTACGTTAATATTTTTTCTTACTTTCTAAGTTTTAGCAGTTTCTTATTTTGATATGATGAATATATTAGTAAAATTTGGCGCTAAAATCTGACACTCTGCATATACCACTCACCAAGTTTTAGTCTACTATTATTTGGAGCCTCTAACGGCGTTAACTCATCCCGCCCTAAAACTCCGTCCGTGAATCTTGTTCATACTTGTCAACAAAATACACGTACAACACACCACGCGATAAGTTATTTACATAACTATTACCATGTATATAGGTAGCTGTTAGTAACAAAGATCTTCCACGTATTCACCGAACAATTTCAACTCCTATGCATACAATTTCGTAACCAACTAACGTTTCCTCTCTTGATTATCTTTACCACGGCTGACCAACATTTTCGAGCTGCATCCTAAATCAACGCCACCCTATCTCCTCGGGCATACGCCCTTCCGATGTTACTTTCGCCGCGAAGCATATTACGTAAAACGGTAAACAGAATTACGCTGCGTTGACAGATGCAAACGGGATAAAGCTGTCCCCCTCCGTGATGAAGTCCATCGAATGTTAATCGCATAATCTAATATTTACCCCGTTGCATCGCGGCTTACGCTACACTCTTTCTCCTCGTTCACCCCTTTTCCGGCTCTCTCCGAGGAATAATCCCGATCCGTTTTCACGTGCCCGCTACTTCTATCGTTTCGAGCTTGCGGTCCTTTCGCAGGAAACAGGAAGGAACAAAGCGAGGACGAACTTGAAGGGCGGCAGGGGGTGAAGGTAATCCCTATTGTTTCTCCTGTCCCATAAATCCTGCCGGTCGCGTCGCCTTCCCGCCTCCTACGCTTCTCCAGTACCTCTCGCACTTCGGTTAGGTTACCGACAACACCACCCCCGAAAATCGGGGGTGTGAGGGATCTGCTACAACTCCCGCCATTCTCAATCCCCTTGCTACGCCTTCCTCGACCGTGTGCTTCGTAAATCTCGATCCAGCTGTGTTTTACGACACATATGTACCTTCTGGAAGAATACGAGCGATCCTATCTGCGATTTCGGCTTCGGTCTTCTACCGATGGGGTTGCGATCGGAACGGTGGTACAATATTGGAATTTAATAGTTCGAAATCATTAAACTGCTTTCGAGGGTTAAAGGATATTGATAGCCATGTGTGAGTGTGGTAAATGTACACATCTGTGACTTACTCTTCATTTTATTTCGTTAACGCATTATTATTATTTAATAAAAACATTATGTCTTCATAATGAAGATTGACGTTTGTGCTCAGGTCTATTAGGACTGTTAGGATTATTATGTGTATACATACTAATATAATATACATTTTAATATAGACCTGTTTTACAAAGAATAATTTCAAAATGGTTCTAGAAGTTTGAACGTCTAAATCAACCATCACCTTGCGAAGGTTGCTGAAATTTTGTCGAGCTGAAAGCTCATGCGTATTGATCGTAAAGATTTAACAAGGGCAATACTTAATTGACAAATGAGTAGTCCGGCTAATTTGCTAGAAGCTGTATGATAAAAATGAGGCGTGTTCAGAGGGGAAATTGCATTCAGCAAAGTTATGCTTGTGTGTTTCCATGAAACTTGCGAGAGTAATTTCCTTACCAAGGAAAGTTGATCGCCCTTCAAAAATTTGTCGTGCCACCCCAACTTCTTGAGCGGTGTTTCCACGGGGCTGTTTACGATCCATAATGCTTTCAGCGGGGTATTTTAGAATCTTGACACGTAGAAGGGGTTGTTTTCTCAGCAACAACGAGTTAGAGTCGGTGACTTATAATGTTACCATGTTTCATTGAGACTCATTGTGTTTTCTTCGGTGTAATGATACCTTTATCTTAAACAGTTTAGTACGTAACTGTGTACGTAATGTGTTGCGAAATCTGCTGAAATTTATTCGATGTTTTGATTTTTAATTAAATGCAAAATTTAATATTGGATGAAAATTTGACTAGCAATTCTATTATTATATGACAATACTATTATATTGTACACGGTTTTTAAAATTGCAGTGACAAATTACGTTTGATTAAATATCTCAGGAATTATTTCTTGCAAATTTATATGTACAAACTTTCAATATAGCAGATATGAAGCTTATTTCAATATAGCATATATGTTGCATACTTCAGTATAACATATACAATATTCCAATATTCTAATATGACTTCTCTAGAAAATATTTATAAATTAACTTATTTTGCAAATAGCTGTACTTATACTAAGAATTCAAAAATCCTGAAATATTAAAAAACGCAAAAATTATAAAATACAATAAAGAAAATCAGTTATGGTAATCTTTGGAGGGGGGATACAGATGTCCCAACAGAAATATTTTATCTTGTTTGTAGTATTCTTTTAACAATTTATTCCTACCTTCTTTCAAAAATTAATTGTACTTCTCCTAGAAATCCTATGTCTGTCTGTGAGCTTTTAAAAAGGTCCTCTAAAAAAAATCTTAAACCTGTCTGTGACCTGAAGAATTCCTTAAATTCATCTGTAGGTGCCTCCCGAAAAATTCTAAAATTCCCTGATCCCATACGCATACCAAAAGCAATAAAAAATTTGATCCTCCGAATAAATAAAAAACGTCAGTTCACGATAAATAGCGTATCAGAGTTCGTTAAAGCTTGGTATCACATTCAAGGCAAAATACCTATCGCCGACGTGAATAGCTAGAATATTTCAGATATTAGAGCAGACTCGACACAATTACCTATCGCGCATGAAATTTTCAATGTCTCTGGCACGTAATCGCAGTAATTAACATGTTTCTTCTTTTGAATTGCAGATCGAGGATGCCATGCTGATGTTCGACAAGCAGACCAACAGGCACAGAGGTGAGTGAAATTTATGATTTTCTCCGTACGAAGGAGGGGTGGTATCTCACCCCTTCGATACAATAATTCGATTCGCCAGGTCGGTAATTGCTGTTTAATCACCGGTGATCGTTGAAACGCGCGTAAGAGGAGTGCTGACGTCACGCGTCCAAAATTTCGATGTGTGCACCGTGCAACTTCGCTACGCACGCAAATACGCTGAAAATATGGTCGAGACTATTCTCTGTTTAGCGAGTCAATAATACTGGCATTTTGCTCGCGCGGATCGCAGACCGGGTAATTAACAAGCCGGCTCGAAACTATAATTAGCGATTACGGTGATACACGCGACGCCAGTGCGCCAACGTCGAAGATAAATAACATTAATTCGACAACACGATCAATCGAAGCATTAATCGCGACGATGATTGCGCGATTCAACACTAACGGGTGTTCTTGCCCCTTCGATGGCGGCCGATTGTGTCGTATACGATTATTTTTCGACTCGTGTTACGTTTCCATGAAACGGAGAAAATTTCTTAATACCGTGGTATTGATTACGCGCGATTCGAAAGATATCATCAGGGAAATTTCCATGCGATGCCGTGCCTGTTGAGAATTTACGCGAAGCGGGAAAAGTTTCTTGCGGCGCTCGCGCTGTTTGATTATGTAGAACTTATAGATGAGAAAATAATTGAACGTAACTGCTATATTTGAAATAGTTATTGCAGCAGTTGTATGAGAACACTCGCCATTGGTAGATCTTTTTAGATACTGGAGTTAGTTATTTTCGTTAATGACTTCAGCTCTGACACGAAGGTTTTCTTGGATATATTCTTTTCGAGTTTTCAGTGTTTTCAGGTTATTTCGTCGTGAAATATTTGAAACGAGTGTTAGGCACTGTTATTTTGTTACTGTTTCTTATTCGAAGTGTGCGATCTATATCGGAGTAATTAGAAGTCATTTATAACTTGAAAGCGTAGGTTTAGTACGAGAGTTCGTGAACGGAAAATTAAATGTGAAGGAATATCGGACATTTCAAATTTCAAGCTTTCAGATTTTCAAGTTATTAAATTCCCGAATTTAGAAATGTAAAAATGGTAAATCGATAATTTTGAAACTTAGTTATTAAAAAATTTTGAAATTTTTGACGTGTATGAATTTAGAAAGCTGGATTTATGGATTTGCCAGCTTGATTTACAAATTTACGAATTTAGGAGCTTTAAAAGATTTAAATTTTCAAGTTTGCAAATTGAGAAATTTGGTAATTTAAAAATTTTTGAATTTAGAGATTTGAGAATTTTCAAATGTTTACATTTGAAAGCTGAGGAATTTAATAATTTGGGAAACAGAAATTTAGACGTTTAAGAATTTAGAGATTTGAAAGTTTGGAAATTTATAAATGGCCACATTTAGTAATTTAGAGATTTAGAGATTTAGAGATTTAGAGATTTAGAGATTTAGAGATTTAAAGATGTAGAGATGTAGAGATTTAGAGACTTAGAAATTTAGAAATTTAGAAATTTAGAAATTTAGAAATTTAGAAATTTAGATATTTAGAGAAAGATTTAGAGATTGCAAAATTTAGAAATTTAGAGAATGATTTAGGGTTTTGAAAATTTAGAAACTTAGGAGTATAGGAATATAGAAATTTAGAAATGTAGATTTGAAAATTTAAAGGTTTGAAAATTTAGAGGTTTGAAAATTTAGAAATTTAGATATTTAGAGATTTAGAAATTTAGAGATGTGGATATTTAGAAGTTTAGAAATTTAGAGAAAAATTTAGTGATTTGGAAACTTAGACATGTAGAAATTTAGGAATTTGAAAATTTAGAGATTTAGAAATTTAGAGATGTGGATATTTAGAGATTTAGAAATTTAGAGATGTGGATATTTAGAAATTTAGAAATTTAGAGAAAAATTTAGTGGCTTGGAAACTTAGACATGTAGAAATTTAGGAATTTGAAAATTTAGAGCTTTAGAAATTTAGAAATTCGGAAACTATAAATTAAAAAATGCTCACATTCAAAAATTGCAGGATTTGATAATACTTTTACATAAGAATTTGGTAATTTAAAAATGCGGACATTTATAAATTTCATAACTCGCCGTTCGATATTTTAGAAATTCATAAGTCAGGAACTTAAAAATGCAGAAATAAAATTTCAAAATGTTCTATTATTAAATTCTCACTCCTCGGAAGTTGAAAAACTTCTTAATTTCTCCATATTAATATACAATATGCATAATTATTTGAATATGTAAAAATTCAACAAAATGTAAAAATTAGTGAATTTCCAAATGTCTAACCGTTGCCCATCAGTGCCCGAATTAAAATACAATAAAATTATTAATCGCTCGTATAAACTTAAGACAAATCTCATTATCCTGCCATAAAAAACAAATTCTTTCCGCACCTCGAACGTAGCTTGCATAAAAATTGCCGCATTTGCATACAAAATTGTTCAAATAACTGAAACAGAAGGTCGCGATTAACGCAACGATGGTTCCTATAAACGTGTAAAATTTCTTGACACGTTATCAGTTAACTACCTATGAAAATCCAGCGAAATCTCATCCCCGAGGGACAGGGAATATTTCTCGATACGATCGCGTTAACAGTCGATTATACAGGGGCGAGGTAAACGTTGCGAAAAGTCTTTGAATTTCAGGCAATCGCGTCACGCATAACAATGGCTCGATCATGGCGGCCGGTTACGCAGGCTTTTTATTCAGCTGCGATTAACATAAAGAATAAAAGAATCGGCGCGTGCCGGGAATCGAGACTACGAGCATTTTACATCCCGACCGCGTACATGTACAAACGACCGAAGGAATTCCGTCCGTGCGCGGGGAAATACGAAAAATGTAAATTCATCCTGACTCGATTAGAAGCCGAACGATGAACGAGTGAAAGAAAGGGGGAAGAGGGACCATAAAATTACCATAACACCATCTGTTATCGCAAGCTTTCTTACGTTCGCGAAGAGATCGTTTTGAATGTGTTGTGTGCCACCCTAAGCTTCCGTCTTACTAAAACGATAGCGGAGATTGAGAGATAAGCAACGATAGGAATACATAAATTCTTACGATACGAGCAACATGAAAAGGAAAATTGATTTTTCCTTTCAATCTTCCTGTTGGAGAGTTTTCCTCCTTTTTTATGACTCGAGTACTTTAATGAGCCTATGAGGTTGCTCTATCAAGATGAAGAGGAAGAGTTACGTTTGTTCGATTGCACGCTGTGCGAATGTGCGCAACTCGTACTTGTTGCATATTCATTCTACCCTTATCAGATTAGTGCCGGCGAAGGACTATGAATATGGGAAATAAAATCGTGTTACTTATGTTACCCTCTGTTTGTTTTTCATGTATGTACACCTACTGCATCGTATGTGTCATGATTTATTGAACTGTTTGGTTATAATTCTGGTTAAAGTTTTGTGGACGAGTCCAACTTCAACTTGTTTGTCCAAGTTTCCTCTTCTTTAATTTAATCTTAATTTAATTTAATTCGATTTTTTTCCTGGATGTCAGCAAATTTTGTCTGATGGTTCAGTTACTTTGTAAGTAAAATTAAATTTAATTAAATGTAATGTAATGTAATTCAATTATTTTAAATTTATGAGTGAGATTTATTAAGTGATTTATTAAGTAAAGATTTATTAAGTATTATATTTATTAAGTATTGAAAGACAGTATCTAAAACAAAAATCGATATTATCGGATACTGTATCAGGTCAGTGACGGGATAGGTATAGTTGACTGTTATTATTTAGATAAAGATGGAGCTATAAAAATTGGTAATATAGTAGGTGGTCCTTCGACTTACTAATTTGAAATTTTACAATTTTTAAGTTCTATAATTTGCAGATGTGAGAATTCGAGATTTTAGATATTTGTACGGTTGAGATCTGTATCTGTAGAGATCTGTATCTGCAATTTTGTAATTTTGTCAATTTGTAGTTTTGAAAATTTGCTCATTTTTAGACTTTTGGGGTAGAGAACGTGATTTTGAAAATTTGTAAGATGTAGAATTTTTATATTTGGGAGATTATGATTTTGGTGATTTCTGAATTTTGGAATTTGTGATTTTAGCAACTT
This sequence comes from Megachile lagopoda, assembly GCA_036983795.1. Classification (NCBI taxonomy): domain Eukaryota; kingdom Metazoa; phylum Arthropoda; class Insecta; order Hymenoptera; family Megachilidae; genus Megachile; species Megachile lagopoda. The sequence continues at coordinate 2,333,244 of CM072786.1, forward strand.
TTACTTTTATTTGCAATTTTTGCAAATTTTAGTTCTGAAAGTTTGAAAGCTTCTATATTTTCAAGATGTAGAATTTGTGATTTTGAAAATTTCTAAAATTAAATGTTTCTGTATTTTGGAATTTGTTTTTTTTAAGATTTATACATTCAAAAATTTATAAATTTCTTAATTACAAAAACTTGTAACTTTTGCAAATTCATAGATTCAAAAATTTGTCATATATGACATTGTATAACGATCATGTAAAATTGTATATCAACATTGTATAATGCACTATGCATTTTAAATCGTGCATTCTGTGTCAGTCGTTAAAAATTCCCAAAAACATGCATTAAAAGTGAGCCAATCACAAACATGTTTCTCCCACTTATCCGTTCATTGCTAGCATATCACGTGCTATATAACAGAGCAACATACGCATGCGTGAATAATATATGTAACCGATGGGCGTTCCTAGCGCGCATTAAACGCGCATGCATTAATGACGCTCAAACCGCAAGCCGCCTTTAAAAAGTGAACAAAAACCAAATAAAATCAATTACAAGCACATTAAAAAGCGAAGAAAGAGCAGCTACAATCAATTGTACCCACATTAAAAAGTGAACAAAAACCGTCCAAAGTCGATTGCACCCACATTAACCCCTTAGCCTATAACATCGAGTCAGACACGTGTCGCACGTTACAGTTCAAATGTGACAAAACTAAATTGCATTTGCATAAAGATCGAGTTTTAGGTATGATACCCATTGCAGTTTGTATAATTAAAGACCACTAAATCCAAAATAGACCTAACATTTCAACATTCTTTATTTACTTTAACTCTGCAGTACTAATTAGGTAGCTCTGACTGACGCACCTGCCGAAAAACTTGTCGACCAAGGGGTTAAAAATTGGACAAAATCTGACTAAAATCAATTACACGCACATTAAAATGTGAACAAAAACCGTCTAAAATCAATTGCACTCCAAGAGAGGAGTAAATGCGTTAAAACGTGGAGGGTCAAGGGATTCGCTGGTAGAATGAATGAAATATCAGCCTTCTAATGTAATATATACGGCAGTTCCCTGCTCTTACGACGAAACGATGAAGAGAAAGAGAAGAAGGGACGGAAAGAGAATACGAACGGTAAGGGTCTCGATGTCGCTGGATTCATTCACGTCGGTGTTTCAATGGGGTCGATAATCGTCAACGATCGAGGCACCCCACCCGGCCGATAATCGGGAATCTCTCTATCTTTTTCACCGGTATCTGTCCCCTTTCGTTCATGGCCGGCCGACGTGCTCTTCGGTAGAGTGGCTGGCGGGTCTCGGTGATAGATTCTAATATCGCTTATGAAAAATAGGGGCAAATGGGATATGAAAGCTGGCTCCCTTCGATGCCCCAGGGGTTTCGTTGCCGCCTCGTCCCGAACGGTAGGAAGGGAAGAGTTGAGTCAGACGGGTTAGGGAGGAAGGGATGTGTTGCGCGTCTTGGCAAACGGACGACAGCGAGGAAAGGAGCCGATGAAATAGCGGTGTACAGTCAAAAGCAAATCCACCTACACTACAATTAACATGGTAATCGGCCGATGATTCAGAGGGGTTTTTGAAGATTTGAACATTTGGAGGTGGGCCGAGAAATTGAAGATGTAGGAATTTGGATACTGCATGATTTGAGAACTTAGAGATTTAATAATGGTCACATAACAATTTAGAGATATAAGGGTTTGGAAGGTTAGGGATTTGGAACCTTCAGGACATGGCTTTTTGGGGTTACAGGAATTCAGTAATTTGTGGATCGAGGTATTTGTAGGTATAGGGATTTGGGAGTCTAGGAATTTAGAAGATTAAGAATTTAGGGAGTCAATGTAATTGTAATCTAGATATTTAGAGATATAAGGGTTTGGGAATATACAGATGTGGGTATATGACAGTTTGCGAACGTAGAGATTTGTGGATGTGGACATATGGGGATATAGAGATTTGGAAATATAAGAATTTGAGGATATAGAGATTTGAGGCTACAGGAATTTAAAATCTAATCTAATCGAGGGATTTGGGGTAGAGAGATTTGGAATATAGGGATTTGGGACATATGGATTTGGGATTTTAGAATTTAAGGTCAAGGGATTTAAGATATATGTATAAATTCGAGGATATGTGAATTTTGAATCTAATAATTTGGGATCTAGAAATGTGATATATACAAGTGGTAACATGTCTAATGTGATATATAGGATTTTGGGATATAAGAATATGGGATATGGGAATTTGGGGATATACGAATTTGAGATATAGGAATATGGAATCTAGGAATTTCGAAACATATCAATTTGGAGATATAGGGATTTCGGATCTAGAAATTTTGAATATAGGAGTTTAGAATCTAGAAATTTGGGGTACTTTGACTTGGAATATAGAGCTTTGGGATATAGGGATTTGGGGATATAGAAGTTTGCGATCGAGGGATTTCGAATCCAGGAATTTGGGATCTGGAAATTGGGGGTTCAAAGATTTGGAGTATAGGAATTTAGGGATGTAGGAATTTGAGTTCGAAATTATGAATCCAAGAATTTGGGATATCGAGTTTGGGAATTAAGGATTTAGTATTCGGGTGTTTTGCGGATATGGAGATTTGGGGATACAGCGAATAGAAGATATAGAAATTTGAGATCTAGAAATATGGAATCTAGGAACTTAAGATATAGGCAATTGGAATCTGTAGATTTGGAGCCTAAAATTAGGGGTTTGTAGGCACTTGCAAATCTAAAGGATGTGGAAATACCAGAATTCGCATTTCGAAATCTAGAAATCTGAGTGTTTCAATATTTCTAAATTTGAAAATTCACAAATTCAGAAACTGTGAAGTTTGCGTGCGATTCCATATCCAAAGGAAGGCCGCGTTGCGCTCGAGTGTACCTCTGTAGAAGAAAATGGTGTGCGAGGGTGTGCAAAGGGAGGAGGGTAGAGGGTTAGGGGGCTCTTTCAAAGCGGCGCGTAATCTCTCTCGCGATGACATCCAATACCATCCCCGTCGTCGGTTGAGTCTGCGAACCTCAAACCTCGAACATCGCTGCTCTCCGGCAGATTTCACAATATGGTATTTCCGTAGCCGCCTGGCTTGTGACCCCTAAGGGGATTATCGTCGGATTTTCTGCGAACGTTGCGCAAACAACAACGCTCGAACGGGACACCGATTGATCTTATTCGTTGATCGTTGTTTCCCTGTTGCCCTCTCTCTTCCTCGCCTGCCCGTCGAGCGAAACGCGCCCGGGAACGCGTGTATTGCACCTGTCGAGTGAGATTTATTTCAAGTGGAGCAGCTCCGGTTGTGCTTCGAAGCTCGAGGGGATCCTTCCATTTACGTGAAGAGGCTAAAATGTGGGTCGCGATTTTCAGCGACTGAAAGGATGAGTGTTTCTCTCGACGCAAGACTCGTTTGTTGAATGAGATGCTCTGAAGGATCGCAGTAAATGGATAACGTAGGGAAATATTTACCATAAATTCTATTGATCCGACCGTGCTGTAAGTAATGATAAAAGGAACAGGCTTTTCATTCAAGTTACAACGTGGCTGAATCGATAATTATGGCGCACTCCGTTTCTATAGTTTATTAAAACAGCAGTGCACATATAGGTATATTACTTTCGAACATGATCTTGCTTTTTAATACTCCACTGTCGACGTTATAGAAGCTTACATGTATATTGAGGAAAAATGTTTTTGCCTCCGCCCTTAGCTATTTATGTTACGTGCTCTTGTATGGGTTGGTTTATGGCAAATCGATGATTCCATAAGGTTTGAGGGCGGTTAGGGTAAATTCAGGTAAATTTATTTTTAATATATCGAACAAACGATAATTTGAAGAAATCTTATTCAGTTGAGATTAATATCTTTCATTAACCTAGGAGAATTGAAAAATTTGGAATTTAAGTTTGAAATATTAGGACTTCATACAGAAATTCATTCATGTAATTAAACAAAACATACACGGGTATCTTTTATCTAAAAATATTGTACAAATTAAATGTCGGAATATTTTTGTAAGAATAATACATTTCCTATATGAAAATAAACTTGAACACATGTTTTATGAAAATAAAAAGCAAGAAATATGTTAATTTACTTGTGTACAAATGTACAGATTAATAGTTAAAAGAACGCTATAATGTTCGAATGTTAGTCGACTAAAATCAGGTCGTTCACGATGACGGTTCAGTTTAAAATCGTAGCAAACTTGAAACCAGATTCGATTTAGATTCGAGGAGAGGATCGAGTCGGACGAGCTGCCGTATGAATTATGAGGAATCGTAGTCGATGTTCGAGAGCTCGCTCGTCAGGTCCAAATCCCTGAAGAAGTCGCCTCGCCGAGGAAGAAGAATCCGACCGTTTCCGGACAATTTCGAGTCCCGCAGCGAGCTATGATTTCCACGTGGATGGGCAAGCTGCAATTGCAGCAAAGCGTGTCTTCTTTCTAGCGTGGTAGCCGGTGAAGAGGCGCGACTATAGCTCGGGGGCGCGATTATCCAAGCTTCGCTGGCCAAAGGATTTTCTCTTCGTGAGCTCCACCCTTACGCGGTGAAGGAGCGGGCGAGGGTGTGGGCGCGGGCGCACCTATAAGGCTGAGGCATGCCGTGATCTGTACAGTCAACGTCAAATCTGACATACCTAGGGAAAATGTGGCAATTGAGGGAGAAGACGTCACTCCCTTGTCAGTTTTTAGGTACTTTTTGGGATGAGATAATTTGTGGGTATTTTGAAATTGTGCACTTTAGGATTTGTGGATTTGTGGATAGGGGAATCTTGGAATGTAACGTTTTAAGATTTTGAGAATTTAGAAATTTGGAAATATGAGGATTTTAGACACTATTTGAAGATATAGGTAGTTGGAAACCTTAGCAATTTGTGAAGTATAGAAATTCAGGACATGGATACTTAGGAAATTTAGTACATGGGGACATAGGTATTTGGGAACTTCAGAAGTTTGGAAGGTACATACATGAAAACATTAGAATTTTGAGGGTGTAGATATTGGGATATCTTAGAATTTAGAGACGTACGTACTTGAGAAACTTAGAATTTGAGGATATTGGTACTTGGAAACTTTAGAATTTGTAAACATAGATATTTGAGAATCTTAGAATTTTGAGAAATAGATACTGAGAAATCTTGAAGTTTGGTGACTTTAAGGTTTGGAAATATAGTAATTTGATGGTGTATGATTTTGAAGTGTTAGAAGTTCTAGGGATTTAAGGAAACAGAGATTTGAGGACATTGGTACTTGGAAATGTTAAAATATGGAAACTTTAGGATTTAAGGATTGTATGATTAGGGTCTTCGGGATTTCTGGACATACATATTTGAGAACCTCCACATTTGGGGATTTTGAGATTTAGGAATTCAGGAATGTGAGAATCTAGAGATTTGAAAGTCTAAAAACATAGGAACCTAGAAATTTAGAAATTCAGGAACTTGGAGATTTAGGTATATGAAAACCTAGGAATATAGAAATATAGATGCTTAGAACACTTAGAAACTGGGAACTTCTGGATTTTGGAATATAGGAATGTGGGAATCTAGAAATTTGAGAACTTTGGAATTTGAGAATTTAGAGATTTGAGGACCTTCAAACTTGAGAACTTTAAGATTTCGGGGTCTACTGATATAAAAAAAAAATAGAACTATGTTGCTTCGAGTATTTGGAGTTTGAAATATGCACATGTTCATTTAAGAATTTTACAATTTTAAGATCTTCCGATTTGGAAATCTAGAGATTTGAGATTCTAGGAATTTAAAAACGTATGAATTTGGGGTTGTAGAGATTTCGGAGCCTTGAGTACATAAGTATTTTAGAACCTGAAATTTAGAAATTCCGATATTTAGAAACTTACTAATATGAAAGTAGAAATTTACGAAACTAGGAACTTGTAGTTCTACAAATTGAAAGACACATATATTTGAGAGATATTTGGGGAAATTCAATCGGGATAATCAGTATTCACAATATGTTTATTTCGAAACCAGGGCAAGTCAACAACAATTCATAAAACTTAATATTTTATATGTAAGCAAATACAGCAAAAATAATTGAAATTCCCTAATGTTTGGACGATGGTTTGCGTAATTAACGATATTGGAAAGATGTTTATTCTGAAAATGGTGCAACTCCATTTGAGTGTAATAAAACCTTTACCTCTTTTAGCCAGCACTTTAAACATTCTTGGATAATGAATGTACATTATCTAAAACTACCAAGTAGAAGCAATTTTTCTATTAGTGCTTTTCAATCTTTTCAAATATACTCTAAACCCTCAACTCCCTTGTCTAATGATTTATTTGTCATGTGCATCAGTCAGAACTAACAAATGACAACTAATGTTAAAACAGAATGAAAGTAGAAATTTTATGTCAATTTTGTATTCAGCAATCCCTATCTCTGCAAATTATAATTGGACTTAAACTCCAAATTGAAGCGTATTCAAAATTCCAGTAAGATTTATCACAGTTACAACGTGAGTCAGACTCGTTAAAATATGGCAAGCAGTTAAATATCTCTCGGTAACAAAAAATTGTCCCACTTTGAAAGTAAACGGTTGATATATTAGCTTGATCTATCATAGGTTCAGTGTCTCATTCCCGACGCGACGTCTCGACTTCGCGAAGCTCGCAATCCCGTGTCCAATTGTATCCAGCCTCGGGCGGATGCAATTACTCTAGGCTAGCTAGGTTTCCTCCTGGCTGGACAAGCAGAATCTCCGCGAAGTCTCGGAACTTGGGAAAGCTGCAGCCAACCGGTAGACCGGTAGCCAAGCAGCAGCGGATATGTTATGCCAGTTTGACGTAATCCCGGGCCAAGCATCAGACGGTTCGGAACTCGTTCGCTTCCGCGTCGAGTCGTCGAGAAATTCGCGCTCGATCCTCGAGCCAACTCGCACGGCGCGCGGTAAACCTTGCCCGCCAACTTCGGCACGTATGCACGTTGAATAGTTGCAATGCTCGTTCAACTTCCCCACGGATCGGTTCGAAATAGTTTCGAAGCTGTTTCTAGCAGTCCGTTCGGTTTCCGTCGGTTCACAGCAAGGCACGGGACCTCTGTAACCTCTAAGATCATCTCTGTGCGCCAGCCGCTCGCTCGAACTCAGTCGGTCCGCGCCTAGTCGAGCAGAAAGCCGAGATTGATTTCCACGGGAGTTTCGCGTTGCCGGTTCTTGATTGGTAATTGCGGTGCTCCGATCGATAGACTCCATAGAACGTGCATCTTGAGAAAGCGTCGCGACGCCACGTTAACGTCACATTGCAGGTGATTTTATGCGTGCGACGGAGAGCAAACGTCAGACATTCTGAGACGTTGGCAATATGTGTACGTTGAAGTGTTACTTCTGGATATTTAGACTCGTGCAATTTAGGATTGCTTCAGATACGGCATAAAGTGATTAGGTTATAATTTACTGGTTGGGTACATTATTCTTTGAATTTTTCTGGGTTTCGGAACTAGAGGTGTTCACAGAAAACACTCTTCATTCTAATTCTTAAATTGCTATATTCAAAAATTTCCAAATATCTATATTTATGGACTTACGAATCATCCCAAATTTTCAAATACTAAAATTTGCATATTTCCAAACTCCCAAATTTTTCAATTTGATATTCCTAAATACCTAAATTTATAAATTTACAAATGTGCAGATGTACAAGTTCACAAGTTTACAAGTTTAGAAAGTTACAAATTTATAAATATTCAATAAATTTTACAAACATCCGAGTACTCAATTAAAATTCGATAAATATTTAGAATAAGGGAGCCACCTCCGATTTCGATCACCTTGAAATATGTTGTCAAGGTCATCATTCTGAACAACTTTTTACTATACATATGATAGTCGGACTCTTTTAGTTTTCGAGATATTTGAGAAAACAGTTATTTTAAGGCTACATAAATTTTGGACAGCATTTTGCGTTCAATAGAGTGTCCTCAGTGTATATATACATAAATCTTGTTTATGTTTCTTGCTAAAGTCGTTGACTCAATGTCTAAAGTTATCAGTGAACTTGACATTTCTTGTATTTCATGAACAGTGTACAAGTAATCATTGTAACGTACAGTTATATAAATATCAATTCTCTAAAATGAAATTCTATGATTTTCTAGCTGTAACCACAAAACGCGACGAATTATAGAATTATTTGCATTCTAAAAATGTTATTCGTCAAATAATAAAATGTCCACAATGTGGAAGTATTTTAGAAATTTTATTTTAAGGTGATTGGATTCGGAAGTGCCTCCTTTATTCTAAATATTTACCTTTTTCAGTTTAATATGAGAGTTAGTGGCGCCCTCTGGGCTTACTCTTGCATCGCCTACATAATTTTTTCCTTTTATTATTATTTTAGCTTAAAAATCAATTATTAATGACTAACAAAAAAGGAATATGTGAATACACATAACTCCTCATATTATATCGACATTTTTAGTTTAGTGTGAGCGTCAGTGGTGCCCTCTGAACTCAGTTTCGCGTCAGCTGCCCCATTGCTTTAATTTACGTACAACATCCAGTGTAAAATTTGTATGTAAGATATTAATAGTGACAGTTCTTGCTGTTCTCTGTCCTTTTATTTCAAAGTAGTAAATGTTCACTGCGGTATCTCCTGACATCTAAATACAGTACAAATTCGTCCCCTAATAGATTAAATTTCTAAAGACATCTTTGTATGGTTCGTGTTCCCAATAAACGTTTATTTCATTCGTTTCTCTATCCCTGATACGCCCAATTTAGACACGTCATTTAACCCATCGCATTCAAGGCTATCCACGTTCGATTTCACTTTATTTATAGTCAAACCTGTACCTGGACTATTTTTACAAGACAAATTCAGTACCCGCAATGCATTTCGTTTATCGAACATTCTGCGTAGCACCATTTGTTTTGATTACATTTGAGAAAAGGTTCTTTTCTTCAAGAAATTGCAGAGAGATATATTTAATGTATTCACACAAATTTTAAGGATCAGATAATACATATTATGCAGTTTCTAAAAAATCCAAGCCTTTATTTACAATAATGTTATACATATTTTCAATTTTAATTATTTTAAATTTTACTATTAATATTATTTTAAGTTTTATTACTACTATTTTAAAAAAATAATAAATTGTAATAAAATGTACAAATTATTATTTTGTAAAAATAATATGTTGCGTCATTGTAATAGAAAATCGATTAGAGTTAGGAAACATAGAACTTTGTTTAGATATAATAATTTGACCACCTAATGGCATATAGCGTTGAAAAAGTATATTGTAATATAATTACTATATAATTACAATATATTACAATACAATTATAATAAATTATTTTTACAGTATAATATATTTTATTGCAATGTTACAACATATTATTTTTACAATGTAATATAATTGCAAAAATATAATTACATTATAAAAATAATATATTGTATACTTACAATAAAAGTATCAACCTTATCCTATCTGCTAAACAAAAAATATAGAATCCTGTTTGAGTGTAACAATTTGCCCACAGTTATAAACACTACAAAAACAAGTGTGATAATGTGTTTGAATTTAAAGCAAGATGTCATGTACATAACCGTGCGTAGGGCTTGAAAAGTTTAACATAGAAAACATTTATATCTCTCCGTGGCAAAAAAATATCATAGAAAAGTTAAGTATCACTGAAAACGAAGCAACACGCTCTTAAAACAGCCGGAAATGCTCGGGACGTTATTGCACGAGTGTTGGAGGGTTGAACTATGCGAAGGGTTAAAAATTTCAGTATTCGTCGAAGCGTGTCGAGAAACTTTTCCTCGCGGCACACACGCTTCACGCGACGGTTGACTCTCATGAAAATATCGTGTCTTTTATGAAGGATCCTGCGTCTCGGAAAATTTGTGGCCTCTCGTAGCCGGTTTTTAGTCCGCCAAAGAAACTCGGAAGGCATCGCCTTTTGGAAATGGGTGCTGACGCTGTGCCTCGGAGCACACTATCAGAATAGGGTTTCCCGCGTCGTTACAACTTTCGAAAACTCTGTCATGGAAGTCGACCAAGCCGGTGCTCGGAAACTTTTGAACGATGGATGGCTTGCTTACGGTTGACGTTGAATCTAGCCTAAATACGTCGCTGGTTCCGATCTCTCGTTTTACCTCCTCTCTTCGAGAATTATTGACCACTTCCTATTTCGAGAGCTGACGTCAAGCCGCTGAATTCGATGGTCCTTTCAGCTTCCAACAGCTCTTTATCGCTCCTCAAGTAGCGCGCCGGGGATTGCTTTATCTCATCGTGATTCCGGGCTGAATCTTTGAAATCTGTCGGGAATGCGATATTGGGAAAACTTGGGAATAAGCAGTTTTCGTTTTTAATTTTTTTACAGTTGCATCGTGGGATTTTTATTCGTTTCAGTTATAGGATTTTTATTTGTGAATATTTCTATTTCAGATTTGAATTTCTGAATATTTGTATTTTAATATTCCAATTTATAAACATTTATATTGTCAGATGTTCATTTCCGAACATTTTGATTATGAAACTTTTATCTATATTTTTATCGTCCCAAAATTTTCTCTATTCAGATTATTGCAATTTATTTTATCTAATAATTTCAGAATAATATTTGGAGAGTATAAAAAATTATTTCAAGATCCATTTTATGATAAATTGCATTTTATTTATGTTTATATGAAAGGCAGTGTTAGTGAATATGGATGGAAATATTAGAATTATTTACAGCCTCCATTAGCAACAATTTTACACACATTTTGTCAATGAATAAATAGTTGAATTGAATATTCTAATAAATGAACTGTTGAAGAGTGGAAATAAATATGGCTGTAATTACTATAACTGGGAAAACAACTGTTTACCAGAATGTTGTCTATTGATAAAATGTCTACAAATTTGTTACTACACCTACAAATAATTGTGCAAATTTTTGCACATGTGTGTAACTATTTGCAAACCTATAAGAAATTGTGCAAACATATACTCAATTATGCAATTACTATTAAACCTAAAAAAATTTGAAACCTATGGACAAATATACAATTATTTGTAAACCTATAAATAATTGTACAAACCTATGCTCAATTGTGCAATTATTTGCAAGCCTATAAATAACTGCGTAAACTTTGGCACAGTTATACAATTATTTGCAAATCTATGCACAGTTGAGCAGTTCTTTGCAAACGTATAAATGATTGTAACAACATTGTTACACACATTGTCTGGTATTATTTGCACATAAACAACGTACCCATGAACAGAAAGCAATATCCTAATTAATGATACATCCATCCATTTTCATTTCCACTGTTCATTTGATCGTAAACATAAATGCTCACTTATCATACGTTTAAATGTATAAAATAAAAAATTACATAAAAGACCAAAAAGTATAAAATCCATAAAAAATGACATAAGTCTAAAAAAGTTCTGATGCATCGCGTTACTTGAAGTGGATCGAAAATTGAGTGTATTCAAAAAAGGAGTGAGCTTCGTATCGAATAATGGTCTCGCAGATTATATTATTGGTAACGCAAGCGGCAGACTTTCGTTGAAAATGGAATTGATTCTCGCGTTTCTATGTCGACGATCGACGTCCCAGCTCGTGCAACCGCGATTTCCTTAAATCCGGATCTACTGACAAGATGGCGAATCTTTATCAGCGAGATAGCGGACGACTGTCGTGCTACGACGTCCGCCATGCATAACATAATCCGGACGGTTTTCGGCATAAAAGAAAACCGATGCTCGGAATAGGGGATGCCGTTTCTTCCATTCTATTATGGGAATCTTGGAACGGCGCATCGACACGCTCCAATTGTCACCTGCATTACGACCGTCCGCCATTGCTATGTATATTCGAAGCGTAGAGAATTCTCGCGACAGAACGAGGGATTCTGAAATATTGAAACGCAGAAGACGGCCTAGCCACTTTTACCCCTCTCTCTGCTTCCCTTGCCGTTCGATCTTACGTCTCCTGCTTTTTCTCCTTTCGTCCATGATTTTTTCTTCTTGTTACTTCTCTTTCGACGGGCTATTGCGACTTAACCAACTGCCAGATGCAGCGCGCACTTCGCGCGCGATTGCATTCGAGCTCGATTCTCCTACTCGATATGAAATCTTCGAGATACTGCTGTTTAAATTTCTTCGTTTTCTGTTGCTTTCCTATTTAATTTGCTCGACCTAGAATGTAGGAGGATAAATGCCGAGGATAATATGAAGAAAATTATAAGAAAATCTACTGTAAAAAATATATTCAAACATATTAAGCCCTACAAATAATAATGTATTTAGAAAGACATTGACTCACTGGCCGACTGTGGTATACTTTTGCACAAAGCACATCGCACATCGTTATTAAGTACATATTAGGTAATACACACGAAAACTCGATAACTCATGTCCTTGTAAATAATATAAACAACAAAATTAATAATAAATCCTTTAAAAAAGTTCAGCTTTGAAAACGTAAACAATGTATAACCATTTGAAGTGCTTCTATGCTTTACAGTCGAGATCTCATAAAACAAGGTATATTTGACGTCGTCAGAGAGTCTTTACACGCAGTTAACTTACACGGCAACAAAGAACTGAAAACGAATGTCTAAAACTAGCCCAGATTCCAAGACATTTCTGTCTTTACTGCCGGCAAACAAGAATAACTGGGTAAATGTCTATTCATAAGAGAAGATTACATGAAAAAAGTTCTCGAATTGAATAAACCGTTTTGAAGCTACGTGTACGGGTTCTTTATTTATTGAAGGATCCTCGCATTTCCATTCCGTTCCGCTTTATTCGCGATACACCGAAATCCTCTCAGCGGTACAATCCAACTATGAGATCATAAATTTTTACCACAATTTAATCATTGTCAAATCTGACACGCGATCGTCAATTCTTCGAGCGGTCCTCCCTCTTTCCCGCCAATTTTTCCTCTCAATCTCGTCCGCACCTTAACAACATTTCATGCACAGCGTATCGCCGCGCATCATTTCGCAACGCCCTCGCACAATCACGCACATTTATTATCGAATCCGTTTCATCCACCGAATAATCCACGATTCCCGTCGACGTAAACGTATTTCTCGTCGGCAGCCGCCCCTTTCCATCCTCTCGAGGTTCGTGTTCCATCCCGGGCGGATCCTCACGTGCAGCATCGGTAGCGCGAGTTTCTCGCGCGATTGAATTGAGCCGCTCTGGCTGCAATTTCGTGGACCTACAAGCACTGGATCGGAGCTACCTCACGAATTTCCGCCCCTATCTATCGGCGCTCTTTCAACAGGGATAAAAAGAGGATCGTTCGAGTGCGGGTTGCGAAGGAACCGAACTGCGAGAAGGAGAAACGGGACGAGGAGCAGGGAGAATCTGGACGGCACGGCGGTGCTGTTGAACCAGCGAATAGAAGAGGCACGGAAAAGGAAAAGAGGAAGAGGGAGCGGAGAGCGTCGATTTCTCAGTGTAACGAGAAGAAAAGGGAAGAGTAGATCGGTTCGAGCCGGTGTGCAGAGCTCCGAAAGGTCGCAAAAGTGTCTCTCCTCGCTACTCTCGCGCGTCTGCTCCGCCGTTTCCATCGTCTTTCATTGCTTCCCTGTCCGTCTCTGTTCGCCGCTATCCAGAATGCTGATCTCATCCGAGCCAACTTGACCCCTTCGTCTGGTTCGTGCTTCGGCGAGCTTAATCCATCGCCGAGGTGTCCTTCTTCTTTCCGCTTGCCTATGCCTCGCCTCCGGAAAATCTTCCATCCAGAGGAGAGAATTTAAAATTCAAACGTAAGTGGTCCTCTCGACTCGTCGTCGTCGTCGTCGTCGTCGTAGTAGTAGTCATCGTTGACGTCGTCCTGGTTCGCGCAATTCCTCTTTTCTAGCCCCGTCGCTGGTACCCTCCAGGCGTGGTCGTTCCGGATGTATGCATTTCGAGCTACATGGCCTGCAGGTCGCGCCCGGTTCGCTTACCCGAGCCAGGGAAAAATATCGCGGATGAAAAATAAGAAATATCCCGGGAATACTGAGAGAAACGCTGTGTGCGCGCTGACGGAGGAACGGGAACGACGGCTGAGGACCGGAGATAAGGGCGACGTTCGAGATACACGAAGCACCGATAAATGAAATTTCTTTAAATAATTCAAAGACTCGCCGCGAGTTGAAATAGAGGTGTCGAAGGCGAGGTTGAAAAGCGCCAAGTAGGGCGTCGCGAATCGCATCCTCGAACCGGCTGTGATTCTCGTTAAGTCACGGACCGTGGAACGATAAATATTCATTACCAAACACGCCTGTGTTCCTGTATGCACCCGCTATTCACCGGGAATCGATTCTGCGCCGGTACACGAACCGCGAAGCGACGGGATTACCGGCTCGCCGATGATGATCATCGATACCGGTATTGTCGCCAGGAACGTTGTTCAGGTGTGACCGTTAATGTCGTCATCCATTATTATCGGAATGGATAATTCGATATATCGGCAATATCGTTAAGATACCGTTAAGGCGCACAGAAATAGCGAAGATACTCGCGTCTACAAATTTTCCACATTCACATCTCCAAGTTCTCAAACTTCAACATACTAATACTGGGAGCATCGGAAGCATTCATAAGAGATCGTTTTGCAGGTCAAACTCTGTCCTCGTGTTATAATCCCTCCTACTTGCTCCGGAACTCGAAGTGGTCATAAAATTAACGACGTAAATACTTCATAGAGGACGAACAATTCTCTTTGTTCAAACTATTCCACATTTTCTATCTTCCTCTTTCAACATTCAGAGGATCGGTGATATGGGACAACTAGCAATTCACTGTGTCACTTTCTTTGTCATATTTACTCTTCTTATTATACAGTCGATAAGTATAATCTGTTGCAACCAAAGTATATTTGTAACACATATGTGCCTGAGGTGGGTTTGTTTCACGCTGGCCAATCAATTTATGTCTCATCTCTGCACAGTATCTTATACACCGATTTTATTTTAGATGAGTTCTCAGAGGAAAGTCCTCTACCAAAGCCACAAATATTCTTGCAAAGATGTAAGTCTTCTTCTAAAGAAGCAAATCCTCTTCCAAAGATACAAGTTTTATTTCAAAAAGACAAGTTCTCTTTGAAAGAAGTAAGTCCTCTTCCGAAGATGCAAGTCTTCCAGATTAAACAAACTCTTTATTTTGTAATTTGGCTGACGCCTAATTGCTATAATGGATTCGCTCTGCATTCCTTCTAGTATTCTACTAGGACTCACCTTGTGACGGGTGAACTCGACACAGGTTCTAGTAGCTTTAGAACAGAAATATTGGACGAGGCTGCTAGACGGTTGCCTAGAACACCTTAATGGTAGCCGCGGCCCTGATCCGGGCTTGTATACCGGGCAGAAATCGTGCACGAGCGATCGTAGCTCGCTTGTCGTTAACTTTATCGCAGGCTGTAAACGGTGCACGAAGAGCCCGGGATGCTTCGAAGTATAATCGGGTCTGGGTTCGCGTTCGTATGCGAGAAGCCACGAGAAGCCGGTCGATTAGCGGCGGCTACAGGTGAATGGAATTACTCGCATCAACTCCAGGCATCCCGCCTTTGTCCGTCGTATCTGCCGAAGCTCTGGTAAGTGTCCCTTCCGGGTTGGACCCTGTGCTCTCCCGAATCGATGAATCGATCGAGCTCGGCGAAAACTTTTCGGGGCATACCTTCACCGGAGTTAGAGGCGTCCTCCAAGTAGCCGGGAGTCTCGATTCTGCTGCAAGGATTCGGGACATATGGCGCACTTCGTGAACGATGAAGACGGCCAGCCATCGATCTGGTACACGTATTATTCGCACGGACTTTGAAACCGGTTAAGACTTTTGAGAACGGACACATCTTGAAGGCACGCGATTTGAAAACATGTTTGCAGAAAATACTACTGCTTTCCTAGTTATTATCTTGGCGATTATTTTTTATAAATAGGGAGAAAGTGGCGAAAAGTGGATTTCATGATGGAAGGGTGAATATTATCATATTCAGGGAGTGAATAGTTTGCATCGTACTAGACTCGATTAGATTGGTAATTAGATAATATTTATCACATGTATGTGGTAATGTAGTAATTATGTACGTGATAATATAATAATTAATATCACGCGTATGTGGTAATATAATAATTATTATCACATGTATTGATGTAAAGTTATGTGTGGAGTGTTTCGCCCACATCTCGTTACTCAGGATTTAATCAAAATGTGAAATGAAATATTTTAGTGTTTGTTTACCCCAATGTAGGGCGAAATAATGAAGCAAATAGCGGTCGTTTATGGAAGGCACACGCAAGGAACAAAGAGAAAACGGACGTAACGAATATTGCGCTTATTTATCCGGCTGTTTTTCATCCGCGGAGCGGTTACTTCGATACCTTGACAACGGATGGCTCTCTGGCTCCGTCTGCCACGCTTGACACAGATACACATTCAGCACACTTTTTAATTCTGTTTTAATCTCCGAGTTATTGCTACTCCAGCGCTCGCGCCTCGGCTTCCCTCCATTCATTTCCTATCTCAAATACACCGCATATATGATTCCGCGCCGACGACGGAAATAATGGGCCGCGGCTCCATGCACCCGGCTCTATAATGGAGTCGGCCGCTGATATAGATACCGCGGATACGTGTCTCCACCGTTCCTATTGCCATCGCGACAGAATTTTTGCCACAGCACAATGATCAGTTCAAGAAATTCCGAGGAAACGCGAATCATTTTCCTATGCCTGTTGTCTTTAACGGAATAATGCGCCGACGCAGTGTATCTGTTTGATTAAAACCTATATCGTGGTTGTTTCTGTAACACTAGATAGGAACTAGTCTCCTCCTGGTATTAATTCTTATCGACTAGCAATATTTTGTAGATGACTTTGTCGATATATTTGAATTTTGTTTTTACGATAGGTTGAAAGTTCCAGTGGATAGTTTCAATAAAATTTAATAAGATTTGAAAGTAGAATAACGAAATAAACGATAATTGAAATTTATATTAACTAAATAATATATGAAGATAAATGAAAACGAACTAAAATAAAAAAATAGACATTACCTAACATAAACATAAGAGTAGCGACAGGAAAACAAATTTGCTAATTGCTACTGTTGATTACTTTTTGAATATCAAACAGCAAGCCTGTAACAAGCCCCTCATTGTATTTTTTATAATCTCGGGCATTAAAAATTAAATTACAAAGGCAAACAAATTTGCTAATTGCTATTGTTGATTATTTCTCTTAACACATAACAGCAGTGATATAATAGCACTTTTATAATTTTTTCTCAAAATCTCAACATCGGAAATAAAATCGCAAAGACCTACCCTCAAAACGAAATTGTAAAAGCCATAGAGCTGTAAGTCAAGATTTCAAGAATATTGTCTTATGTATGTGGATGTAAACTATAATCACAAAAGAATGTTAACCTAACCTCAAAACGAAACTGTGAAAGACAAGATTTCAAACATATTGTCTCATGTATGTAAATGTTTAATTGTCAAAAGAAGTAATTTTATCTGTCTGCTCGTATATTAACCTGATACGGTTTGAGCTATAATTCTGCAAATTAAGCTACTTGAAACATTGACTTGTTATTATACAGTATTTGTCTGTTTATTAAGGGATGAACGTGTACAAAGTATAATTAGCTTGCACTCCAACATATAGTAACTGATCATATAAATGGAGTAAATGTTTCATCAATATAGTAAAGAATTTATGAACCTAAAATGCATTACACTATGACTCCTAAACAAGAGTAAACAAATACAGTCAGTTTGCAAAAATTACCGTATAAATTAGTATATAAAAAATGACTGCATAGTTTCTGCACAAATTAGTAAATGTTACTTAAACATAACTAATCTACAGTGTCTTTTAAATGTCCGTGAAAATTAGTGAACTGAAACTGTTCATCGAAACGTTTGCGTCGGTCAAACAACTGCAGGACTCCGACTGAGAATTTAAACGGGTGCTATTTTGAAAATCGACCACACTCGAGGCGAAAAGTAATATAACATCGTTGACGTGTGCGTTCAATTTCCGTCGACGATTCTAGTCTCGTCCTGAACTTTTTCACCCCCTAGCATTAAACACGCCGCGGGCACGGAGAGACGCGATCGACCACTTCACCCTTCGATCAACAGAGGCCAGCAGCAACGAACCAGGGGGTTCATATGTTCGGCCGTTTGACAGCGAAGCGAAATGCGATCGGTTAAGTGCGCCAATCATTGGTAGGGTGTTCGAGAGAGTCAAATAAAGTTCGGAATTCGAAATCGTACCGTCATACGCCAACGTGAAATTTCGAGATTCGTGCCGGCGAATCGGTATGCGTGCAGTTGCACAAATTCGTTATTTTAACGTGAAAACATCTCGAATATGTCTATGAAACACTCGTTGCGTTCTTTGGACGGAATTTCTGGGGAAATTTAGGAATTTTTCATTTAGAAGTTTTGGGAAAATTTCATACATTTTTGGGAAAATTGTATACGTGTTTAAGTTTTATATTAGGAGTTGGAACGTATGTATTAAGTAATTCATTATTTTGTTAACAAATTAACTGTGTTGAAATAGCGTATGGTATGAATCACTTGATTTTCTTAAACATAATGTTTCGCTTATGGCGTGCGTATTCAAATAGACCTTTCACTGCAAAAAATTATTTAGTCAATTTTCGAAAAATTTTTGAAAAATTCATTTAGTCAATGAAAAAACGAAACTGAAACTAAAATTCTTCACAAGAGGGCAGCACTTATTCACGCATAATTGTACCATTCACAGAGGAATTCCAACAAAGAATTAAGTTAATTTAACATATTACAATTTATTATTAATACTACTTTTTATAATAGTAGTATAAATTAGAATAAAAAAGTTATATATAATGAAGTTCGAAAATATTTGAATAATGCAAAAGTTTGTAGGAGGTGGTGAAATTGATGAAACAAGCGGTACACAGGAGAGCGATTCGAGATTAACTTGGTACACTTACATTATTTATACATTGTATTAAGCAGTAATTCCAGTGCATACACTTCCATTTAATTACACTCATGCGGCAAGTACGAAACTTCTTTGGGAGTTTCGCAAGCTTCTTGAACACATTCACGTTGTTTGTTTTCTACGGATTTGTTAAGTTTAAATTCGTATATTAGTCGTGTTGTGTATCAGATGTCTACCATTTGCGTCTTCCTAATTAGTAATTGAACGAAGATAATACTTTCTTGAAGAAATTTTATGAGACACGCGGTGATTTAACGCGTGATGATATAACACGTGCGCGTGATAATTTGACGCATGTTAATGCGATACGTGATATCACGGGTGACGATATATTGCTTAATAATTCGACACATAATAATCTAACACATGGAGGAAATATGCGTGGTAATATCACGTGTGATGATTAACGCGTGGCAATTCAACGCGTTCAATTATCACACGTGATAGTTCAACGCCTTATATTTTCTTGTGTGGTAATTCAATTCGTGGTAATTCGACCCATGGTAATGTAGCGCGTAGTGATTCGATGCGTGATAATTCAATTCATGGTAATTCATTCTGTGGTAATTTAACGCGTGGTGGGTCGACGTGTTTTTACTTCTACGCGTGGCAATTTGACGCGTGGTGATTTAATTCGTTATACTTCCACGCGTGGTAATTCGATGCATTATATTTCTACGCGTGGTATTCAACGCGTTATACTTCCACTCATGGTAATTCGATGCGTGGTGATTCGGTACGTTACATGTACTTCCACGCGTGGTAATTCGATGCGTGGTATTCGGTGCGTTATACTTCCACTCGTGGTAATTCAATGTGTGGTGATTTGGTGCGTTATACTTCCACGCGTGGTAATTCGATGCGTGGTGATTCGGTGCGTTATACTTCCACGTGTGGTAATTCAACGCGTTATACTTCCACGCGTTGTAATTCAATACGTGGTAATTTGTCACGTCATACGTCCACACATGGTATTTCAACGTACTATGTTTCCACGCGTAGTAATTCGATGCATGGTAATGCGACGCATTATAGTTCTATAGATAATAATCTAATCTAACATATGACAGTACTAAATTTGCTAATATCACGTATGGTAAACTACCGCGAGGTAATATCACGTACGATAATCTACCGCGTGGTGATTTCGTATACATATAGTAATGAAATACATGATCGCATATGATTTTCTCCATGGTAATGGACAGTACATGATAATTTGACATATGGCGATGTAACGCGTGGCAATGTAACCTATGATGTATCTACTCTTCATAATACAATGCGTAATAATGTAACGCGTGGCAATCTAACACGTGATGTACCTACATTAATGATACAACGTGTAGTAACGCGTGGCAATATAGTACGTGGCAGTCTGTATCTGTCGATTTTCAAAGAAAAATTCCAATTACGCCAATGTTACCAATAAGAGAAACATAAACAGAAATGTACGAGTCGACCGTTCCTGAATCGTTAATTAATTTCCTGATTTGCTGATCCAATTTCGCAATACACTCGCCTCGGAGCTTGCAAGTCGAGTTTCAGAACGACTTCGTCGAGAGCAACTCGATGCTCGTTCGCCTTAGCTGCTCGATGTTACCGGTTCGTTATCGTTCAAGGATTCTTTCGAAACGTGGACGTTTCGATCATGGAAATCACGAGCACGGAAACTTTGCTTTACCGATAAAGTCAGTTTTGATATGTAATCGTAGTTACGCGCACTGATTACCGTGCTCGTTGACGAAGTATGCAAATGAAATAAGAGTTCCCGTCGAATCTCTCGAAACACCGCGGAAAAAATTGTTTGTTGTGTTTCAGCGTCGACTGTACGACGGTAGAATGGCGTAAAAGTTGCCTCGCTCGTTGTTTCGCAGTTTCGTTTTACCAAACACGACGACGACGACGACCCACTCGCAGGAAAGTTATAAAACGCGGAATTATTCGTCGCGCTACTATGCTTTATTTAAGCGACACCGTGATTTACAAGTTGCCCGTTGTTTGGACTATGTTCGCTACCGGTACGTGACGGTGCCGCTGAAAATTGTAAAATATACTCGACGTTATTTGATAATTTTACGTTTAAACGCTCGCAATCTCGTATAGATTTAAGTAGCCTTTAAAAATCGTAGGTAACTTTTATATCTGCAAAAAGTACGATAACGGTTGCGAGGAATTAAATTTTACTGCAAGCAATTATTTTACAGCTAAAACATTTTAAATGCATACTCTTCGCATCAATTTTAATTTATTTGTGACAGAAGTTTGCTGTACTGTTTTTTAAAATATCTTAAGTAATTAATATTAAGTGTTTCTGATTTCCGTTCCTCTCGATTAGGGCCCTCTACAAATTAAAGGTTCTGAAGGTAAAAATATTAAACCAGAACATGTTTTCATACATATACAATATTAATTATTACAGAACAGATAACTTCAAAATTTGATTATATTAAAAAATGTTCTGTATAAATATATTAATCCTCTTTGTTTTTATTAACTTCGGTTAAGGTCAATATTCATTACATACTAATTCGCCGGCTGAAAAAATTATATAGAAATATAAACAAATTATATAAAAAAATTGTAATAATAAATTAACGTAAATATGCAGCTGATTTGCATAAAAATTAATTTTCAGGCGTTTCATAAACATACCAACCTTTTATAGTGTTTCATGTACAAGAGTTCCAAACTAATTGTGTTCCTACCATCACGAATTATATGAAAAATTCTGTAAGATTTTTTACTATATTTTCTCCTATATTGTTCCATGTACCAATTATTACAAAACGTTTAATAAGTAAATTTTCCTTCACACAATTTATTGTTTACAAAGAAATATAATTTCCTACAAAAGTCTACGGTATATGCAACACAGCTAAGTAGACTATGATAGTTCCTCCTGAAGAGCACCTGACCATCTTTAAGTCTTCAACAATAATAACAGCGTTTATTATTTTATTATAGAGAAAAAGTATTTTTCGATAAAAACAAATGCACCTAACAGACACTAATATCAAGTGAAACGAATCGTTTCTTTTAATATCGTTCGATTTCACTCGAGTTTGAAGGAAGAAGAAATATTCCCATACAGAATCGTATTTCGAGACTGCAAACGCCTCGTTAAAGTATGCTCTTCGATCTTCGGCATCGAGGCTCGAGATGTGCTCACCAGTCGAAATAGATCGATCACTTGTTCGACTCGTTTTACCAAGATGACAACGTTCTGAGTAGTTCTGAGTACTATCTAACAGATTCTGACGAGACCTCGTCGAGCTTGCTGCAAGCAATATGCGATAGATGCTCAATCATTTTCAGCTTAGGGAATGCTATCACGGCATGAAACCAGATGCTCGCGATCAGCATCCTCGTTCATTATTCGCGGTTATAACAGCATGATTGAAATTGAATCGTTGAATCGGTCGAAATTAATTGCATACATCGTCGTTCGAGCAAGATCGGATGCAAAATTCGAGATTTACGTATAATGAATTACATTTCTTATGTTTCATCCACGTTTCTCCTTAGTTTTTGCATAAATATGTAAAGCGTGTATAGATTTTGTAATTAAGAAATAGTTAGGTTCGTTTAAATGGCTAGGTTCGGATATGGAGTGAAGGTTTCCGCGGATGTGAACGGTGAAGGAAATCTTGTTAACTCTTTACACCCGAAGATATTTTTGCTATTGGGAGCAATACTAAAATTGTTTGTTGACAAACTTCATGTTTGTGAATTCTTACAAAAATGTGAATTCTTTTGAAGCTATTATTTCTCTGCTATTAGTTTACACAGGTGTCTGTTTCGCTGTGCTTATACATCACACGCATTCTAGATTACCTATTTTATATTGTTGAGTTGGTGCAAAAATATCTGTTTTATATTGCTGAGTTAAACCAAATGAGTGTGAGTCATCTTTCGAATGCAGAGGGTTAACTTTACAAAGACTACACGTTCCTGACTTGAGAATAAATTTAGCTGTATGACGAATCACTGACAGGGGTTACGAGTAATATTTGACAAGAATAGAGTGTCATGGACGAAAAAAAGACCTGTCGAGTGCAAAACTCTTTCCAAAACGGATATCGAATTCGTACGTTCTGTACTGGAACGGATAGACTTGTTTCTGACATACGTCTTACAATTCTTCAATAATCACAAAATTAGCAAGAAAAGGGCTAGGTTAAACTTTACTTTGGAACACACAAGATTGTTAACTTTTTTATCGTGTAATAATTTTTTATGTCTACAAAGATGCAAATTTTAATGTTAGGAATCCAGTGATTAAAATGTTACGTGTTGGTAAAACTGAGTATTTTTAGATTATTTGACATGATGCTACATTTACTTTTATATATAATTTAATTGGGCTACGTTTATCAGCATTAAAATGATTACATAATGTCGTTTATGAAAAGAAAATAACTAACATCTGTTTAGAATTAGTTATCGGAAAAACATGATTTACCATTTTAATGGCATTTTCTACCTAACCGACCAATGGAGTATGGGGAAAAACCAATATGGCGTTCGCGGTAACTAAAAGCGCTGTAATTGATATACGCATAACTTTTCAATCGCTGGATTCCTAACATTAAAACTTGCGTTTTTGTATTATAGACATCAAAAGCTATTAAATATTAAAAAAAAAGTCTATAATTTTGTATGTCGTAAAGTAAAATTTAGCCAAGGGCTATAATAATCGCCTTAATAAATATAGTATACATGATATTAAGATGCCCATATTTGATTGTACAATAAATTATTAAAAAATTGTTCATTTTACAATGAGAATTCCAAGCGGCCTGAAGTTCAGCGTGGTTTGTATACGTCTCACGCGGCACGGAACGTGTTGATGACGTGGCACGAGAGATTTGGAGGTCTTAGGAACAGTTTTGCTCTTGACAGGCCCTTTTTCGTGCACGTAATACAGTTCGTCAATTCGGTCGGCAATTAGTTTGATTTTCCCGCAAATAGATACGGAACCGTCCACGACACGTGTTTTATTTTTCTCAAATATTATTCGGTAACCCCTGTCAGTGATTTGTCCAATAGCTGAATTTGTTCTCAAGTTCGGAACATATAGTCTTTGTAAAGTTAACCCTTTGCAATCGAAAGGTGACGCACTCACCATTTCCCTTAACTCAATATTATGAAATAGGCATGTTTGAATTAAATCTAAAAATTTGATGATGTATAAACACAGTAAAAAATCTTTTATTTTATCAATGAATTATAATAATAATATGAATACAAAAATTTATAGCATATCGTTTTTTCTATATATTTTTTTATATTGCAATTACTTCATTTAATTATGCAAATAATACACTGCATTATATTAATTACAATTATTGTAATGGAATGGTAATATTTTTTTGATTCTCTGCGTAGAATGAATCACTATTGTGAAATATTGATTCGAGCTAAATCTGTGAGAAAGTTCGTAAAATCTGAAATATGGTATTAAAAAGTTAAGATGTTCATGAGAGGTTTAAGCCGCTTTAAAAATTATGCCAAGCATTAAAAATGTAAGGTCTCTCGTTCTATAACCGCTCGCTGGTTGTTACCATGGGAACGAAATAAAAGCCAGAGATAATCGTCGCGTTTAGGTAAAAACTGGCACAGCTTTGCGGCAGTGAATTGTAACGACATGATGTAACGTTTTGTTTTCGAGATTACAGTTTTTTTTTTAAATACAATTGACTAACGTTTTATTTGATAAAAGAATCGTTATTCTTTTACTGCAAATTGTGGATCGTTTCTTTTCTTCGTTCCTTCATAATTAAAAAACATAAACATTGTTATAAGTATAATAATTATAATTAAATAATTGTTATAATAAATTTAAATATGTGTATTTTTTATTATATAAATTAATGTGATAGTAAAACAGATACATTTACTATATAGTGCATTTTCAAAATATTTGTATATATTCATTTACTTGCAATAGTATAGCAATGTTATAGAAATCTGTTGTACAAAAATATTATATTTACAATAGAATAAAATATTAGTTGAAAGAATTTTATATAATTTTTATACTTTACAGTCCCATTGGGACAAATTGTAAAATAATTTCGCACATTACGTTTTTCTGACAAAATTAGAGAACAATTTCTATTTTCTTTTCTCTATTTCTATTTTATATAAAAAATAGTGAAATCTGATTTATAGAGATAGTAGAATGAAATAGAACAATTATTTTAAATAAATGTCTTTAATTATGAAATAGCTATATTGTAAAACTGACAAAAATGGTAGTAAATCGTTGATACAATTAGTGAAGCGATTAAAATTCTGTATACCAATAATTGACACAAAATAATTTCGTAGTAATCTGACAAGTAAAATATGAAATCTGTAACTAACGTAAAAAAACACGACAAACTATATTTATGTCAAATTTATTAAATGACAAAAAATTCATCAAATGCGTGACTCTAAAAACATAAAAAATAAATATTATATATATTCGAGGAAATAATATTCAGTTTCTAATTGCTATGAATTTTCATTGACACCATATATGGCAATACAGTTTGAAAATTAGTACAAGTTACCTAATATGTAAATACATGATTGCAAATATACAATTATTTAAAATATTACTAAAAAATTGAGGATACAAGTACAACGAACCATGTAAAGTATAATATAATTACAGTTCCAAATTTTGTAAGTTCCACTAACTCTAAACACACCAACGTAAGATTCAAAATTAATAAACTTCAAAAGTAACTTCAAAATTAAGAATAAAGTAAAAAACATAAATGATCAAATATAGTTGAATATACCATATTCTCATGAAAGTGAATACAGATTTCAAGAAATGCATCTAAACAAGTTTTGTAATTTAACATCCAAGCAAGTATCTAAAATTTTGTAACAGATTTAACCAATTTTGTAGGGTTAATATTAAAGTAATTTATAGATGGTTCTTCAAAGTTCGTTTCCAGAAATTGATCGCGAGAGTAACATCAATTTAACCGATCTGTCAAGCTGTCGATTAGATTTAATCGAGCTTCCACGTGTAACGATGTTCAGCAAGAGCAACACGAGGCGACATTTAAGCCGTGGCGTATTTAAAGGCGCAAGACTCTGATTAACATTCGCAGGTAATTGGAGGTTTCGTAACCGGGCGGATTATCGATATTAACGACGCTGAGGTAGGTTAGCATGGAATTTCAAAATGAGCAGAAGCTAAACGAGAACAGCAATTTGCTGGCGTTGCCAGAAGCGAGACTAATGAAAAGTTCGTTAACTGCCGACAAAACAAGTTCGGATTAGAACAGTGGGCGAACAAAGGCGAGGGCGGAAATTGCTTCGAATAGTTGCGTAAGATCCATTGAAGCACATTAATCAGCGAAATTTATGAAACCGTGGAACACAATATCTTACGCGCAATTTCACTGGGCGCTGCGAAAACACGTGAACGAGGATAGAACCGTTCCAAGGAATCGTAGGGGACGTTCGGGAAACGTTTAAACAACGGTTAAATGTATAAATGGGATTCCGATGCCAGCAAACCGACCTTGATTTTCTCGGTCCCGATGCAATAAAACTTTTCGTCGCGAGGTACAAGTTCCGGGGAATTTACGACGGCGAAGATCGCGAGGCAAAGTAAAGCTGAAAAAGTTGGATATTCAAAAAGTCTGGCGGAAAGTAAATTTGATTTCCGAGTGGTGCACGGGAGCGATCATAGGTCAGCAGTTTTTTCTTCTCGGATATCTGTCTCTGTCTCTCTCGTCGTTCTCTCGGAGAGCAGCCTAGGCCAGAAGTTGCGCAAACTCGTCAAGGGTCGTATTTGCTGGAAAGGCGGGTATTGCGAGTGACAGCTGGCTGTTCATTATTCCTGGATTACTCGACTGCTACGCCGGGATGGAGAACCGGCACGGCGAGCGAGAGAGGAAGACAAAATGGAAGAACGAGGGAAAAACAGAATGGCGGAAGCGAGACGAACGGCGGCGGTACGCGTGGGATGAACGGAGCAAGAGATTTCCACTGGAAACATCGAAAACCGTGCTTACCACTCAGCAAAATAGAGTCCGTTTTGTTAGGTTGTCATTAAACGTTCTCGACTCGAAAGATTTCCCATAAATTTTTCCGTTCTTTACCTTTCTTCTCTCTACCGTTGCTTCTTGTTGAAACGTTACACGCGTGAAAGGGCGCACGAAGAAAGACGAAACAGGCTCGGAATTACTTCTACAGAGGAGGACTTTAAATTTTCAAGGCTTACGAGTCACCCAATAAAGCGCAGCTTTTTTTCCAGACGTAATCCCTTGGCCTCGATTTCTTTCACCCTCGAAAGGTTTTCTGCCACTACGCTACGTTTTATGAGCCGTAAAATACTACCGATAGATTCGATTCTACCACCTCCGAACCGTGAATACTTTTGCCCTATATTTCTTTATCGTTACTGGTAGTAATCAAAATTTTATGCAAATATCATCGCTTCTTTGCTATGTTTAATGCTAATATACTTCCAACAAATCTAAATTATTTGTTATTGCACTGTTGGAATTTGTGTTTTATTTGGTGAACGTCATTGATTTAAATCGGTGTTAGATGAGGATTAATAATCGATAACTGTACGTATATGTATAATGCACTTTTTTAAACGGAATGGCGACATAAGGTAGATTTTAACTATTTTTAACCACTAGTCTTAATAGGATAGTCGCGGATAGTAAATATTCAATAAATGAATAATAATATAATAATATATTGTACATATATAAATAGAAATTAAGTACTTTATCCCTCAATTTATAAAATACTATCACTAATATTGTAGTCTCTTATAATAATAATATTGTATTGTCCCGTAACACATTATACAACAGAATACTCTATTATACTATATCATACTATATTACACGTATCATTATTATCTATATTATGTACTGTAATATTAAATTATAATATATTATTGTTTACAACACTGTCATACTTGTGTTATTGCTCTATAAATTGACAATTAAAGTTTCTTAACTTCAACTTTAATTACTATTTTATCGATTAAAATTATATTAAATCACCATTCGCTATGGCCTAAATTTTCAAAGGTAATATATTTTGCATTTATTTTACGTTTAAATGGAAAATATTTATTGTGATAAAGGATTATGATACATGTTTTTAAAACGAAAAATTTATAAACTTTCAAATTTACAGATTTATAGATTTATCAATTTTTTAAATTGAGATATTCTAAAATTTACAAATTTAGTCATTTCAACTAACGTCACAAATTTTATAAATAGAAAAATTTTCAGATTTAAATTTTGCAGTTTTACAAATTTGAAAGTATTAACATTTTTAAAGTTACAAACTTCCATTATAAAGATTTCAAAGTTTATAAATCCTTCAGACAGTAATAACTTTTCGTAGTAAACTTTTTGAGTAACTTTTATATCAAGAACTTTAGAAGTTTAGTAACTTGTCATCTAAAGAATTTCCAAATTTACAAACTTTTAATGTTAAGAATGTGCAAACGTTCAAATTCTCATGTTTTCATGTTTAAAAATTCGAAGCTTTTAAATTTACATTTTTACAATTCCAAAATATTTGAAAAATGATACGTTTATACAAACTTTTCAATCTGGAAACTTTAAAACTTACAAATCCTCACTTTTAAATCCTCAAAGCCACAAATTTTTAAACGTTTTAATTTTCAAAGTTACAAATTTTTTTACATTTAAATCTTAAAAGTTACAAATTTTTAAACTTTTTAATTCTAAAAGTACACATTTTTTTAAACTTTCAAATCTTGAGAGCTACAAATCTTTAAACTTTTAAATCTTCAGAGCTACGTATTTTTAGACTTTCACATCCTCAGAGCTACAAATTTTTAGACTTTCAAATCTTCAGAGCTACAAATCTTTAGACTTTTAAATCTTCAATGTTACAAATATCTAGATATTTAAATTTTGTAAATTGCAAATCTTCAAACTTTCAAATTTTTTAAGTTACAAAATCTTCAACCTTTAAATTTTCAAAATGGCAAATCCAAAAATTTTCAAATTTACAAATTCAGTCTCCCAAAACCTACCACAATTAAAGAAACTTTATTGTCCCTACACTCATTCTTATTATTTAAGTGAAGCTTACATCACACCCGAATATTCAGTACAAGTCATTTTTAAAACTCCACCATTTTCTCTTTTTCATTCTATACCTTATCCCTCCTCATAAACGAAATTGTTTCCGGATAGAACTTTACGACAGGACCACGTCAATTACAGTCCTCCCACTAAAAACTTAGCGTCGTTTCAAGCATCGGCAAAGACTTTTTCTTTCGGCCACGAAAACCAATAGATTTTTGCGTTTCAATCACGTCCAATACCGTTTTACGATCCGAGCTGTTCGAGAGCATTGACCACAAGAAGGAAACGAGCTTTTGGATTACGAGTCTCTGTGGATTGCGGCGAAATTCTCGAAAATGCCTGTCCCCTGTCTCCATTTTGAGTGTGTAACCGTGTACAAGGTCCATGGGGTCCCGTGGTCAAAATTACCCTCGCAGGGTACATATTAAATTCGGCGAAGTACGCGCGTGCCGTTCTACGACGCAGCTGAAACGAAGTTAAGGTCGACAGGGACCCCGTGGGACCGGTCTTTAAATCAGCGCACGTCTGCTCGTTTCGCGATATGACGACTCTCATTCTTTTCTCGTCGCAAGCTGCCAGCAACGATTTTAATAAGGCTTGATTGCAACTTTTACGTCTGCCTCATAGTTCTCGGCTGAGACGAATCCAAGCGCCACTGCGAGCAATTAAATTTGTCGGTGGTTTCAATGCCCCCGTTCAAATTGCAACTTCTTTTTACAGTAAAACTTCTTCAAAATGTTTTCTTTTTTTGAGAATCGCAGAATTACGAGTTTTTAAGAATTTCATTTTAGAAGCTCTTTGTGTTTTATGGGGTTGTTTTTTATCGAGAACTAAGATATTAAGTTTTATTCAGAAGGCTGAAAGATTAAGTTCACTTTTGGAAACTGATGAAATAGATTTTTGTGGAAGTTACTATTTGTAAATATTGTCTGTAAAATACTGAAATGTTTCCATTACATTTTGTTTTGTATTTTTAATTGTCGTGTAACTCAAATGAAGATACATTTCATGTAGGATTTTTCAGACGTAATTTAAGTTTAAAAAATTCAGAGAAATTTTTAATTTGCATAGATGTCGCTATCAGGGACAGTGATAAATAATTTATATTAAAAATAAGGAAATCGGTCTAATTAAAAACAATGGGTTAAATTGAATGTATAATTAATATAGTTAAATCATTTAAAATAAATATCTAATTGATTTAAATTAGATTGGTTTAAGATTAAATTAAATTAATTTAAATTCGATCAAAATAGATTGATTCAAGATTAAATTAGACTGATAAAAGATCAAATTAAATTCTTTTAAATTAGATAAAATTAATTAAATAACGAGTAAGTTGAGTTAATTTAAGATTACGTTAGGTTAATTCGAGTGTAATTAAATTAATTAGATGGAAACTATAAAATATCAGTGACTTTCTTATACAAAAAGTATGACAAATAAAGGTTGTAAACGTAATTATGACTGAGACAGCAAATTCGTGTTAAATAAAAATTTGTTTGAATTTCCTGTTTCTAACAAGCCTGAGTTAAAAATTGTTGGCACCATAAATATATCTTTCTTAGAAGATAATATATATTTCTAGTAAATATATATTTCTTGTTGCTAAGAAGAGATATAAAGTAAAATGTACTGAATTCATTTTGCAATTATTTTAATATTTTAACAATTCCTTTAATAATAATTTAACAAATCTGTTAATAATAACCTAACTTTTTGTCCTGAAAGTAGAATGGCTCAATTGTGATCTACATTTCTTATTAAACAAGAGATACTCCAGTTGCGATGTAGAAGTATTGATTTTACGAACACATTTCAGTGTTTAAAATGGTAGACAGAAATTTTCCTCTTTTCGTCGTGTACAGATTGCTCAAAAGAATTAGGTCATCCAGCTTAAACAACCTAATCAATATTTTGAAAGCGTATCGTACTTATCGTATAAATAACGTATCAAAAGATCATTCAGCGATGTAAATGATACAATAACTGTAATTATGGAGCTTTTACATCCAATATTCGTTCAGAGATTGGGAAATACGAGTATGAAAGAATTTTACTTTATTCACGAATATTACCAAGCTTAATGCTCGTATACTTTTGCATAATTATCGCGAAAATATTAAAACGTTACGCAATCAGCTATTTCCATTACAATTAGGTAAATTATTATTTCGCAAAGAATAATGAATTTTATGAACAAAATGAGTATGAAAATTAATAGATATTTATTGGAATTTAAATGAGTGAGTATTTGTAATAATTAATATATGTTCTCAAATCCAATAATTACTTTTTGGTTTGATAATCTTAGTTATACTATTCGATTGATGGTATAACTCAACGTTTCTATCGGTCGTATTATTATGCGGTTCTACCGATTGTATAATTACTATCTGTGAATTATACATAATTGTTATACATATTGTATGTTGTCTAATATACGAGCGAAAATAAATCCCTTCGTGTGTCGAAAATGATCTCCTTCGTTTTTGTTCTTTTTTCACACGTCAAAAGTACATTTGACTATTCAGAATTGCTTTTTGTGATCCTCAATAACGATTATTAACGATATCAAGTTCGATTCTTAAATTGTGAAGACTTTCAAATCGTTTGGAAAATAAATTCATTTGGTTTTAAAGTTACTCCGTTTCTGTTTTATTTTAAATATTATAACCTCCCCATATTCCAGTGATAGAGCTTTTTTTTACTTTGGGTCCACGCGCCAACTCATGGGTTGACATCTGTGTAGTATTCTATCTATCCCATAACTATTCAATTCTACCGATCGTATAACTCTTCTATCGATCGTACAACTCGACGATTCTATTGAATGTATAACTACACCATTCTATCGATCGAATAACATTACTATTCTGTCAACCGTAGAACTATATTATTCTATCGGTTGTATAACTCTATTGTTCTATCGATCGTATAATTCTACGATTCTATCAATCGCATAACTATTCTACTGAATGTATAACTCTTCTATCGATCGTATAATTCTACGACTTTATCAATTGTATACATCATTTTATCGATCGTTTAATACGATTTTATCAATCATGTAACTAATAGAATTCTATCGATCGCATAACTACACGATTCTATCGACAGTATAATTATACGATTCCATCAGTCACGTAACTATACAATTCTGTAACGATTATGAAACGAATTCACGCGTTTAATTAAAACATAAATCAACGTAACATAAAATGATACAAAAATTCAGTCCTTCATTAAACTACTTTCACTAGTAATTACGTTCCACTCCTAGCAAGCTGATTGATTCCAAGTGATCGAGGTCGGCGGTTTTGGAAACGACATTACACGTAAAAAGACTACTAAGTAGAGTTTAGCTGTAATACAGGTCGTCATGAAATAATCTCGTTTAGCTTCCTTAATCTGA
This sequence comes from Megachile lagopoda, assembly GCA_036983795.1. Classification (NCBI taxonomy): domain Eukaryota; kingdom Metazoa; phylum Arthropoda; class Insecta; order Hymenoptera; family Megachilidae; genus Megachile; species Megachile lagopoda. The sequence goes on from CM072786.1 coordinate 2,365,746, forward strand.
ACGCTCGTTTCAGTGCCGTGCGTAAATTCACTCATCGCTTTTCTTCGAGTGCGTGACTCGTCTCATTGACCGGTATTCGCCTTGAAACAGCCTTACCGCACTTTGACAGAGACGAATACCCAGTTCGATTCACTTTTCCTTCTTTTACGATTAACAGGCGGCTACCGTTCTCGATCCTTTCGATACAACAGACTACATTCGTCACTGCCGTGATGTGAGCGATACGAATCAAAGGGATTATAAATCATACAATTTTGTCTCGGAACTCTCAGAATTCAAAGAAATTTTTTAAATTTACTTTGTTCATGAAAATTGATATCCATTATTTAGTTACTTTAAATAAGGAACAATCTTTCTTATTCTAATCCTTATAAGTCAACAGTTGCGATATTAAAATAAGGAATTTTATTCTTCAGGCAATTATTTTCAATTAAAAAATCATATGTGTTCAAGTTTTATTTTATAACGTTTTCACTTGTTACTTCGACTTTATTTATTAACGTTTCGCTGTTTTCATATTATTGAATAAAGTAGGTATACAAAATTACAATGATTTTGTAAGTAGAGATATTTTGTTATTATTTAAAGAATTATTTCTAGACAAACTTTTTAATTTCCTTGGCTTATGAAGCTTAATTTTTACTGTCTTTCCTGGCAATAAGTGCGATATCAAAATAGGTGGTCTTCAGGTAACCATATTCAAATTCAAAAACAGCCATTTGTATCCGAATTATATTTAACGACGTCATTGAGCCACTTACAAATTATTAACCACTTAACTAGGTTTACAGACATTTAATGGTCACTTATATTTAAATTTGAACTAAAGTAGAAAAATAAATAAATTGGGGATGATATGTGAACTGCCTAAGACATTGATTCTTTAACTTTACGAAAATTGACATACATTTTTACAAAAATTTCTTAATAAGATTTCTTATTTAAAATAAGAGATCTATGATCCGTCATTTTGACGGGTTCCGTAAATCTAGTGTTAACCTACGATGTTCTGGACAGTTGCGTCATTCACAGGTAGTTAACTATTTTTACAACCTGAAGACAACTGAAGAAAGTTAAAATGCTAGATATGTTATGCATTCAACAGTCCTTGATAACACAGATTACAATCAGAAGTGACTCCAAAATGCAATTGCAGTGAAACTTCGAGATTAGTTTATCAAATTCGAACTGTAGTGTGCGTCATGAGTGTGACAAGTTATTGTAGAACAAGGGGTTAAATAAAGTACGCATACCACCTTACAATTAGTTAATTTGCAATCAGAATTACAGTTTCTGTTATTTGAATAACTATTTTTAAAGAAACTTTTGTAATTTATTTAGCTAATGGAACCCCCACTATTTTCCCCGGCAGTAGTTATGACATCAAAATTGAGTAAAAAAACCATATTAACCATATTCAAGATAAAAAACAGCCATTTGTATTCAAATTTCATTTAATGACATTTCAACACCTCATTGCACTACTTGCAAATTATTAAATAAAATACATGCAAACTTATTTAATTTGCATTTGGAATTATAAATTTTGATATTACCTAACTGACGACTTTTGAGAGAAATGTTTTATTGAATATACTTGCAAGGTATAATAATTTCAACTACAAGTTGCTGAAAGGGAAGTAGCAGAGAGGAAATAGCTTTGCTACTTAGAGCGATCGTAAACTTTTTGCACAGATCTGCTGTTTTATTCTTGCCGAAAGGAAATAAAAATTTTATCTCCTTTAGAAACCTTCCATAGGAACAGATGAGATGCTTTTATGACTGTCTGTTAAACACGTAGAACAAAATTTTCATTAAACTAAACGGTACTATTAGATTAATATTAATTAAGAATAACGAAATTCTCGTCATGAAACGTCGACAATGAACTTGATTCTGTTACAGTATAAAGTCCATTTTGAGAAGTGTACAGCTTCTGAAGTATGATTTTAATTCATCAGAAATAAAGGAGAATGTTAATGATGATCTTCCTTGAGCTAACAGGAAATAAAGTATCGTAGGCCGGTTAGGAATAAAAGTTTAATGCTTCTGAGAGTACTTTCGTTCTGGTTGCTTAAGAATCATAAAAGGTAAGGGCATAATCCAGTGGTTAAACGAGTATGACGCATTTCAGGTTTACGATCTTCAACAGGCATTATACGATTTCGCGAACAAATAAGCAAAACTTATTTTATTGCTCGTAGCGCGTACTAAACGATATTGAAATTAATCGGGGATCAACGGTCTTTGCGAAATTTTATTTATTGCGGCTTCGAAAATCTTTGGATATTCGAGAAAAATGGACGAAAAAGATTATTGGTAGAATAATGGTGGCGTAGAGCTGTTTATCATTTAAAAAATTCAGAAATTTGAGAGTTTAGAAATTTTGCAGTTTTAGGGGTTGGAAATTTGGCGAATAAAATATTTGGAGATCCAGAAATTTGGAAGTTTGGAAATTTGGAAATTTAGAGATTACAAAATTTCTGGACTAAGAAATTTGTTATTTAGGAATTAGAAGTATAAGATATATGGGGATATATAGATAAATAATAAGATATAAGATATTTGATGATTTTATTAATTTATGGGTTTAGAAATTTAGGGAATAAGAAATTTGGGGATTTAGAAAATTGTATATTAAGAAATTTGAGATTTAGAAATCAAGAGAATATCAAATTTGAACATTGTAGAAATTTATGAGTTTTTTAAGCATTTCAGAAAATATAGGGTTTCAGAAACTTGGGAATTAAAAAACTTATTTAATAATTTGAGTATTTAGGAATTTAAGAATGTAGATATTTGAGGATTTAGAAATATTAGAAATTCAGAGACTTAGAAATTTGAATATTTACAAATTTTTGAGTTTAGAGCTCTGAATACATAGAGATATGGGGATTCAGAATTCTGAAGAGTACAAAATTAAAAAATTTTAGGATTCAGAAATTCAGAAATGTAAAAATGTCGAAACTTTTAACTTTCAAATTCAAAAATTGATTACTTACCACTACCCTTACTAATACAAAATATTGTCAATACTTTCACTTTTTACAAATTTCTATATTCGGAAACCAACCAAAACAAAATCGTCCAAAAACAAAAAATAAATAAAAACTGACCAATTAAAAACGACACATTAAACGACCTATTAAAAACGAATACATTAAACAATATATTAAAAAAGTACCACCAATACAGTATCTTAAACCACACCCAATGTAAAGAGCTCTTTTCACCCTACTTAATAACAACTATCCAAATCATTCCTGTATCAACTAAAATAATTAGATAAATACACAATACATTATCGAACTTATTTACATAATAAGTTCATTCGATTGGTCCCAAATAATCCAGTCAGTCGGTCGACAGAATCGGAAAGTTCCGCGGACGGATGATCCCGATGCGTATCAACGAAAACAAAGGGACATTAAAAGCACTCGATACATTGGCGAGCCTGTGGATTTGCATAATATCAATATAGGCAGCTCGCAAGGATATAATCCTGGCCAGTGGTCGGCTTCAAAATATCACGGGCTGCGTACAGCATGCTGCAATCCCATTTCTTCAATTTGCATATTAAACACGCATTCGACCTGGCTGCTCCTTTCTAAGCCCGACTGCGGTAGTATTTATATGCGTATCCATGATTCATTCCGGGACTTGGTGTGTTCATTTTCCTACGGTCGCTTGTACAAACTCACTGTGTTGGCGTCATTGATGCAATTAGTTAAAAAGTCAATTAGTCTCCAGCATCTATCCTCGCCGCGTTCGGGACACCATTTCGAACACTATTTCCGAACGGTTAATCTTTTACATTAGTTTTTGGTTAGAAAGTCCTTACAGCTTCTCCTGAATTACGGCAGGACTCGTTAATTGATTTTAAATAATACTTAGTGAATTACAATTTGTATGTTGTAGTATTATATCGTTATTATTTTTTAAGTGATTGTACAATTTTTTAAAGAATCGATTAAAGTGATACATTATCGTTGATACTGGTAAGGGATCGTTCTTGACTCATAGCTGAATTTGTATATTAACTTTTAGCTTTTTAATATCCAGAAGCTATTATGTAATAATGTTTGTACCACAAGTATTATCACAAATGTTATCTAATAATATTATCACAAATATTGTTAGATAATATTTGTGATTATGAAAGTGGTCTATATCACATATTTTACGTTTCGACATATTTAAAGGTTCGATTAAAGTCTTTCATCAAAGATTTGTTCATTTTAGAGTATAAGTCAGTAAATCAGTACATTATTAAAAATTGTTTAAATCCAAAACTAACATTTAAACAATGAAACATAAATTTTGTTACCCTTGAGTGGTCAAGTCGAAAATATTAGAGGTAAAAGAAATACCCATCGATCGGTGACAGCGTGAAAATGTAATCTTTTCGGTCGAACAGTTTTGAAAGTTTCTTGCAATTTTTCTGGTTTTCTATCGTTGCACGGTTTCCTCCCGTCAGAAGAAGAAACATAGATAGACCGTATGAGGTGGAAAAGAGTCAAAGGAGACAATAAAAGGGGAGGAAACGGGGCCGTCGTGTCAGGAAGAAATGAAGACAGAGCTATCAGTTACAGAACACCGTCTGTACGGAAGCAATTCATTCCGCTTCACTGTTCAACCCTTATGCGTCCAACGTTTTCCTTCATCTTTCTGATCTTATACCTCGTTGACTTTTGATCTTACACGTATTTCGTTCGCAATGTGTGCAAGAAACTCGAGGAACGTGTAGATGATATTAACCCTTCCGCTGCAATAAAAATACCCTTCGACTAAAAACCGTTCTGTGTGTACGAAACGACGAAATTTCGTGGTAAATTTGGTGAACAGGTCACCTTTTTACCTATTTTCTTTATTTCTGTGAAACAGTTTTTTATTAATAATCTATATTTATTTTTAATTTTATAATATTTTTTAAATTAGATGTGTATTAATACAATTTATATTATACAGTGTAATTCAAATTATAATACATGTTTGTATTATTAATTAATACAAGTTGAAATATTAATTCAATTTTGTATTTATGTATGTAACTATTGTACGGAGTGACTCACTTCTAAAATTTTAGGGATAAATTTTTTATCGTGCAGACATATCATGTAGTATATTTCTTTTTATAGATGCAGATGGTTAAGAAATTTTAAGGTTAACTTTTTTATTTTAAATGTAGTGGTATATTTTTTATTCTAAAGTATTAACTGCGCTTTTTAAGCAAAGGAGTTTCCAAATTTCTAGACTTCAAAGTCCCTAAATTTGGAAATACCGAAATTCCTAAATCCCAAATACGTCCCTAAATTCTTAAATTCACAAGTACCTAGGTCCCCAAATTCCTGGATCCACAAAATTCCTATTTCCCCAAATTTCTACATCTCCACATTCCTAAATTGGTAGACACTTCCCAAATCTCTAGACCCTCAAATTCCCATATCTCTAAATCCCTGAACATGTAAAATATATTCCAATATCCCTAGATCATCAAATTCCAAGGTCTCAAAATTTCTACGTTCCCAAATGCCTACTTCAAATCTCTAGACCCTTAAGTTCCCATACTCCTAAATCCCTGAACATATAAAATATATGTCCCTAGATCAAGTTCCAAGGTCCGCTAATCTCTACGTTCTCAAATACCTATATCCCCAAATTTTTAGACACTAAAATCCCTATATTCATAAATGTACCCAAATTTCTAATCCGCCACATCTGTATCCCCCAACTGCAAAGGTGTCTAAATTCCAGTACTCTAAAATTCCTAACCACAAATTCTTAAATCCTTAAAATCCCTAAAAATCAACTAGTATAGAAACTGTTCTTCGACTGTCAAACGTTCGTCATAGAATTCAGATTTGCTTTTGCACCAAATTTCCTTACTCTACATTTCATTAATACAAAATAGGATTTCTGGTGTGTGCCATTGACCTGTCAATGGACAGACGTCAATTCCACCGCGTTGAAATTTGAAAAATTTGCCGTGGTATCGGAATACTCGTATTTAAAATTCGGTAGTAAAATTTAACACCCGATAGGAAAGAACATTTGGTGGTACACACAATCCCGGAGGGCCATAAAATGTCTCCATGTTTAATCACGACCGAGATGACGCTGGATATACGTTGTGTAATCGTCGTTACGATGCATTTAAAACGTGGTACTCGTCACAGTCGTCGATGAAATTACAAAACCTCGATCGGTCTTAATCCGAGCATCTCGTAACACGTAATTCTGGTTTATGAGCAACCACGTTCGTATTAAAAGCCGAATTAGCGCCCTCCGCGGCTAACATTAACTGTAAAGAGTAATTCCACGGACCGCAATAGCAATTCATCTTAACCAGAACGTTGAAAGCGAAGGTAAAGTGTCTATTCGAGCCGAATTTGTAATATTCATCCGACGTGGCGCATAGTCCGTGCTCAGAATTTCTGTCGTTAAAGGAGGCAAGCACCGTTTTAATTAGTAATTCGACGAAACTGTAAAGGCGAAGGTCGTTACGGGTCATGCTGTTGGAGATTTCGCTACCATTTTCAATGGCGAAATGTTTGTACTTCACGATTGATCAAATACATGGTACTCGGGATTGATACTGCTTTTATAGCTTGGGAATGTTTATCCTATACTGAATTTTTGTGAAGAGTATACAACAGTTGAAGAATCCTTCTATATTTGGTATTTGACTTCTTCAGGGACGTCTTTTTTAGGTTAGAAAAGAATTTAACTTTTTCATGTTATATTGATAGCGATTAAAATATATAAATTTCTGAAATATTAATAATGTATAAGAAATGAGAAGGTAGACACAGGTGGCAATTTTTTATTTGGTTACTGAATTTAATAGAGTTTAATCATTGAATTTAATAAAAAATTAAACATTTACATCGTCGAACAGCTTAGGTCAATTCTTATGGATTATGATATTTTAGGAAGAATTGTTACTGTACTTAATTCTTATTTATTTATTGTTGTCAACGTTGTATTGTAATTTAACGTTATTGTTGAAAATGCATAAAATTCTATTAACTTCTTAATGTTAGTCAACGTTTAAAGAAGCGAAGAAGAATGCTCTTAAGTGAAAGAGGTGATATTTGCATAAGCAGAAGAATCTTCTTTCCAATCTAAAATTCCGATATTGATTAATTTAAGTGTGCTGAATTTGCACAGGAAAATGTAATATAATTGTGAGATTTCTTCAACAAAGTTAATTAACAAAGTCAAAATAATTTATTTTTGGAATTACAAACAGTTTTATATAGTTAGTAAGATAAGATTTGATTTGATCATGAAAAAATTTGATATCTGAATACTGTCTATTTCAGGTGAAAAAGTTAATACACTTGAACAGTATTCTTACAATATCATAACGTAAAATTTAATAAAAATGTAGAAAAATCCTTTCGCAATTAGTTTTTCATTGATCTATTCAACCTGCTTTTTGGAATAGAATTATTAATTTTATTAGAACGTGAATAAAATCAAATTTTGTCTATCTGAATTTTAAGACAATTATTTATTGATAACGCAAGTTTAAGATATCAGCATCATCCTTATATATAAATTAATATTGTTTATTTGAGGCATTGTAATATCATAAAACTATGTAAATATACCTTTTCAATTTATATTATTAATATATACAATAAGTAAAAATAACAATAATTATAGTAATTACGTACAATCAGTAATAATAAGACCTACATTTAATGTTTTCAGAAGTATAATTTTTATTAAATATTTTCTCTGAAATTAATATTTATTGAGCTATGTCATTGCCGAATAGCGTATATTAACATAGCTTGATTATGTTATTGTAATAAACTTTCTACTTACAATTATTGTCAAAATAAAAAAAGACAAATATACAGCAAAAAATTGACAACCTTAAAACTTCATATTATAATATTGAATTGAACAAATACAAAATAACTATAACAATTACAAGTATAATGAATAAGAATGTACATTCTTGGACATAATAAGAATTTACTCTTTAATCGAATACACATCAGAACTGTAAACACAAAGTTTCGAATCTCTTAAAACGTTATTCTATCTAAATATAATGTACTTAAGTACAATATCATCGAATATTGATATAAACTTTCTGAATGGCCGTTTCCAAGAGGGGGAAAAGGAAAGTAAAGTTCCTCGGATTAACCTACTTTGATTCTTCTTTTAGGAAAGAAATATCAAAGCACGGGGGTCCGTTTTGCATGTCAAAGTGCGTGGCGAGAAGGACGCTTTGCATCGCCGCAAAACGCTTGGTTTCTCCTCTGGAAACTCACGACTTGAATTATCCCGACTAATTACGCGAATTAACTCAAATTAACCCCTTGCCCGTTTGACCTGTCGTTCTCTGCCAGCCCCACCATTGCCGGTAATCCAGACACGTTGCACACTGATTACCAACGATCGGTTAGCTCTCGCCTATGCTCGCCATAAGCTCCAAGTCAAAACGCCAAGCTTTGAAGTTCTGTCGCATTAATTTCCACCCCCTTTTCCCTTTACTCTGCTCACCCTGGCGAAACGAGCGAAGGGTGGAGATCAAGACCCTAAGCTCTTCGATTCAGGAGCAGAAGAAGAGAAAGGGGAACGTTACCTGACACTTGTAACCGCTGTTTTCTGATTAATGTTTTCCATTTATTTGAACCTCGCTCGAATTTAGACCGGCAAATCGCTGGAAGAAGAAGGAATCCCCATTTTACGAACCGTGAAATATTCTAACGTGGACCAAGCTTGAGAAAAAGTGACGCTTTAGGTGGAAAATTTTGTAAAATATATCCGAAATTTGTGCACTCGAAATTGGTACGCGAATAAATTATACTCTACGGATGGTAATTGTTGGAGATGTGATCTTTTTGAACTAGTCACTTTTTATCAGCGTAGATTTCTATGTAAAATAAATTAATGTCAGCTTTTCAGTTTCGAGACAAATCCGTTTTTTGAGAGCAACGATGAATATTTACGGAGAAAATTATTAATGGCATATCTCTTTTTCTTTTTTGTCATTAAAATTATTTATAAAAATCTTTGGTCTGGCAGCTACCATATTTTGTAATTATATAAACGAAAATTAATTTCGTAAATTAGAATTATTAATTAAAAATATGAAAATTAATGTATTTCTGTTGTTATGCATTATAACATACCATTACATCATTTCCTAAGATACACGTATATTTATAAAATAAAAATGAAAATTGGAAACTTCATATTTTATAATCATATATAATATAAAAGTATAATATAAGTATATAAATGAAAAATAATCTGTCTCCAATTAATAATACAATTTACGGAAACGATAAAGTAAATAAATAAACATGGAATAAACCATCTTCTTTCAAATCATTGATTTTCATTGAAAAAAAGTATTAATTCAATCATATACTTAACAATCTAATAAACCGAATATAAAAACTACTAAAAATAACAATAATAAAAACTGTTAAAAATAAAGAATGAAGTTTGCAAGAAATAAATGACTAAGCACATATTATTGCAAATAGATCACACACAAAAAATAACTTTAACCGTATACTCAATAATTTAACCGAACCATATTAGAAACAGGTTCCAAAATTGATCAGGAATAGATAACCACATACTGTTATAAATAGGTGTCCTCGCACAAAAAATAACTTCAGCCATATGCTGAACAATTTAACCGAACTATATTAGGAACAGGTTCCAAAATTGATCAGAAATTGATAACCACATACTGTTATAAATAGGTGTCTTCAAACAAAAAATAACTAGAGCCATATGCTGAACAATTTAACAGAACTAGATAGCCAAATATTGTTAGAAATAGATCTAAAATTTCCACATCAGTATTTCATATCATTTTTGAATCTCTGATTTTTGCTTTAAATAATGATCAGCGTTTTCGACGGTGTTTTCAAAAGACCATAAAGCGTGCCCAGCCAACAGATATAAAACAAAAGACCCTTCGACCGGTTTCCTTTCACGTTGCCCGATAAATCAGACAAACTGCATCTCGCCTTTCGTAAGGCAACGCTTTGGTACTGCTCGTTATTAAAATTAAATTGCATTATTAACGCTTCGCGAACGATTTCCGACGGTTTGTACGGCAATTTGTGGTCGAGATCGTCCGTGGAAATTCGAAAAGGGATTACCGTTCCCTGCCACGGTGCACATCCCTGTATCGCCCTCCCTTCGTCCCGTGCTACTTCACGGGCCAAGGGATTTATACAATTAATTCTCTAATTTGTCGCGCTCACGTCGGATTCCGTCGCTAATAGATTTTCATCGATCGTCAACCCGTTTCGTTTCTCCTTTGCCGCCGTCTGCCCTCACCCTTCCAACGAGTTTCACTTGATTTTCATACCTCATCATTACTTTCGTCCCGGTTAACCGTCGTCAATATCCGCGATACGATTTTAATTAATAAATCGCGCTAATCGATGTGTGGCTCGATGCAATCAGGACGTGAGTTTTAAACGGAGTCTGAGAGCAAAACCTTTCTACCCCGTTATCGAATAAAATAAATTAGATCCGCGAGAAAAATTGATCACGCGATGTGCATGATTGGTGAACTGAAACGTCTCGTAAGTTTATTTAGTGTCCGCCATAATTTGCTTGATACCACGAAATTGGTGCCTGACACTATATAACATTATACGTAGCATAATTCATTTTTGTCGGACGCAAGAGAAAATTAAATTTAACGAGGAGCTTTTTCCCGTGTACGTTTGCAAATGTAACAACTTCATCTGTTTTTTATGATGGTGTTCCCTGCATTTGCCAGCGGGACGTCCACGGCAACCTCCTCGTAAATTCTGGCTCAAACCATCCATTGGTGGGAATGTGGGAAATGTGGATATTCTACGTGATAATATTTGTCGAGGTGGTACAGCAAAATTTTATAATAATTCTAAATTGTTGGGATTTGTTAGTTGTTTTGGTTAGGTTATAAGCAGCGGGCATTTAAGAGTAGTTACAATTTTTCAAATAGAAAATTTGAAAATTTTTTTATTCGCAATTTTTAAATTACTATGTATTCACGTTTCCAAATTTATTTTTAGATTTTTAGAACCTTCAAACTCTCGGTTTCTAAAATTCATAAATTTCAGTCTCAAAAAGTGCTAAATTCGTAAATTCGTATGTTTGTATAATCGTATATTCGTAAATTTCTAAATTCCTAAATTCATATGCCTCCAGATCTCTAGATATCAAGATATCTGGATTCCTACATCCCTAAATTTGTAGATTTCTAGATTCCTAGATTTTTAGATTTCTAGAGTCCAAGATCCCTATATCCCTATATCCCTATATCCCTATATCCCTATATCCCTATATCCCTATATCCCTATATCTCTATATCTCTATATCGCTAGATCCCTATATCCCTAGATCCCCAGATCCCTAGATCCTTAGATCCCTAGATCCCCAGATCCCCAGATCCCCAGACCTCTAGATCCCTAGATTCCTAGATCCCTCGATCCTTAGATCCCTGGATCCCTAGATCCCTGGATTTCCAGATTCCTAAATTCATTAATTTCTAAGTTCCATTTGTAAATTTTTAAATTAGTTAACTTGCAAATTTCTAAATTTAAAATTTCTAAGTTTCAACATTTGAGAGTTTACAATTTTGAAGTATACTAATATCTATACTATATTAATAACTTACAATAATTTATACGTTTGTAATATTAAATATTACGAGTTACTAATAGAAATAAGTATGGTAGGTGGTTCTACATTGGTATAGGTTCCACGTAGGTTTCCTTAACCCATCTATAACTACGAAGCCACCAAATCTAATTTCAGAATAGGTAATCCTGGTTTTACCATCCAGATTAAGGTTAATACACTCGGAATTCAGTAAATAAATCGTCGTCGATCGTGTCCCTATCCCTTTGCAGCGCGATGTTAAAATGTTAACCCCTGATATTATTCGTCAGCGGAATATCCGTGGAGCGCGTCGGGTCTCAAGTTTAATTAACTTTCCAATACAGCGTAATCGATTGCCCTCCACTAAATTAATAGAATCAATAGCACTCGCTGTGGCGGCGATCAGTTTGATGCGCGCGCGGCAATTCCGGAAACACATGCTGGTATATCTATATACGGACATATGTATGTATCAAGCATAGGCTGCAGGAACAATTGCATCGCACGGAAAAACAGTTGACCCGATTAAAACGGGATCAACGTTTCTCGTTTCCCGGAACGATCCACAAGTGCCATTCATCCACGGCCCCGGTAAGAATGGGAATAACGATAACAATGATAATAACAGGAACAGCTTTAAGGATATCAGGAAAATGAGCAGGCCATCGATCGTCCACGGCAGCGGTCGTCTACAACGAATTTATCTCTCGAAACGATTTCTCTCCCTTGTTTCTTTTCTTTATTCTTTTCGTCGAGTGGCTCTTTTGTGGCTCATGGCACGAACGACGAACAAGGACGACAGGCTTGAAGCAGGAAGGAAAAGCTCGCGACCCTCGGACCTGTAGCCGAGTTCAATTAACGTTAACCGTTTGATATTTGCTCGGTGACGAGTGCAAAATAGCGAGACAAAGGTGCTCTCGGTGTAACCCAGTTTTCGTGAGCAGCACTCACCGTTTTCTTCTTCAGCGTCGTTCTTTTGAAGTGCGCCGATTTGTGGCTAATTCGCGGCGCGCCTCGAGTTGCTACAATGTTCCGGCTTACGACGAAAACACGGTTTCCAAGTCGCGTGTACCACCTCCTGGTTCAGAATGGAGAAGGTTATTACGCGTTAAGCTACAGGTAGAGTGTGGTTAAAATGGATTTCGGGGCGTACTGCTACATTCTGTGTTGGTATCGCGAGGATTTATACAGATTGTCCTAAAAGTGTGAGTCGTCTTTGATTTGGTCCATTTTACATTTTCAATTTGCTTGATACCTGGCGGAATTGCGAAAGAGAAAATAGGGTATTAAATTAATATATTTAAATTGACAGAATGTGCTGTTTTACATAAGAGTCGTTACATGATCAGGTAATATATTTAAGTTGACAGAATATGGCGGATTACATAAGAGAAAGTCGTTATGTGATCAATATATTTCAGTTGGCAGAAATGGCGGGTTGCGAAAGGAAAGATATTATTGTATAATAAATTAATACCAATCATAGCAGACAAAGAACCCCTTATCAGTTCACTTGAAATACATTCACTTACTGAAATATAACCAGCCACAAATTGATTTCATAATATCGTTCAACACTCCATCTTAGTTATACCGGATTCGTATAATTCTGAAATTCGAATCGATTCGGCGAACACGTCAATTAGTTCGATGTCAGGATTACTCGATTCGGAGACGAAAAATAATTCGATTGCAGCGTGAACGGTGGAGGTTGTTAAAATAGTAGAATAATCATATTCCGCGCGATCCCATCTAACATTAGCGATTCTTTGAGCGAGTAATGAAGGAATTTAAATATTTCTCTCGTGCCGTTTTCCCCATCCCGGACTCGGCTCCAATCCACATTCAACGGGCAGGCGTGAGTTTCCAAGTCAATTACCGGATCCAACTACCTTCCTACGCTTCGTGGCCGCTTTATTAAAACAATTCGCCGATTCTGCCTCGTCTCTCTCTTTCCCTCTTTTCCCTCTCTCGTTCTACAGATTCGTAACCGCAAGATCAGAACGCGAATTCAGCTGGCTACGTTTCTTCGTTCGCTTCTCATTTTTCCTGTCCGTCTTCGACACTGATTTCCACATCGGGGCTCAAATTATTATCGCCACGTAATTCGAAAAGAGGTGTTCAATTTTATTCATACGAATATGAATTTCATTCTAATGTATTTGTATTTCATTCCAATATTATCAATTGCACTGTTAGCATCTGAGTGGGAAGACCCATTTGCACACTTACAAATATATTTCGGATATGCAACTCCGCAACAAAATGGACCTCACGCAAAAAGATCGAAAGAACTCTCCGCCGCTTTCTGAAGATTTTAGTTTTTATACTAGACCTCTTAGGTGAGGAGGGGTTATCTGTGACCTTTGATACTTGATGACCATCTAGTCCTAGATGAGATGTTAGTCTCTGTAAACTTTCTCTACGATTTTTGAACTTAGTAATGCAGAAAGAAGAATAACTAACTTATTTTAGATACTTCGGTTCTGATACCCTTATCTGTGTTGAATCACTAGGTTGGTCATCCGACAGTACCAGTATAATAAAGTAGTTTGATATAAGAATGTATCTTCTTTATGGACATTTTAAAAATTGTAGGAATGGTTTTTTTGCAAGTAACCATGTTTGAGTGTTTTATACACATGTGGGTTTGAAATTAATTAAATATCTTCAGGAAGTATATATTTACGAGATTTGTGGAAAGTTTTTGAACTGATTTGATTAAACTGTAAATATCGAAATGATGTTTAGTGTATTTATGTTTTCGGTTTCACTTGACTCTGAAAGCATCGAATTTTTATTGTACTTTCTAGTATAATACAAAGAAGAAACCATTTACTCATTTGATTGTTAGTTAGTGGATTTGCAAATGTAGAATTTTGGGAATTTATAAATTTGAGAAAATTGAGAAATTTAAGAAATTTGAGAAATTTGGGAAATTAAAAAATTTGAAAGTTTGGGAATTTTGCAATAAGAAAATTAGAAAATCAACGAAATTTAAGAAATGTGAGAATTTAAAGATTAAGAGATCTGATATTTTGCGTATTTAGAAATGTAACAATACAAAAATTTGAAGTTTCATAAATTTTAAAACATGGAAATATAAAAATTAGAAATTATTTGAATCCACGTAATTGTCACTTTCTTTCTTTTCACACAATTATTTTATTATACTGGAAACGAAATAAGAATATATGACGGTAATATAAATGTGCAGTGAATGTCCCTACATAATCTCTCGTATTTCTATGTATTTTTAATCATAATTCCTATGTATAATACAAGAGATTCAATGTATAGCACAATTATACTACGTATAATACAAGAAAATTCGGTGTATAATACAATTTTTCTTGTTGGTACTCAGATTCTTCAATTTTAATATCAATGATACAAAGTTAAGTTAAAAATTTTTGAAAAAATTGAAACAGTTGTAAAATCTACTACTTCACAATTTTACAAATAGTAACAATTTAGACAAATTTAACTTGATTGCAGACATTCGACAAATATTTGAAACATATATTTTTGTCAAATAATTAGTATGCTCGCACACGTCTTATACTCGAAGGATGCACAAAGCTTGGTGATTAAGGGTATATGAAACGAGTTAATTGGAAGTTCTTGTTATGCAAAGAAGACTCTACAGTGGGAGAATTCTCCATTTTTGTCGTGGCGGAAAAGTAGGTAAATCTTATCGCGAAATAATAAAGTGGCTGAAGACCAGCTGACGAGGCATTCGTGGATAGAATTTGCTTACCGAAGAAAAATGTTCGCGATTAGTGGATCCGGACGGAAGGAGATTCAGTTCCTTTTAATTTCTGAAAGTTTACCCCGCCCGAGATGCTCGGCTTTTCTGGAATAACTTATTCAAATAATAATCTATATTACTTATTGACGCATCAAGAAGCAGAAACTTATTCCGATGGACGTTCAATTTCTTCAGAAACGAGGAACGATATCTCCTGTCGGGAATATTTCATATCTTTCCACTGGCTCTTAGAAGAATAAAATTAGTCCGCTATGAACTTTCTATTAGCGTTACACGTTTAATTTTTACACCGAGAAATTTTCTAAAGTCTTCAGGAAGATATTGGAAAGTTCGTAGAGGTGTTAAAAATAATTTCGAATTTTTCAAACTCGTTAATAACGTTATTAATACTCTTTCATTACCTGGTAACTACTGAGTTAATTACTTTTATACCCTCCTAACTCTTTATGCCAAGGTGTTCCTTCGTAAAAAAGATTCTTTGTTCAATTTCATAACTATTTTACGTTTTTATGAAAAATATAAACATACTATTTTAGAATTGTAGTTTTTATACTTTTACGATTTGCAAATAGACCAAATGTAAGAAATATTGTTTTCATCCTCGTTCTCTTGTACATCCAAATTTAAAGAAATTCCACAACAAAGTGTATCCGTGATACAATCTTAAACCGCGCCATTCGTCTACGTCATCGTATTTCAATTTCAAACAAAAAACCTCGAATCCAGCATTGTCGGTGAAACTGCGGCATGAATCACAATTACTCCCGAGCTTCCAGCTCGATGTCAGCGTCGCGACGCGAACAGGCTCAAACACAAAGCATCCCGTTCTCTGAAATCGCGAATCAGCGAATTGACGGGCACGTTACGATTATTACAAGGCGTGCGAGCGAACAATTTCTCCGCTCAATTCGGACGACCGCGGAATGCGAATCGTTTCGACGACGACGCGAATGTTCGCGGCCATGTTCACGCGCAACGTCACCCGTAACGACCAGTAACGTGACAGCAAAAGCGCGGATTAAAATCATACAGCCACAGTAATTTCGCCTGACATGCATACCGCGACGACGAAGTTAAGCGAACTAGACTGTGACACGCAAAAATAGTTAACGTCCATCGAACGTGCGTGCGAGTTTTTAACGAAAGCAACCACGGATTTCGAGTTTTCGCTGATAAGTCGGTTGACAGATATGGGAGAACTAGGGACATTAGGTTGTTCAACCAAATTTGTTCTTTTTCGCTCTCTAAAAATTTGGTATATTGTATACAAAAATTCTATCAAAGTTTAGACTCCAAAATTTAGGAGGTCGCACAAATCAATTTTGCGTTGGTATATTGTTCTTTTAAACTATCGATTTTTAACGACAATTTCAGTGATCAATATTGAACCATCGTATAATACACATTTGTTCTAAAAGTAACAATGAAAAATAAATAAACAAACGATAGAACATAAATTAGTATACAGATTAATTCTTATCTTGATAAAAGTCAATAAAAATCTTGAAGAAAACCATCATGACAAACTTTTTAACTTAAAAGAAGTTATAAAACAGTCATTTGACCGGTTTGGTAGCTTTAGTGTTAATGAAGTCGTTATGATAAAATTGCATAAAATTAGATGTTAGTATTAAGTGTCACCGCTACGTCAATCAGCTGATGTAACCACATTTGCATAGTTGAGAAATCAATTAGTAATAAGAAGGGTTAATTAAGAATAGTGTTTGAACATAGTGAACTTGTTTGATTATTGTTCTAAGTTTTGTTATTATTTGCTGTCAAACAATATTTGTTCATTATCTACAGAAGAAGAAATATTTAAAAGTTTGCAAGAGCGAGGAATAGTAATAGAACTATTGACAAATAAATAGTTTCATATAAATACAGAATTGATTAAAAACTTTTATTTTGTAAATTTTTACATTGCTATCCGCAACCCCTTAAATTTAAATTTTTGAGCTTAAACTTTGAGAGAATTTTTTACAAAAAAATTACAAAGAATTAAAAATAATACAAAAAGATTTTGTAGAGCCACCCTATGGGACATAGTAGGGATGTTAACCCCTCATCTTACGATTTAATGTCAGTCAGCATTACTTCTATAATACTACGAAAATAGAAAATAACAAAACTGTAAATTCTAAAACTAGTATCTTACTGTTTCTTCGTAAACTTTATATGAGAAAAGACAATTTACAAGATGAAATTATTAACATCGAGTTTTTCTCGTTTTACTGTCGTAAAATAACACATCTTCAGTCATCATAAACTTTGCATCGCTACTGGATTTCTGTTACGACGTTAGTGTTGCGAAACCATTTTGTTTCGATTCCACTTCAAATCGATCACTGTCACTCGGTTCAGAATTTTATTCAAACTGAACTATGTAGTCCATGTGAAAATGTAGGATGTAGAGGATTTAAGTCTTCACTTTACCGCTTTCGAAATTGTTCAAAAAGTTTCATCAGTTTTTACAAAAAGTACATACGCAAAAATTTTTATCGAGATAACAGTTGGATACACTGCTTTTATTTTTACACTATTAGAATGAGAGAAATATTTTTATTTCGTAAAGACTTTTCAATCGTATTAAAACGATTTAAAGAGATATGTTCACTTTCTGTGATCTTTCTTCTTTGAATTATACTTTCCTGCTGCCCAGACGTTTCAAAATTGTACGAGTAGGTTACAAAGAGTGGGTCATCCGAGAAAAATACTGCAGTCTCACGACAGCCAAAAGTCATGGCTTTTAATGTCACGTGAGAGCACGACATTTAAACCATGTAAAAATGTCTGTAGAATACCACAGTGTCATGATAGTAAAAGACATGATGAAATTATTATCAATATTGCAAGAAAATGTGTCTTTAGTGATGACTGATATTGACGTTTGTTCAAGCTATGTGCCATTATAGTTTATGACCAACGTAGCACTTTATCGTGATTAAATGGAATATTCCACTTTTGCAGAGGAAATTTTTCTTACAATTTTCTTATTACATAGTACGTATATGAAAGTGTAAAAATAAAACATGCATGACATGTGGTGTAATGTGAAATGTGAAATAATAATAATTTTTATTATTATACAGTATTTTGAATATAAAAAATAAAATACGAGAAGTATACAACATTAAATATTTATAACAAAAGTAATAATAATATCTCTTATAAGGCAGTGTTTTGAATATAAAAAATATCTTAAACTCCCAAAATCCCTAGACCCTGAAATTCTTAAATTTTCAAATTCCTATAACTCCAAATTCCTGAACACCAAAATTCCCAGATTCAAAAATTCTTAAATTTCCAATTTCCAAATTTCAAAACCCTAAAACTTTCTTAAATTTCCTAACCTCAACACCCTCAAATTCCTTACTCATCCCTAAATTTTCTTAATACCTAATATCTAAAAAATTACCTACTAAGTTCGCTCTTTTCTTACTTGCTCAGTTTTTATATTTTCCCCAGCATTGTCACACTTGTTCTCAATTGTACCTTGCTCTGTAATGTCGTCAAGTTTTACCATAATCTCTCCGCCCCGTCTCAACATCGTGGAATTCAGAGTGACCGTGGTGCTCAGAGGACCAGGCGATAATATTGAATTTCAATCGGCATCATGCAAATCGATGCCCGTTTCATATTCAATGAGGCAATTAACGTACACGTGGTTTCACGTTGGTGGGTTCGCGAAAGGGCGTGCAGGGCAGAGGGAAGCAAACCGTCTCCACCTAGATCCAGGTATTGCCAGGCTATTTCCTATTGAAATATTAATCGTAATGCGATAGGATAGCCAACATCTATCGTGAAATCCATCGCGTGATTCCTCGGTCGGCATCCAATCGGGTTCTCCTGTCAGATCGATTCCCATTAAAGAGCAAATCGTAGCGGATTTCGTTTGGTTAGCTACCGTGACAGACGAAAAAATCGATTTATCATGTCGCTCGTATTAGGCTATCGTATCCCGGCTACACCTGTGTGTGTGTATTCCACGAAAGGTGGAGAAACGAAACGGAACGATACGATACGCGAATGTTGCGCGATGAACAATGAAAAATTGTGGTGATTCGTTTTTATATCGTTGAATCGTTATCGACAGCGGCACGATTGGACTTGATGTTAGAAACGAATGACGCAGTCATTTCGGGGTTTTTCGTTTCCATGAAACAGTTTTTACTCAGGGTCGGATTGCATCGACGATAATAATTATCCTGTTGGCACCAGCTGGTACGTGTTTATCATTCATACCCGACGACATTTAATAATAATTTCGACGATTAGCATAATTAATGTTATTGTAGGGAGCAACTTTACGTTTGTCAATGAAATATAATAATCGAGACAATATAAGGATCAATATTTTCTATTTGGTGATTTTTAGGGATTTTAGGGTGAAGTTGGGAATTTGAAGATGGATCAAATACACAGTATGTCTGAAAAGTAACGTAACATTTTAAATAAAAAAAAAGTATTAGTCATTTTGCCAAAATTAATTTTTTTTATTCAAAATACATCCGTTCCGCATCAATACACCGCTGGACACGCTCAGGCAATGTTAACATAGATTTTTTTATATTGTTTTGCGGAATCGCTTCAATCACCCTTGTCACAGCTGCTTGGACTTGTGCAACAGTGTCATAAAACGTTCCTTTCATGGCTAATTTCAATTTTGGAAAAAGGAAGTAATTGCATGGAGATAAGTCAGGCGAATATGGAGGATGTTGGAGCACACAGACTTGTTTTTTCGCCAAAAATTCACGAACTGCGACAGTTCTGTGACATGGTGTATTATCATGCAACAGAAACCAACTCCCTGGCGCTCGATATTCGGGCCTCACACGAACGATTCTTTTCCACAAACGTTCCATAACACCCAGATAATATTCACCATTAACATTTTGTCCCTGTGGAACGAACTCCCGAAGTATAATACCTTTAGAATCGTTTAGAATTTAGAAAAACCCAAAACCTGGCTTTGGGTCGTCTTCCAAAGTATCACGACCATCCTGGAATCGCTTATACCACTCGAACACACGTGTACGGAATAAACAATCGTCGCCATAAACATTTTTCATTAATTCAAATGTTTCTGTAAAAGTTTTACCGAGCTTTACCAAGGAGAATTTAATATTCGCTCTTTGCTCCATCGTGATTTTGTGACACGGTGACGAAAGGTTCTGTCGCTTTAACCGCTATAAGTTTGCAATTCGTTGCTCGATTCTAATAATGATTGTTTTGTTTTGTAGGGGAGGAATACTGTTTTCAGATAGCATATTGTTTTAATAGATGGCGCTAGTAGTTTTCCTTGAATTTAAAAAGTTCCGTTACTTTTCAGACATACTGTGTATGTGGGATATGAAATTTGGCAATCTGGGAATTTGACGATATTAGGATTTTGGAAACTGAGGTGTATAGTGATCCAGGGATATGGGAGTGTGGAAATTTGGAGCTCTAGGGAAACCTAGGAATTGAGGAATATAGGTAGTTGGAAACATTTAGAGACTTTGAGATATGAGACTTTTGGGACTTAAGTGTGTAAATATTCTATATCTTCAGAATTTGGGATTCTTAAAATTTGAGATGAGGGACTTTTGGAATTTAAGTGTGTAAATATTTGGAATCTTCAGAATTTGAGGATCTCAAAATTTGGGAATCTAAGAATTTAGGGGTATAGATGTTTGGGGACCTAGGAATTTGGGGATATAAGATATTTGGAGATGTAGGAACACAAAAATGTAAAGATTTGAAAGTATAGAAATTTGAGATCTTAAAAATTGAGGGAAGTAGTGATATAGAACCTTATGAATCTAGGAACATTTAGTGACATAGGTACTTGGGGATTTAGGGATATCGGATTTCGGGATTTAGTAATATATGTATTGGAAGATCGAGACATGTTAAAATCTTGAGATTTAATGCTGTAGAATTATTGGGACCAAGAACTTCACAATTTAGGGATTTTGGAACAGGGGTATTTAGGGATTTGGGGACTTTAGCAATTTACAGATAGAGAAATTTGAAAAACTGGATTTTTAAAAGTTAAGTAATTTGTGGATTTTGAAATTTGAAAAATTTGAGAAATTTCGAAATTTGGAAGATTTAAAAAATTGGAACTACAATTTGAAAAATTAAAATTTTTACACGTATGAATTTGGAAATTCGGAAACTAGTAAATTCAGAAATACAACAATTTTAAAGTCTAATAATTCTAGTACCTAGAAATTGACTGATATAAGAAACTTGAAAGTGTCACGACTGAAAAATACGAAAACTACACAATATTAAAAAATTATACAAATTTTCTATACGAACATTTAAAAAAGGACACCTCACAATCCAAATATAAGACAATAACAACAGCATTCGCTTTTAACAAATGAATAATAACGTAAAAGAAATCAAGAGTAAATTAACTATCTGTAATTAAAAATCTCTTCATTTCAAAACTACACTAGTGTATGCTTAGTAAGTGAGTTTACATAAACTCGTACGGATGTATGAAGATTACTGTTATAAACATAGATAACGCAGTAACTGCACAAAATAGAGTGAAATTCGTAGTAAATCGAAATAGATTTTGTGCTTCAGTCTCTTACCTCTCAGCGTTCCATCGAGGAGCAAGAGAAAAAAGCTCGACTTTCTTGGATGCAATTAATGCGATCGTTTAGTTTTCTTCTTGTTACCTATTGCGCCATTCTCCGCCTATTTGTAGCACAAATTGTCCTCGGCGTTTTCCTACCTTGTTGGCCTTCGTTCCTTGAACGATAAGGGTGATTAAAAATTGCATCGCAAGCCCAACTGTTGGAACGACGTCGTAGAAAGTCCCTTTAATCAAAGACGGAAAACGTTAATTGCGAATCGAACGAATTTATCTACTGTAGGGGTGAGTCGTTTATTTCAGTGCCGTTCAATTTTTCGACGCTTTAGAAATTTTGTATCTTGTATCCATTCGGTTCAATTCTTTCTCTAATTTGCAACCGCATTGTAGCAAAAATTTAGCGAATTACTTGACTGGTGCGATTAAAATTATTATTTTTGTAAATTCTCCAATTTAGGAATTCGATGATTCAGAATATTAGATGGATTACTGTGGTGGTGTTACAATTATTGTTATTTTTGATCAGCAGTTTTACAGAAATATAGAAATGAATTTTGGAAATGTTAAATTTTTGATTTTAGGAATTTGGTGATTTGGAATTATATTATAACAAAGATTTGGTGAATTACTAATAGATTGTAGAGGTGTTACTATTGTTATATTTCCTCAGCAGCTTTACAGGAATATAGACATGAAGTTTGGAAATGTCAAATTTTCGAATTTAGAAATTTGGTGATTTGGAATTATATTATAGCAAAACATTACATCAAAGAAATTATATAATAGCAAAATTATATTATACCAAAAGAACAATGTTATAGCAAAATAGATTCAATGGATTATCACTAGACAGTGATAATTAACAAAGATTTAATGAATCACCTCTAGACAATGGTAGATAACAGAGATTTAATGAATCACCTCTAGACAGTAACTTTAAAAACTTGCAAGTTTAAAAATCTGTACAAAACTTTCAAATATACAAATCAAATATTGAAATAAAATTAAATATAATAAACTAAAAAATCCCAGATACATCTAAATCTGAAATACTTCGATTCAAACTCGTATCAAGTATTCAAGTCCCCTCGTACAATTCCCCATAAAATAATCACTAGATACGTACAGAGCCTAGAAAGCAGTTTATCCCTTTAAGTAGAGTTGAGAATGAACGACCAGCGCGTAAGTTATGCAAGGGAAGGGGCATAATTTACCTGATTACGCGCATTAACCATATTGAATTGTCACTATCTGTGATATCTCAATCGGCCTCCGGACGTTAATAAATAACACGCGATCGTGCGTTGCACCTGCACGCGGCTACGTGCGTCTGACCAATTACGACCCCTGTGTATTCTACCCGTTAGTCTGTCGCTACGTGTTGCTTGTAGAACAGGCCTTAAGCACCCTTATCGCACGCATGTTCATGAGGAACATTTAAACTTAATGTGCGTGTTCACGCGTCTCCGTACTGATAACAACCCTTTCTTCGATGCTCGTGTCACGAGACAGCTTTACAATCCTGCATTCGAACAATCTTGATATGTCGGACTGAATGTGAAAGTGGACACCACGTAATTCTTCACGAAAGAAATATAGGGCAATTATTGTTACATTAATATTCGGACGCCGGAACACTTCTATATTTCTCATTCTATAAAAGGGGGATGATTTATCATACTGCTTATTCTACAGAAACACGAATCATTTACTGTTGAAAATGTATTTTCAATTATAACGTTTCGGAAGAATGATTTTATATGTAAAATATAGGAATATCAGAAGAATGATTTTATATATAAAATATAGGAAAAACTATAACTTCAATATTTCGTAGCATAACCTTTTTGTTTAATGACCTCGTTCATCATTTGGACATATTGAAAATAGCTTTCGTCAAATGTTCTGAAATTTAAAACCATTTTACATTTCAGGATAGACAGTTTTTTATTTCAATTTCGTAATTCACAAGAGCATAAAACGAAAAGTAAATCCAGATTCTCACAGCGAGAGGATTAAACATCGCAATATTCAATTTCCTTTCAAATTTTCGGATAAAAAAGTATCAAATTTTCAACATAAAAATTTAATATCTGCGAAAACCAATAGTACACATATAAAGTAACGGGTTAAAGCTGCAGAACGATAGGCGAGTCGGTTTTTTATTTTACTATTGTTAGTAAAAAATATCGTTTTCGTGAATAGCGCGTTTTATAGTTCACCCGTTTGCATTGCAACGCATTGATATTGTTCACTGCAAATGGCCATAAATGCTAAAATACTGTGAATTTTATGGCTAAAACTTTGTGAAATCTAATTATCAGGATGGCCAGGCAAAGATAGTATCGAACACAGAGCGAGATTATTCAAATAAAATTTTATTCAAATATCATTCAGACGAAAGTTATTCGCGAATGGGGAATAATTTTTTATTTTCGAACAAAAATTGCTAACAAAGCGAAAGTACACGAGATTATTATTGTAATTATTTTTATTCATTTAATAACTTGTTGCAAATATACTTGTCTTAATTGTAACTTTTGTTTAGGACTTATTCAAGTGAAAATTCTTCATTAATTAAATCTTTTATTCATTGATTAAAAATGAATCAGTATTATAAATATTTACAACTTTGATAATGTAACCACTTAAAAAATTATTAATTATTAAAAAATGATTAAAGTAAAAAAGGAAACGATCAATTTTATAAATATAATTACATTTTTATATAATGATATTTTACATATTTTACACGAATTAAATAAAGTAAATTCAAAGAGAAGTGAGGACATATTAGGAAAATGGATGATGTCTACATACGTGTCCATTGTCATTGAATATAAAAAGATAGTAGCAATATGTTTGAAGTTATTTACATTATTTTAAAAATGTTAAAGAATTAAATTCATATGCAGTTAAAATATTAAATTCATATGTAGTTAAAACGTTAAATTCATACGTTGTCAAAATGTTAAATTCGCATGGTATTAAAATTGCTTTATATTTTACCTAACAAATCGCTCATTTACTGTATTCAATTGAATAAAAATTAATTTAACGCTTCCAGCGAATATGTTTTCCATACATTTCAGTTTTCAGCAGTTCACCAAATCCAGACCTAACCTACACCAGAGCTTCGCAGCAATTTGCATTTATGAACGCAAAGCTTATAAACTATTACGCAAATGAAGCTCGTGATCCTATCCAGACGATTAAGGATACTTTTCTGCTTCATAATTAATTATATTAAACGTAACTCGAACCCGGGATAAAGAAACTGTTGTCACAGAAATTCTTGCGTTCAAAAAAATTCGCGACTCCCTCCAAGATCTGACAGAATTAAACGGATGAGTTTATCTATATGTTAATAACGAAGCTGTCTACATGCACATGGTTAGATTCGCGTTGCTGTCACTGCGTCTGTTAAAAGTTGGTTGAACAGCTTCTATTTCGCGACAGACATTCCTAACTTAATTATCGCGTATTTTCCACATACTCTTATCGCATTACATCGAAACAAAGCCGCGTTCCATTATTTTCGTTTGTGTTCAAATTTCGAACGAAAATTTGCATAATGCTCCTCGACTTTTCCTCGATATTTGCGCGATCGAAATACGTACGACACCGACGATCCGTTAATTATACCGTACATTGAATAAATAATCTATGTAACGATATTAATACACCAAACGTTATATCAATACTGCGTTCAAATTTGAACCTCCATAATGGACTCAATCTTTGTGCAATCGAAACTTCCTGTTCGAGCTATCGTTATTCACTTTGTGTTTACATAAATTTTAGTTCACATACAGCAGCATGTTTACGTATGTGGATACACCATAACGAGATGACAATTTAACTTTTGTACTGTTGATTATAAATAGAGAGGTTGGTTATATACTTGTTACTCATTGGAGATTATTGATTTGGTGAACTCAGACATTTCAGAGTAGATAAATGTAATTCATTCGCAATCGTTTAATGTCGTAATAGGACATTATTTTCGTTGATATAACTGCTGTTTCTACTGGAATTTCGTGAATAATCGGGCTGAATATCGACCAAACTCCGCACGGTGGAACCTTGATGTGGAACTGTAACCATCGATTTCTTATAACTGCTATAACGCAAAGTTTCGATTGCAATAGAGAACTTGAACGCACGGTGGATGTACCGATAAAGTTTTATTGTATCATTGATATGCTGCAATAATATTTTTATTGAATACTTATGCTGAACCGGAGATTTTCAAAGCCTGTATGCTGACCACCACGGTGTGATGGAAGCTCTTGAAATTAATTGATATTTTGAGATTTTTTACTTTTGAGAACTTAATAATTTTTGAAGTTTTGGACTTTAAGATTTCAGAATTTTTTAATTTTTTAATTTGAAGAGCTTGAAATTTTAGTACTTTGAAACTTCAAAATTTTTTAATTTTAGGTCTTTAAGACTTTGGAATTTTTGAGTTATGAAATCACTATAAAATTTCGAAAATATAGCTGGAGCTTATATAGTTTCAACACAAACATTTAATACTAAAATTCTGCGATCATTGTGAACATCATTACAAGATTATTTCACTGTGAAACTAATTTAGATATTTCTTTTAGGCAAAGTTCCCGTAAATTTCAATTTTAAAAATGTAGTTATAATTTTTCCTTTTAAAATGGAAAATCTACTACTAAATCTTCACAATAATTTATATTTTGTGCGATAAATACTTCGTTTTAAAACAATATATTTCTTTTATTTAATTTTGCTCTGAATATCCGGTTGTGTCGAAATTTCTGTTTATTAACATTGACCATACCGATATAGAACACGGAAAATTAAAAATATAGTAGAAAAATAAATAGAGAAACATAATTGAGTACACACATTAATTCCTTATCTGAACAAAAATCAACATAGATTTCAATAATTAAAATAAGAATATCAATAATTTAATTAAGTAATAATTTAATAATTTAGTTAGTGTGAATTGGTCATTTGACCGATTTGGTATGATAATTAATCAGTTTCTAAAATCAATAAAATATGAAATATTCCGTATTATGTACAACATACCATGTGTAATCAACGCGCCATTTTACTTTTCTGTATTTTATCGCACGCAATCATGCAATACATATAATTTAAACTTTAAATCACCACTAAAATTCTGAAACTACAATTATTATAAAATAACTCACCGTTTTTATTTCTCCGAAAATCGTAAAATAAATTGCTTTGAATCACCGTTGGATGAAAGTGAATACAAACTTTTCACTGCAGCGGAACTGTAACGAAAATGTGCGGTAGTTATTCGAAATGTAGTAAATTAAAGATTGCAGCAAGTAATTCACAAACATTTTCATAGCTGTCGCTGTATATAGATGAACAATCGTGGTGACCCATATTACAACCTCCTCCACGTTTGCCTTTATGTAGTCGCTACGTTAACCTTGCTACAGTCTTTCGGGTATTTTTCGACCCACTGCTATTTTATATCTTTACAAATTCTTGCTGTTATTAAAAAAATTTACTAAAATTATTATCAACGTGCTCATTCCTGTTTTTTTAACGTTTAGTTTAATATTAAAATTTTTAATATAAACTTTATTATTTAAAGTTTCAGTATCAAAAATTGTAAACGCGCCTAAATACAAAAATTTTATATTGACGTGCATTCACGTCGAACGCAAGGCAAATTATTAATTTTATTATAATTATAGAGCATATTTTATTATAACTTTTTAACTAATAATACACATTGATAATAATACACGAAACAGTTTTTCACAGAAAAACTATTTGCTTTTTAATAATTTAATAGTTCTAATATTTTCATAGTAAATACGGTAATTTTTTATTTCACACAATAAGAATGACCGTCTGTCGAAACAAAATTTTAGATTGACGTATATACTCGTCGAATGCAGTTAACTTAACCTTTAACGGTCACACGTCAGAGGTTGAATTTGACTTCAATTTTAGCCACTTTACCTTCTGAATAAATATTTTTTTCAAAACCCGGGTATTTTTACTATTTTTTTCCGCAAACTTTTATATCTCAAGAGTGTTCACTTAAAACTGTAGCTCTTTATATTAAAGTTGAAAAAAATTTTGAATTTTTCTGTAAATACCGTCATCTTTTCAATTTTTTCACGTTTCTGAATTGTTTCATATTCAACGTTTAAATTTACTGAACTCAGCTATGAAATATGTTAAAGCAACTTTCAAAGGCTATTTATAATTCTTTTTAAGTTAAAGTAATAAGCTTTGTCAGAAACATTTTTAGTGACTAGGGTTTGAAACGTCCCAGAGCCAGGTATTCTGATGGAATGCGACTGTTAAGGGTTAATATCAATGAACGATCATAAAACAGTTGACGCAAATTTATGTAATGAACACAGTTTACTATAAAATTATCCAGCAGTTCGACAATTTATCATAAAGTGATCCAGCAGTGTACAAAGTGCCACTCGAAATAATGGAGCGTCTATTATTTTTATACGATCTAAATTCAGTTCGACATTCGAGTCACGAGGACCCTCTTCAAATACATCGAACCTAATCCCCGTATAAAGCTCCACATTTGACCGACATTAATTCGGAGCGAATTGCACGAGAAGAATAGTAATATCCATTCCAGGGACGATCAGAGGAACATTCACGATAGCGAGGAGCGCGTGAAAATTATGAGAACGCTTCGGTCTCAGCCAATACCCATTCAGAAGGTATAACGAGCGGGCGGAGGTATCAGTATCGGTGGTTGCTGTTTCAGCTGTTTACAAGCACCACCAACCACCCACCCCTTCAACCCCCTTTTGACCTGGTCTACCATACCCGTTAAGCCGTAGAGCAAAGGATTACGTCCACGGCCCGGAAGACTCATCCCCCCCACTTCACAACCCCTATCTTTATCTCTTCTTCACCAACGCACGGTCACGGATAAAGACCAACACGAACAGTCACACGTGCAAGCAGATGATGCAAATTCAAAGTCGTGTGCGAAGATGGCGACCGTGGTTTGACTTTGGCGAGCTACCAAGTCATCCCCGTGGGACGAGCTAATTGGATGACTGAGACTCCTTTGATAATTAACGCGGCACGCGTTCCACCCTGTCGAGCTTTTTCGCTAAAGCACCGTGTTCTCGTGTTCCAGAGGAGACCCGACGCGAAAAGGCGCCACGAAATATCCTGGCCATCGAATAATTTCGTGAATAATACTGACGATCTTTTGAGTGACGCGTCGGAGAGTGATGGAAATTCGAACAACGCTGGAGGTATACATTTTGGTAAAGAACGATGGAGAGTGATGAAATTTGGAAGAGAATGGAAAAGGATTTCTTTATTGCATCAATATAGGCACTTTGAGAAAGAGCTATGAATACATTGATCTATGTATCAGAGCTATGATACTATGATCTACATTCAGGTATCTAGGTGTCTTCTGAAAATAGAATTACCAACATCTACCAGTTTGAAAACCCATTAGTAACCAGTTTTCGATTAGTAACCAATATTGCAGTTTGTTATAATTCTTTCACAAAATTATTTGAGAAACTACATACACTTCACCCCTGAGGTTCAGATGTATATTTCATCAAAGACTATTTTATCTAAATTAAAAATCTCGATATATCTATTATATCTACTATTCTGTATTATTTTTATCCAAATTGACAGATATTAAAAACGCTACAAATTTCCTTTTAACAGTTCAAAATTCTATGTCTACGTGATCGATGAAAATTTGTGCGTACCTCTAAGGCACATGTACATTAATCATCTAAAATAGAGGAAGTACCACGTATCGAATAGTAACCATTGTTACATGAAATCGATAATAAATGATCTGAAATTTAAATCGCAGAAATGACTCGTTGAGATCATATCTTCCGTCTTGCATTAACTAAGGATCACTCCAGCAATATTACTTTTTGCTCATTGACTACCATTTGCGGAATGGGCATTATTAAATGAGACGGTTGTAACGATCGAGTGATTAATTGCGAAGTATCGCGGTAATTGGAAACGAAGATACATCGGTGCAGAGAGGTGAACGAAGTTGAAAAGTTACTAACGAACCAGAGGGACGATAGAAAGGAGGAAATAATAAGTCAGAAGGTAACGAACTTGTGTATAACAGACAGCACAGCAGTCTTAACTTCAACTGATCCTAATCTAAACTTTCAAAAGCGTCTTGACGCGTTCAAGCTTATTAATAGTTGCGTACCATGGAGTGATTCGAGTCTCGTGTCACGCTTTCACCTTCGCGATCTTAGTGAAAAATTGACGACCCTAATTACTCCACGTGCAAGAATGATTGATGTACGTGCGAGAAAGAAGGCGAAATGGTTTCGTACAAAGCAAACATTAAAAAAAGCTTGACAGGACTTTAATTTTCACTTTACCTCCGTGAAAATATTTCACCACGACATTAAAGTGGAAAATAAAGCATTAACGTTATTCAAAAGTTCCATTGTTCGCGTGTATTATCATAATATCAGAACGCGAATAAAACTTTTAGGTATTTTGTTCTATTATGCTGATATCGATCGACTCGAACAGGTAACGCAAGATAAGCTATATCTATTAACATATCAATGTATTCTCGTTCACAACAACTCAATATTTTATTTAGTTATTTTACATAATTTAATTTGTACACACTACGAATTAATGTTTGAGGAATACAATTTCCTATAAAAATCTCAGATCATTGAAAATATGAGAGGTTATATTCATGCAACTACAGATTAATTTAGCTTATAAGATCGAGTCAGACTCGACGTACGTTACAGTTCAACTATGACAAACCTGAATCATATTTGCATAAAGATCGAGTTTTGAGTTCTATACCAATTGTAACTTGTATTGTATTTGTATGGAGATCGCTAGGTCCAAAATATACCTAACATTTCAACGTTTTTTATCTGTTTTAACACTGCAGTAATAATTAGGTAACTGATGTAACTTGTGTGTTAAGGGGTTAAGGAACATAAAATAAATACTATGCTGACCAGGAACGTTTTGGGAATTTGAGAATGAAGTACTATTGAGAGGTCCACAGCAGTCTTGTTGAATATCCGTTACAGAAGAAAGGTGAAAGCTGACGTTAACTTGTACATGGGTTCGCAATCGTAAAAAGCTTCGTAACAATTAACGTCGAACGGGATCGCAAGAGGAACTTCAAATACGGGCGAAAAAACGTTGAAAGACTCGAAACGCTTAGCTCGTACACGCTCTAATACCGTTTGAAATTCATTCCCGCAATCTAAAGTTAGGAAATCACCATTCCTTTCCGTTTTTTTCCCCTCCCGGTCTATGGTAGCTTTAACCCGGTTCGCACTAACGAGCAAACACAAGCTTCGTTCGTTTGTATGCAATCGCCTGACCCACTGACATGTCCCGGATGAACGTGTCGGTGGTTGTGCGAGAAGGTAAATGGTGGGTCGGGCTTCAATAATGACGACAGTGGCCAGGAAGCCGAGCTTAACCAGCAACCAGATATCGAACGAGTTAACGATACGTTAACGATTCCTGACACTACCACCATCTACTGCTGTAGGACGAACAGAAGCCAGGGACAAAGATAACGTGAACTGGGACTGATAACAACCAACGGGGATTAGAGGTCGCCTGACGTGCCGATAAGGAACACATTGACATTTTCCAGCAGCCTGCTAACCGTGTTCGGAAATGGCTAAGGGAAGACATGTTCACATACCGATATAATCGAATTTCGCGCTCAAGATGTTGTATATGGACTCTTCTCTCTTTAAAGATCAAAATGAACGACGGTTTATTACTCTATAAAGTGACGTGCGAAAGATTCCACCATCTGACGGTATCACAAAATGGGTTCTATAACAATGATGGACAGATCAAGCATTGATAAAATTGTTTTCCAGCTGGTTTTCCAAACGTTGGTTATATTTCAAGTGTGTGTGGAATGTTTGAGTACATTGATCTTCAATTTCAATTCGATTTTGTTAGGTTATGTGAGTCAGAATATCTTGAATTGTTCTCGATAATTAAATTGATTAGTATACACAATATTGAGAGCTGCTAGTGAGTTAATAACACTTTCTGAGAGATAACAGCAAGCTGGAAATGAATACGTACTAGATATTTGTTGTAGAGAAATTCGATTATGTGAACACAATTTGTGTAATTGAGACTTTGTATCGTATGTTTCATTCTTGTGTGATTTATATCGCAAGGCATCTTTGCTATTTGATATATGAATATTTGCAAATCTTTCACCAAACATTTCAAATTTTACGAATATCTTGATTATTTAACATTACATGCTAATTCTTTGCATAAAATGTGAGAAATCAATTTATATGAAAGAAAACGCAATTTTGTTGAAGGAAATTAAATGCAAATATATTAAAATGTAATGGAACGTGACTTTTTACATAAATCAATTATTCGGAATATTTCGTATGAAAATAACTGATATTATTTGTACCTAAATGATAGCATTAAAGGAAGTTTTATGTTTCGCGTGCTCTTTCGACTCAAATGACATCGCGTTGTATGGAAAAATATATTATTCCTGGAAAATGTACGTGGTCTAAAGGTAAACATGAAAATACTCGCAATGCAGTAATTTTTTTGCGCAAGGGTGATTTTCTAAAGACATAAATATTGGAACAAAAATATTTCAGAGAAAAATGTTATGTATTATTTAATATGTGCACAGCAGCAAAATAAAATAAGTAAATTCGAGCATCATATCACAGAAACATATTTCGTAGAAATTCGTTTTACTGTCTCGTGAGCAAAACAGCATAAGCAAATTTTTTTTCTATTAGTACTTTCAAGTATTCCGTTCTTTTTAACAGCAATATTCTTAAAATTAGTAATTTTTAACTAGTAAACTTGTTACAAGTTTTCTATAAAATTACTAAAGTTCATAAAATGTTTATGAACTAAGTTTACAAAGTTTACAAAATTCTTCGAGTTTTTTCCATGCAATACTATTGAGAAACCATCAGTGATTAATGTAAAGAGTTAGCATAGAAGTGTAGCTGCAAGAATTGTACAAATATCACTGGAATATATCTGACCTGAAATTCGATTCAAACTAGTGTATACACTTATGTATTATATATTTTAGTTTAATTTGTAAAATTATGGTGTGGTAATGAACACAGTTTAAAAAGTTCGACTTTATTTCACAAAAGACTATTTCAAACTCGTCAACAGTAAGTTGTAGAAATTAGCATGGAATCACACAAATTACTTCATTAGAATGTGCAACACCTGACCTAAGATTTAAACTAGGTTACATATGTACTTATATAATATTCGTATTAAACTTATAAAATTACGGTACAGTATAAAAAGACCACAGATTACAAAATACTTCGATATCTTGTTACGGAATGCTATTGACAAACCGACAGTAAGCCATAGTAGTTACCATGAAAGGGCAAGATCACGTAGAAATTCCAGCGGTTCAAGGCTGTGGTAGCCATTAGTCAAGGTCGCTACGAAAGGACTTCATCAAGACGATCCTGGACGTGTCGGATCTGCATCTGGCTATCCTGGTCCCAATTTAGAGTGGCCAGGAGAACGAACGAAGGCGAATGCCTGGGGGCTAAGTTCTGGCAAAAGGCTTCGTTATCCACTGACAAGGTACTTCGCGTCCCTCCTGGTCCTTTCTCCTCCGTTCTTCCAGTTAACCTCATCGGGATCCATAGAGCGATGCTTCCTAAAACCTAACCCAGTTTCCTCTGTGGTCGACGCCAGTATGCTAATCCGCTACAACGTTCAGGCATCTATTGAAACCGCAGCCTCCTCCTCGTGCATCAGAGACTGACGGAGTTCCTGTAACCATGGCATCTCGTGCAACAATGATCTATGTAGCACGACCAGTTTCCGTGTTGGTGTATGCCAGACGGAGAGAGAGAGAGAGGGAGAAAGCAAGAGAGAGACGTTAGATCAGGACCGGACGTTAATTGCTATTACCAATCAGCGAACGGAGCACCAGCTGGCTGCTCAGCTCTGCTCCACTCCGCTCAGTTCTGCTCTGCTCTGAACTGCTCGACTCCACTCGGAAAGTGCTAAAGGGCAGTCATCAGCAACCAGTTCCACCGGTGTTTCTCTCACCTGAACGTCGCCCCTGAAATTCACCTTGTCTTTCGGAGTGTGAATCGATTAAGAGGGGGCGATGTATTTGTCCAGATGACTGAGTCGCTTGATTGACGGAGCACGATCACAGAACTGGATTACCAACGGCATTGCTCGTTTCGAAATGGGATGCCATTTAGGATATCAATTATCGCATGCCTTTCGATCCTTTGGATCTCTGTCTCTTTACGCTCTGGGATGTCTGATAGATGCACCATTTACCTTGTAATACAAAGAGGATTATATTGGTACTCTTCTGTAGAACATTTTTAATCTTCCACGGTAATGTTTTCATGTTTTATTGGATGTTAGTATATTCGTGCGATGGATGTTACTAATTGAGTTTGATCAGTTAAGAGGAGATTAGTCTGTCGAAAATGTTACTGGTACTTACGCGTTGAATTATGAGAAATTCAAGGAGATAGATTTTGGAATACTTCGATATCCGATCATTCAGAAATTTGAAAACTCAAAAATTTAGAAATTTGGAAATATAGAAATATATTTTTAAATTCAATGATTTGGAAACTTCAGAAATTTGGTACTTGGTCATTTGGAAATTTAGGAATTTATTAAATTTTGTAATTTGAAAATTTGGTATTTTGAGAACTTAACAATTGAAAATTTTTGTAACTTGCAAAATAGGATATTTGGATGTTTACAGTCGTTATAATACAGAAATATTAAACTTTTAATTAAATAAATTTGCAAACTAGAATATTTAAATATTCAGAAATTTAGTAATTTAGGAACTTAAAAATATGGACGTACAAGGACATTAAATTTCCAAATCCCTATATTTTTTATTACCATGTTCTCAAGTTTAAAATGCAAAATCTTAAAAATGTAAAAATCCAGAATATTTGGAAATTGGAAATTAAAATAATTCGAATTGCAATTAGAACTGCAATTTTCAGAAAATTATATACGTCAGTAATACTTGTGAAAGCAATTTGAAATTTCTGTAATATTTGTAATATCTGTACATAAATACAAAATATAATATTTCATATGTACATATACATGAAATATATATAAGATATTATATACAAAATATATATGAAATATTATATACGAAATATATATGAAATATTACCTACGAAATATGTACATATACTCGTGAAATATTACGACTATTTCGCAATAACCGAAATATGATTTAAGGTAAAACTATAAACACAAAGTTTAATTACCATAGAAGTTCGATGCGTATCGGGCTGTCGATCGGAAGTCATCGGCACAGATGGATCGTAACGATATCTCAATTAAAACTCGATAACAATTTCGCGAAGTTACGTTTAATACTCCTCAACGATCGGCAGTTTTCCGACTTCACGGCAGTTTATTTTATTCCCGGGCAACTTCGGCCCTCATTACCTGGGACCGTTTTTCATCCGCGGCGACGCAACGAAACGAGTTTCGAGACAATACTTCGCGGAACAATCAAGAGATTCTTTCTTTAGAAACTCGAAACTTGTCTCCGGGATTTACAGCGGCGATTCTGAAGCGTTGTCATAATCGTCTTTGTTTTTGCTGCCTCGTTGAATAAGTCCCGCGTAAAATGGAACGAGTTTGTACGTCATAAATGGACACGCATAAATTTTCCTGTCGTACCTTTCGAGAGATGGAGTATGTTTGCCCAGTTCGTGAAAATACTCTTTTCGACCCTTTTCTACTTTCAAAAATTTAGAACTGTCAGTAGCTTCTAGTATTTGATTATCCTTTTTTTCTCAATAATTTTAAAATAGTTTTTAAATACTTTTTAAATAGTACGTGAAACTTTGTTAAAATATAACAATGCATTGAGGAGACAGCAATGCATTAAATATATTCCGTAATATGTTAGCAAAGCGTACTAAATACAAATTGTACAAATAACAGTGTTATTATTATTATATAAATTGTAATAAAGTTTTCACACAGTTCAAGTCAATTAAAATCGAAGAAGTTGTTCAGAATCATAAACAAAGTCTTTATACAGACTGACTAAATTGAAACTAGTTAAGTAACAACTTTTAATTCTAAAAAGATTATGTTAATCTTCGAAAAGTGACTCACCATTCAGTTTAATAAAACAATTTGAAATAAATATATTTTACCTAAAGCTATAGTATTATACATACCGTGTATAAACATAGCGAAGCAGACAATAGTAACAATTAATAATGGAAAAATACTAATCTTAAATGAATTCAGCAAACTTTTTAACTGAAAGATTTTAAGGTTGATATCTGACAACAGTAAAAATACCTTCAGTGGTAAGGGTTAATCGTCTGAAATAAGTTTCTATAGAAATGCTAAATTTATTCGTACTTGACATTTCAACTCGAGCTTCCTTAAAAATGTCTTCAACTTTGTCGACCATGTTCGATGCTTCCTAACCTCAATTGGAAACCTCTTTTCGGTCTCAGCAGTTTTTAATTGGTCCTAAAACATACATTGAACAAGAAAGTAATACTCAAATCTATAAGTGTTCATTGTAGATAATAACCAGCTGAGTAATTACAAATAATATTACTTCTATGATTAAATCATTGTGATACTTGGGTAAATTGAGAGACAATTTATGATACACACTAATTGCAAAATCTGTTAAACTCATATTAAATTCGATGAGGACATTGCGAATTACTAATGCTATTATCATAACACCGGTATCGTGTATCTGAATATCACTGTACATTCAAAGAGAAAAGTTAGATCCTCATCGTCGAACACAAGGGTTAGACCCCCTCTTGACTAACATTTTTTTTGTAGAATCCATCTCATAATTCAATTTTTACTAATTATTATTTAGCTATGTTAAATAACATAAAATTCAACAAATTTTGATCATGTAAGATTTTTATTAAATGAGTTATTTCAATGAAAGCAACATGTAGGATATGTAAAGCCAGAATTGTTTCACCACAGTTTAAGAACCTATGGTCAATGATATGTCTGTCATTTTATACAACGTCGAGTATTCTATTATACAGTGTTTCCCAACTGATTTCTTTTTATATTCTTCAGCTTTAAGTAAACAAATACGAAGTGATAGCCAACGTAGCGTATCCTTAATGGAAATCCGAAGTCATCGGTTCTATAGTAATCAGTCCTGTTATCGTATCAGCGATGCACGAGCTTTCGCCAATGACTTTCGAGTTTCGAACGTCGGATTAGGTTAGATTCGGGCTGAGTAATTGGCGATTAATAACACGCTCGCCTGAATATAGGTATAACGTTAGACGTAGGCCATCGGTATTGTAATTAAGGACCTCTGACGGCACCATCGCCAGAATATTCGAGCCTTCTGGAGCGCTATCGCATCCATCACGTGCCACCTGGCGATTAATACTGGAAAGTTCGGATGCTTATCCGAGTTACATTTACCATCGATAAGACATTAGACCACCTGAAGCGTTGCGTGAGCCCGGAAGTTTCCCTCGAGGTCGTTCATCGCTTTCCGTCTTCGTTATTCCGGATACGATGGAGATTCGTGTCGGATAGTTTCGAGAATTTCAGTTTAAATGTAATATTTAGCGCAACGGAGGAAATAGAATTCGGTTACGTAGATTCAGTTTTGTGCGAAAAGCTGTGTTACAATTTCGTCGGTTATCTCTGTACTTCCACGCGTTTTACTTTGATGCGTTACATCGCTATGCGTTGTATTTCTATGCGTTTCACTTTAACGCGTTGTATCGCTACCCACTATATTTCGATTCGTTGTATTTTTACACGTTTTACTTCAACGCGTTATATTTCAATACGTTGTATCGCCACTTGTTATATTTCCACGCGTCGTATTCTCACGCGCTATATTTCCTCGTATTATACCGTCACGTGCTGTATTTGCACGCGTTATACCGTCACGCTCTATATTTCCACTCGTTGTATCGTCACGTGCTGTATTTCCGCGTATTATATCGTCATGCGCTATATTTCCACTCGTTGTATGGTCACGTGCTGTATTTCCACGCGTTATACCGTCACGTGCTGTATTTCCACTCGTTGTATCGTCACGCACTGTATTTCCACTCGTTGTATCGTCACGCGCTGTATTTCCGCGTATTATACCGTCACGCACTATATTTTCACGCGTTATATTTCTACGTGTTTTACTTCAACGCGTTGTATCGCCACGTATAATATTTCCACGCGTCGTTCTATGTGTTATATCGTTACACTCTGTATTACCAGCCATTGTATACAAAATTTTCTATAGTTCTAAATTCTAAGTTTAAAAGCGATTAAGTTTATGTATTTGTGACAGTTTAAATTTCTTTGTACAGCACAATGGAACAAAAATACCAGTAATTTACATGATTTTAAAAATCGATATTTCTTTATTTAATAGTCAAATTGTATTTTGATAGAATTATGCAATTTGTGGTCAACGAATGCCAGCATCGACTAGAATGTAAAATATTTATCAAGCACCAGTTATGTGGGATTATTAAATGATCAAGCACTGATTTAGGCAAACATTTGCTGCAAAATAGGTCGGCATATCGTCTTGGTCGTTTATATGGGATTTCGGGCGAGATTTACGCAAGCGAGTATCCCTTTCAGTTTCGAGCCCGTTATTGCTGATATACTTAGAGATTAAGACCATATGTTACGTACATCAAGCCGCAATATGATGTATAATAATAAAGCGCCTGTGTTCTGTACCAAAATGGTATGGAAACCTCATACACATTTACTTTTTACAATATTACATGAAATATATCGTATACTTCATATTATTTCATCTCATTATTTTTTAAAGTATTTCATATTTTATATACAAATATATCATATTTGTGAAATATTTCATATTTCAAATCTTTCATATGTTACATACATATATTTCACATATTTCACATGTTTCGTGTATTTCATATATTTAATATATTTCATATGTTTCATATACTTTATACATTTCTTATGTTTCATATGTTATGTATGTTTCATATGTTTCGCACATTTCATGTACTTCATATATTTCATGTACCTTACATGTTTAATATCTTTCATACATTTCATATAAGTATTGCATACTACTTTCAAGGTGATATTCAAAATGTATTAACATTACAATTTGTAATACTCTTCAGTTTGATAAATTTATATTCGTTCTTTCTCATTTCCTACAGAAAGAGGGAGGATAAAACAATTTCAATGTAAATCGACATTTGCCGTGATTGAACGTGTACGATAAAATTGTATATAGAAAGATGTAACTGTTAAAATACGATGAAACAAAATCCAGTTTCGAGAAATCGATAGATTTAAATCAGTAATACTCGGAAAGAGCATTGTGTAATTAATATGTGTCTGCGACGAGGTCACGTACTCAACGACAATTTAATCCACGATTAATCTATAATGCATAGTGAAATGTTTATGGGCAGTTGTACGCGAGTGTAGAATCAAATTTTCAACATTAATCCTTGGAAACTGATAAATTTTATTTCAACCTCGTTCAATAATTATTACGATGGTGCATGAACATTTATTTAATTCTTCGTTCAAGCACCATTGCGTTACATTGATATTATATATCTCTAAAAATATCGCATATCAAACTTCATTTGTAACCTAAAATTGTATATCGAATGAATATCGGATATCATGAAATTTAGGCAGTGCATCAAATAGTTATTTTATTTTGGTACGAAAAGCAATCTAGATATTTCGATCAAGGATCTATATTTTTAACTCAGTGATATCTTCGCGAAATGTTATGAAATTCAATGTTAGTTTCTATAATCGAGCGTCTGTAAATTAAAAAAAAATATTAAGTCTATGTAGCACCATTCAATAGGGGATGAAAACACGAAAAACATAATCTAATATTATTGTTTAATACGTAGCGAATTAAAAAATTTTCAACTTGATCATACTGATTTGTGTAATCTGACAGAAAATTAAAAAATTTCTAAATTCTGAAGCTTGATAATTTATACATGTACACGTAGCCATATCTAATACAATACATAGAACGTACTGTAAAATGTATGTAAATTCATTTTTCCCTATCTGCCATCTCGTGGCAACAGTTGGAACTTGCAGTCTGCATGTCAATAAAGTTGCATAAGCAAAATATAGCAGTGAAACAAAATAGTGTTACATACTCGCTTTCACATAGTTCCAATTTTATCTGGACATTTACCTCCACTGAATTACCATAAAGCTACAATCTAAAATTCTATCAGAAACAGTACCACTCAAATTTGTAATTCTATCAGTTACAATATTTTTTAAACACTATTTCTCCATATCAATGGGCTCAATAGCAAATTCTAATCCATTGTTACACACAAAACGGCGCGATAACAATTGAATCGCCCTGAAAAACAGGTTTTGAAAAAGATATTTCAAAAGCCAAACAAAGTCGTTCGTTACTTGCCCCTAACAAGCGTCGAATACGAATATCAGCGGGTCAAAGCAAAAACTTCTTCGAGTAGCTTTCGAAACGCTATGGAAACAGAGAGTGTCTCGCCGATTGATCAGTCACGTTTGTTTTCATCGCGATTCACTTATCATTTAGTCTCTATCAAATTCAGTATATTCGACGATTGGCACAGACGAGAGTATTCCATTCGACTGGGTTACAATTATGATCAGACGAAGTGGAGCTCGTTCTTCCTCGCTCTCTTTGAGCCGTGCACGAAGAATCCTGACGAGGTCAAACAATGGCAATGGCGTCACAAGTGGCCGGGATAATTCGGTCGACACCTTTCTCTCGTTCTCTGTCGATGGCTAATTACGTAATTCGATGGTCCCCAACGAGCTTCCGTATCCGTTGGTCGATAAGAGATATCGCGCAGCCACGATTGATCAAAACACAATGAGTGTAATGACGACCTCGCCGTATTGACGCTGCTAATTAACGGGAGTAGCGTTAATGAATGTCACCCAGATTGAAGTCGCGCTAGTTTTTGCGGATCTGACGGATGATCGAACCGTGTATTCATCTTATATTGTACCGATGTCGGATAATTGGAGTGCTTTGCGCGAATCTCGAGCGGAAAGCGTTGGTAATTAAAATAAATCGGTTTACGCGTTCGATATTCAAGTGGTCGCGAAAGTGTAACAATGAATCGCGGAATAACGAGTGAGATGAAATCCGCAACTTTGGTGTATTTTATCGTAATCCAGCCACTGTGCGAATGCATAGTGTATTATGCAGTCGAATCGGAATCCGCCTCATTTGCAACGTGTTTACGATGCGTTTCGAGGAACAGCTGCTTTTGATCAAATAAATAAATTGTAAATTCAAATGTAAATCGTAAAGGAAGTTTATTGAAACATTAGGTTGCTACGAATGACATGACTGATATCAAATCATCAGTCTGACACAATTCAATGAGATAAAAGTATAAAAAATACTGCTTCTGACAACTGAAATAAATTATAAATTTAAACGTTGTAAATCGTAAAGGAATCAAGGTAGGTAGCTATAAATGAAATGATTTCAAGTAATCAGTCTGACACAATTCAATGATATAAAAGTATAAAAAATACTGCTTCTGACAACTGAAATAAATTATAAATTTAAACGTTGTAAGTCATAAAGGAATTAATTTATTTTAGACGTACTTGTGATACTAAAAGATACACAATTTTTGTTACAAGAATATAAAATAATTAAACGATATAATTTTTGTGACAAGAATATAAAATAATTAAACGATATTATTTTCCTCACAAGAAAGTAAGATAATGAAAAGATACTTTTGTTAAAAGATGTTAATCTTCGAGACGAATTTAAGGAAGGATAGAATAGGTAATAAATTATGAATTTACCACTTGGATAGCTACATAAAATTTGGGACGAAGTTTAAGATGAAATTAGACTGAGTTTTCAATGTAGTTGTTATCATTCATCATTACCCGCTCTCAGGAAGCTTACACTTCCTTCCACTTTGCCGTCAGTTTACACAAAATGCATCAAGATTAATTAAAAACCGAGTTTCCTCATTTATTCACGTCTTATAGTTTAATTTCGTTCTTAGAGTAAATTTTCGAGGAAACAATGTGCCGGGGCTTTCGAGGAACAAAACACGCGACTTTCGTTCTCGGCTACGAAATTTTATCAACAACTTCTTCGATGTAACCACAGATTTTAATTTATGACCTTTTAACAAAAATAAATGTGCTTCTGATATGATAATAGTCGATTCAAGTACAATTAATGAATCGCAGTCTAGTTAATTATTGTAGAGTAATTTTTTTTAATAAAACATTTCTTTACAAATAAGCGTTGTTTCTTACTCGATGGAAAAAGGTGACATTTTTATTTCACGTTAAAGTTCGGTAACGGATTTTGCTTTTATTGATTTTCACGATTAAACGTTTAAAACTCTAAGTTTTCAAATCTATAATTTCCAACTTGTGGGGTTTTAAAATTTTTTAACTTATAATTTCTTAAATTTTTTAGTTTCAAAACCTTTCAAATTTTTTATTTAGAAGTGTAGACATTTCTCGATTTTAAAAATTCTTAAATTCACTAGCTTTGAGATTTAGAAATGCAGGAGCTTTTAAAATTACACATTGTCAAGTTTAAGTATTTTCAAAGATATAAGTTCATAAATTTAAAAAGACAAAATTCTTGAATTTTAAAGTTATTAAAGTCTCATATTCTCAGCCTTCAAAATTTTTATATTTACAAACTATCAAGTTGTAAACTTTAAAATCAAATATAAAAATATAGAAATGTAGACACTTTTAAAATCATAAATTCTCAAATTTAGAAATTTGCAAATTTTTTAAGTTCTGAACACTGGAAGTACCATTCTCTTTATTGCCAAATCCCCATAGCAATATAACAAGGGTCGGACATGCATTTCAGTTTCTTATAATACATGTATCATGAAATTTTGTAAAATTTATGTGAAATTTATAATTTATAATATTTAAAAAACAACGTTTATAAAATATAGTTATAACATCACACAGTTATAAAGAACATTTATAATATAACGTGTATGCAATATACTATATGATACATTTTATAATTGTAATACTACACAGTACAGGAATATTTTTTAATTGAACATAGTTACGTTATAACAGAGTTACGTATATAATATAATTTTTATATAGTAACTGTAGTATCTATAGTAATAATAAAGTAGTGATATAGTAACAGTAGTTACTGCTTCCAAATTATAATTAAATTATAATGATAGTTACTACATAATATACTGATACCATGTAACATTACTATATTAGACTATATTTATAATACAACGTGTCTAATAATAAAAAATAAATTCT
Organism: Megachile lagopoda; assembly: GCA_036983795.1. Lineage (NCBI taxonomy): Eukaryota > Metazoa > Arthropoda > Insecta > Hymenoptera > Megachilidae > Megachile > Megachile lagopoda. The sequence goes on from CM072786.1 coordinate 2,409,137, forward strand.
ATTATTTGAAGCTCCATAAACTGTAGACAATTCAGCTTTGCTTGATTTAATTTCTTATTTGTGGAAATAAGAACCCCGTCCCTATTCACCGATTTTCATGGACGTCGTGCTCATCAATGTTCAATTAAAATTGCAATTATCCGTGGAATAAAAGCAGATTACATCTGGAGAGGAAATGAGCGAGATCGACGAAAGACGATCGGCGGGAGACAGAAGATATCAGGGCCAAAATTGATAGCGTTACCGTCGCTCCTCTAACGTGCCGGTAATCGGCAGGGCTCATTTATCTTCATTTCCCAGATAAAATCGTGACTCGCGTCCCGCGAGTCCTACATACATACACCATCACTGAAGCAACATACTAACATAGACTGGCATCGGTGTGCTATTAATTTTTCATCGAATTCCGATCGTCAGAAATTACGAAAGCCGAAAGGGTGAGGGCTGGCGTGCCTATTCCAGGCTCCATTGATTATTCGATTATCGAAATTGACTCGGAAATGACGATAACTCTGACCAACTGTCTCCCCTCGTGTCTGGTGATGTTTCGAAATTTCCTGCTGATTGCTTGACTCACGGGCTCTCCTTACGATTTATATTAGTTTACGATTGATGGAGTTCTCAATTAGATTTGAGAGAAAATATCGAAGTATTTTGGATTTTTAATTTTCAAATATATATTCGAATAGTATTAAGACATAATCGAATTTATTTTTATTATAGATTATACTTTTATTATTGTGTTATAGATGGAAGAGGTGGAGGATTTGTTGTTGACTTCACTTATGGTTAAATGTAAATTAATGATAATTTAATGTTAATATGAAGCATTTTTACTAGCACGAGAACCCCGGTGATACACGCTGATTTTTATGAAATTTTGCACAGCTATTTATTAGATCTATTCAAAAATATAATTGCAATTCATTAATACCCGTTTTTTACTTAAGAGATAAATCAACCCTTAGAATAGACCCATTGCTCATAAATCGTAAACGACAGAAGATATTAAAAAATGTTTGAAGCAAAAGTTATTCTATTTCTTTAGATCTACAAAGCTGTGTAAAAGGTTTTTGGAAAAAATTATTTTTCACAAAAATTAAATTTGACCCCATTGTTTTGGAAATTTTAGTTTCTTTTTGTTTTGAATAAAAGTATACTTTTTACAAATTCAAGGGTGTATTACAGTATATAATTATTGTGATTATTGTATATACAATTGCAATTAAAGTTGTATATAATATTATATTATCCTTTACTATACTATAATAGATGTAACATTGTGAAAGCAACTAAGATTTGTCGAAGGTAGATCCTTTCTAATGAAAATCGCAAAATTTTTAACGTCTTCAAAGATGATTCTTTTATAGTCAATAAAAAAAGATTTGTATATGTAATTTATTTATTGTAGATCGATCTCCATTAAAGAAAAACAAATCCAAAGACACGGATAGTGTATAAAAACGTAAATATATTAGAATCTTTGTAGAGGTTATGTACTTGATCTTGTATAAAACACCAATTTTTTAAAAACAAGTGCTGCAAGAACAATTTCTTGAAATAAACAAAGGAAATTCTCTTGGTTGTTTTATACAGTATTTTACTTACCTTAAATAGCAATTTTAAAAGTCTAAAAGCGTTAGTCATATATTAAAAAAATAATCATTCATAAAAATCCGGTTGAATTTCAAAGAAAACTAAAAGTGTTATCATCCCTGAAGAGTACAAAACCAATATTTCAATTTCTACCTTTATTTTCCTGTAATTCATCAATTTTTCTTCGTATTCGTTAAAGTCAACCCTCCGAACTAAAGAAAATAAAGATGAAAATAATAGACAATAAAGTTGAAAAATCTTCAGTAGTTGTATCTAATTTGATCTTTGTTATAACTAAACTGGGAGCACGACCATAAAAAACAACATAATCACAAGCAGAAAGTTACCCGCTGTTATTAGTAATAAGTTCGCTTCAACAGCACGTAGAACGTAGGCTTAATTTGATTGCTTTCTCTCCCGCGAGGCGTGTTTGATTGCGCGAAAAGCTTTGTTCCTTTTGTGTCCCCGTTTGACACGTTTCTAATGTTTCCTGAGGCAACGAGAGCCTCTCGGGCGAAAATTTAATTTAAGTAACCATTACACGCGTTCCCATATCGATGACGTCATCCGCCCGGTTCTTTTTTACACGTAAGCGTGAAACATTATCACGCCGGGAACGTTCGTTACGACGATCGATCACCACCTTTTTCGAGTGTGTAATTCACGTCATTAGTACCGAGTCGCTCCCTAATTATGTCAAGAGTCGCGCATACACCCGATCCACTTCTCGCCTCCTCCCCTTGTCTCTTCTTTGCTCGATCGATTTTGCTGATTTCAGAAAATATGCAGGAACCCCTGGTTTCGAACGTAACGATCAAACGATGAAGCAATTCAAAAATGTGTTAAGTCTGTCGAATATTCCGCTGTAGCTATTAAGGGAAATGTGCCCATTAATGACCACGTCCTCATTAGTGATCGATTGTTCATTTTATTTCCTTTCTTTAATGATAATTAATTGCGAATCTATGGAACTCTTCAAAATGATGGATCTTAGATTTCTTACCTGAAAGTATAAAAGTTATTATTTTAAATTATTTACTTAAGTTATTTTCTTTTATCAAACGTAGAAGTTAACTATAGATATAATTTCAAATTATAGAAGTTATTGAATTATAGAAATTTTGTCAAAATAATTTTTGTTAAAATGATTTATTCTATAAACTGGTCTATTCCTTATTTATTTATTTTATTTTTGAAAATAAGTGGTCACTGAACATGTGTAAAATCTAGTGTTAAAACGACTTATGGGTAAAAATCCTGAAACATTGCAATTATAACTATTTTTGACAAAATTTCTACCATCGATTTACGCAAACAAGGCGTACAAAAAAATGATATGCCCTGTCGGCTCGTGTATAGGCACTGTGGATCAGCAGCACCCCCTATTTTCACTTAATATTGTCCATAAAGTAGTAGGTAAAAAGTGTGTGATTTCTTCCCCGGATTTTATCAAGTTTCTGAAACAATATTTTATTATACCTATTTATTTTCTTTCACACAATTTTAAGACAAAGACTAAAAATTTTCTGCAGCGGCACACCCCTAATTTTACCATGAGTCACTGATTATATATATTTAATAAATAATACATATAATACATATAAATATAAATATCCATACAGCTGTCAATTTGTAAAGCTGCAACTTAATACAGCGTTGTATGTCAATATTTCTCCTTATCAGTTTTATGAATTCTACCATATCCTTTTTGGTGAAAACAGTTTTTCTAATTTTTGCATATGGAATATGTTGATGAAAGTTGGACATCCTGTAGTCAAAGTGTTAAAAAGGAAATTGAGACTCGTAGAGAAGTGGTGGTAGCTGTTTCTGGGATAGCAACGGAATCTCATTTTGTCGACCCATATTTTTCGAATCGAGCATATCAAAGATAGACTCTGGGCGAGAAAAGTAGAACAAACGATTGATATTGCGAAAGCATATCCGCCTGTTCGTCCCGCTGGATGACCGTTTTAGCATGTAATCGCGATAACGCTCGAATGAATCGCTGGCAGGATCTCGCTCGGAAAGGGAAAAGTGTGCAGTGGGATTCGAGTACAAACGTGGAGATAGCCCATATCCATAGCTATACGTCGGGTTTAATCATACTAAGTGCGCTACGTGGCCCTTTCGGTCTTATCGGATTACAATCTATCTCTGTAGAAAACTGGGGAATCCATTGGATCGGTATAAACGCCTGTATCCACGGAAATTCTCCGATGGGTATCTTCGATATTAACGGAGAATTAGGTAACGGGGAAGAAGGGCGTTTGTTCTAATCCGTTTATTCTGCCATGGCTTTAAACTTCAGCCGGCAATGAAATTATTTGCTTTAACGAAGCTTCACTATTTCGCAGCTACGTTTGCTCACCAGATGCTCGCTTTGTCTGTTTCAGGTAAATATTTGGACAGTCCTTGCGTAATTGTACCTGAGGATATTGTAAGTTAATTACGACAACGCTTTTTATCGACGTACTGGGTTAAGTTGTTTCGTTGTAAGTTAAGGGAAATTCAAGGTGAATGTAGATTAGATGAAATAGAAATTACCCCTTGATGTATTTTGGCGATTCTTATACTCAAATGTGATGAATTTTACTAAAATTTTTAATACGTTTCAATTTGAAGTTTGAGTTCAGTTATAATTTTCAAAGTCAAGGATCTCTGAATACAAAATTGACGTGAAATTTAAACTTCCGTTATTTGTTTTAATATTCTAGATATGAACAGTTAGTTCTGACAGCATCTGACAAATAAATTGTACGGCAAGGTGTCAACCTGGTGACCATCATGGTAGAGATAAGCACATTTATAGCGACACTGTTGTAATATTAATATTAATTTTTAATTATTCTGATATGAATTATTTTGATTTTTAAATTGTTATAAACTCATTTTTTATTGTAATAATTCAATTTGATATTTCGAACTGTTAATGTAATTGTAGTGATAGAGCTACTGCTTTTATTTTGTTATTATCTCGTATGTTTCACGTGAGAAAAGAAATTTCTAAAATTATCAACATTCTAGATATAAATTTTTTAATTTCCGAATTCTCTAATTAAAAAATCTTCAGATTTCATTAATCACGAAGTTGACAACTTCTCAAATTATAAAGTTCTCAAGGTACAAAATTTCTGAAACCCAAAATCCAGAACTGTTAAATTCTCAAATTTTTAACTACTTAAATTTAAAATTGTAAGTTTCCTAAAATCACAAATCTCCAAATCCTCAAATCTCCACATTCCTAAATCTTCAAATCTCTAAATTCCCAAATTTCCAAATTTCCATATTCCCAAGCCCCAAATCTCTAAATTCCTAAATCTCCAAATCTCTAAATCTCTAAATCTCCAAATCTCCATACCCCAAATTCCCTAGATCCGAGAACTCCAAACCATAAAATCCTCAAATATGCAAATTTCCAATTCCACAAAATAAAGCATATAAAATTCTAAAGTCTCAAGTTTTTACATTCTTGAGTGCTTGAAACTAGATATCTTAAACGACCATAGAAATCCTCCAAAATTCTTGGTTACACCAATACACTTAACCCAGTACTTTGTCAGCGATATTTGCATGCGTAATTATAAATAATAACACCGTAAAAAAGTTCTTCCTTAAATACATAATAATTACAGTTGCAAGATATGGTACAAAAACTAACGAAGTGATGACTTATGTTTTAAAAAGAAACAAAATTTATAGAGTAAATTTGTAACACAATATTTTCCATCGTTTCTGTGGTAATGAAGTAGGCAAACACGGATTGTTTGTTACCGATGGAGCCATGGGAATGTAATGAAAATGTAATAATGTTTGTAATACGTTTCGGGGAACGGTATATTTATCAATATTTGAAACGGTAAACACGGTTCTTCGCGAATCTGTTTCGTTAAAAGTAAGCTTCTCGTTTACTGTACACATTGACACCATTTGTGTTTTCTTTGATAAAAAAGTGAACACGAGGATACTCGTGATTTGTTGTGTCGAATCAGATGACTGAAAATAAATAGCTTGCTACTAATAACTTAACCGGGATATTCAAACAGAAATATTGCTTAAATTATTATACAAACCAGAGAAAATGTTTTATATTATCAATTTGTTTCTGTAACAAAAACTTTCTGCGACCAAATTATTTTTGTTTGCAGTACAGTTTACATTTTGCTGTAATGTTTTTTAAAATGGTAATTAGAAAACAAACTTCCGTGATCTTTAGTATTTTTTGAAATAATAACTGAAGAACTAATTTCCGTGTTCTTATGAATATTTTTAAGTAACATGCTTATTTGCAAAACAATTACTGAAATTCTACAATTGACACAAATTTGCATTTGAATATTCAGAGATACTAATTAGGTCGAGTTCGTGTAAATTTAACGAAAATTTCATTAATATTAATGAAACGTGCAGTTAGTCTGTCGTTTTAACCGAGATTAGTTCTTAGAATACCTTGCGCAGCTTTTGATATTTAACCAACCGTGTATTTTGCATAGACTCCCGTCAGTGGTTTTATTATAACGATTTCGTTATATTTTCTGTAGTCTTTTAATGTTTCCATGAGGATATTTCTTGCAATTATTACAAATTTTTCGAATTTTTCTGTCTACTTTCAAAGCTTCAATTATTTGAGTAGTTGTACATTTAAGTATTTAAAAATGTGAAATTCGAGTATTTACGAAATTTATAAAAGAAGACACTAAGTAATTTAGCTCCAAAATTGACAGTATATTAAAAAAAGGTTATCAAAATTGACAAGAAAATCTACAGTAGCATAAATTGTAACAGTGTAGCAATACAAAAAATAATAATGCTATTTGATGGGAAAAATAATATAATGTATCTGCAACAGATGTTTCAATACAATTTGTACATACATATAGATTCTTATCACAATCTGTTTATCACTTATCTTTTCCGTTCCTCTATGTCACCTTCAGAACCACTATGCCTGATTGTAACATGTTTACACACAATTGTTTATGTTTATCTTCATACACATTTTGTCACTTTCAGTCTTTTAGTCAGTTTCTTGTATTTACTCTTACAGTTTCGGCCATTTTTATTGCAATTCGTCCTCGGTAATCACTCACACAGTAACATACATTTATACATTATAACAATTTTGAAATTTCTACAAAAATATGAAATATCAATTAATCAAACTAGTTATCATTCGCATTTTTATTCGTTTCATACCTACCAAATCACTATATCCACTTATAACACATTCAAACTTTGCCACATTCTCTTAAATGACCAACCAACTGATTCAACACATATATAAATTTGCAAAATTGTAAGTTTGCAAATCTGCCAACTAAAAATCATTATCCCAAAGAATTATGTGGCGATAATAATTTGAGCCCCAACTTGGAAATCAGTGTCGAAAGCAGGCTAGAAAAATAAGAAACGAATGAGAAAACGTAGCCAGATTGGCGTCCTAATTTCGGGGTTACGAATCTGTAGAACGAGAAAGGGAAAAGAAAGAAAGAGACGAGGCAGAATCAGCGAACTGTTTTAACCTCTTAGGCGCAGCTGAACTTTACACATCGCCGCTTCTTAAGAATTACGCGTAAACAGCACTACAATGTGTGACAATGCAGTTCTCTACGCGAGTACATTGAAATGAAGTTTTTGATGATTAAATTATAATTCGTCACAAAGATATGATACATATACTTTAACTTCGACAATTTACTTTCTTAGAAAATTCACAAAATATGTCATTTCCAAATGTTTCCAATATCGTATTAGTGCAAAGAGGTGCTCCTATAGTGCCTAAACTACTTGGCGTTACCTTTTATTTACTTGTAATGTACTTTTGTGGGATTTGTTAATACTCTTATAGAACGTGGTGAAGACAAAAACGGAATCAAAACATATGAAAACGATCATTCAATTGAAACGGTGAGCGGGTCAGTAGAGTGAGCCATAGCGTTATGTAATCTACGATGACATTCGCGAAAGCCACTATAGTGGACCTAGGTCAGAGAGATGGTATCCGCGAAAGCCACTATAGTGGCGCGTCGTGCCTAAGAGATTAAAACTGCCTTTGAACTGTACTCTTACACTCTTCTTATATTTGATCATCTGATTTCAATCGACAATATCAAACTAAACAGATCATGCTTGGGACTTATTACCAAATTTCAATTCGAATCCCTGTATAAATTTGTATGTAACTTCCCGTGAATTATAAATTTTTCAAAATTCTTTGTTCGTGACTATTCAGCATCACATTTAAAAGTTGTCAGTATTTTCAGTACCTTTACATACTTGAATAATAGAAATCTTAACATACAGATATCAATCCACGAGTTGGTGTGTGAAGAGGCTGAAACAGGTGTTTAGAAAAGCTGCGGTTGCAATTGGTCAGAATAGAAAAATGGACGGTATAGTGTCTAGACCAAGGATCGGCAACCTGCGGCTCAGTAGAATCAAACTTGTGGCTCTTGAGTAGTTTAATAGTACATATTGAAAAATTAACTGCAATATTGCAATTGTCAAACAAATATAATAATCCTGCACACATCAAAATGCGTGGCAGATCACATGCATGTAAACCTAGCTTTAGCTAACCTTGCTCTCCACACTCACCGACGTCACACTCAAAACCAAACAGTGTTTCCGTTTTCTTTAATACGTTGACTTATATGTTCTGTTACTACGCAAAATAGAATGTTTTGATTTCACAATCAATACATGTTTCACACCAGATATTATATTATTTTTTTCTAATACATACCGATGTATGTACTTATATTTGGCTCTTTAACACTAGGTTTACGGAAGTTTATGGTCATTTATATTTAAATTTGAACTGAAAGTAGAAAAACAAAGAAATTGAGGGTGATATGTGAACTGCCTAAGACATTGATTCTTTAACTTGACGAAAGTTGACATACATTTTTACAAAAATTTCTTAATAAGTTTTGTCATTTAAATTAAAAGACGTATGACCCGTCATTTTGACGGGTTCCGTAAATCTAATTTTAAAAAAATAATTTATCACATCGGGAAAAAAATGGCTCTCAACTCCAGAAAGGTTGCCGACCCCTGATATAGAGAGATGGTATCCGCAAAAGTCACTGTAGTGACGCGTCGTGCCTAAGAGGTTAATAAAGCAGCCACGAAGCGTAGGAAAGTAATTGGACCCGGTAGTTGACTTGAAAACTGACGCCTGTCTTCGCGTCCTCACGCTTCTCACCCTAACTAACCACTCTTCTAATCAGTTTCTTCTGTTTACACATTCAAGAATTGTCCCAGATCTAAATAGCCCTATCTTGATCGAGACGCAAGATTTCCTTATTCCGGTAACTGGAGCTTCCTCGACACTCGATAACGACAACAGCAAGAAATTGTTATAGTCTCTATTGTAACAGTCAACGAGCCAGGGATAAACTGCACCGGTAAAAACTGATATATAAAGACTGATAAAGGCTGCTCCAACACGGGCCAAGATAAGGCCATTCGAGTAGAGAAAGGGAACGGAATAGGGCACGTCTTTGTCGTTGTAAGCGGCTCAAGAGGAAAACGGACTTTTTGTACGGCGAAAAGTGGCTGTTCGCCAGCCAGAGGCAAGCTTATCCTGAGCGTGCAGCGGAAATTTTGGATTACACTCCCTTGACAACAGGATTTTTCCCCTCGCGCGTGCAAAGGGTCGATGCAACATCCGATTTTCCCGCTACGTTCACATTGGCGTAACTACGCGAGAACCAAAAGGGATTTTCAACCCTAAAATACGGGGAGATATTCCTCGCCCAGCGTTAGATATCTCACGTAGAGTACTTAAGATATTATGCTTTTATTCGAAATTTCGATAGTCATAGATTATTAATACTAAATTTACCATCGTATAATACACACTTACTTTGAAGTTAAAAATAAAGGTGAGAAATAAGTAAACAAACGATGAAACATAAATTAATATATACATTCATTTTTTAACTTGATTAGAATTACTGCAGATTTTAAAAATTTACAATCATTTGACTGCTTTGGTAGTTTTAGTGTTAAGTTCTAAGATTTTTCAATCGAAAGAGTCGCTAATTTTCAAATTTTGTATATTTCTTATTGGAAATTTTAACACTTTCGACAATCACAGATTATTAAGATTTAAGATCTTTAAATTGAGAGAGTCGCTAATTTTCAAATTCTTAAATGTGGAAGGCCCAAAATAAGAAAATATCTAATACTCCGTATGCTTAAACTTTACAAATGTAAATTGATTAATTCTTATGTTTAAAATTAATTTTTAAATCCCTAGATTTTCAAGTTACTTAATATACAAATTTCGAAATTTTGAAATTCTTAAATTTCTTAATTTCAATGCTGTCAAACTCCTGAATTTTCGAATTCGATAAGTTTTCCAACCCCGTAGATTCACCAATTTCTTAATGTCCAAATTTACAAACTTACGAGTTATAAATTCCTCAATATTCAAATTTTGAAATTCCGAAGTTAACAAATTCCTAAATTCTGAAATTCCCAAGTTCACAAATTCCTAAATTCTTAAATTTTCGAATCCAGAAATTTCCAAAAGTCTAAATTCCTATATTCCAAAATTACCAAATTCCCAAATTCTTAAATTTTCAAACTCGCGAATTCGCAAATTTCTCAATACTCAAATTTACCTAAGTTTCTAAATTTCCAAATTTTTTAATTTTCAAATGCCAAGAATTTCAAATTCGTCAAAATTCAAATTCCCAAATTTCACGTCCGGAAATATCCACATTCTAAAATTTCCAAGTTCTGAAATACCTAAATTTCTAAAATCACAAAAGTCCCTCATTTTCAAACGGTAATATCTGCAAGTGGAAATTTTCGAATTTTGAAATTTCTAAATACTTTAATTCACAAACCCTTTAATATTCAAATTTCGAAATCGTGAAAAACTGAAATTTCAATTCTCCCAAATTTCCAAATCCCAAAATCTATTACGTATAAATTCCAAATTTCTAAATTCACAAAATCCCCCAATATCAAAACCCGAAATTCTTTCATTTTAAAGTTCCAAAGTGCTAATCTTTGCGTGTTTCCCAAATCCCCAAATTTCCAAATTTTAAAATACCCAGATACTCAATTCTTAATTCTCCTATTCCCCTAATCCCCTAATCCCCTATTCCCGAAATCCCGATATCCCAAAATTGCCACATTTGCAAGACCTCAAATTCGCAAATTTCCAATTTCGAAAATTCGCAAATTCCCGAATCCCAAAATTCCCAAGTTTCCAAATTTCGAAATACCCAGATGCTCAATTGCCCAATTCTTCTATTCCCCTATTCCCCTATTCCCCAAATCACGGTATCCCAAAATTGTCACATTTGCAAGCTCTCAAATTCTCAAATTTCCAATTTCGGAAATTCCGAAATTCCCAAATCCCAAAATCCTCAAGTTTACAAGTTCTGAAATACCTAGGTGCTCAATTCCCAATTCACCCATTCCCCAAATCCCGATATCCCAAAATTGCCACATTTGCAAGCTCTCAAATTCTCAAATTTCCAATTTCGGAAATTCCGAAATTCCCGAATCCCTAAATTCCCAAGTTTCCAAATTTCGAAATACCCAGGTACTCAATTCCCAATTCCCCTATTCCCCAAATCCCGGTATCCCAAAATTGTCACATTTGCAAGCTCTCAAATTCTCAAATTTCCAATTTCGGAAATTCCGAAATTCCCAAATCCCAAAATCCCCAAGTTTACAAATTTCGAAATACCCAGGTGCTCAATTCCCAATTCCCCTATTCCCCAAATCCCGGTATCCCAAAATTGTCACATTTGCAAGCTCTCAAATTCTCAAATTTCTAATTTCGGAAATTCCGAAATTCCCGAATCCCAAAATTCCCAAGTTTACAGATTTCGAAATACCCAGGTGCTCAATTCCCAATTCCCCTATTCCCCAAATCCCGGTATCCCAAAATTGCCACATTTGCAAGCTCTCAAATTCTCAAATTTCCAATTTCGGAAATTCCTAAATTCCCAAATCTCAAAATCCCCAAGCTTCCAAATTTACAAATGTTCAAATTTGGCAATCCCCAAATTTTCAACTGACCAAAACTCCTAGTTACGCCAATGTGAACTCATTCTCGACCCTCGACGCGATCATGCGGAGCGTGCTCTGTTCATACGTGACATTGTCGCTTCACCAGAAACGTTTTACCGCTCGTCCAATTTCGAAAAACAGTCTCGAAACCGGCGTAAATAACAAGCAGACTCGCGTAATGTAGAAGTTACATGGCAAGCCTTTTACTTTTCTACTGTTTTCTACATCGTGCCATTGAGATTGCAATTTAGTGACGTTATTTCGTTATTTCTTCAGTCTTCGTTAAAGTTTTGGCAAAGTAACACGGCGATCACTTCGCGTTCCAAGATAACGTTTTTACGACTATTGTTGGAATTTCTTGCCATAATGACAAGAACAAACCACGATAAGCAGCGATTTAATTTGAAGTGTCTGTGGTGGAAATTATTGGGACAATTTCAGTGTATCCTGAACTTTTGTGATAATTTTGAAATAATCAAATTAGTAGTGTATATTAGATTCTACAAAACTCTATATGTTTGTAGAAGCTCGACGTTGAAATTTACGAGGTTTGATTAATAATTAACAGGCTGCGGATGTTTACGTAAATGTACTTTTGTACAAAATATTTTCTTCGTCCAGCTAATATAAATTTCATCTTGATTGCACATTTTATATACTTTACACATTCTGAATAATTTATTTTCTTTCTCTGCACGTACCATACGGCTTCCATTTTTCTGCATACTCTGATATGCTATAAATACATAAGCATCCTCAGTCTAAAGATATAGTACATCTATTTCATATGCAAGCAACGAATAATGCGTTAAATATTAAAAAAAATAACATTTCCTTAACATAAATTTCTATGCCAGATAAAGTATTAATTGATAAACAATTTTTGTTGTTTTTTAAGGAGATATCTTTTTTTATATATGTATATGTCAAATCTTGTAGATGTAATTAGAATTTTATCATGTATTCGTTTGTTTAGGGAGATTTTGTTAAACAAAATCATGATTTTATCATGAATGACCATTTTTTAATATCATTATTTATAGGAATATAATTAAGTGTTGCAAATTAAAACTGATACCTGCAATCATTTAGTGCCACCTCATATATCTTCTTCATATCTAAAGGACGTTCTTATATTTGTAAAAATTATGTAATGTATTGTCAAAATTAATCTTCGAATTTTTCATTTTTCACCATTTACGGCATATGAAAAGCTCCATCATACTTGACACTATATTATTATTAATATACTCTGATGTAAGATTCAAGGTCATGTATGTGTTTGCTCAATAAAAATAAATACAAATTAAATGACATAAATTGAGTAAACATCTAACAAAAACGACATAACATTTTGTCTAATGTTTACTCTATTAAAGTAATAATATTATTCAATAATATTGTTAAGTAATATGTTAAATAATAATAAGTGCTATGTTTAATATATTAAATAATACCGTTAAATAATAATGTGAAATAATATGTCAAATAATAATATTAAACAATATCTGAAATATTTCGATTGTAACTAATTTCAACAAACTCGTCTATAATACACAAATAAACGCTTTAAGTCCTTCACTCCGTATCAAAGCTCAGCGTACTTTGAAAAACTCAACGACAGCTTGTCACAACGTCGCAATTTGCAAATGCTCGTATACTAACACATACACGCACATTAAGCACTCATATTTCACACAAGTGAAATTGAACATTATCAATTCAGTGTCGAGGAAATAAAAGGACTGTAATGAATCTTTATCGTGAATTTGCTTATCAAGAGAGACGCCTTCAGCGAGCTCTGGGGTACTGTTTATATTATCGCAGAGCGTGCAGCCGCCATACTATACAGTATATACAATAAAGGGAGGGTTGGGGTAACAGCTGACTACTCGCATTATCCCCCGACTGTAATTCGCATACAAACCATAACCAAGAGCGGCGCGTTCGCTCCCCCTGCACGACAAACATATTAAATGACGTTGGATTGGCTCGTGATACCGGAACCGATTACCAACCCTCTCTCGAATGATACAGACGTCATTTCATTTGATAGACTCCCGGGACTTTAAATGGCCGAATGAATCTGTATCGTCTTACTGTGCTTTACTGCTAAATATCAGACCGTTTCATAAGTAACTACTGCTTCGTGGACAGTTCTTACTCAAACTTTTAAGATGTCTGAAACTTTTTATTTTAGCTTATATCATACATTTGATCAAATTTTTACTACTAGGAATCATTTACTATTTTACGATCTTGTGTTCACAGATATTTTTTTGAAATTATTTTCAAGGGACTGAGCTGTGGTGATCTTTTGCGTTCATAAATCGATATCGATGCATAATTATAAATATAAAATGTATATATTCATTTCTGCAACTTATGGAAAACTTAATATGTCCATTCGATGTTCGTTATTCGGCCACGATTGTATTCAAATTTATTTAACTCGAAATTTTTGCAATCGATAATTATTCCAGCGCAGTCATTTTCATCTGGTCGTTTAATCTGCTGATTGATGTTGCTTGAAAAAGAATTTATAAATTGAGTAATTGATCCCGCAAGCTCCTGCAGCAGGTTTTTCATTCGTAAAATCCTTTGATAAAACATAGCTGAAACGTTAAATTTGCAGGAGGTTTCTCAAATAGAGCGCATTTCTCGTGTTGCGATCTATTCGTTTGATGTATCAAACGGCAATCTATATTCGAAGGTGTTATGAAATAAAATTGCTGGATCCTTTGTGTAAATTCGTTGAATAAAATTGGATACGGTTATAAATGGCGAGAGCTGATGGCGGTTCCGTTCTTCCTTCGGAATATAAGCTATTGCTGACGCAAATTGTTCGAAGTGATATAAATACACGGCTATTATCGCATCGAATAATCTGTTGAAAGGTGGACAGTTATCTTTGGACTTTCAGATTGATTTCCGTATTGTTACGTTAATTAGGATTCATTAATTTTCATATCGTTGCAGTCGACTTCATCTTGGCGAGCGTGTCGGCGCACTTGCGGATATAAATTACTCGATGCCAGTGCCAGCTGTTGAATGATTCGCCTAATGCCCCATGAAATCCCGCGAACGCTTTCACGTCGACCGTTGCGATAGAAAAGTTTACAAAACTCTGCCAGTACGCTTTAGCCCGGAGGAAAAAACTTTTCCTACGCCGCGAACATTCCTTCATCCTATTCCACCGTAGAAAACGCGTTGAATACGTTTCAGTTATATTTCGTATGTATAGGGGAAAACTCTCTTTATCATAGATTATTGATTCCCTGTATGATCAATTCTACGAAAAAGTTATTCGACTATTCAGAGAATAATATGCGACGCAAACGCATTCAGGTTTACGAACATTTCGGTTATCAAAAAGAGTAACGTTCAAATTCTCGGTCAAATGGGGTAATATTTTATTCTGCAATTCACTTTAACCGTTCGACATTATAGTTTTATTTTTATGGATGATATCAGGCTAAGACATAACATAAGCATTTTATTGTTTCATTTTACGTTATTTTTTACTGCAATGATTTTGATTAATTAACAGGATTAACAAGAACAGTCAAAATGAACTAAAAACACGCTCCACGGTTTAGTAAAATTTATGGAATTAATATTACAATTGTCTAACAAGAGAATTAGTGTATGATCACAGATTTTAATTGAAAAATATTATACTTCATTGAAAAAAAAGATTTAGGTATTCGGTTATGAGATATAAATTAAGAAAATGTAGGACCAGAAAAAATTATATTGGCCCTCTTCACATGAGTATGCGCAGTAGCAAATATTATCGAGGTTGGTACTACGCAGAATATTCAGCGCATGCGCGGATCGGTAAACGCAAGCGCAAATCATAGTGAAACTACGCTTGCGCAGATGAGCGTATAAATGAGTCTAATAGGTGTAAAAATCGTCATTTGGGCATTCCGTTGTTAATTCTAAGAAAAACGTACCAAAAATCTATAATTCGAAAGGATTAATTAATGTTTTCGCAGACATTATGATCATCAATTACATACCTAATAAACCGTATTTAGCAACCAACTATACAAAATATATTTCCATAACATTTTTATCCTTCATTATGATTTCAAATAAAAATCTTATTCAGACCATCATGAACAAGTCATATTTTGTACCGTAGTTTGTTCATATGTGAATTCGATATGTGGATTTAATCTCCTTTTAAATTAATTTTTTGCAATTATTTATGGAGTTAAAATAAAATAAATTGCTTTTTTAATTAATTTTTATGTATTTATAGGATTGTTATAAGATTGCTTAAATAAATATACATAGTACACAAACAATGGAATATTTATTGCAAATTCACGCAACACGATTTAGCTACTTTGATAATTTGGAAATTTTATTTTGGAATTTGGGAAAGTCGAAATTCGGAATTTTGAGAATTGGAAAATTTTCAGACTTCTGAATTTGAGAGTTTGGGAATTTAGGAATGTGGGAATTTGAGAATGTGGGAATTTGGGTATGTGGGAATTTGGGAATTTGAGAATGTGGGAATTTAGGAATTTAGGAATTTAGGAATTTAGGAATTTAGGAATTTGGGAATTTAGGAATTTGGGAATTTGAGAATGTGGGAATTTGGGAATTTGGGAATGTGGGAATTTGAGAATTTGGGAATTTGAGAATCTACGAAATTTTGAATTTGGAAATATAAGAGTTTGAAGATTACAGAATTAGAAAATTTAAGAATTTGAAATCAGTATAAATTTCTGAATTTGAAAAGATAAAAATTTGAAGATCACAGAATGTAGAAAATGTTTGGATTTGGGAATGTAAAAATTTGAAAAGTCGGAGAATTTAAAAATTCAGTAATTTAGAAAATTACAAATATACAGTCCAAATTTGGAGAGAGCTTGCACGTTGATTTTTGAAAGCGATATAAAAACGGTCGAGCTCACCTTAATGACCAGTTAGCGGTTAATTGCCTTTGCTGATGGTGCAACTGTATCTGTAGTTTTTTCCACTTTGGGTCTGCTTTTCTTGTACTGTGGAAATTAACCTAAATACTAAAGAGATAATTCGGGTCACATAAGGGTTGTAATGATACAATATACCAATTACTATTAAATTGAAATAACTGTACTTTCAATATCAAA
This sequence comes from Megachile lagopoda, assembly GCA_036983795.1. NCBI lineage: Eukaryota > Metazoa > Arthropoda > Insecta > Hymenoptera > Megachilidae > Megachile > Megachile lagopoda. The sequence goes on from CM072786.1 coordinate 2,425,900, forward strand.
TAATCGAACCATTCCAATATCTCAAAAACAGCATATAATTATATTAATAACGTAAATTCCAGTTACACACTGCTCAAATTCTTAATTCTTCTGACATTATTATCAAAAAATTATATACGTTAACAATTATACGCTGTTTAATTCATCCACCAATATTGAAAATATATTGATAATACGAAAAAAGTTTTAAATAATAATTACATGATTTCAAAGAACAAATCATCTAATATAACTTTTAGCACAATTAATAATTTTGCCGAAATTCTTACTTACGAGAAAAATACTGATACACATTTTTGCGAACACCCCGTATGCACGATATAAATTTACATCGTGTTTCAACGCGGTATTTCTTCCAGATCAAAACAGCTCGCCAATCAGGAACAAAATTCCATGTTTCTCTCAAGCCACGTTTTGCAAAAGGCAAATTCAAAGGCAACAGAAAGTTTAGATGCTGGAACACGATTCCAACGATGAACCATTGCTTTCCATGACTCGAGGGCTCACGAATATCAAACGTTACCGTGTCTCGTTTATGATCAGCCATCGAAATCGGGCACCGAGTTTCGTAGTTGTCTTCGAACAGCCACTCGTTCCAACAAGTTTCTTCCTGGCCCCTAGTGCCTTTGTTCGCATAGATATGCAGCGAGCGTATAACAAGATGTTTGTTCGACACTACTCTCCAGACGCTCTCGCGGCTTTGTAGCTGATTTCCATTTCACCTTTCAGAGACGTTCTTCCTTCGGATATCCGAAGCGACGAATGTTCAAGTAGAACCATATACATCCGGTGTCCTTCCGCGGAAACGAGGATGGCGTCGATTGAAACGTTCAAGAACGTTCGAGCTGTCAGATCGGTAACGAACGTGTCTGACGAGAATAGTCGTCGAGCGTTACAAGACGATGTCGACTTTCACGAGATACTTGTATTATTTCTCGGAAAACTCGCTTCTCTTTTCTTCTTTGTTGCACAGGTTCGCCGACAGCTAAGCGCGAAATGAATTAGCGGTGTCAAAAGAACGACCGCCAAGAACAGGCGTGAATTCAGCTACCAAGAAATGGTGTAAAAGCCTGTTTTTCTTTTCGGTTTCATGGTCTGCGGCTTTTTGTGAAACTAGAATGGTGGTTTGTATGATAAGGGAAAGTTGGAATGGAATTCATTGCGATGGGAAACGTAATCTCTACGTTGGGTAGATTTATTATTACATGTGAAAACGGAGAGAATGAATTTTATTCTCTTTTTCATGAACTTATTAACTACTTTTTCCTTTTGGGTTCTTAACGACGTTTCATTTCTAATTATGTTCCTCGGTTGGTTTAATTCGATCAAATTTCAACTCGTACATTATGATTTCTGTTGAAAAGTATTTTTGTCGGGTGTATGGAGAAGATGGTGTCGCATAGACTATTATAGCTATTTCATTCATTTATATTTCTGTTTATAGGATAAAGAATTGACATTATTTTAAAAACAAGCGTCAAGCTTATCTATAAATTTATAATAAAGGGACACTATGATAATCATATTCATACTAAATAACAAATGGATAGAAACGTTACGTTATTTATGGAACATAAATATTTTATGAACTTGAAAATATTTGGTATTTACATTTTTAAATAATAAGAACGTAAGAGTTTAGAATTTAGGAATTTATTAAACTTGTACATATTAATAACATTATTAAAATTAAATGAATTCATAGAATTATTGAAATTATACGAATTGATAAAATTATAAAAATTAACCGACGTAAGAAGATTATTAAAATTCTACAGATTAATGAAATTATTGAAATCATAAAAATTAATAGAATTATTAGAATAAAAGGATTTAAGAAGATTATTAAAATTGTACGGTCTTATAAAACCATTAAAATCGTATAAATGACGAGAATTATTAAAATATACAAATTAATAAAATTCGTAAAATTGCACGAATCAATAAGATTATTAAAATTGTACAAACGAATAGAATTATTAAAATTATACAAATTGAAGACATTATTAAAATTGTGCAAATTAATAAAATTATATAAATTACATATAACTCTCTTTACATTATCAACGAATATTACTTCTGTATTATGATAAAACTTTTCATTTTCTAACACGACGAGATTTTTAAAAATTGAAATAATAGATTTATTGTCCGAAAAGTTTTCTCATTTAACATGTAACAAATTTAATTTTTAATTGAACATCGAATTTTTTGTCTGAACGTAATGAAATTACGCTCCTTTTTTTAAAAAATGAAAAAATATAATTGAAAGATGTAATACCAAATATTATCGCGAAATAAATAATTGTAATGAAAATATGAACAAGAGAATTTTTTGGTGTAATTATTAAATATTTATTTATTTGTATAAATTTAATAAGTTACGTAATGCACTTTAATATGTAGATATTTGAATAAATAAAAAACAGGAAGAAGCTCATGAAAAAATAATTTCAACGGAATGTGAACTCGCAACGTTCCATTTACAAAAATAAAGTAAATACTTCTCTCTAAATTAAGTTATAATGTGAACAATTTATTTATTATACTTAAAACTTTTTAATGTTTCGAATGTAAATGATGAGTTATACTGAAGTTTTAATCAGAAATGGATAAATAGATCATATTATTTGAACAAATAAATCCTCTTAATAATGACTTTTTGTGAAAGAGATAAAAATCGAAATGAAACTATGAACGTCTCGTTATTTTCTTGTTAGATTTCACTCTAATACATTAACATAACCTAATCTTGCCTAAAATTTCAAGTTACGAATTTTAAATTGCGCGCACTATAATCGCTGCGATGTTGCGGGGTGACTGAAAATGGCCGACTCGCGGTATTACCAAACCTCTTACTACTTACATGAAAGGTTTATTTTATATTAAAAACCTAAAAATGAAACATAATTTAATGTACTACTAAATACTTTAAATTATATAAATAAAAACAATGGTACGATTACTAAGATTTCATGTTTAATATACTGCTTCTCAAATACCCTCATCTCATAAAAATTTAACCAAATAATAGTAATTTTACCATGTATCGAATAACACCGAGTATTTATACAATATACCAAGTAATGCCATTTTTACCATATACTAAATAATACAAAATAATTTTACAGTAACATACCAAATTTCATTAAAATACATGGTCTGTCCGGAAAGTAATGCAATTAGGTACGGAAAAAAAAATGTATTTATGTTATTGATATAAATCTTTAAAATTCTTCAAAGTACTTCCCTTGGGCTTCAACACACTTTTGCCAGAGACTTTTCCATGCACGGTACGCATCCTGGAAGGCGTTAATGGGGAACTCGTTTAATGCCTTTGTCACGGCGGTTTGAATCGCTTGTATGGTTCCAAAATGGAGTCCTTTAAGGGCAGACTTGATCTTCGGGAACAGAAAAAAATCTGCTGGAACCATGTCAGGACTGTAAGGGGGCTGTGATAACGTTACCAAGCTATGCTTGGCTAGAAATTCTTGAACGCGCAGAGCGGTATTGCTGGGAGCGTTGTCGTGGTGCAGCTGCCACGTAGTGGCGATCTCTTTTCGAGTACAATGTTGTGCACAGTTGTTTTCGATATGTTGAGAGTCTCTGCGATCATTCGAACACTCAGTCGTCGATCACTCGTAAGAAGTTCATGGACACGGGAAACATTTTCGTCAACAGTGGTGCTTGTCGGCCGTCCAGAGCAGAAGTCATCCTCCACGTTTTCCCGACCGTTTTTGAACAAATTTAATCATCTGGAAACTTGAGAATAGGAAAGAGCAGAGTCCCCATATGCCGCCTTAATCATTTGGTTGGTTTCGGCTTCAGCTTAGCGCAGAATTTAATCGCATAACGTTGTTCGATATTTTTCTCCATTACGCGTCGTGACACGGGCACAAATAATAGGTTTACGTTTACTACGATTCTGACGATTTCGGAGCGCGGATCAGGTTGAGGTTACAAAGATATGAAGATAAGAGTCCCCTCCACATATTCCAACAAGTCCGAACATGTTCAGACCAGGAAAAATGGCGGAAATGAACAAATTGCATTACTTTTCAGACCGTGTATGTTAGCCCCTTACCAATAAAACATGCATTATATTTTCAATAATCCACATCAAATCTCCTCAACCCATAACATTCTCAGCTCCACAGAATAAGGTTGAAAATGAAGATCAACCAATGATACGTTTTTCGATACTTGCCCGAGTTGCCAATTTTATCGACGATCCCGATTAAAGGTTGGCCGTTGGTGTATCACGAATGTAATTAGCTGAAAGCGAGCAGGATATTCGTAGTACTTATTCTAAGCCACTTAGACGACGGTTTCGTACAGTTGCCATCGAAGCTTCCTACGGTCCTCGATAGGGATTCAGAGGTTTTTGGAAGCGGTGCAGGGATCCTGTAGGATTTAGTGTCGTGTACCGTTCTCTGGAAGTGTCCTTCGGAGTCGGTTGTACGTATACGTACGTTAGGTCGAACTGTATAGTAACGTCTCGTGTCAGCTCCGCATAATCCCGGGATCTGGAGGTGCCACGGTTAGGAAACACGATCGAATCTGCTCTCCACCTCCTTCCTTCCACTCAAGGCGGAAACGGTTCTGAGAACAAGGCGAAATACTGTCCGATCTCCATCCCGAACATCTCTCCGGTTGATGTCATCTGGAATGGTCTCAGGCTTCTCACAGATCTAGTCCCTGGAGCTTTCTGCCTTTTTTTCTGCAAATTCCCACGAGTTTTGTGGCTACCTGTCACGCAAGTATTATCGAGATGCTTCGTAAGTATTGTCGGACGAATTTTCGAGAAATGAGCGAATTTATGGATCAGCTGAGCTTATTGAGACGGTAAAGCAATATTACGCTCGACAGAGCAGCGATAGTTGTTTTCTGCCTGCGCAGTGGGATATTTGTCTTTAGAAATCTCTCGATATTGGCTAGCAATACAATATGTGGAAACACAATTTAGGTAGCAAATATTAGTAATTAAAATTGTAAAGTGTGCATATTTTTTGATATTAGGGAACTTCACAAATTGACACGTTCCCAAACTCGACATTACCAAATATCTCAATTCTTAAATTCCTAAATTTCTAAATTTTTAAGGTTCTAAATTCCTGAATTCCTAAATCCCTAAATCCCTAAATCCCTAAATCCCTAAATTCCTAAATTCCTAAATTCCTAAATTCTGAAATCTTGAGGTTTCCATATACCTAAACTTCTAACTTCTGAAATTTTCAAATTTCTAAATTCCCAGATTTATAGATTTCTAAATTTCCATATCCTTAAATTTCAAAATTCCCAAATTCTCAAATTTCTAAATTCTTAAATTTCCATATCCTCAAATTTCAAAATTCCCAAACTCTCAAATTTCTAAATTCTCAAATTTCAAAATCCCCAAATTCTCAAATTCTTTAGTTTTCAAATGTCTGCATCCACCATATCTAAATTTTTAAATTTCTAAATTTCTAGGTTTTCCCCAGAGAAATACAGGTTTATTCTCGAGTGTACAAAAAATGAGAACCATAGATGCTATATAACTTTATTTATTGTTAGCTGTAATAGCATTTATTATCCCCGTTCAATGTTTCATGTTCTAGCTATAATTCAGTATACAACGTTTACAATCCTCCGCCACTATTTTATCTCTGTGAAAGCATGAAAAGGGATCCGGGGAATTGCTGGGCTATACGCAAAACATTCAATTATGCGAGTTCGATCGCGGAATTAGTCGGAAGAACTAATAGAAAGCGCAAACGCGGCCGTTTATCGGAATCGCATTATCACTTTGAATGCGCTTAATTATGGAAGACGCGAACAATGCGATTATGCGAAGCATTTAGCATTATACACACAGGTACAAACGCGTTCTCGTTACTTGTTTCACGAACTTTTTTGCGAATAATTACAGCAGTTTAACTTTCATATCGTTACTATTGCTGTGTGTATTCTACTATCAAGCATTCGCGAAACGGTACAGCGTAGCTGAGCATTAAATCAAATTAATTGGGGATGAAGATAATTTTAATCTTTTACAGTCGAAAAATGATATGAAATATATTCTTATAAAATGCGAAATTAGATTCAATATAAATATTTTTATGTGAACTGTTTCGTGCTAATAAAATGGAGAATTTTTTGACAAAAATGACATTTTTTTAATGATGTTGAAATTAGGTTTTGATCTATTTATTATTATATTTTAATTCCGTATTATTTTTCGTAGCTTAACTCATCATTTAATTTTAAGAAATGTTTGTGTTTAATTTTCATTGGAGTGAATAAAAACAGCTATAAAAATCGCATTACACTTCTTTATATTTGAAAAAGCGAAAACTTCTCATATCTATATTTCTTAATTTATATATTGGTAAATTTAATAATGTCGTATTTCTATATTTTTACATTTCTACATTTCTAGATTTAAATATTTCTATATTTTTATATTTATATACTTCTAAATTCTTTAATTTCTAACCTACAAATTTCCAAGTTACCAAACTTCTAAATTTCTATATTTAAAATGTAGCATAGCTTAAATAATTATGCATTTTTAACTCCTTGAATTGCCATAAAAATTCAAGGTTATCTAAATTTTTGTCATTTTTGAGTATTAAATCAAATTAAAATAAGAAAAATGAAAATTTAACGGCTAAATTTTCGGCTGAAACGAAAAAGAATTCGATACAAGGAGGTAGATGCGAAACTGTGTAAAACAGGCGATTATTGTGTAGATATAAGAACGTCACACCAACGAAATGAGCATCGTCGACGTTAGAAACGACGTCGGCGACACCGGCGTCGACGACAAGTGGCATCAACGACGGCTTTTCCGGGCCTTTGAGCCGCTAACTTCCGCAGCTTTTATGCATGGCAAAAAATGTTAATTTCCTGACAGCTTGCCACTCGTGCCACCCTAAAAACGTTCTCTCAAAACGTTTCTACCACACAGGAGAAACGATCTTATGTTTCTCGTCAATTTATTAACTTGGTGCTAACGTGCTCTTCTTCACTGAATTTAACGTTTCTCTACAAATCTCCGTCATACATTTAATTTTACTGAATTTTTATCATCAAACATGCGCAATCATATTGTGCCTGCACAGAGAATTTACCGTATAAAATCCACGTTGTTTCTAGCTGCCAACTTATGAGACAAAATCATTCACAATCAGATTAAATCCTGAGACATAACAACACATGGAAAGAAAACATAACAGAAATGTTCGTATAATGAGTTTGATGTTAAAGAAAATTTATTTAGGTATATAACACGTAAGAGTACTGTTAACTCTATGAAGTACAGAATTTTAGAATACGACAACAGGATAATAGATTTATGAATTTGTAAAGTTTATTTGATTCCAGTATTGCACACTGCGTGTCATAAATGTATCAACCACATCTGTTTTTATTAATCTGAGTCCTTGGCTAAAAACTGTGGTCAATATCCTTTAAATACTAATTTGTAGTATTCAAACAATAAACTATGTCAACAAAATTTGACATATTAAATACTGAGTTAATTTGCATAAAAACGAATTTTCCAAACCCGTCTTGATGTGTAGATTTATAAACGTAAAGATACTTATGTATGTACTAGTATTAAAGTTATGAACTGTATTTTAAATTGCATAATTTTTATTCGCCATCAAATATACTTTGTCGGTGTCAAACACTACAACACATAAAACCCCATTTTTCCTCACATTAAAATTATGTATGTTCTTTCCGGACACAAAATTAGTATGACGTTTCTCGTACATGAAAACTTTATTCTGTAAAAAGAAAGTAGAACGACGAAACGAGAAAGCACGTCTTGCATAGCTGACATTTAATCCTTGACATTTCGTCGTTTGCTAAATGAGTGTCATGATGCAGCACCGTTGCGCCTCGATGCACGTGGAACGGAAACAAGATGACGCTCTGTACCTGTATGTTCTGCAAGTATGTGTGTACGATCCAAGTGCATGTGCATGCTCCAGATTTGCTCGACAGTCGTCCCGAAGGTGGCACGACCGAATTTCAATTTGGCTGAGAATTTCAGTCAGGTGTAGCTCGCTGCTCGGGGACTGTTCCCTACGTAGCCATGAATAATTCCGGTGTCTGAAGACGCGTGATGGCTGCGACGATACAACAGCCAGCCCGTGTAATCCGCACGACAAATATTTCCACGTGGCTGATATCGGTTAATATTGAACGTTGCGTCAACTGCTTCACGCTTCAATCTGCTTGTTCAGCGTGCGACCAATTGGCAAGCTTTTAACCTTTTCCCTATGGCCGACTTCGAATCGTACAGAACTCGAGGAATAGCAGTATATTTGTAGAAGGAAAAAGTAGAAAGTCTATTGACAGAGAGAATATCGTACTCTTTGTCCACGTTTAATAACTAGACTACGTTTATGTATTCATGATATATCTACCTCTGTAACGTAAACATAACCCATGTAATTTGCAGACTGTGTACTTTATAGGTTAGGTTAGGTTCGACTTCGAATCGTAGGGAAGTCAAAGAATAGCATTGTGTAGAAAGAAAAAATTCAGTAGAAAATCTATTGAAAAAGAGACCATTGCACTTTTCATCCCCGTCTAATAACTAGACTACGTTTATATATTCATCATATATCGACCTTTGTAACATAATCATAACTCGTGTAATTTGTACACTGCAGATTTCATAGGTTAGGTTAGATCCAATCGTAGAGAAGTTAAAGAATACCAGCGTGTAAAGAAAAAGTAGAAATACTCTTACTAATAAAAAGAGAAAATATCGTATTTTTGACCCTTGTTGAACTATTTAGACCACGTTTATGCATTTATAAATCGAGGTCTATAAACTCGTGTAATTTGTGGACTGTAGATTTTATAGGTTACACGAATGTACACATAGTTCGTGGATCTTGATATATTACAAATATATACGTTCGCAGTGTAAATAGTTAGTAAACAAAGATAAATAATAAAGCAAAATGTCATCTGAATAAATATTCAGCTAGGGACCGTTTAATCTGTGGACCAAAATTGTAAATAAGGTTAGGTCAATAATGCAATATCTCTATGAAATATATGTAGTGAGGTTTAAGTTGTAAAAATGCTATACTTTAACTGAAAGATAGAATTTGCATAATAATTGCATATAGCAAACATTGGATTTCGAAACATGAAAGTGTATTACAAGATAATGACTGGACTGCGGACGCAGTTATGATAGGTCTACGAAATAAACATAAATCATGTATAGACTGTGGATTTTATACATTACATGATTCATTTATACATTTGCGAATCTCGCTATATCATAAATGCTTTACGACTTTCTTATTAATATTCGTAGATGTCATTCATAGATATGATATTCATATTAGGCCAATCATCTGTTAAAGCGTTCTTAGATAATATCTTTACACGTTCCTATAATTTCAATAAAGCGTATAGTTAATTTTAATAAATCACCATCAGTGGTTTTATTGAAATGTGTTTTGATTTTCATCAAGATAAAGACTCATCGTTTGTTTACTTACTATTTAACTTTATTTTTGATTTTGTAGTAAGTATGCATTGTACACTGGTAGATTTACTGTTAAAAGGTGATTGTCAAATAGACTAAATTTAAGAAACGTTACTTTTGTCTGCTCTCTTGTCTATTGTTATAATTAGTCAAAGTGATTTGTTGATTCTTCCTGTTGTCTAATTAAAACAGACGTTATTATACACATTAACAATAACCAATAAGGGTCTACCTTCCCTCACATCATCTCCTGGGTACTTCTGTTCCCACTAAAAACCTCTAACAGACTTCAATCCATCAGACTCAAACCTGTTTAGTACCACCCTCCACGTAAATATCTAAATTTTGTAAACAATCGTTTACACGCATTCGCAGTGATTTAGTGTTAACAAAGAGACAGATATCAAAGAGAATAATGTCGTTTCGTGTTGCAACATTTTTTCCTTGCAAAGCCGTGCCTGTGACGCGCTCACGGGATCAAAATTCGAGGAGCGAGAGGGAATTAATTAGAAGGGTTAACAGCGGCCAAGCAATTTTTCCGCAGCTAAAAGCGGATAGGTTGGCCGTGGCCAATCGCGCTGATTCCAGCAGACGACGTAATCACTCGGTCTGTCAGCGGTGACGAATGAATGTCGCTAATTAGCGAATACTCACCGTGGCTCGGCGCGGCGAGTACCTACCGATTCCCACAGGAAAACGACGTCGCTGAAATACCTCCAACGCGATTTTTAAAGCACGAAAAAACTCGAGGATCACCGGTTGCACACTGGCAAACGGATTCGTAACTCTGCAAGAGTTACGCAGACGATATTGCGCGGTACGCGCCTCGAACACAACCCCGTCCCTTTGAGGGGTTGATTGGTAGACGACCATTTGTCAAGGCCAGGCAAGAAACGGCTGAAATTCCGGTTCGTCCGTCACTGGCTGCGCGAAGGGTTAATTGAAAGCATCCCCAAAATGGTCGTATAGGGTTCGGTAAATCAATCGATACACAAATACATCCCTACCTGTCGGTAAAAAGTTTGCTAAACGGGTTATTTATTCGACGTTAATTTATAAAGTTTTAGTTACTCTTGTCTGCAAATGTTTAAAAATGCAGGTCTGAACTATTTTAACGAATAAAAGTTCTCAAATCCTTGTACACAGTTGTACAATATTTCACCAGTACTGCTTTTGAACATTTGTTTTTGTGGTTATAGTCGAAAGAGGTTAGGTATGATGAATGTATTTAATCGCTTTATAGTCGTTTATGTAATTTGTTTCAAAATGAAGAGCTTCGTATAAATTAGAATCACTAATACTTACAAATTTTTAATTTGGATTCAAAATATTGCAACCTTAAAAAGGGTTCTGTACACCTAATATTGACTATTCAACGAGTATTATTTCATGCATATGTGACAGTAAAAGTATTAATACTAACCGTATCAACGTATAACGCACACATAATTTTTACTTACACAGAAAGTACACAAATAAACAACTGAATAATAACAAATAAGAAAAATATAATTGATTAATACCATATAAAAGAACATAGATTTCAAGAAAAATATCTTAACAAATTTTGTAATTTAAAATAAGCAACTCATGAACATTTTATCGGTTTGGTAATTTTAATGTTAATTTAATAAATCCAAACAGTTTCTAGTTAATGCAGTTATTAATTTGTTTAGTACTTCACAAAAAACGAAATTTATACCTTTTATTCATTTTTCGAATCATACAATTCCTCGGTTTTCAATCGATACCATTTCATTTCATTCTGTTTGCTTGTGATCGTAAGTGGAATATCCACTGAAACATCGAAGCGACATATAATTGTCAACAGAAAGGGAAGGTAGTAAAGTCACGCTGGTCAAAACCGTAACCAAAATGTTTGTGTTTAACGACTGCGACGTGTCAATGATTATACATGAACAATTTACCAGAGCAAACAATAGTACGTACTAACAAAAGCACTGTTTGATGAATGACGCGCGATAATTTTGATACGACTCTGCACAATTGATTATCGGATTAACCTAAAAATTTTGCCGCATTTGTTTGATACCAGTTTTGTATTCTGCTACCATTCCACACAGTGGGTCGTACGAGCCGTTTATTTTGAATGTGGCCTAAATCCATTTTCTGAAAAAATCAAGCTGGATATTGTAATATTTACATTTCTGCGTAATCTTTTCATTTTAAAACAAATATATTTAAAACCAATAAGATTTACTAAATCTTACTAAAAGATTTATTAAAGAAAATTAGCTAGATAATAAAGTGATACAAATTTTTATTTTGAAAGTGGTTGAAGTCCCATTTTAAGAGATTTATATGAATTATATTTCGCAATAAAATTTCATGAGATGAGAACTTTGTTTTATTATTAAAGTAATAAAATAATACAAATTTCAATAACATCAAAACATTTAAAATTTGTTAAATATTTTTCTCGTATAATTTTATCTACACTTCAATAACTATTTACAATTAAAATAAAAAAGGGGTTAAAAGAGAAACTACCCTCTTGTTTCCTCCAACTGTGTAAAGTTGCACAAAAATCGTAGTCTTCGCAAGTTTCGACGTTGTTTAGCTTTATTTTTTAAGAACGTTTATTGATCGTTTATTTTACTGTGACCAACAATGTAGAGGGAAGACTGCTGCGATGATACAGGATCCATCTTTACTGTCGGTTTTATTCATTTCTTTCGTTTTACGAGGCGGTAAAGCACGAGCGGCTAGACAACCAGCTACGGTCTGACCGCATCTAAGGTTCAATTCTGAAAGGTCTGCCTGGCTTCTTCCCTGCGGTCGTGTTTGGAATTTATTATCCATATTTGCCGAATGACGCTGTTATCTTCCTTTTCTGCGGTTTACCTGGGTACAGTTCAACAAAGCGCGTTGACGTCCTTTGAGCAAAGTACGGGTTTAATTACACGCGGTGATTCTTTTGTTTAACACTTTTATTTGACCTGCGGCTGTCGGGCGAAACTGGAAAACGAGAATGGTGTGGAGGATGAAATAATCGTTTATTTATGCTATTTTATGCGATTAGTTGACTTCTAGAAATAGAATAAACAAAACAAAAAGTGTATCAAGAAGTATACGTGCACTAACGTTTAACATCTATTTGCTGTTATCATTTAATTTATTTTAATTTTTTTATTATTGTTTTTAAATTGTGTTATCAGTTACAATTGTCGCTTAGCGTGATTGGAACACAACTGAAAATATGGCGAGAATTTAAGAAATGCATCAAATTATGGTACAAATATAATACATTTTTTTTTTAATTAAAAATATACCTCAAATTTTTAAATAAAATATAAATATATACATACTACTGATTTTTGTACATTTATAGATTTTGACAACATATTACAAAATTACTGAATTCATTACTTTGAAGGATTCTCGTCTTGCAAATAGGTACTCTATTATTTTAAATAAACCAGTAGAAAATAAATTAAGATACATTGCCATTAATATATAATTTCTAGGTTTATTAAAAGTCATTATAAATTCCTACAAAAGTAATTACACAATATTATTAATTTTAATGCATGAAATATGAAAACCGCCAATTTAATGCTTTCCATACCTTTAATATTAAATACTGTGAGATGAAGTAAAACGTTCAGAATGTCTAAAATTATGAACTACTTCATTACTTTTAGAAATGTTTCATAATCGGATACTTCACAATGAAAGCATGACCTACATTCAATTCATGACTAAGTTATGTGCGTTCTCGAAATTTGGAATTACCACTATTCCTCATTTTAAAATAGAAAATTTTATATCTGAAGTGTAGTCTTAATACTGAATAATCACGTAAATATTATAGGACAAATGTTAAGGTTTATGATATAATTGATATAATTCTATATTGTAAGGTTAGGTTACGTAACTAATTGCAAGATTTATGGTTTGATATAATCTTTAATAAAGTATACTTAATGGTTGGACGTAACTAGAAAAATATATTGATTAGATTTTAAACCGAAAAAAAATTCGCATTCAATAACGATTATCAGTCACGAAAATAAAATCGTAATCATCGATTATTGGTAATCAGATAAAATTTCTGTTATTTGCACTGATTAATGATATTCAAAATTCCTTTTGAATATCCAAAATTCTAAATAAGTCATTAATTTGTAATCAAAACTAATTTGTGTCATCAGTGACTTACTAATGGTCAATAAAAATTTGAATCACACATAATAGTTATTAATCCTTCGCATTCCAAAGGGCGACACATTCGGTTTAATACAATAATTTGCAATAAATATCTTTTATCTAAATCTATAGTATTCTGCATGTGATGTACAAACACAGTGAAACAGACTTCAAAAAATTCTTCAAGCCTTTGAACTCCAAAATTTTAGAGCTGTCACCAGTAAAAATACCTTCGAGTGCAGAGGGTTAATCGGCTCGATGAGAAGTTAATATTTTATAAATCTCTGAGATCTGTCAGTATCTTCCATTTAAGTGAGAACAATTTTTCGCATAAGAGTTTGGAAAATAAGTTATTTTAGATTCATGGTAAGTAAATCTGATCGATGATAATGGATCTCAATTTACTATCCACCTTAGCCGATCGCTGAATTGAGATTTATCCCATCATCGAATGCGTATTCGATAATTTCCCTGAGGTACGGTGGAAGCTCATCGTTGGGTATTATCATGCTTAAAGGATCGTACCACCCAAAGGGGTTGTTACCGTCTTCGTTCGTCTCCCTGCCGAGTACATCAGCCCAGACGTTAACGACCATCCTTAACGTCACCTTAAGCCACGTTTTTAATCAACCCTCGTTTCCGCTGCTAATAACGTTGCGAAGCACGGGGCGAGCGCAATTATACAAGCCGAGTTTCGTAAAAATATAACCACGTCTTGATAAAACTCCGTATTAATTACTGCAACAGGTGTTGTTTCCATTCGCCGATGTTTCAACTGGCAACAAGTGTCGAAGGAACTGTGCGGTCTAGTGTGGACGTTTCTTAATTCGATTCGAATGTAACCGAAAATTGAGTGACCCACGTTTATTCGAATTTCACCATCAGGGAAATCCATCGAATTTATTTGATTTATTCGATGAAAAACGTAAAAGAAGATATAAGATACTGATTTATACGCGTGACGTATTACAAGAACCTTTTATTTTTAAAAGAAAAGAGAAACACTTCTGTTGAAGCGATTAAACTTGATAAAATATTATCGCGTAAGATATATTCATGCAAATGCTTTAACCTCTTGTTTATAACATGAAGTTAGACTCGTGAGTCGTGTTATAATTCAAATGTGGCAAACTTAAATTGTATTTACATAAAGATCGAGTTTTGAGTTCGATAGCAATTGTGATTTGTAATGAATTTGATTAATTTAGTAAATGTATACTGCTCGCAACATTTCTAGTCAATGTATGCATTTACTAACCTAGTTAATAAATGTATTCATAATAAACGAAATTTGTATGTTTACTGGTAAATGCATTTACGTTTCTGTTTTGGCAAAAGCATATTATTTACATTTCCGATTTGGTAAAAGCATATTTGTTTCATAACGTGACAAAGAAATATACTTTATTAGTAATAATTATGTTGCACAGATTAATATCTCAATGTATTGATAATGTACTGTATAGTGATAATACTTTATTAATTTTTCTAGTTTTCTCACTGCACACTCTTTCAACCACGATTAAGTTATATAAACTACGATTAAGTTGACACTAAAACTACCAAAACAGTCAAATGTTCACTGCACAAGTTTCGAACTATGTTACACACAAGAATTAATGTGTGTACGATTTTATGTTCAATTTGTTTATTTATTTGTAAATGTTTTTTAACTTCAAATTAAGTGCACATTATTCGCCGGTAGGTTTAGTGTTAATAAAAATACTATAAAACCCCAACCCGATCTCACAACCCACTGACGTGTACAAATGTATAGGCCAAAATGGGTTAAAACCCTCGAAAAATTGTCTAAATTGCCGAAAGGTTTCTAAAGGAAGATCTGGGGACGGAAAGCACCCCAGTGTGCAAACACGAGTTTACATGTGTCACGTTCTTAGAAAATACAATCACGTGATCTAAGAATATCTATTCGAATAACAACATCTTAGATATTTCTCTTGTTAATATTCCTTCAAAAGCACTTATCGGTAGATCATAATTCGGCAGAACAGTTCTTGATCGTCCGTCAATCTCCCCAATCGCCACACACGAAGCCAACGCACAATGCGTAATAAGTGCCAGAGCTGAGCCAGGGTGGTGCACGGATGAAAGGAGCAATGGGGGAGGATACGGGGGATGGCATTGATTCGGCGGGCAATTAAGCTCGGATTACACTGGATAGGCCGTACTATGTGCCCAGGGCTAAATGGATACACATAGCTGAGATTACTGCGGCCACTATGGCCTAATGTAATGCCACCCTACGGGCTGTTACAATGATGCTGGTAGGAAGACGCTTACAAGAGAGGTTTGGTCCGAGAAAGAGGGGTTTGGTGTACGTAGGGATGCAAGAAAGGGAACAGGAGTATCAACGCGAACACGAACGGTGTAGCCGACGATCCTTCTGTTCTGGTATCTTCGAAATCGAAAAATCCCGGTAAACACGGGAATTATGCCGACCGGTTTATTGCCGGCACCAATCGTAATTCTGGCCCCGGATACGCTTTTAATCGTTCTCGATGGGAGGAAAAACAACGTCGGGCTATCGACAGTGTTGATTTATCATCGAGGGGTGGTGTAATCTAGCCAACGAGCGTAGTCACAGAGTAATTAATAATCGACGGTGCTTAGGACGCACCGTGCTTTTATTATTCGATACTCCCTATAACTCTTTAATATGTACGGCCGTTTTATCGGCGAGCAGGGAAATTACGTTGCCGGAAAAATTATCAACGACACGCCCTGCACAGGTGGAAGGAGTACGCGGTGGGTGTACAGGCTCAGGCCAATTGATAACGTAAATTACGTGAATTACGAGTGGTATTAGTTCCACGATGCCGCTGATCGTGAATAATAACGACGCTACGATATTTTACCTGTTTATTAGCCGCGATTCGTAGACTGCGGTAATGGAGGAGATATAACCACCAGATTTTTGTAGGATTTGCTTGACTTGACCCTTTTATCTTTATGCATGCTGAGGGATTTTACCCTCAAATATAGCATGTTTTCGTTATATTTAATTTTTAACTACTTTCGGTGCTTTGGGTACAGAGGGCTTAAACCCATAGAGTGTTCTTCATTTAAATTAAATGAAATACATATCTACATTAAGTACGTGTTCTTCTGTTTGTAGCATAAGTTGTACATTTATATATGAGTTCACAATTTTTATTTCTGTGATGGTTATAAGCTGGTATTTGCAATATGTTTGTATCGATTTGTAAATTGTCATAATGGCCTTCGGAGAACACTTTCTTCCATCTAAGAATACGTACCAGTTTCAGTTTTATATTTCAATTAATATTATTGAACACATGCAGTATTAAATCAAATAATTAGTAATCACGCTTAAAACGATTGCTGTCAAACTACCAATTTTGTAAATTTGCAGATTTGCAAATGTATAAATTTGTAACTATGTAAATTTTTCAATTTGTAAATTTAAGAATTTCACATTTTGGAACTTTTATATTCTTAAATTACTGAAATTCTGAACTCCAAAAAATCAATATGTTTTGATCGATATTCTTTAAGCTTATTATTTATTTATTAATGTTATTATTCTTTTATATTTTTAATTTCATTACTCTCTGATCATAGCAATTAATAAATATTAAAAATATTTCATATTTAAATGTCCGAAGTTGGTTAATTATTGAAGAATTGTCATTAAAATTGAATGATTATGAAATGAGTAATTACTAATTGAATAATGATTAAACGAATAACTATTAAATGAATAGTTATTAAAATGGAATGATTATTAACTATATAATTATTAAACATCCAGAATGTATAAAAATAAAAACATTTAAATAGTGTTACCACTATACTCACAACTGTCAAATTGTGCCACAAAAAATCCGCTAAAACGGTAAAACGCAAAGATGAAGCCATCGATGACTCCCCCGAACGGTGATAAAATGACGAATAAAGAAGGGATGGTGTCACAAACTCGATTAGGCGAGCGAACACGGTGTCGGTAAGGATGTCTGCGGGTAACGACCGACTTTTGTTTTATTGTACCACGCGAACGTAAGATGTCCGTGTGACGTGCACCGGTGACAGCGATAACAGGAGAAAAATGTTGCTGGGCAGACAAACGCGAGAGAAACGAAGGAGAAAAGGGACGAAAGAGGCGATGTGTGTGGGTTAATTCGCGGCATCGTTCGACTTTGGAAGACCGTGGAAAGCAACGGTACGGGGCATAAACCGCTATCACAGACTATAACCATCCACGCCATAAACCTCAACCTCAGCCCCGTAACAAGAATAATGCGTACCGCTAGAGTATCCGCCTCTATTACGTTCGAAATCCCCCCTGGACTTGATCCCGCACCCTCAAAATGCTTCGTCATCGCTCTCACACTCGTGATATTTCTTTCCTCGATTCTGCTTCATGCCATTTACGATCGTTACTCGTCTCGATAATTTCTTTCTTGTCTTCGTGTGAACCAAGCTGGTTTGGGGAATTTGGGTAGATTGTTGAAATTCGTGTGGAAAGGGTACATCTTGTAACTTTTAATTTTTGCCAATTTTATTTGAATTATTTGTCAATGAAAAATATGGCATATTTGGAGAGTTTAAATTTGCTATCTTAATTAGCTAGCTGAGGAATTTAGATTTAAGAATTCCTTATGGGATACATTATTGAAATCAAATAATGCAGCGTGAATTCTACTATTATTTTTACGACTAACGTCAAGTAGGACTAGAAAGGATCGCATTTTTATTATTAGATAAAAAATTAACAATTCATTAACGTCGATCACCCCGAAATAATGTGTGTACACGTTGAACGCAGTTAACCGGTTAAATGTGTTATTGGTGTAACATTAGGCACAGAATCCACGATACGATTATAGGTGGTGTAATTAGTTTGTAGTTTGAGGAAAAAATCGTGTATGTGTTTTTGTTGCGCAAGAAAAGTTTAATATCAACCTATGACCTCTTTCGTACATTGAATGAAATAATAGTAAATTGACATAGAATACATGCAAATTAAAATTTAATAAATCAAGCTAAACAGTAACAATGTATTGGTTATTTAAAGAGATATTAAAACTTCATAAAAAACTATTATCTCATAAAACCATACAAAAATGAACTCTTTGTAGTCGAAGCTATTCTTGCTGACAACAGAAGGAACTGCAAAATTTTCTAATTGAAAAGTTTGATGAATTTTTTTGAAATCATTACTTCTCTATTGTAATTGTCACTATTATTTATTTCACTATGTTTACAAATGATATGTACAGCACTATAGATTTAGTAAAAACAAAATACTTAATTTAAACTGTCTGATTAAGCGGAATGAGCCACCTTTGAATGTGTAGAGTTGTGTAATGAAAAATTGCAACCATAATATATCAAAATTGATCCATGTATTCTTACAAATTCATATATGAATAATTAACATTTGTAAATACTTGATTATAAAAAGCGAAGTACATATTTATCACAACGTTGATACCGAAACAACCCCATTCGGAACAGATAAATGACGTCACAATTCATTTAAGCAAACTCGCCAAAGAAATAGCATTACATGATTGCCATTTGAATGTCATTAATTTTCATTAACCATTAAACCATTCATTGTCATTTCCCCATAGAGGATTCATTCCAATGACCTTCAACAGGGTTGCTAATAGACAATTTGTCAAACAGTAATGACTTTACCAGAGGGAATTGCCTCTGCACGCTCATGAACTCACTAATTGTTTTTATAAACAAAGGGTAGACAATAAAGGAACGATATAATAAAACGTAGAATACTGCGAGGTATCTTATGAATAAGTCACATAAAAGAATCATTTTTACGAATAAAGACGTAATTAATCTTTTTATAAAATCATACATTTCATATCTTATCATATTTAAAGTCAAATACAAAAACTAACTTGTGAAAGTACAAAAAGTATACAAATTTTTAGATATTGAATGTATCATGCAACAAAGAGTTAAGAAATATTCATGAAATGGCAATTCGATACATTCAAATCGCTCGCGAATTACACTTGCCGATGGTTTAATTACAGGAAGCACTTGTGAACGTACAACAAACAAAGTAACAATTCCAGACACAAGCTTACAATCTCAAAAGTGTTTTAACTTAATGCAATTACCTTTTACTGCGGCCACAAGTTCAATCATCGATAGAAGTCTGATGTAGTTCGGCAGCCGGCGAGCATTTAGCTGAAAGACAATAACTGCGCCGTCTCTTCATCGCATTTACCCTCTTCCTGATTGGCAAAACAGCGACCGCAAAGCGGACTTGTAGCGAGCAACTCTTGGATCCAGCTTGCTTCCCCGCTGAAAGACCAGAAAGAGGATCGAGCGTGTAGAAGAAGCAAGAAGAAAATAAGTCCTCGCTACCGCCGACCGATAATTGAACCCGTTGCTCGTCTTTCGTCCCCCTTGCCTTTCGTCCCTGTTCCCAGGTCCCTTTCATCCCTTGTCCAGCTTTTTTCTTCGTTTCTTTCCACCGATTCACCCTTCTTCGGCCAGTAATCGAGTTATATGGCACTGCGTTCGATTCGCGATTCGTTCGTTGAAAACCGGAAAGTTTTTCGTTGCAGCGGATCCTGGTAATGCTCGGACGATAAAGGGTGGGGGCTCGCGATGGGGAGACGAAAAAGGGAGTCGGCAAGAAAGTACGCGGCCAATCTCGTGATGTGCAAGAAAGTAAAGTACCTATATCGTGGATAGCCTCGCCGATAAATCCGATGAGTCGAAGCGGAACGATCAATCACGCCGGGACTTTGCGCGCTCTCCAGCTTCGGCCTGGAATGTTAATACCTTCTTTGTCTTGGAGCGAGTAGAACGCCGTACGGTAAAGAGATCTGTCTTCCCTAGGGAAAATATAAGCGCTCGAGGAAGAGGTTTTGTAATCGTTGACTCTTAGAGATTTTTGGAGCTTTGAAAATTTGAGAATGGATTGTTATTTTAGGGAATTTGGTAACATAGGCATTTCGGGACCTTGGGCATCTATAGATTTGGAAGTCTAGGGGCTAGTTTAGGTATTTGGAGACCTAGAAATCTGGAGACGTAGGAATTTATAGGTTTAGAGGTTTGCTGGAATAGAAATTTGGGGATGGATTTGAGATATGAAAATTTAGAAATTTGGAGACCTTGGGATTTGGGATCTATGGATTTGAAAATCTAGGGACTTGACGATTTAGAAATTTCATGACATAGAAATCTGAAGACGTAGAAATTTATAGATCTAGAGGTTTGCTAGAATAAAAATTTGGGGATGGATTTGAGCTATGAAAATTTAGAAATTTGAAGACCTTGGGATTTGGGATTTATGGATTTGAAAGTCTAGGAACTTGACGGTTTAGAAATTTGGAGACGTAGAAATCTGGAGACATAGGAATTTATAGGTTTAGAGGTTTGCTCGAGTAGAAATTTACGGACGTATGAAATTGGAAAGAATTAGGGATATAAAAATTTATATGAAATCTTTAAAATTTGAGAACCAAGAAACATGAAAACTAGAAAATTTGTAAACTCGAAAACTTAAAAACTCGAAATCTCGAAAACCCGAAAATTTAAAAACTTATTTTGTAAATTTGAAAATATGAAAATGTACGAATTAAAGATCTTTAAACTTGTATCGTGTCCTTATCCAAAAAGCTCTTAATTGCACCCAAGTACCAACAATAACTTACTTCAAACTTTTTTTCACGTTTACGAACATTCATAAAAGACTTATTTGATTCGTCTCCCAAGAAAATTGACGTCGACACAAACTTTGAAATGTAGCTTCATACAAGACAGATCAGTTGAATTACTAACATTATTTTGAGTAGTGCAAACCATCGAAATTCTACTACGGTCACAGTAATTGACTTCTCTACCCCATTGCACCATCTAAAGGTTATGGATATCTTTTTATACGTTGCAAGTTGGCGTTGATAACAGTTTCCTATGATATTCATATTTCCGTATTCATGTAATCCAGCCGCCGGAAGCGGTTATTCCGTCAGACGCGGTTTCAGTTCGGTTAAGTAACGAACATCAACTTGTTGATTTACAACGGCAGCCACGAAACTGTGGTTCCGAGGCGTTCGAACTCCCTTGGTGAGCCGTCACTTCCTAATGGCCGTCCTAAAACTCCTGAACACCGATACTTCACCATTTCCACTCGAGTTATATCGAACGAATCCACGCACGCGTTTTGAACCTTCTAAACACCGATTCGCTGTTTTCATCCAGTTCACCATTAATTTAGGGTTGATGTACCAATTCTACAGTTCCGAACTTCTACATTTCTTAAATTCTAAAGCCTTAAAGTTCCAAACTTATAAATTTCTTAAATTCCAAACATCTAAAGTTTCCAAGATCTGAAGTTCTTAAATTGCAAAGCTTGAAAGTTCCAATCTTCTACATTTCTTAAATTCCAAAGGTCGAAAGTTTCAAACTTGTAAACTTTTTAAATTTTAAAGGTCAAAAGTTGCAAATTTCTAAATTTCTTAAATTCCTTCTAAACATTTCCTTCTTATTTTTGCTATAGAAAAATAATGTTATTTTACCAACATGCTATGTTGGTAATATTTAGTGATAAAAAACTGGGACACTGTATATAGACAACATAAACATCTTGCAAATATGCAATAATCACATATGATATTTATACAAAATATGCGAATATGCCAAAAACGTATAATACTTATTTATATTAAATTTGCAAAAATGCAAGAAAGATATAACACTCATGTACCTACATAAAACATGTAAATATCAAAGAAACACATATGACACTTACGCACATAAAATAATCCAAATACGCACTGAAAATATGTACAGTATGTATAACATAAATTATAATAATAACATATACTTGCTGTATCAAGCGTGCTCATTTTTTGTTGTTAATTTTCAGCGATTAAAATGTGTATGAATATTAAAGCGTTATAACGTTATGCAAGCTTATTCCTGTTTAGCGACTAATCACTCGATTCGGTCAATAACGTTCGATCGTGTGTCACCATTGTGTGCCAAACGCGTTCGAATATTTTAGAAGTTATTTTACAAGATAATTGCGATCAAAGGCGACAATGATTAAATTAAACGACGGTGTTATACGGGTCTGCGTTCGCCATTAAACAAAGTTATCTCGTGTTTAGGGTACCGAAGGAAGAAATATCTTACTGGTACTCTCACTTGTATTTTCAAAAGTTCTAAAAATCTAGATTCAAATTTTATATACACACAGGTATCAAAGTTTGGCAGTTTCAATGTTCTAAGATTCTAAATTCAAACTTCTGACAATTTGAAATCTTGAAGTCCAATGCTTCAAAGTTCCAAAATTAAAAATTTTCAAATATCTAAGGTTCAAGACTTTTAACAATTCGAAGGTCTATTCTAAAGTTCTATTGATGCAAACTTCTAGAATTTAAAGTCTAAATTATTATCAAAGTTTCAAAATTTCAAAGTTCGAAAACTTTAAATATTCAAGATTTCAGAATTTTATTCTGACGTTCGTACGTTCAAGTGTTCTACAGGTCTGAACTTTTAAAAAAGCAAAGTCTGAAATTTTGAAATCCCAAAATTGAAAAATTTTTAATTAAAAAAATTCAAAATATAAAAGACCCAAAATTTTCAAAAAACACCTAGTTCTAAAGTTCCAATATCCCAAAGTCCCAAAATGTCGAGCTTCTAAAATTTCGAAATCCTAAATTCCCATAAATGCACACTCTTAAAGTTCCAAAATCTGAAATCTCAGAAAAACTTCCGGATTTAAACTTCTAAATCTGTCTAAATCCATAACTAAAATTGTCAAAGACCCAAAATTGCATTAAGAAAATTAAAATTTTATTTCACCGTTCATATTCACAATCACACATAAACATGAGCAGACCAAAACTGTATAAGTATTTGTGGCATCTAAAATTCTTAACTCGGCCAGTTTGTTATGTTAACATCGTTGACTCGTTATTAAACACCGAACAAAATGTTGAAAACTTTTCGATTCTTCCTGTACGGAGAGATTCTTTGGCACGTTTAAAGTGGGACTCGGCGGATTATCAATGCTAATCAAGGCGTTAATGCGACTTTTATACATCGGGAAGGATACGGTGCAAAAGATGGAACGTTGAAGAAGTTTTCCCACAGTTTAGCCCAGTTTTAAGCGGTGTCGTTCCATTATTTTATATACACGGAGCCGTCGAACTTTTAGCTTCGGCATGGCTTTCGTGCCCGATAATACTCGATAATGGAGCGACTCGATTAATTATTTTAAACTCCTTTCGCTACAGTCAACGAGGAACTAAATTGAGTTTAGACCGAAGACTCTAAATATGCTCGAACACCATTGTATCGGTTAAAAAGTTGTACAGTTAGCTTACGTACCGCTTTATCATTTATTCAATCGAGGAATTAAATATAGTCCGTGTAAATTCTGTTAAATTATAGGTAGTGTAAATTTTATAAAATATCAAGTTAAATATAGTTAATGTAAATTGTATTAAATAGAGTTAGTGCAAATTCTGCTAAATACAAAGTTAAATATGGGCAATGTAACTTCTATTAAATACAGAATTAAATGTAGTTAGTTCTATTAACCCCTTGCCCTACAATACCGTGTCATACTCGTGATGCACATTACAGTTCATGTGACATGTCTCGCGTTTTCATCGCAATGGAATTTTGGGTTCAATTCTAAATACAATCAAGGATCGCTGGATACGTACTTAATTTTTAACTTTCTTTACTCATCTTCACAATATAGCAATAATCAATTATTTGTACAGGACGCAATTGCCTAGAAAATTGTAAGTTAAGGGGTTAAATATAGAATTAAATAGAGTTTAAATTCTACTAAATATAGAATTAAATGCCAGTGTTATGAACAGTGTTATGAACAAAGTATTTCATTCGTTTTAATTGGTGTGATCAGTTCAGTCGAAAATCAGTAAGATGATATTTTAATGTTTGAAATCTTTTACAAATATATTCAAAGAATATTTGTACTTGAGAGATTTTGGCGCCATTAAGGTGTGAAAATTATAAATCAAAATATACCTTGTTGCATCAACGTATGTTCAACTGCATATACTTAACCTATTTCTCTGAGCACACGTTCAGAGACATATAGTCAAAAGATTAAAACGTTATCGATTTTCCCTGCTTTTCACTCGTTTCAGCAAAGGAATTAATTTGTAACCCATTTGTTCGCAAGGAAGAAGTTTATCACGCAACAGGCAGGAAAACAAGGAAAACGCATGAGGAATGAAATTAATCACAGTTAATTAGATGTAAGCTTCTCGGCCTGATTCGGCTCCTTTTTGCCGCGCAGCTGACAGACTTCATCAGAGATACGCGAAACTGCAAACTGCACTTTACCACGTTTTGCAATTCGCTTAGCATGCAGCTTCGCGTTGCCATCAGCTGGCTGCTCTGTCTTACACTTCCGTCTTTCGTCTTCCGTCGACGAGCTTCAGCCTCGTTTCTCGTGCGCAAAGCAGATTAAACGAACGAACCAAATTGAGGTACTTAAGTCGTCAGAAAGCAGACAGGGAGAAAAAGAGAGAGAGCAGGATCGTCGACGACGGAATCGAGCGAGATAGAGGAAGATTAGGCGAAACTGTGCTTTTAAGTCGAGCTGCTTTATGAATAGATTCGTCTGACGCTCGAAACTTCAACATCTCATCGTTAGCGATCAAACGAGACAAGAGAAAGAACTTAGGAATCACTAAACCACATGCGGCGGCAAGTTTCTGCCTTGACGAGGCAAGTTTCGAAGCGCAAACTCTTTGGAAGATTATAGGCAATTGCTTCGTTCAAGAAGCCACCTTAAAATTGTTGTTCGACTGCGTTTAGTTACGAAGAAGGATAATCAGGATTAACATTACCACACTAAACAAGATCACTGTTCTTATAATTTCAGTTTAATATCGTTACATTTTTTTCGTGATGATTTAATGATATTTGCAGCGATAACTGAAAGTGTAATATAATGAATTTTGTTTTTGTTTCATTTATTCAGAACCAATGTAATTTTGTATCATGGCTACTAATATCGATACGCCTTTTTGACTCGTACTTGCAGAAGTGAAAAAATATCCTATAATCTGTTTACCGAACCCGAAATCGTTTCTTAAATATTTATATAGATTTATCAATTTTACTTATGAAATTTAATCGCAATGTCTTATCTGGAGTCACAATAAACATGGCCGTTGTGTAACGGGACATAGTCATAGATGTTTCATTTTGTATAGTTGGAATTAGACCTTATCTTTTTTTCGTATAACGATATTTTACAAATTAAAAATGGCAAAATGATCGAAAATCTCGGAATTGTTGCAAAATAAAGAATATACCAATGAAATGCTTTGATATCGAGGATAGTGAATTGTATGAATATGAGGAAAGTGAATCAGAAGAAAATGAAATGGAAGTTTGTAGTAATAATGAGAAAACAAATAACATGTTTAGGAATCCTCGGAAACTGAATTAGAAAATATTTTGAATTTACGTAAAAGAAGACGTGCTTTGAAATTCTGAAGATGAAAATGAAAGTATACGAGATCATCAAAATGAAATTTTGACGGAACCAAATGAGAAAAAATATAAGAAGGATCTAATTATAATATTATAGTTATTATATTTGTCATCGTATAGTGGTTATAATTCCATAACATTTTCTTTTGTCAGTTAGCAAAAAATTAATAAATATAACAATATTCTATTATTATGGATTTTTTAATGACCAGACATTTTTTATTAGTTTCGGTAGAGAAAGCTTCGTCTTAATTGTTGGTTCTAATGTTAAATTATTGCACGAATAATCGAGGGACGTTGATCGAATATTCGAATGATTGTGTAATGGCCGAAGTTGCCAGATGTGGGGATAAGGTGACGTCACATGGAGCATACTTTAATACGATTAGCACACACCATGTGGTCAGTTGTGGTACTAATGCGGGATGTCAGATATAAAATTAAATTACGGTTGAAACATTTTATGACACAGTACAGTTGCTCTGTTGAGTTCATTAAATTCACTGGTAACTCATTGTGTAAGGGATTTTTGTTTTGAAATATCATATGATTGTTATTAAGTTATTCTTTACGTCTATTTTGATCAGAATCAATTTTCAAATTTCTATGTTCCTTAGTTTTTATGTTTACCAATTTGGTTTTGCAAATGTCTATGTACCAGAAATTTGATACCCGATTATTTATATTTCTTGGAACTATAGATTTTCAGAGATTTGTATTTTTAAATCACTCTGTATGCAAATTTCTATATTTTGAAATCACTATATTCCTCAATTACTATATCTTCAAGTTACTATATTTCGAAATTTCTATATTTTCACATTTTTGTATCCTTCATTTTCTATATTCCTCAATTTGATTATTGCAAAATATTTATATCCTCAAATTTCTGTATTTTATAATTTTTATATTGTAAAATAACTATATTTCCCCATTTTCATATTTTGAAATGTTTATATATCTAAATTTTTATAATCGTAAAATATAGTCACCAATTTTTTATACACATAAAATACTTACTGTCTATAATAAAACATTTTTGTATTTTATTTTTATTTTCATATCTGATTCTGTGAATTGTATTTGAACTTTTAGTGAATTTGAAAATGTATTTGCTCTAGTTTATGCTTATTGAACGCTCCCAGTCGTTGAGCTCAACATATGTATTGCATGTATTGATAGAAATATCTATCAAACGATATTATTTTACTCTGTTATTATTTATGTATCAGGTAGTCAGTCCTGTGACATATTGATGCACAGACAGTTGACAATAGAAGTCACTCTGAATATAAATTATGAATAAGTATGATAATGTCTGTAACCTTTAGAGCAGTGGTAGTCAATTTATGATACACGTACTAGATGGATTGTAGAGGAATAATTTGTACAACATGAACACTAACAATTATATCTACAATTTTATGCAGCATCAAATAATTTCTTTACTTTATTCACAATTTTTTATTGCATGGTACGATAAGGCATGAACTTCTAAATTTTCATATTAATAAATTTGGAAATTGAATTTAATTTGATACATTTAATTTCGTACATTTAATTTGATATATTCAATTTGATACATTGAATTTGATACATTCAATTTAATAAATTTAATTTGATGCATTTAATTGTATAAATTAAATTTGAATGAAATAAATTTTGGAGTTCCCAAACGTTCATAATTTTGTGACTTCAAAATCTTCAAATTCCAAATCACCATATTATCAAATCACTAAATACTCAAATTCATGAATTCACAAATATGTACTTACATTTATAAAATTAATGATGCTTGAATTTATAAATTTACAAATCTCAGATTCTCAAATTTTCAAATTCTCAAATTCTCAAATTCTCAAATTCTCAAATTCTCAAAATTTCAAGTTCTCAAATTTCCTAATTCCCTAGTCCCCAAAGTCTCTGATTCCCAAACTCCCCAGTTTTCATATTTCTAAATTTCCAAATTCCTATATTACCAAATTCCAAAATTCCCAAATCCACATATTCCTAAATCCCTATATCCTCTTATTCCCATATCTCCAATTCCTCGACTTCACACTCGATCTCAGTCTCAATTCCTGTGACCAAACGATTTTATTTTTCTATTTTTTTCACACTCGAAATACTACATCAATCTATAAAAATCATAACAGCTTTCTGACCATAACCAACTAAAATTCTAATATAATACAACTTACTAAGATATCGATATATTAATCAGTCTATTAATAATAATATTTACTTGATCCAGCAATAGCCATTTTGTTCGTCAACTACCACCGAGTTTCCCTTCTTTTCGTGGTTCGTATAGAATTTCGCAACCGGGGTTACGTTTTTTCCTCGAATCCCGTGCACTGCTTTTTCAGTGGGTTTCCACAAGTTCCCGAAACGTGTATCGTATTTGTCAGACGCGGGAGAAAAAAGAGCAAACTCGCATTTCTTCGTACGTAAGCCGTATCGCATCCCTACCGTTTCTATCCACGAAACTGTAGCAATTTATTATCGCAGCTTGTCTGAAAAGTAGCCCTCCTCGACGCAGCTGAACGCAACTCTGTACACGTCGAAGCACGAATAGCCGTCGTTAATGGATGTTTTCGGTTGTTTTTCTTCCCTATCATTTCTTTTTCTTCGTTTTTTATTTTGTCCACGATCTCTGTTAATCGCTGCGAAATATTATTAAAACGACAGTTTGGAGAATCTCATGATTTGTCGCGAAAATATTAAGTAAAGGGAAGCACTAGTAATTTCTTTACACTATTTTATACTATTTATACTATTTTATACCATTAATTTATACTATTGGCAGAAAATAAGTACAACAAAAGGCAGTTCGGGTACTTCTGATATTCAAAGCCAGTCCCTTTAAAATGATTGTATAGGTGGACGGGAAATTTAAATCATGAATTTAATATCATGTCAACCTCTAGTAATTAGAAATCAATTTGTCGTAAATGTTCTGTATATTACTAATGTTGGCTTTCTAAGTATTTTATCAATTTTATTATCAATTGTTATTAATTTTATTAACAATATTACAACATTGGTGAAGTGAAAAAGGGAGCATGTTTTACAAATGAAGTAAGGCATCTGTTAAAATGATTGCATTACAAAATATATTTTAAGAATGTTTATTACATATAATATTACAGAAATGTTTATTACTAATAACTTACAAAGAAATGACGAACTATTACAAAAAAATACAGACGATTGTGATACAGGAAAATGACAAAATATTTATTACAAATAAATTACTGTTACAAGGAGGGGACAAAATATTTACTGATATTGATTACAAATTATAAATAAATAACAAAGTATTTTTCACAAATAAGTTACAAATAAGTTGCAGATGAATGTGCAGATATGAAACGTTGTATGTCGCCATATTCGCTTTTCAGAATATCGCGACGAAATCTTATTTCTACCCCCTGTTAACCATTTAAATTTATTGTACTATTCCGTCTTTCTCTAAAAGTAATTTCTTTCTCAAAGTATCACCTCTTGTTATCTACACTTTGCTATTGCATAAAAATGGATGTCACTGAGAAGTTTAAATGTTATTGACTTCTTCGATATCACAGTTGTATTTCGCAAGAGTGAAATGATTAATCAATTTTTAGAAGAGAAACGTGATACTTGCGGCACCGAGGGAAGTTTACAACCTCGTATTGTGAGATTTCAGAATTAAGTATATTGCTGTGATAAAAATATTTTATTTCGCTGATAATCGACGCCTGAGCTTTTTCTTTCGATACTCTCCTAGATTGGGTTCTCCAAAAGCTCCTCGTGGCCTGTTTTGCATTTTATATTTGGGTCACTGATCACATGTACATTCGTTCACACATGCAGGGGTTCTGGCACTTTCATTCTATTACACTCATTTTATAGCATTTTCTCTCTTTTACTGATCTTGAGGCCGTTCACCAGTAATTCTGTTAGTGTTTTGAAGATTTGATGCTCGTCTCTGCTATCGACGAACCATCGGCTAACCGACTTGCAAAAACTTGTGTTATGCGCAAAAACGAATGGGAGCACCCGAAAACGCATATTGACTGTTTATAGGAGTCTAACCGCCGATCCTTTAAAATTTAAAACGATATGAAATTTAAATATTTTATAACCACTTAAAATTATTTTACTCCTGCAATATTATTATTTATTTCTGTAGGGACTATAAATCTTTGAATATAATTAATATTGTACAGAGGTGTAATAAGGGTTGATTATACGTACGTATGCTACATACAGGGTTTTGCCATGGTACCACCGAAAAATAGGCGAGTCAATATGAAAAAGCAAATAAAAAATATGAAATAAAATTTTATTGTGTATGTATTTATTTTCAAAATTGAATTTGAACATTTTTTAAGTGTTTGTGAAAAAATTTGTTCACACCGTAAGAAATGATAATATCAACAAATTGTGTCTTAATTCTACAGTAAACAATTACTGTAAATCAACGTATATAATTATTAAAATCGTTAAAAATAGGTTTGTTATTTTATATTACTTTACTAGCTTTGTTGCGTATGTGCGTCTTTATATTCGACTAATTCATCGAGTTAAACATTAGTATCCACATCAATAATGTCATGACTAATAACGAACTTTAGCATTACTGGTGATTAGATTTATTTGTTTAATAACACATTAATTCTCAAAGTAACGAAAAATTGCTGCATTTATCATTTTATGCGCCGTGAACAATTTTTTTTATAAATATTTCGAAACTGCTCAAACTCAGTTGTTTAAAACATGCAGTGACATATGAGAAAATTGTATTCTATATTTTTACCTTATATTTTCATGTAAATTCTCTCATTTTTCGGTTGTACCACCATTTCGAAAACACTCTGTATGTATCACATTTGTATATGAACGTTTATAACGTTATTTATGATACGTTATATAGGTTGTTTATAAATAATGACCTACGCATGGACAGTTATAATTATTGCAAATAATATGTGAAATAACCGCAAGAGGAAATGTGTGACGTTTTATCTCTAGAGACACTATAATTATAGTCCTGAAATGGTTCGCAAGGTTAGGTCAATAACATCATTTCTCAGAGAAATTCGTACCGCGAAATTTAATTTATAAATAATGGTAAATTTTCATTGAAAGATACAAATAGTATAAATAACAAATTTTGGTTAATTCTGTTACGTATTGTGTATTCCATCGTTATTTTTAAATAAATATTTTCTACATTTGTTGAACTGTTTATCAATAAAGTTAATAGTAATGTAATATTTTATGTAATATTATATTGCATTCTATCAAGTATAGAAAATAAAAATTTGAAAAATTATTTGGAGAAATTAATTATCTTCCATAGCAACTAAATTAACATTAAACTTACTGGTACATGATGAACACTCACTTTAAAATTAAAAACGAAGTTCAAAATTAAATAAACAAATGATAATATATAAATTAATATATATATGTTAATTCTTTATCTCCATTAAAATCAACATAGATTTCAAGAACCTCGTCAAATTTTGTAACTTGAAATAAAACATTTATAATGCGATCATTTAACCACTTTAAGACGAGTTATTTCACTGATATATCATTAACATCAGATATTAATACTGTAAGCCGTGTGAAGGCCGATCTTCCCGAACATTTGTAATGCGCAAGCACTGAAAACTATGATCGACTCGAACGGTTGAGATTTTATTTAAAGAAGATGAACACCTCAGTTATTAATCATCGTGAATAAACAATAGTTCTATTTTCTAACAAGTTCTCTGAATGAATTTCTGTATCAAATTTAAACCATCCGTACAATACCAAATTATTTCCTGTAACGATATTGTGTCACATATCTAGCACCAAAAGAATGTACGATATTTATCTTAGATTACGTGCAAGACATTCCATAAACATAATTTATTTCCTCAAAACTGACCTGAATTTCTCCATCCACGTTTTATTACGTGTATAAAGAAAATAATTCTTTCCCGCTTGAAAAATGACCGCTTAACACATAAAAGATAACCACGCCAGAGGAGTAAAGTACAACATAAACCGCTTCATCTGACAGTTAACAATCGATCAAGAGTGGCAAACGTTCGCCAAGATAATCCAAACGCAAGCTCGAGTGAAAAAAGAAACACTTGCGCGTTTTTATCATATTACAGCACGTAATAGAGGGTCAATTTAATTTCAAAGTCACGTCGCCGGAAGAGTCCGTTAATGGGATTAAACGGGTTAAGTGTAAGCCCCCGTAAGCGGCACGTGTCTCGAAAACGCTAATGAAACTGCGAATTGAATTAAACCGAAGATCCCTCGCGTTTTTCGATTCATTCGTTATCAGATAGGGGTGGAAATGAGTGGTGACAAACGCGTGAACGAAAGTGTTAGACAGATGCCCGGGTGAACGTGCAGTCAACAGCTAACTTGTATTCCATAAGAATATGTGAGAATCAAGATGGGGTTACTCCAGAAATTTTAGCTGGTTTTTTACTTTGGAGTTTTGGAGAGGATACTTGGAAATGTGGAAGTATAAAAATTATAAGCCTGTTCTGGAGGTCTTCTTTTATAAACATTTGTAATTCAAGAGCGTTGAAAACTATGACTCGAACCCCTTATACTATTTTGACGAGTCTGACTCGTGACGCATTCGTACTTCAGCTGTAATCAATTTTATTCGAATTTTCAATATAATTCAATTTAGAATTCAAATCCAATTATAATTTGCATAGTCAACAATTGCATAATACCAAATTGATATAAGTTTCAACCTTTTTTTATCGGTTTTAATATTGTAGCTGTGATTAGGTAGTTCTGACTGACGCACTCACTGACGCACTGACTGACGCAGCTGACAAATAAATCATTGGGCAAGGGGTTAAAGAAGAAGAATGTTTAATTTAATTTCTGTAACTTAAGCCATCCTTACAACATTTATAGTCAATGTAGAACTTTGGGAATTTGGAGATTTGTAAATTTGGTACTATGATAAATGGAGAGATTTGAGAATTCGAAAACTGTTGAAATGAGAGAGATGATCGACGATAGGATGAATTTACTTATAGTTATTGACTGTAATAATAATTTTAATATCTTTGATTTTTAATGAAAACATGTGGATTACATTTTAATCATACAGCTTTGTCTACAGTAATGTCAATTGTGATGTAAAATAAAAGAACAATTAAAGAAAACGTGAAGTCGTGAAATTTTTATTCAAAAATTTATGAATTAGGATAATTTAGGAATTTCGAAATATGAAAACGTAGGGATTTGAAATTGTCAGAATTTGATTGGGAGATTAGTGAATTAGGTACATTTAGGAATCTGGTAATTTAAAAATATAGAAATTTGAAATTGTCGAAATTTGACTTGAAGATTAGTGAAATATAGAAATTTCGGATCTTGGGAATTTCAAATTTAGGAAATTTCAAGTTAGGGAATTTCGAGTTACGAATACTCTGACAATTTGAGCATTTCGAATTTTACAGATTTGAAGAATTTCGGAATTTTTAATTTTGGAGATTTGGAAATCTAAAAATTTGAATCTCTGAAAATTTGATAAATTCGACAATTTGAAATATTAAGAAATTTTAAAACTAACAAAATTTGAAAATTTGGAAATATATAAATTTAAGGGTGTAAAAATTAAAAAATTTGAGAAATTACAGAAATTTCTAAACTTATAATTTCGGAGATTCAGAAATCCAAGAATTTCGTTCTTGATAAATTTGATAAATTCAACAATTTGAAAAATTCGAAGATTTTAAAACTAAAAAAATTTGAAGATTGAAATATTTAAAAACTTGAAGATTTGGAAATTTAGAAACTAGTAAACATAAGAATATAAAAACCAAACGATCTAAAAATTTTCATACTTTGGAATTTAAGAATTTTAATAACTTAAAAATTTCAGAATTTAAGAAATTTAGGAATTTAAAAGTATAATTGAAAACATAAAAATTAAAAAATCTGAAAATTCAGAAATTAAAGAATTACAAAACTTTAGAATTAAAAATAAAAGATCTTAAAATATTTGAGTATTTAAGAATTTCATAATTTTCAAATTTTCGTATCTGTCCTTATCCGAAGGAAACGTAGGTTTCATTCGAGTGTACAATTGGACGAATTCTCAGAACTATCTTCTCCGCCTGTTGGCTCGTCTGTTGGCATTGTAGCGCGTTGATTATGAGCAATAATGAGACGTTCCGTTTCCCTTAATCAAGCCAGGGAAAGCCAGCACACGGCGTGTTCGAGTCGTCGAATGTCGAGCGCGATTCTCGATCCAGAGATTCGCCCCCGAAATAATGAGTCTCGCAATCAACGCCTGGAGAAATGTTTACTCTGCAATTACCAGCACAGCCAACGAGTCAGCTGTGAGCTCCTAGATATGATAGTAACGTTTCTACGTTCTACTTCAACAATTCTGTTATGTTAAACTACTTCATTGTTAATATATTAATTAAACAAAAAAAGGAGAAAGATAGTATTACGTATGTATGTGCTGGTATTCGAGAGTATTAGAGTTAACATTTTAAATATCGTGTAGTTAAAAGGAAAAATAATTCTATTATTTGAAACTTTAGTAGTTTTAACACTATTTCTACCAAGAGAAAAAAGACACCTTTCATATTTTAATTTAAAATTATTCTCTAAGTTGAATCATTTCTCCACAATTAATTTTTTGACTTTTCAATAGTTAATTCAGTGATAGAATTTTCCACTAGCTCATCCTAGATCTAAAAATGTTCATATGGTATACTTATTTCTACCATGAGGTTTTGACACCTTAAGGATTTCATGACAGTGCCTAATTTTAAACCATTTTACATATAAATGTTAACACCATTTTGCAGCATCATATCAATTATAATCAGATTTGAGAATCCCGATTTCAGTTGTAACGGGAAATACAGGAGTTGCGGCATAACTTTGCTATTCGCTTATTTGCCGCCATGTTGCACTTTAGTGTACACCGCTATATTTATGTTTTGCAGATTGATGAATTAAGCTAGAATTTACAACCTGATTAGATAATCTCTAATAAAAACACATCAATGTATCAATAAATATATTCCTCAATGGATAATTTGATTGATTGATACATTTAATTCATAATTTGAAATCCTAACAGTTTTGGCAATTATTTGCGTTCAAATGAAAAGGTGTCAAAAGACATTTTTGGTCAAAATAGATGTACACAAAATCGTGGTAGAAATAGTGTTAATATATCTTCGATGATATAGTTAAATATCATGATAGTATAGTATGTATCTTAATTTTGTTTTAATTTACTTTCAAAAATTAAGATTGAAGACTGAACATTTGGAAATTTAGTACTTTGGGGATTTGAAACTTTGGAAGTGTGAGTATTTGACAATTTTAAAACCGGCATTTGGGATTTTGACATTTGAGCATTTGGAAATTTGAAATTTATGGAATTTGGGAATTTGTAGATTTGGAAATCTGTAATTTGGGAATTTGAAAATTTGGGAACTCGGGGATTTAGAATTCGAAAATTTATATATATAAGAATTATCACTTTTTTAATTCTTAAATTGCGATTATTATTAATGCGAAATATATAGATGTGGCTATTACATTCAGATTCTTATATTCCTATATCCTCGCATCCCCATATCTCAAGGTCCGTAGATTCTTAAATTTCTGGATCTCCAGATCTCCATATCCCCAAATCCCTATACTTTGCCATATTCCGAAATCCCTATATCCATATAGCTCTAACTCCAGATACCCCTAAATCCTCATATCATTAAGTACCGCCCTAATCCGAATAATTACCAAAATATCCTTGAAGAGTTCAAATCGTAATTTAATCCAAAACCTCGTAAAACTCAAATTGTCGAACAGATATAAATGACACATAGTATCACTAGGTAAGTGGTCAATAATTTTTGTCTCTCGTAAACTCTTCGATTCGCGTAGTCGTCGCGGTCATAAATCTCAATTTAAACCTCCAATACCTTAGCAGAGCTAAAAAATACCACGGAGAACACCGGTTTCCACAAAACAGGAGAAAAAAAGAGGATCTGATCCGGTCGGATCCGCAACAAAAAGTTCGCGAGCAACGGAAGCGCGATAAACTTGGTCCGCGCGCTTTCAATAAATCAGCGACGCGTCACGAGGATTAAAAAGCGGCTCGGCTTCGAGTGCATCTTCCGATCCATAAATCGCGTGATCCTCGATAAAACAACGCAGCTCGGCAACTTTGTCCGATAGTTCTTGCCCGCGTTCCCGAACGATCGATATGCTTTTCTTACGGGGAAAATGGTCGACGACACTCCAACTTTCCCGCCCTCGGCTCGTTCGTCGGGGATCTCCATAAAACGTGCTGAATTCGAAGGAAAATCAGCGGAGTAGCTTTCCGTCAGATTTGTAAGATCGTAAACCCACGGACGGTCCTGACCCCTTATCGCGTCCGCCATTCTTACCCTTTTCTTACCCCCTCGCCATCCTGACTCGCCCCCCTTTCCTATCGGGCCGGCAACCAAGTTTTATTATGAAACAATAAAATATGTGAGAATCCGAGTTTCCCGAAGCCCGCAGCTTTGATTTACAGCCAAACTTTTATCGTATCGAGTCGGAAGAAAGAGTGGCCGTACTCTGACCCGGTAATATTGCGGCTTGCATTTTACATTAAAAAGTTCAAGCGTTCTCTGACTCGAGCGTCGTCGTGAAGAGGACGCCGCGCTGCTTCGAGCGTGGAGGAAAAACCGGGAAAAAGTGGAACACCAAGAGTTTCGTCTTAACCGGAATACAAGCACGGTTTCATTATTTTCTGATGAATACTTTGTACCTCGAAGTTACCGGCATGATTTTGCTGGAAATTCTGGACGGGAATTTGTTACGAAGGTTAAATTGAGTGGCAATAACGATTTCGATGAACGTATATACATGGATATGAAGCTTCTGTCCTAAATTTGCAAATACTTCTGAGAATATTGATATCCCTTGCTTTAATTGCTTTATTTGATTTAAGATTCTCTTAATCGCTTTAATTTATTTAGGATATAATATTCTCTGCTTTAATTCCTTTAATTTACTTGGGACGGTAATATTCTTCGCTATAATCGCTTTAAGTGATTTAGGATGTTAATATCCTTTAATCGACTTAGGATATTAATGTTTGCTTTAATTGCTTTACTTGATTTAGGGTATTAATATCCTTTAAGCTTCATTTACGAGAAAGTATATTCAGACTCGATTGCAAGTCAAGTTACAATAAAGCTGTTTGCCATATAAACAGTCTAACACATTCCTTCACGTGCAAACAAAAATTCTGAAAGGTTAACAATGAGTTAACAATAACGCAACGCGAGTTAAACTCATTATTTTTAGATTGTTTACTCAAACTTTTACAATGAGATGCAGATAAAAAATCTCTCGTTCGTTACATCGGCAAAAACATAAAGCATCGATCACCTGCAGATTATTCAATGTTGAGGAATTCCCTCTACTAACCAGTGTTGGAAAACAATTATTCGAAAGCTTGAATCCAGAAGCAATTAAAGTACACTTTTGGTATCAATTTCGGTAGCATCAGGCTCGGCGTTTCTCTCGATGTCGATTAAAATGAATAAACCACTATCGGATTTAGCGGCATGCCAACGACTAGAGGCTCGTGGACCGATTTCCAATCCTTCGATTAGTTGCCACTAGAATTTCACAACGTTAGAATTTCCAGGTGCTCGTTAACGGCCGCTCCAATCGCAAATTCGCGATCGCGAATTTCCGGTGCACTTGCTCGCGCTGATGCTCGGTGTACCGGGATTCGCGCCGGATTACCGGGACGGACGTGCTCCCTGTTCCTGACCAAACTTTCCGCGTGATAATGCGGGAAAGCTGACGTTAATTTTACGCCAGACACGTTAGGATGCGTAATTGTTATCGCTCGAATGGTGCGGCTATTTTCGATTGCATTAGCAGAGGGTCGGCGTTCCGGGAAAATATACAGGGTGGGTCGTGCATTGTACGCATGCCGTAAGATGAGTTCTGCGAATTTAGAAAAATTTTTATAAATGTTCACGAGTTTAGAGAAATTCATACTGAAGCGAAACGAGTTTGGACACGTTCAGAGAAATTCATATAAACTGAGTTCAGAAAAATGATGGCAAACAGACCTAATTTTAGCCCGTTTTTTGGACCTCGGATTTCGAACCTTTTTTTATGCCAAATAGTACTATATGATGGGATATTAATCCCAGAGAAATTTTAAGATGAGCATAGAAGGTTCCGGAGATATGAAAGATGGTTTCTCATAATCCATAAGTGACCATACCAAGAAATAAAATATATTAATAAAGTTATATCGTTTAGATCTGTGAGTACGTCATGTAGCAAGACTATCTATCAATTCGAGTATTTCCCCAGTAATTGAATTGCGTCAAAGACTTTGTCAGTGATTAATAGCCAATGTATTTTCAGGGTGCTCTAGAAAGCACCACCCCCACAAATGAAATAGCCGTGAATAATAAATCGTTCAATCTCTGAACAATGAATCGTAGATGATCCATTCAGAAAATACATATATTACGTGAATTTTAGGTACACATTCTTTCTTATGTAATGCGCCCTGATTTAAAATCGTCATTTTCATCCACTTGTATCTCTGGAGTCGTGTTTATGCCCATCTTGAAATTTTACGGGGATTAATGTTTCTAATAATATTATGTGGCATAAAAGAGTTTGAAATTCGGGGTACAAAAAATGGGCTAAATTTTCTATTACTATTTATATTAAAATTCGTACAAACTCTACGAAATCGAAGAAATTCGTACGAGATTTACGCATTCAGTGAAGATCTTAAGTAATCATAATTACGGTTATTTCAGTTGCATGAATTGAATTGGGAATTATACCAACCCATTTGAAATTATTTATGTAACAATGATTTAGATATCAAATACACGTTTCATGAAATTAAAAAACAAAAATACGTAAATTTAATTGTGCATAAATATCTAGAATAATTGGTAAAATACTATATTGTCGAAATATTAATGAGGAGCCACCGTAAGTTAATAGTAAACCTCTGAACAATTAAAGCTCTTTCTCCATTAATTTGTACGTCGTGAAATCGTGACATAGTTCTCGCTGTTTCCCGAGATTCGCGTTTCTTTCTGAACGGTAACATCGTAACTACGATCCAGTTGCAAGCAGTGTACTTCGAAAGAGGCAATTAACGACTGTATATCTATGGACAAACTTTCGAACGATAACCATCGGCTCTCCCGTATAGGATTGCAGTTTACACCGGTCGTTATTGCGTCCGACTCGAAGAAAACACGGTCGGAAACGATGTTATCGTTCCAGCGTGAGTACTGTTGCTGAAACTTTGGCCATCTTCGCTTTGCCGTGAAGCGATTAGCTTTAGAGCAAGACGGGGTTAGGAGGGTGTTGTACAAATTGGCTCTGCACCCGTAGATCGTGCTCTTGATTTATTGGTATGCACTACGATCGGTAATTGGGTAGCACGCGTCTAAACTGCTTGATCAATAATCCACGATGATCATCAATCTATAATAATCAAGACATTGCGAGGCCAGACAATCTTCGTAAATGGCGCCTGCCTCCACCGAAAACTTCGTACTTTCTCAATTACGCAATTGCTACACAAGATAACACAAATTGTAATTGCATTACAATTTTGCACATAAATTGTCTCATATCACCACTATTTTATAATTGAATTGTAAAAATCTCAGTAAACCTCAATGTGTATAAAATATTTTATCCTCTAAGGTTGGTAGTCATTTTTAGTGCACGCTTCTTCAAAATCATTTTAAATTCTGTTCTGTTTTTTCAAATGTCATAAATGTTTTCCAATGAACTATCAGTTAAATTAAAATTCTCAAGTCTTAAATTTCAGGGATTTTAAATTTGCTGTAACAAATTTTTTGTATTAACAATTTATTCAAAATGATTTTAAAAGCTGTATATTCTTACAAGTTAACTCAGTCTATAATATTATAAGTTAACTCACTATACAGGGTGTCTCACAGAGTATCCGGAAAAGAGTTGTTCTAAACAAGTGTTTCCTTGACAAAAATAGGATTTGAAGCTTTGTTTTGAAATTATTAACCAAAAATATCCGCTAAACAGAGCACATGAAGAGCAAGTTTTAACTTACTGATCTTACAAATTAGATTCAATTTTCCATCAGTAAAAATGTATTTCAACAGTCTAATTCATAAAGAAAATGAAATATTTCAATTGGGAATGTAATTTTTTCTATTCGTTGCTATACGCACGAGTCCAAATTCAAATAAGAATTCAACTCTCATTCTCTTTATCCTGAAGAAATACCGTATCGCATCACGGATATCCAGTCTGCCGTTTCTAGGCAAGTGTTTGTCTCAAAGAAAGTCGTGAAACGGATTGCGATCTTCGTCCTGCATTCAATTTAATTGGGCGTATGAATTCGATACAATTGGTAACTCGACAACGAGATCCACTTAGCCTGTTGCTGAGGGCAGTCGACATCAAAGACTATGTTTGCGCTATTGTATTCCATCGGGTATGGCTAAAATACATAAATGAGGGGATACTTGAACGATAATCGTATCGTGGTTGAATTAACAGAGGCGAACATTGTTTGAAAACGTCGATCATTTAACAGACAGGAAACGGAGGTAAATGTGTCTAATATGGGGAGCTGTTTTTATATGAATTTGAAAGTTTTGAAATCTGGGAATTTAGAGAATTGAGAAAGTTGGACACTTGAGAATTTTTAATTTCCGGAAAAAGTTGAATTCTGGAATGTGAGAATTTATGAATTTACGAATTTAGGAATGTGATAATTTTGAAACTAGAGAAATTAGAAGATTGAAAATTTGGACTTTAAGAAATTTGAGAATTTTTCAACTTAAGGAAGTGCCTTTAATCGAGCGTTATAATTTTTTCTAAGAAACGGGTCCCATATTAGGTGACTTCACCCTAAGAGGTGCTAAGAGTAGAGGGGTACAAGATCTAGAGAAAGAGCGATGGTTTAAGCCGTATCCATTTACAAGTTTCAAATCGTTCTGGCAGTCGGAGCCTTTTGAAAGAAACCTTTTACCATTCTCAATAGACGGTAAAATTCTGAAACGCGCTTAACGGCAGCGTGGCTTTTAAACGTTAACATGGCCACTGGTACAATGGCGGGGTCGCATTATGCTCGAGAATTGTGGGGTGAAAAAGGGACAGGGAGGACGAAGGAGAAGAAGTTGGCGATATGAACACGGGGGCAAGACGAAAGGGCGATGAACAGGGAAGAATTGCTCTCTTCCGTCAACGCCTGCCACTTGGAGCCATCAAGCTCCATTTTTCCTCTCGTCAAGGGAATTTAACCCTAGAAAGTCGCTAATACTTGTCCAACTTTGTCGCGGGACCCGACCGGCTGTTACGAGACTGCACCTTGACCCAAACGACGATGAACAACATTTTCGCGTGGATTTGTTCGAAAACGATTTATCCGGATCGTTGAGTCGAACCTGATTCTCAAGTGCCATTTGCTGCTATTCAAGAGTGACTTGTGGAAAAGTACAGATTACGCGATTATATAATATACACTTACTTTGAAATAAAAAATTGAAATATAAACAAATGATACAACAGAAATTAATATATGGAACGTCTAGTAACTAGTATAACTCCTGGAAAAAGGATGCAGCTGAGGCGATTCTGAAGTCTCTCTTTTGCGGAAATGGGGTTGGAGTTTTTGGATCAATAACGAGAAACAGTTCTCTCATTGGGTGTCCAAAATGTAATTGGATTTAAACATCAAATTGAACCTTATTAAAATTCTAGCATGATTTATCACATTCGAGTTTGTTACGAGTCAGACTCGTCAAAATATCTCGAGGTTATCACTTCAACATTATATCAACACCAGTTTACATCGAATGTTATCAAATCCTTTATAAACTCCAAAACAGTAAAATATCATAAACGACCCAGTATATCTCCAAAATGCTAAAAAATATGTCAACACAGAATATATATCCTCCATAAATGTGCCAACATAATTGTGTCATCTTACAGCAGTAGCAAGGTTAAACGCATCTAAATTCCCGGAAGTAGTCACTAGCCATAATATATTTCCTTTCGACGTCTCAAGTTGATAAAGCCAGCCATAATTTTACGAGCAGGAAAGGAAACGGTAACGTAAAATAGTCAGATAACAGGCAGAACTCTACAGTAATTCCGCGGCTACGGGGCCATTTATGGGTCATTTAAGGTGGTTTCGTGAGGTAAGAGGATAAGGGAAGGAGCAAAGGATATTTCGGGGTGTGTTTTTTATTGAAATGAGCGCATCTGGCGTCCAACGAGGGGTCAGACAGCTGAGCACGCACTTTTTTCCCTCCGCCTCGCGTCTCCGAACCCTTCGTGAAGGCGATTGGCGAGCAGTTACCTCCTCGATGCGAGAATGGGGCTTGAGAGACCCCAGGGTCAGACTACGGAAATAAATCCTCTTATGAAAATTCCGACTCCAGCGTCGGTTTTTCTTTCAAAATTTAGTGGACCGCTCAGAGATCGCTGACCGCACTGACCTCGCCACCCTCCGCCATCGAGGTCTTAAAAACATCCCTGGATGCTTGCAGCGACACGTGGACCAATGATAAAAATAAACGCTTGTCGATATTCCTAAACGGGGATAATAATATTTCGTAACGCGTAAAACGAGACGTTATGTCTCATCACGAGCAATATATTACCGTATTTCGGTCGAAGATGCAGGGCGCTGTTGCTGTTCAGGGTCGACTACACCGACGATGCATTTGCAAGGAGTGATGTTTTTTTAAGGGTGGTACTATATACAAAATTCAAACGTTATAAGTGATAAAAAAAGGTACAAAATATATTGTTTATAAGATATTGTTTGTAGGAAAGATATTGTTTATGTTTAATTTCGATGTATGGAAATTTGGGAATTTTGAGATTTGGAAATTAAGAGTTTAGGGATGTGAAAATTTGAGAATATGGTATTTTGGGAATTGGAAGATTTGAGAATTTGGAGATTTTTGAATTTGGGAACAGGGAGTAAGGGATTTTCGAGAATTTGGGGATTAGGGATTTTGGTAACTTTGGAATTTGGGGACTTGAGAATTAGGGATTTTGGGAATTTGGGAATTTGGGGATTTCTGAATGTGGGAATTTCGGAATTGGGGGTGTGTAGGAACTTAGGGATTAAGGATTTTGGTAACTTGTGAATTTGGGGACTTGAGAATTAGGGATTTTGCAGGTTTGGGCACTTGGCAATTTGGGAATTTGGTAATTTGGCAATTCGAGAATTTGGGGATTTTTGAATGTGGAAATTTCGGAATTGGGGGTGTTTAGGGACGTGTAGATTACGAATTTTGATAACTTGTGAATTTGGGGACTTGCGAATTAGAGAGTTTGCAGGTTTGGGCACTTGGCAATTTGGGAATTTGGTAATTTGGCAATTTGAGAGTTTGGGGATTTTTGAATTTGGGAGTTTCGAAATTAGGGATGTTTAGAAATTTGGAGATTAGGGATTTTTGTAACTTGTGAATGTGGGGACTTGAGAATTAGGAATTTTGCAAGTTTGCGCACTTGGCAATTTGGGAATTTGGGAATTTGGTAATTTGGTAATTTGGTAATTTCGTAATTTGAGAATTTAGATATTTTTGAATTTGGAAGTTTCGGAGTTAGGGATTAGGGATTTTGGTAACTTGTGAATTTGGGGACTTCAGAATTAGCGATTTTGGGAATTTGGCCACTTGGCAATTTGACAATTTGGGAATTTGGGAATTTGGGAATTTGGTAATTTGAGAATTTAGGGATTTTTGAATTTTGAAATTTCGGAATTACGGATCTTAAGAAATTTAGGGATTGGAGGTTTTGGTACCTTGTGAATTTGGGGACATGAGAATTAGGGT
Source organism: Megachile lagopoda (assembly GCA_036983795.1). NCBI lineage: Eukaryota > Metazoa > Arthropoda > Insecta > Hymenoptera > Megachilidae > Megachile > Megachile lagopoda. The sequence continues at coordinate 2,469,982 of CM072786.1, forward strand.
TTTACTGAGTTTGAACACTTGTCAATTTGTAGATTTGGAAATTATAAATTTTTAGAGCTTGAGAACTTGAAATTTATTTATTGCACAGAGTGACAAAATTCCTACGGCAGTTAATGCTTCCAAAGGACACCCCGTAGTGGATGTTTTCGAAAATGTTCTCGCGTTCCAACCAACGTTCCCGTCGAACTTTCTAGCACGAATGGAATTTATAGGACAATGTAATTTCATTTCACGCGCCATGCTGCTATTTTACACGGTGTTGGTTCTATTATAAATTCATGCGATATTTCGCATACATTGTAGGCTGCATACCGCCCTGACCGAAGACTTTATTCCACGTGCGAAAAGTGAATGAACGGTGGGAATAGTCAGTCGTAATTTTTTAATACCTCTTAAAGGAAGATGAGCGTGGAATATATTCAGAACCGATGGTTTGCTGTTAGTCAGATACGTTCTAGGGATATTCGTTGGTCCTATTAATGAATTTGGTGATTTGGAAGTTTGGAAATGTGGAAATGTAGATATTTACTATTTTGAAGATTTGGACATTTGGAAATTAGAAATTTTACTAATTTTGAGATATTTGGATATTTAGAGATATTTAGGGATATTTGCTAATTCAGAAATTTCGAAATTTGAGAATTTAGAGATATTGATATTTACTAATTTGAAACATTAGAAATTTCGAAATTTACAGATATGGATATTTACTAATTTGGAACATTAGAAATTTGGAAATTTAGAGATATAGAAATTTCACTAATTTGTAAATTCAGAAATTTGGGAACTTAGGGATGTAGAAATTTTTTGATTTGGAGATTTGTAAATGTGAAAGTATAGTGACGTGGAAATTTACTAATTTAGAGATTCGCAAAATTGGAATTATAGGAGATTTGAAAATTTAATTATTCGAAGATTTGAAAATTTGGAAAGTTAAAGATGTGAAAATTTACTAATTTAAAGATTTGGAAGTTTGGAATCTTAGAGATGTAATTTAAATGAGTAATTTACTAATTTGCAAATTGTTTAATTTGACAATTTTGAAATATAAAAATTGGAAATTTCAGTACATTAAAAATATGAAATCATCGAATTTTCAAAATTTCTCAAGACTTAGAAATATGGGAATTTAATTACATGTTCCATGAGGGATATTTACTAAATTCCGCAGTTAAGTGGTAAAATTTAGTTAGGTTAAATTTATAGGTTAGGCTTTAATTTTTAATTACTGTACATTTATTGACACGCAACGTGTATGTTTTATGTATTATATTTTATATTATGTTACATTCTATTCCTGTTTTTCGTTACTATTTTTATTTAAATTTTAATGTTTCGTATTTTATATTCTGTTAGATTGTATTTCTTCTCTTCATCGCTCATTTTATCTAAACTTTAATGTATCATATTTTATATTATATTACATTCGATTTTTTCTTTTCGGTGCTAATTTTATTTAAACTCTCACATTTCATATTTTATATTATGTTACATTCTGTTTCTTCTCTTCACCGCTCATTTTATCTAAACTTTACTGTATCATATTTTATATTATATTACATTCTATTTTTTCTTTTCGGTGCTAATTTTATTTAAACTTTAATGTATCGTATTTTACATTATGTTACATTATATCTTCTCCTCTCCATCGCCCCTTGATTCAAATTTAAATTCGTGTCTTATTTACTCTAAGTGACCATAAAACTGAAAGACATGTTTAATCTTGAAGCACGCTATAAAAGCCGAATAATATTAGCAAGGTTGAATGATCGCCTCTGTTGGGTCCTCATGTCCGAGCGCTGTGTGCACGTTCGTCAGACACGAACAGGAAGTAGTTAAATGTTACCGGTGTCAGGACGAAGCCTTTGTGTTGAGAGAGTGCTCAGGCTCCGTGGAGTTAGCCGACTGGCAGAGTACTATAAATTACATAAATGAAGTATGCCCCTTCTTCGCTCAAACGAACGTCTTGCCAAGTTTATAACTTAATCACTGGTGCTTTTCATGCCAGAGCAGCTTGACGGTTGGGGGAGAATGGTAGACAGTGTAAGTTGTGGACAAAGGTGTCTGCAGAGGGCGAAGGATGCTGGATAAGAAAAATTCCATGGAAGAAAAATTCAATTGAAAAAAAGAGAGATTGATGAAAGCAAAGTACAGTTGTGGGTAATCGACTCAGAAGGGCTATTTGCCGTTTTATTGTTATCGCGGTTCTTTTAAGAACTCGATTAATCTTAGATCGGCAGTTTTAAACATCTTTTATTCTTCAATCTTCGTTGTATACGAGCTCTTAAAAATATGATACGAAATTAATAAATTGACGAGAGGAGGATAATACATTATCCAATTGCTATTTACTACTTTAAAATTTTTATTTCAAATTAGCATATATGAAGGGTTAAGTTAGCATATATGAATATTTTGGTTAATATAAATAAGTAATTATATATAAAGTATAATTGTAAGTATCAAATCGTATTTGGTTAGTAGGTGCAATGTTGTTTAATCAATAAATAAAATTTTTGTTTCGATTTAGTATAGTGTACCCACTATAATATTAGTCTTCCAAAAATTTAAAAATCTTAAAAAATTGTTAATGTACACTCACCATTTATTTTACAAAATAATACTTACATCAATTACAAATTTATGTCTAGTTAAATAAATTAAATAATTGAAATGAATTAAGTAAATTAAATTAAATATTGACTGCTTAATGTGTTAATATTTTGAAACATGTACAGACCATTTATTTAATGTTCCGATTAAAAATGTTTGAAAACATGAACCTGATAAATAACAGTTTTAATACAGCGTTCGGTAATACAGAAAGAACGTATAGTTTAATCAAGGCATAGATTGCAAATTTATGTTTCTTGGTTTGATCAATTTTACACCGTACATCAAATTTATATTGCAATGCTGTATTATTGCCGTATTCTGTTAGAGTTACGAGTCACTTAATCTTACATAATTTGCGAGGTAATACGTATTTTATGGTGGGTGTGAAATGTTCAATTTATAAGAGCGAATAAAGTACATGAAAGTGAAATGATCGAATAATAAAGTGCCACAATTTTAGGAGAATGTAACTTGAATTAATAGGAAAATAACTGTATATGATCAGTATAGTTTAAGATTTATAAACTTTATTATACTATAAAATGAAATATATTTTGCCTGTCCTCATTTTATTAACTGTTTTAAAGAGATCTGATAAAGATGTATAATTATTTTATTCTATTTTGTATTCAGAAAAATAGATTTTGTAGCAAAGAGGAAGTATAATTGAAATGATTATTAATTTCAACAGTTTCAACAATGATATTATTACTTTCAATAGAAAAATTTATTATGTGTGTTATGATAAATTATATAATATGGATAGCTCAATAAACACACTGTACACGTATCGTAATTATTATGTGAAAACGATGGATATAGTTGATCAGATTCACAATATTAATATTTAATGAGATCAGATATTTTTTAATATAGTTCTTTTTCACAACAAACACAAATAAATTCCCAAATTCCTTAATATCCTAGTCTACAAATGCTTATATTTTTAAATTTTCAAATCTCCAAACTTTCATGTTCATATATTTCCAAATCTCCAAAATTTCATATTCACAAATTTCCAAATCTTCAAATTTTCATATTCAGAAACTTAACGATTAGAAAATTTAATTTCCTAACCATGACATTTTCTAATTTCCAAACCTCTAGATTCACCAGCTTGCAAATCATTAAACTCTATAATTCACAAATCAGTAAACTCTTTAAATTCCCCAATTTTTCATTCTCCAAATTCTAAGTTTGAAAACTCCCAAATTCTTGCAGTATCAAATTTCTAAATTTCTCAAGTTCTCAAAAACTTGAATTCCCAAATTGCCTAATTTAAAAATTTTCAATTTTCATAATTTTCTAGTCTCCGAATTTCCTAACTTTCGAGTCTCAAAATCTCCAAATTTCTCAATTTTCAAATCATCAATTTCCCAAATTCTCGAATTCTCAACCCTCAAAATCTAAAATTTTGAAATTCTCAACATTCCAGATCCCATAATTTTCATACCTACAAATTCCTAATCATCTTCCCAAATTCCCAAGCTCCAAAACTTAAAACTGTCCAAATTCTCAAATCCATTTCTAATAAATCCCAAAATTTCACTTCTCCGTTTTTAACACTCAATGTTTACAAGTATTACATAAAACATCCCCTCCGTTAGCACATCAAAATAGAATAACTCCAGCTTCCACTACGATTTCCTAATTACCTTACGTAAAATACCGTATCATTTCACCCCGCAACCCTCTCTTAAATACGCCATAATTTTCTCAATTTACTTTCCCGGTAATTATTTCCACAACAACTTCACCTCGCTCGGATAGTACAAATAATCCCACGCATCGGCGTTTCCGACCGGTGTCGGATGCCGCGCAAACTTTGATCTCGCCTATGAACCGTCGTAAATAAATAAGGGCGTAAATTAAGATCGATCGGCGTTAATTACACGAACAAACTGTTGGGCGGCCGTGTCGTCGTGGGCGGCTCGCCCCGGCGTAATTTAATTCAGCCCGAGCCCTATCCATTTCCGGTGTAAAATTTAAGAGAGAAGGAAAACGCTCGAAGAATCGCGAGCTGTCGGTTCGCATTCAGCTCCGGTATCCATCGGCTGTGTTTAATTACGAGTCACCCGGCGTAGTTTCACTGGCTCGCCGACTTCTTCAGCACGGAAGCTCTAACTCCTGCTGGTTATCTTAAGCGACATCGCGCGCTGGATTCGTATAACTCGCTCGGCTGCCGGATAACTCGTGCCTGAATTACTATGCCTCGAAAGAGAAAGAGAGGAAAGATCGTGGTGGCTGAGGCGACGGCGGGACCAAGGGGGCGAGATTAAAACACCTGGAGACCAATGCAAAGTTTTTAATAACCCTTGATGCTTGATTAAGTTATGACTCTTCGCCGGCTCATCGTCTCCGGCGTCCTTCTCTTTTCTCTTGTTCTTCGTCCTCCAGCGAAATAAATTTCGAGCAGAAATGCTTAGACCGCGTTCGAGTGGAACGGGACTCGCCGGGAAGGGTTGGCAAGGAAACGAAACTCGTCCGACTCTGCTGAATTAATGGAAGATCCGTCGGGATAGTTATCTTCGCGGCGGTGAACGCGTGGAAGTTACGTTAACTCGGACGTTCTTGAACGCCGACGAATTATGGCGAATAAAGTGGCGTTCACCGAGATCGCGCGACGTGTTTAACCCCCTCGTCATATTTTGACGAGCGAGACCCACAGACAGTTAGAGTGTGATAAATTTTACTCGAATTTTTAGTACGCTTTAATTTGATGTTTAGGTTCAATTGTAGTTTGCATAGTCAACTATCGTTGGATATAAACGTAACAGTTAAGCTTTCCCTATCTATCTATATATATAATACGCTATGTCGGTCCGTTGCTACTTTCAATCTCTATAAGGGTAAAATGTAGAAACTAGATATTTTGCACACATATAGAACTCGCCGAGATAGAGTCATAGCCTTTTAAATTTTTCTGATTGGTAACCTATGACCTGAACAACAAGGTGTCATAGGTAACGCAGTAAGTTGCGTGGGTCTTGCCGGGTTGCTAGTTCGTTTTAATATTCTAGAAATGGACACTGTTGACAACCCTGTTTTTGATGCGTAGGAGGCTGACCCAGATTTCTGACTGGAAGGCTTACGGTCCCAATTGGTCAGAATAGAAAAATGGATACCTAGTCTAGTACCAATTACACGTATTTTCGGTGGTAGGAACTATTGCTTCATATGATCAATCACAACAGTTGAGAAAAGAACAAGGACATGCAACAAAGAAAGTACAAAGACAGCCGACAAACGTTTCGAATAGTCACCTGAAATGTCAGAAGGTCACGATGGGACTGTTCAAGACGGAGTTAGATGGTGCGTTCCTCAAACCTGGGTCAACCCTCTACGCGCCAAGAACAGTGTTGTAGACAATAGTTGGTTCTGTCTAACGTATTTGACAAATTGTACAATAAAAGTTTGATAAAAGATTCTACATAAATAAATAAATAAAGGTTGGACATGAAATATTTATTTAACCTATCATTTTTCAACCAGTGCGTCAGACAGAGCCATTTAATTATCGTTGTAATGCTAAGATAGACAAAGAATGTTCAAATGTTAGATTTATTTTGGATATGATCATTCAAGGAGAGGTTGTATTTAAAATTAAACTCGAAATTCGAACGTAGGGAAAATATGAGTCAGATTTGTCGCATTTCAACAATTATGTGCGTCATATGAGGGACACGATATCATATGGGTTAATACAGAAGTTTCATAGCTTGTAAAATTTATAGAATTTTCAAGTGTAAATCATGCAAGTTTTTAATACAGCAATTTTTTAAGTACTTGTGAGCGTCAACATCGTTAGAAAATATTTTGAAACAAATTGTATTGTCATTATCCTTATTGGAAGGATAAAAGTACTCTGCTAAGTAAAATTTTCAAAGCTCTTAAAAATGGCTTTTTTCGGATTTTTTTGAAAAAAATATGAAACAAAATAAATATTTTCGGGATTTATTAATACATATTTAAAAATGTGAAAAATAATTTTTCAAGTTCTGAGAAAACCATCTTGAGATCGTAGTGTTAAAAAGATTGGATACTCAAACGGTGTATATATCTCACGACCCAGTTATCTGAAATCAAAGAACAATATTTTTTCTTCAAGCTATCGCTAGAGTTATCGAACAAAAACAAAAATTGGCTGATTGCTTCATGTTTTTATAAGAAGTTTCAACAATTCGCACCTTTCCTAACAAATTTTAAACAAGGTATCCATTTTTTAACCAAAACTTTTATTTTAGGATCTTCAATGTAATTGAAGATTACTACAATACACAATGTAATTTTAATGCAAAATACAATAATAACATTTGAGTCAATAATACTTTCTGAAAATATTATAGTTTTATTCAAACCCCAATTAATACATTGAAATACGTTTGTAATAAATGTATTAAAATAAAATAACAAGTAATAACAACTTCTCGTGTCAACTTTATTATTACAAATAAATACCTTAACTCAAATAAAAACCTTAATTAACTTAAATGTTATTTGAAAACATTTCATTTGAAACCCGCACAAAATAAAATTATAGGAAGAGTTCAAGGAAGATATAATAAAAATTTGATATTATGACTCGATTGCAACATTCTTGCAGAAGTTCAATATTTTGTATGTGCCAATAAACGAACATTATAACCACAACTATCGGTTATTAAGGAACATCTATTCTTTCTGTTCCAGGCTTCGGCTTCGTCACGTTTCAAAGCGAGGACGTGGTCGACAAAGTCTGCGAGATTCATTTCCATGAAATCAACAATAAAATGGTGAGTCACCAGTCAGCCGACAAAGCCTGTTTGTCGAATGAAGAGAGTACTCTCTCTCTCTCCACCACTAACCCACAGAGGTGGTATCAAACGGTATTTGCCTTCCGCTTTCCGTCTGCGGATACGGCGTCGAGCGGAATTAATTTTCCGTATAATTGAGAAGGGCTGCCGTGGTTATTTGCATTTGACACGTACGCACGTGGAACACACATACACACACGCATGATCACATCTAGCCTAGCCCAGTCCATAGATCATACGGTGGAAGACGACAAGCGGGTACTGGAAAGTCCGTCATGGTGGAGATCACACGGCTCCTACGGTAATAGACAGTTCTGTTTGTCGTCTACCCCCACAGAAATTCCTCCTCGATCAAGGATTTACCGGATACCACTTCTAGTTACCCATAAATCCATCGCCTAGACCATCGCGATTCTGTCAATAACTCACCAAAGCTTTCCTCCGACGTTAGCCACTTGCCGGCATAAAACTACCCCTCTGTAATCATAATATTTCACTGAAATTATACTGATTAACCGTCGTTAGATTATTGCTCTACGACAAAGCATTTTGACATGCATCTGGTAACAAGAATAATAATTTCAAATAGAGAACACTAAAATTTGTGCAAATGAAATAATGGAATTAATATAACTTCATTTTCATTACAACAGTTATTTACAAGTTTCAGAAATAAAAATCAGTAAATATTCTCGTTGTGGTCTCTTGCTAAGCTGCATAAAATATACTATGAAATTTTTGTGTTTCGTTAAACATAAATGTACTGCAAATTTTGAATTTTCATAAATATAAATGAATTGCAGATTTTGTATTTTGGAAAATATAAATGAAATGAAAATTTTGTAACAAACGAAATTATTGAAAATATTTCTTGTTTTTAGTATGTTCATTATGACTAGTCTATTTTTATACTCGTCAGCTTTATTCTAACCTCAAAATATCGATACATGTTTCATACCAGTAGGATGAAATTACAATTCATAAATTATTATTCGTGTATTATTTATTGCCGTTCATAATATCCAATGTACCAACTGCATATAGTTCTCATAGCTGTTATATTATTACTATTGGCAATAAATAATATTTGAATCATAATTTGTAAGTTTTAATTTGTGAATTATAGTCTAACCTAAATCGATATATTTAACGAACGCATCTTTAATTCATTATTTATTACTCTCGTTTCAACCTGCTGGTATCAAATAAATGTTGATATTTAAGGGTGAATATAGGGAAAGTATTCCATACTTTCTGTAGATATCAAGCAGATATCGATCTTCGGTCGAACTGGTATCGATATTTTCAATCGATATCTTTGATTACGTATCAATTGGTATTAATACTAATTGGTATTAATATTAGATCGAACTTGAAAAACTAGTAACGATATTATCAATCGCATTACTAACCTTCTGTAAGTATCAAATAAGTATCCATATTTTCAATCGGTATCAAACCAGTATCGATATCTTCGAGTAAGTAACCAAGTGTCGATCTTTTAGTAGATATCAAACAGGTATCGATATTCTTGGTCGGTATAAAACCAGTAGATATCAGTAGATAACAGTTGTCGATACAGTCCCATATCTAAATATCTTAAAATATCGATTCTCTTGATTAGCGTCACAATTAATACGTATCGATACCAGATCGATCTTCGAAAACCCGTATCGGCGGAATCAGTTACTACCCCATATTTTCTGTACCAAACAAGTAACGACATTTTCTAGCAGTATCACACCAATATCAATATCATCGAGTAGTTGTTAAATAAGTACCAATATTTTCGATCGATATCAATATATACCCACATGTACATTCGACAACCCTCAATTTGGCGCGTAGCCAAATGACCAATAATAACTCAGTTGCTTCAACTACCTCCACCTTGAACATTCCCAGCGTGATGTGTCAACATGAGGCAAATAATAATAGTAATAACAACAACTATGTCATACAATTCGCTCTATTTCACTCACTCTTGAGACGTTTCCTGACTGTCCTTGTTCTTTGGGTTAATTGAACCCCTCGAACCAATCACTGGTGCGTCTACATTATACCAGTAACAGGTTCCAGTACCCTTGCAGGGTACACGAATTTTTGAGTTTCTTGCTTTTCCTGTCTATTGCTGAAAAAGAAGGCAAGGAAGGAAATAAATCATTTTCTTTTTCCAACGACATATCTGGTACAGGCACAGCAAGAAACGCAAAAATTCAACTACCTATTGGCAAGGCTACTAGCGCCAATTACTGGCATAATGTAGACGCTATCTACGTGTGAGTTTAGTCATTTTCTACTTTGACCAATTGGAGCCGTATCATCTGTAACTTTTTTTCTTTTAACGTGGAAAAACTTTGCACAAGCACATCTTGTGAGCGGGGCGGGGGGGTGTACGAGATTCCTACTCACTAAAACCCCACAATGGCCTGCGATTGGCAGGGAGAAGACCGAGACCTATTATGACGTATCCCACCCCTCGTGTGCACCTATCCCATAGGAATCAGGACCCCATACATCCCTCAGCGCCGGTATTAGCCATAACTGGTGCCAGCCCAATTCAGATCGCGTGCAATGACGTCCCTCGACACCTGCATCATCCGAGACCTACACGCCAAGTTGAGGATTGCCTACAGTAAAGTCTTCAAATCCATTTTGACACCTCCATACATGATACATATCGATACCAGACCGATCTCCGAATAGCAACATCAATCACATCAATAACCTGTCTCGGAAGATTGACTGACCGATGTCTATTAAATTTCAAGGTCGAGTGCAAGAAAGCACAGCCGAAGGAGGTGATGCTCCCGACGAACCTGGCGAAGACGCGAGCGGCCAACAGAGGCGCATACGGTGAGTTGGTGATGGTCGCAACACCCACTCCCACCACCTATCGTTACGCGCCGTATCCCCTGCCGACGGCCGCTGCCGCTGCTGCACATGCAGCTGCAGCAGCCACCGCCGGCACATCCCACCACCACTTGCTCGCCCCGATCGTCGCTACCGCCGCACCGAACGCGGCCGCTACCTATCAGTATGCCGCAGGTGCAACCGCACCTGCGGCTGCGGCTGCGGCCACCACCGCGGCTGTCTACGATGTCAAGAGGGCACTCGCTGCTGCGGCTGCGGCTGCGGCCGCGGCCTCGTACAGGCCTCACCCGGTCGCGGCAGCAGCAGCTTCTAGAGCCGCCACTCTCACTTATTCGATGAGCGACCTGTTGGGAGTACAAGGTCTCGACATGGGTGCCGTTTACCATCCGATACCTACCATTGGTCTATGACCCACGATACTCACGCCCCTCTCCAGGCCACAGTAGCCTGCTATGTGCATCGAGGGGTACAGTTCAGAGCGTTCTTTTCATTTTCTTCGAGGCCCCGGTTTAGTTTAGCGCTCGTTTTGGTGGATCGACAGGGGTAGTCGTTTTAGGTTCGTAGGTTACGGAGTATTTGAGGATGAGGCGTTTTTTGGTTAGGTTGCGTTTGCTAGGGGTTGCGCGGTGACGGAGATTTCATTTGCGACGGATTTTGGATAGTGGAGGAGTGATACTTTTGGGAAAGTAAAGTTTTGGAAATGGGAGACAAAATGTTTATCGGGTTTTGATACGTTTGCTGTCAATTTTGTTGGTTGGATTATTTTAGTTTTTGAGTTTTAGAATTTATAGATTTTTTAAGAGGTTTTCAAGATTGGTGATCTTAACAGTTCGAAATTTTCAGATGTACAAATATTGAGATTCTTAAATGATAGAATACTTGAAAACTCAAATTTCCGAACCTTTCGTTCCCAAATTATAGAAATTTCAAATTTCTGAGTTTTTAATTTTTAATTTTTGAGTTCCAAAATTACCTAGTTTCGAAATTTCCAAATTTCCAAATATCAGAAATTCCAGATTTTCAAATACAAAACTTTTCAAATTTTCGAACTTTTAAATTCCTACTTCAAATTTGTCAAATCATCAAATTACCTACTTCCGGTATACAAAAATTTCTGAATTATCAAATTCTCAAATTTTGAAGTCCTCAAATTCTCCAATTTTGAAACATTTTAATTCTCAAATTTTCAAATTCTGAAATTCTTAGATACCTATAGTACTATATTCCTAAACTGCTAAATTCTCTAATTCAGTTCCTAAATTCCTAAATTCTTCAATTCTTCAATTCTGCAATTCTGCAATTTTTCAATTCTTCAATTCTTCAATTCTTCAATTCTTCAATTCTTCAATTCTGCAATTTTTCAATTCTTCACTTCTTCAATTCTTCAATTCTTCAATTCTTCAATTCTTCAATTCTTCAATTCTTCAATTCTTCAATTCTTCACCTCTTCAATTCGTCAATTCTTCACCTCTTCAATGTTTCAATCCTTCAATTCCAAGATTCCTACATTTCCACATTTTCAAATTCTCAAATTCCTACATTTCCACATTCACAAATTCCTATATTTTCCCAAAATTACTAAATTTCCAAATTTCCAAATCCTCAAATTTCCAAACATCTACACCTCCAAATTGTGCAATTTTCAAATTTTCATTCGAATATCTCCCTTACTTAATCAAGGTATGCAATACAATTTCTACAAAAATATTACTTTCGCACTGTCCAACTAAATCCGAACCAAATCACCATCTCAAACATCGCGCATTTCCCTAAAAAATTAATAATAACCGTCATGGTGTTCGATTCAGTGTGCCAAGAAATTACGAACGGTACAAATCTGGAAATCTAGACGCTTTCGATAAGTTTTCTAAAGCGTTAAGTGCAAGGGAAATGTGATTCGCTGATTAAGAATGGAAGCATAAACACGTTTGTATGATATATATTTATATTTTATTTCAGTTCGTGTTTAGTATTTTGATACATAATTTGTAAATATTATTTAATTCTATTTGTATCGTTAAAGGGAATCGTTTCAACGAATTACGTGCCTTCTACGGCACGTCGAACATTCCTTAAGACCCGTCGCCTTCGTTTTGCAGAAAGTATTAGCGTAAATTGTTTCGCTGTTCATTTCCGGCTCGACATCGTATCGAAAGTGCAATAAGGGTAGCTGTAGACGAAATCATTCCTTTATATTTCTGGGATTCGAGTGTGGGAATAGGCGAATTCTGACGAAACTGCTTGAGAAGCTCAGTTCAGTATAACTGTGATCGTAGTGAGAAGATAAAAAAGGAAAGATACAAAAAATATAAAGTAGTAGTAGTAATAGATCTGTTCGGCAGAACTTGGTTAGTCACCTATGTGGCCTCATTTTTCTCGTAGCCAAAGAGGTAGATGTTATAGCAACGAAACAAACGCATCGCAAAAGACTGGTAGTGATTTAATAGTTGACTAGACAAATGGTAGGACAATAAAAAGGTGTTCAAATTTGTAGAGGCAGAACGAGCTCGTTTCGGTGAGATACATCGAACATATTTTTCGCAAATATACTCCTCCTCTGTGTAAATTAATTTCACTGCGTCTTTAGGATACAGTTCTAAATTGTCAGAGATCGCGATGAACGTGTTAGGTAGAATAGGTGAGTGCTTGCAAAGGGACAATCAAAAGGACATTCTGATTGCAACTTACAATCATCGGAACCTTGTAAAATATAAAAGTTAGTATTTCTGAAAAGAGGAGGAGAAGTGATCGAAAATAGAATAAAATTAAAAGATGTAGTCACGTTCACATTTAGATATGTGTAGTATAGTGGTGGGTAACTGGGTGAGCAGAGAATTGAGCAAGGATGTGTATTCGTGAATTTGGAAAATTGTATGTTATTGAATTTCTTAAACATCACAAGATTTTTTTAAACTTTGTAGATTGAACATTTTTATATTTTTCTGTTTGTATTCATTTTGTATTTATACATTTATGAGTCTCTAAATTTGTATAATTGCCAAATTGTTAAATTCTTAACTGTTTGAATAACTAAATTTCATAATTTCTTGTTTTGAGAATTGGACAATTTGTCATTTTTGTACTTCCATGCATTTAAATTGTCGAATTACTGGATTTTTTAATGATTTTTCAGATTTCTTGAATTTTTACATGTAGAAGTCACACAATTTTAAATGTGAAAATTGGAATTTCAATATTTCTAAATTTTCAATATCCTAAATTTCTAAATTTCTGAGTTTGACATTTCTAAATTCCTGAATTTTTGAATTTCTGAATTTCTGAATTTCTGTATATCTGAATTTCTAAGTTTACAAATTTAAGAATTTGGTATTTTAGTATTTCGAAATTTATGATCTTGGTAATGAATAAATTTAAAAATTAAAAAATTTCGAAGTTAGAAAATTAAAATATTTGAGAAATCAGTATTCGTACATTTTTAAATTTGAGAATTTGAGAATTTACATATTTGAAAATTATTAAATTTGAAATTTTTGTGGTTTTAATTTGTACAAGTTGAATATTGACAAGTTTAATATGATATATTTCTAAATTTCCTATCTAAACTTGTAAATTCAGAAATTTAATATATCAAGATTTCTAAATATCAAAATTAAAAATTAGAAATTTCTATATTTCTGTATTTCAAAATTCCAAATCTTCAAATTTTCCAAGTTCACAAATTTTTAGATATGAAGCTTTTGAATCCCTAAATTTTGAAATCAACACATATGGAAAATTTTTAAATTTATAGATTTGAGAATATGGAAGTTGTAAATTTCTAAATTACCTCACTTCTATGTTGTTGGATTTGAAGGTTTGAAAATGTGAAGTTTCTAAAATTCTAAATTTCTCTATATTCTTATATTTTTCAATTTCTAAACTAAATTCCTAATCTTCTACCCTCCTAAATTTTAAAATTTTCTAGATTTCCAGATTTCTGGATTTCTAGACTTCTACATTCTAAATTTGTGAAATCCTAAATTAAAAAATTTCAAGAATTAAAATTTCTAATTTTCTTAATATCTAAATTTCAAAATTTCAAAATTCCTAATTTCGTCAATTATTAAATTTCTAAATTCCTAAATTTGAAATTTCAAAAATTCAAAAATTAGTACTTCAAAGTTGCCAAATGTCTAATTGAAAAATTTAGCCACTAGTAAGTTAAAATCTTGTACTTATAAGTTACAAGGTTTTTACATTCGATAGCTTAAAAAATCTGTAAACTTGATAATTTCAATATTCAATTATCCCAATGTTTCTACTTCCAACTTTTCAATTACCAAAATTTTCAAACTTCAATATCTAACTTTTCCATAATCCCTAACTTTAAAACAATGAAAACATACAAATTCCACATTTCCAATTCCCAAATCTTTCCAAATTTCTAAATTCAAAATTTTTTGTTACATATCTTAAAGTCATACACGTCAGTGCTCATAAACTCTTCACTGATCCTGTGACCTATCCATCACGGCATATCTCGAAACACAACATATCTCTGCCTGGAACGACTCGCGTTCGTAACAACACATTGTCAATTGATTCGTAGATTAGCGAAGCTCGTAGCAGTTCGAGATTTTAAAGTATCACTCGTTTGCGGGTTGTTAAGTGAAACGACACGAGAAGGAAAGAAAACGGTATGACAAGAATCGGTGTACGCTGTTCAGAGGAAAATTGAGAGTTTGCTCGATTCGAAGGAGGCGCCCGTTGTCGAGATCGTAGATCGCAAGAGAATCCCAACGAGAAAGGAGGAAACGAGCACGGGGAAAAATAAAGATAGAATACATTCCCAGGTAGCGGCACACCGTGTATTATATCCCAGAAGAAGGTGAATTTCTGATTTTCGCGAGATGATATGTCGAGAGGCATAAATAATCCGTGAATGGTGAAGGCGGATAGCGCGTCGAGAACGCGCGGCAAATGGTCGGCGATAAGCATTTCTCATTCGTCGCGCCTTTCAGAGTATTTTTCGCAATGAATTTCATGAAATTTCATAATATCGAAACGTAACAGCCACGTACTCCGGTGTACGATAGAGGAGAGCAAAATTTTAGTGAAAAGAGAAAAAGACGCGATATCGAACAGCGCTATCTGTATGTATATGAATGCACGCGCGAATTTGTATACATATATATAGCGTAAGTGTATATATTTACGCTATATGTCATTTACGTAAATATATATAACGTGTATAATTATATACAACGCGTACCTAAAAAGAAGAAAAGGGAGATGAAAAAAAAAGTATCTATTATAATGATCCATTCTAGATAACGAAAGATTATATACATATATATATTATTTATATATATCTATATATATATATTGTTTTGTATCTACGTATTTGGTAAACGCAATATAGTATTTGATATTGATATCGATATATTTTGTGAGAGCCGCATTACAACCTTCTAGTTTTTGTAATAGAACTACAGATTATACATATCGGAGCATATCTATATTTCTATTTATACATATATATATATACATATCTAGGTAATTAGGTAAACATTTGTGTTGTTACAAACCTTAGTTACTTAATGAGACTTTTTTAGGTGAAACTAGGTTTGAATTAGTTAGAGCGAATATAATTTTTAACAAATTACTATACTATGTATACGTTCCTACCATTGAGACTACTAGTTAACTATAGCTTTTTGGGAAGTCACTATAATATCGTTAGTTTAGAATATATTCTAGGTATTTCGTCGTGGAATATCTTCGGCCATCTCTGTCGAATCAATCTATAATTCATTGGGCTGGATTATGTACGAAACGAACATGAAAAGGAGTGCTACAGAAAATATGTATTGTTAAATTTATCAAGAGATCTTTTTCAGACTTCTAAAAATTCAAAGACTTTGAGGTATTATAGTCACAAAATGAAATTCAACAATTCGAAGAAACCAACATTTTAGGAGAATAAATAAAAAAAATTTTTAAGTTTCAAGGTTTAAAAATTTGAGTCTTCAACTTTTCAAGACTGTAAATTTAAAAATTCCATATTTCTAAAATTGAAGAGATCGTAGAGAAAGTTGTGAAACAATTCACAATTTCAAAATTTTGAAGGTTCAAACTGCGGAAGTCAAAGCTCTAAAGTTTTACATCAGAAATTCTCAAAGTCCTATAATTCAAAAACTTCAATAGTCTCAAAATTCAAACGTGCGAAAGCATCACAATACAAAAGTTTCGAAATTCTAAAAATCTGGATTTCAAAAGGAGTAAAATTTTGAACAATGTCCCGGATTCAGAAGTTCCGAAGTTCAAAAATTAAAAAATTCCCAAAACAGACGTTTCTGAAATTGAAACTGATCACGTTTTCAATGTTTCAGTGTCCTGAATTTCAAAATACTATTTTTTTCCAAAATTCCAGAGTTGAAAAATTTCACAGTTTGAAGATTCTGAAGCCCAAATATTGTAATATTTCAAAACCTTCATTGTTCAAAGATTGAAAGATTCAAAGATTCATAGATTGAAAGATTCAAAGATTCAAAGATTCAAAGATTCAAAGATTCAAAGATTCAAAGCTTCAATAACTCAAAGATTCAATAGTTTAAAGATTCAATTATTCAAAGATTCAAAGCTTCAATAACTCAAGGATTCAATAGTTTAAAGATTCAATTATTCAAAGATTCAATAATTCAAAGATTCAATAATTCAAAGATTCAATAATTCAAAGATTCAATAATTCAAAGATTCAATAATTCAAAGATTCAATAATTCAAAGATTCAATAATTCAAAGATTCAATAATTCAAAGATTCAATAATTCAAAGATTCAATAATTCAAAGCTTCAATAATTCAAGGATTCAATAGTTTAAAGATTCAATTATTCAAAGATTCAATAATTCAAAGATTCAATAATTCAAAGATTCAATAATTCAAAGATTCAATAATTCAAAGATTCAATAATTCAAAGATTCAATAATTCAAAGATTCAATAATTCAAAGATTCAATAATTCAAAGATTCAATAATTCAATAATTCAATAATTCAATAATTCAATAATTCAATAATTCAATAATTCAATAATTCAATAATTCAAAGATTCAAAGATTCAAAGATTCAAAGATTCAAAGATTCAAAGATTCAATAATTCAAAGATTCAATAATTCAAAGATTCAATAATTCAAAGATTCAATAATTCAAAGATTCAATAATTCAAAGATTCAATAATTCAAAGATTCAATAATTCAAAGCTTCAATAACTCAAGGATTCAATAGTTTAAAGATTCAATTATTCAAAGATTCAATAATTCAAAGATTCAATAATTCAAAGATTCAATAATTCAAAGATTCAATAATTCAAAGATTCAATAATTCAAAGATTCAATAATTCAAAGATTCAATAATTCAAAGATTCAATAATTCAATAATTCAATAATTCAAAGATTCAATAATTCAAAGATTCAATAATTCAAAGATTCAATAATTCAAAGATTCAATAGTTCAAAGATTCAATAATTCAAAGATTCAATAATTGAAAGATTCAATAATTCAAAGATTCAATAATTCAAAGATTCAATAATTCAAAGATTCAATAATTCAATAATTCAATAATTCAATAATTCAATAATTCAATAATTCAAAGATTCAATAATTCGAAGACACAAAAATTCAAAGATTCAATAATTCAAAGATTTAAAGATTCAAAGATTCAAAGACATAAAAGTTCAAAGATTCGGTTATTGAATGATTTAAATACTCAAAAATTCAAAAGTTCAAAAATTCACATATTCCAAAATACGAAAATTTAAAAAATCCAAATATTCCAACTTATCAAAGTTTTAAAATTCAATGGATTCAAAACCTTACAACTTCGAAATCTCAAAATTACATAATTCTAATTCTCAAAGTCCTCAATTTCTAAATTGCTGAAGTTACAATCTTTAAACTAGTCTATATTACAAAAATTCAAAATTTCAAGATTCCAAAGATCCGAAATTTGTAAAATTACAAAATGTTAAACTCCAGATTTTAAAATTTCCGAAGTCTTTATGTTCCTAAATTCCAAATTTCCAAAGTGTCAACATCCAAAGCTCCCACAGTTAAAAAATTACAAAATTACAAAGTCATACAGTTCAAAATTAAAATTTTCCAAAGTTTGAATGTTCAAAAATTTTTAAATATCAAGGTTTTAATGTTTCAATATCTCACAAAACTCCGAAATTCCATAATATTAGTGTTCTAAAATGCAATAATTCAAAAATTCAAAATTTTCAATATCTCAAAATTCCAAAATCAAGAAACTTTAACATCTTAAATTTCCAAAATTTCAAAACTCCAAGATCTCAAAGTTTCAGAATTAAAAAATTCTAAACTCCCAAATTCCCAAAATTTAAATATTTCATTTCGAAGAATTAAATTTCATTTTACAATTCATACCTTGAATTTAAATATTGGTACACGAAAGTCTTCTAAATATATTCCCAAAATTTCAATATTCCATTTCGAAGAATTGAATATCATTTTACAATGCATACCTTGAATTTAAATATTGGTACACAAAAGTCTTCTAAATATATTTTAAAAAGCCTTAATCCAGCCCACACAATAAAAAAATTCATGAAATAAATAATTTGTATCAAACGCAAAAAGCAAATGAGAAGAAAAGAAAGAGAAACGACAAATTTTCCACGACGAATACATATTATCAGCGGCTTCAAAGAGACCTATTTACAATGTACCTATTACTTAACAAGCTACGTTACATAGTACGTTTATATTACGTTACACGTAATATTATACCTTTCTATAGGATATATACTAAATATATATCGTGCGTATACCCGTCTATACCTATACCTTAAAGCCACCCTCGTATTTCCTACAAGCCCTGTACCCCCTGAAAACAGACCTATTTACTCGTTTATATAGTATTTAACTCTTCTAAGCTATATATTTAGCATCATTTACCTTAATAATAATGCGTGAGACGTGTGTCCTAGAAAGTACGTACTTTGCCCGAGAGGCTCAACAGTGTCATTTTCGTAAGTAGACCAGATCTTAACATGCGGTTTATCTTTCTGTTACACCTTTGTAATGCTTTTTGTTGGGCCGGATTTTGGTTTCTCTTACGGGGAACGTAGCGTTGCGCCTATAGATTGTGAGAACCCGATTAGAAATTATGCGTTTTCCTTTCCCGTAAGAGTGACGGGCGCACACTACGCAAGTACGAACATATTCGAAGCAACAATAAAAGAAACAAAAAAAAAGTAAACGAAAGGAAACAAGATGAAACGAAAACAAAAGGAGAAAATGAATGTTCGCGTTCCTCGTCAAACGTTTCTGGTAACATTCTTTCTCTCTTTCTCTCTCTCTATCTCTTGGGAGCCATCCAGCAGCGGAGGAAGGATCAAAGAAATAATCGTAAAATTTCGCAAGAGTAACGCACACTCGATGGAATTCAACGCTGTCAAAGCAATCGATGTGACGTAAATGTTAATCGGCCGGCAACTCGATCGTAAACTCGAGCGGAGCGAGCTTTATACGCTCCTCGAAACTGTAAGAGACTATTAATGTTAATGTCGTACGTAAACGTCTGCTCTACGTGAAAATCGATTTGTTGCATCTGAGAAAGTACACGTACATTATATTATCATTATTATATACGTATGCATAATATATACATATGTCTATTAATAAATGTCCGTACGATTGTCCGCTATGATAACGAGAATGCATACGCGTTGCAATATATGCACGTCACAAATATTTATATATAAATAAATTAATATAATATACATGTCTATATATTCGAAAATTTATTAACGTGTTATATATATATAGAAATCGACATACCTATACGACGGTAAAATATGAATGGTATTTAAATAAACTTGAAATAATATTTGGAGCAAATGCGAAGTTTTCATTTGTTGTTCGGACGGATATTCGAAAAGAGAGCAAATCAAATTCAGGCGAAAGAAACAAGTATGAACAAATAGAGAGAAAATAAAGAAAAATCAAATGAAAATATGTGACAGTGAAAAACGATAATGTTGTTGCGTGCTTGACGTAATCAAAACCAGCCCAGGTAGAGAGACATTAGGTACGAAATCACTAATACTATTAATATGTATCAGTGTATCTTTTAATGGCTAGAATAAACGCTCTTATACTTTTCCATCTGCGTATATTGTGAGAGCAGCGTCAATATGAACACTAGAATAGTGAAACAGTAGTGTAGTATTGTGGTCGGTGTTTATTTTCAATATTGTATCGTCGATATAAGTGTGGTAGTGGTGCCGATAATGTGTCACGCGTTTTAATGAACGAAGAGCTTGGAGCACAATCAAATTTGGTAGGGAAATGGTTTTTGAGGTGTGTGGTTGAGAATTTAGGAACTTGAGAATTTTGGAACTTGGTAATTCTATAAGTCGAGAATTTGGAACTATACAGATTTCGGAATATTAGATTTTTTTAAATGTAAAATTATAGCGATTTTGGAATTTTGGAAACTGAGAATTTGGAAATTTGAGAATTTGGCATTTTCTAACGTAGAAATTTGGATTTATGAGAATTTTGGAATGTAAAAATTTGAGAATGTTTAAAATTTGGAATTTGGGAATACAATTGCTCAGATATTTAAAAATTCAGAAATTTGGATTTCTGCGAATTTGAGAACTAAAAATTTGAGGATCTTCCAATTTTGGAATTTAGGATTATAGTGGCTCTTTAAACATTTGAATAGTGGATATTTAAACATTTGGAAATTTAGAGTTTTGAATTTTTGGAGTTTGGGAATTCGGTAATTTGGAAATTAGAAAATTATGGAATTTGAGAATTACTGTCAGGTTTGACAGTTTGAGAACTGAATTCATAGATCTCAGAAACCAGAAATTTGAAAATTTATTTTCGAGCAATAACAGATTTTAATATTTGAAAATATAGGAGCTTTGACGTTTAAAAATTTAAAAATTAATAATTTCGGATCTTGGAAATTGGAAAAGTAATTTGGTAGTTCGGTATTTTTAGAATTTGGAATTTTATCAAAATGGGGATGTAGAAGGTTGAATTCTTTAATTTCCGCTCGTGAGAATTTGGGGATTTGTAAACTTGAAGATTTGGAAGTTAGTAATTATTAAATTTTGAAGCTTGAACACTTTTTAATTAGCGAATTAATTGATTAGAAAATGTTATAATTTCAGATTTTGACGATTTTTGACTTTGAGAATTTAAAAACAAAGGGGATTTAGAATTTTGTAATTTGGGAATTTGAAAATAAAAAGTTGTTTTTAATTTGACGATTTTCGAGTTTATTGATTTTGGAATTTCAAATTTGGAAATGCAGAATTATCGAATTATCAAATTATTACATTGTTAAATTGTCGAACTGTCAAATTGTCAAATTGTCAAATCGTCAAATTGTCAAATTGTCAAATTGTCAAATTGTCAAATTGTCAAATTGTCAAATTGTCAAATTGTCAAATTGTCAAATTGTCAAATTGTCAAATTGTCAAATTGTCAAATTGTCAAATTGTCAAATGGTCAAATTGTCAAATTGTCAAATTGTCAAATTGTCAAATTGTCAAATTGTCAAATTGTCAAATTGTCAAATTGTCAAATTGTCAAATTGTCAAATTGTTAAATTGTCATATTGTCAAATTGTCAAATCGTCAAATTGTCAAATGGTCAAATGGTCAAATGGTCAAATGGTCAAATTGTCAAATTGTCAAATTGTTAAATTGTCATATTGTCAAATTGTCAAATCGTCAAATTGTCAAATGGTCAAATGGTCAAATGGTTAAATGATCAAATGATCAAAATGTCGAATTGTCGAATTGTTGAATTGTCGAATTATCAAATTGTCAAATTGTCGAACTGTTAAATTGTCAAATTGCCAAATGATCAAATGATCAAAATGTCCAATTATCGAATTGTTGAATTGTCAAGTTGTCAAATTGTCATATTGTCAAATTATCAAATAATGAAATGATCAAAATGTTCACTTGTCGAATTGTCGAATTATCAAATTGTCAAATTGTCAAATTATCAAATTATCAAATGATCAAATAATCAAATGATCAAAATATCCAGTTGTCGAATTGTCAAATCGTCCATTTTTTAAGCTCTCAAATTTAGGTAAACATTCTATTTAACATATCAGCGCTGAATACGCTCTATAAGAATCTCCTCCAAGATTTATATTCTTAAATTATTAAATTCTATTTAATACTTCAATAAATAAGTATTAAAATGCCTTCCAAATTCTGAAGTATAAAATTTCAGCTACAATAAACTATCAATAATAAAATACTTCACACATCTTCCGCCTCTGCACACAGATTCATCTGAATCTATAAAACAGAATCATTTAATAATCCTATATAAAAATTAAGAAAAATTTGCTCCAGATGTCGCATCTTCCTCGCAATCGCACGACACATTATTGGCCCTTAGTTAATATCTAATAAGCTACATAGTCAGCCTAGCAAATATTACTTAACGGTAAATGATTAACCAATACCTTGAAGGCTACAATAACCATAGATCATAGGAGGGTTTATTTTGTCGTAGATTGGAAACACCTCGGCCGCGCGTAGTTACTAGTACCTTGTCACAGAATTTAGTCGATGCGCTACATAGTCGATGCGATATACATATATAAATAGTCAGAATCTTAGTTGTGTGGTCTTTAAAATTAGTATAAAATTATGAAATTTCATGGATGCCTTTCTTTCTCTCTTTCTCTCTCTATTTCTGTTCTACTATATTCCACACTATTTCTCTGTCTCTATCTGTCTCTTTCTCTCTGTTCTCCTTCTCACTGTCTAACCTAGAAGGCTTTTAATTCGGTTTCTTGTTTCAATCTTTTCTTTCTTTAATTTTTATCCTTTTCTCATTGTTTGAACCTAGTCATCCGTTACACTCGAACCGTCTACTCCGACGAATTTCTGCAACGCTTCGCTTTATACTTAACTTGTCTCCATGTACATATCTTTAACTGTCTACGCATACCTTTGCCTGCACGAAGAAAAATATTGCACGCGTGATCATCGGTTAACCGATACCTTAGAGAACTAGCGATCATTTGCTCCATCGACGATCATTTCGCCGCGATCGTAGAACATCCGATACTTTTCTTCGTGCTTAGTTGCAGAAATTTCTGTTCGGTCTCTCGAGACCGGTTGCACTAACCGATCGAAGAAAAAAAATCATAGCAAAAAGTAAATGAAGGGAAAAGAACGACAAAAGATGCAAAGACTACTTTTTTACCTATACTGATCAGTTTCGACTCGGTATTAATGTGATCTGTTTTTCCTTATAGATTTTATGTGGTCCCTGGCAGGATTACCTGATGGTGAGTATGAAATATGCACGAACATGTTCAACAAAACGACTCCAATGCCCGGTGATATGCCTACCGTTCCATAACAACATTCGATCACGTTTGACGTAAGAACATCGTTGTAATATTTACGTGCCAATCAATCATGAAGCCAATGGAAATTCTCTATTTGTTACTCGCGCGTTACGTTCGAGTCAGAGGGCTCGTGCATGATTCACGTGATCAGGGTGAACATACGTTACAATTCAGATTTCGGAAAATAATAGTTATCTTCTGGAAATTTTACATCGATGTAATCACTATGCTGCGAATGTTAATGCATTTATCGTGTCACACTCTTGGGACGTAGGTGAAACAAATGCAATTTTCGAGTTGTTGCGACAATGTTACAGAAACATTCTCCTGTTATAATTTATTATTCCCACCAACTGTATTATACGTATATATTCATTTATCTTCGTATATTTATATTTATCTTACATTGTTTAGTTGTATATTTAATATAAATGTGGCATAAATGTAAGTATATGAAAATAGATAGATATCATGTACTTATGTAACACAATTTGTGTAAATAATAAATTATAAGATTTATATAACAGTATACACATTTATATTAAATATTTATTATATTCAGTAGAAAAAACTTTTAACACATTATCCGCCTTTTCTTTATTTAATTTAATTCTAATTATTAATACAATTTCTGTGGTCATTTTTTCTATTTTTGTTATTGATTTTATTTTCTTTAGTTTAAAAGATACTTATAGTGATAATTTTTACGCCGTACTAATTGTATACATAGTATGAGCATATACAATTATATGTACATATATATGTATTATCATATTGTATACATATGCAATTAGAATTAAATATGTATACTTAACATTAATTTAGTAGTATGTAAATATTTTCGCAATTTTTCACTTATTATTAAAAATATATATTTTTGTTGTGTCTATTTTTGTCTCAAGGGTGCGATATACTGAGGTCCGCAAAATTTAAATAAATTATGTAACCTGTGAGAATCGCAGACTATTTACATGATTCATGATCAATTTGTGGTCCTCGATATACCATAAATAGATAAACATCTGCAGTATAGTAATTACCTTCTTGTATAATGCAGCGTGGTATTAGAGAGATATTATGATCGAGACAGAAATGTATTATATCGGTTCAATTCCAATTAAAGCAAAATGATTTAGTTGTTTGGAGAATAATTTTATAGTATTTTCGAATAAATGTATTGTGTGGGGTAATACGGTACGTATATGTTGAAAAAGTACTTTACGCGAGAAAATGTAGATAGTAGATCATAGAGAACTTACATATGGTAGGTGGATATAACATTTTAAGTTCAATGATTTAATCTGTTGAATTTAGGGATTATTTTCTGGTAATTAATTTTTTTGCGGTGTGTTAAACAAGTTCTAATTTACGTTATTTTGTGCAATGGACGAAATATTGATGAGTTTACATTAGAATAGTGAAAAATTCTCAGATTTGGAAAGTTAAAGATTCGGAAATTTGGAAATGTGAAAATTTGGGAGTTAAGATTTTGAAAATGTAAATTGTTGCAAAGTTTGAAAATTTGAGTACGTTGGAATTTGGAGAAGTGCTATTTTACGAATTTTGAAATCCACGAGTTTGGAAATTTGGACATTTGAGAATTTCCAAATTTGAAAATTTGGAAATGTAGGATTCAGAAATTTGCAAAACTTGGGAACATTAAAATTTAGAACAATGGACTTTCGAAAATTTGGGGATCTGGAAATTTGGAAATTTATATATGTGAGAAATTTGAGAAATTAAAAAAATTTAGAAATTTGAGAAAGTTGAGAAATTTTATAAACTTGAAAAACTTGAGGAAATTTGAAAAATTTAAGAATTTTGAAATTAAGTATTTGAAAATATGAGAATTTGATAAATTAAGTGAAAATTTATTTCAGGAACTTGTTTGATACCCTGCAATAATTAGAAGAATGCAAAATAACGAGCAATAATATTTCTAATTAATCTTAAAACCTTTAGACACACGAAATGAACGATGTAAAATTAAATAGTAACCAATTATCCATTTTTTGCTCAATGAAATTAGAAAATGAGTTAGTAATTAGTAACAGAATTAATTCAAAGTAACCATACCCTAAGTACCATGACAATTCACCGTTTAACATTACATAGTCCTTCCTCAAAATTCAAAGTTGGTGTCACTTATGCAGGGATTGAAAAGACTAAAAAGTGACTATTTTATACTATTATCTATTGGTTTTGACGCAAACAGTCATGGAGAATAGGAAAAGTACATAACTGTTATTAGTATATGAATTTTGTTGCATATCGGTTTTACTTTTTTTAAATATATCGATTCTGTAATATAAGTTATGTAATCTAATATAATAATCTACTAATCTAAATTCCGTAAAAAGAAGATACTTATAAACAAAAAATAGATTATTTATTCAAATTAATTTTTATCTACAAAGATAATTTATTAGAATAACTAAAACAATGACTAATTCAGGCAATTATTTATTATACAAAAAATTGCGTTACATGAAAACAATAGTTTCAATATCTTTGTTAAATTATAAAAATTCGTGTTGTATGAACTCGAGTTACACAAGTCTACTGTATATCATAAATGTACAAACATCCGCAGTCAACTAATAACAGTTATAAGAGTGAATAACACTATCAAATAGGAGTTATGAACAAAATTAATTAATAACAGTTATAAACGTGAATAACATTGCTAATAACAGTTACGAGCGTAGACAAAATTAACTAATAACAATTACGAATGCGATCAAAATTAACTAGTAATTGTTGAACATTACTAATAACAGTTATGGACATGAACAAAATAACAGTTGTGAGAGTTATAGTTTTGGTTTTTATATAAAACCCGAAGAGCTACTTTTCTCCGTGCGATCTCGTTGCGATCACATGTCTTTCTTCATTAATTCGTCATTGTCTATCAAAAACACTGAAGAAAAACATACGATTACCGTAAGATCACATACAAAAAAGTAATTCGTGTGCACCGGATCTATATAATTGTCGAACTGAGAGCAATATAATAATTATTTTCAATCCCTGCGCTAATTCGATAAATAGAAACTGACATAACCTTTAATTTTGTTCGCAGGTTTCCCAGCGGCGGCGTACACGGCATACGCGGCAAGCCGCGGCTATTCTGGGTACCCTAGTTTCGGACTGCCCTACCCGACAGGTAACCACCTTAGCCTTAACCACCTTAACCACCATAATGCGGCCCACATCGCGCCCTTGAACCTGAACTTGAACCTTATACAGGCGCAGCCTGCACCCCACCATAATCCACCAACCCCCACACCGCTCTTTTACCATCCCAATTTGGACCTCTACAACGCCATGCCTCTGTGAACTAACTAATTATGTATCAATAACAACTCGACTCGAGCTATGCGCACACTCTAACCCCATTGCTACACCAACTAACTGTGCTCTCGCTGTCGCTACTCGTCGCCGCCTTTGTCGTCGTTCTAACACGAATCGATCGTGGCTGTCGAACGATCAGTCTCGATTGATTTCACGGGAAATTAGGCCTGATTCGAGGCAACGAGTGAACTCTGATCCCGTGCAGCACCAGGATCTCTGGACTGACATCTCTTACGAGACTTTCGAGATCCTCCGGGTCTTCGAGACATAGTAGAAATGTTTGAACATTCAAGGTCGAGGATCCTTAAGATACGAGCGAGGCTGTATTTACGGGAATATTCGTTTGTGCAAGGATCGAGCCACATCCGTTCGTTTCTGATTTACGATCCTTGTCTCTTGAGAGTGCAAAGGCACGCAAATTGTTGGAAAGCAGTTTTCGTGACGGACTTCTTTTTCCGGACAATAATCGGGAATAAGTTATTACGCGACGTCACGGATTGACGTTCCTTAAGAACGATTGTGCTTGCGCGCTTTATGTCCTCTACGGAGGATATTGTACATTATTGAGCAGTGTCTGCTCAAGCTCTGACGATCGGGCGACTTACGAAGCTACGAGCCTAGCTCGATACGAAGGGGATGGTGAACATTGTACAAAATCGTATAAGTTATCGTATCGATATAATCTTGTCGAGTTTAAGATTTAAGGGTAGCGATAAGAAAATACCGACCTCCACGAACTTTCTACCCTGTTCCGTGTTTGCTCATCGTTTCAGGCATATTTAACAAGCGATCGATTCGATTCGACTCGTGCTGGATAAATTTATACGCGAGTTCTGAGGTTCACAAGTTATTACTTTTTATCGTTTGAGCTGTTCGTGGACAATGATCGTGAACGATATTCGCGTATGCAGAAATCAATTCTATTGAAGGTCTAGAGATTTATAATTTTATTGTAGGGTGTCTTTCAAAACTTCACGCTTTCAAAAGCTAATCGGTTATTTTGAGACTTGATCAGCGTTTGTCGACGAATTTTGTAAACGATTCGTGAAGGATCTTGAAAGAACTGTGATTAGGTTTTGAAAGTGAACGTCCATGAGTGACCAGGTTATGGAAGATACCCAAGAAAATATTTTTAATCGACAAAATGCCATATTGAAAGTGATGAACTTAATATTTTGAACAAAATGACTACTTTAAAGATGACACTGCGATCAAATAAAAAGAATATATTATGGCAATAATGCGAGTATGCAAAACGAAACTTCAAGCATTAAATAATCATATCTACAGCAAAGGATTAAATGCACCAATATACATCGTGAGTTAACTGTGAAAAAGTATACGAACGTAGTAAATTGAATATTCACATTCCAATTTTAGAAGCAGAGAAAGGTATCATTATCTTCATTAAAATTTAAAGGTTTTGAACGAATGTGTGAAGTCGGTATATGTACAGTCACGTTCTCTAAATGTGTTCATTTATCATTTAACGATCTAAGTCCACTGTTACAACATTGTTCTCGATTCTGGGTGTATAGCTGGCTGCTTTACACATCTAACCCCTTCATTATTGTCCATAAGAGTTTTGTGGAGGAAGAATGGAACGCGTTCACTTTGCGAGAACTTTTGTTCGATAAATTGGATCGATTATTGAAATTAGAAATCTTTTGTTACGGTTATATTTATAGTGTACGTACAATATTTGTTCAATTTATAAGAGTTATTTAAGTATTTGTACACAGTATGAACTGTAATTAATTTTGGATATTTTACTTATTTGTAATAAACTATACTAACTAACTGTGATCGCCAGTGGTATAAAATCACTTAATACAGCAGAGGTTAGGTCAGAAATTTGTTCTTATTTTGTCATATTGGAGATGTGAGAAATTTCAAAAATTAATTTTTTTAAGATTGTATCGTCTCGTTTGAAGCTATATTATCAGAATATAGAATTAGAAAATTCGAGAAGTGGATTTCTGCGATTTTTGAGAAACACCAAACTTAACAAATAGTTAAACTTACATTTTAGTTCGGAACAGTGCTTTTGTATTAACCCTTTTAATATGTTACTATGGGTGGCTATAGAAGAAAAAATAAGTTACAAAATTTTTCATTGCAAATTAATTTTGTGAATAGAATTATTTCATTCACGTTTGGAAATCGAATTAAATAAGACTTGCAAGAACAATTTTCAGTCGAAATAACTATAATAGTAATTATAGTCACCGTCAACAACAAAAAGGAAATGAAATACAGTTACTCATAAATGTACCGACACCTCATATGTCTCATATATACACACATGATGAAAGTGGAGCAACTTTACTTTTTATAAAACTTTAATGTGCCATATTTTTTAGTAGGATAAGTCATAAAATCATAGACATTATAGGTAAACAATAATTTTTAATTTGATCAGTTTTCTTTTAAATATAAACAATCTATTGTCATTATAAACCATTTATTTAATCAATGCTATAGTAAAAATTATACGAATATAAACCTTGATTAATTGCCCTCAAATTCAAACGAATTCAATTACGAAATGTTGTACAGTTTATTTAAAATATATTGTTACATTTGAGAATAGGAGCAGAACATATACAAAAATATCTGACAAATTTAATATTTCGAACAAATATTTATGAAACATACAATAATATTGATTTATTCCATCAATACATATTTTCATTTTATAAATGTCTTTAATAAATTTACGGACTTTAATAATTTTAATAATTTTCCAGTTTTCTCATTTGTTAATTACGTTGTTCTAATTTTACATTTTGTTATTACACTTATTATTCTAATAGATGATATAAGGATATTTACATCTTGAAATTTTTGTTGTAAGAAAACAATTTATTTTTTGCCGACACCACTGCTTTTTTCGTTTCTACCAATTATTTTAAAATAATAACTGTATCTTAATAGATAGATTATTTGTTACTGAATTGATATCCTAAATATAAACTATAAATGTAAATACGAGCAACAGAAGAATGAAAATAAATAAAAATCCTAATGATATTATTTCTTTGAATATCAACAATTTTTCAAATAATGTGTACAAAATTTACTAATCGAATGTAATAATTAAAAGTGTATTAATCCAGGTTTATGCCAATTTAAGTAACAATAAATAATCTTAAATTTAACATTGCCCAAACGAGTAAAATATATTATGCACGAGTGTGTGGATATTTCAGTGAGTAACTGTATTTAAAAATTTGAGAAAAGAAGTTAAAAAAAATTTTTCCAAATGCAGCAGAAAATTACTCTAAAAATTTGGCTTTCAACAATTAGATATAAATGATTCGTTTGCCTTTCAAATTGCAAACATAATTCACGTTATTGTGGCTCTCGTGGTTCACCTGGTTAAGCAGAAACTCGCGAATGCAAAAATGCTGTTCGAAAAGGCTGAATTCACCGAACTGGGACAAGATAATGAGGGGTTGATGTATGAGAAAAGTTACGCCGTTGAAACAACCCCGTGTTTCTTACCCCTATCCGCTCGATAACAGCGATTGCGTGCCTTCGACTGTCAATAACAAACAGCCCCGTCGGTACGGAATTTTCTTTCAAAGCATCAAGGCTCCACGATCCGCGAAATGCTTTAAAATTGCTTCCGCTAATCGATTAATCAATCTCAGTTACCCTCTTTCTATACAAATCGTTAAAGCGTGAATCGAATCCGATCGATTTAATCGAACGGAAGAATTTCGCGCAAACAGTCGCTGAATAAATGAAAATTTCATCGAATTTATTGAAAGAAAGACCTGGATACGAGAAACTTCGTTGCCGGACTAATTCACGATCATTGTTAATTGCAATCGACGAATTTATATTCTATGGCACATCATTCTATTAAAAATTAACTCATTGTCAGGAAACAGTGACGATTGTAACTAGGATGTACAGGGTGATCCACATAATTGGGTCGAACTTTCTTGAAAATGGTTTTATTCAATTTTGTGAGATATGAAAAAGTTGTGACGGAGAAAGTTCGGTGGTAAGAAAACCTATTTTTCTTGACCACTCTAATCTTTTTGTAAGTGTGCTTGAAAATGCAAATACACTCTTTGTTGAAATACATATTAGTTTTAAGTTTTAAATAAAAGTACATATTACAGTTTCAAGTTTTAAATCGAAGTATATATTATTGTTTTAAGTACATATTGGGACTAAATAATAGAATTATATATTATAGTCTTATGCAGATATTTTATTCGGAATATTCTGTATAAAAGTTATTATTGTTATGTTAGATATAACGAAAATCAATGGTTCAGAAGATATTTCAATTTTAGAAGTGAGAGAAATTTTATACAGGAGTTTTAAATATCTCGTGTGCATTTCTGGCAATGTACAGCAATATCTTTTTTTTGCAGATTGTTCCACGAAATCGATGTAAACAAAAAACATGCAATGTTTAAAACGAGTGCATTTGTATTACTTTTTATGGAATTGCATATTTGTTTTTGAACATATTGATTTTTCGGAATATTTTATATAAAACAAGGTGCAATGTTGAAAAGATCAATAATTCGACAGATGTTTCCAATTTTAATAGAAAATGTCCCACTTTTAAACTGAAAATATCTTACCCACTATTGATCTTTTTTATACCAAACTTTCATACACTACTGGTCAAAGGTCACTTTTTTTTCGTTAATTTGAGTTGAACTGAATGTGATCAGTATATTTTTTTTAATTATCAATTATTTCATTACGATTAATCATCTGAAAAAATTGAATTTTTATATTACGAATATTTTTTATTTTTTATATAAATGTGATTCATTATTATTTTCTATACGTACATTTTCAATTATATTTATATCCGGAGAAACAATCCATTAAAAAAAATATACTTTTCAATTATCCAAATGAATAGCAATTGCTAATAATCGAAAATGTTAACGCAACTATAAAACATATTAAAAATAATAGGAAAATAACAATAATTATACGTACATTGCACGATATTAAGTTTAAAAGTAAAATATTTTATACTACAATTAGAAATACCTCTCAAATTATTGATTTTTTGGCATTGTGATACAATGTTTTTCAAAATGAAACAAATGCAAAAGTACAGTTACGCATTTTTTCTTAAAAATGCAATTAGATGTTTTTCCTCAAAAAAGCAGTTACATATTTTTCATTCACATAAACCAATTCCATAGAACATTCCGCATAAATAAGTATTAGTATACTCATCAAAAAGATCAATAATATACGAAATATTTCAAATTTCTTGCATAAAATATCTTTAAACCGTTGATTTTTAAATTGAAATTTGTGTTAATTCTTATTGAAATTTAAAAATAATGCGTATATTAATTTACATTTTTTTGTTTGTGTATTCTTCTATTTTATTTTGAATTTTAATTTATGTGTGCATTGTACGCCAGTAGGTTTAGTGCTAATAACCTATCCTATCCTCGAGTACTGTATCTAATATGTACTTACTCTATAACATATACTTCCAAAACACTCTGAGCGCCATGTTAAATTCATCAAAAATCGTAACGAACGAACCTAATTACCCTAAGAATATTTAGCTCTTATTTCGTATTCTGTCAAGTATTTAACACTAGATTTACGGAACCCGTCAAAATGATGGATCATAGATCTCTTATTTTAAATGACAAAACTTATTAAGAAATTTTTGTAAAAATGTATGTCAGCTTTTGTCAAGCTAAAGAATCAACGTCTTAGGCAGTTCACATATCCCCAATTTATTTATTTTTCTACTTCAGTTCAAATTTAAATATAAGTGACCATCAAACGTCCGTAAACCTAGTGTTAATAAAATTGGTTATGGCTAAATAAAGATGTTCTTCATATAATGGTTGACTAGTACAAATATAAATTCATACATCAGTCTGTCATGTTTCAAATACACAATGTATTTGCATTTTCAGCTGCACCCAAAAAAAGTGAAAGTGGCAGAAAAATAGATTTTCCTGTAGGATACAGTTTGTTCTTTCCCAATTATTTGCATGTCAGAATTTTGAAAATATAGGTCGGCCCAGTGGCGTGGGACGCGCTGTAGGGCAGAAACGTTCGAGTTTTAATTTGAACGGCAATTTAAATTGTCACTCTATTAGATCGATCGTAATTTAAGAGTAATTGCACGGTCGCGGAACGGGGTAAAATGTCATTGTTAATATCAAGGTAGGGGTGGCTGGAGCGTTTCGATTGCGAACGATATACGAGAGAACCGCACCGCGGTCGGGCCTGCACGCATGGATATACACAGGTGCAGGCTAGAGCAATTAATAGGAAACATTTCGAAAATGAACGCATCTATGGCTCGGTATCGGTTGATCTAAATCGAACCGGTTGATTGGAGGCAGTTGCGGGCAAAGTTTTCGGGGTCAAGCGCCCTTCATTCGGGCTCGAAATGAAAATCCGCGGCCCGTGATGGACGAAGATGATCAAAATAGAGTTTCGAGCATGTCGTTGTATACATCATCGGCCGATCAGACGGAATTTCAACGGGCCGGAATTGCACGCTTATTGTTCGCTTCGATCCGCTCGCGAGACGCATCATGAAAACGACCTTCCAACCTAATCATAGATCACTGATCAAGCATTCAATTTTTCTCTTTGTTTTATTCAATTATGTGTTTATATATTTTGAGTATGAGAATATGATGAGACGACGTTGCGTCGGAATAAATATGTGGAAGAAGATTCGTGATATTTGTTATTCGTGTGGAAAGTAAATATATGTATACATATGAGGAATATACTAATCACGTCCCTTGCAGTGGGCTTTTGCGGATGTAACACTAATAGTTTTGAGTGGAGCTTTTTTCGATCCTTTACCTTTATTCTGTGATTGTTTGAGTGTTTTAAGATAGTGTGGGCAACTGTTCTGTCTTAGGGCGCGTGCGTTGTGCAAGCGGAGTAGAATTGTGGACACTGCACTGATGAGTAGGAAATTT
Organism: Megachile lagopoda; assembly: GCA_036983795.1. Classification (NCBI taxonomy): domain Eukaryota; kingdom Metazoa; phylum Arthropoda; class Insecta; order Hymenoptera; family Megachilidae; genus Megachile; species Megachile lagopoda. The sequence continues at coordinate 2,503,947 of CM072786.1, forward strand.
CCGAATTTGAAGAATTGAATAATTTGAAATTTCTGTATAAGTTGGTTACTAACTGTTTAGATTGCTAAATTTACGAATTTTTTAATTTTCCGAATTTTTGAATTGCCAGGTTTCGAATATACGAATCCTTGAATTTCCAGTTTCTGAATTTCCACGCCTTTAAATTTTGGAATTTTGGAAATTTCTAATTTCTAATTTCCTGGATTTCTGAAAATTCAAATTTTTCATTTTTCTGATTTCTAAATTCGTAAGACTTAAAATTACAATAAATTTTCAATATTTCAATATTTGTTCAAATGTATGAATTTATAGATTTTATATTCTTGGGGAATTTCGAAAATAAGGGGCTCGGAAGGGAATGTTAGAATTTTTGAATTTAGACATTTGGAAGGCTAGAAATGTGAAAATTTTGATACTTAAAAATTTGGAAAATTATGAAATTGGGAATATGAGTATTTCAAAATTTAGGAATCCTTTAATTTAGAAATTTGCAAATGTGCAAACTTGATCACTTTCAAACTCTTTAAATTTCTAAATACAAAAATCCAGGAACTTGAAAATTAAAAAATTTAAGAATTCAGACTTTACAGAATTTAGAAATTAAGGGATTCAAATACTCGGTAATTGAGAAATTTGGAAATTTTAGTGCTTAGAGACTTGAGAATTTGGAAAATTCCCAAATTTGAAAATTTGATAATTCGGGAATTCGAAAATTTAGGAGTTTGAAAATTTCTGATTTTAGATATTTTGAGGATTAGAAATTTATAAACTTAAAAATTTATGAATTCGTAAATTCGTAAATTCCTAAATTTTTAAGGTCCTAATTTCCTAAGTCCGTAAATTGTGAAATTCCTATGTCCCTAAATTTCGAAATTCTTAAATTTTTATCTTCTTAAATTAATACATTATTGAATTCTTGAATTTTGGAGCTTTTGAATTCTTGGATTCTTGGATTCTTGAATTCTTAAATTCTTGAGTTCTTGAATTCTTGGATTCTTGAATTCTTGAATTCTTGAATTCTTGAATTCTTGAATTCTTGAATTCTTGAATTCTTGAGTTCTTGAGTTCTTGAGTTCTTGAGTTCTTGAGTTCTTGAATTCTTGGATTCTTGAATTCTTGAATTCTTATACTCAAACTCTGAAATTCCTAAATTTTTAAAAACTCGAATGTCCAAAGTTCAAAATTTTCAAATATTCTTCAATATCCCATAATAATCTGTCCCGCACACCACACGCACCATGCACATCAGTGCCCGTAACCTCTTCACCGAGCGCTCAATCTGTCCATCACTGCTCTAACGTCTTACTAGCCCACTTGTTCCTTTCTCATTCGTCCACTTCTGGCCATCTAGCAGCCTTACTCATCTTTCTCTATCTCTATCTCTCTATCTGGTCTCCTCTTCATTGCCCGTACAAGTACCTCGACAAAGAATTTCGAGGATAAAGTTCGAACGTCTTCTATCCCGCACTTGTGTGTCTCCCTTCAGTGCATGTCACAGCGCAACAATGGCGGATAAACTGCGACAGGTGTCCCATGCACGTTGACCGTCAATAAATTAGGCACAAGTAAAGAGCATACACGACGGTGTAATTACGTGATAACCCGTCGATGCGAGACAACCCGTGTAATTTCTATTAAACATAAATTCACAAGGCGAACTCGATATTTCTTGTTTCTATCTCTCCTTTCGATCGTTTACATAGAACAATCCGCGTGAACGGGCGGGAAAGAGAACTCATAAATAATGCATAATGTTTTTCGGACGTTGGCTCATCCCTCAACGAAGCAAGTTCCATGTCCCCGTTTCTCCGTTTCCCTTTCCTGTCCCTCGAAACGACCCTAACGTTAGCCCAGCATTTTTTTTACCTTCCTCCAGGGACTGTGTGTCGATGGTTCCCGGAATCGCTTTTTCCAATTTCCTTCGCTACCCGCTATTTAACGCATTTGAATAACTTGGTCCGCGTGAGAGGAGCACGCGCCTCTCTGCTTCTCTCGCATTTGCGTATGGTTCACGAGGCATGGCTGTAGAGCAGGAAAAACGAGGATAACAGCCGCCGATGATTGATCACCGTAAACCCACCCGCCTTAAAATCGTCCGTATCTATATATACATATATCCCCAATGTCCGAAAAACATTCGTTGGTTAAGCCACCCTCCGTCGCGAATACGAAAGAGGGTTGGCCAATCGGCGTCGAACGAATTTTCTTCAACTCGACGGTATATTTTCTGGAGAGATCGAAACGATCGGATTCTAACTCCACCGAGATTCTTGTACAACTTTTATACTGCAAACTGTTAAACTTCCGGATTTGCCGAAAGGAAAATGTAATCTGCAAGGTGATTTCGCGGTTAATCCCTTGCACTATGATTTATGTGGCAAATGCATCAGACGTAACTGCTACGGTAATAGAATTGAATAAAGGAAGAATTTCATGTTTTGTATTTAACGATTTCTGGGCAAATTAGAATTGGACTTATAGTGAAAATTGAAGCATGTTAAAAAAGTAATACAGGGTTATTTTTCGTGAACTTCGAATCATGAGTGTAGTTTGTCAGTGTAGTGCAAGGCTTTCGTCGAGAAGATGCGTTGAGAGAGATTGAGAGATTTCTTCGAATTTGGATAAACTGTTTTTGAATATTTCAGTGGAGAGAAAAGTTGAACGTTGTAGCAGATTTTGAAGATGGTCAGTATTAGTATTGACAACATTTCTGGATTCTTACTATTAATACATATTGTATAAATTTTCAAATATCGAAAATTCCTCAATTGTCAGATTTCTAAATTTCTAAGTTGCTCAATTTCTGACTTCCAAAATTTACAAATTTCCTAAAACAGCAAACTTATAAATTTTTTAATTCCTAAATTCCCAAATCCATAAACTTCTAAATTTCTAAATTACCAAATTTGTGAATTCCTAAGATACGAATTCTGAAATTTCCAAATTCCCAAATTTTCAGATTTCCAAGTTTTGAAACTATTAAATTACTATAACCAAAAATCACCGAATACTCAAGTTTACAACTTTGCAAATCCTAAAATTATCCATTTTCAAATTTAGTTTATTTTTTAAAATTACCAAATTTCACATTTCCAACTAATACAATTTTTAAATTTGCTAATTACAAAATTTACAAACTTCCTATAGTCCAAATCGTATATTTTCAAAATTTCAAAATTCCTAAATGTCTAACACACTAATTTTCTAAATTTCGAAATTTACTTCCGAATCTTTAAATTCTTAAATTCCTAAATTTCCAAATTTCAAATGTCCAAATCCACACTTTCACAATCAACATCAATGTTACTAAATATTGAGAATCCAGAAATAATGATAAATTTATGATCACCTAAACATCGAAATCTATGCAATAAAAACTATGAAATATAAATGTCATTTAAACAATAAAACGTTCACTACGAAAATGCATAATAAATGAATAATTTGAAAGAACTTACGTATTTTTAACTGTCATACGTTCCTCAAAAATAATTACATAAAAATCATTAGATAATATTTTACATATTTTTTTAACATTTTCAAAAGTTCAAGATTTCTCTCTAAACATTTATGGTTAAAATAATACTTTCATAAACAGTGTAGTAAAACTTAAAGAAAATTAAAAGTTATATAACATGTGACAACATTTATGCATATTCACTGACAGTAAAAAATTCTTATAATATAAAATATTAAATTAATGAATTTTAATTGACGAGTGGACAAACAACATGTCGCTATAACTTCTTTTGACAATATTATTATATATACTTTTATGTCAATGCAAAGTCACTTTTGTTTATTTGCTTTAGTCAAATATTATTGTTACTGAAACTGTCAACTGTTTAGTCAACAAATTGTGTTTCCATTCATGATTGAACATTTAAACAAATATAGTCACGTCGACGCCCGATATGAACAACACCGCAACTAGTTTATGTTTACGTTCAAATTATATTGTTTGTATCAGCTGTCGAAGTTCCTATATATTGTAATTATTTGGACAGAGAAATCTAACATTATGTAGTACACATATGGAGACACAAAATAGAAGAATGTACGAAAGTTAAAAATGAAGCATTTGCGGAATAAAATACAATATCTGAAGTACTACGTGGCAAACTCGTAATTTCAAAATTGTTAAGACTTTTTATTAGTGCAACAATTTTTTTTTAAATTAACCCTTTACGATCATATTAAAGACGACTAAGTATAAATGAAATAAGGCTCAGGGTTACAAATAAATTTAAATAAATTCGGAGTTGCAAAATGAAGAAAAATTTAATTAAGTAATTAAAATAAGCTAGTACTATTAATCAAAATAAGCTAATATTAAGTTAGAAATATCCAGCTTCTAGGTAATGCAAAGTATTATTCAAAGAATTGGAACAGATTAATATCACAATCGAATTTCCAAATCTATCACATCTCTCTCAACTCAATCTCGATCAGCCATTGTTCGTGAAATTCGATGATCGATTCCGATCAAGTCACGTGCATGGAACACTATACTCGCAGTTTCTCCGTTACAGCGTGTCGGTCACATGCAGCACCAATTTTGACTGTATAGAGTAACTTTGAATTGAATGACAGGAATGCGATCGAACGTATCAGAGAGAAAGGGAGAAAGAAAGAGGTGTTTGTTGAAAGAAAGCTAAACCCGTGAGCGTCCAATGAGTCTAGGGACTTAGCAGGGGTTGGTGGTACTTTCAGGTGCCCTGGGACTACCGCCCCTATCGACCGGAGGCACATCGCTTCACACCTTCATTCCCGAGCAATGAGTCACAGAAATGACGAAAAACCCGAAACGAGAATCAAAACAGGAAATCGAACGATGTAACAGAGTAGAATTTGCGCGCGTGTGTGTGTGTATGTGGAAATCTGGGGAGTGTTTAGTACCAGAGCTAAAAAGGACTCGTGTAACATACGCAAGAATTTCAAGAAAATTTCACATTCTTCTGGTCGACTAAATTAATGCTGATTATTCTACAGCTGGTAATGTTCTATCCGTAATGTAATGTGGTGCAATCAGACCTAGCTCACATTAGTAGAACAAATAGAGTATACTAGCGCTAGTAGAAAACATAAGCTGAGCAAGCAATAGCTGAGCAAGCTTTTAAAAGTCAAAAGCTAGTTCTCGAGACTGGGTTGCTGGGCTAGATACTCTATCGCTTTAATATATCAGTGCTAGTACTTTACCTAGGGACGGATTAAAAATTCCTACGCTTCAGGTGGACTCCTAGTAAATTTTCTGGCAACGAGTTGTTCATGAGAGACCTTTGACTATCTTTTGAACATACCACCTCTCTTCAAGGCTGACAAAGTCTTAATCTGACCCTAACTCTACAAATGTAACCTAGACTTAAGTTTTGCTAAATCTCGATCTGCATATCTGCAAATTTACCTCCTTCATATCTCCTTCAAATTTACTCCTTGCAACATAGACATGTCCATAGATCTAGGGACGGGTGGACAGGTCCAACAGTATCAAGTGTTCGACTTTAGCAATAATTGTTTAAAAGTTTGAGAATGAGAGTAAACTCGCGAAACGATCAGGCAGAATACTTGTATCTTGATAGAACCTTGATAGCAGAATCCTAGTTGATTTTGACGCCTTTGAGACCGACCGCTTACGTCGCCCTTCTTCCCGTGATTAAAAATGCGACACAAGGTTTCATCCTGCTTCTCGCAGGGTCGACACTGCTTCACTGAACAGACGTAACGACGACTTCTTCGAACATAATCGCCACAACAAGTTTCCTACCACCATTTCGCGCCACCTTTGCGTTCGAAGCGAGACAAGTCTCGCATTAACCTTTCATGGCGTCTTTGGACGAATTTTATCCACGCCTCGCGGAACTTCCTCGCTCTAACCTGTTTCTTTACCTTATCAAGCTTCTGTCGTTCGCTCTGAACGCTGAAATTTCAATTTTATTGGAATAAGAAAAAAATAAACGGATCTTGAATGTACAGGGTCTGGTGGTATAATTGAAAAGGAAGTAAATCTGTGCGAAAAAATAAGCCAAAGATATTAAATCAAATTTGTTCGTACCCGGATTCGTTTACGAGAAGATTGATTTTGAATATTTTAATAAATTGTATATTTATTTTAAAACTGGTAGATATAAATCTCTAAATGTAATTATTGATATCGCTGGATCATGTTTGTTTTTATAATTGGTAATATTTTTGCTTACGTGTGTTTTCATTGACGGCTACATTTGTGACATTAGTATTTATATTAGTATCATTATGAAAAATATTGACTGATAAATATTATTGTTGATAATAAGCATTATTAATCACTGTTATTTAATAACTATTTAATTTTCATTTAATAACTTATTATTTGCCAAAATAATAAACAAATTACGTTTATAAGTTTTACTGTAGACAAATTTATTTACAGATACTACAAAATTTCAAATACAGTTTTCTCGAAAATGAAGCCACGTATGAAACAATTTTATTGTACATTTTCAACTTATTTTTTCATATAAATTTTCCCTTTTATTTATATCACCATATAACACTATACTGCAATATAGTTATTGAAGAAAGTGTACATTCGTTTGAGTTATATGATTGATAATAAAATTGTTGGACACGTATTTTTTTCAACAGACTTTCAATCTAATTTTTTTGTTAAAGAAAATGAATTTTTTTGTTTAGAAAATTCATTTAGTACTTTCGGACTGTTTTCAGGGAAATAATTGCAGATGTAGTTACTCGCATAGTTAGTGGTTACTGTATATATCTGTTCGAAGTAAATATTCATGGGAGTGTGCAGAACGAGGAAACGTCGAGAGTTGATTAAATTCGGAGTAAATCGGTTTCAATTTTGAACACGTATTAACCTAATTCTTATAATCTTCGCGCTAATTGAAATTTCCGCTTTCAACGGGCAGCGGCAAATTAATGGCTACCTCAATTCGTTAAATAAACGAGATACAGTGTGTCAAGTATCGAAATATACTACCTTTGCTTCAGCTCTTTGCAAAAATCAAACGTTCTTGAATATTTCACCCAAAATTAGGTCGATTTCTCTTGCAAGCACCGCGAATAATTTTTTGCTTAATTTGTTATTAATTTCCTTCTGTATAATGTACCAGATTATAATTTTACACGAGAGTTTTTTTTTTGGTAATAAAATTTATCAGAACTGTGAAAAGTACAATTTAAATTTCATGTTAAATTTATGGATATTTATTCACAGTTATTTTTAATTAATTTAATTTTGCATTGTTTTGCTAGCGGATTTATGGAAATTGTATATTGGTAATGAATGGTTTTGCAAAATTGATTTGTTGTAATTGTTCAACAGGCTGAACTAATTATTACGGTACTTCATTATTTTTAGTAAAAGTTATTTGTACACAACTACGCATCGAATTTTTATTAGCAGTTAAAGATTTGAAGATTTTGTATAAAATTCGTCGTTCAAGCATACTGATTTATGTTGTATATTCACTCATTCGAACATTGAAGATTAATGACATAACTAGATGAAAATTAGGGTGAACCTATTTTCTGGATGCTGTAAAAATTTTTGAAGTGACAAATATTCAAAGTTGTAACATTTTAAATTCTCAAATTTGCAAGTTTTCAAATTTGAAATTTTCAAATTCACAAATTTTCAAATAACCAATCATCTAGATTCCAAATCTTCAATTCCCAAATACTGATATTTCCAAATTACCAAATCCCTCCATTTTCAATACCCTAAATTCCAAAATTTTACAAATCCCAATGCCGAATTTACAAATTCTCAAATATCAACATTTTCAAATACCCTAATTTCCAAATCTCTAATTTCCAAATATTCGATATCTATGTTATCAAATTATCAAGTTTCCAAATTTCCAATTTTCCAGAATGCAAAATTTTCAAATTCCTAGATTCCCAAATTCCCAAACTTCCATATTATCAAATTTCCAAATGTTCAATTATTCGAATTTCTAAATTTTCATATTCCATATGTCTAAAGTTCCACATATTTCAACACCAACTCCCTCATGTCTAACCCTCCGACTTCCCAATCCCCAATTTCAATATTCCCAAATTTCCAAATCTTCAATTTTAACATTCTCAAACTTCCAAATCTCCAATTTCAAGATTCCCAAATATCCAAATCCCTAATTTCAAGATCCCCAAATGTCCAAACTTTCAACAGTCTCTTAATGCCTGTTACGCAACAGTAACTGATTACATCCTAGTGATTATGATAATCACTACACAACCAACCGTATCTAACAGTCTCTAACAGTCAGTAACTGGTGGTAACTGTTAGTGTACTTAACTGTTAATAACTAATAGGCCCTAACAGTCAGTAACTGTTACATAACAATTCTACAATGCAACCTCTACATTCGGTATCATAACAGCACTAAATCCAGGGAACATGGCGCACCCAAATATAGAATCAACATATATCAACGATCCTAGTTACGTCGCAGATACTTTTCGATTGACACTCCCAGCTGTACATTACTATTTATCATCCATCAGGTCGTTGGTCGCAATGCACTAGACTGCCAGCAGATCGATGGTGGTTCTTTAGAAACGCTCTTTCAACCCGACGATATTTCCCCGCGCGCACCACTTCGATACACGATCGGTGCACACGTGTCGTGCAGGGTGTGCGTGTACACAGATATCGAATCGAAGTCCCGTCCTTTCATTGGGAACCTAACCGTGCAACTGTGGTAGGTCGATGGGTTGGGGTTAGGGGTTGTACGGCGGGAGAGGTGCACCGTCGTATTTCACAGTCATTACCGTAACGTGTTACCGTGCGCGCTCGTTGCGCCACGCAATAAATCGTCGGTTACCGTTACCATGGATGGTGCACAAGGAGGGTACGGGTGTTCGAGGGATGCTCGGGGGTTATTGTGGCTCTCCGTACCCCTCAGGCCCTCTGACAACCCTGCAACCAACGGTGCACCACGATCTCTTCGTAACAATCGTAACCCCTTTTTTCTCCCTTTCTCTCGTTCGCACCTGAAGCTTCCTCGTACTTGAAACCTGGTGTCAATTTCTATGACGTTCTCCTGAAATCTTGCCGAATGATCCTCCGGGGAGAGATGGGAAACGGTGTCCGCTTTGATTGGTCACCGCCATACTGATCTATATCGGGAGTAAGAGGATTATTTGTTTTTGGATATTTGGGTATTTGGGTATTTGGATATTTGGATACTTGGATATTTGGATATTGGGGTATTGGGATATTTGGATATTTGGATACTTGCATATTGGGGTATTGGGATATTTGGATATTCGCATATTGGGATATTGGTATATTTGGGTATTTGGATGTTTGGATATTTGGGTATTTGGGTATTTGGATATTTAGATACTTGGATATTTGGATATTGGGGTATGTGGATATTTGGATATTTGGATATTGGGATATTTGGGTATTTGGGTATTTGGGTACTTGGGTACTTGGGTACTTGGGTATTTGGATATTTGAATATTTGACTATTTGGGTATTTGGATAATTCGATATTTGGATATTTGAATATTTGAGTATTTGATTGGAAGATAGCGATCTCGTGGCGATAAAATTCAAATCTATTTGTGTGAAAATGAACTGTCAAATATAAATATTTATTTTTTATTCTATTATGGTTACGAATTTATTAAAGTACGGAAAGTAAACGTGAATCATGTAATCCGTGGACTGTGGTACACTATAATTATATGAACAGTCGAAGGTTAGATATAATAAACCGAACAATTATTTTGTCGTAGTATCAATTTTCCTCGTTCATAATATAAAAGTATTATGATTCGTTTGGTTTAACGTAACATAAAAGCATTGTTCTTGGTTTACTTTATATTTGATGAAAATAGAGAATAACGTTGATTCAGAGAGATTTAAAGTGACGTATAAAAAAGATATTTATTTTTTTGTTATTAAAGTGTTACTTTTTATCACAAAATTAATATGAGGTAGTAAAATTTCATGGATACTTTTCAATGATATTGATTTCACGAATATTTAATTAAAATAAAATAGTCAAATTTCATATTCATTTAAGAATGTGATTTAAGTCTGAAATGATCAAAATCTGAAATATGAATTAAAATAAAATTTCATATTAATTTGAGAAATATTAATATTCCATATTTCATCGACAAGATAATTTGTTTCGTTACTTAAGAAAATTTGTATAAAAATGTATAGTATAAAAATATTGAATTTTACCGCCATTTGAGGTCACATCCGATGTAGATCAAAATGGCGGAACAGTTTGCGAACACTCTCCTAAATATCACAAGCAAATTGCGTACAGCGCAATTCAATACGTTTCGACGCAACGTTTCTTCTTTCGTTTCCTTTCTTTTTTATCTTTTTCTGCTTTCTGTTCTACTTCTTACTTTATCTCTACATTTTGTTTCTCTCTTGTTCACCCCTACCTGATGTCATTCCGTTCTTCTGATTCTATTGATTGTCAATAAATATGCAGATTAATGGTACAACCCTAAATTATAATAACCTTTATACATATATTATTATCATAATATTATCATAATCTCTAGTAATTTTTTCTTATAACTTAGTGAGCGGTCTCTTATGATTTCTGAGGTATTTAATATTGAATCTATAATTGAGGCGTTTGTTGGAGAAAAGGCGTATAAACTTGAAATGTAAAAATAAAATCTTGTTCGTTTAAGTTTAAAAATAAAATCATCTACAAACCACGAAGATGAAGATCCTCTCTTCAAAACGTTCTATGATACTACATTCTTAAAATAAATGAACTTAATTACATTCCGTGGAGTAATACTATAATAAAAATCTGAAAGTTACACCTGACTTTGATTGTATATGTCCTTTTACCAGGAAACACCTCAATTGTTTATTTCAGGAAATTCATCGATTTCAACGATCTTGATATCGTCAATGACAACATTCTGAATCATTTTTTCGTATAAATATAATCGCCATTTAGTCTTACAATTAATTTCAGAGGTATTAGACAAAATTACTGAGAACGTTTATCCCAATATATTTCAAGATTATCCAAATCGATGAGGTGTGCGTACAATATAACTTATTCAACATATTACCATACATTATAATTACCATATTCAACATGTTCTTGTTTATATCTCTGAAAGTAGAACCAGCACTTATAGAATATATACGAAGAAGTTACTCCAAATTTTATTCTATAGTACACATTAAAAATCATGAAAATTGGCGAAATAAGTCTTGAGGTATAATTATCTTATGTTTGAATATCTATAAAATTATAAGAAATCGCCAGTTAGGTTATAAGGGAAAATTACTCCAGTTCATTTATTTGATAACATACATAAAGGTCAATATAATTTAGTACCAGCAATCTACATATTTATTAGGACATAACATAAATTCGTTCGGTCAGTATGTTTCTCTCTGAAGATTCAGCTGTTTATATCACTTTTACGATTCCACTATGATGATAATGAAATTACAAGCATTTAAACCTAACCTAGTTACGATTCGAATCGAAGAAGCAGAAATATGTATTAATCCCTGTGCACTACATCGTGTCACATTTATGACGAACAAAATAGTTCAACTGACAAACCAGACTCATATTTGCAGCGCAACTAAATTTCGGATTAAATTCTAACTATAATCACAATCAAGTATCGGTAAACGGAAATTGTGTCTAATACTTTTATTTGTCTGTTAGCAAAAATTAGCTCTGAACGACCTAGAAAATTGTAGGTTAAGGGATTATCGATCGAACGAATTTACGTTACAATCCATATCTATTTTCTTGCAAAGATACATGATCCCATCGAAAAAATAATTTCGTCGCTACTCGACGTCCACCATCTTCGTGTCTGCCATTCGCACAGACAGAAATTCTTGTTAACTCAGTTTGTTTCTCTGCTCTTCCCTCCGAAGTTACACTTTGTACCGACGTATGTATGTTTCTTATGCACACCGTTGTGCTGTTGTACACAAACAGGTAATCACCAAACTGATTGTACATATTTTGGAACGTAGCTGGTCAGCGACGTGTACGCTCTAAGAATCTGAAACATTCGAAGCTAACACGTGCCGTTCCGGAGATTTCACGGTGTCGTCGTGTACACACGTGTGCACACGTCGTTTTCGGGACAAAAGGGAATCTCGTCTTCGTACGTGTTCGGTACAAATACGTTCGGGATAGCATGAATACACGAATGGCGGTCGGGAAGCGTCTTTGTGAACGCAAGATGGCTCTTTTATGCGACGCGAGACGCTTTCGGACCAGCGTGTACATACGCGCGTTTATACGGTTACTTATTGACGATAAATGCCTGTGTGTGTGCGTATCGTGCATATCGCATTGATATTGCCCGCTGACTGTGCAACATCGTTCCTTTCAATTGATATTGCATTTGCTGAAATTTATTATAGTTCATTAATGATTTGTGTGGAGAGGAGTTGACAAATTTCTGCAATGTTCACATTTTTTTTTTAATTTTAGATACAAATAACTGTACCAATTTTGTGAAATAAAAGGCTATAATAATTTCGTGAAATAGATCTGATTTTGGGAAACAAATGGCCATAGAAATGACAACTTTCTTATGACTCGTTGGATTTAAGTATGGAGTCTTTATATTGATTTTATAAGTGTGACACTAATTTTGAAATGTTCAAATTTATAACAAATTCTCAATTAATTACAATGATTTTCTAAACGATTGAAAGAATTAAGTTTCAGGAAGTCAATTTTTGTAAGTATTATCAGAATTGATTACTTCCTGAAAGTACCAATTTTCAAAAGTGTATTAATAAATTTCTGAAAGTACTGTTTTTCAGAGCATTATTGATAAATTTCATTCTAAATGAATAAAATATTATTATAGCATACCTATTGGTAAACTAAAATTATTCATCTTCAATGAAATATTGATCTAATATTGTAATTAAATAACGAAGAAAATGAAAATTAAGAAATAAAAATTTGACACATCATTAAAATTATATCTAAACTTGAAAACATCAAATTACATTTAATCTTCAATATCGTTACGATTATATTAAATTTTGAATACGTTGAAGATTGCATTAATTTATAGTAGATACAACTGTTTCCAGTGTAACGATTCTTTGTACAGTCATCGCCAATACAATGTATAAAGATATGCTACTTTCGCACCCGCTCAGAGCATGTATGCGTGAAAATATACATACTTATATATATATATATACATGAAAAGAATATATATGTATACACGATTCATATAAATAAGAAGAAGAATTATATACATACAAATATAAATATATATATATATATATATATACATATAAATATACAAAGGGAACTATGTAAATTAATGTTGTTCATATTTGTTGAAATACGGATCGTATTGTAAATTGTCGATCGAGTATTAAATCGTTTCTACGATGACGATCAACCCGCCATTGATCAATGCAATTAAGTGTCGCCATTGTAATACACAGCGTTATTCGTCGGATCGGTCTCTCTAATTTTTTTCTTTCTCACCGTGGGGGACACGATCGCCGATACTCTGTCTCCCTTTTGTTTTCGATCTTCCGCAGGATGTTTCGGGTGTCAAACAATCATTGTTGTCGCAAACAACGCGATATTGCGGCCCTTCTAATTACAAAAAACGATTTGACTGACAAGCTAGCTTTTGTTCATCCGCGATTGGCTACGATCGCGTGTTTGAAAACACGTTCGCCGATCGGCCGAAACGACTACATTGTTCTGCTATGCAAAGCTTTTTCCATTTCTATCGGTGATTTTTTGCGAACGGTATAGTGACGAGCATGGTGGGATTCCTCTAGGGGAAATGGCGATGAAGAAGGTATTGCACCAGCATTCGTTGAATTTTAGTTGGTTTTGGGGATATTTAAGATTGGAGGTTTGGAAATTTAGACATTTTAGGATTTGAAAATTTGGCAATTTTGGGATGTGAAGATTTGGCAATTTTAGGATTTGGAAATTTGGGAATTTACGGATTTGAAAATTTGAGTATTTAGATGTTTAAAGATTCGAGAATTTGAGAATATAGGGATCTGGAATTATAGAAATTTAGTGTAGAAAATTTTTAATTGGAAAAATTAGGAAATTGGGAAACTGGGAAATTGAGAAATTGGAAAACTGGGAAACGGAAATATTAGGGAACTGGGAAATCGGAAACTAGGAAACAGAAACTGGGAAATTAAAAAATTGAGAAAGTGGAAAATTTAGTGATTTTGGAATTGGAATGTTTGAAAACCTGGAAACAGGGATTTGAGAACTAGGAAATTTAGAAATTTAGATAGTTATAAATTTATGAATTCATAAAGTTCGAATCGTGGAAATTTTTGAACCAAAATACTTTGAAATTTAGGAGTTTGAAAATTTGAAATGTGTCAGTATGATAATTTGAGAACATTTTCAAAAACTTGAAAATTTAAAAAATTTGCAAATGTAGAAATTTGTACATATGTAAATTATTAAGTTCATTCGATCTTCAAAAATTAAAAGGAAATGGTAGGGCCTCTCATACGCCATTTCTCATCTAAAGGAAACCTGCGTTGCGTCCGAGTAAATTTTCAGTCGAAGAAAACGTGACTCATTGACGCACGAAAATCTTACAATTCTCACCACGCTTTTCGTTTCAATTCAATATTTTAACGACACACCAATTGAAAGTTTTCGTTTTTCGGGATCAAACACGTGCACGTGTCGATGGGTCACAAAATTTGCAGCGGACTAGCGTTGGGAAAGCGTCAGCGAGGTTCTGCCGTCTAAACGAGCAGGATTTTTCCCGGGAACTCGTTTGTCCGAATATTTTTCACGATGAATCCGAGCGAAAATCGCAGTCACCCTTCCCCAACGCTGAGCAACAACGAATCACTGAGCCTCTTAATTGCGCCGGTATCCGTCAAAACTCGTGCAGAGAAATAACCGACCGACAAGTAAAAAAAAAGAAAAAAAAAATATATATATGTACATAAGAAAAAAAAAGAACACCATTAACAAACACCCTCTTCTTAAGTGAATCTCTTGACCGGAAGTTACAAAAATGTTCACAGACGCATGGCTGGCAAACTCTGTGGTCCTCCGTCAAGCAAAGCGTCGTCTGCCTCTACCCCCATTCCATTAGGTACAGCTAAAAACACAAGATCTATCGAAAAGAGAAACGTCACACGCACGCAACACGTCCATACACACACTCACACACACTCACATATGCATACATCTGTCTCTTTGTATATATAAAAATACACTCGGACAGACTGGCACACGTACAGTACATGATACACACGCGAACGTGCACGGGCACAGGCTCACCGCACACACACGAGACTAGCTGCGATGCGAGGAAAAAGATTAGTTGCGAAAGTGCAGCGCTGCTTTCCGCAAAAAGTTTCACGTTCGAACAGACAGGAACGAAGGAAAGTCTCTCTGCAAGGAAAGAAACGGGTAAAACACGTAAACACCGAACTGAGAAAGGGAAAAGAGAGAAATCGATGCTCGCGAGACGACGGGAGCCGTGAGCGTTTATCCGGTTGCCCGAAACGTCGAGCCTTCTCCCCTCTACGACGTTCTCTCTTTTTTCTACTCCTCCATTTCATCAACTTCTTCTTCTTCTCTCTTTACTGCTAGACACTGTAGGTAGTTTAATGTGTACTCCTGTACCGTCACTTCGAGAGGAAACCATGACGAGCAAACGGAAAAGAGTACAGAGATAAACGCACGTCCGAATCTAGGATGCCCAATGGCGTGGTTCTACGTGCCTGTTGCCTATCGCAAAATTAACTTCCATTTCTAAATAGCAATCTTATTCGCAATTTCTTCCTTTTATTCGGACCTCTCTCTATAATTAATTCTTCTTGGATCAGTACTAAAAACGCTATTTTTAAATAATACTTATATCAGATTAGTGTTCAATTTTTGTTGGAAAATTGGTCGGAAAATAAATAGGTTGGGCAACAGCACACGTGGTGACCAAGTCAGCCAAAAAAAATAGCCAGCAATAGCCCCGTGGAATAATCGGCGATCTAGCGCGAGAGATCATTCTTGCCCTTTCGTTATTGTGCATGCGTATGCGTGGGGGAGGGAAGGTTGTGTTTGAAGCGAGTCCGTTCGATGACGTACAACAACGCGGTAGGTAGTCGCAGAGTGCGGGGGTAGACACTCGTGTGTAAAAAGTATGATCGAAGAATCATTTTTCGAACGACAATTGTGCGTAGGTCGTGATCGACGTTCACAATTGACGATTCCCGGCTCCTTTCTTTCTCTCTGTCTCTTTTCCCTGGTTCCCGAATCCGTTCCCGATCCTTCTCTTCTGTCTGTCTATCCGAGTCCCATCGCCGACCCCGTCAATCCGGAAGAAAGTTTAACGTGTTTCTCTCTTGTAGTCGTTTGATCTTTGTAGTGGTTGAAATTGTAGTCACGTTCTATGTAATCTCTAAGCTAAACACTTTTAATCGAGAACACTTAGCGTAGGTCGTATAGATATAAACGATATAGGCGTTTCCGGGTGTTCAGGCTGAAGCATCCTGCCGGTGTCTGACGCGAGCCTTCCTAGATATATCGATCGGGCTTGTAATTGTCACTAGAACTAGAACTAGACCGTCATCTGTCTTTGTGTAACGTATATCTCTTTTGCCTAACGTTAACGTTTGTGAAATAAGCTTCTATTTAATTGAACCGTGTCCAGAGTTTCTGTGAAACTGTGAAACTGAAAGTTATCGATTGTGGGAACTCATTTCATGAACTTCTCATTTCAAAGTTTCTGAGAATATCGTTTTGACGTAGATTGTTGGCGTAGAGAAAATCTGTATATAAATGTTAGATACGGTGGACGATGAAGAATCGGCACGATGCTGAGGTCGCGATACCGCTGTCTCTCTTATCCAGAGCAAATTACATATTGCTAAACGTAGAGTAAGGCATCCGCTAAGTTAGGCGAAAGTAAAAAACGTAAGAAAAAGAGTACCGACCCTCGTAGAAGAGATTACTGCACCGAAGCAAACCGCCCAAAGACAGTTAACGAGAAGATTGTGCTTTTTGTATCGTTCTCCCGTTTACTTTCCACGCCTGTCCGATGTCCTCGGTCTTCATCCCCTGCCAACTTCCTATCGAACATTGAGAATGGAACGTAAAAGCAAGGACGATATCGCAAAAAAGAACCTATTTGATCCTCATGCTCGCTGTTGTTATGATTAACGGCCCTTTTTTACAATCGATCTTCTCAACGAATTAAACTTTTTTCATATTTGTTACTTCTTTGTCAACGTTAAAGTGACGTTTTCTTTTATTACATGTGTATACAGGGTGTAATGGAAACATTTCGAAATTGAAAACCAGTAAACTTGATCGACTTTCTTTCAAGACCATTATGCACATTTATGTTGTATTTCATGATCTCCATGTTCCCTCTGAACATATAATTGTTTTAAAAAATATATTGGTGCTGTTAATGTCTCTAATGAATGGTCTTGGAAAGAACTTCAAAATTTTATAATGTACTTTATAATTCCCATTCCATATAGGTATCTGAATGTAACTCAAATATCAGATCATATTAAAAATTTTTGTCTATTATCTTATATAAGCTTTGTTGTAAATGCAAATATTTAGCTTCATATATTTAATCGTTACATTTATCAGTAACTTCTTATTACTTATTACTGACTCATGTATGCACTATTTAGAAAATTTAACTAATTTTAAATTATATTTTAGTTAATCATGACTAAAGGTCTTCAGTAGTTCTTCGTATTGAGTCTGTTACTAATTATTTGGAATAAAAATTTTGAAATTCTTTAACTCGTTTTAAATATACACTTTAACTCATTTAAGTAATTGCAAAGTATACATGTTATGTTGTAATGAAACGTACATGTACTGTACACGAATATGAAGGAATTAAAAATAAAGAACACCATATGTATGCACTCTAGAAAAATAAATACAACAATTTTGAAATATTTTATGAAATGATTTAATGAAATGTATATACAGACTTTTTTAATGATCTACTAAAAGATATCAGCAAATTCAATTCAGTAAATGTTTCCTCAAAATTTTGTTCACAGAAAATTCAAATAAATCGATATGTAATTAAGTAGAACATGATAGCCAAGTCATATCTTGAAATCAAGTCAGACATGTCTAAACATAAATCTTTTTCTAAATAATTTTAAATAGTTCTTGCCATTTTTGTCAATGATACTTCTTAGTTTTGTAATACTGAATTAGAAGATAAAAATTATTATATTATTCTGAACTAGAAAATTAATACTAATAGAATATTATTCTGAATTAGAAAAATTTTCATATCTTTTTTTTAACTCTTTTCTTTTAATTTTTACATAATTTTCTCTTAAGTTGAGCTTTCATAGTATTCACATTAAAGACCACAAATCATTAAACAGAGAAGATAAAATTGGAACTTTTTGATTTATTTTATTGTAATTTAGTTGAATTTATTTTGTTAGTATCAAAATACAATGTTATGTTGCACCCTATATAACCAACGTGATGACGAACAAAGTATAGCTTGTCGTGTAAAGATCTGCAAGAAACGATCAACCACCGTGGAACACGCGCGTTAGTAATTAAAGCTCGATACTAATTAATCCGACAGCCAATGCAATTTAATGCTTCCGTACCTTCTATTATCGTGCATGTCGAGTAAATTACACCTGATTCTTGGTGAAGGATCTCGAAAACAATTACTATCTATCTAGCTTCTTAACTGGCGTTTATATTAGGCCACTTTTGGTCAATTAATCGATTAGATTGGTGTAAGTACTTTTGCAATCAAGTATAAGATATAAGATATCTTAATTGTATTAGAAAATTCCTGAACTTCTAAATATACAAACTCCCCAAATTCTCAAACTTACAACATTATAAACTTCTGAATTTTCGAATTATTTTATTTTTAAATTTCCAGCTTCTTAAACTCTTGAGTTCTGAAATTATTGTATTTTCAAATTTCCAATATTCTGAATTTTGAATTTTCAAATAATTATATTTTTAAATTTCCAGCTTTCTGAACTCCCGAATTTTTAAATTATTATATATTTAAGTTATCTGATTCTAAACTTTTGAATTTTCAAATTATTACTTTTTGAAATTTCCAACTTCCAAAACTTTTGAATTTTTACATTATTACATGTTTGAATTACCAGCGTTCTAATTTTTGGAATTTTCAAATTCTTCTGAAATGATCACATTCCTAGATTAAGTTCCTAAATACTTTAATTTGTAAATTTGAAAGTTATTTAATTTCTACATTCCCTAATTTTCAAATTTCTAAATTCCAAAATATCGAAGCTCCAAAACTGCCAAATTGATTAATTTTCAAATACCAAGGTTCCCAAATTCTCTACTTTTTGAACTTTCATATTTCTATATTCTTAAGTTTCGAAGTTATTTAAACAACTAAACCTCCCATATTTAAAAATTTCAAGTCTCTAAATTCGAAAAATCTTCAAACTTCCAAACTTCCGAATCCTTAATTTCCAGATTTCTAAGTTTTTAAATTTTTTAACTTATAGACCGTCAAATTTTTAAATTTCCAAGTTCTAAATTCTCAAACTCTCAAATTCCTATACCCGAACTCCTTACCTGCCTTTTCGCAAAATAAAATCTTGTTCATGCACTTAATATAGTACCATAAATGAAATGAAAAGCAGTCAAAATGCAAGTTGATATCCCTCAAGACAGCAGACCAAAATATCGTAATATAAACGCTATTTCAGTTCAGTTTTCAATCGTAACCCGCGACACAGCGAGCAGGCAACTTCAAAATAAGCGATGACAAAATTCCCAGATAAAAATGAATCAAAATCGTTTGAAATATTTCGTCGAGTCCTTTATTAACCTTGCTTTTCCGATCATTCCTCACCGTTTCTCCTCGATATCTTTTACCCCTAAAATCTCCCATCTCGTAATGTAGCACGAGTACGCGAAAGCTGTGATCCGATTTCGATTCTGTTGCGTTTTCGAGTCGTCGTTAACGAATGAGAAATCGAACGATCCCGTAAGGGAGAGAAAACCGTGTTATCGATATCTACTAATTAAATTACGTGGGTATACACGGATAGCTAAAAAAAAAAAAAATTGGTGCGCATGAAAGAGAAATAGAATGTGTATGGAGTCCATCCTTGTCCTTAGCACCGATACGTTAAGAGGAAGCGAGGATTCACGAGGAGAGCAAATCAGGTCTTAAAACGCTCGCTTGCATGAATTATAATTTATCGATAGAGGCCAGCGACCAGCTCGGAAGCGTTCAAAAAGAGAAGAGAAGAAAGAGAAAGAGAGAGACAGACGCGAAAAGAGGATAACGAATGGGAGAAAACTATTCGGTCGCTGGCGTATTAAGCTGACGCCAAAGAAATGACACATCTGTCCTGAGCTTATACATATATGTTAACGACACGATGCTTAAACAATATTATTGATACTTTTATGCGTGGCTATAGTTCGCTCGCGTTAACGTCACCGTCCCCGGCCCTTTGTCACGAAAACGCGCGAAGTTTCTTCGATTATGGTCGCTTCTGTCACTTTCGCTATTTATCGTTTATCGCCGCAACAACAAAGGGAAGGAGGGAGAAATTTGGTGCTGATTTCAGTTCTTTTGTCGCGATATTCGATCAAAAACGACGCGGTTAACGTTATCGAGCTATGGTCCGATTGTTGCTATTCGTAAGGTTGTTGTTATATCGCTGTGATCGCGCGTGGGTTTCTATAATACGTTGCCCGATCCGGAATCAGATCGCCTTTTGCGCTCAACGAATTACCATAATCGCGTCGACGAGGCACAGCAAAAGTGCTGATAGAAACAACGGCATCCGTAAGAATACTTGAAGACAGCGCGTCGTTCTCGTCACCTATCAGTTGGAAAATTGGGGAAACGTTCAAAACATTATACCGTCCATGATGTTGAAATGTTTATGGGTATCGCGAACCGATTTCGATTTGGCCTTTACGTTTCGCGGTTGAACCGTTCAAGAGATCTCGATAATAAACGGGGGAAGACTCGATAAATTTTGATCGAAGATCGTCGTTGTTTTTTCAACCGTACGTGTGTATATTGTATATATATTTTCAAACTGGTTACGATATTAACGTCCCTTCATAATTCGAACGCTTTGATATGTTGTTGCGTTATCGGAATTGATTTTTAATTGTAATCGCGGTGAGACACGTGTATTCACGAAAATTTTCTCAGGAAGTCACTTCAAGTTTTCTTACCAATGCTTGCAGATTAATGTTCGACTCATTGGCCGACGAGAATTGTATATTATACAATGCGCGTATATATATCTTTCTTGATGTAAAGTTTTTAAAAGAGACAAAAAATACGACGCTTCTTCTTTGGAACCGTATGATCTAACGATGCGCCTTGAAAACGATGCTTGAGGGATGAACGAATTTTTTCCGAGACCATCCAGCTGGGTTCGGGCAATTTATTAATAAACACCGACGATAAGACGAGAAATGAAATTGATAAGCGGAAATCTGCAGTCACGAGAGTTTTGTAAACGTTCAATGGGTACTCGGTGAAAAAGTCAAAAAAAAAAATAATGATGAAAGAATGAAGAGATAATGTAACATCTAATGTCCATCAGATATATCGCTCTCTGGAGCAAAATGAAAGAACAAGTTTATTTACACGTGCGTACATATTAACGACACAATGTAATGATTCGCTGAAGTTCTATTATTATAACGATTAAGGATTATAAATAATGAATGTCTGTAATAAATAAAAATTACCACGCAAACGGATAATGTTCAAAAAGGGTCATAGAAATACCCATGATGTTTCGTGCTAGAAGAAGGAATAAATCATATGCGTATCATTCAAATTTGAGTTATTAATCTATTACCATTATTAGTACTCTAAGTAATGTATTTGAAGGTGATAGGTATTTTTGAAAAGTTTTTGTTGACTTAATATGGTTGCGAAAGGGATTAGCAACCTTCTTCTAGCATGAAATATTGTTTCACAAATTCGAGTTACTATGAGCTAGGCGCTACCCAACGTGATTGGTACATCAATTTTTTCTACACTACACACTTATTATAGAACTCACTTACAGTCACACAGATAAAAATAATCAAATTGTACTATTTATTTTATATGAGTAATTTTGGGATATTCGTACGATGCTGGATCAAGCGTACGTTTTAAAACAGTGATGGGGAGATATGCGAGGATGCATTTGCTCAATACATAAATTTTTGAATTCTTAAATTTGTAGATTTATCAATTTGTTAATTACAAAATTCTTAAATTACGAAATTTTATATTTATTCTGTAAAGGTCAAATTATTAATTTTATACATTTTTGAACTACCAAATTCGTTAATGTTCAAAATTTCAAAATACCAATATACGAAACATTATATTCTAAATTTGACAATAAATTCGATCAAGTTTTTTTTAGTTATTAATATACTGAACAAAAAATTTTGAACATTCGAAAATTATGCATTGCTATAATTGTGAATTTTTAAATTTGACAGCTGTTCATTTAAAAATATAGTATTCGCAAATTTCCAAATTCTCAAGTTACCAAATTTCTAAATTTTTGAGTTTGAAATTTTAAAGATTTGGAAATTGGAAACTGGGAATTTGAAAATATACAATTTGTATGTTTCTAAATTTCAAAATTACTAAATTTCTAAATTTAAAAGTTTCCATTTCACAAGATATAAAATTTCCAAGGAAACAATTTCTAAATTTTCAAATTACTAATTTCTGCATTAAAAATTTGTTGATTTTAGGTAAATAAAATTCTTATTTTAAAATTTAAAGATTCGATACTTTTAAATTTCACAATTTTTCTTTCACAAGTTTCGAAATTTTTGAAATCCAAAATTTCTAACGTTCTCATTAATTTTTTAACTTCTACATTAACCAATTTGAAAGTTTGAAAATTTCATAATTTTGAAAATGTGAAAGTTAAAAATTTTTTAATTTCTATATTTATAAATTTTCATATGAATTTTCGAGTGATATTGTCAGATTCCGATTTTTAAATTTAAAATTCCTAAACTCCCATTGATGAATTACTCAATTTCTAGACCACTGTATTCAAAAATTTAAAAGTTTGGAGATTTCAAATTATAGAAATTTAGAAATAAGAAATTTCTATTATTTCTGATTTCATCTGAATTTTCAAACAAAATTATCAAACTTCCTATTTTTACATTACTATATTTCTTAATTATGCAGTTTTTAAGCTCCTAAATCTGAAACTTTGAAATTTACATTTTTATAAATTTCTGAATGTACAAATTAAAAAGTTCCAAACTTCCAAATTTGAAAATTCGCAATATTCAAAATATCAGTTTCTCAATTACTCTAAAATGGGACAATTTGAGAATTCAATAATTTAATAAGTCATACTTTACCTCGACCTCCACCTCTTACATTAAAATATTCATAAATTCCCCGATACTTGATCGACCCATCACTTTCTAAACCCAGAATTAAAATTCTCCGTACAAGATAATAAAGCAAACACTTTCGACCAAAAAGGTGTATTACACATTTACTTCCATAAGAAACTTTCTCCAATATTTCATCTGCGACAGATTGAAAGTTATTTTCTCCTCGCGCGAACAAAAGCAACAAAACTTGCCATTCTCCCGTGTGACTTGATCCAGCAACAGAATTGATATTTTCCTGAAACTTAGAATTAATGTTACCATAACCTACTACACATTGAACTTCCATAGTCGCGATGTTCGGGGGAAAAGTGTGCATAATGTAAGATCGGTGATGTCTGTTGTTGAGTAGGAGCGGTCGTGTACCGCGCAGTGGGGCCAAGGGTGGGCCGAGTGTCCGTGAGCCCCAGCGGGGGTTGCACCGGTAAGCTTCAACCCCAAAGTGCCAGGTTGTTCCACCAAGTTCTCGTGTTCTCGCTCGTGTTGACGGTAACCGTAATCCGTAGTACGTAGTACGTACCCAAATTCCACGTATACAAACACCACCACACTCTACAAACACGTTCACACGTCCACATATCCACGCTGTGTGCATATAACTCGAACTGGCAATCGTATAACCTAAGGGAGCCACCTCCGATTTCGATCACCTTCATTATTCTTGATAAAACTACCTCTGTACACGTAGTAGGTCTCTTTCGATCTTCGAGTCATTCGCAAAAATTTACCACTATTATTTAATATTTATTGCGGACTTTGCAAGATTTCTTCTTATGAAGGGCGTTAGTACTTGCGTTTGGTGGACATACATATATGTTTCTTCTTAAATCGAATGTAAATATTTACAGTATTAGTACATGGTTGACATATATATTTCTAATTAAATCAGGGGGTAAATATTTACAATATTTGATAATAATGGACACATACATTTATTTTTTCTTAAATCAGGGATGAATATTTGCAGTATGTATGATGGACATATGTATTTTTTCTTAAACTGAGGGTATATATTTACAATATTTGTTTATAGAGGACATATACATTTCTGTATTTACGATATTTGTGTATGCTGGTTATGTATTTTTTCTTAAACTGAGGGTAAATATTTACAATATTTCTTTATGGTGGACATATACATACATACATATGTTTCTACATACACAGTATTTGTATATAGTAAACGTACATACATAAATTCTGGGTAAATATTAACAGTATTTGTTCATGGTGGTATATATTTCTACATTCATAGTAATAGTAATATAATGGAAGTATATATTTCTCGTAAAATTGGGGATACATATTTGCAGAACTTGTGAATGGGAGACATACATATTTTTGTTTAAATATGTAAATATTTACACTACTTATATGATGGACATATATATGAAGTAAAAGCATGGCCGTACATCCCCATCTAAAAAGTTACGCCAACCTAAAGTTACTTTTGAATAAATTATAGTAGAACTATAGTTGAAGTAGATTTTGTGATGTGGAGAACCAGGGCAATCGTTGTATCCTTTTACATCATGTGTACGTTCAAACACATGTAGTATAAATATTGTATATTCTACGAAAAATTTTATATTATGTACGTACGATTTTTGTAAGCTATTTTATTCTATTTCCTATTGTTTTTTTATATTCTATATACATATTTTTCTTTAGGGTATTGATACTTGAAGTTATGAAAACATAAATCAGAGATATTTACCCAATTATATAAATATATAATTTTGTATATTTTTATATACACTTTAAACACTTGAAGCAAAATACTGTCAAATTTCCTTTTGCACATATAAAACTGAAAGTCCACCTATTATATGTACAGAAAAAGGTTGATCAGAACCTTGATAAAATATTTCAAGATCATTGAAATGGAAGATGGCTCCCCTATGCTGGATAATTATATTCGAAGTTCTTTCTATCGTTCGATTTCATTAATTCAAGTTCGATTAATTACTTCAAATGTCCTAAATTCGATCTTTTTTTAACCGTAATGTTTTTGATTGCAAGTATCTGTGTCGTTGCGGTAATTAAAGTTTTTTCAGAACACTTGATTAATTGTGAGTAGCGTTGCGCGATAGCGACATTATTATTCGATCGATACGGTAATTATTAACATGCATTGGAAATCGGTTGATCGTCGAAATACGAGGATAATTAGCCGGCTGAAATTATAACGACGTTATTTTTCGTTCGTTTGAAAATCACGACGGGTAATGCGGACGTTATCAAAGGAGCCTTTGTTTGGTAATTATTGCATGTATATGAAATTTCAATTTCGTTTCGATAACTGTAGACAATTCACTGAATAAGAAAGTAATTGAGAATGATCGAGACTTGGTTGTTATTAATTTATGTAGTGAATTAAGAATTATGGAATAATATGACTCTTTAATAATTTTTGTACATTTTAATTAGAATTATCTATCGATTTAATTAGAGTATTGCAAACATTTTATTCTTTAAATAAAAATTATCATAAATTTTTTGAAAACTTCTCTTTGGAAACAGTGATGAGCAGATGAGGTGCCTATTAAAGAGATTAAGGGTATTGGAGTGCTCAGAAATAATTTGAGATTTTTTAACATTCAAATTTAGAAATGTAGAAACTTTATATTTGGAAGATTTGGAAATTGAGAAATTTGAAAATTCAGAAATTTCGCAAGTTTAAAATTTTAAATTTTTGTAAGTTCTAAATTTGGAAATTTGGGAATTGAATAATTCAGAAATATACAGATTTGAAAATTCAGGAAATTGTAAATGTAGAAATATTAAATTTTATAATCTAGTTTTGGAAATGTTTAGTTTTTAAATTTCCGAATATGCGAGTCTTACATTTTTTAAATTTGGAAATTCAAAAATTTCATACTTTTTAATCATGAATTTCAACTAAAATTTGAAATCTTAAGTATGAAAGTGTTAGAATTTGATAATTTGGAAGCTTGGAAATTTGTGTAGTTAGAAATTTAAGAATTTATTTATCTGGAATGCTAAAAATCTTGTAATTTAAATATTTTTAAATTTAAATATTTATAAATCTGAACATTAAAAATTTCTGAATTTACAAGTATTAAAAATTAGAAGTTCTGCAATGTAGAAATATCAAATTTTCAACGTTCAGATTTTTGATATTTTTAGACTATTTAATTTTTAAATTTAGGAACTTCAAATTCAGAAATTTAGAAGTATTATAGTTTAAAAATTCGATAATTCGTAAATTTTTATACTTGGAAATTTAGAAATATATAAATATAGTATCATAAATGATTCAAATTTAATTTTCCAAATTTCCAATTTGAAAGATTTCTAAATTTTTAGAAAAAGTATTTAAATCTTTTGAAATATGCAAAGTTTGTCATTAGGAAACATGGAAATTTAAAAATTTTAAAATTAATAAAGATATAAATTTCATATTTTTATTATTTGAATGCTTAAAAATTTTAATATTTAAGAATTTGAAATTTTGAAAATTTGAAAATTTAGAGATAAATTAGATAAATAAAGGTAATTTGAAACATTAGAAAATTGATAATTTGACATATTACAAATATAAAATTTTAAAAACCAATTTTCCAAATTTGTAAACTCTTAAATTCTCAAATTTAAAAACTTGAAAGCTTCGCAACATAGGATTTAAAAAATGTAGACACTGAAAAATATATAATATTTAAATTTCGAATATTTGAATTTTCCAAACAATATCAGTATCTTCAAATGCACTCCAGATACTCATCGCTGTTCATAAACATAAATTAATGTACTCCAAAGCAGAGCCATTATTCAAATATTTGATCTCATTTCTATAGCCGAATAACTGTCCACAATTTTTGGTGCGAACCTATCATACTACATTATAACCGGTATCTAAAGTGCCGAATGTAATTTCAAGAGCTGTGAAATTATCGTATCGCTTCCATTTGATCCCCGCGTTGAAAACAAATCCGAGTTCCATGGCGATCGTGAATTGACCTGAAATTAATGATTCAGTTTGAATGATCGTAGTCCATACTCATCGCTTTGAAATCACCTGAAACTGTTCGCGATGACGTTGAATCATATATTCGTTTACACACACGCACACACGCTAACCACTGAAAACGAAACCATAACCTTAACACGGTCCACGTTACTTGTTCTTAATTAATTGGATACGAGTCGTTGTTGCCAATTAGTTGTCTTAGGTACCCATAGTTCGAGCATTGTTGCCGATAGTGTTTTATATTGGATTGGTAGGTTTTTTTGGTACATATACTGTTATATATATTTATATACATATTGTATATTATTCTTATGGAATGCTTAGGAGAGAGAACGTCGTATTTGTTAATAGTTGTGCATCTGTTTTGTTCGTTGTTACGCCTGTAACCATTTTGTCAGCGAGGCTGACAACACGGGCCGTCACGAGGGCGCTCGGGTCGTGTGACTCGAGCGTATATTCATGGGGAAAGAATGGGGAAACGGAGGCATGTGGTAGTGTCTCGACGAAACGAGACAGAAATTAATTGCAACCGGGCGGAGGAAACGCGCGTTTCTCCTTCATTCTTTGACGGAAATCGAACGGGAGGACACCGGGACTCGTTCTGTCGACTCGAGAAAGACCACGGATAGGAAACCGGGTTGTTCCACTTTTTTTAATGTAATTGAATTACGCCGGTTCGTTGATTTACGCGGTAAAGAAATCCGCGATATGAAATGGAGTCTTCTGCACGGAGTACCATTCTAAAATAATTGGAAATTGTGTATTGAGGTGACACCAAATCTTAACCCTCTGCGCTCAAAGGTACTTTTTCTGACGGCAGATCTAAAACTTTCGAATTGGAAAAATGTGACGAATTTTGACGTTGTTATTACTAGCCATATTGTCCACTGTGTTTAGACACCACATGTAAAACTATAGATTTAATTAAAAATTACTTGTTTCAAATTATTGTGTTAAACCGAGTGGTAAGTGTAACCTATCGAGTACAAAGGGTTAAAATATCTCTAGTCTCTAATCTTAATAGTACCAAAATCTCTCTAGTATCAAATCTTAATAGCACCAAATCTCTTTAGTGTCTAATAGTATAAAGTCTCTCTAGTTTCAAATCTTAATAGTACTAAATCTCTTTAGTATCAACTCTTGACAGTAGTATCTGCAACATCTCTTTGCACTCTCTTATATCTGTTTCCAATTTTTTTGTTCAGAAGTTTGATGAATTCTTTTTAACCCTTTGACTGTGGCACATTTCACATGGAGTTATAATATATATGAAGTGGTATTCATATGTTAGTCGATACGACTGACTGTCACGCCGTTATACTCATCGAGATGTTTCCGATCGTAAAATATTGAAACACTTGCCGATATTCAGATATTTGCAGTTGCTATGTTACGTGAAACATATTGAATTCTGTGCTAAATTTTGTGTTGAATTCTATTTTAAATTCTATGTTAAATTTTATATTAAATTCTATATCAAGTTCTATGTTAAATTCAACGTGAAATGAGTTTAGTAACACAATAAGTGCGTTATATTAACAAAAATTTAGAGGGTGTATATGTATGTATATTCTGTTGCATATTCACAGATGTACAAGGACATACATATACGCCTTTCGCAGTCAAAGGTTTAAACTGTTATTTCTCATTAATTAATTGCCATTATTTCTTTCACTATGTTTATACAATATATGTATAACGCTGTATATTTAGTTTAAAAAATTGTTCTTTCAAATCGTATTAAACCGAATGGTGAGTGTGAGTGACCTTTTCAAGTTTAATTTAAACATAGCATCCATTTTATGGTTGCAGTAACCATCATTCAAATACAAGAAATTTGTTTAACACTTCATTATATTCTGTTTCAAAAATTTATACGAAATAAGGTACAATATTCTTGTCTATTGTTAAATATTGATAACTATTAAATTTCCTAATATTCAAATTATTAAAAACATTTCTTATATTTCATAATTACTGTTCTCTGGTGTGTCTTCTCAATACAAATTTACAGATTACATTTATTTACTTTTCTTAAAAAATTAAACTCTGTTAACAGAAATTTTCTTATAAAAGTAAAAATTATTTGTTTATTATTATTTTCTTATTAGTAAGTATTACTCATTGTAATAGTTTCTCATTAATGTATATTACTTAGAATAACAGTTCAAAACTGCTTCATTTTTCAAAATTGAAAAGATTATACAACGAAGAGTTAATTTAATCTCATTCACTTCTGATTTTTAGCTTCTTCAAAATTGTAACTTGTTCTGTTTGTATATTCCGTGCTTTTATCCTCGAGCGTTTTAGGAATATTAATATCGGCTCCATTAGAGAGAAACCGAGTCGACATCGAGCAAAGTGTCCTTTCGATTCATTCGATCGTGAGATCTTCCGTGCTTTTTCTACGGGCGCGTCGAAGGGAAAACACATATTTTACAGCAACTCGACTGAGTTTAATTCGCTGAGAAGTTCGTCGACCGGTTGTTTTTCCAATTACCATTTTATTTCTTCAAACAATAACACGCTTTCCCATCAGTTAATCGATTAAAAGTTAGAACGAAAAGCGTAATCAAATTTTTATTCTGTTGAAATTTAATAAAATCATCGGTTCAATCAACCTCTTTGCAAATACCAATATAGAGGGTATTTCATGTAGATGTCGCCATGAAATATCAATTATTCATGAACTTTGCAAAAAATTATATCAAATAAAAGTTAATGTATATTTATGTTTGTGTAATTTTTGTAAGTCAGAATATTTTTATCTGCATTTTCTTCGGGGACGTAGATATAGTTTTATGAACGAAACTCAGTATGTTTTAAATATTTTTTATTATTGTAACCATGGCAAATTTAATAATCATGTACATGATGTAAAAAATAAGTGATATATTTAAAAAAATGTGAAACTAATAGCAAATTAAGGCAGACTATAAAGAGATGTAGTTTATTATTATTTAATAATGCATGTCTTTTCTTTTCTGTGCCTTTTGCAATTAAAACATATTGTGTCTTCCAAATATGTTTAGATTCGTTCTAAGAAAAAATATTTCAATCACGCTACGGTTTTACTCAAAAACACAAATTGATATCCACGTATCTGGAAAAAATGCAAATAAGGAATATTAATTTACGATATTAAAATTATGTAGACTTAAATACAGTTTAATTTTTATTTGATACAATGTTTTGTAAAATTCATGAAGTATCCTGAAATTTTATGACGACACACGAGACACCCATAAGTATATTTAGTTTCTTTTCTTTCAATTCAAATATATTTCATAAAGTTGTGAATAAATAGTAAATAATAATGTACTATAATACGATATGATATAAGAGGATACTAGTAACATAGATTATGAATTTGATAAATTTATTTCTGAAAAGGTTAACACGTTGATTAACATCGATAAGTTTTTATATTATAGGTAAATCTTAATTTTTGTTTAGAGTACTGGTTTTATGTTCTATAATTCTCAACTTTTTCATATTTCAAAATCATCAGTTCTTAACAACTTTAAAATCATATTTTTGAGTTGTAATTAAAAACCTCTCACAAATTTTTGTTTACATTGTACATTTACATTTGTTTAAATATTATGATTCTAAATTAAATTTTTTTTAATTTGAATTATATCAAAGTTTACTGATATATAAAAATCGTTATTATTTACAATCAGTTAAGTTTTAACGTTACTTAATAAAATATGTTTGTGACACGACCTTAACCTCTGACTAGTCACGTGACTTAAAATCACATGATCAACCACATGGGGTTTGTCAGATCTTATATGAACACATATCTACATATAGTACTTCAAATATTTGTTATAATTAAGCAATAAATATTCTACTAACTTTATTCTAAAATCTCAAAAACGAAACAATAAAGAAAAGTTTATATAATATGAACGTTTGAAGCCTTTGAAACTTAACCCTCATATTGACTGCCACACTGAAGCTGTCGAAAATTTGAAAATTTGATTATGTATTTTTTTCACTAACAAATCTTATCAAATAATTTCAAAATCTATTATATTTATTTTTCACAGTTCTACGTAGTTAATACAAATATTTCCAAATAGATAAATAAATTCCAACAGATGTTAGATTCGTACGGAAATTTAAGCATCACCCATATATGAGTGTCATAGCAGTCAAAGTGATGACATCATTTTTAGTCTATAAATGCCAACTATTACTGCAACGTTAAGATAAATAAAGAGAATTAAAACGTTCAATATGTTATAAAATTTAGCAATCCTTGTACAAATTATTGGTATTGAATTCAATACTCAATCCTAATAGAAATATGATTTTGTCACATGTGAGCCATAATGTTTCACTCATCGTTAAAGTCAGGGGTAAACCGCAAGTATCAAAGGTTAATTATTTGAATATATTAAATCCGTGTCTAAGCAAAAATTAATTACTTGAGTATATTAAATTTGCCTAGTGAAAAGTTAATCATTTAAATATATTAAGTCTGTGTCTAGTCAAAGGTTATCTGAATATAGTAAATCTGTGATGTCCACAGAAGTCAACGTGTTAATCGTTAGAGGTTCGAGGATTTCTACGGTATCCACGAGTCGCAGATAAAAGCTCCGAGTAAAATGAGAAAACCGAGGTAGTAGTAGAACCGATTTGCCGTTGAATTGGGAGTAAACTTATCGCGAAATCCATTCACTTCTGACTTCCGTCGATATCTCGCCGCGTTGCCTCTTAATCGCCGGTATAATTAGTATTTCAGACAGGAGTCGAACCCTCCGCGACTGTTAAGTATCGAAGAAGCGATTTAGGGGCGGCCGCCTCGAACGATTTCGTCCGTGCGTCGAAAGTTTGAATTACTTTTCCTCGACTCTTTTCAATCTCCTCCACCCTTCGCCAACCCCTTCTCTCCCTCTTTCTTGTCCGCTCTCCCATTCCCATTGTTCGTAATGCATTTCTGTTTCTCCAAGCGACTTCTGTTTACCCGAATTGATACAGGACTCGTGGAACTTTTCAACGAAACTTGACTTTCTTTCCGACGTCTTTTCCACTTCAGCTTCTTCGATATCTTCTAGCCGGTAAGCGACTCGGACTGTAATCGTGTTGCGACCAAATTAATCTCTCGCGTACAGGATGATGGACTTTCCTCCATTTCGGTGAACTAGTCTCGCGTGTTAATTCCCCCAGTCACTACTTTTATCGTCGTTGCACCGGGTTCCATGATAAAAGTGGACACAGGTGCGATAGACGCATCTCCATCGAAATTCTGTTCGAGTTACTTCATAGAGACTACAATAACGAAGACACGTTGTACAATGCGTAAATATACCAACCCCTTTTGTTTTTATTAATCTGAATTTTCCAGTGCAAATTGTGGTCGTTCCTTTAAATATTAATTTGTAGTGTGTAAACAACAAACTATGTAAATAATATTTGACGTATTAAGTATTCGGTTGATTTGCATAAAAACTAATTTATACGCGTTCCATAAATATACAAACTGCTTAAGAGAAACTGTTTTAATATTTTATGTACAAAAATACGAAAGTTATTACAAAAATATGAAACCTATTTTCCGAAATTGTTTCATATAGCAGCTACTGCAGGTTTTAACTGCTCTACACTTGAAGGTGTACAATTATTAAAAAAAATTGTTCTTACCAATATTTCCCATAAATTTTCTATAGAATTAACGTCAGGGAAACGTATGTTATTTTACAATTAAATTCATATTCAATCTACTAACCAAATGTTATTTTTGAAAATTAAAAAGTTAAATTAAATTTTTATTGTGGTGTTTTGTGAGCTTTAAATAATATTCTAGAGCATCAACATAATTATTACTATTTTTATTACAAAACGAAGTTTCGTTTCGAAAATATTTCGCATATTTTTGTATCGTGCCAATACAAATTAAAACAATCGGGTTCATCTAAACTGAATTCTTTCTCGTCCCTAAATATTACCTACAAAAAACAAATTGTAACTACAAAACAATCGTTTCTTATAAAATATTGTTACTAACATTTTCCCAATCTGTACGTGTTTGGTTTAAAGCTGATTTATCTTCGTTTTTCTGTCACGATGATCATTTTCGTCCTAACAGTGTGTGGATATTCTATGGATGATACTTTTTACAAAATTTAATTTGCAATCATCTCACAGTTGAACCAATGACATTATCGAGTTAGAAACTAATTATAGATTTTTGGAGAGCAATCTGAATGCTTCGTCTCACCATAATTGTCTTTTTGAACCTACACATTTTGCAATATAGCTATAACCTTCGCCTTCGATGCAAAAAGCTTTTTCTCTCCCTGAAAGTTCTTTTTCACGAGGTATTTCACTTTATGAATAAATCTTATGAAAATGGAACAAATGAGAATAATATAATGAATTTGTTTACTTATGAAGCTTGATTAAGGCAACATAAAGAGAATATACAAGGTTATGAAATGCTTGAAAATCAGGTCTTATGTAACCTAGCCTAACATTAATGTGTTTACACATATTAACTTAATTGTTAATACATGTAAGCTATTTTACACAATTTGTTTACACACTAAAAATGAATATTTAAGAAATACTGACCATAATTTTCTATCAGGTCAGATCACCGAAAATATGAGGGGTTGGTATACTTATACAACGTACTGTGCTACACTAGACTCTTTTATACATATGTATAAAATTTTGTTTAATACATATGACAGTTAGAGCGAAACTTTCCATCTCAACTGTAAATTTCTCCTATACTTTGCTCTCTACGTGTGGTATTCTTCTCTATAGTTTGTCTAGACTAGCCTAAAAGTAATGGTAACAGAAGACTTTTAACTAACACGTATACATAATACATGTCTATATTTATATATATATATATTAACTGAAACCTGTATCTCGTACTGTTGGATGATTGCCTAGCTCATAGTAAATAGATACTATCCAGATACTTCCAGTTCTACTATTCGTACGAGTAAAGAAGCCCAAGCCGCTTCTGTTAGTTTTCACTAGAACTTAGCCTCTAACATCTATTAGAGCTGTTTCTTCGGCACAGATGTAAAACACCGAGCAATCTGTGTGTACGATACGTGTTTGTAGCAAGAAAGGGAACATCTTCGAGTCCTTTCCGAACGGATTTCCATCGGTGTACGAGAAAAAGGTACGGCCTGGATCGAATCGTGGCCGGTCTCTCTCGTTCGCGGCCATTGTTCGGATGCATGCGTTCTGATTTTCGATGTTCGTGTAGTTCTAGTGAAAACTGAAATCGGTACACGGTTAACGACACAAAGCTTTCTCGTTTGGCTCGCGCCGACCCATAGACGTCAGTGCCGCACGGATAAAGTCGACGAAGCTCATTTCGTTTTCATTTCGAATCGATCGTTTTCGCGTCCTTCGAGAGTGTAGGTCCGCACGTTTTTGGCCGGTAACGCGGTTCATTCTGTTTCTTTCATCCGCGAAATCGTTGGTCGCTCGATCTCGTCCTCGGAAACGAAGCATTGTTCTCGGCCACGTGCAGCCTCCGTCCGTGGAAACGTCGCGAACGCGATTTTTGTCAGCTCGTATAGCTGGCTAGCTTAGCACCGACTATGGGTCACTTTGTACCGCGACGGACACGAATAAATTCGAATCGAGTAATCGCTAAAGAGGAGGGCAGACGTCTGGGACAGGACTGTCGCCGAGACCGATGACGAAGACTACCTCGAAGATGCAGTCACCTAGGGGCGAGTAATCTACCATCTACCTAAACCTACTGTCTCTTAGAAACGTCGTCGTATTTATACAGTGGTTTTTTATTATTATTATTATACATTACTCATAGTAATCAGATATTTAGTGTAACCACGACGGGGTGATGGAATGCTGTAGCTCATGTCTTTCTTCACCTTTCACGAATCGAAGTGATCCTCCCGTCGTGGTACGTAGACAACTTAGAAAAATCGAGCTGATCGGATATAAATAGTCTATGGTTAGAAGCAGTCTGTAGTAAAAGAGATTCGTTGTCAAATTGACTCTTGTAATTTAACAGTTTTACAGTAATTCATCTAGTTAACACTTCGAGTTTGCCAACTTATTTAATAACCAGGGAAGTATAAGATATGTACCAATTTAGTTATTTGAACGAGATTTTAATAAGAAAGTTGGCAAACTTAACGGTGTTTAGGATACATAGTGAGAATTTCGAATTAAAATAGAACACGTCGACCGACCGTAAAACAGTATCTTTATTCGTTGAACGAAAATTTTGAGTGTCGTCTCAGTTTGATTAAATGGTTATAGACAAAGTAGTACGAGAAAGACGAGGTTGAAGATCGTAACGGTGGTCGATGATTCGATCAGGATCTTCGATATCGTTCTTTCTATAGTTCATAGATTAATTTAAATAGTACTGTAGATTAGTGCGTAGATAGTATGAGAGTGATACCTTTCTTTTGTGTGTCGTGTGTATATCCGCAGACTTAACTGTCCGTACCTTTTTAATACGTATTTTATATTATATCTATATACATATATTATCCTTTTCTATTGTACTGACCATTACCTGCTGTATCTGCGAATAGTATGTTTTTTGGGTACATTAGTACTTCTAATACCTTGTCACCTCGACTGTTACTGTTTTTTGACATATATACCGTTGGAGTTTTACTTGGCTACATTGGCGTAACTGGCTACGAACTAAGGTGGGCCTGATCTCCCAAAATTATAATAAAATATTCGGCTTTAAAAGTTTAGACATTTTTTTAGAAATTTTCAAATTTCCACATTCCTTAATTTTCTCATTTTTAAAAACACAGGGTTGTCAGTTTTCCAATTTTCAAAGTATTAAATTGTACACTTTTTATTTTCTACATCTTCAAGTTTCGATATTATTACTTTTAACTTTCCAAGGATTCAGAGCAATTAATTTTCGAATTTCTGAAATTCGAAATGCACAATTTTACAACTTGTTAAATTTATGAATTTTTCTATTCGCAAGTTTATAAATTTTCAAATCTCTGAATTTTCATATTTTCAAATTTATAAATTTGCAAATCCTTGTATTTTCTTATTTTTAAATTTGTAAAGCAAATTCTTGAATTTCCTCGTTTTCAAATTTATAAATTTGCAAATCTCTGAATTTTCTAGTTTTTTAATTTATAAATTTCTGAATTTTCAACATTCCAAATATCCAATTCTTTAAACTTCAAGTTCTTAAATTTTTAAGTGTATAAATTTGTAAATCTACAGTTTTCTGGACTGACAAATCCCTAAATTTCCAAACTCCCTAGTGTCTAAAGTCAATTTTCTAGATTCTGAAATAACATATTTCCACATCTTCAAGGCTTCCAATTCACAGATTTCTAAATTTAAAAATCTTCAAATGCCCAAACTTTCAGAACTCAAATTTTCAAATTTTTAGTTCCCGAAATTGTCGAATCCCAAACTATCCAAATTTTATACTTATCAAATTTCCAATTTTCCTATACTCTCAAATTTCTAAATTTTGTAATTGTTAATTTATGAAATATTCTAATTTCCTACTTTTCTAAATTTCAAATGTTCAAATATCCAAAAGTTCAATTTTAAAAACTACGAATTTCTAAATCTTCAACTTTCTACCATTCCTAATAAATTTTCGCTTCCCCAAGTTCTCAATTTTTTCATTTTTCTAAGCTCAAGCTCCCAAAATTTTAAAGTTATCATATTCCGAAATTCCTAAGTTTCGTTATTCCTAAATTTTAATTTATTATAAATTGATTATTTTATGAAAAAATTTTATTCTATGATTAGATCATGACTCTAATTATTTAAAAATCCAAAAAAAAAAACATTTAACCATTTCTTACATAGAAGATTAATACCATAAAAAAATATGTAGGGAACCTGACCCACCTCAAATGAAAGTACCAATTACGCCAATGGTTAGCTAGTGTTAGAACGCTAATTAGTTAATCTTAGCCGAGTGAGACACTTTGAACGCGTACGTAGTATTTCTTAGAGAGTTCTCGACTCGAAGACACTCAATTATTTCACCATTACATAATATATAATATGCCTATCTATAACATACGTTCAAGGTTCACGATTGTTAACGGTATTATCGTTAGATACGTGTGTGTAGTTTAGGATGTGCAGATTAACCATTGTTTTCTTTGTTGACGCTTCAAGTTCTCGTCGCTGCACGAGGGCACACTAATTAACAGCCCGCTGTTAATCAACTTTAGCTAATCAACATTAACCATCGACGTCACTGTTGGTCGATCGCGTGATTTGTCCAGTGTGTTGCTTCGTCGAAGTACGCTTGACACTTTTCTGGGATACCAGCGAATAAATTCGATCTCCACGCATCTCATTAAAAATTCACGACTCTCGATTTCTCGTGGAACAATAGCGAATTTTTCATTTTTCTTATACCTTATCGTTTCATAAACCATTTCCATATTTATTTCTCCTCCGCTTGTATCACTAATAACGCCCACTTTAACCCGTGTCAATATTTCAAGGAGACGTATTTTATCAATATCCCGGCATACATATCTTCCGATATTCTTCCCGGATAAAAGGATTCCCCGTGATACGTACACAGAAATATTCTTTCGTACAGAAAGACACACACGTGCGTTTTGCCTTCTGCTCCAGGAATCACCGAGATTCGTATCGATCCGCCGGCAATTTCGTTCTTCGTGAATATGGAGGAATACGCGGATAGCGTCAATCGATTTCCATTTTTCATCCGTTTAGAGAGTTTATTCATGAATTCGATTGAATCAACAGAATTGGTATTTCGATTGCTGCCGAAAATTTTCGAATTTCGTATCCTCCCCGAATATTAACCGGGCCGGGAGCAGCGCAATTAACTGGAAATTGAATACGAGCAGATTGACAATTTCGTTCGCTTTTATAAAGAATATTCAAAATATGATCGGAATTAGAAAGCCCGATACCGTTCGCCAGCCTCGTTTTTCGAGCTCGGACGGTAAATGGATCGTAGAATTAATTGCCCTTCGCGAAACGACACGGGGCTGGCCAGCTCGTGTTGCCCGCTTGAAATCGTTCTCCTGTCAGCGTGTCACGGTTTTCTTGGCCGCCGATATTTCATATCCCAGCGGTGGATCTCGCAACCCCCGATCGTATCTACGTCAGCTGGAGATACACTCGAAATAGATGAACTCTTGGCCTAGATCTTTACGGGTCCGTCGTTTCGCTGAAAACGATCGAATCTTGCCCCCGAAGAATTTCGACAGCGTTTACGGTGCCTCTCCGCGCTTTCAAACGGACTTTCCGTGCCGTTGCACATCATGGCCACCATTTTTGGACACTGTCCCACGGCTATATCGACAGTCGCATTCCCGGAGAATTTCAGACGCTCGCAAAACCATTCCAGCCATCTCGCCACATGGCCGCCTTTCTTTTTACGGAACGTCCGATAAACGTCTGCGGGCGAGGTTTTCGGTTCATTCGTCATCCGTCTGACAGCGCTCCGATTTTCGTCCTTTTACCACTCTTGCCCTCAAAGTTACAACAGGAACGAGCTTCTATTGTTCGAGCATTTCTATCAGGTTCGATATACTATTCTTATCGCGGACGAACGTGTAGCGAGTTCGGGGCAAGGATGTTGCCTTAGGGCAAGACGAAGAGCAACTTTACTGTTGATTATTAGTTAGCTAACGTGGTTAGTGTATTTGAAGACTCTTTCATGATTTGCATTCTTTTTTGAGCTCTTCAGGGTTAACATGTTCGCTACAGATGTGCGCCTTCCATGTTTCATGTGGGATTAGCCCTTTGCATTCCTTCATTTCTTTTATCTCCTTAATTTACAAAGTGGATCAAGTGGTTCTCAATGAAATGTACTGCAACAATGCGGAATATGTAACAGATTTTTCATTTATTATAAGTAGTGAATGAATAAAAATATATCTATTTATCTGAATTATTTGTGAGATTCAAGAGAAATCTAATGTCGAGCTACATTCAACATAGGAGTGCAAAGGGTTCATTATTTTATATGATTTAACACGTTGACTGGCACATTAAAATGGTAGAAAATTTTATTAGGTATTTTTATGATTAATGAATCAAATATTGTGAAATATTTTTACGATGTTCTATTATGCATAATTGAAAGTAGTTAGTTAGTATTTCCAATTAGTGAATGAATTTTGAATAATATATGACTTTATATTCTTAATAATATAATATATATGATAGATTCATACGGAAATTTAAGCATACATATATGACGTGGCAGTCAAAGGGTTAAAACAGATGGAGTTGATACAATATTAAAGAGAGTATGAAATAGACTAATTTATAACGGTTTAAAACCATATCAGTTTATCATATACTATTTGGTAATAAAGAAGGTGATTTATGATGGATGAATTCCAATTAAATTCGTATAGCGAACGTGTTAAATACTCATCCTATAAATGATAGAAAATTGGAAGAGGATTTATAGCGGACACAAAACTATAACAGCTTCATATTTTCTGTATTCAAAACATCAAAGTCTCATAAGATTTTATGACCAGTTTCGTCATTCGTTATTCTGCTATTTGATAAAAAACCATGAAATAACATTTACCGCGTTCTATATCAATTTTAAACGTAAAGATTGTTGAGATTGTACAAGACATTTAATACAAAATGATTGATTTAAAGTCATATCAAATATTGATCTATTTAACAACGACAGCTTGACACAATATTGAAAATTTAGAAATTTGGGAATTTCAAATTTTGGAGTTAAAGGATGTAGAAATTTTGAAACTTGAGCTTCAGAATTAGGGACTTTAGAAATTAGAGAACAGAAATTTAGAAATTTGGAAATTTGGAAATTGGGAAATTGGGAAATTTGGAATTTTGGAATTTTGGAAATTTGGAAATTTGGAAATTGGGAAATTTGGAATTTTGGAAATTTGGAAATTGGGAATTTTGGAAATTGGGAAATTTGGAATTTTGGAATTTTGGAATTTTGGAAATTGGGAAATTTTGGAAATTTGGAAATTTGGAAATTTGGAAATTTGGAAATTTGGAATTTTGGAAATTGGGAAATTTGGAAATTTGGAATTTTGGAATTTTGGAAATTGGGAAATTTTGAATTTTGGAAATTTGGAAATTTGGAATTTTGGAATTTTGGAAATTGGGAAATTAGGAAATTTGGAATTTTGGAATTTTGGAAATTGGGAAATTGGAAAATTTGGAATTTTGGAAATTTGGAAATTTGGAAATTTGGAAATTTAGAAATTTGGAAATTGGGAAATTTGGAATTTTGGAAATTTGAAAATTTGACAATTTGGAAATTTGGAAATTGGGAAATTGGGAAATTTTGAATTTTGGAATTTTGTAAATTTGTAAATTTGGAATTTTGGAATTTTGTAAATTGGGAAATTTGGAATTTTGTAAATTTGGAAATTTGGAAATTTGGAATTTTGGAAATTTGGAAATTTAGAAATTTGGAAATTTGGAAATTGAAATGTTTGAAAATCTAGAAATTTGAAAATTTGAAAACTTGAAAATTGGAAAGTTTGGAAATTTGAAAATTCGGGATTTGAAACTTAAATTCAGAATATAGAAATGTGGGAAACTTAAAATTTAAAAATTCAGAAATTTGTAAATTTCGAAATTAGAAATTGTAAAAGCATTTAAATTTGTAAATACGGAAATTTGAAGCACTTAAAATTTGAAAATTATTACTTTGAAAATTTCTACACTTCCCTTATGGTATATATTTTACAAATGCCAGGCACACTCTAGTTGCTACCTAGTTACATTGATTTTCAATACAGAAAATCATAACCTTTTATTGCATTTTATTAAAAACATTCTACATCAAATAAGTATCTTGTGTTCTAGCAATGAAAACTGAACAGATATTTTCAAAATTAATAAAATTGTACCTCTATCGTTCATAATTGCAATTGTTCCAAATTTTTCTTTAAACAAAAACATAGCAAATATTTATATAGATATTATTTTATTAACATTACTCTCAAGCGTTCAGAGATATTTTCTTCTTTAATATTGACAAAATTATGCAACGAAAAGTTAAACTGTTATAGTTTTGTCCAGTGCTGTTTTGAGATCCTACTTCTGTCATTGTAAAATGAAAAATGTCGCATCACCAATTTCTCTATCGAAGTATTCACTTAAAAAGCTTCATACAATAAAATTCGTATCACTTCTAAAAAAAAAACGTACACTCACAGATATCTATCAAATGAACTAAAATATTCCAGACTAGTTTTCAAATAAGGAAATAAGCTTTCCGAAGCTTACTAAAAATAGCTCATAAAATCTATCGATTTTTCCAAAAGCAATTTGCTGTCTCCTTCAAAGAATAATCTCAAACTCGCAACTCATGATTGTATTACGTATTCAATGATACTACTTTCAATAGCGGATTATGCATTCTTCGATTTCGAGCGCAATTTCAGCTGCTATCAGTTAATCGAATCGAGAGCCATAAAAATTCATCGTCATCGTATTCCCTCCGCGTGCAGCATCTTCGATGTTAAACAATTCTAACAAAAGAGCATCGGATGATTTGTTGTCATTTCGTGATTCCTCGAGGATCGCTTAATCCACCAACTCACGCTTTCCACGTAAGCGACGATTTCTGACCGCACTATTTCCATTTATAGTTCGACACGCGAAGGGAAAAAGATATGAAGCCACGTAAATCGTCACGCGATAGAGAAACGCTGTGAATATTCCTCTGTAGCTGCAGTGGCTCGAAACTTCCGGCCAGAACCCGATAGAGACAAGCCACACCATTAAGCGACATGATACCCCATACAAATCACGTCGATCCGCGATTTATGGTCCGTTCACCCTCTCACGC
Source organism: Megachile lagopoda (assembly GCA_036983795.1). Classification (NCBI taxonomy): domain Eukaryota; kingdom Metazoa; phylum Arthropoda; class Insecta; order Hymenoptera; family Megachilidae; genus Megachile; species Megachile lagopoda. The sequence goes on from CM072786.1 coordinate 2,546,179, forward strand.
TATCGCGTTATCAGTCCCGTTGGTTACAGTTCCTGAAACGAGATTCCACCGTGAAAACCCTCTGTTTTCACTCCGTTCTCATCCTTTTCTTCTTCTGTGTTCGCAGAACCGCAAGCCCCTTTCTTCGTGAGTTTTAATTATTTCAATTTGTTGCGTGACGTTCACTATTTGCTACGAAGCTTCTGATATTCTCTACTGTTCTTCAAATACACTACCTCGATTTGTTCTCAAGTTGTAGGTTGCTACGCTGAGTTTTTCAGGTTCTTCAATTCTTAGTTTTGAAACAACTTCAAATATTGTTATTTGGAAAAATACGAACGGATGGAAAATGATAAAATTGGAAAATATCGAAATTGTTTACATTTCGACATTGGAGATTATTTTTAGATGTTCTTCAGTTGCATATTGTATTTACAAAATACGCTTTTCTATTTATTCTCTATTTTTGTCGTTATATTTGTCATGCTCTTTTGAATTTTTGAAAATTTATAAATAGTAGTTGAAGTTTGTCGAATATAAATAAGACCTCTAAAATTGATCGAGTTTAAATAAAAACCACGAAGTTGATCGAATTTAATACCATGGTCTTTTATTTTAGTCTTCCAGTTATAGGTTAGATCTTCATTTTTACGATTTTAACGATTTTTCTTCAAATATTCCGATAAAATCTTATTATAATTCGCGATAGGATTAGCACAACAATAAAAACAGTTGTTCATAATTCATCTTCAAGACAAATTTACCACCAAAAATTCTTTAAATAACGATTTTGTTTTTATATTCCTTACTAGTTATGATTTTCATCCCAAAAGACTGTCATTGAATCATCACAATTCTTTTACAGTTTCACCACTTAAAAGCATACTTACGTATTCAAATTAATTTGATAGAATTATATTCAAAGTTACTGAAATGCTTTAGTTTCTGCAGAACTCGTGTTCAGTTATCAAACTTTTTCAACGTTGTTACGTCATTTTAAATTTATTAACACTTGTAAAATTCCATTTTTGCGCAGATATCCGTATTTAAGCAGGTGAACTTTGTAAATTACCAGTTTATGCGCGAGAAATCTATTTAAATCGTCTCCTTCGATCCCCATAAGGCTCGCCATATTTCATTTAGCCGCCATAGTTTCGCTATCCATTTATCGCGTAAGCTCGGTATTCACAGAACCACTAACCTAATTAACCTGAAGCTGGCTTTAGCAATGTATCGTAATGTTTTATGTTACGTAGAACTCTCATCGATCTTTTCTTTTGTGTATATTTCATACGTTCTACGCTTGCTTTGAAAAGAATTCCACTGATTATTCCACAGAAATAGATAACCAGAGGAGCGTATATCCATTGCGAACGTGTTGAAGTTGGAACAAGTATTAGCATGGATTTGAAAATGCTTCCTTTTCAAAGTATATTTACAAATCCCTGTTTACGATGGAATATTTAATTAGATTCTTTATTTAGAAAATAACCAGTTACCTGCACGATTTTCTGACGTAAATTCATCAAATTCTTATTTATATAGAAATTCTTATACTTATTTATTTACTGCCGGTGTTTATGCATTTATGATAAACGTCGAAGTTGGCATAGTATACATAAATCATGTAATCTATACACTGAAGATTTTCATACTTTACGAATGTATATTTTGCAAACATTGATATATAGTTCATAAGCATTCGCAGTTTAAATAGTTATTTGATATTTAGAAATTCTTATTTTTAATCATTTTTGCTGATGATGGAATTCTGATTTTGAACAGTTTCTTGGTATGTCATAGATCATATATGATCACATTGGAAATGATCACATTACAAGAAAGAAAAATTATGTCAATTTCAGTTAAGAATATAATTATTTGATTTTTTAATAAATTGAATATTCACGGTATCGTGCACAATTTTTCAACCATTTGCAACGATGTAACAATAAAAATTATTAATTAATTTGATAATTTTATTAATACCAAAAATTATTAACTAATTTTTATCTATGTTGAATAATCATTAATAAATATTTTTAAACTAGTGGATATAAAGTTATTCTCAATTTTTTAAATGCAACCATATTTCTGATTTTTTAATAATTTTTTTACAATGCATTGTTACAAATATTTGAGCAATTTTGCTTATGGCTAAACGTGAATATTCTATGTTGTTCAATTAATCTCATACTATTTTATTTTTGCTTTTTTATGGTTACTCATACTTCTGCATTTTTCGAGTAAACCCATAATTATACAAGGTGGGCCACATAATAACGTACGTCACCTAATTGTCTTTTCTGATTGTATTTTTTTTACATTTCAGAATTGACTTTTAGTTTTAACGAAAAGAAATGTTACATTCGATTAAAACTTTTCAATATCATATTAATGTATTGATTTCATATCACTGTATTAAATTAATATATTGATTTAACATTAGTTACAGCATTAAATTCAAATATTCACTTATTCGAATTTAATTTCAGGATTAACGTTAATGTTATACTGTTAAATCTATAAATTGGTTTAATATTAGTATGTCAGATTTATATAATGATTTAATATCTTTAATGCAATATGCATATCTAGTAACACATTTATATTAGTTAAAATAACCATGAACAAAATATGTAAATGTATTTGCAAAAAAAACAGTAAATGAACCTGGAAAAAGAAAAACAAAAATATAATAATAATTACAAACTTTATTTTCTACTTCATTTGAATTACACATAAAACACATACATCATCACAGGTAAATATCACTAGATGGCCTGTTCTATGTGACCCACCTTGTATTATTATTTGTACTCAATAAGCAAGATACACAAATAAGAATTGATCATTTAATTAAATTACATTGAATTTGAGGTGACAGTAACGAGCTACACAGCAGTGAGTATATACAGCATTCTGTCACAGATTTTATCAAACATGTGTACAGCACTTTGTCGTAAACGGAAAGTATTTGAAAAGGTATTTTCAGATCCACGGAATACGCTCCTAAAATGTTGGTCACCTATTTCTGAAATACCTATTTTCCCAATTTATTTTCTATCCGCCTGGATCCTGGCAAATCCGCTCAGATTCGAAATCAACGACCCCTGGTCGTTTCATCGTCACCGCATACAGGTCCGACAGGAGTTCTTTGAACGTATTCCCATTTTTAACGGCCGTCTTTTCTTCGTGTCCTGTTTATTCTCTCCGTTTCCCGTGGCGTTCTTTCCGCGACGATGTGCCGTTTCGATGGACGGCCTTTGCGTTCACGACACGACTTTATCCCATTTACAGGAATCCTTTGTGCGATATTTTTTCTTTGATTGCAGACGCTAAGTGCTCGCGCAATGTCGCGTTTATTTCGTGGAAAAAGCGAGCCTCGGGAAAATAAAAAATGAGTCACGGAGAGCCGTGACGTCAGAACGTTTGTATTCACGGAAAATACAAAACAGCACCGGCGGTTCTCTGTTCTGTCGATTTCAAAGGATCGCGCGATTTTTCGTCGACCGTTTCTGCAAAGCTGCGAACGCGATGAAAATTCTGATTATTTTTTCCTTCGGTACTTTGGCGAACGAATTTCGAACAAAATAACGTATCATCGAACAATTTGCATAGACCGCGCGATAGCCGAAGTGTTTGAAAAATCGATCGTGTATTTTCTTTTCGTTATTATTTAAACGCCAATCGAAGGATTCGCTGAGATCTAAATTCCTTTCAGCTGTTGGGTTTTACACTCGGTTTTTGTTTGCTACTATGAGTATTATTTTCTGATCGGATTGAACGATTTTCGAGTGAACTGATATTGGATGAAGGTATGAAATCACGTGAACTAATATTGAATTTCATTGTATGGAAGATTAGAAATTTTATTATATAATAATCAGTGTGATTTCATGATGATTGTATTTTACAATAACTATTTTCATCAGCCAACTGAGGTAATTTATTAGAACCGTACGAAATTGAGAAATATCTTTCGCAGATTCTATATTTGAAAGAATTCATTGTTGTACTTTAAAGTCACTTCCTAGGGACAATTAATTAACGTCTTGTTTAATATCTAAATTATTTTACTTTCTCACAGTAACCGCATGAATCAAGTACACGAACTAAATATTTTACTCGTTAGCTTTTGTAACGCTTCAATGCTTTGACGCAACTGGTGCGTTTTTATTGTCATCGAGTATTTATCAGTCTTGAGCATTATTCGATTATTATCTGAAGATTATAATTATTTACAATTACATTACAATATTTCAAGAATATAATTTACAATTATATTATCTTGTGAGGTATTATTTGAAATAATTATACGTTAAACATGAAAATAATTTTTTTATAGATTGTTTCAATTCTGAAACAGTTGATTGTTTTAGTTCTTTTATGTCAACATTGTCAACTATGTCAAAAATAGATTTCTGGAAAGATGACAGTAAATTCGTTTAAAAGAAAAACAATAAATAATTTTATCAAAATCTAGGTCATTTGTTATTTCATCTAAATAACGTAATTAACTTAAATATGAAATTATTCTTTTAATAATATTTTTGATTACTAAATTATTTTTAATGATTTATTTGAATCTGATTTAAAATACAATCATTTTTTCATGTTATTAAAATTACTACTCTGAAAGGTGTGATGGTTATAACGAAAGGTTAGGTTAGGTCGATAATTTTTTAATTTGTTGCTGATGTCACTATTCGGAGCAATGATATGAAGGTTTTAAGAACTTATTTTACCCAATTTATACCAAACTTATTTCTAATTAAATTAAAATTAAATTTGTGGTACATTCATTAAATAATTCTTAATATTTTAATTAAATAATTAAATAATTTCTATATTTTTGTAATAATTTAATAATACTTTAATCAAACAATCAATTTTTATTATGCTTTCAATAATTTGATAATACTTTAATTAAATACTTTATTAAAATAATCTTAAAATAATTTCCGACAAAAGTTTATTTGATGATAACTTTTGAATGACCAACATTCTCGAATTAAAACCTTCACCACACCACTCAGAGAAAAGACTTTGGCAACGTATTAACAACTAATAATTTAAAAGAAATTTCGGAAAGTAAAATATAAATTTTCAAATATCTACTGTGTCCAAGACTGGAATTTACTGTTGTCGCATTTTCTCTGCTAAAAACATAAAATATCGTACTGCAGTAATAATTATCTGGCACTGTTACTAATTGCGCTTTAACAACTACAATTTTTAACGAATTTTAATAAAACAATTGATAGAACGCAATAAAGCTCTTCAAATTGACCTTCAAGCAAAAAAGTTTCTATTCCCCACACGATTTCATATCTTGATCCAACGGCGTAAAGTTACGATAAACTCCACAAATATTTTGCAACGAAGCTACTTCATTGAAATAGGAATGAATTTCCCCAGGAAAGATGACGAACTCATCCTGTCAACATTATTATTATCACGCACAAATTCATCAACAAAGTTCAAGATCAAGATCATTATGATTTTATTTAGTTTAATTACATCATTCATCGTCCCCGTTTTTGTTTGTTTCCCACATTCTCAGTTCTCTTCTTGTTCTTTTACCAATGTTAGGAGTGCCGGCAGTGTACTACCACGGAACCGGAAGCGAGAACGCAAGCCGCGCGTATACGGAGACGCCGATGCAACACGTCCAACGGGCTGCACTTCGGAAGAAATGTATGAAGTCGACATTCACTTTGGACTGGAAACACGCACCACGCCTTCTTCTTCCTTTCTTCTATCTCTTTATCTTTCCGTTCTTTTTTCTTCGCATCATCTATATCTCTATGCCTCTTCTTTCAGTCTGTTCTCGTTCAGCGTTGTTCATCGTCGATTAAACCGGTACCGCGCTGCACGTTTCGTTGATGTTGCATTCGAGAAACTCCTCCCGCGATTCGTGCATATCGCTCGTTGTTCGGCGAGCACCATCGTGATCGACAGCCACAGCTTTCGCAAACGGACGATAAATATTTTACGAGCTTTCCAACGCGTCCGCGGTGTTCCGCGCTGCCTCGAGGAATCCTCGGGTAAATATCGCGCCAACGTAGCAAACGAAAGAGGCAAATCCCCGTAATCGGCTCGAGAGAATTGATCACGCGTGCATTCGTGATAGACGATGATCCTACATCGCGAGCAAAAAGAGACGAAACGAATAAAAAGACAAGAGAGGACGTTTAATCCGTGGATCGCAAAAGAGTCACGATGGAAACGTGCCCGGTCGATGATCGCATCCGGTGTACAGGAAGGATCAGCGATCCTGACAAAGCAACACACACGGAGAAATCACGTCTTTGTCGTATTCCTTTCGGCCGTCACTTTGACGTCGTACGAGTGTGTGTGTGTGTTTGTTTATATATTTTTTCTCTCTCTCTCTTTGCCTCCTTTAATCAGCCACGACAGTTACTTCGCCGAGGCGGCTGTTTAACGAGAAAAAAACGTAGCGAACGAAGCGCTCACACACCCGCGTCTACGAATCAAGCGCGGAGCAGTTGTGATCAGAGTTTTATGTTTCAGTGGATCTAACCAACGGACAGCTCACCCCCAACAACAACACGCCCTTGCTCACGCAAGCTCTTTCTGGTACGTCTAAAGTTTTCCATTCTTTTCGGCTTCGATCCTATCGCTTTCTCTTAATTTGTCTCGCATTTATAAAAGTGTCTCAGGTCTCTGTATACATGTGTACATGCGTTATACATACGTACAGACACGTACATGCAGTCTGTGGCACAAGAGCGTATATTGTATTTCGAGAAAACGAGAATGATTTGTATGTACCTTGAAACAGGGTTTTAGATTAATTAGGTTCTTCACGCTAAACCTACCGACGTATGATGCACACTTATTTGGAAATTGAAAATGCGGAGAGTAACACGAATGATAAAACATAAATCGATAGACATATTAATTTTTTATCTCGATGAAATTTTGTAACATAAATTAAGAAACTCGTGAAACGGTCATTTGGTAGTTTTAGTGTTAATTTAACTAAACGGTGGCTAACAACTAACAGTTAATTCGTAATTGAATCTCATTTAATTAAACATTAAATTATCATTGTTAATTGAATGAGTTTCCGATTGTAAATTCAATTTCAAACTTGTCAACAGGAAAACAGAAAGTTAATTTTAACTGTGGGTTTTTAAAGTAATAATCAACTTTCAATTTTTAATGAAAATTTCTTCCATTTAAAAATAGAAGCTTAATTCTTAATTCGATCTTCAAATAGAAATTAAATCCTAATCATTTATTTAGTGAAACAATTAAAGATTGAAAGTAATTTTTATTTGCTCCTAATTCAATTGAATAGTAATAAAAATCTTTATCCAATGTAATAGGAAATGAAAATATTATTCATAATTAGAAGTTTCAATTAAAGATTGAAAATTAATCGTTAATAACAGACATTTTTTGTTCAACTAACTTTTAAACTTTAATTTAACAATTTTCAATTAAAAATGGAACATTAACTTTTAGTCAGAAAATTATTCAATTAACAATTACATTTTGATTCTTAATAAAAAGATATTCAATTAGTAATTACAATTTAATAACTTAATTGTTAGAAAGACAATCAGAAATTTTAAAAACCTGTTTTGCAACTGTACTTTATATGGATCAGATCTCCTGTGTTAATAATTAGAGCTTGCAAAGTTATGACGTGTTATTCATCAAAATAGCATATGAAATAGGTAATGATGGTCATAACTTGTGTATATGTGTCAATAAACTCTCTAATACGTTTTCCTTGAATATATTTTATTAATTTTATATAATTTATTCAGTTTTCATGTGATAGTCCATGCATCTCATTGTTCTTTTATTTGTTGCTGCTCGATTTTGGAGTATTGAATCATTAAATTTATGTACACTCTTGATATAAGAAATTCAAACATTAAATACATATGTCTAAAAATTGTAAAACATTGCAACTTGTATATTAAAAACACAGGTAGGAGAACAGTTTGTATTTCTATCATATATCATGAAAATTTTTCATTTTCGATGCTTCTAAATTTCAAAATTCTTCAATTAGTACATTTTTAACTTTCGAAATATCTTCAAATTCCCAAATTTTTTCAATTTTAAAATTTTCAGATTTCTAAATCTACATATTTTTGAACTTACATTTTTGAATTTTTATATATAGAAATTTTTATACATATATCTATATTTCTATATTTCTATATTTCTATATTCCTATATTTCAATAATTCAATATTTCTAAATTCCTATATTTCTATATTTCAATACTTCAATATTTCTAAATTTCTATATTTCTATATTTCTGCATTTTTATATTTCAATATTTCTATATTTCTAAATTTCCATATTCCCAAATTATCACTTTTTCAAATTTAAAAATTTGTAAATTCTCTTATTTTTTCAATAATCAAATTCCTAAATTTGCAAATTTCACAAATTTTTAAATTCGTATCCCAACTCTTACATCTAGATTTACTCCTACTCCTAGGAGTAGATCTACTCTTACTCCTAAATCTACAAATTTCTATATTTTCGAATTTCCATGTTTTCAGATTGTGAAGTTTCTCAACCTTCAAATCCTCTAAGTCTCAAATTTCGCAAAATTTCCAAATCCTCAACATCTTTATTTAAACCCATTTTTCTAAAAATCAATCAAAGATCCGTACTTACACCATATTGATTCCTATCCAAAGAAATTCTATCCTAAACATTTATAAATCCTAACATTAAATATATCTATAACATCTATAAATATATAGAAATTATTTGTCCAACATAATTATCACTTTTGTCTCCTTCCTCTATCTTGCGTTTAAATTTCGTTGGCAAATGATTGTCTGAATCTAGTTCCACATGAGATACTATTATCATTTATATCACTGCAACTTCAGGATATGTACCTTGTACCTGTTCAAATCTACCCTAAATTTTCATAATTCCTAACATTGCTCTATCGTCAATATTTCGTTGAAAATAACAAAAGGTAACTACCCTACGCTCTTGTTGTAACAGACTGTACATACAATACACGTCAGAATGCACGGCCAATAGGTTCGCTGGGAACGACGCACGGTTTCCGATTCTTGATAGCTTTTCATTATCGTGTCACGCGATACGGCGAAAGCAGTATAACAACGAGAATGATTGTGTGAAAGAGAGAGAAGGTGGGATGATAGTTCGTCTTCTTACCAAGGCCTCCGTGAATGTTAGATCGAGACGTTACCATATAACCAAACACGGAATCCGGCATTACCCCAACTGTACTGAAACTTGTGTAATTCAATCCTCTTTCGTGATAGGATTCTCAAGCTTTAATAGAAACAAGCTTTGCATTACGCCGTAATGACAAATTGCAAGCCTTGCTTCGGCTCCTTCGTACCTTTGAGTGGTGAACGTTCTACGAACCGTGGCTCGTTCATGTTCATGGAACTTCGCAAAGGTTAGCCCTGGATATGATTACCCTGGTCGAACGATTCTCTGGTCGAAGGAACTCGACACTGATTCTTCGATTACTCGCGAAACGACAGAAAATGGCAGCCAACGCCAGGAGTCACGTTTAATTTCGCTCTTTTAAGGGAGTTTGGCTGATAAGGGAATTGACAAACAATTTTTGATGATATTTGGTATGGTCGAGGAGCTGATCGTGCAATTACTCCAAAATTATATTATCGAGTTTTCAAGTTTCTGTATTTTCACGTTTTCAAGCAACTTTACAAGTTCTCAGATTTCGAGCTTTGCTATCGAAATTTCAAACTTTTCTAGTCTTATTAAGATAAGGGATGTCCAGATTTCTAATTTCTTAATCTTGTAAATTTTTAAATTTGCGGTTTTCTAAGTTTAAGCTTCTAATTTTTCATATTCCTAAGTTTACTAATTTTGGTGCCTTTTTAAAGTTTTCAGTTCTCGATCCTTGAGTTTCTGAAATCTCCAAATTTTTAGATTAGTGAACTTCTGTATTTCTAAATCTTCCAGTTTGCAAATTTCCAAATCCCCACTCAAATTTCTTAAATTCACAAATTTCCAAATTTCTAGTTTTTTTGGTATGTAAATTCGCAAATTTCCTCATTTCAAATTCTCCAGTTCTCAGATTCACAAATTTCTCCGTCCTCAAATACTTGGATTCCTAAATTCCTAGATTCTCAGACTCCTAAGTTCCCAAATTACTGGATTCTCATATCCCTACATTCCTAAATTCCTAGATTCCTAAATTTCTAAATTTCTAAATTTCTAAATTCCAGATCTAATTGTAAGTTTCATGATCTCAAAAATTCCTAGATTTTCACAGTCCTAAATTCTTAAAATCTTATTCTAACTCCCTAGATTCCCAAATACCTACATTCCCTAATTCTTAGATTTCTAAATTCCTAGATTTTCACAGCTCTATATTCTCAAATTTCTAGACTCTCACATCCCTAGATTCTCAGGTACCTAGATTCTCACGTAATTCCCAAATTTCTAGATCGCCAAACCCGTAGTCGTCAAAATGCCTATATATTAATCCTCTTTAACTGCACTTATATTAGTTGCAATAATAATTGCACCAATTTATACTTAAACCTCATAAACTGTAACATGTAAAAAAGACGTACATCTTGCTCATAATTTTCTTGAAACTCACTTTTTACAACTGCTCTACATATCAAAATCATCTGTTGTATAATGTCTTATAACTACTCAAAATTCCAATATATTTATTTGACACCATAATTACCATTTACCAATAACCTTATTATACCAGATCTCTATCAAAACTTCGAACAACTAAATTCATCAATACCATTTAATACTATCCTCCAGACTTACTAGAATACTCCAATCGCAGACATGTCAGAACCAAACTTCTCAAACGTCTCCATTAAATTTCTTTCCAATTTTCATTCCTCATTTACAATTTTTCCTAACATTTCTATCCAGTAATTCTCAATAGCTTTCGCAAAATAACCGGGTTTCGTTTTCTAGGAACCTTATGCAGGTCCCTATAAACTTTCTTACTGTTAGTTCGCCGAAGCGAAAGATTAAATGTGAGAGGTGAAGTAATTCATAGAGCGTGAAAGAAAAGCCGGCACTGATTCCGTGGCGATCATTTTATTTTTTATTCGTTTGCTTCGGGTCGTAAAATCTGGTGTGATCCAATCCGGCACCCGCGCCGTTCGCAATCTTCTCTCAAATAAATCAAACTTTTGAATCGTGCCTGCCTCCACCTCCATCGACGAACCGGCGGAAGTAACCGACTACCATTGTCAAGAGTTTAAAAGCCGAATGGGGTTTTAGATTGTACGGCGAGCGCTTTCGGTTTGTCATACCACGTCCTCTGTCCTTTTCTTCCAAGCGAGTTTCAAATTCTTCGCGTTCCTCCTACTTTCTGGAATCTGTTCGTCATCTTTGTTTTCTTCTTCTCGCGTTTTTCTTCCTCGAAGTTTTCTTTCTTTCGTTTTTTCTGATGGCAGTCGTTCATCTACCGACGTCCTCCGTGAATTGAATCCGCAATGGAATACGTTCGCTCTAGGACAGATAAGAGGAATGGCGTATCAAACATGTTCTCGAAAAATTATGATACTGCACTGTATTTGTAGTATAAAAGTGAGGCATATGTTGCATGTGTGTGTTATGGGGATGTATATTCATAAATTTGGAGATATATCTCTAGGGCCATATATTCACATGTCTCGGTATTTCTATATCTATATAATATCAAGATTCATTATTTCATAGATCCTCAAATTCTTGATCTACATATCACTCTATTCCTCTGTATCGATATATTTACATTCCGATATTTCGATCTCCCAATATCTTAGTATCCCGACAGTTCTATATTCTGACGTCAGTACATCTGGATACCCCTACATCAAGATATCCCTAGATCCCGATATACCTACATACTGATATACCTACATCCCGGTACTCCTACATTCTAAAATCCTACATCCTGATATTCATACATACCGATATACTTACATGCCGATATCCCTACATTCCGATATCCATACATACCGATATACCTACATGCCGATATCTCTACATTCCGATATCCCTACATCCCGATATCCCTACATCCCGATATTCCTACACCCCAATATCCTTACATCCCAACATTCTTATATCTCGATATGTTTACATCCCAATATCCTTCTATCCCGATACGCCAACACCCCAATATTCCTACATACCGATACCCCTACACCCCGATATTCCTACAACCCAATATTCCTACACCCCAATATTCCTACATCCCGATATCCCTACATCCCAATATCCCTACATCCCAAGATCCTAAGACCCCTACACCTGCACTAGTTCCTCAAATGTGAAAATATTGAGAATACTAACTTCTGCAGTTTCCCTTATTCAATGTTAGTCTACCCTTAAACCTTTATCGTCAGCAAACACATTTTATACTTCACCCTTCATCTTGTTGAACCTTGAAGTGCAATTCTGTGCGTAATTCAGTCTGTAAAACACCAGAATGGTCGTTGTTCATTGATAGAAACAGGGTCTTGTGTCACTAACCAGTGACAGTCCTTGAAGTTGATACGTTGTGGCATTCCTTTGTTCAAGAGGGTTCGAGCGCATTCTAGCACGTGTAATTCTAACCGATTAAGTATTATCCAGAAACATGTGCGTTGATGTTGCCCCATCAGTTTCGTTTTGCCCTTCGAGTGACTGTTATTTGATCGATTGGTCGTGATGTTTGTTCACACGATTTTATTTCTACTGTTTGATCAGTCTTTTCTTCGTGGAATGTATTTACTCTATCGTTTCCTTTCTCTTGATACTTCTGGGTTTTATGGAATGTGTTCGTTTGTGATTGGTACAGAAGGACACGTGAGATGATACTTGATGTTGAAGTTAGATCTTCTTGCGAAGATGTGGAACATTATGGATAGTTGACGATTCTAGGGATTAGACCAGGTCTGCTCAACACATCCGTTCGGCAGCCATTTTGTCACTCTAAGACTTAGGATGTAAGAGTTCATTTGTTGTAGTTGCTCACATCTATCAGGGAATTAAACCTGAAATTTTCGTTTCTTTTTTTAATTTTTGAAATCGAGTCACTTTTCTAAAGTACAAGAAATTGTCCAGTTTTGAAATAAACGGTTACTAAGATTTCCTTAGCTGTTCGATATTGAAGAAAATACAAGTGTGAAAATACATTAAAATACAATCGCAACTGTCTTTGTGTTTTAAGGATACTTCTGATAAGTAGTCTTAAGTCTAGGTTATAAATGAACATGTTTAATGTACCCAATTAATCACGTAGTAAACAATTAGTAGACAATTGACCACGTGGTGGAGAGCTAATGCTAATTATTAACACAGTAACACCATAATGAATTCTCGTACTTCTACGATATATTAGCATTAGTATACTCTACTGTCTAGTGTATTTTACCAATATAACCTAGTATTATTAACAAAAATATAAAGTTCAGAAACTCGCCGTTTTCTTCATTCTTTTGATTAATTCTCTTCCACATTAATCAAATTCCTTTTCTTTCACTGCTGTTGGATTTCGTGGATTTAGTTAGTTGGGATTTTAAATTTATTCCAAGCTGTCAATATTTTTTAATTTCCAACTATCGTATTTTCAAATTTTTAGGTATTCTAGTTTTTGTACTTCCAAATTTCTGGAATTCGCAAATTTCCAATCCTTAAATTTCTAATTATTCAAATTCTCAGATACTCAAATTCCTAAATCCCTAGATCCCTAAATTTACATTTTCGGTGATCCCCAAATCCTCCCTAAATTTTTAGATCGCCAGATCCCTGATTTCTTAAATTCCAAAGTTCTCAAATTCCTACACCCCAGATTTCTAAATTCCCTATATTCCTACATCCCACTTTTAGGTCCCTAGATCCTTGGATCCTCAAGTTCCAAGGTTCCCAAATTCTTGAACCCCAGATCTCCAAATTCTCATATTCGTAAATCTTCAAATCTCGTTATTTCTAAATTCTAAACCACCAGATCCCCAAATTCTCATATTCGTAAATCTTCAAATCTCGTGATTTCTAAATTCTAAACCACCAAATCCCCAAATTCCCATATTCCTAAATCCCTAAATCTCAAGATAGTCAAATTCTAAATTACTAGATTCCTTTATTCCCATATTTATAGATCCCCAAATCTCACGGTCTCCTAGTTCCTAGTTCCTAGTTCCTCAAATCCCTAAATTCCCACATTTTCAAATCCCCAAATCTCAAAGTCTCCAAATACCTAAATTCCAAAAGCCGAAATCTCAAAATCATCACATTCATACATCCCCAAATTTCTAGACCCCCAAATCCCTAAATTCGCACATTCTTAAACACCCAAATCCCAAGCTCCCTGAATTCCTAGGTCTCCATATCCCTAAATTCCTACATTTACAGTTCCCCACATGCCTAAACCTCAAAAGCCGAAATCTCAAAATTATCACATTCATTTACCCCACATTTCTAAACCCCCAAATCCCTAAATTCCCACATTCTTAAATCTCCAAATCCCAAGCTCCCTGAATTCCTAGGTCCCCATATCCCTAAATTCCTACATTTACAGTTCCCCAAATGCCTAAACCTCAAAAGCCGAAATCTCAAAATTATCACATTCATTTACCCCACATTTCTAAACCCCAAAATCCCTAAATTCCCACATTCTCACACCCCCAAACTCCCTAAATTCCTGAAGTTCCCAAATTCTTCATCGGCCTTTAAATGTTCAAACTTCCAAAAATCCTTGACAGTCAACGAGTGTTAGAATTCTTTGCTGAAGAATCGTCATATTTTCCCTAGGGAAGTCAGATTTGCTCCCGACTGTACGTACCCTTTGCCCGGGAAGTGCCAGTTGAGCAGGTCTCTGGTCTATACAGCAAAGTTTAGGCGCGAAAAGCACGTACTCGACGATATTTCTATGCTAATCGCCGCGTCGTTAATGTTCGTGCGATTGCGTTGCTTGTCCTGGCGACGCGTGCATCATTTTTGTGCTGGCGGTTTTCAGTTGTTCCGTTGCGCGCAAAGCTGTCTTGTAATCCGCTTATTGAGTGTCTCCTTTTATTTGCTTCTTTCATGTTTTACGTGTGTCACGATTATTTGTCTCTGATGGAGGGACATTGTTGCTGTTGTTACTCTGTGTATGTGTATCTATTTATGTGTACAGTGTCACGTGTTTATCGATGTGTAAGTTTTCGACATTGACGTAACTAGGGAGGATGGGCCACATTTTTTATATATGGCCCTATTCGTGTAATACAAGATGTAGGATGACATATCATATAAGTTGTATCAAAAACTAAAAAGTTGTCTGGGGAACAAATTTTTAATTTTTATACTTTCAAGTCGTTAGTTTCGAATTTGTTTTTTAAATGGACTTATTTAGACTTCAAGTTTTACCTTTACCAATTCAGAAATATCCATGTTCTCGAATCATCAAATTTGCAAAATTTTTAGTTTCCAAACTTTCAAGTTTGCAAATTTTCAAATTTCTTTAATTTCCAAATGCTCAAGCTCACATTACCAGTGTCTCAATTCCCAAATTTCCAAATCCCCTAATTTCCAAATTTCCAAATTTCCAAATTTCCAAATTTCCAAATTCCCAAATTCCTAAATTTCTAAATTCCTAAACTCCCAAATTCCCAAACTCCCAAACTCCCAAATTTCCAAATTCCCAATTTCTTAAATTCTCAAATTCCTAAATTCCTAAATTCCTAAATACTTAAATTTCCACATTTTTTCTGCACTTCCCAAATTTCCAAATCTCTAAATTCCCAGATTCCCATAATTCCAAATCTTCAATTTCAAAACTCTAAAATTTAAAAATTTCCAAACACCGACTCCACAAATTTTCAACTCCATACTTATCGAATTTCTAAATACCATTTTTCCAACACCTCAATTCCCAATTTTCTAAATATCCCAAATGTATAATTCTTAAATTAAAAAATTTCCAATTCTTAAACATTCAAATCTTTAAATTCTCAAATTTCCAATTCCTCAATTCCCAAATTTCTAAAACTCCAAATCTCAAAATTTCTATACTATCAAAGTTTCGGGACCTCTGAAAAAATCCTAGTTACGTCAATGATCGTTCGTTGATGTAACGTATCACGGGGCAAGGTATAAACGTAAAGATTAAACTCTATTTCTTTAAATTTTTTTTATAAATAACGAAAATTAAAAATACATCGCTTGCATTGAAACATTTTAAAAGCTGCGGATGTACGCACACGCAAAAAATTAGTTATGACAATTGCGTGAGTTTGTTGTTGATATTGTAAGAATAAATTGTAAGTGTTTAGTAATATTACAAATAACTAGTTAGATTTAATAAGTTTCAAGATAGCTCAGATGTAAGTGATAACGTAGCGATATAAATAGATAATTGTAAACTTTTTGAAAGCGTAGAAACGAAGAAATTGAATTATTTGTTGTTTTGAATGATTAACAAGATCAGTCGATTGACAACTGTGTTTTTAGCATGCTGTTGACAAGTTTTTCGAACATACAAGTTATACAACGCCGCGTTTGAATTGAAGACTTGTTTGTCCGATGGCTGATCGTTTTCGCATTTGATTGAAACAATTATGTGGTAACAAGTTTAAAAATTTGACTATTCGTACGACACGCAAAACATCAACTAAAAACATACTTCTTAATCCTTCTAACATTCCTTTCTGCTTATTAACGTTTGATGAATGTTACTTCTAATTAATTTTCTCCTGCATTATAAAAATAAAAACGATACTCTGCACACACACTGTTTCCCAACTTTATATAGAATAACTTATACATGTTATTCTAGTTTGTATATAAAACGACTGTTCAAATTGTACATACAATCGTAGGCGATTTTTCTACACACAATTCCCGAAGAGCGCCATAAAAATCGGTTTCGACCCCGAACACTTCGCATAGTTATTTAAACTTGTACACTCGTAATTGTTTCATGCAGAACCTTCGGGCGTTCTGTCCATTTAACACGAGCAGCGTGTTCGATAAAAATAGAGATGCATTGTCCGGACAAAGCATCTCGAAATCGGCCATCGAATCGTCCACTCGATTGTTTTTTACCCCGAAATCAGGGTCGTAAAAACGATTCGGACTGATCGAGTCCAATCCCAACTCGATCAATTCACACAGTGTCTCGTTCGATCGCTTCTATCTTCGAAAAACAAACAACGTTTCGCCGGCCAACGGTTAAAACTTCCCCTCGTGAACACGTCGAGCAGACCTCCCAGAAGAAACCACCATTTTTAACGCAAAACGTGTTCCGGTACACTTTCTGCCCTTTTGGTTACCTCTTATCTAGGCAGTAGAGAGGTGCGGGTAATCTGCATTGTTTAAATGCATTGGTAGCTGAGATAAGGGTGAACTGGGGCAAAGATGCTCGGGATGTCCTGGATGAAGGCGGAAAGAATCGTGGGATCGAATCCCAAATGAATTGTATGACTCAAATTTGAAAGTTTATTATGAACTTACTTTTTCGTATTCACAAATTTACATTTTCAAGTTTGGAGAAAGCAATTTTAAATTTATGCATTACAAGTTTGAACATTTTATTATTTTCTCATTTAGAAATGATCTTAAAATTTATTTTGTAATTTAGAAATTTCAAATTTGAGGGTTTAGGAAATTAGAAATTTTCAAGGGGTGAGATTTTGAAACTAATTTAGAAACACTGACTTAAATTTTTCAGTTTAAAAATATTTTAAATTTACAAATTGAGAAACTCTAATTACAACACACAAATGAAATAAAATTCACAAATTTTCCGATATACAAATTTTCAAATAGTGGAATTATTGAGATATTAAATTTCCAAAGTTACAACATTGCAAATTCACAAATTTGACAATATTCACATCTATAAATGTTCAAATATACATATGTACAAATTTACAAATTTACAAATTTACAAATTTACAAATATGCAAATGTATAAATTCACAAGTTTACAAATTTACAAATTTGCAAATGTATAAATACACAAATATGCAAATTTACAAATTTACAAACTTGTGAAAGAAACCGATTGGATATCTAAAAAATTCGCTAGAATTGGTCCGATTTTCTCCGCTTTAACCCGAAAAGATGGTCTACCCAAGCGTCCGTACACGTGTATCCGTTCAAACCCACCCTGCTTCATTCAACCCCAACTTAAACGATCAGTTACCCGCACATTCCTACTACTCAGAAAAACGAGGGCAACATATCAGAGAAATTAACACGTTGATTGCCACCTAAGTCATTCGTAAAGTCCGACAAACAAAAACAAATCTCATTACACCAATAATTCAAGGTAGCAATCCGCAAACTTAAATAAAATTAGTCGTACTTTGAATAATTATTACGCAACTCTGTATGTTTCTGCAATTGACATATCGAAGTCTACAAAGTGGATATAAATCATGTAAACTACGAGATTTGTAATCCATGCACTAACATAATTTATTTAATTATGATATGTATGAGATTTATAGCATACAGACCTCATGATTCGTTTAATTATGCAAACTATGGGAATCTATAGATTAAATAGATCGCATTATTAAATAAATAATTAGATCATTTAATAAATCATGTAATCTATGAAATCGACAGTGTCATGCAATTTATTTAACTACGTAATCTATGAGATCCAGTCTACAGTTAACGTAATTAAATAAATAATGCAACCTATGAATCTACAGTCTGCACATCATATATGCGATCTATGGAATCCATAGTCTACAAAATACATGATTAAATAAATCATACATTCCATGAAATTCACAGTGCACAAACTACATGATTTATTTAATTACATAATCCACGAGAACCACATCTACAGATTACATAATTTATCAGATCACAAGGACTATACGAGTTACGTCCATTTTGCGGGCCTCGATACATCCTGAATACGTAAGCAAAATTAATCATGACAACATCCCGTACACAAATACCACAACCATAACAGTCAACGTGTTAAATCGTTTGGCCGGCGTTCGGGTGGCAGCGCACGAGAAATGCTAAAGATGAAGGCGCGTTCGTTGCAGTGATGAACAACTACCAGGCGGCCGCAGCGCAGGCCGGATTTCCGCCGGCGTCGCCGCACGCGGCCGGCGGCCACGGTGGGCCCCAGGGCCGATCTTTTCCTGCGGCCAACTCGCCGGGCCCCATCGACATGTATAGTTCAAGTGCCGCAGCCGCAGCAGCAGCCGCAGCCGCTGACTCCGCAGTCGCCAGCTACGTCCAGGCCGCAGCTAGCCCGCAGCCCCCTACGACCGCGTTCCCTGCGATCGCCGTGTCCCGTGCCCCGCTCAACTACAGTCCCGTAAGTCCATTCTACGATCCCCCTTCACGCCCTGGTACGT
Organism: Megachile lagopoda; assembly: GCA_036983795.1. Taxonomy (NCBI): domain Eukaryota; kingdom Metazoa; phylum Arthropoda; class Insecta; order Hymenoptera; family Megachilidae; genus Megachile; species Megachile lagopoda. Next base: position 2,565,492 of record CM072786.1, read on the forward strand.
CCAACAGTCTTGTGAAACGGCCCGAGTTTATTCGCGCATGTACCGCAAAAATAAACTTTTAGGGTAGAAAAATATAAGAGTTCTTCTGATTTTAACCTCTTAGTGCCGAACGATGTATCGTTATTAGCAACACTTGCGAAATATAATTTACATTAATTTATGTTCCTTTTTGAACTTTGCATCACGCTCACTATTTTCGTTTCTTGAAATTCTTACTACTTTTGTTTCTTGAGAAAGATTCTTATTATTTTTATTTCTAAGCCTTTTTGGTTTCTTTTAGGTTCGGTGTTTATTCAGGTACGATTCTGTCGGCACTGAAAGGGTTGAGGGAGAATGTACATTAGTATTAACCAGAACTTTGAAACACAGTTGGTTCAGTTTGAATTTCGCGCTCGCGCCCCCACTACCTTCGTCATGTGGCAGATACGAAGCTGCAATTGGCTATTACGGTTGCGCATGCGCAGAATAACCTGGACCGTTTCGCAACATTGGCCCAGCAGGCTCGTCGAGCGATACGCTCTTCCAGATAGTAAATACGAGTGGTACGAGTCCCCCATTGGCTATTTACTTGAACAGTAAATTCGGCATGAAGGGTTTGGCCTTTGATGTCGATTTCTATATGGAACTATGTGCTGTGCGAAAATGAAACGTACTGAAGTGCACAGTTAAGCATCCGCAGTACGACGGACACTTAAGTAGAGAGGTGATTGAAAAGAGAGAGGGGATTGTGATATATTAAACGTGGGGTTCAACACTTATTTCCAGATCCCATTTTCAAGATTTGGTGGGGATAACAATGAACATTTAAAACACTTATATGTGCACTTCTGTATCAAGTTTATTACAAAAAGAAGTTATGAGAAATTAAGAAGATTATAGCCTGTTTGGTACGTTCGTTGATCGTAATTGATAGGTTGAATACAAAATGGATATATTTAATTGGTCATATGTGTAATACAGAACGTTCTTAACACTTTATCTTTAACTCGTGAATGAATTTCTCCTGACCAATTTAAACGCGGATACGTTGCAATTACTGGGTTTTGTGTCTGCAACTTTGAAATGAACTTTGAAGTTCAGAGGAGTGCTCACTATGTATATTGTTCTAATTTTCCAAATTATCTGAACAAAGCTATTTATATAAGATAACTATATAAACTGCTATCTATGTTATTGTAGATATTCTTAAAAGGCGAACATTTCAAAACGTTATAAATTCATTATTCTAGGAAGGAATTGAAGAATCACAAAATTAGAAAAGAATAACAAAAAGTAGTAACAACCTGTATAGACGTTTATAGACGATTAAGTTTTCAACACGGTTGTATACATAATCCTGGAAACTTCCATGATGGTGGTAGTCCTACAGTAGTGCAAAAGTTTCTCCATTTGACCACTGTAATGACGGCGCTACGATATAAAAGTCACATTTCAATCTTTTATCGTAACATATATTATCATGAATAATAATGAAAATCAAGTACAAACAGTTTGTGATTTTAAGCACAATTTTTGAAATCACATATGACTCTAGCTTTCACATCGCAGTGCCGTCATTTGTTATCACTTTACATATCTTTTAACTAACTGGACTATCCCACATTTACAGGTTCCAGGTTCATTGTGGTTTTGAGATAATAAAATGAAAACATATTTCATCTGCCACGTGTATCTATAAATACAATATGCCTAACTTACAATACTAATAATATTGAGATCTCATAACAGAGTGGCCTTAAGAGAATATTATTTACACCGTTGCATGTTTCTCTTGAAGTAGTATAACTTTGTCTTGAGATGATTTTTCATAGAACGTAGAACAAAGTTTCTTCTTTTTTCCCATAACATAAGAATTGTAAAGATAAATATACGAATATCCACATGTGAAAATTAACCTCTAAACAATCTTTGAAAAATTAATAGCATTTTTCGTTAGAAACTTTTAAATGTTAATATTAAACATTTTGAGACGCTTAGAAATTTTTAAATTTGTATACTCTGCATGTGCTGAATATTAATGACATCAAGCATAAAAGTGACAGTATTAACTCACTTGTTCTCCAAAATTCTAAAGGAGAAGTATTCTTCTATAAACGTCTATACTCACTGATAGAAAATAAACGAATAATTAACTAGATCAAAAAGTGTTGGCAGCAAAAATTAATTAATAGATGAATTAACACTAGCATCAAAAAGTCAATTAATAGACATTCGACATAAGTATTAGGTAAAGTGTTTAAGGAATAAATACTGAAATTGTATATCATATTTTTGAATGCATCGAACAGGCTGAGCAATGGTTGACTTGTACCACTTGAAATTTAATTCCCCTAATAGAAAGTGTAAAAATAATCCATTTGAATTTGTAATTTTTCAAGAGAGTGTTCAGAACGGAACAATTGTTATTTCTTTCAAATAATTCATAATCATTTGTACCATCTAATTATTTCAAACCCGTTCTTTGTAATTATGTAGTGGTTCCAGATAAAATAATGAAAGTCTCGTAAAAATAAAATATATCCATGTTTCGAGCACTCTTTGATTATTGTAGATTACGAATTTACCAGAAACATTTTCCGATAATTATAATTAATATCCTGAAACTAAAGGAAACCTCTACTGTTTGAAAGTACGACGAACAGCAAATAAGACACGAGATCCTGAAAGGGAAATAAAAATTACCATTTTGCAGTAGTCGATTCTGTTACTTGATATCCGTTGAACACTTTCATTTGCTTCCACAATGGAACAGTATTAAAGATTTTAATTAAACTTTTCGTTCGTCGAGGGAGCCAGATCGAACGAAGTACTTTTCCAACAAAGCTAACCGTACTAACAGCATCGAATTAAACTTGTGTGTGATACTTTTTCCAACCATTAAATGTAACCCAGAAAAGATACTGAAATGAGATTGAAAACAAAAAGGAAAAGGAGTCGAGAGATTCGAGAGTATGATGCAAGTTTTATTTTCTTACAGTTTCTAACTTATGTTGCTACCAGCTTCGATCGCAAAACAGCTCTGAACGCTGAGCTTCTCAGTTTGCAGATATACATTTATTAACTTTGCATTTCGTTTTTGTTTTGTTCCTTTTCTCTTTCTATATCTTCCTTTCTGATACTTACGGAATTTCAATATCCAACGATGCTAATATCCAGGATCAAGTATCGCAATTGCACGTAGTTTAATCGTTATTGGAAAATCAACGTAGAATATTCAATAGTTTACCTTTTATTATTTAAACGAGATCTTGGCACAAGGATCTTAGATAAAATCTCTGACCTCGTGTTTTAGGGTCCTCTAATACCAGCGGCATTCACTAATGGCTACCATTGAGCCTTGTTAAGACCTAATAACAGGTACGTAGTCACGTTTTCTTACTCCCTATTTCAAATTTACTATCATTATATCAAATATCTCGTGTTAACTGATTTTAAAGAACGCTTATATTCGATGCAAATCAACCGGTCGCTGTACGATCTTTATTATAGTAAACTCGAACTGTTGCAAAGTATAAACGAATAACGCGTAACTAGTACTTTAACAAGCACTTTCATCGCTTCTCTCATGTGACTTCAATTAACAGCAGCGAAAAATTGATATAATGTTTCCTGTTGTTTTTCTCCTTTCAAATTTTAGCGCATTATCTTGCGAATACGGTAACGAAAAATCTTTCATTTCACTTCGTAGCAACGCAAACACATTCAAACATATTTTCCATCAGTTCACATTTGTTAGTTTCAATTTGCTAACGTGCCATGTGATATAACTATCAGTTAACTTTAACGATCAATAAATACGAATGAAATATTGGAACGTCCAGACACTTTCGTGATACAAACGAATTTATCTTTGTGTTTTTTCAAAGAAGATTAACGATTTCAAGAAAATTGAACGTATCACGAAAGGATCTTATTCTTTGCTTGTCGTTCACGTCCAAGCACTCCAACAGTAACACGATCTGCTTGCGCTATTTTCACGATCATGGCTTCTCTGGGATATCATGTTGTAACACATCGTTAACAAAGCTCGATTTTTTTCCATCAGGATGGACGAGAGGGCAGAGCGCAGCACGGTCGACTGACGGTACAATGAAGGATGCATATGCCTTGGACAAATTTTGCACGATGAACAATCTCTGGACAGAAGAGGATGACCATCGCGTATCTTACCATCATCAATAATAAGCGAATGGATCGTGTTTAGGTAGAAGAATAACGGGTTTCATCAGTAGAGGCTACGAGCTTGCGGATGCGAACCGGTCATATAATCAACGATATAACCAATCAAGAAAAATTAACACGATCTTCGAACCGTTTAAAGGGAAAATCAAAGATGAAAGCATTCTAACAGGGAAATCCGAATAAAAAAGAATAGGGAAGCACAAATAGAAGATGGGTAAACGAACATAAAAAAAAAAAAAATACGAGGAAACTAAAAATTGTACATCCGATACGCGTCCAGAAATTTTGCGGGTTAAACGGAATGGAGGAAAGTGAGAGAATGTAAGAGAAATGCGAAGGGCAGAAGCTGCGTACAGCTAGATACGGCCGAAACTGCGTATTGATGCCCATTCTCCGACATTAATAAAGAATAATCTAATAATAATGAATTAAATTAATATTATTAATTGCTAAATAATTAAGCGACTAAGTCTAGAATATAAAAATATTATATATATAAAATATAAATATATATATATAAATACATATATATATATTATATATAAATAATTGATAAAATATTAGACGATAACGTATGATCTTTAGTATTTAAGACAGACGAACGCAGAGGAAGAATACCAACTTACACACGAATATTATTATGATTACTGGTTATCATTATGATTTATATATATATAAATGATTTATATATATATAAATATATATAAAATATTATGAGGATTCTAATGATTAATAAAAGCAAAAAAGATGCGGATGGAAAGCGGTGGGTGCGCGATGTGAGCTCGCGCGCGCATTCACGCAATATACATATATAAATATATATAAATATAAATATAAATATAAATGCAAATATAAATACAAATATAAATATGAATATAAACAATAAAAAATATTATTATTAGACGCGTACACGTTCGCACCCGGGAAGAGAATATCACCGCGTTCGAAGCGTTCTTTCTTTTTTCAGTTTGTAAGCATGCGTAGGAGCGAAGAACAAGCGTTAGGGATTTTTTCTTTTGAGAAAGATTGGGAATGGCGAGTCGCGAGTCGGCTAAATAGGGAGTTGAAAACCTGTCGCGCTAGGGCGGTCGGGTGGGATTAGAAGAAGACGATGAGGGCACTAGGCATGCCAGAGTGGCTTTGCCCTTTTTTTCTTTTCTTCCTTTCTTTCTTGCGCGCGCGTGTCCGCCACTTGTCAGCGTGCTCTTTGCCGACTGAATGCCGGAATGGCACTTCTCTCTCGCCCCGGCGTCGTCGAAGTACTTTTCCCCTTTTCCTGGGTGTGCAACGAGGGAGAGACAAGAGGAGACGAATAAAGAAGAGCGAACGCCGTAGACGCAGATAGACGCGTGTCGAACGGATGGAGTGAAGCTGTTTGCATTGCTCGTCGCATGAGGAACGAATAGAAACACGCGAGACCAGATCAAACGGATTCGAATCTGTGAAGGTCTGTTTGCGATCCGTTTTCGAGACGATACGTATCGATGAGAGGGGAGGAAGGAGAGAGATTTTTAATTAGATTCACAGGGTCGCGAGACGGGGATCGAGCAAGTGTCCCGAGCGTTTTATCGTCGAAAATCTGGCCTCGTTCGATGCCGAAACGATGACCGTTGAATTTAATCGGCTATTGTATAGCTGTCCAATCGATTACTTGCATTAACCTCGGTACATACATACATATTACCCGTACGCGAATTATTGTATCATTGATTTACCATAACGGCGTATATGCATGATCCTATAGCGAAGGGACACATGAACAACGTTCACGACACGCATTTCGTACACGAACACGTTCACCACCGTTATACAATCACGAAACACACGCACGTACACGTGCAACGTGTACATAATACACTGTCACGCGTTTTAGACGCTAAACGATCACACGCTTTCACACGCGTCGGCGGCTTTTTAAACGAATAACACGAACAGGGACAAACACACACACACACACACACACATATACACACGTACACGTAACCGTGACTGAGAGGAACCATAGGTAAACCATGAAGTTACGCGAAACAAGATGCATTAATGGAATAAGGAAAAGTATATATATATATATACATACATATACACACGTGTATGCAATTATTATACCGTGCGTCCGCATATGTACAGAGCGTTAGTTAACGGCGAGATCGCGTATCGCCAATTTAATGCGCCAGTGCGTGAGTAAAAGCGGAAACGAGAGGAGCACGTTTTGCAAAATGGAACGATACTCCGACACGAAGCGAGATTGTGCGAGTCTGTGTGCGAGAACGGGAGGGAGAGAGACACGTGTGTGCGAGAGAGTTATTTAAGACACATTTAGGATTTACTAAACACGGTCATCTTGAAAAACGCCATTCGCGACAAAACAAATACAATGTTAAGTTTAAGTGGGGCTAGCGAGGAAGGACGTAGACGTGAGAGAAACATTATATCGTGTAAACGTAGCCTTAATCGCGGAACGACTGGACACCAAATTCTTGCGTTCTTTCGCGCTTCGAGTATCCGTTAATTGGACGAGCTAACGGCGAGATTGATTATTCGTGATTGGTTTAGGTTTTAGCGAACCGCGATGTTTAATTAGCGTACGGGAAACAGGGAGGTGTGATTCGTTGCTCTTTCGTTTGGACGTGCTAAATATTTTATTAGACTTTGTAGCCCTCGAAGGGCAGGTTCGATTTAGAGGCTCGAAGGGCATCACCGAAGCTGGGACCTCCCTGATTCTGAACGAAGAGGAAACCGTCGACGCGCGTAACCAATTTCGCGTATTGATTCGTTAATTTTGTTGATGTCGCTGATCAAGCCTGTTCCGTACGATACTGGTTATTATCACTGTTATCGGATTCGCCAAGTGAGAGTCAACGAGCGATTAATTAGTACGGTTATTATTGTATTCAACAACAGGGTAAACAAACAAACAAACAAAAACTAAAGATGACCTTAAATTGGGACGCGTGTCACGTCGAACGGCGGCCATTTTGTTTTCCTGTGCGCGGGTGTGCGTGCACGCAAAATTGAAAAGAAAAATACAAAAACTTAAAAAAAAAAGATAGCACCGAAGAAGAAATGAACGAATGAAACCGAATAAATAAACGAGTCAATTCTTACGAACGTTAGCAATACATCGTCGTGACCATAAAGGATTAAAATGGCAAATAATGATCGAAGAACAAAAGAAAATAACGATAATATATAACGAGTAAACTATAGCGCAAATAAACTACGTACTTTTAAGTTGGTGACGCGTACGCGCACAACGAGTGATCTCGTTCGTTCTGAAAGATAAATGAAAAATAGAAGAAAAGAAAAGAGAGAAAAATAAACTGTGCAAGATCACCAACCCCGGACGAGGGAGAAAATGGTGAAAGGAACTGCGGTCGCGTGTGTTTCTGACGCTGCAATGCCAATTTCTTGCAAGCGAAACAAAATGGTAGCTGCTTCGTTACGCCCCAGGATTAACGATAAACGAGTGTAAAAAGGAAGTTGTGTACGTATCGGACCAAAGGTTGATACATAGGAGAATAATTCGAGTAACAGAAAGGAGCAAGATTAGATCGTCCGAAGGATTCAATTTCTATTGGTTGATCGTACACCCACATAGGCCGATGCCACTTAAACAAACGCAAGAAATTTTATTTTAATGCAGAATTTCAGGCCCCTTTTAATTTCACAATTGCGTGAATTTTATAACACAAATTTTGTGGAGTAGCTAAAACTATTGGTAGCCGATTCAGTAGCTTCGCGAACAATTTCTTTTACATTTTCGTTACGTTAATACATTCGGCGAGAAACGAACGGGTTAAACAAGCGTTAAATAGCCGTGACAAGCGCTTCGAAGCCGCGTTAATTATTCAAATAAATGGAGATTTGAACTTAATGCGAATGAGAAAATATAGCCGAGAAACACATAGGCGAGTATGTAACACCAGCTCAAAGAACGTAATGTAATAATGAAATTCGTCGTACGTAGGATTAAGGGACGCTGACGCGCGAGATCGCAGCAAAACAGCAAAATAGGAAACATACGCAAAAAATAGGAACGGTAAAGACAAAGGTTTAAGTATATAAGTTATAACTTTTCGCAGTTAGGGTGAAAGAGGTTGCTGAAAGGATTCTGGGTTTCTGACAATATTTATTTTGCTTATTCCTCTTTTAATTATTAAAAGTCAAAACTAGTTTCGTTCGGTATTAAATTTTACAAGTTTATTATTGCGTGAATAATAATCGAATGTGATACGCAATATTTTACAGTTATTCTTGCATCTTTGGATATTATTTGACGTTTCACTATGCAAGATATACTATACATTTCATTATAAAATTTGACGGAAACCCGGGCGACTTTCAGCCAGGAAAATCCTCTGAAAGAGAGTTATATATAAATATATAAATATATATTCGAAAGAGATCTACGATCAATTATTAATTAAAACAAAACAAACAAAATAAGAGGAAACTGCGATCAATATACAAGTGAGCTAACGCGAAAAAAAGAACAAAATAGAGATGAAAAGATAAGGGGTGTCGCGAAACTATATAGGATGAAAAAAAAGGGACAAGAGCAAACAAAATATATGCGAGTGCAGTCCACGCGTTTATATTTATAAATATTAAATACATTAATATTGAAATATTACGTCTATATCTACATCTAGTACATGTATATATATATTTATATATTTATTGCACATAAATATATAAATAAGTATATATAGATATATAAATATACATATTGAATAATTAAACAAAAAAAAGTAAGAAATATATTACAACTATACAGATATATATAATTAATTGATTAAGACAACAAACAGACAAAATAAAAAATACGAGGATTATGGAAGATGAACAAATATATTGAGACATTGTTTTATGCATTTGTATGTATATATAGTTATTGATGTTTTAAAAGCTAATATACTATTGTACTGAACAATTTTTCGATGATCACCGCAGATCGCAAAAAAGTCGTACAGGAGAGGGGCAGGGGGGGATTGTAAACCGGGGTGGGTGAGGGTAGAACAAGGGTTGATAGATATACGCGAAGAAAGAAGGGAAAAAAAGTAACACGCGATTGGGACGAGCTCGTTGTGCGATGCAGTCCAGTCTTCTTTTCCTTCTTTTGCGATGCTGTTTCGTTTTTTACGAGAGGGAATTTTTTCTCCCCGAATCGAACTGTTTCGAATCGAACGCAAAACAATAAGGGGAATTAAATAAACAATTTTTCGAAAGCGTCGCTTGCTCATCGACCGAGCTCGATCACTCGTCGCGCAATTTACATGCTCACACTTCCACATTGTACACTTATGATGAACACACGTACAGACACCTACACTTGTGTATATATATATATGTATACACAAATATAAATATAGATATAAATATAAATATGAATATAAATATAAATATACACGCGTATAAGTAATAAGTAATAATTACGATAACCGAATAAAGGTATATATATACATATACGTATATGTATATATATATATATATATATATATATTAATACAGCGCGGAGTGAATAGGCGAAAGGAAATGGAGGTCATATTGTAAAGAGAGTGCGAGGAAGATGTTAATCAAGTGAGTAAATCGATTATTGTCATTCCGTGATTGAACGGTGAAATGAGATTAGAGTCACACGAACAAAAACAGAAACTTCACCATTGATAAAATAATATATAAGTATACAAAGAGACACGAATGCAGTGAAGTAGCCACTTTCTGATACTTAAATGGCACTCGGGTGCAAGATCATTGATTCATAATTATTTTTTTTTTTGCTCTTATTGCCGTTGTCACGGAAGCAGCGAGTTTTAACGGTTACAGCGGACAAAAATATTGGTTCGAAATTTCTTGTTTATCGCGAGAACTGCGATGTATCGCGGCGTCGTTTGATCCTACGATATTTCGTAAAGAATAAAGCAATATGGAGTAATAATTTAACGATGAGCCGTAAGCGAAAACTCGACATAATCAAGCACGTTTGAACTGTTCAGTCAACACGCATCAGAGAACGATGTAAGACCACAATAAAAGGATAATTAAACATAACCGTTATATTCGCACGAAAGTTCAATACGTTCAACGCTTGGATCCAACAGCAATAGTCGCGTACACGGTCTCGTTCATCATTTTGGAACAATGTTTCGCGTTCAGTCTGTATTAGTGTTAACGATAAACAGTTCCATATTCGGAACGGAATAGAGTGGCCCAATCGATTGAAACTTTAGATTTTACGATCATCGTGTTTAATTCTATCGCATTTCACGACTATTTCTCTTAAATACATGCACGCGCGTGCGCGCGCACACACACACACATGTACACACGAAAAAACATTTCTCTATCATAGGTTTTCTTACGATACAACGAGAACGGTACTGTTCGAAACAATTGTACACTTCACACCGAACGAACTCGTCCGAATAAAAGTACAGGAACATACACATCGGTATACGTACACAAATGAAACAGAACGATCGAGAGAGAGAAAGAGAGGATTAAAACAAAAGAAGTCAATTTCACTTTCGTCTCACGGATTCGTCGATATCGATCCTTCGATAACTTTCTACGCACCCTCTATTTCTTGACTGCTGATATGTTTCCTAGAACGGCTAGTTTAGCGTATATTCGCTGTGCGACACGAATCTGCGCATTTCGTTTTGGTTTCCTCAAATGAAAGCTGACAGGAACACGCGACGATGCGTTCTATCTTATGCGAACAGAGGAAACGCGGCCACGGTGCCACGATATTAAACAAAAGAAAGGAAAAATAATTAAACAACCCCCGTCGCTCTGCGCGCCATGTGAATGGGTCGAAAGAGAGTAATTGAGAGTAAAAGAGCATGAGAGAGAGAAAGAGAGGGAGTGAGTGAAATGAACTCGCAGAAGTCCGTAGATAGATAGACAATTTTTCGAAACAACGTTTTCGTGCATACGAGAAAATCGTCGTTGCGATCTGCAACCAAGTCTGAGCGCTTTCCTCTAGAGAGTGGGTAGAATTTCAGTGATACTCGTTGGTGTAATTATTTAGTTATCCTAGATTGGTGTAATTCATCTAGGGACCAGATATGGACGAGATATTCGAGATATAGTTCTCTTTTTGTAGGGTGAAGAACGTAAGACATCTCGGATGAGCAATTTTTGAACTTTTTAAATTACAAATTTTGAAGTCTCAGAATTAAACAAATTTTAAATTCGCAAGTTTTTGAATTACTATGTTTTGAAATTACAGAGTTTTCGAGTTTCTAGACTTTTGAACCTAAAAATTACCAAATTTCTAAGTACAGAATTCACAAGTGTTAAAATTTTGACATTTTTTAAGCCAGAAATTTCCAAATCTTCACGTATAATAATTACGGAGTTTAAATTTCGAAATTTTTATGAATTTCCCAATTTCCAAATCCTTATCTATACAAATTCTGAAATTTTCAAATATACAAATTTTGAATTTCTAGTTACAAAAGTCTTAGTTTCCGCAGTCCTAAATTTCTCAGTTCCCAAATTTCTAAATCTTACAATTTTGGAATTTGAAAATTTAAAAGCTACAAAACCCTAATTTCTGTGTTTTCCAATTTCCAGATTCTCGCTAATTTTTCAGTTTCCGAATTTTCGAATCCTAACATTTCTAAATTTCTAAATTTTTACGTTTCCAAAATTCCAAACATTCTAATTGCCAAATTATCAAATCTCCAATTTATTAGGTTCCAAATTCTGGCGTTCCTAGATCTACCGATCTTAAATCTCCAAATTTCTCAATTCCCAATATTTTTATTCTGAAATTACCAAATTCCCAATATTTTCATTCAAAAATTTCTGAATTCCTAATATTTTCATTCCAAAATTTCTAAATTCCCAATATTTTTATTCCAAAATTTCCAAATTCCCAATATTTTCCTTCTGAAATTTCCAAATTCCTAATATTTTCCTTCTGAAATTTCCAAATTCCTAAATCATGAATTCTCCCAATTCCCAAATCTTGAATTTTTCAAATTCCCACCTCTTCAAATCTCTAAATTTTCAAATCCCAATTCCTGCTTAAGTTTCCAAATTCTCAAATCTTCGAATCCTCAAATATCCAAACCTCCAGAATTTCTATAATCTTAATTCCCATCTTCCAAATTCCCAAATTCTCAATTTTCTACGTCTGCTACAAATCGTTAATACTGTTAACAAAGATAGTATTCCTTGTTTACCCAAAACAAAAATTCTAGTTACGCCAATGTTAGTATCTCCGATATTCGATGACTTCTTAGCTGGTACGAATGGCCTTGCAAAGTGGCGGACAGAGAAAAGCGCTCGAACGAGGGTTACGATTCGATCGATCGAGTTTCAAGTCAGTTGTAATATAATTGATCGATCGTGATCGTGATTTGAAGTGAAACGTCGCAGCTAAGTTGTAGGATGAACGATTCTACTTAGAAGTTATTTTTATTCACGCGTCACGGGAACACGTGGGCTACCAGAGCTCGTTTATTATCATTATTACAATGGTTATTATTATTATTATTATTATTGATATTATTATATTTTTTGTTTTTCTTTTCTGTTGGTCTATATTATAAGGTTTATTATTATTATTAATATTATTATCGTGGATCATCATTATTACTAGTTATTGTCGGCTAGTATTATTGTAATCTCGTCCTTCTGTCATTTCCCATTTGTCACAATGCAATAACCTAACCTGTGTTACAAATACAACTCGTCACTGTATTTGAGGTGATCGTTTCGTTTCTTCGAGTTTCTATCGAGAACGCGGCTCGAAGAAATCGTGTCTTGAAGGATGCCAATCAGAATTCAGTATTGAATAAATCCTCGATTTTTAATATCTGTTACAGTTCGAATAGAAATGCAAGAATTTTGTGCAATATTCCGCGGATCGATAGAAACTTCGTAATTTGTATCGGCCAACTAAACGGACGTCCAGACGATTTTTTCGAGTTGCAGCTTTACGAAATATGAACATAACCCCATACATATATGTATATACCATATACATATTATATACGTAAGCACACGCAAACCATAAAGATTATTATAAGTATATATTCATGTAATTATACGTGCACACGTTTGAACGAGCAGACGCACTGTAATCTGTTAAATATTCTTCCTGCGTGCAGATATGGGTCAAATAGCCACGAGCTTCGATGAAATTTCGCTTTAAACATCGTGTAGTGACGGCAAACGTGTAACATTCTCGATTCGATGGTTAGTTTTTAAATACTTTTCATTTCGATGTTTAACTTGCAGATTCAATGTTCGATTCGATGAAAACAAAACGAGATTTTCCGTGTTCGTTGAAAATAAAATGAAATATTGTTTTCGTGTTCATTGAGAACGAGATGAAATATTCTTTTTCATGTTCGTTGAAAGCAAGATGAAATATTGTTTTCCATGTCCATTGAAAAGATCAGATTGATGAACGAATGTAAATTACATTTGACCTTAACCTCTTCAGATCGATTTCTTTATACTAAAAGAATTTTGTTTTACCTATTTTAAATCGGTTAAAATAATAAATACAAATATTCCAAATCTCCGCAGATATAGCCATTTATTGAATTTAAAAGTGTGTGTCAGTGTCGAAGAGGTTAAATGCAAGAGTTTACGCGGGTCAATCGAATCGATTACCGAATAAGCAATTTAAATGGCGATTTTGTAATGTTCGTACAATTTGTACTTTCGTCGCGTTTTATCGCGTTAATTTATGAACGGTCACATGTTCAGGTCACACGATGCTCCCCGATATCGTGACGTACTTCGTTCAGGCTATTATGTCATCGTCCCAGTTTTATTGCAAATGTTCGGTACCTGTTCGTGCAACTCGTAAAAGAAAACTCGATAGCGACTGTTACGTAACGTTCCGTATCCTTTTCAACTGCTTTTCGGTTCGATTCACCGTTCCATCGTAAGTTTGTTAGAATCGGTCAAGCAAAAGTAGTTACGCGTTTAAATGCCGGTTCCCATAACGGCGATATCGGTCAACAGATAACGCGACAATTGTCGTCGAAATTGTGAATCTTCGAGAAACTCGTACTAATAGTGGCAGGTGAGCGATAAAGCAAACGATTCTTTCGCTTACTTGTTTGCGTTCCGATTCTTCACATATCGATCTATCAGATCTAAAAATTGTTTTGTAGTTTAGAGTTCTGTTCTAGAACAGTGATCGACGTTGCGGACATTGATGGAAATCAATTCTTTTTATTACATATTTGAAAATTTATTGGTAATTTTCGTATTTCGAAATGTCTAGAGTTGCGAATTTCTATATCTACGTGTTCGTAGCTTTATATACTTAAATTTCTAAGTTGAAATTTGAAAGTTAAGAAATTTGGAAATTTTTAATTTGCATATTTTCAAGTCCTAATTTTCATATCTTTTTGCAGATTTGTGAACTTGGAAATTTTAAGGTATATTTCTTTATTTTTCAGTTTTTTAATTACTACTTATGTGTTTCAATGTTTAAATTTATAAATTTCCCAGTATAATAATTATGAACTCAATCTAAAATTTTTAAACTTGGAAATTTGGAAGTTGAGAAATTTAGAAAATTAAAATGTCTATATTTTTAAATTTTGTAAGATTCCAACTTCCAAAATTTCTAAATCTGAACATTTAAAAATATTTAAACCTGAAAATTTGGAATTTCCACATTTAAAATCTTTGTTTAATTTTTAATATTCCAAATTTCCAAATTTTTAAACCGGAATACTTGAAGATTTGGAAGTTTGCATTCCCTAAATTACTAGATTCAAATTGTTAATCTAAATTCTTGAATTTCATTTGCTTTCAATTTTTGGATTTCGATACTTCAACATTCTTTAAGTCAAAATTAAAAAATTTGTAAAATTAAATTTTCTTTCAATATTTCTAAATGTATTAATTTATACGTGTAAATTTCTAAATTTACAAATTTCTTTATTTAACAATTTCCCAATTACGAAATTTCTAAATTTTCAGATTTAAGTATTTATAAATTTATAATTTGCAAATCGAACTTTTTAAATTTGGAACTTGAAAAATTTTTAAATTAAAAAGATTCAAAATTTCTGTATATCTAAATTTTATGAATTTCCATCTTTCCAAATTTGTATATTTCTTAACTTTCAAATTTCCATATTTCCAAATCTTAAAGTTTACAATTTTCTCAGTTTCTAAATTTGAAAACTTGAATGATCATTCCTAAATTTCTGAATTTCTGAGTAAACTTTCAAATTTGAAAACAAAATCTCAAAAGTAGAAAAAACTCTCCTGTCCGTAACTTCGGACACCTGAATTGCTCATTATTGTCCAAGACTTCTTATCGAATGATAGATTTAATTATAAACGAAAGTACGTTAATTTCATTCGCAATGCTAATGATCAGGTAAATTTATAAAAACATGCTGATACACAAGCACGTCTTCATTCGTCCCTTTTGCAATGAAATAACGAAAAAGTTTCTGTTGGTAGCTTTATCGCATGCGTCGAAACAAACGCAAAGTCTATAAACCAAGTCTGAAAGCAATTCGAAACTTCGAAAAGGAAATGCATAGTAATCGTTGTGTGAATGCATGAGACCCGACAAAAGTTCACGAATTCCAAGACCCTCGTTTTCTCCCATTCGTTGTTGTCGTTACTTTTGTGATAATATGTTTGGTTGTTGTCACGAGAAACAACTGGGAACACCGAGTGTTTACACGGCGTATTACGAATTCCGGGGGTCCGAAAGGAACTCGTCGTTTACATCGTCGAACTTTAGAGAAGCACGATACGTAGTTGCGATTATTTGTGTTTAACACGTGAAACGAAGCAAAAGTTTTTAAAAATATTTTTTACGACACCTCGCGAGGCACACACAAGCAAAGGCAAGGCAAAGCGTGAAAGAACGAACGGAAGCTCGTCGGTATGGTACAGCTTGTAATGAGGAAACTTGCAATATAACAAGCAATAAATAAGCCACTTTTAATTCTATGTATATTAAACAATTATGTGGATGCTTAACGAGATTTATTGAATTAAACGTGCAAAGCCAAGAAGTTAAGACGAGATACCGATTTTACATATTCTTACTAATCGTATAAACGACTACAATACGTATAGCAACATAATAAATTATACGATTATGTATCGATTGAAAAAAAAGAGCAGATAAAAAAATGGTAAATAAATAATTATTAACAAACAAAAAAAAGAGGCGAAGGAGAAGATGAACGGCTGCGGGCGAGTATCGCCGGCAGACGTTAATGTCTAATCTACATAAGTACGTAAAGGTTTCAATTTTACACTACCGATAATAATGATGTAACGGTAAGGCTCTATATAAGATATAATGATGATTTATAATAATTATAACGTTGTACAGAATATTTATGAAAGGCGCGCTGCTGGCGAAAGAGCCGCGCGTTTTCGTGTTCGCGCGTCGCGAACAGAAAGAGAGACACGTGGTGAAATAATGAAAACACGAATGAACAAATGAATAGAGAATTAAGAGAATGTGTTTGCCTTTCGTGTAATCAATAAATTGTTTAACTTATAGTCGTGATGTCGAAATTGTCGGGAAAATTTTCATGCAACTAGGCTCAGCGAGCGACGCGCGACTCTCTATCCAAAAGCCGCCAGACTATAATGGATGTTTTGTAAGATAAAATGCAAAACGATCGCGGATTATACCGAGATCGCGTTCAGAGAAATGTATAGTCGATTGCGTATTCGAGATTGTTCGAATTAACTCGACGACGCCTTTCTCGACGGAGGTAATTAACAAAAAAGTGAGAAAAGAAACAAAAAAAAAAAAGAGAGAGAGATGAATGAAGAAGGATATGAAAATCGTGGCTCTTTTCTTCCGCGAATATGTTCGAGCGTAGTGACAAATGCGCCGTCGAAGGACGAAATTGCGGTCCTTGAGTCAAAACCCGGGGGCAGGAGATAACAAAATGATTAAAAAAGGAAAAACAAATAAAAAAAATTAATAAACAAGCGAAACAAAAGATAGAAAGTGAGAGAATTTATCCGCCGCGTGTGTGTGGCGTAAGAAAGGGCCGATAATCTAATTCATTGTGTATGTATACAGACAGAAATAAATATAATATTGCGATTATAAATATTAAACTAATAAAGAATAACAATATTGTACCCCTCTGTACATATAAATATATATTATAATACGATGATTATTACTATATGATTTATTATAAATATATATACATAAATATAAATATATCTCATGAATTCACATTATTATGTTTATTATTGTTTACTTATTATTATTAAAATTATTATCATTGCGATGATAATGAGAATGATGATGACGATTATTATTATTATGATAATATTATTAATATTTAAGAAAAGGTTCACAACGTGCCGTGTGTATGTGGGAATAAAATATATAATATAATGGACATTGTTCAATTCAATCTAACTTTGTTGTTTCTTCTCTCCCCATTTTTCTACCACCTTCAGGAACACTTATTACTCCTCTTTTGCAGCAATTTTAAAAATAGCTCAATTATAATTACAAAATAAAATATTTATTTCTGAATATTTAATGCTTAAGTTCACAATACAAGTATCAAATGAATTTGTTAGCTAATAATTTGTTACTATCTTTAGTTATTTTCAGTTTATATTATAAGAAATAGTTTAACTACCCTAACATTTTTAAGCCTCCTAATTTCCAAGTTTTCAAATCCCTAAATTTCCAAGTTCTTTTCTAAAATTTTAAATCTGAAAATTTCTACATTTGAAAGCGTGTAAATTTTTTAATTTTTTAATTTCTAAAGGACTAAATTTCTTAATTTCTAAACGGATAAATTTAAAAATTTGCAAATTTAAAAATTATTTAACCAAAAACGAGCGAGTGTTGCATCTTCTTTCACGACCATTTCTCCCAAAAGAATCTACTGTATCATCCAATCTACATTCTATAAAAAATTTTAATGCACTTAAAATTTGTCATTAAATTAAAATTTGTTACTAATCAATTTTGCGATACAGATTTTTATATTAATAGACATAAACACATAATTAGATTAAACTTGTACTATCTTTCGCGCTTGTATTTTATACTTTAAACGAGACTATGACTATCGATAGGTCGATTAAAGAACATGGCGCTATCCAGAATGCGTTCGGTTATCAGTCCCTCAAGTGTATCTGTCAAAAGTGATATGAATTTTTATTTACGCGTTGCATGACAGTTTAGTTAGTAACTTGTCTATTATTTAAAACGAAATGGGTATTTTTTTTGCGAAGAAAAAACCACCTAGTCGTGTTACGGAACAAGATAAAGCTATCTTGGTACGTTGTTGCACGAATTTCCTAACCTCAAAAGCTCTTATTCTAACTACTAGTTGAAGTATCATTCATTTGTTTTTGATAGGAATTAAAACAAACTAGGGATAAGATCAAGCAATATCAACGAAGAATTGAACAAAGTCTTGAGAAAGAACGGTTACTTGCAAAGAAACTTGTACAGAATGGGCAGAAAGAGTGAGTATGCACTTTTTATATTCAAATTTTTATGCAAGTGTTTGCAGTACATTGAATAATTGTAATAAATTTGTGTGTAGCCGTGCCTTGCTTCTTTTACGGAAGAAAAAGTTTCAAGAACAGGTATTATCAAAGACTGATATACAACTGGAAAGATTGATGGTTATGGTGCACGACATAGAATTTGCACAAGTAGAGTTGAGAGTCATTGATGGTCTAAAAGTAGGCAATGCAGCATTGAAGAAGCTTCACGACGTGTTATCTATTGATGAAATTGAGAAAGTTATGGATGAGACTAAAGAAGGCATTGAAAAACAAAAAGAAATTAACGAAGTGTTAGCTGGAGAACTTACAGAGGAAGATGAAGGAGAAGTCGAAGCAGAGCTGGATGCTCTTCTAGCAGCAGAAGTTAAAGAAAAGGCACCTGAAATACCACAAGATGTAATTTTACCAGATGTACCAGAAGAATTGCCAGAAAAGAAGAAAGGTATATTATCAGAAGGATATCAAGAGATCAAAACATAAAGAAAAATAAGTTGTACACAAAATTTTAATTGATCGTTTATTTGTGTTTTCAGAACGTACAAAAGAGAAGACACAGGAAGGTGTTGCTCTTGAAGCATAAAGTATCATTAGTGAAATTTTTACTTTATCTACACTTTGCACAGGAATCTGTGTACATATGTACAGTATATTGTATGTAAGGCTCAGTGTGAATAATTCTTACGTTGAGATAATTAGGGTATAACTGAAAGAATGGAAATTAACATTGAAGACTGTTTTCCATTATAAAGCGCGTGTACATGATTTCTGTATTGTGAGTATAGGTTTTGAACCGATGGATGTGCAATTGAGGCAATTGTACATTGCTTTTTCATATATTACATGTATCATGCCTTGTATGTACAAATACCTTTTTATCTTATTATTGGCCTCTCTTTCATATAGTTACAAAAAAGGTGCAAAAGATTGAAATGTTGTAATAAATATGATTTTATTTAAAATGTACTGCTTAACTCATTAAATTCCTAATTCAATTAACCATTTAGAATTAAGGTAAAGTTACTAAGTACGATGAAATATTAAAATATTATTTTTTATAAACAAAAATTTAAGAATAATTTGTACAATAATATTTAGTATTGTATTACAGATTTTCGTATATAATTTAATAATGGATTCAATTCATTCAATTATAGTTAATTTACTTCTTACATTGCCGATACGGAATATTTAAATGTTCCGTGTATTACAAATTTGCATGACCTCTTTCTTTCTTTTTTGCCTCAATCGAACGATACAGACTGTAGATAAATAAAAGAATACATTTCATGAATCAATGTAAATTATTTAGAACCAGATAAGATAAACTGTCTGTTAAGGTGTACTCAGTTAAACTTTACTGTCTAAAAAATATGATAACTATTCTATGAACAAATACAACGAAAAATTACGAAGTAATTAATACCGCATTACGAAACAAAAAAAAAATAGCGTGATCTTCCTCGATTGTTCAAGTTAGATCAGTCGTGACCCAAATCTACGAAATTATTTAATGGTATTTAGATTGGCGTTAAATGTATCAGTTTTTAAATAAAGCGATTTCGTACACTAGAAAATAAAATACATAAAAGTATAATGCAAAATTGAAAGAATCAAATTAATATAGAATATAAAACTAAATTTAAATTATTGTTGTCTCAGTTCATTTCATGGTAAATTTATAATTGCTAAATTAAGTCTTAGATGTTAAATACTCCTGTCGTACAGACAATAAAATAAAATTTAATCAAATAAGGCACAAATGCTTACTTCATATTGTAGAAAGAACATCATATGATAATTCAAGCAATTGTGCTTAATCTACATAATTAGACAAACTTCGTAACTGTCGTAGACAGTTCGTATTAAATGTCACGCAGGTTGTAACAATGTACTTGTGTTTGTGGTTAATAAAAATTTCGTATCTCATTAGTATCTCTTATTTTGCGGTCAAGAACGTAGTAGAGCGGTCGTAGGAACATGGACTGTCACGTAATGTTTATAAAATTTCAAAACAATCGACTGTCCATTTTCGTTAGATTTTTATTACGTAATTTAAAATTTTATGTTTGCTACTAATTCAGTATTAACGATCTCTTTTAATATAAAATAACATAAATTATTATTACTTAAAATCGTGTACGTCGTTAGACTGTTATATTATTTTCTGAGTTTTGCCACAGACTTTATTTCACCTGTTTTAATGCGTATAAAATAAGAATGTATGACCTCATACGAGAAACCAAAGGCGTTCACACATATGATGCTAGGTTGTTGATGTTTGTTATTAGTACTACAGCAAAAAGTGTACATATGTTTCTATTCAGTAGCTATAATGTAACAGTTTATCTTTTTTATTCTCGAAAAAACAAGGAAGTTATTGTGCAATCAGTATTCAATGTGATCTTAGCGTCCATGGATATTTCTTTTGTATTGCTATTAAATTCGCTTGTGTCTGTATATTAAGTGGTAATAAATATAAGACTACTTGTAAGTGCAGTATTTGCACAAAATTTGTATACAACACACTTTCGACGAGAAAAAATATTTGTACAGACTGTAAGGATTCATAATAAATATTATCATTCATAATTTTATCTTTGAATTAAGAAATTTTTGAAATAAATTGTGATAATTAAATAAAAAACGTCTTATTAAATATATAATTGTGTGCCCGATTTAAAACTGATCCTCCATGATTTATGTTGAACCATGCACCTTCTGTGAGTTAGAAGAAGACGCAAATCAATAATATCGTCAAACAGCTCCTTTTAATGGCTGTCTTAATCTTGTTCGACATGTGCTTTACATAATAATATAATTTAATATTAATTAAATAACATTTAAGTTCATAATTTATCGAATTATATCCTACAGCGTGCAAAACCTGGTTTGTAGTTTTTTCACGATTAAGCAGTCAATCAGTTTCGCAAATACAGTCATACATATGTTCTTCTATTTGTCTAATTTGTCGTACAAAATTAAGATTGTATATAACACTCATTTGACACCTACTGAATACACAAGATATTTTGTAAAGAAGAGTAAAGTCAAGAAAATGAGTTTTATTGACGAGCAAATAATGTTTGTTTTTAGATTCAGTCACTTGTAATCTTCAAGGTTTCTTTTTATTATTTGCAGAAGATTTCATTGGTCTCTTATCAATTTCATTTCTTTTTATATTATCTATTATTTTTATTACTAATTACCTGATTTTTTAATATGTTTTTGTATTGAAGTGTAAATCACATGAAATATCTGAGTTACGGTGAATGCCATGCAAAATTATTCAGCACGCGCCTATAAAAATTATGAGTTGAACGTCGAAGTTAAGTATGATTACCGATAAAACCATTGATAAAAGCCGACTATATCGAAATGTTATTGACATTTCATCATATTGATAACATCGTCAAGATACTAATGAGTATAAAGGGAAGAGAGGCGGAAGAGATTGAAGTGGTAGTATTCCCATATCCTTGAAAGAATTTTCATATCTTCATATCTCTGAATTTCAAAATTTTTAAATTCCGCAATTCCTAAATTATTTAATCCACAAACTTTCAAATTTCTAAATTATCTAATCTGCAAATTTTCACATTTCTAAATTCGTAAATTCTTAAATTATCTAATCTCCAAATTTTCCAATTTCTAAATGTGTATACTTCTTCATTATCTAATCTATAAACTTTCTAATTTCTAAATTCGTAAATTCCTAAATTACCTAATCTACAAATTTTCAAATTTTTAAATTTATGATTTTCATTTGCAAATGTCTTAATATTTAAATTCTAAAATCTTTAAATTTTGAATGACTAAATCCAGAAGTCTCGAAATTCTAGAACTCCCAAAGTTCCACATTTTTATATTTGTATCTATATTTAAAAATGTTATCTACATTTTCAAATCTCCTTTGAAATTTCAAAATGAATGAAATGAAGACTTTCGAATTATCAGTCTCCCTAATTTTGAAATGATCACATTTCTAATTTTATAAATCTTCAAATTCTCAAATTCTTCAAATCTCTAAACATATACATTCGTAAACTGGAAAATTAACCATGCAAAATTCAACTGATTTTTTATTGAAATCTATAGTATTAAAAAATTACATAATTATTAAATAACGCTATACCTAAAAGTCATAAACAGCCATATACAGTTAGAATTTGAGAATTGCAAAATATGGAATACAATGATTGCAGAACTGAATCACTAAAATATAAATTGATTGAAAAATGCAATATGTATATATATACATTCTTTTCATATTTGTATAATATACAAATGTACAATGATAAGTTAAATACCTATTGCATTCTGCTACAATAAAATGCAATGACTTTTCTCTATCGATATGATCGATATATCCTTCAAAATCAATACTGCATCGATAACTGACAGTCATACCTCTAATCAAAATACCAGATTATCGATTAAAGAATTCTTTATGTTATTTTACATTCGAATAAAGTTCTTTCCACATTTCAGAACGAATTTCCAACGAAATCACCAACGCAGACTACAAATCTCTTCGCTTACATATTATTCCAGCGACCTCCTTTGTGCACAACAATAGTTGCATCTCTTGCCTTGTCGGAACGGCTTTGTTGCAAGTTGCGGATCTCGTTTGTACGAAGGAGAACGTCGTCTGAATAAGCGATGTCCGATGTATTTAACATCGTCTCTCGAATCCAGATAAGACCAGCTTACGGCGCCAAGAACAACGTTCAAACTGTTTTAACAAATCACATGGCGCCTTGTAGAATCGTTTTAGAGGTTCTAACGATTAACACGATTTCATTGGTCAGGGACGACCAACCTGACAGCTTAATAATCATCTTAAATTGAATGATAATGATCTATAATCGAGTATTATCGATACATTGTGAATTGATTGCCTTATATCGATCCCCGAGCAGAAAGCACAGTTTCAGGAAGAGAAGTGTTATCGGAACTTCGACCCGTTTATCTTATTATGTCTTCCGATATGTTTCAGATGTATTCATTGTATCAGTTTTATATACATGTTCTACGCAAAAATGAGAGATAATCTCTGTAAGACTTAATTTTTTTATTGTGAAACATAAAACGTACTGCTTGATTTTGTATGGATTATACGCGACTATTGCACGTGTAGATGTTTAAATTTAGTACAACGTAGCAGAGTCAAATAAAATTTGACCGTGTATTTTCTTTAGGTGTCGATCAGAAAACAGTTTATAAATCACGCATCGACTGTACGATAGCAATGTGTTAATAAATTTTATCAATGAGACGCTGAAACCACACCTTTTCGTACACTTTTTAATCGCATTATTTGATCGTCGCGTAAGTCGAAGATTAGATATGTCCGGACGTGTCAGATATCGGGGGGGGGATTCATTACGCAAGAACATAAAATTTTCTGGGGAATTTGACGCATTCGCCGTTTGGACGTCCGGGAAATACAGGGAGATTCGCGGAGGCCAGATGCGCTGGCATTGATTTTCTCGTACACACGGTACGCGATCCTGACGGTAAATTACAGGAAGTATCGCAGCCTCCTGATATTTAAAATGACGCCCGTACGGATTCCGTATTTAAAACCGGATGACCTTCGTGAACGAGAGAGACGAAGAGAAAGGAAGAACGGCCGAGGAACGGGATCCGTTGACTAACCTCCGCTTCGAGAAGCCTTCGCTTCTTTTCCTTTTCTTCTCGAGCCAATGTATCGCCCACTTTATATCCTCTTAACACCGTTCGGGCAAACGACACACCGTGTGCGTCCTACGCCATCAAACAGAAACGAAATAACGGTTTCGATTTTGATCGGTACCGTTTTCTAGTTGAATTCATGTCGTGAAATTTAATTTTTAAACAATGGTGGATTTTAACAGAAAGATATGAAGTATGTGAATAATACATTCTGATAATACTACTGCTGTCAGTAGTAGTAAAATGTACTGATTTACACAATTTCGCTCTTATGTAACTTTGTATGGATCAAATATGGATATTTTTGGTATTGAACATTTATCAATGGACTTTTAACATTTGTCTGATTAAGATGGACAATAAGTTGACAATTGACACGATTTCGATTTACATGATCTTGATTTACACGCTACTTCATTTTCAAGATTCTCAAAATAACGGATATAAAAAAACTAGTAAAAGTGGACATTTTAATACCAACGCAAGGACAGAATTTATATATTCTTGACTTTTTCGTTATATAACTTTTATTAATAGATTTTTGACATTAAAATGAGACTATACACTATTTAATGTAGACTATATTTACTGGTTTAATTGACCATAATTTCGATTTACACAATTTCGCGTGACATGATCTTGATTTACACGCTACTTCATTTACACGATTCTTAAAATAACGGATATAAAAAGAAATTAGTAAAAGTGAACGTTTTAATACCAATTCAAGAACTTCTACGTTTTTCATTCTTATTATTGAAATTTTATTAATATATTCTCGTCATTTTTCTAATTAAAATGAAATCAAACACGATTTAATTTGCACTACTCATCTTCATATAAAAACGGTAATTTTACCAGGAATAGAAATTGTATATTTACATTGCATAGTAGCGGTAATTATATTCTAAGCTTGTTTTCTGTTAGATTCTGCATGTGTGTTATTTTATCATTTAGAATGACGTGATATTCGTAGTTCTAACTTAAGAGGACGATATCAAATTATATACAAATATGTACATTTACTATTAATAACAAGTTGAATGTAGAATCAAAAATGATTAATCTGTTAATCATGTTATTGTTATTACTAGATGTATATGCAAGTACGATATGTAAAAACATGCAAAATATATAAAATCTATTTTAAATGTTATAACACAATAAGTTACGTGTTATTAAAATATGACAGAAAATCTGTGCAATATTTTACATTCGAAACGTGGAAAATTTCTGAGTTTTAGGTAACATTCTAATGTTTTGTTTGCGATGCAGCTAATAAGATAAGATATATACTTCCCTCTAACATCGAGTAATATTCTACGCAATTGTTTTTACGCGAAATCATTGTCAGCAGAGAGTAGTCCACCAACGAACGTTCGTAAAGATACGGTTAATCCCGTTGCACGATCATTTATTGATTAAAATGTTTGACTTTGAATTAAATTACGAACCCCTGCGCACATTAACTATTTTCAACGAACCAATGAACTTGATAAGACATTTTCTGCTTGAAACGAAATATGCGATTGTTACACGGTATTATTATCGTGGTAGAGATGTAATAAACCGGCAAACACTGATATCAAAAGCAACGGCTTTATTTCTATTCTACGTTTCTACTTGAGGCGAAGAACGATCGTTGTTTGTCGCTCGGCAAACTAAACAACAGTCAACGCTATATTTAAACTCGTAAATCATCTCACTAGACTTGGCGTTATCTGAACGAAATTTTCAACGAAATTGCGTCTGAATTGTTCCCTGTAAAATTTCTGACACACATCGTACATTTGCGGAATTAGAGCTTCTTCAAAAATTGGGGACGTAAAGAAACATGCGTCAGTTTGACAATCTTGAAATAAATGTTCGCAATTGTATAGATATAACTGAAATGTCAATTCAATATCTTGCAGAACGTCATTCAATATCCTGCAGAAGGTCATCAGCAGTTGGCTTTAATTTTATTCAAATGAAATAGTACATTTTCAGGGCTGTTCTATCATTAATTTTCTTTTAACGTCATTTTAAAATTATAGTGCTTACATCGTTGAATTCTCGGCATCAGCTGCTACAAAGTTAAATATATGTATATGGTACCATTTAAAATGTGGACGATTTTCAAAACTTTACGATAATTAGAAAATGTGTTTATATGAGTCGTTTGTTTTGAAATATTATTTTTGAGGCAAATCCAGATATTTAATAAATATTCAGGTATATCAATAAATTTAAGCATATTAGTAATAATAGACAAACTTTTTGTATTTTGTGGTGTTAGATAATATATGTTTACTATCTGATAGTGTTCATAATGTTGTTTGAAAAAAATAAAGGTTTTATTGCATCCAAATATTTGTACCTCACTTCCAAAATTAATGAATTATTGTAATCGTTAATTCAGCGAATATTTCAGTTGCTCGCTTATGCTTTTTCTTCATTTCTCTAAATCATTTTGGTCCGAATTGTCTTCATATTCAGACGTTGACTCCAAGATTCCACGAATCCAAGATTCTTACTTCTGTAAACATAATAAAAATAATAAAATTCCTTGGAAGTATATTATTGGTGTGGCGTTATTATCCAGAAAAGTATTTTTATTTTGTTGTTATTACCAGCTTCACTATCAGATCCATCACAGTTATAATTTTCATTGAAATTGAGTTATATTGTTTTAATAAAATAGGGTACAACTCGTAATTAATTTTCGAATAACGGTGAAATTATTAAGGAGTTTTGTGCACTTGTACTAACACAAGAATCGTGTCAATTTTGTTGAGTACTCTTTAGAAACTGAACTATAATTTACTTGCAAAGCGATAAAAATCAGTAATGGTGACTAGATAGACCTATCTGTCCTGGGGGACCAGTAGACCCCCGCTCATATTGAGGTTATGTTACCAATATTATACAATTTGTAGTTTTTCATAGCATTGTCAGTATTACTCAGAACTGGAGCTAAATTGTACCGTAACATATTCAGCTAAAAATAATTTCAACCTCAGATGGACTTGCATCACTTGCAAAATAAACATTTTTCCAGTACCATTAATCACCCAAACTTCCATCGACCAAATATTAGGGAACTTGAATTATTTTCATTATAAATTGTTTACAGATAAAAATAACATATTATTTACTGTTATCATTACCTTCATTTTCTTTAAAAATGAACTTGGCCACTATCAAAATAAACGTCTCGTATCTTCATGTTTTTCCTTTTGAATATCACTATTTTTCAACTTAACATTTTCTCCATGTGTTCACATGATTATTTGTCCCTTTGTATTATACTATTTCTTTGCTCAATATTTTCTGCTATCATTAATACTAACAAAGAGTATTTCTCACATTGTGAATCATCCAGTGTCAACATATTTAGGCAATGAGCTAAGCAACGAATAAAAATTGTGACCAGCTGCTGAGTAAATTGGAATATTTATACCAAAAGTGTTTGCATATCTCGTGGAGAATGTAGCTACGGCTCGTAGGCGAAAACTAGGGGACCCCTAAACAAAAGTTCTAGTTACGCCAATGGTATCGTACGACACGGTAACGCCATCGTTAACTGGGAAAGAATCGGTGCTAAACGGTAAGATTGACACTTCTAAGTATTCTCGGTTCGCTTCTATGTACTGAAAGAAGTCAGCGACGTTTCTGACCGATAAAGTCGTTCTACGGTATTCTAGAAGTAACGCTACGATAAAAGAATCCGCGTTGAGATAATAATCGTTACAGAACATCAGACGGAAGACGGAAGACGTTTAAAACTGGACGCAAACTAGTACAAGTCACTTGTTACTTCGACAGGAAAATAAAATCACCGATTATGGTTTTGCGTCCATCAATTTCTTATGTTAGTATTAGAACAGGTTCCAGCAGGACTGGACTTATCTGTAAAAGGATGTAAGAAATATTGTGGTTGAAGATGAAAGAGCGTCATCCTTGCAACGAAGAAAGTGGAAGCTCATCTTTGTAAGGAACAAGATATTAATTAAAAAGAATATAATAAAAAGATAAACGAAACGAGTAACTAAAGATTAATGTGTTTACGTATAAGATTTTGTCTTATTTTCCTGTTTTCATTTTGTTGGTTCTTATTTCTGAGCGATCTCCTTTCCTGTAATTGATCACAGGTTGTAAAGAATTAAAACGTAATCATTGCGCAATAATATTGGACGTAAATATTACACAGTTGTAATCAGCTGACGGTGCACTCCTATCGATTCGTTACGAATCGTTGAACTTTCTGGAATACACGAAACTGATAACTCTTAATCTATTTTTGATAAAGGTCTTATTACAAAACAATCGCTTATTCAATTTATTCTTATTCAATGTATGAGTATGTAGGTTCATTACTTGCTATTTTACCTTTTAAGTTATGTATATATTAATATTTTAAATGATTCAATGCAGTACAACATGAGATAATTGCTATTACATACACTCGATTTTGCTCGCTGGGAGGCTCTTTATCTTCAAACTCCTTGTTAGTCATCTTTCGGCACTATCGCCAATTTTTCTGAGAGTTTTGGCTTATTTGAAGAAAATATGATTCCCTGACAAAAAGTCGTATCTGGTGTAGTTTGGCCTGTACATTTCTACAGAGTGAGTGATGATGTGAGTTGATTATTGCAGTTCTTAATTAAACTATTTTAAAATTCAAAGAAATTAAAAAAATGTTGAGGCCCTAAAATAATCTGGGAGTTAACGTTATGTTTACAATTTTTTAAATTCTACAGTCACAAAATTGAAAAATTCTAAAAATTCAAAGACTCAAAGTATCAAAGTCTCAAAACTATTAAATTCAGAAATATTCAGTTTCAAGATTCCAAAGTTAAGAAGTCTTAAAATATAAAAATTTCAGTACTACTAAGTCTCGAAATATCAAAATTACTTAGTTTCTAAGTCTTAAGATTTCTAAGTCTTAAAGCTTAAATATTCAAAAATTCCACAGTCCCTAAGTGTTAAAGTTTCAAATTTAAATATTTTCAAACTCCTCAAGTTCCAAAGACCCATACTTTGACAACTAAAAATTTCAAAACTCCAACATTTAATATTTTAAAATTTAAAGTCACAATATTCACAAATCTATAATTCCAAAACTGAGACAAAAACAAAGTCATAAGGTCCCAAGATTATAATCTTCAAGTTCTTAAAATACAAAATTCCAAGGTTCTAAAATTCAGAAATATCACAATTGCAATGTCTCAAAACTGCGACCTTAAAGTTTCAAAACTCTGAAGGAGTCCATCATTTACAATTTTTGAATTCTTACTATAACTCTGTAACGAAACATTTACATACTTAAATTTATATAATATATTTTCTTATTTTTGCCTATGAAATATTCTGTCTACTTTTACGTATAAAATACCCTGTCTATTTTTATCAGTAAAATATTCTACTTTGGTGATATAAAAATGAAACCCGATGTACAATAAACTATATACACCGCCGTTAGATTTAACTGTATATAATACAGTTGTATATAATATAACTTTATATACAACATGCTGTATATAATACGGTAGTAATTATATAACCACCGTTAGATTTAACCGCTCACAAGTAGGGGTACCTTTTGCACCCGCGCTAGTTACGCTCCTGCTCTCAGCGATCCACCTTCAACGGTGAATTACTCAGATCCGAAGATCACGTTTTTTGTTCGTATATCAATGCATGGAAATTGAATCTGAAGCAGACATTTCCAGCGCTGTCTGCAACTTTCATCTGGGATTCGCCTGCCGTCACAGTATGTTATTTTTATAAATAAACGTGTCACTGCTCTATGAGATACAACCTCCTGTTTTTCTCGCTCCTGTTTCTTCTCGCTTTTACTCGAAACGGAAACAACAATTCGCGTTGCGATAACTGCAACAACGCCCCTAATCGACTCAATTGCCCGATGCATCGATTTGCATACATTGATTCACCTTCGTCGTTGTTCCTCCTGCCGGATTTACATTGAATCACTTCTAAACTCACTCGCTTGATTCCTGGCGTGATATATCGCACAATGTGTAACAGTACTGTACGACGGGCCGTTTTTTCGAGGATTGCGGAAGTTCCGTGAGAAAAATAAAAATGTTACGTTATTTGAACGAGACGATATGGTCACACATGTGTAAGGATGGCTGGGTTTCACACAGGAAAAGAACGTTTTAATTTTCAAAGTTTATTCTGTTGTTCAACTTCTTTTCGTCACCGAGTCGAAAACAAAAATTGTAATGTTTACCCGTGTTTTTCCGATTCTATTTATGAGGAACGAATCCCCACTTTTTGAAGAAAACACATGTAGCATGGTGCCAGGGTGCGGATGACTAGGTTCCACATGGTCTCATCCTGACCGCGACACACCAACTATTCGCATTTAGCCGGGGTTTATGATAGGGCTGTCAAAGGTGACTACGGTTACTGTCATGTCGACCATAAAACCCTATCGCTCACTCTTAGAGCGCGTCTACATTATGCCAGTAACTAGGACCATCTACACTATGCCAGTAGCCTTGCCAGTAGGTTGTCGAAGTTTTGCGTTTTTTGCTTTGCACGTATCAGGTGTATTATTGGAGAAAGAAGACAGAAAAGGAAAGAAACTATTTTCTTTCAGGGATTTTTGAGAATTTCAGAATTTCGAGGTGTGCAAATCTAGAAATTTGAGGATTTAGGAATTTGGTAATACAGCGATTTGGAGGTCTAAGTATTTGAGGATTTGGAGATTTTTGGATTTCAGGATTTAGGATTTTGGTAATCTGGAAATTTAGCTTATTTGAGAGTCTAGAAATGTGGGGATGTAGAGATTTGTGGATGTAGGAATTTCAGGATTTAGGAATTTGCGAATTTAGCTATTTGGGGATCTAGAAATTTGGGGATGTAGTGATTTGGGGATTTACCAATTTGGGGGTCTAAGTATTATATTTGAGGATTTGGAGATTTATGGATTTCAAGATTTTGGATTTTGGGAATCTGGAAAATTGGGAATTTAGCTATTTGGATGTGTAGAAATTTGGGGATGTAGGAATTTGAGAATTTAGCTCTTTGAGGATTTAAAAATTTGGGGATGTAGTGATTTGGGATGTAAGACTTTCAGACTTTAGGAATTTGCAAATCTGGAAATCTGGGAATTTAGTTATTTGGAAGTGTAGAAATTTGGGAATGTAGGAATTTCAGAATTTAGGAATTTCGGAATTTAGCTATTTGGGGGTCTAGAAAGGGGATGTAGTGAGGAAGAAAATTGTTTCTTTTCTTACTAGCCTTCTCTATCCAACGACAGACCTGGTAACAAACGCAAAAATTTGACTACTTGCTAGCAAGGCTACTAGCAAAAATTACTGGCATAGTGTAGATCCCTCACACTTGGAAAACGTTAATAAATATATTTATTAACACTAAACTTACCAGCGTCTAATTTATACTTACTTTGAAATTAAAAATAAGATTGAAAAATGAATAAGCAAACGACAAAACATTAATTTTATATTTCGATGAAATTGAACGCGGATTTTTAAAAAATTACCTTAAGAAATTGTGTGATTTATAAGAGACTTATATGAAACGGTTATTTGACCGTTTTGGTAATTTGTATATGAAATCAGCTTTAGAATTCATCAAATACCACACACAATATCACCGTATCCTGAACATTAATTTTATAAGAGTTTATAAAGTTAAAGGACGTTTAATAACGATATGTAAAATAGGACATTCGTTTTATGACGATTTATAAAATAAAAGAGCATTCATTTTATAACGATACATAAAATAAAAGGACATTCACTCCACAAGGATTTATACAATAAAAGGCATCCATTTTACAATGATATGTAAAATGAAACAACATTTATTTGATAACGATTTATAAAATAAATGACGCAAGGGAATAAAGCGAAAGCATCGTTTTGCAATGACCTGCGGAGGAGTGATGGCTAAAAGGAAACCGTCATTAAATTTTGAAAAAAGAAACAAGAGGAAAAAGATTTTAGCCGAAGGGGAACGCTTTAATTGGACGAAGGAACAATGGAGTAAGGCGTTGCGTACCGACGAGTCAAAATGAGTCATGCTTATGTACAAGGTGAGACGTTCAACGCTTGGAACTAAGACACTTCGCAGACCGTGGGTGCTATAGAAAGTAACTTACGATTAAAGTTTCTTCCTATGTGGGTCACAGCAACTATTTTTTAAGTTTCATTCACTGTTTTTTTTGTGTTTATTTTTGCGGGTGTTATCGCAGTTCAAAGGGGTTGCGTGCATACAGATCTAGTCACTGATTTATTCATTTCCTGACTTCGTGTATACTGTCACGTGGTTGGGAGGAGGTCTGATGGTATGGGCGGGGATGATGAGAGGGGGGGGGTTAGTGGGGTGGCTTGGTCGAGTGTGTATGGGTGGGGGGAGCGGGTGTGGTCGTGTGGGCGGTGGGGGTGGAGCGGCGGATGGGACAGAGTGGCAGGTGTGGGGATTTGTACTTGTGAGAGGTGGTGGGCGTTTGGAACGGTTGGTGGTTGTGGGAAGAGGGGGAAGTGGCGGAGTTCTGTGAGAGTAGAAGGGGGTAAGTTGTGCGAGTTGTGAGTAGCGGTGGGTAAGGGTGACTGGTTGTGAGTGTGGAAGATGAGTGGCGGTCTCAAAGTTTGGGCGTATTAGTGTTGTATGGCTGGTGTGTACAGTGAGTAAGTATGAGAGCGAAGTAGTTCTTGATAGATTGTCACAGGTGTGTGGGTAGTATAGGAGTGATGTACAGTGTCGAGTTTGTGCGGGATAGCCGTTTGGTATGACTTCGTGTTAATTTGGGACGTGTTTTATAGATACCTATCTTCCTACATATCTACACTCCTAATTACACATACCCGTAAATATTAACTACACTTCTAGATACCGCTCTCCCTAAATATCTACACTCCTAATTACACATATCACTAAATCTTTACTACACTTCTAGGTACATATCCCTCTAAATTCCTATATCTCGTGATTCTTATACACTTAGGGCTCTATAACCTCCGGTTACACCCTTAGCTACCTATATTCATAGTTACTTATTTTCAAGGAATATCCTTTATTAAGGATAGGATATAATTTCCATATTAAAATAATTTCTATATTAAATTATAATTAAGATACATATATAATATTATTAAAATCTCCATAATAAATGGGAATATGACCTCTACATTAAGTATAGGATAATCTTCCTATTCCTAGTATCTCGCATACTAAAATTACAACGTAATATAACAATAAAATCTATTTTTAAAATTAAATTCCATATAAGTTTGTTGACGTAAATGGACCGACAGTGAAATAAATATACTGAACTTCCTGCAACGTATTTCCCAGTTTGAATTTTTCAAGACCGTCATATGGTTACTTAAAACACCGGAAGCAATATTTGCACAAGTCCCCGGTACAAACCGATGCGTATCGCCTTCAGGCAGCGGCCCACGATCCCCATTTAAATTACGATTCCGTAAGAAACCGAAAACAGGTTCACAATTTAGTACGTTGAACCTTGTGAGCGGTTAAATTTCATAAAACTCCATGGTCGTTATGTCATGAAATAAAAAACGCCAGCAGCGGCCTTGAAAAAACGATCTTGAAAGATGTCTCATTACGAGACAATCGCAATGTCGAACAATTTTCTGCAACATCGATGAGTTACAAGTTGCGATCTGCCCGGAGCAAATCTTGGGATAAAATCTTAAGTATCTTCGGATAAAATCTTAAGTACATTAAGATTTTATGAATGCATTCAACCTGCTGAAGTTTACGCGCGTGTATCATGTTTCTAATTTATATGCGAATATTTTGCGCTGTAAAGTACAGTAATTGTTGGGTTCTTTGATATACGACGAGTTGCGAAAGTAATCGTGCTTTTCTTAATTAATGAGTGGTTTTATATAGTATTAAATAGGACTGGTACGAATTGTATGAATGTGGGGAATATTTCACACCTGAGACTGTGCCGCGAGTGGAACTTTATGCATAGAAATTTGGAAGATGTTTTAGGACATTTTTAAAATTCACTTCCAATTTTCTAAATTATCAAATTTTCGAATTTTCATAGTTCAAATTACTAAATTTTCAAATTTCTAAATTTCTAAATTCCAAAACTGCAAATATTCAAATTTTTAAGTTTTTAAATTACTAAATCTCCAAGTCCATCAATTTTGTAAATTATGAGAATTGTAAGTTTTGTAATTGAGTATTTAAGGATGGAAAATTGTCGAACCTTGAAGTGTAGAAGCATCTAAATTTAGAAATTTAGAACTTTTCTAATTCTTGATTGTCAGCAAATGTTCAAGTTGTTCATGATACCTTGTCTGTCTATATTATCAAACTTTTTTTTATAACTTTTTTTGAAGTATATGTTAATTTTCATTGAGATAAAGAAACAATATATTCACCGACTTACATAAATTATTTAATATATATTAATCAAGTAACTATGAAATTAACTTGAATTAATTATACGTATTAATCGAATGGCTATAAAGTTAACATTAAATTAATTAATACGCACTAATCAAATAACTATTAAATTAATAAATAAGTATTAAATATATTACATATTAACATTCCTTTATTTTCGTTAACATTTCCTTCTTTATTCTTTTATTTAACTTTCAATTTAAAAATAAGTGTACATTATATACCAATAGACTTAAGGTTAATTGTAACGTTGCACAAAACAAGGCTGACAGCGAAACTATTCTTTTAAAAACGCCTGTCCTTAGCGAATTACACGTTTCGAAACGTTATTCTTCCTTCTTTTTTCTTTCGTTACACAAGAAACGCACAGCATCTCCCGTACCAATCAAAAGCTGACCAGGGTCAACTGAGAAGCGGTAATAGACGATAAATTGAAATTAATGTCTGTGTTCGCTAGACGCACGAACGTGCTTCGACCACGTAACACGCGTTGGATTAGCTTGGAACCGCAAAGTCGTTACGTTTCTAGCTTTATCTATGGGTTGTTTAAAATTGTTTTGTAGATAGTGTTCTCGAGCAACCAGATAATAAGAGGCTTAAACTTATCCCATATAAAACATTGGTGAATCATACCGATGAATGTGTGGCGTACGAGAAAATGCGAGAACACCAAAGTGTCACGCAATATAGCGCAAGTGGAAAACGATAATTCTCTATGTGAAAATAAGCTTCTTTGCACGGTGCCGTTTAAAAGCATGGGTTTATCTTATTCGGAGTTACGTTATGACACGAGTCACGAGATTAACTCAACGAATATCATTTTCGAACTACGGTTTCAAGGATATATTCATTATTCGTTAATTTATAATACTTTTATTATATTTTGTTTATCTAAATAGTTTTCTGATTTATCTATTCTATTGAGGAATACTAAATTGTTTTGTTATATGTATTTTTTTGCTAGTTTTGTCATTTTTGAGTTTACAATTTTAATTTCAGTCTATTTTCAATTATTAATTTTAAATTATCGTCTTTTAGTTTATGTAAATAATTTACAGAAAGAAATTATTTTTTGTGAGATATTAAACTCAACTGCATCAGG
Organism: Megachile lagopoda; assembly: GCA_036983795.1. Taxonomy (NCBI): domain Eukaryota; kingdom Metazoa; phylum Arthropoda; class Insecta; order Hymenoptera; family Megachilidae; genus Megachile; species Megachile lagopoda. The sequence goes on from CM072786.1 coordinate 2,601,418, forward strand.
ATTAAAAAGATTAAATTATTTCTAGATATTTTTTGATAAATATTTAACAAATTCAATTTTACGAGTTTATCAGTGATGTACTCCATTGTTGTTCTCATTTCATATCGTTCTTTTTGTGAAGATACTCAATTTAAGAATTTTCAAATTTGGATGTGTGAGTTATATTTTGGTCTAATCATACTTTTGTAGTATCATAAGCATATCAATTAATGATACACATTCATAGCAATAATTATTATATATTATATTATGTTATGTGTCAATTGCATGTCAATCATATTAATATTGTATTATACGTCAGTTATGTAATTGTTAAATGAACCCATCATCACATTTTTACACTCAGATTGATTTTTGCAGTTTTTATTTTACAGAATTAAATATAAATAAAGCTCTGCAACACTTGAAAATTTGATAACATAATAAAAAATTGCTGATACAAATTTTCAAGTAATTATATTAACATAGATTAAAGCATGTTGAATTAAAAAATTTGAGGGTTATTGCAAAAATGAGTAGTTCCGAAAATCGAAAAGTATTAATGAAAGAATTGTTGCAATTGTCTGTCTTGTTGTGATTAAACTTTCAATAATATTTTCGAAGGGTTCTAAATTCATTTCTCTTGAAAGCAAAGGTTCATATAAGAAAACTTTGTTAGATATTCTTAAAATAATTTTTAATATACGTTTTATGAGACATCCTGTACATGGTCACCGTGAAAAATACTGTGACGAGATACGTGATCATGAAAGGCGACAGAGAATTATCATATCCAGTTTCGTGTGACGAAAAAATTGTTATTTTAAATTAAACAAGGTTGCGTTTTATTACACGAGACTTTTAGCATTCACTTGAAAAACAACCACGTCTATCAATTATTTGAGATATTAAGACTTATTAATTCAATGTTAATGTTGATAATGATATTATGGGATATTAATCTAATATTTAAATTCAATAGCTTGAATCACTAGTATCACTTCAGTGGTTGAAAATTTCTTTCTTTGCTTCCACATTTATAATTCTTTGTTTATACTAAATGTGTGGGTTCCATTACTGTCGAGTACCACGTTAATTAACGTGTCAACTGCTAAATTTTATTTTAATGATCGATTAATATAAGCCATGTGGGATGTGTGTTATACAAATACATATTATTTATTTGATATTTTTGTTATTTATTTTACATTTATTTATTTGATATCTTTATTATTGAATTTTATATTTATTTGATATAATTATTATTTATTTTATACTTGTTTATTTGATATTTCTGTTATTAATTTTATACTAATTTATTTGATGTTTTTGTTATGTATTTTACACTTTTTTATTATTAACTTCATTTTTAGTTATTAGATAGTTTTATCGTTTATTTCACCCTTACTTACCTAATACTTTTAATACTTATTTTATATTTCTGTGACTCATTTTATACTCTTTTACTTGATATTTTGATTAATTATTTTAAATTGGATTATTGAAACTAGAACACTAGTTCTTTAAGAATAGAACACTCTATATTCAGCACAAACAGCTGCTTGTAAAGGTTTATACAAAGTGTTTAAATTATCTTTAACGCGATCAAAGAGTCGTTTGAAGATACTGGAAGAATCAGGAAATAAGTAGATCCGGACAGTTACTGTCAGACACATGCTACAGCTACTTTAAGACTAAATCACGTATCCGAGATCATTCAATCGGTATCGAATTGAATACCAATAAAAAAAGATTGTTCCGCAACTACCTTATGTATACTATAGTACACTAGTATAATAAAATCACAAGCATTTTTACAAATTACAAAAAGTATCTAATGAACTTTGCACAAATACTTATTTAATAATTCAAAGTAGCAAAACACAAAATTTTACTAACCCTTCGTTGCATGATCTTTTCAATTTTAGAAACGAAATACAATATGTTAATTTTCAGAAGTGATAGTAATAGGAAGACAAAAAGTAAATAAACAAATATTTTTTATATTAGAAATTTGTATAATGAAAATTATACATATAATATCATATTACATATTTGCATATCACTAACATCACTTTACAAATACATTAGTCTGAAACGAAAAATTGTATTTAAAAACAGCCAGAAATTTATGTTAATACTAATATAATTTAGTAGATTAATACTATAGTAATTTATATCTTGAATACATTAGTATTTTAATGTTAAAATAATTTTAACGATACTAAAGTACGCATACTTGTATACTGTATACATATGTATGTATACATATGTATAACATGTATTATACATTATATGCACATGTATACATTATTTCATACAGTTCATTATTATGTATACATACATAGATTTATGTTATTATGTTAATATTACAATAACATGCAAAAGTATAATAATACAAACGTTTATTTTATTACATTAATATTATAATCACTCATATTACAATATAAATTACAAGAACTGCATGTTGTACCTATCTAACAATTTTCAACTTAAATAGCGATTAATATGTGCTCCAACATATACAATCACTTGTAATGTTAATTAATACTGAACGTTTTAATATAAAAAAAATATTCGTCACAGCAAGAAACACTTCATGTTATGAAAAAATTCGAAACATAAACCTTGAGATTGCACGGTTTTCAAGCTATTACTTTAATCAGCCATTTACGAATTACTTCATTTTCTTTTTGCTGTTACCGTAACAGCTTTGTTGCATAATTATCAACAGACGCGTCAGATGGTTTAACGTTTAACTCTGTATACCAGAGACGGCCTTTAGGACAATCTGTTGACGTGATACACTCCAATTCACATGAACCATCTGGTATATTATTTTCATGAAATACTAGCAGAATCAGGGCCGACCACAAGAGAGGGACAACGGGTGCAAAAGTATCTAGGTTATGGATTATACAGTGCCACCAAAAAAAGGGGAAAAGAGGAAAAATGGGAGCTACAAAAATGATTTAAATATATTAATGCTTATTTATTTCATTTTTTAAGAATTAATGTTGCACGGAAATTTTGGATACAGAAAAAAAATTAATTTCTCTTAATAGCGCAAGAGATTTACTTCTGTCAAAACAGAATTTAATGTGATTCTTTAAAATTGTGGTGAGCACCAATCCAAGCTAATATAAAAATAAATATTAAAATATGAAGACATTATTGTTACACGAAAGGTACGGAAACAATTTTTATAAGTTTTTAGTAATATGTTGCGAACGTTGTGTACTATTTTCGTGTTAAATTTTTGAATTCCAAATTTCTAAATTTTTAAATTACTGCATCTTTAAATTCCTTATTTTCTAAATTTTCATATACTGGTATTTCCAAATGACAAAATTTAAAATTCTCAAATTTCAGAATTTTTTAATTTTTACTCTTTTAAATTTAAATATTCACAAATCATGACGATTTCTAAATTTTCAAATACCTATATCAATGATTTTCAAACACTGAAGTTTCTAAGTGTTGAAATATCTAAATTTTCAAGTCCCTATTTTCCAGCTTTTGAGATTACCAAATTCCCAAATTCTTAAGTTTCTAGGTTAAGTGAAATAACCTAATTCTCAATTTTCCAAATCTCCAAAATGTGCAAATCTCAAAAATTCGCAAATTTTCAAATTCTAAAATTTGTAGGTTTGGTGAAATTATATACTTTTCAAACTTCTAAATTTTCTAATCCCCAAATTTTTAAACGTCTAAGTTTGATAAAGTTACCTAATTTCTAAATTCGCAAATATCACTTCGTCATATTTAATAAAGATATGGACATTGCGATTATTATAAACCTATAGAACGTAATCTACTCGGATCAAGGAATACATTCAAGTATTTAACAAAATTTAAATATAATTTTGAAGCAAATAATTTTTATAAAAATTCATTACTCCAATATAAATCCATAATATGATACTAAAAGTGTTATCCCTTTTCAGGTCAACGGGACATATGTGGCCTACTTCAGTAAACAAACCATGAGTGACAGGCTAAATCACCTTTTTGAAATCTCTCTAACACATATGTTCTATATTATTACTCGAATCATGGCTTGTCAAATCCAATTATTCCACGCAACATAATTGCAAAACTAAAATTTACTTAGATATGCTTTCGTTTTACTTTTATTATATATTTTTTAATTTATTTTGTTTTCGTGAGAGTTGCTTCCTTTTACCCGTCAAAATGATGGATCTTAGATTTTTTATTTTCAGTTACGAAAATTATTAAGCTTCTGTCAAAATGTTAGCTTGTTGTATAGGCTAGTGTACGTATTATCCATTATTTAATTATTTATATAGTTCAGTTTCAATTTTAATAAGTGGTCATGAAACGTCCGTAAATCTAGGGTTAAAAATGTTATTATTGTCTGAAGATAATAGAGATGTCACCATATCAAAATACTATAAAACCTCACTTCGACCCACATAAGAAAATATTATAAAACCCCATCTAGACCACTCACTCATATACACAAATGTACAGGTGAAGCCGTGACAGTTACGACTTTTTGTCAATCAAACTTTCTTAACTCCTTAACCTATAATTTTCTGGACAGTGCGTTATTCACAGCTAGAAAATTATTCCTACAACCTGAAGACAACTGAAGGAAGTTAAAATGTTAGGTATGTTTTGCAGTCAGCAGTCCTTGATTACGCAGATTATAAGTGACTCCAAAATTCAATTGCAGTGAAAATACGTGACTAGTCGAAGGAGTGTGTGTCACGAATGTGACGTTATTGTAAAACAAGGGGTTAAACATATTCTATTCGAACCTTCTGAATCCTAGTCGAATCTTTCGAATCCTATTCGAATCTTACAAATGTATCTTTTAATTATACCTGTTAGAAAATATCTATTCCTGCAGAAAGTTATGGAACTCTTTGGCAAGTTTCTCAAAAAGTGGTTTTGTGAAAGATATTTTAAAATTAGGATAATACAATAAAAATTCTATGGAAGCAAGTTATTCTACAATAGAGCAAGTTTAAAAAGCAAGTTTAAAGAAGGTTGCTCATTCACAGTTAATTAATTATTGTCACGACGTTAAAACAACTGAAGAAAGTTAGAATGTTAGGTAATGCATTCGGCAATCCTTGATTGTGCAAATTATAATTGGAATTAAATGCAAAATTGCAGTGAAAATACGAGTATGGTTTATTACATTCGAATGGTAGGGTGCGTCACGACTGTAAAACGATATTGTAGAGCAAGGGGTTAAAATGGGCCAAAACCCCCATAAAAAAATATCAAAATTCCCGAAAGATGCCTAACAGGGTGTCTAAGGAACGGAGAGCACCCCAGCGAGCAAAAACGAGTTAATTATTAAAATTCGTTCGAAATATAATTTCAAAAATCAGTTAAATTAATCATCTTGAATTCTGCAGATGATTCTACATATTTAAATAGCTGAAAATCTGTCAAAGAAATTTGCCGCAAAATTGACCTTGAACACTTTCTTCAAGGTTGAATGATTTTATTATTGTTTCGTGCAAACAAGAAAATTTTTAAAAGAAGCACAAGTTTAAACTTAATCATTCTTGTGGAAAATAATGTTAACCTTTTATCACTGATAATAGCGGTATCAAAAATATTGATGATATCAATACTTTGTAAAGAATCATATGATATCAATATGTATATCGGTTGCAACATATACTGCAATTTCGATAATCATCGTATTTTCATTTTCAAAATTTCATAGCTCTCGTTATTTTGTTCGATATTTATTTGTACAATCAAACATTCGTTTATTGTTGCTAAATGTTCGTGGGAAAGATGCACAGCTTTGACAACGATTGCATGAGAGTCTGGCATGCAAGCTATTGTAAAGCACAATTATGTGTAGTTTTATTTTAAAAAAATTTCAGAGGAAGTAATTTTTTACACGCGCAAAAACCGCCTTCTGAGAATGTGCTAGTGTAGAGAACGAAGTGGGCAGCCGTGTGAAATGTTTAAAAGTATGAATGAAACTGTTCGTGAATGAATGAGAAATTTACGATTTACGAAAGAGCGAGTGGAAACAGTTGATTGAAAAGAGAACGAATGTCTGTGTAGTTGGCGAAGAGAAAAATAGAAAGTGTCGTAAACAAGATCCGAGAAACGAAGTCTTTTTAAATTTGTCCACAAATTTATATGTGACAAATAATTTCCGTTTGCAATAATCAACAGTAGAGATATATATTTACACGTGATAAATAATTTCTATTCAAAATAGCCAACAACAAGTTTATTGTAAACTAATAAATTAATGTTCAGACATAACAATTGTAAAGTATTACATAACACTTTATGTGAGTGTGGTAAAAATAGTATAGTAGAACAGTGGGATTGTAGTATAGCGGTATAGTGAGGTAGTAACACAATAAAGTAGTTGATAATATAATAGTGTAATTGTGGAATAAAATTAATAAAATGATAGCTGAATGATAGTATGGTATAGCATTCGAATAGTACCCACTGAACGAGTTTAATCGTATACTAGTAAAATAGCAACAGAATAGTAAAATGAAGAAACAATATAGTATAATTATTGGATTAATCGGATGGTAGTATGATAGTATAGTAAATTACCGAACTGTGGTAGATTGAACGAGTTTGTAAGTATAATAGTGAAATAGTAAAATGGTGAAACAGTAGAATAATAACATAGAAAAATAGCACTATAGTGTAATTAGCGGAAGAATGAGGTGGCAGTATAATAGTATAGTAGCAGTACGGTAGTATAGTAACAGCATAGAAGTAATAGTATAGTAGTAGTAGAGTATTGTTGATGTTATAGTAGTCGCATAGTAGCAGTATAGTAACAGTATAGTAACAATATAGTAACCGTATAGTAACAGTATAGTATCAGTACAGTAATAGTATAATAATGGTATAGTAATAGTATAGTAATAGTACAATAATAGCATGGTAATGGTATAGTAATAGTATAGTAATAACATAGTAATAGTATAGTAATAGTACAGTAATATTATAGTAATAGTATAATAATAGTATAGTAATAGTATAGTAATGGTATAGTAATGGTATATTAATGGTATAGTAATGGTATAGTAACAGTACAGTAATGGTATAGTAATAGTACAGCAATAGTATAGTAATAGTATAGTAATAGTATAGTAATGGTATAGTAATAGTATAGTAATAGTATAGTAATAGTATAGTAATGGTATAGTACTAGTAGAGTAATCGTATAGTAATACTATAATAGTACAGGGAACAAATTTAATCATACAGTAATAAAACATTAAATTAGCAAAATAATTTATTTAATACAACACAGAAATAGCAATATATTGCAACAGGTGAAATAATAGAGCAATACCATAGTGAAATAGTACAATACTAAAATAGTAATATTATAAGACCACGAAATTGACCTTCATTTTCAATCGTCAAAATACTAACCTCAAATAATTCATAACAAGATTTTTATATAACACATTTCCCCTTATATTTCGACTAAAATATTTCGCACGTTTCGTGCAATCTGAAGTTCTATATTATTTTTGTTAGATAGGTTACATGATTCATATATACTTCTCAGACTACGATATATCATTAGTGCATAAATATCCGTAGTCTATAAATAACATATTATTCTAGACCGTTTCGATTATATCGTGTCACATTGCTCCGAGATATTGTCCCGTAGCTTGTCCCTGCCGTATACGCACGTTACAATCCGCACATATCGCTGCGAACAAGAAGCTGATTTGTGGTAAAATGGCACGTCAGCGTTCACATCTGTTACATGTGCCGCGCGTTTTCTTCTTTTATTTTAAAGTTGAACATTCGAGTGTGGTTCAAGACGTTCGTGGAGCGACAGTCTAATGATTTCGCCGTTTTTGAGGTCATCTTGTTTTGAATCGCGCTAGGATTTTCCGAACACCAAGTGAAGATCAATGGAAGGGAGAATCATTCCAAGCAAATGTCACATTAATTATTTTGCACTGCCTCGATCATCACAATTTTATCTTCACAATTACCTTCGAATATAACAAGGATGAGGACATTTCGGGTTTAATCGATTTCTGGAATTGGGAAATTTTGGAAATATTGTTTTGAGTATTTGCGATCATTAGGATCCGGGAATTTTGAAGATATAGAAATTTAGGAATTTGGAAATTTGGGGATTGGGGATGTGGAGATATGGGAATTTCAATGTTTACGAATATAGAATTAGGTAGTTTGAGATATGGGTATTTGGAAATTTGCAATAGAAAAATTTTGAAATTTACGAATTTGCGAATTTTTTAATTTGGCGATTTTAAGAATTTTAGAGTATTACAATTTTACAACTTTACAGCTTTACAGTATTACAGTTTTACAGTTTTACAGTTTTACAGTTTTACAGTTTTACAGTTTTACAGTTTTACAGTTTTACAGTTTTACAGTTTTACAGTTTTACAGTTTTACAGTTTTACAGTTTTACAGTTTTACAGTTTTACAGTTTTACAGTTTTACAGTTTTACAGTTTTACAGTTTTACAGTTTTACAGTTTTACAGTTTTACAGTTTTACAGTTTTACAGTTTTACAGTTTTACAGTTTTACAGTTTTACAGTTTTACAGTTTTACAGTTTTACAGTTTTACAGTTTTACAGTTTTACAGTTTTACAGTTTTACAGTTTTACAGTTTTACAGTTTTACAGTTTTACAGTTTTACAGTTTTACAGTTTTACAGTTTTACAGTTTTACAGTTTTACAGTTTTACAGTTTTACAGTTTTACAGTTTTACAGTTTTACAGTTTTACAGTTTTACAGTTTTACAGTTTTACAGTTTTACAGTTTTACAGTTTTACAGTTTTACAGTTTTACAGTTTTACAGTTTTACAGTTTTACAGTTTTACAGTTTTACAGTTTTACAGTTTTACAGTTTTACAGTTTTACAGTTTTACAGTTTTACAGTTTTACAGTTTTACAGTTTTACAGTTTTACAGTTTTACAGTTTTACAGTTTTACAGTTTTACAGTTTTACAGTTTTACAGTTTTACAGTTTTACAGTTTTACAGTTTTACAGTTTTACAGTTTTACAGTTTTACAGTTTTACAGTTTTACAGTTTTACAGTTTTACAGTTTTACAGTTTTACAGTTTTACAGTTTTACAGTTTTACAGTTTTACAGTTTTACAGTTTTACAGTTTTACAGTTTTACAGTTTTACAGTTTTACAGTTTTACAGTTTTACAGTTTTACAGTTTTACAGTTTTACAGTTTTACAGTTTTACAGTTTTACAGTTTTACAGTTTACAGTTTTACAGTTTTACAGTTTTACAGTTTTACAGTTTTACAGTTTTACAGTTTTACAGTTTTACAGTTTTACAGTTTTACAGTTTTACAGTTTTACAGTTTTACAGTTTTACAGTTTTACAGTTTTACAGTTTTACAGTTTTACAGTTTTACAGTTTTACAGTTTTACAGTTTTACAGTTTTACAGTTTTACAGTTTTACAGTTTTACAGTTTTACAGTTTTACAGTTTTACAGTTTTACAGTTTTACAGTTTTACAGTTTTACAGTTTTACAGTTTTACAGTTTTACAGTTTTACAGTTTTACAGTTTTACAGTTTTACAGTTTTACAGTTTTACAGTTTTACAGTTTTACAGTTTTACAGTTTTACAGTTTTACAGTTTTACAGTTTTTACAGTTTTACAGTTTTACAGTTTTACAGTTTTACAGTTTTACAGTTTTACAGTTTTACAGTTTTACAGTTTTACAGTTTTACAGTTTTACAGTTTTACAGTTTTACAGTTTTACAGTTTTACAGTTTTACAGTTTTACAGTTTTACAGTTTTACAGTTTTACAGTTTTACAGTTTTACAGTTTTACAGTTTTACAGTTTTACAGTTTTACAGTTTTACAGTTTTACAGTTTTACAGTTTTACAGTTTTACAGTTTTACAGTTTTACAGTTTTACAGTTTTACAGTTTTACAATTTTACAATTTTACAATTTTACAATTTTACAATTTTACAATTTTACAATTTTACAATTTTACAATTTTACAATTTTACAATTTTACAATTTTACAATTTTACAATTTTACAATTTTACAATTTTACAATTTTACAATTTTACAATTTTACAATTTTACAATTTTACAATTTTACAATTTTACAATTTTACAATTTTACAATTTTACAATTTTACAATTTTACAATTTTACAATTTTACAATTTTACAATTTTACAATTTTACAATTTTACAATTTTACAATTTTACAATTTTACAATTTTACAATTTTACAATTTTACAATTTTACAATTTTACAATTTTACAATTTTACAATTTTACAATTTTACAATTTTACAATTTTACAATTTTACAATTTTACAATTTTACAATTTTACAATTTTACAATTTTACAATTTTACAATTTTACAATTTTACAATTTACAATATTACAATTTTACAATTTTACAATTTTACAATTTTACAATTTTACAATTTTACAATTTTACAATTTTACAATTTTACAATTTTACAATTTTACAATTTTACAATTTTACAATTTTACAATTTTACAATTTTACAATTTTACAATTTTACAATTTTACAATTTTACAATTTTACAATTTTACAATTTTACAATTTTACAATTTTACAATTTTACAATTTTACAATTTTACAATTTTACAATTTACAATTTTACAATTTTACAATTTTACAATTTTACAATTTTACAATTTTACAATTTTACAATTTTACAATTTTACAATTTTACAATTTTACAATTTTACAATTTTACAATTTTACAATTTTACAATTTTACAATTTTACAATTTTACAATTTTACAATTTTACAATTTTACAATTTTACAATTTTACAATTTTACAATTTTACAATTTTACAATTTTACAATTTTACAATTTTACAATTTTACAATTTTACAATTTTACAATTTTACAATTTTACAATTTTACAATTTTACAATTTTACAATTTTACAATTTTACAATTTACAATTTTACAATTTTACAATTTTACAATTTTACAATTTTACAATTTTACAATTTTACAATTTTACAATTTTACAATTTTACAATTTACAATTTTACAATTTACAATTTTACAATTTTACAATTTTACAATTTTACAATTTTACAATTTTACAATTTTACAATTTTACAATTTTACAATTTTACAATTTTACAATTTTACAATTTTACAATTTTACAATTTTACAATTTTACAATTTTACAATTTTACAATTTTACAATTTTACAATTTTACAATTTTACAATTTTACAATTTTACAATTTTACAATTTTACAATTTTACAATTTTACAATTTACAATTTTACAATTTTACAATTTTACAATTTTACAATTTTACAATTTTACAATTTTACAATTTTACAATTTTACAATTTTACAATTTTACAATTTTACAATTTTACAATTTTACAATTTTACAATTTTACAATTTTACAATTTTACAATTTTACAATTTTACAATTTTACAATTTTACAATTTTACAATTTTACAATTTTACAATTTTACAATTTTACAATTTTACAATTTTACAATTTTACAATTTTACAATTTTACAATTTTACAATTTTACAATTTTACAATTTTACAATTTTACAATTTTACAATTTTACAATTTTACAATTTTACAATTTTACAATTTTACAATTTTACAATTTTACAATTTTACAATTTTACAATTTTACAATTTTACAATTTTACAATTTTACAATTTTACAATTTTACAATTTTACAATTTTACAATTTTACAATTTTACAATTTTACAATTTTACAATTTTACAATTTTACAATTTTACAATTTTACAATTTTACAATTTTACAATTTTACAATTTTACAATTTTACAATTTTACAATTTTACAATTTTACAATTTTACAATTTTACAATTTTACAATTTTACAATTTTACAATTTTACAATTTTACAATTTTACAATTTTACAATTTTACAATTTTACAATTTTACAATTTTACAATTTTACAATTTTACAATTTTACAATTTTACAATTTTACAATTTTACAATTTTACAATTTTACAATTTTACAATTTTACAATTTTACAATTTTACAATTTTACAATTTTACAATTTTACAATTTTACAATTTTACAATTTTACAATTTTACAATTTTACAATTTTACAATTTTACAATTTTACAATTTTACAATTTTACAATTTTACAATTTTACAATTTTACAATTTTACAATTTTACAATTTTACAATTTTACAATTTTACAATTTTACAATTTTACAATTTTACAATTTTACAATTTTACAATTTTACAATTTTACAATTTTACAATTTTACAATTTTACAATTTTACAATTTTACAATTTTACAATTTTACAATTTTACAATTTTACAATTTTACAATTTTACAATTTTACAATTTTACAATTTTACAATTTTACAATTTTACAATTTTACAATTTTACAATTTTACAATTTTACAATTTTACAATTTTACAATTTTACAATTTTACAATTTTACAATTTTACAATTTTACAATTTTACAATTTTACAATTTTACAATTTTACAATTTTACAATTTTACAATTTTACAATTTTACAATTTTACAATTTTACAATTTTACAATTTTACAATTTTACAATTTTACAATTTTACAATTTTACAATTTTACAATTTTACAATTTTACAATTTTACAATTTTACAATTTTACAATTTTACAATTTTACAATTTTACAATTTTACAATTTTACAATTTTACAATTTTACAATTTTACAATTTTACAATTTTACAATTTTACAATTTTACAATTTTACAATTTTACAATTTTACAATTTTACAATTTTACAATTTTACAATTTTACAATTTTACAATTTTACAATTTTACAATTTTACAATTTTACAATTTTACAATTTTACAATTTTACAATTTTACAATTTTACAATTTTACAATTTTACAATTTTACAATTTTACAATTTTACAATTTTACAATTTTACAATTTTACAATTTTACAATTTTACAATTTTACAATTTTACAATTTTACAATTTTACAATTTTACAATTTTACAATTTTACAATTTTACAATTTTACAATTTTACAATTTTACAATTTTACAATTTTACAATTTTACAATTTTACAATTTTACAATTTTACAATTTTACAATTTTACAATTTTACAATTTTACAATTTTACAATTTTACAATTTTACAATTTTACAATTTTACAATTTTACAATTTTACAATTTTACAATTTTACAATTTTACAATTTTACAATTTTACAATTTTACAATTTTACAATTTTACAATTTTACAATTTTACAATTTTACAATTTTACAATTTTACAATTTTACAATTTTACAATTTTACAATTTTACAATTTTACAATTTTACAATTTTACAATTTTACAATTTTACAATTTTACAATTTTACAATTTTACAATTTTACAATTTTACGGCTTAGTTTCAGATGTATAATGCATACATCCCACAGAATTCGCATCGACCCTGTATTCGACATTCCATTCAAGTAGTAAAACTTAAAATACAGAAATTTCCTAATTTGTATAATTAAAAATCTATAATTCGGCATTGTTGAAATTTGAAATTGCAAACATTTCTATACTTGAAGATTAGAAATATCCTTCGAATCCCTAGATATGTAAGTTCACAGTTTAATCTCAGGTGTGTAGTGGACATATGCCACAAAATTCGCGCCGGCCCTGTACTCGACACTCCACTCAAATAATAAAACTTAAAATTCATAAATTTAGTAACTTGAAAATTGAAAAAATCTATAATTCGGTTGCTCTGAAATTTAAAATTCGTAAATGACGAAATGTTAATACTTGGAAAATAGAAATATGCTTCGAATCCGTAGATATGTGACTTTACAGACGGCTTAGTCTCAGGTGTGTAGTCCACACATCCCACAGAATTCGCGTCGGCCCTGTATTCGACACTCCACTCAAATAATAAAACTTAAAATTCATAAATTTACTAACTTGAAAATTAAAAAAATCTATAATTCGGTTGCTCTGAAATTTAAAATTCGTAAATGACGAAATGTTAATACTTGGAAAATAGAAATATGCTTCGAATTCATAGATATGTGACTTTACAGACGGCTTAGTCTCAGGTGTATAGTGCACACATCCTACAGAATTCGCGCCGGCCCTGTACTCGACACTCCACTCGAGCAGTAAAACTGGTAGCGTGGGTTAGACAGTGTGCAGAAGCGGGAACCACGTCAGTCCACGGCGAGTCCTCCGTGCGGGAGCTGCGCTCTCTTGGTGTCGTTACGCCGGGGTTATCCGTACATTTATCCCGTAGCTAATCAATCTCCAGATGCACAGAAGAGAAGCGAGAGCTTGCCAATTAATTGTTCGACAGTCAGTGAATTCAATTTTACCAGAGACAGACGAGAATAGTTGAACGCAGAGATATTCGGTCGACAGATTCGGTTCAGGTAGGTCCTTCGGTTTCTCTTGTTTTGTGACACCGGTCAAGAACGTTTGTGACAGGAAGTTGTATCAAACTCCTTTTTGTGTTTCAACCTTTTTCTGCACTAACTATTGTTTTCGGCATTGTGTAGTTGTAACTCGTGGATTATTTTTATGGAGTAAGTACAGTTTATTACATTGTTTGTGCGAAAGGGTGTGATATCACTACGGAGTTTATTATTATATTATACATTTCTTAAAATGGATTGTCCTGTTAAGGATACTGTAATTTTTGTATTATTTTGAGTTAAAAACTGTTCCCCAATTTTTCATTATTTTTGTTAATTTTATTCGTATGAAGGGTGATATACGGGGTTTATTATGATATTATACATTTCTTAGAATGGGTAGTTTTGTGAAGGATACTGTAATTCTTTAATTATTTTGAGTTAAAAACTGTTCCCCAATTTTTCATTGTTTTTGTTAATTTTATTTGTACGAAGGGTGATATGCGGGGTTTATGATATTATATATTTCTTAGAATGGGTGGTTCTGTGAAGGATACTGTAATTTTTTAATTATTTCTGAATTATAAACTGTTCTTCAATTTTTCATTATTTTTGTTAATTTTATTTGTACCAAGGGTGATATCAGTATGTGGTTTATTATACTACACATATCTTCAAATGGGTGATCCTGGAAAGGATACTATAATTTTTTAATTATTTCTGAATTAAAAATTGTGTTTCAGTTTTCTTTTTTATTAATTTTGTTTGTACGAAGAGTGATATAAGTTCGGTGTTTATTATTGTATTACAAATTTCTTAAAATGGTCCTGTCAAGGATATTGTAATTTAATAATTATTTTACAATTTTTTATTTTTATTAGTTTTTAATTTTCGAGTGTTATGTCATCTTAAGAATCTGCCACTTATTTTAAAATTGAAACTACCAAAACAGTCGAATGACCGGTTCACAAGTCTCTTATTATAAGTCACACAATTTGTTAAAATGATTTTCCTGAAATTTGATTTTCATCATAATAAACAATTAATGTGTATGTTAATTTATGTTTTGTCGTTTTACTACTGGTTTTTCAATTTCATTACTAATTTCAAATGAAATGTAAATTATACGCTGGTAAATTTAGTGTTAATGGAAACACTCATTTTTTTAATCTGTGGATAATCGAGGAAGCTGAAAGAACGATTTAAATTTTAAACGATGCTCTATTTCAGATTTAACTGTTTGTCCGGGGTCATTTCTATCCTGTAGTCACTCATTTATTAAAATCAGTTTATATACAAATACACTTACACATTCAGTATAATTGTGCGTAAAACGTGCTATAAAACGGAAGGGAACTCAATGAGGATGTCAGCGTCGTAAAGCGCTGTTAAAAATACTTTATCGATCGAAAATACTTTCTAAAATGGTCAAGATATTTCTATGCTCCAATAATTACTTCCTGGATAAGACACATTCTCGGAATGGGAAAATTGATATCGTCACCGGGGGAAAAACATAATCAGTATAAAACGTAGGCAACTGTCATTCTATCGATTCCAATATCGAATACGGGATATAGGAAATTGAGGACGTCATCGGAATAAATTGCCACGATAGATGACGTGATGTTCAAATAGACTTTTCACGAAATCCAACAGTCAGTTAGAATCTTACCGGTTGTTGTCATCTTCGATTTCTTGCGAGTCATCGGGGGCTCGTCGATTATTAATCAACCGATCACTCCACGAAGCAATTAAGTAACGTTGTAGCATAAAACGTATAAGGATATTCTAATGTAAGAGGGTGTGGATCGATGCAAATAGAATGCACGAACATGATTGGACACAGCCGCCTATACGGATTACGAACCGCTAATCATATGTTCTCATTAATCGCAGCTCCGTTATTTTCTCGTTTTATGCGAAAACAAAAAATTACGTGATTGCGAATCCGTTTGAGAACTGGAGCCGCGCCTCTCGATCACGTGTCGAAAACTTGACGTGTTTTTCAAAGATTCACTTATTTAACAAGTTGTTAGATTTTACCGCGAGATATCTGCCGATTTCTTCCATTTTCAAACACGAAGCGTTTCCGATCTGATAGGAAAACAAGAAAGGAAGCGATTGCACCGGAAAAGGTAATCGCGAAATGTGAAATAGAATTTTTTTATATCTGACTTTGGTTTATAGAAAATTTTATTTCGACATTTTTTAATAATTGTGATGGTTTGGAAAATGCAATTTTTAACGATTTTATCGTTAATGTGAGAGTTAGTGGATGTAAATTAGCAAGTGTAGTTACTATCACTAAATTGTATTACTAGTTATTATATATAAATTGTGTTATTGTTTATTAGTTATGTCATTATTATTGGATTATAATATCGCGTAAATTGTATTGTACGTCATGCAATAATGTCAACGTCCTGAAATGATCATACATTTTAGCAATGCTAATATATACATGCTATTGTGTATATTATACAAAATTTGGAGATTTGTTACATATTAATATATCTATATTATTTTATACGTTTTATTAATTATTAAATTAACGAAAAATTGGGTAACGATGTGAATGAATTTTCTGACAAATATTTTAAGAAATTTTGAAATTCATTTTTTTTTAAAACGAAGTCAGGTACGAATAAATGTTACTCTATATTTTCGACTTATTGTTATACATAAAACTACCATTTGTTATTATAAAATTCTAACTACTTCATATTTTGTTATATGACATTCACAATTTCAGAAAAATACATACTTTTGGGCACTCGCAAGTAATAATGATAAGAAAGTTTAGTATTTTGTATATAAAAATTTATATTTTAATTGATAAGAAAAATTGAAAGGGAAGGTAGATAAGATTGCAAATGTGCAACATTTTGAAGAGACATAACAATAAATGGTAACTACAAAATATGAACAATATTTTCAATAATTTTATTAATCATCAAAAATACTTATCAATTTGCAAATCAAATAATTTATTGAAGTTTAATAGAATGGAAGAATTTTTTAGTATATTATTTTATGTTGTATATTTACAACATAATGCAACGAAGAATTAAAGAAACTAACTTTTCGGTTTATTTTTTAAAATTATTATAACAAATATTAGCCGACTTATTGAAAATAAATTCCAATATTCCCCTGATTTCTAAAAGTGTAATTTTTTGATTAAAAATGTTATTATTATTATAACTATTTTAACTATTAATATTAATTATCAATAAATTATTATCAAAATTTTATTGTGTATAATGGAACTCATTAAAATCTCTTTCTTTCAATAAAAATGTATTGAATTATTTTTTCTAACAACAGTTCATTAAATCCAATGCCAATATAAATTTATTGCTGGAAAATTGTTAATAGCTAATGACTTATGTCAATAGCAATTAGCTTAATATGTTTTATTTTATTATAATGTAACAAAATAATTTAATATATTATAATATTAGCTTCCTCAGTTTATGTATATATCAATGTTTAATTTAAAATAAAAAATAGCTTCTTCAACTTCTAAATATACTGATATTCTTAATATTAACACGAAATGTAAAAAGAATTCTTCATGAAATAGACGATAATGAAATGTGTAATTATCGTGTAATAAAATCATATTTAGATATCTCTCTCAATACGTTTAG
Source organism: Megachile lagopoda (assembly GCA_036983795.1). Taxonomy (NCBI): domain Eukaryota; kingdom Metazoa; phylum Arthropoda; class Insecta; order Hymenoptera; family Megachilidae; genus Megachile; species Megachile lagopoda. Next base: position 2,619,484 of record CM072786.1, read on the forward strand.
TGTAGACAGCAATGAATTATTTAAGAAAGGAAAAGAGAACAGAGGAAAATGATGTCTCGAAGTCCAGATTTGAACTCTAGCTCGGCTAATTTATAGATTAGTATTATGCTCATTCTTGACGCCATTATCTCACTTAATTTTTATCAGGAGGGACACAATGTCAAGGTAATAACTGACGATTTTTAATTGTAAATTAGTCATTAATGATAGCGTATCGCCTTACACTTAAAAGGTCAGATTACATCAACGTTCCGACATAACAATATTGTGAAGAAATCAGTATTAATAAGAAATCGGTGGATGTTTAATCAGATCCATAAGTTTAAATTCTTCAAGAATACATATACATACATAAATGCTTAGTTTGTTCTTAAATTCATCAATCACGGGTTATATACATGAATATTACCATTGTTTTTGTATATTATAAATTCTTTCAATATTCATGTATATAATTGTTACAAATTGCAAACGAGTAAAATACAATAACACAAAAAAATTAAATCATTTCTTTTTCTAGCCTTAAAGAAGCATTCTTGAAGAGGTTAAAACAATATAACATTGCCATTAAATTAAAAAATGAAATGTAACATTGATATTATTTTATTGAAAATAATATAAGTTTTCAAATCAAGGTATAAATTTATTTCATTAATAATACAATGCTAGGAATTTGATATAGTAACAATAGTATAGGTTTTCAAACAATCTCTTAATTAGTTACATTTGAATGCAACACTCCACATAACCATTTTATTTCTTTTTATATTTAGTCTTCTTTATGTTCTCCAAGTTAATTGTTTAACAAAGTGAAATTGCTTACTTAGCAATAACTACAAACTAAATAATTTTTATGTGCCTTTGCTGTGCATTTAATCTGGCACGTAATTATCGAGGATACGCCTTTGTTTACACGCGATACGTCGAAGCGTATCGCTAGGCCATAATACGAGAATAATTGATGAGTTTCTGAAGAAACAGACATTAATTACCTTCCTAAGTGTCATTAGGTCTGTAAAGTTCTGTCTGTTATTGATATTTGAACGTGTAACAATATTATCAACTATCGGTGTAACTAAATAGAAAACAGAGGGTGTGTGTGAAATCTCTGAGTATGGGAACATAACGCGTGGCGATATATCGTCTAACTACTCGATGCAAATATACATTCACGATCTAACTATACTGTACGCTTTGTCTTATTGCAACACAACACGTACAAATCTAACACCTGTCGATTTAAGGCATGGGAATCTATCGAGTGGTGATTTAACGCATGGGAATTTATCGAGTGGTCATTTAACTTGTGGGAATTTAACGAGTGGCGATTTAACGCGTGGGAATCTAATGTGTAGCTACATTATGCATGGCGATTGTGAGTGTGTAGAAATGCAACGCGTAGCTGATACAACTTAAGGGCGATTTAACGTGTGCTATACAAAGCGTGACGTTCTAATAAGTGTTGATGTAACACGTAATGATATAACACGTGACGATATTTCGCTTAGAAATTTAATGTGAAGCTATACAGTGTGCAGTGATTTAATGCGTAGAAATGAAACATGCAGCTATACAACTTATGGCGATTTAACACGCAGGAATCTACCGCGTAACTGTACTACGCGTGACGATCTAACGCGTGGTGATTTAACACGTAATTAAACAGTGCGTAATAATCTAACGCGTGACAATTTTACGTGCAACTAATCAGCGCGTACTAATCTAACACGTAATTACTCAGCGCGTAGTAATCTAATGTGTAGCGATCTAACGGGTAGTAATCTAATGGGTGGTTATCTAACTCGTGGTAATTCCACCCGTGATGATTTAACATACGGAAATTGAACGTGTGAGGATTTAACGCGTACTAATTTAATGTATGACAATTTTACGCGCGATAGTCTAACGCGTTGTGATTTAAACGTTGTTTAACGTATAGGAATTTAACGCGCAGTAATTTAACGTATGGTAATCTAACGCGTGACTATTTAACGAGTGGCAATTTTACGCGTGGTGATGTAACGTATAGAAATTTCACGCAAGGTGATCTAACGCGTGGTGATTTAACACGTAATTAAATATCGCGTAATAATCTAAGGCCTGACAATTTATCGTGTAACTAATCAGTACGTATTAATCTAACATATAATTAATCAGCGCGCAGTAATGTAATGTGTCGCGATCTAACGGGCAGTAATCTAATGGGTGGCTATCTAACGCGTGGTAATTCCACACGTGGTGATTCAACATATGGAAATTTAACGCGTTGAGATTTAACGCGTAATAATCCAATGTATGACAATTTTACGCGTGATAGTCTAACGCATTGTGATTTAACGTATCGTAATTTCACGCGTGCTAATTTAACGTACAGAAATCTAACGCATGACAATTTAACGTGTGGCAATCTAACGAGTGGTAGTCTAACCTGTGGTTATCTAACATACGATTTTATCTAACGTGTAGCAATCTGATACAGGGTAATCTAAAGGCAATATAATGCGCGATAATTCAATATTACCACTCACAGACAAAAACCCCAGTTGCACCAACGTCGTCAATGCTAAAAACAGTTCGAAACTCATTCTGTGTGCGGAAATGTGTGAAATTTATCAAGACAAAGGCTCGTATAATAATTATTACTATAACAGAAAGAAGTGGAAACGTTGAATTAATTTAACATTCTTTCTCATTAAGACACTCGTCATCGAATGTTTCAACAGATAGGTGATCTTGATATTGAGATTCTCAATTACTCTTGAGTTTCAATAACATTTCAGCTGATAAGTACTCGGACAAAGGAAAACGGGACTTCAAGGTATTACCTTTGTTTCACATTGCAGGTTTATTTTAATCTGCCTTTTAATAACCGAGTTGCGCATTATTGTGAACGAATCGCTGACCGCGTGATAAGTAATGTAAATTTGATCTTCTCATTATCAGCTAATCGCGTTCGCTTCGCGGCAAGAAATTGCAAAATAAAGTTAGCTCCGGTACGATAATTTAATTAAGCTGACAGTCAGCGTCATTGTTGAGTGTGCTACGACTACTTGAAAATCATTCCTTTTTACGGTTGATCAGAACCAACAAGGTCCTTAATAATACCGTTTTACGTCATGGCGTTTCTGTACCACAGCAAAATACACGGTCTTATTCCGCTGTCATATCAAATCAAAAACATTGCTCACATGTAGGCTGGGATTAAGAGAGAGCTATAAGAGACTATAGCTAAAGAACTTTCCATAGAGCTCCACATTAGGGTACATACAGGAATGTAACTGAAACTTTGTTTACTCTTTGTTTCTTGAAATAAGTACAAGTTTTCGATATAGAAATGAATGAGACTAAAGTTTTTAAAATGCAACGAAGTATTGGTAAAATGAGAATTAGTATACAGTTAAGAACAAATGTGGTTTTTTTATGAAATATGGCAATGATATGGAGGTTTTGCAGTCGATGATATTTAAAGATTTTTGAGGATTTGATAATGTGGGGATGAATTGTGGGGATATACGAATTTAGTGTTTTAGGATTTTAGGATCTATAGATATGTGAATTTAGGGATTTGGTGTCTAGGAATTTGAGAACACGGTAATTTGAGGACATTGGCATTTGGGGATATCGGAATATGAGAGTTTAAGTATTCCATGGTCGACAAATTTCGAAGGGGTATTGAGGATCTTGGAATTTGAGAGCACATGTGCTTCAGTACCTAAGAATTCGGGGATATAGGTATCTGAGAACTGTGAAATTTGAGGATCTAGGGATTAAGGACCTAGGAGTTTGAAAATATAGGTACTCCAGACATAGGTATTTGGGAATTTTTAGATTTTGGAAGCTGAAGATTACAGATTTAAGGTTGTCACGGCATAATTGGGGATCTAAAGATTGAGAACCTAGAAGTTTGAAGGCATAGGTGTTTAAGAACCTAGAAAGAGGATATAGGTATATGGGATAGGTATTTAGGAACTTTGAGATTTGGGGACCTGGAAATTTCAGAATAGATATATTTGTAGATTTCAGTTTTTGAAGATCTCGGTATATGAGAGTCCAAATATTTCCCAATCTTGGAATTTAGAGATCTAGAAATTCGAAGAAATAGGAATATGAAAGCCTAGATAATTTAAGACCTCGAAATTTAAGGACGTAGGTATTTAAAATTTGAGTAAATAATGGGGATCTTAAGATTTGGGGATCTAGGAATTTGGGGACCTAGAAATGTAAAAATATACGTATTTCAAGATCTTAGTAAATCATTATTTTTGATCTATAATAAATATTATTTAAGTCCAGTTACAATAAATTTCTATTTATATTCTATGTCATTTATATTCACTTTCTGTCTAGAAAATTTATTTATCTAATCATAAATATCATTACACAAACTTATTAGTTTCCTCTTAATTCTTCAATGAACTCATTTTCTGAAAACTTGATAGTCTCAGGCCTCCAAAAACCTTATTTCGGCCCTGGCGCCATGGATGTAGCTAGAAGAAGGCAAACAGAGGTCCCCCCCGTGCGAAAAGTGGTATTTGCTTCTACTAAATATGAAAACAAATTTGCTCTCCCAAATTACATTACAATTGCCATGAACTATTAGTCAATATTTTGTATATAAAAATAAATGTAAAATCCATTAAAAATCGCAAGAATTTTACTAATGTAAATTCGTTTTAGGAAACAAACTTTACTCACTTGAGTACGCATATAATTACTCACATATTTTACAACGAATAAGTATAATTTCAATGAAATTCGGAATTTGAAGAAATCGGGACGAAAAGTTTTGTGTAGAAGGCAAGAACAGCTCGCAGCTAACGCAGAATCGCGAAAGGCCATTCACTATTTCACAATTTCTACTCGGCAATACAAGACTGCCGCGTATAACAAACATTCTGTATCGCGGTACAAGCTTAACTCCGTTTGAATTAACGGTTCATTAAAAGTGTTCCACGCATGTGTAATTTAAAATAAGTTGACAAGTGTGTTCATCTTGTATCATGTTCACCATACACTTTCGTTTCGAAGCCTTTCTTTCTCTCTAATCGTGTTCCACTTTTGTTGAATTACGATCAAAAGTCGAACGTGGACCCTTTGTAGTGCTCAGGAGAGTCTATGAAATACAAAACAGGGATTAGGGTCAAATTTGTACAATTATAGGAGTTCTATATAATTTTGAGATCAGGTAATTTGGAACATTTACGAAATAAGATTGGAATTTGGGGGTTTTGAAGTTTAGAAATTTAGGAATTTGAGTATATCAGTTTTTGCAGATTTAGGGATTAAGACATTTAGGAATTTGGGTATTAAGTTGGGATCTTGGGAATTTGGGGATTTGGAAGTTTATGAAGACAGGAATTTGAGAATTTGGATATTTCAAGTTTTGGAAAAGGGATTAAATTGGAATTAGGGGATTTGGGTATCAAGAAATTTAGGAGATTTGGGATTTGAAGATTTCGAAGTTCACGAACACAGGAATTTAGGAATTTGGACATTTCAGCTTTCGGAAATTTAGGGATTCAGACATTTAGGAATTTGGGTGTTAAGTTTAGGAATTTGGGAATTCAGAGATTTAGAAGTTTATGAAGTCAGGAATTTGGAAATTTAGATATTTCAACTTTTGGAAATTTAGAGATTAAATAGAGATTAAATCGGAATTCGGGAATTTGGGTATCAAGAAGTTTTGGAAATTTAGAGATTCAGGAATTTTGGTACTTGGAAATTTGGGCATTGAAAAATTTAGGAACTTGGGAATTTCGAGATTTCAAAGTTTATGAAGTCATGAATTTTAGAAGTTGAATATTTCAGTTTATGGAAATTTAAGGATTAAAACATTGAGGAATTTCAGAATTTGGGTACTAAAACGTTTTCGAACTCGAGAATTTGGAGACTTCGAAGTTTAGTAACTTACAAAATTTCGTAATTTAAAATTTTAGAAATTTGAAAATTTTGACATTTAACATTTTGAAGATCTAGAAAAGGGGTTTATAAATACAATAAGAATTTAGAAATTTTGGGACTAAGAAATTTTACAACTTGGAAATTTTTGGATCTGGAATTTTACTATTTAGTAAAATTGTGAGTCAAAAAATTTGTAATTTGTATATCTCTGCAAATTTATTTGGATATTTGAAGGTTCACAAATTAAAAACATACAAATGACCAAATCACCTTGTTACGAAGCTCAAAAAGTATTAAACATAAATCTTTCCATATTTCGTAAAAACATGCTACAATTTTACAAAATTATTATTTTTGCAACCCACTTTAATTATATAAAATTTCCAAACTCCACTTCCCAAACGTCAAAGCATGAACGCTTTCCTTGTCAGTATTACAACTTAATTCCACAAGTCTTTACACAATTGTTCAGCAAGTATATTTCAAATTTATGCGATTGAATAGCTATTTAATTTCCCCTAATTTAAATCAACATCAGAGGACTCGATTAAATACAGATGTTAATTGGTCCTTATTTTGAATTACACCTGCCCGTTTACTTTGCGATTTTGACGACTTAAAAAGGTTCAAGGATAGCGAATATAGTCGTCAAAATTTTATGAAGGTTGATGTTTACTCGATACTCAACGCTTTCTTCTGAGCAAATCTTCGTTTTGTATGATTATACATTCAAATTTGATGCGTTGAATTTGAAGGTCGCGGAACGTGTGGATCGTCTCTTCGAACATGGCGTCAGGGAAACTGTCTAAAGTCTTTAGGTGTATTAATACCGTTTGTAAACACCAATTAACAGGTTAAGTATGATTTGGCAAGCTTTATGGCTCGTTCATTTCGAAAGGCGTCAACTTTACCTGTTATCTTTATTAAATGCGCCAATAATAGAGTAGAAAATGTAAAAATGATGTCGTACAATTTTTAATTCTTGAATTGAGAATAGCTGGCTGTCAATTTCGAGATTCGATTTCATGTCGCAATATTTATTATATGGATATTACAATCAGTCTCTGAAATATTATAGTCATTTCAGTGAGTTTTGATACAATTTTTCAGATTAACAAATTTTCAAGTTTTTATATTCCGTAAATTACTGAGTTTTCTGAAGTACTCAAATATTTCGAATTTCTAAATATTTGAAATTTGTCAAAGTTCCAAATTTTTTAAATTCCAAAATATTGAATTCTACGAATGTTTAAATTTTTTAACTCCAGAATATTCCAAATTTTCAAATCTTCCAATTCTTAAATTTACAAATTTCTAAAATTTCATAAATTCTCGAAGCTCAAAAATCTTGAATTTCTAAAATTTCTCGAATTCTAAAAATTCCAAACCTCCAAATTTCTAAAATTTCCCGAATTCTAAAAATTCCAAGTCCCTAAATAAAAAGTCCCAAATTTTAAAAGTTCCCTAACTAAAAAATGAAAAAATTCCAGTTTCAAAACTCAGTAACTGAGAAACTTAGGAATTCTGATATTCAAAAATTATGATGATCACAAATTATGATAAATGAGAAAGACCAAGATTGTAATCGATATACGAATTATGTTAGGTATCATCATGCAATTTTGATGTCAAAGATATGAGTTCTTAATTGAAGAAGTAATGGGAAGAATGACTGATAAAATAATTGCAGAATCATCAAGTAATTTCATAGCCGGGTAAGATAATTATAATCTTCGATCCGTTGTTAGATATTTAGTAATAAGTGATATTTTATTGGACAAACAATAGCTCTTTCATCTATCGTATCCATTTTCTTCCGACAAATCAATTAGATGTGATATTACATAACTTTTTAAGTCGTCTACCACTTAACGCTGCAAAAAATACCCAATTCATTCTGTCATTCCACATTTTTGTAATTTATGAGTTATTTTTGGTTTCATGTTACGTCAGATACACCTATGCAAATTAAGTAAAAAGAGAAAGATGTCTTTTACATGCCCTGTATGGATGAATATTTAAATAAAACTAGAAATTCTAGATCGTGACGTGGCGTCCTCTAAATAACTTTCAACAACTTTGCGATGGAGAACCATAATTATGTACGAGCATTTCGAGCAGTATAAGTTGAATCAAATTGCACTGACTGATCAAAACTTTATTTCTGTACTTTTTCCTTATACATCATCGTTATGTGCATGTATCATAACAGATTGTAGATGTATGGTACAAATATAGCATTGAAAGAGTTTGTGATTTAGAACAGTGATGAGATATTAAAGACCTGCGAAACTTGATAACCTCGAAATTTAGAAATTCAGAAATGTAAAAATACGGAGGCTTTGTTAGTAATGTGATAATATGAAAATTTGTATACCTTAAAATTTTATACACTTTTAAATTTTTAGATTTGATAAATTTGAATCGAAATTTACAAATTTGTAAATTACTTAATTTAGTAATGTCCAAAATTAGAAACTTGGTAACACAAAAATTTGGAAAATCTAAAATCTAAAAATTTATAAATTACGTGAATTAAAAATTTTGTGATAGGAAAATATTGAACTTACAAATGTACATATTTATAAGTTTAAATACATGATAATTTGCAAATTTATAAATATAAATGTATAAAAATAAAAAAATCCTCGTTTCAAGTTCAGAAATGTACTACCGTTTAGTGTCCCCTAAAAAACAAATATCTCTTTATCTAAATCTTTAAATAGTTACCTGTAATTATAAAAGATACAGCTACAAATATCTTTAAAAATATTTCATCATTCATGTTCGTAAACATTCAATGTTCAAGTTACAATTGATCAGTAACTTTTTCATAAACGCTTCTTATTAAAACAATTGACATAAATCGCAAATCAGGATAGTTCTCGTCGCAGACATCCCCTTAATCCACGATGAATTTTTTAGCGCACAAAAACTTTGTTTCGTACAAACTCTCGCTGTTTTACTGTTTATGTTGAGTCTATAAAGCGATGATAACTCGACAATATCAGTGACGCAAACTCATTGCGCACCACTATCGATTGCTATATGCATAGACATTTTTTTCTCCTCTTTTTTTCCATATACTACAGTAATATCACTTGTGGGACTATAAATCATGTATTGATGCTAATGATCGATCAGACACCCTAGTATAAATTCTAGCAATATAATAATAAAGAAGAATAACAATGCAATTTGGTGACGAAAGTTTCGTAATTTATCTGCAACAGATTTTTTAGTACATTTGGAACTTTATTCTACATTGCCACATTCATATTTTGCTATATTCATATTTATCCACATTCATATCTTGTCACATTCATACTTTTCCATATTCATATTTTGTCACATTCATATTTTGATACATTCATACTTCATCACATTCATATTTTATTACCTACTCATTTTACCATATTTATATTTTGTCACATTTACACTTTGCTACATTCATACTTCGCCACATTTATATTTTGCCATATTCGTACTTTATCACATTCATACTTTGTCACATTCACACTTCGCCACATTCGTACTTTTCCATATTCGTATTTTGTCACATTCTTACTTCGTCACATTCATACATTGCTACAATCATGCTTTGCCACATCCAAATTTTTCTACATTCACACTTCGCCACATTTACACTTTGGCAAATTCATACTTCGCCATATTCATACTTTGTCACATTTATACTCTTCGATATTCATACTTGGCCACATTTATTCTTCTAATCAATTTCTTATACGCACTCTTACAATACCAATATTCTCTGAAGACATCATGTTACATGACATCATACCGGTAAATGATTCAACGAAGACCGTTGCATTTTTCACTAGTTCCGCCGACTCGATGCAATCATAGTACATTTTTTACATTGCATGTCTCTCGAGTTTCAAAGCAGCTTCAACGATTGCGAGAAACAAGTGGTACGATTTAGTATCCATGACCTCCGTGAGTGGATGAATAACGAGACGATAATGCAACGTTGTGCGACTATCTTCGTAGAGCAGGGTGATGGATTATTATTTGTCTTTGAAATATCTGAATGGATGTCGATGTCTGATCAACGTCTTTATGAAAACCGGGAATTGAAATAAACAGACATTAATCCTAGATTTACGGACGTTTAATGACCACTTATATTTAAAAAAAAATGTAACTGTAAAAATAAATAAACAGTTGATAATATGTGAAGCTTATACAATGATTCTTTATCTCGAGGAATATTAACATATATTTTGACAAAAGTTTCTTAATAACTTTCGTAATTGAACATAAGAAATCTGAGATCATACATTTTGAAGTCTTTCGTAAATCTAGTGTTAACTTAACCTACAATTTTCTGGACAGTTGCGTCATTCACAGCTAGCTAATTCCTACAACCTGAAGACAACTGAAGTTAAAATGTTAGGTATGTTGGGCATTCAGAGGTCCATGATTACGCAGATTATAAGTGACTCCAAAATTCAATTGCAGTGAAAATACGTGGCTAGTCACATTCGAACTGAAGTGTGGGACAAGGGGTTAAACATATTCTATTCGAACCTTCTGAATCCTAGTCGAATCTTTCGAATCCTATTCGAATCTTACAAATGTATCTTTTAATTATACCTGTTAGCAAATACCTATTCCTGCAAAAAGTTATGAAAATATAATCTTTAGCAAGTTTCTTAAAAAATGGTCTTGTGAAGGATATTTTAAAATTAGGATAATACAATAAAAATTCTATGGAAGCAAGTTATTCTATAATGTTCATTGAAAAAGGTTCCACGAAGTCAATAAAATTATGAAATTATATATTGCTAGTTTTATTTATGAATATGTCATATTATTCGTACGTTCATTTCGCGAAGGATGTGAAAATAATGAGATACATAATTAATAGTTTCATGAGAAGTATTGAACAAAAAAAAAGAACTTGTTAAGTGCAGTATGTAAATAATATTTTTTTATAATAAATATTAACATAGTTTCATAAGAAGTATTGAACAAAACAGAATTTGTCAAGTGTAACGTGTAAATAATATTTTTTTTATAATAAATGCTAATATACTTTCATAAGAAGTATTGAACAAAATAGAATTTGTCAAGTGTAACGTGTAAATAATATTTTCTTATAATAAATGCTAATATAGTTTCATAAGAAGTATTGAATAAAGAAGAGGTCTTGTCAAGGGTAATATGTAAATAACATTTTTTTATGAGTTAAACGTATTGAGATACATAGTAATTTGATTATATGTATAATGTATAATCTATACATATATTACTATGATATATGAATTTACATCAGTGTTATTTTACTGATCCACTGTACTTTAACTGTAATAATTATTTAACAAAGTTATAATACCATTCATTGTATAGTATTCAGTATTTGCTACAATTATTGTTTTTTTCTTTTAATATTCAAGAATTTTTCTATACCGATTTTCATCGGAATTTTAATTTTTTAACTTGATAATATGGAAAATCGAGAATTTGAAAATTTGGAAATTTGGTAATGTGGTAATTGGAGAACTTATAAATGAAGAAATCTGGGAATTTAAGAATTGGTGATTTGGTTAAGGTTGAGAATTTGGCAATTGGTTATTTGTAAATTTAAAAAAGTGAACATTTGTAAATTTGAAAATGTGGAAACTTGTAAATTTCTGAAATTCAAAATACAAAAATTTGTATATTTGGAAATGTGAAAGTTATTAAGTTCGTACGTTTGTGAATTTATGAATTTATAAATTTGAAAATAAGCAAGTCTATACATTTGATGTCAAGAAATTTGGAATATTTAGATTTGAACATCTAAAAATTGACAACATTAAATAATTCTAAATTTCAAATATAACATATAAAGTAACCTAATCATAAATCCTATATATTTTGAATATCTATTTTATATTTTCTTTTACATCTTTATTTTAAGGAGGGGCGAGGGTCACCTGGCACTCCCTGGTGATTTAGTTTTACCAGTAGTTTTAAACGATTATATTCGAGTTTATAATAATTTATACAGTTTCACCTAATAGTAGTGCGAAACAAGTCCTTGAATTCATGAATTACAATTACGATCATTTATTAAAAGTTAGTGTATAGCTGAAACCTTGAGAACACTAAAACTGGGATACTATCTTTGGTAATATAAAAATTATACAAATGATTCTATCCTTGGTTATGAAAAAGTTTTCAACTTTAGACAGTATATTTACTTTGAATTGCACTTTTAATTGATGTTAGCAGTGAAATTGTTTCGGTACGTAGAAAATCTTGAATTTATTCATATAAATGTGTCATAAAAAAGCAGGTACAGCCATTTAGAGATTAAGGTTTGAACTAAATGACTATATCAACATTCCTAATATAAAGTAGCTTCATTAGAATAAGCAACAAATCGATCAATTTATAGCACTACTAATGAATATACAATTTCGAATCGCTTATGTCCAAAAATGGTAATGCATCTCCCGATTTGGAAAATGCATATTCACTAATGGCCGTTATCGTTGCGACGAAGAGTCAGCCATTTTGTGTCAGGAATATCGATGAAATCTTTAGAGAGTTATTTTCATCAAACTATAAGCTGCAAATTGGTATGACAGAAGTACCATTATGGGAATTTTTTATACCATCGTACCGTGTAAAGCTACATATGTTCAAAATCGATAACTTAACATGGAAATACCTAATATAACTACTATTATAATATTCAATAACGTGGTCATCATTTAAATAATTACAGGCAAATCTACGCATTATCCGAATATTATATTTGAAAAATGTTTATTGAAATAATATATTTTCTTATTTGGTTACTATTTAATATTATGCGTTAGTTTATTTGAAAGTGAAAATAATTCTTTTCTATATTATTTAATTATTTAATAGTTTTTAATCGTGGAACGTCTGTCAATCGTATCAGAAATATAGGTTTTCGAAAATTATAATTTTATATACAATTATATATAATTTTATAGATAATTATAATTTTCAGATAACTTAAAATATTATATTTGTTTAAATTTGTTTTGTTTCAAAATCTGACTACAATATCTTATAACAGATACTTGAGAATTACATAAAAATGTTCTATGTCCATGTAACATAAAGTTGCCTTTTTATGGTACTTGCAAAATGGAAATAATAAATTCGGTAAATATTCTAATTCATTATTTTGAATTGTGAGTGATTTTACTCCAAATAAAATGTGTTTCTTATGTTACAGTTATTCTATGAAATTGTAAAATCGTATATTAACTGGTATAATATCATAATTAGTTAAAATTATATATTTGTTATTATAATATTATAATCAGTTAAAATTATATATTAACTACTACAATATCATAATCAGTTGAAATTATATATTAACTACTATGACATAGTTTAATTAATTTTGCGTGTTTGACAGCATTAAATACGAATTAATTATCAGGATATATGAGCCCAAAAAATAACTCAATTCACACTTTCTTTATAGATAAATTTAAATACTGTTTTTATCCGAATCACGATTAATCATTCCCAGAAGAATTCATAATTTATTTTCAGAACAGCATTTAAAAACTCCAATCATTTGACGACAGCAAAATAATTATAAAACTTATCGCTAACTTTCGCTTATTTATTCATGCAACACCGTTAAGTGCAATTAGTACTCTTCATGAATGAGGTGAACAGTAAAATTAAATATGTTTCTGCGTTTAAAAATATCAACGTTGCATTTTGAGGATTACGAAAAAATTTGCTGACACCAATATATTCGTTAATATATTGATGCTGATGATATTTCAACAATTTTTTGTATTTTTTTTTTAAATACGACGATGTGTAATTTTATAATCGTCGAGGTCATTTCCAAACTGACTTCGAGTCTATAAATGCGAGGTTGGAGTAAATCACGATCTTTTTTTTGAATACCTTGCAGTAATGGTATCAAGGAATGCTACTTATGAATCACCATTTTAATTCAGCTCTGAATCTTCGAGAACACTGAGCTTGACGTGTTCTATCACGTCGAGATGTGGGCAATTATTTGATGAACAATACAGAGCAAAAGAACGCAAATTTCAGCTTTTCAGTATCTAAACGATTATTGTAATAGTAATTGAAATATTATTAGAACATTATCAACAGTCACCATCTTAGTCTGATTAAATAACCAAAAAAATAAAGACAGGAAAGAAGTTTAGAAAAGGAAAAAAGAATTTTGAATGTCACTAATAATAATAAGGAAAGAAAAACACGAGTGAATTGTTATTTCACGTAATTTATATAAGAATGTGATTATTTTTTCACTTAATCTAAATAAAAGTATGGTTACGGAAAAGTATAGTCATGAAAATCGTATAATATTTACCTCAAAATGAAAGATAAAATTTACTGAATATATTACTAAATAAATTAAAAATTACTACTAAACAAAATATATTATTAAATACAAACTATTATGGAACGTAAAGAAAAATTGGTAGAAGATTAGAGTTTGTTATGTTCTGTTGTGATTCATAATTTTTTTTTTAAGCAAGCTATTGTATTTTATGCGTCATATTTTTGAAATTACAATTTTATAAGTTTTTGTTGTAATGGTTTTCTTATAGTTATTGGTAGCATGTGTTAGAACAATGATGAAGCTGCTGCATGAGACGTCCTGTTACTATTGTGGGGAAACAATCTGCTGCTAATGAAAGGAACATTCATACATTAGGAACATTCCTGATCTATTAAGAAGTATTTTTATGCTAAGCTTGCAGACTTATAATGTGTGCTGTACAATATTTAATTATATAAAATCAGACGTCTACGAAAAGGAAGCAATGGTATCCTGCTTCTAAATTTCCAAATTACAAAGTATTCAAACTGTCTAAGATATTCAAATTATTCAAGTAATCAAAGTTATCAAAGTTATCAAAGTTATTTAAGTTATTCAAATTATTCAAGTTATCACATCCAAGTTATCCAAGTTATGCAAATTATCCCAAATTTTTAAATACTCAAATTCTGACATTAACAAAATAAAAAATTTGTCATGCTTATAAACTTCCCAAAACCAAATTACCAAATTCTCCAACAATCAAATTTCAAAAATTTATAGGAAACGTCGCTAATAACACAGCAGTTGATACGACGTTAAATTATATGTATAAAAAAAAAGAAATTAAAAATTCTCAAATTTCTAAAATTATTAATTACAGCAATTTTTATTCTTAAACACTTACCAAGTCTCATATTAGTAAACTTTCAAATTTTCAAATGTTCAAATTACCAAACTTTCAAATTTCTAAAATGCAGTTATTAAATTTCCATACCCTAATTCCCAAATATCAAATTTAAGAATTTTTAGATTCAGAAATTTTGGAGAACTCAAATTTTCATACCACAGTTTCCAACTTTCAAAACTCCCAAATTTATAAATTTTTTTATCAAAAAATTTTCAGAAGCTAAGACTTTCGAATCCTTAATTTTCAAGTTTCGTAATTATCCTTTGTAGTAACTGAATTTTAACGTACTCAAACTTCTAAACTATCACATATAATAATTTCCCTGTTTACACGTTCTAAAAATTTAAATTGTCAATATTTCAAATTACAAATCCCAAATTTTCCCCAATGCACTGAATCAGAAATCTATGGTCTCCGAATTCCTAAATCATCAAATTTTAATGAATTCAAACTTCCAAATTGTGAAGTGTAATAATTTTCATATTCAAACATTTTCAAAAGCCCAAATTCCTATATTTCCACATCGTCAATGTTTAAATTTCTATATTCCCACTATTTCAAATCCCAATTTCCAAATTTTTAATATATCAAATCCCAATTCCTTAATTTCGAAATTTTCATATTCCTAAATTTTTCGAAAATCTTTAATTTTCAAATTTCGTGATGCATAAATTCCCAAGATTTACATCTCTGAATATTCTAATATACAAAATCAAAAATTTGTAAATTTCCAAATTCCCAAATCTACGCAAATTTTCAATTCTCAAATTTCCTGCTCCAGAAATTCTCAAGTATCATATTTCTAAATATCCCAATATACAAAAATCAAAAATTTCCAAATTTCCAAATTTACGCAAATCTCCAATTTTCAAATTTTCTGCTCCATAAATTCCCAAGTTTCATATTTCTAGATATCCCAACATACAAAACCAGAAACTTGCATTTCCCAAATTTGCAAATTTCCAGAAGACCTACTTTGCTTCCATTTTGGAAATAGAAGGTTGTGAAACTCCGAAAATCTTATAGTTTCCAATTATAGGTGTCCTAAAATTTCCAAATATCCACATCCTCAAATTTCGAAATATCACTTGATCATACCAAATATAGTTCACTGATGTTACCGACAAAACTACAATACCTATTTCACCACAAACAAAAATACTACCTAAATACTCCACTGTTCGGAACAAAAAATCTGCGTCGTCAACGGAAGCATTGAAATCAGGAAAGTGTTTGGACTACTTTGCGTTTAATGGGCCATTAGCTTCCAACCATTCGCGAGTAAAGTCGATCGTTTACTTATCTGCCATTAAGCAGCGTTCAGTGGCGCAAGGTGTGAAATTAGGTTAAGGTTAAACCATGGAACCGGCCACTGTAACCATGTAACAGTTGCAGCTGGATTGACGCAACGGCCAAACAGAATGCCGGTTGAAAATTGGAGGGAACCCGACAGCATATGTATAATTTATGACAGGGAGAACGTGCGTATTAAATACAGAAAAGTGTCAAACGTCACGCACGTTTCTTTGCACGACAACGAGTGCTCGACACACGCGACAGGGTACACGAATCGATTTCCCGTTGGCGAAGCTCATGTTTCCTAGACCGCAAGTCCTGCAATAAAAGAAAGTATTATGTTTTTTACACTAAAATACCAAAGCGGTTAAATAACCGTTTCACAAGTTTTTCAGTTACAAAATTTAATGAGGTGATTTTTTTGAAATCTTCTAATCAAGAATGTGTATTAATTTATGTTTCGTCATTTGTTTACTTATTTTTCGATTTCAGTTTTGATTTTAAAGCAGGTGATTATACACCGGTAGTGTTAATTTATAAACGTTTGATTTTTAAATTAAAACTGAAGTAGAAAAATAAATGGGGTATATACTGATTATTTATTTTGACAAAAACTTCTTGATGCTTTCTGTAATTTAGAATAAGTATATCAGTCATTAGAAATTCATAATTAATGTGGGAAATGAGGAAGAGTAAGATTGTAATCGATATAACAGTTATGTCTGTACTGTAAAATAAGAAGTATATTAGTCGTTTGAAATTTATCAGAAACAATGGGAAATGAGGAAGAGTAAGATTGCAATCGAGATAAGAATTATGTGCGTACATGCAATTTTGATGTCAAACTATGAGTTCTTAATTAAAGAAGTAATGTGATAGAATGACTGATAAAATAATTGCAGAATCGTCAATTGATTTCGTAGCCCGGTAAGATAATTATAATCTTCGATCGTTGTTGGATATTTAGTAATAAGTGATATTTTATTGGACAAACAATAGCTTTTTCATCTATTGTATCCATTTTCTTCCGACAAATCAATTAGATGTGATATTACATAACTTTTTAAGTCGTCTGTCACTTAACATTGCGTGCAAGAAATACACAGTTCATTCTGTCATTTTTGTTGTTTATAAGTTATTTTTCGTTTCGTGTTACGTCAGATACACCTATGCAAATTAAGTAAAAAGAGAAAGATGTCTTTTACATGCTCCGTATGGATGAATGTCTAAATAAAACTAGTAATTCTAGATCGTGACGTGGCGTCCCCTAAATAACTTTCAAAAACTTTGCGATGGAGAGCCATAATTATATACGAGCATTTCGAGCAGTATAAGTTTAATCTAATGGCACTGGCTGATCAAAACTTTATTGTTGTGCTTATTCATTATGCATCATCGTTATATGCGTTTGTCGCGACCAATAAATCAGAGAAGAATGGGATATATATTATATTGAAAAAGTTTGGCATTCAGAAGAGTGATAAAGTGTTGATAACCGAGAGAGATTTTATATTCTCAAGTTTGGAAGCTTGATAACAGGAATTTAGAAATTTGGAGATTTGGAAATTTGGAAATTTGGAAATTTGGAAATTTGGAAATTGGGAAATTGGGAAATTTGGAAGATTGGAAACTTGGAAATTTGGAAGCTTGGAAGCCTGGAAATTTGGAAATTTGGAAGCTTGGAAATTGGGAATTTGGGAAATTGGAAAATTGGGAAATTGAGAAATTGGGAAATTGGGAAATTGAGAAATTGGGAAATTGGGAAATTGGGAAATTGGGAAATTTTGCAATTTGGAAGCTTGGAAATTTGGAAATTGGGAAATTGGGAAATTGGGAAATTGGGAAATTGGGAAATTTGGAAATTTGTTAAATTGGAAGATTGGAAATTTGGAAATTGGTAAATTGGGAAATTTGGAAATTTACAATTTAGAAATTAAAGATTTTGGAAATTTTGAAACAGAAATTTGAAAATGTTGGAAATTTAGAAATTTGAAAACTTAGAAATTTGGGAATTTAAAAACGTAGAAATTTGGAAATTTGGGAATTTAAAATTGTGGAAATTTAGAAATTTGAAAATTTGAAAATTGTGAGATTTATTCATATTTTCTGGAATTTAAAATAAGAAGTATAAGATCAGGCATCTTGACTGGTTCCGTAAATCTAGTATTAAACAATGCTGCACGTGAGGCAACTCGTAGCTAGACATTCCTACGCGTCCTTTTATAATAAAAGCAAATGTTCCGTTGCGAATGCGAATGCTCGGTTTTAAGAGAAAGAGAAGACCATATGTGATAAGCGAATGACCATACGTAACTACTTTGCTAATTTTTAGTAACTGTGCTTGCACTACCCTCGGGAATATTGATTTGTTCGTGCTATGTACTGAATCAGAATTGCGACGAATTTTTGTGGAATACTGTAAACAGAAGGATTATAGTAGAATTTAAACTATTTAATAGAATTGATGAATAAATAAATAAGTTTAGAGAATTTGTAACTAAGAAGCTTTAGGTGAATTTGTAATTTTTTAAATTTGCAAGATGGAATTTAAATTTGTATATTTGATGATTAGAAAATTATTAGGTGGTAAATTTGAAATTTTTATATTCCTTAATTTTGTAAGTTTCAAAATTCACATTTTCTAGTTTTTATATTATATATTTGAATTTATGAATGTAAATATTCTCTGATATATAATTTATTTTAGTTGCGTTGGTAAATATCCTAATTTGCAAATAATCTAAATACTAAATATTCAAATTTTTGAATTTCTAAATTTCTAAATTGTCAAATTTCCAAATTACCAAATTACCAAATTACCAAAGTACCAAATTACTAAATTTCCAAATTTTCAAATTACTAAATTACCAAATTACCAAATTACCAAATTACCAAATCACCATAATACCAAATTACTACATTTCTAAATTTCCAAAATTCCAAATTTTCAAATTACTAAATTACCAAATTACCAAATTACCAAATTACCAAATTTCTAAATTTCTTATAAAATTTTCGGACTTAAAATTTTAATTCTAAATTCTGTATGCGTGGCACTTATAATTTCCTTCAATTTATTTTTCCTCAATTTGGTAGATTGTATTAAATTTGTAGCGTTGATTGCTGTCGACCTCGGTTGTTATATGAATCTCAAAATCATAGTGACCTACATTACTATCACCTTTTATACCGAAGATCTACATTTGCTAGTAGTGTATAAATCATTTTCCCTAGCAATAATTCCAGGTACTTGCAGATCTGTGAAAATAACCTATGATTTCGATCAGGTTATTATGCATGTACACCTTCGTCCAAAAGTTTGGAGCATACTATGATATCGAAAATATAATATCTCCTAGATAATAAAGTAATAAATTATTGTTCTACATTACAGTTCTAATGAAACTGTACTTAAGTAAATGAACAATGTTTGCTACCTTTTACAACAACCATTATTAACGAAAATAAAAAAATTTGTATTATATATTACATTTTCTTCAGAAACTTTTCATTATGAAATAAAAATTTGTATTATATATTACATTATTTCGTAATAAAAAGTTTCTGTTAACAATATAACATGGCAATTAAAATAATTTTATAATAAACCTCAAACTGTACAATCAAATTGATAAACATACTACTTCATTTTTATGATGGTTACAAGAAAGTTCACTTTCAGCACTAAAACCGATTTAATATTTAACCCTCTGCATCTGCAAAATTTTGCCGTTGAAACATAGCAATTTTTAAACTTTTTTAGTTGAAAAGTTTGATGAATTTTTTCGATTTTATCTTTCTATTATTAATTACCACTACTGTCTATTTTACTATCATGTAGATAACTTTATAGATTTAGTTTAAAAAATACCTGTTCCTAACTATTATGTTAAATAGTTTGCCTAACCTTGTTACCTAACCTAACCATAATGTTATGCTTAACCTCTTACACTACAATTTGTTTGGCAGATGCGTCAGACATAACTATTGATTGCTACACTCTTAAAATAAACGAAGAAAGTTAAAACGTCACAGAATATTTTGTATTAATTTTTGTAAAAATGAAAGGAAATCTAGACTTAGTTTAAAAATTCAAGCGTTCAAAAAATATGAGAAAAGTCACACTTATGAGTGCGTCACGGACGCAGTGCGTTTTTATAGCTCAGGGGGTTAACATAACTTATTCCAAAACTTATGTTAAATGAGTGACCTTTGAGTGACAATAAATGTGAATCATCTTTCGACTATAAAAGAATAATAATATTAAATAACAATATATACAAAATTGTTTTAATATGCAAGTACAAACAATAGCATTAAAAACTACAAAATTATAAAATAGTATTAACTGTAAAATAGTATGAATAGTAAAAAGTACACAATATCAATAATATTAAAAACTATAAAATATCAATAATATTAAAAACTACAAAATATGTATTAAAAAACATGTATTGTTTTATTCAAGAAAATGAAGAACAATACAAACTTTTGAACAAGAATGTACCTGCATTTGATATATGAAACTCACGATTCGCGTGCATTGTTTTTAAACTGGAATTATCAAGAATTCCACTGCCACTTCATTTTGTGTTACGGTTATATCAGGCGATTAGTATGCAATATTTAGTTTCATGAGAGAAATGCAGGAAACATAAGTTGCATGGCAGCTTAGCATTTCGAGTGGAAAAGACTCGAATACAATAACACCCCCGTACCCGCGGATGTAAAAGTGCAAAGTCTATAAATAGCTACATTCAAATGTGTAAGTGTGCATAATTCTGCGGATTTTACAAGTTCTATACTGTTTTTGATGGTATTTAGATTTATGTAATTTTTTGTTGTGTAAGGATATAATTACATTTATCTGAACATAATAAATAAAATTGCATGATAAAACTAGTAATTAGGTTTGGAAACTTCGAAAGTTGGAAATTTGAATATGTGGAATTTGACAGTTTAGAAAATTGGTCATTTAGGAATTTGAGAATTTTTAAATTTTGGAATTTGGAAATTCGGGTATTTGGAAATTTAAGAGTTGATTTGGGAATTTGAAATCGGAAAATTTGGCGGTTTTTGAATGTGAGAACTTAGAAATGTAATAATTTGAAAATTTGGAAATTTGGAAATTTGGAAATTTGGAAATTTGAAAATTTGAAAATTTGGAGATGTGGAAGTTTAGAAATTCGGAAACTTGAGGAATTCTAAGATTTAGAAAATAGGGAATTTGGGGATTTGAAGAAGTGGGAACTCCCAAATTTGCTTATTTGAAGATATGAAAATTTGGGGAATTGGAAATATAAAAATTTCGAAATTTCGCAATTTGTTACTTTCGAAATTCGGAATTTTAAGAGTTTGGAGATTTAAAGATTTGGGAAAATGTAAATTTCGAAATTTCAAAGTTTGAGAATTTAGGGATTTTTCAATGTAGAAATTTGGAAATTTAGAAATTTAGAAATTTAGAAATTTGATAACGTGGCAATTTAGTAATTAAAAAATTTGATTGAATCCTATATGAGAAAAATTTGGAAATTTAGAAGTTTGAAAATATGGGAATATTTTATAACTTGGTAGTTTAGAAATTAGTATTGTGTACCTTTGCAAACTATATTCTTAATATTCAAATATTTAAGGAAACTCTGTATTTAAAATAGGAAACTCCGAAGTTTACATAAAACGTTCGATATTGATCAGAGGTATATACAAAATAGACATGCATCCATATATGTACGTATGTATGTATGCACAATATTCACGTAATAGGATTCGCTCTTATCCGCGGAAGGTGTTAGAAACAATTCACCCGAGGTACGCAAGTTCTACCGTATTACATGATAGCGTGTTGCAACGTTGAGAGAGAAAACTTGTTGCAAATAAATAGTTTAAGACGGAAACATTAGTATGGATACTAATTCGATCTGTAGATTGTTGCATTTTGCTCACGTTTCTCACGTTGGGAATCACGTTTCCACCGTGGCACGTGTGTTATTGCGTACAACGCTGCTGCTTGAATAATGAACACCGGGAATTCTTTGATCCGTTTCGCGTTTGAAGTCTCTGCAATCGATGTTCCTGGTCGATCATAAATAAGTCTAGCTTATTCGTCGCACTTCTATTTAAAAGTATTAAAAAATATAAGAGAGTCGAGCGGAGGACGTGACTCCTATAATTAGAACTTGTTTCATAAATTTTCTTGAGCACGATGTTCTCAGCTTATCGTTTTTCCTACATTTGCATTTTATTATGGACTGATGTGAAGCTGACATGTGTCGAAAACATGCGAGAGAAATTTCTTTCCGCAAAAAATGATAGTTTCTATGAAATTAAGCTTGCCGTGAATATACAGGGTGATTCACAACATGGAGGACGCATTTCAGCAGGTGGAAAATGCTAGGACGATGAAAAGGTTTCATATAGTTATCTTCTTTATCGAGTCATCACTGTTTTTCTGTGTTAATACTTTTTAGCAACTTAATTTATGTTAACATTACGTTTGCGTATATAAATAACGTTTGTGGATATTATTTATTCTGCTTGTTATAATGTTCGACATAAGTATACATCTTGAACACTTGCAGTTTATCGACTTATGGTACACTTGTCAGAACTCGTTCTTTTTCGTATGCATTAACGCATTAATTTGCAATAAGTTAAACGTAATTACGAATATTTATTTAAACTTGAACATGGCAAACATGCATTGGATGTAATCATGTTCCGTGATAATACTAAATGATTCAACGATTAAATAATACCAAATATAATGGTAGAAACAAATCATTATGACAGGTGCGTTAAAAAAATGACAGTACTTAAAAAATTCGACTTTTGATTATTATGAAGACATTGCAGAAACACACCTTGTCCAATTATGAAAATCTTCTTCATTTGTCTTCATTAATTTATCAGTAGAAAGAGATGATGTGCTTTTTGATTTATGGGACATTGTTACGTTTTATACGTGTGATTTATTATTAAAACATTGGATTTGTCATTAATGTGATTTATTATTACAACGTGTGAATCGTCATTAACGCAATTTATTATTAATAATAATAAAAGCAAACGCACACATTTATTATACGTAGATTTTTACATTTGTATGTTAATTATTACTTAAATATCATTTAATACGTTCAACAGTTTTTTGCTACTTTTGGAAATCATATCTTTTTTAGTTATATAATTTTTTAACACACGTTAGAATTGAACAATATTGATTACAAGTTTGCTTTATTATATACAGTTTGCTTTAGATTATTAGCAGTGTTTCGAAACAAATTCTCTAATGTACAAATCTAAACTTTTTATTAACAATATTTATAGTCTTTTCATTAACGAGTTTTTAAGACATTGCGTTTTGTGAAGATTAGTGGTACAGGAGGTCCATTTTATGTACTCTAATAATTGTAAACCTGATTTCTAGTAATTATGTATTCACCTTTTCTGCTAGGAACATATACTCTTTTAATTATCGAAGAGGTTTATATTCTTTTCATTATTGAAGAGATTTATATCTTTTTAACCATTGAAAAGATTTGTATTCTTTTATTATTGAAGAGATTTCTATTCTTTTACATACTGAAGAAATTTATACTCTTTTAATTATTGAAACAATTCGTATTTTTTTAAATACTGATGAGATTTGTGTTCTTTTTAAATACTGAAGAGATTTGTATCGTTTCATACAGTAAAGTATCAGCTTAAATTGCTTGAATTATTTATATAAAACACAACAAGTGATTATTAACCGATTAAAATTGAAAAACACTGTATATTATGGGAAAACTTCGTGCGTCTGGTTAGTATGATCTTGTTTACCGTTACCGGTAGCTGGGATAAAATGGCTGCGTAATACTGAGACTGTGATACGACACCGTTATTATATTTAAGGAGATTCATTTTGAAATATTCTTGCTGATTTACGACATAGAAAGATTTCAAAAATAATGGAAGTTTCACTCGTATTACAAACTCTAAATCATTATATTTGTAATACGTCCATTTGCGAAAGCCACACGTAACCTTCAGATTACTAAATATGATAATTTGTTAAAATGATTTCTTTAGAATGAAAAATGTTCGACTTTATCGATGTATTGGTCTATATCATACAACTTTCATACAGACAATTCTGTGTTTTGTATCTTCAATGTTTAACCTTTTGAGAGATTTGAACACAGGACCGAAATTTCAATGTGCTTCAAAAAGAGATGTACATACCTGTATGTGACCACTGGACATAAGTTAACTCATACAAAATTTAGAAACACTCTTTAATTTTTAGAATGTAAGAATTTTGAAAAAAGTATGATCATTTACTTTTTTAATATAAACGCAAAATTTTGTATGTAAATCGTTTAAAAAATTAACATTTCGTGAAATATTTCAAATCCTTGTATGGAATATTCCACCTCCAATTTCCATTCTTCAAATATTTCTAACTTGAAAGTATTCCATGTTTCAGAGATTACTTCAATACATTTAATTATTAATAAGTTGATGTTGAAATCTCCAAAGGTTTTCCAGTTACAAATCAATATTAATGTTGTTATGGTTCCTCCGATGCTGCAAAAAATTTCCTTGCATTTTTACAAATGACACAGATATACATATTGATGTTCCGTTTCTTGTGGCTCATTTTGCATAACTAGTTTGTATGCCATAATTCGTTGTGACGTCTTGGAAGAATATTTACTGCCTTTTTTTAAGATGTGGCGCCTACAAATCGATCTCGATGTAATCTTCATATTTTTTAAGAAAGAAACTTATGAATACACTAGGTGCACCTTGATTTGTTGTATACTCATTTTAGAGATGGTAACTACTGAAGCTTCGAATTTTGAAAGTTGCACGATTTTTTTGTTTTACGTAAAGTGATATACACAGTATGTCTGAAAAGTAACGGAACTTTTTAAATAAAAAAAAAAGTATTAGTTATTTTGCCAAAGTAATTTTTTTTATTCAAAATACATCCCTTCCGCATCAATACACCGCTGGGCATGCTCAGGCAATGTTAACATAGATATTTTTATGTCGTTTTGCGGAATCGCTTCTATCACCCTTGGCACAGCTGTTTGGACTTATGTAATAGTGTCATAAAACGTTCCTTTCATGGCTAATTTCAATTTTGGAAAAAGGAAGTAATCGCATGGAGATAAGTCAGACGAATATGGAGGATGTTGGAGCACACAGACTTGTTTTTTCGCCAAAAATTCACGAACTGCAACAGTTCTGTGACATGGTGCAATATCACGCAACAGAAACCAACTCCCTGGCGCTCGATATTAGGGCCTCACACGAACGGTTCTTTTCCACAAACGTTCCATAACACCCAGATAATATTCGCCATTAACATCTTGTCCCTGTGGAACGAATTCCCGAAGTATAATACCTTTAGAATCGTTTAGAATTTAGAAAAACCCAAAACCTGGCTTTGGGTCGTCTTCCAAAGTATCACGACCATCCTGGAATCGCTTATACCACTCGAACATACGTGTACGGAATAAACAATCGTCGCCATAAACATTTTTCATTAATTCAAATGTTTCTGTAAAAGTTTTACCGAGATTTACCGAGAAGAATTTAATATTCGCTCTCTGCTCCATCGTGATTTTGTGATACGGTGACAAAAGGTTCTGTCGCTTTAACCGCTATAAGTTTGCAATTCGTTGCTCGATTCTAATAATGATTGTTTTGTTTTGTAGGGGAAGAATACTGTTTTCAGATAGCATATTGTTTTAATAGATGGTGATAGTAGTTTTCCTTGAATTTAAAAAGTTCCGTTACTTTTCAGACATACTGTGTATTTTAAGAGAAACGTGATCTATGCACGAAACATTAGCTGCATTTATGAAAATTATGCTTGAATTGAAGAACAATTAATATTACATTAACGTTAATATTATATGTACATATGCATTCGAGAAGTTAAGAAATAATGAGACTAACAATGTAGTATGGACACCCTGTATACTGTCATCGTTATTATAATTGCACTTCATTAATTTCAATCTATCATGACTGCTTATGCATTGCATGATTACTCGAGATATTATCTTTCATCGAGGCTCGCAGCGTTCCATTGTTTTGCTATCAACCAAATAACTAACAAAAGAAGGGATTTTTAATATAGAACCATGTTCACACGTTGTTTATTATCGACTTCTATCGTTGCGATGGTAATTCGAAGTATTTTTAAATCATGTAAATATTATTCTGCTGTTTATACGCAATAGTTACGTGAGCTACTTTTTTATATTCAAATGAGGCGAGTATTGAATATTCGCAAATTTGCAAATTCTGCATTTGAGGACTAGTATTTGGGAATGTAGTATTTGCAAAGTGAATATTTGTTTTCAAGCTTCAAACTCTATTTTACTTTCACAAGCTTCCAGATTTTAAAATTTACACGTTCTCAATATACTGAATTCCAAAATTTTCTTATCTTCAAATTCTCATATTCTCAAATTCACAAATTCCTGTATTCTCAAATTTCCAAATTCTGAAATTCCCAAAATCCCAAACTCTCAAATTTCTGAATTTCAAGTTTCTTAATTTTCAAATTTCCAAATATCCAAATTTGCACTTTTCCAAGTCCTCAAGTTCCCTATTTTCTAAATCCCCGAATTCTCAATTTCTGAATTTCCAAAGATCCAAATTTCAAAATATCCAAATTCTTAAATTTCCAAATTCTGAAATTCCGAAAATCCCAAACTCTCAAATTTCTGAATTTCAAGTTTCTTAATTTTCAAATTTCCAAATATCCAAATTTGCACTTTTCCAAGTCCTCAAGTTCCCTATTTTCTAAATCCCCGAATTCTCAATTTCTGAATTTCCAAAGATCCAAATTTTAAAATATCCAAATTCTTAAATTTCCAAATTTTCAAATTGCCAAACTCTCAAACTTCTAAAGTTCCAAACTTTCAAACTTCTAAAGTTGCTAACATCAAAATTTCCAGATCCCGAAATCTTCAAATCTCTCTTTCCAAATTCTCACTTTCCCAAATCTTCTTATCTCCTAAATTTTCGAGTTTTCAGATTTCCATATTCCAAAACCTTTAATGTTTACAAATTTCCTAATTTTTAAGTTTTTGAGTTGCCAAGTCCTGAAATTCCTAAACTCCAAATTTCGAAATTTCCAAAATCCTGAACTTTCAAATCACCAAATGTTTACGAGTTATTAAATCATGCTTATTAAGTATCGTTAAATTACGGGAGACTTATTTAGTTTTATATCTTAGTAAACATTAATTGTTAAATTTGTATTTCTTCAAATCGAGACAAATGAAGAGTATTTATCTTCCAACATAATCTCCATTTATATTATTTATGGCATTTTGTCATTGACGTACCAGTTCGTTAAGACTGTCGAAATTGGATGTATTCTGATGTCTGAATCATCCGCATACACACATTTTAGCGTCTGTAGTTCAAATACTTCTAAATAAAGCAATGACGTTTAAAAAAATAAAGAATGTAAAAGACTTTCCAACAGCATTTGGGAATTTGCTAATTCAGGAATTCGAAAATTTAGAAATTTAGAAATTTGGGAATTTTAGAAATTTAAGAATATAGGAATTTAGAAATTTAGAAATTTGGGAATTTTAGAAATTTAAGAATATAGGAATTTAGAAATTTAGAAATTTGGGAATTTTAGAAATTGGGAATATGGGAGTTTCAGAAATTAGGAGTATGGAAATATAGGAATATGAGAAATTAATAATTTGGAATGTTAATATTCCGGTAATATAGGAATTTGGGAATTTATGAAGTTAAAAGTTTTGGAATTTTGGAACTTCGGAACTTTGAAATTTAAGAATTTTTATTCGTTCATTTCTACTTTAAAAAATCAATACTTATTTAAACGAGAAAAAGATAAGCAAATGTCTGCCACATTTTTAAAATTTATCTTATATAATATTATTTATCTTTGTCTTCTACATATTGCGCTCATTGCTTATATTTGAATGCAGTAAACCCATTTTTCTTCAATACATCATTATAATGTAGTTGAAATGATAAACATACAACATATTACCATGTATATCAGCAAGAAGCATGTTCCTAATATGGAATATATTTACGTATTCTTAATGTGTTCCAGATTACATATCTACTTTAACAGAAACATAATAATTTCCCTCAAAAAGGACAAGAAATAAATTACTTTTAAATTCTACATTAAACAAGTTTAACAATAAATAATGCAAACGTAATATTTTATAAATTACCTGCACTGAAAAATTGAAGTATTTCAGTAACCTTTTAGGAATATTCATTTTAGGAACATCTAACATTTAACTAACCTTTTAACTCTAATTATTCTTAGAAACTTTTAACTGTAAAACGAAACAATGCCTTCTATTCGAGGACACATTTTTAACTGAAGCTTAAGTGTTAACCCTTTGCACTCTTATCCCGAGTGTAACTCGACATCACATTTCTCTTGGATCTTATAAATAATTCAGATAAATAGATTGGTTGAATATATATATACATATATGAGTATTTCCAATGAGGTAAGCAAACAAATTTTTAATAATACGGTTGATAGATTCTTACCTAAATTTGAACGTCCCCCACATACGTGGCAGTCAGAGTGTTAAAAATAATCCACAGAATAATTAATGTATCGATACATAACATAGCAATTTCCAGGGAAGCGTATATCGAGGAGATTAAATTTGATAACATATATACGTTTTTTCGACGTGCGAATAGAATGCCAGAAACATTTCCAAGTGACACATGATAGATTGGTTTTGATGAGATCTTATTGTTTGATCAAAATCATTTCCTGCTTTCTTGTCAGCGTCTCGATGTTTCTATTGCAAAACTTTTCTTTACAATATCGATTCGAGTGTCGGTAGAACCTAACACGAACTCAGGCCTCGTTATCTCTGATTTAATCTTCAATATTTACTTTCGATTTCTGTC
The DNA here is from genome assembly GCA_036983795.1 of Megachile lagopoda. Lineage (NCBI taxonomy): Eukaryota > Metazoa > Arthropoda > Insecta > Hymenoptera > Megachilidae > Megachile > Megachile lagopoda. The sequence goes on from CM072786.1 coordinate 2,648,838, forward strand.
TTGTTTTATTATCGATAATAGCTGTATGTAAATCTTGATATATTATTTAAAGATCGAAGATATGTAATTTTAGTTTTTAATTAAAGCCAAATCGGAAACACCCTTTTTTCGTTAATACAATAAAGTATACTAATTTTAACACTGAACTGATATTGATAATGTGATATTAATGATATGATTTTTATACAAAATACAAGTTGATAAGGATTCATAAAAAACATCCCGAATATTCTTTTATATATATATTTATTTTTTAACGAGTGTTAATAAATTCGAACTTCCGATTTCTTTTTGCAATTTGCGAAACTGATAAAAATTCATTTGGTTGCGTTTTTTATTTATTAAAAACTTCATATTTTACAAAGTTAATGAAAAATTATTAATTATTGCATGCTACTAATATACTACTAGTTTCAATCACTATATCAAATGCACCAATTATTTATTAAAATTAATATCAAAATATAATATATTTTGTTACCGCTTTTTTATAGTTAAAGACTATCAGTAAAGATTAATAAGTTAATCATTAGTTAACTTTTAATCTAACTAATTTTAACTAAACTTTAGTTAACTTATTAATTACAAGTGATAACAAGAATATTAAAATAAATTCACTAAAACATATAGCTAAAGATTAAAATAATTAAAATAGCTATTCTATTTTATTCTAGTAATTTTCTAAACCATTTTTAGCGTTTTCTAATATAAAATACAAACCCGCTGTAGAATTTTAGGTTAGGTTGCAAGTCATTGTATACTTTACCTTATTTGTCACCAATGATACTTCTTTTTTGTTTTATTACCTAAGATTTATGTCAAAATTTTAACGAGTCATTTCAGAAATATCTTGCAAGAGAAAATGAAACGTTCTGTTTCACGAAAAAGCACGATTCAATTAATTTACGACTGACTGCAAATACAAACGTCTTTGTAAATATTCAAATATGTTTTCAATGAATCAGATTGTTCGATTCCTTTCAATTTTATTCGATTCTTTGTTTACCAGATTGACCTCTGACTTATTCAACTAAAAGAAATCCTAAATGTGGAAGGAATTTTGCATATCTTCCGCATTCTAAACGCAGTGAAAACATTCTCTAAAACCTGCACACGATTCAGACTCGAAGTCTTATCTCACCGCTTGGAAAACATTTTTTTATTACGAAAAAGTAATAAATATTTTGTCTGTTTACTCAAAAATCGTCTACAGATACGAAAATAACGGTTTAACTGCAAAGATAAAACGCGGCAGTGAAACCGTCTGATCACCGAACACTGATATAATTCTACCACTGGGAATATTCACACGAATAATATCTTTCTCGCTATGCGAATAAAACTATAACGAGCATCACGCGTGCAATTAGAGAAAAACAGATATTCCTCTATCGTGAATATTCCCCCAACGACGGGAACGCTTATACAGAAAGAAACGGCACTTGCTAGGTGTAGTTTCATTAAATATTAATTGAAAAACTGAAAATTGCGATTACCGGTGTTCCGAGAGCATTTTGCAAGTATAAGTACGTTGTACGTTAATTACAACAGTTTTTGCAAACTGTAAAACATAATTGCCGTGCAATGTTCAATAGCGATGGGAATCAGGAAGTAGCTGCTAACGGTTACTAAAAAAGGGTAGCTGTAATTAATTTCGTAGATAATTGTACACCTTAACCTTCGTTTATAGAGTACTCGTGTGTTGGATCTTCATAATTGCGTAAGAGATACGATACTGTTGTCAATAATTGAATGTATTTACGGAGGTTATGTATTTAATTACTTTTTGTTATTTTTATCGTGAGGTTTTTTCATTTCTTTAGTCTTCGTAACAGTATACTGTGAATATGAACATTTTATGTAGTTTTAAATATTTGTGTTATATAGCAGAGTTAGGAATTATCTGGTTAATATGCTCGTTAAGGTGTAACACCACTCTAGAGCCAGAAAAAAAGACCTAAATTTGACATTTTATTTTGGAAGTATGACAAGCGGAAAAGAATTTCTTTTCAGAGGGTTTATTGAACACATATTGAAGTACGAAAAATAATTTTTGTTTTGTCATTTTCGTACAAAATGAAACAGCTTTTGTAGAAACACCGCCACGGGAGGACGGATTTCTCGCCACGTGTGAGATTTGGAATAAAAAATCAGAAAAATTTATAATCTGCATACAATTGGCTTTGGTAGTACGTAGGGGTTTTTTGTTTAATCAATTTTTGTAGAAGTTATGCATGTTTTAAGAAATGAATCGACTTTTTGCATGAAAAATGTGTATTGAATTGCTTATAAAAAAAAAAGTTTACATTCCATCAAAAAACGGCTACGCGCTACCATAGAGGATATTGTTGTGAAGCTACTGTAAAAATTTCAATTCGATCCATGCAATAGTCACCGAGAAATCCGTCCTCCCAGTATGACAAAAGTGGTTTCGAGAAAAACGCGTTTAAAGTTTCATGAACATTTTAATCCTTGAATTTCTTGTTTACCTTTAATCTGCGATTCCTGCACCATACATTTGGCCATCCAGGTCGATATTCGCCTCCTCCTCTGCCTTCCTCTACAACCGTTTGTTTTGTAGGTAACAGATGTACTTATTATTTTAAATGGTAAAAGTAATACAAAAGCCATGAATCGCAGCACGCCGCGTAAGTACTCGATCCGCGCTCTGAGAAGCTGCGGCAAAATTGACAATGGACTCTTTCAAAATTTGTTTTCCACTATAAATCAAATACCATTCTGTGTTACTTCTTAAGATGGCATGTGTATTACTATTTCCTTCGTCTGTCAACTTATTAGACGCATACAGTAGATATACATGGAAATTTCCAAACAAACGATGACCAATTTTCTTGTACTTATAGGTTTCATTGGTATAATTTGAACGTAGACTAGGTTAGTGTACTTTACCTTATTGGTTCTCCTTAAAAAGAGGGCGCTTGCATGGTAACTCCTCTCATTTTGTTCGATTAGGCTAGTATAATAGTATGAGCGTAGTTTAGGTTAGTATAATTGTTTAAACGTAGGTTATGTTAAACATAATTGCTTATTAGTATTTGTTTTTTCATTCAATTGTTTAATTTACTAATCATAGTAAATATATAAACTTCTGATAACTGAAACATCTTTGAAAAGAGTGCATAGTATTGATTGTCTACTATGATAAGATTATGGATTATGTTTTATATATATTCACTTTAGACAGCAAATATTTAAAATAGTAGTGAGTGAAGCAACGTATCTCAATGAATTAAAAATATATAAACTATTATATTTGGTAATTTGCAAATTGAAAGGTTTAAAAATGTGGGTTTAAAAGTTAGAACATTTTGAATCCGGAAACTTGAGATTTTGGAAAGATGGACTATTAAAGGTTTAGAAATTTTAAAACAGAAAAATTTGGAAATTTAAAAACTTGGGATTTTTAAAGTTTGGAGATTTGAACATATTGAAATCAAGAGATATTAAGGGTTAAAAATAGAAATATTAGAAAATCTTGAAATTTACAAGTGGGAGAGATTGAAAAATTAGAAATTTTAAAGATAAGGAATTCTAAAATATGAAAGTTCAAGAACCTTGATATTTAGAAATTTGTTAATTTGAAAATTTAGAATGGTCAAAATTTAAAAATATGAAAATTTGAAGATTTGGTAATTTAAAAATTTGGAAGTGTAGCGATTTAAATATTAGGAAATTTGGAAATTTACAAACCTCGAAAATTTGAAAATTTTTAAGTTTAGAGATTTGCAAATTAAAACTTAAAAAATTTGGATATGTGAATATTTGAGACTAATAATTTAAATTTGTGAATTTCGGAGTTAATGAATTTAGAAATGTTTGCGTGAAACAATTTGAAAAATATTTAGATTTGATATTCAGACTTGCATAATATTTGGAGGCTCGAAAACACAGAAATTTAGAAATGTATATATTTCGAAAGTAACAAAAGCGAATTTATAAATTTCGGAACTGAAGCATTCAAAAATAAACTAGTACTTTCCTCAAGTACTGATATTTCACCCTAATGTACATACCAACACAGTGACGAAAACAAACGCAGTCCAATGATAAACAGCGAGCTAAACTCAGCAGCTCTTAAAATGTGATTACCAAAATATGTTTATATCCATTGACATTTACCACCACGTCTGACGTCAATGTACCACCGACCGACAATAACATTTACTCATGCAATTATTCCATGATTGACACATGCAGTTCCATTAAATAGCCTTCAAGAACCTTAGATGTTCGAAATCCAACTTTCCACATCTTTCAATCTAGAATAATATTCTTCGACTGTTATCAAGTTCTCTTTCCGATTTTCTTATCGCGAATTCTGTGGGAATCACGCGTCTTCTGATATCTCCGCTTCCATTCCGAATGCATCAGCAGCGTAAATCAGAATTAATTTTTCTCGTACACGCTGCTGTCTCAGCATCAGCACGTGCAAGTGTAAAAAAAGATGCACGAGATAATCAACTGCATTCAGCGAACGCGTAAATGTGACAATTTTACATATATCTTGCGAGCAAACATATTTGTGACGGGAGAGATGAGTTTCAGAAATACTCTCGCTATCTTTATGATTTCTGTTATCAGATGTAATCCCGAGTATAAAGATGTAACTCTGTGGCTCGCGAATAGATGCGTCCTCATTTTAGTCGTCTGGGAAGCGTGACGCATATCAAAGTACTAATTACCTAGTGTCCAAGTGTCGTATTAGGATATGGACGAGATCAACGGTAATTCCACAGATAATCTTTCATTCATCGTTAAGATCGCAGCTCACACGCGATCGGAACGATTTATCGTCACTTTGTATTTATACAAACCGCAAAAGGTGTTTCGAGTTAGGAGTCATCGGTCGACCTCATCATTTCGCATTTACTTTACGATAATTATATTTAATCAACTTCTTTCATTAAATTCTTCGCTTCATTTTATTAGTTTATTCTTTGTTCATCCTGTACGAAGTTGTGCATTGTTTTAAATTATCTAGTGAATTTTAAACGAAACATGAATGTACAAGGAATTATTTGCAGAAATGTATTTTTATCTTGAGAAATAATGATTAGGAAATAATTGTTGGAGTAAGTATTAGAAAGTAATTGCTAGTCATTATTACAAAATTATTATTGGAACAGTTGTCAGAGAATAATTACAGTAATTATTGGAAAATTATTATTAGAACAGTTATTGGAAAATAATTGTTAGAACTATTTTTACAAAGTAAATGATAGAGTAATTATAACCATTAGAATACTTCAAATAACGAATGGTTCAGAATTCAAGTACTTGTTCAAAAATAACGGATGACGTCGAATCACATTTGAAATAAAATTTTATTTCCAATAAAATCTTCGAATGAGAAACTGTGCATTTCCAAAAACCTGGTTTTATATGAAATTTTTATATAAATTTTCATAGGTGACTAAATAACTTTTTATTCGAAGTAAATTCGTTCGATCGCAAGTATATTCGCTTTCTGATCCTTTATTTTTATTGAAGTACATTTGGAATAATAATGAAGTCATTAGCATTTAATTGAAATTCAGCACTGTTCACAACTCATTGCCAGCATAAACATATTAATAGCATTGTATTAACCGAATTCATGTTAACCTAACCTCACTTAAACGAAATTCTCAAAGCAAGGAAACAATTCTTCAATCGTCCATATTTGCTCTATTGAGGAACTTGCAAATTATATCTCCATCGTACATATTGATTTTGTGATGAGTGTTAAAAATAGAATCGCGTGTTATTTTAATCTTCCACTCGTATTTTTACAGCACACAGAGTATTTATATTCTCCAAGCTATTTTTGTACGCCATTTGTCTGTAATTGCTCGTGCGAACTCTCGACTTTCGTGGGCAAACATTGGCCAGTTTCTATTGTAGGACATCGTCCTCTTCCGCAAATGGATGCGTTAATATTTTATCGCTTCTTTATTTCTCTACTGTCATGCAATGGGACACGTAAAAGTGACATATGTCGAGCACGCTATTACTATTGTTGAGATAGCCTACCTTCGCCATGTATGATCATTCACGCGTAACATACTTTTCTCGGTGCCGAACGAATATTTATAGACTTTTACTCGGTGCGAGCATATTTCTTTTGTACTAAAAACAAACGTTGCCGATCGATTTATATTTCTGTGTGTTTGTACATACGTTACCCCCCGTTGATTGTGTTCGTCACTACAGAACATCGGAGTTTGTTTGAAAGTCGTTTGTAATTAACTCATGAATCTTGAAACATCATGAGAGCATTAAGATGAACCACTACTTGAGTGGAAAACATTTGTATACAAGATGTGCTGAAACTAAAGCTTATTTTAATAACTACGTGCCCTTTTTTAATGAAGACGTTTATGTGGGAGAATAATGGACGATATTAAAGGATAACAGTTTTTGGGTAACCTATTTTGTGCTAAAATGAAACTTTATTAATAATTATACTCAATGGAGAAAATGAACGTGTGTTTTTATTATTTTAATTTTGTTTTTATTTTATTTGATATGAATGCATTTTTTTGGTTATCGCTCATTTGAATTCGCGTGGTTGTTAAAAGAATAATGGGCAGATCAACTGCCCGTTGTAAAACTTGCGGGCGCTGAAGTGTAGGGTGCATGCAACGGTAAAAATTTATGATGCTAAGCTTTAAAGTATCTCACTTTCGAAATTTTGGTATTTCAGAATTTAGGAAGTTAGGAACATTGGAATACAGAAATTACAAAATTGAAAGATTTTCCAAAAATTTCTATATTTGAAAAAAAATGTCTAAATTTCTAATCTTTTCTTCTAAAACAAAGATTTGGAAATTTAGAAAATTTGGTAATTTAGCAGAGAATTATGAATGTACATATTTAGAAATATTAAAATGTAGAAGTTTTAAAATATAGCAATATTACTTTTTCAAGTGTGCACATCTTCCATCTTTCAAATGTTTAAAGAACTACAGAAATTTTAAAATGTAAAAGTGTCAAACTATCAAATGTTTCTTTTAGATCGTTCAGGTCAGAAATTTAGAAATTTGATATCATAAAAATATAGAAACATAGAAATGTTGAAATGCAGAAATTCAGAAATTTGATAAATTAAAACTGTATAAATTTAAACCTTCAGAAACTTAGGAATGTTGACATGTAGACATTTGAAAATTTGGAAATATGGAAATATTAAATTTACAAATTTCGAAGTTCAGAATCTTTATATGATAGTTTAAAAATTCCAAAACATGATAATTAAGTATTTTAGGAACTTTAGAAATTTTTTAAACATTGGAAATTTTAAGAACTTCAGAAACGTTAAAAATGTTACAAATATCAGAAATTTTAGAAATATGAAAATTAAAAATTTGCAAATATTGAAATTTTCTCACCGATACACAGTACTAGATAAAGGTATAAAAATTGAAAAATGTCACACTTCTTAGCTAAAATCACCTGCAAATGCCGAAACGTTGTTGAAAACGTGCTTAAAATTGAAGAACACTATGACTCTAAATAATATCTTTGATATTTTGATCCTCTACCCGATAATAAATGTCCAGATAGCAAAAATAAACACGTGTTTTACCGGATATTTTTTCCTCGGAAGCCATTATTTATTTATTCGTGTTATTCTCGATTTCATTCTGTGCCACATTTGATGGCACCCAATGGCGAATCACTTTGTTCGACTGACCCACTTTTGCAAATGGATTTCGTTTTTTTTCTATCAAAGATATGGGCACGTTAATGACCTAACGTCGTTAATATTCATCAACTTCTATTCTCTGTTGTGAGTAAAAACGTATCAAAACTTCAAAGAGGCAGTGCGTATTTTATCAAACAAATTCTAATGTCATAATAAAAAACTTGTTCTTTCATATCGATGCCACACTAATTTGCAAATGAGACATAATTTATAGTTCGTTACATAAGTAGCAGGTTTTATTTCGACATCTTTTAATCGCTTTCATGCATTATTTTATAGAAGATGAAAATTAATTTCTGTATAAATTATTGCTTACTTTAATTTGTTTATTAAAAACAAATGAACAAACAAATTTATGTACTGTAATAATATATTACTTATTGTAGTAATTTAAAATATAGTATACAATATAAGTAGAATACAGTATGTAATAATAATATACTGCAATATAGTGCATACGATTTTTAAATATTTTAATTACAATTTAATTTTAATATTGCAATATTGCATTTTGTTGCAATACTTCTTCGACAACCTCATTGAGTAATTATAAATGCAACCTTTAAGAAATGATATTAATGAATTTTTTATTGATAATATTTTTGTTTTTTCAGTGAAATAATTTTCTATTCCATGGAATGTTAAACATTTTATGTATCATTGAGACATACAATTTTCAAAAATAACCCTAGTTTGAAATGTCACAAAAATCGATGGAACAATCAGATAAAAATAATCTATGAAATATTTTATTTATCTTGATATTTATAGTAATATTAACTTTTTATTACAAAAAAAAACCTTACGAAAAGTAATATAGATATTATTTTCATTATTTAATTTTAAATTTAAATTTTCAAACTTCAAATATTTTATAAATTTAAATTGAATTTTTTGAATTTAAAATTTGTTTAATTTTTTAATTTAAATTTAACTTTCTGAATTTCAAATTTATTTAACATTCAAAATTGTCAACTAATTATAATTAAAATTAAATGTACTCTTAAATTTATTTAACTTTTCAAATTCAAAATTTGATGATTGTAATAAAAAAATGTAGGAAAAATCTTGTCTCTCCGTTCTTACTATCTGTCTAATTAAAAATTGCATTCATTCGCAATTTTTTACAATATATGCACCCTCTGACCTCGTGAACTTAATTCAGTAATTATAAAAGTCTACTAGCAAGAGAAAAAACAGTGAAAAACGAAACAATTACTTTCCTTTTTGTTTAATACTATAATTGCTATAATACTATAATACTATATTTAATGTTACTATTATACTATTACTATATTATAATACTATTAATACTAAAACTACTACTATTTTTACTATTACTATAATACTATATTTAATACTATAATATAAACTAAAATTTATTAATTTTGTTAATTAACAAATAAACTAAACTAAAATTTATGTTATGATTTTCATATTATAGTTTAATAAAATAAACTAAACTAAAATTTGTTAATTTTAGTTTATCGACATTCTTGTCCAGTAACAATTCTGAAAATACCTTACTCTCGGATTCCCGCGAATTTGTCAGGGAATCCTGCAAACGTTCGAAGCAGATATAACACAAGTTCAGAGTTCTCCTCGCGTGTCATCGCGTATCTCACAGATCGATATCGTGCAGCTAGAAATAAAGTACGTGGCAATATCCTTACCACGGTTATATATAGTGGCATTTTCTAAAACCAACCAATGCCGTGAATAGCCGTCGTTCTACGTACGCGTACGTCAATTTAATCGAGACGGGAAAACGGTAAATTATCTACAAATAGACCTTGCTTATATTTAAAGACTTATCGTATCACAAGAAGATACGAGTTTTGAAAATTAAGTTTCATTATACGGAAGTTTTAAAAAATGTTCTATTAAGAAATATTGATTATGTTTACTTTCAATATTTTAGTATTTATTTGATTAACAGCCGTTCTAATTTATGTGCAGTTGGCTACAGTGTAGGATCTTTTGGATAAACATTATTATAGGGGAAAATGTATACTTACCTTCGATTTTGAGCAATCAAATGTATGAATTTGAAATTTTTTTCGATTTTTTAATTTGCAAATTATTTAATTTCTAAATTCTCTAATTATGTAATTTCGGCATTTTTGAAATTGTAGATTTCTAAATTTTTCAAATTTTCAAATTTCTAAATTTTTAAATTTCTAAATTTCTAAATTTCTAAATTTCTAAATTTCTAAATTTCTAAATTTCTAAATTTCTAAATTTTTAAATTTCTAAATTTTTAAATTTCTAAATTTCTAAATTTCTAAATTTCTAAATTTCTAAATTCTAAATATCCAAATTTCCAAATTTCCAAATTTCCAAACTTCCAAGCTTCCAAGCTTCCAAATTTCCGAATTACCAAATTTTTAAATTTCTAAATTTCCAAATATCCAAATTTTCATATTTCTGAACTCCCACATTTCCAATCTCCCAAACTTCTAAAATAACAGTAAAAATGATCAATTCTCTGAAGTCCCAAACCTCAAATATTTTAATTTACAATTTTGAAATTCCTTATCTTCCAAATTCTTGAACACCGAAATCCTGAGTTTATCAAAATTTTCAAATACTCAACTTTTTAATTTATCAATTTTCAATTTTCTGAATTTAAAATTTTCCGAATTTCCAACTTTCAAAGAACCAAAATAATCAAACCTCTAACGTCGCAAATCTCTTATTTCTCAATTTTCAAATATGATATTTTTAATCTTCCATATTTTCAAATACTGCAATTTCGATATGATCATATTTATTAATATAAAAATTTGAAAATTGTCAAATTACAAAGGTACAAAGTTACCAAGCTTCAGAACGTCCAAAATTTGGGAATGTAAAAAATTTATATTTGAAACTTGATAAATTTAAGAATTTAAAAACTTGAAGTTTACAAAATTATCGAATTTTCATAGTTAATCCTCATATAAAATAACGGCCCGACCTTATTTTACAGTTCACATTTACGAAAAAGTTGAGAACCGCTATCTTAGCCTCGCATCTAACTAGTCGTACCGGTCATCGGTAACCTGTTCGATACTAAATATAGCAATAAAAGTTTATTAAAAAATATTGCAACATTGATCTTATAGCGAATTGTAATAAAGGTTCTTGCCGAAGACCGCAATAGAAGCATACGAAATTTCCCCACACATATTTTAGAAATCGAAGAGTCGCATGCGTTTGCTTAACCTTACATTTTCTACATTTTTCCGAAACGTGTAGAACCTACAGAAATCACGACAATTAATTTTGGAAAATATAGCGCAAACGAATTTTCATAATTAATATAGTGGGCAGGCATGGAAAATTGTCTTAGGTCATGCAAATTATTACTAAATATGTTGATAACGATATACATATATATAGCAATTGATTTGTTACTATCGTGATAATATTGAAAAATAAACCATTTTCTTTCCGAAATTCCCAAGTCTCTATATCCATAAATCCCTACATCCTCAAATCTCTATATTCCTAAATCTCTGCATCCCCAAATCCCTTCATCGTGAAATCCCTACATCACCAAATCTCTAGATTCCCAATTCCCCACATTTCCAAATTACTATATCCCCAAATTTCAGCATCTCCAAATCACTACATTCTCAAATCTCGCTAAACTTCTAAATCCCAGGTTCCCAAATTCCTAAATCTTGAAATTTCTGCAGCCTCAGATCCCTATATCCCCAAATCCTTATATCTCCATATTCCTACATCCTCAAATCCGTGCATCCCCAAATCACTACATTCTTATATCTCTATACCTTCGAATCCCCTGATGTTCAAATTTCTACATCCCCAAATTCCTACATCCCCAAATCTCTACATCGCTCAAATCCCTAAGTCCCTATATGTTCTGAATACTCTGCACCCCAAATCGCTAAACTTCTAAATCCCAGGTTCCCAAATTCCTAAATCTTGAAATTTCTGCAGCCTCAAATCCCTATATCCCCAAATCCTTATATCTCCAAATTCCTACATCCCCAAATCAATACATTCTCAAATCTCTATACCCCCAAATCCCCTGATTTCCAAATTCCTACATCCCCAAATCTCTGCATCTCCAAATTCCTACATCCCCAAATATCTACATCTCCAAATCCCTATACCCCCAAATCTCTATACCTCCAAATTGCTAAATTCCTAAATTCCTAAATTATGAAATCGTTACATCCTCAAATGCCTAGATTCCCAAATTCCGAAATCCCCAAATCTCCAAATCCTCAACTCCATAGACCCCCAAATCGCTGAATTGCTAAATTCCCAAATCCCCAAATTTCCGTACCTCCATACTCTGAAATTCTCAAAAATCCCTAAAAGAGATTTTGTGGATGCTCCCTTAGGATAAACAGTGGACACCCAACACTTTTCAACCTTCTCTATGTTTAGAAGTGAGACCATTATTTCTCATATCTCGATTTAATTTTGCCTCTGAGTGAAATATTATTTTACAAGTGATTCAACAATCAGAAATATATTATTGTTCCTAAGTACTCAGTCTCATAAGTTATTCAGTACTCCTTGAAATAACAATCTGTACTATTTATGATTCCAGCAATGTCCTTGGAGGAATCGCGGCGTTCTCAGCGTCCGTACAGGTACGGAATGGTTCTGCTTTGTATCGGGGCACTGATAAACTGGCTGGGCCTCGCGGAGAACTATGTTGAGCCGGTACGATATGTTGGTGTTGCTTGCATAATCGCAGGAGCTCTTCTTATATGTGCCGCAATGTGCTGTTGGCTACACGCACCGCCAAGTGCAACAATGCACACGCAACACATAAATCATCCGATCACGGCACAGGTAAGACTTCGTTGCATTTTTCTTTTTCTAAGCCGTCCACAACGGTAAATTGTCTGCCGGAGGTGTTGCAGCCTGATAACGCGGACTCGTCGGTCAATAACACAGAAATTTACCGTTCACCTGTTTTTTACTACGTAATACCGTACATAGCGTTTTATGATGGGAAGAGCCAAATCTGTTTTGCGCACCATTATGGTTCGGACATGACTACATTTATTACATTCTCATATCGCAAACCTTGAGAACGAAATCCTCGAACCTATCTGAAGGGGCAAAACGGTAGTCTCATCCTCTAATTCGAAAGCTAACGATGGCTATAATTATCACTCCTTACTTTTAACATTATATCAGGGTGGTTCAAAAAGAATTTTCTGTTCTCTCACTCTCCACAAATTTAGTATATACTCTGAAAAAATCTTTTCAAAATTTGAACTGAAAAATTTTAATTTAAGAGGTCGATCGTATATTCGGCAACATCTCCAACCAAATGCAAGTCAACGCTGAGCAAACTAAATTGGCAAGTAACCTAATTCGTGTAATTAATATATCTATCTACGATATATTAATCGATCACACTTATCGATTACACTCGATCACACCCTCGAGCATTGGAAACAACCGTGCTGTCTTTAAGAGAAAACGAGAAGCGCATGACACACCGTACAATTTTCATTGATTGATCGTTCGAATGTCACGAAATTGATCGATGATCAAATGCATCGGTGACCTTTTTGTTTATCGATGAAATCAAAATTGATCACGGTGAACGTGCGAAAGATTCTTAAGACACTAAATCCTTAATCCCGGTAGGGAAATTTAAGACGATTTGTTTGTCGTCATAGAGGAAGATGATACGGGGAATAGAGATAATAGCCTGCAGTCTGAACAGATGTTTTCGCGGAAGCAGCAATTAATCCGTGTTTCATACGAAGAATAAAATTAGACGGAACTCTTAAGCTTATCCACTACTCGGCTGCCTCGGGAAATTTGTGAAAAAAGTGGTAAATAAACGTTTTCGAGAATTAACTGATTATTATACTAATCACTTGCGTCATTGGAAAACATGAAGACACTATATTTATTTGTGAGAGTGAGTTATTAAGTCGCGTGGTTGTTCGCGTGTGCTTTATCGAGAGGTAATCTGTCTTTCTAAATTTCTGTAAGCTTATTACAGCCACGTATTTCTATTTTATTTTTATAAATTTAGAACCGTACATGCTTCCTTTCAGATCTTATATCTCAGTGCCCGTATATTTGTATATCGCAACATTCATATAACCTCCAAATTTTTGTACTCTTAAATCATTATATTCTATATTCCTAGATTATACTTGCAAATATGCACCTGCTTCTGTAGATTTTTATATATTTAAATATCTATGTTTCTATTTATCTAGATTATTTATAAATAATGATGTTTATCTAGGTTTCTTTAAATAAATGTAAATCCCTAAGTTTCTACGTTCCACTTCTTCCCAAATGTGTAAATTTTTAGATAAGTAAATTAGATATTAAAGATAATAGATATTAATCTAATATAATTAGATTACTTAGATCACTGTATGTCATATATCCAGAGATTGATATCCCAAAATTCTGATACATCTACATACAGATATACTGTGATTCTGATATTTCTAGATTCTTATACCCTCGGAGCTTGATATCACTAGATCTTAATTTTCCAATATTTCAATATTCCTCTATCCCAACATTCCAATGTCTCAATATCCCTAGATTTTAATTTTCCAATATATCGACATTTCTAAATCCCGATATTCCAGTAACTGAATATCCCTAGATTCGGATATTCCAATACCTCGATATCCCTAGATCTTAATTTTCCAATATCTCGAGCTCAGGTCCCTATATTCTAATATCTCAATATCCCTAGACCTTAATATATTCCATTACCTTGATATTCCTCGATACCAATATTCCAATACCTCGATATCCCTAGACCTTAATATTCCAATATTTCGATATCCCCAGATGCTGATATTTTAATGTCTCAATGCACCCATATGCCCATAATTTTTAGGCGTTATTCCCCTAAAATTGAAGGCCAATGGTTAAACATCTCCTCCGCATTTGTTCTCATCAACGGAAAAGTACGTTTCGTGCAAATGCACCGACTCTAAATATTAGTCTAGTTAAGTGTCAATTAAGTCGGTAACGTGAAGATCACGTTCCCAATCACGCAACAGCTAATACCTTAACAAGTAATAGCCGTCAGGAGATTAACAAAAAAAAATCAAATCACTGAAATCACATGTTTTATCTTTTTATTGGAACCAGACGTGTTGCATCATGTACCTATTGACGTACATTTCGCGGTTATTGCAAAAGTCGATAGATCATGTTCCTGATTAATATCAAACATTGTTTACGATCTCCATTCAATCTTACCGCAAAGTGCACTTTTTATTCTTTTTGTGTCATTCTACGCGCAGTTATTCACATCGATATGCGGACACTGCAGTACTTCTGCACTCGTTATTGTGTACAGGAAGGGATGATTTACATATACCTTTCAAAACTCTAATTCATCATGTGCATATCATACTGCTTATTTTACAAAATCATGAAACATTTGTTGTAGATTGAAAATATATAGTTCCTTTTCAACTGTAACATTTTGATATGTAGAACATCTGAACAATTAGGCTATCACATTTTCACGTCACAGTAATTTTCGGACATTTTATATAAATATATAAAATGTAGGATAAACTACAAATTTAATATTTTGTTGCAAACCCTATTTGTTTAATAACCACATGTAATCGTTTGGATATATTAAAAATAACTTTTTTCGAATATTCTGAAGAAACAGAATGCCATTCCTTTTTCAGTCTTATTCATAATTCGAGTGTAATTCTTTGATCTATTTCATCCCGTAGATTGTTTATGGGATTTATGTCTGTGGATTGAGATGAAGGTAAATTTGAACAATTATACAACAAATATTCTTATATTATTCGAGCTCTGTACATTGGATCATTACTCTGATAAAATTTGAAGGTACTTTGTATTCCCATATTATTTACACTTTTTAACAAATTACTTTTTGGAAGGTCCAAATGTCTATTCTTATCCAAAATGTTCTCAATGAACAGTAATTCTCCAATGCCCGCACTGGAAATGCACCCTCATAAAATCACAGAATTTCCTCCATGCTTTAATGTAAGTTCTAGATTTTTTGACTTTAAAACATCAATTGCTCTTTGCTATACTACACTATTCCTATCCGAACCAAAAATAGAATATTTACTTTTGTAAGTGAAAATATCCTTTCACTAGTCTTGAGACGTTTCAACAAATTCTTTGGCACAAATCAGCTTTTTTCCGTTTTATTAATTTACGGTTCTTTTCTTGTTGTTCGATCATTATATCCATTGTCTCTCATTATTTCACGCACAGTTTCAGCACTGATTTTCTTTCCACTTTCACAATAAACCTCTGAAGCTAATTATGCAGCACTACAGTGCGGATCTTTTTAACTCTTTGTATTAATTTTTTGTCTCCTCTCCCATTCAAAATTCGAGGTGGTCTCTTTTGTTTCTGAAACTCGATGCACTCTTCTTCTTTCTATTACTTAACGATGTCTGCTACTATACTCTTCTTCGTTACTAATAACCGTGCTATTTCTGGATAACTTTACCTTTCTCTCTATGATTTACAAGTTGTCTCTTATCGAAACCGGTATTCTTTCCTTTTTCCATGTTAAACTTTAATTGTTCACGCTTCAAAGTACAACCTGAAGCAGAATTATATTCTAGACTTTTGCATACAAAACCTATCCCACAGTTCGTATAGCCTATAAGTATCGCTTGTAAAAAGTGTACCAGCGAATATTAATGAGACGTGAAAATACGACAGAATTTAAAATGATTTGTCCAACTACATATTAAAGCAGAAAGAAGTCGTTGATGTATCTTTATTCTACAGTGAACGATCCATTTTTCTGTAAAATATATCTTCTCTTGTACAAAACCACAACCGCAGGAATAATACTGTGTCCGAATATTAATGTGTGTAACTGTAGCCGTAACGATTTGCTTCGCGCCGAGATTAGCAAAAGTCGCTCCGAGGAAAGTTGTCACCTTGTTATTCTTCCATTTTTTTTTTTAATCTAAAAATGTATGTAGGCGCAGTATAGAGACACGACCGAGAATAGCAACCGCTCCTCTTTTCGTAGCGTGCATGGAAATAATAGAAATTCAAAGGTCTGTCTACGGTTCGATGCATAAAAGAGGTCGCTAGCAGTTACAATGCACTTATCTATTCGCGAAAGGATATTCACCCGGAAGCATGGCATCTATATTTATCGGTAACTATTCTCTGGTACATCTTTACGTGCCGTAGTCGCAATTGACACGTATGCAAGGGCAGAATATAGCTGGCTAATTTTAGTACCGATGTCGCATAGAAATCGGTACCTACAATCGTCTATTATTGTTACCTTTGAGAAAATAGAGTAGGTATATCGTGATACGGTAGAAGCTTTGTAACTACTTTGTAGATGATTGCTCTATCGATTTCTTTACCGATCTGTTCTCTGCAGACTTTTATAGAAATATTGTGCGCTAAGAATAGAATATACGAATAACAGAATCCTCTGTTATTTTATTATTGTAAAAAGTTTCTGTTATTTTATCATTTATATATTAGAATAGGGACTTCAAAGTGTGATGATGATTTTGCCTGGTTGGATGAATTTGAAATTTGAACAGTAAAGTATTAAACTTGTTTATTTGAAAATATGTTATACGGGCGAGTGGTTTGTGGTTACTGTCCTTGAAAGTGGGACTTTGAGACTTTAAAGTTCTGGAATATCGGAAGGTTGGAATATTAGGTTATTTTGGAACGTTAGGAGTTTGGAATTGGGAATTTTATTTCCAAGAAACTGGATTAGAAAATTTGGAGCTGTGGAAAATTAAAATTATAGCACTTTAATATTTAGGAAAATTAACTTTAGTGCTTTGGAACTGTGAAAGTTTGGGACTTCGAAGTAGGAGTTATAAAAATTTGGGTCCTTTGGGATTTCAGACGGGAATTTTAGAACTTTGAAATTTTGGGGACTCGGAACATTTGCATTCTGAGTATTTGAAATTTTGAAGTTTTAGGACCTTCGAAGCTGTAAGAGTATACAATTTTTAAACTTTGGAATATTAAGACTTAAAAATGTTGGAACTATGGCACTTGGGACTTTGGGACTTCTAAATTTTGGATCTTCAGGATTTTTCAGCTTTTTAATTTTTGAAGACTAAAATTTTGGGACTTTATGAATTTGATATTTTTGAAGTTTGATATTCTAAAACTTTGAATCTTTGGAACTTTAAGTATCTGGAATTTTTGAACTTTTTGACTTCGATTATTGGAAGTTTTAATTAGGGACATTGAAATTTTAGGACATAGGGACATTGCAATTTTAGGAATGAGGAATGTACAAATTTTAGGACTTTGAGACTTTTAAATATTAGCTTTTTTAGATTTTGAGATATGTGAATTGTGAAAATTTGGAAATTTGGAAAGTAATGCATTGGAAACTGGTTATCTAGGGAATCTATGGATTCTGAAGGATCTGGAGAATGTAGAGAATCTAGGAAATTTAGAAAATCTAGAGAACCCAACAAATTTAAAGAATCCAAAAAATCTAAAAATTCCAGAAAATCTAGGAAATCTAGAAAATATAGAAAATATAGAAAATCTAGAAACTTTAGAAAATCTAGAAAATCTAGAAAGTCTAGAAAATATAGAAAATCTAGATAATCTAGAAAATCTAGATAATCTGAAAAATCTGGAAAATCAGGGAGATCTAGAAAATCTAAAAGGTCTAGACTTCAAAAATTTTGCAATCTGGAAAATCCATGAAAATCAGAGAATCATTGGGTTTCTAGGAAATGTAGGGAATTTTGAAGATTTAGATAATTTATGAAATCGAAGGATCTAGGTAGTCTAAAAAGTCTAGGGAATTTAGGAAATATAATACACCTATGAGGTTTCGAACCACAAAGATATAGAGATATATAGAACTGACGACCTTCAGTTCTAGAAATCTAGGGATACGAAGATAAAGGAATTTGAAGATTTTCGAGAAAAATTTCAACTTTTAAAGTGCATCCCGACTCATAAAAGTTTGCAAAACCATACGTTAGAAATTTCCGGTTTTATCAAAACACATTCCTGTCAAATTAAAACAATGATACGATAATGATGATTGAATAATCATTGCAAAATATCAATTTCGTAAACTACCTAAGTTGTATCGATGATGAAATTAAAATAGCGGATTTGGTCAAAGAACCAGCGGTGGATGTCATTCGCATTGCGAATCAGTCGGTAGAAACTATTATGCAATTTACCAGGAAACTTTCTTAATAGTCACGACTGAGAGATTTTCAAGCTTTTTATCTCTAGTAAGTAGTTCAGTGGTTGACGCACCTTTGCGTGACTTACCAGAGGAGCACATAACCTTTGAAGCAACGATTTGGTTCAAATTTAGCACACTTGTAGGAGATCCCAAAAATAATAATTCCACAAAGTGTATGGTGTACAGTTCTTTGAAATTAATTCGTGTCTGAAGTTTTATAGCCGATATTTTATAGCTTTACTAACAAAAGAGGTTATGATTCAAATCTTCTAAATTTAGAAATTCTTCTCTTTTATGTTGCAATATTCTTGAATTTACAAAATTGTAAATTTGTAAGTTTCAACGTTCTTGAACTTGGAAAGTGCGAAATATTTGTTTACGCATTTTCGAAATTTTTTAATTTTATAAAACTGAATTACTGGATTTTCAACTTTTGTAGTTATTAAATTAATAAATTACCAAATCTCTCAAAATTTCCAAATTTTTAAATTTTCAAATTTCCAAATTCCCTAATCCCCAAATTCCTAAGTTCCCAAATTCTCAAATTCCCAAATTTCCAAATTTCCAAATTCCCTAATCCCCAAATTTACAATTTTCAAATTCACAGATTCCCAAACTCCCTAATTCCCAAATTCCTAAATCCCCAAATTCCTAAATCCTCAAATTCCCAAATTCCCAAATTTCCAAATTTCCAAATTCCCAAATTGCCAAGTTTGTAAAATTCCTAAATTTCCAAATTCATAATCCCCAAATTAGAAAATTTCTAAAATTCCCAAATTTCCAAATTTCCAAATTTCTAAATTATCAAATTATCAAATTTCTAAACTTCCAAATTACCATATTACTAAATTACCAAATTACCAAATTACCATATTACCAAATTACCCTATTTCCAAATTACCAAATTACCAAATTACCAAATTACCAAATTTCCAAATTACCAAATTACCAAATTATTAAATTTCTAACTGACTTAATTACCAAGCTTTCAAATTACTAAATTTCCGAGTCCTCGCGGATACAGAATTTTAAGTACCCCACTAATTAACTAGAAATCAATAGCAATTACATGTAAATTTTTCTGACGTTTCAACAAGATACACGTTCTAATTTCACAGAATTAATATTCATAGTGCCTCCTATAATTATGCCAAGTTTAGACCAAATCGGTGTTGCGAAAGTTGTATTCCCCTCAATAGATATAGTCAGGTACAAAGTTACCAAGAGCAGGAACAGTTCGTCGGATATCTATAGACGACCTGCGATATATATAGAAGATTAACCATTTCGGGGTTAATATTCTTGCTGTCGGCCATAATGTGGTGATAAAGTAGCGCGATAAAAGTGCGCACGCGAAAGGTCACATTTTAACACGTTGATCGCCGCACTGAAGACTTTCGTGCTCAGACACGCTATAATACAGATTATTTATAACAACGGCCCTGAATCTCTTAATTTCATCATTTAATCTTTTAGTATATGTCATTGTCCAAATATTAAGAGCCCCAAATGATTTCTTGTTTGCTTTTTCTGGAAATAATTAATTTAATCGAATTTGTAGCGACGGTCACATATCATCACCATAGTGGTGTTTAACGTAAATTCGTTTTACAAAAAAAGTGATTGCAGCAAACAATATTAGCCACAGAGAAAATACTTTCGTATTACATATACAATTATATAGAAATTGTGATGTACATTTTAATATAAATCTGTTTTGCAAGGAATAATTTTAAAATTCTAGAGAACAACATTAGTCAAAGAACACAAATACTTTTGTATTGTATATACAATTATAAAATTGTTATATACGTTTGAATATAAATCTGTTTCACGAGAAACATTTTTAGAGTGGTTCTAGAAAACAAAATACTTTTATATTACAACAAAATATTTTTATATTACATATACAATTATATAAAAATTATGATAGACACTTTAACACATTGACCGCAATACTGGAAATTGACATCTGTGAATATGCTATAATACAGATTACTAAGAGCATGTATACTTAATTTTCTAATTTTGTCTTTTTACGTATATATCATTATCTCAATATTAAAGTGTAATTATCTCAAAAATTCTTTTCATTTGCTTTTCCTATAAATAATTTAATTGAACTTGCAGCGATAGTCACGTATGACCACCATTGCGGTCACCAAAGCTAACCCTTTGAGATATATTGTAACCCATCTTTTGTTAAAAGTTTCTTTAATAAAATAAATTTCTTTATTTTGATGTTATTCTTAAAATAAACGGTTTTTTCGTTTCTTATATCAGAAATAATTCTGTGCAACTTCTTTTCTTTAACTTCGCGTGCCTCAAAAGGTTAAACTGAAAGAAAAGTCGATTGCCTCTCGGAATCACAGAAATCGCGGGCAATCTTGTTCCTCGATCTTTATGTTCCTCTGGTAGTTCCTACTTCGTATCCGATGATTCAGACGGTATTCTACTGGTTGCAGATCGACGATCCGATTCACGTAATCTCCATTGAGGAACCATCTAGTGGGTCCAGACAGAAGCCACCAGACTATGAGGCCGTTACGGACGCGCCGCCTAGCTACGATGACGCCATCAAGCTGAATCCTAGTCACCTACTTAGGCTGAACAACAACAACAGTGCCACGTTGTCGTTGCCGACTGTGCACAACATGGTACCTAGAACTGTGGAAATTGTCTCTAGGGACCCGACACCCTCACCGCCCCCACCTTACGCGAGGTAACGTTCTTTTCACATATTGTGCAGCTGAACAGTTTAAAATTTAGTTGTAAAAATATTTATTTAGTTGCTCGAAACTATATTTAGCTTGTATTTAGCTTATACCAGTTATAAAAATCCTTCAGGAGTAATTAACCATTGCGGGTGTTTAATGACCACTTATATTTAATACTAAATCTACCAGAGAATAATGCACACTTATTACGAAATTAATTCTTTATCTTGATGAAAATCAATGCAGGTTTGAAGAAAACCGTACTAGAAAATATTATTAATTACTTTATTATTAAAATAATTATCATTATATCGCTTTGTGTTAAATTGAAACTGAAGTATAAAAATAATAATGGATAATACGTAAGCTAGCTTATACAATGATTCTTTACCTTGATGACAGTTAAGATATTTTTTGACAAAAGTTTTTTACAATTTTTGCGACTGAAGATAAGAAATATAAATTTTGTAGTGAAATTAAGTTTTGGATTGACAGTACGGGTTGAACGTAGTTTAGAGGAAATTTGAAATTTGCCAAGAAGGAATGAATAAAAATACTTGTGTTCATAAATGTACATGAATGTGTTCTATTTATATATGTGTTCATAAATTATTTAATTTGAAAATTACAAATGTGAAAATATTACTACTTGAAATTTAAATAATTTGAAAGTTTGAAAGTTAAAGTAGACTTGAAATCTTTAAAGTTAAAAATAATTTGGAAATTAGAGGATTTAAAAATTACAAGGTTTGAAAACTACTTAAAGTTTAATAAATTCGCAATATAAAAACCTGAAAATTTTTTAATTTAAGCATTTTAGGTTTCGAAAATTACGAAGTTTGAAAATTTCACGATTTAAAATGTAAAATACTACTAAAAAATTTTAACGATTAAATATTTATAAATTCGAAAATATACAAATTTTAAATTCAGAAATTGTCTCGATTACATAAGTATGTATTCTTATTCAAAGAAAGTCTACGTAACACCTCAGTGTACTCCGCAATGAATGAAATCTTGATCGCCACAGTGACGTAGAGTAATTCTCGGTAAAATAAGTATCTATAAAAAGAATGGTGTTCGACTTTACGGTTTTGAATTGTTCGTGAGAAACGTTTGACCTGACCGAGATACGTCAGTTCAGCGAGTAGGTGTAATGGAGATAAGCAATGGCGATACGTAGAAGAAACTGTGACGTGATTCATGCTATGCGGTATCACGTCACAGTTTATTTTATAGCAGTCGATGACGTCAAGCGATGCTATAGATCCTTATCCGAAGTGAGAGTTTAGAGTTTAAATTTAATTAACACTTCGTTGCATCCTGATGCAAATATGCTGACATACATATTGGATTTTGTCTAACATAAATTTCGGAAATTTGCAAATTTCGGAACTAATGAAATTATCAGAAATATATGCTTTTTGTAATTGGTAATTATTTTGTATATTATAAATTTTAATAATATAATAACAATACTTATTAATATACTTAACTTACTTAAATCAGTTGAATAAGTTATAAACCAATATAAATACTTAATATATTATATATATGAATCTCTAAATTTCCAAATTACCAAGTTTTCAAATTTTTTAAATGTTCTAAACTCCAAATAACCAATATCTCTAAATTCACAAATTTAGGAGTTTATAAATTTGTTAATCTTCAAATTTGAAAATTTGTTTTAAATTTATAAATTAACATTTTTAACTTATATCAATTTTGATTTATAATAGTATACTACTATTATTTCCAGACTAACCAAGATATTATCACTAATAATTAATAATTTTGATCCTCAAAATAAATGAAACAATACTTCAAACTTAACCATACTTCAATATTTATTGCATTTATTTCCATTAACTTTATTTTTCCTTCAAAATATATACGCAGTTTAAAAACCATGAAACAAAAACAAGAAGTTTCTTGAGTCCCTAATTTATATATAATATCTATAATTAATATATGCATAAATGAAATAATTTTCCTTTCTGTTTCAGGTGAAATCTTCGGTATTATCAGTCATGATCGCAACAAAAGAAGTTCGCGGCAGCTGTGTATCCAGCGTATTGCAACAATAATTAAAAACCAAACAAGTACAAAAACATGATGGGGGTGAAACGACTGTGCCGTTCTTTCCAGTTGCCGTAATACGGCAAATGATGGAAACGAACACAAGGATCACGACAGACTAAAAACATTTGTGTTCAAAGAATCGAACTGAACCAAAACGGGACTCTTTTGTCGCCGAATATACATATCCAATCGCAGATCGAATCGAAAACTACGGAACTAGAATCGATCCTAACGAAGGATTTTAAGCATAGCAGACAACGAATTTCATGAGAAATTGAAGAAGATGGCGGCTGAAGGAAAGGAGATAAACACTGGTGCCTTCTACGATGCGCCTCGTTAGAGAGCCTAACAGAGAAATACTCACGATAAGGAGTTTCGGAACTGTCGAAACTTGAGCTTCTCGATAAACCCGTATGGCACACGATTATCGATTTCGTCTGGCTAATTTAGAGCGAGTCTAAAATAGCAAACACGAGTCATCGATAAACGAACACACGATGTGTATTATTTTGCCTTTATATGTATTTATACGCGATCTAAGTGCGTTCCTAACGAGTACACGAAGAACCTAATGGAAAAGAGGAAAATGGAGGACGAAGGAGAAGAAGATGGAGGCCTAAGAATCGGAATTGAGTTCGGATGAATTGAGTTTCATCGCTTAGACAATCGCGCAGCTTGTTAGAAGAGATACCTTTGTTTGCCATATGATTTCGATGATTGTCATTTTTACACGTGTACATACCGCATGCGAAATTCATTCGCACGTCCATTTTATTGTGATATACGATGATGCAGGTATTATATTGATACGTCACCGTCGAATACGTCGTCGCTTTCTGAAACAAGACTTTTTTTTATAATGAGAATAAAGATACGATGATAGGCATCTTTTAAACGACTGTTTTTTTTTATCCCTACCTCTCTCGTTAGAATTCTTTTATCCCTACCTTTTTCATTAGAATAACGATTTTGATAAAATTATCTTGAAATTGAATATGTTATTATGGTAAGCAGAGTACGGTCTCAATGCTCCGAAGGCTACAAAAGTCATAGTTATTAAATTTCAGACTTTTAATAATATGAAGCTTAGTACTTCTGTCTAATTTCAAATTAATCGATGAATTGGTTAAATGGACCAAACAATCAAAGTGCTTGAAAGTGAATTATTTTTTGGAAAACACGTAAGAGAAAATGAAAACTCTAGACTTCATAAATTTATTGTTTATTATTATACATATAGAGTAGAAGAAAGTTTCCAGTAGGAGATGTTTTATTGTTAGTGAGGGTTAAAAAATTGCTTTTACAACAAGAGGTGAAACGGGAAAAGAAAGTATAAAATTTTTCCAAGACTTGTTTCTCTTGAAAAATTTAGTTTTGAATTTAAATGAAAGTTTAGAAACTTGTAAAAATAAGCCAAAACATATTTAACCACGCTATGGCAGTGTAGACGACAAAAATAAATGGGGGGGTGGTGGGTGGGGAGAAGAAGAACGTTTCGTCCAGGACCTGCTAGTGAACTCGTCAGTAAGGCATTCTAGCAGGTCCCTGCCTTAGACGCGGGGGATATTTGGAATGGGTTTTTTGGTCGTCCATCAATGTTTCCCCGTTGGCGTCAGCTCTCACAATGTTCAAACGGCATCGTTGTAATTGAAGAAGCAGAAAATCCTCCATAATGCGGCGCGTTCGCTCCTTTGCTGTCCTAATCCTTAGCGATGTGGCGAGGCGCGTGCTCTCAAGCCGTTTTATATGGAAGCACAGCACAAAGTCCGAACAACTTTGGAAAGCCTCTCTTCGTCGATCCTGGGATGGGCGACGTTGAAAACGTGCACAACTGTATAAAGCTCGGCGAGTCCCCGATCGAGAGTGTGGGCCCGGACGTCGATCGATCGTGGGGAGGGCGGCGCAGCAATCCGAGAGAGTGTGTGTCTTACTTAAACGTTGCCGTCGAAAGTGCCACCCAGGAACGAGAAGAGATATTATGGAGAATATGCTTCTCGGTTATTCGTGCCATGATGAGATGATGATATGATGATTGGTGATGATTGTTAGATTTGATATGATGCTGATGGGATCCCTTTTGGTTGTTTTTTTGTTCATCATCTTCTTCCTTCCTCGTAATTTGGTTGCTGGTCGTCAGAAGTTGCGTGTTCGTCGGCCGATCACCAGTGGCGGTAGTAGAGACGTGGTGGTGGTGAGGCTCGAGAAAATTAGGGAGAGGAAGGGGAGAGCGTTTCGTCCAGGACCTGCTAGTGGACTCGTCAGTAAGGCATTCTAGCAGGCCCTTGCCTTAGACGCTGGGATACCTGGTAGGGATGGATAGGGATCATTTATAGGAATAAGAAGGCCCATCGAGCACTAGCGAGAAAGCAGGTCTTAATTTTGTGCGCCGTCTAGTGGAGAGGAACATAGCAGAGAATTGCCACAATATTAATAATTTACTGTGGCCACAATATTGCAACAAATAAAATATACTAATTATAATATAAAACCATATCCCGATCACTCACTCACGTATACAAGTATATAGGCCAAACAGTGCTAGATATGCTTTTTTGTCAGAAAATCAAACTTGCTTAAAATGGGCCGAAAGCCGTAGAAAAATTGTCAAAAATAGTCTAATAGGTTGCTAATGGGGGTCTAGGGGGCGGAGAGCCCCCAGAGAGCGGAAGTGAGCATATCCGTATGTGTATGCACAATCATATGCAATAATACATAATTGACTTGGGAATGTTTTTTAACTTTACCTAACCATTATCAATTTTAAACAATTCTTATCCTAATTAAAGTTTACTAATTAAGCTTTTTAAGTAAGGCTGTGGCGTGTATTTAAATAAGCAATTTTATTTTTATAATGTTATCTTCATTCAATTATTTACAATTATTACAATGGTTTTACATGGTTTAATTAACTTTTCAATACACAGACTTCAAAACTTTAAATTTTAATTTCACATTATGTAATTAATGGAAATGTTTGATAACAAATATTTTTGAATGTTTCCTCTACAAATTCTTGTCTGTAATTGATTATTTATAGAAAGAATATCATATTTTACGACGAAAGAATTATCTATGAAGTTATAAAAATTAATTGCAAATTGACATTATGAACAAATATAAAACAGAGATTGACTTACAGATTAGCTACATTTCTGTGGTGATCATCAAGCCGTCGGTTAAGAAGAGTTCTGATTTTATTGCCATCGATTAAGAAGAGCTCTATTTGTATTTGAGAACAAATGATTAATGTTCAAGACTGTACTTCCGAAAACCTCCATGCTCCAAATTGGCTGAAATTTTGGGAATGGGTTTCTTTTTAATAAAAATGATGATTCCGAGAAGGATTTTTGGCGACTCGAGAAAAAATTTTGTATCATTTGTCACTTCCTACTTTACCGACGCAATTATTACCGATAAGAATACTTGAGGCAAATTTGAAGGCGATTCTGATGCTATGAAATCTGCTATTTTCAATTCTTTTTAAAAGGTATCAATGCATCAAGAGTAGTACTATATGTATAATTAGGTAAGGTTAGGTTAGGTGAGGTTAGGTTAACTGTTGAGGTGGCCATTGTAGAAAGCGTCGATAATAGTAGATGCAAATACTACGCTGATCAAATAGGGAGTGATTCCCAAATGATACAAAATTTCTTCTCAAGTCGCCAAAAATCCTTTTCGGAATCATTATTTTTATTAAAAAGAAGCCCATTCCAAAAATTGCAGCCAATTTGGAGCATGGAGGTTTTCGGAAGTTTAGCCATGTTTAATGCAATCGTCATTTAATCGTTTTCAATTTTATTTAAAAAAAAAAAAAAATTATTAACTATTCATTCTGTAATCAAATCTTCCTTCAAGAACATATATCAAGAACACATATTAAAATGAAATTCAAAATCAATTCTAATAAAATTAGTTATTTTTGCAAAGCTATTAATTATTTGATTATTAAATATAGGGAGAATTCCTATAAGTCCGTCGTATGTGCTGCCATCTAGCGGTAGGGGATGGAAACTAACCAAACTACAGTTTCATATGTGTATAGTTCAGTTTGTTCACCGGAGAAATGGCGTCACATGTTCCATTTTTGAAAAAATTCAATTAATATTGATTTCATTGGCTTAATTAACTTCAATGTGCATCAAATTACATCGGAGTGCAAGATTAATTAACTTTCGAATATTTTGACTTTACCAAACCATTATCAATTTTAAGCTGCTCTTAGACTAATTAGGGTTTCCGTCTTATGTGCTGTCATTTAGTTTTCCAAAGTTTCGCATTTTATTATAACATTTGTAAATCTTCTAGATTTGGATAAATGTAGAACTTATAATATATACTTACGTGATCCATGCGTGTTTAATGCACGATTCTTGGAACTCCGAATGGTTCATTTAGCGAGCGCACATATCTTCAGTCCAAAATACTTTCGTAAAAAAGAAAATGTTGTGGAATAAATGAAGTCATAATTTAACAGTAAATCGTAGCTCTTAGCTCGATATCGTTTTCTAAAGTTCATTTCGTGAAAAATATTTAGAAAACGATATCGATTACCAGGTCACACCACGTGGAGGTTGCTACGATAGTGACCCACCCTATCTCCAAGTCCCAACCACCCACCAATTGCAACTACCTCATTTATCGGAAGGATAAATGAGTTTTTACTCTACTTAGCCCGTAGGCTCGCATGTGCAAGTTCTTTACCATAAAATAGCAAAGAATTTGCACCGCACGCACGCTGTACATCTTAAAATCTACTACACTTATAAACTTAATACTAATTTCATGGGATCCCACGTACATACTGTTTTCAAATTGCACTCGCATTATGTGAAATAAAACGCTAAACGAGAGAGGCAAAGAGGAAGAAAGGAACTAATACTATGATCTAACGCGGAAAAAGTTTAATAATTAAAATAAGTGCAATTTAAAACAGTACTCGCATACGCACACGCTTACATACTTATTCTAAACGCCGCACGCGTACCTCTAATTCTAAGATTGCACTCGTATGATCTATAACGAGGTAAAAAAGCAAGGGGAAGGGAAGAAAGTTAGAAGAACTTTCTACTAGAAGGAAAGAAAGTTAGAAGAACTTTCTGCTAAAAGGTGGATCAGCATTTCCTGCCAAGTGATCCTCGCCCTCATGGGTCAAAGGGTAGTCGCATCGTGACTTACGTGAACCACGAGACCGAATTGAACCGAAAATACTGGTAAGAACGAGTGACACATCCGCGAAGGGTTTCCCATTTCTCCCCGCTCCCGTTGAAAGGGAGTCTAACAGCAGAGAGGAAACCCACGCCGTGAAGCGGCAGATCGAGATGGACCATCAATCAAAATGCCTCGCAGAGATGTGTCCCTGGCGCTACACCAGCACTTGCAGCTCAAAACTGCCGCGTGTTCACAGCATTATGTACCCCCAATGATCCACTTGGGTTCAGACCAATTGACAAAAAATAACTGGTTATACTACAATCTAACGCGTAAAAAGTTCACGAATTGTGAAAACGAGTGCAAGTTAGAACTAGAGGCACTTACAGAAACCCACCCGCCCTCCCACGAGATTACAACTAACTTAAAACTAACGCACGCGTCCCTCGATGATCCCGCGATGATTTCACGATGCTCCCTCGATGATATCTTCAAGTTTCGTATATACGCATTTCACACATACACTCATCCATACTACAATATTACAGTATCTCGTACGCAACTTAAAATTAACATAAAATTAGTGCATCCATCGGTGAAATCTCTCTATCTCAGTCCTGGATGATTACCTATGCTGTAACAATCAAAAACAATATGCGAAAGAAGAAAACAGATGCAAAATTAGTAATATATAGGTAAATAAGTCGAATATTCAACGTTTTCGGAAAAGAATGAAATAAAACTCGAGTCGACTCGATAAAAATGTAAAAATGAAGAAACAATATATTTGTGAAATATTCAATACTTACTCAAAATTTAAATCTAGAACATACAAATGTAATTGAGACATATGAATTATTTAATTACTTACTAAAAAATAAAACCTGAAACATAAAAATTTGATTTAGACAAATATGAAATATTTAATTACTTACTTGAAATAAAAACCTGAAATATACAAATGTAATTTAGACAAGTATGAACCAGTTAAATACTTACTTAAAATCAAAATCTGAAACATACAAATATAATTAAGACAAATATGAATAATTACTTACTTAAAATAAAAACCTGAAATATGCAAATGTAATTTAGACAAATATGAACCAGTTAAATACTTACTTAAAATCAAAATCTGAAACATACAAATATAATTAAGACAAATATGAATAAATACTTACTTGAAATAAAAACCTGAAATAAAAACCTGAAATATACAAATGTAATTTAGACACATATGAACCATTTAATTACTTACTTAAAATCAAAACCTGAAACATACAAATGTAATTAAAACAAATATGAATAATTACTTACTTGAAATAAAAACCTGAAATATACAAATGTAATTTAGACAAATATGAACCATTTAATTACTTACTTAAAATCAAAACCTGAAACATACAAATGTAATTAAAACAAATATGAATAATTACTTACTTGAAATAAAAACCTGAAATATACAAATGTAATTTAGACACATATGAATCATTCAATTACTTACTTAAAATCAAAAGCTGTAACATAAAAATTTAATTAAGACAAATATGAATAATTACTTACTTGAAATAAAAACCTGGAACATAAAAATATAATTAAGGTAGAAAATTGGAAAAGAATGAATAAAATCTTTCTTTATTCGAAGTAAAACTCTTGAAAAATCAAAATCGCTGAGTTTGAAAACCACAAAATCCGAAAAAAAGTCACAACGAGATTGAGTAATCTCAAAACTAGAAATAAAATTACGATATGGTTTTGCAAGCCTCAAATCCGAAAAAAAAATCACAAAGAGATTCAGAAGTTCCAAAATTCGAAATAAAATCACGATGAGGTTTGCAAATCTCAAATCCGAAATAAAATCTTGAAGAGCTTAAAAACCTGAAAACCAAATTAAAATTACGAGGCGGTCCAAAGACCTTGAAACTCGAAATAAAATTCACGCATAAAATGAAAGTAATATCTGAATATCTATCAAATAATAAAATAATACAGAAAAAGAAACAAAATAGTGAAGATGCCTGAAAACTTCGAAGCTAGAAATAAAAATCTTTAGTGATATAAAAACTCTATGATCCCACGATGATATGAATAGGTCCTGTATCCTGTATACTATACTCACATTTCATTCACGCACTCACGCATACTACAATACAATACTTATTTTAAAAACTCTACATGTACCTTTTGTTCTACAATTGCACTCTTATAATCTAAAACTTTGTAAAGAAAAAAAGGGGATAGGAAAGAAAGTTAGAAGAACTTTCTTTTAAGTATGGGGCAATTGACAAAAAATCACAGACTATTACTACAATCTAATATGTAAGACGTTAAAAAATTATTGCAAAGATGAATGCAAGTTAGAACAAAAGGCACTTACAATTTGCGCAAGCTTTTCGCCACGTATCGTGACGAAAAACTTGCGCCCGAGCCCACCCTTCCTCCCACAAGCTCGGAATTAATGTTAAATTAATGCACTGAATATCATACCTTATTTAAGATCAAACCCTGAAAATAAAGAACATAGTTAAGATAGGGAATTGTGAGGAAAGAAGTGAAATTGTACTTTATTTAAGAGAAAATTTTTGAAACATAGGAAACGCAATGAAAATTGCGGATTTAAGAAGAGTGAGCAATGTAATAACTTACCAAAAATCGAAAGCTGAAACATACAAAACGATATTAACATACGAAATTTTAGGAAGAGGAGTGAAATTTTGCTTTATTTGATACAAAAACGTTCAAAGAATACAAAACGCAATGAAAATTGCGGATTTGAGAAGAGAGAACAACGTAACAACTTACCAAAAATCAAAACCTGAAACATACAAAAATTTATTAACATAGAAAATTGTAGGTAGGGGAGTAAAAGTTTATTTTATTTGATACAACTGTCAAAGAATACAAAACGCAATGAAAATTGCGGATTTGAGAAAAGAGAACAACGTAACAACTTACCAAAACTCAAAAGCTGAAACATACAAAACTTTATTAACACAGAAAGTTGTGGGAGGAGGTGCAAAATTTTACTTTATTTCAGACGACAATTTCGAAAAACAGAGAACGCAATGAAAATTGCAAATTCGAAAAGAGAGAACAACACAATAACTTACCAAAAAACAAACACTGAAACATACAAAACCTTATTAACATAGAAAATTGTGAAAAGGGGAGTGAAACATTACTTTATTTCATACGAAACTTTCAAAAAATAGAAAATGCAATGAAAAGACCTAAAAAATCGAAATAAAATCGCGAATCGATGATCGTGAGCTCGTCAAAATTCGAGCAAAACGCGTTTGACGATACTTTTCGTACCGTTTAAAAAAAAAACACATGTAAAATACAAAAAAAATAATAGCGAGCATAGTGACAAAATGACTCTCCATCCTAAGATGGACAGCCATTAATAGTTCCCCTCTTCTTTGGCAAATTTTGCCGGGGCTCTTCGGCGTATAGCCTCTTCTTTCTTCGGCACAGCCTCACAAAAATCACTCGCGAAATTTTACGATTGCTCGGACATTCTTAGCTTTCACATTAATTACATTTACTTTCAATTTTGCTATCGATCTCCACAAACAGATAGCAGACAGTTTTATAGAAATAAAATTGTACCACTATCCATTTGTTTCGATCGATAACAAAATTTTCTATAATATGTCAAAAATGTATTAATAAGAAAGAAAAAGAATTTTTAAAATCAAGAAGTATACGACCAGCGATTCTCAGAATGCGCTGTCCGTAAAAGAATATCCGAGCAGAATATTTATTTAAAACACTGCACTTCACTTCACTGCACTGTATACTTCATTTTTGCAATCGGGTCTAGCACCACGACTGCGACTTACAAACTAAAAGGCCTGGCCTTACGAACAATCGAGTTCAAGAGAATATTAAATAGAATAAATTCAAATTTACATTTTCTCTTCTCGATTTTTCGTTTTTAACACCCCAGATGCAAGCATCTCACGTATGTTTTACCGAAGGACAGAGAAACATGAAAGCTTGCTCTGGCCCTACCTACTTAAAACTAACTCAATCACACCAGAAGTAAGCTACCTGCCTGCCTAATGCTATATTTAAAAAATTGCAAAGTCCATTCTCACAAAAACACACTCCACGGTTCTCACACGCGCCACCCGGGTGCAAAAAAGCCTACTCCTAGGGAGTACGTCCCGGGACGTCTCCGTCACCCGAGTTCAATACAACATTCACACTCTAATTTCATACCTTTTTGCTGAAATCGACCGACAATCGACAGTGAATATTAATTGAACATATTTCATTTTCTTATTCTTTCGAATATTCAATGCAATATGTGCTGGTAAGAATTTTGTAATTACTCTACTTCTACAATTTTGTAATTCAATCTTACTAATTTTGAAATTCAATCTTATTTTGTAACTATCGATAGTAATTTGAAAATTTTTCATGTTTGTATAAAAAATTGATATAATTTTTAATCGACACAAGGTCCACGACCTAACCACACACACACACGTGTAACTTGTGTCGATAATTCACTGCCGAATTGTCAGTCGCCAAAAAAACTTAAAACTAAACCGTGTCCACCTGCCCGAACTCATGCGAGTAGCATCTAAGCACGCGTATGAGTTTCGAGCATAAAAATGAACACGGCCAACTGTATTTTCACCTACCAGTTTTCTTCATGTGTGCTGAAAATCCTGAGCTAAGAAACATGATTAGAAACATGCTAATAAAGTATTCTCTCCAGAAAATGAACTCTATATTTTAAAATAAAAAATGGAGGAACACTTTGCAAAAATCTAAGTATATCGGTTGTTTCATTTTTAACAGATTTTTAATATCAAAGTAAATTCACTAAATGACTCAAACATTCATAATTAACTTTGATATCGAAATCTGTTTTTCGCGAAACTTTCTTGTACATATGTATATTTAAAAAGAGTTGACGCGTACGTAAAAATTGAAAGTGAATTGATAATTGAACTACCACGAAATCGGAGGGTCATCCGACTTTTATGTACTAATTTTAATTTTAATTCGATTCGTAAGGAAGTTAAAACGCGATGTACAAGAAAACCCTATCCTGATCTAATAAATAAAATACATATATAAACAGTTTGTACGAATATTGCACGATCGTACAGTCGTGTGTCACTATGCTCGCTCAAAAATATAAAAATACAACCAGTTCCCGTGCCGTTTTGGACCATTCGTCCTACGACATGATGGGAACCGGAGGAACCGTAAAGCATGCGACTCACCGATCGCTGACTCGCATCACTTAGCGCCTCAGATCGAACGGTTTTACTCGTATCGCATCGTTAGAGGTTGATTGACTGCATCTTGGAGATTGACTCATGATCGGCTACTTTCGTATGGTCAGGATTGGGCACCTCGGCTCGGCACAGAAACGTCCTTCTGAAAACAGAACAAGTCGAAGCACGTTAGCGAACTGTTTATCGATTCGTATTTCAGTTGATTCTTTCTCAATTCAAATTATAATAAACAAGCACATTTGCAAATAGGTAACATGCAAACAAATACAAACACGCATGCAAAACTATTCACACGTATTTAATAATAAAATAATAAAACGTATTCAAACATGTTAGGTAACTATAACGGAAACATACTACAACGTTTGAAAAAGTACGTTGAAACACTTTGTTAAATAATCCATAAAACCCAATAAAAAATTCGAAATTGTATGTAAAAACACATAGGTAACTACACCATAAAACTCACTATAACATTCACTAAATAATGTAAAAACACATAAATAACCACACCATAAAACTGTCTATAACATTCACTAAAATATGTCAAAGCACATAGGTAACCACACCATAAAACTCACTATAACATTCACTAAAATATGTCAAAGCACATAGGTAACCACACCATAAAATTCACTATGACATTCACTAAAATATGTCAAAGCACATAGATATTCACACCGTAAAACCCAGAATAATTTGCATACAACACTGGTAAAACACTTAAATAACCACACCATAAAACACACTAATGTATCCGTATACACATGCACAATCACAAATTAAAACACAGTAGTAAGCACGTAGGTATACGGGAAACCACACCATAAATCACGTTAATACACCCCCGTATATACACTAAAAAACTTGATAAAACACACTAGACACTTGCACTAAAACACTAGATAACACAGCGATGAACACACGATCGGTTAATTAAGACTTTGACTCGTACCGGTAAGAGATGTCACTTTCGATCCGAACACTTGGACAGCTTGAACAATACTGAACACCTGTGACATTCATCGAGTTAAGAATGATAGGTGAACCGCGGACCAATCATGTCAATGTACCAATACCAGGCAGCTTGAACAATACTGAACACCTATGACCTTTATCAAGTTATCAGTGATAGGTGGTTCGTGGACCAATCAGCTATCATGTAATCCACCAATACCGGGCAATTATGTCGATTCGTATCTGTATTTGCAATAATGACATTTTTTATTTAAATTTTTAATTTTCATTTGTTTATTTAATAAATTATTATTATAACTATTAAAATTTATCATTTTTATTAACTTTTATGCATCGATTGTTTATAAGATTTTACTTTATTAATACATTTTTATATGATATCAAAAGATAATTATAAATTATATATTCTTTTTAATATTATTTTAAATTTTTGAGTAAATGTTCGTTATTATTGTATGCATTGAAATTCATGTTGCTTTTTCAGCTTTCACCAGTTCTTCTGTAGCAATTTTTTGTATATGAATGTAAACATGTTACACATAGTTTGTTCGTGTTTTATGTATGTATGTATCCCGTTTATTGTTTTAAATAACAAATATTTAAATAACAAATATTTGAAAATACTTTCATTTTTAATTTCAAGCACTAAGGGTTCTGTGGTGCAAAATCAGTTCCAATCGATATAATAGTTATAAAATTCTCCTTTACCTACAGATGCAATTTCAGTACAAAATCGAATGCGTCGGTAACTGCTAGTTAGAAGGCGAAACTTTATTTTTATTTACA
The DNA here is from genome assembly GCA_036983795.1 of Megachile lagopoda. Lineage (NCBI taxonomy): Eukaryota > Metazoa > Arthropoda > Insecta > Hymenoptera > Megachilidae > Megachile > Megachile lagopoda. The sequence continues at coordinate 2,684,712 of CM072786.1, forward strand.
AAAGTTGTCCTGACTCAGAGCATGACGGTTTTCCGAAAAAACGTCCAAGATTGCTATAATATAGGCTTAAAGCATTACAGTCGCAAATATAAAAAATTGAAATTTATGGACCTAGAAATGACTAGCCATTTGATGGTAGAAAGCAAGAATTAATGAAACTTGTCAGTTTTAAATACAATTTGTGCATTTATTGACTCCGAAAAAGAGGTTAACATAGTGTTTTATTTATATTATCGTTTATTAAACGTGAAAATGCTATGTTTTACAAAAAAAAACACAATTTATTGTTTTGAGAATCGTATTTCTGAGCGCTAGATGACGCCAGTAGGACTGTTTCCGCACAACCCTTCCGAGGAAACAAATTTTAACCGTTTCCACTTATATATCTCTGTGGAGTTATCAAAACTTTAGATTCAAATATTGTCTATGTATTGTGGTCTTTTTTTATTTCAGCCATTTATTATATTATATACATATAATGTATATAAATATATAATAATTATGATTTTCGATTTGAATTATGTAACTGAATAAATTAAGTAACTGAAAATATCCTTCATAATATGTTTAAAAGTATATTAAATTTTCGTTATAATATTAATAAAGGACACTTTGATCTACGTAATTCAACAATTCTCCAAAATCGGTCGTAATTTTAACCCGAAAATAAAAAATGAAAAAGAATTTAACCAAGAATGAAATCTGTCCCCAACAACAATATATTACACAATATATTATGAGTAAAGTTATAGCAATATGTATAATTAACACTAATCGTGCTACAATTGATACACTGATTAAACTATTAAATAAATCTCATAATTTTGTTATTTTAAACAAAATATAATTATTAGAATTAATTACTTTTTAAAATAATAGAACCCAACAGAATCTCGAAAACGAAATAATTGTGAAATAAGACATGTTACTTGAAATGTTAAGTGTGTACAAATAGGTTCAAATTAAAATTTTTAGAGACGTGTGGCTATCAAAACCTATACGAAGCTTTTTATTGGAAAGTGTGGGTGAAGTAATAAATTCTCGTAGTAGAATGCACAATAAAATATATTAATACTAAAAAATTGAAATTCCAAACAAAATTAAATATTTGATACTAATAAAAAATGACGATTTACAAATAAATAAATATTTGAAGACAAACATATATTTTCACTTCTTTACATCAATAAATATCATATCTTATTCAGCAAGTACAATATTAATCACTTTTATTTTAACAATATTGCTTTATATTTGACATTTCAATCTTACTTATTTCTACTAAAAATAAAATTAATTTAAAACTCAAACTAAAGTACTTTATTATAAATAGAACTAATAAAAATTTTCTACTAAAACTAGTGCACTTTTAAATTATTTCAAAAAGGAAAAAGAAAACAAGTTTTCTTTATTCAAATGGGACTTAAAATGGGGTCTCCTGAAACGTAAGGTTAAGATTGCAGCTTTCTTAAGACCCCTCCTCGATGTATCTCTCTGTCCACATCTACTATAAAGTGATATTAATTGTGTTTGAAGGTAAAAAATCCGAATTCATCGATAAATACCCTTTATTCAATCGGAGTAACATTTATACTTACTTAAAGCATGTCATTGAACTTATATATTCGTACAACTTTATCAACGGCAACAATAATAATCGTAATAATGACGAGAACATAACGACGATAATGGTAATAATGGCAATAATAATAGCAATAAATATTATGGTAACCTTGAAGAAAAACGGGCGCTCGTTGATCGTCGATTAGCTTCGTTCACCCGGTTTTCTCGCCGCCAGTATCGATATTCGTGTTGAGCAAAAAAATAGATCTAATCACAGTGACGATGATGGTAATCATAATCGTAATGATAATGACAATGACAAGAATAATGATAACGTCGAGATTAATCGTAATCGTCGGCCGACTATCGCTATACTTTAATTTATTATTACTCTCACTACACGGTGTTTTTTCTTCTTTGGTTAAAGTATATTCCTCGTTTCTCACGGTATCTTTCGTCCTGTTCGTTATCGAACAGGCGAATAATTGATACCACTTTATACCATCCGTTTTCCGTGTTCTGTTTCTCTCTCCTTGTTTTATATACATTGTTTCGTTCTAATGCGACGAAATGAGTTCAGTCTGCAAAATAATAAGCATTGCTTGCCGATATCATTGCCTCTTTTTGTCATCTCAAGATTTTTACAGTGCGTAGCTGGAAAGAAGTCACTTGAATACAGTCTCGTTATCGCGCGACAATATACAACAGTTTACTGTATAATCGACGTACAACTCGACGTGTATACCACGGCAATATGCAACAAGTTGAGGTATTATCCGTGGCCATATAACACGTCTGTGTCCTACGAAACGATGTTCAACGCATTGACGTACATTGGCGAGCAAGGTAGGCTTACACCACAGAGCGATGTAAGAAAGCTTATTATTCATTCATTAATGATTCTTTAAACCATACACGAAATATAGGAAATTTTCATGTTTCAAAGTTCCAAAAATTACCAGTATGAGAATATGAAAATTCTAGACTTTTTTGGAGGGAGGAGAAGGGAATGTTTATACATGTGGATTTGCAAATTTGGAAATTTAAGAATTTGAGGATATGGGAATTTGGAGACTTAAAATTTGGGTCATTAGAAATGAAAGAATGTGGTAATGTGGAATTTTTTAAATTCAGCAATTAGCAATCTAAGTATTTCGAAATATAAATTTGATAAATCTACGGATTTGAAATTTTGAAACTTTAGAAATGTAAAAATTTAGAAATTTGAGTAATTAGAATGTTGGAAAAATTTTCAAATTTACAGTTTTGAACAATGGAGAACTAAAAAGTTTTGTGGAAATTTAAGAATTTGGAAATATAAAAACTTGAGGGTTTGGGAGTTTTAATAAATGAAAATTTGCGAATTTAGGGATTAATAAATTTGCAGATTTGTAGAATTTGAAAATCTGGTGATTTTTGGAGATATGGAAAATTGGATATTTTAACAATTAAAAATTTTGGGATTTTGATGTTGAATTATTAAGAATTTGGAAATATGGTAATTCGGAATTTTCAGAATTTTGGAAATTGGAAATTTGAATTTTTGAAGGCTTAAAAATTGGGGGACGCAACAACTTGAAAATTTGAAATATAAGAAACTTAGGAATCTAGAAATATGTGGATTTTAAAATTTTGATATTTGGAAAATTTTTATATTCAATTTTAGAGGGGATTTAAATGTTTGGAAACTGAAAAGTTAAATATGTAGTCATTTGAAAATTTCAGAACTGGGAATCTTATTTTTTTGAAATTGAAGCTCTGAAACATATTGAACATTACAGATTTGCGAATGTGAAAAGTTTGAAAATTAGGAAATATATGTATTTGGAAGTTTCAAAATTTTGAAATCCGAAAATGTAGCAGTATGCTAATTTGTTAATTTCGTAGATTTGAATTTAACTATTTACAAATTTGGCGCTATGGAAAATTGAAAAATTTAGAAGTTTGGAAAATATGTATTAGATAATTAGAAAATTTAGAAGATTGGAAAATTGGTATTAGAAAATTTGAGGATGTGAAAATCAGAAAATTTGAAAATTTAGAGATTTATAAAGTTGGTATCAGGAAATTTGAAAACTTGAAAATTAGGAAATTTATAAGTTTAAATAGAAAATTTGTATTAGGATATTTCAGAACGTGAAAAATAGGAAATTTGCAAATTTAAAAAAGTCAATAATCTGAAAATTTCAAGTCTTCACATACAATTCCCCAACATCGTAAGCAAAGTGCTTAAAGTTCCTTCCTTCAACACATATTCTAAGCCAATGAAAGTCTACATACACCCGTTGCTATACATGTCACCATTCAACGCGTCGAAATGTATACATACACATGACAATGAAACCAACAAGACCCACATTTCTCCCAGGTGCCAACTTTCCAGCTCCGTGCAGTATCTGTAAATCAACCAGCATTCCACTTGCAAATTTGTTACTCGACAATGATAAATGATTATTTGGCGCAAAAGCTACCAATCGCATCAGTTTCGTCGTATACTTATCGATGCCCGAGAAATGGTACCATAAACGCTTGATTTGCCGGGTCGACGATGCTTATACGAAATAATTCTGCTTCGTCGAGCCAGCAACGATGAAGCGTCGAAGAGGCAGAAGATCCATCGTTTCGCAATGATATCGATATTTACACCTCGTGACTAACCAAAAACGCGAACATGCAACACATACGGGTGTGAATGCGATAACAAAACTGTAACAATTTGCGTATCACCGCTGCACCTTGATAAATTCATATAACGAAAGAAACGAATGCAACAATTTTCTCCGAAGCTATTGCACAAACGAACGAGTATCCTTCGTTCAGACTGACGGACGATTCACGACGGCAACACGGCAGCCATTATGGTTCTCGTGTTTTATATAAAACTCGTCGATCCTCGGCTCGTCCTTTACGTCTAAAAATTCGATAAATACACCGTGTTTACGATTCACATTCTTTTTTTCTGGGACAAAATGAGCGACCTCGAGTTCACCTCTTTCGTTATGACTTCGAGGTTTCGCGATTCCCCTCGTCGATCTCTAGCACTCGTATAATATTCGTATTTTCTCTGTGACTATTTACATATTATGGACAACGTGTTGCACCGTTCGTAGACTCGTTGATAATATAAATGCGTCGGTATACTCGTCGCTAATATCCTATGTCCAGTAGTAAGAGTAGTCTGTTAGCAATAATAATAATAATCATAATCATAATCATAATCATAATGGTAATAATAATAATGATAATGACGATTGAATTAGTCCTAGAAACGATCTCGGTTGTAACAGTGACAATAGTAGTAATAATAGTATCTAGCTGTAATAAGTACGCAATAGTAATTTATAATTAAGTAGCCGTCGGTTTTAGCTGAAGCAGCATTTTAGCGGTTTCACATCATCGTAGTGTTAACGTTTAATGGCTTAACGGGTAGTAACAGTTATGCACTGGTAAGAGCGATACGTTTCGATATACATCTATCTTGTAAGCTAATCTCGTTCGTGTTCGCTTGACGTCCTGTCATATTCTTTCTTTACATGCCTTAATTATGAGTGATAACCACATTAACGCTTTTGTATATTTATATATATATATATAAATGTTATCTCTCCCGTCTATTTACAATTCACGATGATCGACCGGGCCGCGATTCTCAGCTCCGATCTCTTACAATACTTACGTAGTATAGGTTCGTTATGTACAAAATAGCTATGAGCAACATCAGTCCACACGGATCCGCGAGATCACACTGAATGGATCCTCAGAGGATACCTTAGATACCGTTGTAACATTTACTAAGAGTCTATACAGCGTGTCCAATTTTACCGACGTTGTTACTCGCCGGTGTTAAAAAGCACCATTCTCGCATGATACACGAGCAAATCACCCGATAATATTCGTTAAAATTAACGTCCCTGGATTCCTCTACCTGACGAGAGGCAACGCGATTTTCGTCGACGGAGAACGTCTTCAATTTTCCTGCATCGTTTAACGACACACGAACCGCGTTCAATGTTCGTCGCACCTGTGTCCTTTCGGTAAATAATCACGTCAATCTCTTGTGTCTTATCATGGCCACGTTTCGTCACTACGACAAGTCACTGGGTAAAACGCGACCAAGTTACGTCGTATCCGATCGTCGAGCTTTAAGGATGGTCTCAGATGGGTGTCGGTAGGACCGTGAAATCCTGAAGCGCGGTTTTCACCGTCTCGTAAATTGACCTGTTCCCTTCATCCGCGCAGTAACCATCCGCGGTGCACAGGGTCTGTAACTTCGTTAGGTAACTGTCGAAATTTTCGTGGCCCTGTGGTCCGCCTGGGGCATTCGGTGATCGCGCGTGCTCCAACAGCGTTATCACGTTGTGACGCAGCGACTGATAGTACTCGGTCAGGTTGTTGTTTCGCTGAGCAATCGACGTTGTTTCCTACGGAAGAAACAACTCCTTTTACAAACGAACCAGGGTAAAAACATTATATCTACAGGCATTATACCTACGTTACTGGCAAACGAGTATTATTGCCAGCAACTGGCAATAGATTACCCAGGTGAAACCCACTTGCATAAGTAAAGATATACAATATAAAATAGAAGAAAACATACAATATATTCCACTGTACATCTTTACGATATACTGTAAAATTTACGTTATTTACATCGTGATAATGAAAACGAATCCAGGAAAATTTGTGGGGTTCAACTCGGATCTACGTTAGCAGCAATAGGTAGCAATCATACTCTGATACAGGACTTTCGTTCTTTACATTTGAGCTAAAATTGATTTGCATTGAGCTAAACTAAAAATGTGCATAACGTTTGGAAGAAAGTTTTGTAGTAATGTTCATAATTGTTTTAGCCCAAATGCAATCTACATAGTTGGCGATCGAAAGTTTCATAATCTGCTCTATCAGCGTATGGTAATAACCGATTACCGACTGAGTATAAGCTTACTGACCTTTTCTCCTTGCTTCAGCTGGTTCTCCATGGCGGTGATATCGGAGCGCAAGCGCAGCACCTGCGATTCGACCCGAGCGTTCTCTCTCTGGAGTTCCGTAATTTCAGCCTCCAGTGTGTAGAGATCCTCGCTCTGGCCGGTGGCGGTACCGCTACTTGTGTTACCCTGACCCGTACCCACCGCACCCCCGTGAGCCAGACCACTGGTGTCCACCCCTGAAGATAGGACATATACGGTCCACTTTAACAGCCTGTCTCTGTCTCTTTTGGGAGTATTGTTTCCCGATTTCTAACAGGTTCCATCTCGAAAGCGAGTTCTCGAAACGTTCACATGCTGTTTCGTTCCAGCAAGGTTTCATCTAAGTCACATTCGTATTGTAGAGAACACGACTTCGAGGGAAACCGTCAGAAGCCAAGGTCATCAACCCCAATCTTTGACCGAAGCTCGTTAAGAGCTCTGTCTATAATCGTACGTGAACGGCTCGATGTTACAAAGATAAATGTACTAGTACGTTTTTTGACAGAGGTGTGCGGGATTCATATAGAATAAAATGTGAAAATGTGGCGAGCATGTAAGTTAGCGCCAAAGGAAAGCTTCGGACAGCGATTTGGGTCGGCCCGTTGGGGGAAACGTGTCAGAGAAACAAGTGCATCGTCACTGTTTAGGCTAGTTTATCGCGTTAGTCGATTGCTCGATAGATAATTCGGAATTTATCCCAAGTCGCTGCATGAGGATTTGTCTGAAATGTGGGATCGGTACGGTTCCTTCTGCGAGCGGTTCGTGCTGAAGTGATGGAAAGTCTTCTCGTCAGAGACACGAGTGAAAATTTTCTATCTCGACAAGATGAGTGATTGATTAGCTTATTGATAGACGCACGAACCTGACAGGAGTGCCGCAGGAACAGAATGATCTGGGACGATGTCGGAGGGTGACTGGGGTAGCGTGAGGTGCCATCATACCAGATAGAAGAAAAAAATGGGAGACGCCGAGTGCTGGCTTTCGTGTTTCATTATTATCGCATAGTATAATCGCAAGAAGTTACCGTGAAATTTCAATTCGAACTGTGGCGATAGCTCACAGGTGTTGCCAACACTCGAGCATCGTCTCGTAAAAGTAAAATTACTGGTGTGTGGATTTTGTATGTAACACCGAAAACACATAGAAAACAAATGGCGAGTACGTCAGTCCCTTACCTTCAAAAGTAAATGTTCTCCTCAAAGCTCAATGACAGGAAAGGAGCTGATCGTGATCCCAGAATAAATCAGAATATATTATTTTTCATTATTATGACACAACTGTTGTTTTTTGTATCTTGGGTATTTTTTTTACATTTCTTTTGCTTTTTATCTTTCTTTGTTCTTGCACATAACCATGTGGGAATAGGATTCCGCGGGGGCCAGATTCGTTAGTGGAAGAAGCAAAGTGACACAATGGAAGTAGAGGTGTCCGGTTCAGGTGATTTTCCTTTTTTTTTTCTCAGTTTTTTTTTTGTTTAGTGCTGGTCGAATGTTTCGCATCATTGAATCTCGTGGTGTGGCAAATTCGAAAACACCTGGATACCAATGTTTTAGAGAAAAGGGAGAGCGAGAACGTAACGTAACGTAACATTTAAATAGAAACGGCCAAAGAAATAACTAAATATACGGGGCAGACAAAAGAAAGGAGAAAGGAAGGACAAGGTTACCCTTGTTGGTATGACAGCACATCATTGCGTGAAGAGTAGAGTATGGCATAGCACAGGATCAAGTACAAGGTCATCATATGTACAAGTTTACAAATCAGGATTCATAATTTTGTCACGGTTTTTGCCATCGACTCGTCCACGTTGCAACAACGCATCTTGCACGATTCACTCGGTTCAACCTTACTGTTATCGATCGTGTTCGATCCAATGGAATTCGTGAGATAATTGCACTTGAACGAGTACGACACGGAAACATAGAAAAGAATAAAAGGTACTCTCGAATGATCATGCCTACTCTACGATTTCGTTTCTGTCTTGTAGGCAATCACATGTCGCACTAATCAGGTCCTAAACTCAGCGTGAATGGAGTCTCGAATTTGCTTGGACTTCGAAATCATCGTTTTGACTCGTTTCACGAAGAGCCAACCCGCGGTTTCTTATTCTTCGATTAGTAATGGTGCGCATCGATAATCGAAGACGTCAATGACACCAGAGGCAGCTTGATCCTCACCGGTGATTCCTTTGCTGTACATGCTCGACATATCCTCGAACTTGGGCTTCTTCACTGCGTGTCCGGCTATCGGACAACCGGATAGAGATCTGTGTGTGGAGAAAGAGCCATTTATATGGCCGATTCCGTCACAGCCAGGCGTGGGACAGTTGACACCTTCCAATTTCATTGCTGTTGCCGCAGCAACCGCTTTGTGCTGCTCCACCATGCCACCGGTTTCTAACACTCGCCCCTTGTTCCTGTTGGCGATGGGGCAGCCGGAAGCGCTGCAACAGGTCGTTGTGATTGCAATTAGAGACTCGTTATCTTTCGCTATCGAACTTAAGCGAATCATCGATGAAAGTAAAAAACATATACTTGCTTATGATATCTCAGAATTGTCAGTGTAACGTACTTGCAAGTTTAAACATTTTGCGAATACTTCGGGTAGTTTTAAAATACTAGGAACCATTGGAGTATTTAAGATTTTTTGAGGGGTTAGTCTTAGATTGTTAAGCGTTATATTATTGTGTGTTAGGTTTGAATGGTTACGTTGCAGGGTGTGGTGAATTTGTCCGCATTAGATTGCCACGCGTTAAATCAACAGGTGTTAGATTCCCGCGATTGTATCACTACACATTAGATCGTCATATTTTGTATCTTTATGCATTGTATTCCTGTGTACTGTATTCCTACGTGTTGTTATATTCTTGTTAGGTTGTATGACAATGGTATATTATTATGTATTGTATGCCTACGCGTTAGACTTCAATTCGAACGCGTTGGGTTATGATACGTTGAATAACCGCACGTTAAATAACGATACCTTGAATGACTGCACGTTAGATTACTACGCGTTGGATTACAGTACGTTGAGTTATCACGCGTTACTTTGTTTTACTTTGAATTTTTACGCGCTAGATTACAATACGTTAGATAATCATGAGTTAGATTACTAAGCGTTAGATTACCACATGTTAGATTACTACGCGTTGGATTACAATACGCTGAGTTACCACGCGTTAGATTATTATACGTTGAATTACCATACATTGAATTAGTATATGTTAGATTACTTAGCATTCAATTATCACACGTTAAATTATCACTGCTTAAATTCCCATACGTTAGATAACCATACGTTGAATCACGACACATTACATTACCTTGCGTTCAATTACCACACCTTAGATTACCACAAGTTAAATTGTCACACGTTAGATTATTACACGCTAGACTATCATGCGTTGAGTTATCATATAGTAGATTATTATACGTTGAGTTACTATACGTTAGATTACTATGAGTTGGCTTATCACTCGTTAGATTATTCCACGTTAAATTATTACATATTAGATTATTTCCCGTTGAATGGTAACACATTATATGACTAAACATCACATATATATCTTTACACAGTTTATATCTCACATGTTATATTATTACGTATTATATCTCTACACATTATTTATACGTGCTATGTCCATCCCTTTGTTATATTATGACGCAAATACGCCCTGATCTTTATTTAGTTACCCTACTGCGAGTAATAATGGATGTATATTCGCGAAATTTGAAAAACCAGCGAGTTCAATAATTTATATCATAATAAATTATCGAATTACCTTATCGATTACCAACAAATTTATCAGATTGGACAAATGGCTGATTTACAACTTTCTTATTATAAATTAGAAAATTGTTTTAGATGTTTTTCATAAAAGGTGTGTTGGTTTTGATTGAATTTAAGAAGTAATGTGTATATTAGTTTATGTTTAATGATTTGTTTACTTCTTTTTTATACTTTATTTTCAATTTTAAATGAAGTGTCATTATTCGTCGATGGTTTCATTGTAAACTAGATGAAAATTAAAAACAACGTATTATTCCTCACTGTTCTCAATCTCTTTATCGTTACAGTAAAGAAAATTTAAGAACTGATTATTTTTATTGTATAATACTACACACTGCTTGGTTTCAGTCTCCATCGTGGTCAATTAAGATTTTATTGTACATGGCGGAAGGTAATTGTTGTCCTTTGTTCAAACAAGCAATTTTGTTTGTTAAGTAAAGAACCTACTATCATATTTTCACGTCACAGTAATTTTCGGACATTTTATATGAATTTTTTCGAATATTCTGAAAAAACAGAATGTCATTCTTTTTTCAGTCTCATTCATAATTCGAGTAGATTTTTTATGGGATTTATGTCTGTGGATTGTTGAGGTAAAGGTAAATTCGAACAATTATACAATAAATATTCTTATATTATTCGAGCTCTGTACTTTGGATCATTACTCTGATAAAATTTGAAGGTACTTTGTATTCCCATATTATTTACACTTTTTAATAAATTACTTTCTGGAAGGTCCAAATGTCTATTCTTATCCAAAATGTCCTCAACGAACATGCTTTAAAGTAAGTTCTAGATTTTTTGGCTTTAAAACATCAATTACTCTTTGCTATACTACACTATTCCTATCCGAACCAAAAATAGAATATATTACTTTTGTAAGTGAAAATATCCTTTCACTAGTCTTGAGACGTTTTAACAAATTCTTTGGCACAAATCAGTCTTCTTCCGTTTTATTAATTTACGGTTTTTTTCTTGTTGTTCGATCATTATATCCATTGTCTCTCATTATTTCACGCACAGTTTCAGCACTGATTTTCTTTCCACTTTCACAATAAACCTCTGAAGCTAATTGTGCAGCACTACAGTGCGGATCTTTTTAACTCTTTATATTAATTTTTTGTCTCCTCTCCCATTCAAAATTCGAGGTGGTCTCTTTTGTTTCTGAAACTCGATGCACTCTTCTTTTTTCTATTATTTAACGATGTCTGCTACTATACTCTTCTTCGTTACTAATAACCGTGTTATTTCTGGATAACTTTACCTTTCTCTCTATGATTTACAAGTTGTCTCTTACCGAAACCGGTATTCTTTCCTTTTTCCATGTTAAATTTTAATTGTTCACGCTTCAAAGTACAACCTGAAGCAGAATTATATTCTAGACTTTTGCATACAAAACCTATCTCACAGTTCGTATAGCCTATAAGTATCGCTTGTAAAAAGTGTACCAGCGAATATTAATGAGACGTGAAAATACGACAGAATTTAAAATAATTTGTCCAACTAACTATTAGAGCAGAAAGAAGTCGTTGATGTATTTTTAATCTACAGTGAACGGTCCATTTTTCTGTAAAATAACTCCTCTTATGCAAAACAAGAAACGCAGGAATAGCACTGTGTACGAATATTAATGTGAGTAATTGTAGCTTCGAGTGCAAAGGGTTAAAAATCAGATTCTCTGTGATAAGCTGCCGTAAAGTCTTACCTGCGATGCGACAGGAATTTGCCGGTAGCATGACCGGACCCGTCGCAGCCGGGGATTGGACATCTGTAGCCCGAAATGCCAACACCACCATTACCATCACCATACAATCCATCCACACAGAGTGAGCATGAAACGAGCGGAAACCGCCGGTTATTAGTCAGCGTCTTCGTCTTTGCGTTAGCAAGCAGAAGGGGTTTAGGGATACGACTTAGGGATGGGTTTGCCCTTCTCGGGTTCTCGGATCCTGGTACGTGCAATGCGGTCAGGTAGCTGCGTGCAACGTGCGAACGCGATGAAAACGCAAATCGAGATCGCGATTACGAGAAGCACGAGTTGCAGAGGTTGCAGAAAGATCAGAGAGTCTGTTGATTAATCCCCTTTACCCAACACAAGATCTAAACATGCTGTTTTTGTATAGTAGAGGTTCTCAATTTAATTATGCTCGTGAACGCATTTGAGGCTGGAAATGGAGCAGGATTCAATGTTTTTTTAACCCCTTGACTTATAATATTGAGCTACACTCGTATATTACAGGTCAAATGCGATAAACCGCAGTTATGAGTTATAATACTATAATACTAATCATAGTATGATATAATACTAATCATGATTTGTGCAATCATTGCTAAGTTTATGCAACTTTACGTTTCTCTGTTTTAATATTGTAGTAATAATTAGCTCCGACTGAAAGGATCATACGTTAAGGGGTTAATGACAATTTGTGTCGTATGATTATAAAAAATTAATAAATTATGAATATATCGCTGCTTGGCATTGCGCTGCTATTTAAACAAACTTCATAGCTTGTGTTAAATACAAGATTACATTTTTATTATTACAACGACATATTTATAATAAATTAATAATTATACGTAATAATAATGAGAACTGTATCTAGTATTTTTGAAAAAGTAGTTTTTAAAAGATCTCTCTTGCAAAACTTACATTTTTTGAGTTGTGCCACTGTTAATGCCAAGCAGCGATGTGATAAATACACGTGTCGTATTTATTATGTGTATCATTCCTTGCCATTACAATAAACAACATTTCATACATCAGCAGTTTCTGTTCATATTTATTTAAAAAGAAGTCAATATTATTACTAGGAGAAGAGCTCTATTTTACAGTTAGAATTTTATTTGTTCGTTATTTAAGAAATTGCAATGATTCCGTGCAAATAACATTTGCGTTCGAGAGCATAGGGTTGAGAACCGCTGATATATAACACAACTACTTTTAATCACTGTTTAATTTTTAAGGAACAGATGGGTAACAATATTAGAAGCTGCTTTTGTCTGAAGCTAGAAATGATAGGGTTAATACAGGATGATATTTTAGAAAAGTACATATTCATCAAAGGAACAGCGAAAAATTTTGTGGATCTTTTTTTGGACTAAATTGTTCCTATCAACAATTATAATTTTGAAAGATATTTTAACGTGATTCTTTTTAAAATAAAAAACAACGTGTTTTGTAATAGTATGTTATAAATCGTTGGTTTTTAGAGAAAAGATTTTTTAGAATAGTATTGGGTAAATTTATTGTCGACTGGAGAATTCATGGACATTTGCATAAATTTGTAAACATAGAAATTTAGAAATTTCATAATTTGAAAAGTTGAGCATTTAGAAACGTCAAGTTTAAAAATTTTGAAATTTAACAACCTGAAAATATTATAATGGAAATATAATATAAAGATTAAAAATTTAGAAATATAAAATTTCACATCTTTAAATTCATAAACTTTTAAATTTAACAATAATGAAGTGTGGTAATTCGATAAGGTGGAAATTTGAAAAGATATCAGATTTTCAATTTTAGAAATTTGAAAGATTGAACATTTACGAAATTGAAGAAACAGAAAATACAGTTAAGTTTTGAAATTTCTAAAATTTATACCTGTCAAGTCTACTAACTTCAAGAATTTAGAAATATAATATCATGTTTATAAATATACAAAATTTCAAGTATCTAAATTTTTAATTATTGAGAAACTTTGCAAGTTCCTAATTTAACAGTTTAAAAACTGGATAATATACGAAATTTGAAGAGGGAATTTAGAAATTTGGAAATACAGAAACAACATATGTATAAATTTAGTAATTTAAAAGCTTAGTAATTTAGGAATTTCAGAATTTGATGAGTTGGAAATATAATAACTCGAGAGTTTCGAGATTTAGAAACAAAAAATTTACAATTTTACAAATTTCAGAAGTTGAAAATTTAAAAAATTAAAAAATGTTTCAAACTTTTTAAATTAGCAAATTACAAAATTTATAAAATCTAAATTTTTACGTTTCTAGAATTTCTACTTCTCAAGCGTTCTAAATTAAATAATTTAGAGACTTCTAAAAGTGATTTGAAAGTTGGAAATTAGGAAATTTAGAAATATCAAATCTTAAATCTTACAAATTTACAAATATGCAAATTTAAAAATGTACAAATTTCACGTATTTAAATTCTTAAATTTCCAAATTTTCAAATTGAGAAACAAAAATATTTGGAAATCTTAGGAGGTTAGACATTTAGTAATTTATATGTTTGGAAACTTAGAAATGAAGAAATATTGATTTTTCAAACTTCTAAATTTTTCAGTTTCCAGTTTAAAATTTTCAAGTATAGGAATTGAAAAATCTAGAAGTGTTAAATTTTGTTAATTGCGTGAATTGTTCAAATGTGAAATTGTAGATATGTTCAAATATTCAAATTTCTACATTTTGATATTTATAAGTACACAAGTTTATCTTGAAGTGTTGACAATTTGCAAATTAAAATGTACTATAATGTACATATTATAGATATATACTAACTATAAAATATACTATATATATAATACTATAAAATATTATAAAACCTATAGTATTATATTTTATAGTGTTATGTTATAATACTTATAGTACTTTATAATATTATCCAATACTGTAAAATATATTATAAATTAAATAGATGCAAATTTGAAATTTATAGTTTTAATAATTTCGGAAGGTGAAAAAAAAAAATTTTCAAATTACAAAATTAAATATCTATCAACATCCACTAGTGCACACCTTCACTTTCGTGGACACATTTGCCCGTCACTGTTCCAAATAAATAATCAACAAAATGGTTCTTTGTTCCTTCGATGAATGCGTATTTAAAAATCGAACGTATCTGATTACAAACCTGAGTGGTTCAGAATCTTGTCCATCTCGTGGCTTGCTCTTCGGTTTATTAGCCCGTGGGCACCCGGATAAACTCCTGTGAGACGAGTAGTTTCCGGTCACGTGACCAGAACCGTCGCACCCTGGCGTAGGGCACTTCAGTTCTTGCGAGTGCGCCTGAATCTGGGAGCGATCAGCCCGCGGGCAACCGGACAAGCTGTAAATAAAACAAACGTTTCCGTTTAAATCTGTCCTGGCATATACCATGACGATTCAGCGCTTCTTTCAGTCAATTACGGAAAACAAGTTAATCATCGTCGATTGAAATTTGAAGAAGTAGCGCATCAATCCCCATGGTCAGGATTACGAACGCACACCTCAGAAACATCCAACGATGGCTTCAGCAACACATCGCATGCAATTTACGCGACGTTGCCAAGAAGTCTCGAGTACTTACGTTCGAAATCAGGTGCCAACGCACGATTCGAAAGATCCCGATGAGACTGCAAGTTTTTCATCGAGAAATTTCAGTCTCGCGTATGTTAATTGAAAGAATCGCAGCTCATCGAGATCGTCTCACGCGGGGTTAAAACTATTTTCACAAGTATCAGCCTTCAGCACAATTTATTCTCAGACGACTTGCCTTGCGTCCAGTTCGAACGAAGACATTCGATAGGGGTGCTATAAGACTCGTGTCAAGATACGTTCTCTCTCGGGGATAATCAACGATCCCATAACGGATTAATCGTTTTCTATTATCAGGTGAATAGACGCACAGTCGAAACGGGCAATCAACGATTTATATAATACATATGATAGCATGCAAATGGCAACGCCGTGTTCCAGTTGGATCACTCATGAGGTGTCGCTCGTACGATCGACCGCGTTTCAGGTTCGTGTCAATACAAGGTCAGCCTTAGTCTAGGAACACTGAAAGGGAGAGCAGGGACCACACTCATACCTGACCCCAGTGAAACTCGTCAATTGCCAATTGTCTCTGCGTTCTAATTAAACAATCGAGCGGTGCTCTTCTCGTGATTCTCGTCGATTCGGATTCTGCTCTGACATGGTCATCGGCAACAGTTCGCTACGAAGCTGCCCACTTGAGGCTGGCGAAGCGGTTCTTAAATGGGCGGGTTCGGTGATTCATATAATGCATGTTAAATATGCGATTAGGCATATATTATGCGTACGAGAACGAAACTCCTCTCACGGTAGACGCGCGATCTTTCGTCTCGATCGCCGCCATCATCGTCTCAATGATTTTGCCATCCCTTTTCGTAGGGGTCGGGTCGAAACGGGGAGCAACTGGTACTTCATTCAACACGAAACTCATCTACACACTTTGATAATATATCGATAGCGCAACAAGAAGTGGGAATGGGTGTATATGTAATATAGAGGTACACAAAGAGACAGGTGGAAGAAAAAGATAGAACAAACCGTGGAATTAAAATAATAGAACTAAAATGTTACATCGTAAATAGCTAGTTATACCAACGGATAGTCACACGTAATATAGATATACAACAATATCGAGGTAGGTAGTACAAGACCGGTTCAGCCAGGATATGGGGGGAATGAGGGGTTGTTCTAGATAAACGTTTAGTGTCACAAAACACTTAAGAAGCCACTACGCCATGGATCCATCTATGTTTTATCACGATATCGGTGACATCGTATCGATTGTAACGAGATGTCAACGTGTACGACTCGACGTGTGTGATTGGGACCGAGTTTCCAAACTGGGATCAAACTACTCGAGGAATCTGCTTTTGGACCGACGTAAACGGGAAATCGGGGAACATCTTGTACGCCTATGTGTGTGTGTGTCTCGTTGTGTGTGTACGTGTACGTTTTCAGCGTGCGTGTGTGCGTGCTGCATCGCTATACCAATATAATAAATATACACAGTCGGATGGAGTTCGGCGAATGTTCAATGTCAGTGTCAATGTCAATGTTGCCTTGCCTTCTGTGGGTAGCGTAGTTTCCCGAGACATGACCCATGCCATCACAGGACGACGTGGGGCACTGTATCAGCTCCTTGCCATCGCGACCACGAGGGGCGGGCCGAGACACGAAATTCAACGAGTGCCGCCTTATATTCATACTGCACCGAATAACATCAACAATAAGACACTCTCAACGCGATTGCTCGTCTCTCGTATGCCTTCACCTAATTCGATAGTCCTACTACTATGGATTTGCTGGCGACGTCGTACGATGGATGACCGATGATGAATGATTCAATGGGGACTAATTATAGTACTTGGAGTGCACTTGAGGGCAACGTAGGCTTCCTTCGGGTGAGGGTCACGGGAGGAGAACAAGACTTGCATTAGCTGGTTTCGATTTTAGGAGGTTAAATATGGAAACTTGAAAATGTTTGGTTTTTAAAGTTAAGAACTTGCATTATAAATTCTATTATAAAATTTCATGAATTTCAAAATTGCTAAATCCATAAACCTAATCCACGAATCTACACAATTTAAATAAAAACTTTTTGATTACCATGTTTTGTTAATTCTGAAATGATAGACATTTCTAAATGTCAAAATTTTTAAATTGCTTAAAATTTAACTTATTTGGGAACGACTAAATCCGAATAACTCTATAAATATTCACACTCCTTAATGTTCAAAATTTTTTAATTGATATGTCCTTAGATCACCACAAAGCCTCAAAATCAAAAATTAACATTTCTTAATTTCTATACTTTCAAATCCACAAGTTATACATTTTTGAAATTTTTAAACTTCTTAATTCAAAAATTCCATGAACTCTCAAATTCTTAAATTCTCATGTTTCTAAATCGTTACATTCATAAATTTTCAAAGTTGCATATGAATAAAATTCAAATTTTTGTAATTTTCATATTTTGAAGGTCCCAAAATTCCAATTTTGTTAAATCTTACATTTTTAAATTCCTAAACTGCAAATTTCATAATTTCCAAATACCGTAATCCACAAATTCTCAAAGCGACAAATTCTCAAATTTGCAAACAGCGAAATTCACAGATTCCCAAAATGTAAAAATTCTGAAAATTTGCAAACCACAAACCTTCGTATTTCTAAATTTAAATTCCGAAATATCATATACACACATTTTGCAAATTTTCAATCATCGAATTCTCAAATCCCCAAATCTTTAAATTTTTAACTATCGAAATTCCCATACATTCAAGTCCCCAAATTTCAAATTCTTATATTTGCAAACTTCTAAATCTGGAAATGTGGAAATCATAAAATGTCAAAATACTGAAATCCCCAAATTGCTAAATCCCTAAATCCTGAATTTCACAAAATCCACAAATCTTCAAATTTTTAAATCCCTGAATCCACATATCCATAGACTTACAAACTCAAATCTGTAAATTCATAAAATTCTAAGTATTCAAGTCCTAAATACTCAATTTTCCAAATCCCATACTTTCAAATAATCAAATTTTAAAACTTACATTTTCAAATTGTTGAAATTTTATAAGTCCCTAAATTTTTAAGTCTTCTGCTTCCTAGTATTTGAAATTCTTAAATCCTGGACATTTCAAACTTATTATAACTCGTTCCGTGTAAACAAATTTTTTCAAATCCCAAATTTCCACATCCTCAATCCCCCAAATCCTTGCACCTTCAAATTCCCAAATGTACGAATTTCTGAACTTCTAAGTTTAAAAATTGAATATTTCTATCACTAGAAATGTCCAAATTCCCAAATTTGACAAATTCGCAATTCAAGTACAAACGAATGGTTCTGTCTTTTTCCCACATCGCCATGTTCCCTATGGAAGCCCATAGTGTCCTTCAGACCATGTACACCTTCATCTACTCCGTTGAAAATTATTTTCCATGATTTTCTGATACCAACATCGTCCAAACGAACCGTTCAATACCCGATACAAACAAGCGGCATTTTCCACGCAATCTACAATCATATTTCTGTCTTCGTTGTATTTGACTAAAATCAGAAAAAGACATATGATTGCAGTTAAAATCGCCCAAAAACCGTCGTTCGTATGCATCAGGTCTATCGATTTATACCAGATCGGTCACTGTGCCGTCACCGTGACCGAAAAAAGACGAACATCGTTTCAATGTCCGAATGTAGATCACGGAAAATACGTGCGTATATAAAAAAATGAACATGGAAGGGGAAGTCGCGTTGACGGTACAGTGACGTCATGACCTTTAATGGGCATCCAAGGTACGAATGTAGCCGCAACGCAAACGTTACAAAGCTGGATAGCAACGAAAAGTTTGATTGCGCTTTGCAACTTCTCCTTCTCGGCGAGGGGGAGGATACGGGCGTGTACGATGGTGGGCGTGTTAGCGACATATGAGAGCGAAAAAAATCCCGAAAGTTCGGCCGACTGGTGGAGAAAGAACAGGAAGAGGCGCAGCGGCAACAGCAGGAGGAGGAGGACGAGGCCGAAGGAATATACGCGGATCAGAGCACGAGAGCAGTTTGCTTCTGCTTTTTTCTCTCGTCTCCTGGTAGTCTCGTAGATGAACCAACTACCGTGGGCTATGAGAAGCCTCGAAAACCTCGATGACCCTTGAGTAGCCACGATATTGCCGGCAACCGAGCCGACGGATCCAGACTTGAGTGCAATTCAACGCTGCGCCTCCGGATGCTCTACCTTCCGTATTTTCCCAACCTCCGTCTAACGACTTTTCTCTACCTTCGAACAGATGATAAATCACGCTATCATGCTGTCCCTCGCTCGTTCTTCAACCATTCGTTTAACGTTAAACGGAGATTCAGCGAGCAGGAATATTATTGGTCTCGAGAATGCTGGATGCCTACGCACTTCTTTTTATTGGAACTTGAGTTTGACATGCGCGCAGAAATAGCTGTTTGAAACTCCGAATAATTTGGGGAAAGTAAACAAACTCAGAATGCGGACGATTAGTTTAGGTCATTTAATTGACATTTTTAGTTTGGAAATAAAATTTTGTGAATCGTGAGCTTGTTGCATTGTTTACTCTTCAGTATATTGTCCCACGATTATTGTCTGATATTTATAAAAATACGTAAGGAAATACGTCGGTTTTATTAACATATTTCCGTACAGAAAAATGCAGCTCCATTAGGCGTCCATTACCAAAATTTCAACTCATCTTGAGTTTTGGTCACATAATGCCACTAGAATCGAGAATGGTCTTGTGTGAACGTTTCACGAAGTATTTCAGTTTCTAACGTTTATTACGTGTATGAACTAATGTTTATAAAACGATAGAAATGAAGATATAAAATGATACATAATGAATCTGTTTACTTATGTAGCTCAATGATACCAACCTACAGAGAATATAACAAGGTTCATAAATTTGTGTAGCTCGATTGATACCAACACGAAGAAAATATATTAAGGTTGATAGATTTATGAAATGCTCGAAATCAGGTTTTATGTTACCTAACTTATCATTTAATACGTCAATTTTCTTTACACATTAATTAGTATTTAAGGTTTATTTCCTATCAAAAGCTCAGATCATTACACGGGAGGTTATTTATGAAACGCATTGTATAAGCCAATTTTTACTTTTCTTCAATGAATGCGATTATACGTTATTAGATCGGGTCGATTTTAGTTATTTGGCTTGTTCGACAATGTGATTTTTACCTTATTGATATTTTTGTACGACCAGCTCTCGTACAAGAATCTCGGCAACATGCCGAGCGTATGAAATTCCAGGATAGGCGGAGATTAGAAAAGAGAGGAAACCAGTTTTGCCCGAGGTATCCGAGGTGCATTTCAAGGGTCTAACCTCGATGGGACGACGCGGGTCTCGCCCCATAATCCAGTGCGGTGGCAACTGATTATACCCCACCTTCACCCTCGACCTTATCCACCCTTGGCAGCTCACCGCCACCCACACCCTCATTTCACCTCTTCTCCTTATGCGCCGAACCGCGCCTTCTCCACCATACCGTCGAGCTTTACGTCAATTAGAATAAGGTTGGCACTTTCGGTACGAAGAGTAATTACTTTAATTAACAAAATGGAGGTAGGTATGCGCGATCTCCGCCTCCCCCACGCCAACTTTACTCGCTGTCGTTGCTGCCTTCGTGCCTTTTTGGCCGCGAATACGCGCATATATCGCGAGAGAGATTCGCGCGACCCTTTCCGCAAGGCAAGTTCCAAATCTGCGATGCTCGCATGCACGGTAACTGCACGTCGACGTTCGTCCGGCTCATTGGATACCGTGCATCCATCGAATTCGGATCGTCTGATTGTCAAATCTTATTCAGCTTTGCTGATGGAGTACGCATAAAATGTGTCTTAAGAGTCTCTACTCATCTACATCTTCAAGATTATCTTCCTAACGAGGTTTCGAAATTTTTAATCAACGTTAAAGATTAACCCCTTGAACTACGACCTATTTGGTAGGTCCGTCAGATATTGTTTACTGACACAATGTTAAGGAAATTAAAGAAAGTTTTATGCCGGTATTGCATTTTGTCATTCAAATTGTGCAAATTGCAAATAAACTTGAATTGAAGATTTAATCGTACTAAAGAAGAAAGATTTAATGCTGAATACTTAAGGTTTAATGCTAAACATAACTGCGACTGTGGCTCATTATTATAGTGCAAGGGGTTAATCAGAAATAATTATTAATTTCATAAGCTTATGCGCACTCCCAGTACAATTATCTGATAAAACTACACGAAAATGAAGATTTAATGAAAGCGCAAGAAACGTCCAACCACGAATTATAAGAAAAAATTCGGTGACTATTCTTTTCCAAAGACATTTTGAAATGGTAAGTTTCCGATGAACCAGAAACGTCATATTTTCCTCGACGATCGCGAAATTATTTTAAAAATTAATAATTTGTTGAGTTCCTTACCTATCGTCTTTACCGGTGGGTTTATCGAGGGGTCCAACCGTGTGCTGTGGGGGTGGCATACTGTAACAGGGTGTTGGCGTGTATCCTGCCGGAATTTGATAACCGGAAGTCACAGGACCACCAGGATAAGTTCCACCACAGTTGTAGCCTGCAGTGGGGTAAGGAGTGTAAGTGTTCGCAGGATATTCTGGCTGAACACCTGTCATCCCGTATCCCGGATGAGGACTCATTGGTCCATAACCTAGAAATAAAAAACATTTTCAAAAAAACAAGTATCATAATCAAAACAAGTATTGTAATATTCGGATGATGTGTCATAATAAAAACAAGTATCTTAATATTGAGATTCTATCGTGAATATTATAATAAAACTGAGTACCATAATACTGAGATGGTGTTGTGATTATAACAGATACATTTATTCCTCCTATGATAGTATTACAAATAATTTCTTTTAAGAAAGAAGTACTATAAAGAATAGAAGGAACAAAGTTGTATGTCAGTTTTAATTTTAGGATATATTACGTAAATTGTCATAATTTTTAGCTACTTCCGATAATCAGAAAGAAAACTATTAAATAAAATTTTTTTTTAATATTTCTGTTTTTAAAACATTTCATAAAAACCTGAGGTGTCTGATTTTCTCAAATGGCCCTATATGTTTGTGACTATACAAGTATTTTAATAATAACAATACTATAAGTACAATACTTCATAATAAAATATTACATATAATAGTATAAAATTAAATATGTACAATATATTATAATGTTATGAAATTAAATATGTATACTTCAACATTAAAAAATTAAAAAGGTACAATATATTATAATATTATAAAATTATAATAATATTATAATATTGTATCCGTTATTAAGATGAGTTTCGTTCATTATCTTGACATGATTTTAAATTCAGAAATCTTAATTAAACACACAAGAACATCACACTATTGCAGTTGTTATGTTCATATTTCTATATTATTCAGGTTTTCTTTGTAACATTTATGTAGTCTGTGATTTTTGTATGAGTCACAATAACAAATATAGTGGGTTCACTATGAAACACAAACGTAATAAATTAGGATAATTTTCCGGGATATCACCTTTTTAGATTAAATCCATATTTCTGAATTCAAGGATAATTCAATATCATAATATAATGCGTTTCTTATTTTTCGTAGTAAAAAAACAATCTTCCAGAAAATTATTATAAAGCATTTCATAATCAACTCGAAACTAATAAATTTTTATTCAGAACAATATCCCTCAAACTACCGGAAATGTCTCAAAACTTATGGCAATAGTTACGTGTTACTTCCTAGATAGATTATCACAAATCTATCGAACACAATGCTATACTCGAATGAAACACGCAAGATAAATATGTTGACACCTCAAAAAATGATACAACGCGAACCCAGGTAAATGGATCCCTCTATGAAGAATCTGCTTTTACTGCATAAAATTGTCCATGATCTCTACCCATTCGTACACCATAACGAAGTAAATAAAGAAACGTCCCTCAGGTTTCAGAAAAAAAGGTACCAAACTAGAAGCTGGACAAAGGTTCGGGTCGCAAAGCATCAAACCGTCGCGTTGCTTGATTAACCGTTGTAAAACTGGCGCATTTATTTACCGGCAAGAATTCATTTCGTCTGGCAGTGCAAATAGCCAACGGACTAGAAGGGCCTGTGCGACGTCGCCTGAACACGACGACGTCGAGTGAACGAGCGAACACACGGTGGATGTGTGCTCGAATGTTTCAATTTCAATAACTACTCCCCAGCGAGTCTGCACAATATTGGCCGCACCGGACTTTTGCCGGCTACGTGTACGCGAAATATTGATAATTAACAATGGTCGTGTACCGCCACAGGGTGGTGGTCCGTTAGGAAGGGTGTCGTTGCATATCCACGCCGCGAAAGAGGATGAGAAGAGGGACGGAGACGAGGTGGGAGGCAGAGGTGCCGACAGGGACGAAAAGAATGGGCTATAGGTTTGGAATGCCAAAGCACAGAGAGACCGAGGAAAAAGAGAGTCGGGACCATAGGTACCTATTATGGCAGTCATGTACTGTTCTGGCGAATTTTTATTCGACGTAACCGCGTATCGCTCACTCATTCCGCGCCCCTCCCAACCTAACCCCGAGGGCGTCGAGCTTTTGTTCTTTTCCGTATCCCTCGTCCACGAACTTCCTCGTTGCATCCCCCCGTATCACCCTAAAGGCTCTCCGTTACACGCCAATGTAGCGACACGATGACGCTTCCCGAGTATCCCAAGTACGTATATGGTAGTGTCGAAATTCAAGGACAACGTGTACACAAGGTCATTAGATCAATTCAATGTTTGATCGAGTTCCATCTCAATTTCAAATAATTTTGATTGAAATATTTGACTGTTATAACTGTTATTACTGGTACAAACATTGAAGAAATAACACGGACACTCTTCCTATTATAACAAAATCGGATAATCGTTAAATTTTACGAAAGGTAGACATCATTTAGAACATAAGTCATCTGCTTAGATTGGACAGCAAACACGAATATATTCGCGATAGGAAGCTGAAAACGCTACAGTCACGGGTCATAAAGCGAATCTACGAGATGGATGACGAATTGTCTGCCAAGTTGAGCGATAAACAGTGATAGCTCACCAGTGGGGTCACGGTAGGCGTCCATGTAGTGGGAACCCCCGCTGTCGGGGGTGCTTTCTCGGCTATACGCCGCGACGTGCACACCGGGTGGCGGGAACCCTGGTACAGGCCTGATTCCTGGCCCCCCGCTGAAATTGACCGGCTCATTCGCCGTCGAGAAGTCCACAGGCTCGGTTTGCTCCTCGATTGGTCTGGGCGCTGGAAATCCTGGTCCTACGGGAACCGCTACAGCTTCTCCGTGGCCGGTTGGGTACTGGGGACTTGGTGCGCCACTGTAATCAGATGAAGATGATGTACGGTTTAATATCCTTCCCTTCGCTTTACCCTCGTTGCATCGCCCGAAAATATTCGCGGATTAAAATATTTATAATCTTGTTTCGGGTGTTTCAATCAAGGGGTATAATCGAATAAAAAACTTCTGCGTTCTAATGTTCGGCGGGAATGACCAACAACGTTTCAAATTAGTAACATACAAATTAGTCGTTAATTACCTGTGAAGCCTGTTCACGCTGAGATCGAGGGTCTGTCCTTGTGGACTGGGAACCTGAGGACTTGCCGTCAGGTGGGGACTCGCTGCTGCTTGTGGACTACCACCTACGGTTTGACCACCGCCGTATTGGGGACTGAGGCTGTTAGAGCCGTATGGGGGCGCCTGTAATTATTATCGTTGCTTTTAAGAAATTACTTTTCCGGCTCATCTTAATATCACAAGAATAATAGCTACCTGCGGGCTCGTTGACGTTACACTGGAAGTCGACAAGTCCATCACTGAACCACCAGGCGATGTTGGAGGACCTCCTGGCTTCTGCATCTGCTGCACTTGGGCTACCGTGACGCATTTCACTGAAATTATAATACACGTTTAATTTACAGCTTTAATAGTAGCCACAGTCAGAGTTAGTTACATGTTACGTAACGCTTACCGTCTTCGGTCTTCATCATCCCCGCAGCCGTAGCAGCAGCCATCGCCATCTGGTGTTGTTGAGCCGCGGCCGCAACCTCCTGATGGTATACCCGTTCTTGCTCCTCCGGGGTCATCCCAGTTTGTCCCAGATAATACATATTCGTTCTCGAATGCAACTGCTGTTGTTGCTGCTGCTGCTGTTGCTGTTGTTGCTGCTGTGACTGAATGGGTGCGCAGGCTTGCGTGTCGTATCTCTCGTAGGCTGACGTGGTACCCGGGTCGTACGGTCGATGATTAGCAGCATTGGCTACCGCGTTTTCGTAGCCTCTCGCATTCGCGATCTCGTTGGAGTAGGTCACGACAGGTCGCGCGATATTACTAGCACCAGGGTGCATGTAAGCCCTCGCATGCTCCGCGGATCTGTGGTGATAAAGCTCCTCGCTGGATGTGGCCGCTGCAGCTGCCGCCGCTGCTGCTGCCATCATCGCCGAGGGCTCGTAAGGAGACCTCTGCGACATTTGGTGACTCATCCTGGTGTCTTCCACCATCGGCATCGGATAAGCGACTGTGGGCTGCATGGGCAGCACGTGGTGCGTTGGGTGCTGACTCGGGTGATGTATCGTCGCGCCGATGGACCCTCTAGATCCCATGGCGTCCATCGAGGACAACGACGAGGAGTTTGAGTCTTGATTCATGTACGAGTCGTACGTGGGTCGTACAGTAGGTGGAGGTGGTGGAGGGGGTGAGTTTACCCTACAAGAAGCTGTATCTTCCGTCTTGGGTACTAACAGGTCCGACGTGCTTTGACCCCTGCTAGACAAACTGCTGCAGCAACTGCCGCTTGTCGCCATGTTCTCGGTTTTAGGGACCACTTTGGGCGTGCGGGACGAAGGACTTTCCTCCGGAGTTTTGGGAGGTTTTATGTTGATCCCTGTACCCTTTGTCGTTGAATAGTAGTCGTAGGTCAGACTGCTTAGCACCGGTTTTGTGTCCTGTGTCGTGGATCCATACTGAGAGTAGCTCTTACTATCCATTGACGGCGGCAACAGGTTCGTACTGATGTACTCTGGGGCTATTCCGGACACTGTTACAAAATTTATCATACATTTTGCATCGTATTACATTACGGACGAGTTTTAGTTAACACCTTTACTTCGCTGCGGAACAATTTAATATCCATTAAAATTTGCACCAACATGCTTGGGGGTGAGAACGCAAACTGATTTTGAAACGTAATGTTCAAGTAATTGCAGGAATAACAGTTCAGAGTGGAAACCATAAAACAAGTTTCTACGTTCGGTTTCATTTTGTTAAATTCACAAATTGGTGTTCCGGTACAGTTCAAGCATGCAGAGCGGAGATACTCGCAAGCAGCGCATTCCACAGTCATGTTATCGTAATAACCACAATTTATCTGCAATTTACATGCCTGTAAATTACAATAGCTATCGACTGTTTGCGACACGGCTCACTAGTACACCCAGCGCAAAAGCAATAAAAGCAAGGCGATCGATCTCGCGCGAGCACGCGAAAATGATTCGCGTGAAGGATTGGCGCCGATCAAAAAAGCTTAAGCCCCGATCAGATTTCATACGGCAGTTTGACACATGTGGATTTTCGCGGACAATTCCGGGCACGTTGAGAAGGGTTGCTATGCCGCCTTACCTTGAGCCTTGTGTCGTGCCTCGCGTGCGGCTTGCTTATTGGCCGCGGCAATGGGACATCCGGACAGGCTTCTGTGCGTGCTCCGATTCGAGCTGACATGGCCACGGCCGTTGCAACCAGGCGTTGGGCATTTCAAAATAGTCTCATGCATCGCCAGAACTGCGAGAACCCAGAGACACGTCGCGTGGTTACAGAACGCTAGTCGTTCGAATCTTTCGAAATTTCCTAATACGCAAGCCAATCGTCCGACCACACATACACGCACACCAGGGACGGTAGGATTCAGATTATATACCCGTTTAATTATGGCCTCGTTGCGATCAGTATGCAACGATATGCGTTGAGTATAATTATCATCGTGGTCACCGTCGACGAACACCGAGAGATAGGTGTTGTGTATAGTAGTATATATACAGAGAAATAGAGAGACAGGATAGAACAAAAGAGAAATTAAAGGAACAGAGACAAAGAAAGATGGGGTACACAACGTCACGGGATAAAATATACAAATAAATGTGTACAATCAAGTATACCGAGCGGGTAGAGAGAAACTCAAGTAAAGACATAATCAATCGAGTGAAAAAATATAAGACAACAACTTGCGGTTTGTTTGTGTTGCGTGTGTGTATGGTGAATATCTCGTATGTCGGATACACATGTTATTTTAACTGTAGCTTCTACACATATTATAACTGTTTACGTACGTTATTTGACTATACCACCATAAGTGGAAATATGGATACAAATTTTGATACTATGTATAGTTTGTGTAACAAAATTTATCAACAAATTTCTTGCACGGACGTTCTTTTAAAAAATGAATTGTTCACTAAAATTTTGTACTAAAATTAATTTTTAACTAAGGTTGTTGGCTAAAATTAATTTTAGTTTAATAGTAGATAGTTTCTGAAGTGTATTGCTACTGCGAAAGATCCACGACCTCTCGTGTTGGAAGGAGCTAGTGTCTTAGAAGATTCGTCGACGCGCGACGAGTGCGGTTTGTTGGGGAAACCGTGAAACCGTGTCACAGGAGCGTGTGATCGCCGTTTAATTATACTCAATCGCACAAAATCCTCCGTTCGATTCTGGTGTGTGCGCATACGCATAGTTCGGGTGGTAGCACCGCCCGTGTCTCGAGTTCTCCAGATGTTCGTAGGCACAGCCAACGTAACCAAGTTCAAGTGTGGTGATTAATTCTCTACTATAATGAACTACAAAACAGAACGGTAAATTCAAACGAAAGTGAACGCAATAAATAAAGCTCTCTACCCCGCAAACGAAAAGCACAAAGAATATAAACAGACAGACACATAGACACACATAGACGGGCACGGTTCAACGAGCCCACACTTTTATCAATTATTCGAAGCTTAAGTTACGTTGTTTTTCATTTTCCTCGGTAATTCATTTTTTCCTACCACGTGGTATTTGAAGAAATTGTGTAGATCTCATTTGTGCAATCGAAGTTTTCGCGAGATCAAGCAGAGATTTCGATCAAAATGTAGTTTGTGTCGTAACATTCCAAGATCGTGGCCGATTAAAGGAAACGTGCTAACGTGGAAATTAAGTACACTCGCTCGTTCACTCGTCACTCCCTTGCCCCGTTGCGTGAAAAAGGCAATTTCGCAAAAAGAAGATGCATCTATTTAACTACTATAAGAAGTGAGTACGATAGCGGTGAGTACTTACTCTCTGGCGTTAGTTTATCTTTCCTTGGACAACCAGATAGGCTGAAATCACAACATTCATGGATTAAAGATACGATTGTAAATGCATAGACTTAAGAAATATTATTTTTAAGAAGACAACATATTGAAATGCAGGGAATCTAAAGGTAACTTTTGCAATATCTTTTTAGTGCAATTATTTATGGAGATATATAAACCGTTTCGTGTGTAATTTTAATAGTATTAAGTGGTATCTAGTCAATTTTCATTACGCAATAACGTTGAAATTATGTATGAAATGGTTTTTGTGCTGCATAATTATATTTGGGGTACACACTTAAATAGGAAACTTTATGTTATACAAAACATTTGGAAAATTTTGTCTGATAACGAAATCAATATTATGTTATCTAGTTAAATATTACATTCTGTAATTAATCAATATAATACACATTGGTTTATTTAAAGTAAAATTCATAGAAGAAACTCATTTATAGCTAAAACAATTCTACAACATTTTACAGTTTCCGAAGTTTTAGTATGAAGTTTACGCTTGTAAAATAAAAACGTATTGAAAAGTGACTTAAGATATAAAGATATGAGCAATTATTTGTTTCTTCAACAAAATAGCATATACACATTGAATGATAAAGTTACGCGATAAATTATGCTATGAAGCAATGAGATTATGTTCGCTATACTACGCTAGATTATGCTTATGAATATTCCATATCCAATATTATAATACATCCGAAATGAAATTCTTTTACAAAATGTATGGAAAATTTTTCATCTGTAACTTTTCGACAGTGATGTTTCAGTGAAATTCATAATATGTTCTGTTTAATTGTATCAGTTTTGTTTGAACTGAATAAAAAATTAGACAGAACGAACAGTGCTGCTTATTATACTTGTATTTTTAATTCTTATAAATTATTACAAAGCAGCTATTCAAACAATATTAAATTCTTGTAAAATATTTTTAAAATCATAATAACAACTTTATTATTGCTGTAAACATTACAATAGATACAACGGTGATTTTTATTATTATTAATTTATCGACAATTTTTCAATGCATTATGTATTATTTGCATTACAAACATTTTTACCGCGAACTTTCTTTTTTGATTGAAAAGTAGTCAATTACTGTGACTATATAATGAGTGAAATTGATAAAGAAAATTGTTTTGAAAAATGGTATAAAATTTTCGTGTACTTTTGATACCAAATTAAGTCGCGTACGTAAAAATGATCGGATTTGCTCTCGTGTCGGTGACACTGTTCTCGATCAACCTGTCGTATCAACTGGCCGTTTAATTGACCAGGGCAAAGTGCAGAGCACAGCTTAATTACCGATAATTGCTTACCTGCGGTGGTGAGAGTAGAGTCCGGTCACGTGACCTTGCCCCGTGCACCCTGGGGTCGGGCACTTGTTGCCCTCTGTAACAAATTAAACCACGGCAAACGGTCAGCTTTCGTACATTCAACGGTCATTACATAAAACGTGTACATATCATAAACGCAATATTTTGATAAGATTATTCAGAACAAATTTTCCATGGGATTAAATAGTTTAATTTGCAGGGTAAACTGATTAACTTTATTTTTGGAATTTTAATAAATTTTAGTAATAAAGCACCTGACACACTTTGAACATTTTATATTTAAAATAAATTTCTCTTATATTAATAATTGTTGATAGAAATATTGGTTTAATAATAAACCACGAAATAAAAGTATTAGTAATTTAACTAAAAAGGATATGATTATATATGTAAATAATGTTGTATTAGTATTGTAGCCATGGTAGTAGGAAAACACAAGAAATATGGCGCCCAACGTGAGGTCTAAATATAACATTTTTAACTTTCTCTTTAATATAAATGTTTCTGAACTGAATATATTAAATAAATAAAATATTGATGATGGCGTGTTATTATCATAGTGTGATATATACAGCTTCACATAATTCATTGTCAAAATTAATTATTCAAATTAATGTAATGACAAGTGTTGTCATCTGTTCGTCAGGGAAATTATAAATCTTAAAAATAGTGTAATTTAGTAATAAACAGAAGATGGGGGGTTTATGTATGGTAACGAATTCAGCGAAAACTGAAATAAAAAATATTTAATAATTTTATGAGTGAATTTGCTGTGAATGATCTATAGAACATTCCACTTGACAATGCAACCATTGTTTTATTATTACAATATTATAATAAACAAACAGTATGATTGAATGTTTTAATTAATTTGTATTTGAAGTTATAAAGTTCATTAACACTTATGAATTTGTAAAATTATAAACTTAACATTGTAAATTTTATTTATGCTTATGAATTTGTAAAACTATAAACTTAAGATTAGAAAAAGTTGTCGAATTTTAAATTACGATTACAAATTATTTAAATATAAAATTAAAAAAACGTATTCTCCATGTGAGTATGTTACATGAAACTGTATTATAAATGTCAAGTAAAAATATTTCATAGTAATAAAAGTCACATTATTTCTTACGTTAAAAAGTACTTTAATCGTTCAGCAATGAAAATGTGTTCGAAAAAAAGTAACCAGAAACTAACGAAAAGATCTCACGTATGATTTTTACATTCTATCAATAAATATTTATAATTAAAAATCTTATCCATTATATGCATTATTCATAATACATAAAAACCCATGATTTATAATAAAAATTCAATACTACATACACTATACATTTCGTCGTTATCGGCAATATAAAAAAATTCCAACAATTTCATTAGAATAATTACCAGTAAAAGTTAATCGGTATAATTCCAATTAATCGACCGTTTCAAATCAATTGTATTGTGGCTCTTAATTAATATCGGCTATTAGCACCACGTAATTGTAACACGAAGTGTAACTCGTTCCTCGCACCGACCAATCCCGTTGAATTTCGTGATCGCTGCAAGCGCGTTTGATTGTGGATAAATTGTGCGTTTCACACCGTCGGAATATTGGCTGAAATAGCGACCAAAGCGTGACAATGTTACGGTAGATGGAAAATATTGTTCCAGTGCTTGCGTTTTGTAATGCGGAGACAGTGGATTTGCATTCAGATGTTCACTTTCGCTCTGGCTGTCGAATGAATCCGTAGAATCAATATTTTATGTGGAGACAGAATGGTAACGGTGTACAGTAACCGTGCAGATGAAAAATGGAGTTTCCTCTCGATATTTGCGCCGCGATAATTTCTCTATTATTAAAAACACGTTGGTGTTACGGAAATCTTTCGACCTCAATACCGTGTGTACATTAAGCATCAAATAATAATTAATCTTTGTTACAATTGTTATATTAACAATTGCAATTGTTATACATATAAATGTATAAATAATTATACTTCGTTATGAATTGTTAACGTGGTCTGTAATTTATTAGGTATGGAAATCAATTTTTGCTGAATAGTGGCTATGTAACGCGTGATTATTATTGTATGTACATACAGGTGTCAGATGTGTGTCAGATGTCCACGCCTAAGTGTGACAACGCGATATTTCACTATTGATGACACGAAAAAGTGTTTATATGGAAATTGCAGGGTGAAAGGGGCTCTATGTTTTGGCGTAAACAAATTTTTTTTAATGTTATTAATGTAAAAGATATGATGGTGAAGTTTTGTTTTTTTATTGGAACTATATATTTTTTTCAAGATCACGCGATAGTGCTTTTCAAGACGAATTCATTAAGATTGTATTTACCCGGTTTTTATTAGTTTTCAAGATATAGCGCTTAGAAATTTACTGATTTTCAGCAGAGACGTCTCGATTTGAGTAGTAAGTCATAAAAACGTCTTATTGTTGCGGTAAGTGCCGCATGTTTGACCCTACCTGCCGAAACCGATAGCCGGGGGTCTACGGTCCGATCGGCAAGTTCGAAGAGTAAGAAACGTGGAAAGAATTGTCCATTACGGTTAGGTTAGGTTAGGTTAAGTTAAGTTTCCGCATCAAGGATGATGGACTGTCAACGCGTAGCAATTAACAGGTACCAATATGAAATGTCTAAATTTGAAAATTTGATACTTTTAATATTCACATACTTTTCTTAAATTTAAAAAATTGAAAATTTTGAAATCTGTAATTTCTTTCCAAATTGAAAAATTTGTGAATTTATAAATTTTGACGTGTCGACGCTTTTAAGCTTCTGAATTTTTAAATTTGAAAATGTTGAAATATGTACAATTAAAAATTTGAAAATTATTAGATGTCGAAATAATTTCACAAAACGTCTGGCGATCTAATTGTTAAAAATGAATGTAAAACAATCTTCTTTTCTAATTAAATGCATTTTAAATCATAATTAACGAGGTTATAAGACCTTCATTAAACAGCATACCATTTTTTCTGGAAAACGATGTAATAACATTTCATTTGTAATTCATTTAAGCAAAATACAAATCCCAGTAAGTTTTCTAAAACGAAACGAGATCGTTAAAACTGGAATTCTCCCGTGAGAGCAGAAAAATGTAGGGAATAGTAAAAAGCTCGACGGCCGATATTCTTTCAGAATATCAGCGGCGGCAGATGGAATTGAATGAAAATTAACTATCGAATGGATGACAACTGCTATATCCGACATGGTATACTTCCAGCACGCCATATAGATCGCAAGGTATTTCTAGTTTGCCAATATCCATGAGCATTTTATACGTTCCTTACTCTGATCGTTGAACTTATAGGCAAATAAACGGATTGTTTATTGTTCGATATTGATGCAATTTAAATTTATGTCCGATCATCCTTTCAACAATAAACGAAAGTTTATCGAGATTGAATGAAAATGTTTCATATTTTAGGAAAATTAGGGAAAGAAATTAATAAAAAGAAAAATGTATGGCCTCTACAACGTTCCACTTACGAAGGTTATGTTGTTTTTGAGGTTATAATATTTAAGCTGGCAATAAATGGGAAATTTAAGAAAATTAAATGAACAGTTAATAAATTATCATTAAGGTGTCATTTGGTTATCATTTTTAATAATACAATTTTGCTTTATATTGTTTAATGTATGTATGTATGAAATCACTAAATGCAATTATTAAGTATGGAATCACTAAATGAAATTATTAAGTATGAAATTTCTGAATGAAATTATTAAGTACAAAATCAGTAAACAAAATTATTAAGTACGGAATTACTAAATGAAATTATTAAGTACAAAATCACTGAATGAAATAATAAAGTACGAAATCTAAATAAAATTATTAAGAATGAAATCACATATGAATAATTTAAAGGTAAAGTGTTAATAATGTAAAGGTAAAGTGTTCTTTCAGGTCGTTCACTGTTTAAGTAGTGTGAGACGTTATAACATTTTAAAGAGTTAATTAGAAGGTCTAAATGAAAACGGACAAGCTGTGGCCTAATGTGGCCTAGTGTGGATCTTGTCGCGCAAGTTACGCATTTGCGAGTAACCACTGGGATTTCTCTGTCCCATACCTAAGCCCCGGGGATTAACACTGTGTATACATTCAACCTAAAACCTGGTTATTCGTGAAACGAGCACGGCCGCTTCATTACCGTTTTATCAGAGAATGAGGGTGTCAATCTCCTAAATGACAGCTTTGCATACTAAAAACATCGACAACATCATAAAAACGCCATAAAAGTTAAATTCACGATTAACCCTTTAAGTGTTTAGTTTAACTCTGAATGCATTTGTGTATACAATTATTTTCAGCATACAAAATGTGTCTTCAATTATTTTAACGAGTATATTCGACATTAGATAAAAACTACCATTTTCAAAACAAGTACACTCGACATTAAACAAGAAATCGCCATTTTTTCATGGCGAATATATTCAATATATACAACGAGAAAATTAAATTCATTTATTATAAAAATTATGATGTTTTCATTACATTTGTCAGTAAACAAGAACAGCTTATATTTTCATGACAAATATACTCGTCGTTAAACAAAACATTTCAACCATTTTACTACTCTTTCTGCTACTATACACGAACAACGAAGGGGTTAAGTTGATTGATTAAAATTATAGCATTCTCGAAAGAACTGCCAGAAATGACCAGACAACCGTACACAAAACACGCCACATGTTTAATTGAACATCGAATGACCCTAAGTGTCCAGCAGCAGCGTGCCAACGATAAAACTCGTGTTCAGAAACTTTCTCTACACTCTTTTCAGCACTTTTCCCCCTTGATTCTCGCCGTTCTTGCGGCTGTCACGAAATTGCATCGAGGCATGCTTCGAGCAACCTGTACCATCTGTCGTGTACTGGCTGTAACTTAATGGCTGGTATGGCGTACGTCACGTATAATCGTGCTCGTGTTCGTGTTCTCAGGGTGACCTCGCGTGACCAGACAATTATGGGTTTCCAGTACGCTCTATACAGTCCACAAGTACCAATCGCTTAGGATGAGACCACCTATTCGGATACTTTGTTCTTAATGCCGATGTTGGTTTTAATAAATAAAAATTGATATTATACTCGTAATCAGATGGTATGATACGCGTATTGCGATTTTATCTAAGCGTTTCTGTTGAAAAATCTTGAAGTGGAGTTTAGGTATTGATGGAACTGAGTTGTGGGGAACGTGTGCCTTGGGACTTCGATACGTGTAGAATATTTCTGAAGTTTTAAATTTCTATCTTATCAACTTTTGCTATTTTTAAATTTCTATATTTCTACACTGAGTGTCAGCATTTCTAATATTTAAAGTTTTCAAGTTCTTACATCTTCAAATTTCTAAACCCCCTAAAATTCAAATTTCCAATTCCTAACATTCCTCAAATTATCATATCCCCAGATTCAATCCAAAGTTCAACATTTTCAATTTCCAAAATATTCTAGTTTCTAGATTTCTAGTATCCTAATTCCTAAAGTACTACATTGTCCGATTTTCAAGTTTTACATTCCACAAATCCGAAAATTTATTAATCTCTCAATTTGTAAAATTACATTTGTTCAAATTTCTAATCTT
The DNA here is from genome assembly GCA_036983795.1 of Megachile lagopoda. Classification (NCBI taxonomy): domain Eukaryota; kingdom Metazoa; phylum Arthropoda; class Insecta; order Hymenoptera; family Megachilidae; genus Megachile; species Megachile lagopoda. The sequence continues at coordinate 2,720,604 of CM072786.1, forward strand.
TGAAGTTTCTCTATCATCAAATTTTTAAATTTTTACTAAAATCACAGATATCCACACTCACAAGTTCACAAATTCCTAAATTTTTGAACAATTGAAATTTGCAATTGTTGAAACATCCAAACTGTTTAATTTCGAAATTTCAAATTTAGAAACTTGAAACTTCTACACCTTTATATCTCTAAATTCCCCATTCCCCAAGTTTGTAAATTTCGAAATTTATAAATCTGAAAATATAAAATGTTTATATTATTAAATTTCGAAATTGGCATACTTTGAAAATTAAAAATTATTTTATTCCTATATTTCTGGCTTTCCACATGTCTATATCTAATTGTAGAATTTGAATACATAATGTGTCTACATTCATACATTCTAAAATTTCAAATTCCCAAGCTTCAAAATTCCAAGACTTCCAAATCGTTCAACTCTCAAATTTCCAAATTTTCAAAACCAACAAATACTCCTTAACTCAAAGACAATTTTACTTGAAAACTTTAAACTACAACCTCATCTATAATCAAATCACCGAAATCACACAAAAGTAACTCCTGATTCACAAATATCTTCATTTCACTCTAAATAAGGCTCTTTCGATATTATTTCGAAATAAGCTATAAGACTATTTTCAAACAACAACGAAGGTTAACTCTGTTCTGTATGGACACTCGATCGAACCCGTTCAGTCAGCCACCCTGATTCGTCGCCGTAATCCGTTCCATACGAGTTTAACGGGATCAGAACCTCTATCTTACGTATTAACTCATTTCGTTCCCTGGTCTGGGGTCAATTCGACGTTTCTTAACGCGAAAAGCTCTGACGGGGCATAGGTACGTTCGTCACGTGTGTTGGAGGGGTTCGGAAAGGGATTCCGAAGGAGCCTTAAGGGGAGGCCAGCTTTGGGTTAGTTGCGGATTTTTCCCTTGGAGTGAGCGCACTTTTATAAACTTTGTCGTGTACTAATCCTCCGTCGGTCCTGATCCCCCTAGCCAACTACGCCCGAGCCACAAAATGGCCGTCATGATGTCGAGAAACTTCATCAGCCCGTCATTTCGCGTACCAACGAGAAAGAGTCAGAGGGGGACCAAGACGATCCCTGTTTAAATGTCTCGTGTCTCGTCTGGTCCAGCTTCCTGGTAAATTGGATTACGATACGTGACGTCATTAGCGACATACTTTATTCGCCAAGCGAGAAACCGGGCCAGTTATTAGTAGAATGAAAAATGTGAAAATCTACCTTCTGAATCGCGAACGGCTATTCTGAGTTTCGTGTTATGACGGAATGATTGGCTTTTACTACACACGGGTATTATGTGGACGTGGACCCTTTTTACGATTTATATTCACAAATTGGATGTAATAGGCAAAGTTATTTCTGTAATTAATCAGTATTTTATTGCGGAATCAGGGTACTGCTTTCTGACGATTTTGAACCGTTTCGTTAAATGTTTTAATTTCGAAGTTACTAGTATTGCAATAAAATTCCTTTATATATTGTAGAGTGTTTCACAGGTACTGCAGTTGCTGCACTTTTTATTATTGTGCTGCTTTTACTGATTTGTTGAAATAAATTATTTAGAGATGTATTTTAATTTTATTATTTATGATATATTTTTTATTAATTATTCATGTATTATTTTTTTTCACTGTGTTTTATATATTATTTCTCGTTTTCATTGTAATATGTTCCACAGTAAAAGTTTGTTTTTACTATACAACAATTTTCGCGTTAAAAAATTGGATCTCGCGATCATATTATTTCTAAAAAAATTCGTTCTTTAGAGTTCGAGATTCAAAACTCGAGAACAATAAATATATTGTTTATGAACTGCAATATTTAGCAATTTAAACATTGTTACTTCAGCAGAACTATCGTACCATCGCAAGTAGTACTATAAATCATTGGTCAGACATGGTTGGCTAGTTAACTGATCCGAACTACTTTTGCTAGTTTTCACAAGATCTGTTAATACTTTCTATTAAAGTGTTTTATATTATACTTTGTGTATTAATATGAAAACAATGTTTCTTCACATACATTTACTGTTGACCTATAAATAGTATTACAATAGTTATAAAATTGTAAAAACTATATACGTAGAAGCCTATACTTCTTTTCGATTATTCGATAACTCATTGTATATTTAAAGTAGTATTGTGAGTGTTCAATACACCATGACTTTTAAGTTGAAAATACAGTAAATAAATAAATAAATAATTAGACATAAATTAAAATATACTACATAAGCAAGACACAACATACATTTTAATGAAAGCATGGTAACATTTTGTAATTTAAAATAAGTGAAAAGTAATTAAAAATAGTCATGTTAATCAGTTCGTAGGATTAGCATGTTAATACTTGCCATCAAGTTAAAATAATTCAAATTAATCATATTTAATTCCTTTATAACATTATGACACACTCGCAATTCAACCTATATTTCAAATATGATAAATCTGATTATAATGTTAGTTTAGTTGAATTTTAAATTCTAATTCTAACTATATTTTGCACAGCCTAGCTTTATTCATGCAAAAATAGCATGATCTTTATGTAATAGAATACATACGAATAATACTTCAAAATTCTTTAATTGTCTAAAAATTGCAGTCGTAGTTAATTAACTCTGACTGGCGCTTGCTAAAAAATCAGAACCAAAGGGTTAACGGACTAATTAGAAGTATGGAAAGGAAAAATATAATATTAAGTTTATGTTACTGTTACATTTTTACTATTATATTTTATACAGGCACATTAACATACCTGTAACTAATTATAAGTAAATTTACTTGCAACTATACATAAAATTATTTGTAACTAACTATAAATGAATATACCTGTATCTAACTGTACATAAATTTACCTACACCTAAATATAAATTTTATCAGTAACTGTAAATAAGTATACCTGAAACTAACTATACATAAAATTACCTGTAATTGACTATAAATAAATTTACTTGCAACGTACAGTTCACAAATGTACTTATAACAGACTGCATACACACTTCTCTATATTTAAAAAATTTAGGATGCGGTCGAAATTAGAGAAGTTTCCTTAAAATTTCCTGCCTATTCGATTTTAAAGCAATCAATGTATCAATAACATTCCAATAGCACATTCGGCTAATGAACGAGGAGATAATGAACAGTCGTCGAAGTAGGTACAGTACCAGGTTCCGGATTCCGTGCTTTTTAATTAGCGGCAAGGTAAAAAACGGTGAGCCGGCTAAGTGAGGGCGAGCGGTTGGCCGCCGGCAGGATTAATAAATTAGCCGTAAGGTTTTAAAACGGCCAATGCCTAAGCATGACAGGAAGCAGAGAGAGAGAGAGTGAAAGCCGTAGAGAACGAGAGAGAGGGCAGAAACGAACGAAGGGGCAGATAATGGTTCCGGTCAACAAAATGAATACCGGCACGCGCTGTTCTTTCCGGATCTCTGAATAGACTTGTAACGAGTCGGTCAGACCTTTCTTCTCCCTTTTCCCTGCTCCTGCACGCCTTGCCACCGGGTCTATCCCCGTCTTTTTTCCTACGGGATCCCGTGCCGGGTCGGCAAGAGGGCGAAGAGGAAAGAGCGGATCCAAGGGGCGAGAACGGGGATGAGTTGCGAGGGTGAGACCGTGGCCGAGTGTGTAATTGTGTTATTTTGTTGCCATTTCACGTGAGGGTCACCACGAGAAGGCCAGAGGTGTACATAAACACCGGGATTGTTTTATTCATTCGTCCCGTGCTACGCATATGACGCGTGCCGAATTCTTTTCCTTCCTCTCTCGCTTTTTTTCGCTTGATCGCACTGCCTTCCTCTTTTTCGGCGATTGCATGCACGCAATGAAATCGATTAAACTAGTGGGTCTGCAGACCAGGTGCCTCACGCGAATTCGAATGTGTATTGCGAATTTAGAGTATCGACTGTAAACATATGAGTAGAACAAGTATGTAGGGATTTTTAAGTCGGTTCAAACGATTAAACGTGTCTGATATTATCGAAAATGATACCGAACATCATTGTTGATTTCACGACTGATGTCAATGACGATCAAGTATTGTGAACGATGAGTTATAGAACTTTTAACGTGGCTCCAGGCAATTCTCTGTGTCAAAAATTATCGAGAACAATACCAAAACACGGTTTTTTTATCGATTCGATGACGTCGTCAGATTACCACTAAAATCTATACAGCAAAAGGGTGTATACTTTTAAGATTTCAGGTAAAAAGACCCAAAATTGTGGCCTATAGCGTGGTACAGATAAAGGAACAAATGATCAAGTTGTCCCAAGAGCCTGACTACGTTCGGTAATTATCTATTAGTTATGGAAACACGCAATCGGTGAAATTCTGTTTCAGTTTATAGAGAAGTATTCAATGAAATCAGTGAAATTATGTTGTAGCTACAGGAGTATCGAATGAACTCGGTGAAATTATGCTTCAGAAGAGTATCCAATGAAATCGATGGAATGATGTTTCAGTTATACGACACGTAATCAATCGATGGACAAGTTTAATTATCCACGTACGGATACAGTAGAGAAATAGACGTGGACTTATTTTAATCACCCGATACCTGCGGCCTTCGATAGCTTCTTTTTCCACGATCGGGAAGAGTGTTTCTGCAAGGAAAATATCTTCGTATTGATCTGTAACGCGTCGATTGCTATTGGAGATACTAGGGAGGCATATATTTAAATCCATAGGACTTTCTAACGGGTTTAGCATATGACTTTCTTGATTTGATTTGAAAAATATTGTAAATGAAGTGAGGTTGTGAAAATAGGTGAAATTTTTTTCCTATGAAATAGGAAATAATTTCATCAACTTTACCAATCAATTTTACCAATTGATTTATTGCAATAAAAATTTGTATATTTCCCAATTTCTATATCTAAACTTTCACATCCACAAATTTCGACATCTCCACATTCCCAAATATGCACATTTCCAAATTCTACATTTATAAACTCCATATTCTTAAAATCTAGCACTTAAAAAAACTGACATTTCTAAATTTCTATGTGCACACATTCTTAATCTTCCAAATCTCCAAACTTCTTAATTCCCTGTTCAAAATTTGCTGAATTTTTTAAATTTTAAAAATTTTTCAGAGGAAGCTAAATTTGCACCTGAGGATACCTGTGTGATAACCATACGTGGTCTCCCCTGGTTTTAATCTAAGGGATGACGCTATCAGCCTGTTAACACATGCTTATATGTTATAATACATTTTTATACGTTGTCGTACATTCTAATAAATTTTGTTCAAAATTACGTTGCTCAAGGGTATCCCTAAACGGAGCTGCCATCAAATGTTAGATTCGCGGTTTCTTCTTAAAATGTGCTGATTTAAAAATAAAAAACGAAAGATTCTAAAAAGAAATGCTGAACTATTTTCACTGTAACTGACAATGTGTTAACATATTCTCTTACGTTGTACATCCTCACAAGTTTCATGCACAATCACGTAACAGAGAGCATCCCTGAACGGCGTTCGCAAAATAATTGCCCCGATCACGGTTTCTTCTTAAATTTGATTATCTGTTAGTTTCAAAGTAGAACCCGAAAGATTCTACAAAAGGACTACTAAACTGTTTCAACTGTAACTGTCAATGTGTTAATAAATTCTCACATGTTGTACATTCTCACAAGTTTGATCCAGAATCAAGGTGCTGAAGAGCATACCTAAATAATGCTCGCAAAATAATTGCACCGATCGCGGTTTCTTCTTCGATTTGATCATCTGTTTCAAAATAAAACACGCAAGATTCTAGAAAAGCAATACAAAATTATTTTCACTGTAACTGTCAATGAGGTAGTACAGTCTCATATGTTGTACATTCTCACAAATTTGGTCCAGAATCAAGTTGCTTAAGAGGGTCCTTAAATAATTCTCGCAAAATTGCACCGATCGCGGTTTCTTCTTCGATTTGATCATCTGTTTCAAAATAAAACACGAAAGATTCTAGAAAAGCAATACAAAATTATTTTCACTGTAACTGTCAATGAGTTAGTATAGTTTCATATGTTGTACATTCTCACAAATTTGGTCCAGAATCAAGTTGCTTAAGAGGGTCCTTAAATAATTCTCGCAAAATTGCACCGATCGCGGTTTCTTCTTCGATTTGATCATCTGTTTCAAAATAAAACACGAAAGATTCTAGAAAAGCAATACAAAATTATTTTCACTGTAACTGTCAATGAGTTAGTACAGTCTCATATGTTGTACATTCTCACAAATTTGGTCCAGAATCAAGTTGCTTAAGAGGGTCCTTAAATAATTCTCGCAAAATTGCACCGATCGCGGTTTTTTCTTCGATTTGATCATCTGTTTCAAAATAAAACACGCAAGATTCTAGAAAAGCAATACAAAATTATTTTCACTGTAACTGTCAATGAGTTAGTACAGTCTCATATGTTGTACATTCTCACAAATTTGGTCCAGAATCAAGTTGCTTAAGAGGGTCCTTAAATAATTCTCGCAAAATTGCACCGATCGCGGTTTCTTCTTCGATTTGATCACATGTCGATCGCAAAGTAAAAGACGAAGAATTCTAAAAAAAGAGAACGTGCCAGGGAACAATCGCGAGGCAGGTATTTACACACGGCGGCGCGCGCCATTAACGCGAGGGTAGAGCCCCAGCGCGCGAGCAAAGGTCCTTTTTATGCGTGCGGTCGCAAAGGCAGCGTAAAATTGAGTTACAGGGCAGTTTATTTTTTTATTAGCCAGGCAAACCCTGCCTGCCGCGCGGTTTCAACGCGGAAAGGGTGGTTTTTGCGGCCGACGGATTTCCCGATAGCGGTTTTATGGCGTGTCAACACGCTCTTACCCGACGGCCGCCTCCGTTCACGCTGCGTTCGATAGAAAAGGAATGAAGAGCGGACGAAGAAGGAAGGAAAGAACACGGGACACGCGATCCTCCCGCTAAATCGAAAGGATCAGGAACGAGCGGCGCGAATAGCACCGGCGAACGAGCCTGCGATTAAAAACTATAGCGCGACCCCGGTCCGGCACGCCTTTGCCGCCGTCACGCTTGTAAGTATGCGATTAATCGTGCCCACTTATCGCGGCACCGCATTTATTCGCCAAGATTTCCGTGGAGGTGGATTGCGCCCGGTATCTGGAGCCCGAGATCTTTTAATGATCGACCGTACAAGATTGACAGGTGGCGGTGAAACTTCGCGGACGCAGGCCTTATGAACACGACGCGAAGATTTTTGTTTGCACGAACTTTTTTAACTGAATTACCTGAAAGGGCAAGTATGCGTGAAATAGTTCCTTTATTTCTTAATTTATTGACGCTATCAAAAGGTTATTTATTGTGTAGGGGAGAACAAGGCGTGGTGAAAGTTGCCTTCTCTACGATCTTACATACGTTCATTGTGACAATTTTTTATAATTATTTGTACGTAATATTTGTTTTAATGGATACTGAGTTGTAGGGTGTTATATGTATAGCGGTGGTTAAATTCAATTGGTAAGTCCTGAAGAATTTAATTATTAACTTCTTTAAAGATATTTAAAATTAATCTCTTGGCCTATAACATCGAGGTAGACTCGTAATGCACGTTACAGTTCAAATGTGACCTAAATCGTATTCGCATAAAGATCGAGTTTTGAGTATGATACCAATTGCAGTTTATGTAATTAAAGATCGCTAAATCCAAATACCTAAAATTTCAACATTTTTCATTTACCTTAACGCTGCGGTAATAATTAGGCAGCTCTGACTGACGCACCTGACGAAAAACTTGTAGGCTAAGGGGTTAATCATTTCATCTTTTGCCATACTTTGATAAATCTGATTCGTGACATTTAAATACATATTACTGGAATTTTCAACACGTTTCAATTTGAAGTTCAACTATAATTATAATTTGTATAAACAAGGATTGCTGAATACAAAATTGACAAAATAGTTTAACTTTCTTTATTTAATATTTTGGATAGTCAGTGCTGACGCTGTGGGATAAATAAACAAGCGGTATTAGTTATTGAATACATTAGTCTTTTCTGCAAGTGATTAACTAATAAAGAGTGAATACTTTGTTTTGCGGACACCCTGTATTATTGGTGCAGATATTTAATTATTATCGACCATTTATAATTATGCTCGTTGTTTAAGAACGTGAATATTCTTAATATAAAATTGAAATGAAATTGACACTTGTACTTTAGTACAATCTCACTGTATATTATATACATATGTCTTGAATTTAAACAACATTCCTACCTTCATAAAAATAATATAGTAAAATATTACTAAAATTAAACGTTAAACATTTATAACGATTACAAACTTATTATATATTATACTTATTATTTTTCAATAAGATACCCTAAAATATAAGCTTCAAGGCTATATATGCATTTGCTGAAGACAAAGAAAGTGTTGTTATATAAATTGCATAAGTGTCTAACAAACCATAAGTCTACTGACAAAACTGACATAACTTTTTGACAGACGTATCATTACAAGAGACTTCTGATAGAATTATTTGAGCACATCATATAATGAACACTACAAAATTGATAAATAATTACTATTAGACAGAATAGATGAAGATAAGGTGGAAAATAATAGAGAAGAAGTTAGAAGTCATGTTTACGAATAAATAATAGCCATCAATGTCAATATTTTATTTTCCATGCTGAGAAACGGATCGGGTTAAAATTGTATTGTACCTCGCAATATTTTAGGATAGAGATTTCTAAAATGTGGACTCCAGCTGTGGGTCACGAGCTTATTTCAAGATCATCGCGTTAAATATTAAATTTGACAAAATTTAAATATAGTGAAGCGATTATTTTAATTCAACCATTGAGCTTTTAAAAATTATAAGCAAGTCGATCAACAAAACTATCATTTTCGAAAAGTAAGGCTACTTAACTTAGAGTATTTAATTAAAGAGAAATTACTTTCATTCACGTAGACTCTCTTGTGAAAAAATACAAAAACAGTCTTATCTTTCATTAATGACCACTCTAACGTGTGTATTCAACAAACTCTAGGAGAAATTTGTAAATTTTGTTGCATTGTTCTGAATATGTGGGTAGATGTAGACATAAACTAGAAATACAAGTTTTAGAAAATGTCTTCTGTCTAGATTTAATGGTTGCAGAGGTGTTTAGGTTTGCAAGTTGTAACTCTGTAATGCTTTGTACATTTACGTGTGTAACAATGCATGCGCTTTGTGACCAACCTTGCACAATCCCTTCAAGTTTTAATGTGACTTGTTAAATTGTAAACAGGAAAATTAAAGGTCCTCTGCTTTTTATTACATTGTTTGCGTTACAAGTTCCTAAGTGTTCAAATAGAGATTAGAATTATTAATTTTTTACAAATATTTTCATTAATTTTGTGCTAGAACCTGTAAAGTTGCAGTTGAAAGTTTATAAATATTTAGTTAGGATCTTTAATAAATATTCTATAATAAAAATTCAGTTACTACTTGTTCCGAGATGTTAGTACCTGTTTTGAGATTAAGTTGAAGTGTAATATTTCGATCTAAATGAAGAAGTTATTGTTCACTATCATACAATATAAATCTTTATTTCTATTGTTGCAATTATTATTAACATAATCAGTGTAGAATCAGTACAGAATCAGTAAAATTTAAAGACTACTATGTATTTACCTTTGTAAGTGTTATTTTCGACGCTAGATGGTGCACGTCTGCAAGATCAACACTAGTTTTATGGACTCGACATCTATTTTTAAATTGAAAATACGATAGAAAAATGAAAAGAGGATGAAATATAAAATAGAATATACAGTTATTCTTTATGTTCTCAAAACCTATTACAAATTTTGATTAAAGTACCTTAAAAAAGTGCTGTAATGAAAATCAGAGAGCTGAAGCAAGTCAATCTGACTTCTTTGGTAGATATAGCATTAAAAAGGACATATAAAGATGTAACTAAACTGTGTAATAATGGATATCCTACTATATTTATTAACAGAATTGATCTCTGCAATACGAAAATGAATTCATTAAAACTTAAATATTGAAGTACAAATCCAGCCGAATGTCTACCACTGAAGATAATCAGACAAGACCAAACAATTCCAACAATATACAATCAAGGGATTCATAACAATTTGAACGTTGAACTTCAAACTCAGAAGATAAGTTAGCCTATTGTTTATTACTGAAAATAATCACAGAGAACCAAACAATTTCTATGATATGCAAATGTAGAATTCAAATTTTAATAGTGAAGTTCAAATTCTCGAAATAATTTAGCTTAGTACTTATTATTAAACATAATCAAACAAGAACAAATATATATCATATGCAATCTAGAAGTTCATGAAAATTGCAACGTTAGAATTTAAGTTTTTAAGATAATTTAGCCAATTATTAATTATGAAAAATACTCAAAGACAAATAATTGACGACACGCAATTTAGGAATTAGTAAAAATGTTGAATTTAAACTCATGAGATGATTTGGTCTATTGATAAAGGTATTCAACCAATTTCAAATGATCAAACTTCTACAATATACAGTTTAGAGGTTTAAAAAATTTGAACGTTTAAGTTGAAATGCATAAGATAACTTGAATTATTGTCTACTTTTAAACATACTTAAATATGACTAAACAATCTTCAAGATGTGCAGCTTAAAAATTTATAAAAATTCGAACAGTGATATTCAAACTCACAATTTAATTTATCCAACTTCTCTATTACTAAACACAATTAAACAAAATCAAACAATCCCCAAGATATGCAACTTAAAAATTCATAAAAATTTGAACGGTGGTACACAAACTCACAAAATAATTTAGCTAACTTCTCAATTACTAAATACAATCAAATAAGACGAGTCCCAAAGATATGCAACTTAAAAATGCATAAAAATTTGAACGGTGGTACACAAACTCACAAAATAATTTAGCCAACTTCTCAATTACTCAACACAATCAAATAAGACCAACCCTCAAGATATGCAAGTTAAAAATGCATAAAAATTCGAACGGTAATATTCAACCTCACAAAGTAATTTAGTAAACTTCACCAGTAAACATAATCAAACACCTTCACAATGTAAAAATTCATAAAAATTTGTACGCTGCAGTTGAAATTCATGAGGCAACATTCTATTTATTATTAAACACAATCAAACAAGGTCAAACAACCCCCACAATACGCGATCAAATAATTGAGAAAAATTTCATCTTTGAAGTTGATGAGATAATTTGGTCCGTTGTCTATTACTAAAGATAATCGAACGGGAGCACACAGTGTCTTCTCATCAAACTATCCGCCTCGATTTAGCACAGAACACGAAACGACGAAGATTGAATTTTTGAAGCCGTTCATCTTCGCAGCTTCAAGCGGAGAAAACGCTAAGGGGATAATGAGAACAGGCAGCAGAGCCGCATGGTGGTAATAAGGTGGCGTGGTTTGGCTGGGATGCTAGTCACGTTTCTAGCTGCTGACAGCTGCGGCTTATACGTATGACGTGGTATCAACCTCAAATTTCCCCGCCTAGGCACATCGTGTCATCGCTGCCCTAAGACCCTGGAATGCACTCCAACTCTCACCTGTCACACCATGGAATCCCAATCTGCTGTCACACGGGGAATTTTCTTTGATTCTTTGTCAATATCGTTCGATTCCATTGATCGATTTCTATCTTTGCATTCTGTCGAAGTTAGTTCGTTGGAACACTACACAAAATAGAGTTTCAAATAATGCGCGTTATATAATGTGAAAATATGTCAATATTCTCTAATTGAAATGTATGTCCTATTTAGGGGTGGAACGCCGTATGCTCTGTATGACACATGTTATCTTTCCATGTTTGAGACTTTCATATTTCAATTTTAATATATAGTTCATAATTCAATTGTGATGTGTTACTATTTATTTTGTTTACCCTCAATTATGATGTATTAATATATTCTTGACTTCTTCGACTCTCTTCTTTTTCTTTGTAATTAAATTATATGTTCAACCAAGCGAGTTTCATGGTGTAAAATTGCAAGAACTAAAATCCATGAAATGTGAAGTAATCAAAGTGTCAAAACATTTTGAAAACATCCATTATACAGGCTGTTTATTTCTTCAATGCAGTATTTCTCACATGAACACGTTAAATAATCTGATAGAAAGTTATTTTGAACAAGAGTTAGTTAATTTCCAGTCTACTACCAAATTGCAATATTTCTTTTCTTTTCAGTACCAATATTTCTTAAACAACATACTGTGTTTCTGATTTTATATCGTTGCAGTTGATGTTAAGACAAGTTCATTTTTATGAAATAAAATTTCTGAAAGATTTTGAAGATCAATAAATTTCTATGGTGTTCCTTCACCTTAAGAAATTATATCACTTGTCACCTGTATTGTTTTGTGATGCAAGTAGACATAACTATCATAAGAAAAATTTTATAGGTTATGATACAATGATTAATATCTTGAATAAAATTTTGGTTACAAATAACCATCATCAATGACAGAAATTTAATTTTCATTAACAAGAATTAATATAAATTCGTTATTTTTTAATTGATAAAATCATGTAACAAAGGGCTATCATGCATATCTTATTTTCTTATTATTGTCATTTCCGACAAAATTGTATTTTACAGTATTGAAAAAGTCAAACAACAAAGAATTATCATGATTATTATAAAAAGAGAATATTTCTTTCAAACTACACAAATTGTTTCAATGAATTAAAGCAAATTTTGAGTTCCCAAATAACTTCAATAAACTCAAAGAGAGAAAAAATAACATAGAAGGTATATATTTCTTTTATCAATATCATTTTGCTACATCGCAAATTGAAACTTTGACATTTAAAATATCAGACAACACTAAGATCCTTTAATTCTATTACACTTTTATCACAAGTTTCTGGAATAAAAAGTTGAACTCGTAAAAATTGAAAAGAAGAAATAATAAAAAGTACTTCAATAAAAGTCGCGAACAGGTGTTCGACGATTCGAATAAGATACATCCGAAAGGCATGTGCTCGAACATGTCTGATAGGTGCAAGTTTACCCGTGTCGCGTGTCTTTACGATTATCACGAGGTTCCCATGATCAAGCGAATAGTTTCGAAGCTGTGCCGAGGACGAAGACAAAGTGGCTGTAGCGTAGAATACAGAGAATAACTTTACTTTGAGAGACCTTGATTTCACCATTTGAGTCATCGCCCCTCGCTTCGTAATTATTGATTTTCCGTGCCACCCTAACTCCCCTAACTTCATAGAGAAAGTAGGAGAGAGCGACAGAAAGAGATACAGATGGAGCAGGAGAAGAGTAAAGCACGCGGGTGAGTCGAAAATGCCTTTTGTCCCCCTTTCACGACGGATAACGTACGAAAAGTAACCCTACCGTTGCGAGCATTAGTCTTATCAATGATTCCGCGAGTTTCTTAAGCGCCAGTGCATTCGCATTCGACGAAACGTCGAAAAAAGTGCTGCAGTAACATGAACGGTACGAACCACTGCTCGCATTTGCTGTCGTTGAAATCTCGACGTGACACGCGAGCGCAGATTCACAAAAGTCGATGACCGTGAATGAACTCGTGAGAAAAATGAAGATTTACCCGAGAAGTCGGTATATAACAAAATAGTTGGAATTCTGAACGAAGTATTCGGATTAGTGATATCGAAATTCTCACCTCTGCTCAGACTGGACGGAGACATGGACATTCCCGGCCTGCTTCCATCGAAGGTACCAGGCCTTTCTGGTATTTTCATCACATTCTCTTGCTGAGTTGCTCCAGTTCCAGCTGACACGTCGCCGCCAGTCGTGGGACTGGACGTGGTCGTGCTGGTCGACACAGTCGTGATAGCGATACTAGTCACATTGCTACCATTACCGTTAGCGGCAGAATTGCTACTACTGGACGCATTGCCACCGTTGTTGTTGCTCGTGTTCTTGCTGGGCACGTTGTTGCTGCAATTTCCACCATTACCGTTGCTACCGCTGCTACTGGCGCTGTTGTTGTTTCCGTTCGTTGAACTACTTGTGCTGCAACTGCTGACAGCAGTGACGCTGACGACTCCGTCCCTGGCTATGTCCTGGAGGGCACTGGCAGCTCTCGAGCCAACACCTGCTGGCTGAAGGATTGTATACTGTTTCGAGGAATCAGGACTGGTGACCGCGGGAAGGCCACCGCTGGGACTTTTGCTGCTTGTCACCGTGTTGAGTGTCACCTCGTGCCTGGTCACGTGATGGGCGTCCTCTTTCGACGATTTCAGCTGCAACAGCGAAACCGTGGACGAATGCTTGTCCTCGGAGGTGGGCGATATGCCGGTAACAGGTTGCGGGGTCGGCATCGTTGGCCCAGGACCAGCGGTGGGGTAGCCAACAAACGTAGCCGAGGCTGGGTACGGGCCGATAGGTGGAATCGCTGTGGAAGCCACGGCCACTGACGGTGTACCACGGCCAGTCGCTTTCGCGTGGTCCGTATTGGGTGGTCTGAATGCCGACGTGGCCGAGAACGGAGAATTCGACGGCGGCGATGAGGAGGAGGAGGTGGTCGTAGCTGTCGGCGAAACCTTCATGCCGTTCTCGTTGTACTGTCTGTGATAGCTGGAATACATTTGTTGATGCTGATGTTGATGTTGTTGTTGCCTCGCCGAGTTCTGAGGCGATTGTCCGTTTCTGCACGTTCGATCGCGGTCCCTGTCGCTCATTTTGTCCCTGTCAGCATCGTCCTTCTCGGCAGTCGGATCCGACATGTCGATCTCGAGTTCGTTCGACGAGTCGTCTACCAGCTCGTTGAAGTCTGGCGGGTCGTACCTGGAGTATTTATCCGTTTGCCGTCCTTGGGGATCCACGTGAGTGCTGACCATGCTCCTGTCGTTTCGGTCCTTGCCCGACAGGGACCTCACTGACACCGGCCTAATTTTACCAGGCTCATTTGGGTTCACATTGTTCACTTGAACTTGTACGCTGCTACACTCGTTTTCCGTTCTCAACACGTTATCAAGATCCTTTTTCACTTTGCTCTGATGCTGTAGTTGCTTGACCACGTCGTGTTGCTTCAATTGTTGTTGAACCTTGCCGCTACGGTCTTGCTGACCACGGAACGTTATCACATCCTTCAGAGAATAACCTGTCTCGTTGCTGGTAGTCGAGGAGGTTGACACGGAGGAAGGTGACAGCTTGGGGTTGTCTTTCTTTTCTTCGAACAGATTTTCAAAATTTGATTCGTACTTATCTTCGTCCGAGTTTCCTCGTTGATACAAGGAGCCTCTAGGACCGGGCCAACTTCCGGACAAGCTTTTCAAAGCGGCTTCCGTCTCTCTGATGAGAGTCTCGTCATCTTCGGGCTCCTCGGAATGCTTGCTGGATTTTCTCGCCGGACTACCAGAGGTCCCAGCGGCGAATGCTCGTTTCTTTTGTGGCAACGGTATGTTTTTGCTCGTGTCATTCGCTTCAAGTGATTTTCGTGTCTCATCGTCGCGTACACTTTTCCTCCTTCGCTTAGCAGCAGCATCAGCTGTCTCCATTTCTTGAGGAATGGTCGTTTGTGCAGCCTTCTTGTTGATCAACGGTTGCTGTTGCTGATAGTGTTGCTGTTGCTGCTGTTGCTGCTGCTGTTGTTGCAGTTGCTGCAGTTGCTTAGGATTTGGGCTGACAGATTCTGCTTCCAGCTTCCGTTTTTTGAGATGAGCCATCGCATTCTGGCCACCTGGCACGCTGGTTAGTTCCACCCTGGAACACAAAAATTCCAGAGGATCAGGAAATCTGTTCTCTCATCAGATGCATGGATCGCACAGTGAGTTTGATCAATGAGTGCTAGCTTGTCGCTCGAGGCCGCTCAGAATCTAACCGAACCAATTATCCGAGAAGCTGGGGGTCAGAAGCTCTGTCAGTTCCAAACTATTCAGACCACTAGTCTCGTCCTTTTCGACGAGAGACAGATGACGTTTTCGTGAACCGAGCATTCAAAGCCTACAGAATATCTGGTCTGTCAAGAAATTTCACCCGAAACCGGCGGAGGCCAGTCGAGGGCATCGCCCCGAATCCTGGGACCCGTTCCATCCACTCGAGGCTTCTCCGTTCTCCAGATGAACAAATGCTAGTCGATCGTTTCCTTCGATCGAACACACTGCGTCGTACTTTATCCTAGATCTTAGTATCGCAGGGCACGGTAATTTTCTCTACACGATCGTGCACGCACTCGTTGTGACACGCACGCGCGCGCGCGCGTGTTCACGCACCAGTCTCGCGTGCTCGAGCCGAGCCGCCGATACGTGTATAGACCGACTTTGCGTGGCACAAGTGCGTGGATAGCCCTTCCACGCAGGGTGCTCGCGAGCTACTGTGATATGTTTAAGCTCGTTCGGGGGTGGCGATCTTCCAGACTACAGGGAGGGGATGAAAGCTTGCGCGAGCAACCGGCAGCTTCTGCTTCGCCGCGAAAAGTGGGGGCGGGTTCTGCGCACTGTCCACCCCTTTCAGCTTAGCTGGAACGGGATTCCCGGCCTCTCAGCACATCCCCTTACTCACCTCACCACCCCCTACGACAGCAGGGAGAAGGGGACTCGGCCCCTGGATGCACACCAAGGTGTTCAGTGTGTTGGGCTACGTGCACCGTACACCTCCGTCCCTTACATTCACCCACATCTTAACTTCCACTACCCCGTTTCGTCCTCCACCTACGTGTACCTCTCTGTTACCTGGTTCTCTTTGCTGCCTTAAGAGTCCCGGCTACGCTGGTCCCCGGCCAGAGACCTCCGTCTTTTTCGTCTTTTTTTGCATTCCGCCTCGAGAGTGGCTCGCGTAACGAGCATCGTCAAATTCAATTAGGACCAACCGAGAAAACGCAACGATGCCTCGCGATCGTCTCTGTATTTACGTCAGGCTACGCCGAGTTTGCTGTAACGCATTACGCTTCTGCTGGATTCGCGATTACGACCAGGTGAACAAGTTTCGCATGTACCTGAGCTAGTTTCACGACGATTATTGTCTGAATTCTGAAAGCGCGGTTCGCGAATTTGCTCGAGTTTAACGCGAACAAGGTCACGACTTTTCGGTGCTTGCGTGATATTGAACGTACAAGTTACAGCGTTTTGCGTGAAATGTATGCACGCGTTCGCAATTTGCAAGAATCGTTCCTTAGATATTTTTGATCCAAAGGACGTTATCGGAGTCGAACTGGTACGGGGTTATCTTTCTATTGACCCGTTATATAACGGGAAGCAGCGTGCACGGTCTTTGCCGAATTTGCCCGGATAAATATACCCTTGCTGGTCTATTTCCTCGCCGCAAACGATCACGCGAAACCGTATTTTCAATCGGCAGACACTCAAACCTCGGTCTGCTCGTACGGTTTACAGCGATAGCGGGAAGCTACAAGTCGAATTAGATAAACCCAGGTTCCAAGAGGTGGTATAGGAAGAAGAAGAAGAGCAGGATCAGCGTCAGCGCTTAGCAGAGCTTCCAAGGATCTCGGGAGTGAGAGGGCTTTCCTTAAATCCTAAACCCTCCTCAGACCACGGGAGTTCAGAGTTTAGAGCAACGAACCCTTAGAAAGGACTGGCTGGAAGAGAATGTGCCCTCTTCCACTAAAATCGGAAGTTAAATCGCACCGACGGCTTAAGACATTATCACTTTTCTTTACCGGACAATGCTCATTGGTCCAGCAGTCGATATTCGAGAGTTCTCGAGCTAACGGACGAGGAAGAGAGAGAGAAAGAGAGAGAAAGCTGCCCAATGTGGAGCAAGGAAGAGACTGAATCCCTTCCAGTTAGGGATCAATGCTTCCTCGTCCACCCTCCAATTACGTGTCATCCCTTATGGCCTGTGGGGAATAATTAGAAAGCAGCCCTTCTCCTGGACGAGTACCTACGTCCGTGCGTATCGCGTAAAGATTGGTTTCGTTTTCGCGTCGGAGGAAAATGTCACGTCCGCTGTTAAAGTCTCTGCGTCCTCGACAGACACCCGCGTTACTCTTTCAGTGTTCATACAATATTTCTCGTTCTTTAACTTTTCCTTAAGTTTTAGACGATTTAATGGTTTAATAAAGATCCTTGCGAACTTAAATTGAAAATATACATAACGTATAAACAATTCTGCACGGTGGATGAAAGTTGTAAAGGGCGACTTAGTGAGGTGCCCTTTCGCGAGATTTATTTTTTAAAATTGAACAGTTAGAAATGTTTGTTCCTTGCGAACATACTAAACTACAAAATAGCTTCCATTATTTGTGTATCTTAGAAGTTTCCTTCGCTTTTTATCAAAATTTCTGTTTGTGAATACTATGTTTATGAATAGAAACATGCTTTTATACCCGCTGACAGTGGAAAAATTTGAAAAAACTATCTAACTGTCATTGCCTACCTGCTAATCTAGAAATGAACTCTGTCTCCAGCAAGTTGCATTGAAGATAATATACAATATATAAGTTTGATCATATATTGGACAATATCTATGTACGAGTTTATAAAAATAATAGTAAAATTAACATTATAATATTTCGATACGTGAGCTTTTCAACCTGCATTGAGATAACAGCGGCGGCCTCACCACAGACATAAAGATTCTCGACACCTCAAAATCCGTACTCGTCAATTAATTAGCAAGTGCCGTTCGTAGCGGAGACGATGGTTACCCAGGAACACGAAGCTGTAGAGCGGACGATGGTGCCTCCAGTGAAGGGATTAGAGTATTAGGCGACGTCACGTCACTAGAGTCTAAAGGAGCTCCTTGGAACTGTGCTCTCAGAGATAGCCCAAACTTACACACCCCCGTCTTACCGATGGTTCTTTAGTTACCATCTCCCTCTATCCCTCCAATACACTTTCTCTTTTCATGTTCTCTCTCTCTGTCATCATCTTTCCTCGTTGCTTTCGGTTGCTCTTGGTCCTTCTTCGAGCCCTCGACAATTCCAATTAGATAAACCACCGACGGATCACAGTACTCTTAGCGGTTCTATTGGAGGTTAAGTCTGTCTTCGGATTTCGGCCAAAATCGCACCGACGCAGTATTGACATTTGGCGAACGGGATAATAGTCCGTCAAATAATACAATAATTATTAATTCAGTCTTCATTTGTCAGTATAACTACATTGGTACTTTCTATGTCGATATAAATAATTTTCATAAGTCTCGAACATGTGTTCACTAGTTCACCATTTAGAGATCGAAAGATACTTTGAATACGAGCCTTAAAGAATTTTATATTAGATATTTATTCTCTGTATACTTGAGGAATAAGAGGGATTATTATTATTGTGCAACAATTTGAATAATTTGAATTATTATTAGGGACAAATTTTAATAATTTGAGTTATTAGGAAATTATTTGAATAAGAGGGATTAAAATTGTTGAATTTTTAAATTTGTTTGGCGCTTTAAGAAACTATCGCCCAACACCAACGAATTGGAATCATTTTCATCGCACCTACGCCTTCCGAACGCTGGCTGAGGGTGTTCTCGCGAAAGGAACCCGTACATCTTTTTCTCGCCGACGTTCAAGGGTGGAAGAAGTCGGTGCTAGGCGAATGCCGGATAATTTAGGGGTCTCTCACGCGTGGATAATGGGGAACTTGGCTAATGCACCCCACTTGGCACCACGTGGATTCGCGTGAGTTCTGCGACTCCTCCTTTTACCCTCGATGTTCTTAAACGCTGAATGAAAGTACGCCACGACAGAAGAGCAACTTGAACAGATTCGAAACGCTTTCAACTCGTAAACCTTTCGGAAATTAGAGCTATGTCATTCACTGCACAGTGTTCTGAGTATTAATTCCGTGAAGAAATCAGTTCAGCGTGTTTTAAAATATTAATTACAAACTGTGGACCCTAAGGCACGACAAGAACGTCGACAACCCTTCTTTGTGAAAGCAGTGCGCCATTGTCCGTCCATCGACAGAGGCATCCTCAATGTGATTCCTGCTCGAGAAACCTAACGAATTGGCTATATTTCCAAGGGGATGCTATCGTTATTCCCTGTCCAGCCGTTTTCACGGCAAGGTAAGGGAAAGAGGGGACGATTTTAAAGCGGACTTGTGTCCTGGCATTAGTACCAGCAGAGAAAGAACTCTGTGACTTGGACAGCTGGACGGTTGGACATCGTTCGAACGTTCGGCTCCGGGGAATAGCTCGTCCCTCTGTTAAGTATCCTCCCTTACGTCAACCGTTTCGTTCTCTTCCCTTTCTTTTACTCTATCCTGCGCCCCGGCCGCACCCTCGCTCGTAGACTGACGTCTTAAAGCAATCGAATTCTGATCAAATATTTAACGCTGCTAGGGCCAACGCTTTAAGTGGCTCCTCCATCGTTGCTGGACCCTGTTCCCGTGTGCAAGAAGCGCTTTACATCGTTCCATCGAGTTTCGAGTTGGCTCTAAGTGAGAAATATACTTTCTTATTTTTCAACTTTTAAGTGTTTGTACGGCAGCTAGAACGGTTTCGACGTTACCCCTTGTAAACTGACCCCCGATCCTGTTCAACTCTTCCGTTCCAAGGGTAACTCGAGACGGAAGGAATCGGTGCCCTGATGCTTCTTTGATATACAGGAGAGTGCAAAATCTTGCTGATAAAGATTTATGAGATTGTTGTAAACAAGTATTCCTTCGTGTCCGAGGATAATCTTAACCGAGGTTTATTATATTTTACTATTTATTATTCAAGTTTGAAGATTAACGTGAAGAAACTTAGGCACTTAAAAGTGTTGGTCGAAGAATTAGGACTTGATGAACGTTTTTGAATAATTTTAAATTAAACTAAACTTGTACAGCGTGTAATTTGATTCACTAGAATTAAATAATAATAAAGAGTAATCCTATTTATAAAAATTAATCATAAATTATTTATTCTCAATAATTTTTAGTGATCAATGTATTCAAATTATTTGTAATCAGTTATTTCTTCTTGGACTAAGACATATTGCATGTTAAGTTTCTTAATTTAAATTTTCACTATAAAATTATAAATAATCAAGCAAACATAAAATACAGTGTAGAAATAATTCTATGGCATATTTTTCACTTTTCATTTTCTTATTATTACTCATGTGATCCACATGATATTAACAGAACGTCTTCACGATTTTTGCAACACCGTCTTTATCCAAACTTTGCATATTCATTGAGAACATCAAAAGTAATAATTTTGTAAAACTATAGCGCAGCTCTTTAAAATAAGGGAGAAATTTACGTTTAAAGTTCTTGCAAGTTTTGAAAAATATTAAGGTGCTAAAGTTGCTAGATCTGATAAATTGATGGTTGCGAGTTCGAAACTCATGGAAATTACATAGATTTTTTTCTCTTTTTCATATCCTTTAATTTGTTACTATAATTTTGTTAATCAAATATTTTATTTGATTTACACAAAATAATAGTTAATATTTTACAATGTTTTATGTTTTGACTGCTTTTATAATATGTATTATGCTAATTATTGTAAATAAATTCTACGTTTTCTTTGAAAAAAAGAAACGAATTTCCTTTTATCCTAAAAAAAACTATCTCATTTAATTTTTTTTAATAGACTTAAAAATTCCTTGTCCTTAAACAAGTTTCAATAAAAAATTGGGGAAGATAAAAGATGAAACAAGAAATAACTTCAACTAGTTAAATACTTTCTTTCACGTTCACTGCATCCTTCATTTTATATCATCCTCAAACAATTAAATACAAATTACAAGAACATTAAACACTCTCTCTTATTTTACAAAATTGCAATCTATAGTTTTGCATAATCATTATCGTTGCTGTCCTCTATAATTTTACAAAGTATCAATAAAAATGGCGTTGACGACCTTGTAAAGATATTCAAAAATTCCACTTCTATCTAATATTTTCACAAGCAAATATTTAAGCTAATCACCGTTACTTGCCACATACACAAAGAGTAACAACTTTTCGAAAGAAAGAGAATCTCCTAAAAAATGTGAGCTTTCGAACCCTAAGCGTCACGCAACCCCTTGAAACATTTTCTTCCGTCGCAAGGTGCACCCGTGATTTCTGCTTCGATTAACGTTTCGACCACGGTTGAACGCGGCCAGTTCAAGGTGGAGGTTGCCTTTTTTGTCCCTTTCAGCATACGGCAATACGTCACGCGTCCCGGTTTCGGGGCGTAATTAAAGAGAGCGCAGAACAGCATGACGCCTCGGGCCTGTCTGGGGTAAGGAGCGGGGCGAGACGAGTTGGTCGGGGGTGTGGGGTATAAGGGATGTGTTTTACCGAGGGATACTTATACCATCCCTACGCGGCACATATTTTCATATAACAAAACCATCTGCGTGCCGCGCATAACAAATTTCAACTGATTTATAGTAAGGCTGGGGTAGGCGAGCGCAAATTTTCGCAGTTACGCCGACGCCGTCCAACTCGAAACGGTCGGTAGCTTCTTTCGTCAATTTATTTCTGGTTCTCGTTCTTTCGGTGTAAGATCATGGCAATGCTCAACTGTATGCATAGACAGATCGAAATGACCCCAATGAGTTTATATTTGGATGCAACTTAAGCTTCCTCTGCATTAGGACACGTATGTAAATTTGAAAATTTCTTAATTTCCAAACTTTTATCAATTTTTCAATTTTCTAGTTCCCAAATTTGCGAAACTCGAATCTCAGAATCTTTAATTTGTCAAGTTTTCTAAATTTTCAAATTTCGGAATTTACAGAGTTTTAGATTTCTTAATGTTAACATTTGGAAATTTAGAAATTCTGGGGTTTGTAGATTTTTATATATTTAAAAATTTCCAAATTCTGGAATTACTAGGTTTCTCTGTATGTATAAAAATTCCCAAATTTCGAAATCCCTAAATTCCTAGATTCCTAAATATTCGAGTTCCTACATTTCGCTATTTTAAAATCCCAAGATCCTCATACTCCTAGGTATCCAAATCCCTAGATTCAGAAATTCCTATATTATCCAAGTTTTCAGATCCCCAAATTCCTAGGTCATCAAGTTCCAAGATTTCCATATGTCCCGAAATCCCTAAATTCCCAAGTTCCTAGATCATCGTGTTCCTGTATCTCCAAATTCCTAGACCACTAAATCCCTATGTTTTCATATTCGTAGATACCTAAATCCCAAAGTGTTCAAATACCTATTGCACCTAACTCCTAGGTTTATATATTTCTAAATCCCCAAACCCCTACAACCCCATGTCCTATAACTCCAAATTCCTAGACCACCAACTCTCTAGAACCTTATATCCATAAATCTTCAAATACCAAAGTCGCAACATTTTATAATATCCGTAATCTTCAAGTACACAGGTTCCTAAGTTCCTAGATTTTTAAATTTCTCTGTTCACAAATCCCTAGTAGTCCAGCTTTGTATGACTTCAAACTTCTAGGTCTCCAAATCCCGAATATCACAGGTTTCTCTCCGAATTCCTAAATTTCCTAGTCCCTAGATTTCCATATCCATAAACCTCCAAATTCCAAAATCTCCAAGTTCTTAATCTATCCCAAAATTTCCGCATTCCCAAAACTCTCTAAAAATTAATGAGTAAAATACTTCTTCTCCTCCATTCACCGTATTTTCTTCGAAGTGATACTTTTGTTTTTGACTTGAAAAACAGATCTTGATAAAATAAAACGAAGTGGAAATATTTGCACCAATATTAATTGAGCCTTTCAAAAGCTACAGTAATTACCCCCAACTTTGGAATTTGTTCAATCTCAGTATTAAAAAACTTGACGTAAAATATTTAAAAAAGATAAACAGCAATTTTACTTTGCGAAGATAATCACTTTAACAAATGAATGACAGTTCTTACTGAAGAATTTATTTTACGACAGATATTTTCATCATCGAAGACCCTTATGGGGTTCCATTATTGTTTCAGATTAACAGCCACTTACGTAATTGCAAGCTACTAAGATACATTTTACAGATAATTGGAAAAACAGGTCAAATTTCGCAGTAACAGGATCCTCGGGCATTTCCAGAATTGCAGAGAACGGAAATCAGAAAGGACATTTCCGAAAGTTTCATACTGATATCTGCGAGGAAAGCGACCCTAAAGGGTTGTGCGGAGGGGGTTACAAAGTCGGTTTTGTACAGGGGGAGGCGGAGAGGGAAGGGGGGATAGTAAGAAGGGACTATACTCGGACCAACCGACGACGGACCGACCCATTGGATCGATAATGTCATAGTGACAAGTACCAGCACGTGTATCCTTCTTATGCTTATAGCAATATCGTACATATTACATTTCTGGATAGAAACACCCCGAAATTCTCTTCCAAATATTTCTACCTTCTTGCTTTTTATTGGAACATGTTACATACTGCAAACTTTACTTTGGAGATAATTGATATTTATTTGAAAAATATACAATTTTGAAATTATTTCATTTATAGAAAGTTTACATATTCATTTTCAGTTATCTTTAAACAACGCTAAATCTATCACTTTAGAAAAAATGATCTAGATAAGTTTCAATTTTGGTACAATTTTATTCGGTCCTTACTAAATTATAAAATATGAAGAATTTTTTAATTCAAAATTTTCAAGTTTGTTTCAGGTGACTAAAAATTGAAATTCTCAAGTTTCGAAATTCCAAAATTGTCAAAGGGCGTAGCCAAATAAGGGGGTTGAAAATGACTTTAGACCAAATTAATCAATAAACATATCAGTAAATGGACCATGGAGAGAAAATTATTTTTATCAAGTATCAAGCCGCTACCCCTACTTGAAGAGTAATTAGAGGGCGAAATGCAATTTGTAGTTTAAGTTTGATATTTTTTGTTGTGCCGTCAGGAAAATTTTGAAACAAATCAAAGATAATTAAATTTTGTGTTTTTTACGTGTTTAAATTGTAAAACTATGGAATTATCCAAATTTTCAATTTCTAATCCTATAGATTTAAAAATCTCCAAGTTCGTAAATTTTTCTACTTTGAAATATTCAATTTTTTAATTCTTAAATTCTGTATGTACCAAGTCTCCAAATTCCTAGATTTAAAAATTTCCAAGTCTACAAATTCATAAACTTTTCCTGAATTCTCCCAATTCCTTGACTAAATCTTCAAATCCTCAAATGTCTGTATTCTGAAATTATCAACTTCTAATCTTCCAGACTACTGATATTTCCAACACCAAAATCTCAGCTTTATCAAATTCCTAAATCCTCAGAATTCCCAAATGAATCCTTCAAATTCCCAAATTTCTAAGTCCTCAAAATTATCAAATTTCTAAATTTTCAATTTCTAATCTTCCAAAGTACAGATATTTCCAATGCCAAAAATCTCAGCTTTATAAAATTCCTAAATCCTCAGAATTCCAAAATGAAAGCGTCAAATTCCCAAATTCCTAAGTCCTAAAAATTCTCAAATTTCTAAATTCTTTAAATTCCTAAATTCCTAAATCTTCAAATCGTCAAATTTCTATATCTGTAAATTAACAATTTCTAAATTTCCAATTTCTAAATTTCAAATTTCCAACCCTAATGTAAAATTACGGAATGTAAAATTTTCCTAAAACCCCAAGTTCCCAAATTTCAAAATGTCCAAATCCTTCCACATACTAATAATGATTTATAATCAACAGTTCTATTATATCAAGTAAGACGAGGTGAGTATCTGCGTAGGAAGCACGGTAAAAACTAACGTCTGTCGAGAGTTCTTACCGCGAAACACGGAGGGCAGTAAATCCTGAAACGAACCTGGAATAAACTGTCCGAGGTACGGCCATAATAATATGCCTCCACCAGATTGTTACGGGTTGCTGGAATTGCCTCTCCGAAAACCAGTCCGCTTCGCGGTGTTCTTGGATTACGATGCAATTTCTCGAGCCTCATGGGCTTGCACTGATGACGGCCCTTAAAACTCGAAAGCCCCTTCTGCCGAGTTTCCTCAGTCGGAATTATGTGTAGCCGTGTGTGTCGATGAATTCGAACGACGCCTCGCCACTGTTTCCGGTGTCACAAAAGTTCTACGAGCTACCGAACAGCTCATGAATAAATAAATCGGTCATTTCGAAAAATCTCGTGACGAGACCTCTGTTTTTCGACTTCACTGCCACTCTGCTTTTCGAATTCATGCGATCGTGATTACAGAACGTACGGTCATCGATGCGTTGATAATTTGCGAGTTCGTCAATTTCTGACTAAATTAGTAATTCTTGCGAAAATGTGATATTTATCCAATTGTAGTTTTACGTGCAATTTTATTTGGAAATTCTTGCAGTTTTTGATGGTATGCACCCTTTTGTTTATGCGCATGTACTTGGAGTTGGTAGATAATTGTAGGTGATGTGTTGCTGTTATTAATAATTTTTAATATATTAATTTCGTATATGATTTTATATGATTTTGAGAGAATTACTCAAATTTCTAGGATGAATTCAGAATTTTTTCATATATGTATATGGATATAACGTATAGACGCTATTACATAATTTTCATATTATATGAACATACATACATATATCATATTTTATACAGTATTTTATATTTCGCTCCACGTTGTAATGTATATGCAGCATAAAATATAAATTGTAGAGCAGAGACTCTCTAAGGATGAATGCCAAACTGCTATCGAGAGTCCTCGTTTTTTGAAATATAATGAATAGGTGATATATTTTCTTTTTTAAAATTCGGCAAATTGCAATGTAGGAATATTTAGACTTTGAACTTTTTAGAGAATCTGGGACCTCTGTCTAGTTCTTTCTTTTCTCTGGATCTCCTGTATACCTCTGTGTACCTCTTCCTCTTTTCAGGGGTCTCTGCGTTACACCCGTCTGTGACCTCGTGTTTAATATCGAATTTAACACCCCTTGTAAAAATGACTCTATCTTCTCTTACCACCCTTTAACATTACAACAATCTAATAGCTGAAAATTGCATTATCTTTAAGATCTATCACCCTCATTTACGTTAAACTTCCAATATTTTTAATAATCGATAACGGAGAGATTTAAATCAAATTTAATTTAAATCGATCGACACAATATCCAGGAAATACAAACAGTTTCAGAGGCTGGTCTAACAAATCTCGTTTACGACGGCTCTCTTTTCCAGCCATAAATACGCGGGGCACACGAGCAACTCTCCAACTCTCTGATTCCGTGTGGCGAAGTGTTATACGTGCGTGTACACGGCCATAAAGTGAAAAAAGGTCCACGGCAGTTTGTTACAGGGAGCAGTTGTAACGGAAGGGCACGTATCGGGTAACATGATTACAAATATATCATAACCTTCTTCTTCGCCCTTTCTTCAGCAACGTTCTCGAAAGGGCCCCGAGCATGTCCTTCGACACGCGATACACGTGCGTCGCCTGTCGATGCGGCTTTATCGCAGCAAATCACTGCCAGCACGAAGAAATAAAGACAAAAGGGACGCAAGGGGGCATTGAAGAGTGAGTGAAAAGGGCACGTAGCACATCCCTTGGCCAAATCGAATCGACGGAGCACGTACTCTGTGCACAGAGGAAAAAGGAGCATCATGCGAGGCAACAAACGTTACCCGAATCGGTTAGATAGCTTCGATCCCAGATCGGCCATTTGAAAATTCGGAACGTGCTGGGAGATTTAGGATTGCGATGATTTGGACATGCTGCGATTTTTGAGCGGAAGTTTCATAGATTTTTGAGAGAGATATTTTCAAACGAAACTATGTTTCGAGTGAAAAATATTAATTATTTTAATGAAAGTGTGCTACTACATATAGTTCATTTCAAGCTAATAAAATTTTTACTTCAATTTGGTGGGATCAAATAACGTAAAATAACTCTTACGTATTTATAAAGTGATCAGAAGTGTATTTATGTGTAGATGTAAATCAATTAAGTAATAGTAAATGATTGTAAACAGTAATAGAGAAATAATGTAACGTTTCCTATACATTCCTTATGTGTATCACTGTGTATTGCATAATTTAAGGTTTTTTAAATTCCCTAATTAAAGTTTGCTGAATTTTCAGTGAATTTTAAGTTTTAAAAGAAGTAACAAGTTCAAATTATTAATAACTTATTTATTTATTAATTACTTAATGAACTGACGTAAAGTGATGTGTGATGTGCATGTGTGCAAAATAACACGCACTCTTAAAAGTGTTCAACGACAAAACTACTTTTTAAGAAACTGTACATTTATATTAACATAAAATTTAATATAAACATTAAAAACTTTACAGTTTAGAATACTGTAAAAATGTAACTTCTCGGCAAAAAATTTAGAATGCTTGCCACGTGATGTAAATTATGTAAAAACTTTCGTAGCACCAAGCTCTTTAAAAAATAAAAGTATCATGTACCTTTTCTTACAAAATGTAAGAAACATATTAAGAATATGCAAAGTTTTAGTTCTTTTTTTCAAACTTTTTTCAACTTTTTTTTAAAGTCTAGAAAATATACTATAAATTATTCCAATTTCTAGAATTCTAATCTTTTCTCACGTAGCTTGATTCTTCAAAATATCTTTATATTAAGATATAATATAAAAACAATTAATAGCACATTAAGTATCTTAAGTTGTAAAATGAAATACTTCATACAAGAACTGAAGTATTATAAATTATAAATTTTTGAGTTAATATCTTTTTACGTAGAATATCTCATAAAAACAATTTATGAAAAAAGTATGCTGATCCATTATCTAAAAAAATGGATTTGCCTTTCCTTTTCTTAACAGAATAACATGCTGTGTTCACATAAATCTATTTTTGAGAACATTCTACTTAAATAAGCATTAGAGTACAATATTAGAAACATTTACAGCTCATGACTTCAAATTGTTGATATACCAAAGAGAGCGTATGTTACAATAAACCACGAGGGCGTATGTTACAATAAACATACATAAGCAATATGCTGCAACAAAACATACATATCAGTTACTCTGAAAAGGGTACAACCTTCATTATTATCCACCAGATTTGCTAAAACTATCAGTACAACGAAGCATGACATGACAACCATGACAATCAGTACGACTTAATCATGACATGACAACCAGGATACAGCACATACATCTCAAAATTAATCTCGACATTTCGCAGGACATCCAATGTTCCATGCAATTGGCCAAAATCATCGTTCGAAGAAGTACGGTTCTAATGAAATCTTGTTTCTGTCGGGGCAAAATCATTCCAATCGAGTTAGTGATACGAGAATAACGAAAACGCGGGTCCAGAGGTTCGTCCAATTGAAAGGGCAAAAGCTAGCCGACTAATATAAGAATATTATGGATAGAGGAGCAGCGATCGTATCGTGGATCAGCGTTCCGGAAACAGGGATCGGGCCGCAGTCAGACAGGCCAGATATCTCGGAATGTTTTACACCTCATTAGGCAACAATGTGTTGTTGCCAGGGTGAATTATATCGGGCATGAGACGCCCGTCAAGACAAATGGCTCGAACCGGAGGTAATTGTGGGCTTTTATTAGCTCTGGTTTCTCCTGTTGGCTGCAAATCGCGCAACGCCGACTCGGAGACGCTCAGCAATAGCACAACTCGGTTACAGCAACCCTTCTCGCCGTCTATTTTCCTCTTCACAGCGTGCTATCGTCCGTTCCTCGTCTTTCTCGTCCTCCTTTTCCACCATCGTGTAATTACTCGCGTGACAGTAATGTCGGAATGCGAATCTCGTCACTTTAATGCACGCAACTCGTCGCCATTGTATTTGAATCCTTAATCGTTTGATTTCGATCGTCTTCGTAACTAGCCGGTCACTACACAGGGTTAAAAATAAATATGGGAATCTAGGGATTTAAGAATATAGGGAATATAGGGAATACAAGGATTTGGGAATTTGGGAATTTGGGAATATAGGGATTTGGAAATATAGAAATTGGAGAATCGAGGGATTTTGAAATGTAAGGATTTGGAAATCTAGGGATTTGGGAATCAAGGGATTTGGGAATATAGGTACTTGGGAATATAGAAATTTAAAAATCGAGCAATTCAGAAATCTAGGGATGTGGAAATTTAAAGATTTGGGAATATAGGCATTTGGAAATCTAGAAATTGGAGAATCGAGGGATTTGAAAATCTAGGGATTTGAATATCTAGGGATTTGGGAATATAGAAATTTAGGAACATAAGGATTTGGAAATCTAGATATTTGGGAATTTAGGGATTCGGGAATATAGGAATTTGGGAATCTAGGGATTTGGGATTATAGGAATTTGGGAATATAGGGATTTGGGAACATAGGGATTTGGGAATATAGGAATTTGGAAATATAGAAATTTGGGAATATAGGGATTTGGGACTATAGAAATTTGGAAATATAGGAATTTGGGAATCTAGGGATTTGGGAATCTAGGGATTTGGGAATCTAGGGATTTGGGAATCTAGGGATTTGGGAATCTAGGGATTTGGGAATCTAGGGATTTGGGAATCTGGGAATTTGGGAATCTGGGGATTTGGGAATCTGGGGATTTGGGAATCTAGGGATTTGGGAATCTGGGGATTTGGGAATCTAGGGATTTGGGAATCTAGGGATTTGGGAATCTAGGGATTTGGTAATCTAGGGATTTGGGAATCTAGGGATTTGGGAATCTGGTGATTTGGGAATCTGGGAATTTGGGAATCTGGGGATTTGGGAATCTGGGGATTTGGGAATCTGGGGATTTGGGAATCTAGGGATTTGGGAATATAAGAACTTAGATTCTGGGGATTTGGGAATATAAGGATTTAGCATATCATTCACCACTATCATTTCGATCGTCTTCATAATTAAGCGGTCACTTTACAGGGTTAAAAATAAATATATTTATGGAATTCGTGTGTGCTAGTTTTGAAAAAGAGATGATATTAATAACCAGATTTACTTTCTGTAATGACTGGAATATTAAAGATACTCTTTTCTAAGTTAGAATATTAGAAATGGTGAAATTCCACTGTTAATTAATTTTTGAAATCTGGCTCGTTAAGTGACTTGTAACTATCGCAGAGCTCTTTGCTAAACTATATTCTTTGTATGTTTGCCATAACAAAGAATGTGTAAATCATATGACGCCATAATGACATAATACGATGACTTCATTTTTTGCCGCCAAAATGCACGTGAAATTGTGGTTAAGATGATTTTTGTACTTCTTCAATTCTGATTACCATAAAGGCTGTTCTAAAATCATCTACAGTATCAAATCTTAGTGCGAAATTTCACGAAAAAAATATTCAGTAGTTTCTGACACGACATGATTTTATGATGTTCATAATTTTATGAATATTCTTGTTTGCGCAAAAAATTTAATATTTTCTATATTTAAAAGAGATGTTACATATATTTTATTACTAATGATTCTGTGAATTTTCTGGTATACATGAAACCTGCAACTGTTTCACATATTCAAAAAAGAATACCTTCTTTTTGTAGTATCTAATAGTTTCTTAGCCAGCATAAGCCAATGATTAATTAATTTTAGTACATTGTACATCATGTTTCGGGTTATTTACGTATAATAGTGAGACATGGTCGTCGACGTTGATTAAAGTATGCACGAACTGACCGACAAGATTAATGTGGTCAGCATGTTTCTTGAGACGCTTCACATACTTGCAAGGTTAATTACATCGCAATGAAAATTGTTGTGGTCAAAGTGCCGTCTACGACCCGACTGAAATATTCGTCCTCTTCGATAATTCTGTTCTTCAAAGATACAGTTTATAGTGATAACAGGAATTCATTGAGTTTGAAAACACTTACTCCTCATTTTATTCTAATCACAGTTGCTTATTATTAAGTATTTTTCTTTTTATAGTAATTATTACATTAATGAAATATGATTATTATTACATATTATGGTTATGGGTATTTGTTTTATTTTAATCTCAGTTGTTTACGCTTAGCTATTTATGCAAAATCTGTAAAATTTTGAATTTCGAAATCTCGAAACTTGAGTATTTTGAGAAATTTGGAAAATTTCGAAATTTCGGAATTTAAAAATTTGGATGCTGTAGAAAACCTAGGAAATTTTGGAGCTCTGAAAGTTGAAAATTTAAAGGCTTGACTATTTTTAAATTAAAAACTTTGAAAATTGATGGAATTAAATTTGAGTGTATAGAAATTTAAAAATTTGAAAATTTGAAAGTTTAAGACTTTGAAAATTTGAAAAATTTGATGATTTAAATATTTGAAACTTTAGAAGTTTTGAAATGTTTTAATATATTCAACTATACTTCATGTTAACAACGAAATATATCATTTTTTACATACATCACGTAATTTTCAATCGATTAAAATATGAACGTGGAATACATGAATAACTCTTTCCCAATATTCCCAATATTTCCCAGTTTCTTTAAAAATCTAAAAAAATCGTAACCACCTTTCACTTCTCGTCCGCAGATTCTCTTAAAGCCAGCTCAGAAATAGAAGTATTTTTTGCGTGGGGAAACACAACATTTCAAAAGGTCGCATTTTCGCGAGAGGAGAACTGCTATCCACGCGTTATTACGCCTCTAGGAGGTACAGTCAAGAGCAAATCTTGCTTCCCTAGAGAAAATATCGCAATCTAAAAGTAAAAGACCGCTCACTTAATCATTTTTAGGGACTTTTGGAGATATAAAAATTTGAAGACATTATTTTTGAGAATGTAGAGGTTTGGAAATCTAGGGACATGGGAATGTAGAGATTTGAGAATCTAGGAATGTCGAAATCTCGGGGATTAGGAATATAGGGATTTAGAAATATAGGAGGGTGGAAATTTAGGGATTTGGGAATGTAGGGATTTTTGAATGTAGGGATTTGGGAATGTAGGAATTTGGGAATGTAGGGGTTTGGGAATGTAGGGATTTGAGAATATAGGTATTTGGAAATATAGGGATTTGGGAATATAGGTATTTGGAATATAGGGACTTGCAAATGTAAGAATTTGAGAATATAAGGATTTGGGAATCTAGAGACTTGGGAATGTAAGGATTTGTGGAATCTAGGAATTTAGGAATATAGGGATTTGGGAATCTAGGGATTTGGGAATCTAGGGATTTGGAAATCTAGGGATTTGGGAATATAGGAATTTGGGAATATTGGAATTTGGGAATCTAGGGATTTGGGAATCTAGGGATTTGGGAATATAGGAATTTGTGAATCTAGGGATTTGGGAATCTGGGGATTTGGGAATATAGGAATTTGGGAATATAGGAATTTGGGAATATTGGAATTTGGGAATCTAGGGATTTGGGAATCTAGGGATTTGGGAATCTAGGGATTCGGGAATCTAGGAATTTGGGAATATAGGAATTTGGGAATCTGGGGATTTGGGAATCTAGGGATTTGGGAACCTAGGGATTTGGGAACTAGGGATTTGGGAATATAGGAATTTGGGAATATTGGAATTCGGGAATCTAGGGATTTGGGAATTTAGGGATTTGGGAATATAGGAATTTGGGAATCTAGGAATTTGGGAATGTAAGGATTTGGGAATCTAGGAATTTGTGAATATAAAGATTTAGAATTCCAGGGAGTCGGGGATGTAAGGATTTGACAGTCTAGTAATTTGAAAAGAATTTGAAGGCCAAGAACCTTCAGGATTTTCAAAGTTTTAGATAGGGAACATTTTTCCATCTTGAATTTTGAATATTTATAAATCAAGAAAATTAAGGTATTTGGGAACTAGAAAATTTAGAGGTACAGAAGTTTGGTAAGCCAGAAATTTGAAGAGGGATGCGACAATTGCACCGTAATCCAGTTGGTAAATTATACACCCTTAGAAATATTAGAAACATTATATTACCATATCAGTCACTAATACTTTTAAATTTATTAAAACACACATAATTAAATATCTCAATTTTGAGTAAATGGTGCTAAGTTATTTTTAAAATAAAGGTTTTTTATATGTTCTTTTTTAAAGGAAGCTTACGTTCCACCCTAATTGGGTTGGCAAATTATACACCTTCAGAAACACAGAAACATATTACCATATCAGTCACCAATATTTTGAAATTTATTATAACACAAGTCTCTAAATATCTAAATTTTGAAATAAATGGTGTTAAGTCATTTTTGAAATAAAGGGTTCATACATGTTCTTTTTTAAAGAAAGACTACGTTGCACCCTAATTAGGTTGGCAAATTATACACCTTCAGAAACACAGAAACATGTTACCATATCAGTCACCAATATTTTAAAATTTATTAAAACACAAGTCTCTAAATATCTAAATTTTGAAATAAATGGTGTTAAGTCATTTTTGAAATAAAGGGTTCATACATGTTCTTTTTTAAAGAAAGACTACGTTGCACCCTAATTAGGTTGGCAAATTATACACCTTCAGAAACACAGAAACATGTTACCATATCAGTCACCAATATTTTGAAATTTATTAAAACACAAGTCTCTAAATATCTAAATTTTGAAATAAATGGTGTTAAGTCATTTTTGAAATAAAGGGTTCATACATGTTCTTTTTTAAAGAAAGACTATGTTGCACCCTAATTAGGTTGGCAAATTATACACCTTCAGAAACACAGAAACATATTACCATATCAGTCACCAATATTTTGAAATTTATTAAAACACAAGTCTCTAAATATCTAAATTTTGAAATAAATTGTGTTAAGTCATTTTTAAAATAAAGGGTTCATACATGTTCTGTTTTAAAGAAAGACTATGTTGCACCAGAGTGTACAAGTAGCTCGAGGCATATGCGGGCCAAGCTTGTCCCCGTCCCTCTTTCTCTCGTAGTTTCGCCGTGGTTCATGTATTTATGCATTTCCAGCCAACCGTCGCTTCTTGACTACGCATACACACAAACGTGGATTGGGCATTGTGCGATAGTCGATTTACATGTATTGCTGCTCGATGATGTGCCGTAAAAGATGGCCCAGAAAGGGACGGAGGAGGCAAAACCGAGAACTGCTTTTGAATTAGCGACAGGAAGATTCAGCCACCCGGATCGGGCATGACTTGGCACCAGAATTGTTTTTTAATCTGTAATAAATAATAAGAGGTACTTCGCGAACATTATGCGAGCGAATCGAATTGCATATTCGAAGGAACAACATAATAATTGTTAAACCAATTATTTAATATGTTATTGACTTGGTTATTAATTACAAGTGGTAAGAATTTTTTCTTCGTCAAAATTTTTGGACGTCAGATTCTTTATGGTAAAATGAGTCGAAAGTTTTTTATTTCAATATGTGCTGAGAATTGTTATTTGAATAATTGGAAATTGTATATGCACTGGAGAATAATATTAAGAGATTTCAGTTGGCTGATTTATTATTAAATATAAATTATGTTATAATTTATTTTATTCGTATATTATATAAATTAAAGGAAATAATCAGTCAGTTTATAGTAAGGTGTTTATGAATGACACAAAGATAAAATATTTACTGTAGAACAAGTTTTTTTAAAGATAAATTGTATATCATAAGGTAATATTTTTTTAAGACATAAGAAGGAGTTGTAACTACCAAAATTAAGGAATAATTTAATCATAAAGTTTGCTATTCGCTTATGTTTAGTACATTATAAATAATACAAATATTATACTATATATTTGCAACAAGAAAAGGGTTAATAATATGTATAAAATGCTTATATAATCATTTACCGCTAACCTTAAGATTCAAATTATAATTTGTGACTTAATCGTAGTTACTAACAATTTATTTGAAACGAAAGCAAAATACAGCAAATAAAAAATTAAATAAAAATAAAGAAGAAATTATATACAGTGAATAACAGAAAAGATGATGTACAGTTACTTCAAAAACTCCTTATCAACAAAATTTAACGATGTTTCTGTAAAAGTGTACTACCGAGATACTAATACATTAATAAATGTATAAGTTATTTACAAAATACAAAAAATAAATGTACAATAATACAAAAATAAAATTGTTTAAAAAACTAGTAAAAATAATTCGAAATATTTTAATTAAATGCTAAGGTTTAAAGATCAATATCGTAATAAAATTAGCAGCAGTGATCATTTTAATTTTGAAGTAATTTTCATATCAGACTTTACATGCTATAAAAAAATCGCAGCCTAAGACGAAAGCTTGCATTATGCCGATAAGCTAAACTACAGACGAAATTTACATTGAAAATTCATAATTAATTCCAATATACGTAACATCGTAAACAATTAATTAACATGTTGCTGTTACGTTAGCATTATAATTTAATCCAGCCACGGCGAAATATGGATCTCTCTTTAACAGGAGATTCTCCCATGGTTGCTTTATTCATTATTCGACCGCTATATTTACTCATTGAATTCAATTCGGATTCACTTATGGTATGATTTATTCGACGAAGGCGTACCTGAGCACGTTGATGGGAATTTATTGGAGACGAAGGTCCCGAATACGGGGAAGGAAAGCATGGACGAAGAGGGAAGCGGAGAAAACGAGACGAAAGAAGAGAGTTCAACAGGAGGGACAACGGACAACAAAGGGAGGGAGGAAAATAAAGGGCCACGTCCTTTTCTCATATTCCGTATCCCATATGGTGGCTCGTAAAAGTTCCGAGGGCATCCTTACGAAATTCAGATTTACAGCATCTATCGTATTTGTTCCTTATTTCTACATCGTGTCTTCTTACTTATCCACAAATCAAAATTTTGAATTTTTTTAAAGATAATTTGTTTGACAGTAGCTTGAAATTGACAAACAAAAGGGTTCATGAATAACTTCAAACTTATAAATCGATACTTAAATCCTTGAATTGGAAATTGCATTCAAAATATCACGTCATTTCATCAATTTAAAAAATTAATTTTTTTAATTCATAATAGTAGAAATTTAAAATTGAGTTAAGGTGATAAATCCTGTTTAAGATTATTGAAATTTTGTCATCACTAGAATTATTGTAAAATACGTAATTACTTCAATTTTAATGAAGAAGAAACTAATGAAATTAATGAAGTTTCGTATACAATTATTAAATGTATTTAATGTGGTAATTTTCTATATCCTGTGAAAGCACATAATTTTTTTTCTATACTTTCTATATTAAATTATTATCGTAATGAAAGAATTCATCTATTTATGTATTCAAAGTGTTATACTTCATCTATTTATATATTCAAAGTTTTATACTTCATCTGTTTGTATATTCAAAGCGTTACACTTCATCTATTTATATATTTAAATAAATAATTATATTAAAGTTTGTTGATAACATTACGAGTATCGTTTCTATCGATTGTATTATATTGCCACTTTCAACCGTTCATTCAAATTCGCAAATAAAAAAGATTTCGATGTCCGGAGGGGTCTTTATGATCAAGAACGTCTGTCCAGCGGCACGATGGTGCTTCGAACGAATAGAACGCTACTTTATTGGAAGATACTGAATTTTTATTCATCCCCTGCGCAAATAGAGGCCATGTACAGCCATCCGGCATGGTCGTTCTTTAAAATGCATGCCGCTCTTAAATCAAGGGAACAATAATTGTGTCCACTATGTGGACGCGCTTGATCGGATCGGGAATATTTGTTGCCTTTTTATCCTCTGCCACTAAACCTACTCGTATTTGGTGAATCTGCTGACTGATTTTAAGCACAATGAAAATACGGCTAATAAAAAGAATCGTTAAACTTTCCGAAACAGCACAATGAACGCCATGTTATACGAGTAATAGTAAATTCATACTGTTTATTAAAGTTAAAAGTTCTACCTTTGTTATGAATGCATATTCATTAAAACGAGGTGCAGGTATAATTTTATGCATATCAAAACCGATTTTTGAATAAATACTCGTTATGCGCATATCTTTGGAAATATAACCTAACTTTCAAAACTCATCTTTTGAACTGTAATTAAAATTATTTCGAAATCTGATCTGTGGTTATAAATTTTGAATATTCATGACGTTTATTAATGTTCGGATTTTGCAATAATCTTGATCTAATTTTGGAAGATGTGGCGAGTGTATAGATTTAGGTTTTGAAACACATGAAATATTAGAGATTTGTCTTTTATCACTTTCATGTTTTTTGATATTACCAACAAGCATGTAAATGTTGAGTTTTGTTCGATCTAAAAATATTATAATTTCAAAATACTTTTGTGAATCATTCTAATATTAATGAATTTATATTCTTATATTTATGATTATCAATCAGTAGGTTTAACATGGTTAATATATTCAACATTGATATCTTTTTTTAATACATTTAACACTAATCTCATCCCAAACAAAGAATTATAAGAAGAAGTACATAAGTCTCAATTAATATTACTTTTTGAACTGCAGAACGTGTTATAGATTATTATGGACTTTAAATACAAAACATATTTTGAGTGCTTCTTCTACAAAGTTTCAACACATTACTCAGGCACTTCTGATAATCCAAAGATGCTTTTAAAATAAAATTAGTTACCCTATCATACTGTATATCAAGTATTTTCTAAAAACGACAAGCATGGTACAATGTATTTCTGATCTAACAGCCTCATAATTAACGTCAAGAATTTAACAAGAATTCAAATTAGCGGAATATGATTAAATCTTATCAAAATTAAACACCGTAAAATAAAATGTCTGATAGAATTCTAAGATTAGAAAATAGTGTCCCCCTTCTTTAACTTTGATACCGTGCTTATCGGTTAATCCAGCGCCGGTTGCACGTAAATAAAAGAAAAAAAAACGCTAATCAGGTTGAAATGAACAGCAACGTGATCGTAGCACGCAGCAATTTATGCGTGGAATTCTGCTCGATCAACCGGGAGAATGCCACAGACTGAAGTGGTGGCAGAGGGTGAAAGCAAGAGGGAGGACACACCCCCCGCGAACTCGAACATGAATTAAAGTTTTAATTTCTCTAAATCACTGTTCGCCCTCGAGCGTTTTCCACCAGACGGTCCGTTACTTATAGCCTTTGCTCTTTTTACCGCCTTCTTTTTTCCCATTCGCCTCGATCTTACCACCGACCAACCCTCGCCAATCGGGAGAAATCGATATGCACTTATCCGATGACTCTTGAGACCCCTCTTTCTTTCTTTCTTCTCTTTTTTTTCAAACATACTTTCGTAGGCATAACAGCCAGAAATCTATAGAGAGGCGAATTCTGTGTACCAATGGTGAATGAAATTACTCGAAACCACTCGAACCACGTGATACTTATGTCGATGATTTAGTGCACGATTATTGTATTTACACTTGCAGTGCTTTCGAACAATTGATTTCTATGGTCGTAACATTTAGAGATTCGTGAGTTTTCTGGGAGTAACGAACTTTGCAAAGGGTTAAAGGTTTTATGACATTTTATGATACATTAGATACATACTTGTATTTAATGTGCTGCGTATGTATGTAACGAAAATACGATTTAGTATTTAGTTAGCAATGCAAGCTATAATAGAATATATAATACAAATAATACAATATTATTTGTATATAATATATACAAATTTGTACTAATTTATAGTATACTATAATAGAATATACTAAATAATATTTGTATATAATACAATATAACAATATAGGTTAGAATCGATCAGAAGATACCCGACGAAAAAAAATATTACCTTTAATAATAAAGTATTTTTATACTGTTATACAGTACTGTTTTTTGACTTTTATACAGCATAAAGAAACAGTCAAGAGTCATTTGCTGTTTAAAAAAACTGAAATTTCATAAAAAGTAAACATACAATATTTATGAACTGAACCAATATATTTAATATCTGATGAAATTTACGGAATTTACTAAAATTTAACATAAATTGTATTTGCTTATTAATTTTAAAATGTGAGGTCGTTCGCTAATTGCACTCCGTTGAAGTTATAATGATTTCATCTGATCTTTCATTAATTTTCGATTTTAACATTTTGATTATACCTTGGTCCTCATCAAGTACTCTATTCACACATTATTGAATATCAAGTTAGTTTTATTATAAAATTTCATGATAATTTTAGAAATAACTTCAAGTAATTATTTAAAAAATTTAATAAAAATTTCAGATAATTTATGATAGTTTTATTATAAGAATTTTACTGTTACGTTTCGATATAAAATAAATTTATTCTATGCCATTATTTAAGATTAAAGTTCATCTAAAATTTTGTGTAAAATTTTTAAGCTAAATTTTGTGTATGGCACCATTAGTAATTTTATAGATCAAAATGTAAGAATAATTTTAAAATACACATTAGCTGTATATACAATTATATGTAAATAAAATGGATACACAGAAATGTGTAACTCTGAAAATATAGAAATTTAGGAATATCGAAAATTGGAAATATGGGAAGTTGGGGATTTAGAAATTTGGAAATATAGAAAGTTGGGGAATTAGAAATTTTGGAATATCGAAAATTAAAAATTTAGAAATTTAGTAATATAGAAATTTCGGACTATAGAAAGTTGGGAATTTCGAAATTTGGAAATATTGGAAGTTGGGGGTTTAGAAATTTAGGAATATGGAAGATTAGGACTTTAGAAATTTGGGAATATAGTAAGTTGTGAATTTAGAAATTTGAAATAAAAATTTAACAATATAATTATAAGTATAATTAGGAGTATATAAACTTCGGAATATTAAAATTTCAGACTATAAAAATCTGAAAATATAGACTTAGATGCATAGAATTTTTAGGATCTGAAGTTCCGCAAACAAGCATTTGGAAAATATTAAAATTTGACTATAAAGAAATTGAGAAGTATAGAGATCTGAAATACAGAACCTAAAAATATAGAAAATATAGCAATGTGGAATGAAATTCGTTCTTTACAATTTTTGCTGCAGAGACAATTCCGCCTACAACTAGACATCATAAATTCTACCTTGAGCCACAACTTGTCTACAGCCTATATAAACAGCATTTTGAAGTCGTGACTAGCTTTTAAGTACAGTAAATTAAAATTTCGCTCGGCCTTAATCAGTAGTTTCAGATTGAAATTCCAACTCCGGTAGCCATCCACCAACTCATCGAGAACAAATGGCAGCTACAAATTGCGTTAATCAATCAAATTCGATCGACCACCGTTCATTCTTTTTCCAAAGCAATTGCGCAATATTTCAGTTTTGAACGATCTATAATTTACCATCGACGTTCGGAGAATAAATCTGAATCGCAAGTCGCGTTCGAACTTGCTCTGGTAGCACGCTTTGCGCCCATTCCCTCGCACAGGAGGGTGAGACAGGGGTTGTTCATTTAAAATCATGACGTCGAGCGTAGGGCGCAGTCACGACGGAGGCGTTAGTATTAACGTTAGGTGCGAGCAGACCGGGCCACCTACAAGAACTTCGTGCACCCGTTTCACCCCCTTACCACCGGTGACATATTGTTTCCATTCCGGTCTCGGGCTAAAGCGCAATAAAAAACTGGCATAAATATCACCCCCTTGGCGTTCCGCGACACCGATACTATGCCGAGCGGTGGCCCACGACATTGCTTGCGAGTAAGAACGTACAGGACCCGAATATCGCCTCCGTGCTCTACAACTACGTGAGATCGTTCTTTTGTATGGGTAAAATGGCGAGGACTAATTTGTCTGAGTGGCTTTTTCGGCGGTTACAGAAAGGGAGCCGTGGAACGATCATCTTGTGTCGCGCGAATTCTCATGCGTCGCGTTTTGGGCAAGATGGCGCGCGAACCTAACCTCTAACTCGATCGCTATGGTATTCATATTTGGATGACTCACTTTATACTTAATTACTCATTTTCTAAATAACATTTTTATGAACACATTTTAAAAAATATTTTAAAGCGTACCTAGGAAAAATAGGTAAATATTGAATCACTCGATTAGGTCTGTAGCGTATTAACATTTTTGACTAATTTAACGTGGGTTTGACTAAGTTAACTCAAAGTGTTAACGGAACTACCAAACTGATCATGTGAGCAATTCTCAAGATTCTTCTTTTAAATTGCGAAATTTATTACGATACTTTAATACCCTCTGTTAATTTTTATCAAGATAAGGAATTAATGTGTATGTTCAATTATATTCATTTGTTTATTT
This sequence comes from Megachile lagopoda, assembly GCA_036983795.1. NCBI lineage: Eukaryota > Metazoa > Arthropoda > Insecta > Hymenoptera > Megachilidae > Megachile > Megachile lagopoda. The sequence goes on from CM072786.1 coordinate 2,762,414, forward strand.
ATTTTTAATTTTGAATTATGTGTGCATTACATGTTGGTACGATTAATGTTAATGGATGATCGAGAGATTTTTTTTACCATTTGACTGTGGAGAAATTTGGCACAAAAGTATCGATATTCGTATGCCAGTCACACGTTATTATATTCATTGAGATGTTTCCGATTGTAAAATATTGAAACATTTATTGATATTCAGTTATTTGCCGTTGTTATGTTACATGAAACAAATTCTACGTTAGATCTGTTTAATAAAGTAGTAAGTGTGTTGTATTAAGAAAAATTTACTGTCGTATATTTATGTTTCCTCTTTACTAATAGCTGACTATCTCTCCTTTTGCCTAATATTGCTAATAAATTAGTATATCCTATACTAATATATGATGTATCATGTATGGAACACCGATGGGTGTTTCAACGTGATATTGAAACACCATATGAAGTCTGTTAAAGACAGAAGTATATTTAAATGAAAAAAATGCTGCTCAATTTTAACTTGGAGAAAAGAGAAGACAAAATAGTACAGTGAATGTAGTATAGTTGCCTATGATTTAGTCGTTGAAAATTCAATACTTTTAAAAAATTGAATTTTTGGAATGGAATTATATATGGAAATTATAATGGAATTGTATATTCTCTTCTAATATATCTATAATGTTTAAATGAAGTTGTACTTACAGCGTGACAGGTTCCTCAGGGCTCGAAGGTGAAATTGAAAGCGACATGCTGGTGGTTAGACATCGTGATGTTCCTGGAGACCTAACACGATCATCCACCTGCAATAATATAGAAATACTAAATTAACAACGACCGATTAATATTACTTAAGCAATAAATCTATAATTTAAACCTAATTAACAATCTTCATTCAAGCAAAATTATTTTTACCATACTCTACAAAAGTTTTACATGATTTATCAGTTTAATTTAACTACTATTTTGATAGTGAAATGATTCAAATCTTGTTGAATATACTCATTATGGATTAAAAGAAAATATTAACACAATGAATTAGAAGGAAATATTATCACAATGGACTAAAAGAAAATATTAATACAAGGGGTTAAAAAAGGTGCTAATAGAGTTTGAAAGCGGTAAGAGTTAAATTAATATTGAAATATACCGCAAAATATTTTAATAAGCAATTTAAATAATAAATAGTTTAAATAGGTGTTGTATAATGCAGTATATAGTAAACATTAGATATGCAATATATTGTGTGTTTTTGAAATTAACCGATTACGATAAAAGCAAAGTGTGCAAATCCTCTTTGGATTACAGTAATCACTGACGAGAGGTTCCAACGCCATCCACGTTAACGGATTACGCAAACGATCGAATTGAAAAAATACAGAGAGAACATTTCTGTGTGCACCTTTTAAATTCTTTGCACGATCCTTGCTGTCGTCGATGGGGAATTGAGCAACAGGTAGAGTAGATATGTCCTCGAGGCATCATGCTCGACAGAGCATACGCGTGATTTACTGTATAAGTGACTCATCGAAACCACCCTTTTTCTTTTATCTTTGCCTCACTACTCGAAACGAAACGCGTAGGAAATAATTCTTTTAGTTAAACCCCGTTTCGTGGAATAGGATCCCAGAATTTATATCCGAGGGTAGAGTTCACGTTCGAGATAAAGTATCAATTGAAACGAAATAGAAATTTTATTAGATTATTGTCGTAGATGTTTGTGTGAAATATTGCTTTATTTGTTTGCTGATGGAATTAAGTTAATACAAGTACACTTTGATTTTTATTAGAAAATGTGAATAATAAGATATACGGAATATTAGAGAAATAATTGATTTACAGATTATTTGTGTTCAGTGTATTCATTTTTATTGGTTGAAAAATATATTGTTTATATTTGGGTAGCAGTGACGAGTAACTTCGTAGCTAGTGAAATTGGATAAATTTAGATTTACTCTTTTTCAAAATTTTAAAATTCTAAAATTTTTAATTCCTCGAAGTCCAAATTTTCAAATACTGAAACTCTTAATCTCCAAATTTCAAGATCTTCAATTTCCAATTAATTAGTTCACAAATTTACGAATTCGTAAATTAACCAGTTTACAAATTTATAAATTCCCTAATGAAGGAACTCGCAATTTTCCAAAGCTGCAAATTTTCAAATTTCTGAGTTCCCAAATTCTCAAATTCCCAAATTTTCAAATTTCCAAATTTTCAAATGATCAAATTTCTAAATTGCTCACATTTCCAAAGTTTCAAATTTTAGTAACCTCAAATTTCCGTAATCCAAATTACGAAAATTCCTAAATTTATAAATGTATGATTCGTAAATTTTAACATGTTGATAGCCACAGTAAAATGTGTTGTTTGTGTTCAGATACACTTTCAAAACAACTATTAAGAGCAAGGATAAGTGGTAATCTTTGGATTTCATCTTTTAATCTGTTATTGTACATCATTATTTTAATATTAAGAGCTTTCAAATTTTCCGTTCGTTTATTTTTCTCATAAATGATTAATTTAACGGAATTTGCGTCACATATGGCCACCGTGGCGGTCATGTGTGAACGTACAATAACGTATAACGCATAATGAATACATTTTCATCGTATAATTATATATTTATAACATATATAACTTGTTTACTATATAACATACCATGTATACATTCTACAACACAATGCATACATTGTTATGTATATTATAACGTATGATACATAACCTGTAACGTATAGTGGTATATATTTTTAATGTTACAGCTATTTATAACAATGGCGGATTTAAATGTTTGCAACTGTGTCATTCGTACGACTGTCAGAATTATCAGTTTTATGATGGTTAAAAACGTCATAAATTTCATTGGTATAGCTAATACAATCGCATCGGTGCGAGCTGATAAATTCAGTTGAAATTGAGCGAGCAACCGCCCTACCGCCTCCCGGCCAGTTCAAAGAAATATTACAGCCATATTTTTCTTCCGTGAACGATGACTGAAGCTCTCCCGCGATTTTCAAGGGATTAATAATGACGGTGGAGCGTTCTACGACAATCGTAGAGAGAAACAAACGCAGCCCCGGGCAAGTGGACCAGACTCGCACCGACATCAATCTGAACGAGCGAACCGCACCCCTAACGAGCCACCGAGTCATATAAATTTTATTGCCATTTCATAAATCCCGACTACTACCGCGAGTAACCGTTACAGCCTTTCCAAGCGATTATCAGCAGCGTATAAAGTTGTGGATTCTGACGGATTATAACGGGCTCGATTCTGTCTTTTGCGACGCTTTCGAGGGTGTCTGTGAAAATCGACGTCAAAATGTTGAACTGTGTTCACTGGTGATTATGCAAAATGGAGGACCTTGTAATGCTGCGAACCTTTTACGTTTTGCACTGCGATTTATTTGGCAGGTGCTTAACATGACATAAATTGGTATATGGTAAGTGATATGTTATTAGTATGTTAGTATATTGATATATTAGTATATTAATATGTTAGTATATTGGTATATGGTGTATTGGTATATTAGTATGTTAGCATATTGGAATATGGTGTATTAGTGTATTGGTATATTGGTACATGATACATTGGTATATGTTAAGTGATAGATATGTAGTATATTGGTATATTAGTATATTAGTATATTAGTATATTAGTATATTAGTATGTTAGTATATTGGAATATTGGGACATAGTGTACTGGTACATGATACATTGGTATATGTTAAGTGATACGTATGAAATATAGTAGTATATTAGTATAGTAACATATTGTTATATGGTGTACTGATATATTGGTATATTAGTATATTACTACGTCATGTATTTTTACATGGTGCATTGGTACCTGGTATATGGTATACAGTATATTGTATATGGTACCTGGTATATTAGTATATTAAAATAGCTAAAGAAGATTGAAACCATGTTGTTTTTTTGTTCAGTGATCTTTGACTATAATAATTATAGTTGGATCTAAAATGAAAATTCAAACAGAATTTTTCCAATTCTTATTAATTGATGTTGTATGATTTAATAGTTCTAATTATAAAAATTATCTTCTTCAATAGCAGCTACCATAAAATACATCTAGTACTCTATAAACTACACAAAAGCTAAGATTTCTGAAAAGCACTATAAAAGTACTTTCAAAGGGCAGAAAAGGTATCTGCCTTCTAAAACGCAGAAATAAATGTAAAATACAACGCATATAAGAACGGAAGGAATGGAAATGCTCGGATTATGTTTATAATAAATAAGACAGAAGTATGCGTGCAAGAGAAAAAGCAGAAGCACAGTTAATTCAGTTTTATACGACAACACTTCCGATCCGCGGTAAGCCGGCGACAGTCTCGAGTTCCTTCCCTCGAGTTCTCTTCATCTTAACGCAAAGACGAACGAAAACCTGATTTACATTTCTTTCTCTCCTTGCTATAAAAATTCCGCGACGATAACTTCCTTTGTTCCACCCTCTATGGCCGCGGGGGCGAACAACCCCTGTGGCTCACCAGCCACAGGGAGTCCCATAACTCCAACTAGTTTTCGGTTTACACTGCATTTTTTTTCCTTTAATTAAAGACTTGGGTATGTAAAAAATTGTCGTCTACCATCGTCAATAAAATGTTCAATATTCGTTTATTTTATTGATAAATGAATTGTGGGGTTGTAATTGGGTTTAATTGATTATTTTTTATAATGCTGGTAATAAAAATCGTTGTCTCTGTATTGTAAAATTTTAGCTTATATAATTATATTTCAGGACTCATGATATTTATTGCCAATAATATAATAAAATTGATAAAACTTAAAAGGTATACAATAGTGTAATAATTTTGAGAAACCTGAAATGTTGAAAATAGATTACGATAGTTTAATTAGTGTTCATAACATTAACAATAATATGACATATCACATATCATACCTTCCTTTTATACATACACATTGTGGTCATAGGGTAGTAAAATTAAACGTTTAACCACATTTTGCAATTTTTTCTTCTGTCTCTTACTATTATAACACACTGATACAATTGTACAGTGGTATAATAATTATATACAATTATTACAAGATAGTGGTTCTTGCATGTACCAAAGAATGCATTTTTGCAAATAAACTATTTAGGCACTTCATGCATAAAGAAAATACATGATATTTAACCGAATTAAAAGTTCCATCCCTCCAGATGCATGATTACCAAGAACATTCTCAATCAAAAGTTCTACAGCAACATTATAATCTCCATTTCATGTAATCCCTCATCACAAAACGACACATCGCAGGTGCTCGCGACTCTCCCTCGATATATAGCAGTCGGTCAGGGCTGTCGATCATCCATTCAGCCGTTGAAATTTCCAGCAACAAGCATCGCCGAAGGGTGCAGGAGGAAGAGGTCTAGATAGGATCGAAATGTAATTAAGAGAGCAAATAATCCGAGCCGAACAAACTCCGTGAAATGGATCAAAGAACTCGACATCGAGAGAGGGACCGTGGCGGAGGGGTGCAAGGGCTAGCAAAAGGAAGGACATGTACACTCGGGTGCAATGTAGGCTTCTTTTCGATAAGAACGTGTATGAATACTTGGCAATTTTGAATTTTAGACGAATCTTACAATATTTCTGAGTGATTAGGTTTCCGAATTTTCATATTTGTAAACTTTCACGTTTCCAAGTTTTCAAGTCTTCAAATTTTCAAGTTTTCAAGTTTTTGAGTTTTTGAGTTATCGAGCTTTCTAGTTTCCGAGTTTTAAACATTTCAGGTTTTTACGTTTTCAAATTGTCAAATTTTTAGGTTTCACAGCTTCATAGTTTTGAGGTTTTCAATTTTTCAAATTCAAGGTTTCAAAGTTTTGATGTTTTCAAGCTTTCTGATTATCAAGTCTTCAAGTTTTCGATTTTTCAGGTTTTTAAATAACCAAATTTTTTAATCTGTAAACCCTCGAGTACCCAAAATTTACAAATCTTCAAATTTCAAGTCCAAAATCTTACAAATTCCCGATTTTATGAATTTATAAATTTTTCAATTCCGATTTCTAAATTTCTAAATTTTTGCATTCTTAAATTATCAAATTTTTAAAAATTTCCCTCAAAACCCTCAAATTCTCAAACTTTTCATTCTTAAAATTTTCGAACTGCGGTATTACTGATTTTTCGTATCTACACATTTTGAAATTCTCTATTTTTTAAATATTTAAGGTTTCAAAGTCGTCAATTTCCTAGATTTCTGAATATCCACATACCTAAATTTTCTCGTTCGAAGGTTTCTAAATTCATAAATTTTTAATTTTCTTAACTTCCAAATCGTTAAATTATATCCCTAGGTACTCAAACTCCTAAGTTCTCGAATTTGTATATTTTCAAATCCACACCCATTCATAAGTCCCTAGATCTACAAATTTCTATGTTGTTATATTTTCATACAAACGACTCCTTTGATCCCTATATCTTTAGATCTCCAAATCCTAAGCAGCTTCATATCTTTATGTGCACAAATTCCTAGACATAGACCCACAGATTCCAATGTTCCCAAATTTCTAGATGCTAGTTTCCCAGATTTCTATCCTATAAAATCCTCAAATCTCTAGATTTATCAATTCTTGTTCCCCCAAATCTCATTTCAATATCACTATATACCCAAATCTCAAATTCTAAAATGCATATGTTCCCAAATTTTTTAATTCTCGTATAACTACATCTCTAAATTCCTAAATTTATAAATTCCTGTGTCTCCAAATCCCATCATTCCAATATTTCTAAATCCCCAACACTCAAGTTCTCAAATACTTATGTTCTTAAATTCCTAAACTCTCAAATCCCTAAATTTCCTCATCTCCCGATTTTCCTCTTCCTTGATCTCCAAATATCTAGATTGCCTGACGTCTTAATCTGAGAGTTCCTAGATGCATAACCTCCTTTGTGCCCAAATGACTAGCCTTGAAATCGCCAGATTCCACTATCACGAGGTTCCCAAGTTCCAAACATCCAAATACTTATACAGCCAAGTTCCTACGTCCTTAATTGCCTATATCCTCGAATTCCTCAGCATCCGTGTTCCTAGATTCATAAATTCCCACATTCTTAAATAGCTGAATCCCTAGTGTCCCATATTGGTAGATCCCCAAATCCTAAAATTTACAAGTTCCAAAGACCCCTAACTCCAATGTCCCCCAATTCTCAACCCACCTCCAAATATTCAAATTTCCAAAAATCCCTAAAAATCAGCGAACCGAAATTCACATTCCCAAATTTTCTCTAGGGTAGACAGATTTGCTCGTGACTGTACCGATAGAGGCTTGTCGTTGAAAGGTAACAGGACGAGACTACGACCGGCTGCTTCTCCCTGTCGTCGTCCTGTCTAGCCCGAAGGAGTAGGGCAACGAGGAGGGGGGCAAAAGACCCTCGATAAATATTTCCGTCAAGTGACCGGGGTTGGAATTCAAAGAGAGCCGAAAGGTGGAATCGAGAGCGAAACGAGTCCATCCTCTCTTCAGCGGCGGTTCAAGGGATGGTCGACGAGAACGATGGAAACACGGGGTGGTAACAGGGGGTGGGATGCCAGCCAGTATATTTGCGTTACGTTACGTAGTTGCGCGTTTAATCAGCCGTATACCCGGAAAGGGCGCGTGTGAGAGGGAAGAAGTGAAAGAGAAACGGGAGCAGGAGGAACCGCCTCGACTTCCGGTTACCAAAGAAGGACAGGACTAAACAGCGTTTCTACCTTTTGTGAGGGTAAAGAGACCAGATTCTGTTTACTGCCGGACTGTCCTTTGCATCTACCATTTTTATGGGGCAGTTTGTCCTACGCTTTTCGCCGTGTTTTCATTACGGTTCTTCGCTTCTTTAACGTTTGATTAAGTATGTTCCTGCAATTCGTTTAAAGAGTGCTAATGTAAGAATTTTGTTACGGAACGCTATTTGTTGTGGTTGGCACTGTTCTTGGGTTTAGAATTCAGCAATATTTCGAAGAATTTTCTGATAGTTTTGAACGAAGTTTTTTGCAATCAAAAGGTATTTTTATTTCAAGTAAAATTTGATTCTATCAGGTATCTCCGAATGTTCACTCGAATTTTTCATTATTTGTGATTTTAATTATTCGGCTAAGTTTTTATTCAAGATCAAGATTTATAGGAATAAGTAATTTATTGTTGATCATAAAAATTCTTATTTTATTTTAAACTTGGATTAAAAAATTGTTTTAAATTATGGTCAAGTCTGTTTATATTTCCTCAGACATAAACGAACTTCATATTTTATTTTTATTGAAATTGTTCAAGACATTTCTGGTCTCTTTTAATTTCAATTTTTCATCACACGAAAATATAAATTTCTTTTTATGAATGATTTTTCTCAATGATTCTTTAACAATGATTCTTATTTGCAATATCATATAATTATTCTTTAAGAAAATTTGGAACGAATTTATTTAACACAATTCACACTTAATTTGAAATTAATTATAAACTTGAAAAACAAATAAACAAACGACAAAATATATACATTAATTCTTTATTTCAACGAAAATCAACGTAGATTTCGAAAAAAAAACACCTTAAATGTGTAACTTTTAATATGAAACTTGTGAACGAATCATTTTCTGGCTTTGGTAGTTTTAGTGTTAAAGAACGATCTTCTGTCGTACTAGGTTTATAATAGATTCTACGAGTTTTCCTGGCGTACGTATTAGAAAGTAGTGAAGGAAAGGAAGCAAGAGAAAACAGAAGAGATGGCGCCTACGAGACGTCGATGGCGTGACAGATTGCCTCCAGTATTTTCCACCACATACATCATCGGCATCCGCCAACCCTTAGTTCTAGTTCAATGCTCACCACCGTCGTCTCCCTTAATTGGCATCACCTACACCAATCTACCTGTGCTGTCGTACAGAAAATTTCCTACCACAGTTAATTACGATAAATTATATTCGGAGAAATGTTCTTATTAAATGATCGACAAAAATGGTGCTTTTCATGCTTTTAATTATAGACCTACATTCTTAGACATTAAGTGGAATCTCATATTTTGCAGACGAATTAAATATTACAAATAGACATTTATAAACTTCATTTATTTTACTTATTTATTCACAATTTTGGAATTTGAAGATTAGTAGAGTAGATTTCGAAATTTAGGAACTTTCGGTATTTTGGAATTTTGAAATTTAGGAGTGCGAGGATGTTGGAATTTGGAAATTTGGGGATTTGAGGATTTGAGGATTTGGGAATTTGGGAATTTGGGAATTTGAGAATTTGAGAATTGGAGAACTGGAGAACTGGAGAAATTAAGAAATTGAGATTATAACGGCTTATCCGTTAAAAATCTGTATCAATATAAATTCCACAACAACTGTATCGCAGTAACAAATGCTGCTTTTGTTAAACCTACAAAAAATGTAATACATGCATCACAAAAAATGCAATACGTTACTAATAATTTATTAAATATCAATACAAAATCTAAATCACGCTTCAAAGGCGCAAATAAAAGTTACACCATATAAATAATCTACTCAACGGAACTGATTTTCGAACTGAAACTATAATGGCGCATACCGCGGACCGAGTAATACATCGACAACAAAATGAAGGGTCAGTGACAAACTGCAAACCGCACTTTCATCGTCCGGGATACGATTAGGGAAAAATTCTCGCCGTTTTAATGGGGAGTGAAAATTAAATACCGCGGTGTCCACCCCTTAGGTCCGGTCACCTAATAATTCATACGAGGAATGTAAAAAGGGCAAGCCCTTTTTCCCCCGCCCCCGCGACCAAAAAGAGCGAGAACGAGAAAAGCCAAGGGGTGTAGAAAAATACGAGCTCGTGTTTATCTTGAGATTTGTAGCCGCTCTGTTCCCGATATTTATTGGCCTTCCAGGAACGGGAGATGCCACTGCCTGACGGACCGTTAAATTTTATTATGTTTTTTTCACCGATGCCGAAATAACGCGTCACTGAATATGGCTGGCAACGTTGTCGTAAAGATAAATCCTGATCGTTCGTGCGTTGCTGAAATCCACGTTGAAAAGACATACTCGTTATGTTCCTGTCTATTACCGAAGCTTTATTTCGTATCTTTTAACTATGGAATTTTTATTATATCCTTTTGATATTTTGATATATCCATTCAGTTTCAAAGATTTTACTATTTTAAAATTATATATTATATTATTTTTTATGGAGTATAATTATAACTGTGTAATAAAATTCTTAGATGTAACATAATTTTCAAATCCTGTTATAATTATAATGTGTAATTGTCAGGATTATAATCTTCTATAATTATAGTCGTATGACATTAATAACAAATGTAACATATAATTACAATTTTCAAACTCAGTTGCAAATATAGTATAATTTTAGAATTACTTTAATATAACAAAACATCATTTATAATCTAATAATTACTCGATCTTCGATAACAAATTACAGTAGCGACTTACATATGAGTAAGTCTCACAAAAATTAAAATCCCTACTTGCCTAGTTTTACCTAATTCTTTTACTATAAAACGTGAGGAATTTGAACGTACTATATTATGTTTATCTCAAAAATTTACATGTTGTGTACGAAACGAAGATATGCACATGTGTATGTACATATAAGACCGCAAACTAGTGACAACGATAACGAGGTAGGTTACCCCAACGAATTCATAAAGAAGGATCTTGAGGATACGTAGTGCTCGCGTAAGGATATACGAACAGCCTAACTGCCTACCAAGGTCATATTTAGGATTAAGGAGAAGGTGGTTGCAGCCTCTTCAACCTGATAGTCATGTGCGCAGTGGAGACGCCTCGCTAAACCGGGCAGCCCATTATCTTAACAAATCTAATCTCGCGGTTGGTGTTTATAAATGTCTTGTTTTCCAGCAAAACGGCAGCGGGAGTCTGGAGAAATAGGGACAGAACGTTTCTAACCGCGTTTCAGCTCTGCTCCCTCATTAACGAGACTGGGTGGCGAGAAATGAAGTACATATTCGTGCACGTGTTCTGCTCCTTAACATCTTATAATATCGAGTATTAGTATATTATATTGTAAAAATATTGCATTGTAACATTACAATAAAAACATCTCTGTTCCATTAGTTAAAGTTGTATAATTATGGAATTTTCTATTAGAGTAGTAATATTCTCACCCAGTGCATGTGCTGTACTACATTAGTATAAACAATTATTGTACATCAGTATAAATAATCGTAAACATTTTTGAAACCATTGTGGATCACGTTAGTCTTATTTTTATTAATTTAACAAGTTAATTATCGAATGTTAACGAAATATAATTGAAGTGACTTTTTGCATATTATTCAGATTTTATCCCAAAATGAAACCAAACTTTTTGTTTGAGTATAATTTGGTCACTCACTTAACTCCAAAAGTACTAAATTTCCCCATGTGACAAGAATTACCGCAGCACCTATGTCACTGTCTGAACGATGATCGGCAGTTTGCCGAGGAATTCGGTGAAATTCTGAACATGTGCATGCTCCGAGTATTTGAGATCGCGTACACCCGCGAATACAGATAAACGCAACGAGAGGAAGCGATGAACACAATCCTGGCATCCGGGGGAGGGTGGGTATCTGTTATTATAGGACGAGGGTACGAGTTTGCCGCAAAACTGGAGGCCCTAATCCCTTAAGAGCAATAATAAGAATCCTTGCTCTGTTACTCTCTGGAATCGGCGTTAAAATTACCGTGGAGGACAAAGAGGAAGACAGCCAGCTTCAACTTAATTCAAGGCCTCGTAGAAGGTTGCGCCATAATCTCCTATCTGACTCCCCCTGAGATACTTCAAGACCATCCACGCTAAACCTTCGTTCACACTTTCTTTTAACCCTTCTTACATCTCACTCGACAACGGTTTTCATATTTCAAACGCCGCCAGGGATTAGCTTGTTTTAGACGGTCGAGTAAACAAGCGGTTAAGGTGTTGCCGCAATAAATGTGACGTCGCTTGAAAATGTTGAGAAACTAGGTCATTGCAAATAGGAATCTTTTAAATAGATTAATCGAAATAAAATTTATGTCTATTAATTTCAATTTTGAGGCAGGGTTAATTGGAACAATATGTGAATTGTTGGAGTAACTAGGTTTTTGAGAAAATTTGATTTGATATTTTTAGTTGTGTAAAATGCGAAGGTTTAAAAAATATAGGTGATCAAGTTTTGTTAACAGAGGTTGCTTTATATTTATTGAAAATGTTTCATGTGAATAATTTAATATTATATTCATTATAAATGGTTCATGTACAGAGCTCATGTTGTTAACTAGGACTTGAACTATTACTGACTGTAGGTATTTATAAAATAAGAATATTGTTAATTATAAATAGTAATAATATGAACTCTAATAATTATATACAGTTAATAATATCAATTGGGACTTGAGTATCTATAAATATAGCCACATCCACTGTTATTTATAAAATAAAATTAAACCGATAGCCTGTGTTATTTAAAATTGTAAATCCAAAATCCACTTATTCTAAGATTAAGTAACATTATTCTTACCAGTAAATTATATTTAAAATACCCTACCATTTTAGGATTTGAATCTCATAAATATTTACAGAATTCACAATAATTATTATATCGTTGCATTAATAGGAAATAAAAATGTATTACTGCTGGTACATTCAAAGATGGTTCATTTGGTATTCCTCATTCTTCGTGTCCTTAACAATCTCCAGCAGGTTTTACGAACTTGTTATCAATATTAACATCGAAAAAGGGCTTAATCAGGCTTTCTGTTGGCGGTGAGGCATGGTTGCGACGAGAACTCTTTCGCTTTAAATTTTCATTCGACTCTCGTACAAGGAGGCTTGTTTCGTTCTTGAAGCCCGAGCCAGGACTCTCCTCTTCGTCCTCGTCCTGGGCGTAATTTGCACACAAAGTGCCGAGGAGGTGTACCATAGTGTACGCTTGTGTATACATAGACACGTGCACAGGGTGTGTACTCAAACATATTATGCTAACGTTCCTCTCTTCCATTCGATGAGCTCATCTTAATAGTTATCGCGTGGCCGTGAACGATATCATAGTTTCGTGCGAACATAATTATTACAAGAAAATGTTCGTAAATAAAACTGTATGCCAAGTACATAATTACTATAATAAAACGTAAATACAACCTGCGTAATTTATCAGATTTTGTTTAAAATATTTTGAAAATATTACTGAGATTTTTAATTAAAACTATGTTTCGTACATATTACAATTATTCCATATTATCTCATTTTTAAATATATAAGAAAATTCCGTTTATTTTTTACGTAGAGGCAAGAAATAACACATGCAGACTATTAGAATGTGTTACAAAGTTGCTGATTTCAGTTAAATTTTTAAGCTAAAATATGAAAATATATGAAGAAAATTTTAACTGACACTTGCTATACATGTTTTATGTATTTTATATAATATTATGTTAAATTACATCTTTTCTTCTGACTGATTTTGATTCAAATTTTAATTTATGTTACCTGTTCTATGTGATCATCCTTCTGTTATAGTGCATGTATTTCTATAATTTTTTAGCAGTATATATGTTTGTATATTTTATAAATAATATATTTTTATATTTAGGAATAGTATATTTACAAATATCATCTTACAGCGTATCGCACATATTTATAATATATTGACTGTACATACTGATCGCCTTTATTAGAATAGCATTTTTGAAATAACCAAACTTCACAAATACAATATTTATCTTTTCATATTATAACATTCTAACGAACAACGTTGTTACATCTTCATAATAATACCGAAAAAAAAACGCGAAAATCTTTAGTACCATAATTAATCCAATAATAATTTTAAGCAGTACGGAATATCCCAATATTTTCATAGAATCGTATTTTAAACAAAATCATTCACCATTCAAGTCAACTCTGAAATGTTCTATTAATTTGTGTCTATCAAAGAGAACGATAATTAATCACCGAGTTCAAAGACCTTTAATTCGAAAGAGATTTCCCGATTCTTAAGCTGTTTCCAATTTGAATACCAACGCGCTAATAGGAAATTAGGTATGTCGCGTGTATACCCGACTAACGAGCTTCAGCAGCCTCCATCGGTGAGGAAGAAAGAGTCTTTCTGGCAGATAATAAAAAACCTGTCACGTAGCGGCGGCTCCGTTGAGGACCGACTGAATCTGGAGGGTGGCAAGGAAGAAGGAAAAGAATACTAATTCATTATTCAATCTGGGTCGAGTGATTAGCATGCGCCGGTACCTGGCATCCTCGTCTCCTTCTAAATAATGTAAGGCGTATACCACCGCAAGAACGTGATGGTACAGGCATTGTCGCGAAGAATCCCTGCTTCCCTTCTCACAATTTTGCGCAGCCTCAAGCACGCAATTTAAATAATTATGCACGGTGTCCTCCCGACGGTTGTAATGCAAAAATTTCGCTACCTAAAGAAGTCAAAATTAACGGCACATCTTTGAAAACGTAAATATCCAACTGCTCATCTTGTCAGCTTGTTCTGGATTTTATAATCTCTCAATTTTACTTTGGACTTTCTGCAAAATTATTTACGCGAAATACTTTTATCAAATTTAAACGATATATGAGTTAATAATGAAGTCGATTAAGATTATATATAGAAACGTCGAATTCTGTATTATCCCTGTTAATAAACCTAGGAAATAAGAATAGCTTCGCCGCAATATTTAATACCAGCATAAAATTACATTTACAAGTTGGAAGAAAAACCAAGAAAATTCTCAAAGTCTCCAAACGCCAATTTATCCTAACGTTAACAGCAAACTACGTTCCTGCAAGTTCGCTAGCGATACTTTACGCCAGTCTCGGAGCACAATAGAAACGGAAACTCGGGCGAACTTGGTGAATGTCTGCCGGCGTTAAATCAGCCTTCGTCAACGGGAAAAATCTCGGGAAGGTGAATTCCGAGGGGCAAGTTCCACCAGAGATAAAGCATTTTTAATACAATTAAGCGAGATTCTTCACGGTATCCGTTCTTCTTTCAACCCCCACACCCATCTCCCTCGCAACCACCCATCTCGGTACCCTAGCGTCACCCTGAGCCTCGGTGGTCTCTCTTCGAGATCTGGATGTAAGAAGGGTTGTACTCAGCCTGCCTCCGGGGCATGTTAATGCACTCCAAGATCTTAGCACTTACACTCTAACACGCCTGTACTCGTCGTCGTCGACGTTCTACTGCCTGCTTTTCCATCCCCAGCCATTTTCTCTTTCTCTTAAACTACCCCCGACCAAGTCTCCGCCGCCTCCAGAGGGCTTTCACGGACGACGCCTTAAATCCGGATCTCTGCCCTGTTCCCCTCCCCCTGACGGTTCTTATTCAGCTAGCTTCTGAATCTGGCGCCGTTGGTGCTGCGATTTTCTTCGCTGGAACGCCCAGGAAGCAGCTTTTCAAAATGTACAGCCTCTGCGGTGACGCTCGGTAAAACACCGTCGACCCACGATTTCGAGCTTCCCTTTCGGTGTGTTGAAATGGGATCATAGTTTGGACGCGTTTGATCGATCATTGCGTGATCGATGTTACTGATCGATTAACCCTCTAGTACTAATAATGATATTTCGTTGTTAGAAACACTTGCTAAATTCAGTTTTCCTTTATTTTGTAATATGCTTCAAGCACGCAAGCTCTCAAATTTTCAAACTCTTAAGTTCTCAAGTTCTCAACTTCTCAAACTCTTAAACTCTTATATTCTTAAATCCTTAAATTCTCAAATCCTCAAACTCTGAAATCCTCCGATTCACAAATCCTCAAATTTTTTCATTTTCGTAACCTAAATTTCCAAATTTTCATATTCTCAAATTCTAAAGTTCTCAATTCCTCAATGTCTCAAACTCTGAAGCTCTCAAGTTCCTAAATTCTTAAATTTTCAAATTCTCAAATTCAAGGTATTTCCAATTCCGCCCCAATCAAGCCTAAATTTCCAAAATTTCAAGCGTAAATACCCAAATTTCGGACTAACTCGAAATCGAACGATTTGAATGAAAATTCGTCAAAAAAATATTGAAAGAAAAAGGAGAAGAACACGCAAAGACTCGCAGAAAGAAATCTTAATTAATGAAGCCATTGTTTGAACCGTGGAAACTCGACGAGAGGTTCGAGCCAGGAGGTTCGAGCGTGGCTTACCGTCGCGGCGAGTGGATGGAGGTCGTTTCATCGGTGGCTAGGGTGAAAAGGAAAAAAGGGCCGGTTTTTTTCAAGGACGATGGGCACACCGACCACCAACGGTGGTTCGTGCAAGGGCACACAAAGCTCTTGACGGATGGCCAGCCACCAGACTCTGCCGCAACCCTCACCGGTTACGAGTGACCACCTGTTGAGGGTCCTGCACGCACCTGTCTACGCACACACGGCCCATCCAGCTTGTTTCCCCACCCTGGATGTTCCTCCTCTTCCTCCTCTTCCTGGATGATATTTCCATCCGTGATGACCGAAGAAACGGCCCGGAATAACGAGTGTCGACGCGTTTTGTCCACCGCGCGTGAAGCCGTTTGGAAGACGAGCGAACAACTGACACCATGAATGTGAATACTATGATAATTGGATGTGTGATTAACACGTTGAACTTGTTCGTGGCAAAACAAGTTATAACATTCTGTGCAACCTGTACAAGACACACATTGTTGTGTACAACGTGTTTTAATAGTATTCATTGAACATTTTTTTGGTAACAGGTAATATTTAGGTACGTTCTTTTATGATCTCCAAATTATTTCAGCGTCTGTCACCACAGTCTTACCAATTTATCTTTCCTTCTAAACTTTCCATCTTCTAAATATTTCTAAACACTTCCTGGCTATTCTAAAATCTTCAGTTTTCTCAGGGTCTCGTGCAAATCTGGTCAATGTCAGATTGCATGTTTGGCAACCAGACTTTTACGAGTCCGTAATTTCCGCTGACTTTCTCTCTCACCCTTTCGACTTTCCATTCTATATCTCTCCTTTTACTATTTCTATCCCGTTTCGAAAAAGAAAATAAAAACTCTGGATATTTCGCCATGCAAGACAGTCGTGATTTTGTACGGACACGCTCGCTGAATCGCTGAGTCACTTCATACTGTTTTGTTAATTAATTTTCGTGTTACATCGTTAAAAATATATTGAGTGATCGTTAGATGAACTATTTATTATTTCACACCCACATCCTCAATTTGTAATTTATCAATAGAAAAATATAATTCTTTAAGTCATATCGTCAATCAATAGTAACTGACACGTTTTTAATGAAAAGTATACTGTCAGTCTTCGGTGACTAACATGGCACTTAACGTGTTATTATTACATCTACCAGCATATAATGCACACTTTATACAAAATTAAAAATATAGTAGACAAATATGTATATAGATAAAAGAGAAAACAGATTAGTATACACATCACCTCTTTATTTCAGTAGA
This sequence comes from Megachile lagopoda, assembly GCA_036983795.1. Taxonomy (NCBI): domain Eukaryota; kingdom Metazoa; phylum Arthropoda; class Insecta; order Hymenoptera; family Megachilidae; genus Megachile; species Megachile lagopoda. The sequence continues at coordinate 2,779,775 of CM072786.1, forward strand.
AGCAACACAGACTTTAAGAATACCACTTCAACAAATTTTGTAATTTGAAATAAGTTATAGATATAAAACGGTCATTTGACCAGTTTGGTAGTTTTAGTGTTCACCTTAGATTTATGGACAATTAATGACCACTCGTATTTCAATTGAAACTAAACCATAAAAATAAATAAATAATGCATAATATGTGAACTAGCTTATACAATGATTTTTATGTTGATGAAAATTAACTTACATTCTAACAAACGTTTCTTAGTAATTTTCGTAATTTAATATAATAAATCTAAGATCTACTAACATGTACGCTACGATAATTATCGTATTCTCCAATTTTTTATTTTTATTTTTTTTATTTTAACATTTTACATGACTTGGCTGTCTGATCTACATAAACTTCTCAATATGTTGTATATGTATGTTACGGTGAAATTTTTGAAAATTAGGTGTAACCATGTGTGGAGCATTTATCTTACTGAAGGACAGCGATAAATAGTATTTCCTTGTTTTCATATTGAAATTTATTCAAATGATGTGTTTATAGTAATTTTAGCTTAAATTCGAAACTATTTAAATTCTTATTTTTCTAAATTGCGAAATTTTCAAATCACTACATTTTTGAATTTTTATATTTTTATATATTGAAATTTTCAAATACGTAAATTTTCCAAATTCGTAACACTACAAAATCTCCAAGTTGTCAACTTTTTGCTTATTATAAAACTTCTAAATTTTTGAATTTTTAAATCAACTAATTTTCGAATTTATATATATACATATAAATATTTTAAACATATATGGTCTGGTCATATACAGTGTTACGTTAAGTCATACAGTGTTAAATGTATACCTTATCATGTACAGGAAATTATAGGAACGAAATACTGAGTTCCTACTTAAAAAATATATTGCATAAATTACAGAAAAATTGTATAAATTACTTTATTTCACCCCTTATATATTTATTGTTGTACTTCATATTTAACTTAAAAGTAATTGCATGTCAGACATCTGTACACCTAGTCTTAATAAAGAAAACAAGACCTACATTCCAGTGTTCCTTTAGTACGTTATTCTAAATATTATACGTTTAATATGTATGTAATTGAAATATTACAAACTGCAGTTTGTAAGAGTGCAGTTAAAAACGATCAATGATCAAGAACAATGGTACAAATTACTTTATGTTTCATCCCTTATTTATCATTGCACTTCATTCATAATTTAAAAATAACAGCACATCCGTAAACCTAGTACTGAGACAGAAAACAACCCTTAAATTCCAGTAATCCTTTAGTAATATCACTATCCGTAATCAAAATATTACAAAAGTGCAGTTACACAAGAGTGCAGTTGAAAGGGATCAATGAACGGTTGGAACGCAGTGTAAAAATGCTCAGTGCTAGCACTGTTCGGTTCACAGATAGAGGATGGTTTTTTTATTCCCTGTGCTCTTTCCCGTCCCTTCGTTGGTTTCGTGACCGAACCATAACCGGAGGACGACGGGAACGCTTTATTTTCACCCCCATCGCGATCATTCCATTTGTTTCGCAGCATTGCATGGCTCGCGGCGACGAGTATCCTCTCTTACCTTCTCTATTTACCCTGCCACCCCCATGACTCTTTTACAGGTTGACATTGAACACCCCATGGCAGGTTCGACCATTCGTTAGACGAATCGACCCATCGTTATCTCGATATATCCACAGGTACGTTTAATACGATCCGCCGACGTATTTATTCTCCGTGTCGGACTTTCATTTTGATGAATGACACATTTGAATGCTTCATACGTGCTTTAGGAATCGCTTGCGGCGAAATATCGCGAATTTCGAGATCAACATCATTGTATAGTTGAATCTTTATTGCTTTTAATAGTTTTTATTAGTAGTATTTTAATTGTATCCTCAGTTGCAATGTTTATTTTGATAGTTTAATGTTTTTGCATTGTTAGGTTGGATTGTACAGAATGAACTCGGTGTGGACTATAGAAAGTTTGATATAGTTTGGTACAATTTAAAAAATTCACATATTCTGAAACTTATAAATAGTTCAAAATTCCTATTTGAAGAATAATTCTGGAAATTTTTTAGATGTCCACTCTCAATTTCTCAAATTTTCCGAACTAACAAATTAAGAAATTTTTAAATTTTGAAACGTTGAAATTTCCAATTTTATAAACTTTCTTTCAACATTTCTACGTTTCCAGACATGCGAGGTATTAAATTTAAAAGTTCCAAAATTTGCATTCTTTAACGTTGTTTAATTTTCAAGTTTGCAAATCGTATTCTTAAATTTTTATAATTCCAAATTTCAATCACAGAGAATTTACAATTTTTAGGTTAAACTACTCTTTTCTTGAAATATCCTGAATGTGTACTAATAGTAATAATATCTTGTACTTTTTCTTCATATACAAAGTATTTATACATAACCTATATATAACCTAAATATTATACATATATTAGTTTTAACAGCATGAATGCAAAATTGCTTTATTACATAAAGTATAAACAGCAGGAAATAATATATTTACTAATAAACAATATTAAATTTAAAATTGCTAGATTATTTATTTTAACAAAGGACTATACAATTTTTATTAACAACCTTAAGTTTCAACCCATATATTATATACGACATTTTAAAGCACTTCTCATTAAATAATCCCATACTTTACATCATTCGAAATCAATTATGATACATCTCGATATTATATTTCATTATTAGTATGAAAATTTTACCTTCCCTAAGACAAACACGTGTAACATACTTTTGTAACCGTAACATCTTACATCATTCAATTATTAACGTTGTAAATGTTACAATTAGAGATCTGAACCGTAGAGAAGTCTATGTTTCTAGAATTTGATCAACAATTCAGATAAGATAACCTGAATGAAAACGTTAAAATGCGGAACCTGGGTAATTCTGACGTCGAGATCGATGCTTATTAGTAATCCAAGATCGTTTCAGCCATTACGCATTAGGATTCGGAGATAACCCCTGAGATGCTATTTCCAACCCTCTATTCACGTTTCACCTTCTCCTTGACAATCCTTCGTCATCAGTCTCAAACGTCTTGTCGTCGCGTAAGATTGAACATTACGTTCGTTGAGGATGTAGGCACGTCCTCAAATTGCATTGGCTCGTGTCACCTGTTCAAATCTGTCCCTGATTTTATCATCCCTCGCCAAGACCTACGTAAATTTACCGTGAATTCATACTTATAAATTGTTAGTGATTCTAACAGTTTGTATTTTATGAATTCAATTTATATGTACTCATATATTGTTAGTGAGTATTGTTATGTTATAACTAAGTATTTCAGAAATACTTAGTTATAATTTATATTAAATACTTAAAATTGTACTGTTGTAGTTCAAGTTTATTTGAAAGGAATGATTAACTTTAAGCCACATAAATTGACCAATCCATACATGAAGAACTTTTATTCCGAATAAAAAGAATGTCGATATTCTCATTCACGTCTGAAACGTAACCCTTCCACATATTCGACACTTGTCCCACACATCGTCTCACAACAATATTACACTCATTAATTTGTAAAGTCCTTTAACTACGAATAACAATGGAACACAACTGTAAATAAACAAAAGATACCAACAACAGTCGGTGCAAGACTCAACATCCACTCTAACTCAACAACACGGATAAATATATATACAAAGTGTGCCAACACGCTCAGCCATATAAATTCACCCAATCTGCATAAAGAACTTTCATTCAGAATAAAAAGAATATCGAAACGTTCATTCTCATCTGACACTTAACCCTTCCACAAATTCGGCATTTGTCCCACACGTACTCTCACCAGAACAAACCACCTAGCAAATTCGGCGTCAATCAATCTCTTAAAACAATCGATCAACGTCTAATTGCGATTCGGTCGGGCCGCACTCGAGGCCGCTTGAATTCGTCAAAGTGGTCAAAGCGGCATAAATTGGGATCGGAGGGTTGGTTGGCTGTCAGCGACGGAAACGGTCTGCTGCATCGAAAGGCAATCGACGAAGGAAGTGGCACGAGTGGACCGCCACCATGGCCGAGCTTTTTCAACTTCATCCTTCTAACGCTGGAAGAGATCGCCGTTTAAGAGGCGGCTCGCTAATGATAGTCCAACCCTTCAAGGACTCGACTGGTCGACCTCTCGAAGTCAGCCTGCATCTGATGGTAACTTCAATCCGTTAATTGGTGTACAACTTTTTTTTCCATGCTTCTTCCATGTCGTTCCCTCTCTGTCAGCCCGCCACCGACCGACCCAGGTGGGGGTTCTTTCGCTCTTTTGACACAAGAGGAAGGAAAAATTTTATTAAATTAGCCGACGACAGGCGACGTCGCTCGGTGGCTTCACAGAAAAAATATCCCTCTGCTCTGCAGCGATCTCTTTAACCCTCTACATTTTTCACCCTCCCCCGGCACAACCGGCCGCCCACTTTTATCCCTCTCTCGTTCTCGACATTCGTGCTTGAAAGAACATCGGAAACTCGTTTAATCGCCACGGCGAGTAATTTTTTAAGCCTCCTCGGCCGTTGGTCAGCTCGACGGCAAACGAAACGTTCGGACACGCGCCGCTTCAGCCGCGTTCTTTGAGCGCGAAACGCTGAAGAGAAGGTAGATAATTTATGGCCACTCTTAAAAAAGATGCAACTCGCTGACGGACGTGTTTAATAGAAATTAACGGTCGTTCTGATGAATTTCAATGTCTGCCGGGATGGTCGGCTACAGGTCAAAGATCAAACGTAGCGTGTGGACGGAACGTTTTGCAGGTGGAGACACGAGAGGTTTAGGATTGTATGTTCTTCAGCTGCGAAATGTTAATGAAATGATGTAAAATAACGTTTGTAGATAGAAACTTACAATCAACTGGCTTTCATGGGGAAATTATGGCAACGAGAGCAGTTTAGTAGTCGTTGATTTTCAAGGATTTTTTACTTTGGGAGTTGGAAATTCATAAATATGAGGATCTTGAGTTCTAGTGAGGAACTTGAGGACCAAGAAAGGAGATCTTTGTATTTAGAAGCGTAGGAATTTAGGGATATATGGGGATATTGGAATCAAAGATATGGGAACCTGGAAATATGAAGATCTAGGTATGTGGGAACATAGAGATATGAAAATCTAGGGATACCTGGATTTAGAAATATGCAAATATGTAAATATGTGAGGAACTAGGATTACAAGACTCCTGGGAATCTAGTGATTGGAGAGTCTTTCTAGAGTCTGTCTAGACAATTTGAGGATTTAAAAAATTAAAAATTTGGGGATTTGATGGTTCTTCAAAACCTAGAATTTAGGGGACAAAAAGATTTGAGCATCTTAGAGTTTGGAGACCAAGGAATTTGAAGATATAAGTATATGGGATCCATAGGGATTTAGGAACCTAGGGACTTGGAGGTTTAAAAATTTAGAAATGTACACATTTAGAAATCTCTGAATTTAGGGACTTCGAAATTTAAGAACTTGAGAATTTGAAAATTTGGGAAGTATAAGAAATTGATTCGAAATTTCGGAATTTTTTAGTAGAAATTTGAACATCAGGAAATTGAGAAATATAGACGTTCAGTAATTTAAAAATTTTGAGAATTATATGTTACTGAATGTAGAAAATTAAGTGCTTGGTATTTGAAAAATTTACGAATTTGTGGATTTGAAGATTTGTGAACTTTAAAAATTTGAAAATGTCAGTATTAGAAATTTGAAAATTTAGCAATTTAAAAATTTGAGAAATTGAAAATTTCATGATTAATATTTTCATATTAAAAATATGATCGACGTTTAATAACTAATTAAAAATATAAATAATATTGTGTAATAATTAATTTGGTAAAAATCTCTGTAAAAATTACAAATAGACCAGATCGAAATATAAGCAAGCAAATATTTAAAGAAATTTTATTAGAAATAAAAATATTGTATACAAAAAAAATCGTGCAGAAATTGGACATAAAAAAATGAGATATAATCGGAAATTTAAGGACAGAAATATTTTTAGTATCTCACGTATCACGATTCATTATTGTCATCGATTTTCGCTCGTCGACACGATTACTTAGCAATTCTAACTAAAACAATCAGAGTAAAGAGGGACAGAAGCAGCACGGATACGAATCGATTAAAGAAGGAAGTGGATATCACCGGCGGTATTCAAATCGATTACACGACGGCCAATGTAAAAATTATGCAAATGTCGTTTACAAGTGAATGGGACCCTCGCGACGAGCGAGGCTACAATTAAGCAGAAGCCAATTCAATATCGAGGTCCATTCGGTGGAATATTCAACGTGCTGGTATTAAATGTCGACTGGCCCGTTTATACAAAGACGAATCGGTGTTATCGTTGATCTTACCTTCCCATTGTTGCACGCAAAGCAACACGTACACAGGATTTCACTGTTTTGTTACGATTTTCGTTGGTATTACTGACCTTATTTACATATACGTGTCCCATAAAATGAATATATTTTATTACGCTTCTGGGTCGAGTATATTAAACCATAAATTTTAACGCGTTAACTATCGCGGTGAAAACATCTCGAAATATTGTGGTAAGAATTATTAGGGACATAAATAGATAACGGTATATTTCTTCGCTTTTCTTTTTTAGTTACGTTTAATGAAATTTTGACGTTGATGGGAATATTAGGAGCAGAAATTTCATAGAGATTTTTGATATTCATACAAATATTAAAAATAAAAATTTTATAGAAATTGTTAATATTTGTTGTGTGTGCTGTTCATACAAATTTTTAATATTAATTGTATGTTAGTGAGAATACAGTGTATTATTGTGTGTTAAAATCTAATAAAGTAAGATAAAAGTAAGCTCCAATGTATCTTGTTTATGTCCATAACAGGCATGTTTAATATTCACAAAGTTCATGGACGTGGGGATGTAGCAATAAGTTTAAAAACTGAAGAAATTATATCGAATTTTTCTTTTTATGCTTCAGATTTCAAATTTTTACGTTATAACTAGTAATTGAATATTTTAGAAAGGGCCTAGCCGAATAAGGTGGTCAATTCAATACCTAAACAATTAGATAATTTGATAATGATAAAATTGGAAATTTAGGAATTTAGAAATCCAAAAATTTTAAAATCCAGTAATTAGAAATTTAGAAATCTAAAAATTTACAAATCGAGATTTTAAAAATATGAAAATAGTAATACTACCAGTTAGCTAATCTTACTATCATCTTTTCTTCTAATTCCTCTCATTTCTCTGTTGTAGTTCCTAACCTCCAATTCTAATTTCATTCCTACCTTCCAGTTCCACTAACCTAATAAAAACACAAAAATTCAATATAGCCAGCCACTTTTAAAGTTCTAAAATGCAGTAGCCTCTAAACTCAGAAATGTTATAGTCCCCTTTCAAATTTTCAAATCAGTACATTCATGTACCTCATCGTAGTTTGTTGCCCATCGCCATTCCACATAACGTCGCGTTATATTTCCTTGTGTCAGGAAATTGAATTACAGTATACAAGTATATTAATTCCCGATGCTCCGTGTATGTTTCAGCTCTCAAACGCTTACGTTAATCGCATGAAATTACGTTTCCAGTAAACATCACTTTGTTTGATTACGAGACTGGGATACATCGCATAGACTTGAGCTCGATGCTTCAAACATCGATGGAATTACCGGTGAGTGATGAGTTTAACGGAAGGGATAGACGAGATGAGAGATCTGTTCTCTGTCTTCACCCTCACTTTTCCGTCGTGCTAACCTTCTTCCACGACATGCTCTCACCCTCTTCTTCGTCTCTTCTATCCCCTGGCGAAAGCGTGTTCTGCCTCGTAGTTAAGAACGAACTGATGTTCATCTCATCGTTAATATTATCGCGATATGTTCAATGTAACCGTCTCCCACGGCGTTTCGGCGATATAATATGAACGATCAAATGATAGTGTTTTTCAGAGTCACGTTGTGTCCAATTCCGTGTTGCTTATCTTGAAATCGAGGGACGTAAAGAAGAATGAAAAACTGCCACGCAATCCTCGTACGTCAAGTTTTATCAAAAATTGCATGAACCGTCAGAAACGAATGAACTTTAAGATAACCTTCATAAACTCTATCTTGTAAAATCATTTCATAAATTTAGGTATACATTTAGACTTTTCAAGTGTTCAGCTTCGGATTTCTATTGTGTTTGAATTTTTGATGATAGAAATTATTATTTATTATTTTGTGGATAGTTGTTGTAACGTTAAATGAAATAAGTAAATATTTATTTGTGAACTTTCACATGAAATTGTGTCTGGAAAGTAACTGAAATGAATGTTTCCTCTGAATGATTTAGGGAACCACTTGTAGTCGATTTTGGAGAATCAAACTTGATGCTCCCAAATTTTTTAATTCTAATATACTTGCCGAACTAAATTTGAAAATTTTTAAATTCTTTAAATTTCAAAATTTTCTAAAATCTAAAATTTTCAAATTTCTAAGTCTCTTAATTTTCAAAGTTTAAAAATTCTTAAATTCCCCAAATTCCCCAAATTCTCGAAATTCCCTAATTTCCTTAACTTCCCTATATTCCTTAAATTCTAAAATTTTCAAATTCCTAATTCTTCTAAATTCCAATGTTCTCACGTTCCTCAATCTTCTAAATTGCAAAGTACTTAAATTTCCTAAATTCCCTAAATTCTCTAAATTCCACAATTTCAAAACTTCATAATCTCCTAAATTCTAAGTTTTCAAATACCTAAATCTCCTAAATTCAAAAATTCCCAAATCTCTTTAATTCCAAGGCATTCCAATTCCTGAATTCCCTAAATTCCCTAAATTCTAAAATTTTCAAATACCTGAACCTACTAAAATCCAAAATTTTCAAATGACATAAAATTCGAACTTCATAACCTCAAAAATCCTAAATCTCTAATTTTCCCTAAACAGTGAAAAAGTTAGCTTCGCAAAGATCAGAATTTGAAAACGTATCAACCAAAAATCACTGTCTACTAAAACCTCCCTAAATCGCCATTTTCTTCAAGAGAACCACGAATGATTATCAATGTACCACATTTAAAAATGCATTACGATTGAACCCAACTTGAAATTGAATTCCGCTTTCTCCACATCGGGTACACGAAGTTATTTAACGAAACAAGCGAACATTAACAGATATAACAATTGTAAAAAAATCTTCCAATGAGCTGATAAAAACGAATAAAGCAAAGATTTTCTGTCGACTCTTGAAACGTTACGTCGTATTACGAGCGTCTTGTTCGTAGCGCCAGCCTTCATCTACATATGTTCTCGTCAGCTGCGCTTTGTTTTCAGAATAAGGAGCTCATTACGGATGCAAAACCGTCCATTCATATTCAAAATTTTATATCTCGTCCGCGTTTCCACGGCGGGGCTAATTTATTCGGATTCGATCCACGCCGCGACAAATCCAACGACTCTGCTTTTCCCTCTTTCGCCCTCGTTCGTTCTCTTCTTCGTTTCTATTTCGCCTTCGATCTTACGGCTATTAATAATGTCTCCTTTTTTTTATTGCTCATTCCGTTCTGACTTGCAAATCAATCTTTACGACCGACGAAATCGATGCCAGCTGACGTATCCTTGTAATGCGGAGGATTTTCTGCTGTACATCGTCTCGATGAAACTTGTAATCAATAGTATATGTAAACTTGCTGTATGTACCGCTGTCAACCTACGACATGATGAGTGATGAGACTAATCCAGGTGTTTAGATCTACGGCTTCAATTGGTCAGAATAGAAAAATGAATGCCTAGATTAACACGCATTTTAGGCCCAAAACAATGATAGCCAGTAAATAAAATGAATATATTTCTTATTTCATTATTACGAGGGGAAGTATAGGGATTTAATTGGTTGCAGATGCAACCGAAAAACTCTTTTTCCGACGGAATCAAAAAGCTTGTGAAACGTTGGGAAAAGTGCACTGAAGTCCAGGGAGGTTATGTAGAAAAATAAGGTATGTTTCACATTTCTATCATTAGAATAAATGCCCCTTTTCTCAAATGTTCCTTTACTTGACTTCCCCTCGTATATAATTCAATGAAGTATCTAATAGTATCTGATTGGGAATTGTGAAATTAAAAATAATCAAAATGCTCATTATCAACCTAAAGTTATCTATTATTCTTACTACCATTTTAGGTTTGATATTTAGGTCTGATACTTATTCATAATTTATAATTTACTGAATGATTTAATAACAATCATTTAATATCATTTAATATCAATGAATCAGTTAATAACACTCTAGGTATAAGGAATTAAACATTGAAGGTTTAAAAGTTTCATAAACTCAAACTAACAAACTATCTCTTTATACAGTAGTATGAAGTATGACAGATACTCTCTAACACTTTTGCGTGTAGTTATTCAACAATTTAAAATTACCTGTTACTCAAACATAAAACAGTATTTATTCAAACATAAATCAATTGTTACTTAGTAGTCATTAATCAAGTCAACACTTGACGCCATAAAATTCGATCGAAGAAGAATCAGCCAAAGTCCACATCTGCTAAAGCTGATACATAAAAGACGAGGATTTTATATTTCACGTTGCATAATGTATGCATACAGTGCTAACTCGATCGTTCGACGCGGTGAACCGTATACCAGGCATCGTATCGTGTTCTGCACCTCGTTCGTTAATTCTCTCTCTCTTTCTGCGCGTCTCTTCGTCTCTCGTCGAAGAGATAATCATATTAACCGGGCTATAACTTGTCTATGCATAAGCATAATACCGTGGCGGCGTGGTCCTGGGATCCTGGCCAGGATACGGGGTATATTTTACGCGCTCTGCCCGGCCGCGCACACACCCAGGACCATCCAGAACTCGAACTCCACTCGTAGCCGGCTGGTTGAAGCTTTGCCTCACCGGCAGAAGGGCGAAAGCAGGGAGAAGTTGCAACGTACAACGTTAATCAGCCTAATTGAATTAAGCACGCGCGACTGTTGTAATTATGACTATTTATAATGATTCCATTCCGGCCCGCGCATATCTGCCCCACGATTCGTCTCCCGCGAGCGACCGCCACCGCCAGCGAATATTAGTTTACACGCGCGTGTACACGGATCGCGTTTAACGCTGCTTCAGAGGGCTTTAAGGACGAATCGTCACTTGGGCAGGGAACTTTACGGTTGGTAAAAGCGTGAAAGATATTTCGAACGAATAGGGCGAATATTCGAGTCAGTTACGACTTTACCATTCCCTTCCTCGAGCTTCTATCACATACGTCATTTTACTTATTTTGACGCGTTGAGTGCAAATATAAGTTACATATTTCAGAGAAGGTCATGAAAATTTTTGTGATAATCGCTACGCTTTAATAGTTTTCGATATTAATCTAGTTTGAAGGTACGTAGCTTTACATCCGCCATATTGGTTTCATGCAATAGCGCAGCTTTAGTCCCAGTAGTATTCTTTTCCGATACATTCATTTTTAAGATAATTATCGATTTCTTATTTTCCGTTTTCTTTTTCTAGTTTTGTTTTCTTGCAAGACAATGTTACTCTTCACTATCTGTTATTAACCCCTTGTCCTACAATAATATGTCACACTCGTGATGCACACTGCAGTTCGAATGTGATGAACTAGCCTCATATTTTCACTGCAATTGAATTTTGGGTTCAACTCTAATTATAATCTGTGTAATCAAGACTCGCTGAATGCATAATGCACCTAACATTTTAACTTTCTTCGACTGTTTTCACGTTGTAGGAATAATGAGCTAGCATGACACAACTGTTCAGAGAATTGTAGGTTAAGGGGTTAATAATACAACTAGCACACCAAAATGACTGGTTTTACGATTTTATTTAAAAATCATGTACATTCTCTTCATCTACATCATGTTACATTTTTTCTGCAATGATACTCATATTCAATCATATTTATTATTGATGAATTTAAAAATTTCTCAGTATCAGTTTTAACACTCTCAAAAATCATAAAAAAGCGAGGGTCAGAAGGTAGGATCCGGAGCTACAACCCTCTAGCCTAACTCTTAATCCAGGCTTGATGAAAGTATTAATACGATCTTTAGTTTTCTTTTCAATAATTTCAAACAAGAAATCAATACGTTTGGAGACTAAAAGCATTAGTACCTGTTCGATGAAACATCAGGAAGAATATGCTAGCAGTATTAAAAGAATTGAAGGCAAACGGTGTAACCTACTTATCTAATTCGCTCCCTCTTTAGCCATAAAGACGTCCCGGGTAAACGTAGCGTGATAATGAAAGCGGGTGTTTAGTCAGGATTTCCGGCCGAGTCGTTCTCTTTGCACCTTTCTCTTTTCGCCTCCGCGTATTTTGCATCCTTTTCCCTTATCCTCGCTCCCCTGTTTCCTTCCTGCGACTCCCGTCTCCGTTCCTCCCGTGTACGTACACACCAGCAGCACGCATCAGAAGTCGTACTTCATTAAGTCGGTAACACTTCTTCCAGCCGCGTTACTCATCCCTTTCAGGGATGGTCTCTATGAGAAAGCGAGATCGAGAGGGAGTAAGATTAATTGCATTCCGTCAAGAGAGGAGGCGTATTTTAAACGAAACCGCCGGTGCTCGCGAGGCGACTGAAAGGATGTAAAGGAGAGGAAGTCGAAGCCCAGAAGAAGAGATGGAGAAGGAAGGGTGAAGCGACAAGCTCTGAAGAGGAAGAACGAGATGGAATCGTGAGGTGAGTGAGATTCCTACCACCGATGGAAGAAGAGGATTCCGTTCGCGGCTGCAAAGAGAACCCCCGACGACGAGAGGGTGGAACAGGGATTCAAGAGGAGAGGAGACACCGCCTAAGGCCTTGTTGTATTTATCATATAATTACCATAATAGAGCCTCGAACCGCCCGTCGCCACCTCCTGCTCCACCTTGGCCACCCCATTTTGCCGTCCAACCACCTCCCCATCTACTCTCTGTTCTAACAGCCGCAACCGCAAATTGGAAACTCACGAATACATTTTCCCTTCGTTCGCTTGTTCGTTCTTCGCGATCGAAATTGTTTGCCAGTAGAATGTCGACCGCTCCAGCCCGGAACGATGTTAACGAGTATCAACGGAATTGAAGGATTAATGCTTGGGACTCGTTGGAATTTTCGTTCATTCGAGTCAAATTAACCGAATGCTACGTTTATAATATCTATGGTTACAGATCTTATGGTTTTATAAGATAATACATAGTTTGGTTACACGGCCATGTTCGGGTACATGGTCTCTGTTCGTGCTTAGCCACATATCCGAAGAGGTAGATTTCCAAGCATGAATAAAGCAAAAATGAGGGAGGCTAAGTAGATTATAACAGTGTAAAATTAGATAATTTTTTAAACTTCATAATTATTTGTTTCGCTTAGTTCCTATTAACTACCCCACATCCTGATATCTATCTTTTAGAGTATCCATACATTCCGACATACCTAAATTCCGATATGTGAAAATTCTAATATATATATATAATATTCTTATGTCCTATTTACCTGTGCCAATAAATGTCCATAATAACCCTATAAGTTACTGTGAAATTTCCATACTTCTATATCCCTAGCTCCTCGAAGTTACAACACACAATTTGCAAGCATAACATAATACATTGCATCATTGCTATAACTACAGCTTAGTTTCGCATACAATATGTAAACACAGGCATGTTCACCATCGGGTATCGTTAAAACGGACGAGCACTTTTCAAAATTTCATTTCTCCCGAGAATTTCGTAAAGTGGTAAAAATTCGCAAACTAACCGGTCACATCCTTTAGGATCGCGTCTCAAAGTCTCTGGGGTTCGCGATGCATACGTTATTTGCGAACAAACTTTTTTGCGATGCTTCTTTTTTCAGCGTGGCGATATGACGCCGAAGACGGCGTCGACGACGACGCATCGGCGTCGGTGGATGGAGCAATTTATATCGATGGCTTATTCACCCTGGCTCCGCGATCGCTCTAGAATCTATTTTCAAGGTCTATTTCGAGTCGTTTGTATCCTTTCCTCGCGATATTGGCTACGACATCGGGCTAAAGCATGACACGGCTCCGAAGATGGCTGCTTATGGTCCTCTCTTCGGGTCGTTTCGTCTCGAGCAACTCCGCGACCGTGTGTCCCCGTGCAATATCTTTCGTTCCCGCTACTCCCGACGGTGATTTCTTTCAATAAGGACATTTTTCTTCCAGTTTCTTACTGCTACTCCATTAAGGCGACGGTATATTTTGCGTGGAGGGCTTATTGGCACTTATGAACCTCCAAATCGAGATTATTCCCGGGAAATATGGAAATGATTTTGGTTGGAGTTGAGTGGAAACTTAAGAATCCATGTTGTTATTGAGACAAAAAATGTTGCAATTACTTGTCAAGATGACAAGTTTATAGATGATTTTTCACGATGGTGATGTTGCAATTATTTATCAAGATAACAAGTTTATAGATGATTACAATTTATTATTCAAACGTTTGTTAATAAATATTTATTAAGAAACTGGTACTTTAAACTTGCAATGGTGTACTAATAATTGCAAATAAACTTCCATATTTACAAACTATATTTACTTATTTTGATTCGTCATCACTTAGAATCTCAGATGTTCTTATTTGTTCACGAGGAAATAAATATTATTTGTAATATTTATATAAATGTAGATGGATATAGGTATATGTATAATTATATGGAAATAGGTATATAAGGACCTATGGATAAATGAGTCTAATGATATACGAGTCCAGCAATATTCATATATGTATAGAGACATAAAAATACAGGAATTTAGTGGTCTGGGGATGTAGAGATCTAGTGATATAAGGATCGAATAATATAGCGGCACAGATCTATAGTAATATAGGAAAATAAAAAACTAGGGATACAGACATACAAGATATAAATTTTTAAAAATTAAAGGATTCAATAATAGAGATACAGAAATTTAGTGGCACAGGAGTCTAAAATATAACAATCTAGGAATGTAGAGATGCAGAAATAGAAATCTCAGAATTTACAATTAAGAATTCACCTAGTACACTCAGATATTTTGTATAGTTTAGTTCTACAATTATTTGTACAAATATTTAATCTAAATTATCTAAACCATAAACACACAGAATTGAAAAGAGTTAAAAGCTCGTTGCTGTCTCAGCGTCCCGTCACCCAAGGGATAAAGCATTTTTAATCGAGATATCCAAAAATCTGAAAGACAAGTTCATCGAGATAGATTATTCATCGACCCATTCATATTCGCTTAATTTCGTTTAGCAGATCATGCGAAGTAACTTTAAATCAGCTGGCGGAGGTAAGAAAGAGGAAACAGAAGAGAATGAGAAAGAAAGACGGTAGATGGTTCTTAAAGAGGGGCCAAAGGTGGCTTCTCCGGTTTCTTCGCCAACCACGAATCACCACCTCGACCCCTTCCATTTACCCTCTTTTAGAGCCCTGAGCCCCCCTTTTCTGGTCACCGATGTGCAGCCCGGTGGAAAGATATTGCAGCTAAACACTCGGTTCTTTGATGCCGCCTCAAACCTCGCTCCCGTCCCTCTGAACCCCGCTAGATAATTAACGTTAAAGGTTAATCCCGCGAAGAACGATGGCCAGATAAAGACCGTGGGATCCATAAGAGAGAGGTTTAATAACTGGTTGGCTTTGCGCGAGGATTTTGTTGGAGCGATCTTGTAACGTGCTACGTTAGGCGTAACACGAAGTTAATGTGTCTTGTTAAAAATATTCTGCTGCTGTTAAACAACACCTTGATTTTAATTTGTCTTACAGATTTCATTTGGTTGGTAATAAAATTATAGACTTTACATGCAGAAATGTTCAGTGATACATTTTGCTTTCAATATTTCTCACATACCATCAATTCATTGCCGAAGCAAACACTGTCGATACCTTTTCAAAATATCAAAAATATGATGCAGTCTGCAAGAAATATAATTGATAAATACGTTTTTACGAATCATCAGGTAGTACAGTATAAATGATATAAATTAACAAAATTATTGAGGAAAATATTCATGGCGATACAGGCACATAGTGAGGTAATAAAGAAAATAATATTATTAACCCTTTGCACTGCTATGTCGAGTGTGGTTCGATATCACATTTTTATAAATAACTCAGATAATTTGTAATTGGTTGTATACATATATTTTCATTTATTTACTACTTATAATAAATGAAAAATGTATTTGTCACACTCCGCACTGTTGCAATACATTTGAGAACCCCTTTCTTGATCTATATTGTAAATTAAAGAGTTAGTAAGTAAAAGAAATTAAGGAGTTCAAAGGGTTAACAATAATAATTATAATAATGGTGACGATAAATTTTTATGATAATTCCGTGATATCAATCTCCTCATTTTATCTACCTAAATTCTATAAAATTAGCCACTGTGCGTTGGCCAGGAAATCGTGCACGGTCGGTAAAATTGTCTACGGTGGAGGACGTGCGAGGCCGCGTAAAAACGTCTAAATTGCGCGTAAATAATTATATTTGCATATTCATTGAAAGGTAAATATTTAATACCGACGTGGCTGAAAAGGGGCAGCGTGAAGTGTAACGTATACGCGGAAAGTGAGACGAGCAAGTGTCCGGGATATGGAAAGAGGTGGAACGGTGGAGACAGGGGTTGTATGGCTGGCCAGCAGCACCCGAAAGCAGCGGAAAAGGGGTTGAATATACATCGCGGCTCGACGGAAATTTTAGCTTAATTTTACTTAACTACACCGGGCTACCCGTGGGGCTCCGCTGCAGGGACAAGTGTTATTTTTGTAATTCTGAGCGGTGCTAATGGGAGAGCTCGGCTTAACTCCTGGCGGCCAACAAAAGAGAGTGTTTACCGCGACCGACGAATACACAAATCCACCGGTGTACGACACCCTGGTTAACCGTGTTTTAAAACGATACCGTTATAGTGGTCTTTGTTGTTCGGAAAACTCGATCTACTCGACTGACTTTTGATAGTGTATCTCGTGCAAGAGGAATTGATGTTGGTTATTGTTCTTTTAGTGCGGGCGACAGCTAAACTTTAATCATCGTGAATTTTTTGTATCGTAATAATTCACGTGAGAATTCATCTCAGAAAATGTTTGTTCACTTCCAAATATTTTTTATGCGATTATTTACTACAGTACATTGTATAAATATATCAACCCCTTATTAATCTGAATTTTTGGGTGAAAATTATGACCAATATTCCTCGAATGCTACTTCGAGTGTAAATAAAAATTATGCAAATAAAATTTGACGTGTTAACATTGAATACGTTTATATTATATAATTAAACGTATTAACATTGAATATGTCTATGTTCTAAAATGTGATGAACTATGATCCGACAAAACAAGGTTTATACCTTGTTTAACAAGGTTTATAAGCAAGTTTCGATAAAACAAGTTTGATACGTAAAAATAAGATTAAACAGTTATCTTTTAACTGATTGTGAGACCAAACGTCGGTAGTTGAAAATTAATTTATAATCTATAAAATTCATAATCAAAATTAAAGTTTAATTTATAATCTAAATTAAAAATTACATTTAATTCGAATTTCCTCATAAATTTTAGTAAAACAAGATTCATATATTACCTACATAATAATATTAATTTATTACTTTATTTTAAATTTTATCCGTTCCTCAAAAATGTTCATATTGCAAAATAAAAATTAATTTATTGTAATATATAATTGAATACATTGACTGAGACAGTACAGTGCAGTGATTACAGTTATAATACAAATTTTAAGAATACCGACTAAATTGTGCAGTGACATTTAATTTATTAAGAAAGTATCAATATTCACTCCAATATTCCATCAAGGTGATCGTGGACCAAGAGTATCTAAATAAAGGCATCGTTCGCTATCCACCCTCGTCTTCTAACGAATGAAGTACACGTTGCTTAAGAACACGTGAAAGGGACGCTGATGAGATTCGAGGGAAAGTGTACAGGCATCAAGCGTCGCAAGTTACAGAAGGTGGGACGCGTATCGAGCGTGAATATTACATCGATCAGGGTTTGACGATGATACAGAAGGTGGAGAGGAGAAGAGATCGGACGTAGGGGATGATGTCGCCTATTATCCGGTGGAACACCTGAGCCCCCGGGTTCCTGGTTTCACGTCGCCCGTGCCTCTCAGATCGTTCGAGAGTGTATGAAAACCAGCACGCACTCCACCTCAGGGCGGCGTCAGTATCGCGGCTAAATAATTACACGGGCTCCGCGTATTATCCACCCCTAAATTATTCCCTGCTAACCACAAAAATAGCCCCTTGTCACCCCTATTTCTCTTTCCATGGTTTCCTGGTTTTCTCTCGCCTCTCGACCGGTGTCACCCGGCCACGGTCATCGTCTCAACCGCATCGACAGTATATTTTACGCGGTTTCCGGCTGGTTTTTCTTCGGGAAATTTATCTGCTTCCTGTTTGGCTCTTGTTGCTGTAGATGCATTCTTGGCTCTCTGTATTTTCTATGCTTTGGTAGATTAAATTTTATGCAAGTGGTCCGTGAATTTATCACCTGGACACGTGAACTATCGATAGTAGTTTTTCTTTTCTATACCGATATTTTTTATGTTGTAATAATATACATACGTATCTTGTACATATACGTAAGACATATGTAGCATATACTATAGAATTAAAATAATATAGAACGTAATATATATAATGAACAATATTACTCAGAACTGTAGACATGATTAACAGAACCTGTGATTATGTTTAATATTTGACGTTTCGGTGTCACTTTTCAAAATTGAAAAGAAAGGGAATACAGTACTGCACAAAATTGCAAAAAGCAATGTATCAAATTCGAATAATGAAATATTACCACGTCATATTCGAATTCTATGAAACTTGCATCAATAATCGTTAACAAAATTCGATGCACGTTCGTCGATGTTTGAACTTTCTGGAACGGTATCACGCGACACAGGTGAATATTAACGAATGTTTGCCTAGGGGAACGTGTTCTGTCCAAGCATGATGGACGCTTTTGGAAGCAGAAGTTCGGATAGAAGTAAGCTTCTGACATCCAATGTTGAACCGCTGTTCGACAAGAGATGGATCATCCAATTCCCTCTATACTTATCCGCTCTAAACAACAGATACCTCTCCATAATTTATCGCGGCAATGACGTATGCGAAATTATTTCTTATTTGCCCCGAACAATTCCAACACGATTTATCGATGAGATTAATATAGAGAAAGTATGTCGAGTTTCGAACTTCGAAACCTTAACCGTAAGTGATTTCACGTGCCATGTTGACAACCACGGATTAATATTGATAAATTCGAGAGTATTGCACACGGACACACGTACATGATCGAAAGAAAAGTTTAATCATAAAAATTGAACGTGGCAACGGACAGGTGACCAGCAGACCCGATGAAAGATATATCACTCTTATCTCGTTATGTTTTCGCGGACTGAAATATTCACAAGCGAAACAAAGTTTCGAAACAATCTCGATCCTGCCCGAAGAATTCTGCGTCCTCGATCAATATTGTACTACCGTTTCGTAATACGTTTATTAGTTATGGATGTTGCATAGCGCCGCACACAAAAAAGTATACAAAAATAGTTTTAATCTTAATGGGTGTTTTGTCACGTTGATATCTTCGATGAACTTCGAACGCTGATTTGAATAAATTTGATTTATTTTAATAATCGAGTTGAAAAGAATTTTGAAAACGATCGAAATTACAATGCAACGTGACATGAATTACAATGCAATGTGACATGAATTTAATAATGAAAGCTAATAAAATTATTAATTGCACTAGAAGATTAATAGTTAATACGTTTAATAACACGTTAAGCTATGGTAACCACAAGTGATTAGAATATGGAAATTAATTTCGCCTAACATTCGTCTCATTGACGAACTTACTCAGTGTTATCAATACAGAACTGTAATTAGAAAAATTATTAACATTTCACTGATGCAAAGTTGTAAATAGGGTTATTTTTCAAATGTCGTTAAAATGTTATTTTTCAACTACACAGTTTCGATGTAGTTAAATGGTAAGTTGCCTTTAATTTCATAAATTAAAGTAACATATTGATTATATTGTACATTTCAGTACATTTAAAAACAACCTATGTTAAAGTTCACTTTATGTTTCCTCTTGCATCCGACTATTGTAGCACATATTAAATAACTCCATTGTAGTAACAATTTGAAGAAAGTTACAAAGTAACTAAATCCTTTAAGGATTTAATAATTCAACTATCAATATAGTTTAAATGCAACTGGGAGTACGAAACGTGCAAACGTCACCGAAGTATCTCAAGGCAAAAATAGTGTACATAAGCACCGATCTGACCATCAGGTTCGATTCGATAAAAGATGGATGATCGGACATCGAGTGTACGGTCGATCGGTCTCCGGGCTGACGCTCTCGAAGATGAAATGCACCCTTGGCGACCTCGAAAGGGACCCTAACGTTCTGTATGCCTCTCCTACACCCCCTCACCGTTTTGCAAGGCAATGCCACTCGAACAAGCATATTTACGAGAAGTATGCGTGCCCCGCTTCGGAAGCTACGATCATCCCTTGGATACGTTCGATTTCGAATACAAATTCCTCCATATGTAACTTCGAGAAACGGTTATTGGTCCAACTAAAGGTTATTAGACCCTGTAGGTGAGCGGACCCTTTTCCTCGGTGACCAGGCACCTCACGTATGCCCATGAATTTAACGCACTGAATCATTTCGAATGCAAACGGCTTTCGTTTTATTTATGTAGAGTACTAGGAGGAATATGGTGCTCGAGTAGCTGAAGGGACATGTGGCGAACAATTGATTTGCTATATATTCATTGTTTTTTTTTTGTGATTTTTAAATGTGAAGTTATGACATTTGTACGATTGAGCGTTCTTTAATTGAATTTACCCTTTACATTCAGTTGAGAGAACATTTTAAATTTAGATATTAGGTTATTTTTCGATGTAAAATTATGGCATTTATAACATACGATTTGGAGTTCTTTAGTAGAATGTATCAATCCTTTACATTTGTTCATGTGAAAGAACATTTTAAATTTACTTTTTATTCCTTAAAAATAGGTTGCAATTTTACATACATACAAAAAGGATTTTAAGGAGTAATTAGTATTTACCTCTCGATCATTAAATAATGTTACTATGAAACAAGATTACGTCGCCATGTTGTTGACGCTGACTTTGCTGACAAATTACAAATGCCGCCTAGTGACGATCACAGAAGGTAAAGCGTTAAACATATTCCCTATTGTGCAGTTTCCTTACGTTATCAAATTTAATTTTCTACTTTCAAAATTAACCATGATCTAATACATGGTTGTCATGAAGTCAGTAGGTATAAAAATTTAAAAAAGAGAATTTTTCGTAGAACTTCTTCGAGTAAGAGTTTAATGACACGTTCCATTCGGAACATAAGGAGGTATAACGAGTGTAGTACCCAAGGTCCGGAGATTTATACGAAGGGACAAGCGCGACGGAGTGAAAGAGGGCGCAATGGGTTCCTGCTTTTCTCGCGGGGTTCCTCCAGGATGGCCGCAGCCGTGCCGTAGAACAGCAGTACATTATTTCTTGATGTCAAATAAAGCAATTAGCATGTGCCTTGACCAGGGTCCACGGGTTCTAACCCGAGTAATCTCGCCGAGGTCCCCGGCGTGTGCGACATCTTCATCAGAGGCGGACCCTGCCCTCCTTCCGCCGCCACTTTCTATACTGCCGCCCCTTTCCCGCTGGAAGATACTCTCCGTTCGCGTGACTATCCTGCACCCCCAAGAGACGAAGGGCTCGAGAACAAGAGAAAGAGCAGGAATAGCGAAATTGCAGACGAGGAGGCGGTGTCCAGTTGGTGCAGCCGCTTCCAAGGGAAATTTCACAAAGGCTGACCCGTCGCTAATGAATGTTATATAACCCTTTTAATGCTTTAAGCCTCTTAGATTTTTCAGAGAGCCCTCTACCTTCTTCATCCACCCGGAGGACTCTTTTCCTCTCGCGCGACACAAGTGGCCCGCCACCGGGAGAAAAAAAGCGAACGAGAAACCGGGGCGGTCGCCTCCGGGGTTGGTAATTATGTGGCGGACGTAAATTAAGCTTGTTTAGATTGGGATTTTTATTAAGGTCCTTTATGAAAGAGTGCCGCCACTAAATGGCGCCCCGAACACTTTAAACCCGCCGCGTTCCTTTAAACGCTGCTTAAAAAAGGAACGACAGCAGCTTCGTGAACGTTCAGCAGCTCCTTAACTCGATCAAATTCGTTTGTTATTATTGCATGAAGAAAACAATTTTTCTTGAGATAATGTTAGCTTTGAGAAAACGCCGACTTTTTCGCCGACCAACCCAGGGAAATCGTAAGTAACGATCAGGAAGTGGATATATAAAGAAGCTGAACCCAGCGATGTACACGGAAGAAATAACTAAGGGTTAGTTTAATCGTGCTTTAGGAGTCGTTTTAACCTCCCTGTTGTCCCCTATTTATCGGGGGTAAGAAAGCGCTGTAGCCAGTCGTATAATGTCCACTTTACTAACGTATGGCACAGACTAAAGCGAAAAAAAAACGGAGAAGCTTTACGTGTTTAATCGTCCTTTGAAAAGATTCATTACTGGGGACTTTCTTATATGTAGATCTAAAGCAGAAGTTACGAATCGGTACTGTAAATTTGGTTGGTGTTTTTTGTTAATAATTTAAAAACGAAGCTTCAAATCTTATTTTAGTAAAAGAAAAAGTTGTTCAGAATTGTCTGAGCTACAACCCCTTTCCGGGAGTGAAATACCCTGTATGTCAATTACAAGTTGTAGATAAATAAATAAGCTGCAAATTTACAAACTTCGAAAGTTAACAAATCAAAGATGCAAACACCTTGAAACAAGATATGTATTTAACATTATTTGTGTTGTATTATAGTAAAAACCATTTATTGACTTGGTAAAAACTTAACGACGAAATCTTTATTGCTGTTTAGACGTTGAATTTCAGTTTTCGAAGTTGACTACTAAAATTGCGTTAAATATTTCAAGATTGCAATGAATATGAAACTTCTTTGTATATATAAGTTTGCGAAATTTGTAATATTATGATTGTTATAATTGAAAGTATAGATTAACAGTAACGAAGGTGCTTGTCCATCATCGTGCCTTAATCCATCGCCGTATCAAGGCATGTTAATTTTCGTCAGCTTCTAACGAGCGGCTATTGCAGTATAGCAAACAGCTAACCGCCTACTCGCTAAGGTTTGTGTACCAAAGTTTGGAAAGCAGTTCTCGCAGGTATAAACTGTTCTCTATATATATTGCAAATACGCATGCCGTCGGAGCAACGGGTGTAGAACGAAGTTTCCGGTGGAAGTTTAATTCAACTGGGCGGCTAGCCGGGCGTAAACGCTGAATGATTTGTTGCAAATCGAAAGCGCTTCAGCGCACTTTTGCACACGAATCGGGAAACGGTATCTTATCTGTCTTGTCAAGCCGATGCGTCGAACTGTGAGGCACGGTTTAGATCAAATTCGAAGAGAAATTAGATACACAAACGCCGAATGCGAAGATATTTAACGGCAGGATTGTAGGAAATCATTTCAGAAACAGAGATTCTTCAGGTGGTTGAAGTATTCATAGATGAGGTGGAAATAAATGAGGTTTTGGGCGCCATCTTTTGAAAAGACGCTTTCTGTTATAAGGGTGTTAATATGCAGTCAATAAAGATGAGTGGATGTGTTATTACAATTAAATTGTAATTTTAACGAAGAATACATTATATGTTTTGTAAGTAAAAAAGTATTTTTTAGAAATTTTGTTTTGGCACTTGCTGCCTCATTTTTACTTTCAATTTATTTAGACTTAAATATCTTTTACATTCTTATTCGAAAGTTTTTAAATTTCAACATTCCAAGAATCCTAAATGCCTACATTCATAGATATCTAAATTCTAAAATTGACAGATTCCTAAGTTCTCAAATTCTGAAATCCCCAAATTCCCTCATTTTCTGGCTCTGACATTCTCAAATTTAAATATTTTCAAATTCTCAAATTTCCAAACTTTCAATTTCTGAAATCCTACAATTTTTGTATTTCTTAATTTTTAAACTTTCGAGTTTTCAAATTCCTAAATCCCCAAATCTTCAATTTTTGCACCCTAATTCTTAAATTTCTATATTTCTGCATTCTCCAGAAAGACACCCATAGCAAGTAATATAATAAAAAAACACCACGACACGAATAGGAAATTACAAATAAAGGACTCTACTCCTATTAAGGATTCCAGCAACCAGATATGAATAATAATAAACTACTTACTCGATAGAAGTAACTTGTTATTGCTGCTACGTGTAAAGAACCTATTGATTTGAACCTGTAAGCGTCTGAAGAAGCTAAACACGGTACATTATTGTATCAACAGAAAGTTCTAATCCTATCTCTATTGTAAGACCTAACTTTTCTACAGAAATGAAAATAATCCACGATAATCAACAAACGTCAGAGCCGTTGGATGGTCTGCACCTATTGCCGGCCGTCGAGTATCGAAAATCGAGATTCAACGTTGATTTTCTTCAGGATAGCTTTTCGCGACGAGGCAAAGCTGGGTATGCCCGTTCGCTCGTTCTGTCGATTAGGCTTTGCCGTCATTAAAAGTTTATAAAGAAGCAGAGCTACCAGTGGAGGTACACAGACGCGAACAGAAGCGTCGTTCGGTTGTGTGGGTGAAGGGATCAACACCCCACCAAAGTCGAATGGAAGCAGCTGAAGAGAGGCAGACAGCGGAGGAGCGAACGAGATGGAAAGAGATTCCAAGCAAGTTTTCTCATGTGCAATGCATAATGAGGAAAGGCAGACGGCGCATAAAGGGCCTACAAATGAGACTCGGCTTGTACGTATACATTCCAGCCAGATACAAACGTGTACACGTACACGAAGGCGCGAACGTCGTGTAACCAACCCCCTCAGGTTACATCGTGACTTCTAAACGCACGGCGAAGTTAAAAACTTTTCCTCTACGATTTTAGTTATCCCGGCAACTTCGGAAACGATGGACTCGTAAAATTCTCTGTTAGTTTTCCGTTTATGCAGTACTAGCTTTATATAGTGCCGTGAAGTCTGGGTAACGGGAGCTTGCAGTCGGACGCGATTTTAACGATTGATTTTTAGATAGTTTCTGAATAGGAATATACATAAAAAGTTTATGGATTGCATTTTTTAGTGTTCTTAAACTGATTTCGTTTAGATACTTAGGATACCAAGAAGACACACTTTTAATCAAACAATTTTATTTTGATGGTATTGCGATAATAAACTCATGAATTTTTTAATTAAATTGTTGAGTTGCTAAGGAAGTGAAGAGAAAATTTAAACTTCACTATTGAACACAGCACTTTTTCGTCAAGATACAATAATTTTGAAGTAGTAACATGTTGAGAATAATGAAAGTTATATCTTATGGATATTTTTATGTAACCTAATTTTGACTACCACTGTGTGTTCTCTTATTGTTTCAGAAGATCTTGTTTAATACATACTATACAATAAACTGTATTAATGCTATATTCCATAATATGTTCAACTACTGTGAAAGTTTAAATTGGAAATATCTATTTTTCAGAAGGTATTAAAAACATACATACATCTACGTTTAGATTAAGTTTTAATTCAAACATAATTTTAGAGTACATAATGTGTGATTTCATGAATTTATTTAAATATAGTGGAAGGTCAAATGTGGAACTTTCAGAATTTCATTTTTCATTCACTTTTAAAATATTCAACACGCATTTCTTTTGTATAATCTATATTTATGAAGCGAAAGAACCCTTATAATTATAAAATATATTTGGTAAAATATTTTCTGAATTATTTCTCGAATATAAAATATTTAACGTATACAATTTAGAAATCGATAAATAGATAGAATAGATTTATTAGTAAAATATTAAATAAATATTATGAAAATTGATATGTATAAATGTACACATGAAAAGTTATACATGTAAGTGCACACATGAAACTTTATGTGTGTAAATATACACATGAAAATTTATACATGCAAGTTTACATACAAAAGATCATGTAAATCGTGTAAACGTATAATGAAAATTTATGGAAATAAAAATGCGTACTATCTTTAACTATATATTTCAACTGTACCTTTATAATACGATATTTAGATATGTAAAAAATATGAGGGTCACATATTGAATCAAATACAATTTGTAACCATAACTTTGAAGATTATTTCGAACCCCATAATATGAATGTTGGTCAATCAAAAAATATGTGCGAAATATTTTATCATCAGTTACCTTAGAAATCCTCTAACATTTAAATTGTTCCACTTAATTTAATTTGAATTAATTTCAGTTAAATTTTTACATGTTCCCTTACGGAAAAAACGTAGATAGTTTCATACGAGTAAATTAAAGACCAGCAAATACAATTCCACACTGAGTAATTTCATGAAAAGCAATTAAAGATGTTAGATCGATTATCCCTGGTAACTGACTCGTACTCGCTGACGGAAGGTGTAAATCGTTGAAGGGGTTGCTAAGTACACACGATTCCCTCCATATTGAACATATATGTTATTCACTAATCTGCATAAACGTTTTACGACTAAATTTTTAGATTCACAAATAAAATTGTTGAACTTACCTTGTTCATGATTTGGCGGGGGTAGTCCCGCCTTACGAGAGCCGACTCTGTAACAAAAGAGAACACATGTTACCCTCTAATTTTTTAAATATTTTAACAATTAATTGCTTACAATTCTATAACAGGTTATGAAGATATACTAATATAAGTTAATATAAATTATTTGAGCTAATATAAATTATACTAGTACATATAAAATACACTAACATAAATTAACAATTTATAACTAAAAGATATTAAGATCGAGACGGAAATAATTTTAAGTCTGTTGAGAATCAAAGTTAATAGTGCAAAGTATAACAGTGTGAAGGATGAAAAGTTCATTCACCAAAAACTTGTTTTAATTATAGTATGTGTGGATACAATTTTCAGAGAGTTATAATCGAATAAAATCATCACATTTATATACGAATACATAGAACGTATACAACAATTAAATAAATTTATACTTAATAGATTTTGTATTTCATAATTGTTTCTAAATTTTGAAACGAAACTTTCCTCATCGTTCATGTATTACATGTGCAACAAAATGGAGCTATATTAATTACTAATTAATTATACATACATTAAAATGAATTATTAGCGAATTATACATGTTAAAATTGAAATTGATTGTACATATATTATAATTAATTGTTAACCAATTATATACATGCTGAAATTAATCATACACATTTTAAAATTAACGATTAATTAATTACTAATTAATTATACACATGCTTCCCAATAATTTATACTTTCTATTTCCAATTAATTGAATCTGACTGTCTTGGCACAATTATGTCAAAGAAACCACACGAGCTAAATGTCGTTCATCTGTCAAGAGGGTTAATTTTGCAGTTTTTTTAAAACTTCGTCTCTTCAACCCTTTTCCTCGGTGTCTCGTGACGTCAGCTACATAGTGCACATAGGTTAGGTTCGACCGTGCACCCAATCCTCCATCTTCACCCCCAATCTTCTCTTCTCTTCCACCCCAGAACGGGTACCACCGAATTCCCGTAATCTAATGAATGGCCTAACCCCAATATCCTCTCGGTTCAGCCTCACCGCCACCTACCCTCTATGTATTAGAGCTGTATGTACCATGCATGTAAATATGCTCATGGACGAGAGGCTCGAGCGATATTGGAACGTACATGCGCATATAGCGAATTTCTTTAAAACTAAACCTACCCTCCAGCGATAATTAATTATTTTGACGTTATCGCGACTGTTTCCCTCGACGTTCCCCTTTGGATTTGCTCAAGATCGTATTTGATGGATAATTTGTCAAACCATAGATGTGACGATCATATGTTTCGAAAAACTACAAGGGGTAGCTAGACACCAGTTCTAGGAATTAGTTAGGCGTAACAGCTGAATATTAGAATACAATTTTGGTCTTCTTTGAATAAAGATAAGTGTGGAACATTCTGCAACTTGCTTTAGATTTTAGTAAAAGTTCTTATATTCCAAAATCTTTGAACGTTCACATCTGAAAATCCCCAAATCTGCAAAACCAACAACTGACAGCCCAACATCTTCAGCGTCTATTAGGAAATCCACTATTATAATATTTTCCCCAGCATACTACAACTGTCAATCTTATTACGACAATAATGAATATCCAACACAATCGTGCGAAGAAAGCAAAAACTAAACAAAAGCAGCAAGAATGCAGAACGCCAGGAATCGTTGTTAATCCAAACATTCACCCGCTGACGTATTCATGTATCGTCCCTCGCATGTACATGTACCGTTAACATTCAACTTGAAACTCACTGTGCCGGAACAATGGCTAATTACTCGACAAGCAAGGCGAAGTTCTTTCGTCCAAAACGAGGGACAGACAAGGCAGGCTCGAGGCGGGCTGCAGTCTGCCCGTCGACGGGGCAAGGAAGCGCAAATGTGTTTATTTTCGGAGAATAATAAAAAGGGTCGTCCAGCGTCGGTGACGTTGCGGCGATCGTAGCAAAGTTGGGAATAATGTTTCGGACACGACGTTCGTCTGGCTTTGCCCGAGCTGTGCGCCCGCCCCGCCGATCTCCACCAGCCTACCCTTATACGCGTGTCCGCCGCAGATTCAGACTCCTAATTAAGACGAGGGTGCAAGAGGGGTTTCAGGGGTTTCTCCCGGGTTCTCCCCGTAGGGAGGTGGGAGGATGTGGGTGTGAGTAGAAGGAGGGTTTTCACGAGGTAAGGGGCACCCGTACCGCGCCGGAGGGGTGAGCCAAGGCAAAGGGGGTAAGGAATATTGATCACGGGACCACCACGTTGGCGAGGCAGGGACTGTCCGTACTCGCCCTCTCTCTTTCTCTCTCTCTCTCTCTCTGTTTCGCTTAGCTGGCCCCTCTCGCTCTATCGTCTTTTATCGTCTTGCTCTCAGTAAACCTGCACTACGCTCTCTCACGTAAGCGTCGTCTTTCGACGTGCAAGAGGCACGGACCCGGCCAGACTAAACCACCAAACGCCAGATGCGTGAAATCAGTCGGTTAGAGGCTGCCCCGCAGCCTTTGCGAATTATTGACGCTGAAACCGCGACCGCGGACCAGATGATGCTGCGAACTGTTCTCGGCCGAGCCTTCGGGAACAACGGCCCGCGATTTGCCCACGGAAATATAATGAATGTGTTGCTGAAACGGGATGACACGATTGGAATCGTGCGGTCGTACGATCACGACCTATTTCTCTTACCGATGCAGCGGTTCCATTTTATAGAAAAGTGAATTCTCTTTCGCTCACAAGGACTAGATCTCAATATGGTATCATTAGTGCATTGCAGGGACACATAACGATTTTATACATTCAAAAACTGTTGTTATTTAAGTTAACTGTTTATAAACTGTTACTCAAAACATATGATTATTACTACACTAATTTCCGTTTCTGTGATATTACATCAAAGGCAAGATTGTTATAAACAAGATCATTCCAAACCTAATTAGTCAAAATGAGGATCATATCAGGTGTCATTCAAAGGTTCTCCAATTAAGTTATTGAATCTACCTACATCTAACAAGATACTGTATTGAAGGATTTGAATTTTCTATAAAATATTTAAATGAATAACAGAGATATCTCTGATGAAAGTAACCGAACGAGGTAGTCGCGTTTCTCGCATGAAAAACAAAACTGATGAGCGAAAGTTCTGCTCCATGAAATCAGGGTGGTCTGACGAAGTTTGACGCACACGCTCGGCCGAACAGAATCTACGTCGTAGACGTGTGTAGCGTTCTCACGAGTTTTCGAGCGATCTTCTGGAATGGCAAGAAGGAGGAAGGACTTGGCTCGTTCCCGAGGCTACGACAGGAACACCAGGACCGACGGACAAGCTCGAGTTTACACGACGTAGCAACTCGTCTTTCTGTCCGTCGCTCTACCTTAATTAAATCTCTCGACCCTTCCCATGGAAGTCGCGAGATTCTAGTTGAGAACTAGAAGTAGAATGACCTTTCCCTGTCTCGTTTTCGTTACGTTTATTTGTCGCACACTTGTCAACATTGAGAAATTGTTGGTACGTTAAAAGTTAAATGCTTCGAGTTTTGTGTATGTCGGATTCATACACGAGCGACGTGGATCCTAGTGATTTTCTTTGCAAAACAGTAGTTATAAATTAAAAATTTTGTATATTAATTTCATAAATTTGTTCTTCACATCTGGTACAGTTTTTATTATATATTTTCAAGTGTACTTTTATTATACACTTTCTCAATATTTCCTTTGTATATATAGTTATAACTTATTTGACTTTAACTATACTCAGAAATTTCTACATTTTTTAGTATTTATATTTTCAGATTTCTATATCATTAACTATCTGTATTTCTGAAACCTTAGTTTTAGAGCTTCATATGTATTTTTAGAACTCCATACAAAATTTGACATTTCTAAATCGACATATTTTGAAATGTCTATATGTTTAAATTTTCAAGTTAAAAATACTCGAACTCGTCAATTTTCTAAATTTCCAATATTGAACTCCTTTATTTTCCAAACTTCCAATGATGAACTCTTCAATTTTCTAAATTTCGAATATTGAACTCCTTTATTTTCCAAACTTCCAATGATGAGCTCTTCAATTTTCAAAATTCCCAAATTTCTAATTTTCCACATTTAAATCCCAAATATTAATAATCAACTACTAAACTCTTCCCCTACATCGTCATAATCCACAAAAAATCCTACTCAGCAAAACATTAACCTACGTATGAATTCTGTAACTAACCATCAACACATTCGTACCAAAATGAACACAACCTATAACCACAAAAATTGAAGAATGTTATCATTCATTAGCAGTAATTAAAAGCTCGGCTGTTCGCATAATTCCGCGTAACTATATGCAGCGTGCAGAGAATAGTGGCAGATGACGGACGATTGTGCAGCAAAAGTTAGCAAGAACAGATTTCCTGCGTATAATGGACGATTGATCTATCACGGATAACGTCTTTTCTTGGTGGGGCTCTTCAAGGATTCAATGCTCCGGCATTTTCATGGCTGTAGGTGGCGTTATTCGGTCCGGTAACGAACGTCAAGGGCGACCTCGACGAGGCCGGAAGAGATCTCATTGTCCAGAAGCGGAGGCCACGATAGGAGGGTTGCGTACCGCCGGCAACCAGCCAACTCAAACTTTGATATGGTTTCCTAAATAACCAAGGCGACCGATACCGCAGCACGATAGTCCTCTCGTCTCACCTCACCCCCTCGTCCGGCTTCTTCACCGCCCCCATTTGCTTCTGCATCCACCTCGCCCGATCTATGGCCGAGTACAGGTTGGGTATCGTAACTACTGTCGAAGCATATTGAAACCCTCGGCACCAAACGATGACCTGGCTCACCCCTCGCCCTGTCGAGCCGCAGAACACCGGTGCCCTTCGTGCAAAACCTTCGCCGCGAGTGCGTTTGTCGTTTCACCGGTAAAGGCTGCCCGCATGCAGCGTGGTCGATCGACCGCGAGAGGAACTCGCTCGCCTTGTAATACGGACCGTGTCTGAACAATTTGAAAGCGGAGTGACAGGCAATCTGGAAGCTGCACAAGTTAAGGACAGAGTGGGCGACGCGAAGGGTAACGGGGCGGAGGGACACGCGTAATGACCAACGATTTATCCGCGTGGAAACCAGCGAAGAATTTCAAATTAAAATCTCCGGTCATAATTGTTCGAGAAATACGAGAAAGTCGTTCCTCGAGAGCTCTGACAAATTACACTGTGACAGCTTGCATACTAACCTGCAATGTGGGAACATGTATGTTGTCTGGTCAGATATCTACTGCGAAGTTTTGGCGGCGTTAGATTCTTAATATTCTGCTATACAAATGATAGTACCTTATTTAATATTCATTTTATTCGTACATAAATTATTGAAATAATTATTTTAATACTAGTTTATGATCGTTAAATTTGATTTAATATTATTTTATAGATTTTTAAATTATTTTAATATTATTTCATCATTTTTCAAATTACTTTAATATTATTTTATAATTATTCAAATTTCTGTAACAATTTGTGAATGAATAAAGTAAACATAACATTAAATATTAAATTTAATATTTACTTTATTATGTCGCACTTCATATTACATTTAATATCTACTTATGCATAAATAAGTTGTTAAAATAATATATATATATGAGAGTGAGGACAATTACAATATTGTCTAATTAGTTGATAGTTGCTATTCCCTTCAGTTTTTACATTTTATCCTAACGAGTAAGAATCTGGTCTATTAAAGATACATGGTGTGTATGGTTTGGATAATAGGCTAGATGTAGCTTATAGTCATCTAATGATATAACTACTTTCAAGAGAAAGAAATTTATATAAATTATCAGTTGAACCTGCTATTTATAACGTGATTATTTTTGCCCCATAGTCAAAAACTTATGTCTAATATGAAATTAAGTGCAACATTTTCCAATGGCTGCTATTTGCACCAGTTCTTGCATTTTACTCTGATAAATGTGTTAACGATATATATTTGGACAAGAGGATACATCGGATAACTTGTAAGCGAAATAAATTTAGATGTAAAGAAACTTGCCTAATCACCAGCTGGACCTGGTATTTATGACGTGATTATTTTCAGGCCGTAAGACGAAAGCGTACGATAACGATCGCGAACGAATTCACGCGTACAAGGGGGTATAGAATATCCTTGGTGGGGGTGGGGGCAAGCAGGGTGGCTGTATCTAGAGGTTAACTGTTTGTCCGCTAATTAGAAGCTAACAGCAGAACTAAAGTTCGGAACTTTAAAGTTTCTTGCCTCTGCAGAAGTCTCGTACACCCAGCAAGTACCCTCTTCAGGGGGCGGCAGACACCCCAGAGGCGAACACCCTATCGTCCAACTCTTCTTCTCTGTTACTCTTTCATCCACGACCGGCTAGCGTTAATTACTAATTAATTGTTTCGCATGTTTGAGTTTTAAATGGATAAGTTAAATAGCGCATAAGAGGTCTGGACGCGGAGAACGAGTATACCTTTCCCCTTTTCGTGCTCTCTCTTTCTCCGTGTCCATCCCTGTTCCCTTTCTTTCTCACCCGTCTCTTTTACCTCATCTCACACCCTTTGCGTACGATTACCGTGCAAACGGTGTACCGGTGGTTAACGAGGTTAGGATGACCGGGCGAGCGAGAACTGGGGAGCCACGCTCGTTCGTTTATTCGTTTTTCACCTCGTCATCACCTAACCCCAGCTTCGTGTGTAGTTACATAACTTATAGGTGTAAAACTTCCGCATGGTGAATGTATCGTGAGAAGGGTAACGGATTTTGCCAGCAGTGTCAGTGAAGTCTGATGATTGCTTTATTTGGAACTTCATCGTATGGACAAGTATTTTTGGCTTAACTACAATTTTTCCTCTAATTACTGTTAGCAGAATATTCAGTGCTTTCGAAAGGTGTTTCTGACATGTAAGAGGTTAATAAAAATTCAGTATTTTTTAACGACAAATTTTTTTATACGTAAATCAAATATGACTCTACAGGGTTAGAATCAATTTTCTGAATTTTCCGATTTACAGATTTCAATATCAACACCATTACTTTTTATTTCCATGTTCCAGCATATCATACGAAAAGACGTTTCTTATAGGTTGAAAGTTAATAAAAATACTCTGTTTTTTAATAACGAATTTTTCGATAAGTGCATGCTACCCATAATTCGTATCATCGTTGAACAAACTTGAAAACAAACGGGACAGAAATCCCCGATGACTGCGCCTCGTCGCAAGTATACAAATCGTTTCACCTCAATCTCGCGACAGGGTAGGGAAACATTGTTGGTTTACCCTTCAAAAGTGGAACGAGACCTCCCACGGCTGTAATCGGCGCTCAAATAAAAAGCCGTAATGCCAGATAAAACATCCCATTTGTCTAACGACGATTTTTCTCGCTGCTCCGAGGTTTGCTTCTCTTTCTCTTTTCACGGAGGAGAGGATGAAGGTGAATTGGGGTGGTAATCATCTTAAACACCATTGTCACAGACACCTCGTACAGGCTGGATGCCACTCGGTGCCACGCCACCTGATTCTTTCGTAATTGAGATGGATCGATAAGGACGACCCCCGTGTAAAAAAGAAAAGGAAACGAGCAGAGTCGAGGGCGCTGCTTTTTTAATTCGATGAGCTAATGTACCGACAGTTACATTAATGGCGTCCCCAGGGTCTCGCTTCCTTCCCTTCTAAACGATGAATTCCGAAATCGATATGTTCTTTTGCATATTACAACTTTGTAATGATAATGTTCAGCAATTTTCCGTTTATCTGAAGCATATTTGTAATAAAAGTGCGAATATATGTGACACAGATAACGGACCAGTTAACAAAATTGCACATTTGATTTTGTTAAATAGATTTATGCTATAATTTTACTTTTATGATTTACAACGACGAATTTATAAATAACTAATAATTATATGTATTAATTAATAATAGTAGTATGTAATAACGCCTGTATGTAGTATTCTAAAAAATACAAGCTTTTCATTATGTAGTTGTATCTCTAAATTATAAGATTCTGAAACATCATTTTTGTTGTTTTTACCTAACATGATGCATGTGGCTGCTGTTAAATTTTTTAAATATGTATCAATAGATACTTGATTGATTTTAGAGTTTGATTTTAAATATCAGTAACTTATTAATAATTTATGTTATTAAAATCTGAGACCACGCAATTATCTAATTAAATTAATATAATAAAATTTACCCAAAAATAAATGATGTCCCCCTCAAATTGAAAATCTAACAATATCCATAAAACAGAGAATAAACATCTAAAATCGCACAATATCTAATATAAATCAATCAAGAAAGAAATTTTTCACCAAACCGTGGTATCTAGAGGTACCATCGAATCTAACTCGAATTTAAAACGATCGTCGAATTCCTCCATCTGCAGGGAATAATGAAGTCAGAATAGAGTGTCGAGGCACAGGGCCAGGAATGAATCTCGAATAATCGGGAAACGGGTCGTCGAAATCGAGGTCTGTTATTGACTGGCGTGCAGGAAGCAGCCAGGGGCGGAAAAAGAGGAAGGAAGGAGAGAGCGTTAGGGCAGAAAGGTAGAAAACAAGAGCGCGGGGCAAATCGGTGTCTTAACCGGCCGACGAAGGGGACAATTATTTAGCCGGGCGTCTAGTACGACGTTCCAGCGACGCTACCGTTGCGTCAACGACGAGAGGCGAGAGTCCGCGGCTGTTAATTGCTGGCTGTCAGGGCCACGCAATGACACGGACCACCGAGGGATTGCCTCGTCGAAGCCTTGCACGAGCTTGCCAAACCCTCTTCAACGGGGAAGAGACGTGCAAAACGACCAATGTCGGACTTCGATTCTTCTCTTGCCTATCTAATCTGTCCGCACGATGGTCCGGAAGAACGCTGTCCAAATATTTCATTCGTCAAACGCGTCCCGAATGAAAAACTTGCATAACTTCAAGTCGAGATAATCTGCACGATAATGATTACACCTTCGATTTGTTAAGAATTTATGTAAGAATAAATATAGAACGATTGAATGTATTACTGGTGCTCTGTATGAATTTTGTGATTACAGGCGAATAATTAGATGTATAACTGCTGTCAAGCATGAATTTATAAATTTGTGAATGGAGATGAATAGTTACGTGTACAAGTGTTGTTGGGCATGAATTTATGAATGAGTTTGTAAATGTAGATGAATGATTAGATGTACGAATGTGGTTGAGCATTAATTGATGAATGAATCTGAGAATATATGAGAATGATTAGATGTAGGAATGTGGTTGAGCATGAATTTATAAATGAATGTGTGAGTACAAGTGTGCAGATTAAACATGTGATTACATATGAACATATTAAACATAGGAGTGAATGATTAAACATATGAATGTGATTGACTATGAATTTTTTTAACGAATATGTGAGTAAAAGTGAATAATTAGATGAAGCACTATTGCTAAACTATCAAAGAATTAATTTTAATAACTTTTATAATTTTCATAAACGTCAGCAGAAATGTTAAATACAAAGTACATCCTCTTCAAACCTTTCATTTTTCTTTCAAGTGATTCGCCCAAATAACACATGAAACTAGAAAAAATAATCCAAATTGAGGTATTCTTTCACCCTTCTCACCCTTTCGATTATCGTTCACTCACGTTAGGAGCAAGTTGGAGGCAACGAGGCAAGTAAACGCGATGCAGAAACGTAATTTGAAGGTTGACAGGTATTTATCCAGCGCGGCAGGAAGCGGCGCTCTGTAGGCGATCGAAGGAAGGTGGAAGGGAAGAAGAGAGAAGTAGCGTGACGACGTTAAGAGCATTAAAGAGACGTTTTCCGCCCGACACTTAGGTTTTCGTTCCAGAGCCCACTCCATAGATTCCCGGCCTATCGGCTTAGCGCTTGGCGGGCGGTCTGCAGCTACCCCATGGCTTCATTCTGTGCTCTGTTCCACCCAGTGATGTTCCACCGGGTTCCGCGGGAACGACACGACGGTTTGTTGCCACTGTTACCATTACTGTTCCTCTCTACGAAATATTTTCCTAAGCGTAAGAACTTAAGTAGCCGGGAGCACACGATGCTGCCACTCGTTAGAACATCTTTGCAGGAAATAGCGCGAAAACGGGGGATTAGGACAGCGAGTGACGTGTAAGGGTGATTGAAGGAAAATTATGAAAGTTATTGCAAAATTACAAACACGTGTTGCACTTTGATATGTTGTTCTTCCATGCGTTATATTTCCACGCCTTCTATACGAGTTTCAATTGAACGCACTATATCGTTACGCGCTGTATTTCCCTACGCTGTATTTCCACGCTTTGTATCTCTACGAGTTTTACTTCAATGCGTTATATCGTCAAGTATTGTACTGTGTCGTTAAGTGCTCTATTTTACTTCAATGAGTTGTATCGTCACGCACTGTATTTTCACGCGTTATATCGTCACGTGCTATATTTCAACGTGTTGCGTCGCCACATGCTACGTTTCTACACGCTGTATCGTCACTTGCTGTATTTATACTCGCTGCATTTTTACACGTGTTGTATTTCCATGCTTTATATTCTTACGCGCTGTATTACTACTCGTTTCACTTTAACCCACTGTATTTCCACGCGTTATACATATTTTCATATGCTGTACGTTCACGCGTTGTGTCGGCACGCGTTACATCGTCACGCGCTATATTCTCACGCGTTATATCGTCACGCGCTATATTTTCACGCGTTACATCGTCACGCGCTATATTCTCACGCGTTACATCGTCACGCGCTGTATTACTATATATTTTACTTCAACGTATTGTGTTGCCACCCGCCGCACTTCCCCGTATTATATATTCATGCGCTATATTTTCACGTGGTGTATCATCACACACTGTATTTTCACGCGTTATATGATCGTTGTATTTTAAATACGTTGTATTTCTATGTATCGTTGCTTTACGTCTTCTGTATGCATCATATTTCTACGTATTAGTTCACCATAAATTATAACACTATGCATCATATCGCCTCGCATAATATCGCTTAATTATTTAAGAAGGAATTAAGTCAGACATGAACAGATATGATAAATCGCACATGGTATTGTACGCAATATAAAAGTAACTGATCAATAATAAATAATGCAAAATCGCTATTTAAATCAATGTTTCGAAAATGTATTAAACCTTTCTTCCTTCTCAGACTTTACCTTGATAATAGAGAGTAAATAAAATTTAACGATAATTTTAGAGTTATTTTTGTTTATTTGTGTCATTTTAGTATTTTGATAAATTGATTCAAAGGAATTGGTACTATGGTTTAGGTTTAGGAGGAAATATAGAGTGTATTCGTTTAAGGAAATTTTTCTCAGCGCATTTCCAACCCTATTCGCTCCCCTTTATTATCTTATACTACTGCTTCTACTTGCCAGTGGAGGAAGCGAATTCCGGCAGATTAGAAATTCATTTGAATATTTTCGCAGACCAAGATAGCGTTTGCGGTAAAGGAACGAGCGAGGAAGCGGTTTCGTGAATGTACACGCAATTGAATGTAACGTTCGTAGAGCGATAAGCAAGTGGAAATGAGAACTGAACGATCGTAATAAATAAAGACAAGCCAAAGAAGCAGCTACATAAAAAACATTACAATATATTAAAATGTGCATTCACTTTATAACTATTGTTCATACAATTTCAAAAATGTAAAATTTGTTAAACTTGATTTTGTATCTGAAATAAAGTCAATGATAATTAATAGATAAAGTTAATGAAAGATCATTTTTAATTTTATATCGCAGCATGATTTATTTCGTTAACAGTTTATTAAGTATCGACAGGTATTAATACAGAAATGATTCGCTTTAATTATGGACAAATGTATCATGTTATGGCAATGTTTAGCTTTATATTTCACAACTAATAATTTGGAGATTGAATGCATTATTCTTTTCGATAAAAAATCGTTGGATAAATATTAACACCATTTTTATATCTTTATATTATGTATATATATTGATACATATTTTACATATATTGTTTTGTACATATATATTTATATATGTTTTATATATACTCCTTTATATCTGTATATTTTGTAAATTGTTAAAAAATATATTACCTTTTATGTAATACTAAAAAATGTGGTAAACGTAAAACAGCTACAATGTGCAAGAAAAGTATTTAACAAATTTTTAACAATATAAAAATCCATATTTATTAAAAAATCTGACACGTGTCATATATAACATGCAGCAGGCTTATGAAAAATAGGTATGTATAATAAGAAATAAGTGAAAGTTTCCACTATGTAGAAAGAGATTAAAAAGTATTTTATGCTAGCAAGATTTTTGTATTTTAATAAACATAAAACTTCAAATATCGTCAATGGAAATTCGACGTTTCTAATTTACTAAAATTGACAGAATAACGTTTAACTTTCATTTTGTTATTCGTTTCAGTATTTTGAAAGTGAAGAGAGTGTTTCTGAGCAGCGTATCGCAAAAGCAAGGGTGGCACTCGCAGTTGCGAATTATCAGCTAAGAGGAAATTATGGAAATAGATATAAATCGAGAAGAAGAGCTCAGACAGCGTCCTCGCAGTTACACGAAGCAACCAATTTCCAAAGGGCACCACTATTCGCCTGCCAGCCTTTAAAATAATGGAGCCTAAGCAGCCAATTTGAAATGTAAAGATCCATCAACATAAATTAAACATGGCGCTTCAGCTTAAAGAACTGTCTCATGATCATCGATGATCGGAGCAATGCGATCTTCCAATTTTAATGTAATAAAATTAATTCTAATATTTACATTAATTCTATATTTTTGTCTTTCTAAATTTCTAAATTTCTGAGCTTTCAATTTTATAAATTTTTAAAAGGTTAAATTTAGAAATTTAGAAATTCTTAAATTTCGAGACACAAATTTCATAATTATAAATTTAATATAAATAATATAAATTCAATATAATTTATTATAAATTTTCAAATTTTTAAATTTCGAATTTATAAATTTCTTAGATAATAAAAGTTTAAATTTCCAAATATTTTAATTAGTAAAAGCTGAAAACTTCTTATTTCTAAACTTTCAATTTACTAATTTCTAAATTGCCAAATTTCTTAATTATTAAAAACCTAAATTTCAAGAATTTGAAACTGTACTATTTCTAAATTTTGAACTTCTCAAATTAACAAATTTTCAAATTTCTAAACTCAAATTTCCAAATGTCTTATTCATTAAAAGCTCAAATTTTCCTCGTTCTAAGTTCAAAATTTTTGCAATTATCAAATTTCAATAAGCTTCATCTTTGTAGTTACTAAATTTGGAACTTCTTAAATTAACAAATTTCCAAATTATTAAATGTTTAAATCTGTAAATTTAAATTTTTTGTAGACATAATGTTAGATTCTTAGGATGTTTTGGAATATTGAAGCTTTGACATAGCAGTAATAAAGTCCAAGGAACCGTTACTTGTCCGGTTTAACATTTGGTAGGCACATTGAGCCCAGGGTTGGCGTAGTAATATTTCTTTTTTTCGGTACGTGTAATTTTAAAAGTCGAGGCGATCCTTAGGTTTATTACTGCTACGGTAACTTGTAAATCGAGGGACGGATGGGTCACCGGTCAACGATTTTGGGCCGGATGACCGCTGCAGGGGAAAGTGGGATTTTCCAATTCTGTAGGACGTCACACTTTCCCCACCCCGTGTTTCCTCCCTTCTCGGAGTCCCGAGAAGGTTATAAAAAACCATGTACGGGAAGATGCGAGAGAGTCCTCACTGAAAATTGGA
This sequence comes from Megachile lagopoda, assembly GCA_036983795.1. Classification (NCBI taxonomy): domain Eukaryota; kingdom Metazoa; phylum Arthropoda; class Insecta; order Hymenoptera; family Megachilidae; genus Megachile; species Megachile lagopoda. The sequence continues at coordinate 2,820,106 of CM072786.1, forward strand.
ATCGAAAACATTAAACTTCCTCCGTATCCGGTATTTCAATTGTTGTCGGCCTATAGTTAATTTTTCCCATCTCTTTACCCGAAATAGTCTACAGTTTCAGAAGTGGGATCAAGGACTTGTGTTGTATTTGAATTTGGAACTTGTTTTTTTTTTGTGTTCGGGTTAAAGAACTTGTATTTTTTTTCTGTGATTAAGACATTGTGTGGACAATTGTATTGGTGAACATTGCTTGACTTGGTGTGTAATAATTGTTTGTTTGTTGTGGTGCAACGTGGTTAGCACATTGTTTAGTGAGAGTTTTAGCGTGTTGGCGCATATTGTGGGAAAAAAACTCGAGCGACGCTAATCACCTGTAACATGGCGAAGAATTACACACTCAGCGAATTGAGGGAGTTCCTCCGCGTACGGAATTTGCCTGTGTCGGGCTCAAAATCAGAGTTGGTCCTGAGATTGGAGGAGTTCGACAAGGATATTTGGAGCGTATTGGCGGCAGGAAGGGGCAGGATACAGGAGGAAGGTGAACAACTACGGGAGGAGGCCGAAGAGGAAGAAGCAGCAAGCAGTCCACCTGTCCAAGCTGGAGGAAGCCAGGAGACCGATTTCCAGGCACGGGAATTGGAACTCTTGCGACGGGAACGGGATCTCCTGCAGCGGGAAGTTGAGCTCCTGCGCCGCGAACAGGCTGGAGGACGTAGCACATTGAACGCGAGTCCAGGATTGATGTCCACGATGAGCCAGGCCGCGACGACAGCAAGTTTGTGTGTTAAAGCCGTCGGTGATTTGCTGTGCGATTTTGATGGACAGGACGGTACCCTTTGGCGGTGGGAGCAGCAGGTGCGATTGTTGCGTGACACCTATGAATTGGATGATAAGGCTACGCGGATGTTAATTAGTTCCAAGTTGAAGGGACGTGCCGCAAATTGGTTTCATTCAAGAACAGAATTGTTAACAGCGGATGTCGAGACGTTGTTCCGCGAAATGAGAACGATGTATGACCGTCGACCGAACAAGTTGGCCACCAGAAGGGCGTTCGAGAGCAGAGTTTGGACGGCAGGTGAAAGTTTCGCGGATTATCACCACGATAAGGTGGTCCTGGGGAATCGGGTGCCGATTCCGTCGGACGAGATAGTCGATTATCTCATTGACGGAATTCCGGACTCGCGGTTTCGGGATCAAGCCCGAATATCACGTTTCCGGACGGCGGCAGATTTGTTGGAGGCATTTGAGGCCGTTTCCCTGGAACCGAAGAAGGCGGTTCCTAGTGAACGGAGGCAACCAGCTGAGAGGTCCAGTCAGCCGAAGGAGAAGACGGAGGCGCCAAGGAAACCGGTGAGGTGTTTCAACTGTGGGGAGCAGGGACACATCTCCACGAATTGCACGAAGCCGAGGACGCGGGACCATGGATCGTGCTTTGCATGCGGATCGACGGCCCACCGAATCGCGGATTGCCCGCGACGGCAGCCAACCTCGCGAGCAGGAAACGGCGCGCGGAGGGAACTCGCCGCGACTACGTCGACGAATATGGTCTGCCCCACCCTTCCAGCACCGTACCTGCTACAGTTAAGTTATGGTGTAGTCGATGAAAATAATCATAGTTGCAGATACGTGTTGAGCGCAATGTTAGATTCGGGGTCGCCGATTAGTTTAATTAAAGACATTTTTGTACCGGTAGAAGCGCGCAGTCCGTTGCCGAGTCATACCCCCGAATTCGCGGGAATTAACGGCTCGCGGTTGGAAATTTTAAGTTTATTTAATTGTAAAGCGGTAGTTGAAGACGTGCCAATAGAATTAACTTTTTACGTAGTGCCCGGGAATACGATGGCATATATGGCGGTACTTGGTCGAGATTTCTCGTCGAACGCGACAATAAAATTGTCATTTGAGGATGGACCCGTAGTGTCCTGTAGAAGTAAATCGTTGGAAGATTTAAATACCGTTGTGACGCAAATAATGAGTATCGATTGTATTGGCGAACCTGTAACTGCGACCGAGAAATTACAGATAAACCCTGACATTGACCCCGAAATTAGAGAACGGATTAAAAAATCGTATGAGTTAGATTATTTAGAGACGATGAATTCAAGTACGGAACGCATTAACTTTGAGATGAAAATCGCATTGATGCATACCCAACCGATTAGTTGTAGACCGCGACGACTCTCGTACGCGGATAAGGGTAAATTACAAGATATTTTAGACGATTTACTAGAACGGGGAATAATCCGGCCAAGTGAATCTCCTTATAGCAGCCCGATTGTTTTGGTTAGGAAAAAAAATGGAGAGACACGACTTTGTGTAGACTATCGCGAGCTTAACAAGATTACCGTTAAAGATAATTTCCCTTGCCAATTGATAGACGACAATATTGACCGGTTAAAAGGTAAATGTTTCTATACCGCGTTCACATCAGGTAGTTTCGAAGAATTTGTAGGGGACGAAAATATTAGTCATATTTTAATCGCCGTGGGTACTCCTCGTGCAAACGGGCAAGTTGAACGTTTCAATCGCGTAATAACTCCGATGCTCGCGAAATTGTGTGAAACACCAAGTAAATGGGACCGCGTGCTGGATCAGGTTGAATTAGCGTTGAATAATACGGTGTGTAGGGCGACAAATGATACCCCTAGTCGGTTAGTATTTGGTATTGAGCAGGCAGGAAAACTAAATGATAATTTGCGAATGGTATTGGAATCGGCCTCCGATGAGGTGAGAGACTTGGAAGGTATACGCGAAAGGGCAGGAAAAGTTATTGAAAGAAATCAAGCGGTCAATGAAAATTATTATAATAATCGACATAAGGATGTGTTAGCATATAATGTTGGGGACTATGTAATGATCAGGAACGTGGATACCACAGCGGGTGTAAATAAAAAATTAATACCTAAGTTTAAGGGACCGTACGAGGTAAAGAAGGTTTTGGATTGTAATAGATATGTTATTGGTGACATTGACGGATTTCAGTTAACACAAATGCCGTATAATGGTGTTTTTGTCCCCGGATAATATGAAACCCTATATTGCGATGTAACTGTAGGAATAAGGATGTATATAGATTAGTAATTAGAAAGTGGGAATGGGTTTATGGTATGAGTATGCGTGTGTGATTTAATCGGGTTGAAGAGTATTGTACTGGTTTTGTATCGTGTTCGGTTTGTCTATTGTGCTGGGTTAGCCGGGGCGGCTAACAGGTCAGGATGGCCGAACTGTAGACATAATGTTAGATTCTTAGGATGTTTTGGAATATTGAAGCTTTGACATAGCAGTAATAAAGTCCAAGGAACCGTTACTTGTCCGGTTTAACATTTGGTAGGCACATTGAGCCCAGGGTTGGCGTAGTAATATTTCTTTTTTTCGGTACGTGTAATTTTAAAAGTCGAGGCGATCCTTAGGTTTATTACTGCTACGGTAACTTGTAAATCGAGGGACGGATGGGTCACCGGTCAACGATTTTGGGCCGGATGACCGCTGCAGGGGAAAGTGGGATTTTCCAATTCTGTAGGACGTCACACTTTCCCCACCCCGTGTTTCCTCCCTTCTCGGAGTCCCGAGAAGGTTATAAAAAACCATGTACGGGAAGATGCGAGAGAGTCCTCACTGAAAATTGGAATCGAAAACATTAAACTTCCTCCGTATCCGGTATTTCAATTGTTGTCGGCCTATAGTTAATTTTTCCCATCTCTTTACCCGAAATAGTCTACATTTTCAAATTTTCCATAAAATTTTCAAAATCTCAAATTCTAAAATTTGCAAATTCAAAATCTCCTAATTCCAAAATTATGAAAGTCTGAAATTCCCAAATTCTTGAATTGAGAAACCTCCAAATTCTAAAAATTCCAAATCCATAAATCCCCTAATGACTTATAAAATTCCCAAATTCTCTAATTCTAAATTTCTAAATCGAAATATCCAAATTCGCTAATTTAAAAATTCCTAAATTTCCAAAAACCACTCATGGTTAATTTAGACTATCACTACGAATAAATCTATGCAACCCACCCTACACAAGAAATCTAAGTTACTGCAATTAGAATCAAAATCCGCCAAAGTGTTCCATTAAAAAATCATTTCTCCGTCTTCGTAACGAAATGGATCCCGAATTTAGTCGTTCCATACTCGAGCAATATCCTCTAGGTTAAGTGTTCGGTGGAAGTCGATTTGCCGGTGATTTTTCTGTTGGCGAACGAGAACGAGATAGATCCATGCTGGCCTCCCCATTTGCGGGAATTCGCGCGGAAAGATCAGAAAGCGAAGAATACGTGGGCCAGGATGGGGTCGGAGCCGAACGAGTCCATAAGCTCGCGTCATGTGCAGCAGACGCGACGTGCGAATTAACAACTCACGCGTCATATCGCGCATTATTATCCGATACATCGAGCTATATATCAAACACCTTCGCCCTCGGTTACCTCAGCCGAGAGTAACGAACGAACGAGCGCGATTTACGCGGAAAACGCGGCAACATCGTGCTTCGCGAAAGCTCGAGGAAGGAGGACTATCAGTTCCAGACGAGAACCGAGACAACGTTGAAGATGTGCTCAGTCTCGCGTGTCGTCACTCGTTAATACAGCAAACGGTGACATTTCTTCTTCGATGACTACGATCGAGGTCCTTCGACGCGTTCAACCCTTCTGAACTCCCGAAGCACGAACGGTATTTTCGGAAAGTTCGAGAATTGTTTTTGGATTAGTTTATGTTTATGTAATTCCTTCAAGGTACTGAAGGTTAAGTATTCAAAGAAGGATGAAGCACTTTTTCAGTACTTGATGTACTGAAGGGTGATTAACCCTTAATGGTCACACGTTATCAGGAGATTGTAATTGTGAAAGGTGAGAAATGGTTTTGATTATTTTATTCGTTATAAAATAGACAATTTATGTTTGATAATATATGAGATTTATGTGATGTTTTATTTTAGGTTCTGAAATTGTTGAATTTGGAGATTTGGAAACTTAAAAAATTAAAAATTTAAGGATTTAACGGTTTAGGGATTTGGGGATTTAGGGATTTAGGGATTTAGGGATTTAGGGATTTAGAGATATAGGAATTTAGGATTTTAGGGAGTTAGGGATTTAAGGATTTAGGGATTTAGGGATTTAGGGAGTTAAAGATTCAGGGATTTAGGGATTTAGGGATTTAGGGATTTAGGGATTTAGGGAATTAGGGATTTAGGGAGTTAGAAATTTAGGTTATTTAGGAATTTAGGGACTCAGGGATTTAGGAATTTGGAAATTTTGTAATTTTTAACTTTAAATATTTAGAAATTTAGAAATTTTAGAATTTTAGAAATTGGGAATATAGAGATTTGGAAATTTAGAAATTGAGAATTAGAAAATCGAACATATGAAGAATAGATAAGTATGGAATTTGAGAATTTGGAAATTTGAAAATTTAGGAACTTCAATTTTTGTAATTTGAAAATTTGAAAATATAGAAATAAGCGAAGTTTGAAATTTAATAATTTGAAAATTTGAAAATATAGAAATAAGCGAAGTTTGAAATTGAATAATTTGAAAATTTGAATATTTGAAAACTTGCAGAAGTAAAAGAATATAATACATCAGAACTTAATCCCGTTCAATTCCCAAGTACAAAATGTGCACCGTCTCAGCTCAAAGTAAATCTTCCCGCATTTCCCATAATTTCAACTTCCCAAAATGTTAAAATCCCGTTACCACGCATATCAGAACATTAAAAAAGTAGAACACCGTTTATCTTTTCGCAGAGTTAAAAATTCACCTTAAGCAACTCCTGGGTTGCCACCGCAAGAATTACGAACAACGAAAGGAGCGAGTGGACTGCGAGTTATTTAATCGAATCTCACGGCTGTCTATAAAACACAATTAACCCAGACGATGGCATCAGTATTTCTTCGAATATTGATCGTCGGAATCGTCGAAACGAGAGGGAAAAGCCGAGTCGCGGCGGGTTAGCGTTTCAGCCGAAACTGCACGCGTTGAAAAGGGTTGATTAGGGATTCGGCGTGTTGGGGTCGAACACGTCGGCTATGTTAGAAGGATGCTGGACCGTGCTTGTAGGCATCCTCTGGTTCGAGGGCTCCACGTAGGTTCGGGGCAAATGGCAGCGGGATGATTGATCGCCCGGCTAATTGGATGATCGATGACTCAAGTTCATCAGTGGCTGTTCAGCTCCTGGCAAAGGATGCCTCGTTCGCACGTGAGCTACACCCTGCCACCGTCTGTGTGCATGTATCCTGCACAAACTTGCCACGGAGTGAAACACGCGAGGACAGCTTATCTTCTACGAGCTTGGAGCAAGCTTACGCTAATATTCTTTATATACTTTACATATTTTTTTAACTCTTCATCTTTTAACCACTTAGCTAATCTTTTTATATTAGGTCTCTTTATATTAAATCTTCTTATATTATATTTTTACATCTCTTTATATTTCAGATGTGTATCGAAGTTGTGTTGCAAAAATTAAGCTATGACGAGTATACTCATATGTATCTGATGTAACGTAAAATTAAGTGATTTGTTTCCTTTTTAATCTGAAATCTTCATATTACTGCTTTTAACCAGATAACCTCTTTATGAAGTGTGTAGATTGTGTTCCAAGAATGAAGAGATGTAATATACTCCTTATAAAAAAATATTGTTATTCCTCCAAGATGAGTATACTCATCAGAGCTAACTAGCTAAGGGATAATAAATCCTAAAATGATAAGTGCCACTCTTTCGGAAAATGTGCAAAGATAAATGAACATCCTGTAGTGTAGAATTTGATGATGTAGAAAAGCACACAGAGTAATGGTGCAGCAGTTTCAATATTTAGTACAAACTGTTAAGTGGATAAATATAATTGAATTCGTTGTAGAACATAACTACCTTATATTTATAAAGGGATACCTATAATGTAATATACATACTGTTGTTTCGTTCTATTCGTTACTATACCTTCTAATGAAGTCTAATTAATGAGTAGTCAGTACATGTGCCAGATAAAGTGTTTCATTAAAATCTGAAACCCTATATAAAACAATTAATAACACAAATCTTCACGGTGGACGTCGTCAAAGTTGCTGTTGTTGTACAAAATGGAAGGGGTTATAAATTAATTCGTACGTATTTCAATTCTAAACTATAACTTTCTTATATTTTTTCTAAAACGGATCCTGAAATTATCTATCATCTTGAGACTTGCAAGATTTAAGTTGAAAACAAAAAATAAATGAATAATAACTTATAAGTCTTTCAATAGAAACATGTTCTCCCCTAAATATATCCTGTTGTATCAGAAAATGTTAGGGCCAATTAGGTGGAGCTTAAGATAAAGTTATACCATGGAATATTTCCAAGTCCGCAGTAAAACGCCGACACCTTTGTGGACGTCTTTGCGGACGAGCAAAAGTAGATTCCAGCGAAGGGTAACGCAACCGGTAGAATGCTTAGTTCGCAGTGTATGCTTGATATACGGTTGGCACGTGAATGCAAATCAGATCGTAAATCACAAGAACAATGTCTTAATGTCCCGGTCATACGACGCCCACTAGCGCTGGAAGACAACAGCCTTGGTTTTCGCGGGAAGGAAAGGGTGCCTTTTCGGATATTCATAGGGAAATAAATTAGTAGGCACACGCGTCGCGAAGGAGCCATTACCGGTGTCTCGTTGCGTCTTCATCTTGCAAAAGGGGTGCGAAACTTTTGCACTATGTAATCGTGTTCTCGTGGAATTAAAACACCTTCGTACTTTTAAGATTTTTCTACCTTGATACCGTTTCCAGAAATTAAATCACTTTAATACTTTTAACATTTTTTTATCGCAATTTCGTTCTCCAGGAATTAAGACACTTTAATTCTATTAATATTTTTCTTCAAAAATTTACCCCTTGCTACACTTTGACGACTTCGATGAGTCGAACTTTAACCAATGACGTAAAGTTCAAATATGACAAATCTTACCCAAATTTTTAATACGCCTCAATTTGAAGTTTATTATAATGTGCATAGTTAAGGATCAATGAATAAAATATTGACATCAAATTTTAACTCTCATTATTTGCTTTAAGTGGACAGTTGACGCACCTGACAAACGGCAAGGGGTTAAAACACCTTAGCGTTTTTAATATTTTTCTACACAGATATTCTCCAGAAATTTAAGCATCTTAGCGCTTTTAATATTTTTCTATCTTGGTGCCGTTTTGAGATAAAAAGGAAAAGTTGAAGAACAGAAAAAATTCTGATAAATCCTTCGCACCCCCACCTCGGAAGATTTGGAAGTTTCCAGATAAAAAACGAAAGACAAAGAATATCTTCTTTGAGTGTTCGTTTATGCCATTTAACTTGCAAATCCTTCCACCGGGACCGCTGATACCCGTGAAACATGTGTGGAAACTGAAGAAAAGTCTTAGTCCCCGCTCCACCCTGTTGAGGAAGTACCACCAAGAGGGTTGGAACGAGAAACGAAGGGGCGGAGAAAAAGAGAGAGAAGAGCGTGTGAAAAATCCAAAAGAGCAAAGGTGCTGGGGTTCTCGAACAAGAGGTGGAAAGTAGCGATCCTTTACGAAGGGGATCTCGAAAGGGGTATTGATACATCCGATGAAATATTTTCCGTGTAAAATATACAACTGAACTGTTTCTTCGTAATGTGTACACGCTATAATAATTCCTATTATATACGAAAGATGCGTTTATTGCGATTATTCGAAATTACTATTAAGGTAAATGTACTCATTGATGATCACATTTTTATTCGTGGTCGATTTTTTATGTGATTTTATTAAATATGACAGAGGAAACAGTTTATTGGTAATAACTTTAAAACATTGTAGTTGAGAGTACATTTATTACTTCGGAGATTGTTATTTTATTGACACTAAAATTACCAAACGGGTCAAAATGATAGCTCATCTAGTTTCTTACTTTAAATTATGGAATTTGTTCGCATGATCTTCTTGAAATGTGCTGACCTTGTGAAGATGAAGAATTAATGTGTATATACTATTTTACGTTCTATTCTTGATTTATATATTTTTTAAATATTACTTTCAATTTGTAATTAAACATACATTATACGCCAAAGTTTTTAATTCAAAATTTTACAACATAAACTTAAAATTTCTCTGAATTTTGGAATTAGAAAATGTGTAATGTGAAATTTAAGAAATTTGACAGTTTCAACACGTTTCCCAGCATAAGTGTCCCACGGCTAAAAGCGCTATAGAACTCGAATGATTTTCATCTAAAAATTCCCTACCGTGAATATAGCATCACCATCAGTCCTACTTCCCTGTGTAACAGATTTTCAGTAACATCGTTGTAGCAACGTATTCGCGACAAAGCGTCGCAGAGGAAACAATAAAGATCCGTTGAGCGTATGCCTTGCTGCTTCTCCGGGTGGACGATAAAATCACGGGAACGGTTATCAGAATTCAATGGCGGTCGTAGATGTGCACCGAGGCGAAAAATTGCACGATTTCTCGCGTTACGACTAACACAGTGTACAAGCTAGCAGCGATAATGATATTCAACGGCGTGGCCGCTTTTACGAGCGATTATCGCCATGGTATTCTTCCTCCACGGAACTGTTGGGCGGATATCCAAAGGAGCTAAGATTTCGAGATGGCGCCGGACTCTCGGCGGGCATAAAGGGAATCACACCATCATCGTAAACCAACTAACTCTCTATCTTTCTTTGTTAGTCGTTCAGAGAGTAGAAGCTATGAGAAGAGAGACAGACGCGAACCATTTAACAACCGACTTGCACCCACTTCTTCATGACCTTTGCAATACCAATTTCGTTTAAATTTTGCACGATCATACAGAATACAAAAAATAATCATTTTGTAAAATTCTAACACGTAACTCTTTAAAATATGGTAGTTTGGTTTAAACTAAGTACTGTTCAAACTAACGCGAACTTGTGAAATCATAAAATGAAAAGATTTGCTGTGTTAAGGAAATAGAAAAAGATACAAATAATTATAACACAATATGGGTGTATAATTTAAAAGTTACAGTGGATGATTAAATTATTACAGCCATTTACGTAGTTGATCTTCTTACTACTTTTTAATTATGTAAACTAGCTTTAATAGTTTTCTATACTTAGAATGGACAATTGTTTATAATTAAGAATCATTTAGTACAGTAAGCTTGATACTATGATCTTATTTCTACGCAAACCAAAGGAAATGTATTTCTACATGAATCCAATAATTTAATTTCTTATTGTATATAAGGTTATAAAAACTTGAATGAATAAATATACTGCATTCACAGTAACCTCCACCAAAATTTTTCAAGCGAACAATATAAATTTAGACTTGAATCAAAATATTTTCATCTTGACGTCTTGAAAGTTCTCCAATATTACTTGCCATTTTCGCAAAACATAACCTTATCCTGCGAACGTCTCAGTCGACGCGTTTCCGTTTCTTTCAGTCTCCTAAGATTCCTTCGTAACGGCACAAATTTCCGCCGATAAATCCGACGGGCCAACAAAAATCTCTCCCTTGAAAAACGGGTAATCGTATTCCCGTTTTAAATGTATTCAGTCGACAGTCGACCTGTACACGCTTGTCGGTAACTGAGACGTACACTCCGGTGCAACGTTGACTTTGCGTCAGGAATAATATATAAACTTGCAAATTTTATTATTCCTAACTTCTCAAGTTTCTAAACTTTCACATTTTTAAATTTCAAATTTTTAGATTTGTAAACTTCGAATTTTTAGATTTCTAAACTTTAAATATCAAATTTCTTAATTTTAAATTTTTTAAATTCAATTTTTCAAACGTATAAATTTTCGAATTCTCTAATTTTTTACATTTTTTAATTTCCAAATTCTCTAATTTTCTGAATTTTTGAATTGCTAAATTTTTTCATTCTTCAATTTTTATATCTTCAAGTTTTTAAACTGTGAAGTTATTAATGAAATTATTTATTAATTACCAAATTTTCGAATTTCTAAATTTCAGATTTTTCAATTTTCTGGCTCCTAAATTTCGATGCATACAAATTTTCAAGATTTTCAATTGTTATAACTTTAAATTGTGAAATTGTAAAATTTCGTCAACTTTCAAACCTCAACATTCCTAAATTTCCAAACTTTTAAGTTTCTATATCCGAAAATTTCTAAATTTCCAAACTTGTACTTTTCTAAGTACCTATATTTTCAAATTTTCAAATTTGTAAATTTGCAAACTCCTGAATTTTGAAATTCACAAATTCTTAACATCCCAAGTCTTCAAATATGCACAGCTATAAATTTCAAAATTTCCAAGTCAAATGTCAATTAAAATGTCAAATAATTTTTCAAATTCCCAAATCTCTAAATTTTTCTACTTCTAGATTTCTATATTTCTAAAGTTGCAAGTTTCTAAATTTCGATGCATTCAAACTTTAAAATTCTCGAATTACCAATATTAAATTCCCAAATTTCTATACTTTAAATACTACAAATTTCTAAATTTCTAAAGTTTTCAAATTCTCCAATTCCCAACTTCACAAATCCTAAATTTGCAAAGTGTCATTCCAAGATATCAAATCCTTACAAAAAAGATTAAAAATCCTAAAATTTCCAATTTTCCAAACTTTCAAATGTACAAACCAACTCCAATCCAGTAATGACCATGTGGTATACTTCTACCGCATTTAACACATTTTCCCTGAAAAAGGCAGATTTGCTGTTGACTGTACACACGATCCGTATAACCGGCAGAAAGCAGAAGGGAGAAAATTGTATAAGAAGGTAACAGGTTTCGCAACGGATGCCTAGTCCCGTGCGGAAACACATGTAAGGGGATGCGAAGGACGAGGTTAAGGTAGGCTGTCGGAGGTTTCGCCGAAGGGCAAGAAAAGAGGATTCGGACGGTGTGTAATCTCGGCTCAGGGTGTCGTCGCCTTGATATCCTACCGGACACGACGAAAAACTCAAATCGGTAGAAGATTAAGCCTTGTTCTTTTTAACTCCGGCACGAGACGCGGGATCCAAGAAGAAGTTAGTAAAAACAGAATCTTAAACGCGTACAACATTTCAGTAAATCTCCAGACAATTTTAGGCGTCCACAGTTTCGTTTCCCACAAAAACAATAATAAAGTGGCACTTTGTCCACAACTAATTTTTGCTCTCAAACACGAAGTGTTTAAAAATATTTGCAAATATTTATTGAAATTGAAAAACCCTTCCGACTAATTAAATTTATTATACCTAATAAAATACTTTATGAAATATACAAAAATCCATGAAATAACCTGACATTTATTACTTTACCTAATTTGAGATTCTAATTTTAATACGAATCAAGGAGGAACTTAAAGTAGCTAATGATTATTTCGGTCTGTAATGGAAACACAGTAAACCCTTGCGCTTACTATTAAAACAAGTACAGGAGTACCTACGTAAGGAGGAGGCTCTCGAGCTTAGGGGGTTGCAGACAATTTTACACTTGTAAATAGGGCCCGAGAGTAGAGGGGCATAAGTAAATTAGGCCGGACGAGACGAAAGGTTTCGATAACAGTCTCTCCCTCGGCTTTTTTAAAAGCTGACTCTCAGGGAATTGAGACGTCATCACGATGCTCTAGCTCGTTTCCTTCCATTCTCTTCCCCCGGCATTTTTGCCCCCTTCGAGGGCCGTTTAACGCCAAAGCGACGCGCGTTTGCCCTCTCAGGAACGCGTTCTAGCCTCATCCTTTGTTTCGTCTTCATGAGATTTTTAAGCAGCGCGAAATGAGCTTCGCAGCTCGTCGACGAGAACGAACGATTATCGCTCGAGCTTGAGAGTCTCGCTTAATTTCTTCCTTCCCCCTCATTGAACGACAGAAAATTAAAGAAACGAGATATTGGCTCGTTGCATATTCCCGATTTTTTAAGTAGGAAGCGGTTGCCTAATATGGAGAAATTTGATATTTAACCAAATCATGAATGTGATTAGTACTGTTTTTTATATTTTATGTAAAAAATCTGATAATATTTATTGCATCTGAAGACGCGGTCTCGTCGCCATTTTGTACACTTTCTATGTTCAGCTATGTATCTCTACCTTTCTTGAAAATTCAGTATTTTATGAATTTTATTTCTAAAATCTGATATTATTCATTGCATCTGAAGAACCAGACGTATTCTAGTCGCCATTTTGTACACTTTCTAAGTTCAGCCATATATGTATCTCTCTTAAAAATTAAGTAATAGTATTTTATGAATTGTTTTTTAAAATCATAGTTTTCTAAGCTTTTTGTCCAAGTTTTTCTAAAATCTTTGGTGTCATTCATTACAAAAATAATACAACTTTTGCGTAAAATATTGTTATGGACAGATGTCGCTAATTTGGGGCTCTTCATGTTAGAAAGATACATTAGTACAATATTGTTTTTGCTATTATATGCCGTTTGCTGATATGAATGATGATAAAATTTTAAAGTAAATAAATAAAATCCTGACATGTGTACAAAATAAATAAAATCGTTTCATACGAACAAAATAAATAAATCCCCAATTTCGACAAATTCGATCGTCCCCAATTTTCTGGAAATCAAACACAACTCGTTCGAACTTTCCAGTGAAAGAATCGAACGGTGGAGGGGAACAACAAATCGCGGGGTTGAATCGAGGAAGGAAGGAAAGGAGGAGAGCCGGATTCCAAGCATTTGTATCGTTTTGTCGTACTTCAGCGTCGGCACGCGTATCGTATGGCATCGCATTATTGCTTTTATGGCCAATAAAAGGAGAGCCGGTTCGGTGAGGCCAGCACGCCGGTCTCGTCCTCGGCAACGATCTACCCCTCGATCCTCGGGACCATTCTATCCCGAAACCATCATCTACTCACCACCCCCTCCACTTTGACCCGTCTGACCACCGTCGTTATTGCCGCTGGGTCGTTCGTTCGACCATCGGAGGTGTTGCGATTGGTTTCGTATTTGGAGGGAATATAGTTCGGGGACTCCCCGGCCCAGTTAACCGTGTCCTCACCCTTTGGGACGCTCCGCAGGAAACGACGCCTGTATGTGGCTCCTCTGACACCTTCTTAGCTTGTACAAATATTACTTGGGGCTTCTTGGTCAACATTTACGTTTACAAGGGATACGTTCTTTGTTTTCTTTCTTCTGGAATCGCTCGGCCAGAGGGTTGACCTCCGTCAAAAGGATATTATAACCGCAGCCCACGGGAAGTTGATTGATTCGACGATCAACGAACGGATAAACTTATACCATATTTGTCCTCTGTTTTAATAATTTTAGTCCTGGGTATTAGTACGAAAAGATATTTGATGGTGTATGATCTTTTAACGTTTTCAAATATTGTTAATTTCTGTTAGTGTGCATCTCTCAATTTTTATTACACTTTGCGTGGTCTACAGGTAATGACTCTTCGAAATATTTGTGATTTAGGTATTTATTTTCTTGCCAATTTAGCTTTTAATTTTCATATGCGTTATATAACAGGAAGAGTCTACACTTGGACTGATTATGAGGTGTAAATTTTTTTGTAGTGTCAAATGTCAAAACTTGTAAATGTACATGTAAGAAAATTTAATAATGGTAATTTGATAATTACTAGATGTTATAAATCATTAAATGCATTAAATATCAAAACTAAATACATTAAATACATTAATTAAATACACTATTGGTCACTATTCTTTCTGGTGTTGTTCATATGTCACATATAACGTGATGGATTAAGTTGGAAGTATAATAAAGTAAGTAATATTAACTAAGGAACTGATAAAATCGCCAAAACTGCAATTTTAAACAATTTTTAAATCGATATCCTGCAGAAAACGAAGTCAAATATCAAAAACTACTTCTCATATTTTATATATGTTTGCACCTATTTATTTTGAACTTGGAAGGTCCTCTATTATGAATTAAATTATAGTTAACAATTTCTGACAAACAAATATTATGAAAATAAGTGTCTATGCTTATTTAAATCAGAGTGTGCCCGATTTAACAGGCGGTCGTTAAAATTTCTTGCTGCAGCAGCTGCTACTTGAAACTTTCGAAGCCACCTGAAGAATGACCACGTAGAAGTGCGGGACGAGTAAAATAACGAAAGATAAACGACGCAGGTAACAAAGAAACGTCCCAAACAATTACGTTTCTTCGCCTGATGATGAATCACAAAGACAGGCTGCTTATCTCACGTGACGCGCGAAAAGACGACACAGGACTCGAGATACTTGTACGAGGCACGGTCGTTAAGGATAGGAACTTGTCATTCTTGCAGAACGTAAGCTCGTCTTTTCTCTAGGATGAAGGCAGCTCGTTGCACCTACAGGCAAAAGATAACCAGCCCTGTCTTCGAGACATCAAGCTCCCGTTCCACTTTCCTTGTCCTAGCCGACGATATATCTCCTCGCCGTCCCCTTTCGTCGTTTGTCCCCCCGTCGACTACCCCCATCGTCTTCTCGTCGTGTTCCGATTCTCCGTGAGGGTGCACGATGACACTCGGTTACGACATTAGCGACGTTTCCCACACTGTCTATGGGTCTACTTCGTCAATGTCAGACGCGAAAGAACTTTCCGAGAAATAAACCAGGGAGATTGGAAAATGTCCGGCCGTTTACGGTCGCTCAACATTTTCAACGGAGAATTATTCCAGGAACAGCAAGAAACATTCTACGGTTATGTATGGTAGTTTTGTTATGCTGCGACTTGACAGTTGGTCAGAAAGTTATATTCTGTATTGCACTGGTATAATAATGAGGGAGCCATTGTATAGTTTCTGAGAAGGTGACAACACATACAGTCTCTATTGCAAAAACGAAAAATCGAACGTGGGGTAATGTGGAATTGACAGGTATAGTTTGATGATATTTTATATTACAATTTGAGAGATACAGTTCAATGGACGTAGTCAGATCGTACTGAAAGTATTAGGCTTTTAGTAATTTATATTCTAGTAAATGGAAAATATAAATGTGTGATGAACAAAGATAGTAATACATTGGTCAATACAATTAAATAGAACATTTTAGATTAAATCACCACAAAGGGTAAAAGCATTAAGTATTTATACAGTTCAGAAAATTGTGATGAATCAAAGTTTAAAAAAAAGTGTTTCGAGTGAAATGACCTTATTGATGCAATTATTTTGAGCCGTTTCAAAATGAACTTGCCATACTTTCAAAATAAATGTATTAGTACATGTATCATAACTTTTGAGCTGAATGATTCTTTTGCGAATTATTTTCTTTTCTTCAATTTAGATGTAAAATTATATGTGTTTATGACATTACACCTTAATAATCTTGTGTGTGTCTATTAATATATCTGCGATCAGTCTGCTATTTAAGGAGCAGAAATGAGGATTGGTGGAGATTGATCTCAAAGATCAGAAGGATTGAACCATGCCTTTCAACGCGACAAATTAAATCCCTCTCGACTATTCCATTCTCCCTGCCTTGTATAGAGGAATTCAAGGATTTCTAAGGAGTTCCAGTTCGTCCTATGCTCGTTTCTGACATTCTTAGAACAGAAATCGATGACTAACATGATCACGGCAGTCGAACACAGGCGTTTGATAAATACTATGTATTTGAACAGAATCGTAGTGAGAGGATATTAACTTTGAAAACATTCGAAGTTTGTTTGTATATGTGTAATAAAAAATTGCAAGTGAAGTTATTTTATATCTCTCTATTCTGTTACACTTTTTAGATTTGCACTAAAATAGTACTAATAATACTACATGTATAGTACCGATATTTTAAGCATTTCCACAGTAGCTATAACCCCATTTTCCAATTCCATACCTGTCCCATTCTCACAATATGAAGCAGTTTTACTGAAAATTGTTGCATTAAAAAAAAGTCATTGCTCCATTAAAAAAAATAGTATGCTCAGATTATATTTAGTTTAATAAATTTTTTGCCAAAAAAAGAAACTGGAGAGCTGGTCGATAAAGAAACACAAGGAGTCCAAACAGAATCTTATTCGAAGTGAGGGCTTGATTTACGTGTACACGCTCGGGGGCAAGCTTCGGCCCGCTTTCCCATAATAGTACCACTCTGATTCCAATAACCATGAATCTATCAGACGTCAAAACGCAATCTCAACCTGAAAACGGCTTGTACAGCGAGCTACACCCTGGCGAACCACAAATCTCGCGATATCAGTGATCGTATATCTTATACTTACTGGCACCTCGTGCAACGCGGATGTAAAAGAGGCTGACCCGCGGGAGCGAGGGAGAAACAGGGTGGAGAAAAAAAGGGAGGGAGTCCTCCAGGATTTCTCTCTGTTCGACGGAGAAACGGGCAAGAGGAAAAACCGGAGAGATTGCACGGAATGGCGGAGAAAGTTGCAAACTCGAAAACTTTCCGAGGCCCTATTATCTCCGACGAGACCACCGTCCGGCACCAAGGGGGTTGTCCGGTATACCTCGATCTCTAAATACTCCACCCTCCCCGACCCCCTCGTCTGCTGTGGGAGTTATTTCGGAGAAACAGGGAAAAAATAGGAGAAAGGAAGAAACAGATGCGCGAAAAAGCTATCTGCCTCTTCGAAAGCTAGCAATCATTTACGTATATTTCAAGGGTATCCAAACAAATCAAGATGAAAGTAAAATCTGTTAGCTTTCTGTACCGTCAATTTTTGCAGCGAAGAAAAAATTAGTTTTCGTGCTACTTTATGATGTGGCGTGTACACTTTTTCGAACGAGTACCGCAATTTGTTAGGTGCATGTGATATGTTATTATTGTTATAATCGCAATGTATCGGGTTATTATGTGAAGTGTAATTATTGCTGCAATCTCAGTCTGTTAGGTTATTTCGTGTGAATTGCAATTATTGTTGTAAGACTAATGTACTAGGTTGTTGCATGTGAAATGCAATTACTCATACAATTAAAATGTATTAGGTTGTTGCATACAAAGTGTAATTATTGTTGAAAATACTAGACATGAAATGACTAGACACAAAAAAAAAAATATTGTACAATAGTACTTATATCGGTTTGAAGCTTAACGTATTACAAACAGAACTACATAAACCATCACATTACTATAAATTGATTATCCCATATTAAAATTGACTACATATTAAAAATTGAATATAAAATGATTGTAATAATTGGTAATTACAGAAATCAATGATTTATTTTGAAGTATAGAGAGTGACATAAGGTGATGTCATAAAAGTGTCATGAAATAACATATATGTTATGTTAATATAAAGATTAAAATTCAACGAAAATAATTGCATAAACGTATTATATTTTAAAGACAAGATGGTTGTTAATGATATCAAACATTGAACGATTTTACTTTCAAAATTTGACACGATTTGATGACATAAAACTATTACAAAGCGTTCCACTTCTTTACATCAATTTAAAACTTCTTTGTTGATAATGAACATGTAAACCTTTCGTTAATGTTCTTAATATGAAATTGTTAGATGTTAGATAACTATCTTATTACGTATTGTACTGAGTAATCGATGGGACGATTTTCTGACAATAGCTGGTTCGTATTAAGGACATTTATGAAAAGATGGCATAATCACTTTCAGCAAACTTTTTCTTACAAATTGGTGTATTGTAGGTATTGTTTTACCATATTCTCATATCAACAAATTGCATCAAACTTTTCATGTTTCGAAATCGGTTATTTTGTGTGCAATCTAGTAGAATTGAGATACTCGGTGAAAAAGGGGTGCATGACATAATATTACATGGTGAAACAATTATAATTATTAGTAATGTACTTGGGAATGTAATTGGACATGAAGAACCCACGTTTATACATTAATGCATATACATGTACACATTATTAATATATTTATGGAATAAAGGTTAAGAACAACATGATTCTCTTTAACATAAAATATGTGGAAAACGTAATAGAACGTATTGTATAATACTTAGTATACTTCTTTGATATACTTGTAATACCTACAATATTTCTTTGATATAATATTTATACTACCTACAATACTTGCTTGATATAATACTTATAATACCCACAATACTTCTAATACTTATCAGATGTAATACTTTTAACATTAATTTGATCCACATAATATTTATTAGCATTTAATATCATAATTCCCCAATTAGAATTAAATGTACCTAACTAAAACCTCGTTAGAATAAATAATTTGTTCTCCATTAAAATTCTTAATTGGCTGTCGCATTCTAATAGAATCAATTTTTCTACATTTCACGAAGAACGAGAAATTTAATATTACCCAGCCGAATCAGAGTAGTCTCATGATTTAACGACGTTTGCAGAAGGGGTATCGCACCGAAGGAAAATGAGCAATGGTGCCAATGACAGTGCTAACGCCGTACAAATGAATGCACGCCGAGGCTTTGACAAGCAGTAATTTATCATGTAATCCTGTCGCACCCTTCCTCGACTTCTTCTTCGTCTTTCTTCTCGGTTAAGAGAAGGCGAAAGAAAAACGGAACGAAGGCTGAAATCTGGCGACGGTGATTGGGACAAATATAAATAAGCCAATCGGAGAACCCTCCGCGAAAGTCTTCTTTTGCATTCGTCTCGGGAGGACGGATGTAAACGCGGCTTAACGGATCTTGGTAATCCCGCGGGAATAGAAGCGAATGTACGACGATTCGCTGTTGTTGGGAAACTCGGGTTATCGCGATCGTTTCGTGCGTGAAAAATACTCTGCTGTTAGTCTTCCGACGTTTCCGGGAACAGGAAAATTATACAATTTAATTATATTCTTCAATTTGAACGTTCAATATCTATATTTAACACGCAATGTCATAGAAATAAAAATGATGGAAGAATTTTAAATAAAAATCAAGAAGTATAACACTTTCACGTTAAATAGACAGTGTCTATTTATTTACGAAACAATTTTTATGGTGCAAGTAGTTCATTGTTCTACTTTATTGTTCACGTAGTTAATTAGTGATATTGGTTCTCATTTACAAGTACGTTTAATATTTCATAAATTTATTTTGCATTTTATCTATACTTTGTGAAATCGTGTATCTCTATTGATAAATACAAAACATTCTCAGTTACTTGATATTAACATTTTTGTATATTTCCTCTTTTAAGATAAATATTTACGATCGACAAATGTAGCAAGAGAAATCGTATCCTCTCAATAACTCGACGCGAAAAACTTTGATCGGTAATTTCGAATCACCGAAATCGGTCCTCCGGTTCAAATCTAGCGATAAATGATCCCATACCGCTGGAAACCGTTCCTTCTGCTCGCCACCTTTTCTCTCTTTCGTGCCGAAAGTTTTTCCAACTTCGTATAATCATTTTTCCTGGAATGTCCCGCTGGTACCCATCCCCTGTCCCGACCATCCACACCCTGCGTAAGCCATCGCTTCCTCGCCGATCTTCCCCTACGACCGCTT
This sequence comes from Megachile lagopoda, assembly GCA_036983795.1. NCBI lineage: Eukaryota > Metazoa > Arthropoda > Insecta > Hymenoptera > Megachilidae > Megachile > Megachile lagopoda. Next base: position 2,840,413 of record CM072786.1, read on the forward strand.
ATCCCAGAGAAATTCTTTTCGCGGTTTCTTCCAGAGAATACAACCGTGTCTACCCTTTCCACTCGCAGATTCGTTGGCGTAGAAGAATTTTAATTCTTCCTCCGCCCTCTCGCCAAAAAGTCCCGGATGATTTTCTTTCCCACGGATTTTTACGACCATCCGCAGATCAAAGGATCCCTCCGTTGTGTTTAAGGAAGAAATATGCCCCTTTTCTCCGTGTTTTGTTAATTGAAATAGCATACCCAGTTTTAAATCATAATTATTATCTTTATTTTTCGTTTTCAAGAATTCGTATTTGAGATATTGTCAAGAAATTATCTGTTTAGGTTGTTTGATATTTTTTTCGATATTTTATTAAAAATGTTTATTTTACTGTATCTGCTATTTGTACTAGTTCTATGTTGCAAATATGTACTATTATGGCTACTACTTGTACTAGTTCTATATAACTATTTAAACACTTAAACGTTTCCTGCTATTTTTATTTTAAAAATATGTTCGGGTTGGAGGGATGACAAGTTTGATAAGTTTCAGGTGATACTAAAGATTTCCAGATGAATTACTGATGTAAAAATAGTTTAATATCTACTCTCCGATACATGGACTTTCCAATTTTGGAAAGAGAATATAAGTTTTCGAACTCGCAAAAATAAAAATAACGAGGAAATAATATTGTAAATTAATACAGTAATGCATCAATAATAAGATATTATATAATACTATATTACATGTAAATATTTATAGCACTTGTTCACTTTTAAATACAAGTCTAATTCATAACAAAAATTAAAAATAATAATTCCGTACAGTTGCGTGTTACGAGACTACAAAGTTATAGTTAACTTTGTCCACGTGTAAAGTTGCAGAGCAAAACGTCAAAGCCGTCGATTTTTAATCTCACAAGCCTCCATTAATAATACATGAGGTTTGCGCATTTATTCGGCGAAGGTTGGCCGTTTACATGGCGCATCAAATATGCAGGTGTCTCAAGAAGAGGAAAAAAATAAGAAGGGGGATAGCTGAAGGAGAAACACGTGGTGATTAGATGGGGGAAGGTCCGGGACGTTGGGTTTATTAACGATATCACGGGGCAACGAGGGTGGAAGAAAGGACTCTCGATAATTTGCTGGCTCATGCACCCTTGAAAGAAAATCCATATTCTGACGTTAACGAGATTTTATAGAGCTGCGTTCGCTGTTGCCAACCAACGAAGTCTGTGGATACTGTGCAAATTAGAAAAGATCATCTTTGAACTGATCGAACATCTCATTTAATCGAAAAGTTGTTAAAATATATTAACTTTCCTTAAACGTAAATCGGAAATATTATAAATAAGTATTTGAGGTGTAATTAAATACTGTTTAAACGAATTAAAATAATCATTCATTTATAAAATTGAGTTTTAATATTAATTTCAGTGTTGATGAAGTAGAGGATTGAATTTCCAATTATTTCTTTAACTATTTAGATATAAATATTTTCATAACTATTTGCTTACAACTGTTAGAAATTTCCCTAATTATTTAATGACAATTGTTAGTAATATCTATTTTTCTAAGTATTCAATTATGTGTCATATTTTATTTAGTTAGGAATGCAGAAAATTAAAAAAAAAGCACATTAATTAAGTTACATTTTTTACATTTACTCTTTTTGTTTGTTACAGACAGTTATTACATTATTAAAAAAATGAATTATACTTTAAACGTTACACATAATACAGTATTGATTCAACAGAATTATGTTCATTATGTTACAACCACCCCTTCATATTATAAAATGGGATGCAGCTCACAAATGATGACTTACTGTAGTTATTTCTTCGTTAAAATAAATATAAATATGACAAATATTTTATATTTATATAAATATATATATAATATGTTATATGAATATAAAATGCAATATATAAAATATTACACAATGTTATACGAATATAAAATATAGTATACATATATATTATATAATGTTACATGAACGCAAAATATGTTATACAATATTACCTGAATATAAAATACGAATATATTTCATATTCAAATATTAAAATAAATATTTGTGTCATGATTGAGCATTAACAAGTCAACAAGTTATTTGACATCAGTTTCATATTGCAATTGCCAAGTGATTACAATGTCTATGAACCTTCCTATATTGTGTGCACAAAATGGCAGACGACAAGGCTCAATTAAATCGTGTGTAGATGCCCGGAGCTACCTGTCCCGAGAAAGGAAAAGCCCTCGGAAGGCCTCGAAATCGCGAGTTCTTTCGAAGGACGAGCAGGACGGAGTCTCCTCGCTGCGACAAATATGGAATTTGCATATAAATCGGGTATTTCCATCTGTGGCCCTAGCCCTGCAACGCCGGTTGGTTCGTTCGTTCGCGTGATACAGAAATGAAGAGATCTCCCATTTCCTCTTACCGAACACCCTTCCTTTCCCTCCACCTGCTCTCTCCTTGCCACTCAGCTCGGAAATACTAACCTCTAGATATTATTAATAACCCGAGATGAGATCGAACGCATCCCTCTTCGTCGTATTGAAGGGGTGGAAAATGGGAGGAGTCGAACGAAATCAATCTGCCATTCGCTCGTCGATCTGGATGCCCTTTTTCCAATTCCATTTATCGAATGCACGATTTCTGTCCTCTCTTCTTGCTCCACCAATTTGACAGTCGACATGACTCGTAGTAATTTTATTGTTTTTAAGAGCGATAGACAGATAAGTTTATTTTGAATGTAGAAATTAAGTGTATTCTGAACGGTGGAATTAAACCAGTTGTTAATTTCACACAGTTGTTGAAATTAACCCCCAGTTTTCAAAATAATTTCAACAAATGTGTGAAATTAACCCACAGTTTTCAAAATAATTTTTTGTTGCAATGTTGCTTAACTTGAATACTTTTATAAGTCAGGCAACGTTGCAATATATAAATTTGTAACACTGACATATTTTATTATGTCAATGTCAGTTATGTTAATTAATTGTCTTATTCTATTATATTACCACCACAAGTTAATTTCCACGCTGAAAAATAGATATTTAATAAATTTTGCTCGTTTGAAATAGAATTTTAATGTCCCAATGATTGTATATTTTACTCTATTTTAGAATGAGATAAAAAAGTGTTGATAAAGTGTATTCAAACAGTTAAACAAGATGACCTCGAGTGTGAATCTTGCATAAACAGAAAGGATAAAATTAAATCAGAAATGGAGTTCCAGCGTATCATTCTTGTTCCGTAAACTCCAGGAAGAAGTGGTTTCAGCATCGTTCTATCAAAGATCGCGTTACACCGTTTACCGCCCTTGCAATCACCCCTGGTGAGAATCTGCGCCTCTTGTTCGCGCTTTTTTTCTCCCGCCATTGAACGAAGAGGAGCAGAAGAGCTCGCGCCAAAGATGGGGAGGAAAGCAGCTTTGTAACCGAGAACCTCCTTAGGCTCTCTATCATTTTTAATCGGGAGAATAAATCGTTTGATTCAATTATCAGGGGCATCTCGTGCCTCCCTCGAGGACCCCCGACGACGAGTGCTTCCAACGAAAGAGAAAAAAACCTTCTCTTTGTCCGGCTTAAGAATCTCGGAGACACTTAAGAAGCTTAGGATCGGTTAAGGTCTGACGTTAAACACCGTCAACATTCTACCGTTACTCCCTCTCTGCAAACAACTCCATGCGTTTACAGTTACATAAATATATCTGGGTATGTAAAATGAAACTAATGAAAGTAACGTAATCAATTTGTCTACTTATAGCCCAACGTAAAGAGAACATATAGGGTCGATGTATTTAACGTCTGAAAATCAGGTTTTATACACACCTTAAAATTTGCGTACATTTTCTTTGATACAATTTATTCTTCATTTTTTTTACTAAGAATCAGTTATGAATTAGTGTTCGACTAACAATAATTTCCTATCGAGAATTCAGATCAAAATGAAACTCAGATGAAAATGTGGGATTGGTGTATTTATGCAACGACCTGTATGATAACGCGTTCTTGACAGAAAATGACAATAATACGAAACGAGTGAGAAACAGAGATTGTACCTCGACGAACCGCTAATAAAGGATAAATTGGAGGATAAAAAGGGAGCCACGTGTTGCAGGGCAAGCGTGAGTAGAACGAGGCAAGCCTCCAAGGAACGTTTCGAAGGAGGGGCGAGATGGAATAGTCGAGCGAGCCTTTTCCTTATTTTTATCAGGTTTTCCAAGGGGATGAATATTTAAGGGAAGCGGACTTAATCTGCGCTCGGGGATTCGCGGCAGACGCGTATCGCAAAGCAGCCGATCTCCCTTAGTTTTTTTTTTCGTCTCTCTTTCTCGCGCTCGTTATACTCTCGCAAGCAAAGGGAGGCGGAGAAATAACGAACAGCATCCTGGAGGATGGAGCACGGCGGCGGTGCATGTTTCCGTAAATATTTTATGGCCGTTATCGACTCTTGACCGAGGAAATTCCACCGATAATTTCATCCCTGGGTCGCTTTCGATGGCAAAAACTGATTCCGTAATGTGGCCTTAAGCGGGACAGCGAATATCGTTCGGAGGTGCATATGAGATACTCAGGAGCTAAATTGATCAACTGTGCTTTTACTGAATTTCTCATTAAAACAGTTCATTAGCTGTACACGTGATTAGTGGTCGATTATTTTAAAATCGAGCAGGTTATTTATTTCGACATTAATATATAAGTAAAATATGAACATCTTTATAATAGTACAAGTGGATTTTCTTGATAATTGTAGATGTGGAAACTTTTTATGATTAATTAGTAACAATAGAAAAGACTGTGGTACTTTTTAGGCAATTGCGCTTTTTCACTGAAAGAGTTTATATGAATGCTAATGCCAGGAAATATGTATGCAAATGTTATTACAGTTTAGTAATAGCTTTTATGAGCAACAAGTTTTAATGTATTTTAATATTTTGGTAAACGGTAAGCAGTTTTTCATATTTTGGTATTTAGTATCTTATTTATTTTTATAGCATCTGAATAACAATTAATATACTGATAGCATATTGTAAGGATAGTCCCTGGCCAAAAAATTAAGAGCATTTACAACTTTGTATATTTTTTGTATTTTTAGTTAAATTTAGACCTGAACAGAATTTGATGACGAACTTGATTAATTATTAATGTATTACATACATACATATTATTTATATATTATAAGTAAAACGACACGTTTGCTTTAACAAAATAGTGAAATAGTGAATAATGAATAATAGTATTGTACTAGTACAGTGGAATGGTCGAATAATATAACTAGTTTTTACTAGTAATAATAGTACCAATTACTAGTAATAAAATAACAACTAGTAGTAATTAGTAGTATTATTAATTACATAGTATTATTAAATAATAAATATCAATTTTTAACCCTCTGCGATACTTACATAAAATCTAAATATTCTACTAACAGAAATTATCTTACATTGCAAGTAGTTAATTAAAAATTTCCCGTAATGAAATTAGCTACCTATCGATTCTACAAAACCAAAAGGACGTATGAAATATTTTCTACAATAAATTCCACAACATAGAGCACTCTTTGTACTTCAGTCATAAAGTATTAACTCAGAATAATAAATATTGAAAATAGTATTGCGATATGGTGACTGATACCAAACATAACCTCAAAGTCTAAATAATTCGATCAAATAAACATAGAATGCTAAAATTCACATACCATCAAATGAACATTTTATTGTGATATTAATTATAAGTGAATATCGTAAATCCTTAAGAAATCCTTAAAATCCTGAAGTCTATTTACCAATAAATAAACTTTTTACTGCGACCATTGTTACACATAACTACCACAAACCCTTAAGGATTTAATAAAATAAAAATGAACACCAGTTAATGAATTCTTCATTCTAATCACAGTCACAAATGATCGTTATAACTCATAAGGACTTATAAATCCATAAGGACCAGATCAAATAAAACTGAAATCCTCAAATCTACATACTAACAAGTAAACTTACCACTATAACAATAGTTACAAATGAATATTGCAAACCTATAAGGATTCGATCCAATAAAACCGAAATCCTGAAGTCCATGTACCAACAAATTTCCTTTTTACCACGATCACGATGACCACTATCGTGAACAGTTAAAAACCCTCAGAAAACCATAGAACGACCCTAATAAAAACATTTGCCTCACGCGCGAACGTTTTTCGCGTCGTATTAAAATGTCAGGCTCGTTGATCCGTGGTCTGGTCCGTTTCTGGGCCGACGTGAAGCTGACGGACTGGCGACCCTCTGACACCGAGACAGGATCCCAGGGCTTTCCCTTGCAAATTCTCTCTTTACCACTTCTCTGTAGCCCACCGCCCCAGGTCCCGAACCACTCTTTCTCTCCCGGGGGTTTGTTTTAGCAAGAACTCGCCCCCGAGTTTTCGGATACGCGTATACAGCCCGGACTCGCACACAGGTGCGTGCGTGTACGACGAGAAAGAGGTCGGAGGGGAAAACCTTCACCGCAACCGCCGGCTGCACGAGCAAGTATGCCTGCCAACCTTTATTGGTTTTTACCGAGCAACACACAGTCCGATATTTTTTTATTACGACAAAGCACGCGTTTACCCCCGACCGAGCGGATTGTTCGGCATTAAGCGTGGCAAAGGTTGCCGGGGGAAGGAGTTAACGTGCCTTCGCGCGAGATACGATAACAGAAGCGCCGAGAGATCTTCTCGAACTCTAACTACAGGGTAGTTGAACCTTTCTCGATACTTTAGTTGAGTGAGGTTTTTTGGGAATAGAGGTAAATAGATTAATCAGTTAACTGTGGAATTTAGCTTTTATTTTTTATTGTTTAGTACGTTTAGACTAAGTTTAGTAAGTTTAGGAACAAAATTATATAAAATATAGCAACACATAAAGATCTCATCATAAAGATCATTAATAAAATTTTCACATATTTGAGAATTTATGAATTTGCATATTTGAGAATTTGAGAATTTAGGTATTTGAAAATTTTTTAATCTGGAAACTAATGTGATTTGAAATTTTGAAATATGAAAATTTGAGAATTTGGAGACTTGGGGATGGAAAAATGGGAGATTGAAAACGGTGAAAATGTCAACCATTTGGTGTGTGTGATAAATTTGAATGTTTGGAAATTAAAGAATATGAGAATTTATCAAGTTGTAAATTTGTAAATTTGTGAATCTGTGAATTTATGAATTCTTGAATTTGTGAATTTGTAAAACTATAAACTTTCGGATTTGTAAATTATAAATTTGCGAATTCGTAAATTTGAACCTCTGCAACTTGAACTACTAATATTTACAAAAACTACTAGTATTTATCAATGGTGCTGCTAATAGATACAGCTGCGCTAAATTAATGAACAAGTAAATCATTCTAATCGTTCTATATATTCAGAAATAAATCTGTCAGCAACCACACCCGAAAAAGTATTATACAATCGTTTCCTTCAATTATCTATTACAAAATATCAATTGAACATACAACTTTAAATAACTACATCTTATAATGAATACTTAAAATTTATTTAATCGTTTTAATTTTGTTTCAAGAACTAATTCAGAGGAATCGTACACAAGTGTTAGGACACCCGTTATACAGGCGATTTTAACTTTGCCAAGCGGTTTCGTTTCGGAGGCTTCGCGAGGGCTGCACCGAAAGTAGCGGACTAAGCTTTAACCACGCGAATTACGAAATACTTTTACAAATTAAATACGCGTAGGCATACGGGGGAAGGTTTGCTCACAGTGGCTTCCATCGGACCGCAGCTCGACAAAGTATTTGCAACGAGGGGTGTAAAAGCCCTTTTGGATCGTCGTCACGACCTCGCCAATTTTTCAAAGACAGCCACATCGTTTTCATGTTTTTAAATAAGTTACTATTATATCTTAGCACATGTAAATAAAAAATCGTACATTATATTATTATACTTATTTTGGATTTTTATATGAGATATTTATATTAGATTAATAATTTATTCTATTTATAGGATATTTATATTAGATTTAAGTAAGTTTCGTTGTACACATATTAATTAACATTTTGAACGTAAAATCCTGGTTATTAAAGTGAATGAAATTTAAACATTTTTTTCGAAATTCATAAATTATTATCAAATTATCAGACTTTTCATGTATTTGATCTTCGAAGTTCACAAATTACAAACTTCCCAAATATTCAGATTCGTGAATTTCCAAGTTCCTCAATCCTTAAATTGCTATATACCCAAATTTCCAGATTCCCATTTTCCAACTTATCACATTACCAAATTACGAATTCATTGAATTACTAATTTATCGAAATTCACCAATTACCAAATTTATCAATTCACTAATTCATCAATTTACCAATTTACCAATTTACCAATTTACCAATTTACCAATTTACCAATTTACCAATATATCAATATACCAATATACCAATATACCAATATACCAATTTACCGATTTACCAATTCATCAATTTACCAATTTACCAATTTACCAATTTATCAATTTACCAACTTACCAATTTACCAATTCACTAATTCACCAATTCACCAATTACCAATTTACCGATTCACCAATATGATAATTTGTTAAATTACCAAATTACCTAATTATAAAATTACCACTTTACCAATTTAAGAAATTTCAAATTCCGATATAAACAAATTTCTAAAATTCCAAATCTTAAATTCCAACATACCCGAATTCCCAAATCTCTGAATTCCTCACTCCAAAAGAATGTACTCCTTCATCCCTTACCAACCCCTACCAAATAACAAGTACAAAACTTTACAAGTTATTAATATTTCATACTTCACTACTGTCTCACATTCTCCTCTCTAAAAATACAATTCGCATAGTTCTTATTAAAACCACCTAAACTTTCCCTATTTCCGTCCCAATCATCCGGAAACCTCGATTTCCAGCTCGTTATTCAGCGTCCCGGCACCGGTCCCACGACAAAGACAATCTCGTAGCGGCTAAATTCGTTAACTTTTCTCGCGGAGTAGCCTCGAAAATGAGCAACATAGTAACGCACACAGGGCCGTCTTTTTACGAACAGCAGCGGGGCAAACGCGGCGAGGAAGCAGGAAAAAATAGCGGAGCATTAAACGCAAACAAGGGTAGCAATTTCGGAGGGGACTCGAGGAGTCGAGAGGTCGCGAGCGAGTGGAACAGGAAGACGGGGGTTTCGTACACGATAAAAGGGAGCTGGAGGGAGAATCTGGCTAAACCAAGAGAAAAAGAGAGAGAGAGGGAGAACGAACAAGGTGGAAGAGAGAGGGTTAAGGGCCTCGACTAGGGTTAAGAACGCTTTAGAGGGAAGCCTACGTTCTGGCGCAGTCACACGATACTTTTTAATTTACTAAAAATGCGCATTCAACCCGTCAAGTGGCTCGGAGCCGATGAAAAGGGAGGCTGGAAAGCTGCCGGGCAGGTCTTCGAGATTTCCTGGACCAACTTCAATGAACTTATTCCGAGAAAATGGCACGAGAGAAAAGCTCGGATCCAACTGGACGAACTCTGGTCAGGTGTGGATGACACAGATTTATCGTATTCCTTATTCGAGAATACTTTTTAGGGCTGCCCTTCGCGGTTACCCCGGTGTTCTTTCAGAATTAGAGATTAGTCTACTGGAAGAATGAAGTGCTTCTTTACTTTCACTGCGATCGTATAAATTTTCTTTTGAATAAGAATTGCGGGATGAAGTTGAATGATAGATTATTGTACAGGCAATGTACGTTTTCTTTGGTTCAGCCACCATTTGTCTTGCATTTTGAGGAAGATAAGCTTGATAATTTAATTTATAAGTATACAAATTTCCGATATTCTAAAATTCTGACCAAATTCCTGAATTTAGTTTGGGTTATACGTCATAATTAACATTTTTAATTCATTCTTCCTGTAGCATATTTTGCTGTATCGTGTGAATGATTCTTTTTTATTAGTTATTAATAATAGAAACCTGAATGAGGTTTATGTGATTTCATGTTTTTTATACAATCTTAAAAACCTGTCTAACGTAAATCCACTTTCGATTTTAAAAAAGTAGTAGAGCAAAAATGTTCAGATATTTTAGTATATAAATTGACTTAAATAAAAAAATTAAATATACTTAGAATAATTGTTGTAAAACAAAAAATTTCTCAAAGACGAAATAGGAATGTAAAGTTTAAATAAATTATTAAATAGGAACGTCACATAAAAATTTCTAAATATAAATGTAAAATAGAAATTTTTATATAAAAACGTAAAATGTAGTTTAACGTTATTTGGAGAATAAGCATGCAGTTTCACATATAAATAGATACAATTATTTAATAAAAATATAGGAAAAAAATTTTTTCATATAAATATAAGATACGAATTTTTATATAGAGACGTAAAGTCTAATATTCCGGAAATAAGCACTTAATTTAAAATATAAATTGCAATTAAATTTTACAGTTGTTACCAGAGAGCTGCAATTAATATATAAACACGTGGCGTGGTAGTGGATTAACTTCGAAATGAAAATTATCCTTACGAGGGCCATGAAATCTTCCCTTGCTGAATTTTTCGCCCCCTCAATGACAATCCGAGCGGAAGAAGTGATCCCAACCCCTATCCCGTTACTGGCCACCCAAGTAAAGACAACCTTCTCCTGATTCCGTCGCTTTTGTTTGAAATCACAATGTAAAAACCGAGAACGTCCGTGTAATTGGCTATATTAATTCTACGAATACTCAAATCGGTGCGGTGTTTTCGATGTCAACAACGTTTCATTCGCCTCATTATCGATTCCCTTTTCTCAGAGAAGAAACTCTTAAAAAACAGAATTCAATGGAATCGAATATTCATTCATTAAGGGATTCATGAAAGATGGACGATTCTCATTTTTAGAGATACAATGAAGTCTATTTGGCGGTAATTCAAATTCGCTGAGTGACAACTGTAGAACAGTGGTTCAAATATTTTATTCAATTATGTAAGAAAAGTGAGTGAGAACTTGTTTAGTGGACATAGTAATTCATAGTTAGAGTAAGACATTCAGTAGTTACTGATACTATTATTGGTAATATATTATTTGTGATTCTTCCACAAGTTGTAATAATTTGTTTTATTCTTATCATCCTATTATTCATAATTCTTCTACAAATTTGAATAATTCTAACGACCCTTGTAACTTGACATGAAATATTAGTTTCTTGAACATTGTACCTTAATAGCTTTTTAGTTAGTATGTTTCGAGGAGTTAATACTAGTAAAAAAGATATGCAATTGCATTAAAAATAAAGTGTATTTGTATTTCTAGGATTAATAACGAAAGCCATAGAAAAATAAACTATTACACAAGTCAACTTTTTCGCAATTTCTCTTTTTTAAATTACAAAATTTATTAAGATGCTTTTCCTAAAATCTGTATTCATATTTCTCGAGATAAAGAATTAACATGTGTATTAATTTGTGTTTTATTATCGGTTTAGAGTTAAGCCTTTAGGTCATGAAATTTTGTCTCTATAATAGAAATAAATTGTATCGTTTGTTTATTTTTAATTTCTTCGTGTGCGTAATATGCCAGTGCGTTTAGTGTTAAACTTTTTAGGTTATGAAATTTGACTGATGGAAATAAATTATATCGTTTATTTATTATTAATTTCAAATTATGTGTGCGTAATATGCTGGCATCAATCTTTTTAGGTTAAGTTCGACAAAATTTGTCAAATGGAAATGAATATAATTTCGTGTATTAATGTTTAATTTCAAATGATATGTACATTATTCGTCGATAGTTCGAAAATTCAGGTCGTTTCGCAAGGTGATAGTCAAAGAATTTCGATCGCGCCGAATGTCCTTTTGGATGGGATGCTAATGCTTACGACCTTGTGGATTATCGACTAAAGACCATATAGCAGAAGGGGTAGACCGCGCCCGAATAGCTAGGGTGGAAGATAATTCGAAGTAACCGCGACAAATTCCAATATCTGGAGAAATATGCAGGGTGGCGCGTCGTTACCAGCCGCCATGGCGTTCCTCGCGGTCATGTCTAACCTTCGTCTTATTACGGGAGAAGCACGAGACGAGAGCCGATTTCCCTTTTTCGCTCTGAAAGCTGCATGTTTTTGAAAGCGGCGGGATTGTTCCAGTTAAAAGGGACACAAGAATTTCTGGTTTCCCGAATTAGTGTGTCGTCGAGAAGTCCACAAATGCTTGAAGCAATCTCTGATTTAACAGATTAACCTACAATTTTCTATGTCTTTGTGTCATTTGTAGCAAATTATTACTAAGGTGTTGAGGCGAATGAAAAAAGCTAAAATTATAGTTAGCTTCATTTTATAGTAGTTAGAATTGAACCCAAAATTTGATTGCCATGATCATATGAACTTGGTTTGTCAGGGCTGAACTATCTCCAAGTGTAATATGATATTGTATGGCGAGAGATAATCGTAATCGACTTTTACTTTTAATATTAATTTTATTGAATTTAAATGATGTTCGAATTGTCAGTTGACTAAAATATGTATGGTCTTCATGATGTTAATTCTGTTTCTGTAAGGTGAAATTTAAAATTATGTTGTAGCTGATTCGTAGGAAACATGAAGGATAGTTCTCAAGTTCTCATATGTCTAAGTTCTAAACATCCAGATTTCTAAATTTCTATATCGTCGAATTCTTCAATCACATTTTCAAATTCCCATGGAGCTTCTTAATTTTTCTGAATCCTAAACTTCCAAATTTTCAAGCCACTCCTCCAAATCTTCAAATCCTCACGCTAACACATATAGCCACTCCTTACCTCGACAAAATATGTCAGAAATTTGGACAAAAGCAAGAGAATTTTGTAACATGAAACGTGAAACCAGAAACCAGTCATTTCGACTTGTTGGCAATTCCAGCATTAACATCGACGAAATCAGTTAAGCAAAATAATACATTTTCTGGAGCAAGATTTTCCAAAGATTTTCAGTCGCTCTCCACCGTACCCTCCCAATCGTCCCATTTGCTGTTCCATTCCCGATTCATTCCGTACACGTCACAGTTTGCATTGTGCCCGCCAGGCCAGCGTGCCCAGCGTAAAGCGATTCTCCGACGAAATTTAATTAAAACAATCAAATTATGGAAGGAGACGACGGCTGAGCCGGTGAGATCGAGGAGAAGAAAGGAAGAGAAAAGAGGAAAAGGGACGGGACAAGCCCACGAGACTGGAAGCCCGGATAAGATTTTCTTCTCTTTCGTTTATTTTCACTTGGCTTCGCCTCGTTTCTTCACTTTTCTACTTATTGTTGTCCGCTACTCTCTGTCTTTCTTAGCGTCGAGTCTCTTAACCGAATTTCAGTACGTTCGGCTTCTTAGTTACCTCTTATTCGCTGATCCCATAACGGAGCTGTTTCAAAATTCTGTTTTCTACACGTAACGACGAAGACAAAGCTTTCTGACGATTTAACACGAAAGAAATCAAGTTTTATGAAAGTTTGAAAAGGACATTTGCAGATAATTTGTAATTTTACAATTACAAAGTAACGAGCACACAATTTGACGGATTTTTAGGATAACGTTGAAGGACTATTGATATCTTCTGTATGGATAATTGTGTGCCTTGATATGGTATAAACAGCTCTACAAGTTAGGGTTCCAAACTACATTTTATCAAATACTTCAGAATCACCTCAGTACCACTTCTCGTACAGAAAGAGTTCTCTTCGAAAATTTTGTTATAGCATTCAACATGTCCCCTGAGGGGATTATCGCACAAATTAAATATACAACAAAGAAAATATTTTTAAAACTTGCTGAAAAATGTATGTACATATCATAAGTAAATTATAGATGTCATAATGAATATGTCATAATGTGTTTGTGGATCACTCGAATCAAAAGAGCACCCATGTGACTTTGTACCTAACCAATGGGAAATTATATCCCATAGGTATACGTCCCACAGATCATTAATTGTGTGTTGTTGTTACAATTTTAAAAAATTGTAATGAGTGTACGAAGAGCAATAAGATGCTACAGTATTATTATACCATCTACTTAGGACGTCTGAGAAATCGTTCGTTAAACTGTATCATAGAAAGCCTGTTGAAGAAGTTCTTGTTACTGCGTAACTTTTTGAGAGTTCAGTTCGTCATTATACCGCGAGAAACTTTCGGCGAAAGTTCAAGTTCGCATTCGAAAGTTTTGACCCAGGGAAAAATGAGCGCCAGTGAAAGTAAGTTCACCGAAACAAAGTGAAACAATCCGCGAGATATCAGAGTTACATCTCCATTTTAAAATCATATTGGTGCGTGTCTTGCATTTCATCGTGGCCCGAAATTGCACTTTATAAACTTTCCCTGTTACATCTTCAATTAGTTTGGTAAATATATAATAGTTACCAAGTATCAGTGAAGTTTGTTGTTCCCGTTCAAGTTTCTCCTGTTGTCTCTATTTGCATGCTCCTTGCAACCACTCAGTTCTATTTGATGTTCCGTTTTCATTTAGAGGTTATGATATGATAGTGACTCGTCAAGTGTGGGTAACGAACGTTAGTACAGCTGGTAAAAATTATGATAAGGAAATTATAGTATATTGTGAAAGTAAATAGAGTGAAGATAATAATCTTTATTATTTGACTGGGATGTAGATTTTGTAAGTTTTGTAAGTTTGTTGGTTTGCTTGAAAAGTATTTTCACATTTATACAATTTTCGAAATTTCGCAATCCGAGATAGTGGAATTTCTTAATTTGTATCTCAAATTCTCAAATTCCTAAATTCTCAAACTCTCAAATTTTCAAATTCTCCAATTCCTTGATTTCCTAGTATCTTAATTCCAACCAAATCTTAAAATTTTGACATTTTTATATTTAAAAATTCTCGAATTCTGAAATTTGCAAATGTTCTACTAACCCAAATTCCTTAATTTAATAGCTTCCAAATTCCCAAATCTCTAAACCACCAAGTCCTCAAATCCCTTAACCTTCATTTCCAATAACTCCTCTAATCCCCAAATTCCCAAATCTCCACTTTCTCGCTCTTGCAACCCCCAAGTCTACAATCCTCCAAAGTTTCCAAATTTCTAAATGTCCATCCTCCCTTTCCAAATTTCTAAATACTCAGTTACCTAAATCTTCAATATACTTTTGCACTTTTCTGAATCTGAAATCTTCTGTTGCTCCCATCACAGACCTACTTCCATCATCCAATATTAATCGCCCTAATTCACACCACGGATCACGTAACGGCCCTCTCTTCGTCCCGGTTACTTTTCTCCAAATTCCAAGTAACTTTATCAAGCAACGCCTTTGATATACGACAAACGCGCAGTTTCTGTCCAGTTCTGGTTAGTTGGCCCGCGGCTACTTACCAGCTACCTACTTTATACTTTGTTTGCTCCTGATGGCATTAACCCTGGGGATGATTGCGAAGCTGAGCTGTTGGCCTAATACCTCCACCCTCGCGCGTTGTCTGTCTGGCCTCGGTTATCTATCCTCGAAGGTAGGATAGCTTTTGCTAACGGCTACGATGCTGTTAGCATTGCACCACGTGCTTGGAAATCCTGATCGACACCTTCACCACGTAGCCGCTATCTGATCCACCGGACCTGACCGCTTGCTCTTTGACCCCTGACCCTTCGCCAGGCGAATTCAATTCACTGCCATACTCTGTTCAGTCCTCGAACGAACCTCGGATTGGCTTTACGTGAAACCCGACGAATAATTAAACTGCACCTATCGATACCGATCAAACAAGTGCTCGTAATCGCTTAGCTGTTAACGGAAATTTTAATCATTTATGCTCGACACTTTTAATCGTCGTTTGGTTCAATACAATTTGTAATAAATTTGTGAAATCAATTACATTTAAAATAAATTCTTTTTATTTTTAAGATCAATTATTTTTTAAATAAGAGCTTTTTATTTTTGAATCTACAGGGATATGCATGTTCAAATGTAATGAAGCGGATAGTACAGGAAATTAATGATAGGGTAGCAATGATTTTAAATGACTTCTTCGAAATTTTTGACAAAGTTTTAGAGATAATGCATGTCAACGATAACAACTGACAAAGAGTGTGATGGGTTAATAAGAGTAATGGACTGTTTTTGTATATTTTGTTTATGTATTTCACTTTAACGGTTCAGTGTTACTGAACTTAAATTTTGGAAGCAAGTTAATTTATCAAAGATGGAAACACTGAATTATTATGGAACTAGATTTATAATTATGAAGTTAGCTTTAGAAGAAAATTTTGAAAAATAGGATACACGATTTGACAAGATTAAGTAATTTATAAGGAGAGAGTCAAATGTTGATGTTTTTGTTGGAGTTTTTATTTTCCTTAGTTTTGTATCATTTCGCAACCTAGAAATTTCATACCAATCTCTAGTTTAAGGAAAATAATGTTAAACAACGAATCATGATACAAATGAAAAATTACGTGATTTTAGTTATATGCGTCATTTATCTCAAATATACCTAACTTTTATAATTGTAGAAATATATCTATAAGAAAAATTGTCATTTTTAGTATTATAGTAATGACCGTTTATACATAACATAAAATATATAAAAATAAATTGGTAAATAAATAATGAAGTGACACAATATAGTAATAAAAATATGTAAATGATTGCTTCAATCTGAATATAACTAAATATTTGTTCGTTATTTAATTATCAGGACAATTAACTCTTTTCTCATCTTCAATAAATTTTTGAGGTTATGTTATCCTTCTGTGGCAGCCATATGTATTTATGAATCAGTACAATTACAGTAAATTATCATTTCATATTATAATTCATATTATAATAAATTGACTAGCAAATTAGTCAATACGAATAGATGATTGCAAGAAGTGGGTACTTTGACGAAATTATAGCATGTTTCGAAAAGTGTATCGCAGTCTGAAACGAAATCAAATGCTACGACGAAGAAATTAACGATAGCACCTTTATACAAATTATATAAAGTGAATATCGGCAGTTCGATCAGATTTCGATTAACCACGCTAATGAGATTACCAGATCGGCTAAACTGAAACCACAAGGAAACTAATATAAAAGTTTCGGGATTGCTGAAACCGCGAACTGCGATCCATCACTTGTCGATTTTATCTGACATTTTAGCAAACCACAAAATTTTCAATATATTGGGAAACCATAATATTGGTTCAATCAATAAGTAGCACGTTAGCCTAAGTAAATTAGATTGTTTTTGATAACTGAATAAATTAGGTCAGTTAGTGATAATTTATTTTGGGTATCGTCACGTATTATAGATTCATGAGGATATTTGAGATATAAGTATTAGTTTAATTCTGTAACAAGTTAAATACTTGTTAGGAGTACTTATTACGAATTAAATACTGATTCATTAAATAATTTTAGAGAAAGATAGAATTTTGTATACAATTTTCTACGTTTTAAAACATAAACATAAGTCAATGTGTAATTGAAGGATTATTAATTGGAACAGTAGAAAAATATAGTACAATATTAGGGGATTTAAAATAAATGAAAATGCCCAATAGAATCCGTGCTCAGTGCAGCTGCTAAAAGTATTGTTAAGTAATTACCATATTCTATAATTAAATACTCAAAATACCGAATCACCAAATTACCAAATTGATAAATTAGCAATTTCTAAATTTCCTAGCTTCTAAATTTCAAAATTCCTTCATTTCCAATTTTCCAAATCAATGCATTTCCACATTACCAAATTTCTAAATTTCTATATTCTTAAATTTGCAAAAACAATTTTATATCTTCGTAAATCATAGTACAACGCTTGATAAGATACAAGAGTTTCTGATATCTAATAAAAAACAATTCCCAAATTTCTCACATTTCTTTAACACATGACTTTCACCATATCTATTATAATATTTATTAACACGTTCCTATAAACAAATACCATCATCAAACTATCATATAATTCGCCGTTGAAAACACAAAATAAATTTGCACGACTTATACGTACGGATCTCAAAACTCGAACCAGTTATTACGACTACTGAACAAATTCAGCCGTAGTTAATTAAAAGCGCAACTACTCGAACTTTTTCTATTATATTTAATATCGTCATCGTTTGGAAGCGTGACGAAATCGATGGAAGATCTATATTCTGCAAAAGATGAAGAAGTTCGTGTTAGAACGTACGGGACGAAAGCAGAGGAAAGAGGTACGGTGAAGAGCTTCGGTAGCGTTATTGGAAAACGATGATTTACGATAATGGGGCTTTTTCCCTCCAGTCGGTTGGATGAGAAAACGGAACGACGAAACGAAGCAAGGGGTGGAGACTTTAGAGGCCAGAAGAGAGCTTCTACCACCCCTATGGTTCGAAAGGTGGGGCGTTAATAACGTTAATTAATATTTCGCGAGAGGTTTGGCGGTTCGCGAGGGGCCGATACCGGGCAACACGCTGCCAGCAGTCGTAACGCGGCGCGGCAATCTGCCAGCTGGCAAAACAGCCGCCCTTTTAGAGAGCTTACGAGAAAAGCTTACAGACTTTTCGTTTGTAATTGTCCAAGATTCTTTCGTCCACGATACACCATACGTGGTGAACCAGTCTATGGTAGTACGCATAGGGCCAGCTTAACTCTTACACAGTGTGCTAAAATTCTGGTCCAAAAAATATCTAGATAAAGAAGTAGATAAAGATCTTAAATGAAGTAATATTTAGGTTCATTCTTCAGTTAGAATAATCTTAGAAAATAGAGGAAGCAAAGAATCTAGCCATAGACTTAGGTATCTTTGGTAGACTAAACAGTTTGAATGCCTTTCAGTTCAAACTATACAATATATGCAATTTTATATAGCCAAACATTCAGTTTCCAAAAAAATATGGTTGATGCACAAATATGACTGAAAGTGACCAAAATTTAGTCCTATCAAATTAGTCCTCTTATTAGATGACTAATATATAAAATTATTATTTTTCAAATATCCGTCAAATATTCAGTTTGTAACCGAATATGTGGTCGATCAGGTTTGTAACAAATATGACAGAAAGTAAGCAGAATTCTGTTCAATCGAATTGCTCTTTTCTCTTCTTCTTACATCGACGCATTCAAATCCACCGCATCAATGTTTTATTGCGAACATTCCTCATGTAAATTCGCCAAGACTTTATGACAATGTAATCCTCACAACCGCAGCGATCACGACGACGCCTTCAGAGTTGAGACCCTATGGGTCGTTCGCGATGGTCCACGACGAAGGGTGATTTTTATCTTCACCAGCTCCTCCGTCATTTTCAATGCTATCGTTCGCTGTCGACTGCTCGTAATTCTGAATTTCGTACATATTTCCATGCTCTTTGCATTCATTTGATACGACGTATCAATTGTTATATAAATACGGATGTTATAGTCTGCTAATAATAAATTGATTTATATTTTGACGACCCTTGAGAGATACAATTCCTTGTAAGGTTATTCTGACATAAATCAGGTAAGTTGTTTGGATGAATGATTGTTTGCGGGGCACTCTTAAAATCGTAAAGCCATCAAGTCTATCTATTTTTTGGAATATTTTTGAACAACTGCTGCCTTTTGCAGCTGTTTATTACGGACAATTTGTTTTCCCAAGTTTTTCTATTTATTTTGCCTAGCAAACTTTATGACTTTATTACTGCCTAACCCAGGAGTCGGCAACCTGCGGGTCGCGAGACGTATGCAGCTCAGTAGAATCATATTTGTGGCTCTTTTCGGGAGAAAATGGCTCTTAACTCTAGGAAGATTGCCGACCCCTGGCCTAACCGTTGGATGACAAGCGACGTATAGTTTTTACCTCAAGTCAAACTTGACTTAAGTACGATCATTTTGTAAGGGAGGTTCTTGTCCCTTCCCTTAATATTTTTTTAACCAACCCAATAGTTAATTTTAACCAAGTCACTTGTCCACCCCGAGCAGAATGTCGACCCTACTCCACACTTCGATCTTTGGTGAAAATATTCTGTTTAGACTGTTCAGATTCAGCTCTCACGAATCAAGTGCAATATTTTGGAGTCCGTAGCTACGAAGTGTTCCATTAAAGTAATACAAGCAAACTTTTTTAAATAAATTGAAAATATTTATCTTAAAGCAGTTCGTTCATTTTGTGTCTGAGTGACTGATACACACATTAAACGAGGTCGTATTTTTATTAAGTTGAAGCGCAAGTAAAATAACACTATACTTTTACAGTTCTTAATCTACTTCCACCCTCTATTACCACCTGAACACCTGTTCGCGATGCAACATCGAGAGATCAGCACCGACGTTAGGTTATGTTGACCCAGCAATGTAACGTCTGATGTTGTTAAAATCCCATAAACGATTCTCGGAAACGACTGGTGGAAGGGCCCTAGGATTTTAGGTTTGCCACGCACGTATCGTTAATCCTGGTCCTGGTGCTTATGTATCGTATTTCGTCTTTCTCACCCCCGAACCGTCGCTCTTGAAAAGGAGAACGAGACGCTGCCAGGGTGACGATAGGGGGTGATTCTCACTCGACTCCACTCGACTCGGCTCTCTCCTCTCTTTCGGTTGACACTTAATTTCCGTTATTCGTACGCAATCCTCAGTACACACCGGCTTTATGTCACCTACCCACCCACCCCACGGGACGGCTGTTCACTCCTTCCATTGCTTTTCTTCCATGCAACCCCTCGACACTGTCTCCTTCATTCTCTTAGTTAACCATCCTCTAACGCACCGATCCTCGCGTTACTCGTTCTTAGCCTAATCCCATTTTTGGCTATGAAGAAGCACAACCTCTTTTTTTTGCTGTTGAGGTTAGTGTCATTTTTCAGCGATAGAGAAGCTTAGTATCATTTTTTGACTGTAGATGCGCTCAATCAAGTTTGCTGGGTCTCGACAAAATATGTTATATAGAAAAATTTGGAAATACAAAGTAATAAACAGCTGCAAAGGGCAGCGGTTGTTTATTCAAAAATAGTCCAAAAAATACAAATAAACTTCATGGTTTTACAATTGTAAGAGTGCGCCGTAATATATAGTTTGTTCGAAATAAATGTAGATATAGAAATTTGGTATTGAAACTTTATTATGTAGGGACAGTGACTGATTGGATATTTGGCAGAAATGGAAAGTCACTTGAGAGGGAGTAGAGACAAATTTGAAAATTTATTGATAGTTGAGAAATTTGGGTATTTTAGGACTTGGAGATCTGAAAAGAATGGAGTTTTTGAACTTTCTAATTTTGTAATTCTGTGATTTCGTAGTTTTGAAATTTTATAATTTCGTTATTTTTGGGCTTTCTAGTTTTGTAGTCTTGTAGCTTTGTAGTTAAAAATTTGGAAATTTAGGAATTCATGGATTCAAAACAATTTTAGGAAATTTAAGCTTCAAATATTAGAAAATTTGATATGTCGACAGCATACAAAATTTGACAAAATGAGAACTTGAGAGTTTTATAAGTTTATTAATTTGAGATTTAGACATTTCAAAGAATATGGAGATTTGTAAATTGGAAATGTTCGAAACTTTCAAAAATTTAGAAATTAAAAAATTTCAAAAGTAAAAAATGTAGAAAGTTTACTTGAAAATTTGGGAATTAAAAATTTTAGAACTTTAACAATTTAAAAACTTTCTAATCTCCAATTTCCCAACTTCGTAACGTCTGAATCCATACATTTCATATATTAAACAATTCACATATATATCAGTTTTAATACTTCACTTTTCGTCCAACAATAAATAATACCCGAAAACGTAAGGACAGAATTTTACAACGTCGTTGCAGAAATCTGAGAGCAGAGTTTGAATAGCTTTTAAAAAAAGAAGTCGCAATCGTAAGAAGAAGACTGCCGACAATAAAATCCTGGACTTAACCTGGACCGGCGAGAAGAACGTAAGAGGAAGGGTTAACCATGGATTCGATTGAATCGAATAAGATCGTCGTAAAGGGAGCCGAGGTCGATAAGAGACAACTCGGAGTAATCCTACGGTGAATAGCCATAGGGGTTAGATTCCATAGGACGATATCAACGGAACCAACCGATGCTCCAATCATATTTATGGGTTCGATGGCTCGTCGCTGTGGATTCCCGTGCCTGGATTACGTGGCCAAATAGGATGCCTTATGGTATACTTGCATCCTGATCGTTCCTTTTCTTAGCCTGTCGTAAAGAAAGACTAGCTGGTCGACCATGCGCGAATCGTGAGTCAGCTTGATTCGTTGAAAAAATTGATCTTAACATTAAAACTACCAAATCATTTGACCGGTTCATAAGTTTTCTCTTGAATGACAAAACTGATTGCTCCTGTTGAAATGTGATTAAGAAGTAATGTGTATGTTAATTTATGCTTCGTTTGTTTATTTATTTTTCTATTTTATTTCTAATTTTATAATTGTTGGACGTAGTGGGGCTCTTGGGACGACTCGATCTCTATTTGTTGGTTTGTGTGTTTGTCTGTACCACGCTACAGGCTGCAATTTCGGGTTTTTCAAGTAGTATGGTTGTAGCAATAACTGGAAACTAGAATGATTTCTAGCAGTAACAAACTGGAATGATTCTAGCAATAACTAGAAATTAGAATGATTCTATCAATATCTAAAAATTAGAATGACTCTAATAATATCCAGAAATTGAAATATTTCTAACAATCACTAAAAGTTAGAATGATTGAAGCAATGTCTAGAAACTGAAATGATTCTAGCCATAACGAGAAACTAGTATGATTATAGCAATAACTAAAAAGTGGAATGATTCCATTAAAAGCTGGAACATGTTGAAATTTGTTGTTGTACCGTGGTTAAAAATTGTGAATGGCATGATTTGAGAAGCAGTACAGGAAGAATACGAAAAGCCATTTTCGAGCCGAGAGAAAATGCACGGAAGCTTTAGCAGACGACGTTTCACCTACCCACGAACGATACGGGACTGCGATTAAATATAATTACGTTTGCGAGTGTCAGTAAAATGTGGAGAAGAGAGACAGGGAAGAGAGACGTTCTCGTGGGACCAAGAAAGCCGACAGCTCGGTGATAATGATTCACCCGGCGCGGAGCGCCTTAAGACTCTTCATTTGTATTTTAATTAGTGTCGTTATGCTAATTACGCGCCATTGCTTCTTGTCCCGCGACGTTTTTGTTTTCCACCGCGTTCTGCCGAGATTCTCTGAAAAATATCTTCGGTAGCTAACGAGAGAAACTAAATTCTGCTTGCACTTTTGTACATCCAGAAATTGTTTAAAACTTTGTCAAACATTTATAGATAATGTACAGACTACTACTGTGAATAATTTATTACGTGAAATTTAAAAATATCGCGATGATGTTCATTATTGTTGCATTTTCTTGCAAATGTTATGTATAGACACATAAATTATTTATCATACATGTACATATAAATAAATAGTATATGTATACTAAATATTTAAATATGTATATTGCGAAAATTGTTAAAAAATTATTACTTATACAAGGGAAATCGGAGAAAAATCATATAGTCACATATATTCAATTATTTTACTACTATGTAATTATTACAACGTTAAACAGCATTCAGCTCGATTATTATATTAAGTACTATATTAAATATTATATTAAGTATTACATTAAGTATTATGTTAAGTATATCAAACATTATATTAACCCCTTGCTCTATTTTAACGAGTCTGACTCGTGACGCACTCGTACTTCAGCTGTGATCAATTTTACTCGAATTTTGAATACGCTTCAATTTAGAATTCAAATTCAATTATAATTCACATATTCAAGAATTGCATAACAACACATTGAGATAACATTTCAACTTTCTTTGTCTGTTTTAATATTGTAACTGTGATTAGTTAGTTCTGACTGACACACCTGACAAATCATAGTGCAAGAGGTTAAGTATTTGTACCCAAACATTTTATCTCAATAAATCATTCTTCATCTCTAACATGCATAAAAAATAAGACCAAATCAAATATTCTAACATCTATCCACAAAAGACACTATCGTACCCTAAGTAAGCCAATAAAATATTTTACATAGAACAAAACTGTACAACAAACTATATTGCATCAACAGCCAAACAAAGAACTTGATCAACTCGAATAAAATCCTCTTCCTCCCGTAGAAATCAAATCGTTTCGTCCCCTGCATCCTCACGGTTGCTTTTTGTCACGCTCCGCCCCCCAGCTTTCTCACCCTCCTGAAGCTCGGGCCGAGCTTGTTGCTTTTTCCTCCCCCGGCGCAGGCCGAAACTTTTTGTTATAGTCGCGCGAACTTCTTTAATAATGCAACTCTTTATATTCACGGGCGTTTTTAACAAGCGTCGGCCTCAAGATTAGGTGAGAGGCGAAAAAGTGAGCTCTGCGGAGGGTGGTGCGAATCCAAGACGAGGCGGGGGTGCGCGTAACACGGCGCACAGGGCGTAAACTCGAGGACCACGGGACGATACTCTCCGAATATGCTGCCGTTACGATGTTTCTTAATTATTATTATTGCCATTGTGTTGCCACCACGCTAAATGTAGTCAGCCCTCGCCCACCGACGCGACAGTAACAACCGTGCCGGCTATGAATTGCTAATCTCACGCGACTGAACGTAACCCCCGTGTGCCGTCGCGAGAAAACGGGGACGATTTGCTTCTCTCATTCACTTCGTCCTGTCTCTTTGAGAAAAGGCAATTTCACCAAGACGGCCACCTATTTTTGTATCTCCTGCTAATGAAAGCGTTGAAAATAGGCCGAGTCCCCGTGGTCGTTTCGACCGGCAATAATCTCAAGATGGAGGCCTGGAGATGATTCTGCCTGGATGAGTTTCGGATTCGTGAAATGAACTGCGGGAATTAGGGTATAATTTTTTTGAAGGAGATATTTCATAGAAGGGTATTAACACTTGTTAATATAAGGTGAAGAGTGAATGTGGCAAAGTGTGTGTCATGATTCTGACTGGTAGAGAAATACATAAAAAGATGAACGAAAAATAGATTGTAATAAAATTTAAATTGTATTGAAAGATCTACTGCAGATAGATTGTATAAATTTCGTGATCAAATTGTATTATTATTTTCTTTGTTACATTACTACATTTTATTAAATATGTATGGGATATAGACTATAACAAGTGTCACAAAATAAATTAAATTATTTATTAAATAAAACATTGTCTAAAGTTAATTGATAAATTAATTAAGCATTATATATGTGTTTTAATTCTGATTTTAACCAATTTTTTTATTCGTGTAATGAATGATGCATTACAATAATTGGGCAGATTTTATTTAGAAAATTACTAGGAATTTCCTTATTAAAGTATCAATTATAGTTATTGGTTTCTTCGATCCGTGAAATAAAATTTCAATTTGTGACCGATTTGATACAGATTTTAATTTTCTTATACGAACATAATACTCTCCAAATGAATCGAAACAAATTACGTCCGCACAAAAGTTGCAGAAACGGTTTTGAAAGCGTGTAGTACAGATGTGTCAGATTCATTTATTTGAGACTTTTCCGTATAAATACGATAACAGTACTTTAATAAATCGTTCAACCGCGTATATGCTATTTGATTCCGCAATTATACACTTGCAGACCGTAGTATAAACTGTGGAACTGTTAATTGGAATGTAATTGAATGGCACAGCGAACGAACGTACGTGGAATCGATAGAAACGAATCAAAAGCTCGTGTATGAAATTTCAACGATTGCTGGAAATAAAATTATATCGAGGAAAAGGGACGAATGGATCGTCAAATAAAATTCCTGCTATCGCTACCGTTGTATCGTGCGAATACAATAAACGCCGCTTGATGCTGGATAATGCGTGCCCCACGAAATTGAAAAGAGCTTTGCAAATTTCCATGCCAATTGGATAAACGTTGAAATTAAAAATCGTTGTCAGAATTTAGCGAGGAATCTGTAATTGTTCACTGTTACAAATTAACCTTTTTATTCCTCACTCACTGATATTTTAAAATACAAATGGAAAAAAGCATGTAACCAATCTGAATTTGTACTTTCCTCACATTTCTACATCAAACAACATAAATATTCTATGTTAAAAATTTCTTCCAAACAGATTTGCGTTTCACTATTCATTGTAAGAATATATTTCTTATTAAATTAACCATAAATTTTTCAATGTTTCCAAATTTCAAACTTTTAATTTTTGTTCATTTTGCAATTCTCAAATATTCAAACTTTCAAATTTTGTCATTTTCAAATCTTCAAGCGACCAAATTTCTTAATTTTAAAATTTCTAATACATTAGAATTTTCTAATGTTCAAATTCTCAATTTTACAAACTTCTAATTTTCTACTTTTCAAATCTTGGAGTATTGAAATTTCTAAAGTTTTTCATTTTCAAATCTTCATATCCCCAAGTTCCAAATCTTCTTAAGTTTCAAATTTCTTATCTTTTAAATGTTCAAATCTAAATTTTTAAATTTCCAATCTGATTACCCGCAAAGAGCAACTGGCGGAGAAATGTAGAAACGCTGGTAGTCGACATCGAAAGAGGAAATTCAGATTTTTCGGTCTCTCCAGGGGTGGCGCTTTTCAGACACCAAAGCGATTATGGATTTCTTTAATAAGAGGCCGCGTTTAAACAGCTTTGATCAATTCAGCCAGGCTAATTCCCACCCGCCGCGACCACCATGACGACCTTCAACCCCCTTCCAACCTCTCCGTCCTGTGACGTCTCGCGTTACGTGATTTAAGGGGCTCTAAAAACCTTCCTCTGATTAAGCGACCGGCTCCGCCAGAACGTCGCTTGCCCTTTTCAGGGTCCTTCGCCCTTCTTTTTGCTCGCCCTCGACTTACGGACTTCGTAAAATCACCCTGGCGACCGCGATCGGCAAAAGTCCATTACGTTTCCAGTGAAATTTCAATGAATGTACCTAACGACCCACGCGAAAAACAGAGTTCAACCTGGAGCTGATGATTTATGAACACTGTATGGAGACTTTCTGAAGAAAAGGATTCGGTTTTTGAATCGTTCAGCACCAATTAAGGGGATTTCGGTTCACGCGTAGTATTTGGATTTTATTACTGTTAATGGATTCTATGCGATAATATATCAAACAGTGTTATGAGGTATAATTCTTGGCTACTTCAGATCTATTTTTTTATTTAAAATATTTTTTCTATGGAGAAATTTTTCTGTCGTCAAATGGGTGACATTCTTGCATCCTAAGTATTTAAAAATTGGACAAATGAAGTAGGTGTAAATATATATGCGTGACTGTACAAACATTTGAAATTTTTTAATTCATGTAATGGTAGAAATGTACATATTATTAGCGATGATTAAATAACATGAAGAACTTCGATCGTTTAGGGTCCTAATATTTATAAGTGGACTGTAGGTTGAATCATTGTATAACACCGATATGTGCTATCTACGTATTTTTAATGACGTTCCAAACTGAGCGACTACGTTTGTATCCAATGTTGTCCCGAAGTGAAGAACCTCGTGTGTACGTATCCAATGTTGTTTCGAAGTGAATAACCTCGTGTCTGCGTATGTCGTTCCAAAGTGAACAACCTCGTGTCTATTTCGTGTGTATCTGTTGGATTGCTTATCTCACAAAATGAAGGCTCGGTCTATTTTTACAAACAAGGGTGAGGGAAATAGTTCCAGATTTCTATCGAATACACGTTGGGTGCAAATACAAAAGTGACGTATGCGATGGGTCTATTCCCCAAAAGGTGATAATAGCAAGTAACCAAGCAAGACCTCGACATGAATAGGAAATTGCAAATAGAACTGTACTACTAAGATTAAGGGTCTTGACAACCGGATGTGTATAATAAACTAAAAATATTCGATAGAATGTCAAAATTTCTTGGGTGTTGCAGAGAACCTATACAAAGTTCAGAGAAATTAAAGACGGTATATTATTGTATCGATAGAAACCTGGATATAATCCTTTCGTTATGGTATTGTATTCTAACAGTAACGCAATATTTCCAGAATTATTTTCTGTGCTAACGGAATTGTGTAATCGTTCAGTATCTTCATCCCGACGCAAAATAAATCACGGTTAATTCCATTAAGTGGATGGAAAGAAGAAACTAAGACGTCCTACAAACTGAACGCGCGAGCTTCGTATTGCCTGTCGCCAACTTTCCACAATCTCGACTTGAAGCTTCCCGAAAGACGGAAGATCCACAGCCTGAGAAGACGGTGGTAAATGAGGATGAGGCGACGGAAGAGGTCGATCCATGGTCGTCAAGTTAGTGAAATGTCTTTGCGGTGATTGAGCAAATATTTGATGAAGCTAGCGAGCCCTGCTCCTTCAGCCTCGGGGGATGAAACGTGCGGACGCACAATCCTCCCTCAGATAGAGAAGAATGGACGAATCGATAGGCATAAACGATATTCACGAGAGAACGAAATTCGAAGCCGTGGTGAGATTGATTTAAAGCAATTCATTACTCCCGTGCTGTAGAAGCATCTGTCTAACGCAGTGATGGGCAACTGTGCACATGGACGCGAGTTCGCGCGGACAGTGATGAGTAGCCAGTTTTCTTAAGCTGGAAATATCAAATTTTTGTAGTTTTAACTAGACTTTCGAATTAACGAGTTTTTGAAATTGAATATCTTCAATTTTTGTATTGAATTACTCAGACTTTTTAAATTATGAAATTATTAAACGTTCAAATATAAAAGTTCAAGATTTATATTCTGCTCCTTATATTACAGATTATGGAATTTCTAAGTTGGCAAATCATCAGATAAGAGTATGAAGGTTGTAATGCTTGAAACTTTGAGAATTTAATGATGGGAAACGTTGAAAATTTGAAATTTTTATATTTTTGTGCCTGTAAATTTCTAAATTTGAAAATTTCAAATCTCTATATTTACGAATTTGTAATATGTTAATTTGCAAAATTTATAAATCTGAAAACTTGATATCTCCACGGATCCTTGTGCAGAAGAAGTAAATAAGGTTACTTACTATAACAATATACTTAGAATATATGAAAATCCCACACTTCATCTTTTTACGAATGCAAAAATGGAATAGAGATGAAATAGAGTATGTAAAAATCCCACACCTCATCTTTTTACGAATGCAAAGATGGAGTAAAGGTGAAATAGAGTATGTGAAAATCCCACACCTCATCTTTTTACGAATGCAAAGATGGAGTAAAGGTGAAATAGAGTATATGAAAATCCCACTCCTCATCCTGACACCAATTGAAAGATGAAATAGAGATGAAATAGATGACGTAAACGTACCATACTTCATATTTTCACGAATGTAAAAATGGAATAGAATTGAAATAGAGTATGTGAAAATCCCACACCTCATCTCTTTATTAAATGCAAAGATGCTGTAGAGGTGAAATAGAATAGGTGAAAGTCCCACAGCTCATCCTTTCACTAATTGAAAGATGGAATAGAGATGAAATAGAGCAAGTAAAAGTCTCATATCTCAAATTTCCATGAATGCAAAAATGGAATAGAGGTGAAATAGAGTTTGTGAAAGTCTCGGATCATAAATTTCCACGAATGCAAAAATGGAATAGAGGTGAAATAGAGTATATAAAAGTCCCACACCTCATCCTTTCACCAATTCAAAAATGAAATAGAGTAAGTAAAAGTCCCATATCTCATCTCATCTTGAATGCAAAGATGAAGTAGTACTAAAATAGAGCATGTGGAAGTTCCATACCTCGCCTCTACTGCACCTCAACGTCATTTCTGCGGTCACATAATCCGCTCACTTTCACCGAAACAAAAATCCATCTTAAATCTTTTATAATTTCAGTCACTTCTTACATCAAAGTAAAATTCGCCCATGTCTCTTCCAAATGTAAACCGTAAGCTTGATCCAGAGATTTGGGTACGGGTGAATTGAGTTCAATTTATCCTAACGCTTATTGCCGTCGTTTGAGCGGACAGAGACACAATATAAGCTTAATGAAAGGCCAGATGGAAGACAGAAATCGGAGGAGCGGTCTTTTCCAGGCATTTCACGAATTAAAACTCGTGCAATTAAGCGGTCAGGACGGGGTTAAATCTTGTCTTCCTGTTTACGCTTGCGTTCCTCTCAGCTTTGAAAAGGACCGATTTCGGGGGAAAAAAGGGAGCGAAAAGTGGACGACGCACGGCGTCACGACGGCGACGCCCGTTGGCTGCCTCGAAAGCAATTATACAATTAGTTAAAGTATCTGGCCGTGTAACGGCCCATAAAACAAACATGATTGCGGTGGCTAACTGCTGCGAACCGAGAGAGTAACAGAGGCAAGGGTCTCGTTCTAAGTGGCACTGATGAGGTAATAACGGCTTCATAATTTCATTGACACCTAGGAAAAATTGTTAATTACCGTCGTTGTTCGATAATTGTGCACACTGCAGCCGTTCAAAGTTTTTATTGCCGTAATCTTTACTGTGGTGTTTAAAATGTTATGTCTTTGAATTAGTAGCTTTTTATTGCCTTTATTTGGTATTGTGAAATGCCATTAATCATAGAAATATAAAAAGAAATACTACTTATATACTTAGTAATATTAGTAAAAACATTATTAATAACATATGATTAATAATGTTATTAAAAATAAATATACGAATAATTTATAAAAATGTAATATATTGTATAATGCAAGAAATGAATGTCTAATGCTGAAAAATGATATGTGTTATCTTTGCATATTTATTTAATTTGAGTCAATACACTTAGTCAAGAAAATTGAATAATATTCATATATTAGGATAAATATAACACACTTTTTTATGAAAAATATAATATACGTTTCAATATATTACATTACTCATTCAACATTCAATATATAATTTTATATTGCAGTAATATGACACCATAGTATAAAGAAATTATACTCGTGATAGTTCTCTTATTCCCTCGTGATTCACGTCAAATCGATGACATTTTCGTTGGGGTCATAAAGAGGTTCGATAAATATTTCAAAAAAACATAAACACCCAGCTCGTGCAAATCCCCGGACGTCAACGTGAACGCAAAGTGATATTTGAGCGAGGTAGGTTGACGCGATGCCCGGAGAATTTTAACATTCTTCAAGCGTGTGCTCTTTTCAGACACCCCACGATTCTCGTGTATTATGCATGGCCCGCAGATCGCATTTCCACTTCAGAGGAAGCTTGCAAGCTCGCGAACACCGCAAACCTGGTGTGATCGGCACGATTCTGCCATATCGTGTAAATAGGCTTCGTGCGAATTCGCAGAACGACTATTTAACACTAAACCTATCAATATTGCATACCTACTTCAAAATTGCAGTTCAATTAAAAAAACACTGTTACATTTATTTTTTCTCTTAATAAAAATCAGCACACATTTGAAGAAAATTGTGATTTGAAATACACTTGTGAACAAACTATTTTATTTTGGTAGTTAAAATATTGGTTCTTCATAAATAGTATAAATTTCGTTTAACTTACCATTAGTTTTTATAGTTGTCATTATAGTATTACATCGTTATGTGAAACCATGATAAAAAAGATATATCTACTTTAAGTGAGTGAATATTATACAGTTCTGGTTCAAAGAAAAAAAAAATCGTATCAAATAATAATTATTATGACAAACAATAAAATAAAATACATAATTGCTTTACAGTTTTAGTTAATACAACGTGGATATTGCAGTTCTGGTCCAAAGAAAAAATAGTATTACTAAATTTATTATAATTGACATGATTAACTGTAACGACGAAATAATAATCAAGTAAATAATATTTATAAAAGTAATAATATAATGATAAAAAAAAAATAAAACTTCATCAAGTAAAATGTTATCTGTATTGTCTGAATCATTTGACACGAAATTTTGTACCTTCAGCTTATTACAAAACCACATATCATTATTTCCAATACATAAATACAGTTCAAAAAGTTTACTCTTGTTCCACATAAAACTTCATACTTCTATAAGAGAGAGTACACAGGATGTCCCTAACTTGACCATTTCAGTTTCCGCCATTACAAAGCAATGACAGTAATTTCATGATTTGCAGAAAGATATCTCTAAAAACATGTTATCGTTTATATGTTCTGAAACCTCCACTTTCTTTTCCTTTTATTAACAGTGTAAATAACATAGACTCAACTCTAACAAAAAATACTTAAAAATGAATCTATCTCTGTATAGCTACAAATGGTCCATATGTTTTCATGGTATTCTAAAACGCATCAGGCATTCTGCACGTGCCGCCATTTGCATCGAATCCGCTATTCAGCCGTTCGAAGCAAATTGAACGATTTAAGGCGTGTTTCCACGAAGAACATCGTAAGGAAACGATAGTTGCAGCGAGTTCATGACTCTGGAAATCGGTTTTCAGTTAGCGGCACTCTTTCTCCCCGTGGCTCTGACACATACATAATGTATAACCGAGCGCATCATCGTATCTCCATTCCATTTTTCTGCAGGCGAGAAAAGGGCCAGCGTTGTATCGAGAAAATTCTTTTTCGTGCTGTCCCCTTCGTCGACGTCGGTGACGGCTGCTACCAGCCTCGGAAGGTGACGACACGTGTGCCAAAGTGAAAATGTATTGCCCGCGAGCACGTGAGCGGACTCCGCGCGTCTAACATTGCTAAAAGAGATTCTCATAACTCGACTACGGGCCTCGAAGGTGACGAGAAACAAACGGCCACTAATCTATTCTCGATAACACTTTGCAACACTTCCGTTATCGGATTATAGTTCTCTTCGATGTGACAATCGATTACTGACAATGCGTTAACAATAACTTGGGACTCAGCCGTTTCGATGATTTAACTCGTTAACTGATATATTGAAGCAGTTGGAAAATTAAATACTTTTTTGTTTTCAATACATTTTGTAATGTTTTGTTATATTTATTATTTATAGTTTCTTGTAATAGGGGTATTTTCAATTAAGGAAATAAATTGTTAATAATATGGGTGACAGTTTCTGAAAATTCAAACAATTTTTTTGTTTTCAGTTAAAAACTTTATTTGAAGAAACCATTCTTCCCATAATGATGAAAATTCTATGTTATACATTGTTTTTTAATTAGTCCAGCTAATCTACTACCTTGAAATTTTTTTTAAGTTTGAATGACATAAAACAGCAGTTGTTCACTTATTTTTTATAAATTTCTAAATTGTTCAAGGAGCAATAAATTTATTATATATACTTGCTTCTGGAAGATAAATGAGTTTACTTTGACGAATCTGAATCGTAACGCACTCATAGTTCAACTGTGATAAATTTTGGTCCAATTCCTAATATGCTTCAGTATGGAGCGTTACAATTTGCATGGTCAAAGATCGTTAAATATAAAATAGGCACATTTTAACTTTCTTTATTCATTCTAGTATTTTACCTTTTTTATCCAGACACCTATTGCAGCTTTGAATAGTTAATTCTAGCTGATGCATCTAACAAATAAATCGTATGATAACGAATTAAACGCCTCATGATGTGGTATTTCGTCTAACAGAACGAAATTTTAGATTCTTCATTTTTACAAATTACTTAACAAAATTAGTCTAAAAAATTATTCAAAATATACAACTATATAATAATTGTCAAATATTTACAGCACTGAAAATTGTAATACTTTGTACCAATAACATAGCACTCTCTACAACTTCCACATATAACAGTTTACACCCCGTTTCCAGTTGAAATCCGTAATGAAGACACTCGAGAAACGAAAGTTCCGTTCATCGACACTCGGCTCGGCAGAAACTGAAGCGGCGATAAGGTGAGCTACACGGAACACGGTAGGAAAGCTGCATAAATAAGCCGAAGGAAATTTGCAATTATGAATCAAGACTAGAAATACACGGCTGCTGTCCTCGGCATTTACCCACCCCTTCGTGCCGTTCGTCCTACGTGAGTGCATGCCCGCACCAGCGAGTTCCCGCAGAGTTCCACGGAGGGTGTGTCGCAGGAAAAGTTGAAGGAAGCACAGCTGACGAGTATGCAAATGCAAGCTGTCCTCCCCGTGCACCTCTGCGACCCTCATCACACGGTCCTCTCAGACCCCGACGAAACAGTGCAATCCCTATGTGCGGATTCGCATTAGCGAGCAACTTTCCATGGAACGAGCTCCGACGGAGTTGCGGGCCAGCGAACGAGGGAAAGTCGAGAGCACAGAGCCATTGATGTTGCCGGTTGATTTCACGGTGTGCTTAAATGCAGCTCAGAATGAATCGCGGCAAGCGTCTGCCGATTAATCAAATTGAATTTGAAATGAAGCTCCGACGCTCCGAGCTTTTCTGACGGATCAATTCGTTCTCGTTGCGTTTGCTGGCCGCTTTGAAGCTGGGGTGCGTTAACGGAGACGTGCGAACGATACGGTGGGATGCCATGAGGAGGGAAGGATACAAGGTGCAGTGTAATACAGGGTATGAACTGATGGTTCATTACGAGAACTGCGAAATGGAGGTGGTTATTGTATTGATAACAGGGAAATTTGAAGTTGACATCGTTCTCATTTTCTAGAAGTACAAATTACTAAATTTATATATTTGTAAAGTACCATGTTTCCAGGTTTGCAATGTCTACCAAGGATTGTTACGAAGTTTGTAATTTGTAGAGTTCTAATTTAAAAATTTGAAGAATTGAAGAATTTATAAAATGGAAGAATTGAAGAATTGAAGAATTGGAGAATTAAAAAATAGAAAAATTGAAGAATTGCAGAAATAGAGAACTGAATAACTGAAGAATCGACGAATCGAAGAATCGAAGAATCGAAGAATTGAAGAATTGAAGAATCGAAGAATGGAAGAATTGAAAAATTGAAGAATTCAAAAATAGAGAAAAGAAAAGTTGAAAAACTGAAAAATGGAAGAATTGTATGGTTCCTAAACTGAAAAATTTATCGTACAACAAATAATATATCAAGAAATGTATGATTTTTACATCACAAAAATATTCACATCTAATTTCCTACAGTGCTTTTACACAAAAAATACCTGTGTAATACGAAAATTTTAAAATATAAATAAATAAACAAAGAGACCAGTATATACAGCAGAACAGTCTCGTACAAATTAACAATCGATCATGTTCCGATAAATCAAAATGGTAGAAATACGCTTTCTTCTCAGTTTATGCATACGTAGGAACTCTATTCCCATCTTGTGGAGGAAGTTGAGCGAAAAGGAAGAAAGTCTCCTTGAGATCAGTCATAGAACGGTTTGCGAGCCGCAGGCCTCATTTCCATATAGGTTCGAACCATTTAGTTCAAACATTTCGTTCCATTCGCTAAAAGCCTCCGCGGGCACGGTCTTGTCCTCGATGGCATCTAACTTACAATTTAAATAAAAGCAAACACACGTACGGCCGTCACCCTCGCCATGGCCCGTCGTATGACGTTACTTGGTATACTCTTTAGATACCTATTCCGATGCGAGAGAACTTTCAATGGGCTTCGAGATAGAAGACGTCTCCGACAGATTCCGGAGGGTGTGATGAATGTTCTTTAACTTCGCGGCTTTTTAGTCTTCCCTTGCTCTACAGATCAATCGAACGCTCATTCCCGATGAACGTTTCAGAGCTTAACGTCTACAGTGAGCCGCAGCAATATTCGGAATATTTTTTGTAAATGATCATGTATGATATTGCATGTACGGAGATATTTAGGCACTATGAGGGACTAGTCGAAGAATAAAGAATTTTGTAACAAATTTACCATCATTTTTTCAATTTTCGAATGCTCCTAGTTATTAAACTCTAATATATCTAGATTTTTAAATTACCAATTATCAAATCTGATATTTTCAAAATTTAGAAGTTCTCAAATCCTAAAAGTTTTCCATTTTCCAGTTTTCATATTCGTATTTCAAGTTTCCACGTTTGTATTTAAAAAATCCCCAAACTTCCCAAATTCTTCAAATTCCATTTTCACAAATTTCTAAATCTCCAAATTTCTTACTTCCCAACCTTCCAAAATTCGAACCCCCAAATACTGTAATTTTTTCATTTTAAAATTTCCAAAATTCGAACTCCTAAATATTTATAATTTCTTAATTATCCAAACTTCCAAAATTCAAACTCCCAAATACCGTAATTTTCTAATTTTAAGATTTCTAAAATTCAAACTCCTAAATACCGTAATTTTTGAATTTCCAAACTTCCAAAATTCAAATTCCTAAAATGTAATCATAATTTCATAAGAAGCTCCTCACCATCATCTCATATAATAGTATAAAATTACATGTTACAAGTCACGAAAACCTAAAACTTAAACTTTAACAATTCCCAAAACAGCTAGATAAAAATTCCAATAAATATCACGATCACATAATGATTTTCCATTTTATCTGTTTTGCACAGTCAGGAATCGTAGCAAGGAAATTGCTATCCGTTCTGTCAGAACATTACCTACAGCTTCAGATCTACATGTAGGATCATACTATCCGCGCTCTATCAAATTGACCCAGGCTGTTTGGTCTTCTGGTCCTATATATGGACAAGGATCATCCGATCGGTCGGATTGCGAATTCGACGCTCGTAAAATTAACGAACCTTGTTGCTTCTCTTCGTCCCTCCCTCTTCGTTGTCCCTTGTTTCTTCTCTCCTCGCTAAGGATCGAATTCCTCCTTTGTACGCTGCCTACAGTGCTTCGAGAACTATTCACGAACTTCTTTGTACGAAGCAATCAGGAGGCTCGAGTATAAACGCTAGATACAACCGGCACGTGCCGTGAAATTCATTGTCTGCCTTGCTAGCAAAGATGTATAGCGCTCCTTTTCGATTTCGGAATTGAAAATAGGATTGTATTTGTGCAATTCAGATACTTTTTTGTGCTTAAGGTAATGAATGTAATGACGAGATAATGGAAAAAGGAGATTTTTATTGGACACATACTTGAAATATGAGCATTATAATTTTATAAGTATTCAATGGAGATTTAGATTATATGACAAGTGTAGAATATCTCACCGTCTGCTTTCAATTTTGGGGAAGCAAAGCTGACAATTTTCGAATGCATAAACTTTCAAATTTTTAAATTCTCTTTCTCTAATTTTTCAGATTACTCAGATTTCCCAAATTTTTCGAACTTCTCAGCTTGCTATTCCTTAAATTCCTCAAATTGCTCAGACTTCTCAGATTTCAAACAATAAATATATCTGTGATAATATATACTGTGAAAATATTTAGTTAAATTTATTAAGAATAAACATAGTACATATTAAAATATGTAACTGCTTCAGTGTGTCAGACAACGCCATATACTCAAAATTACTCAAATGCCAAAGAACCCTAAAAAGTTCTAAATACGGAACTGTGGAAACATTAAGTCAATAAATTCGCATATTTAAAAATTTACAAGCGACAAATTTGAAAAATTAAAACTAAAAAAATTTGGAAACAGACATCTGAAAATCACAAGGTACACATTTAAACATTTCAATTTACAAATTTACAAATCTATTTATAACGTTGATAGCTTAAAAAATCAGAAATCTGACAATTTAACTTTTCAGAACTATCAATAAATACATATAATAAAATATTTGAAGCTTTATCAAAAATAAATGCTACTCAATATAATATTTAAGACCTTCAACGTAACAGTCAAATATATTCGGTAGTAATGTACTCAAACCTCTCCAGATACCAAGACATCCTAATTTCTCCGCAAACCGATACATTTACATAGAGTATGTCAGCGAGCTTGCGGTTAAATCGATGCTCGACAGGAGCGCACGCAGTATGATTTAATAAATCAAGTCGCTTTCGTTAATTATGTATGTCATTTCCCTCGAAATGATCGTTCCGGCAATTAGGATTCTCACGATTCTCTACACCGTGAGCACACTCTCTCTCTCTCTTTCCCTCTTATACATACTCTCTCGACTCTCTCTTTTACACACTCTCTACTCTTTCTCTTCCTCCCGTACACATTCTCTTCCTTCCCCTTTTACACACACTCTCTCTTCTTCCTCTTCTACAACATACATACACACATACATTTTCTCTCTTTCTTCCTCTTTGACACACACTCTACTCCCTCTCATTCTTTCTTGATCTCTTCTTCATTTACACACATACTCTCTCTCTTCCTCTTTTACACACATTCTATTTTCTCTCTATCTTCCTCTTCCTCTCCACACACATGCACTCTGCCTTTTCCTCTCTTGCACACATGCACTTTGTCTCTTCCTCTTTTGCACATATGCACTCTGTCTCTTTCTCTCTTACACACATGCACTCTGTCTTTTCCTTTTTGACACATATGCACTCTGCTTCTTTCTCTCTTACACATATGTACTCTGTCTCTTCCTTTTTGACACATATGCACTCTGCTTCTTTCTCTCTTATACATATGCACTCTGTCTCTTCCTCTCTTACACATATGCATTCTGTCTCTTCCTCTCTTACACACATGCACTCTGTCTCTTCCTCTTTGACACATATGCACTCTGTCTCTTCCTCTTTAACACACATGCACTCTGTCTCTTCCTGTCTCATACACACACTCTCTCTCTCTTTGACACACACACACATGTACTATACGAAGCAAATTTCCCGACCTACGGTTCTATTTGAGGTTGCGCTAAGCAAGTTAGCACAACCCCAACGTATCGCGTTAAATTATGCTCAGAACGCGGCTGTCGCGGATACGTATGTATGTTACGCATACACGCGACACGTGTGCGCGGCCCTTAAGCACCGTAATCACTGTAAGCTCACCGCGTTTACCGGGGAAACCTTTTCCGGAAGCTTGCACCGATCTCACGCGACCCATTACAGCTGTAAGAAAAAGGAAATCATCCGTCTCCATTTTCTTCAGTTGTCGCGACACGAACCGACCTCGTCGGTAAGCTACTGCTTAACGATCGACCTGGGATGGGAACTCGCTTCTATTGTCGTGACATTCAACTGACCAACGTTGCGTGCTGAAAAACTGTGAAACTAGAGGTGTTGGTATGTGTATTAAAGGGTAATAACATTTAAAACGGTGAACAGTTCTTTGGGATACTTTTTATGTTTCTTGAAGTATTTCTATTCGTTTATGTCGCTCTTTATTTTACGGGCTATTACATGAAAACTATTATTTAGAAACAGTAATCTTTACGAGTTTTTAAAAAATTTCTTTATTTGAATATTGAGAAGCTTGAAAAACCGAGAGATTTGAAAGTCATGAAATTATGAAATTCTTGAAGACCTAAAATTTTAATCTTTGAAGTAATAATATTTAATAAGTATAATAATAGTGTTTAATAATATTATATATGTGATGGTTATAATAATTTATTATACTTTAATTTAATTTTTCATTATTTTATGTACTTTCTTTGTATGTTCTAAAGGGTTAATAACATTTATTATTACTTTAAGTTTTAGAAATTAGAATATAAGGATTTTGAAGTTTAAGAGTTTTAAGGTTCTAATAGTCCAATAATTGAAAAATAATAATTCTCAATGTCAGAAAATTTCTAAGCTCAATTTGAAAATCTCGCAATTTAAAAATAATTACACTAAAATTCCAACATCGAAATCCCTCAGGATTGTAAGTAATTAATTTAATTGATTCAACTGATATTCTATTATTCTACGGTGTTATAATTTCAAAGTAAAAAAAAGGCAAAACCTGTCAAATTTCAAAAGTTTAAAAAACTAAAGAAATTAGAGATTTCCAAATTGTTAAGATTCTGAAGCGTGCAAATCATGCCTTAAATGTCAAATATTTCAAAGTCCCACAAGCACAAACTTCTAAATTTTTAATATTCTAAAATTT
Organism: Megachile lagopoda; assembly: GCA_036983795.1. NCBI lineage: Eukaryota > Metazoa > Arthropoda > Insecta > Hymenoptera > Megachilidae > Megachile > Megachile lagopoda. Next base: position 2,880,013 of record CM072786.1, read on the forward strand.
CAAAATTCTTAAGTATCGTAATTCGAAAATTTTCAAGTACTAAAAATTCCAAAGACCCAAAATTTCAAAATTCTGAAGTTTTGAATTTCCAGAGTTCCAAATTTCGAAAACTTCAAATTTACAAAGTTCCAAAGTTCCAAATGTTTCAGAAATTAAAAGAAACAATTGAAATACCACAAATTGTTAAAATTCCGAAAACCTAAAATACTAAAGTCCCAAACTTTGAAAGTTTCAAAGTTCCAAAAGCGCTAAGATTTAAAATTTCAAAATTCTAAAATTCTAAAATTCCAAAGACCAAAAACCAAAAGTGCCAAAGACCCAAAGTACAAAAATTTAAAAAACCCGAAGTTCTAAATTTTCCACCGCATAAAACACCAATCTTCAAAAATCCCTAAATCCCAAAATTAAAAATCCTATACTTCGACAATTCCAAAATTTCAAACACTGAAAATTCCAAAATCCCAGAAATCAAACATTCAGAAACCCCAAGCGCTAAAAGTTCAAAAAATACCAAAAAAGAAATTTTGAAATAAGAAATTCCAGAATCTCTATTTTATTCCAAGTTGGAAAAACAATTTTACTCCGCGTATTAATCATTTTTCTAAATAACAATGATTTTAATAGCACTGATCGAAACTCGATATTATTTGCAAATCGCCAAGTTAATCATGGAACTAATTTGCTGGCGGCATATTTCCGTTTGAGGACACCGCAATTAAGGGATGAGCTGCAATGATTTGATGCGGTGACGATCACGAATCAAGCATCAGCGATTTGACAGCGACGCGTATAATTATACCGACACTATTTAATGATCGAATGCTGATATAACGGCCAGTTAACGGAATTACATGCTGCTTAATGCACCTACTGTCTGCTTGATAACTATCTCTCCCTTTGTGATATATCGTCCGTGTTTGTGTCATGTCGTAATCGATCGCCATAGTCCTCCTACGTATACTCAGTTCTCGCATAATTGATTCGATTGGGAAGTTTTCAAATAGAGATAACATCACATGAGCAGAAAAGAAACTTACAACTTACTAAGAAAATTACAATATTTCAATACATATTTACAAGTATTGATTAGGGTTTTATAAACTTGGATATTTTAAAGTCAGAAATTTTGAAGCTTTGAAATTTTAAAGCTTTGTAATTTGATAGAGTGAAATTTGGAGAGGTAACAAGGTACAAATTTAGTAAACAACTTTAGGTTTTTCAATCTTTTGCGATTCAAGTGTTCAAGTTTAAAAAGTTAGAAACTTGAAAATTTGACGAATCTAAGAAATTTTTGGTATTTGAGAATTTGAGAATTTGAGAATTTGAGAATTTGAAAACTTGAGAACTTGAGAACTTGAAAATTTGAGAAGTTGAGAAGTTGAGAATTTGAGAATTTGAAAATTTGAAAAGTTGAGAAGTTGAGAAGTTGAGAATTTGGATATTTGGATATTTGGAAATTTGAAAATTTGAAAATTTAGAGATTTGGAGATTTGGAAATTTGGAAATTTGGAATTTAAGAATTTAAGAATTTAGAATCTTGAAAACTTGGAAATTTAGAAATTTGGGAATTTGGAAAGTTTGAAATTTTGAAACTTGAAAACTTGGGAACTCGTAAATTTGAAAATCTAGAAATGTAAATATTTGACGACTAAAATATTTTCATATAAAGCTGACTCCCCACCAGTACCTGCAAGCACATCTAAACATTTCCGCACATTGCGTCCTATGCATAGTTGTCACCGTTCTAATGACACGCAACATGTCAATATCATTTTTAATTCATTTATAATAACAAACGTTGTTTATAATATTAAGTAAAGCCGACTTGAATATTTAAGTAGTATTAGCACTAAAATGTCAGTACTCGAACACGATAAGAAAGCTACAGGCGCCTTCCAAAAACCAAGAGCTTGTAATCTGAACACGACAGAACGACAATGAACGGACTAGGAGGTCGTATTGGCGGCTTCTCCTCGGATAGAACGGTGGCTGGTGCTCGGGGGCGCTTTGGGGCCTATAATCATGCGTCTTGATTAGTGCCGAGCGCTCAGTGATCATCCCGGGTCTCTAATGCTTCTCTCCCGTACGTTCTAGTCCTCTCTAGTCCTTGCCGCTCCTTCCTAGTCGAAACTTAGTAATATTCCTTACCTAAGATCGACTACTAGGTGGCTCCAAAGATATACAACCCTCAGTATCATTGTTCAATAATTCCTATTGTCATCTCATACACTTTTGACAAAATTTTGTCTGATTAATTTTTTATAGGTTTATGTGATCAATGTTTTATAAATTTTAACTCATCGATTTTTGATAGATTTTATGTTATGAATTTTTCATAGATTTTGTCTGATTAATTTTTGACAGATTTTATACAATCAATATTTGATAGGTTTTAACTGATCAATTTTTGATAGATTTTATTTAATGAATTTTTGATAAATTATCTGATCAACTTTTGATACATTTTGACTGATTAATTTTTGATAGATTTTATATGACGAACTTTCGATAGATTTAGCGTGATTAATTTTTTATAAATATTATAGTTTCTGAGAAAATTACTAAAAATTACTCTTCAATTTCGAAACATTGCTTCCTATTCATAAGAGGCGTGTTTATCTAAAATACACCGTCAATAAATGTGTGAAGTATTGTTGCAAATATTGAATATTTAAAATTGTTATAACCAATAAGTTTTAATATATTATATCAATAAACATTTTTATAATTACTAAGTTGTTTTCTTAATTTTCATATTTACAGTCTCACTCTTATTTTAAGGACGATTATCACTCTTTTACTGAAATAATTAATTTGATAAGTAACGGTCTATTATGCTTACATAATTTGTATATAATGAGGAACAATTTTTGAAAGTTTCTTAAACGAAGAGTATTAGTACACCCGATACGTGACGCCAACAGCGTTCGCCGCATAAGGTATATGTGTGCATACAAGATAGACAAGTGTATATAACGACGTCCTAGAACGCAGATGAGCCTGGAGGAAACCATTATAGGACTCATGTTCTCGCTCGATCCTTCTATCTGTCTCTCGCTTTACTTACAATCGCTTCCTCTTTACTGGAGAAGATAACCCAGGGCGACGGTGTATATTTAACCGAAAGAAACGAGTTTCTAAAGTGCTCGCAGTCTTTCGCCAATCCGCACATTGCTGATTTAACGTCACTTAATTCTTGCAAGCATCAATCCAATAGAAATAACTCATATTTAATTACGATTGACTGTATTTATTAATTCTAATGATACAAAAATAATTTTACAAAGATCATCATATATTGTGAGTCAAGATAAGGAGGGTAATTTCAAGAAAAATGAAATCATATTTAACACCTCAATTGTAATAGTTGCTTTATATCAGTGGAAGTCAGTGTTGGAAATTATTTCAAATAGTTTTGAATTTCGAATAAAATATATTTGAATACATTAAAAAACTAGGAATAATTTTTGCTCTGAATGAAAATTTGTTTATTGGTTTTATAATAAATGTTTGAATCTAAATTTTTGGAAATAGCGAATAACTTTTAATTCAGAGACACTTTATGTCATTTATCTTTTCAGAAAACTCGAATTCTGAATTATTTAATTATTTGAACAAGTTATTTTTCGATAAGGCAGTAATTCATTTCTTATTTACAAACAAGTTCGCTCTGTACAAAATTCCTGGATTCCAGATGTTGAGCCAATATTTAAACATCTTCAAATGTTCGTATTAATTTAATATCATTATTTCATATGTCAGCTCATAGACTTATCATGTATATATCATGTATCACATAAAATAGATATAACGTTGTTAATTAATATCTGTCACATATTTTGAAGAAGAAGTCTGTTGAGTAATTTAGCAAACCGCTGCATCCCAATACGTATAAACTGCAGTATATTTCCTGATCGGTTTCCAAATAAAGCCAAACGGTTCAAGAGAAGCTGGAGAGGGTAGCATCCCGATAGGTAACGAAGCGTAACCACGAATAGTTGTAACCATCGCTAAGTGGAGTCGTAACTACGTGGACTCGTGGGTCTGGAAAGTCCTGGCAAAGCGCAAGATTAAGCAAATCGACGGTCGGTCGGCGTTTAAGGTCCTGGTCAATGGCGCGGAAGAGACGCGGAAGGAGGGCCGAGTTAGGCAGGTTATAACGGTGCTAGCTGGCTACAGATGGATAGCTAGATAGAGGCTGCTTTGGGTGGACGAAACTGATACAATTAGATGTGATCTTAACGCCATAACTCAACCTAATCTCGGGCTCTGGCCAGGCCTCGGTGAATTTCGCCTTCCGGCCAAGGCGCGATTCACTTCATTATTCATCCTATTCTGGTACCGGCCCAGTTATCTCTCGCTATCCGAACCGGATGTACCTTCCGACCTATCCAAGAGTACGTGCCTTCTCGCCAACATCCCGTGAGTTCCGTCACGTCGATCCGTTCGACTGGAACTGCGAATCGAAACAATTATCGGGGCTCGTTCGATTGTACTGCGGTCAGGACTAAGGGTGAATTGAAACCGGCTGTTAACCTCCTCTACGATTTATTTATGATAGAAACGAAGTTATACGTATTTCATTTTTTACTGTGTTTAGGTAAATGTGAAGATGTCATGTACTTTTAATATGTAATATTAAATATGTTATTTAACTCGCTTTGGTGGGCTCAATATGAATACCACAATTGGTTTTTGGTGGAGAAGACATATGTAAAAATTGAATTTTCAATAGCATTCATTTTTTAATTTTTATGTATACTTAAAGAATTGGTAGCACTTTGAGCATAGTCTTATTTGGTTTTGCCAGAGTTTTATGTACCTTCAATATAGACCCAAGTTTCTAGCATATGTGTGAGGTTTCAATTTGATGTGTTGAATACAAATGTTATCGGTAGGAAGTAACATAGAAATTTAATTTTTACTGAGATAAATATTTTATCTTTTAACAATGTTTATTTAAAGATATTAGTAACGTTTTAAGCATTTTATTATTTGTTTTTGATATGATTTCACAGCTTTAGTATAGACCTAACCTTCTAGTATATGTGTATATGAATTATGTTTATTTAGGGATGTTGAATGCATTACTTCCTTCAATACATTTTTTAAACATTTGTTATTATTTTCTTATCATTATTGCTCACAAAAGTTCAAAGATCTATTTCTTTTCAAAATTGAAAAAGAGTGCCCCAGCAAAATAATGAATTTTGTAACCATAACACGAATATCGTATCATACCGCAATTTTATTCGTTTGTACTTTATTTCACCAATCAAAATTCAAAGCACATTCACTCTTTATATAGATTCCTCTTTTAATGACAACGTTAAAATATTCCAATAAACATTTTAGGACAATGTACCGATCGAAGAACGTAACATAAATTGTATAGTTCAGAGGACGAACACCGACACTTTTTCCCCTTAATAAACCATAACTCCGTTCGCCATGAAAACGAGAATCACGTTAAAATCTCGCCCATGGAAGGTTGCCCGTTCTTCGCTTATTGACTGACTTCGTTTATGTAGTCTCAGTTTACGATGCTACTAAAGTCACAGGAAAGCATTCGGAATCAGACTGTTAAAAATAAAGTGGTCGTGTCCTGGTAGACATCTTCGTGCCTTATTTCGTTTATCATTGTATTATTCTCTAAAAACGAAATTCAAGCTTCGCTGAACGAAAATATATTCTTTAATATGTTGAAATAAATTATTAAAATAATTACTGTTTAGATTACTATTAGATAAATTATTGCAGAAACTGTGTCATCCAAATATAGGTGATAGATTATTCATTTAATTGGCAAGACATATAATTCACATACATTTTTTAACGACTATGCAGAAGACTATGTATGTACGGTTTATTATCTGTATATAAATACAGTAAATCTTCCTGTAACATAGTATTTGTAGAACACGGTTTCAATATAACACGGTATTAATTTACGAAAAGGACAAATAAGTGACAACGGTATAATGATTTATGTGGACATGGGATACTTGAAAGAAACAGATATAAAATCGATGAAAATGAATAACAAAACGTCATTTCCAAAGCAGAAATTCCATACTACGAAAATAGTGTGGAATCGTATAAAATAGTAGATTCTGCGAAGGAAGTTAAATAACAAAATGGTGTCCCAAGACGAAGTTCAACCGAATCATTCTTTCTCAAATTCGCTGTAAGTTCGTCTACATTTGCGTTGCACATTTTGCGAAACTCGAGTTGGTTCCTCGCATTCCTAGTGAACCAATCAAGGTAATGCCTCGTCACCGTTTCCCTCCATTTTCTATTTGGCCGCACGATACGCGTGTCTCGTGCGCAACCGAGAGCAGCGGCGAATTTCAGCTACTACCTGTGGCTTCGCCTAGTTTCACCGCGAGCTACGACAATGCCGCGAATTAGCGCTGTCGCCGCACACATACGTCATATATCGTCTGTATCATCAGCATTTGATGGCGCGGAAGGTGCCGTAGGGAAGCGGGTAGCCGCTTTGTACCATCAGGGTGATTATATTGCCGCTCGGCGAGAAACATCGAGTCACATGAGCAACCGAGGGGAGAGCAATGAACATCGCGCGCGGCACACCCGGCCTTGTATTCAAAGAGCCGTTGTTTCGAATCCTGCTGGAACACAGGGACGCGTCTTTTGTCGGCCGTTGCCTGAATGCGGATACCATTCCGGAGATATCGTCCTTCTTCGCTTCTCTAACGCGCTACGCCTGAGACAATGCTCAATAACGAGCCGAAGACCTGGAATTAGGCAGAGAAGAACGCGATACGCTTCGCGTGCGACGCGCTGGAAAGCGGCGAGATTGTAAGCTGGAATGGAGAAAGGAATACGAAACGAAGTGTGCTTCTAAGGCTCGAAAGATATGAGGGATGGAGAAATAGGGTAACGGTGGATGTGCTACACTCTCAAAATTACTAGGTTAAAATGTGTAAATTGCATATGTACTTTACTTATGAGCTCTAAAATTGCTAACGCCCTACGTAATAGTTGCGTCATCTATGAAAAAAGGTTATGCATACGCGTTAAAAAAGTGCAAAAATGGTTTACACAACTCTAGAAGAACAATTTTGCCACAATTGTCACATAATGGTCGCTAATACCAATTTTATGAAGACAAAACTATGCTTTGTAATGAAATATGACAATTAGGTCATGAATAGATTAAAATACTTTAAATAAATCTATATTAAATAATTGTGAAGAAATTGAAAATTGCACGTTCGTATGTTCATTTACTTGCATACGCAATTATCTGCAATAATTAAAACGGCCTTAAAAACAACGATACAAATATATGAAAATATCCATGTAGATATTCTTGATATATTACAATAAAATAAAAAATATGAAATTTCTTTTCTTTAAATTAACTAGATTTTAATACTTTCGCGTCGTATGAAAAGCAGAATACAGGTGCTCATAGTCTTCTATTTCCACGTCTGAATTTTAATAATATTAAGTTGTATTAAGATTTGTAATTTGACAACGTATTAAGTTTCTGTTCCATGACTGATAAAAATTATTGACTCTCTTCAAAGAACACTATGCCCAAAGTATCTTTATTCTGTTATTTTATGTATGAGTACAAAAAAGTCATTTATCGTGTTGACTTATTATGCGTAAAAATATTTTCTATCTCCATTTAAAATGAACAGATTATACCTACACAATGTCCTCAATTTATAACTGAAATAACATACAGCTACATAAAATGCAACAACAATACCACCAGCTGTTCCCAAAACCCACTATCATTTAAGCCCAACTGTAGCCATTCTTCTTGAGCATCCTACAAACTTTGCCTAACATTTAGACGTTTCATTTAAATAGCTAGCACGATGTCATTTGCTTACGCAGGCTAACCAAGCAACTTGATAAAATCAGACAAATGGAATGCACTCGTAGATAGCCTGCGGTAACTCGTTTTCTTTAATCCGCCATCTTACGCTGGACCAGCTTCCATGAAAGGAGGTCCTCGGAGTATCTTTGCTTCCTCATTCTGCTCCTTCCATTTTCCCGGTGCTCCTCTTTCCCTTTCTTTATCAAGCCGCGAGAGAAACGTTTTGCGGTAACATCGCCCGTGACGCTGCCGGGCTGTACCTTTTTTTTTACGATATTATTTATGATATTAATTTTGCCCCGGTAAAGGCAGCCCCGACGGGAGTTGTAAAGCGGGTCGAGACGCTCTTCTCTCTTCCTGCGATATCATTGTCTCGAGCAGGCAACGGCATACTGTACGGGCAAAGGAAAGGGAGGGAAAGAAAGGGGTTCCAGAAACAGCGTGAATAGTGGCTCTCTTCTGCAGGCAAGCAAAAGCGCTGGAGGAAGGACTCGCGCCGCTGGTGTTCTCGTGAAAAGAGGAAGTTCTGCGCGACTTCTCTCTCTCCCTGTTGGATTGTTTGAGAGAAACCGGTAAGAAGAAGAGGGTCCCGGTGTCAGAGGTACGGGTGTCGTCTGCGAGAAATCTCGCGACGAGCTGAGAAGAAAATTCCAGCCAAGTGCCGTGGCATCCCTTTGAGGGCTCGCGAGAGGACTTCTCGTAATAGTTTCCGCGGGAATTATCCGAGTCTCGTATTTTCCAGCTAAAATTTCTCCTTGATTGTACATTCTAATTTCGTTCTTAGATGGTAATTACTCGGAGCACCACTTTTTTCTTCACTGATCAAGAACAAATCGGTTAACCCCGCCATTTGCATTTCATTAATTTCCTTGTACTGAGTCTTTCAATCGGTAAGTGATTGACTCCGACCTTTCTGTACTTAAAATGAAGCTTCTTAATTTTAATTTAATTTTAATTCAAATCTCGAGTAAAAACTAATTCGAACAATCAAGATATTAAATCATTCAAAATTCCTGTATAACAGACGAAATGTTCATCTATTTGCAAAAAATATTCAAATATAATAGATGAAATGTTTAAATGAAGCCTATAACAAAATCTTATTTCGAATCAAGACACTATCTCTAAAATTATTCATTATTTTCAAATACTGTTCCTTTCCTTTTCATTCCAGGATGAATAAATTTTCATTTACAGATAAAATTCCTGATTTTCAAATGTTCTGAGATTTGCGTAAGAAGATTATTCAAAAAAATAGCCTGATCAGTATGTATTTGTACGTAACATAGCCCATGTAAACAATCAGTTGAATTAGAAAGTTCCGCAGGAAGTAAAAGAGCTCGTTGTTCCCGAAGCGATCGAGTTTTCATTTTACACCCTTCGGTCGAGCACTTATTAACCATCCCCGATTCCCACGAAGACAGCATTGTACCAACCTCGAAAAGAGAAGTTCGAGCATCGATGCGCTCGACGATCGGGCGTTCGTCGAGATTGCTCGGTTAAAAGGGGGTTAGTCGCCCCCGGCGCAAGAACGCCACGAGTAAATCCAACTCCCACGGATAAGTAAAATTTAAAACCGTTCCCTCTCGTCTTCAAATTACTTTCCGGAGGTGGAAGGAGGAGAAAAGGCGGACGGAGAAGCGAGACCGGATGATGGTTCACGAGATAAAAGCAAGCAGCCGGGAGCTTCGGTTGCCACCGAAAGCTCAAGGCCGCATTAATCTCGGTAATTACGTCACCTCTGTTTATCCCCCCGCAACGTGCTTGTTTCTCTTTCCATCTTTCTCGGCCTTTTTCTTTGTCCCGTACCCTCCCGCTGCGGGCTCTCGGTCCTGCGGTCGAATCACTTCCGAGAACACCCTCGAATGAGCTCGAAAACACCGCTAAAGGGATGACGGAATGGTGACATTTTTCATCTGTCTTTAATGTAGTCGAGAAGTAATTAAGAGGCGTTCGAAAAAGGCAATTAGACATTGTACCACTGTGCAGTGACGTGAATTCAACTCCGCGTTTGGGAAACCGCGGCTGAATTTTCAGTGAAGCTGTGGGGTGAATTTTTGTAAAATGTTTGGTGTAATTGTTATAGGAATTAGCGAAAGATCGAGTGTTATGTGAAGAATGAGGAAATAGTTGTTTGAAGAGTGAAAGGAGTCGTTGGAGGGTGCAAAAAGAGTCAAGGGAGGAAAGAGGTGTGAACGTGGAAAGGATTTGAGGGAGTAATTAGAGGGAAGCATTATTATGAACGAGTCAGTGAACGACTTGAAAGAAAGAAATACTGACTCCTATTTGCTCGGGCGTACAGCATGAGGTTGCTTCACCTGCCACGAGTTAACACCCATGAAAGTTGGTTAACGCGTTGACTGTCGCAGTGAAAACGCTCCTATGTGGTACAGTATACTTTAAGGAGGTTTATTACAGATTCAATCATTTTCTTTTTAGAGTAATCACTGCAATATTTGCAAGTTTGTACATTTTCTAATTCTGATGTTTCCAAATGTCTAAATTTCACGATACACAAACTTTAAATTCTTTAATTACCAAATTATTAACTTTTCACATGTTCAAGTTATAACATTACAAGATTTTCAAATTTCAGAGTTACGAAATTAACAAATTTTCTAATTACTATATTTCATTATTTTCAGATAACCAAATTACTGAATTATTAAATTTTCAAATTTCAAGATTTCTGAATATTTAAATATTAAGTGCTAGTAATTTCTGAACTTATTAGTTTTCAAATTTGTTAATTTTCAGTTCTTAAAATTTTCATGTTATCAAGTACTGAATTTAACAAATTTTCAAGTTGTTCTATTTTAGAATCACAACTTACTAAATTCCCAAATTTACACTCTTATAAATCACCAAAAATTGCTAATTAATTAAATAAAATTATTAATTTTTCGGACCATTTATTTTCAAATTACCAAATTTTTAAATTGTCGAATGTACAAATATTATCCTAAATTTCGAAATTGATCGACGACTGGCAAGCGTGATTAGATTTCATTCGCACTGGATGTGGAAAGGAGCACAAGGAGCAAACCTTTGCCAAGCGATGTTGTCGGAACCGCGTTTTCCCAAGGGAGGAGAAGAGGTTACGGGGAAGGTAGCGTTATGGTAGACCGCAAAACCAACAAACGATATGCGCCAAGAGACTATGGGCTCACCTATGGTGAGCATTCTTACATGTGCGTAGACAAAGACGCACCACCATGAATTTACACTGATATAACAATCGCAATCAAAGTTTACATTTCTGCCTTTGTGAACTTCATTTCTACAGTAAATTGTAAAATGACTACAAAGTATCAATAAATTATAAAATAATTGTAACGTATCAGTATATTGTAAAATAATTGCAAGATACCAAGTTGATAAAAAATTGTAAAGTACAGATAAATTATAAAATTGTAAATAATTATAAAGTACACATAAACTGTAAAATTGTACAATTGTCAAAATACCGAATTCAAGTCCTAACATTAATAAATTAGTATTAAATATTTTTCATAATCTATGTTTTTCTTGTGTCTATGCATCTTCATTTCTGTGACAATCCACTCAAGGAAAAAAAAATTATAAAATAAGATACTGCAGAAATGAAAAATTTCAATCAACGAATATCTAAAAATTTGACGTACATTATTTTGTCAAACAAAACGGAGAATGTATAAATGATTATAATATGAAAGTAATTAAGGGTGTCTCCGCGCTTGCTATTCCACTGATCACTGTACACGAATCCGTACTCTACCAAATTCATATAGGGAACACAAACATAGAAGGGGTGTGTTACGAAGCAAATTGCCCCTAATTCAGCAATAGCATAGCTTAACCACAGAGCTAGCTAATACAGCGATTAGACGCCGTGTACAAGCCAGCGACGTTTGCTCGGGGCGATGTTTCGACTCGCGTGAAATCGATGCTTAGAGTATTGCTTACACTGTCAAATGCGATAACTATAGGCTCTCATTCCTTTGAGAGATACTCAAAAATTCGAAGACTTACAAGAACAGGAACTTTCTTAAAAATGGTAACAATTATGCTTTGTCATTTGCATGCATTAAAAGGGCTTATGAACGTATCGCATTAATATTACAATTATAATATTTTACTATACTACGTTATAGTTACGTGTTATAGTTTCAAGATTCTAAGATCATATAAATCTTGAAGATCATATAGTCTAGTTTAAATCCAAAATACATTGTTCAGTAATATTATTTTTCTTCTTCATTCAGCTTCAAACTTGAATCATTTTCCCTTGGACGATTCTCAGCAAAATGAGTTATGATGACAAAGAAAAGGTATATTCCGAGATTCCCGATTGCAAGACACACTTCAGATTTTGAGGCCATCTGGTTCTGGTATTTCGTAGCTCGGTACCCTTAAGGGCCTGTCCATAGGGCAACGGTCAGTCGTTGCGGTCAACTACACAGCTTGTCTGACTCGCCTTCGTGCTTCGGGTCCTTTGGTGATTAACGAGAGGTCAAACCTACCGCCACCCGAAATACGAGCAAATACTCTCTCTCTCCCCCGTGAAATTGGGTTCCAAAGCGAGTCCTGATTGAGGTGTCCACCATTGCGGCCTTCACGAGTCTGACTACTTCATTCGACGCTAGACCATCCGCCAACGAACGTGAGAAACGTGTTAGGGCTGTGTGTACAATGTACACAGAGCTTGATTATTTTCATGTTGATTTTAAACATTGATTGATTCGAGAAATCTCTATGACGTCGAAGATTTACTCTATACTTACTTACACTTTAGTTAAAACATACACTTTATATGTACATTACACTTTATACGTACTTACATTTTACTTTATACTTTTATTTAGACTTTACTGCATACGTACTTACACTTCACTTTATATTTTTACTCACATGTGCAGAACGCGATAAAAGGGTAAGTTCGTAATACATATTGAGAAAACCAAGTTTGTTAGCTTTTGTTTATTATTATTTATCGTACTAATCATCATGGAGTTCATTGAGTTTTGCTCTACAGAATTGTAATATTCCACGACATAAATAATTTATTTCTGGTTTAGTAAAATGTTACATTATGAATTTTGTTCAATACGGTAGAAATAATTGTAGAAATGTGAATGTACGTACATTGCAAATTCACTGTTTTAATTATAATATTTTATGCATTTACCATGCAGTCTACTGAATTTAAAAATTCTATTTCAAATATACAATGAATTCAAAAATACAATGTTTTAATGACATTTTGCATCAACTTCTGCCGACGTTTTCGAATTGTATATTTTGTACCGAATATATGTTCTGAGTATACTCTACTAACAATAACAGTATATTTATTATTAAAAACGTATAACAGTATATATGTCATTGAAAATGAATAATAGTGTTATTGAAAATGTATAACAGTATATATATTGTCCAAAATAAATCACAATGCACATATTCAAAATGATGTAAATTTGTAATTATTTTATGTTATTTTTATAAACACTTTGTACATAAAGTACTCTTATGATTTCCACTATGTTCATATTAGTAAATCAAGCTAAACCAATTCTCTTGTTTTATATTTTGCAAAATAATTCTTTAAGCCAAAATAAATATAAAAATACGATTCTGATAAAAAACACAGCATTTATCGATGTTCCATAGAAATAGCCTTCTTATCTTCGTTACTAAAAATATTTGCGTATATTGAACGACCAGTATAATCCGTAAATGACTGCGTTCACGATGGATGCAGGTTCGTTCACAAACGAAGCTAACATGTCCTGAGAAAAGTACAAATGACGGTCGTGTACGTAAGAAGAGGATCTTCGTTAGAACAAGAACCGGGGACCGAAGTTTATTAGTCAATATAGAATACTTAGCGTCATATCCCATCAAACGGAATGTCAGCGTGAAGAAAGAGATTCGTGCGAGGCTGCCACTTTATCGGATTAGTCAGTCGTGGTAAAAGCGTCCCGGAAAACGTACCCTCCAATTCGTTAATTTACCCGGCCTTAGTCGTTTCTTTCGTGCTGATATTAATTGGACCAGGCATTCACGAGAGCATCTAGAACCTTCCAGAATATCGTAGACTTCGTGAATTATAAACTGAAGGTATACTCGAAGGTCGATTTATCTACTGGTACAATGAAAATACTTCGATTAAAAGATTACATTGTAAGAATTTGAAATAATCTTTTCCTGTAGTAGTATTTTTTAATGGTGCAAATACATACTTTTTACATGTATAAAATATTGAATTAATAGCAAAGACACAGAAGCTAAAGTGGTTATTGTATATAGAATAATTACAAAATTATATACTGTAATACACCGTTGAAATGGCAAGTAATATACGCTTTTATTCATAACAAAAAGAAATTAAAATTCCCCAAAAAATGAGGGATACAATTAATATAATTTTCGTAAAGAAATTATTTCTTCTAAAAACCTTTTGCATAGATTTGTAGGTCTACAGAAACAGTAGAACTCTGATAATTTTAAATATATTTTTTGTGTTAATATACGTGCATGTATAAGTATTTCACGAAAGTTCAACACACGTTCCGGGTATCGTTATATCACACACGTGCTTTATAGAAGTATAAACAGTTAGAAGTATTATAGAAGTATAGACAGTGCTGCCAATTTACACTTTTACAAGTGTCAATGTAACAAATTTTTATTTCGAACATATTGTAATATTCTCCGTTTTATAAGCAGTTGCATACACAAGCCAGATAAAATTGTTGATTTTTCACTTAAACTAAAAAACGGGCACGATTATATTCTTAGATAGATCTGGCGAACAATTGTGAAAAGTTTCATAAAAATCTGTGTGTATCACCGGGGTTCCTTTGTGAGAGCGAATCGAATCAGACGTTCCCGATTTGGACGGTAGTGTGATGATTTTTTGAAAAACACTGGCCACGGCCAAACTTTTTTTGTCGGGGAGTATTGTTTATTCAGGGACGTATCAGCAACGGCGCGGTGGGAGAACGGGATAGCAAGGACGGGAAGGCGGACGAAAGCGAGAGGGCCGTGTGAATGGCGCTTCCGGTGGGACGACGAGTCCGAGGTCCGTAGGGCTTCGCAGACTCTCGCTTCCGGTCAGGCGTCCACGTTCCTACCCCATCGAATACAACCCAGTCTCCGGATTTTCCTGTGCTCCTCGCTTCCCCGTCGTCCTCCATCTCTCGCCACTCTTTCCCCTTCGTCCTGCATGACCAGGAGTTCGCTTGCACATCGGACCCACGAGCGTTCGTTAATTAAGATATCGATTCTTATTGTCCGCCGGCTGCCGAGTCGAGCGGACGTCCTGGTCGGCGTCCGATTTCACGTCCACGGTGCGCGTTGTCGGTCATCCACGAGAACCAACCCCTATACAGGGTCTAGCCGAATAACGCGTAACAGTGAACACTACTCTCCTTACGGAGAGAAGAAAATGTAAGACAGAATTTGTTGATTTTCGCCTTAGCTTTTGAGAAATTCAAGTTTGAAAATTTACTGCGTTCCTGTGCTGTTGCGACAATTTTATTTTCAGACGCTTTTGTCGAAAATTATTCATATCAGTTCTGGGCGAACGTGAATAAAATATGTTAGAAATAAGTCTGTGCAGAATTAACAATGTAACAAATTTAATAAACTGATTTAATAAATAATATTGTTCTAGTTAAATTAATCTTTTTTCAAGTTCTGTAACGTGTGGTCCGCCATAGTGAAAACTGTTTGTGGTCAATCACGCTATAATTATTATTAAGAGCAGAGTAATCTTCCAATTTTAATTTCCTATCTATTAGTACATATTATTGTTTCAATATTAAGAGCCCTTGGAAGTACCTTCCTTTTGCTTTTGCTATAAATAATTAATTCAACTAAATTTAGAGCACCGGTCATATATCGTGCTAATCAATGTGTTAATAATTGCAAAAAAGTATTACTTTTTTATATTTTTATCTTTATTAGAAGACATATGAATGATTCATCAAAATATTTTATTCTTCTGCGATCAGTGTATCACTGGTATACTATGTAATTTTACAACTTTTTATAAGAAGTTGATTATACAATTGATATAAATTTGTGATTTACTCTACAAAATTCTGAACATTGATCGCAAAAGAAACTAGGACAAAAAGATAATTATTTCTTTGATGAATTCGTTCAGGCGTTACATTTATTTTCATAATTATACATGGAATTGTTGATGAACAAATTACATCTCTTGAAGTTGTTGATAATCAAATAGGCATTCTGAAAGGAATAATATTCGATTATCTATATCTAATAATCGAATAGAATTTCAATTGAAATCCTTACTCATATAAGAATCAAATTCAATATTACTGAATTCCAGATATTTATATTTTCGAATTCATTGATAATTATTAGATAATTTTAATCTATATGATATTTAACTCTTGTTATTGATAATTTTAAGAATAAAAGAAATTGGATTTCATAATTCATCCACAAGGTTTAAAGCTTTTAAATATGAGAAAGAAATTAATAAAAGAGTTAATATTAAGATGATAGCTTAAGTAATTCGAATTGAGTGATTTTTTAATATTAATCGATTAATACTTTTATTATTAATGGTATTAGTTAATATAAATAAGGTAGTAGTTGTAATTATTAATATTACCATGAAATATATTATGATATAATGTAATGTAATTATTACTACAAAGGCAAAATTATGGGAAGATTCTGTTATCTGAATATGGAAAATTTGAATTATGAAATAAATATTTACATATTATGTTGCTGTGGGCATGTAGCAACTCTCAAACTTCCTAGTTAAAAAGTCTGATGAATTCTCTTGAAGTTACTATTTTCTCCATACATGTAACATTAATTAATTAATATAATAGTAAATATAATACTAATTATCACTATTGTCTACTTCACTATGTCATTACTGCACATGTATAACATTGCAGATTTGATAAAAAAATACTTCAAATTTTTATATCATACTCGTGACGCACTCTACGATATACAGATAAACTAAAGTTGCATTTTCACCATAATTGAACTTCCGGTTCAATTTTAATTATAATCTAAACAAACAAGGATCTCGGATCAACATATCAAATTTCTTGTATTTGTCTTTATATTGTGGCAAAAATTAATTAGCTATGACACAACTGTTTTGAAAATTGTAGGCTAAGGACCATCAATGGCGCAACCTAACCGTCCTAACCTAACCTAACCATCTAAAAAGTTATAGGTTAACTAGTTAAACCGAGAGACGGTTTGAGTACAAAGGGTTATTAAAATCATAAAATTCGAAAGAACCAAAGTTCGTAAATCCAAATCAATTACCACAAATTATAGAATCAAATCTATAAACGTTCTTCAAACCGAATCACCTTTAAAATGCAAAGGGTTAATAAAATCAGAAAATTCGAAAGGATCAAGTCCGTAAATCCAAACCAACGATCATAAATTACAGAATCGAACTTGAAAACATTCCTCAAGCCGTGTACTGCTCCCCTTTGAGGGAAAGGTAGAAGGAATCTCAGCAAGGAGAAAAGAATTCGTAAGGGTCGTATCATCGAGAACGTGGCACGCGACTGTCCGAAGGGTGGATCCTGGTTTTGAGACGTCCGTGGAAAACCTCAAGGAGGGAAGGATCGTAAAGGATGACCAAGGTTGTCACCTGATAAATATCTTTATGGTCGAGCAACCGAGCGTTCCAGGACTCGCCATTCATCCCATTCATCCTGCCCTCCTAGCGAAGGTACACCACAGACGGCCACGGAGGTGCAAGCTCCTCGTATAAAAACGAAATACAACGGTTAGGGGCCCCGTAGAGAAGAACGGAATCGGGTAATTATGAGGATTAATCTTAAGTCCCGTAAAGTCCACCACTTGTGGAATCTGTTCCCCTTTCACCGCGGCAATTCGGCCCTGAGCCCTTTTCTCCTTCCACGGGCACGGTGAAAAATCTCTTCGGACGATACCAACCATCCACGCAATTTTCACGGATTTTATTCCGCTTTTAATATACCCGAAACGAGTTTGATTCGTGCAAGGGATTCGTAGAAGCTTGCGTTAATTAAAATTGTTCTACGTTTATTGATTAAGTTTAATAACGCTGGTTAACCCTCTGCGGTTCCTTCAATTTTGAATAAAAATATCTAACATTTTTCATTTCGAAACAGGACTAGAGTTCGTCTTTTTTCAAACAACCTTTTTTGATATTTATTTATGTGGATAGAATACAGGGATTTTATACTATATTATTTTATGTAGCATACAGAAGAATGAAACAAAAAATTAATGTATTTGTGGACGAAAAATTACACGACGTTTGCAAGTTAAATTTGAATTTATTTTATGGAGATTTTTTTTACGTATGAAAATTCTATCTGAAGGGCTGTTACTTGTTAATATTCGATTGTTATGAGAAAGAATTTTAAAGAAGACAAAAATAGGAAGAAATAATATCAATTAAGAAAGAATAGAAATTAAAAATTAACTCGATTAGTAATTCGAAAAGGCATCGAAGTTTAAAGAAAAACTTGCATAACAATTTATTTCCGTTGCTCTTCTAATATCTACTAATTCTAGTATTCCACTAATTTTATAATGTATTTCGCAAAGATTAAAACAGAGAAAAATAAAAATATTAAGTAACAATTACAATTAAAAATTAGTCAGATCACTAATATAATGAAAATCAAATTTAAAAAAACTTACCCACTCATATTTTCTAATATCATTCGACTAACGTAACAAAGGAACAGAGAGAAACAGAAATATTCATCTAGTTAGAGTTAAAATTAAAAATTAGTTCAACACTACAATCAAAGTCAGCATATTCAAAACACACATCACCCTTCTCCATTTTTCAGTAATCAGGACCTGTTTGCTATCGTCCATATGACACAGGAAGTGATCAATGTACCTCAAACCGGGAACAAAATTCTAGCAGTCGTAACGAAATTGTCGGATTGTCAGAGGGGTCGTTTCTGCTCGTCTTATGGAAATTTTCTTGGGCGATAATTTTTTTGCCCCTCGTTTCCTCGATGGGCAGGTTCGAGCGTACGTACGCACATATGTAGAACGTCGAAGCTACAGGTGTCAGCGAGAGCAGTATTTTTCAGTGAGCTCTGGGCGAGGGTGTAGGTGATAGAGAAAGGGAGAAAGAGAGAATTGATGAAAGAGAGAGAGAAAGAGAGAGAGGATCGTTTCACCGTGACTGGGTAGCAGCCGAGTGTCGGCACGCACGTTGAATCTGCTAAACGTTCTCGCTCGTGCGTGAAATGCCTCGATATCACTGTTTTATTTCGGCTCGTTCGTTCCTCGCTTTTGCAATTCTATCCTTTTTACCCTCGGCCCGTTTGCGAGCCGGTCGCACGCGCAACCCTTCCCTCTCTTTTCGTTCATGTGCTCGGTCGTGCGGATTTGATGACCCTTCCTGTTCGATTTGATGATCGTTTAATCGTCCACGATTAATTAAAACCCGGCGATCGCACGGCTCGTTGGCTCGCTTGGATCGTGAGTACCTTCATTCGACGATTGCGTTTCGTGGAAATAAGATATTTCACTCGTCGTTATTATCCGGATGTACTGCTTCGTGTTTCAACGGAATTCTTGAATCATGTTGGCCAAAAAGTTCTGTCGTGTTTAATCTACAATTTTAGCCAGCTGCGTCATTCACGGCCAACTAATTATTGCTACAATTTCAAGACAACTAAAGAAAATTGAAATGGTAAGCACGTTCTGCCTTCAGAACGATCCTTGATCCTTGATTATATAGATTATACTTAGAATTGAACCAAAAATTCAGTTGCAATGAAAATAGGTCTCTAGTTTATCACACTACAACTGTAGTGTGCGTCACGAGTGTGACATATTATTGTAGGGCAAGAGGTTAAGGAGATATTCGATTATATATGTAACTAAAACATCATACAACGTTATATAACATTATACAACGTATTAATTATTCTTTCAATGGATAAGGAGAGTTACTGTTGGTCAAGATCTTCATATAATTATCAATATTTTCATGCATTTAATCATTTTCTGAGTTATTGTTGGTCAACATCTTTAATCATCAATATTTTCATTTAATAATTCGGCTATGCTTGCTTTTGTAGAATAGGAAGATTTTTAGCACAAAATGTTTTAAACCGAAAGTGACACTTGCAATTGTTTAATGCGATGTAACTTTACAAGATATAAAATTAATGTATACTACACGTTTCATTATAATTTTATTAAAACCACAATACCCTATAGAACTAACTATGACACGATATAGTGATTTGTATAAATACACGAACCCCCTTTGTTTTTATTAATCTTACAGCTGAAAATGGTGATCAATACTCATTAAATACTAATTCGTAACCTATAAATTACTAAATACTATCATAGTGTATAAACTACTAAGCGCCAATAAATAGTAGATAAATTATGTAAAAAAACTTGAAGAATTAATATAAATATTTTGCTGGTTTAAAAACTAATTTTCAGGTGTTCCATAAATGATGAAAAGTATGAGTTTCAAAAATATAAAAGACAATTTTGACTAAGAAGTTACTATAAAATTAACTGAAACTCAATTTCTTAATCTTAAAACATTATCACCAGGTATCATAATACTTTAAGAAGAAACTAAACAACCTAACTATACCAAAGTACACCCCCATACTCGAACCTTTCGAATCTCTTCTGAAATAATTCGAGCCTAACTTTCAACCACCAACGGAAAACAACTAATTAAAATTCAGCAACTTCGAATTCCCGGAGCCTAACAATTCTTCCCGGAACGTCCATCCGAACGTCGACACGCTTCGAGGAGCCGTCGATAAATCGATAAATCGCGAAGTGGCCCGTTAGGCCAGTTTAATTAATAATTATCGGCTGGAAGACGAGCACCTTGCACAATGGCGATACTTCCTCCTGGCGTAATCCTTGGAAGATTAACGAGCCCGTACCAGCAGGGACTTCTCTCTCTTGCTCTCTCTCTGTTCCTTCGTCCATTTTCTTCCTCTCCCGTTCTCTCTGGCCTGCTCCCTATCTCTCTTATAGCCGCAAGACGCCATAGCGCGCCTTGCGGTGGTTGCGGCAAGAACCCTCGCCGTACCCGCATTAACGCAATTATGAATTTGTCGCGTTGGGATCTGACAATACAAGATGTCGCTACCACTACCCTACCCCGCTACCCTTAACCGTCCTGTCGACCTACAGCACACTGAAACCGGCTCTCCACACTAACACTAAAACCAATCCCGGTTTCTGCGGGTGGAAAGAACCGGTGGTCGCGCGATAACTTTGTCTCTCGCTCGACAGACCTTGAATAATACGAGAAATTTTCGGGGATTGTATCTCGAGTATCACATGATTGTGACTGCTAGAATCTTCTTTGTGATAAATATCGTGTGACGGGAGGGCTACTTCAGCTGGTTGTGATCAGATGCAGAGACACGCAAGGATTTGGTCGGGGTTCGATTTAAGTCATTAGGGGTATTGAATTATTGATAGATTCTGGTGCACGTCAGTGTATGCTTCATTTGATGCGTGGATAGGTGCTGTTTTGTTCCTCGGTATGGGGAGTTTCGAGTTTGATATTTTGGAAATTTGGGATTTTGCGATTGAGATTTTGGAATTTTAGAATTTCGAAATTTTGGAATTCTGGTATTTTGGTATTTTGGAATTTTGGAACTTTTTACCTTTGGAAATTTGAAATTTTTGAGTTTTGGAACTTTGGAACGTTGACGTTTTCCTTTGAAAAATTACAATCTAGGAATTTTGGAACTTCAGAACTGGAAATATGGAACTTCAGAATTTCAGAATTGTGGAACTATGTACTTTTACGATTATGTGAATTTAGGACTTCGAACATTTGAAATTTTGACATTTTAAGAATTTGGGACTTGGAGAGTTTCAAACTTTAGAATATTAGAATTTTGAGACATGAATACTTTGAAACTTTAGAATTTTTAGTTTTGGGATTTGAGGATGTTGTAAATTTAGGATTTTGGGTGTTTGGGATTGAGACTTGGGGATTTTGAAATTTTGGAATCCTACGATTTTGAGACTTTTGCACTTTTTAATTTTTTGATTTTGGTACTATAGAATTTTGAAACTCTGATACTTCGGTTCTTTTCAAAGTTGTGGTATTTTAAAATTTCAGAACTTTGAATTTCTCGGATTTTAGAAATTTGAAATCATAGAAATTCAGAAGAGAAATTCAGAAATTCAGAGCATCGAAATTTTGAGATTTTAGGATTTGCTAACTTTACAAGAATGTTGTTATATTCTTGTGAACATATCACAAAACGTCTTCATATTTCTATTATTTATATATGTCATCGATTTACAATTTTTAAATTAAAATGTACACAGAATATGATAATTAAAAAATCTTCAATCTTATCTTTTATTTTGGTTGTCCACGTAAAGGTTAACATGATTTTGGTACAAAAACGAGACAAATCGACCATGTTACATTTGACCAATAATCCTTGTAAATTCAAGCTGTTCTATTAATTATTTCAATTGAATAAGTGTTGAGGTCAATTGAATAATTTTAAATCGCGAAAGAAATTTATCACAATTTACTGAATACAATACGACCTAAAACTCTCTTCTTTCTAAAATATGCTACCAGTGATTCAGTATTTAATTTATAAAATATGATAAAGTTTCAGCGATCAAATTCATCGGCACAAGTACCTAACTTATAACATATTAACATTAGACTATCAGCATCAAATACACTTTTAAATTGAAAGAGTAAACATCAACTAACATATACAACCATTCTTTATCTTATCAAAATATGACGATCATTTCGCTAAACACTCAGCAACAGAAATTTTGTAATATAAAAGTGAGAGCTGAAAACAGTCAGTTTGACTGGTTCCAGTATTAAAAAACCATTTAAATTTTTGCTTCTCCGGGGTCCACGATTCATTGAAACCCACGACTACCAAGTGCAATAACCAGACCGTTAAGCACACCAACCGGTTCTAAGACAGTGCAGTAAACAGCTGTCTAAACTTTACGACGTAGCTCCGTAACAAAGTGATTATTGTCGATCAAGAATCCCGTCGTCGCACGGTTAATTCACCTACAAGGAACCGGATACACCGTCTCCCTCGACACGAAATCCGACTGGGTATTTTCACTTTCGAATCGATAACGGATGCACATCGCGTGCCTGCTTGTTAACCGCGTCGAGCGTTTCGCGGCGAGGAAAACGGGCGCAGTTTCGTCCGTGGCGAGTTGGTTTCGAAGGGTCGCGACGATAGCGACGTTGGAAACGGTCCTCCGGTAGCGTGCGGTGCCGTACAATGGCTAGAACGACGGAGGATCGTTGTGGCCAGCCGCAGGCGACTGCTGCGACCGGTTTCTCGCGACAAATTTCTCCTACTTCGAGAACCATTCGCTTACCCTTTTCATCATTCTCTTGCTCTAACATCTTTCCATCATCACCGATGAACAGGTTGATTCATCTTTGAATCGTCACGAATTTATTTTGGATGATCATCTTGGAAGAACTTCATTTGGATGAATCAACATGGATGAGTTTCATTTGGGTAATCTTTGATGAATTTCACTTGAATGCATCATCACGACTGAGTCTACTTTAAATAATCACCATGGAACAACATTTGGATGAATCAATGTAGACAATCAACGTGGAACTACATTTGGATAATAATCTCTGGTGAATTTCACTTGAATGCATCATCACGACTGAGTCTACTTTAAATAATCACCATGGAACAACATTTGGATGAATCAATGTAGACAATCAACGTGGAACTACATTTGGATAATAATCTCTGGTGAATTTCACTTGAACGCATCATCACGTCTGAGTCTACTTTAAATAATCACCATGGAACAACATTTGGATGAATCAATGTAGACAATCAACGTGGAACTACATTTGGATAATCATCTCTGGTGAATTTCATTTGAATGAATCATCATGAATGAGTTTACTTTGAATAATCACCATGGAACAACATTTGGATGAATCAATGTAGACAATCAACGTGGAACTACATTTGGATAATAATCTCTGGTGAATTTCACTTGAACGCATCATCACGTCTGAGTCTACTTTAAATAATCACCATGGAACAACATTTGGATGAATCAATGTAGACAATCAACGTGGAACTACATTTGGATAATAATCTCTGGTGAATTTCATTTGAATGAGTCATCATGAATGAGTTTACTTTGAATAATCACCATGGAAGAACATTTGGATGAATCAACATAGACAATCAACGTGGAACTACATTTGGATAATTATCTTTGATGAATCTCACTTGAACGCATCATCACGTCTGAGTCTACTTTAAATAATCACCATGGAACAACATTTGGATGAATCAATGTAGACAATCAACGTGGAACTACATTTGGATAATCATCTCTGGTGAATTTCATTTGAATGAATCATCATGAATGAGTTTACTTTGAATAATCACCATGGAACAACATTTGGATGAATCAATGTAGACAATCAACGTGGAACTACATTTGGATAATAATCTCTGGTGAATTTCACTTGAATGCATCATCACGACTGAGTCTACTTTAAATAATCACCATGGAACAACATTTGGATGAATCAATGTAGACAATCAACGTGGAACTACATTTGGATAATAATCTCTGGTGAATTTCATTTGAATGAGTCATCATGAATGAGTTTACTTTGAATAATCACCATGGAAGAACATTTGGATGAATCAACATAGACAATCAACGTGGAACTACATTTGGATAATTATCTTTGATGAATCTCACTTGCATGCATCATGAATGAATTTTCTTTGGATCAAACTGGTTTTTCATTGATAGGTTATGTACGAAGGTTAGATGGATAGGCAAAATAGATTGTGAACGTTGGTTAGGTAAATAGATAATCAGATTGGTTAAGTAGATAAATTGTGTACGTAGGTGTGATAGGTAGATCAAGTAGACAGATCAGACAGCTGAAATGAACTTCATTTATTGTATGAATCATACTGAATGAACCACATTTAGATAGGCATCACAAATAAACTTCATGTGAATCATCATGGATGAATTTCATTTGAACTGTCATCATGCATTAAGGTTATCATCATGCATTTAAGAATGTCATTTGGGTAATTGTCACAAGAAAACTTCGTTTGTACAAATCATTTTGGATGAGTTCCATATGGATAATCACAGAAGAATTTATCTTGAACAATCATCACAGGAATCATCCCTGATGATGGCTCAAAGACTTGTAAAGTCTAAATCCCCTATCTTCGTCACCGTGGCATTGCAACGCGACAAAATCAATCGACCTTAAGACCTAAACGAGAGGTCCTGTGAAGAGGTGCAAGGACCCCTTCGATCCTGGCCGAAGTCCAGTGGGTCGAATCGAGCTAGAGGTTAGAGGGTGTTTCTAAACATCGAAACGGGGAGGTGGTTGGACGGTGAATGCCTAGTCAGCCCTTGTCGTAAGAGCTGGATCCACGCAAACAAGCCGGCGGACCTAACGCAGCGAACGGTTAAGCACTGGAAAGCCCTGGCCTTACCGTTCGACCGCCGCTGGCCCTATTATCGCTAACTAATAAGAGACCTAATTGAAACGTCGGCCTTTTGTTTCCAGCACTCGAGCTCGCTGCTCGATTTTCCGACCGTGCTGTACACGCCGCTGTTTGACCAGCCACAGACGACGGGGAAGAGGGCTGAACGGAGCTTGAGCTTGGGGCTCAAGTACGGATTGAAATTAATTTTCGACAGCGAATCAGCTGGCTGAATTTTCATCGAACGTCTCGAATCTGTGCGTAAGGTCGATAACACTCTTCTGGTTGTGACTTTCCCGTAGCCGCTTGCTATAATATATTAACCCCTTGACGTAGTTTGGCGAGTTTGACTCGTGACGCACTCACGGTTCAAATATAACTTACTCGAACTTTTAATTTCGAGAGCTGATAAATTTCAATTTGAAGTTTAAGTACAATTATAAGTTGGTGGATGGTTAGTCCTGACGCATCTGGTAAATAAATTGGCAAGGGATTAATATCATTTTGTTTATATTTGGTCACTGAATATAACGTTGTGATTTATGTTTAGGTTACGTTGTGATTTAAGTCAACTGATTTATTATTGCTAAATCACTTCTTAAATTTAGATTACTGACTAAATGATCAACGACCAAATTATTAATTTATATTCAAATTACTCTGATGTTTATGTATCCTCTTAACGGGTAGTCCATGTTTTTGAAACCTACACAGATAAATTCCATACACTGCAATAAACTCATAATTCAATTTAAAATCAAAGTGACACTTTCACTGAGCTTTCGACTCGATAGATTTTTACCTTAAACCTAAAATTCTTAAGATTTACAAGATTTCTTAAGATCGCTTGCATTGATTGAACAACTCTAAGATACACAAAAGAGAATACTGAATACGTCATTCGTTAACCACATTGCAACATGCAACGTCTATAACTATTTTCCAGAAAAGACCTCGACGACAATGCAAGGTATTACAGTAACCACTGTCATGTAGGGTGGTAGATTTCATCATGGCGACGATCTACAGTTGCACGTGTAAAAGTATCGTAGCCCGTAGACGTCACGCGTATTTCGTATTCCACGCATATAACCGCGATGCCCACTTCGAGCAGGATATTATTCCTGCTGGATGCAATCATATTAGTTTCCGAAGTTATTAGAATATTTATGCGAGGTTGGCGTGGGGTTATGCATGATGCCAGCCGCCTCCTCCTCGGTTTCTCGTCCCCATGAGTCTATGTCGTCGAGACCACCGTTCAGTCCAGGAAAATCCTGACCTCATACTCCATGAGAATTTATAATATACTTAGGCAGAGTCTATTTCTGTTACTTTTCTCTTGCAACGATAAAAAGTTTACTTTACTACACATATTTCTGTTCCTTCAGTTTTCAATTACTCAGCTACATTATTTGTGGATGAGTGTATCACTCATGGACTCAGGTGATTCATTATCAGGAAACTTAGTGTAAAATAAATAGTTTCGTATTATTGTGTTAGTACTCAATTTTGATATAGGAACTGTAGGAATAACGATAGAAATTATTTAGAGCTATGAAACTAAAAATTGAATTACTTTGCATAAAGAAGAGGTATGCATTTTTAACTAACAGAATAAGTTTTTTCCTTAATTCGGTATTTTACATTTTTTTTTAATATTCGGACTGTAAATTAATTATTGAAAGCAGTATGTCAAAGGATCGTGAAACATTGATAAATGCAAGAAAATGTATGTAATTTTCTGTGTGTATGAATAAGTTAGAGAGTTAGCGCATAGCACTAGTATAAGTGTATGTTAGCTAGTATAAGTGTGCGAGTGTATGTTCCTGCTTTTGGGATTATATTTCCCTGAATGGACTAAAAATGAATATTTCTCAATATCGTTATAAAAATATATTCAAAATACATTCGATGAACAAATCTCCAAATACACGTAAATCAAATATATATTTTAGCCGAGTTTAGTCATTATAATGTTAATCACAAACACTGTTCAATATCTCTGCGAAAACAAATTTAAAATACATCCGACGAACAAATCTCCAAATACACGTAAATCAGATATTTATTTCATCCGAGTTAAATTGCTTCGAGTTCGAAAATGTCACTTGTGTTTCAGCAAGACTTGGTCGTACGTTCGAGACGAGTATTCGCAGTTAGGATACTAAACGACGGTGTTTCGTGTGTGCGTGTCGAAAGTTTCCAGCGAATCGGGAGAAACGAGAAAACAGCAAGAAAACGAGCCGATGGTAGGGGACAGGATCCTTTCAAGCGCGGCCAGAAATTCAGATGCGGTTCGCAGTCGACGATGCCGAAGAAATTCAAGAGGGAAAAGCGTCGCTCCGGAAGCGACGGAAAAATCAACGAGCAAAGACTTACCTTGCTGGCGCGCAGTTGGACTGACTGCTCGTGCGAGACCCTGCTGAAAATCGTCCGACAAGCCACTTTGCCGAGTTTTGCTTAGATACAACTGCAAACAGACAAAAATCAATCGTTATTTCTATATTCAATTTTTTAATTCATTTTTAACACTAATATTGTACACTTACTTTTGACATGAAATATGTAGTTGAAAAATAAATAAATTTCAAGACATAAATTCTTTATTTTGATGAACATCAATTCAGATTTCAAGAAAATCATCTTAACTTTTATAACTTATAACAAATTTGTAATTATCATTTGACCACTTCAGTAGTTTTAATGTTAATAGTCGTCACATTAAAAACTGTCATTTATGGTCACATTATAATATAGATTAAAGAATATGAAGAGAAAAATCTCTTATATTACACATACAGTTATATAGAAATTGTCATATACATTTTAACATAAATCTATTTACGTGAAATAATTTCAAAATGGTTCCAGAGAAACACTATCAACCGAACTGGGAGGAGCTCTTGTACTACACACAATTATTATATGTGGAAAATATTTACATTGTAATATAAATCTGTTCTATGTTAAATGACATCGAAATGGTTATAAAAAATCAATGTCAATAAAACAGAAGACTTTTATAATACACATACAATTACAGTGATATACATTTTAACACGTTGATAGCCACAGTAGAAATTAACGTTTCTGGTGAGACATACTACGACATAGATTATTAAGAACAAGGGTACTTAATCATTCAGTTTCATGTTTTAATCTGATAGTATCATTGTTTCAACATTAAGAGCCCTCAAAAATTTCTTTCATTTGCTTTTCGTATAAATAATTAATTTAACTGAATTTGCTGCGTCAATCACATATGACTAACAAAAAAAGTAAAAAGTATTATTGAAAGTACTGAAATTAAAAAGTAAAAAATACTGTTAAAAGTACTGAAATCAAAAAGTAAAAAATATTATTAGAAGTACCTATTTAAAAGTACCACCAATAACATTGCATCCTTTACGAATCTGTACCCTACAAGAACACTAATACATATAAAAGTTCCACACAAAGGTGGCAATATACCAAGAATCTCTCATATCAAAACCCGTAAACGATTTTAATGATGGTAGCAGATCCTCTCAGTGACTATTGTCTTTTGTAAGCTTGCCTCCGACTTCGGTCCTTCAATAAAAAGGTCCGACCGTCGAGTTTCGGTATCCCGATCACGCGCTAAGGGTGAACCATCCCCTTTAATATTAGGACCAACTCGGACCGACTCGCCTTGGTATAAAATAAAGGGCTGACATGCGAGCACGGGGTAGGGGACCGAACGAGAGGAAGAGCGACGAAGAGGTAGACACAAGCTGAAGGAGAATTGAGACAGAGCGTAGAAGAAAGACAGCCAAAGGAAGGGTGGCTTCACCACCGTCGTGAGGGATGACTGAGCGAGTCGGTTAAACGGGCGTCTTCTTTCATAAATTTCGAGGGGGTTGCTGGATAAAGGTTTAGAATAAATCGTTCGGCCTGTTATCCACTCCGACGTCGGAAGATAACGCCGGCCGATCTATCCTGAATGGCTCAACAGTTTCTTCTTACGCTATTCTTCGTGGTTGCATCGTGTCATGAACTGCAGACACTTGCGATTATGTGAACAGCATTTGTAGACGGGTGAACAATTATTCGATACGTTTTGACTGATTTCGAACAGTATTATGAACAGTATTACGAACAGAATCGATACGGTATTATGTTTTAAATATTCAGTCAAGAGTACAATAGAGCAATATGGAGAACATATGGAAAGCATGTGGGAGATATCACCGATTCGTTTTTTCGGGGTTTGAGAATTTGAGAGTCTACAAGTTTCGGAATATAGAAACCTGGGGATTTGGAGGTTTACCAATTTGAGGAACTTGAAAATTTAGGATATAGAAATTTGGGAATCTAGAAATTTGGCGATATAAGAATTTGGGGAGCTTAACATTTCAAGATATGGAAATTTGGGGAATTACGAATTCAGCGATCTAAGAATTTGGGGAGATTAAAATTTCAAGATATAGAAATTTGGGGATCTAGGGATTAGAAGAACTTGAAATTTCGGGATATAGAAATTTGAGAATGCATAGATTCGAGGATCTAAGAATTTGGGAAAGTTAAAATTTCAGAATATCAGAATTTACTCATCTAGGGATTTGGCAGTTTAGATCTTCGAAGACATTGTTATTTGGTGTTCTTGGAATTTGTAAATCTAGGAGTATAGCAGTCTAGATATTTGAAGATGTGAAAATGTAGGAATTTTGGTGTTCGGAAATTTGAAAATTTAGAAGTTTACAAATTCAAAAATTCAGAAATTCAGAGATTCAGAAATTCAGAAATTTGTAAATTTTATGATTTAGAAGTTCGATTTGAAAAATTTGAAAAATTTAATAATATACAGATTGGAAATTAATTTTGGAAGTTTAAGAACTAAAGAAATTTGAAAACATGTAAATTTAGGAATTTAAAAAATTTGAAAATATACAAACGTATATAGACTACTTCAACCTTTCTTACATTCGTATTTAGTTAAAAATTATTTATTTTAGAGTGATATATTAAACCAAATGGTGAGTCACCTTTTGATTGCAAAGCGTAAATATATAAAAATTCCGTAACACTAACAATTTCATTAAAACGTATTCCAAATTCTATTAAACTAAATGATGAATGTGAGCCACCTTGAGCGCAAAGGGTTGAAACCGACTCCCATAAACAACATCTCCAAAAACCGATTACGTTTCGTCCAGAAGCCGCTGTTCCATTTCTCGTGCCATCACTTACGAAAATGTTGAGCTCAATATGAAAGTGAAAGAAGCGAGGCTGGCTCATAAATACGTCCTCGAAGATCGCACAAATCGCTCGTTGGAGGCCAATCCCCTTCGACGTAGCGATATACGAGAGGGAACCGTTCTTCGTCTCTCAGCTAGGCACACTTCGATACCGTAAGTATATACTTTATGGCAGCGTGTGTATGCATGCACACACTCTTCGGTATAATGTCCAGGCATATAGCACTCGCGATATAGAAAGAACGACGGGGAAAAGAGGAGAGCAGGGTCGAAGGGAACACAGCGAAGGAGGGCAGAGAGGCCAAACCAGCCAGAAAGCCAGTCCAATTTCTCAAACCTGTCCAATCCGTGTCGTATGCAAAATCAATCACGCTCCCGCCGGGTCCCGAGGACCCCACGATTTTCAAATCCAACCGAAGCCACCGTCGGTAATCCAACTCCCGGGGCGAAACTTCTCACCCATCCGCGATACCCTTGGCTAGTGGAGCGTCTTCGTTCCACTTTTTCCCCCATCCCACTTCTGTCCGTCTCTTCGGCAATCTTACACGCTGTGCTCGATGCATTGTCGAAGTTAGATTCGCGTCTAAGTCGAGTTCCAATCGAATCGGGTGACGATATCGGCATCTGTCGAATGCTTGTACCGAGTTTCGACCCTGTTTGATTAGAACAGAATCTGAGAAAACGGAGAGGTCCGGAAGGAATGTTGACCTCTGCTCGGATGAAATAGAAATGAAGAGGATTACATTTTTGGAACTATCAAGTAAAAATAGGTTTAGATTTCATATTTTACGGTACAAATTTTCTTGCTGTGATTTTGGGGAGATTGTCATGTTTGAGATTAAGAATAGACTGATGTGTTAGCTGATGTTTACATATTTATTTTGTTTTTAATTTAGAAGTTAGTGTGCATTTAACACTGGTAGTTCTATTGTTAAATTGTACATTTATTTATTAACGATGAAGTCAGCAAACGTGGTATGGTATATAATTTACAAGCTTTTTATAATTGTACGATTTGTAATTCTGTATGTTACAGAATAATACAGTTAACAATTTAACTATTTATTGATTACTTGTTTATTAAGCAATTTCTTAGTATTACAAAATAAGACGAAATTGTTACTTATATAATAAAACAGTTCATAATAATATAAGAGTAAATATAACGTAATTAAGAAAATGAATATGGAAAAGAATGAATGCAGTAAAGTATAAATTTGTTTCAAAAGGAAGAAGTGATTTTGGAAATAAGCTATATTATATTCGTTAACCATCATTAAGTGCAATCATCCCTTGTATTCCACAACGTATTCCAACACAATTAACCTAATTAAAATCAAATCAACCGTACATTTTTAAAAAGAAATCTTTCGAGTATAACAATTTATACACCCACCGTAGTTATACACTCAAACCCCAGTCCCCAAAACTTCTATCAAACACGTCGTTCCGTAGCTCGGTACACCTCGTTAACGAGTCGAAAGCGCAATCTCGAGAATCGAGGCAAAGCGCAGACGAGATGCAAATTCGAGTTTACGTCCGATGCGTGCGCGAAAAGGTGAGAAAAGTTCCCTGTCAGCTATCAGAGGCCGTCCGAAAGTTTCTTCACAGGCGGTTGTTCATTCGAAGCCTACCCATTGATATGCATCACCTTCGATCGCAGCTGCAATCATTAGGGCGTCTCTCAGGTTAAACCGTGAGGGTGTTAAGGCCGGCTTCAAAAAGCTAATTTGTCCTTTGGGGGTAGGCGACTTCAAAGTGTTGACGGGTCATTCGTGCCCGCGAGCCGGCTTAACGTCGGGCCAGCGACGTTCTACTTGCGCACCCCTTTCTACTTGACGATGCATCAGACTTGCTGATTTTTCGACGGGCGAAACGTCGGGACGGACGTTGTCCAACGTCGATGTTCGCGTCAAGGGCCCCTAGTGTCGGAACTCGGACGACGAAGACGAACCAGAGGGTGGGCGAGGCGGTGGCTGCGAGGGGTGCGAAAAGTTTAGCATACGCATTTTGTACATTGAAATCCCGACACGCTCGTCCAACTTTAAATTGAAACCCGGCTCTGCCGCTCGTCTCCACCCTGCCGACGTCGATAGTCCGTCGTCGTCGTCGTCGTCGTCGTCATCGTCGTTCGAGTACTCCTCGTCGTCACGTTTAGGACGGTGTCGCGCGAACGGGAAACGAGATTCCGAAAACCACCGATTTTCATCCCCTTCCGCGTGCAATCACTACGGTTCATTCGCCTTTGGACAATTTTGCATCATGGCCTTTGGCATGGTTAGCGTTCTCAATAAGCATTTTTGAATTTTTACGTTTGATTTAAGTGTAGGAAGTTGGAAATTATTCAGATGTATGATTTCAAATGTACTTTCTTCGTATAGGGTTCCATAAAATGAAACATGGGATTAAAATTTAAAACTTGAGTGATAAATGAAAAACTTTTAGGTAAGAAATGCAGTAGAGGATATGCATTTATGCGCAGTATAAATTGTGGAAATATTGTTTATATTTGCGTGTAAATTGTTCCTGAAAATTAATAACTGTTTTGCTCAGAAACGTGTTAATACATGTATAAAACAAATGATGTGCGGAATATAATTTTTAATAAATTTAATTTTCTTGATTAATAAGTAGTATTAATATATGGTATATAATACATATGCAATTAATTAAGTACCTAAAACGAATTATTTAATATTTACATTGAACTAAGAATAGAATTTTCAACACATAATCGTTTCGAATTAAGAAATTCTGAAATGTATCACTTTTCGCGTTTTCCGATTGAACTACAAAGTATAAGCCAACAGCAATTTCTAGTACCACTTTTTTCTCTCACAGTCTTTTACACTTTGCAATAATCCAATTTATAAGCAGCTTTCCACGCAGCTAAGGTCGATCTTTATGAGAGGTGACCATAATGAGACTGGGCATTTTTAATTAAATAATACTAATCACAGGAACCCTCTTACGCAGGCAAATCTCATCTCGTCCCTTCTCCGTACCTATCTCTCCTTCCTGCCCCGTTCCATCCATCTTTCTCTGTCTTTCGCCGCCGCGAATCGTCTCTCTTTTAGACTTCGAATTGTAATTAACATTTGGTTCTCCCATTAGTGTAATTAAAGTGCCATTCCATAATCTAGGAGGCCGAGAGAGAGAAGAGGGGCACCTTATCTTTCAGACTTCAGCCTCGACTGCGGGGGTCGTTTTAACCCCGCCGGGCGTCTCCAGCCCCTTTTCAGAAGCACAGTGTGCCTGTAGCTTCCTTCGGCGATAACTCCTTTCTGGAAAAGGACTCTTCTCTTCGGAAATGGGAGAGGAGAATCGAGAAATCGGGCCGGTCAGGGAAAAAGAAAAACGGCGATTAAAACGTTTGGAAATCCGATCCAGGAAAGTTCTTTCGACTCTACCGCTTTGCAGAAAAGGAAAACTGGAACTGATCATGAACGTTCGATGTCCTTTGAAATGATAAGGATAAAATAACTGTCTGGAAACTTAATCTGAACAACTTTATAGAGTACATAATGTTTATTATTGTTGAGATAGCGTAAATTGAGATAAAAATGTAAAAATGAGATAAGGTAAACTAGTGATTTTGGAACTACTCTGATTTCCATACTGAATCTTGCTACGGATTTATAAAAATTATGTATTGAATGTTATTTTTTCATATGTGTACCTTTTTGACGCAATATAATCATAAATTCAAGCATCTCATTAATTTTCTTCATTTTAGAATTTATTTTTTAGCATTTAATTCATTTTCTCCGTCTGAGTATTTTCTTTATTTTCGAACATTTAATTAATTTTATATTTTTTCATTTCTTCAACATTTCAAATTTTCATTGCTAAATTGTACAAATTTTGTGTCAATTATTGTACATATTCATCGTATAATTTACCTGTACATTTTGAAGATCGCGTAAAAGTACTCATATTCTTAGATATAAATTACATTATATTCTATTTAAAATTTTTTTAATATTTTTAAGGTTTTCGATTCACTTCCTGCAACAAGCTTATCAAGCGAAGAAGAATTTCTAATAAAATCACGAACCCCTCACAATCAATTAAAAGGAACAATGGCTGGTAAAAATCTAGACATCTAAATGGGGCAATTTTTGTTTAAAAAGAGAGCAAATATCGCGCTGGGGGCGTCACAGATAAAGCCGCGTGCCCGAGGGAAAAAGAAGGCGGGAAACGAGGTCGGTAAAATAAAGAAAAGCAAGAGGAGATAAGAAGATGGGCCGCGTTGACATTTTCCGGTGGTTGACTTAATAATGCGCACGGTACACAGGGCACCGAGGGGGTGGATCCGCAAAGCGGTATAAAGAGGCGCGGATGTGTTTATTCGGGAATTTGCCTTTTTTCCTTGGTCTCCCACGCCGCGGCGAGATTTTATCTTATTTTCGGCGACGATCCCGACGGATTTATGCCCTCTCGGTCGTGGTCGGTGGAAGAAAGACGGAGGAAGAAGACAGACGAGGGTGGTAGCCACGAGGGAAGAGTTGAAGGAAAAAACGGAAGAATCACGATGCAATTATTTTCGTTCCAGCTCGTGAACGGATTTTAAGGCCATCCAGAGGCAGCCGGTGGACCGGGAAGGAAAAACCTAGGAAGGCCAGAAAGAAGGATTAACCTCGTCAAGTGGGAGAGTCCGTGACAAAGACGTTAAAGTGGTCGAAGGGGATGAGATATATCGCCCGAAATCTGGGGTGAACGTTCACATCGTTCGAACGCCGTGGGACGTCGAGACACTAATGGCATTTTTATTATTTCTCTCTGGAGCCCCTCGCCGATAATGGGCCGCCTATATGGTCCATTGGATGCGTGACAGGCTTGACAGCTTCTCACCTTTTCTTCGTCTCCTGGTCGCGTGCAAGCAACTTGCCCTGATCAATGCTTTACGGGCTGCTTGCTAGTGGCGAAACTCCACATCGTGACACAGCTTGAAACAACGAGGCATAGCTTGAATAGGGTGTAATATACGTGGCAATAAATTTGATCGAGATGGGAACGATTCACAGATAGATAGAAATGCTTCAGTACTTTTTCCTTAATTATTTCTCTGGTTTCTGTAAAAAAGGAACAATAATACCCTTATAAAATGAGAAATTTAGAGTTTCACCCTTTCGAAAAATGACTTATACCGTTTGATGTACCAATTTGAAATATGTATCTTTTAACTAAATCTATCAAGTTGCACATATGTGTACTATGTGTGAGTGGTAATTTATAGTAGGGAAATAATGACTTTAACAATATTAAGCACAGTTTCTGCACATCATAAAAGTTATGAATTCTCAAATCTTTCTTACATGATAATTTAATGTGAATTATTATTGTTCTGATATATTTGCCATATGGACCATAAAAGCTACGGATCATGGATTTTCAGAATTCTTCGAGAACGTTATAACATGGCGAAGTTCAAAAGTAAATGCCATAAAGAAGATTGTTGACGGTTTTGAAAACGTCTAATGCCGTAGGATCACAAATCATAAATAGCCCGTTGCAACGTACGACCCATTGCCAACCCACCTACCCATGGAGCCATTGGGCTCGCTGGGTTTTGATGAATGAGCCTCGTATAAAGCTAAAGTATGGTAAAAGCTGCCGCGGCTACTGCTGTAATATTCTACCCAGGGTGCTTTTAGAATCGCTAATGACTAATGGCACCAAAAGGAACCCCTCCGTCGATGAATGTTGCCTTCGAGCATCAGTGATCCGTGTGTTTGCGGATTTTCCAAAATTTCAATTTTCCTCGGTAAATGTAATTCAGTAATAATTTATGTAACATTTATTTAAAAAATAATTTTTTGTCACGTTTGTGTTACCGTTCACTGAACTTTTATTAACTGTACTCGTTTTCGAATTGCATTATATATTGAACAGTATTGTCAATGTTACTAAAATTTACTGGAGCTAAATTGTGTCATGATATATTCGATTAAAAGTAAGTTTAACGTAAGGTGGCCTTAGAAAACTTCTGTTGAGGTGTGTTGTCAATGAAAATTTCCATTGACCAAATATTAGAGGATTTCAATTATTTTCGCTTTAAATTGCTTACAGATAAAAATAGTTGTATGTATTATCACAATCTTCATTTTTTCAGAAATGGTTTATTCTCACTTTCAAAATAGGCTCAATAGGCTCAATCAAAAAAAAGGAACAACCAGTGTAAGATACCTTCGTGGTCAAGAACGACGTTTACGAGACGAAAGAAGGGATGAAGGGAGAGAAGTAATGAAAGCGATGTAAGAAAAGCGTGATTAACGTTTGTAACCTGGTCATCGTGATCGGACGGTGAACGACGAGGCTTATTGAGCGAACAGACTGGAATATCACGTGCAAAATACGCAAGAGGCTTAGTCGAGGCTTACGATTACTCGCGATTCGAATGGCAATGAGAGAGGAAGAACGTAGAGAAAAGCGAAGTAGAAGCAGGTTTGAAGGGTGGAGGGTGGTCCAGAACTACGGATTGCCGTAGAAAGGAAAGGGGGAGTCGAAACGTACTTTAATATACGGCAATCCCCTTGGCTGGGAACTCGCAAACTCGGACCGACTAACTCTCTCATTGCTGCCTTTCCTCCCTCTTTATTTCTCTCTTTTCTCTCTCTCTGTCGTGTATTTCTCTGCTGGTCGTCGCATGGCTTCCGATGAAATTTCGCGTCTTCCACCGCGGGTCGCTTTTGATGCTTACCGACGTTCTAATTGCAGAAACGCGCAGAAATCGGCTTCCATTTGTCCGTAAAAACTATCTCTGCCCTCGTTGCTGCCACGACGTGAACGAGACCAGGCGAGAATGATACTGCCTCCCGGATTTCGGCTTTCCTATGATTTCAAGATGTGAATGAACGTAGTTTACTGCTCGGTGATTTTATCTTCATTCTTTTCGTTGTTACATACACTTTTTGATATACAGCGAAATATTTTAGGACGAATTTCTTCCACTTGAGTTTAGACTTATTTACCTATGTAGATTTCTTTCGTATGCTATCATTAACCCCTTAACCCACAATTTTCTAGGCGACTGCGTCATTCATAGCTAGCTAATTATTGCTACAACGTTAAAGCAACTGAAGGAAGTTAAAATGTTAAGTATGTTTTGCCTTCAGCGATTCCTATTAATACAGATTATAGTTAGAATCGAAACCAAGATTCAATTGCAGTAAAAATACAAGTCTGGTTTATCGCATTCAAGCTGTTATGTGCGTCATAAGTATGAATATATTGTAGAGCAAGTTAATTCTTCAACTGCTAAAAATTGGTGATCTTTCAATTTCAACACACGTCATAACGATTTATGACAATCAAGGCATTGATTGACAATTAAGCTTAATTGATTTGTAATATCAACGAAACAGATACGAAAGAGAAAGTAAGATCATGTTCACAAGTCAACTCCAAATTAGCTGAATATTCAATGGAAATAAAGTTTGTTGAGCACAATGCGCAAAATAATAGAAGAAAGACAAAGATGGAGGCAAAGAGGGGTTTCTAATGAAACTTTGGGATACAAGTCCGAGAAAAGCGTACGTTGTTATCGTCTGAAGAGAAGCTAAATACGAACTAAATCTGTTTACGTCAAATAATAGAAGTAAATGAACGGTACCGTGCACTGTGAAGCGACCCAATAATGATAAAACGTTGAAGACGAAGGGAAGAGATTGGCCTCTGTTCGATCTGTACATTTCCCTCTTTCCTACATAGTAGCTGATTTCGTTCTCGGCTCCCATGGGAACCTAACACCGACAGAAACCTAAACCGTGGGTGAACCGATCATTTATCCTTTTATCGAGTCCCCCACTTCGACAAAATACTGTTGCAATCCTGCAACCTTCCTCTCTTCTGCATCACTCCTCGAGTATACACTGTTCTGCACAAATTGTGGAGAACCTTACTATTTTGTAATTAATTTGTAATTTATTGAAGATTTATGTAAGTACTTATTTTATACACTGTATTGGGAAGAATTTTCTATGTATTCATGATGATAACTTCAAATGGAATATAAGTCACTTGTTAGCAATTTGTAAAAATATAATTGTAATTAAAGTCAACTTCATTTGTTTGAAAAATTTACGGTTCTATATTTTTACAGTTTTTGTGTTTCATACGATTGCGAAATGTAATATATAAAATTTAGAAAAAAATGAAGTTGCACTGAGTTCATTACAAAAGGCTGATGTGTAGAGTAGTACTAGAATGTGTTAAAATTGTTTGAAATACGTGACAATTGAAATTAATGCAGTGGCTATAGTTTCGAAATTCTGAAGGCTCAATGTTATCAAATTACGAGGACTTAAAGTTACAAAATTTCGAAGACCTAAGACTACAAATGTAAATTCTCAAGTTCCAAATCCCAAGTTCCTAAATTCTCTAATTTGAAAATTTTACAATTCCCAAATTTCTAAAGTTCCAAATTCCCAAATTCTAAATTCCTAAAATTCCAAATTTCTAAAATTTCAAATTCCTAAAATTCCAAATTCCTACAATTCCAAATTCCTAAAGTTCCAAATTCCTAAAGTTCCAAATTCCTAAAGTTCCAAATTCCTAAAATTCCAAATTCCTAAAATTCCAAATTCCTAAAATTCCAAATTCCTAAAATTCCAAATTCCCAGATACTAAATTCCTAAAATTCCAAATTCCTAAAATTCCAAATTCCTAAAGTTCCAAATTTCTAAAATTCCAAATTCCTAAAATTCCAAATTTCTAGATTCCCAAATACCTAAAGTCTTAATGTCCGAAATCTTCAAATCCTCAAATCCTCAAATCCTCAAATCCTCAAATCCTCAAATCCTCAAATTCCCAAATCCCCAAATTCCCAAAAATCGCAAAGGTTCAAAATCTAAAATCACTCAAGTAACTTAACAATATAAATTGAAAGGAAGACCTGAAATTGTTAAATATTTTATAAATTATGAACGAAACTGTCAACATAGAAGAAGTAAATTTGTGGAAGAGTGAATGTCCGTTCTATTTACTTTAGACATATAACAAGAGGAAACTTAACTAAAACTTCCCTAACAAGATTTACTCCTAATCACTAGCGAGAAACTGTTTGCGTGTAATTTGTTTATCCCGATCATGCTAGTTGTTCATAATTGCTCGGCCTTGTTTGGCCGTCCATTTCGGTAGCGTTCACGTGCGGCGCCAGAGCTTCGTCGATTATCACGTCTGACCCATGCCAACAACACGTTTAATAAGTACTTTCACCTTGATTGCATGATTTAGAACATGCTGAGGATACTGTGTGAGTGACAGCGACCGACGAAATTAAACTTATATAATTATTATTTATTTAGTGGAGCGTGTGTGATAATTATTGTTTATCGAATAGGTGTAGAATGTTTGAAGAAACCTAATGTGATTTTGTTGTGAATTTTTAGGATGTAATATACCTAAGTATTACACTAAATGTCTATTACACTTAATATTTGATAATGCTTGATAAGTGATATGTGATAAGTGATATATCATATCTAACATATGATAGCACCTAAGTACTATATTAAACTTAACCTATACAGTACCTAAGTAGTA
Organism: Megachile lagopoda; assembly: GCA_036983795.1. Lineage (NCBI taxonomy): Eukaryota > Metazoa > Arthropoda > Insecta > Hymenoptera > Megachilidae > Megachile > Megachile lagopoda. The sequence continues at coordinate 2,920,167 of CM072786.1, forward strand.
TACTACACCTATCCTACGCAATACCTAAATAATGTATCTAATAATCTTATAATAATTAATATTAAAAACAGAAGAATACCAAAGCAGTCAAATGACTGTTTTACAAATTGTCGAATTATTTTAAGTTACTAAATTGCCTAAACCAGGGGTCGGCAACCAGCGGCTCGCGAACTACATGCTGCTCAGTAGAATCATACTTGTGGCTCTTCAGTAGTTTAATAGTACATATTGAAAAATTAACTGCAATATTGCAATTGCCAAACAAATATAATAATCCTGCGCATACATCAAAATGCGCGGTAGATCGCATGCATGCAAACCTAGCTTTATCTAACCTTGCTCTCCACACCCACCGACGCCACACTCAAAACCAAAAAGTGTTTCCGTTTTCTTTAATACGTTGACTTATATGTTCTGTCACTACGCAAAATAGAATGTTTCGATTTCACAATCAATACATGTTTCACAGCAGATAATGGTTATATTATTTTGTCTAATACATATTACCGATGTATGTACTTACATTTGGCTCTTTAAAAAAATAATTTATCACATCGAAAAAATGGCTCTTAACTCCAGGAAGGTTGCCGACCCCTGGCCTAAACTATAAAATTGAGACCTAGGGTTAATCCTTGTTTTGACATAACAGATTCTAAAAAACATGCTACTCGAATGCGGCATCAAACAAGTAACCGATCAAAAAGAGAAGAACATAGGACCTTGACAGCAAGGTCAGGCATCGGGACAGCAGGCAACATGGCCCCGTGTTCACCGGAGCCCGCGACGGGGCGTAAAAGCGGCACCACCCCTTATCTACATATCAAAAAGGCAATCCGGAGAACTCGCTTATGTAAACGGCGTAGGAGGCTTCGTGTCCCAACCGGGGATGAAAAGAATTCCGAAATCCACGCGCTAATAAACCTGCTCTCTGGCACCAGCTAGCGTCGGGGGAAGCTCTGACGAGATATTCGTGGGGTTAAGCTCTTTAAGCCGCGGATTAAGCGAGGCGGCATGAGAATTTAAAGTTCTTCGCCGCGGAGGGCACTGACGAGCACGCCGGGCTAACCAGCAGCGGACCTCGCGGGCCTCGAGCGAAAATAAAAATTAAAAGTGTCTTAACTTGCCGACAGAAGTTTTTACATACACGCGCGGATATTAATTCTCTTGGATAATAGTGAAATACTATCTGACAGGGTAAAACTCTGCATTGTGGCCGAACGAAGTTGTTCGTTATGTCGGAGTTCACAACTGACGTTCTTTTTTGCGTTAATTTGCGGGCAAGCTCATTCTACTTTGTGTATTACGTACAGTAAAATATTCGGTTATTAGCTCTTCCTTTATAAACGGTTCGAAACAAACAAATTTCGTGGTCTCCATGTTTTATAATTCCAAAATCTCACATTTGTCTAGGGAAATGTGAACAAATCCCTTTTATTATTGCGTTTTTTGGCACACCATGTATATGATTAAAGCAACTGCGATTTGAACTTCGCAGAAAAGTTCGAACAAGCCCGTCGAATGTACGAGAATTATTAAACATGGCGCAAAGCGATTTAATAACTTCACAAAGCAATTCACGCATTCGTAATGGGAGGTTCGGTAATCACGGTCGGAAGAATTTAATCAGCTTGAGGGCCGTAGAGCATTTTGAAGCGGGAACACGTCCTTCGATCCGGGCTCTTTTTGGCTTCGCCTCCGATCCACCTTCTCCACGAAAGGTCCGCTCTTACCGCCAACTCTTGCCAGCCCTCTCACCTCTAATTCGAACATTCGTCAAGCCGCACACACACACACGGGTCATTATAGACGAAAGTTTCGCCGGCATTAAATGCTAATGAGAGCGGCTGGATTTTCCGGCGGTCAGAGACCACCACTCGTACCGATTACGATTTTCAACAGATTCAACCGCGCTAAGCAAACCTCTCGTCCTTTCGTTCGCCCATCAAGATTCGATCTCAACTATTATTTTGTTCCCAGCTTCGAAAACTCTTAACTTGCAAAGCTGGGATTTAGCTCTGTGAAAACTGATTGCGGCTTTTAATTTATCGTTACTCGTACGTTGGAATTTATATTTATGTTATGGTCAACACAACATTCGGTTTAATACAATAGTTTCAATTATTTTTTAACTTGATCTATATTGATATGTGTGGTGTATAAATATGGTGTTATATATGCGATGTCTAAGTAGAGTTATACATATGATGTATAAACATGTAGTATTACGCATGTGATGTATAAATGTATGGCATTACACGTGTGGTGCTTAAGCGTATGGTATTACACGTGTGTTATATAAACGTATAATGTTACACGTGTGATATATAAACGTATAGTGTTATCCATGTGACGTGCAAACATATAGCGTTACATATGTGATGTATAAACGTATAACGTTACACGTGTAACATATAAACGTATAGTACTATCCATATGACGTGCAAACATATAGTGTTACATATGTAATGTATAAACATGTAGCACTACGCATGTGATGTATAAGCGTATAACGTTACACATGTGATGTATAAACGTATAGTGTTACACATGTGATGTATAAACGTATAATGTTATCCACGTGACGTAGAAACATATAGTGTTGCACATATGATGTATAAACATAGTGTTATACGTATGACGTATAAAAATAGTGAAACAGATAATCGAGTAAATTAATAACAGAGTAATAATAACTGAATTCTTCAACAGAATTTGTTAAACCTTTCAACTAGTAAGTTCTAATATTTTTATCCATCAAAACTTCGAATGCAAATTGTTAAAAACTGTTAAAGAACTTAGAGGATCTAAGAAGCATAAAATGCGAAATGAGAAATCTAAAGTCATGTTAGAAATTGTTTTTTAGAATTGTACCAGGTATAATAAGATGATAAGTAACTATATTATAGAGCCAAACAGTGTCAGATTACGGGTAATGACCACTATTCGCTATAGATACAGTTTTCGTCATCGTTATCGCGTTTCTGACAAAGTTGTGGACGCGTTCTCTGCGTAACTCGTCATTGAGGAGAGGAACGGCTCGCGAAATAGGATAACACCTCGGCAGGACATTCCAGCCCCGTTGTCGAGGGACGACGACTAGCGCAACACAGAAAAGACATTAGCCAGCGTCGTGAAAGGCGTCCATGAGGGGGTTGTTGCAGGCTTTGGGGATGATGGCGGAACCACTAGATCTGTGGAGTTGCCTTCAGCTAAGTAAAATTACGCCTGCATTACGTAGATATATTTGCTTGCGATTTCGTGCGATACTCCATGCAGACAACGATAAATGAATTCGTGTCCCACGAATAACACTGATAGCGTAAAGTGAAGGAAAATCAATCGTATTTGCCAGAAGATAGAATCATCTTTCTAGGTTACATTATTATGTTACATTATTATATTCTTTATGTTTAGTTTTCGTAGTTTTTTATGTCCATTTATGTTCACATTTCATTGATTATTATAAAGCAAAATTTAGATATCTATGCAGATACAAATGAATGAATATATTTGTAGGAATTTATATGTATATTTGTTATTAAAATACACGTGTATATTCGGATTCTAAAAGACTCTTATTTTCACCCCACATTTTCAAAATCACCAAAAGGTTCTATGAAATTGTATTTTATACCAATTTTATTTCACAATTGAAGTGAATCATACGCTCAACTTCCTGCAATTAAGAACAAAGTGTTTAGTGCAACTTCAAGGAGAGGGAACATTTATCGAGCAACAAATTGACAGCTGCAGGTTATTAAATTACGGAGCATTGCATCGTATCGAGGAATACTCCGCTGCGACAGAAATATTATATTACGCTAATTACGTCGACCAGGTAGCCAACGGGTTCAATAATTAATACCGTATCGGCTGGTGTCGTTCAATTAAAAACCAATTTTGTAGGGTCCACTTAATTGGCCGGTTTCCATCGCGTTTGATATTGCCTTGCCGTCTACACGCCCTTTTGTCGGGTCGCATCGTCTTATCGAGAACGCCTACAATTAATCGTATATCAGGCTCAAGCCTCACGTACGAGCTCCTGTTTAATCGAAGGGAGAAGATTAATTAAATTATATGCTGCTCGTGAAGTTAATTCCTTCCTTTAAATTGCAAATTTCCTTGTCAGATATTAATTAATCGATGCGTAAACTTAATGCCACGATAAATTTCTCGTCAGAGACAAATTCATCAAAAATATTTGCTATCTTAATAACTAATGATAGGTACGTATAATTTGCAATTATATTAATTTGCAATTCATATGAGTATATGTAGAATTTAAAATAAATGCAATATAAATTAGCAGTTACATTACTTTGATCATGTCACACATGTGTGACATGCTTTTTCCATACGAGTTGATTAATTAAAATTTGTTCATTTATCTAACAGGACACACCTACATTATTAAAAATTTATTCATTTACTTAATTGAAAATACTTGTACTATTAAGCCTCTGTCCACTTACCTAATTGGTAATACTAATAATTTGAAGAATTTATTCATTTACCTCCTTGAATATACATATACTATTCAGAATGTGTCCATTAAACTACTTTATAAGTATATCTTCTCGTATTATCTGTTTGGAACTATGAAAAATAAATATAACAAAATACTGCAAGAATTTTTGGTAAGATTAGTTCAAAACAAAACTACTACCTAATCAATTGTCCAACTGCCTCAGTTAGTATAAAGATTATAGTATAACGTCTGATAATAGTAAATATTTACATTAATTAGATCAATCTGTGGTAAGATAGAACGTATTTTTTCAAATGCCTTCAGGATTTGCTTAACTTGGGGTAACTTGCAGTAACTTTGGGTAACAACGATAGCCTGTTTCTCACGGATGTCCATTAACAAGAATCCGGTACAAATTTTGCCTGCACGCGGGTACACGCAGGATTAAAGACGCTGGTCTACGACTTTGGATGCACGGAGGAAGACCACATTGGATCACGTTGTAATGTAAGAACCAAGCAATTTGTTGGTATCAGGTGCGCGGGGTATCTCAAGTTGTAAGCCCCCGGTTTCGCCCGCTGCCGGCAATTAACTCCATTACCACCCTGTAACGTCGTGAGCTGACTTGCTTTCCACGAAGTACGCGCAACTCGTTAAGCCTTGGGGTTTTGGGCTTGGGCCCTCCATTGAGCCCGAAGGGACACTAGCTAGTACCAGGCTCTAAGACCGAAGTAAGTGCTCTATTTTGGCAAAATCGGAAATATGAGAACCTTTGTGCTAATACACTTGCTCCAACGTCGTTATTGAATTATTACTTCCAATCTTCTCCTACGATATATGTGATTTATAAAGTAACTGTAGTTAGATTAATATATTAAATTAATAATTTGTACAAACGTAATTCAATGTCTCATGTTTTTGTTATGACCGGTTATGAAATGCTATTTACGTATATGTCATATCAGGTCCTATAGGCGTAACCAAATTGTAGTTCAAATAACTGAAAACAAAAAAGTTTTGTTTCACATTTTAGACACTGTAGACATGTTGAATATAAAAATTAATTAAAGAAGCTCTTTTAAAACCAATTACGTCTGAAGGAAGTTAGATCAACCTGTCGATATGTAATGACCTCATGAATCTTATTTTGTTCAAACTAATTTGTTATAATTTGCATATAACAGATATCTACATAGAAAAATAATAAAAATCTCGATTCAATTTAATGTAATTACCTAAAAAAAGAAATAATCTATTAAGACATTGCACATCGATATATTTACCGAGAGCAAAACCGCGTAACGAATGTTAACAAAGCGCGTTCATCTCTGTCTGTCCGAAACTCGAAGAAACAAAGTAATTTAGGTGTAGCACACAAGAAGCGTTGAATTATTCGTTCCGTCACGAGACAAAGTATAACGGTGCTCGTGAAGCTACACCATGATACATTCGCGGTAATATTAGCGCCAAGGGATGAAACCAGGACACGAGCATCTCGCGACGCTAACGTATGACCGCACACCCCCACGAGTACCCACCCCGTCCATATAACTCCGTGGGTTCGATTCATATATTCATAGGGAAATGGCAAGGCGAGAGGTGGAGGAGTTGGCTACTTCAGGGACGTGTGTACCGCGATTGCTACCGGTCGCGACCTCATGCATATATCACGGACAGAAAGTGATGGAACGCACCCCCGGCACCCGATTCACCTACACGGGCCAAAACTGTCACCCTGACTGATTGCCAACTCCCACGACGTGCACCGACCACCATCACCACCGCGTCTACGAACCATCTAACCCCTACTCCTTTTTGCGGTTTCAGAAGGTGCCCGGCAGGTGGTGAAATCACCCTTGAATACTGAGATTAATAACCGACGAAATGGGGGACGGAGTTCGCGAAACTGAACGCCGTTTGAGTGACGAGTAATGTTCTGAAGAAAGTATAGAAAGTTAAAGTCTATCAGAAAGTTATAGCACAAGTTGTGAATTCATAGGTACATTCGAGGAAATGTACAAGAATTTATTTGGTTGCTTATGTTCGCTAATATAAAATGTTGCTCTTCTCTTGTATAAAATTCTGTGATCCTACGATTGGGATGGCATTTAGATCATACACGTTTAGTAGCTGAAGTGTTAAAAATCTTGATGTTCATTGAACCTTAATGGTTGTCAAATTTTTAAAAATATGTAAAGACTATGAATAAATTGTAACAGCATTTTCGTCCATATTTACTGGCATTCGTGCAAAATAAACAGAGAGACTAATATTACTAGTTAATTAGTAATAAACTAGATGTCGTCCGGATGCTAACACTCGTTTCTGATGCAAGAAGCGCAATATTTTCACCGCGTTAGATTTGGACAATAATTCCATGCACCTGGTAAGATTCAGAGACACGTCTAACTCGTTCTACCGTCGAGTACGTGGCACACGAACGTGCCACAATTTGTAAAACACTATATCGCCTGGTGGAGAAGCATAACTCGCGTTACCGACGAATGCGATGCTCTTACGAGCGAAGACGTAGAGCCAGCGCGAAAGAGGAGACGCGAGCGAGACGAGCGAGCGTTTACGAGCGAAGCACCATTAGACGGATGTTGTCAACGCGTAATTACCAATGGAGCAGTAACTCACTTCCTACGACTTCGCGGCTTTCAGCTCGAACGACATCCAACAGCCAACGCTAACAATAACAAATAACACCCCGGTGATATCAACGCTCAACTACACGCTACGTTATGAATTAGAGAATGCGAGATCTCCGTTCAGGGCTGTGTAATTCGGGGCCGCACAGGGGGCATACGAGCGACAAATTTATTTACTTTGTTATTGCGTACGGGTGGAAATCATTACAACATACGAAAGGTATAGCAGAATGAGATGGTCAAATGTGCCCTTAAGCTAAATGAAACTTGAAATACGTCAAAAAAAAACATCTCGCACCAAGTTTCAATACCCTATCCGGTGAATAATAACAAAGAAAAATTCAAATTCTAATTTTTACTCTTTTTCTCCTATTTTATGACATGTAAATAATCTGCAAAATTTGTATATGTTACTAGATTCTCAATGTATCAGAATTTTTCCAGATTTTTCGCAAGTCACTAAATAGGAAAAAAGAGAAAAAATTGGAATTTCGATTCGCAAAAATCTAAGTAGTTCATAATTCCAAAAATGTGAAAATTGATCAAAAGAATTCTGTATTGCCAGAAGAAAGAAAAAGATAAAAGAGACCATATATAGAATACAGGATCGAATATTCTAAAAAAATTCTACTTACATAGTACCTACATCGCAATTGCTTCGGCATAAAGTTCCGACTCTATCAATTATACCCAGTCCGCAAATTCTTCCTACCCTAAGTTCCCGCCCACACACTTAGGACCACGTCGCAATACCGTATAAATCCACCGAAAAGAACCTGTTATCATCGAAGAACGTGTTATCAAAGTTCGCAACGAATCACGGGGTTCGACGGTTGGAAGTCCTGCAGGACTTGGTTCTTGGAGACCAGCAAGTGACCATCGCGAAAAGGGTGTTCGAGAGCACGCAATGGAGAAGAGGTCATGGAACGAGACAAGGGGTAGAGAGAAAGGCATAGGTCGAAGGGATGGATCGAGGACTAAGCACGTTCTCACCCTTGGTGCTGGTTGTGAGGACCCTCGGAGGGCCTAACGAGCGGCTTTGTCATTTCTGCGTCTTCCCTCTCGTTCTTGTGGACGCTTCGTCCTCTTAATGATGGTTCCTGGTACACGTAAACAGGACTAAGCCCTTCGCGATGCCAGCATGCAGGATGAACGTCGCTACACGCTCGTCTTCTGCCGTTAGCCACTCAAGACTACGCATGTTGGTTTATCCAGAACGGGGAACGCTTTGAATGTTACTGGAGATTCCATGGGACACCGGAACTCTTGTGTTATCATTAACGTCGATTAAGGCGCCTGCCACGCACGGCAGATTTCGATGGTAATCTGGGACGACCTTGTGTACAGTGGAGAGAAAATCTGACGTTCCTAGGGAAAACGGTACCTAAGAGGGAAAGAACAACTTACTTGTTGATTTTTGGAGACTTTGAAAATTTAAGGATGGGTTAGAATTTGATTACAGAACTTGGTTATATTAAAACATGGACATATAAAGTTGGTTTGGAATTTGTGTTAAATATCGAAGTTAGGAAGTCTATAGGTTTAAAGGTATAGGAATTTGCAAGCATAAGTGTTTAGATACTATCGAATTTGGGAATCTGCAAACTTATGGACAACGTTTGGAGATTTAGAGATTTGCGGACCGGGAACTTGACGATCTAGGAATTGGGTACATAGGCATTTGAGTACCTAAAGATTTCTTTAAAATCTCTAAACTTCAGAAAATTCAGAAAGTTCTAAAAATTCAAACAATTAAAAAAATTTTTTAAATCTAGAAAATCTAGGAAGTCTAAAAGATCAAAAAATATGTAAGATAGAGAAAATATAAAATTTCTCGATGAAATTATGTAAATTCTATGTAAATTCGATAGATATTTCCCGAATATTATTATTATCATAAGTCTTCACCGATCAGCAATACATGTATAAGCCAAGATCTTCAGCTTTTTTAAGAAGTTGTAGGGCAATCGTGATGCACCCACAGGAAACGCTGATTAGTATCCGGTAGGAGAAAACTTTTCGAACCATCGTTGTACCAGTCTGCCTTGAGATTCTAATGGATTCTCATTTAAATAGAAATCTCATGCCGATACACAGGGGTCGGGCCGTTATATGCGACCGGGATGGAAGGACAAACCAACGGTCCAAGTGTGTTTGCCATCCAAGTAATGGCCACGAAGGGTCCTCTTCTGACCGGCCTACCCTGGACAGCCTTGGTCAAGGATGGCCATACAGAGAATGGGCGTGCAAACAAGCCACCCGTGACCCCATGTCTGAAGACTACCTCTTTCCGTATATGCACGCTTTTTTACTTTTATTTTATAAGCTATTTTATAAACTCTCAAATTTTCAAGTACTTAAATTGCCGAATCCTCAAATTCTCGAATTTTCAAGTTCTTGAACTCATAAGTTTTCAAATATGTGAATTTCCAAATTCTGAAGTGACCAAATACCTAAATTTCCGAATTCACAAATTCCTAAACTCTCAAATTTCCAAATACCTAAATTTCTAGATTTCTAAATTTCTAAATTTCTAAATTCCTAAATTTTCATGTTCTTTTCCAAACTTGGAAATTTCCAAATCCCTAAATTCCCAAATTTCAAATCTTAAGAAATAAAACTCTTTTAATTCCCTAACTTAACCAAAATTGCGAATGTACGATTTTATGAATTATCCACATCTCATCCAGAACTATAAATCCCAAAATAACAATGATACACCTATATTCTCACCACCAATCAAGGTGAATTACTTAGAATTTATTGAAACCCTCAGTACCAGAGGACGTCAACCTTCTAGTGATATTTCTGTACCCGTCCACATCACAGTGACGTTCGTTTTGTCCCATGAGCCTCTATATACATACGAATATACATATAAAACGCATTCCTCCCACCTTTTTCCCGGCTACAGAATTTTCACCCCATTTCGCAAGCATGTCACTTCCTGCCTAAGTTCGTATCGGTCTGCGAGGCAAAAAGGACCACGCAGAAACGTCGCATGATCGTATGTGTATGCGTTCGTACGTTTTCACAATGGCACCGACAACGTCCATGGTCAGTCGACTGGCGGTGCTTTGCATGCAAACAGAAAACGTTACATCTCCCGATGGATGGTCAGGGGGACAGTAAATTTCGAGAACTGCCGATCTGGGGACCACCACTTATCGCTGATCTTGCTCTTTTGTTGATTCTTTACGGGCACGTTCATTTCCCTTCCCTTTTTGCGGAGAAATTTTTCAGATGGAAACGGATTTAGGATTTAATGGCTTAAGGATTTTAGCCTTACAATTCAAATTCTTCTCTTTTTGTTTGTTATTATGGAAACTAACACAAGATGGTTTGGGTGATAGAGAAACAATTTTTATAATATTGTGCATTTTGTAATGTGACTTCAAATAAGTCCAAAAATGTTTACTATAGAAAACATTTTATAGACTTTTTATAATAAAATATAAATACAGACTTTTTAAAAATTTAATCCAGATCTGAATCGAGATAGGGGGAAACAGATACTGATACAGTACTACATTAATTTAGTAACTATAATAAAAGTTAAAAAATTAATTAAGGACAAATAATTGAACTTATGGAATGTCAAGTTAAAATTAAAAATTGTACGTCTCACAAAAATTAATATATTTCACTAAGCTTTGAATATGAAAGTGCTGTATATATATTACATATGTGCATATGTGTATATAAAAGTACGTAATGAAGTAGAATAGTACAACTACAAGTGTATATGTATATGTGTGTATGTGTTCAATCTGTATCATATAGAATAGTACATGTAAAAAGTGTATATGCACAATAATACATGTAAAAATGTATATGCATATACGTACTTACGTACAGAATATACGTATATGTAGAACAGGTACGTACAAAGTGAATATGTAAAATGGTATATGTACAATATGTCTACGTACATTTATGTACAAATTCTGTATGTAGAGTCAAGTAATAAAATATTCCAAGTTTTCAGTAACCTGAAAAATAAAAAATTGAAGCATCCAGCAATAATTTAGCAAATTTTAGATTACAGCTCGATCAGATTTCAAATACTGCCGATCCAGCGAAATAACGTTTCAATTAGAGCAAATCGTTAGAACCGGTATCAAGTTCTGAAATCGTACGACCGGAGACGTTCCTAGAACGTAATGTTCCCGTTCGCTGCAGATTTGTTGCGTTCGCGACGGGAACGCGGAAAAAGAACGACAGCGAGCGGAATCAAATCAAAGTTGGGCTTGCAACCGGAATCCTAGAAGGAACGCGAGACGGAAGAGACAGAGGCGACTCGGGTAAAGGGAAAAGGAACGAATAAGAACGGGAAAAGATTGTAGAGAGGGTGGAGAGAGAAATGGCGGAATGGCTGGCTGGCTGGCTGGCTGTTCTCGCCGATCAAATTTCCAGAATGGCTCGAGCTCCATTAAACAGGTCCTACTTTTGCTCCTGCAGCCAAAGAGCACGGCTAACCCGTCGCAAAACGTTCAACGAATACCTCCATCGGTTGCAGGGAGATAGTTTTCCCCTTCGTTTTTCTCGTGCCACGAGTCAGAAAGTCGATCCACGATCCCAAGAATCCCTCGGGTCTCACACGATTGAGTTCGATCCTGCGTCTGTTATTACCCGTCCGCTTCGATGACACTGGCTTCCCAAAAGAGAAGTCCACGGATTACGCCTCACCGAACTGTTTGGTATTGGTTCTGGATATGTGTGAATACTTCCCTTCGATGAAACGGTCAAAATGTATATGTTGTACGCAATGTGCTTAAGGCATTTTGTAAAATGACCGGACATTGCGTAGAATGCTGGAAAATTGTGCAAAATGCCCGTAACAAGTTTTGATCTACAAAATTTCTGGTCATTGTATAGAATGGGAGTGGTAGTCAGGTTAGGTTAGGTTTTAAGGGCCACTGTATACTTGTAACGTTGGAAGACCTGGAAAGCTACGTTACAGTCGAAAGTACATGTGGGATAGAACAATTGTAGACCCTGGAGCCCAACATTGTATGTATTTTTGTAATATTTACAAAATTCATTTAACTACCATCTAAATATACATATAACTTCCTTGGAATCATCTGACTATTAGATTTAGATCAACATTTCTATCCTTTTCACCGCGATAAAAGAGGATTATGTTTATTCTACATGTGGCTTTCAATTTCCTCAAAAATATAGATATATTTTTAATAATATTTAATTATAATTTGTTACAGACAGAGAGTAATTTATATTAAACGACCAAAATTTGATTCGCATAAATTCCCTACTAAATAAAAAGTGAATTCTGTTCTTATATTTTTTTCTTATTAACTTCAGAAGAGCTATGATCCCTATATCTTATATTACAGATCATGGACTTATGTTCGAACATCGATGCGTAGAATTATCTACATTTCAATTCGAAACTTTCCGAAGCATGTGAAGAAGTTGAACAGTATCTTTGATCAAACCAAACATCTTAACTTACTGGAGTAACTGAGAATTTTTGATTCGTAACTTAGAACTTCGAATTTCATTCTATGCGAATTGAACGAAGTTTCCGAAGTTACTCATAAATTTGAAGCATCTACCGAAGACCAACAAATGATCATCGATTCGTGGCCGATTAAATTTGAATAGAAATTTCGATCTACGCCAAAAACATAGTCATAGGAGTATGAACAAGTTTCTGCAATCACGTTTAAGTGTGACTAGAGTGCAATATTGCACAAGCATTTCTAGACGATAACTAGATACAGACTCAACAAGAGTTTGCTACGTAACTTATAATTTAAATCAACATCACTGAAGTGTGTCTAGGTGATAGCCAAACACAGACACAACAATAGTTTGCTGTTATAACTTGATAATTTACATCAACACAAACATATCTATATGAAAGGTGTAGACACAACATGTTTGTCATAAAATTTGAGATGATTTAAGCGGTTATTTCTAATCGATTGCATATGAAGAAACTGCAAAAGAAATAAAAATGGATGTGAAAAGTCACATCACTTAATACTGAATAATTGTAGAGAAAGTGTCTTCAATGCCTTTCTGGTAAGAGAAGTAATGAAAAATGGATCGATTTGAATAATCTTAAACGCGAGGAATGGTCAGACCACAAATAATCGATGACATAGTTCATCTGTGGACATAAGTTGCTACCGTTTCTGATGAGATGAAAAAGTGGTACTTTGTTATAATGGACAATTAATGTAATGTTATGAAGATTAGAAATTACGATACATTAGGAGATATGATACCTTGAGCGATATCTGCAATATTAACAAAAAACAATGCAAAGTCATATCATTTAAAGGATAATAAGATCTCCGTTTGCTTGTCAAACACTACTTGATCTGAAATGCAAAATGCTGTTGTATCTCTCCTCACATTAAACCATATTATCATGAAACATCACTTGCAAATTTTATTATGTCACTTGACATGATGACAAAACGCAACATATTCGTAAGACATATATTTTGATGTAATTTTGCATATTTTAATATTTTTTATATTTTGAACTAATTTGCATTTTTTTAATATTTAACCTACTACTACCTGCTTATTTTTTCTCCCTAAATTTTCAAACGTATTTTCAAAAAATATCACAGTAACTTATTTACACACCAAGTATCTGATCCATCGAAGAGGAACAAGTCTGAAGTTATGTCTAGCACGTTTTCGATCATTACAACAGCAAACATCAATCGATATTGTGTTGTCTGCCACTTAATCTCCCTCGTAACGAGCAGACATCTAACTAAAAGTCTTGTAGCTATCGTAACAACAGAATTTTGTGCCGGGTAAAAGTTTCTTCAGGTACTCGCGTTACGTCTCGCTCATCGTCTTTGTCGTCGGTATCGCGAGTTACTCTTGCCTCGATATTCCCCAGCTCCAATATCCGCATTGTTTCGTCCTGTCTTGACTATGTCTTCACGTGTGCCTGAACCAACCCTTCGGCATTCAACACCACCTCTTTTCATCCCCCTCTTCTTCTCTTTCCACCGTGTTATCCGAGTTTACGCTCGAAAATCATCCTCTGTCCTTTCCCGCCAGATCTTCGCCTCGGAATAAGGCTATCAAATGCACGTTGCGTCTTCCATTCAGGATAGAATAGGCTAGACCTACAGCATCCTGATGAGATGGTATAATACTCGATGCGTTTCATTATTACACCCATACCCCTTTCTTTGGCCAACGACGTAAAATTTCGTGGAGGAATTTTGACATCGGAATTTCGTATCTATGAAGATTTTGTGCTTCGAGTTTAAAAGTTAAGATCTTCCAAAGTTTTCAAATATTTAGATTTGAAGTTCAAAAATTGTTGGATGAACGAAGATTACTTGGGAAGAGAAGTGTCTGAAAATATTGGATCATTTTCAGTAAGCTAATTATGAATTCTATACACATGTATATATATAATTTGTAACGTTCTCTTTTGGGTTTTTGCTCAGTGAATTAATTGTAAGCTGTTGGTAACAACCGGAATTCTTCAAAATACAATTTAATCATTCAATATATGAACGTCAAATAAAGGTAAAGCAAATCCTATTTCTAGAACTCATTTATAATGCATTATTTTTGACAGGCTCAAAATTATAAGATATCGAATTTGTAAAACCTCAAAGTTGCAAAATTTTGAAAACCAAAATATCGAAGTTGCAAAACTTCGAAAACTAAAAACTCAAAGTTGCAAAGTTTTGAAGTCCAAATGTTCCAGAATTGCAAAATTTAGGAGTTCAAAATTTCAAAGTCCAAAAATCCAAGCACACAAAGTCCCAAAACATGGTCTCAAATTTGCAAACCTATAAAACTACAAAGTCCAACAGTTCCACAGCTTCAAATTTCAAAAATCCTATAATTCAATGGTCCCAAAGTTGCAAAAATCTAAAGCTTCAGAATCATAAGGTTCTAAAGTCACAAAGTTCCAAAGCTCCAAATTTTCTAAGATTCCAAAGCACCAATAATTGAAAATTACAAACCTTAAAAATATAAAAATCTCATAATTAAAAACTTCAGAAATCATAGTTTGAAGATGTTCAAATTCCATAGTCCTAAACTTCAATCATCGTAAAAGCACTTATAAATTTTTGAAGTCTTAAATTACCAAAGACCCACATTTTCAGAGCCGCAAACTTTCAGATATCCAAATTCACAAAGGTCTACCTTTCCGAAATTCCAAATTCTCGAATACGCTTGTAAAGTCCCAAATTTTAAAGGCTGTGTTCTTCCAACAAGAATTCTGCAAATTCAAATTTGCAAAATCACGAAGTTCCAAAATTCTATACTTACACTTAGACAACCACAGTTCCAAATTTTCAAACTATCAAACACCTGAAGTCTCAAATTCCTAACGTTCCAAAGTTCTAAATAAACTTCTGAATTTCTAAATTCCTAAAATCTCAATTTTTGAAAGTACTGAACTTTATAACTCCTGAATTTTCAGAATCCCAGAGTGCCATATAATTCGAAGCCTAAAGTTCTCAAAATCCCAAACTTCCAAATTTTCAAGGTTCTAAACGTTCAAGGTCTCAACCTTTCAAAGTATTAATCTTCTAAATTCCCAATCTACCAAACTGTGAAAGTTCCGAATTCCCAACTTACTAAAATCTCAACCTTCGAAAGTATCAAACTTCGTCACTTCGATAGGCTCAAAGTACTGAATTTCTGAACTCCTAAATACTCAAATTCCTAAAATTCTGAACTTCCAAGGTCCTAACCTTTCAAACTTTCAATCTTCTAAAGTTCTAATCTTTCTAAGTTCCAAACTCGCACAATCCCAACCATACAAAGTTTAAGTTTCCAAATTTCCAAACTCTTGAGGTTTCAACCTTCCAAAGTTCTAATCTCCTCAAATTTCCACCTCCCAAAGTTGCAATCTCCTGAAGTTCCACCCTTCCAAAGTTCCAAACACGTATAGTGTTAACGTTCCAAATTTTCAAGCTCCCAAAGTCCCAACCTTCCAAAGTTCCAAACTTGTGAAATCCCATCTTCCAAAAGTTCCAAACTCTCAAGGTCCGAATTGTCTAGAGTTAAAAACTCAGAAAGTCTTAACCTTCCAAGCTTCCAAACTCCTAAAGTCCCAACCTTCCAATATTTCAAAAACTTACGAGTCCCAACCTTTTAAGGTTCCAAACTCCTAAAATCCCAACTTCCCAAAGTTCCAAATTCTCAAGGTCCGAATTGTCTAGAGTTAAAAACTCAGAAAGTCTTAACCTTCCAAGCTTCCAAACTCCTAAAGTCCCAACCTTCCAATATTTCAAAAACTTACGAGTCCCAACCTTTTAAGGTTCCAAACTCCTAAAATTCCAACTTCCCAAAGTTCCAAATTCTCAAGGTCCCAACCGTCCAGAGTTAAAAACTCGAAAAGTCCTAACCTTCCAAGCTTCCAAACTCTTAAAGTCCCAACCTTCCAATATTTAAAAAACTCGGCGAGTCCCAACCTTCCAATATTCCAAGAACTCACAAAATTCCAACGTTCCAGCATTCTAATAACTCAAAAACTCCCATTTTGAAATCTCGAGTCAAATCACTTCAAAGTGACCGTAACTCAAAGACGTATGCCGTCATAACGACATCGATAGAATATCCGTAACACCGCGATACTAACGCTACAGCTTATTGAGCAGCTTGTACATTGTATTCAAATATCCCCCCGGAGACAGTCGATGGAACCATATAACAGGGAACAGCAGAGCATCGAAGTCCCGTAACCTGTAAAGAGTTTATCGAAGAAGAAGGACTGTTAAGGGTAAAGGGTAGTTTCGCCAGGGCCGAAGAAGAGGACGAAACGGGAGGAAGAGAAAGCATGGTGCAAGAGAGAGAAAGAAAGGTTGTAGCGGGACAATCTCATCTCGATCCCATCGTACATCGTGCCATCCGAGGTCCTACATCTCCTGACTCGTCCTGCGTCCCTCTGAGAGACCCTACAGGAGTCTTCTCTCCTGCATCCCCTTCCTTTCACGTTCTGGTAGGTACACCGGGTCCTGCGACCCTCGACGTGGCAAATTGAGCACACTCGCCCCTTGCGAAAGACCGAGCAACGTTACGAGCGATATATGTGGACCATTCGACAGACAAACGGCTCTCTTTCCCTCTCGGATCCTCCAGTATTGTACGTCTTTTATCCTCCTTCGAGGACCCTGCTCCTAGTGGAGAGAGGTGCGATCGTAAGTCGAGGAGTGCGACGCTGGCTCGATTGAATTACGACTTAAAAACCGTTCCAACAGGAAACTACAGATACATGGAACGTACATTTTCGGTTCATGATTCGACGATAATTATTTACGTAGTTAACTACACTTGATATGTCTCAACAAAATTTTAGTTTGGTTGACTGTGTAACACATATTCGTTTTAAAAAATAACAAAATTATTATTTATTAAAACAACTTGAATTTTCAATGAGGAGTAATGAAAATGTTTCCTTACCTAATGTTAATTTTACACGTTTTACAACATTAATTTTAATGTCATTTCCTTACCATATTAAAATTACTATGTATTTTATAAATAAAAACAAAAAATTAGTTCACTGTAACAACTCGAAATTTCAATAAGAATCAAAATTTTATTTGGTAAACTGTTATGTATATTATTTCCCAAAAAGTGATCGACTAAATATTTTTCAGACTCCATTCCATTAAAGCTACCTTCGTCAGGTTATCGAATACCCTGAACCACGATACGTTCATGAAATTTTATCGAGAAAAAGATGCTGACTTGGAGTTTGCCGTGAACGGGGTATCCAAGGAAAGGAGAAGGGACAAGCGAGCCGAAAATATCCTGGAAGCTTTTCATAAATACTGAACGATACCCAGGGCGAATCCTGGCGCGGTACTGAATCGGGCTCATCTCGCGCCAGCGCGAAAGCGGTGGTTTTCACTCGGGTCTAATAAAGGGTTAATTAATACGCTTTAAACCGTCGCTCTCGAAAGGGGTGCCCGGGGTGCAGGCACGACCTACAAAGTACTCGAGAGGATCAGAGGGAGAGGGGGAGCGGACAGAGAGAAAGAGAAGTGTTGGCTGTCGCTTTTACACCACACGGTTTCGAATCGAATCACTGGGTGTTATTGCGTGAATCCCCCTTTTCTGACACTTCATTCTGAAAATACTAACAAATACCGTGCTTCGTTTTCAATGTAATCATCATCGTACGCAGTTTCCTCGATACAAGCACCAAGCATTTTTCTTTGTACTAGAAAGATATTAGGTTAGGAATGTTAACATATGAAGATAGACTACGAATATTACCTTAGGAAGATGTTAGATTCGGGATATTAGATTAGACGTTAGAAAGTTTGGATGATGCTCTTCTCGTGATAAATGTGGAAGTTCTTCAGATAAAATAGAAAGATTAATAATATTATTGTAACATTATGATAATTGTACTGTTACAGTACAACATTAGAAAAAATAATTTGATGACAAAAGTAACATCATCTATGTGATAGATTTTTTAATATACTTTAAATAACTATGAACTCTTCTAGTACAATTTATCTCAAACTCTCATCACGATGTGTATATCATTCATCTTTCGTTCGTGTTCCTATCAGTTATACCTTCAAAACCACTATAGCCTGTAACACACTGATACTTTGCTATATCTCCTCTTTTAATTAGTTTCATATATTAACACTATACATACAGTATAACCTGTGTTTACTGTAATCTATATCTAGTAGTAATTTATATCTACTATAGGTAGCACTGTACATGTCCACAGTAGATATCCTGGTATTTACCACTTGTACCATACAAAAAGAGAAGATGCGGGGGATTCGTCAGAGTGCACGGAAGGACGTGCGTGTTCGCGCGCAAAATTTAAGCAAGTAGCTTCCAGAGGCAGCATAATTATCCTCTCAGTGACACGATAACGTACAGGGGGCGTAAAATCAGCGCCGTTACCGGTAAATCCGTATACCGGCGACGGTAGAGGTTCGTTGGAGGTACCAGGAGAAGCAACGACGCCTCTTCCACGGTAAACCCAATTTATTTCGTTCCGGGCAAGGGAGGTGAGAGCGAAACGAGAAAGCCCTTTTCGGGGTGGGCGCCAAACGGTGATGCCACCGGCGACTTGTGAACCACTTGTCGCTGTTACGGCCCCATAAATTCACGGCGCCGCCGACACAACGAAGAAACAGCTCTCAGACTGCTACTCAGAGAGTCCCTTAGACGTGTGTTTGGATGCCTGCTTACTTACGTTTACCCCACGCCCGGATTCACCGCCACCAGCACCCTAATCGAAATCAACGTTTCCGCTCGTTACACTATTCTATTGTCGTGTCCTAACGGGATTTGGTAACTCTCGAGATGCGGGGGAAAAACAGCCGTATTTGCTGCAACATAAATGTATATCGAGGTCGGGGAAAAAGACCTTCAGAGGATTTTTCAGATTTTGTGAAACGAAAAGTAGTACTTTCTATTTAGTAACAGGACATTTGTTAATGTTATGATTTGATTATGGTTATGTTATGATTTGCTTACAAAAGACAGGCTGGTTTATTTACTTTTTATGCAAGAACATATCGATGTTATCAAGTTTAAGTCACCAATGACTGTATCTCCTTTTTATCTTAAAAATAAATAAAATATGGTATCATATGGTCCTTTTTCATTTTAATGCGAATAACATTTGTCATTCATCCGAACGTCTAATACTAGTTTTATAGATGTGACTACTACAGACTTGTTTTTCTATACATATTCATAGAAGATGGTGACCTATACATTATGCAAATAGCAGCATGATTTACTTGTACCAGTTATAATGGATCAGTCTACTTATCACAATATTGATATAACAGCTGGATTACTCTAAAGCTATTTAATAAATCTGATCCACTTCATCTAACTTACTAACTTCCAAATTTCTCAGCTAATGAATATCCATTTTATAGTTGAAGTATAGTTTGTGTACAATAAACTAAATATTAGTGTAAAAAGCTACTCGTATTTCATCTCATATTGTTACCTAACCTTCCACAACTAACAAACACGAAGTAACAGGTACTAGTACCAATACTTCTAAAATACTGTAAATACTATCCTCAATCTCAGCAAGATCCGCCCAACTAAAACTCCAGCCACAAATTCATGTTGTAAACTCAACATCTTTAATTTAACAAATTAAAACCGTTGAAATGATTGAAACATATAAATAAATCCTACTAACATAAAGTTTCACGAATTTTGTTGTACTTTACCTAGAACCTAATTAGTATCTTCCGAAAATCTGCACGCACTAACTTCGAGTAGCTAATTAATATTTTGCAAAGATTATCTATCAAAGTAACGACAACGTGTCGACTTTTCTATTTGCTTTTAAGCACTATCGATCCGCAGTGTCTGTCTTTCAGAGAGGCTTTTGGCTCTGCGAGTGGTGTATACGGGCCACCTAAGAGCTGACGGGTTGAACGACTGGAGAACAGCCTCTGATGAACAGGGTCAGAGGCTAGGGGGTGACAAAGACACGAAAGAGGGGGATGGAAATGACGAAGGCGTGCAGGAGAGGGTTAGAGAGAGAAACGGTAGGCTTCCTGCATCCGACGTCTCGTCGAGGAACGTAACATAACGAGATGAAGTCAGTGGTGTATGACGTCACGGTGGTGGGCGTCCTCGTCGTTGCGCTAGCTCGCTTCCTGGCGACTGTTTCCGTGGAACAGCGGAGACCGTCAACAAAGGACGACCCACCACCCAACGAGGAAGGGAAGACCCTTTTCGTACTATCTCTCTGCGACCGTATCGCATCCTGGGTGCTCCGCGACCACTGGACTCTATGTCGCCCATGTCTGAACGGAGATTGAAACACTTTACGACTCTAAATGGGTTAGTGCTGCTTATGAAAAATCTTTAAAGCAATTTGAGGAAAATTCGAAGATAATTGCTCTTAAATAATTTTATGTGGACACTCGGATACCTACAGGATTTTCATGGGTCACATACTGCTTATGAAAAACCTCTGAATCAATTTGAGAAAAATTAGAAACTAACTGCTCTTAGAACACTTTCATAACATTTGGTTACCTACAGGTTTCAGATGAGTGCTACTTATGAAAAATCATTGACTCAAGTTGAGAAAAGAAACTAACTGCTCTTACATACCAAAATTTCATATTGATACTGATTATCTACCTTGGTCAGGTTTCTTTAAGAAGCAGAAATTGCATATAAATTTGTAATAAATTTTTGACCTTTGGTATTTAGAGAAATAGAATTTCTCCGATTTACATAGTCATCTGTCTCCTTCGACACATTCCTGTATCAGCAGTGTTAATAAAATTATAACTTGATACTCTATGAACCACCCGGTATAGATATTACTAAGGGTTACTGTTTATAAAATGAAATCACTAGACCTCGAAAAGAAAAGGACCTCGTTAGTCAGATTTGCTCAAACTGCAAAAATCACAGATTTCCAGCAATAAAGATGTGCTTGCAACGATTACCTCAAAAAGTATCCCCGTTCGGTCAGCGTACAAAATAGCAACGCTTGCACCGTGATCAGATTAAATAATCCCTTACTGTCCCGTAACGGTCCAATAAAGTTGTTTTGGTCTGTTCCCAGACTCGGTTCAGAGACCGCTAGCCTGTGCTATCTCGTTGCCTTCTCACAAAGCGCGTCAGCCTCAGGAGGACGACGTCGGAGAACGCAGGCACGAAGAAAAAGGAGCATGAACGTAGGACAGGGTCGGATAGTGAAGGCATGGGGTGTGTTAGCCATATATACGACGACCCCCATTGAACGTCGTACTTTGAAAACTTTGGACGTTAAGAGAAAGGGTAGCTCTGGCTGTTCAGGACGTATTGTAAAGGCTCCGTCCGGACGACGGAGATGGTTGGTATAGGGTGGCGCTACTGAGACCTAGACATCGTTTCGATTTAAGGAGTGCCAGATCTACTGGCAAAAAGATTCTACGATTTTGGATTCTATCAGCCAATGACTTGATTGAAGGAACGACAGAACAAAGACAATGAAACTCGTTCGAAGGAAACAGAGGCACCGATTTATGAAAACTTTGCGCGACGAAGGAAAAACTATGTTGAAGCGATTACGGTGAAGTTCTGAATAGAGAGCAATTGGGCGCTATTTCAAATGGTCTTATGGGCGAAATTTCGAATATGATGGTATTTATGAATAGGGAATACATTATTTATTTGAATGAATTATTATCTTGGATAAATATTACAAGATACTAAAATTTTCAAATTTTTCAATTTCTAAGTTCCCACGATTGCAAATTCTTTATTTTTAAATTCCTAAATTTTCAAATTTCCAAATTACTAAATTATGAAATTCTGAAATTTCCAAGTTCTGAAATTCTGAAATTCTGAAGTTCTCAATTTCTCAAATTACAACATAAATCAGTTCCCAAAATTCCTAAGTCCCCAAATTAAAAAATTTCCAAATACCTAAATTCCGAAATTCCCAAATTCTTAAATTCTCACATTTCCAAATCTTCAATTTCTAAATTTGTATATTTCAGAATTTCCATACCCCTAAATTCTCAAAATTTCAAATCTTCAAATCATCAAATTTCTAAATTCTGTTTATGTACTTTACCTTTAACACGTGCTAGAAAAAAGTAAACGTTTTCCATCTTTAAAATATCACAATCAACATAATGTTTCAGAAAGCTGACGTTATTACAAAATATTTAAAAGAATATTTAAATATTCTTTGAAGGAACGAATAAATTTATTTCAATTAAATGCGAATGGATCTCCGCGAAACATTCCAGCCACCCTTCGCAACAGCTTCTTTCTCGAAAGCAGTCAAAGAAAAAAAGGAGCATCGGATAAAACAATCGATAGTGGCTCCAGCACGAGCGAGTATACGGACAAAGATCTCGGAGACTGGGAAGAACCCTTTGAAGAAATCCTTTACGTTCTTGCTCGATTTCCCGTTGCGTCAAAAAGTTGCCTGCATTCTTTTCAAAGGAATCTTCCGCTTTGGTTAACGATTACTTCGTGGCAGAAGAACAGCGGCAACAATTCAAGAAATATTTCTTGGGCGTGTTGCAGGGAAATCGATTATACCCCAGAGACTGCAACGAGCGCAATGCAAGGCTGCCCGTACACGAAACGCTGTATTTCACCGAAACTAACAAATCTATCTTTTCTGGTGAAAGTTTGAAAAATTTGTCTAATTTGGTAATTCAGAAATTTATGGATTTGGGAATATTGGAAATTTGGATTTTCACAATTATGGAAATTGAAGATTTAGAAATTTAAGAATTTTGGAATTTTGGAATTTGAGAATTTGAGAATTTAGAAATTTCAGATTTTAGCAATTTAGAAATTTGGAAAATTTAGGGCTTTGAAAATTGGGAATCTTGAGATTTGGGGTTCTAGTAATTTAAGCGTTGATAATTTGAGAATTAGTGAATTTGTGAATTTGTGAATTTGACTATTTGAGTATTTGAGTATTTAAGAATTTTTGAATTTAGAAATTTCAGATCTTAGCAATTTAGAAATTTGGAAAATTTAGGGCTTTGAAAATTGGGAATCTTGAGATTTGGGGTTCTAGTAATTTAAGCGTTGATAATTTGAGAATTTGTGAATTTGTGAATTTGTGAATTTGACTATTTGAGTATTTGAGTATTTAAGAATTTTTGAATTTAGAAATTTCAGATCTTAGCAATTTAGAAATTTGGAAAATTTAGTGCTTTGAAAATTGGGAATCTTGAGATTTGGGGTTCTAGTAATTTAAACGTTGATAATTTGTGAATTTGTGAATTTGTGAATTTGACTATTTGACTATTTGAGTATTTGAGTATTTAAGAATTTTTGAATTTAGAAATTTCAGATCTTAGCAATTTAGAAATTTGGAAAATTTAGGGCTTTGAAAATTGGAAATCTTGAGATTTGGGGTTCTAGTAATTTAAGGGTTGATAATTTGAGAATCTGAGAATTTGTGAATTTGAGTATTTGAGTATTTGAGTATTTGAGTATTTGAGTATTTGAGTATTTGAGTATTTGGGAATTTGAGAATTTTTGAATTTAGAAATTTCAGACCTTAGCAATTTAAAAATTTGGAAAATTCAGAACTTTGAAAGTTGGGAATCTTGAGATTTGGAGATCCAGTAATTCAAGGGTTGATTTGAGAATTTTAGAATTCGAAAATTTGGGAATGCGAAAACGTAGGAATTTGAGGATTTGGAGATTCGAAAATATTTTTGAAATTACTATTTCTGTAATTAATTTGAGAAATATATTGAATATCAACATTCCTCGTAACACAACTATTGTTTTTTAAGAAACAACATAAATTTTGAGTCCCTATTTACCCTCTTCAAGAATAATACTATTCGATAACAGTTCGAGTAACAATAATAAATGCTCCAATTTCACCAAGAACGGACGAGCGCCACTTGACCATCCAGCACAAAACTTAAATACACCGAACTAAACATTTCCGTGAATTTTCAAAGTTGTTCGTAAGAGTTCTCGTACTGTTCGACAGCCTGGCAAAGTGTCTCGCAGCGGTACGATTATTAGGACAATGGTCCATCAAGGTTATCAGAAGGAAGTCATTTCCCGTGGCTCGAACATCGTACTCGTAACAGCGCTTCGTCCATTTCGTCAGCGTAAAGACAGCTTTTAGCCGTCCGCCCACCTAAGCCGCGCCATCGTTGCTGATGGTAGGGAATGGTTGAAACGCAAGGACTCGCGCTAATGAAGGACGAGCAAGAGGTGGGTTGTTACAACGAGGCGAGCAAAGGCCAACAGGTCGCCATTAGAGCATACTGTTTCGAACTACTAATAGCCAATTCATGCGACCGCCCAGTCGGCCCAGGTCCGACAGTTTCCCTTGTAGCTACCGCGACCAAGATCGTCGTCCCACATAAATAGACACGCGGCTATTGAGAACACCCTTCCTCTTTCGATCCCGCCGATTTACGTGCCACCTAACGCTTAACTAACTGAAATATACGGTTACACACTGTTTAAGACAAGTTCTATCGAATCACCCAAGAGTTGATTTTCGATATTTTATTTCTTCACGCTTTTCGAATACAGTTATGTTATTTTAGGATGGGTATTACGAACGAATATGTCATCGGCAAACTCTGGATTACTGACTCTGGGTCCTCGGAAAGTCCCAGTTTTATACGATAGTTTGACTGTGAAAATGTACTCCTGAGTACTCCTGGGAACAGAATTTTAGGGGTGTGATTAAGGAAGTGTATCAGATGCATAAGTGTTTGAAAGAAAAGATCAGAAGCATCGCATATAGATCTAATTGTACCAGATTGTCTAAAACCAGGGTCTGGATATATACAATACTAGAATATGTGTGTTCAGGAATTGGGACGTGATCTGGTTTAGTAACTAAGGATTAATAAGAATAAGTGCAGTTGGTGGAGGAATGATCGACAGTTACTTTGACGAGAAGTTACTATCGTGCAGGATAAATATTTAGGTAAATATTGTTTAATATTTTTATTTTTTTTAATAAATTGTATTTTATCAATGCATAAACATATCAATTCCTAAATTAAACAATAAAACTTTTGACATTCAAGCTTATTTGCTAAATATTAAAATTGTTATATGTTCAAATTACCGGATGCATAAATTTTCACCCCACATATTAAAATTCTGTTTACCACGATTCGAAGACATTGCCAATTAAAAGAAATCAATGGTACAGTCAATAGGCTTATATTCATTCCTCTTGTATTTGTATCTAAATTATGAAGTATCCAAATTGTCGTATACATAAATACACTTCATATACTAAAATTCTATTTACCACGATTCAAAGATATCGCCGATTAAAAGAGATCGATGGTGCAGTGAACTGCTCGTCCCTCTTTTCTGGCTTGGCCGAATTCGAGCGTCGCGTCGATAGAAAGCGTCACGACGCGCAATTATCGGTGAACTTTCTTGCATCTTATTTGAAAACAGCAAAGAGGTTCGACAGGAGTTCTATACATTGGCAGGGCGGGTAGCTAGCAACGGATATACGAGCTATTCCCAGAGGTCCACACCCTTCTTGGTACAATACTTGGTCTTCGTCTTGCGCGCTCTGCCCGCGTAATTACGAGGGGAAAATTAAGCACCGACACAGCCGCCAGTTGGCCGACCTGTCGGTCCTTTCGCTCGGTTAACGAGAAAGCAAGACAAACCGACGAAGGAAAGGACAAGGACATCCTGAAGAAGGAAAGGAATCGCGTTTCTGGCTGCTTACACGAGAAAGACGACAAGGAGACAGGACCAACCAGCCGGCAAAGTCTTCTTAGATCTCCGCAATGGATCCAGCCACAAAGCGGCCATTAAAAGATCATATCATCCGGCGTTACGGCTTTTGAAATCCTTCCTCGAGATATTCCAGTGGACACCGAAAGGGCTGTTCGCCTACTTATTCGTGATTAAAGAAGTTATTGTTATCCTTTTCGTGTGACATGAGGGTCTCCTTTGAGATTAGGAGAGGAGGGATTACTTCAGAGCTGAATGATGAAAGCTTGATTAGCCAGGGACTAACGAGTATTTTTCAATTAATGCGATGACAATGGGAGAGAAAAGGGTCATATGTAGTGGAAGTAGTATAATTGTAATTATTCGGAATAACATTGTGCTGTTTAAAAATTTTTTTAATTTCAACGTTAAATACACTAATTTGCAATTTCATACATTCCTGAAGTAACACAGTTTTTAATCTTCTCTTTCATATTTTGCAATTTTAGAACTTACAAATATTTTCATTTTTTAATCTTTCAATTTCTAAATTTTTACATTACTAAATTTTGCAATACCCAAAGTTCTACGTTAGCTAACTTTTTAATTTTAAAATTTCCAAATCCTCAAATTCCCAAATTCCCAAATTCACATATTACTTAATTTCTTAATTTCCTAATTTCTTAATTTCCCAATTTCCCAATTTCCCAATTTCCCAATTTCCCAATTTCCTAATTTCCTAATTTCATGATTTCCTAATTTTCTAATTTCCCAATTCTTAAATTTCCCATTTTTTCTCGTTTGTAATTCACAAATTTTTCAGGCAATAGTAAGTTGAAAATGTTCATGCAAGAAAATAAAAATTACTGTATTAAACACATATTAACGCGTTGTTATAATGTATGCCTTTAACACTAAATTTACGAATATGCGAGGTGCAGTCACTTTTATACAAAAAATAAGGTGCGACGATAAATGTATGAGGGATTGAACATAAAATAATTCATGTTCAACAATTAACACGCACTACACAAGACAAAAATTAACATACATTGGTGTAACCCCCGGAAAGTGGTTGTAACTGAGGTGATTCTGCAACTTTTTCCTTTGCGAAAATGGGGTTTGAGGCTTCGTTTTTTAATTAATAACAAAAAACGCCGACGGATGGCTAGCGATGGGTTCGAACATCACTATTGACCGTAGTCATGAATAGTACAGGTAAAAAAAGGCCAGACAAACTCACAGAAACTTTTCAGTTTGTACAGTATCAATTTCGACAAAAGCATTTTAATAATTTCTGTAATTTAACATAAGGAATCTAAGATGCGACATTTTAGTATTAAACTCGCACATATAAAATCCCATTTACATCGCATACCTCCAACAACTTTCCCCCATATGCAAAGGTGTTTTTCTTTCGAGTCAACATCAAAAATTTCCACCGCGACATTTTTTCTGTTCCTTTATGAATGATTCCGAGCATGTTGCCTGCTCACGATCGCTAAATCGACGAACTTACGCGTCTCGTCGGAACTTCTGCAGCGTATGGTTATGTGACGGCTTATGGAGAAAGACACTTCGCGATGGTAACCTATACTCTCCCGATGCAAGTACCTTTTTTGGCCCCGTACGGCGAACCTCTCCACTTTCTTAATCCGTTTCACCGCTCGGAAGATTATTTTACGAGCCTGCGGTGCCATGGCATCAGCTGCGGCCTTGCCGCGACCCTAACTCCCCATGAGAAAAGAACGGGGAAAGATAAAGAGAGAAGGAAAGAAGTGGGTATCGGTGAGGAACCACGCTCTAATGCGAGTTAATAATACTCCCCTATTTTTTAAGAGTCGCTATTTTATTTATAAGACACAGTCCCGTACGCGTAGAGCAATATTTACCAGACAAACGACTATTATCTCACGCCCCACCATCGGTTCGGTTCACCGAGGGAGAGAATCCATTTCCACGAAAGATACTGCCACGATAAAAATTCAATGCTCCTGTCTGCCATGCAAAAACACACTGCGTGATTAACGCGAAACTCTCTGGCTGGATTAACGCTTGAAATATGCGCAAATGTGGAAGCAAGTTTGCGTGCGTACTCGAATGTAGCAACATGGCGACAGCTGGTTAGGTGTTCAGAGAAAATTTATTCTAGTATTTGGTATTTAGAGAAAATGCATTGAAGGATTTAGTATTCAGAAAAAATTGCAGTAAGATTTAACTCTGCAGGAATGATTTTCTCAAGGTTAGAAAGTAAAATGATTTGTGTTTAACTTCAAATATGATTAAAGTACTAAAGCTACACAAGTAAATTAATCAATATTTTCAGACAAAACATATCTTTTACTCATTTTATTTAACGTTTCAGTAACCTTTCTGGAACTCCATGTAGCCGGATAATGTGTATAAATAATATTCACGAAGAGATAGATTTTTCTAGAAATATTGATTAGCACACTTATATCACCTTCGAATTCATAACTTCATTAATATTTTATTTATTTTAAATCTGAGGTGGTTAAATAAGCAAGTTCCTAAAGCACAAATAACATTCAAAGAATAATACCCAGATACATATGTGGCCATTAGTTATTGAATTTAAAAGAAGAAATGTTCATGAATGGATATCAACCCTTATCTGATATTATTGGCTCTTACAAAGAGTGGCAGTATAAACAGTATTAATTTAGAGCAATTTAAACAGTAAAACAGTAGATAGATTTGTAAGTCTAACGAAATTTCAAAACATTGCTTAACCCTTAGCCTATAACATCGAGTGAGACTCGTCACGCACGTTACAGTTCAAATATGACAAAACTAAATCGTATTTGCATAAAGATCGAGTTTTGAGCATAATACCAATTGCAGTTTGCAAACTTAAAGATCGCTCAACCCAAAATATACCTAACATTTCAACATTCTTTATTTACTTTAACCCTGAAGTAATAATTATGCAGCGCTGACTGACGCACCTGTCGAAAAACGTGTAATCTAAGGGGTTAATATCGTCGTTCACAATTTATAGAAGGGTTGATGTTTCCTTTAAAGTAAGACTAGCACCAAATTACGGTAATATTCTTAGGTATGTCTAGTGAACATCTGTGTAAAGTTTCATTAAAATCAGAGATCCTTGTCAGCAGTCTAGATATTTATGAATATAGAAATTCGAGTGCTGACACTTGAAAATACAGAGATGAAGAGTATGTAGATTCCAGAATATGTAGACGTGGAGAACGTACAATTTCGGAGATACAGAAATTCTTCCGCAGAAGTTGAGCTCGCGGTGGTAGTAATAGGTACGAGGTAACGTTCCAGAAGGTCCGTTTAGCGTCTGACAAAGGGTACACGAGGAAACCTTGGCGTGGCGCAGAGTCGGACAAAAGCGGTCGCTGTGGTAATTATCGTCTACAAGGGCGAAAGGCGAGGACAAGGAGAGGCGCGTCCACGTGAACGACGTGGTCGTCGTCGAGGTCTACAACGACGACGAGGAACAAGGTTGCCGACGATGGCCGGTAGGGAAGCTGACTGGGCTTCACCGAGTTTCTAGCCAACCAAGCAGCCATCCAGAGTGCCGGACAAAGTTTCCGCTGGTCGCCGGGGCTTCCAGGCTTCTAGAAACTTTCGGCCCAACCCCCTGGCGGACAGTCGCCGAGGATTGGGCGTCTTTGTCCTGCCACCTGGCAGGATCTGACCACCGGGTGCAAACACGGCCGCTGCAGTAATTGCAATAAACGTCTATTCGTCGACGACGAATTTGTTCGTCCACCGAGAGCACCGGCGATGTGGAAGAAAATCGATTCTGGTTCCCTTCATGAGAATCTGCACTACGGGAAGACTGTGCTTGCGTATCGCTACGGCGATGACAATGGGACACGAATTTGTTACATAAGCAAAACGTCAAGATAAAATTGGTCTTTGTGAACATTTTGTGACTTCGAGGATTCGAAACGAATTTCAATTATTATTTTGATACAGAATAATTTCTTTTTTCAGGGTTTAGTTTCTTTTATAAATTTAACAATCAATGACTTTACATTTGAACACTTCTGCATGTGATCTATTTAATTGCTGTACATTTATGACAAATGGAATGTAATTACGTGAAAACTTAGATCCTCGCTTTTCTTATTTTTAAAACAATCATCCCTTGAGAAGTTATGACAAGGATTCGTCTGAGATTCTATTTCATATTTCTGAAAAATTAGCTCAGTAAAATGTCAGCTTAATAACCAGCTGAAATCATGTTTTAACCCTAAGTATTTTTTCCCTAAATCTAGAGTGTTGCATGTGATTTATAAACACAGCGAAACTGAGGACAGCGACAACGGTAGAGAAATAATTTAAAAGAATTCAACAAAATTTTCAGCCAAAAGTTTTCAAAGTTCTGGTAGCAGCAAAACGCTTTCGAGTACAAAGGGTTGAATATTCCTGAAAAATTTGAAACAAGTTACTGCTCTCACAATGGGGAGTCTAGATGGAATTTATCCGCAAGGCGTGAACTTTCCATAGGCGGTTCCTTCTAGATTCGCAGTAAAATCCGTCGCGTAGCTCAGAATTCATCTCTCGTCTCTCGCTAGCATCGCAACCAATTACAGTATTTTCCAGCAGAGCGACGCTGCTTCTACGCGATGGTACCCCCTAGTCCCCCAGCCCATGGTGTCTCTCTTATGGAGCGTATGTAAATTAGACTCTCTGTTCGAAAGCAGAGCTTCCTTCAGAATCTCTCTGTCCCGTTTCAACTTCTGTCGAGGTTCTCGTTTCGCGAGCACATGGGGTCCTAAGACCACGAACGCCGCCACTGATGGGTTTGTATTCTAATTTCAGGCTTTGGTTTTCGCCCGGCTTTCCTCTCGCGAGGCAACCTGTGGTAACCCGGCACGAGGGGGTGGCAGGGGGCAGGTTCTCCTGGCTGCATCCACCCACGAGGATGAAATCGCTTTCCGACTAATCCCAACGGAGCGTTCCACCCTCACCACCGCCCTCCTACTTCGCCAAACGATCCACCTTTCTTATCCCGAAGGCAGCCTCCTTCTGCCTGTCAGCTGAGCAACAACCCGGCGAGGAATGCCGGATTTTAATACACGCAAAATTAAAATTAGCTCTTCTATTTGCATCTGGTAATGGGAAAAAGAACGGTCCGCCGCGAATTCTCCTGCGGGAAAGCCGAGGAGAACGTTAGCCCGAGGGTGTTTGGGTTCTGGAGTTGCCCCACAGTTCGGAGGGAACAAAGAAACAACGTGTACGATGTTTTGTATATTTTTTACGTAGTTTGTTGTCTTTTTGCAGATTTGTTCGATTTGTTTATAATTAAGATGCGTAAGTTGATTAATTATGAAATATATTTCTCAGCTAAGAAATATTAAATATATTTAAGGATTATTAAATATACTTCTTAATTAAGAAATATTAGATGGTGAATAAATTACAGGATATTAAATATAATTAAGGAATAATTAGGAAATATTAAATATCTAATAGATCAAGAAATGTGACATATATTTCTCAACTTAGGAATATTAAATATATTTAAGAAATGTTAAATGTACTTTTTAATTGAGAAGTATTAAATATTGAATAAATTAAGAAATATTAAGTGTATTTCCTAATAAGGTAACATTAAACATTGAATAACTTATAGAATATTAAATATAATAAGGAAATAATTACGAAACATTAAATATTGAAGAAATTAAGTACTGTTAAGTAAGAAATATATATTTCTTGATAATGTAAAAGTATATTTAATATTTTTTAATTATATTTAATATTTCTTAATTATATTCAATATCGTTTAGTTAAGAAGTATAAATATATCTTAATTCACTTGATATTTAATGTTCCCTAATTAGTTTTCGATTTTATAATAATGTTAGGGAGAATCATACGAGTTACATGTTTTCACTCACTTAAAACGGTGGACTATCAGATTCCTCACGGAAAAGATTGAATAAAACGAAGGATGAGATTTCGACGATTATCTTCAAGATATCGTAAAGCAACACGAGGTATTTTAGGTTCAAACGAGGCAGCGAAGGTAAATCGAGACGCAAAGACCTGTGAAATGGCCTCTTTTCCCCGAGTGACCCGGCACTGAATGCAGCCCCTTACCGTATGCCACAGGAAAACGAGCCTGCCACCCTTCCTGTCGACCCCCTTCAAAAAAAATTGTCTAACAACCCTAACGCATCTCTTCCTTGTCCCTTCTTCTTCCTGTTTCCCTAGTATACTTAAAAATAAATATCGGGAATCGATCGCTTCCCAAAATAATTAACCACGCGCGACGTAATGTTCATGCGCAACGATGGAACTACCCTTTCATATAGGGTGCAAAACGAATAACATAAAATTTGAATTATTAATATATTATTTTGCTATAATCTTTTAAAGATAACACATATTTAAACTTCTAAAATTATAATTCTTTCCAAAGCAGACAAGTAATGCAGATATTTGTATAATATTTAGTGCAATATTTTAATGCACGTTATAAATGTGACGTTTAATATATTTGTATTCGATGCAAGTAAATAAAACAGCAATTTTTATACATTTTTTTGAGACATTAACGCAGCTCATAAATCGTATATTTAATTTGTATATATTCAATGCAAATAAGTGAAACAGCAGTTTCTACAAATTCAATAATTTAAGCACCTTACCATAAATCAAAATATGTACTCTAATATAAATCAAACCAAGTTCTCTAATATAAATGAAGCATTTACTACGTAATGCATGTACAATGCTTCGTATATTTTTGAACTAGTGTAATTTTTATGACCACAATTATATATCCAGAATCTTTTGATTTTTCGCAGTTATCCCCATTCATCAATAACAAATTAGTCTGAAATAAAACGATGTCAGTAAGAGTACACTGCCGACATTTTATCATCAAATAATAAGAATAACTTCTCTTCCATTCTCTTCTATTCTCTTCCATTTTTTACATAAATAAGTATGGCCTGAAGTACAGCATGTTTCCTTATTTTAATAAAAAGAAAGTTTTGAAAAAAATTAAAACTAACAACGTTTCGTCACGCCGACCAAACGACCATCTAACAAAAAATCTACAGTGCTAATTCATATCAAGATAATTGAAATTCAGTGTCTACGCGAAAAACACATTCGCAAGAGCACGTTCGAGATCGCAAATTCGATCATCAGCGGGAGGCAGGACGTTAAGTCGGGCGTGCTTTAATTCGCAGGTTTATACAGGGGCTAGGCGAACATTAATTTAGATTACGCCTCTAGCCGGTTGTGGCTAGTATGGATAAGGGATGCTAGGCCCGGAATTGAAACCTCTTCCGCGGCCAACGGAAGCTATACGTTACACACCTTTCGCTATTAAGTCGCTGCTCTGAAGTCCCGTTGAACTTCACCACCCGGAGCAATATGATCTATCGTGCAAGTGGTATTGAACGCAGGAAATCCTTATCGCCGACCAAGGTACACGAGATTCTAGATAAGGAAACGACACGAAGAGTAGGCCAGAGAAACACGTCTATAGAGGTTAGACCCAGCCCTAACCACGACCTAACGACGGCTATCAGCGGCATATCGGGAAAGGAGAGGCTCAGATCTTATCGGTGCGTTACCACCTAAGCTGTTTGCGTCTTGTAAACTCGAAGATTACCGAAGTGCTCGATGTCTCTCTTTCTTGTTCACTGCCGAAGTCTATTTCTGTCTTTCGTCCTCCTCCTTTTGATGGCAGATAACGTGACCGTTCTGGAAACCATGGACGAGGGTCTGGAAGCGGATGAAGGAGACTTGCAAAGCATTCAATGTGTGAATTGCGGCGTCTAGGGTCTCTACTACAGCGTCCTGTTAGACCCCCATAGACACATGCGTGTCCTTGCATCGGGATATGAACGTGATCTGTTCGATTATCTATCGGATATGCACACTCATGGACATGGCAGATTTATTTAACAAAAGTGACAATACGGGGAAAGTCTTTATGATTCGTTGATTTTCAGATGGTTTTCAAATTTGGGAAGTGTATTTTTAAATTTTCTAGATAATTAATTTTGCAATTTTTGAGTTATTTGACTTTTAGATTTTTATGTTATTAAATTTTCAAGTTTTTGAGTTGTTAAATATTCAAATTTTTAGGTTATAAAATATACAAATTTTTGTGTAATTAAATATTCACATTTTCAAGTTATTAAATTTTCGGATTTTTGAGTTATTAGGAATTCAAATTTTCAAATTTTCAAATTGTTAAGTACTCACATTTTCAAGTTATTAAATATTTAAATTTTTGGGTTATTAAATCTGCAAATTTTTAAGTTACTCAGTTTTCAAATTTTCAAGTTATTAAATCTTCAAATTTTCATGTTATTAATTTTACAAATTTTCAAATCTGTAATCATTCAAATTTAAGGTTATTAAGGAATTAGAAACTTTCAGAACCAAGACTTTGGAATTTTTTATGTTTACTGATTTACAATTTTGAAATTTCCAAAATTTGAATCTTTGAGTGGTTGATAGTTACAGAATTTGCAAATTTGGGAATTCGAGAACTTGGAAATTTGGAAATTAAGAAATATGAGAAATTTTTATTATAAAAATCTGGAAATTTGAGAATATGGACATTCGAGAATTTGAAACTTCAGGAACATGGACATTTAAAAGTTTGGAAATTTAAAAATTTGAAGTATTAAGAATGTGGAAAATTAGCAATTTAAAACATTGGAGATAGAAGAAATTAACAATTTAGAATTTTTTAAATGCGAAAAATTGATACTCTACAATTTAAGAATGTAAAGATTCGAAAACCAAGAATTTTGCAAATTTTTCTGCTTTCCGATGGCAATATATTAAAATTTATTTATACTCATGTGTATATATAAATTTTGTTCACATTGCATTATCTAGATATTCAAAAAGTAACAATAACCAAAAGAAAATAATTTTGCCAATCAAAAACAGTTTAAGCCCGAAAGGATGTAAGAAACCAACTTAGGAAGTTAGTAAAATCAATTTCTACCTAAGCAATCCAATCTTTCGACAATTTATTCTCTTAAAGGTGATTTCCGGCAGTATACTAAAAAGATTTCACCTACAAAAGTATACTCCTCGCTTTATAATGCATTTTCATAACGAGCTGATTAAACTGACCTCCAGTTCGAACCAAAATCAAGGAACACTTCACATAATTCTCGTTCTCAAACACATTTCTTCCACTCTCAAATCTTCCTCCAGAGGTTCCACACTTATAATTTCTCATACTATTCTCATTATCCATTCCAATTATCCGAGACGATTCCGCTAATCTAATCGGAAAACCGCGAGCAGGGGCCGTGTCTCGTTTGTCCAGGTCCCCGAAAGTTCGAATCTATCCAGGGTCACGTAGACAGCGTCGATACAGCGGATTCGCGAAGGCGTTTACTATGCAAAGTAACGAAGTTTCTGCAGCTCCAACGGCGCTAAGAAGAGGGGGCGGACTGGCGAAATAGGCGAACGTGGCGTCCGCAGAATCGCGGATTTGTCGGCCAAGTAATAACTTCCAAGACGCCACGGGTCTGTCGCGATATCGCATTTAGGGAACACGTACGAAAGTGGATAAGCAAGCAACCGTCTAGGTGGGCGAACTTCATTCGCGGACTGACGCGTCCGGAATAGGTTATAGGTGACTATAGACGGGCACACCACGTGGTGTTTCACCCTCCGACAACTCTTCTCCTATCCCGCTGTTTAGCGTTCCTCTTTGGTTACCGGGAGCACGCGATAGCGACTAGGAATTGCTGCATCTCCTCGGGATCAGACCGAGATGACGCCTTAACGTCGGCCCTGTCCCCGTAGTTAGGCCACATTAGTAATCTCCCCTAGGTATTCTTGGATTCTATGTCCTCGGCATGTAAGGCCAGTCAACGAGGATTATTACGAATTCAAGTCCGAGGTTCGAGGGCTCGTTGTGGAGGGTGGATCATTATTGAAAAGGGACTTGAACTATTATTGAGTCTGGATAATGATATCAACGAGACCAGTGAACTTGTGTTTGCCAATGTATTAAGGTTATGCTTACGGCATTAATTATTTTGGGCTACGAAATACCTCTTAATAACAGATTCAAATTTCTTTAATCCAAAGATTTCATTGAAGTTTTGCAGAAACTATTATCTAATTCTTTTTGTTTTTACAGTTTCTGTTCCGGGACTTTTTATGTTTCTTCTTATTTATTGTATCTGTAGGTTAGACTACTATACAGGGTTCTGATGCATGATTTTTCATTTACAGCTATCTCATGAAAGAAGCTTTAATAAAAAAACTGCAGTCATATTCGGATAATAAAATTTAAAGTATAATGAGAAATACATAAATAGTTCTAAGCTTTAATAAGTTAAGTCAGTTAAACATCTAATAAGATAAATTAAGAGGTTATTCTGTTTTGATGGCTGAGAAATTATTTTTACAATTTTTTTCTCTAATTATTTACGTAAAAATTCAAGTTTGATTAAATTTAATCGGTGTTTTTTTAAATTAATCTAACTATAAAACGAATCATTTTTCCGATGAGGTCACCGAACCATGTCAAATCTGTTCCAAATGAATAGCTTATAAAAATCCAACAATTTAGATATGAAAAAATAAAGGAACGAAGAAAATTTCTTCTAGGTTAATATTTCAATCACTATATCTCCACATTTTACGCCTCTATTCGTATATTACAGAAAATATCCTTGTACCACCTATTTGTCTCTCTTGTACTATCAATTATATGCATACAATAATTAAAAACCATTGTTATAATCCACAAAAAATCTCGAAAATAATTATGAACTTTATGCCCAAGCACAATCTTTCAAGTAGCAAACACTCTGTGCTAATAAAAAGTTCGTGTTAGTGAAAATAAGTGTCAACTCTCAAAACAGTTACCCTAATAGTCCAATATGTATATCTACTCAAATAAATAATTCCGTGCATTCAAAAAATTTGTGCATAAAATTACGTTGAGAAACTCAGCTACAAATTTTAGCCAGCATTTGAATTTGTCCTCGTAATTCTGAAATGCTTGGCATAATGACGAGGCCCGCGATCATTAATTAAAACCGCCAAGATTATCGTTATTACGAGAATAAATTCCACGGCGGGTGGTGCGGGCAAACTTTCGAGGCCGAAACTCTTTTCCACCCTCGTTTACCCGTTGAATCGCGAACGTTTTTCTCCAATCTACCCCCTCGCCTCGTTTGCAGCCACTATCGCCGCAACAACTGTTACAATTCGCAGGTCCGCCATTCGACGGTCACGAACCATTTACCCGCGTACTCGTTAGCGGAGAGTTAATTAATACGCGCTACGAGTATCGAGCAAACGTTTCCAGGAAGAAAGAGAAAAACGCCGCGTCAGATGTCCAGAAGGAAGAGACGTTAGCCTTCTTTCGGGAGATTATTCGTGAATCATATCGAAGGAAACGGTATCGGCTGGGAGACCTCGACCCCTCTGTCACCAGACGAATACGAAATCGACGAGTCGGTCTCCCGAGGGTCGAAGGGTCGTTTCCATCGCCTTACGGGTTCGCGCCAGACCAAATTAACCATGAATGGCCAATTAACCTGGAGACTGTGCCAACTAACCGCTATGGCCGACGTTACTCGTGCACCAAATTGATCGCCGGCCTGCTGGTCGGACAGTTAATCGCTGTCAAATGCTTTCGGACGCATTTGCACAAACATACAGTGGATGATCAAATAATTATACTGCGGAGATTTCGTCTTAAAAATATGAGACAGATTTGTATTAGTTTTATTATGTTGTTGATGATGTATTGCTGAGCTATATATGATAAATGCGTGAGTTATATGTTAACATAGAAACCTAACTTCTGGAATAAAAAACGAGGATATAGGTATATGTTAAGTATCTGAAGTCCTTGACTTCCATTTAACACGTTAAGCACCACGTCAGTCATCGATGACTGACTTTATACTTCTAATTCGAGCTCGATCAATACTGTGAATTGACGATATATAATTACATTCTTCTAGAGTAATCAAGAGATTACATTCTTCTATTAATAAATTTTAAATAAGTTGGAGGTCGCAAAAGAATGTATCTAAATATTACTTGGTACCAAAAACTAATTTTGATGAATAGTATTCAATTTTTAAATTTCTAAATTTCCAAATTTCCAAATTTGAAAATACATTTACAAAAATATAAGCTCTTTTCTTATCTCCTTTACTATTTACCAATTTTTGTTTACTCAAAAATATACGATAAAGAATAAAGAGAGAATGAAAATATTTCAAAGAAGATATAAATTATCGTTTAATTGAAGCAGAAAATTCTATTTGATGCAGTAGTAGGAAGTCCGGTAACAGGTGAACTTCCAAGTTGAAACTTTTTTCCAAACTTTGCAAGTTTGTGGAGAAAGTCAATAGGCAAATATTAAGCAGTTCTTCTTTGCGGCTTTCTTTAGGGTGAAGGCACTCTCTGAAGATTAATATGTATGTTTCTACTTATTCTTCAAAATTATAATAAATGTAAAAGTGTACATTAAGAATTATAATAAGCGTACAAAGATTGTTCAGTGAAACTTTAATATGTAATATATACAACAGAAAGTGCAGCAATATTTGAACGAAGAATAAATGGAACATCTGACGAACAGAAAAATATTTCTGAAAATTAGTGACCACATCAAACGTATTATAAAAATACTTCACGAATGCGAAACTATCTTTTTATTCGATATTGGTCAATTTTTATTAGCAATATATATAACAAAAGGTGTAATAATATTTAAACAAAAGCCTTGCACATGTGAACAGAAAAATATCCTTGGAAATTAGTAATCACAAATGTGTTACAAAAATATGTCACAAAACTCTTTCTGTTCGATGTTGATCAATCTTTATAAATCACTGTTTACTAATACCAGAATCATTGATTAACTCTTACAGATACAGGACAATATCTCAAACTCTGCGGACTTTACAAGTTCCATTTAACAATGATTTTCGTCGAAACACAGTACCGCATCTGGGGGTTGAAGAAAAGAAACAACCCCTAGTCCTCACACTATCAAAGCCCTGTTCTTTCCCTGAGAAGAAGCGCGAGTGTTGGCTACCATACCACGCGATGGTACATTTTTAATTACTTACACCCACGCAGCTGCATCGCGCGATGACTATAAATCAAGCGGAGCGCCGCCCAGCGAAGTAATTACAGCTTGAATTTTAGATAATGTTGCCGCAAGCACGGCTCACCTCGGTTCCCCTACCCCTACCCTCTGCTTACCGTCGAACACCCTATACTTTTCATCCCACCAGGCCCTCATTTTGTCTTCATCCAGCACAAATAAATTCTCCTTGCGACTTTTCATTCGTTAATCGACGAGTTATTTTTTCAAGGTGAAATCTCGTGTGAGGAAAGATTATTTCTAAATTAAGAATGATGGTGTTAATAGATGCAATGCCGATATAGGCAATACGGGATATTAGTGAGTACTTGGTTTTGCTAGGAAAAATGACGACGTAGAATATTGACGAGTATTTGTTAGTTCTGTTAGGGAAAATGGCGATATAGAGAGGTCTTACTTTCACCTAGTTTTTGAAGATTTTTAAATATACGTGTAATAAGACTGAAATTTGGAAATATGCAGAATTGTGAGCTTGATAAGTAAATATTTAGAAACACGAGGAAAGAGGTAGGTAAGTTTACATAAATTTTAAGTGACATTTATTTTGTAATAAATTATATTTCAAATTTCTGAGTGCATATTAGCATGCAAACTGAAACTCAAAAGTTTAAATCTATTAATAATGAGGCTTCCCATGAGATGGGGCTTGAGTGTAATCCTCTAGCTCTCCCTTCGCCCTACTTAATTTGGGCCTAAGTTCATGTGACCATAATGTACACAAAGAATATTACGTTAATTACTTTAATAAAAATACACAATTAATCAGTTGAACAAACTTTATTGTATCAATTTTTTCATCTGAATTATCCTTCCAATCCCTCCTGCTTAAATGTTACGTCCACTTTGCATTTAGCGATTCTTAACCATGCAAATTACTGGACTCAAACTTCACATTGTAGTTCATTAAAAATTCTAGTAAAATTTATCCAGTTGAACGGTGAGTCACAATTTGTCGATGTACGACAAAGTTAACTTACGCTAACCTTCGATAAAAGGCAGTATCAAACCTTACTCTTTAACTGCGAAAGGCGTACTACATAGACTCTTACGTGTCCATCAATATAAAAACGCATATATAACTATAAATTTTTCTTTACATTTACTGATCTAACATAGGATCTATTTCACGTAACACAGCAACTTCCATTAACTGAATATCAATAAGAGTTTCTATATTTTATCGCAAACGATGTACTGATGATATCGAGCTAAATATATTGATGATTTCGTACAAAAGTACGTTCAAAAAGTTGAACTTTCTACATCTAGAACCTGAAGTAGTCCACCTTGGATGCTAAGAATAAAGTCGTAGATACTAAGTCCTAAGCACACAGTACTGGAGTGACTTTTTACCACATCGTTGACAATTAGGACCAACAGTCCAACCCACGCAATTACACAAATGCTAATTACTTTCGTCGCTAATTTCTTCCCGACTTCACGTGTCCCTCGTTGGGAATAGTTTCGCGATTTGTCACGGTTGATGACACCGCTAAGTATAGAGTCGCGGTTAAAGGGGGAGGCGGGGTCCCGAACGACGTTGGAATTGTTTACATAATTATGCGCCAATTAAGAGGGCAAGCTGAAGGAGGCGCAAGGAGGAAGAAGAGCCCGGGAATCGGTAGCGAGTGGCTGGCAAGGGCAGCAGGCATCTCGATTCCAGCGCAATTAAGGTGCGGTTGAGGAAACCTAAAAAAAAAGGGGGCACGCTAGGAAAGAGTGGAATTTAATTAGGAACTCGTGCTCTCTCGTATTTCCAGGCAGCCATGAAGAAACAGAACGGTACACGAGAAGTAGGTGGTTCCGATGAAACGACGAAGCGAATCGGAGAAAAACAAGAGGAACGAAAGAGAGACGAGAATTATCGAACCGTGCGATTCTAAGGGAGACAGAGAAGAAACGACGGGGTATCGTCAGCGAAGACATAACAATCAGGAATATGATAACACGCAGGATGGATGCTTACCTTCACCTCAGACCTCGGCGAGGATTCTCAGGAGCTGAGGCGAGGTTGACGAAGAGGGAACCTGGAGAGAGATGA
Organism: Megachile lagopoda; assembly: GCA_036983795.1. Lineage (NCBI taxonomy): Eukaryota > Metazoa > Arthropoda > Insecta > Hymenoptera > Megachilidae > Megachile > Megachile lagopoda. The sequence goes on from CM072786.1 coordinate 2,961,659, forward strand.
AAGATGATGAGTGAAGGAACCGCGACAGGGGTAGGAGGCGCTTAATTAGAGCCAGACTTCCGTAGGATGCTTGAGGCTTCCCTACGCTCTAAACTTCTATCTTCCCACAGTTTATCCCCGTAAAGTGGCTATCTCGAAATTACCCTCGAAATTATATCGAATTTCGGACCGTCGTACTTTGTTTCGCGGATCGCTCGCGACATTTTGAAAAGCGCTGGTGCATATATTATTTTTTTTTTGTTTAATGACTTTTTGTAGCAAATACATGGCGAATGAGAAATAATTTTTTTGTAAAGTCCTCAAAATTGAAAATTTGTATAATATTTTTTATTAGATTTTTTTCGTGACATCAGTAGAACTAAAGGTGCATATTTAAGTACAGAATAATACATATAAATTATTATTATTACGTATGTATACATGTCGGTACCCTGTACCTATCCCTAGATTTCTAAATTCCCCTATTTCTGTATCATAACATTGCTATACCTCCACATTGCTATATCTTTAGGAATTTAGAACTCTAAACTCCTACGTCTCTACATTTTTAAATTCCAGAAATCTGAATCGCTAAATTTCTAGATCTCTGTGTCCTTATATCCCTAAATCCTATCCCTACATCTCCAGATCTCATGATTTCTATGACTCTAAATACCAATTTTCATAAAATATATCTCTACATTTTTAGATCGATTCACCTATTCCTATATTTATATATTGATAGTCGTGTATTACAAGAACCATATATCCCTAATTTCTAGATACTTAAATACAGATATCTCGATACTTGTAGATCATTAGATTTTCCTAACTATAAATACCAATAATTCTATAGCAAATTCTTATATATTTAAATTCTATCTTTAGAATTAATATTTCAAGATCTTTATGTCCCTAAATTCCTATATTCCGAGATCTCTAGATCCTTAAGTCCCTGACTTGAATAATATTCAAATTATCTTAGTAATCATATTCCTACAAATAAATAATAAATATATAATAAACATATTCTTAAACACTCATGTCTTATTTTATTCCAAATAAAACGTGCTCAAGATCGCTTTCAATAAAATTAAACTTAAGCTATACAAAATAATACGAGATAGATCCAACTCTTTCTAACATCTGAACGCACACATTACCGCAAGAACTATTGGTAGACACTGTCAAATAACTAAAAAATTTGAAAAAGAACCTCAAAAATGTTAAAAATGCCAAAAATCTCAATATCAGTATAATTTCAACAGCAACCCAAAAAAACAAGCTAAAAAATTATATAAAAAAATTGATCCTTGATATCATCGCGTGTCACATAAAACATGACTGCATGTTCATGACTGCACAAATTACCCACTGAAAAATTCTCAGAAATTTTCCTCAATTAAATTCTTCCACCCCCAAGGAGGCCAGAATTAAAGAAAATTTTCATTCTACATTCATCGAATATGAACTATAATGATTATAGTTCACGCTAAATAAATGTTACCGGAGCAATTTAAAAATAGACCGAAAAATCGTCACGTGGCTTTGATGGAGTTCCATATTTAAGCTGACACAGACTGCCAAAATAAACTGAGCCACTGTCTACTGGTTCTTAACACGCGAACGACGAGTTTTCCTGCGCGAATAGAGGCATTCTCACGAACGACAACGTATTTCGCCCAAGCAACAACCGCGACGGCAAGCCGATGTTTACTTTATCCTCACTAATCAAGGGACGTATTTGCGTTTTATAATCCTTGGTCGGCTAAGAGGGTAAAATCTGAAAGCTTAGTGGAATCTCCTTTCGGTCGGATGGGTAATCCTGGCTTCGACCCTCGATTCCACCCCTGCCAGCCCTTCGTCTTCCACGATCGGTCGCGGAGGAAAGCGTCTTCATGAACGTCTTTGTATAACGTTGAGAAAGAGAGACTCCGCGACTACGTCACCGACTTAATGGCTTATTTTATCCGGTAATATTGCTGCCTAACTTCGAACACGCCCGCGATGAGTTAGTGCGATTCAGATTCGAAAGTCCTCACGGTAACTTGAACGCGAGGTATACTTTTCTTATTTGCAAATATGACTTTTTATGGAAAAGGATTTTTGAGAATAGAATACTGATATTTTTCTTATTCTAACATGTTGGTATTGTGAGGTTTATTTTATGATTAGCACAGTAAATTAAGAGAATTTCGGTTGATGTAAAGTTGTGGAACTATGGTAGAGAAGATACCATTGTAGAGATAGAGATACTATAATATTGATAGTATAAGATGGAAAATTATAAATTTATAATTTGTAAATAATTACAGATCGTGAAGTTAATCTGCAGAATTTCAGATTTTCAAGATTGAAGATTCGATATTTCTAAATCTCTGAAGTCAAAAGTTGGAAAATAAGAAAATTTGAAAAGAAATAAAACAATATTAGAATAACAATATAACTGTTTTTAGTTACTTAAAGTAAATTATAGAAGTCAAGAATGTAATTACAGAGGCGGTACAGTAATGAATAAAATAACTTGTTCAGTTCTGTCATTTTTCTATAAATAAATGTAACAATGTCATTCTATTCTAAAGCTTCCCGAAATATTGATTCTTCTCTAGATACTCAAGCCAATTCCGTTTCACTCGAAGATAAATACGACCACCTATTTCCTCTTTCAACATAAACGAACATCGGTAGAGTAATCACAAGGAAAGTTTTATAGTGACGATATCCATAATGGGGATGGAATAATTGATAGGTGCAAGGTACTTCAACGTCTGAGCCGAAGGAAACACAAAAGGGATGAACCAGCGGTCAGTCTTATCGATAATTCACCCGATTCTACGGACACGATCTGCATGTACGACCACGTAACTCCTCCTTCTTCGTCCTATTTATATGATTAATGAGTTTATAATGGCCGTGCAAGCTTGCGTTTCTACACGCAGGATATTGTATCCCTTCAATATTATGGGGTATGTAATCGTTCCAGATGATTTTAAAGATACATTGTCGATGTGGAACAATAACGCTAAATTGCACTAACTGCAAAATTTCTTTCCATGTATGAAAAATATCTAATAAATATAACAAAAATATGCTGTACGTCGATACACTAACAGCTAAATTCTTTTTCATGTCTGGAAAATATCTAATAAATATGGGTTTATTATAATTTATTTATATCTAAAAAATAAATATAGAAACTATTAGATATATTAAATATGACAAAATTTTATTCTATATTTTCCATTAATTTTTCGTATAAAATGGTCTCCTTCATGGTTGTACCATTAGTATTGGAACACTGTACACCTAAATATTTAAACAACTTTATCAATTACTAACAGTGCAGGATGGTAATTAAATAATTAAGAAAATAATATGTATAACAATAACTAAATGTAAATTTAAAAAGGAGTATGAAGTAATATAAAATAATGCGAAATAACATAAAATAATATAGAACAATAATTATTCTTAATAATTAAAGATAATTTTGCCCGAAAAGAACTAATGGAATAAAACAGAGCATAAAAATTAAATCAATTCATGCAGTATTTTTTTCTCATAACGGTTCTTTTATTTACTCTGTATTCTATTACCCTGAATAATTTTTAACGTACCTTCGAGCACTATCCAGCAATTTGTCCTGAATGGTGAACATCATTCAAGGGCAGAAATTTTCCAGACTCGCATTAGACATGGGGTAAATAAACCAATGATTACAATGCCTTGTGGGTGGAACTAATAGTTATGTAGGATAGTAGTTAGGGGGTCGATCGGTACCACCGCATTCGAGAATAATCAATTTTGTAAATAAATTAGCAGCGAGACAAAAAACGGTGCGAAAAGAACAAAAAGCAGGGCAGTTGGCGACGAACAGGCGTTGAAAACAGTTCTAGAGCGTTCTTGTAGCGTAAAAGCAATGACGAATAGCGGTTGTGTGCGAAAATGTTGTTCAAAGAGTGAATATTTTGTCTGTGTTGTTGTCCGTTTTTAGTGTTAGATTTGTTATTAATAATAAAGTGTTTTATGTGTTTAACAAACCCCTTGATTTTATTCCCACAGTTATGAACCTAAACTCCGGAGGTAGGGTTAATCGCGATCGATCGGTGTAAAATTTCGCCCTGATACCGTAGGGGCATCGAAACTGCGAGTCTGGTGAAATCGAGCTATTGAATCGACATTCGTCATGCGAACGTCAGCCTCTGTACGTGTTCTCCTAGTGGTAACTCTAGCCACTCGACGATAATTCTCTGACTGGCATGCGACTGCCACTCGAACGACACGACATCACACTAACTGTTCGACTGCTTTTTTCCCTTTTATTCCATTTTTCAGCTGCTCCCGTGCGACTTTGAGTAGAGCTTGCACGAAACGAGACTGCGAACCGAACGAGAAACGATTCGACGTGCATAAAAGTACTTGCAATTATACAGGGTGTCCAAGAAGGTTGGGACCAAACATTACTACGTATTACTATGTATTATAGTATATATTACTGAGATCAAATACCATCCTGAACAAAGAACGAACCCGTTAAACTCGATGATTATAAATGTACGAGATGTAAAGAGATTGGTATTTACAGAAACGATATGTCGCTCGGGAAAATAGTCGTATGAGGTAAATGTACTCATTAGAGACCACGGCCACGTCAGTCATTGTTTATTGCATTTTATTGAAAATGATAATTATGAGAAGACAATCTGTATTATGCGTATGGATCGTAAGAGTACGCCTTTCATTTTCTTTTGTTACGTCGCCATTTTGTAGAGTAGTTCACGCGATGTTTGCTATAAACACGTGCTCGTGTAAGTTTTATAATTGTACAGATGTCTACGTCGTATCCATAGATATATACAGAGGGTGTCTAAAAAGAATGGCAACAAACTTGTATTACGTGTTACTAAAATCAAGTAGATGAATAAAGTTCATGTAAACTTACGTCTGAAAATGCTTTATTGAATAGGTATATGCATTCATTTTACGCACAAAATTCGTGTTACAATTTGTACAAAATTGTGCACGTATTATTATTCTCAATGACAGTTATTATTTGTGTTCTGATTATTTACTAATATTTACTGTTATTTTCAATAGTAATATTGAAAATATCAGTTATTTTTAAAGTTGGCTTATTTCGGAATCAAAAAGTTCGGAAATCACTAATTCGAGGAATGGAAGCTTGTATTCCTGCAGAAAGAGGAATTTTCGAATATTTGCTATAACTGCCACAATAAATCATAAATATCTTTAATATCATTTTTTTATATATTTTATGTTTAAGTCTACATGAACTTAATTCATCCATTTGATCCTAGTAACGTGTAGTATAAGTTTGCTTTCAATCTTCTTAAACACCATGTATATAGTTTTGAAGGTATGCTTATAATTTCTTAATTAGATAGTTATTTAATTATATACTTATATTAACCACTTGCAATTATGAGTAATAAATATAACAAAATATTCTGAAAATATTCGGTAAGGTTCGTTAACGATAAAAATATTACCTAATCAAATATTTAACTGCTTCGATGTGAGAGTCAACGTGCTAAGCAAAAGAAGATTAGTCACATCTAGTGATTGCGTAGAAGGTTTCAATCGCATCTAGTGATTATACAGAAGACTTTACTCACATTTGGTGATTGTATAGGAGATTTCATGTGCATCTAGCGATTATCTAGAAGACTTGCTCATATTGAGTGATTATATAGATTTTTCGTGCATCTAGTGATTACATGGAAGATTTCACTCGCCTCTAGTGATTACATAGAAATCTTCACTCACATCTAGTGATTATATAGAAAATTTCAGTCATGTCTAGTAATTGTATAGAAAATTTCAGTCATGTCTAGTAATTATATAGAAAATTTCAGTCATGCCTAGTGATTACATAGAAGATTTTACTCACATCCAGTGCTTACATAGAAGACCTCACTCACATCTAGTGATCACATAGAAGCCTTCACTCAATCTAGTGATTACATAGAAAACTATACTCACATCTTTCCTTTCTCTGAATCTTCACCTAGCACTGCAGCAGTAACAGCAGTTGTATCCTCCCTGACCACTGTTACCCCAGTAGAATACTCAAGCTTACTCTCAAAGAGAATTTCCAGCAGGAATTCGCGAGTCACAACGATTGAGTCCACTACCCCCGTTTCCGTGATGATACGAACGAAGCAACTGACACGTATGCACATCAAAACAAAATAAAGCGTGCCAAGGCTCAAAACATACTGATCCGGTAGGCGTTGGATTGACAAGAAGTCACCGGGACGAGCGACGCCGACGCCGACGCCGACTTATGTCCGCGTTTGCCACGGGCCACGTGGCTTCACGTGGTGCACGGATTACACGCCAATAACGCGATAACAGTGACAGTATAGCGACTTCCTCCTCCCTTTGGATTCCACTTTCCTAAGCGTTCTAAGCGACACGATCGCTATGCCGTTAGGCGAGCTGGATGAGTACGTGGCTTACGAACACGTGGGAAAAGGCGCGTGCGAAACGAGCGTCAGACGGCGGCAGTCTTTACAGGACTGCGTTCATAATAGATGCAGACCATACACGTCACAGAGCGTCGGCCTGACGGTGAAAATAACACACATTTGCGGTTAATTTCGTGGACGATTGTCTCTACAGGGGCGAACCACACTTGTCCCTCTTATTTACCGTGTTCGTGTATCGAACTCTGCGCTTTCGTGGTCTTGGACCTCGCTTTTCATCACATGTCATGTATCACATAATATATAATGTGTCAAATATTACATATATTGTGTATCACATATAATATGTCATATATTATGTATCATGTATCACATATCACATATCACATATCATGTTTCACGTGTCATATGTCATATGTCAGATGTCACATATCATACAGCATATATCGGATTTCATATACCACATGTCACATATCATACATCGTACATCATACGTTATATATCACATATCGTATGTCACATATTATAATTCATATATCATATATCACATATCATATATTACATATCATATAACATATATCATATTTCACATGTCATATATCACATGATATTTCGCATATCATACATCGCATATTATATGTATATCATACATGCGATATACGATATACGATATATGATATATGATACTTTTTTAAATCCCTTGTCACATTTCGACGAGTCTGACCCGCACTCACAGTTCAAATGCGATGAAACTTATTAGTTTTCAAGTACCCACATTTTCGCGTCCCTAAATATCGATCCACAGTAAATATAAAAATTTCACATCCAACGCGTGTGGCGACAACGCACACAATTTTTATTTTATTCACGACTGCATCGCGGTGGCCTAGATGCGGTTCGATATTTCTAAGAAGGTAGAAAATAGATCCAGTTTTCTTTCACTGAAAAAGTAAGGATATGTTTGGTTTAAAATGTAGTAACACGTTCAATATCGACACTCGTTCAGAAAGTTGCATATTGCAAATCGTGTATAGACTGTGCAACCGCAGATCGTTTTCTTTGTAACAAAGTGCAATAAGATAAAATACAAAACGAGGTAATGTAACTTTGAATCAGTTCACATTGTAACACATACCGCTTCTGTATTATAATTTTTTGTCATACAGAGTGTCCCATTTTTATATCTCCGAACTTTACCAGCACATTCCACACGCAAATATAAGAAAAAGATGTTATATTAGGACTTTAAACGTTTGATTAAAAGTTTATAACAAAAATACAAAATAACTTTAGCTATTTTGTTTCTGGATGCCATGTACAGTGTGTGCCAGTTTTATACGTGAAATTTTGCATGTTCAAAAAATAAAAATGATAAAATTTTATATAAGCATGCTCTTAAATATATTATCGAAAAATTATAATAAATTCTTTTTAATAACTTTTAATAACGCATACAAGAGCCAATGCTCACATACACATTTTTTCACATTTTGATTTGTAGATTATGCTAGTAAATTTTTCCGGACAAAACTGGAATACCCTGTATGTGACATTGAAAAACAAAACAATGCATTGTCAAAACAGTTAATTTCATATTTTTATTATAACTTTCTAAAACTCTATAACATTCTTCTTTTTATTCTTACAAATGGATTATGTTAATAAAGCTTACCGGTAAAAAATGTAACACTCTGTATATTATAGCTTTTCCTGCATTATTTGCAAATAAACCGAACATGTACTATTGAAGTATACGGAAGAGAAATATGTAGTTACACGTGTGTATTTATGATTCTTTAGAGACTGTACATGCCATGTGCAAGATGCTCTCAATATGTCACATGAGCAAGAATAAGTTGAAAATGTGGAGCAAAGTTTTTCAATATGCAACTTCATTCTTAACAAAATGCAGTTCGAAAATTACTTACTATAATTGCAAATAAGTTTACTGTCAATAAACAATTTCAGTAATTTCTTTATTAAATTATCGTTTAGATTAATAACCTGAAATTGGACTGAAAATAACAGTGTTCAATAGAACCATTCGAATTTGAACAATATAATGAAAGATACTGATTAATAATATTGAATTGCAAGGAAATAATTGTCCGATTTAAAAATACTTAATTTTATTGTGTTATCGAGTAGAACGGCTTTTAATATATATTTTTAATTATTGCAGTCTCACCCATTTCTGGTAGATCCTGCTAGGAGTTTAAAATAACCGTGCAAATATTAAATCAAATAAACTATGAAGCTCTTCTGTAAAATCAATTTATTTTTAATATTTTAATAAACTTTCAAATTCAGCTTGTTCAGAACTTGAAGTTTCCTAACGAAATTTTATATAATAATCAATACTGTTGTTCTAGAACGAAATTTCATAGAATAAATTCTGTAGTTTAAACATGAAACTTCATATAATAAATTCTATTTTACATTGTTTTCAATTTCTTTTACAGAATCAGCATAGAATGTTGCTCTGGATATATACAATCTTTCTTTCTTCATGCATTAATATAGATATTATGTGTAGAAAGCAACAGCTAATAACGTACATGACTGAATGTTTAAAATTGTAAAGATTTTTTTATGATTGCATATCTAAAGATGTAAATTGATAATATCAATAATATAGAAAGTGAGTCTTGCAAAGAATGCAATGGCCGTTAATTATACGAAAGAATAACTATAGTAACAAAAAAATTTTAATATACATAACAATGAAGTTTTTACAACTTGCATGGTATTCGTGTCATGCCTTTGAAGTTTTTCAAGTGTTTATGTTCACCCGCTTTTGTTTCACAAGTTTACTGTTATGAAGGTTGTCAGTGGCCGATGCTATAACTTCAGAAACAAGAGGATGGAAAACACGGAATACTGTTGATATTGCCTCAGTGTAAGACTAAAAACTGACAGACCAACTTGAAAATTTATTTATCCATACAATGTTAATAATTACTCTTATTATGAATTATAATAATTAATAGCTTTTCGGTAATCGAAGTGTTACAGGTAAAATAATCACATGAAAACTAATTGAAATGCAAAATGTGACGTATCGTACCGCGAATGAGATTTAAATCTAAAATTGTATTAATTATGTTCAATGCTTCGATTACTTTGATTTCAACGCACTGTAATAAATTTAACGAATATTGATCGAACGCATGGTTGTATCATACGAGGTGTAGATACTTGTATTAATAATTGAATATTAAAAATTATTTGAACGTCGTTTGCTGGTGTTATTTAGATAATTGTAATCTATAAGTATATACAAGATTATTTTCTTACAATAACGTTTATTTCCAGAATGTCGTTTTAGAAGTGTCTGTTCATAAAAAATAATTATTTTGTTGAAATAAAATTTGAAGCAAATTTTGATAATGTATAGTGCACCATTCTTGTTCAATACCTTAGTTTTGTTTTGGAATGAAAATAATTTTATATATTTATTGTGATAATTTTTTTACACTCCGTAAGGAATTTTCAAATTTAATTTCTTCGAAAACGAAATATAAAAAAGCGTTGTTTTTATGTTGTCAATCCTAGAAGGTATTTGTATCATTCTAAGATTATCCGGATCAAGAAATAAAAAATTTATCTCACATTTGTTCTTTCATCGTGACATACGGCATCCCAAGTGTGGCAAACAAAAAACCGCGATAAATTAAAAGGCCGCAGCGAGCGTGACGGTTTTTAAAAGCCATGATTTTCTGGTGAAAGCTCGGGCTACGGTCGAGGTATACGCGTGTAAGGGCAGACCAGGCCGCCTGCTCCGTTTAGCTGCAACCTGGCAATTACCTGTAGGGCATAATTGTCATCCCTTACGTTTTCCCAGGACGGTTTGCCCGTCTCCCTTCCGCGCAACCCCCGCAGCTGGTTGCTCCTTGCTCAGGGCAACCCCTGGGCCACCCCAACGGGGGCGTCGGGTCACGCGAGGCCGTGCCTGTCGCAGAAGTCCACGCGACGCGCACAGCCACGCAATGCCGAAACAACACCGACTTGCCTTACCGGTATCAGATTTCTAATTACTAATTTACTCCGGCCACCGGCCTCCCCCGACCCCTCGGACTCGAAACCTTCGCCAAGACGACGCTAAACCGATTCGTGGTTCGAAACTTCGTATTTCCAATGGAATTTATTAATTTGCTCGACCTCGCGATACGTTGCCGTGGCTCGGGTTATTGCAATTGCTCGAAACACGCCTGTCGTGTGCCCAGAAAGAAGAATTTCGCTCGCGAATCGAAATCGTTAACTTACCGAGCGAAAAGGGATACGGTAGACGGCTACGAACGATTTATACGTGGATATACTGCGACCTCGTGGTATTTACCTGAAATCAAGAGAAAAATTTATTAGGAATTTTTGAACTTAACTTGTGGGGAAAAATATTGTACACTATTTTTTTATATTTAATGTATAATTAATGAAAAATGGATATATTTTTGACATTGTAAATTCTTTGCAAACCACGCGTCGAACATCCTATCTCTCTGTGCACATCTCACGCTATACATTCCCCGACTGTCTCTTGTTTTTTTATTCATACGAACCGACAAAAATATCTCAATCATACCAACTTCACTTATTCGACACTCTTACCAACTCAGTTTTACTGTAAAAACAATTGTTTCGTTTATAAATGCTTTGATCGAATAAATAAGTCATTTCTTCCTTTTGATTATGTTTTAACTATATACCGTTTTGGGTTCTTTCGTTTTATTTATGTGTGAATGAATACGTATAATTTTTATTATGAAAGACTTAAAAAGTAAAATAAAATTTGTTTACTGCGTGCGAGTGTGTGGAATTGAAATTCAGTTATATGTATTGAAATTCAAAATTCAACTTCAAAACTAACATTTAATAATATATATTGAAATTTTCATATTAAAAATTAAAATTCGATAATATGTATTGAAATTTCAATATTGGAGACTAAAATTCAGTTATATATACTGAAATTTTAATATTTGAAAATAAAATTCAATTATATGTGTATCATTTATACGAAAGGTAGTGCAAGCTCATTTTTTAAAGGAATTTTATTCTTTTTTTATTTTTTAGATGTATGAAATACAAAAACTAAAAGAATTTATTACATTTTTTTTTAATAGAGTTGCCTTAAATTACATATTTTAAATTAATTCACGTTTGTACAAAATGTCATCTTGTATGAAAAATATAGATATCATAACTGATCTTAAGAATACGTTTAATAAGGATGAGAAAAGGTGTTGGATGATGTAGATGGTACACGGTGGTAAAACGGTGCACCTAGTGAGATGATGTGACGAAGGAGGAAACGAGGGCGGGCATAATTGCGAAAATTAATTATTGCCATGCACGAATGTCATGTGTCTCCCTGTTATTAGCCGGCGGGCATAATTTAAAGGGAAGCGACTTGTTAACAATGTCGTTCTACTCTCGAAATTTCGTGTGCGCAAGAAAGCTTTCTGGGGACTAACATCTAGGTTTTGTAAAGTGGTACAATTTTTAAATCGATTCAAGTCTATTATGTATTAAAATAGAAATTTCTATAGTACAAATATTTTATAATAATTTAACGACTGAGCAAGTAATTTGATATAAAAAATTACTGTAAAAATATTTAAAGTATTGTGAAAATACTGAAATAAAACTATTGAAAGTAATACAATAGAGTGCTCTGAAGTAAGAAATATTGAAATTAATTATTTGAGAATGAAAATAGATAACTTGCTCAATTTTTTATATTTTTCTTTATATGTTCACAATATTACACTCTTGAAATTTAACATGTTGACTGCCACAAACTATTTGCATGATCACTGGAGTAAGAAATTAAATTAATTACTAAAAGTACAGATAGTCTGTTTCCAACTTACTTTATGTTACTAGTATACTGTAGTTATGTACTAATATAATTGTGCATAAAAATCTTTAAATTGTACAAAAATAATTCAATCTGTGAGATTTGTAGTTTTTGCGTTATATATTTTTATATATATTATTTTATGTCCTTCAGAAATGCCTCAACATCCGTAGCCTAGTTATTGATATAATAGTAACGCTATTTTTTATTTCCCATATAAATTATTCCATTGCGTTATATTTGTGACACCGGGTAGGTTACCGGTAGACTTTATGGCAGTCAACGTCGTGAAACATGTGAATGAGACATATTCACGAGAATAAGTCACAGAAAATGACTTTATAAAACACCAAAATTTTCTTCGTGAATAACGAAACGCACGAAATCGCGACATTGACCGATTGGTACGGCGAACACGATCCAACTGACTCGAAAAATGTTTAAGTGTACCTTGAGGCCACGAAATACGAGGTATTCCTATAGTTAGCAAGTGACAATATAGTGTATCAAAGAAATGTTGACACATCTTGCGTTTTTTCAATCATCTTTATTTTTAAAAAGTAGATATGTTGTATTTTATTTGGTGTATACTATATTATACCATCATAAGTTATTGCATCTTGTTATTATTGTATATTGAATAATTTATTATACTGTATATTATGTGACTTATATTGTATCATAATTGCATATTACACTGTATTATTGTTACATATTACATAAAATATTGCATATATTACATTGTATTATGTTGTTCATTAAAGTGTGACGAATCATATAATCTATCAATATTTAGCTGCAATTATTACAATGAAACTTAATTTAAAATTATATTTACAATTTACCTTACAATTTGAAAGTTCGATCAATTCATACGTCTACACATACTCTTAATCGAGAAAAATTCAGTGTTGCCAATAGTCAAAGTATCACATTGATTACCACATTTAGCAAGCCTCAAACCACTCGTCGAGTTGTGTGCTTAATATGTGTGGTTTAGCTAGTTATCATATATTTAGACGGTCAATACACGTTTAGGTAACCACCAAGAAGTTTAAATGGCCATCACAGGTTTAGGTCAAACATGTCAAACTCATTTACGAGCAGGGATCACATCAAATATTGCATCCAACAAATCAATATGCAGATTAAATTATTCAATTAATTTATACATCTATTTATACTCCTAATTGAATACGAATTCAGTATTGTCAAAAATCAAATTATCACATTGATTATCACTTCTATCAAACTGACCATTTGTCATTGAGTTGCATATTTGGCATGCCTGGTTCAGATAGCTATCACAAATTTAGATCGTTAGTAGGTTTGATTACTATAAGCTTACATGGTCAACATAAGTTTAGATAGTCATCATACGTTCAAGTCAGACATGTCAAATTCGTTTACCAGCAAGGATCACATTATAGATCAATCAGCAATTTGTATTTTTTAATCAATTTATACAAATTATCACACTTTTACGAAGCTTCAGACCACCTGCCATGTGTATTACATACCCTATCTAATTCAACTGTTAATACCTTCAACATCCTAATCAACATACTAAATACCGCGGCCAAATATTAATACCACAGTATGCTATACCAAAGGGATTAATCCTAATCTCATAATGTTCCACAGTCAACGGCAGCCGCGTATCCGCGGTACGCACTATCATCTCGCAGTTAGGCTGTTTGAAGCCGGGCTGCGTTACAACATTTACTTACTGCCGTTTAACCACTTATCACGTCGGATCTCGGCACGGGGTGCTTCTGCAACATGCCTAAAGGCAAATTTCCGTGAGAGAGGATGGATTACGAAGCGAAATCGAGCGGTTGCACGACAGCGCCAGTGCAACAGGGATCAGCTGAGAGGGCGAAAGGGGCGGTCGAAGCGGGCAAAGGGAGGGCAGAAGGACATCGACGTCGCGTATCCATTACGCGGAGCGCGTAGAAGCGTTTAATACAGAAGCGTGCGAATATCGGCGTCCTTTATCCGTCGAGCGCGTGTTACACGCCTCGCATGCTTCGAGGACATATCTGTCGGATATCGAGTCGACTACTCGATCCAGCTAACCGTTTACGCCCGTTTCTCTGCACTATGCCCTCGGAGGGCTTCCCTTTGCGCCGCCCGAATCAGATATTTACCGATTCCAATTGCTTTCGTGATTGCGTCTAAGTGGCTGGATAGGAATGTGTTTTGGCAGATACCAACTTGTATCTCTGCTGTGTTGGCTACCTGGTGCACGATGATAGTATCAAAAACACGTTTGCTGGACAATTGCAATGTGGATTTGGAAATAAAGAAATCGGTTGTTATTTAAACTATGTTTAGAGTGGTTCAGAAAAAATGTGTAGAGCCTGATTTGATGATAAACATTGATTATGCTTATATTTTATTAACAATGATTCTTGCATGTTATTTGTACTACAGTGCGCTGCACAAATATACCCCTCATTTTCACAGCTTAGTACGAATTAGTATTTAAACTGGCCATAATTTTCAAATGTATTGTAAATGTAAATATAAGTTACAATTGCAAATGTAAATTATGCATTTGATTAGATGTGTTTAACTAATGTTTGTGGAACTTTGAACTAGGCATATAAAACTGGAACTAGACGTACGAAGCTAAAAATAGATACATAAAACTAGAATGAGAAATAGAAATTTAATATTCTAGAGTGATCTGATCAATATTGTTGCCTCATATTGATCTGAGGTTCGAGAATTCTCATTTGTTATTACCATAAATATAAATGTAACAGCAGAAAATGATTATTATGTAATAACGTTAAAAATTGTTGATACAGAGAAAAAGTATGTCGCAAATGTGTATAAGTGAACATTTCTTTTAGCTGACAGTTAAATTACTGGTAGGACAATTTACAACTCTAATGGTATCATCAAATAATTCAATGGGAATTGCAATTGAGCACGTACTAATGTGAAATACTATGAAGAACACGTGGACATGACACTTGATAATTCGCTGTGACGCACGATTCTATACCCTCATAGTAGACATTCGCTCTAAAATGACCTTTCGTCACCCTATTGTTCAATAAACCAAAATCGTATCCATTTCAACAATGTTACATCTACGATTATAAAACTGTACCTCAATTTTTTGTCATATGTAATTATTATAAATATGTCATCACATTAAATTAACCCCATACCGTATAATGAGTCATACTCCATTTATTTTTTATACCTTATTACTTAATGAACAATGATGTTAACGTTATACATTTCTTTGATATTTCTTACATAAGTAGTAATCTTTTCTAAGTTTACAATATTTGTTTCAAGCAAAATAAAAAGTCATTTGTCAAGGGGGTAAAAGAGAAGGCAATCATTTCATTTGAACTGTTTAAACATTTTTCAAAGTTATAAAACAATGAATTCTCGTTTAATATTTTAATACTCTCTTTAAATAATTTGATGTTCTAATACCCTCTATAAATATCTTAATATTAAAAAATTTGATATTGTCTGAAATATTGATTATTTTTTAAATAGACATCTGTATAAATAATGACTATGAGTGATACTGTCAACATAATTATTAAACGTGGTAGTCATTAAAGGGGACATTACACCAAATGTTATTTTTATTATCTAATTTTCTTGTACCTGTCTAAATTATATTAATTTTAATTTTGATAATTAAACTACATACAATTATGTAATTTTAATGAACCTAAAAATTGTACTGAGAGTGACCATCATTCAATGATTACTATTTTATGATAAAATCTGCATGACTATTTTTATGTGTTTAATGGTATAATAACTTATCTTAATTATGAATGTCTAAAAATCTAATACTGCTGAGATCATCGTTGACGATATAAATGCTAGTAACAGCTTGTATCGATGGAAAGTGCATCGAGGGGGCAGTGCTGGACAATAAAATATGCATTTCGTATTAAAACTTGGTGCGTCTGACAGACGCCTAAATGAAATCCGTGAAGGATTGATCGTTAGAGACCAGAAGGTTCGCGAAGCATCGTAAATTATGATAGATACGTGGACGAGCCCCGCAGGCGGTGGAAGGGTTATAGGTTAGGCGAATTCGCCGAGGGGCCTTTCTACTTGGCTCTGATGTGGTCTGTGGCCTGAGCTTAATAACCGTTGGCCCTCGGCCTTCTCAAACAAACGTTTCTAACCGTTGAGCGCCTCTTTGCCCCTGGCGCCGAGAATCCTCAACAACGACACCAGCCAGAAGGAAAAAGATAATGCGGAAAAACTTTTTTACCAAGAAAAGTTGCGTCGATGAGCAAGTGCTGTTCCTTGCATCATAAAGCAAACTCTCATGCACGTACGAGTTATTTATAAATGTAATTGTTTATGGTTGAATGTAAGTTTATAAAAGAATTGCATTTTAAGACGAAGAAGTTTAAAAAAATGATACTCTTTTAGAACAAGGCTTGTTGGCAACAATTGTGAAAAACAATGGACACTCATTTTTTCTTAATTTATTTCTTAATGTTTATTTTTAAATTTCAATTTTGAATTTTGTAATGTTTTGTAATATTTTGTTAAAACAGCTTTATATTTACGTTAATACGTGAAGTTCTTTTTATAAATATATTTTGTTTCATTTGTTTACACGTTACGAATTGGTACATAAAGAATACTGATCATATTTTCCATCTGAAAATTCCGATTAATAAAAATGAATGATGTTATATTTATACAGTGTCCTGTATTATAAAAGAGACGAATGTACGTTACTTAATTTGACGATGGCTGAATTTCACGGTAGCTTTGAAACGCGTTCGCCATCAAGAAACGCATCGTTCCGAAATAAAAAGCACACTCCTCGAACGAATCAAACGTACGTGGCCGGAAGCGGCAACGGTATCCGAAAAACGAGGTTGATATGCGAAGAGAGGTGCTCCGGTATTAAAAACGCGGGCAAAAGTCAGGAGAAATGAGGCGGTGGATTATATCGTTGCCCCGAGCACAGTCGTGTGTAGGAAACGATGCAAGAAGAGCCATGAAGAGGGGTGGGTGGCAAGTGGCTCGTCGGCTGGTACAGGCCAGTACCGATATTACCCTGCACCCCCAGACCGAACCAGCCGATGAGAGAGAGAAATAGAGAGAGAGAGAGAGAGCAGCAGAGATAGAGAAAGAAAGGTGGAGAGTGAACGAGGCAAAGAGGAACATGTAAGCTCGCGTAGATATCCACTTCCCTTCCGCGATCAATTAATTCCGGACACTAATGCTTTTCTAAAGACACACACCCAACCAGGCTTACCACTCGGCCGATAACCAACTATTCCTAGAGCCGTCCGTCCAGACGAACCATCGAATTGCACGTCACGCGATTTCATCGCAATCGGGCATTTTCCCTCTCGACGGCTGCTATCGCTGACAGGGAAATGCGATCGACTGGAAATTGGCTAATGTGTACTTATTTTTTACAGCATCAAGGACATGGCTACGTCGATACTCGAAGAATATTTCCGATTAATTTCATGGGTTTTGATTTATAATTTTGGGATATCTCACAAATTTGTTGCTAATTGAAAATTTTCAACGTTATTAGGGATGTATGGCTGGATATATATTAGTTTTGTCCGATGCTATATGAGGGATTTGTGAGGTTATGGATATTAGTCAGAATTGAATTTAATGTTTAACCCTTGACTGTATGATTTGGTAGTTGCATTAGACATAATTATGCACTGCTACGATTTTAAAATAAATATAGGTAAAATGTTATGTCGGTGTCTCAGTGATTCTTAACTATGAAAATTATAACTGGACTTGAAGTATATTAACCCCTTGCTCTATTTTGATGAGTCTGACGTGTGACGCACTCGTACTTCAGCAGTGACCAATTTTACTCGAATTTTGAACACGCTTCAATTTGGAGTTCAAGTCCAATTTTGCATAATCAACGATTGCATAATACCAAATTGACATAAAATTTCAACTTTGTTTGCCCGTTTTAATATCGTAGCTGTGATTATTAGTTCTAACTGACGCACCCGATAAATAACTCATAGAGGTTAAAAATTCTAGTAAGATTTATTATATTTAAACTGTGAGTGCGACACGAGTTTAACCCTGTGTCCTACAATAATGTGTCACACTTGTGATGCACACTACAGTTTGAGTTTGATAAACTAGTCTCGTATTTTCACTGCAATAAATATTTGTATTCAATTCCGATTGTAATCTGCGTAATCAAGGATCGCTGAAAGTAACGTTTTAATTTTCTTCAGTTGTCTTCACGTTATAAGGATAATTAGCTGACTGCGAATGACGCAGAAAGTTGTAGGTTAAGGTATTAAGTCAAAGTAAAAGCTAAGTGAAAGGTAGTGAGAGGTTAAAAATTGTTACATATGAAACCTTAAATTTCGCAAGGACACATATCACACATGTATAGCATGTGCTCTAATTATAAACCATCATATTGATTCAAAGTCTCTGGAAGCATTTTCTTCCAGATATAAATTTTGTTGAAACATCATTTGGAGCCAGCTGTATTTAAGAAAAGCGCATTCGCACAGCACGATAAATCATCGTTTCGTCCCTTTCTCGTCGTTTTCAGAAAATCGACGCATTTCTCCCTCTAATAGGCACCTATCTACACGTTAGCCCGCGTCTAGAACTACGAGGCCCCTTTCTCTCTCTCCGGAGTATTCTAATTGTGAAAGACAGTCCCGGGAAAATACTCGACGGAAGTTTCCTCGAGCTCCGCTTCGCAGGCATATCGCCGGTATTTCAATGTGCCACCAACACCATCGTCCTTGCCAGCGACTAGCGGCAACTCTTACCTTCAGCCAACACCTACGTCGTTCCCCTGCTCTCCCGTCGACTCCTCCTCGCCGGAATTAATTCCGAAAGCAAAATTAAGTACCTACGAGAGATGGTAAATACAGTCGCCGAAGGTTCTCTCAGATGGAGACGGAAGGTAAACTGTTAGGTTGGTCGCATCCCACTTCAACGGAGGACCGAGACAGATGTACGCTTTTCGTTCCTTCACGAATCTACATCGAAAACACGATTTTCCTATGGAAACGCTAGAATCTACGAACGACCAAGCGAATGTTCTTTGTTAGAGCGTGTAAAGAGGGAAACACCTGCCACTGATACGCTCGCCAATGTTTCTCCGGCTTCGTTTAATGTATTCACTTGACAATCAGGCTACTTTCCTTCTATAGCACAGGCCGGAATGTATCGTCCACCGTGACTGGGACGTTTTGTCTAGCTAGATCTAACGGCGCTGTTGCTGCTTCTGCAAACGGTTTCCGGATGCACGGAAAGTTTCCTGTTCGCGTTTTCTACGGAGTGCTATATATAAAATGGGTATATTTATTGTGGTCGATTGCTTTGCGAATTGTAAATGCATTGATGGCGCTGACTGTCGCAAGTGGAAATAGACACGTTGGCTATGATATAATGTGCCTGCTATTAATACGAGTGGGCGTTTGAAATTAAGAGGTTAAATTGCGTTTGGTGAAATGTGGAATGCAACGGAAGTTTAAGAGTATTTTTATGAACGCTTGAAACTGTATATTGTTTATTGAATGGCAGTGATTAAATTCGATCATATTAGAAATGCAGAAATTTCTGAAGTTGTATCAAAAAGATTTTGAATTTTTATATTCGTAAACATGAAAATTACTACATTTCGACGTTCAGATGTTTAGTTTGCGAAATTGACAAATGATAGAAGTTTACAAATTACAAATTTTCATATTGCCAAATTTCCAATCACTAGGTTTGAAAATTTCCACATTCACAAATTCTCAAATTTTTAAGTTTCTAAACTTCCAGATTCCTAAAATTCTGACATTTTCATATTTTCACAGTTTCAAATTTTTTGAAGTTTCAAGTTTCAAATTTTTAAGTTTTTGAATGCAGAAATTTCTAAATTTTCAAATTCTTAAATCGGTCCAGACCTCGAAATTTTTAAATATCCATATTTTCAAATCACCAAATTCCCAAATCTCCAAATTTCCAAGTCTCCAAATCTCCAAATCTCCAAATCTCCAAATCTCCAAGTCTCCAAATCTCCAAATCTCCAAATCTTCAAATTTCCAAATCTCCAAATCTCCAAATCTCCAAATCTCCAAATCTCCAAATATCCAAATCTTCAAATCACCAAATTTTCAAATGACCAAATTCCCAAATATTTCCCAGTTTTATTAATTATTCATTATAAATTATAAATGATTTTATTACTAGAAGCAATCAGTAACTACTCACAAACTATAACTACAGATTGTGAGTAAATAATGCCAAGTGACTGGTTCCATTATTAGCAATCAATTCCTTGATACAACACTTCAGTTCTCAATCTCAAATTATTGTTGCAAGTAAATATTTCTATATCACTATTTTATAATTATTACAAGTGTATGTAACTTTGTAACATCAGAATCTATCGCTATTTATAACAAAATACCGTCACTAATGCGATATAAAGTACGTTAAAAAGGGAATCCTCACTGTCTGAAATAAACAGTGTAGGTGAAAGATAAAAGTTCGCTGGCAAGTTACCAAAAATTTCCACGATTATCCGGCATGTTTGACAACAACCCTATCGACAAATTCTTTGATAATTCGCGCACTGTCGACGGGGCTTTTGAGAAGTTCCCGAAAGCGACGTTGATCCCTCTCCCGTTACTCGTTGCGACTGTCGCTCACAATTAGCCGTCCCGAAGGATCTGCCAGCCAGGAAGAACGGAACAGGAGTACCGGGAAAATAGAGGAGAACAAAATGAAGGGCGGGAGGAATAAGATAGGGGTACGCGGACGAAGTGACTGGTACTTGACGGCGCATCTTACATGACAGTCTTTGTACTAACTATCAGGTAACTCCTTCCTGTCAACCCTTTCGCCTCTTCTATTTTCACCCCTTTCCCGGCTACGAATGGAAAGTCTCTTTAAGTCACCCATTCACCGGTAAATACAGTCGAACGATAGAAAGAGAAAGGTGAAAACGAATTAGACAGATACTAATCCAACAAGGTCGCTTAAAATGGAGAGGATGGAACGGTTCGAAGTTTAGGAGCTGTTCTGTTCAGATAAAGGACATCTCTGTTATTATTTTTCAGAGTAAATTAATGTAAAATTTGTACTATGTTGAGATTAGTGATTATGCAAGCTAACTAGTACTTACAATATAGATACTAACCCCTTGCATTTCTTAATTTTACCTACCAATTCCTTACTTTACAAAATAGGTCAAGAAAGGGGTTCTCAATTAAATGTATTGCAACAATGTGGAGTATGTGACAAATTTTTAATTTCTTATACGTAGTAAATAAATGAAAATATATATATTCAACCAATCTATGTATCTGAATTATTCATATGGTCCAAGAGAATTTTAATGTTAAGGCACACTCGACATAGGAGTGCAAAGGGGTAATATAATTGTCGATAATCGAATTTCAGTTAAATTTTATGTTTATGTTATTTATAATCGCGTGTACTATTAGTCTGTCATTGTTCGAGAAAATGATCTGGAAATATAAAATATGTAACATTCAATATTAGTTGCCAATATCGGTTCAGTTATTGGGGTATACTACTTGCAATCTGACGTTCAATATGTGTTTGCAATATGTAAGTCAACAATAAATATCGGCAATCGAATTTCGTATCTATGTTGATTACATGTACTAATCACAGTCCTAATTGATTTTCGATGTAAATTAATGAGAAATGTAAAATATGTAACATTCAAGAATGTTGATGCAATTATTGGATTATACTACTTGTAATCAGATGTTCAACATAAATTTACAATATATAGGTCAACAATAAGTATCGGTATTCGAATTCCAGTTAAATAATGTTGTACTTATTTTAATTCATACACTATTATTTTATAATTATTTCTCGAAGAAAATTATCGAGAAATATAAAATATGTAATATTTAACTTGATTGTTAAATGTCAATATCGGCTTAGGTATGAAGTTATACTACTTGTAATCAGATGTTCAATATAAATTTGCAATATGTAGGTTAACAATATGTATCGGTATTCGAATTTCAGTTAAATAATGTACTTATGTTATTTATGATTTCGTGCACTATTAGTCTATAATTATTTCTCGAATAAAATTTTGTACTTTCGGCGGTTCAATTATTGGATTATACTACTTGCAGTCAGATACGTTCACTAATTGCAATGTATAGACTAACAACAAAATATTGGAAATCGAATTTTAGTATCGCAATTTCATGACTGCCCTGATATTATCACCAAATTGTCCAATTTTGCGGAAAAATTAGTTTTCTAGTCAACCTCTAGACTTTTAAAAAGGGTACACTCAAAACTCTGTGACGACTTAATCAAAGGTATATCTAATAAGTCCTTTCGATATTATCCCACCATATAATTTTATGTTCACAAGTGTGTTATAACTGCATAAAACATCTTCTTATTGCTTTTATGTGTAAGAAAAAAAGTTAAATTTGCACAGAATTATCGGCACTCGAAAAGCATGTTCGCAGGTATTTCGTATCCTGCCGGTAACACACGCCGCAACGAGCCGTTTCTCGGTCGCATTAATTTTCCACCAACACACACTTTTCAGCGCACTCACACGTAGCCACCGTCTGAGGAAAGCGTGAATGCCCAAACGAAGGTGATGCGCCGTAGGCAGGGACAGCTCATTAATATTTAGACGTATTTTGAGCGGCGAGCCACCATCACCGCCATCAGCCTCGCTAACTCCGGCCCCATCGTCGTCGACGCCTTTATACATAATTATACGCGCGAGATTGGCGAGTGTCGGGCGAGCATCACCGCCTAAAGATCCTCCGCTACATCCAGCCAGGAAATTTTCCTCGACGACAATTCACCAGGAGATCCCGTCACGCTCCGACGTCGAATATGACGAATGGATTTGCGACGAATACAGTGCGTAAATATACCCCTTACATTTCCAGTGATCTGAACTTTCGGTAAAATGTGGTCCGTTAACCTCTTTAGGAACGAATTTTTAATTAGCATTGAAGCATTTTGTATTAGCACTGGATATTTTTGCTGTTGTCAGATAACCTTAAAACTTCTTAATTGAAAAGTTTGCAAAATTCATTCATAATTTCTCTGAATGCGTGTGAGTTACGTTTCGAGCGCAAAAGGTTAATTTCAGTTATAACAAAGAAAATTGTATTTTAATTTATTTTTGCTGAATAAAGTACATGCAACAATATGCAGAATTTCAAAAAGTAACTACAGATTGAAAAATGTGGACGTTATTATTGATGCAAATGTTATGACCACACCTACTTCAGCCGACCAACGTCTAAAAAATAACACTGACATCGGCAAATAACATTAAATAGTGTTGTAAAATGTTATTAGATTTAACAATTATATTCTCTAACAGTCATAATACTTTGGTAAAACGACTTACTTCGTGAAGAAGAAAAGCATCACTGCTTGAACTGTCCTTTCGAACATATACATATACATATATTTACTTTCCTACATTTACTTCTCTAAATATAACGTAAGATATACACATATGTAGCTAAGAATTACACGAGGGTTGTTTAAATATTTCAAAAATTTAGTAATTATGAAATATAAGAAAATGTACGATAAGGATCATATGGTTCTAAATATACTTTATCGTGACACACAATGCCATCGTATAACCTAATATAAATTTAAGAATATTAAATTAAAATTATATTGTTACAATCAAAAAATGAAAAGGAATGTATTCAATCAAGAAACATAATTTTGAAATACAGACTTAATAATAAAGTTAATTATTTTAGTATACTTGTTAGTTAATTTTACAAATATTCTAAATCTGTCAATTGTATTTGATACACATATGTAAGTCATATGTGAAATTCTCAGAACACGTAAATTACGTGAAAAAAATACGTATTTCCAAAAAATTGCAATATTCACTATATCTCGAAATCATCATTTCACGATTTAAGAAATTGTTAATAAAGTTTGTAAACAAAGAATTGACAAGATTCTAACATTATACCAGTAATTGCAACTTTAATTGTTGTTTTGAACTTTTCAGTCATAACAGCTCTAAAAGAATAATTAAACAGTAAATGATAAAATTAGTAGCTAATTTTTGTCGTTAAAGGAGTTAATTAAAATCTTCTTTTTTTCCCCAAAACGTCCGTGTTTCTTAATGATTACAAGGGTAGAACCGTTGATTCGAGAAGTTCCAGTAGTAGACGAAAATAGTTCGACCATCGTCTTTCGAGCGGTTCCTCGCGTAATTTCCAGTGATCAAGTCCTATTCAGGTGGTTGGTGTTAATTAATCCTTTCTAACCAGCATGAGAGAATCGTGATCAGAGATAAAGCTGAGGCGCTCCAAGCAATCAGAGAAGGTCTAGTATTATAATCTCTGATTTTGAAAACATTTAACGTTTCTAAATCACGGATAATTTAGCTGTGCCAATTAGGATAATCAGTGAAGTTTATAAGTTATTAATGTAATCTGCAAAGTGGTCTTTGGGACATTGCGAATTCGAAATTTTGAAATGGTGGAAACTTAGGATATTGGAATATTGGAACTTTGGGAACTTTGGAACATTCGAATTTTACAATTTTGTAATTTTAGGATTTGGGAATATCGAAAATTTTGAATTTTTGAACTTTGAAAATTGGAGACTATGGATTTTTGGAATTTTGAATCTTTAGTATCTTAGAATTTTGGAAGTTCGGTATTTCGAAACATAGAAATATGGGAACTATGGAACTTTGCAATTTTGACTTTCGGAGTTCTGGAAATTTTGAATTTTGGAATTTCAGAATTTTTGAACTATAAGATCTCGGAAATTTGAAATTTGGGAATTTTGGAAAATTGGAAGTTTTGAATTCCGAGATTTTTCTATTTCGAAGTTTTAAAATTTTAAAGCTCTACAATTTTGGAATTTTGGCATTTTTTAAATCTAGCATTTAAAAATTTTTAAATTCTTTAATTTTGAAATCTTTTGATATTGGAACTTTGCAAATTTGGAATTTTAATATTTTGGTATTTAAAAATTTATGAATTTTGAGATTTTGGAGGCTTTAGAATTTTGCAAATTTGAAATTTTTTAATTTTGGGGTTCTGGTATCTTGGAACTTCGTAATTTGGAGTTTTGGAATTTTGGAATTCTGGAATTTTAAAATTTTTAAATTTTGTGATCTTGGAATTTTTTAATGTTGTGAATTTGATATTTTAGAACATATCTTGGAATCTTGGAATTTGAGAACTTTTAGAGTGTCGGAATTTTGTTATTCCAGAATTTGAGAATTTTTGAATTTTAATATAGGACTTTGAAATTTTGAATATTATTTCAAAGTTCTACAATTCTAAAATCCTACAATTTTAAAATTCCAAAATCCCAAAATTTCAAAATCCTAAAATCCTAAAATCCTAAAATTCTAAAATCCTAAAATCCTAAAATCCCAAATTCCCAAATTCCCAAAATCCTCAAATCCTAAAGTCCTAAAATCTCAAAGTGATATAAACAACAACATTACTGACACTAAAGACAAAATTAATATAAATGAAATATGTCGCAAATCGACAGCGTTCGTAGCAAACACCTTAAATCACAACAAACTCGTTGAAACTGAACACATTATACGTCGATTTAGAGACACTCCACTGAATGCTTGCCAATGTCTGGCAACTAAATAACCTTTCGAAACCCGTGTCCATCGATTCCCATCAAACGGCTACAATTTGACCGATAATAAAGGAATCTTGGCACGGTAGCAGTCTCATCGAAAAAGAATAACCACTCGAAAGACACGTCGTAACTAATATTTCCTACATATAAAAATTCATTACCCGTACCGAGACGCTCGTTTGGCACTCTTCACTTGCTCGGACAGTTAAAATTCTGCAATCGATGTATCGATATGGTCACATACGATGTAATTCAGGGCAAATACCGTATTGACAATGTTATTCAGAACAACGCTGCTCTGTTTCAATTTTAATATTTCTAAGTATTTTTATTTTATATTATTTTATATTATTTATGTTAATTATTTTGTACTATGTTATAGTAGTGTATATTAGGTATATTAGTTATTTAATATTCTTTTATATTATTTTGTATTAGTTTTGTAAGAGAAAAATAAAGGAAGAGTAATCTTACACACTTCTTACTATACAAATATTTTTAAATGACTATAACTATTTCACCAATTGAATATTCGTAATAAAAAAATACATTCAGTTAGTTGAAATTAGAATGTGACTAGAAATAGAGACATTCATAGAATTTCTCCTAATATTTACTAATATTATTTACCCACGTTATAATTTTCGAATTTTTTCCAACATTTGCTAATATTAGCGAACGTTCCAATTTTCGATAATTTATATAGTATAATATTTCTTCTAATATTTGCTAATATTATTCATCAACATTCTAATTTCTGAATTTGTTCCAATATTTACGAAAATTATTTACCGCCTTTTTAATTCTCGAATTAGTATTAATATTTATTAACGTTATTCACGAAGGTTTCAATTTCCAAATTTCTTCTAATATTTACCAGCGTTGTTTAACAACATTCTAATTTGTTCTAACATTTCCCAACAATCCAATGTTCACCTTAACCAGAAAAAATGAGCGCGAAGTGGGTTGAAATGGGTTCGAATTAAAGAGGACAACAGAACATAGCGGAGAAGCTCGGTCTTCTTTTCCAAGGTTCCTAATCGATTGCCACGAGTTTTAAACTTTACGCGAACGTCCCCTATTTCGCCCTCCAGCCATTCTTCCGTTCAATTCGCTTCGAAACGAAGGAGAAAGGAAGCGAAAGGCGAGAACCCCGAAGACCGGGAGAAGAACAAGCGACCAGAAGAAGAGAGCGAAAGGGGAGAAGTCTGTAAATTTTCTTACATTTTATGAGCCATCAGAATTTCATAACCTCCAGCCAGTCCGCGTGGTACTTTGCACGCGAAAACTTTCCGTTGGCTCGGTTCTCTTGGCCGCTCTTTCTCTTTTGCCGTCGCTTCGTTCTTCTCGGTTTTTCAACCCTGTGGCGTTTCTTCAGCCGCGGGGGAGAGAATGGAATCGAAAACAACCTAGATGCATTGCTACGATGATGCAGGACCCACGTAGAATGTGAAGAGAAGCAGGGACGAAGTTATATTTCAATGAACCCTGCGCTTTCATAATAATGGCGTCCATAGATTTAAGTTTTGAATCAGTGCTTTTATACGTAACAATTTGAGGACTTTTTGACAGTACAAGAACAATTTCAAAAACTTTTAGTCCTTTGACATCACAAATTGAAATACTTCCAGATTTCTTGATACTTGAAGTATTTCTTCCTTAACATTTGAAGTGTTTTATTTCTTGATAATTGAAATTTTTTTCTTGATATATTTTCTTTTCTGGTATTTGAAATATTTTTTTCTTGATATTTGAAATGTTTTGTTTCTCCAAATCCTAAACTCCCAAATTTTCAGTTTCCAAATTTCTAGAGACTCGCACACAAGTTTCTAAATTTTTCATATTTTCCAATTCCAATATTGCCGAATTTCGAATTTTCTGGCTTATCAATTGCGCAATTTTCAAATTTATAAATTTACAATTATGAATTTCTGAAATTTCGAAATTTGTAATTTTTAAATGCTTAATTTTCTGGATTTGCAAATTTAAATTCCCAAACTCCCAAATTTGCATCTATGGACTTCTCAAATTCCGGAATTTCCATGCATTAAATTTTTTAATTCCTGAATTTACAGTGTTCAAATTCTGGAGTTCTTGAATTCACAGCCTGTAATATTGTTAAATTAGAACCTCTTATGGTTGCACGCACCATTTTAAATCATCCCTGAGTTCTCCAACAGAGCTTGACTGCCCATCACCGATTTACACTAGTAGGTCTACAGACCAGGTGCCTCACCCGAATTCGAATGTACATTTAAAACTTCGAGTATCTATTAAAAACATATATGTAGGTAGAACAAGAATGAGATATAGAGATTTTAAAGTCGTTCCAAACGATCACTCGTGTACGAGACTATCAAAAACGATACCAAACACGGTTATTGTTGATTTCACGACTGACGTCAATGTCGGTCAAGTACTGTCATCAACGATGAGTTACAGAGTTAACGTGGTTCCAGTCGATTCTATATATCGAAAATTATCGAGAACGAAGTACGGTTTTTTTAACAATTAGACAACAATCGACGTCCATAACGACGGGTTCCTGTCGTCAGATCGCTGCAAAAATTTATACATCAAACTTAGACTGCCTCCCAAGTCTAACCTCAAAATTTCAAATCAAAAGACCCAAAATTGCGGCTCAGTAGAATCATACTTGTGGCTCTTACGTAGTTTAATAGTACATATTGAAAAATTAACTGCAATATTGCAATTGCCAAACAAATATAATAATTCTGCGCACACATCAAAATGCGTGGCAGATCGCATGCATGTAAACCTAGCTTTAGCTAACCTTGCTCTCTACACTCACCGACGCCACACTCAAAACCAAAAAGTGTTTCCGTTTTCTTTAATACGTTAACTTATATGTTCTGTTACTACGCAAAATAGTATGTTTTGATTTCACAATCAACACATGTTCCACAGCAGATATTATATTATTTTTTCTAGTACATACCGATGTATGTACTTATATTTGGCTCTATAAAAAAATAATTTATCACATCGGGAAAAAAATGGTTCTTAACTCCAGAAAGGTTGCCGACACCTGATATAGACAAACAAATACAGATCGAGTCCCAGGAGCCTCACTACATTCGGCAGATATAGCAAACACCACCCTTAAACTGATAAATCAATCGATCGTATCCTTACCAATTATTATCACACCGCGTCTGACACCACACGGTCATTTTCACCGTGGCAATCAGCGTGTTAAACGTTCACTCGCGTTCGCGGTACAGCCTGCGAATAATGGGCTCATATTAATTGCGACGACGCGAACGTGCGACAATGGGAACAATATGGGAGACGATCAATGAGTGACAAAGAGTATCAACGCACGGTTTGTACACGCTCGAACGGTATTCTCCCATTCACAAAACCGCGACGTGGTATCACTTTCTCCTTCGATTCATTGATTCGATTCCCGCTCGTTCTGTGTATCACCGTTACCATTCGTCATTCGCACGCGGACTTCGCGTATTTCTCGTTTCGTTTATCAGCCATGACAGGCTGTTTCCGCTCTTATGGAGCCGGACAATCTCTCCTCTTCGCGTTCGTCGATTAACCGAACACACGATCCGTTTGACGAACGCGCAGAAATCTCTCGACGTCACGTGTTTCGCGGTCGTGCTTTCGCGTGACTGCGTGCTTAAATGGACGTGCTTGACACGGCCGTGTCGATCGACGAACTCGCGTCCTTTGACGGCTTCTAACATTGATGAACCAGAATTATGCCGTAAGAAAATAGATTTATCGGCATATCATTCGACTCAAAAGCTTCTCTGTGGTTAGGTTGCCAAGTTATTGCTTTATCATTTAACGCAAAAACTTCTTTGTAATAAGTAATCAAACAGCTAAGACATTTTCGCGCGGTTACTGTCATTTTCCGAACCTACCAGAACGAAAGTAACGTTAATCATTTCGCGGAGAATTAAGTAAAAATTTTCTGACGCAGAACAGGATTTTCATTATAAGAATAAAAGGAAACATGTTATATCTTAAATAACGATAAAGACAATAACCGTACATTTAAGTAACGAAAAGTAGAATGCATACCTTCGAGCATTTGTTATTGTGTATATGATTTATTTATTTGTTTCCAATTTCAGTCATGACATGTATATCTTGATACACTTTTTTTCGTCTCATAATATTACTTTCATCTACAACCGCGTTTATCAAAACAGAAATCTTGTAATTTAGTAGCTGTATATGATTTATTAAAATTAACTGCAGAAACTTAAAAAAATATCTAAAGGTTTACTATGAATAGTAACTACGAATATTAACTAGAATGTCGAAATGGTAGAAATTTATTTGGGTGATCTGAATTATTAGTTCAGTTTAACTACCTTATGCGATTCATGTTACTACTCAGTGTCGTAGGAAAAGTATTACTTTTAGCCCTGGTCTCTCCATAAGATAATATGTAAATGCTAATAATATTTTAAGGTGTCGACCGCTGCAGTGAAAAATGACGTTTGTCGTCAAACACACCATAATACAAAATATTAAGAACTAAAGTAGTTAATCTTCTAATTAACTTTAGTTTAGTTTAGTTTTCTAATCATAAATAATAATGAATAATTCTTTGTATAGCTTTCTAATAAATGATAATGAATAATCAAGAGTTTCAGTTTTTTTTTTTTTTTAATGATCATAAACTTAGTAATAATGTAATGAAAACTCATTTTAATAAAACTAATTTAAATTAATTTGTCGCTACAGTTATATAAACAAATACTGTCGAACATTGTTTTGTAAGCATAATTCATTAAAAAGTGAACAACGTTCAAAGAGTATCAAGAGTCTTATAATAATGTGATAATGAAATTATACGTTAAGAAAAGCGTAAAGAATCATACAGAAATTACGAAGAAATTAAGACAAGATTATATAAAAATTAATTTAATTAAATGAATTTTATTTTGACAGAAAACTGTGTAGTTTTTAATTTTGTTCTGAAATACACCATTTTATGCACCAACTCATAACTCAAAGCGAACTAACAATTGACTAAAAAGGTAATAGATATTTTTTGAATAAATTTTACAAACTTCAGGAGTTAATCGCAGTAAACACAAAGTATTGATTATAAAGCATTCGATAACAAATTATTTTATTATACAACATTATGTACTTTTAATTGTATAACCTGTGCTGATAATAAAGGAAAGTTCGAAATTGTACTTTCTATTGAACTCAATATTCAACCCCATTGTTCAAACTTTTTGCAAAAAACAGCGCACATTATTACACGCTGACCGCCATGATTCGTCGATAACGAGTAGCACGAGTGTAATAATGAAACAATTCAAACGGAAAATGTCGAATTATAATTTTAAATAACACGCCAATAGTAATGTAACAAATTGCTTTATATTGAAAAAACCTAACCGTACAGAACACTTGTTCCCATAATCGTGTTACGTATTTTCAGTATAATACGTTAGTGTCATCTGTCATATTACCAAAGAACCAATGTTTCTATCATATGCTTGTGACATTAAACATTTTCATAAAGCTGCTGTCCGTTGCACGCGAAACTTCCAAACAAAATAT
Source organism: Megachile lagopoda (assembly GCA_036983795.1). Lineage (NCBI taxonomy): Eukaryota > Metazoa > Arthropoda > Insecta > Hymenoptera > Megachilidae > Megachile > Megachile lagopoda. The sequence goes on from CM072786.1 coordinate 2,993,165, forward strand.
TGAAATTATTATTTCAAAGAGATTGGAAATTAAACTTTATCAAATTTTTCAATATTAGTTTGTTTGAAAACTTTAAATGCTTGTACGAACATCTCCAGGAACATAGTTCTTGCAAAAATTCGAAAAAGTTTCCTCGCGAACTTCAACGAATAATCAAGTACTGATAATTCTCACTCGTTGGAAACTTTCTGCATGACTACAACAAATCTTCAAAAGCTTGTAAATTCTACACAAAACAGGGAATATAATATTCGAATCACCGTTGCGAACAGCACTTCCGGGGAAGTTTGAAGTTGCTCTCAGCAATTGATGGAATCTCACGGTAGACTATTACGCGTTTCTCTTCTGAATGGAAAAAAACGCAGCGAATAAACTTTTCTCAAAGCGTGCCTATCTCTTTTTCATCGACGCGAATCCTCAAGCATTCCCATAATGGCCGAAATGGCCAAGCTCGCCTCTTTTTTCCTCGAAAATTGCTTCACAGGATAGGTTGAAAGTGGGCGTATCTCAGTGGCATGGAATCGCCGAGAATAGAATAAAGGTCGTCCTTGCCAGACGATGAAAGCACCGAGTGGCGAGTAGAAAAGCTCAGCGACGTGTCGGCCATGTTGTCAGCAAAGTTTCGTCCTCCCCCTTAAATATAAATGTGTACGCGCCACTCGCCACGATAAAATGTCTCCTCCCATGAATTCTACGCGACCACGATTCGCGTTATTTTACGAGCATCTGCATCTAAAGATATTCTCTCTTACTTTTCAAAACATTGTTTTAAATATACAGAAAATTGTAACACTTTCCAGAGTGGAGGATTATTGATGTCTTCGTGCTTCGAACCTTAAACGGTTACACGCTTTATCACTTGCAAAATGGTACATTGCACAGAATTAATTTTCATGAATGTTCTACCAGATATTTGTATCTTTGACTAAATTTGTTAAAACAGTTCGATTCAAAAGTTTTATAATCTTCAAATATTTTGATAATACACAAATGTTCAATTTTCGAATTTTTAGATACAGCAAATAGTTCTCTATTACTTTTTTAAGTAATCACAGATATATGTATTGTATAAATTTGTTCGTTAATTGTTTGTTTACTGTATGTAAGTGAGCATCTACTTAAAATCTCCTGTTAATTAGAAATTTTAAATTCTAATTGTCTATAATATAATGTTCGTTACAATGTATAAGATAAATACAATGAAAAAGAATTTTTGTGTACAATATCAAGTATCAAATAATGTACAGTAAAGAATTCGATGTATTCGCGAAAGTATTCTGCCAGTTCTTCGACATTTAAAAATCTATAATTCTTATTTATACCTCTATATGAATATGTCTCTATACGAATAGAAGTATCTCCATACGAATAAAAATATAGGAATGTATATGTATAGAGGTACAGTTATCTTCACACGAACAAAGAGTGTAATGTAAAATGTTCCTATAAACGACGTAATCGTTTACCAAATTTACACAACTACCCTTCAAGTTCCTATACAATCGAAAATTATCTCGTCTACTCAGAACGTATTCTCGGAGTCTTTAGCTCCCTTCATCACGAAACAGTTTCGTCCAATCGGCACCGGCAACACGCGCCACGAAATAATTGCAGTCATTCCGAACCATTCGCTTTATTGGTCGAGATAATCTCATCGCCCTACTTTCACGACCTATCCATTTTATCCGGTTACGTGACGTTCGTCTAACTTTCCTAAGAAAGTTTCAGCGCGAATGGAAAAAATTGTACGAAACAGTATCACATTTTTCTGAATCGATGCTCGGAGAACTCGATTTCAATTTCTAATTCGACGATCATCCGTTCCGAAGATCTCGGACGGTTTCTTTGGGTTACGACAGACGGGGCAAGTCGAATGAAAACAAAATGGTCCATTGACGCACGACGATGCACGATTTTGTCGGTACAGTCGAGCAGAAGCAGTAGAAGTGTCCGACCGTGTTCAGCCAAACAGCACAATCCGTGGAACGAGGTTCGAGGCACACGCGTGCACGTATGGTGGCAGTTCACCGCGAGGCGGCCGGCGATATTTCACCAAGGCAAATCGGGTGAAATGGTTCAGAAAGGATCGAATCATCCGCGTTTTGGTCGAGCAATCCGAGCACACCCCACTGCCGTCGACTTTATCTTTTTCCATCCTCGTTCCCTTCTCGATTGCTCCGTTCCTATCCCACGCACAGGTGTTTATCCGACCGTACACCCGACACTATTCTCCCGTTTCCCTCGATTCCTCGTATGATCGTCCCACGGATTTATTTCTCATATGGGAGGAAAGCGTTCTCTTCCCTCTTACGTATCACACGGTTACGATTTAACCGTCCACGATTAATTCGAAGTTGGCCGTGCTTTCGGATAACTGCTACTTCTATCACTCGTCCAGATCTATCACCAGTCCGCGCACTCGTGAACACGGGAACGTACACAGTTAAACTCGACTGGACTCGAAACCGTTAGATTGATAGCAACTGTGCGCCTACTTACTGTCAATCGCGTAATCTGCCAAACAAGCGAAACGCTGCGCCTCTTCTTCGGCGTGCGTCGCGACGGCCAGCCTCCGTTCGATCACACCGGTTGGTCGGCCTGATCCAGGTGATCGAAATCGTTCGTGTTCGCGGCGTGCAGCATTGCGTGCGTGAAGAATGCCTTGGGACGTGTACTCGCGCGGAAATCGTCGTGGAAATCCTCGAGCGTGGATATCCTCACCGTCGGTCGTACGTAACGATCCCCGCTCATGCCGTGAGAATCTCTCGCGGGCACTTGTCTTGGGTAGCCGCCAGGAGCCGCGGGGGCTTCAGAGAGGAGGAGAGCCGAAGCTTACGTAGGAGGAGGTGAAGGTGGAGTAGGAGGAAGAAGGTGGATAGTGGTGGTGCTGGCTGAAGGTGGCGGTGATTCCAACCTCGTGGAGAAAGAGGGATGAGGAGAGTCGCAGGAGGTAACGCGAGGGAGGGGGCGGAGGGTGTTCTGCCCCACCCGTACTCGCCTCTGATTGGACCACCCCCGCCTGGTTACCCCGGCCATCCCTCTCCCCCACACCCACCTGCTTCAGCTGCTCCTCTTGGTCCTCGTCGTCCTCCTCCTATTGCACCTCTTCCTACTTCGCCTCATCCTCCTCGCGCCGATGCCGCTGCTCTCCTCGTCATCCACCTCGTCCACCTCCTCTGCAACCGTCAGCTCGACCTCCTACTCTTTCGCAGCCACCTTTTAGCCGGTTCTCTTCTTCTTCTTCTGGTTCGCGCCACCTCGCCCTGTCCGTCGGCACACGTAAGAACGCCCGCCTCTTTTTCGATGCACCGGAAAACAGGTGCGGAAGCCGGTCGTGGGGATTCCAGGATTTCTACTGGCTCCGGAGAACTCCATCGCCGGCTAGGATCCACCAGCCTTTATTCCCAGGATCTCCGCTGTCGTGGAACACCCTTTCTGCCCGTTGCATTTTCAAAATTCTGAAAGACCCTCGGCAACTGATGCTGGTAGGTACACGCCCGATAGGCATTTAGTCGCTTTCGAATCTGTATCGCGACGCTTCGATAAACCGCCTTCGGAATTCTCCTTCTCTTTTCTCTTCGGTTCCTTTTTTTCTGTCTGTCTCGCTTTCGCTCTTCGCGATTGTGTATTTTTATCGGGATCAATAAAGGGCGGTTGCTCGAGTTCTTCAATGAAATGCGGCTACACCGGCCAGCCAATGGAGTCGAGAGGTTTTGGAAACTTTCAAGTTCGTTAATTCAAAGAATTCGAGAGTTCAATTTTGAATTACTGTCGGTTCGGCCCATAAATTTGTGCGTGTTTTCGAGAAATGGTGAAACAATGCAAATTCTCGATGATACACTTTTTTTTATTTTCTTTAACACTTTGACATCACACATGGATGACGTTTAAATTTCTGTAGGAAAACCCGTATTATTAAGAATTCGTTCACTTACCTAATTAAAAATACTTCGTATCAACTACTCAGAACTATGAGTAACAAATACAACAAAACATTGTGTAAATATTTGGTTAGATCTGTTAACCCTTATCGGTAATATTCAACATTTAAAATGTCATCATAGAAATGACAACCGAGTGCGAAGGATGAAATAAAAATACAATCTAATCTTTTTAACCTTGAACAGTCAACATGTTGACATCTTATAGTAGTTACTTAATTTTGTTTATAAAAAGGGACTTTGATGTAATAAGCTTGAAACGAATTTCGATCCGAAACATTCTCCATCCATTAGGCAATATGTTGTTTAACAGTGCAACGTCTCGACCTCGCAATTCAATTACCCACATCATCATCAAAGTTAAACGCAGATAGAATCGTATCGTGTTGATCTTAATCGTGATTTCGTAAGACAACAAAGAGTGCGAGTTCGCGGCTCTCCGCGCTCCTGGAGCAGACCGTTGGGCACCCGGGGTAGTTATCCGAGCGGAAGAAACGATTCACACGTTTCGACTATAAATTACGGCACATTTACGCCGAACGTTCGAAAGGCATCCAGGACAGTAGACGGACAGGGAGCATGGCGAGGATGCCTTAAGGCGACGGCATTTCGATAATTGGAAACCAATGAGCCGACAGTGGGAGGGCTTTCGGGGTAAAAATCAACCCTTCCGCCCTACCTTCGGGCCCTAATGAAGCGAACCTTCACCGTTGCCAGCCGACGTGCATGCCTTCGCGTCGTATTAATTGCCTGCCCCCCTCGTCCCTCGCCATCCCCATCGAGCAACCCTCCTCCCCCTTTTCTCTGCCCCCCTGTTCGAGAAGCTCGCGTCCTCGCGCACCCGTCCACCCGCTTTGCTTTCTCTTCTTACGCCGCGCCGTCTCGCAGTTACCCGCGATAGCGCATTCTTCGACAAATTGGATCACGCTATCGTAGCCGACGCTTCTGGCGGGCGAACGTTCAACGAAATAACCCATTACGCGAATCGAGAATGGTCGAATCGAGAATTACTACTCTTGGGGACACGAGATTCAACTTCAGTTTTCATGTAGGTTTCGTTGTTTGGGATTTTGGTCAGAGCATGATTGTGTTGGATAATTTAGAGGGTGCATGAGTCAGGATTTGAAGTTAGGTGCGATTAAGATGTTGAATCAGGAATTATTACTCTTGGGCTCGTGAGATTTCGACTAACTTGAGTTTCCATGTGGGTTTCGTTGTTTGATTTTGGTCAAAGATCTGATAAGAAGAGTATAATGACGTTGGATGATTTAGAGGGTGCATGAGTCAGGATTTGAAGTTAGGTGCGATTAAGATGTTGAATCAGGAATTATTACTCTTGGGCTCGTGAGGTTTCGACTAACTTGAGTTTCCATGTGGGTTTCGTTGTTTGATTTTGGTCAAAGATCTGATAAGAAGAGTATAATGACGTTGGATGATTTAGAGGGTGCATGAGTCAGGATCTGAAGTTAGGTGCGATTAAGATGTTGAATCAGGAATTTATTACTCTTGGGCTCGTGAGATTTCGACTAACTTGAGTTTCCATGTGGGTTTCGTTGTTTGATTTTGGTCAAAGATCTGATAAGAAGAGTATAATGACGTTGGATGATTTAGAGGGTGCATGGGTCAGGATTTGAAGTTAGGTGCGATTAAGATGTTGAATCAGGAATTATTACTCTTGGGCTCGTGAGATTTCGACTAACTTGAGTTTCCATGTGGGTTTCGTTGTTTGATTTTGGTCAAAGATCTGATAAGAAGAGTATAATGACGTTGGATGATTTAGAGGGTGCATGAGTCAGGATCTGAAGTTAGGTGCGATTAAGATGTTGAATCAGGAATTATTACTCTTGGGCTCGTGAGATTTCGACTAACTTGAGTTTCCATGTGGGTTTCGTTGTTTGATTTTGGTCAAAGATCTGATAAGAAGAGTATAATGACGTTGGATGATTTAGAGGGTGCATGAGTCAGGATCTGAAGTTAGGTGCTATTAAGATGTTGAATCAGGAATTTATTACTCTTGGGCTCGTGAGATTTCGACTAACTTGAGTTTCCATGTGGGTTTCGTTGTTTGATTTTGGTCAAAGATCTGATAAGAAGAGTATAATGACGTTGGATGATTTAGAGGGTGCATGAGTCAGGATTTGAAGTTAGGTGCTATTAAGATGTTGAATCAGGAATTTATTACTCTTGGGCTCGTGAGATTTCGACTAACTTGAGTTTCCATGTGGGTTTCGTTGTTTGATTTTGGTCAAAGATCTGATAAGAAGAGTATAATGACGTTGGATGATTTAGAGGGTGCATGAGTCAGGATTTGAAGTTAGGTGCTATTAAGATGTTGAATCAGGAATTATTACTCTTGGGCTCATGAGATTTCGACTAACTTGAGTTTCCATGTGGGTTTCGTTGTTTGGTTTTGGTCAAAGATCTGATAAGAAGAGTATAATGACGTTGGATGACTTAGAGCGTGACTTAGGATAAATTAGGTATAATTGAAATGTAGAATTGAGAATTACTGCTTTTGGAGATATGACATTTTGGCTAACTTGAGTTTCCATGTGTTTCGTTGTATGTGATTTTGGTGATGGGTGAATCTCATGGTGCTGAATGATTTAGAGGGTGCATGAGTTAAGATTTAGAGGTGAAATGTGATTGAAATGTACTGAATACGTTATTGAAAGTTACAGATTTTAGTTAAAATAATGATCTGGTACATCACAAATACTACTGCATTTTGATGAAGCCTAGGGTAAACTACCCAATTGTTAAAATTTTTTATAAAATTATATGTGTATTACAAAAATCACAAACTATTGAAATTTTTTCTTTTTTGCTAATATTCTATTGTGAGGCCATTTAGAAATTATTTTATGTAAAATAGAAGGAAGTTTCTTTAAGTACAATTAATAAGAAAAAGGGGAAGTATTTTTAAATGCAATTTATAAGACAAGAAAGAAGTGTCTTTAAGTACAATTTATAAGAAAAAAAGCAAATTTGTATTTAGTATCGTTTATCGTGACAAAGTTAATTCAATAATTTTCAGCTTCTGTGCTCTTCAAAATATAAAACAGTGATTTTGTTATGGAAATAATTAAATATATGTATATGTAGTACCAATTGCTCTACACTCTAATATGAAATGAAATATGTGACTAAATAATCATATTTCATAACTTAATTATATAAACTCCCTGTAATGAAAGTGGAGCAACTTCATTTTTTAATAATATTTTATTTGGCACATTCTTCAGTTATATAAAAGATAATTTAAAAAAAAATTGCAAATTAAATCTTCCTGAAAAATGAACCTATTCCACCTATATTATAAGCGACTTATGTCTTATATAATAGTTATATATTTCATCATTGTTGCCTTGTAATTGTTTTACGACTATAATTGAAAAGTAGAATTATTTTAGCTATAATTATTATCGTATTGTAATTAAAGAGTAATAAAGATTTAAAAGTTTGAAAGTATAATTTTTAAATAAAATAATTTAGTCCATTATCTAAAAATTTGTTCACTTTCCACATTCTTCATCAACAGAATATATTTTTGAATTGTCACAAGAAATATTAATTAGAAAATAAGAATAAACGAATATTTTCTTTGAAAGAATTTATTTAACAAAAAATTATGTAAAAAGTTAATATTGCAAATTTGCTACATTTTGGAAAGGCAAAATTATAATTGTATATAGACATTAAATATTATTAATCATGAAACTCCTTATTTATTGATATTCGAAAAATAAATGAATTTTATAGTATATCATTTTATGTAGCATGTTTGCAACAGAATGCAACGAAAAGTTAAGTATAAAACATAAAATATTAAGATTGCATACAAGTTTCATAAAACACATTGTACACTATGTCTTTCGATCCATCTGAAATTTATTGCGGTTATGTTTATAAAACAAGCTCCAAACAACACTAATAAGATCCATAATTATTAAAACAATATAACGCAGTACCACGACATTTGATTATATCGAGTTTCACGATATTCAAACCATCGAAAAAAGTTCGGTATGACAAGCTATTTTATGATTCGACCGTAACAATGTAACATTTGCCTAATTGCATCGATAATGTAGCTCGGTAAAAATGCAGTTAATTCATGCAATTTGCACGGAATCCAAATGTTCGTTTCCCCGTTGGATACCAAGCAATTAACCGCAAACCTACACGATTTATCATTCCCACCGAGTTGTTCCTACCGTTTCAATTACAAAAAAACGTTCAAATCACAAAAAATTATCCTCAGCGTTCTATAATCCCCGAAAACGCTCTTAATTAATTATCCTTAATAATCAGCACCTACAATATTCAAATCGATCCATTTTCATAAACGACGAAAATATGAAGAGCGAAAATGAGATACCGCTAACTAATAAGAAGAAATTTGCATCAATCATAAAATCATCACGTTAAAAACGATCCAGCACGAAGAAAGGACACGAAACAATTAATTACATCATTCACAACGTTCAACTAACTTTTCCGCTTACAGCTTCATTAGACTCGAACAGCTGCAACCACTTCATCAAAAATTTCCCTTGCGCGAATTTACAGGACTTCTTTTCACTGACGCATCGTTGAATGATTACATCACAATGTAATATTTTGAAAAACTTCACTGGAGAAACCTTAACAACCTGCACCGAGAAACCAACCTAATTGAAACGGTTATGAATGAGCAAAGAAACGCCTTTCAAAGGAACACATTATGGAAACTTCGGCTTTAGGTTCACAGTGGCAGAAAATATCACGCGACGACCCTTAGCCGGTACCTTTAAGGTTGTGCGAGGTTAGGGCCACTCTCGACGTAATTCCGTTAGGTAGGCCTCGAATCGATATAATCAACGAGGGGGTGAGTTTTCACCCCCGGTGGTTGCTTCACTACGATTCTTCCTCTTAAATTCAACCCCCTCGCGCTTTGTAATCTTCGGACGTTCCACGGGATCACCCTTCTTCCCGAGAAGGGTGCGCCACCCGTCAGCTATCCGACGGCTTCAACTGTCCTAGTGAGACTTCAAGAATTCGGTTGCGGAAAAATCCGCGATTTTGAAAAATCAATGATTCATTATTTGGAAGATTAACAAGCTTATGAAATGTGTTCAAAAAATAAATCTTCAGTGTTTAAATCTCAATGGTAGATCTTCAGATCAAAGTTTCCGTAAATTTGAATTAAAATTAATTGAACATTTCAACTGCTTTGAACATTGTTTATACATCGTTATTTTCATATAAAGTTTCGCGTACAGCTTGTGGTAAAATTAACACTTTAGCACACATGCATCAAGCTCTGTATTTATGTAAATCAATGATACGTGTCTACCACTGGTTCACAAAATCAGAATTAGGTATAGCCATCATAATAAGGGTACGGTGGATACGTACATCTTAAACGCATGTGGCCATGTGTGATTCACAAGTGTAGTAAAGGTACCCCGTCTTCATCAAACCGATTCACACACTAACACATTGGTAACGGTGAATGACGATGTAACTTCAAACGCGAAATACATCAACAATCGCGTACCGTTGGCGAGTGTTGCAGCGGTTCCGCGCGACGACACGCGGACAGATTAGGAGCGGAAAAGTGAGACGCGACGAATCACCGTTTTCGATGACAAAGTCAAGACGTCGGGATGAACATGGGCGCGAGATGTGGCACACCCCGAGACCTAGACACTACTGAACCAGCCCCATGGCAAACCTTGTTAACGGCAGTCGACAACCAAGTTTAAACTTCGGGTAACAATTCCCCTACCAACTCGCTCTCTCATTCTCTCCTTCTCTCTCCGTTTCACTTCTCGCGTGCTCTCCCCCTCCCCCCCGCTCCACAACCACCACCGGCTCACCCTTTTGTCTTTCCCATTCGCCGCGGGAGCTGATAGAAGAATTCTTAAGAAGCTGGCGTAATTAATCATCCGATCGAACCGGGGGACACTGTAACTCTACTGGCGGTTTGCAATCAGAGACTTGGGACGCGTTCTTCGCAAGTTGCGCTTCGAGAATTTGTTACGAATTGCTCGTCAAACGGGGAATATGATGATAGAGGGTGGAAGAGACATTTTGAGAGAGACGGTGATGACGATAGTAAAAGGGTAGGATTAGAAACGGTTTATGAAAGTAGTAGGCCTAATTTGAGCAAGATTGAGCAAACTTGGGTTGATACTAAGTTCTAGGGTAAATATTAGTTGTTTTGTTAATCGATGAAAATGATTTACTTTTTACGTTGAAGAAAATTACAAAGACTGTTAGAATGATACATTGGAAGGCATTAATTTAACATGGACGTATCATTGATTCGATGATGGCTGGCAACCACCTAACAGTTCAATCATTTGAACCGTATAGAACTTAAGTTCATTCTTTTGACTAGACAAATTTTATAAAACACAGTAGAACTTGATAAGTATCAACGTGTGTACATTAATAATATAGATCTGATGCCATTTAGGCACTGTCAATGTGTGGATGGCAGTTCAAGCAAGGATACTTCATTATTACAACGAAATCTTTCTTATATCTTAAAGAAATTATCGTTACCTATTGAAATATGATAATTGCCATATGGAATAATTACCAAACAATAATATTATTATACAATACTTCCAAATAAAGTATCGTGGCAACACTTATGAACAATAAACACAACGACCCCAGGTTTTCACTTAAAAATTAACTGAAACCATACAATCAAAGGCACAGAGTATAATGACTAAATTTCAAAATAGTACACTACCCATGCAACACACCTATTCACAATCCACCACTTCCTGTAACTTAACTTCCACTAAAAAGAGTTAGCTTCAAGCTAGTAGGTTAGCTTCAATCAAAAAGGTGTTAACTTGAAACAAGTAACTTAGCTTCAATTAGAATAGTGTTAATTTCAAGTAAACACGTTAACTTCGAGTACCTTAGCTCCAAATATCTTAGCTTCAAACATGTGCCATAGCTTCAAATAGTTTAACTTAGAACAAGTATCTTAACTTTAACTAGTTTAGCTTCAAATAGCTTAATTTCAAACATATAGCTCACCTTCAATACCTTCACAATAAAAGCAGTAACATGTCACATAAATTCAGGCTCAAATCTTTACCAAATGTGCAAATAAAATGATTAACAATATTGATAAATAAAATAAATAATAGTAAACATTCTACGAATTACGCTAAATAAAATCTACCTAAATGAAATGGACAATGACTGTACCCCATATTCTAAAAATTAAATTCAAAATTCGGAAGAATTTGATGTATCAAGAAGGTTAAAGACCCTATTGTACCCAAGAGCTGCATAAATCACTTCAGCACGCATCACCTAACCCATAAGTACCCCGAGAAAGTATTCAGGTGTAACTCTGTCCTAAGTTCGAGTAGTATCGAGTCTGGGTAAGTAAGAAACTGTAAACGGTACCAAAGAAGTCCTGTGGTACCTTGGCCTTGATCGGCTGTGTCTTCGGAAACCGGGACGAAACGCGCCAGCTGTCGTTAACCCCGAATCCCGGTGATCCTTCGTGGCCGAAAATGGAGCACACGGTAGAGAGAGGAGAGAGAAAGGGAGAGAGTGAACGAAGGAAACGGGCTTTCTACCAAGTTCACCGCAACCTTCCTGAGCGGCGCGTTGGTGCGAAACTTGGTAGCCGCATAACAAGAAAGAAGTAACTATCGTTGGAGCGGACTAGTTTGTTCAATGGCACGAGCCACGGTGGGGAAGGTGAGCCAAAGTTCTTCGCAAGAACAAGAACAAAGTTCCCAGGCCAGAGCACCCCTCGCCCGCACCCCGCTGCTCCTCGCCCCGCACCCTTCTCTGTCCCTCGTACCCCTGCTTACGTATATGTATACTCTTGCAGATGCGCGCACTTGTCGGTTCACCTTGGAAACTTTGACGAAAATCAAATTCCAAGTGCACGCGTTACCCCCGTCGAGGCCTAGCGTCGCGACGTTCCCGCGTCGCGGGACACATCGACGCGAGAACCTGAAGAACGCTGGTGAGAAGTGGTGCTTCACCGTTTTTCGTGCCTGGTGATTCTACGAATGTGGACATGCAAGCAGCAATGAATGCGTTTCGTCGAGTTTCGAGAGGATCACGAACAGTTTGCCTAGCCGAAGTGACTTTGTTATAAGTGTGCTCGTGGTTTTTTAAATGCTCGTTGCGAATGAGTACCATAATGTTCTGTGAACGTTTTCATTTCTTTCTGTACGGTACCATGTGTAGATTTAGAGTTTACGTTGTACTTCAGTGCTTATTTTTAAATTCAAGTTTAGTCCCCAATCTTATCTTGATTCAGTGTTTATTTTTATACTTATAAGATCAATCCTTAATTTAGTCTAAATTCTGTCATTTCCCAATTTCATTCCAGTTCTTAATTTTGACCTTGTAAGAGGTTCAATTTAGTGTATCAGAATTATAGCCAAAAACACGATTCAACCAGAGTTACCCTTAAAAGTGGTTACCAAAGTAAAATTACGTTGGCGTGATCCAAGTTTGACAAGGTTCAAATTAAAAGGCAAAACACTTTGTTTCAAAATTGGTACTTACTTTTGCAATTGAATAGAAGTTCAAGATGGTGCACGTCAGCAGGATGAGGCCTGGAGGTCAGTTTGGTCCCGGTCACCTTTCCGTAACACGATCACTGTCAAGATTTTCGGCTAGATGATAGAACGCGTGGCTACGATCGCCAAAAGAGGAGCCCGTAGACCCGTGATCGACGTTAACCAACCCTGCGAGATCCGTCCAAACCGTCCGCGCCGCGACGCCGACGAGGAGCGGCGATTTTCCACGAGCAAACCCGAGAGGTCGTACACAGCGTCGGTAGGAGGAGGTCGGAGGTGGAGAACGAGGAGACGGAGGTGGAAGTGGAAGGAGCCAGAGGAGGACTTCGAGCTGGTATTGGTGAGGAGAGAGGACCGTCGCGTTGCTACATCGTCAGGAAACGTCGTTGTGTGTGGCTTGTGAGGAGTTAGATTAGAGGAGAGGAGAGACCAGAGAGAAACGGAGAGAGAGAGGGCCCGGGAAAGCACAGACGAGAGGAGGCTGTATATGAGGCTACCCGTGAGCCAGTGGTGGTGAGAGTAAAACTTTTCTCGCTTGTGTTCGTACGCACGCATCGACTCGCCTCCGAGGAAGGGAGGATGGGTGCCAGGCAGAAAGAGAGAGGAGAGAGAGACGAGAAGAAGAGGCGAGGGATAGAGAGGCGGATGAAGGTGGAGGAGCAAAAGGAGGAGGAGAAAGATAGGGCGTAGTACGATTTTGCTGGAACGGAGACGAGCTTCCGAGCAAAACGCGTGGTCCACCTCCGAGTTATTTCCTTTTCAACCCCCTCTGCTTCTCTTAACCCGCCCCCTTCTCTTGGGCCGCCTGGACGGCGCAAATTATTACCCGTCGCAGGTGCATTTTTTCTGTTCCAGCATCTCGCTTCTACCGCCACGTTTCCTTCTGCTGAAGAATATCGGATGACTGACGGAGAGTCGCGGGAACCACCAGACTTCGTACGATGCCAGACAAATAAGAACCGGGGTTAACGACGACTTCTACTGATTATTCAGCTGAACGGTCTCGTTACTTTCTTGCTTAGAATGATTATAATTATTCTTAAATAAAGTTTTAGTTGTTATCCGCGCTGACGTAGTTCTGGGAGTTGAAGGTGAAAGGGTGCACGAGCTGATACCATTTTACAGACCTGCTTTAACAGTATCTGCTTTTACAGTATTGCTTTCTTCTGTCCAAATATTTTTTACAATAAAGTGTTCTAGGTTAAATTTTATTTTTGTGTAGTACACAGTCCTTTAGGGTTGGGATTTAGATTTGTTTAGGCGTAAATTTGTGTTGCTTTCTTTTGTTCAAATATTTCGTCTAATAAACAGTTGTAGGCTAAATATTATTTATACCTAGTACAGCATTGTTTAGAGTCAGGATTTAGATTTATTGCTTAGACGTACGTTGGTGTTTCTTCAAGTTCTTCTTCCAATAAAGAGTTGCAGGTTAAATATTGCTTTTATGTACATCGTTGTTTGGGGTTGGAATTTAGACTTATTGCTTAGGCTTTTATTGTCTCTTCAAGCTGATAGTAAAGTAGAAGTATTTGATTATGATTATACAGAATGATTCTATAAAATAACTTTTAACTGCACATTGCAAATTTGACAAAAATAGGTGTTTAAGAATTGAGTGGAAACATGTTTACACGTCCACCCAATTCTTCAGATTTAGTCCCATCAGATAATTTCTCTTGTACTCCCTTTAACAAATTTATGACTCCGCCTTTTATTCGACGAATTCTTCGTGTTAAAGTTAAAAGAGAATTATGAACTTGAACAATTGTTTAAATATTGTAAAAAGTTGTAAATAATAGAATTTGTTAGGTTAATAATATGATTTAGAGTTATATATATTAATAGTTGTTTAACGGAATCGTAAGAACAAAACTTAATTAATACTGCCAAATCATGATTATGCTATTCAGAATATGTACCATCAGATCATACACACGAAGAAAGCTTTGCCAGCAGCAAAGTAATTAACACTTTGACCGCTACGTTAATCTCATCAAAGATGCTAACTCCCAGTATGGTAATTTTCAACAAACCTGATCGATTATTCTGACCATATTAGCTTCTACTAGATATACTTTTGAGTATTTAATAAAATTATTTATCATTGCATGTCAAACCCTTATGCTACATTGACGAACTTCACTTATGACGATTCTCACAATGATTGGACGTTTGGAAGTTTTAAATGTCCACATTCTTAAGTTATACATTTTCAAATTCTCAATTTCGCAAATTTTTCAATCGCTAGATTTCTAAATGGTCATGTAGCTAAATTTCCATGTCCTCAAGTTACTAAATCTCCAAATTCTCATAGGCCCTAAAATTCGTAGGTCGACGAATAGATAGATCTCTATATCAGTAAATGTTTAAATCCTAAAATTCCAAACTCCCCGAATTCCAAGGTCATCAAATTTCTGTATCTTTAAATTCCTAGACCAACAAGTCCCTAGATTCTTAAATCCGCAGACTTTGAAGTCTTAAGGTTTCCAAATTTCGATGTCTTCAAATTTGTAGATTTCCAGATCATTAGATCCCCAAATCCTAAAGATCCCAAATCTCAAAGTTTCCACATTTCTATGTTTTCAAACTCCTAGGATCTGAAATCTCTGGATTTCCAGATTCTCAGATTTCCAAGTTCTAAGGTCTCCAAATTTCTTGCTTTCTAAATCTTATATTCCCAAACATCTAGTCCTTCAATTTCAGTCTACCAAGTTACCTACATTCTCCAATTCACAGTACCCCAAACTACAAACTCATTCTCAAATTATCAAATCCTCAAAACGTCCTAAAAAATCACAATCAATCAAAATCATAAAAAACCAATCAAAAAGTAATAAGTCACCTCCTCCTCAATCTGCATATCTTTTCCAAGAAAATCAGATTTGCTCCCGAACATGCATGCGTGCATCAAACATGAACGATCCGAGGACATCGTTAGAATATTCGCTATTCGACAACTTCTAATTAAAAACCACGGACATTATACGTATTATTGTAATCATAGTTCCAAGAAATGATGTTATCTTTTAACTCATCTCAGTCGTTAATAAAATGCGCGATAAGGATCGAATAACTAAGTGAATCCAGACATTATGAGGAAAGTTCCAGCGTTCAGCGACAGGACGGAGTTATCCGGCGACGTGGGGGATTCTTCCATCGGCCGGCAAAGAGGAAAGAGAGCAAAAGCCGACAGAATCGTAGGTGAAAACCAAAGATGCCTTATGATCGCGGGCGGCAGCTCGTTCGTCGACGGTAGGCGGGCTACCGAACGTTGAGTTTAATGCAGATTAAGGAGCGCGGGGGCTGGAGGGTCCTTTGTAGAACGCGTTTCGTTCGGTATTAGCTGGAAGTAGCTCGTAGAACCGTGGTATTACCTGGAATTACGTCTCAATCTACCGTGGCCGTCGACTAAACTAATATTAAAACTTTTAACGTAGTTAGAGCGCGGCCCGTGGTTGCTTTACCGTCCGTGAAGCTTCTCTCTCTTCCTCCACCGTGCTCCTTGCCTCTCTCCTCCCTTTTCCTTTTAAACCTGTCTCTCTCTCTTTCTCCCCGTCTCGCGCGTGTGTGTATGTGTGTGTGTGCACGGGTTGCATTGACCGTTACTGAACTTTGATGTGTTTCCTGCACAAAATTCACCTCCGAAGTCATAAATTAGCTACGGAGACCGATGCGTCTCTCCCTTTGGCCGCCACCCTTGAAGCTGCACCAATACACAGGGCCTCCCGTTGCTTCGAGAGACCGTCAAAAGCAAGCAACCAGCACGTATCTCCGACGGGTCCCTCGAAATTGTCCGAGCAGGACCTAGCTCGATCGAGGATAAACTCATTTTTCAACGGATCTACGGAACGCGTTCCTTTGCTTCCTTCCTTCGTTCCTGCCTTCCTTCCTTTCTGTCCACCCCTTACGGCTGAATATTTATCGGCGACGATGAACGACGGATTTCGGTAGTTCGTGTAGTTTGCATGCGCCGTTACCCCGTTTGCGAATCCCATCGGCTATTTTGGACGGTGCAACGTGTTGCAGCTGGCCGCCGATGTACGGGTCGAACCGTTTAGAATTTCATATTTTACACGACACTGCGCTACGTGGGCGGACCTTCCAAATTATTATCTCCATGTACTTCGATTTTCTGGTGGGTCATTCATTAGTTTCGTATGGTACTTGAACCTTTTCCTTTGCTTTCGTGTATCCGAGGTTTAATTTTTGATCGATCAAAATTGCGCGAGTTTGATTTTGTCCTTGCGCGAAGGGATGTTTGAAAGATTCGAAGATAGTCGATGTTTATTTCGAGTAATCTTAACTGTATCGAATAATTTGATAGACACTTAAAATAATTTGAAGCATCGAACTTTTCGGAAACAGGAAATGTCTAAATTCTTAATATTCGCATTTTTAGCGAATTAAAAAGATCGGAATGCCAGAAAACATGAATACGGCAGTGCTGAGCATGTTGAAAGATGTTTGGATGCATAATTCCGGATGAGGGTACGAATTAAATAAAATTATACAAATTATGGTAAATCGTGTGTATACTTTCTTAAAAAATATAATCCGGATATGAGAAATCAAAATATTTTCTGTGTTCGATAACAATTGCGATGTTCTGTGTCTTGCATTGCGGAAGTTTACATTAAATGCAGACTTCTGTTGGAATAACTCTTCCATTTTGTTTTCCTTACTTGTATCTCAATATTCGAACTAATAAACAAAATTTTGCTTCGAGATGATTTATAAAAATTGTTAACAGTCAACATTTGTTGAAGATTGTTTAAAATTGTTTGGAATTGTTGAAGATTGTTAATGATTATTGAGGATTGTTAATACTTGTTCAAGAATGTTAATCATTTTTAAAGATTGCTCAAGACTGTGCAAGATTGTTCAGGGGTGGTCAAAACAGTTCAAGATTGTTCAAGAACGTTCAAGATTGTTCAAGATTGTTAAAGATTGTTGATGGTTGTTGATGACAGTTGAAAACTGTTGAAAATTGTTGAAGATTGTTGAAGATTATTAAAGACTGTCAAAGGAGGTTGAAGATTGTTTAAGACTGTTAAAGATTGTTAAAGATGGACAAAAATGGTTAAAGATTGTTAAGGATTATTAAAGATTATTGCAGATCGTTAAAGATCGTTGAAGATCGTAAAAAATTGTTAAAGGTCGTCTAGCATCGTTAAAAATCATAAAAAATCGTTGAACCTAATTAAAGGTCATAAAATATCGTTAAGTATCGTTAACTCTCGTTAAAGATCAATAAAGACAATTAAAAATCGTTAAAAATTATTAAAGTAAATTAAAAATTGTAACACATTTTCACACTTTTTAAAAATATCATAAAATAACTATAATTTAGATGTCTCCAATTTCTTTATTTTTTTGTTCTAAACAGAGTAATGAATTAATTGATGTTTATTAAGGAGTAGTGTTGCAACCGTTTATCTCCCCCTACAGCAGGACAAGAAGTTTTTATTTCGATGCTTAAGGAACGATGATGTCCCGCCAGATCAGAGTTACTCCATTCAGAATCTATTAAGTGGATTAAGTTCCACCGATGAAGTACTCGTTCCAGCTTCGTCTCTCTTTCCATCCTTCTTTTCGCCAACCGTTGGCAACTTCTGCTCCTTTCAGCGTCCTCCGAAAGTTCGAGGAACTGCTGTCGGGATGGAGAGGGCACGGAGGTGGGCAGAATTGAAAATCCACGTGAAAATTTACGTAAGGAAACGTAAAACCACGAAGAAGACGAAAACGCGAGATCTATTACCGGTGAATAAGCGAACGGAAAATTACGTGAGATAAAAGAGCTGACGTTTAAAAATTCGCTGACAAACTGCGAAATTCCACAGGAGATAATTACGTTATCAATTATTAATTAATATTCCATTTCTAGTATAGAATTTCATTTATTTATAAGGTGTGTCTATGTATATATTTAAAAAGTTTAACAAGAGAAACGATTCAAATTGTATATATATATACATAAAAGATTGATATAAAATACTTTTACTTAAGAAATGTTCATATAAAATTATTAACTGTTGCGTAAAATATTTTTACCCTTCAATAAATTATTTTATGAAAGATCCAGACAATATTATTCAAGGATTAAAGTCAATTCTCGCATGTTACAATAATTACCATGGACTTGCGTTATATTGCCATTACGGAACTATGAAAGAGAAAAACTTTTGGGAATGCTTAAATAAAGAGCTTTTTCATTTGATATTCTATACTAGTTTGTATACTTTTCTATACTCTTTTGATACTAGTTTGCATGAAAGTTTTAAAAAAGTGGCAATATAA
This sequence comes from Megachile lagopoda, assembly GCA_036983795.1. Taxonomy (NCBI): domain Eukaryota; kingdom Metazoa; phylum Arthropoda; class Insecta; order Hymenoptera; family Megachilidae; genus Megachile; species Megachile lagopoda. Next base: position 3,011,967 of record CM072786.1, read on the forward strand.
TGGGAGTCCACTGTATATGCGAATAGGATACGAAAATCATGTATTACGTGTGTGAAACATGGATATATGAAATATGTATATCATATGTACAACGATATACTACTAGATTTCTATGTTCCCAGGTTTCTATACCTTTACATCCCTATATCCCCAGATCTCTATATTGTAATATCCCTATATGTCCAGATCTGTATATCCCTATATCCCTATATCTCTATTTCATAGTAAAACAACAAAGTCCCTGTATCTTGCCAACACATAATTAAAACATGAAAATTACGTCAACAAAACCAATTGTAATTCATGAAATACGATACAACAAAATGAATGAAATATAACGAAATAAATACTATACAACAAAATTAATAATTTCGTTAGTAGAATACGTAGAACGGAAAAAAACTGAGAGTTAAACGAGCAAACGTGTCTTCAAAACTTTCGGAAAAACTGTGGTGAAGTAGTTTCTGTTTCGAAACCAACAACCATTGTATTCGTTTAGAAAATAGTGCTTGAAAACATCGATTCTCTTTGGAACAGTCGCACCTTCTATTAAGTAAACTTCAAATGAGTTGCTAATGAGAAATTATTAAAATGTATTTTCAAACATAATTGAACAGAAAACTCGAGTTAAAAGCATGTCTGCGTCGTTCGGAATTCTAAACACGTTTCGTCACGGTTTCAATGCAAGTGTTTAAGAATCTTCTACATTCTAGAGTCAATGCGTGAGAGACCGAACATCCCCGATATTTAAATTCCTTCCTCGTTCCGGTTCATCATTAAGAGACACAATTAGTATTTACACACCATCAGCAAATGCGTTCCTTATATTTCCGTTAATTAGTATCCATATAATAGTCGCGGAAAATGTTTCCGAGAAGTTTCTTCAAAGGGAGATCGAGTTCAAAGCAAATACAGCATTCAGAATTCAACGACGTGTCAAATCTTAATTTCTATCATTTTAGTTAATTAGGTTTATTAATGTTATTAATGACATTTCACTACTAATTAGGAGTTGCAGAGATCTTTAAATGTTCAGACTTCTAGATTTTTAAATATTTAATGCTGTAGATTTTATGAATTGAACATTAACAAATGTTTAAATATTGAATATTAAATATAATAAATTTTCAAATTTTTAAATTCTCAAATCCTGTAATTCCTGTATTTTCTAATTTCTTAGGTTTTCATTTTTCAAATTTATTAAATTACTAACATTTCTAAACTTTTGAGTTACTAAATTTTTAAGTTTTCTAATTTTTTAATGTAAAGATTTTCTAAGACTTTCAATTTTAAGCATTAAGTTGTCAAGTTTATAAATTTGCAAATTTCTAGATACTCAAAATTCCAAATTGTTGAGTTTCCAAATATCTCAAATCCAAAATTTCCACATTCTACACTTTAAAATTCTGGAATCCTCAAGTTTCTAAATCTTCCAATTTTCAAATTCTTTAATTCATCAAATTTTAAATTATGATATTCACAGATTTCTAAATTCTCAAATTCTCAAATTCTCAAATTCCCAAATTTCTGAAATCTACAAATTTAAAATTGTGAAATCCTCAAATATCTAGATTAACAAATTTTCCAAATCCCTGATTCCTAAATTCTTAAATGTTTGGACTCCCAAATTTTCAAATTCTGTTCTCAAATCTCCAAATCCCTAAATCCTTAAATCCTCAAACCTTCAAACCCCTAAATCCTTAAATCCTTAAGTCACCAAATCCGCAAAATCTCAACATTCTAAAATCCCTAAATTTCCAAGTCTCAAAATATTCAGATTCCCAAGTTCTCAAATTCTCAAATTTCCAGAATCTCTAATAACCAAACTTCAAAACTACAAATTTTCTATGTTTCAAAACTCAACAAACTCTGCCTTCTTCCTAAACCGCCATTTTCCCTATAATCTTGCATTTTCATTCAGTTACGATTACCAAGTTGAAATAAGTTTTACTACTCGAACATTTATTCAAGTACGTTCATAAAATATTCACAAGCATTTAAATAATCTAATTCTGATCACATAATCCGTAAACCTGTACAGATATTATTTTACTACTTGAACATATATTCAAGTATGTTCATAAAATATTCACAAGCATTTAAATAATCTAATTCTGATCACATAATCCATAAACCTGTACAGATATTATTTTGAACCGAAGTAAGGAGCCGAAACTTTCATTCAACTTCGTCGACGATCAAAAATTCAGTCGCAGCTGGTCCAGCATCGTCCACCGGCTACACCGATGCTTTTCAACGAAAGATCCTCTCCAATTACCAAGAAGAAGAAGAAAGAAAAACACCGTAGAGCAACTTTCAAAGTCAAGTCTCTTCCGCGTGAAACGCTAATGACTCGAAGAAGTGGCTGCTGCAGCTGCTGTCCCATGCATAATCGCGAACATTTTGCATCAACTACCCTCGACGAACTTTCCCTCGGCCATAGTTGAACGATCGAGAGCATCGATCAACGTTCTACTTTAAATCGATTATTAATTTCTGTCGTTCGAAATGAAAATTTCGTTCACCGTCGTATCGCGGAACGTCGCATGCATGTGAAGGGCACAAAATAAAAATATTTCCGAAGAAAATCCCGGAGATTCCGTTGAAAGGACGAGCGCAGGATCAGCGTGCTCGCGTCCTCGATCTTCGAGGAGGAGTGCTGGAGTCCTGCCCCGGCGATTCCCGACGTTCCTCCCCGCACGGCCATCCCGGCCACGAAATTCGCAAGCTTTTTCCTCTCTCTTCCTCTCGTCCTTCGGGATATCCTTCTCTCCGTTCTCGTCTGGTCCGCGCACGCGTGCTTCCTGTTCCCCACTCCGGAAAGCTCGACGAACTTTCCAGGGGGTAGCACGGGGAAAAGCTCCGCGATCCACGCCTCCTACGGTAGGCTTACTTTCCTGTAACTTTTTGCCGTTGTCGTCGACGTCGTCGTCGTAGGTGGTCGTGGTCATACGTGCGCGCGCCCTGAGGAAAATACTCTTCTCTCTCGAAGAGCTTTACTTGCTCCGTGCTTTTTCCTTCTTTTTGCTCGCACAACCTGTTTCGTCCCTCTGCTTTTCAGCCTGATGAGTCTCTCCCTTGTTCGCTCTGTCGGATTTTTTTGCTTCTTATTGTCGCCGCGTCCTCGGCTATCGCGAGCAATAAACGTCCCGGCTCGCGGAATTACTCGTCGCACGATGCCACCGGGAAAAGATTTCGCTGCAAGTAGCGGAGCTACGGAGTGACGATGGAAACGGGAATTGTTGCTGGACGATTAGGTTCTCCGAGGAAAGCGAGAGATACGGCACCGTGTTTTCTTATGCAGATGCTGCCTTATGGGGTAATTCTCCAGCGATTAGTTAACCTTCGCGGCCGTGCGTTTTCGGTCGTATCGCCACCTCGTTCTGAATACTTAAATTGAAACACTCAACGTATAATTCTAGGTTTAAATGACAGCACGTGCTATTTCTCTGACAGAAGTTTGAGTTCTAAATAGAAGGAAACCAATTGATCCGAGTAGACAAGATAAATAGAAAAATACATAAAATACGTACAAAATACATAAAAACGGACATGTACACATATATAATAGAAGGAATCATATAAACATTATCTTCTTTGAAAATAGAATAAATACAACGACCTTTTTTAATTACTTCAATCATCCATTTTAATACCGAAGCAATGTAAAATGCACACTCGCATTTAAACTGAAGATAAAATGGAGAAATAAATAAGTACATACGGAAGCATCAACTAATATATACAACCATTTTTTATCTGAACTGTGACATTCATTTCGACAAAAGTACGACAGCAAAATTTTGTAGTAATACAAGTGGAACCTGAAACTAGTAATTTTTGCTGAATCAAACAAGTATTTAAACAACTATTAAACTTTATTTTGTGAAAAATTAGTCTATTCTACAGTGGCCAATTTTGTTAATGGTTAAACATTGTTGAATTACGTCATATGTTTATAAAGTATTATAATGTTTGCAAGCAGTTTACAATATATTACTGTCATTTTTATCCATTTGCTATCAAATTTTTTCATGGTGGTAAAACTACCTTCAATCTCAGAATTATGTTTTCTATCATTGACTACATTTATTCAACTTCTATTTCACTATATTTATTATGAACATTGTTCTTTGTATTATTTTATTAATGGGACGTTTCTGTTTTTCTCAACCGTTTGTACTATTCATTTAAGGCAACATAATAGAATTTAATAAATGAACAAATAATAAATATGCAGAACAAATTGTGGAATGTAGATTCATTGCCTACGACGATTATCATGCAGAAATTGTTAAAATTTATTATGCTAGAGAGTACATATCTATTTTGCACCGATGTAAAACAATTTGTTATAAAAACTCAATTAAATTTTAATCTTAATATATCACTTTAATGTATTTAACTTTAAAATTAGTAATAATTTAATTTCAATAGTCAATAAAGAACATTAATAATGGTATTATTTCACAAGTATAATAATAAAGTGTAAATGCTTGCTCTTACTACTTACAATTAAAATTGATTACTAATTTTAGTGATTACAATCATACTTTTATTATCTGATGCTATTTTTCATAATATTATTGATATATTAATCCATAATGTGACGATTTTAGTTAAAAGTATAACAAATACACAAATAAATAACAGTAACATAAAAGACATTGACACACAATCATTTATAACAGCAATTAATTATCGAAGATTGTTGAAGTTATCAACTTACTTATTGCATAAGTAAAATTCTTCACAAGAATATTATCAACAATTTTTAAAATTCAATTATCTTGTTAACAAAGCTGTATACAATGGAATATGTTCTAAATTTTCGATTTGTTCTTTTACATGGTGCCAACCCCTATCTAATTGTACCAAAAACCTTCACTATATTTCAACAAAGACAACCTGATTTTTTATAAAACATAATTCAGACCTTCTATAATTCAAAGCAGAAAAACCAACAAAATATTGTTTTACCTTTAATTGTTGCAGTATTAAGTAAATGTAATTATATTTCACACAATATACTTTAGCCCAAACAAAAAACTTGATTATCTTTTCAATTTAGTAATACGACATACAGTATTATATCAATGAGGCAGTTAATTCATACGAAATTTTCACTCTTTAGCGACTCAGATTTATTCGAGGAGTTTACTAATATGCGTTGGTTTTTTCGTCGAGAAATGCAGAGAAGCAACGGTAGTGTACGTACAATTATGCAAATGCGGGCCAAAAGTGGGAAAAATGCAGGGGAGAAGTATGTTAATGGCCGAGAGTGAAATAAAACGAGCACCAGGTCACTCGAGCGGCAAAGTTCAAAGTCCAAAGTTTGGTCACCCTTCTCTACCCTGACCAGACATCTCTTCCCTCTTACGAGACATCCTGTCGACTTCCTGAATCGACTACGCCACGTAGGATTACGAGACATTTCGTTCTAACAAATTTGCTTACGTACGATTTCATTCAGCGAGTTGTTGTGCTGCTAATTCGACGTCCAAAGTTGCATGCAACTGAAGGTTTCATTATTTTGTATCAAAATACATTATATTATTCGTTGTGCGTTGATAATTATGGTAAGACTGTTTAAAATTGGTTACAACTATTATGGGCTCTCTGTAGGAAAATTTTTAAATTTAGTGATTTAGATCTTTCTTTAATGATATAAATCTAAATCTAAATTAAATTTTTTAATTTAATGATTTAAAAGTTTCATTAACTTCTTGAATTTAGAGATACATAATGTGGGAGATACACATAATGGGAGTGTAAAAATTTGAAGATTTGGAAAGTAGAGATTTGGAAATCTGGTGAGCTGAAGAGTTAAAAATTTGGTAAATTGGGCATTTAGGAATTAGAGATTTAAACATTTGAAAATGGAAGACTTTAATAATTTTAGAATTTAAGAATTTGGGAAATTGAGCATTTGAGAAATTGGAAATTTGAGAAATTTGAGAAATATGAGAAATTTGAGAAATTTGAGAATATAAAAATATGAAAACATGAAAACATGAAAATTTGTCAATTTGAGAACTAGAGGATTTGAGAATTTGAAAATTGGGAAAATTACAGATTTGGAAATGTGATGATGAGGGAATGTACGAATTTAGAAACTTGAAAATTGAAAGTTTAGTAACTTGTTTAGTAATATGAGAATATAAGAATTTGCAGATTTGAAGATTTGAAAATTTGGTAATTTGTAATTTTAAAAACTTGGAGGTAAGAAATAGTAATAATTCCAAATTTTACAAATTCAGAAATTCAGAAATGTATTATAGAAATTTAAAAATGTAGCAATTTGTAAAAGCGTAAATTTAGAAATTGAAAATTTAGAATTTTTTTACATTTAATTCTGGGATTGAAGATTTTAAAAATGTACAGTAGTAGTCGAATATAAATTCGACTCTACATTTCACTGTAGAAAAAGATATATTTGAAACATTTCAAAATGTGCCATATTTTGACTTTTACGATTTCTTTTGAAGTTGCAATATTACAAAACTTGAAAAGGTTACTCTATTGCATTTTCCCTTTTTCGATACAGACTGAACATAGGATATTCAATATATTCCAAAGAAATAAAGCCTTAAGATATTCCGTTTTAAAAATAGTACTCTAAAAAATATAACATATCAAGTAGAAGTTCATGAAGCGCGAGACGATACTCTTGTTGCAGGATAATATACTGCGTTACTTTCACACGGTTGATAGTTGAAATACATTTTCACGCGACTAGCACGTTGTGGATTAAAAATTATTGCCAGCAAGTGCTGTAGGAGAAAAAAAATCTGCAAAACTCGCAAACAGCAAAGTGTATCGCAGGTAGCCCTCGACTCAGCCATCGAAGTTAAGAATTTAACTTTCGGGATATTTACTGCGGCTCGAGTTGCAAACTTCCGAGATCACTTAGGTCACTAAGTTGCTCATTGTGTTTGAAGAATAACTTCGGCGAAGTTCAATGAGTTGACTTAGGGTGAATGAGATAACGGAACACATATATTTTCCAAAATAAGTTCAAATTTCAACAAAGCAATTATGTGCTTTTAAAGATTTATTTCTGATTTTCAGTTACTCGAATTTAGAACTGCAGAAATTTGGAATTTTTTAACTTTAAAGCTTTGGAATCTTGGGAATTTGGAATTTTGGAATTTTGGAATTTTGGAATTTTGGAATTTTTGAATTTTGAAATTTTGGAATTTTGGAAATTTGGAATTTTGGAATTTGGAATTTTGGAATTTTGAATTTTGGAATTTTGGAATTTTGGAATTTTGGAATTTTTGAATTTTGGAATTTTTGATTTTGGAATTTTTGAATTTTGGGATTTTTGAATTTTGGGATTTTGGAATTTTGAAATTTTGGAATTTTGGATTTTTGGAATATTGGAATATTGGAATTTTGGGATTTTTGAATTTTGAGATTTTTGGAATATTGGAATATTGGAATTTTGGGATTTTTGAATTTTGGATTTTAGGAATTTTTGAATATTGGTAGTTTGGAATATTGAATTTTTTGAATTTTAAAATTTTGGAATTTTTGAATTTTGGAATTTTGGATTTTTGGAATATTGGAATATTGGAATTTTGGGATTTTTGAATTTTGAGATTTTTGGAATATTGGAATATTGGAATTTTGGGATTTTTGAATTTTTGAATTTTGGATTTTAGGAATTTTTGAATATTGGTAGTTTGGAATATTGAATTTTTTGAATTTTAAAATTTTGGAATTTTAATATTTTGGATTATTGGAATATTGGAATTTTGGGATTTTGGGACTTTTGAATTTTGGAATTTTGGATTTTTGGAATTTTGGAATATTAGAATTTTGGAATTTTGGAATATTGGAACTTAGGAATATTGGAATTTTGGAAATATGGAATTCTCAAAATTTTGATTTTGGGAATTTTTTATTTTTTTTTAAATTTGAAATTTTTGTATTAATTTTAGGAATTTTTTATTTTCAAAAATTTTGTGTTTTGAACCTTTAAAATTTTAATAATTAGAAAATTTGTAATTTTCAATATTTTTAATTTTGTATTTTCAACATTTTTGTCCTTTGGAGTTAGAAGTCTTAGATTTTTGGAAATTTCGAGTTTTTGAGCAGTTAATTTTGGAGCTTCAGAAGTTTGGAATTTCAAATTTTAGAGGTTCGAAATTAAAAATTAAAAATTTCTGATCTTTCGTGTCTTCAAACTTTGTGAATTCGCAAGTATAGAATTTTAGCATTTTTAAAACTTTCCTCTAAAAGTCTAGTGTTTTCATAACTTTGTGTCTTTAAAAAATAGTTGAGTTACAATTAATCTAACTTTGCTATCTTTTGTAATACAAGCAAATATGTTTCAAATTTTAAACGATTAAGCTGTAAACATTCTCTGTGTCGCTAGTAACCCAGTTGATGCAACTATAAATAAATAAATGAAAAAAAAAAAGAAATATTTTCAAAAATTTTATGAATAATTGCACTATGCCACACAATTGAAATCGTAATCGAATTCCAACAAATGCATAAGAATCATTTTGATCTCGTATTAAACGGGTATAATTATCATTGAATTATTTCCAACCAAAACTAGCAATAAAGTAAACCTTTTATTTCTTTTAAAAGGCTCACATATTAATAAGAAGAAAAGCCTTAAGAAATGTATTCATAAAGTTCTATTATATATACAATTAGCATTAAAAAATCGTAGAAGTTAAACTTACATAATGATGAATTTGAAATCAGTTCATATGGTCTAATAAGCAATGAAAAGTGGGTATAATTAGCTCCACGAGAAAAGAATGTTTGGATTCCTTGAATATTGGCGTAGTTTGAGAACTGAAAGAAACGAGTACCGTTTCACCGTCGTATTTAACGATCTGGGTTAGAACTTCTCATAACTTTTTGAAATTTCAGCGATCCGTAAACAGTAAAAATCGACGTGGGCACAATAAATGCTGAACTCAGAGAGCTTGATCGATCTTTGTTGCTCTATAAAACATGATTTAATAAAATCACTGCACAATCTGTGTTTAAATTTATATTATTGAAGAAGTTCGATTCCATCCTTATTTACGTGTTACTTATTACTTTTTTATGTAGCTACAATTTATGCTATGTTAATCATTTATGCTATATTTAGATTGTTATAATTAATGCTGTTTTAGTCATTTTTGCTGTATTTATGCACTTACAATTTATGCTATATTTCATTCATTTTTGCTATATTTATGTGGCTACAATTTATGCTATACTTACGCTATATTAGATACAATTTATGTTCATGATGCAGAAGTTACAATTTATGAAGCTTAAATATTGTAACATTTTATTTAACATTCACCATGTACATAATAATCACATACTCGTTGTCCGATAATTAACGAGAGCGACACAGAAAGCACTATTAACCCCTTGACGCACCCGTGACGCACACATTTGGAACGTAATTAATCAGGCAAAATGTCCTTAACATTTTAACTTTCTTTAGTTGCCTCAACGTTGTAGCAATACTTAGCTAGCTATAAATGAAGCAACGGCCTAGAAAATTGTAGGCTGAGTTAATATTGTACATTCAATTCCTTCAAGTTAGAAGCTTCACTCTTTCTGACGAACACAAACATACAGTCGCAGTTTGAACGAGCTAAGATCGCCGCGATATCAAACAGCTACGAGTAACCACAGGAGCAAAGAGACAGAGTAGGAAATTCTCCGAGGGATCCAATACGATTCCAGGAAGCGTTTCAGGATGAACTCTCAAGGCTAGCCACCAGACAACACGATATATAGCCAGATATAAGAAGGCAAACACCGAGGACGCGTGTGTATGTCCATAAACGCGTATTTGTACGTAAATATGTGAACCCAAGGCGTTGCGTATCAGGGTAAACACCGAGAAGGGAAGAAATGGAAAGAGACAAAGGTATGGGGCCACATATCTGTCCCCCGTATATCGATCAAGGTTGGGAAGGGGGTTCGATGATGCTTCCTAGTCGGAGACATAAATCCATCGGTTTGTTTTCTATCTTTGCTCCCCGCGTTTCAGCTCGAGGCGTTGGACAAACCCTCGTGAGATCGACCTACCAATCTCTTCGAGTTCTCTTCTCTTGTAAACTACAATCGTACTGTTGTAAAACATAAACCTTACTGGAACTACTTTAGAATTAGTTGTATTACTGAATATTGTTTATTCATTGAAGAAAGTATCAGCGCAGTGGTTCTCAATAGTTTCATGAAGATTGGGAAGAGTACTCAAGAATGAAATTGAGTTTCAACGTCATCGAGTAAAGGTTCATGATATAATTGTACAGGAACAAAGTAGATACAGTCAACGAACATAATGAATATTTAACTTATTCCCATATAGAAGATCTGACGGCTTACTTCTAAGAGTATACAAATCTAGAAATATAAGAACATAGGAATATAGAGATCTAGATATTATATGAATCCACAAATATGAAAATATAGGAATATAGTCTAGCAATAGGGATGAAAGAATATACGTATTTTAGGGAATAGGAATAAAGATTAGGAATGTAGGAATCATAGGAATCTGTAGCATAAAGATATTGTTATGTGGATTGTGGATGTAGAGATCTAAAGGTATACGAATCTAAGGATATAGGGGTTCAAGAATAGATGTAGAGATCTACGGGTATAATGGTATCTAGGTATCCAGATTTGGGGATTTACGTATTCAGATTTGGGGGTCTAAGTATCCAGAAATGTAGGATCTAGAGTCTTATTGTTAGATCCGTGATCTCAGTGATCTGGGATTTGTGATCTTGGGTCTGGAGTTTGAGATCTGGGTCTGAGATTTGTGATCTGATATCTGGAATTTAGTGATTTAAGAATAGATATAGCTTCCATATCTTTTATAACGTAATTACCTTTAAGCCGAAAAACGTTCAGCGACACATCTAAATTAACGCGTTAAATAAATGTCGATTTCAAAGTAACGGCACAAAAATGGAGGTGAATAATTGTCGTATAACGTTAAGCCGGGACTCGAATATTACAGGGATAACGGATGACGAGATCGAAGGGTAAAAAAGGAACACCGTCAACGGTCTTCTGTCGATGCTCACCATCGCGATATTAATTGACGCAAGAAATTAGGTTCGCGATCCCTGAGAATGATTGATCGCGTAATGAGAAATCCCTAATAATGACCCTGCCGTTTTGGGGTAGCAAGAACGACATTGGACGGGGGATGGAAAGGTATTAAGAAACGACATTAGATTATAATTTATATTAAAATCTGTGCAAGGAGATAAAGAGAGGAGACACCCACCAACGGTCGATCTCAACCCTTCGGCATTGGCGTAACTCTGAGACAATCAGGGCTAACGTTGAGGGTAGGGTGTAAAATCTTTAAATATACGTCTCAGAGTTACGATGAAATTATAAAGTCTTTCAAATGTTCCATATTTTACAACTGTATCCCCCAAACACGTTTCAACCCCTATTCATGTTAGTTCTACAACTATCTTTATTTGTTTATATCTTCAGAATTGTTTATATCTTCTTTCTTCAGAGATACAAAATAAGAGATTTAACCATTTGTAAAATACAGTTTCATTAACAATATAAATTTTTTTTAATTTTACAGATTTGAGAATCACGATTTACAAATCATAGATAGAATCTATCAATGATCGATCAAGACGGAATTTTAATTAGTTTCTACGCCTATGGAAAATAATGAAGGAGGAAGGCCAAGGGACGCTTTATGGCGAAGAAGAGAGAGAGAAGTACATCGCATGGGGCAGGCAGCACAGTACAGTATTATAGTGATGCAAAGACGTGGTAGGGACAGAATACTTAGACGTAATGGGGCAGAACTTTGGACTTATTCCGGTTAAGATATTAAGCGTGCCGCGATATATGCCCTTACTAATGTTACGTTGAAATCTGTTCATCCATCATAAATCGAATTTAGTTTAGGGAACGTTAACTTAAAGGGTCACATACTGAATTCTATTAACAGCGACGAAACTATAAAGTTACTGCACAAAATGGCTGATTTCAAGAATGAAAATGTAATGACATAAAAATACTGCAAAATAGCACTTATGGGATATGAAATGCTTAAAATTTAACGGAAAAGACTGCATAAACTCTTTGATAATATTCCCAATACAAAATGGCTGGTTGCCAATTAAAAAGCAACAGTAAATAATTTTGAAATACAGAATTTAATACGAATTGATGACATAAATGTACTGCAAAATTGCAATTATTAGGTATGAAACTAAAGCATAAGATTTGACGAAAAAAACTGTATAATCTCTTTTATAATGTTTTTAATATAAAATGACTCGTTGCCAGCTACAGAACAGAATAATGAATTTGCGAGTAAAAATTGAATATGAGTAATTTTATATTGGTCGAAGTGGTTACATGGGACAAAATTAAAGTTTAAGAGTAGAAACGGAAGGGCCACATTCTTTCCAGCTCCAAACAGTAGAAGCTATATTTGAAATTTTCTATTTACACATAACGTGCAAAACAGATAAAAGATAAAATATCCTTTAAAATTCCAGGTTACCATTGGAATCCTAATAAAACTCTATAAAATAGACGGTTTAACATTCTTGAAAATCCCAGGTCACCATAAGGATCCTAATATAACTATCTGGAAAGTTAGCGAGACTTTGCATTTACAAGATGTAAATGTGTTTTATCTTATTTGCCGTATTTTAAATAGAATCTCGAAACTGTATTAAGCAGAGCAGTCAGAAGTCTAACTCAGCTGGTTTAAAGCGAACGAACAATTCTCCCGGTTGCCCTTCCCGTCACGTCGAGCAGGTAGCGTTATCGACAAGAAGACAGGAAGCGGATAAAAATACAGTGTAGGTTTGAACGGTACCGAGACAAATATGTGTCAAGCCGACGCTCTTCCCCCGACAGCATCCGTTCATTCCCCACGTACAGCTGGACGGTTTAGGTTCTCTAACGAGCGTCAGTTCTTGGGTATCCCTCGTTACCGATAATAAAATGCATGATTTACCTTTCCGTTTGCCTCAGCGGCTTGCGAGGCGAGCGCACCGCGCACGAAAGCGCAACGACGGAAGCAGCAGCGAGCGCGATAGAAAGAGATGGCGACCCTCTTTACTCAACGGCGACGTTACGAAAGGCGACCCGCGTTACATTCGAGCGACAGGACGACGCCATGAATTATAAAATGACGGTAAAAGCGAAAGTTTCGAGCGGTTTAGCGAATACCAAAGCGAGAAAGAGAGTCGGATAGAGGAAGGTAGGCTCTCTCGGTCTGAAGGCAGACTGCCAGCCAGTCAACCGACCAACCAGCCAGCCTCCTTCTAATTTAATGAAATAGCGAAGGGTTAGGCTCCTAGCAGGTGAAGCACCGAGCAAATGTTTAGGCAAAGTAGCCGGGCTACATGACGTGTCGGCGAATGTGGAAGTGCAACGTTTACACGACCAACCACGTCCTAACGCATCACCGTGCCCGACTTCGTCCTCTCGCAACTACCCGTGTCTCTCTAACTCTCTCTCTCTGTTCTATTTGAGCTCGTATGTGCGACGTTGTATATTCTGTCTTTGTTCGTTTCCAGCTGGTGGTTCCTCTTCGGACACCGCCTCGCTCTGTCGCACCAGCGAATCCATTAAAATGGATGCGAGACGCTTTTTGGCGATGGCTACGGCGCTGGCTCGTAGCATCCTTGCCTCGCATCCTAACCCACTGCCTCCGAGCGACGAACATGCAAATTCGGAACCGGTTACGCGAACATTTTCACATCCGGAATGACGCGGTAACGAGAGAAATCCAACGAGACGTCTCCTGGATAATTTCCTTTCTGCGAAGGATGAGAATAGTCGAAACTCGCGACCGCGCGCGCGCCATTGTTTGCAGATGCAGCGGGAGGGAAGACGCTCTTTGAGAACAATTTCGTGACTTTAAACTTGTAATCGCATGCAATTTTTATTTACACCGGAATTTCGCGTACTGAGCGTTCTGTAAATTGTAGCACAGGCTGGTTGATTCTGCATGAAGAAATTTGTTCAAAATATACGATTCCTTTATCTGAAGTTTTTGAGAAAATCGTTAAGTACTTGTGTACTCAATTAGTTACTGCTAGCTTATTCACTCAAGGTATCGGAATTTTTATTTAATATGATTGTTAATGATACTACGAGGTTAAATGAAGAATTTTTTTTACTCCATAACAATATCGATTACAATAAAATACGAAAGCATCACACTCGACAAATGTCTGTTCTGTTCTTTTTCATTATTTGTTAGTCTGATGGCAACGATACTGTAACAAGTCTGTGAATTTTATAGATTACATGTGTTATTTATGCTTACAGCCTTCGATACAAAATTATTAACAATCAATAAGAAGATTATACAACTACTTTTCGTTTTCACATTTCAGTTTTATCCCAATATTTTATCCTAAACATTTCTGTTTTCGCTTCATACGTGAGCTACAAAATGCATTTTCTTCAATACCGAATATTTTGTGTTTCTCTTAATTAAAACCAGTCCTTTGTTCAGCCCGTGTTCTCCTTGTCCTGTTACCATGAAGCTATGCAAACGAACAACGTTGAACAATCTTGCAATACACTTGCATCTGGCTTTTTCGAAAGGACCGTCGAACGAAATCCCGCAGATTCCATCGAGCAAACAATAGACCATCGGTAGCTCAAATCAGTGAGCTTCTAACGGTTCGAACACAGCTGCCATTCTCTGAATGGAACTAATAACTGAATAACCGACAAAAATCGCTGGCGGCCATATGGATTCATTTCGACGTGCGTTTTCGTGCGCACAATGACGACCAGCCGTTTCCCCGAACCGCTTACCAATTTCTATCCTGTTGCTTTTCCGTTCTCCCCGCGAATTCGATATACTGGGTATTCGGCTACATGGGCATAATTGCAGGAGATGGTAGATAAGCTAATACTGAACAAGTTTTTCCTTTACCAAAATGTTTGTTAAAGATTAGTTTTTAAATTATTAGTACAAAACATCGTCCGATAAGAGCGCACGCTCGGTCACGGTAGTGTTGATTTGCCGATTTGATCTCAATCGTGAACAAACAAAATGTAAAATTCCCACTCTTGCTTCTTACGTTAGTTTGACCCATAGAATTAGCTGCGTCCATGGACTTACTAACAGTGGCGAATTTTATGACTACATACTGTGATGCGTGTATAATGTTAGGACTACATTTATGCGTATTATGTTATCGATGCAACACTTTGTTTGTTCGCGGTTGCAGTTCACACCGGCGTATACCCATCACTACCGTGACTGGTCCGCACCTGTATTAGTCGATGTTTTTATTAACAATTCAAAACCTAGACCTCAACGAACATTTTGACTAAGGAAAAATCTTTTCTGTATCACCCCAGCTACCTTTCTCTGCAAGAAGTCCATCTTTAAACAAATACCCTGTATTGAGTATGTTAGTCTTCCTGCGGAATTCGTTGATATTAAGTTGATCAAGTTTATTCAAACTGATCAAGCTTGATCTTGTTTTCCTTTTGTAAGCACAATGAAAATACTATTTACACCATTATCTTACATGAATCAAATCATCGTGTTATGTAATTATCTTACATAACACGAATTACATTTAAGAAAGGATTATGGCGATCATAGAAAATCTAACAAAGAACTGGATTATTTCATTCTGGGCGCCCTTTCTAATCCTTTCAAAGTCTGATAGAAATCAAACCCGAAGAAAATCGAAGTACACGCGTTCTCATCGTCCCAAAACACTGCTCGTTGTGGTCGAGTCCATAAGATTGAACCGAAACCCTATCTTGCATACACTCGTCTCTGTGTGCTGAAACTTCAGCCGGGAAACTTGGAGGAAACCTTGGGAACTTCGATCCACGGGGGTAGCTGTAATTAAGACGTCTCGAAGAAAATCTCGTGAACTTTGACTGGCGGTGATCATGCGTTTGGCGGGTGTATTTTACGTACGGCCTCTGCATGTTCGTTGATCGAGACAAGGCAACGAGAATGTGGTCGCCCATTCTAACAACAACCTAGTAACACTAGGTTTTCAGTAAGGAAAATTCATACTCGGCTGAATTAGAAAAAGAGCCCCAGAAGTTTTTACACAACTCACACTTTGTAACCCATGTAACTTGAAAACGATTACGTTAACACATTTACGATTACGAACACATTTTATACAAAATACTTCAATCTATAATAACCTTCATTGTTGTCCGACCAATATTAAGCGAGATATTAGCAAAAAGGCAATGTTCGTGATCTTTAATTTCGAATAATCTTTTTTTACGAACACGATCTCGTGTTCTACTATTAAAAGAAAGGTATTACAGATCCAGTAAAATTAGAATTTTTCTCGAAATGATCTCATTATTTCCAATATCCTTCAACAGAGTGAACAACTTTTCTCGCAGAGCAAAAAGTCGCATACACGTGTGCGTGCATATCCATGCACGATTCGTTTGGCGATCGATGACTGGCAACGAACGAGCGTTAATCTTCGGTCAAGAGCGAGGCAAACACACACGGCCGGGATAATGGGAGATGGCAGATCGGCGTGCGTGCCCGTCTACGTTCTAACGTATTGCCGGCCTTTCGCGGAAATTTATATTCTCGCTGGAAGATAAGGCACACTTGCTATCTGACCCGTGGCGTCGACGTCGCGGCTAAACTGGACGAGGGTGGAACGTCAAATCCCCCCTTTACCCCCCGTCCACTAAATGTTTGCTCTGCGTATCACAGATTCTGCTGAGTCTCGAGAAAGGGAAATGATTTTCTACTAATCTGTTCCCCGTTCCCTTGCTTTTCTCTGTCCGATTGCTAGATTCCTTCGCATCAGAGATAAAATTTCTTGTATTTTTATGCTTCGGGAAGATTTATGAGATTTTTTATACTTTCGAAGCTCTGGTGCTTTGTTTTTAGACTGATTATACGTTGATCTGTTCTACTGATTTTTGTGTTTTAGTTCTTCTAGCACATGGATTTTTAATGGAGACCATTTAGTCTAAGACCACTACTATGTATACAAGTCTAGGACCTCCTAGCCAGATCTATATGTATGTACATTTCTTATAGTAAAGTGAAGTATTTTTAAAAAGCGGAAAAGAGAGAAGAGGGAGCCGTACAGGATTGTCTATGTTCAGAAGGAGCCATAAAGCCTGAGAAGATTGAAAAACACTGTTCTAGAATTAGTCTAAATAAGCAGTTCAAATGTAGCAAATCTATATCATATTTACACTATGACGAAGTTTTTAAATTAACACTAATTATTTGCACAGTCCATGTTCGTTAAATCGTAACATTTCAATCTTTCATTTGTCTTAACACTGCAGCAATAAGTTCCAACTGAAAAAAATTGTGCCATAAGGGGTTAACGCCATTCTAACCTAACTAAACAAAAGTGCTCGTCTATATTTACTAATTTGATTCGATTACCCGTCGAGTAATTATAAGTAGAACTATTACGCTATACTATTCGTTAACAGTTTCGAGCTTCTGTTCTCAATTTCATCATCAGCCTCCAACAGGAGTTTTAACGAGCGCAGCACGCACCGATTCACTCGAAACGACCACAGAGGATTTCGCGGGTTCGTTTCAGGGTTTATCAATATCGTGAGGGGTTAATTGATCAAGTCCCTTTTCGTCGTGGCCATATCTCTGACGAAGGGCTGACGTCACCTAGTCCATGCTACATCCCTGGCGATCCTGATTAGCATTAACGATTCATAGACCCAGGACTAACTAGGGTCGTGCTACAACCTCTCGCCATCTTCGCCGTTTCCTTCTCGTACTCCTACATGTCTACCTACCGCAAGTTATCACGCCTGTCGACAAGGAGGTTATCTTTCGCGTTCGACGATCGACGAATTTACATAATGTTTGTCGAACGTGAAACTTTCGTGATGCTTGAGCGATGTCGATGGTGACAATTTGAAACTCAATGAAATAGCTCTGTGTTTCGACCCAGCGGTATCATGATCATTAACATCTTAAGTGAAACAGTGAAAATAAACGTAAATAATCAGACACTTTGTAACAATGATTCGTCAGGGGTGTATACATAATCGACACATAATCAAATTATTAACCTTTTAAACAGTGGCGCCTTACATATAGGCAGTGTGGAACTTATCATTGTGGATAATGTTGTTGATAACATTTAATATGAGTATTCTTTTCTTTAATTCTTTATCAAGTTTTTGAATAAATCTTCTTATGCATGTTTGTTTTCTTTTACACAATTTTAAAATAAAGGCCAAACATTTTCTGGAACAGCACCTTCATTAATTTTACGAGTCACCATTACTTTCAAGTGTTTTATTTCATTTTGAAGATGTGTTCAATTATTCTAAACTTATAATGTTTTCTATAACCTAATTGATATCGTGTGCTCACCGTGAATAATCAGCCATTTTGTTACGATGGTTAACCAGAATTATCTATGATCGGTAAATAGTCAAATTATTAATTTTAAGTCTTTTGTTTCATTTTGAAGATGTGTTCAATTATTTTGAATCTCTAATTAATTTTACGAATTTAGAAATTCGAAAATCTGGTAATACAGGAATATTATGTTGGTACTTTGATTATCTGAAAATTTTTTAGTGTAAAATCTACGAAATTTTGATATTTAAATAGTGAGAAGTCAAGAGCTACAAAAGTTTAGAACTGTAGAAATACAGAAATTTAGAAACACTAAATTTTCATTGTTTCCAACTTTTCAAATTTTCAGATTTAAAATTATGGTAGTGTGAAAATTAATAAATTTCATAATTAAGAAAGTTAATTACATTATATACAAATACTACATCTACGTTCTTGAAATTATTAAATTCCTAAATTTAAGAGATTTAAGACAATTTCAAAATTTTGTAATATCGAAATGTAATGTGTTGAATGTCTCGAAATATAAAAATATAAAATTTTCAAATTACGGAATTTAGGAATGTGTTCAATTAGAAATTTAATGCAAATACATCAAATTCTCAAATTTAATAATTTGGCAATTCAAATATGTAAAAACTTGTATATTCAGAAAATGTAAAAATACAGAAAAACAGATGTATGAAATTATAGAAATACAGAAATATAAAAATATTAAATTCGCAAATTATTAATTTAAAAATCTGCCTCCTCAACAGTGCTCATAAACGTATGAATCTTATCCCTTTGTGCACCCTCGTATACACACTCGTCCATCACTATACGAAATCAAGTTCGAACAACTCCTACTCCTATCAACCCCAATCCAGCTCCTACACCCATTACAAAAGTGTCTCATAATTCTGATAATAACACCACGCAAAATCTTCAGCAATGTCCTTCTTCACGATTCAAATTCACAGTCACAACCTTAGAAAATCGTTACAATGCCGAATTTTACAACCAACATGCGGCAACGGTGCCGGCCACCTTTCACCGCGGTTATTACGAAAGGGCAGAACTCGGGGTCCTTCGATGTCCTGCAACGTTCGTCCCGATCTCCAGGGAGGTCCTTCGAATTTTCCAGTGGACGAAGGGAAGGTTGTCAGCCAAGTTGCATATTACCATTTCTCGATTCGACGTGCGAGGAGCAACATCGTTGCGTAGGCACACGCACACACGTGCAAACATTCGACTGTACACCGGCGTTAGTCCCTCTGGCATTAGACAAGGGTATCGGGGATGCTCGGGGGTGCTGCTCGTTGTGATTGGTGTGGGTCGGACTGACCATTTGAATACACGGCACTGTAATCACGACTCCGCCACCTCTCTCCCTCTTTCCACCTTGCTTTCTCGCGACTCTGACACCCTCTTTGCCTATCGCATAGTCATCGCGCTTTCTCACCCCCGCGTCATGCGCCTCGCTGTCCGGGGAATACCTTCAGATTGCTACCGTCGTCCAACATCCTCTCCATTCGTTTCCATCGTCGGACCTTCGCGACGATATCGCAAGGATGAATATGTGGTCTGCGGCTGAAGTCTTCGATGACCGACAATTTTCATGGCCTTGAGATCATCGCCGTTTTATCAACGACGATCTATAGACCACCTGTTCCTTACAAATGTCTAAAGGACTGTTGTAAGAACACGTATATTTGAATATTCAAGCTATATGAAGTATTCGAATATTGAAGTTTTATGAAGTAATTAAATATTAGAGTTTTATGAAATACTCGAGTGTTCAAATTTTACAAACTAATCAAATATTCAAATTTTATGAAATATTCGTATGTTCAAAATATAATGTTCTTATGGTTTCCTGAATTATGTGATACTTTCATTCCAAACTGTTAAGAAATTAATTATGATGGATTATTTAAAATAATATTGTAATTAGAAAATGAGAAAATAGGAAAATATTTCTTATCTATTGCAATGGTAAATTATAAATATAACATTTGTTTCGAAACAAATAAAAAATATTTATTCATTGTTACTCTTTTAGTTTAAAACTGTATGATTCTTTCGTGATTGAAAAATCATACAAAAGAGTTAATCAAGAGAATCAACAAACAGTTAATCGGTTATGCATATTACAATTATATTCATTTTAATCAAAATTAGCTAATTATAAAATTAGTAACCTTTGTGAAGAGTATGCGCAAAATGAAGGAGAAACGAGCGTAGAAAATATATTTACATTGACACTGATATGCCGTGCGTTCGTGTGTGTCATCTAATTCCAGCTTCGAGAAAAAGGGAACGAGAATTATACGGAGAGAATTAAACCCACGGAGGGTAGTAAACTCTACTCTAAACAGGGGTGTTTTTAATGGAGCATCTCAGAATCTGAACAGAGTGCTGCCCTCGGACGACGACGAAGAGAAGCTAGATACTCGGCTCTTTTGCAATTTTAAGCAAGAAAGTGCACTTCCTTTAATGTCCTTATGGTTTCTTGAATACTTATGATGGCCCAACCATGCTTACTGACACCTTTAAAAAACAATTGATATTTACTGCCTTCCGTGAGAAGTATTTTTCAGGATCTGATTCACCAACAAAATTCTTCACCACGATTAATAAAGTATTTTGAAATATACTTTATAAATGAGCACAAAATTATGAAACTGGAAATGAATTCACTTCAAAAGACAAATCGAATACAGTAAAAACCTATCACTATTATTGGTAATTTTTATATCGATAATTATGAATATATCTTACTTGTTCTTGAAGAACTCTAATTTGTTACCCTAACGCTATACTATTTTTACAAGCTTAGCCTCTTTATATCGTAATTAAATTTAATTACTACTTAAGTTAAAAATTTAACTTATCACGGGCACTAAAGATAAAGAAATAACACAAGCTATGATTTCAAAATTTGTTTACCATTAAATCGTCTTAAAACGATATTAGTTCTTATCAGATCTTAGTATATCTTTAGCAGGAATGAAAATAATTTGAATATTTAATTTAAAATGCATTAATTGCACCCTGTAGAACAAAAAATATATTGCGTTTGTTATAAACAATTAAATAATGTAATACAACAGATCATTTACAGCAATATCCAAATGTTAATTACGTGTAACCAAAGCGCGGCATTATTTCAAGCGGATTTTAATTGGAAATTCCATCGGAGCCGATTTTGCACGAACGATTAATCGATCGATAAGAGCTAATTGTTGCGTGCTCGGTACGCGAGCACCCTTAAAAGCTAGGGGGTGGTGAAGGTGCCAGACCTTACGGCTTGGCAGCTCGATATGCATTGGTATTGCGTGCAATTATACACGTAACACTGAATGCATCTCGATTATATCTGCTATGGTTCTTGTTCGATGAATTGGAGCTGATAATTACAAATTGAAATCGTTTGTGGTCCAGTATTGATTGCATGCTATCAGTGCCTTGTTCTGTCATTGGTTACATAATCTTCCCTGTGTAATTAAATTACTTCATTTGATACAAATAAATGCGATGAATTTTGTAAGATGTAAATTATTTTCTTATTCTGCTATTTTGCCATTTTACTATTTTACTATTTTACTTTTTTACTATTTTACTATTTTGCTGTTTTACTGTTTTACTGTTTTACTGTTGTACTGTTTTACTATTTTACTGTTTTGCTGTTTTGCTGTTTTGCTGTTTTGCTGTTTTGCCGTTTTGCTGTTTTGCTATTTTACTATTTTGCTGCTTGGCTATTTTGCTGTTTTGCTATTTTACTATTTTTCTATTTTACTATTTTACTATTTTACTATTTTACTATTTTACTATTTTACTATTTTACTATTTTACTATTTTACTATTTTACTATTTTACTATTTTACTATTTTACTATTTTACTATTTTACTATTTTACTATTTTACTATTTTACTATTTTACTATTTTACTATTTTACTATTTTACTATTTTACTATTTTACTATTTTACTATTTTACTATTTTACTATTTTACTATTTTACTATTTTACTATTTTACTATTTTACTATTTTACTATTTTACTATTTTACTATTTTACTATTTTACTATTTTACTATTTTACTATTTTACTATTTTACTACTTTACTATTTTACTATTTTACTGTTTTATATACTTTGCCACCTTGCTATTTTTCTATTTTACTTCTTTACTATTAATTTATTATTTCACTCTTTTCATATCTTTTTATTACATTAATTTGCTATTTTAATATTTTGTTATCTTATTATTTTATTCTTCTACTTTTTCGCTATACTCCTATAGTTCTAATCCACTACTTTTAGTATATATACGCATTACTGTTACTTGACAAAAAGACCAATAGATTTTCTCCGCTATATTTTCATATATTTATATAAATAATTTATAACATACAATTTTGTAAATAACTACCAAGTAAGTGACTACATGAAATTACCACCCGTATCGTTTGCCGGCTGTTGTTCTTTGAATCAATTTTGTGACCACTCAAGCCAATAGATTTGACGACCGAAAATACATGTGAGCGCAAGTGTCCATTTTTATATTCTAACCAATTGCTGTCCTTCCACAGTCCAGTTAGGCACCTGGGCCAGACTCCTACATGCCAACTCGTTGTGTACAGTACTTATAACAGTCTCTGTTACATTTATTTAGCAAGCAAACACTCAGCAGAAACATTCTTCTTAAGACCGAGGTTTCCCAAAACTGTAATACTACAACAAGATAATCGAACATAGAATCCCGTGAACGATACAACTGCGAGCAAAAGACAGCATCGAGTTCTAATAAATTTCATCGAACGGATATATTCAGGTAACGGAAGGCTATTACAAGGCGATATCTATCGAAGTGGGGTGGACGGGAGGGCCGCCTGGAGAGAAATAAAGAGCGATTGCCTCAGTAAATCAGAGCCACCCCCAACCACCATCATCCTCCTCCATTCTGGTGCTCGAGACGACCCACCTTCTCCCGAGTTGCCGTGCTGCATACCAGCCACGAAACGAAGAACACCAAGAACATACGTATCGGAGTATTAGCGGACCTTTGTCGTCCCTGCGGTCTCTTTTCCTCGCATCCGTTTCAACCCATTCGCCTATACGTTCGCAACTAGCCGTATTACTATACGCACTCATCCCTAACGCGAAAAATTCTCCGAACAGCGATAAAGCGACACAATGCATCATTCGGCCGTGGAAATAAATCCTGCACGAACACGAGCGGAATCTTCTCGTGCTTATTTTTGCCAGACGCTAACTCGAGGATTTCGAAAATCGTTCTTGCGCCGGAGTTCCGCGATTGTTACGGCAGGAACGACTTAAGGGGTGGTTCTTACTATTATACACCTAACTATTTATCTGTCATCTCCAACTAGTCAATTTCACCAGGATTCATATTGGATTTGACCTGAATTTTTGGAATTTTCCTTCCTGGTTACAACACAAAGTTCACTTATTAAAATCTATAAATAGCCATATTTTCTCGTCCCCGAGCATTCTGTCTTCGTGAATTTCACGTTGTATTAATAGTGTTACTGAATATTTCTTGCTTTAGTAACGTAGATTTTTAATTAAGTTTATTCGAGTGTTACCTTAAATCCGCATAAGTTTTAAAGAATTCTAACCAGACATCACATTATGATCGCGACTGAGAGTTTAGTAAGCACTTTACAAAGACGCTTGAGATCTTTGAGAAAATAAAGTAATAAAAATTGCTGTGTACTCTTTTCATTTCTGTATCTACAATTCCTTTAGTCATTAAACAAAAAGGAAAGTAGAAATTATTTTAACAATAACATAAAAATATTTCTTTCACGATTCAACATTTGAACTAATTTATATAGAAGGTGCATTCCCAAAGGAATTTTCGAAGCAAACAACCGCAAGTGCAGCTAATAATTTTTCGAGTGATCCAAATTTCTCGTGGGATTAACTATTTAGAATACACAATCGTGCACGTTGCCAATGCGATACGTGACACAGTTATTTAGAACGGGAAGAATAAACACGCGTACGCCACGATCAAGGTTTTTGGTTATATCACCGCGGAACCACTCTCACGTAATAATAAATCGACTGATCGCCGTCGATAAGAACCGCAAAGATACGGCGTTATCGCGCGTGGCGGCCTGCCTGGTTGTTTTATACACAATTTATTGGTTAAGCAATTTGTAAGGGTCCGAGAAAAGCAGGAGATCGTTCCTAATAATTCGTGACTTGTATTTTAATACAGTATGTTATATTATGAACATTTATATCATATTGCATCCTTGGATTCATTTTTACAATTTGATGAGCTTTTGCGAAGTAGGAGAATTCTACTAAATATTTTCGTATGATTTATTTCATAATTATATCTTACACATTATAATTTTAATTTATTGTGTAATGAATTACAATTTTAAATCCTAAAAACTTCTAAATAATTTTTTCAGTGACAAATCTTCCCAACGAAAATTCAACTATAAACAAATACTTGCAGAAGATCAAAATAGTAACCAAAATATTAAAAAAATAGGAAAACAATATGAAATGGGGAGAACGATAAGTATAGGAATAAGATTAATTATAAATTAAATTGAATTCAAAGAACTATTTAAATGTCAAATTTTATTATTTATGTTAACGAAAGCATTGAAAAATAATTATAAGAACATTTAAAACACTTGAGAGTTATTTCATCAAACTCGTAAGTTAATAGTAATAATTGCAATTTGTTAACAATAAACACTAAAAATTTTCATTTCCACGTATATGCTACATATGCTATATTCTACATATATTCAACATGAGTCATCATTGATTTTCTTAACCGTCCATTCTAAAAAAGTGGACGGGAAAACGAAGAATCGTAGGTTCAGCATTGAACTTAAACCGGATATGGAGCGTTCGTGTCGGACGTCAAAGGAACCCTGAAGAAAGAACACGTCCTGACAGCGTTGCTTCCAAAAGTTTCAGTCAGAAGCAATGGAGGATAACGGACGCGTTGACAAGATGGCTAAGTGGATGAGCAGTTCACAGAAAGGATGGAAAAATATAAAACGTATCCGATTTTCCACAAATTGATTCTTTTCAATGGCCAAAACACGTAGCTTAAAGGAGACACAAAGTAACATTACTTTTACAATTTCTCTCTCTGTCCCATAATAATAGTAGCGACTGAATATTTCAAATTATTGGCGAATGCAGCTGGTTGTAGCGGAAAATTGCGAAGCCCTCAATCAAAATCAATATTCCATGACATTTGTCATTTGTTTTGACACATTTTTCAATTTTTAGGTTAACCTAACTATTGCTTCAGATACCACATCTGTCAGTTAAATTTTAAAACAGTTACATGTGAACTGAAGTATATTAAACGATCATTTAAATTCATTAATGTAATATACCGTTATATTTCCTTAACGGTTTTTGTGAAGAACAGCTGTTCAGGTGAAAGAGTACGTTGTGAACATGTGGCGAATTAAATATATTTCTTCTAGTATAAATGGTCAGCTACTAACAGAGGGTTAACTATTTCTTTAATTTTGAAGAGTGGTCATCTTCTGAAGCATTTACCGAATTTTTAAATATACTTTTCAAGTTTGTATAACTTAACTTTTTTGAAAAAGTGATCTTGTCACATAATTTAGGAGGCTTAAAAAATGTCTCCAAGCATCGACTCGCTATTTAATAACAGAGTTGATTGCCATTGTTCATGTGGAAGATTTCTCTTAAGTGGTCAACTACTAATGTAATTACGTTATTTACTTCTTTATTCTTCCATCATGTTTTCAATTCAAAAATAAGTATATCAACCAATAATTTTAGTGTTGATAAAATTTGTTATGCGTTTTTAGCTTCATAGATCCAAAATATGAAAATTTCAAAGTTCGTGACGTCTAGTTTAGTATCCTCTTCTCGCCCACTTCCACCTCAACAATTCAGAAATAAACACGTTCCATTAATTTTATCTTTGCAGTTTAATCCTGATCACAGTTTTCTAAGCGTTTATCCCGTGTATTGCCGTCCGCGATAGCGGATCCGAGCATCGAAATTTCCGCGGAATATTCAAAGCGTCGTGCGAGTGGAACTTCGAAATTATAAACTCGTCAGGCATTTACGAGGAAGGATTAAAGCCAACTCACACCGTTATCATATGGACCACCATAAGAACAAGGGAATGGAGAAGAGAAAGACGGAAGAATATTTGTGTGTGTGTATACAGGTGGTTTACATTATAGCTAAGCCAATGATAGCGGCACAACGCACGTTTCTCTACGCTCTTGCTTCAGAAATCCTTGCTTCTCTCTTCTTTTATAAAATCATTCTGTACTTTAACATTTCACATTTAATTCTTTTAATATACTGATTTTAAACAATTTATATTTAGTTTTGTCTTATTAAATAGCTCATTTTGAAGTGTAAGTCTGATGTGATTTGATATCAGACATAAATGAAGGTTGTAATATGATTTGATAGAATCTTCAATATAATTTCACATCGTTAATAGTATTTAGTCATGAATAATCAGAATGTAGGATTGAAATATTTTTGGAACATTAATAATCAATATTGACGGCGAAAATTAATTTTGATTTAATTTTTATTAACGGAAGCTGTTACTGGGTCTCAAAGAAATTTTTCAAGAAATGACACGATTAAAATACACTGATTTTTAATTGTTCTGATTATTAATATATTATATGAATGTAATGTAAATTAATATAATATCTTGTATGAATGATTACAATGTAACATTCTAATCTAAAATTCAAAATGTTTAAAATATAGAAATGTTTATGTACAACAAGTAAATTACTTTAATCAAGCAATTGTTTCAGGGACATAAATTTCAAGCCTCACACTTTTAAAAATACATTTTAAAAAAATGATTAATTATTTCTAACACTTCCATTAATATTTACAGCCATTTCACATAAACAACCATTTTACAAAAAAAATACAATTTTATTTACTTTGCATTAATTAATAAAAAAAGAAATATAAAATGCATATTCTTTAGAAGTTCATACGACAAATCGAAAAGATAAATGCTTCACTTATTTCATTCGAAATTTAATGATATTCTTTAATAGTTAAAAGTCTATTGCACAATTAATTCAATTCTTTCTCAAGTTCCCATTATAATTTAATTCTCGTTCTCTTGAGCTTTCGCTCCCTTTTTCTATTTCTATTCGTCTTGGAGTTTCCACGTGTAGGATCATTTATCAAGAGACCAAAATGCGACGGCGTAACGGCTTATTCATGTGCAGAGATCACCCGCGGGCTTCTCGTACGACGAGCTTGCAAGCTCCAGAAATTACGTACGTGGACGACGCTTTAACGACCTGACTCCCTGCGGTCCGACGCAGGATTTCTCGGGATTCGTTAAAAGCCACGTTAATGCCAGGTTCATCGTCCACTGGTTGTCCCTTTTTTACAAAAGATTTGACAAGGGTCCGAGAACTTGTTGCTTACGATTCAACACCTAACCTCGTTGAGAAAGTGGCGGTTTATGGAGCGCGTCAGATTGTTAATGATTATTTCTTTTAAATTACAGGATTCAGTATGGACTATGTCAATCGATGTTTAATGGAAATTGATTAGAGTATTATGCGTGGATGTCGTCGTAGACACTTGTCACTGATAGGAAGAGTCACTTTTCCAATTTTATAATTTGCAAATTTGTAAATTTGAAAATTTGAAATTCTCATATTTTTGTATTTGTGGAGATCTAAATTTGTAAATTTGCCGAATTTTTCGAATGTCTCAAATTATCAATTTTCTTATCCTCCAAATTTCCATGTATTCGTATTTACAAATTTGAAATTTCAAAATACCCTAATATGCAAATCTTGCAACTTACTAAAAGTTGAAATGTTTTGTTCCTAAATTGTTAAAACCCCAAATTTCTCAAATGTCATAAATTTCTCGAATTTCTTGAATTTCTCGAATTTCTTGAATTTCTTGAATTTCTTGAATTTCTCGACTTTCTCGACTTTCTTGAATTTCTCGAATTTCTCGAATTTCTCGAATTTCTCGAATTTCTTGAATTTCTCGAATTTCTCGAATTTCTCGAATTTTTTGAATTTCTCAAATTTCT
Source organism: Megachile lagopoda (assembly GCA_036983795.1). NCBI lineage: Eukaryota > Metazoa > Arthropoda > Insecta > Hymenoptera > Megachilidae > Megachile > Megachile lagopoda. Next base: position 3,040,413 of record CM072786.1, read on the forward strand.
TGAATTTCTTAAATTTATTAAACTTCTCAAACTTCCAAATTTTTAAATTTTCTAATGTCCACATTTTAAAATCACTCAATTCTCAAATTGAAAAATCCCAACTTTGTAGAAGTCAAAACTCTATAAATTTCAATATTTCCACAAGATTTCTAATGCAAGTTTCTAATTTTCTAGCTTTCAAATTTCCAAATTCTCCAAATACTCAAACTTTGAAATTTCTAAATTACAAGGGATTTTAGATTGTTTTAAAATTATAATATTTGAAAGTTGTTTTAACATATTTCACAGCTGATGTCAACAAAAAATGTTAAATATGAACACAATTCAAAAACGTGAGGAAATTGAAGAAATGACAGTTTCCACAGAAAAATTCAAATTTTCTTTTGGGTTTTAATATACAGAGCTAAAATTTTATCTGAACACTCTTGAGATATAATAGTATGAGCAAAAGCAAATGTTAAAAAATCCTAAATTTTAAAAAAGGTATTTATTCAGATTTTCAAAATAGTAGCTAAAATTGAAGCTATCGTTTTTTATCGTTTCACACCCCTGACTGATTGTCCAGTATTAACCACATTAGACCATAGGGTTAATAAAGTTACTAAAAGTATGCATATAATGTGCACATGTATAATCGAATATTAATCCTAATTACAAAAATGTTATATTATTCAAGACATCCAAAATTCCCGCTGCTCAGGGATGTCCTTAAATAAAGCAATCGCTTTTCGAAACAAACTACTTTACGTAGAATAGCAATACACTCCAATTAGGCGTTTCCAGGCCAAACGCGCACTGGGACACCTAGTTGAATAAGCTCTTGTTTCTCTATCACCAGATCTGCGCCGCGATTAATCGACAGTTCCTAAGTCCCCTGTCGAGCGAGCTATACCAAACGATACAATAAAATACATAATTCCATAATTCAATTTCTTCGAATGAAAATGGCTGACCCGATGGGAACGAATGAAACTTAGTTTTAACCGTTTCGATGTTTATGTCCAGCATACACGTTTTCGTTAAGTCGCCGTTGCAATATAACGCAGTTAGCTTCATACTAAATTTATACACATAACTGTTTGGTAAACTATCTGACTAAATATCTGGTGCTCGAGTCAATTAACTGAGGTAATCACCTGAGGCAGAAGTTGTGGATAATTTTTTAATTTTTATGCATTCATATAATAATTTCTTAATTCTGCATTTATTATGTTCAAATTTATTATGCATTACGTATATTAATACGGTCGACCCTTTGCACTCGAGAGACGACCAGGCGCCATTCGATTTAATACAATAATTAGAAATAAGCATTCTTAAACTGATTCTGTAATATTACACATGTGATGTATAAACAATAGTGGAAGAATAGTGGAAATTAGTAGAGAAATAATAATCTCAAAGGGATTTATTTGACTTTTTAACTAGTAAGTTTTACAGTTGCTGTTTGCAGTAAAAGTACCTTCAAGTACAAAATGATAATATAATTATGTATTTAACTTATTTTCAATTACAGAAATTATTAAAGTGCTTTTGTCCAAATGTGTGTCAGCTCTTGTCAAGTTGAAAAATAATTATATAAACTACTTTATGTTTCATCCTTCATAGATTTATCATTGTATTTTATTTTTAATTTAAATGTAACTGCACATTCGATATCCGTATACTTAGAGCCACTGTAGATGCTCTCTATAAAGTGTCAAAATTTCAAAGAGTATAACGCTGTCAGTAGTCTGCACTGCAGCATTGATGCATTCTTTGAGTTCGATTAAAGATTGCGCTGGAGGGGGTACTTAAGCAAGGTCCTTAACGTACCCCCACAGGAAGAAGTCACAAGGCGTTAAATCAGAGCATCTAGGAGGCCAGTAGAGAAAAGCTAGGTTCTAGGGCATGGGTCGGCAACTTTTCTGGAATTTAGAGCCATTTTCCCGATGTGATAAATTATTTTTTTAAAGAGCCAAATATAAGTACATACATCGGTATGTATTAGAAAAAATAATATAATATCTGCTGTGAAACATGTATTGATTGTGAAATCAAAACATTCTATTTTGCGTAGTAACAAAACATATAAGTCAACGTATTAAAGAAAACGGAAACACTTTTTGGTTTTGAGTGTGGCATCGGTGAGTGTGGAGAGCAAGGTTAGCTAAAGCTAGGTTTACATGCATGCGATCTGCCGTGCATTTTGATGTGTGCGCAGGATTATTATATTTGTTTGGCAATTGCAATATTGCAGTTAATTTTTCAATATGTACTATTAAACTACTCAAGAGCCACAAGTATGATTCTACTGAGCCGCAGGTTGCCGAACCCTGTTCTAGGGGAACGCATCAGTGATGCAGTGCAGACAATTGACAGGACTATGCTACAAAATGTATGGAATGAGCTCGATTATGGTCTGGACGTGTGTCATGTCACCACACATATTGAACGGATGGACACATATTGAACATTTATAGAGGGTATATAAACTTGGTGAGTTCGTGGTTCTTTTCATATATCTTTCATGTGTGTAATACTTTTGAAAATATAGCCTTTTCAAGATGAATGAATCATTAATGCTAGCCCTGTATTTATTAACTAGACATAGAAGAATATTTGTGTAAAAAAAGTAAATTATTTTTGAAGAAAGAAAATTCTCGAGAGCAATAATTATGCACCGACCCTGTTATGTATCGATTATCGTGGCCCGTATATTCTCAGAATTTCGAGAGGAACTGCGTTCGATGGCACCGGATCGCAAAATAAAAGCTCGACAACTACTCGAACAGTAGAGAATTTATGTGCCAGCTCGGTTCTCGTTCGACTCGCATCAAGATCGATTTCGCGAGAGCAACCGCAGAACGCTACAGAAACCGCTTTTTCTTGCGACGTGGCTGGGAAACTTTCCCGAATATCGGATTGACGTATCGCCTCGAAAATAGCGAGGAGAGTAAACAACCGATACGTATTCGGATCACACGGAACGTCCCTCGGGATGTCCGCTTTTCGGATGCAGCGTGTTCCGATGGCGACGGCTGCGAAAACAGACAACATACGGGGGCTAAGATGGACAAACCTTGCGAGAACAACTCGAAAAGCAAAAGGCCTGATACTATTTTCAAAGCACGAGAGAAGTTTCCTGTGTCAAATCTTTCTTCTCGGGAGTTCAACATCTAAATTGATCGATTGCCACGCGGTTTAATGGAAATGTTCACTGATGCTTGTGGGAGAATGTGTGTCATGGGAAATGCAATCTTTTGTTTTCGTGAGGGGAAATTACAGTTAGAGATGTATATTTGTTTTGTGGTCATTAAATTGGTATAATAAATTCTTTGCATGTACAATTTGCAATTTGCTACTTGTTATTTGTTATTTGTTATTTGCTATTTGCTTTTGTTTGTTAGTGCAGTTAGCAAATTAGTCATTGAAAGATTAATTTAGAGATTTAGAAATATAAAAATTCTGAAAATTCTCGATTTTCAGATGTTAAAAATTCAAAGTTATGAATATTGACATTTGCAAATGTAAAAATTCAAATTTATAAATATTTAAATTCTCAAATATAGGAAGTTTGAAATTGTGTTCATAAATTTCCAATCTACAAAGAATTCATATAAGGGAGTTTTAAAATTCGGCAATTTGAAAGGTTATGTCTTAAAATATGCAGAAGTTTGGAAATCTAGAAATTTAGAAATGTAAAAATGTTAAATTTTCGAATGTAGAAATTTATAAATTTGTATTTACGAAATTTAGAAACATTGAATATTCACACTTTGAAATTCAGAAATTTTCAATTTTGTGAAATCAAATTTATAAAGTTTCGATTTAAAAATTTAAGAATTTAATAATACGGAAATTTAAATCGTGTAAATTTAAATTTGGAGATTTAGAAATTTAGACATTTTGAAATTTAAAAATTTAGAAATTTAGAGATTTAGTAATTTAGACATTTAGAAATTAAAAAATTCAGAAATTTAGAATTGCAGAAATGTAGAATATCAACTCTGCAAAGTTGCATGGCTTTATAAATTACGAAATGTGGAAAATTAAGAAGTTACAAAATGTAGAAATACATAAGTTTAAGATTTACAGCATTAAAAATTTTTAAACTCATTAATTTTGCAACTTTATAAAATTCAAATTTACAACATTTCATATTTAGAAATTAAAAGTTCTGTTATCCTGGAAATTTAAAACTCAGAAATTTGGAAATTGAACGATTTCGAATTGTGGAAATACAGAAACATTAAATTGTCAAAATAACCTTACAAGTTCACAAATTTGAAAATCTATAAGGTTAGAAATTTACAATTTTTAAAATAATTACGGAAAAATTAATCATGTATTTAACATACAAAATCGATACAAATTATTTAACCCTTCATTGGAGTATAATTGCAAATATGTTACTCAAAAACAACATACAATATAAATTTAAAAAATCATCGTTCACAAATGAACTGCAAATTTCACAGAAATTCAACTTATCGAAATCCTCATCTTTTAAAATAATTTCTTATTTAAAATTTATATAATGCAATTCCTATTTGAATACAATTATAATATAAAAACCATCTAATTATTATGATGTCTTTATAATTACTTCTGATACTTATAAAATGTTATTACTTTACAAGACTTAAAAAAGTCATTCAAACGAAAGATTAACAAAATGTAATTAAATGATCATGCAAATTAATCCGAAAAAGAGAATCTAATCACAAAATCTCTGAAAATAATTTAATTCCTAAGTATTCACATTATAATCCCATATCCGAAAGAAGCATCAACTAACGACAATTATCCAACAACTTTCCTAAACGATACCGAAGAATTTCAGACGTCGAGCAGCGTTCAGAACAGCAGAAACAAGTTCAAAATGAAAGTTTCCAGGGTAACGTGGCTTTGAACTTTGTTCCTACCTGTTCGATAAGTCGATTTCAAGCTGCCGGCGTAAAAACTGCAGAAGTTCAACGCCAGTTTCTTTGGCCCCGTTAAACAAGTTCACGACGACGCGGTCAGAACCTACTTGTTCCTAAGAAAGGACGTCGCGGTTGCCAACAATCGGTGAAAACAGAAAAAAGAAACCAGAAAGTTTCGCCTAAGGTCACGTGGCGGGCCGTTTAATCGCGATCTGCGCGCGCAAACTCAGCCAGCAACCTTGTACGCAAAATATTCGAGTTAGGGAAAACGTGCCTTCGAAACTTCTGTTCGGCAAACTTGCATTCAAACTCATAGTTCAGTGTTCTGTCGAGTGTAGTCAAAGTAAACTATTACCGGGTCACCGGTAAGTCTCTGAACTACGCGCGGATTCAATGTCAGTGGAATAGATTTCCTAAGTCTCGTAACTTAAAGTCCTCGAGGGACGATGAACTTGGTAAATATTTAGGATACCGTTACCTAGTATGCAAACTGTTTCTTTAAAAAATTATTAACTTTTACAATGCTATAATTACAACTAAAATTTGTATCTTTCGATTAAGTACCTCTCTTAAAATCTGATACAGTTGTTCATTTTTACAATACTGCAATTACAACTAAAATTTGTATCTTTCGATTAAGTACCTCTCTTAAAATCTGATACAATTGTTCATTTTTACAACACTACAATTACAACTAAAATTTGTATCTTTCGATTAAGTACCTCTTTTAAAATGTGATACAATTGTTCATTTTCACAATACTATAATTACAATTAAAATTTGTAACGTTCAGTTAAGTACCATTTTTAAAATTCGATGCAATCATTCATTTTTACAATGCTATAATTACAATTTAAATTTGTAACTTTCGATTAAGTACCATTCTTAAAATTCGATACAGTTGTTCATTTTTAGTTGTTAATTTAGTTGTTCATTTCTAGATGGTTTAAAAATTTTAAAGTACAAAAATTTCAAAATTTAAGAATTTGCAAACCTAAAAATTTCAAAATTAATAATAGAAATTAAATTCCCTATTAATAAATGTAATCTACGAAAATAAAAAAAATTCCAACTAGAATAAATCGAATAACTCTTAGTATGCTACGGTGAAAGCCATAACATGAACGGAAGTGTATTTTTAACGGCACTTAGGAAAATTGCTGGCGAATTTGGGGAAACTGTTCTCGTGAATTTTACGAGCCGTTTGAGTCTGACAAAACCTTGGATTTAATGTCCATCAATTCCACTTTTCTGAACATTGAATTCTATCTAAATATCGGTTTATGATGCTTCCGATTTTATGCTATTCAAATAATTTCATCGTACGGTCAGAGACAAGCTAATTCATCGACTCTAAAATACCGGAATAAAACATTTATTCGCCATAAATGCGTGGACAGACTAGACGATGTGGGAAAGTCGGAACATTTCGCATGGACGAGGAGATAACGACATTTATAGCCACTTTTCCGAACGTAGCTCGCAGTATTACCATGTTTGCCGGCTTTAAATTAGTGCTACGGACTTCAGATAGGGTCGTGGATGAAAGCCAATTAAGTTACAGATAGTAGATGCTTAATTCCTCGTTGAAACTTTGCTACACTCTCTAAAATCTCTATCTCGATAATTGTAATTTTACCTGCTACGCTGTTAAGTGGTACTTTTAATATTAAATTCATCGATTCTCTTCAATTTATAAATGTACTTCAGTCTTTTCTACTTTAACTTTAATCTCTTCAACGACTTTTGTTACGGTCAAAAAAGAAATGGTCGAACTCTTTTATGCAATTATATGTTACTTATTTTACGTCGATAACAGTTAAATGAAAAGATATAAAATAGAATATTTATATATAAGGAAGTGTATGGTATAGACACGTCTTCATGATTTGTTATTGAACGTAAACAGAATTAAAGTATGTGTCATCTTTGAAGAGGTTATGTTGTCAAAAGTGTAACGTCCTAGAATAAGACGCTAACAGCGCTCATGAGGCAAAAGGGCGGTTTTTACTTAAATTTTTCATTTTCATATAATTGTTAGCCGGTCTATCTATATTTAGTTTTCAAGAAAAGGTAATATCAATAATCAGATTTACTTTTCGCAATAATTGGAATATTAAAAGAATTGTTGTCTGAATTAGAATATGAGAAGTGGTGAAATTTCACAGCCTATCAATTCTTAAAGTCTGGCTCAAACCACAACTAAATTAACTGTTTAAATTAAATATCTGAGCAAAAGTAACAAAATTTTGTGACTACAAAATTATTTCCAAATTGCAGTATTTCCATGTGCAAACACTGATACAAATGTATAAACAAATATTTATTTAAAAACGTTGAAGAACATATCTTTGTTCAACAACAAATCATACATGTCTTTGAAAACACATATCTTTTCAATGAAGCACTTTCAATCATATGTTTACACGAACTGCATTCATTTAACCTCAGTTATACCTAGTATAAGTTTAGTCTCTTCTCGAACACCTGTAAATACACTCATGAGTACAATGTAGATATTTGGATAATTTTCAGGAGCACGTGTTCATAGCAATGAAATATCATGTGGACCGCTCTACAAGATGGCGACGCGTAACAAAAGAAAATGAAAGATTCTCATAATTATCATTTTCAATAAAATGAAATGAACTATTCAATCAAATAAAATGAATGAAAAATGATGTGGACGTCTCTAATGGGTACATTAACCTTACAGGATTTCTCTCTCGACATATCGTTTCTGTAAATACCAATCTCTTTACATCTCGTACATTCGTAATCGTCGAGCCGTCTAACGGGCTCGTTCTCCGTTCATGGTGGTCCTTGGTCGAGCATCAGAAAAATTGCTTGCCAGCAGGAGCGTATTAAGACGAGGGCGGGAGAGACTGACCGCATTAGTTCCGGCTCGTATGTACAGGAGAGAAAGTGGCAGTAAAGGGCCGACTAATCATAAAGGACGCGGGAACGAAGTGAATTAATCAATGGATTAAACGCGAACTACGTGGAACACGTGGAGAGGGACAGAACGATGGGGCAACGAAGGGCGGAGGGCGTTTTGACGGGGGTGGCGTAACCCTGACATCTCTCGTTTGTCACACAAATAACCGAGCATTTGGCGGAAATGTAGCTACGGTCGCCGCTCACTGGACAAACTCTGCGAAGGATGACGAATTCCTATGGGATCCTCCGGCAACCTTCCTGGCGTCTCGGTATTTCACCGGGAATACTCGCGTTCGTTCGACGGGATCGCGGAGTAACGTTGAAAAAGTCGGATGGCTCGAGATTAAAGTTGCCTCCCAAGTTCCTGAACGAACTGGGAAAAGTTATTTGAAAGTTCAAGAATTGTTTGACTTCGTTTCAAGAATTATGTTCTTGTTGTTTACTTTATTGTTTAAGGACGGTGTCTTTTTTCATACGTACGTCTCGTAACAAAATACTCGAGCAAACTTACGATCGTTAATTATACAAAAACTGAATTTGTTGGAAAATTATTACAGGTTCTGGTTAACATTCTCAAAGATTCTTCGAACTATGACTTATTTTGTATGTTCATTTAATGATATTTATTTTGGGGATATTCGTTAACCCTTTTTCATATTCAATTCTAAAGAACTCCACGGTGCTTTTTTCAATTTTATATGTGTATTCATCTTTCAATTTTCAGAAGTGATAATAATAAGAAAATAACAAGATAGTGAACTATTTTAAAGAGTATGTATAAAATAAATTATTTTATAACTATAAAAGTCAACACAAATTTAAAACAAAGCATCTTAAAAAATTTTGTAATTTAATATAACAAAAGTGTGAACCGATCATTTGACCGGTGTGGTACAGTAACTATTAAAAATACAAGAGTTATCATCCCCATATAAGTAATGATGCAAAATTGTTAAATGAAGTGAAAGAGTGTTATTAAGATTAATATTATTTTTGTATACTACTTCAACTGCGACTTACAAGCATGGAAAGAAACAGTGACATCCGAGTCGATACAACTCTCTGCAGCGGTTTAAAGTACCCAAATCAATTTCACCGGATGACAAGGGAGAACTTGCGCGTGATTAGTCCCAGAGGAATATCTCTCTTGCGGTTGATTCAGGGTTTGATAGTACGAATGCCGATACCTCACGTTCCCGTGTTCCTGAGCACCTAGGATAAAGAGAGAAGATAGAGAGAGAGGGAGAGGAACAAGGGAGACAGAGGGACAGAGAAGATCAGAGAATTCAATATGAAGCAACACCGCAACGTATCAAACATCCGTCGGTCCTCATCTTCCTCGTCTCTTATACCGAAGATCGTCAGGATACGCTCATATAGCAGACATCCGCTCACACTCACGTCGAGTGGAGACGTCGGTGGCACGGTCTTTGATGGCAAAGTTTTCCATCCGGCAAACATCAGTCCGCGGAAATGGATCGAGCTTGTCGCGCAGCGAAAGCCAAACACGCCAGGAAGTTGACTTTAATCGAGGAAAAAGGAAATGGCGAGCGCGTCAGGTCACAAAGGGTAGTTTTTCACAATCAGAGATAAATCGGACTAGGCATACAATTTTTTATGGTTCTATACTTTTCGTTGCAATCTTTCTCTAATTTCTCGTTTTAGATTGTCAAATTTGGCTTTTGACTTGCACTACAATGGTGAACTTATAGGACTGTTGTACTGTTAACTTTGTAATATTTATACTGCTAACCTTATACTGCTTATACTGTTAATATTATGCTATTTACACTGTTAACCTTATACTCTTTATATTTCACATTATACTACTTTACTGTTAACCTTATACTCTTTATATTGTTGATATTATACTACTTATACTCTTAACCATACACTATTTACACTGTTCACCTTTGTTGGAAATCTCAACGAACATGTTGACTTCCTCTACCTCCCTTCCTTTCTGAACTCCAGTATCCACTGCTTCGAATTGTTCCTTCTGTTTTATGTCACCTAAGCCTTTCTTAGAACTTCCGTTAGATTCTCTCAAGGACCTACAAAATATTCCTTCTACATCCTAATTTATTCTCCTTAAACTACCACTGTTCCTACAAAATAGCCAATGACTTACAGTTCCTACGAGTTATCCCCAAGAGCAACCAATGGTTTTTCAAAGTGAACGTTTTTCACTAGTACCATATTAAGATTTTATCCTGGCCTTGCTGAGGGAATTTCTATGAGGTAGATCAACGAATATTATTGTTGCATAATAAACAACTGTTTGCAACTCTAGTTTATCCTGCTTATAGTTATTAGCGCCTTATACTAGGAGTCCCGAATAAGTATGCTTATACTGTTAACCTTAAACCATGAAGAGCTACAAGCTCACCTGGGTAATACTCTAATAGCATACGAAACAACATGGAAATGGTTGTCGGCCCCAATGGAAGTTGATAACAATGCTAAGGACAGCAAACGCATGAAACCAGACGAGGACGTCCGGGAAGACGAGGGCCGTCTAATGGCAGTAATAGCTAATAACCTTCGAATCTATCCATGCTAATGACCGATGCCCTCCCCAGTCGGAGACCACTTGTACCTAATACGCTTAATACCCAAGGCAACTTGGCACTCAAGCCAAGTTCGGTACTCAACTGTAGGTGAGTCTAGTTCGAGTGCCAGGAAGACACGTGTCACATTACCTATCCAAACGGTAAGGCTACTGACAGAGACCAGATAACAAAACTAGAGAACGACCAGAGTAGAAAAGTAGTAGAGCGAGGAAGAAGGAAGAGGAACGAGGGAAGAAGAAAGTGAGACAACAAAGTTGATAATGACGCCATCCGGTTCTCGTCGCAAAACTTTTCAAGAGTTTTAATACACCATCGACGACAGCGTCAGAGCTGGTCGGTCCGATGAAATGAAGACCGGTTCGCTTATTTCAACGGCTCCATTGTCCTTTACGTCTGTGTTCGCGCAGAAGAGGATTAAAACTCGATCGTCAAAAGGACGCTCATATTTGAGGCAAATCGATCAATTGACCGGAAGGGAAGGGATGAATCTGGAGCTGCCCTTGCGAAGAAGAGCAAGTTGTACTTTGAATTGGAAGCGAAAACTCGTAACGAGATTCTTATTATCGAGTTAACTTTTAGATTTTAGAAGTCTGAGGGAGATTTATGAGATATGTAGATGTGAGCTCTTATAAGGTGTTGTGACAATATGGTGTAAATATTGCGGAAATACTGTTATAACATAGTATATCTTAGAATATATAGCACTATTTTTAAGGGTTTTACACATTCGGAAATTTGTGAATTTGGTTTCCCAGAAATTTGGAGATTTGATAGTTTGGAAGATTAGGAAGTTGGAAATACGAGACTTTTAAGGTTTTGATGGTTCAGGGAGTTGGAAATATGAGACTTTGTAAAAATTTAGATATTTGAGAGTGGGAAAATTGGGAATTGGATATTTTCGGAATTTGAGAGTTGAAGATTTGGAGGTTAGAGTATTTAGAAGTTTAGAAACTTTGGAATTAGAGAACTTGGGAATTTTAGAATTTGAAGAGTTAGGAATTTAGAAATTAAAGAGTATGGGAATTAAGGAAGTTGAAACATTCAGAAATTTGGGAATCTGAAGATTTGGGGACTTGGAAGTTTTGGAACTAAGAAATTGGAAAACTTGGGAATTTAGAAATTTAGAAATTTAGAAATTTAAAAATTTGAAAATTTAGAAATGTAGAAATGTAGAAATTTAGAAATTCAGAAATTCAGAAATTCAGAAATTTAGAAATTTGTGAATTTGAGAGTTTGGAAGTTCGAGAACATGGGACTTTTAGAAACTTGGAAATCTGTGAATTTGAAAATTTTTTAATTCAGAAAATGGAGGACCTGTTACCTCAGGAGTATAGGAATTTGGAGACTTGGAAGGTTGAGAATTTTATAACATGATAATTCAGAAATTTAGGAATAGAAAAATTACATGATCAAGAAATTTGATATTTCTTAGGAATTTGGGCTTTGAGATATCTGGAAGTATGATAATTATGTATTTACAAAGTTGCAGAATTTTTAAATTTCATGATTTTCGATTGTAAAACATTGAGAATTAGGGAATATGGGGATTTAAATACTTGAGAGTGTAAATAAGTAATTAGTAAATCTGACAATTTGATAATATAAAAATCTGAAAATTGGGTGATAATTTGAGAAGCTGTCAATTTTATACTTTGGTAATTTAAAAATGTGGAAATTCTGTATTCCTCAACTTTAGAATTTCCAATTTAGAAATGTAGATTTAAGGTACCCTGAAAATGTGAAAATTAAAATATTTCTCGAATTCTCCAAATATGGAATTCCACACACAGGCAAGTCTGAAACAATCCACACATTCCCCAAATTCTCGCCGACCCTGATAATAAGTCCCCTCTAGAATAAGTCAGTGTCATAAGTAGTACCTATAAGCCGATCAAACGAATACTGAATTCTCAGATGATAAAATACAAAAGTCAAAAACAAATATAACCTTCTGTTCAACCCTAACCCATGCACTATTAGAATTAAAATTTAAAGATGCATCTGCACTTTAAGAAACTGAAGGAATTTCCCGTGCAGATGTTAGATCAAAGTTTCGCGTTAAATGCAAGATAATAAACGATCTGCGTCGCCCATTCCCCCAACCAAACTTCAATCGTTTTTCCTTCATCGGGTCAGTGTATACGTGGCAGTAAAACGAATTTAAACGCGCCCTCCAACACGTTGAGCGTTTTCATCATCTCGTAGCTGGGTCGCGTGGAGGTAAACGAGAGGGAGTAAAATTTTTAAGGACCGAACGTCAAAAGGGCCGTCGAGATGACAGGCTGTCAAACGGCGCTCGAAAGGAAATTATTGAGCTAATTGCTGATAAGTTTGCAGCGAAACACTCGAATCGAAGGTGATGGCGCCAGCCAGTCAGTCAGACGGTGTAGGAAAAGACAAAAGGAGGGGACGTACGCCGCAACAATCACCCAGAAGGAGAGTTTTTCCTCTTTTCCGCGACGTGGCGAGGCCCTCTCCCGCTTGTCCGCCTCTCCAGACAGAAATATGCGAAGCCGTGCGCGCCGACGGTCGAAAAGCTCGGACGCTTAATTGGACAAAGCCCCAACCTTACTTGGTGAGGGCCGGGCACTCAGCCTCGGTCGCAATATGCCAAAAAAAGAAAAAAATATATGAATCACTCCTCGCAGGAGCTCAGGGTGCGTACGAGTGGATGACAGTACGCGAGCAACGGCCGCCGGGGGTGGAAAAAGAATTAACAGCCCGGTCAAAGAGCGAATTTCTAGATGAGGGTGGCAGCTTAGTTCGAGGACGTCTGCTGGCTTCACCCTGATTTCCTCCTGGTCCGACACTGGGGGACCAAAGACCGAAAGCGCAATTTAACTTCTCATTGCGTGAAATCGTTCGGATTACGACAATGTTATGATTTTAAGATTACTTAACAACGAATTTCATTATAGCGCTGTTATGAGTAAAATGTTTGGAAGTAGTAAGATTGATCTTCTTAAACGCTAATTGCACTAAGTTTTACTTTACTAGGTGACCGCTATTTAGAAACTAAACCACTCAGCTACGGAGGGAGGTAGTAGTTTTAGGCATGTCCCTTCTTCATTACACGTAAAGGTGATATTTTATTTATTTTATCAAGTTTGGAGATGGTAGGACTGATCTTTTTAAATATTAATTGTACTAGGTTCAGTATTGCATTACTAGCTGGCCGCTATTTAGAACCTAAACCGCTTAGCTACCGAGGCAGGTGCAGTAGTTTTAGAAAATCTTTGATGTACCACCCTTCTCTGTTGCGCATAAGTGTAATGTTATTTCGTTTATTTTATTATATCCGAAAATGGTAGAATTGACTTCTCTAAACATTACTTGCACCAAGTACTGTATTGTGGAGACGGCTATTTAGAACCAAAACCGCTCAGTTACCGAGAGAAGTAATAGTTTTAAGCAATCCTTAATGTATGTCCCTTCTTCATTACGCGTAAAGGTGATATTTTATTTATTTTATCAAGTTTGGAAATAGTAAGATTGATCTTTTTAAAATATTACTTGTTCCAGGTTCAGCATTGCATAACTAGGAGACCGCTATTTAGAACCAAAGGCACTCAGCTACAAAGAGAGGCATTAATTTTAGTTCCTTGATGTATATCTTTTCTCGGTTGCATGAAAGTGTGTTGTTATTCCGCTTCTTTCATCAAGGTTGGAGATAGTAAGATCTTTTTAAGTATTAATTGGTACTAGTATTAAGTTATTAGATGACCGCTATTTTGAACCGAAATCGCTCAGTTACCGAGAGAGGTAGTTTTAGGAAATTCTTATTGTTAGTATAAATTTTTTGTTGTTTGTGTGATGTTATTTCCTCCATTTTATCATATCTCCAGATGATATTATTGATTTCTTTCAACATTAATTGCACTACGTACAATATTTGCTTTTTAAGTAGAACTAAAATCGCTTAGTTACGGAGAGAGGTAGTAGTTTTACAAAATTCTTAATGCATTTCTTCTCCGTTCTTTGTAAATGTTACTTGGTATGTTCTATCATGTTTGAAGATACTAGGAATAAATTTCTTGAACATCAATGTCAGTATTGCTTTTGTTAAATGAGTGTCATTCGGAACCGAAACTGCTCAGTTACCGAGAGATGTCGTTTTAAAAAATCGTTAATGTATGTCATGTTATCATTCATATGTAATACTACCCTAACTTCCTATTATCTATTTCAGAAATAAGGAAGACGATTAGAGATAGGCACAAGTCATTAACGACTACCGAAAGGCTAAATAAGACCAAGTAAAATGCAAACAGTCAAGGGCGAGAAGTTGGCAGATGTATCTATATTTCCTCATTTTCCTTCTACCACGTCTTCAAGTCCGCTCGAAAGTTGGCGTGCCATTAAGACACTCTATTTGCACTGTCGGCAGCCACGTCGTTTGATATTAATGTTTTTCTTGCGATGTATTTCGTGTGCCAGTAATTACCAGAGCAAATAGCTGGCGCGGAAGGGAGACAGAAGGCAATAAAGAAACGTAACACGATGAAGAATCTACGTTCCCCGTACAGTGAATTAATTGAGGAGAATGATAACTGAAGTTGAAAGTTGCATAAGTAAATTATATCGTTCGATGTAACTCGAGAACCAGTTTAACGTATCAAAATGGAATTCACGTTAATTAAGACAAATAATGGGGTATATGAAAATAAATGTAAGACACGAACGAATAAATACAGTCCAAAGCATTGCAATGATAAAAGAGAAATTGTACTTTCTTATGTATCATTTTACTACTTTATCGAAATTGAGATACTATGGTTACTGAAAATAGTGATAGAAATTTACAATTGAAAAATAGAAAATGTAAGAAAGATTCTTGTATATTACTGTAAAATGCAATTATAATAAATTGTGAAAGATTAGGAATGAAATGTAATTGATATTCGAAAATTAGTAGAATACGATACAGTAATTATATGAGTTTTTAAGTCGGTATTTGTAAAAATGAAATAGTCTATTCAAAATCTTCCATGTACATTTATATCTAACACTTTTAGAAAATAGCTTTATTTCAATTTGCATAATATAAATTATATAATCATACTTATAAAATTATGTAATAATATAATAATTATTGTTTAATAAATAATAAAAAAATCGAAAATAAGATGAATCTGGAAATTTGAAAATATAGAAATTTAGAAAATTGACAATTTGAAAATTGAAAAATGAAAAATCTTGAAAATTGGGATATTTACGAATTTATATGTGTATATATTTGTGAATTTTGAGGTTTGAAAATTAGGGAATTTTATAATTTGTAAATTTGAGAATTTGAAAATTTAAAAAATGGACAATTGGAGAATTAGAGAATTGAAGAATTGAAGAATTGAAGAATTGAAGAATTGAAGAATTGAAGAATTGAAGAATTGAAGAATTGAAGAATTGAAGAATTGAAGAATTGAAGAATTGAAGAATTGGAGAATTGAAGAATTGAAGAATTTAACAATTGCATAATTGGGGTATAAGAGAATTTGAGAATTTGAAAATTTAAGGAATGGACAATTGGAGAATTGGAGAATTGGACAATTGGAGAATTGAGAAATTTGAGAATTTGAAGATTTGAGTATTTGAGAATTTGAGAATTTGAGAATTTGAGAATTTGGGAACTTAAGAATTGGGGAGTTGAAGAATTTAACAATTGGAGAATTGGTGTATAGGAGAATTTGAGAATTTGAAAATTTAAGAATTGGACAATTGGAGAATTGGGGAATTGGAGAATTGGAGAATTGGAGAATTGGAGAATTGGAGAATTGGAGAATTGGAGAATTTAAGAATTTGAGAATTGGACAATTGGAGAATTGAAGAATTGAAGAATTTGACAATTGGAGTATTGGAGAATTTGAGAATTTGAGAATGTGAAAATGTAAGAACGTGAGAATGTGAGAATTTGTTAATACAGAAATTTACAAATTAGTAAATTCAAAAGTCCAGAAATTTGGAAATTCAGAAGTTCAAAAATTTCCTAATGTAAAGATTACCAAAAGCACAATTAGATCCCCTGTAATCAAAGCTACATATATCCACATATAAAGTTGCTATCCAAAAGCTAAATGACAGTAACAAAAAGTCTTAACATCAACAATTATCGCAAACACTATAAACATTTCAAACACCACATATTTTAAAACCCCCACCTAATTCCCACATTTCTCACTTATTTTTCCAAGCGAACGTTTTAATTCCACCCTCTCCAATTACCAAATTATACTTCAAATCGATTAACCCGTCTCGTTCGAAAAATCGTCCGCTGAAACGGCGTCTACCATAATCACAGCACGAAATCTTCATTAAAAGCAGCGAATATACAGCAATCTCGAGGCACGTCAGCGCAATTCTTCCGGCGTGAAAATTAATTTTCAACGAACGTGTTGTCCCTAGTTGGCGAGCGTTATTATCCCGATCCCTGCGTTATGTTATTTCCAAAACGGGAAGGCAGAAGCGGGAGCAAATCTCCCGACCAACCGGCGCGTCTCGCAATGCTCGCTCATTTGTCTCGTAGCGGCTAATGAAATTATAGCCACCGGCCTGGCACGGTCATCTCTTCGGACTGTCTTCTTTCTCCCAAACTCCACCGTCCTCGCTCTTTCCCGCCGCTATCGTTTGTGCTCGATCGTGAGCGTTGGACGGAGAAAGGACAAGGGCGAAGCAACGAGAGGAAGAGATCCTTTCGGTGCCTTCCCGAAGGAATAGGAAGGAAAATTGCGGGAAAACTTGTTTCGCGGATATCTCCTTGAGTACTTCTCGCAGATGACGGGAGCCAACGGCCGATATTGCGACACTCAACCAACGACACCTCGTTCGAACGAGACAACGTTCGCGGGAAAGAGAAAATAGAGTCAAAGAGAAAAATCGGTGCTAGCTGGACGCTGTAAATGAAACCTTGCCGAGTGTTTGCCCGAATCTGCGATGGGAGATTGTACTCGTTATGGTGAATTGCGACTTTGGGAAACTGTAGCAACTGGGTGATCAATTGAGGGAGATGGAAAGGTTTCAGATGTTTAGAATGTCAGAGGTTTGGGAATTCAGAAATTTACATGTTCAGACATTTTAGAGATTTAAAAATTCAGATCTGGAAATTCAGAAATTTATATGCTCGGAAATGCAGTTAGAAATTCAGGAAATTAGCAATCCAAGAATTTTGAAATTTAGGAACTTTGGAGATTTGGGGATTTGGAGATTTGGAGATTTGGGGATTTAGGGATTTGGGAATTTAGGGATTTAGGAATTTAGGGATTTAGGAATTTAGGGATTTGGACATTTGGGGATTTAAGAATTTGGAGATTTGGGAATTTGAGTATTTGGGGATTTGGGGATTTGGGGATTTGGAGATTTGGGGATTTGGGAATTTAGAAATTTAGGAATTTTGGGAATTTGGAGATTTGAGGATTTGGGGATTTGGGGATTTGGGAATTTAGGAATTTAGAATTTTTTAATTTTTCGTTTAAAAATGGTTAGGTTGATTGAAAACCATTGATTTTGGAATTTTGGAGATTTGAAGTTTGTGGTCTTTGATGTTTTAAAACTTTGAAATTTTGAAACTTTGAAACTTTGAAACTTTGAAACTTTGTAACTTCGAAACTTTGGAGTTTGAAACTTACTAACTCTTATATTTCAGAATTGAAACAAAACTTATAATTTTCGTAACTTTTCAAAACTTTGATCTCTGACACATCCCAATTTTGTCGCGCAAATAAAGATTTCTAAAAGCGTGAAAGATTCACCCCATCACCAAATATTACGCACATCAAACTATCTTTAATATCCCCAGCCCACGCTCACAATACCTTATATCATTTTCAGATTATCCAAACGTTCCACTTACCACCCTAGCAAGGGTAAGTTACCGTACCACCTCAGGTAAAAAAATTTATATCAACGTCCCTGCTTTATTAAGATATGTTAATTCGTGCCGGTATACATAAGCAGGTCCTTGGGTGATACTAGCAACAGTACTTACACGAAAGGTTAACCTGTCGTTCGTAGGCCAAGCATATCCCGGAATCCAGTTATCAGCTAATGAAAAGAAGAGCGGCTGCTCAATCTGCTCTGTTCACAGTAGCTCGTAACTGCCCCTAAGATCAGGGGTGGCAGGGAAGCTTGCCTCGGGAACGGCTTATCTTGCTCAGGATTTTTTAAGATTATCCTCCTGTGTCGTATTAAGCAAGGACCGTTTAAGCTCGCTTGTACGGATTGGGGTGGCTACCCCCGCACTCAGTTTCGGGTTCCTTCCAACACCCCCTCAGGAAGCGCGATGCCGCACGTAAATAGCTACTTGTCGGATCATTTTGGAAACCTGCATGCACTGCTCGCTTCAAATTAAGTCTATCGGAGTAACCTGATAGCGAAAAATTGGAGATGAAATCGATACTACCCTCTTATAAATTGTCCCTGAGGAACTGGAAAATAAGGGGTTACTGCACCTATCACGGAGCGGTGCTTAATATGAAGCATCGTACTTTAATAAATAAGTAAAATCTATCAGTGAGTATTTAAATATATCGTTATAAATAGAACACAAAAATTGTAACAGGTGTACTGATCAATAATTCTTAATTCTTTTTTTCAACTTTTTGGAACAGAAACGAAAAGGCTATTCAAAGTATGCTCCACCGCTAACTATTTTCCCTTCTTCAAATATTAAAACTAGATATGTTTACTAGACATGTTTGAAAGTATGACGCTAACTCGAAATCGTCTGAACATCGACGACATTCTGAAAGACACTGCCATAGCAATAAAGTAACAGAAGAGTTTTGAATACGCTCTTGAGTCTAGTATAATCCAGCGCAGAAATTAAGAATTAACCGGCACCTGGTAATTGTAATTTTTACATATAGTTTAATATAATTGCCGCAAATAATCATACAGAATAGAACTAATAGTAAATGTGTAATAACAGAAAATAATAGACCTCTTTCACGCAAATTACGTGTACTAACTGTATTATAGCGTATAATGCTCCTGTTTCGCCATTTTCCCTAAGGATACTGCTCGTGCACTTTCAACGGCGCTCTCGCAGAAAGAATAAATTACGAAATTTCCGCGCAGACATCAGAGGAATAGTTGTTTAAAACACTCGTTGCTAGTCTTCACGTTTAATTCGATGTGAAAGGCGAACGTTTCCCATCGTTCGCCGGCTTCCTTTTATTATTTCCGCTCGCGAGCGGTTGATTCCGGGGCTTGGTTATTTCGTGGGAGTTCGTTTCCGTTCTTTCTTCGTTCGGCGTGTAAACTGACCGATGCAAAGGCAAAAGTTGAACCGACGGAGGTGCCTTGATGTGGTTATCGCGCGGAGGGTTGCTCGGCTCTTTACCTTCTGGACGCCGGCTAAATTGGCAAATATTAAAATTCTTTCGATGCGGAAGGAACGTGTACAATGGTTCGTAAAATGTAGGAACTCTCGACGCGCTCTCACCCCACGGCCATGGAGTGGTTGCCCACATTTTAAACCTTCGTGGAGTTTTTCGCGAACGGCCGCCCTCTCTCTCTCTTCATGCTCGATTTGAAAAGCTTCTCTGATTACTTTATTGTTCTCCATGCCTGCTTGCCCTCATTCGTACCGCGGAATCGCTTTCAGGCTATTTCAATCGACGAAATCGACGTTAATCGGGATTATTTCGTGCTTCGTCGATAAAGATTGTATTACACGGTACTCGAGGGGTACGTGTAATTTATACGTAAGAGATACCCAATTAACATTAATTACATATTGTTGGTGGTAATTTGCATTTAACCTCTTGATTCTTAGCTGGTGGAAACGGTTGGAAATTATTTTGGGAAGTTGGTCTAACGTGTGAAGTGACAAATAATTTCTAATACTAAGATAATAGGTTAACTACACAAAAATATGTGGCAGTTTACAAAATTATCCATTTTTAGGATGACTAGGGAGATTAGTTTGTTCATTTTTTCAGTATTTTTTGTTAGATTATTTTTACTCAGTTGCAATTTGTCTATTATAAATAGCTATTGTATAATATGTCAAGTGGAAGAGATTTGGGGACACACATCAAAGTTTGAATTCTAGTTGACTGCTTTTTAAAAATATTTAAGACAATTACAGAATTAATATATTACAATATTACATTAGGATATTATTACAGAGAATATTATAATAACAAAAAATGTTATTATGTTAAAAATGTTATATTACATCATTCATGTACTAATATTTTGAACAACAATAGCACACTAATAGCACTATAGCAATTTTAAGTATTATTTAAATAATATATCTGAAAAATAATTTTTTATATTACATGTTATAACAATTACATACAAATCGATATAAAGTCGAATGTCAATTTATATTTCTATCGTCACATAACATATGGCAACATATATTATCAACTCTATAATTAGTATTAATTATTATTGAAATAAAATCTGTCTTCTTTTCATTCATATATTATAGAAAATACACCATATGTGTTTACTTGTTTTAATCAAATATAATGTACAAAACTTGTACATCACATATAAGGGAGTAGCCATAGGGGTAGACAGGGTAGTTAGAGTACTTAGGGTTAGTTGGGAGTAGTTAGACTATTTAGAAATAGTAGGGGTACCAGGATAATAAGGAGACGTGCTTCTTCTCCCTTTAAAAAATGAAAAATGTTTTTCTCTCGCCCTAGAAAAAAAATTGCATTTTACTCCTCTCCGAATAAAAAAATTAAATTATAATTCAATTCATTGAATTTTTGTCCACTGTTAATAAATAATTAATAATAACCATTTTTTACGTGAAAATAAATATAAAATCCACTTAAAGGCATATAATAATCTTCAGAAAAATATTGCGCTTTGACATGCTCGCAATTTTTTAAACAAATACCTTCTAATAAAGAACATAAAAAGAACAAAACACTCTCTAAAAAGAACAAAACGCATTGATGGTACAATAATGGGTACACGATGAAGATCAAATAGCGAACCATTTAACGACATTTTTCTACATTTCTCGTTAAAAACTTTATGATTCACCCTACAAGAGAATGTGACATCCATTTCATATTCGTCGAAATGAAGGACATCCGTCCTAGCAGCGTTGCACAATATATCCGTACGTACTGTTTTTGCCCCGCTTTCAATACGTACAGGCATGTTTTCATAAGTAGATTAATTCCTGTGAATTTTTTAAAGCGACTTCTCCCGGTGAAAATGAAAAAAGTTTGCTCGTCGGCCGGTGTAATTAAAACGCCTTATACGAGGCAAGGAGACCTTACAGACAGCTTTGTTAATCGAGCTGGAGGTGCTCTCGCGTCATTCGCTCGCCTAATAAAAATTAACGGCGAGCAGGTGCAGGGCCGTACGAGGGGTGAGCCCCGTCTCGCTTCAAGGCGGCCAAAGGGTTGCTCCCACGACGAGAGGGCGGGCGCCAAGAAAAATTATAAAAATAATCTGGCCGAGGAGGGGGCAGTCAATTGGGGTGGAAAACTTGCGTAACAAGCAGTCCCGAGGAAATTGCGGGAAAAACCGTTTGCCACGAACGGATGAAAGTGGCGGAGGGGCGGCTACCAGGCAGAGAGAACCCCTTCTCGTCGTTCACGTTGGGAAAACGAAAGAAAAATAAACGAGTCCGTTGCTCGGCCAAGCTCAATCGTTCAAATAATAATATTAATGTTGCTGATGAAAAAGGTCAGGCCGACCGGTTGTTCAACATTTCGAGATTGTATTCGTCTGATACCGTGCAGAAGATTGCCTAACGAAGGGTGACTCGCGTGGCTCGTTTTTAGAATCGTTTACCTGTATAATTTCTATGTGTGAACAATTTTAGTTACAGAAACATATATATAATTTATAGGTAATTTTCTATGTATGATTGCACAATTTTGATTTTAAATGAGTCTCTACTACACAAGGCGTTTCAGGGTTTATTGGCCGAACATTCTTAGGATTGTTTAAGATGTGTTGATATGTTATAGCAATAATATGAAATGGGAATAGTAGCAAACGATAACTGTGATATAAAACAGAAACAGATTAGCAAACTTTATTCTGTGTAAGAATTGATTAATATTCAATTATAAATGTTCACCATTTTTGGCAATGTAAGACATTGGTAGAAGAGAAAAATTTCTTTGCGAATTCGTAAGTAATTACAGTATTTCGGTGTGGAGACTATGAACTTACTAATGTGACTGATACACGTCATTCTCAGATAGCAAACCTAGCTCTATAAACAGAAAATGTAAATATTACTAATTTGCTTTTGCATCGCAATCAATTAACCGTGAGTTTGCTATTGTTCTCTTCATTTCGTCACAATTTTTCTATAAAGCTGTATCAGACATATGTTTACATAACATTTCTTATTTTGACCCATAGAATATACCAACAACATGTTTGTTTGTTAAAATCCTGTATACAACAAGAACAGAGACTATTTCTTGCAACATTCAAAGCTTGAGTCATTTATGTTCACAGTTGCAATGAGAATTTATGGAACTCTATTTTCGATATTTTGTATAATTTTAGTGTGTATATAAATATAATTAGAACTTAATTTGTAACATTGATTACTGGTGGCCCTTACAACATTCAACATATTAAATATTGTCAAATTTAACACGAATTTGATATTATTTTGTAATTTATTCTCCGTTTAATAACATTCGCTAAAATCAATATTAAGACCCTATTGATTATAAATTTATTAATTATAAATTTACTGTTTCTATTTATTATTTATTAAGCTTAAACGATGTAGAGTAACCGTCATTAAAATACATTCAATGAAAACATGTCGTAACTTGCAGCGTACCAAATATTAAAAGCTCTTGGTGAAATTAAAATCTGTCTCCGCAAAATTAAGCTACCATCACAAATTCTCAGCAGGTATTTTCTATTTGCTCCACGCACTACTTGCGTAACACATTGAATTATTATACATTTATATCACTATATAGATCACAATAAAAGAACAAATTAGTGATGCCCAGATCAACTGTTTACTACGAAGAACTCAGAAATTTAGAAGTTTGAAGAGATTTGGAAATTTAGGGTCTGAGGATTTTTGAAAATTTGAAAATTTACAAATTTACAAATTAAGAACATTAATAACTTGGAAATTATGAAAAAAGGAGCGGAGAAATTAAATTTAAAAATTTAAAAGTACAGAAATACCTAGTTGCTCAATTTTCCAATTTACAAATGTGGAGGTTTAGAAATCTGTAAACTGGAGGTATAGGCATTTACAAAATTGGGAATTGAGTAATTTAAAAACTGGCAACATTGGAAATTGGAAATTCGGGAATTTTAAAATATTGGATTTAGAAATTTAGAAACTCAAAAATGTGAGATTCTGAAACATGAAAATATAGATATGAAAATTTAGAAATTTGGTGATTTGAGAATTTGAAAACTTGAAAATTAGAAATTTGGAAGTTTGAAGATTTGGAAATTTGGGTATTTACGATTTGAAAATATAAAACTTAGGGAATATTAAAATTCAAAAATTTTGAAAATTTGAGAATTTATTGAGTTGGAAATTTGAAGATTTGAATGTTTAGGCACTTATGAATTTAAAAAATGACAGAACATGGAAATTTAAACATAGGGATATCAAATTTTCATAATTTCAAATTTAAAAAATTCTACATTTAGAAATTTAAAAATTAGGTAATCCAGGATCTCATAAATCCAGAAATTCGTTAATCTGAAAATCTAGAAGTACAGAATTGTTTAATTTTCAAATGACAAAATTGTCTTTTCGTCACTGTCCACGAGTGTACAGTTCCACATCCTTGCATCCTCACTTGTGTATATCTAAAACGATCCGAATACGCAATTCTCATCAAAGCTTTTCGAAAAATCCAAAGCTATCGTTCCCTGATCATACAACGAAAACCAAGCTCGGTTCAGCACGGAAGGAGCATCCAGAGTGGACACGAGCGGCGTGTCGTCGCGGTGAACTTTGATATTTCGTAATTCCATTGCTCGCAATTAGGGCCGGTAATTACCATAACCATTAGCGGGCCAGCGGGACGCAGCTCCGAGAAACTACCCGGAACACTCTGGATAGCACGGCTGTGTCCTGGACATAAATACTGGTGGTCAGACCGTCGTAGGAATGGCCACCATCCAGTGGCACGAACGCGCCAACTCCGGCAACCTAGCCGGACACACAATCAGGAACTTGCCTGAGGAATGCAACCGCAGCCAGTTTCTTAGGGCGGTCGAATTAAACTCGTTCCATGGACCGACGGTGGTAACCAACGTACTGAGTCGCAGCGAAAGGGATGACCGTCAGAAAGACATCCGGTTTCGAGCCGGAAACGATGGAACGCGGCCAAAGTCCGACAAGGAGATAGACCGGAAGGGTGTACGATGATTCGACGCGTGCTCGAATGCTGGTAACGGGACAAATTCGGGTTGGATTCAAGAATTTCGAAGGAAACAACGAAGAGAATGATTTGGAAGTTCAAACAAAATAGCGAATGAAGTTTAAAAGAGTTTAGGTACGTGCGTGCTTATGATTCATATCATAAAGTTCATACTTGATCGATGGCATTTATGAGATATAGGACTCAACTGTATGATGGTGATCCTTTGGACAATAGGCATTAAGCTGAAGATAACATAACATATTAGGATTATTTGGAGTATATTCGTACACTTCCTGTCATATCTAGATTTTAAGATATTACATAAATGTGGGTATAGCTCATGTAGCTTTGCAGCATCAACCTACAAATATAGAGAATACATTTTTAATACAGTCCCTGGTATTAATAAGCACAAGTAAATGAAACGTCAAGAGCTAATTCTAGAATTTATCCAGGCCTTTAGATTCTCTCTGGATTCTACGCTTTTTACATGCTATTTCTAATTTCTATGTTTACCTTATTCTAGGTCTTAGGTTCGTTTTAATCTAAAACCTAAATACTAGGTCTTAGGTTCGATTTTAACTCTAGGTTCTCTCAAAATTCTAAGTTCCTAGATACACCCTGAGATCTATCTAGGCCTTAGACTCTCGATAAGTTCTCTCTAGATCTCACAGTTTGACAAGTCCTAGGTTCATCTTAGCTTGTAGTCTCTAGTTCTTAAGTTGTCCCTAGACAATAATAGATATCTAAATCTAGAATCTAGATTCTCCTTAAATTCTAGATTTTCCCTATACTCTGAAATCTACCTGAGCCTTCGGCATATGTTCTCTCTAGATGCTTACCACACATTCCATGAATCTTATGCTCTCCTTAAATCCTAGACGGTGTTTAGAACCTTCCTAGGTCTTAAAATGTCCCGGGACCCTAACAGTTAAATCGAAAACCTATAAGAATCGTCTAACATCCTAGGTTCCTTCCAAATTCTGTTTTCCCTAGAATTAGAGGCATAGGCCCCAGACTCACCCAGATTGAACTTAAAATCTCTCAAAGTAGAAAACTGATGGAGAAACCACCTAAGTGTTCATCACAGTAAGCAATTAATGAACTCCTAATCCAAATGCAAGATTTGTAAGAATGTAGTGGTAGAACATTAAGGAAGAAATAAATTTAATTAATTGGGTTTATTGACTAGTAAGGTGGACGAATATACCATCTAGGTGGCTGAAATATCCAATTTTCTGAATGGAAAAGCACATTAGCCGAATGTTTAATTGCTAGTCGAGATCAGGAGTGGCCGTTGGCCAAGCAGCGCAACTGCATTTCCCCTGCAACAGCCCAACAACTTTACCTCCACCTACTTCTACTTTCTACTGCCTCCACACCGTTCCTCTTTCTCTCTCCCCGCTCTCTTTCGCCCTTACACACGCTCGTCGTATCCTTTTCTCGTGGAAACGTTCGGTAGGAAGGCTTCTCGGTCTCTCCGCGGCGGTATCAATTAATCTGCCCTCTCTGACCCTCTTCACGGGGTGCGTTCACCCCGCTCGCGACGGTATTTCCGGTCGAAACTTCGTTCCGCAGTCTATGGAACCGAGGTACTCACCCTTGTTCTACGTTTTCATTTCGCGGAACGTCGGCAAGGACCGGTTTCCACGTGTGCGAAGAACTCTGCGTTGCGCTTCAGTGATGTCGATTTGACTTGCAGGTGACATCTACGGGGCTATGTAAAACACCACGTTCTTATAGGAAAATAAGAAAATATGTGAAATGGAATTTGTTGATTTTCGGCTTAGTTTTCGAGAGAACCAAGTTTGAACGTTCACCGAGTAACCATCATGTTATTCTCGAACGACGTAGCGCTTTCACCTTACTTTGCCCAAAATGGTTTAAAATAATTATGATTATTGAATGGGTCTCAAAGATCCACAGATTTTTTACTCATGAATGTTATTTGTAGGAATGCATTAAATAGAAAGTATACAGCAGAGATATCGAAAGCGAGGATCAATTAGTCCAAGTACTTAATTACGCATTTAAGGAACTGAGAAGTTAAAACACGCTTCGGTAATAGCAATAAAACTCTTAAATCTCTCCTCATTGAAAACATTTTTCGTGTTTTTCTTTCAAGCCAATAAAGTTCACATGCTGCATATTTACGAGCAAAATTTGCGTTTACTCGACAGAAGATATTGTCATAACAGCAAAGAAATGCGATAGATCAAACTTGATTTTCTCGAAAACTGAGCAGAATATCAAAAAATTGGATTCTATGTTTTTTCCTTATTTTTCCATGAGGAATTACGTGGTGTTCGCTTTTACGTATTA
This sequence comes from Megachile lagopoda, assembly GCA_036983795.1. NCBI lineage: Eukaryota > Metazoa > Arthropoda > Insecta > Hymenoptera > Megachilidae > Megachile > Megachile lagopoda. The sequence continues at coordinate 3,067,503 of CM072786.1, forward strand.
TTTGGCTGAACTTTGCATAAAGAAGATAACCAAAGATGAAGTTCCGTAGTCCAACAAGTTTGAAACAGAATTGCAAATCCATGGGACACTCATTTCATATAAAATAATATGGATCTGGAACGAGTTGCTTTCCATCTTACAAACAGAGTTTACTCAAAGCATAAGATCAAGAAAGTAGTTACTTTGAGAAGATTCTTGAAGTTATACATACATTTATAGCTTTTATTTATTGAAGTTGTGTATACATTTGCATTACTTGCTATACAGGGTGTTTCAGTCGTCAAAGGATCATTAAGAAATGCTTATACAATTATAATTAGGAAATTATATTTATTAACCAACTGCATGTATCTAAAAACTTGTCAAACGATTAATATATTTTGTTGATATTATATTATTTATCAGTAACCATTAATATAAATCTGACTTAATATTAGTGATAAGTAGTAATTGTTAAAAAATATAGTGGAGTGTAAATTATTTGAAACAGTGCTGATGTTTAATAATGTCAAATAAACAAATTTAGAATGTACAACGAACTTAAAACACGGACTTCTTAAATATTAACAAAATGTAATTTCTAATTTTTATCATTATAAAAGAATATATCTACATATGTATGTAATCTGCTACATCGAAGTATTTCTACAGAAATAAATTACTACAAAATTAAAAAAAAAATATTTGTCGTAACATATACCAGAGATTAAATTACAATAATAATATTTATATATTCAATAAGTAATTTTCAGACATAATTTCTATAGTTATAAGCTATGAAGTACATCCATGTTTAATTATGCGGGCAATTCGATTTTCTGAGCTACCTTGGTCCCAGTTGGTTCGATTAATTTATGTTCTACTGTAGATTTCTACTTCTTCAGATCATTAAACTTTTAAGTGCTATGCAAGCCCATGAAAAGAATAAGAGATGGAAATATAAAATAAACAGTATTTTATACAATTTTTTATTTTATTTTAAAGTTGCTGAACATTACGGCTACTGATAATTATACAAATTTTACAAGGATTTTTATTTTATTCAGTAAATTTTATTTAATAACTTTAGTATCGTTCATTTAATAAATTTGTTTGATATACTGATTATTTATTTGATAAGTTTTTTATTTATTACATTTTACATTATAAATTTAATACTGTTACTCATGTGATAAATTTTATTTAATATATTTAATAACATTCTTACTAAATTTTATTTAACTGCATTTTATTAAATTAATTGATTAATTTATTTAATAAAATTAAGAGACGAGAATATTACGTCTACTGATAATTTCTTATAGATAAAGTGTGGTCATAACCTATTTGTTATTAGGTTATGTGCGCATACGTTAGTGCGCATATACAAATTTTGTTGATCACCTAACTATTTATTTATATTTTTCTCTGAATTTGTGAAGAAGTAATTTGATAATTGTTTCACATGTCTATTCTTCCGTTTACTTACACTCTATATTAGGTATCCAACATCCTAATGAACGTTCAACTTCAGTTTTACCAGTCTTTCTCTGTCTTCTTTACCTTTTTTGATACCTGTAAGCTACAATGAAAGAAAACGCTATTGACCCTTATTTCAAAACATGTAAGGAACATTCAGTTACTTTTGCGGTTCAAAATGATAAACTACTTAAACGTGACAATTATTTGAAATCATCAGAATGTGTCACATTATCTCACATTATCATACGATATGTGCAGAAAAGAAGAATGCTAAATACAGCTATCATAAACAGTTTTAATTTAAAAAATAATTTGATCGAAGAATATAGTTGTGATTCGTAAATTACAGATAATTGAAGGAAATATTTCGGCTGGTTCTTGTATTAATAATAAACACATACGACTGGTTAGCCATTCAACTGATACTCCCGACTTTAGTAGCAGTCCATTTGCTCGATCCCATTCCGGCAGGTTCGTAAGTCCCGCGGGATGTGAGATGTCCCGAAGTCGATAGTGATTAAAACTTTGACTTAAACTACCCGGCCAGAACTCGGTTGGCTATTCGGGGATCGATTTGGTATTCCGGATATGTGACATCTCGCGAGTTCGACGCAACGAGACGATCCGTTGTGCGAGGAATGAGAATTGACGCGAACGCGACAGTAATAATCAATGATGATCGCAAGAATATCCTGTTTTTGAATGAATCCGGATCGTGCCGATAAACTTTTTAAATTAACTTCCAGCTGATCCATTTGATTATTCGAAAATATACTTCCCCTTTGGGGCTCTGAATCGTGCAAGAATTATTCGAAAAAATATTGCCTTTTGAGGTTATAAATTTGGTATTAAATAAATATTTCATTTAATGTACGCGTTAGGACTTGATGACGACTGACATAACACTTTTAGAATATATTCCGAGTAAAAATATCAAAAATAATATTTTTCTATAACGAAGTCAATTAATTATCCTAAAAATATTAGAGGTTTGCTCTACTCACATAAAATGATTATTATACATATTGGGTAATAAATAAATTATTCACCAAAGTGATCATTTATTTTTCTTGTTGTAGTTTCACTTGTAGTATAAGTATTTTATAATTGTATTTCTTTATTTATAATGTGAATATTTTATATAGTACTTATAATATACTTGTTCTCAATGTGGAACTTATAATATAGATGCTTTGGTACTATAATTGAAAAAATTCAGAACATAAAATCGTTGCCATGTGATCATCCCAAATACGCATAATTGTAATTAGAAATAGCAAAAATGAAACATGACACCAGTGTTGATGGGAAGCAGGTGTTTACGTTATTAAGCAAATGTACGAAGATCGAGCGCTATATATGGGGGTCCCGGGATACGGGTCTAAACGCCGACTAAGCACCATGAAATCCCCATCGATCGAACTCGACAACGACGTCTAGGTAGACATCGTCGTCGTCGACGTAGAGAGAGGCGCCAAGACGGCCGACATGCCAATTTATAACGCACTAAAACCGCCGATGCGTGTGATCCGTGTGCGTCACATACGCCACAACATGCAGCCACAGAGAATACGGTTCACCGGCCAAAGGACTATCTTTGAATCACTGAACAGTGACGTGAAATTTCAATGAAAAAATGTAAAAGAGGCACAATGAAATTTCAATGAGAAAGTGTGGAAATACAGAGAAACTTTAGTAAGAGTGTAGAAGTACAAGGAGATATCAATAAAATGCTTCGAAAAGGTTTAGAATAATTTCAATGAAGAAATGTAGAAATACAGTACATTTGAATGAAAGAGTATAGAAGTACAATGTAAAATTTGGGTGAAAAAGTGTGGAAGTACAATGAAATTTCAATGACAAAGGATAGAAGTATGGAAAGAAGAACTTCATACAAGGAAGTTGTTATGAGAAAATGTACAACATATACAGAAAGATTTCGATAAAAAATGTATAGGAGTACAGCAAAATTTTGACGAAAAAGTGTAAAATAGAAATAGTAAAATATCTATAAAAAGGTGTAGAACTTCAATAAAATTTCTATGAAAAAGTAAAGAAGTAAAGAAAAATTTCTATGAAAAAAGGTGAAGGTACAGTAAAATTTGAATGAAAAGCTGTAGAACTTCAACAAAATTTCTATGAAAAAATTGAGAAGTAAAGAAAAATTTCTATGAAAAGAAGTGAAGGTAAAACTTAAACGAAAAAATGTAGAAAAGATACAATAAAATTTCTACGAAAAAGTATAGAAGTGCAGTAAAATTTCAATGAAAAAGTGTAGAACTACAGTAAAATTTCTATGAAAAAGTGGAGTAATACAGACAAATTTTAATGAAAGTGTGTAAAAGAGGTACAGTGAAATTTTGATGAAAAGTGTAGGAGAAGTAGAGCAAAATGTGAGATAAAGCAAACACACCAAAATTTGTGCAGTTGAGAACATAGTAAGCTTCTCTAGAGAGAATGATGATATGAAACTACAGAAGAGGTGCCGAGCAAACTTATCATCCACTGTATTTTTCTGCCTCCTAGTTTGTGAAGCTCTAGAGCCACATTACAAATTTCCATGTCATTTACGATGGCTTCTAAACGTTTCAAATATTCAACGTGAAAAATTAGTAAATTAATTAACAATGAATAATACTAATATACTACGTATTATTTATTGACTAATAATACTAATATATAATACTAGTATTGTTTATTGACAGAACGTTTAAATTAATTTTTAGAGTAGGTACAGTGTATGTGAGATACAAGAAAGCATAAAGAGAAATGTCAACTCGTATATGTAATTTGTAGTGGATCAATGGTGAACTATTTTAACCCTGCTGGATCTTGACCATTAACTAAAAAATTAACAATTTCTGTGTTTTTGCAGATTTGTAAGTTTCTGAATCTTTTAATTTCGGAGTTTCGGAATTTCTGAATTTTAATGTACTCGAATATTTTCATGTTTAAAAATTCCTAAATTTAAAACTTTGTGGGATTCTTAAACTTCTATATTTTCGAATGCTCAAATATACAACTCCTTAAGTTCCCAAATTTTTAAATTATCAAATTCCCAAATTTCCACAATTTTAAGTTGCTAAATTTTCACATGTCACATGTATAAATTACTTCATTTTAAATTGTTAAATTCCAAAATTTAAAAATTAATTTCCCAATTATTTGGAATTATAGGTTGCCAAATTCTGAAATTCCTAAATACCTAAATACTTCAATTTTACAATTACCAAAGTATCAAATTTCTAACTTTTTTAATTTCTAAATTTTTACATGCCATATATTTAAATTTCCAAGCTTCTAAATTATTAAATTTCCAAGTTTCTATATTTTTAATTATGACATGTCACAAGTTTTAATTTTCAAATTTCTAATTTACTAAATTTCTAAATTTCAAAATCCTCAAAGTCTCAAATTTCCAAATTTCATTATATTGTTATTAATGTAGTAATTTAACAATTTAAGTTTGCATGTAGTAACTAGCAATGACTACTTAATATCATATCTTACATTTATTACAATTATTTCTTAAGTTATCATCATTATCTACTTTTACCATATCTTTTATTTGATCAAACTTTATACTCTTTCATATTCGGATCTCCTCCCATGTTACACAGCATGCCTCCGCACATATTTTAAACGAATTCTTGACTACATAACTACCTACAAAAAAAGGAACAGCACAAAAATGCTTGTAGCCCAGCTTGTAATAAAACTAAGGCTTAATTATGCAATATTACCTGTACGTTTCAAAGTAAACGGATCGTAATTCTCGGAAATATTTCAAGGGTGGTGACCCTCTTCACTCTCAAATCAACGTCAAAGAAGGTACAGGAACGAGGGGTAGGTCGCGCTTCAGCAGGGAGCCCGATCCAACGATTCGCATAAATATTTTTCACTGCGTACACTCGAGTACAATATTGGCTTTTTTTTTATAAAGACACGTATGTAAGGTTGTCATTTTTTAAAATTCACAAATTTATAAGTTTTCATGTTATCATGTTTTCAAATTTTCATGTTTCCAAATTTTCATATTTTATATTTTCGAATTTCCAAGTTTTGAAGTTTTCAAATCTTCATATTTTATATTTTCGAATTTCCAAGTTTTCAGGTTTTCAAGTCTTCAGGTTTTCGGACCTTTCAAGCTTTCCAGTTTTCCAGTTTTCAAGTTTTCAAATTTTCAAATGATCAAGTTCCTAAACTTTCAAGTTTTCAAGTTTTTAAATACCCATATTTTTATATTTTTAAATTTCCAGTTTCCAAGTTTTCAAAGTATCAAATCATGAAATTTCCAAAGCCACAAATTCCAAAATTTTCAGAATCCTAAATTCTCCGTTTTCTAAATACTAAAATTCCAAAGTTATTTCCTTCTCAAATCCTTAGATCTTCTCAAATTCCTACACCCCCAAGTCCCTAGATCTCTAAATCCTAGATTTCTATAGTCCCCAAATACCTATGATTTCAAATCCCATATGTCTCAAGTACGTCTCAAAATTCCTAGGTCACCACACTTGCTGCCTCCTATATTCCTATGTCTCCAAATCCCTCAATCTATAAATTCCTAGACTCTCCCATCCCTAAATTTCTGTATCTCTAGATTTCTAAATTCAATAGGTCTCTAAATCCTCAAATGTCTATCATTTCAAATCCCAAAGATTCCATATACCTATGTTCAAAAATTCTTTGATTACCATATTTGTTAGCCTCCAAATTTCTATGTCTTCAAATCTCTAGATCTCCTAATTACTATACTCTGAAACTCCTACATTTCAGTATCTCTAGATCTCTAAATCCTATGGTCCGCAAATGCCTCCGTCTTCGAATTCCAAACTTCCCAAGTATCAGTATCCCTAAATTCCTACCTCATTTGTAGGACCTCAAATTCCTGTATTTCCAGATTCTAAAAATATCCCTAAATAGATCCCAAAAACATCCAAAAGTATCCCTAAATAGATCCCAAAAATATCCGAAGATATCCGTAAATAGATCTAAATAATTAAATCCATAGATTTCAATACCTGTACATCCCTAAATTCTACTATCCCCAAATTCATAACATATCTCCCAATATTCAAATCCCCCAAAATATCTCAAAATCAATGATTCCTCATTTGATTGATTTTTTCCCACTTGGTGGCCATATCTTCCCTAGGGAAGCTTTGCTCTTGACTGTACCTCCGACTCCCTCGAAGTCGGCAGAGAAATGTTTATCGTATATTATCGCACGGTGGGGGTAAACGGTGTGGATACATTTGTTAGGATAAATTCCAGCTGTCTGCAGAAAGGAACGAGCAAAAGCGAGAAAGAGACGGGCAACCGGAGAAGCGGGCAGAAGTTTTGAAGCATAACGAATTACTCGGATATTTAATGTACATTCGTGATTTCGGATTTCGCTAGTGTGGAAAATAGTTGAGAACGAGGGGTCCGGTTAACCCGTATCAATTACCTAACTGCGTGCCAGTAAAAAGGGAATAAAAATGGTTGTACAAGGAGAAAGAGAGAGAGAGAGAACGATGATACGATTGTCTCTCGTGCATCCCATTTATCTGTCCCGAACTTTTTAATTAATAACATTATAGAACGGTTGACACTCGCGCCAGGAAAAGTCCGCGAACAAGTGTTTTCAACGCCTATGAACGCGTTGCTAACTCTAATTTGCCACGGGGAGAATTCATGATTTTTATTCGCTCGTGTTTCACCGGTAAAATCGTTTTCAAACTGTGACGACCCTTTGATTGACCGTATCTATCGACTAATGGAATGAATGGATTGCTCGAAACACCGTGAGCATCCCTGCACATTGATGGAAGTAAATTGAATATCGCTTTCGACGGAATTGTAGCGATGGAAATAATTGAAAAAATGAAGAGCGTTTCGTTTGCTCGAATTCCAACGATTAATTATTTAGAGACGATTCTTCGTAATCAGTATTGATTTCGCGTTATTTCATTCTGAATACAATTCATCAGAACAGTGATATTTTTTAATGATTTATAGTGGGAGGGCAAATTAGAGGATTTAGAGTTAGACAACGTCTAGTTAGTGTTCTTTGCATCTCTATAAATTTCACAGAATCAAAGCGTTATCTTCAAAAACATTAAAACTATTCACTTTTTCTGAATAAAATTTGTGTATTTAAAAAATATGTAATTATCTGATAAACAGTGAATTTTTGGAAAACAAAATTTTGGAGAAAAAATATAACTATGTTGCACTTCTGCAACTTCATGTATATGTCACTACTCAGTAGGATATATTTATAATTGCAATATTATATATTTAAGAGTTAAATTAAAGTTTTCAATTTTTCTATAAAATCCGTCATTTTTTCAATTCCTTCACATTTCTGAATTTTGTTATCTGAAATCAGCTATGAAATATATTAAAACAATTTTCGAAGAATCTTTATAATTTTTGTCAAGTAAAAATAATGAGTAAGAAGCACTCACTCTTCTTCTTTGCAACACTTTTTCTCTGTAATACTTTTACTCAGCCACTTAACCCCAGTGGCTGAGGCTTTCAACGTCCCACCGTGCCAGATATTCTAGTGACCGCTAAGGTCAATTACCAAATAATTTTGTTTGCAATTTATCCAAGTGTAAAAATAACTTTCAGTGTATTTTGTTCACAAAATATACAAAACGACTGCGCGCAAATGGGTTAAAAAATCGAAGACAGGATGCTGGAAGCAGTCGAAGAATTGTTCGGAATTTCAGGGAGTGCGGTGTTCCGCGTGCGCGCGTCCGTGCATTCTTATTCTTGCGAAATAACCTTAAATCCTGTTTGCCGGTCCTTTTTACACAAAGAACCGATATGTAGATCGAGCGTGGGGGTCTCCACCGTATGAAAGGCTAATATCGTGCCGTGACGTGTTCGGCGTGCATAACGTTCCGAGGCGAACGCGAAAGGAAAGACAGCGCGAGAAATTGCGGGGTTGGCACGCGGAAAAAGGGGGAGCGAATTCCGGCTATAAAACCATTCCTTTACGGATCATAGAAGGACGACTGCATCGAAACGACTTCCATGCGCGTTCAAAGAGCGAGCCACGTTTTACAGCGACACGGCCGAAACGTTGACAATAAACGTCGTAGTTGTTCGAGGCTCAAAGTTCAACGACGAATTTTTACGATCCATATCGAAGCCAGGTTTTTTTGTTTCTCGAAACATTGAAAATCGTTCCGATTTCGCGCGATCGTTGTTTTTGTCCAATTTTTTTCCCCGAACTGCCTTTTTGCTCGGAGAAACCTGGAAGAAGCTAATGGAAGAAGTTACGCGAGAGGAACCGGTGGAAGTGTTCGAACTTCCGTTTACGGTAAAAAGGAGATCTTTCTTCGAATAATTATTTGAAATTTTAAACAGCGCTTCCGCCGCGAGCTGCTACTTCTTATCAAGAACGGCGATGATTATAGAAACCCACACCACTGTACGAATATTTGACGACGAAAGAGAAAAACAGAAAGGTCTGGCGATCTTTTGTGGATGAACGAAGGATAACAAAGATGGAATGGTATTTTAGAATTAAAATTATGAAGAAAGTTTCGGGTGCGAATGTGGATATAAAAATTTACTTTTACTTGCAGATTTTTGTGTTATTATGAAAGTTTGTATTTAGATTGAGTTTAGGGATTGCTGAGGTACATTTTTAGAGAATATTTTCGATTTAAGAACTGCACTGGGTCATATTTACAGTGGGACTATTTGTAGATTCAGTAACCACGGTTTTGCTTATTTACAGTCGATTACATTTACTAAACTTTGTTCTTTGACCTAGTACTTTAAAAGTATACAGTAGAATAATGATATTACAGTGGTGTTGCAATATAAAATTACAATAATGTACCTTAATTTAAAAGCAAGTGATCATGCATGAAGCATCAAATACATATAATACCTATGGGTCATTCCACGCCAAGTCGATCACTTTTGGAAGTCACTATCTGCGATTTTGCTCTCATCGAAATATGTTGTAGTGCATGTGAAATTTGGGGGAGTTTAAGTCATCATTTTGACAGTTTCGAATTTGTTAAGAAATAACAATCCTTCAAAGTTTGCAATTTTTGCCCATGTTGTCGAAAATAGGCTTCACTTACGAATTTTTTTCTTAGAAACTACTCAACCGATTTACTATCATATTGTTTTTGAATTTAAACCCTTTACGCCCCTTACTGAAAAAAACGTAAAAAAAGAATTTGTTTAAATTTTGCAACATTTTATAACAAATTGACGGAATTAAGAAAAATATTTTAAAATAGCCCAATCCTTCATGAATAAAACAAAAAAAATTTAGCTAAATTGGTTGAGTAGTTTCTGAGAAAAAAATTCGTAAGTGAAGCCCATTTTCGCAAAAATGAGCAAAAATTGCAAACTTTGAAGGCTTGTTATTTCTTAACAAATTCGAAACCGGAAAAATGATGACTTAAACCCCCCCTAATTTCACATGAATTGCAACAAGTTTCGATTAGAGCAAAATCGCAGATGGTAACTTCCAAAAGAGATCGATTTGGCGTGGAATGGCCCCTATATGTACATTTACAGGTCCCTAAGAATATTCACCACAATTTACGAATATTATTATCCACATTATGTCTCAGATATAAAAAAATCATTATACTCTAAATCAGCGATATGTATCTACCGATATGAATAAAAAAAATTCCAAAACTATCATGCGCACCCGTCAAAGTTTACTCTATTTCACGATACTCTGACGCTAAAGCGATGGTGCTATCGTTCAACTGGTCGGTTTCCGTACGATCGTTCACGAGGGTGCCAATATGGCCAGCAGCACGTATTGAAATTCTCTTCGAGGCTGTGTCGTTTCACCTGCAAGGTACGGCGAGCGAGGCAAACTTTTGCGCCTGATCCGTGGTCAGGCTCAGGGGCGGCTAGGTTGCGGGTGGCAGATCTACAAGCCGGAATGGGATCTGTCCGCTCCAGACGTTACTACCCCGCCTATTTCATCCGAAAGCAAGTCGCCTCTACGTACCACCCACGATGAGGAAATGGAACGTCGACGACGGCAACGTTGAGAAACCCTCGTGGCCGCTCGAATTCGGGCCCTATTTTGATTACGTTAGCGATTTTTTAATATTGTCGGTTTTTAAAAAAGTTCAACCGACAATATTAAGGAAACTTAAAAAGTTTCTAAAAAAGATGTCAACCTACGAGTTGGCGTGTGAATAGGCTGACCCAGGTGTTTATAAGAGCTATGTGTGAACCCATTTCAAACAACAGGCTATCATGTTATCACATCGCATTAATGTTTGAGTAACTACATTTATTATGAATATAGATTCTTTATGTCAATGAAACGTATTGACACTTGATATTGTACGTGCAAAGTAAACATAACCTAGTTACAATGTTCACATGTAGTGTATATAAATCAGATAATTACATATATGAACACATGATGTGAACGCCATTGTTCTTCCATCGCAAACGTAACCTAGTTACGATACTCTTACCATGTAGTGTCGGTATATGAATCAGATAATTACATATGAACACATGATGTGAACACCATTGTTCCTTCAACGCAAACATAGTCTAGTTACAATGTTCACATGTAGTGTTGGTATATAAATCAGATAATTACATATATGAACACATGACGCGAACGCCATTGTTCTTCCATCGCAAATATAACCTAGTATCAATGTTGTCCACGTGTAGTGTCGACCTATAAATCATTATAATTACATATGAACACATGATGTAAACACCATTGTGCCCTCAACATATTGTAGTTACAATATTATTCACATCCGATATGTACATTAGATAATTATATTTTCTTAAAAATGTTGTTAGAACAGTTAAGAATTAAGACGATAAAATTACATTATTCCAAGAGTTGATGATTTTTATCTTATTAACTCATTGTCCCATACAAACTATGAATTGAATTTAATTTGTTTTTCTTTTTTGAAAAGTTCATCTACCATCCTTCTTCGGAAACTGCATTTCATTTTCCGGAGTGCGTGCCAGTATCTTCCTTAAAATTTATGAACAGTTTCGGTATCGTAAATATAACCTTAGATTTCACGGTGGAAATATATCGCGTCACCGATTTTACATGTGACTTTACGACCCAACGTGACCGCGAAACAGTCAATGGTAAACATTTTTCCCTCGCATTTAGGATCGTTCGATGCATAGGATGAGAAACACGCTGGTTCAAAGTGCGATTTCAATGAATTCTTTGGAAAAATATCGAGAAAAAAGATACTTTTGTTTTTATTAGTTTAGTTAGATGTAAAATGTAGCAAAGTAAAATTAGATTGTGAGTACCTTTTAAATCCATGTGTCTGCTATATTGATTTTATTTATATTTTATTGATAAAAGAAAATTATGACTTGAATTTTTTGAATAGTGTAGGTATTGCAAATTGTTTTTAATGAAAAATTAATATATTTTTCAGATTTTGTATTTTATGTTGCGCAAACAAATAAATGTAGGTGATATATTAAGATTATGCAAAATAAAGATAAAGTATTATATAAAATAAAAACAGATAAAATTTTAAGATAAAATGCTTTATAAAATAAAAACAAATAAAATGTTAAGATAAAATATTAAATAACACGAAAACAAATAAAATATTAAAATAAGCTATTATGTAAAATAAAAATAGGTGAAATATTAAGATAAATTTTGAATTGAGCTCCTCACTATTTATTAATTACAGTAAGCAATATGTTCCAGACTGAATTCAAAATCAATGCAAATATTAAGAAATTGAAACCAAAATTTGAACCGTAAACGACGAAGGTTAAATACATTGTTGCAATATAATTTAATACACCCGAATGTATGCAGCAAACGAATGTATGAAAACAGAATGTACGAATATTTGGAGAGAGAAATTATCAATGGAATTAGAAGTTTAGATTTCCCTAAACGGCTAATTGTAAGTGGTACACCAGGTACATACTCAAAGAGTGAAATGTTATTAGTTTAATCCCTTGAGAATGTTTTAGTTACAGATACTGTAGCAAATTATGTGTATTTTGTACAATAAAGGATACATAAACCACAATTAAACGTTTTAATGTATTCTGTAATAAATATAATATGGTCTCCATTTTAAATCATTTTAACTTATTCTTTCAAATCAGTTTAAATCAATTTGAATAAATTTCTCGTTTCATCGTTTAAAATTGTAAATATGTTAGTTCTTATACATGTAATTATTAGCACTTATTACAAAATTGTATGACATTATTCCTAAAGAAATTCGTTCGTAATGACAAAAAACAAAATGGCATATTTACAAATACTTAATCTTATTATACAGTGAATACAACAAAATTTGAAGGTTAAACTAATTCAGAGTAGTAGCTCATTTATCTATTTATTTTAGCATTTACAACGTCACATCTATTTCCAACGTTTACTATCTCCATAAATTTATCGCGCAGCACCGATTTTTTTCTTCGTCATGCAAATAAATCGGAAAAAGAACTACAGCTGCGAAGATTAATGGCATTTCCACCGTTTTCCACTACAGCAAAGTTAGGATTTACGATTTTAGCTCTATCTTGTGTCAGATCTAGCTAAAATAAATTATTCCAGCAATTATTATTTTTTCCATCATCTTTCACATGGGTTTTAGGTTCCTTTAAACTAACAAAATTATTTTTCACTTCCTTGACATAATTTCAATTACTATTAGGCCTTAGAATATAGCCAAAGAATTTGACCTCAGTACAAGTTTTTAGCGATAGTTTATTTGTTTCTTGTTTCTTCAGACAAGTTCCTTCACACAGTTCTTTCAGATTTGTAGTTTCAAATCAATTCTTTACCCGTAGCAGCAATAAGGAGTCATTACATTCTATCGAGTATTTTTGGTTTATTAATCACATGCGGTTGTCAGAACCTTTAACCTTAGCAGTAGTTTTGTTTGCAGTGTTTTATTCGTATCGAGGTATTGTTTTTATTACTTGCTACGGTTACTTTGGAGAATATCCAGACCCACTTCAGCCTCTTCCGTCTTCACTCAAATTTTAGCTAAACCAATAGAAAATAAGAAACTGTTTCCCCTCACCAATGTCACAAAAATTGTACGCCCACTCCGAGCTTATGTAAAACGTAAAAAATCGAAGAGACACTCTCGAACAGTCATTCAAGTACATTGCAAAATAAACTCTAGTCGTTCAAAGTAAAATTCATTTCTTAGATACAGTCCACTTGTATCCACTTGTTGGAAATCCTAATGATTACGTCGTTTAATCATCACCTACTGACGCTGCGACGCACATATCGATTTAGTACCATGATCGTTTTTCCCTAGAACAATTCAATCGTTTTCATCGTTACGGTAATTACCGCTGTCAGTATCGTTGCATAGTGCAACGTATGAGCAAATATTTGTTTCAAAAGAAAAGTTACAGTTTTTGTCCCAGCAATTTCTTATTTGACCATATTGCGCCAGATTAGCATTCTAACCTTGTTCGTTAATCGTCTTGCTATTTCGGCTTCTTGCAATCTTCTGCAGGATGTGACAAGCTAGCAGAGGGTAAAAGTGTCGCGTGACACATCACGACCACAAAAGAGCAGCTCGTAGTCATATTTGCGGATAATATTGACCAGAGCTGTCAGACCCTCGCCCTCTAACGAATTTCATATTTCCTCTACGGGGGTGTCCTCACCCTTGTAGCAGCTCCGAGTGTGCTAGGATCACCATAAGATTCTCGTACATTATTTTCCTTCTGACTTGTCCGCGTATTTACACACATAATCCGCGCATTTATCTGTATTAATGCTTGACGGGCTTATAAACATTTTCTTTGCGCAACTGCGTTCGGACGTCGATATCTAACTTCTCCGCTAAAAACGATCTACATCTTTCTATTTTATGATACAAAACTCATACAAAAACATTACTTCAGTTTTTTTTTATGTCAACTAAAAATCTTATTGAGTGAATGTGCAAATAAGTGAAAGTGGAGATAGTTGGTCGATTTTGAAGTTGAACGAATAAGAAAATTATTACTAAAATTAGAACTAAAATTATTTTTTACAATTTTAGTGAGTATGTGTAAGTAAAAGAAGTGGAAAAATTGTGGAAAACATGAAATATCTTAGAAATATTCGAGAAGCATCATTATTGAGGCTTGTAACGAATTTCGTCCATATTTCTACTTATTTATTATAGTGTACTTTGAAATAATATTCCATATAATATAATTTTACAGGAGGATTCAAAAGTTGTGGCACACGTGCTCTGATGATATTATTACAGATCAAAATAAGTTGATAAAAAAGAATTTTTGCACACTTGTCTTCGTTTTTGAGAAAATTGATTTTTGAAAATTCTTAGGTATGTTCAAAAATTTGTTTGCAGCAATGAACATAAAAATTGCAATACTTGTTCGATTAATTCAACAACTAATGTGTTATAATGATTGTTATAAACTAGTAAATGTAATTAGTTACAAAATTATTGCTATTAGTTTGTGCGACTTTTGATATTACTTGTAACTAAATTCATAATGTTATACAGATATTAATATGTTAATAATGTTCAACGATTTTAATAGTTATTATTAAACCGTTGTGATTATTAGCACTTATTATAAAAATGTTGTCACAACGGTTAAAATTTCTACTGAAGGGTTTGTGCAATTATTATCATGAATTAATTTGGTTGCAAAACTATTCAATTTAAGTTTAAAGTTGATATGACCTACATATTAATTTGCACTATTATTATATCATAAAATTATATGTACTTTTCAATAATATTTCAAATCCCAAAACTCTCAAATTTCCAAATCCCCAGATCTCTAAATTTCTACATTTTCAACATTCCAAATGCTCAAAATCATTAAATCCTCAAATCTCCACATTTCTAAATTTTCAAATTTCACTACTCCTCAAATTTCCAAATCTCCAAATCTCGAAACTCCCAAATCCCCAAATCTCCAAATTTTGTAATTCTCAAATTTCCAGATTCCCAAATCTCCATATTCCTAAATATTCAAATTTCCAAATTTTTAAATTATGGAATTTCCAAATACCCGAATCTCCATGTTTTTAAATTTCTGATTCCCCAAATCTCCAAATCCCAATTTTTCTAAATCCCCAAATCTCGAAACTCCCAAATCCCCAAATCTCCAAATTTTTATAATTCTCAAATTTCCAGATTCCCAAATCTCCAATTTCTTAAATATTTAAATTTCCAAATTCCAAAATTTTTTAACTTCCAAATCCCCAAATCTCCACGTTTTTAAATTTCCAAATCCCTAAATCTCCACGTTTTTAAATTTCCAAATCCCAATTTCTCCAAATCCCCAAATCCCCAGATCCCTAAATCCCTAAATCCCCAAATCCCTAAGTCTCCAAACTCCTAGATTTTCAAATTTCCATATTCCCAAACTTCCAAACCCCCAAATCCCCAAATTCACAATTCTCCAAATCCTCAAATCCCCAAATCTTTAAACTCTTAAATTTTCAAATTTTCGTATTCCCAAGCCCCCAAATCCCCAAATTCACAAATCTCCAAATCCCCACCTCCCCAATCCCAAGTCCCCCAACTCCCCAAATTCTTAAATCTCCAAACTCCTAAATTTTTAAATTTCCATCTCCTCAAATTCCCACCTCTCCTTTCTAAATTTGCAGATTTGAAAATCCACAAATCTCTAAATCTCCGAATGCCCATATCTCCAAATTCACAAGTCCCCAAGTATAACCAAATTCCTACATTTCTCACAATATCTCCAAGTTTCTAAATTTCGTAATTTAATATACAGCTGATAATACCCAGAAGAGTAGCGATGCGTTTATGTCTTTGATTTGTGTTCAACTGCAATATTAGTAGCACTCCAACGAACATCAAGGCCGCCTTGACGCGGTTTGTTCTTGTTGTTGTTGTTGTTGTTGTTGTTGTTGTTGTTGCTGGACAAACTGTTGGAAAATTACTAGGTAGCGTGGTCACCGTTAACGATATTTGTAGCCAGACCGGACTTGAACTTCCGAGGACCTTCCCTCTCGCCACCATCTACGATGGCAAAGGACTCACGACAGCTAATGGTCAAGTCCCTGCGACCCGAATGACCACAAAGTGATCGCCTTCTCCGCTTCCTGACTTTACCTAAAGTGTTCCTACCTTATTGGTGGTGCACAAAATGGACGGAACACCGATTACAACGAAATACTATTTTCAAAGTTGAGTGCACTTCCAAGTTGCATATACGGCTACTCGTGGAATGACGATGGCGATTTTATGTACTTTTAACTTTATACAACTTTCACGAAACTACGTATTTAAGTCTAAATTAAAATATTTATATTCGCAATTTTATGTGCTTTTAATAACTTTGATGAAACTATGTATTTTAGTCTGTATTAAAATGTATACTCGCAATTTTAGGTTACTTTTTATTTTTATTTGTAGTTACAGCTTTGAACATCTCGGATGTTAGTGTTTCTTAATTAAGCGTGATAATTTATAATTTGCGACGAAATTATCTGTTTTGAATAGTTATATTTTTGAAAGCCAATTGTTTTTGAAAGATGTTTTTTTCAAAGTTGATTTATAGTTATCAACGTGATATATCTTTTTTATTGAGAAAAATATATATTCTCTTGATAATTTGTTCAAAAATTTTAGTGAGCAGTAATTAAAACATAATCTACTAAACAGGAGAAAACTATTATAATCTGTTAAATAATAGAAGGTTATTATAATCTGTTACATAATAAAATGTATTTCATTATCAAGCTTTTTGGAGTAACTAAACTTTAATTACTTTCAGAATAACTAACGTTATGTTAATTTTTACTCAACATTTCTCTGTTCTTTTAAATATTATCCTCATTCAAATATTATTACCAAAAATATAAAGGATATTTTATTAACAGTGCCTATGGGTACTAAATGAAAACGAGTATTTTTTCAATTTTTTCATTCCATTAGAAGTTCTGAGTGAAAATTCTTTGAATTTTCGGAAATAAGATGAAAATTAAAATATTTCGCCACCAATGTTACCAATAAACCAACTGTACAATAATTATTGTTAACATAATCATGTAAAGTATAAAATTAAACGAGATCAATCTAAGTAACATTACAAACTCATTTGGAGAAAGAAGAACTGACTTCTCACTCAAATCTTTTGGGAAGATCAAACTAATTCTGTCTAACGAGTTACACGGCAAATGTTTCTTATCAGTTTGGGATCAGACTTTTACTTCGTCCCTTCTTATTTTATTTTTTGCTCTTATGATGTTCTTCTATCAAAACTTTACTTCAGTTTTGCTTTAGAGCAAAACTATTTCGTATCCTGATTACTTCTTTAACCACAAACGTTTTGAACAAAACGTTACATGTGTAGAAATGTGTTTAATCAGATTCTTTTAAGAAATTCATGGTTTCAGCTTAGAAGTTTGAAATTTCGGAACTTTGAAATATCGTAGTTTTTGAATTTTTCACTTTTGCGACTTTGGAATCTCTGAATTTTGAAATTTTTTAAGGTTGGAACAGTGATATTTTGCAATTTTGAAATTATGGGACCTTGAAACTTCGCAGGTTTTAACATTTCTAAATACTGGAACTTTGGATTTATTTTGGAATTTTGGAATTTTGAAACTGTAGAATTTTAGAATTTTGGAATTTTGAAATTTGGGAAATTTTGGAATTTTGCAACTTTAGAATTTTAGAATTTTGGAATTTTTAAACTATAGAATTTTAGAATTTTTGAACTTTGGAATTTTCGAATATAAGAAATATTGAAATATTGGAACTTTGAAACTTTGGGATCTCAGAGTTTCAAAGTTTCGAAACTACAAGGTTTTGATATTAGAGAATTGTAAAGCTGTAGGACTTTAGAATTTTGGAACTTAAAAATTTGTCAACCATGAAATTTTGAACTTTTAGAATTTTAGGACTTTCAAACATTGAAACTATAGAATTTTTTAAATAACTTCGGATATTTTCGTTAAACAAATTTTTTGCGATCAAAAATCATAAGAATCTAATCAAATAATCCCAGTCTATGTCTTCTAAGTCAGTTCGCAACCAATCAAAAACATAAATACGTCGTATCACTCCCTTGAAGATCACCTCAAGACCTAAAACCAAGCTGAAGACTTAATCCGCCGTAAAAATAAAAGACAGCCGATCAAGGAATTACAAGGAAAATCGCCGGTCTAACAACCGATTAACGATCCATGGCTAATTGCAATTGTTCCGATCCGGCTGAGCGTCGCGAAGACGAGATTAAAAAATGTCCCGATATAAAAGCAGCAATAGTAGCTCCGCGTACAAGAACGCTCGGCGAAAAAGGGAGTTAACGCGAGAGAACGACGAGGAAATCCAAGTAATTAACAACTTTTTGAAGCCAAGGGATAATCTCTGGACGGATTCCCTTCGTTTGGCTGAAAGAGTTTTCCCCGGCGTTAAGCCGTGACAATTTGGCCGACGTCGTCGTCGTCGCCGTCGTCGTCGTCGTCATCGTCCTCGTCTTTTTCCTGAGCAGCAGCCTCCTCGTTCTGCCTCGCTGTTTACAATTAAACTTTTTTCCTTCGCCTCCCATTCCGCCCGAGCTTCTGGCTGTCTGTTCTCGTCACGGCTCTGCTTAGTGATTCTAATTGTCGGCGAACCGTTTCCTAGCAATCCTTTTTACGGCGAGATTAGAGGATCGATACGGTTTTAATTGCGTTTCAACGGCGTCCGACGATTTTTAACGATCATGAAGAACTGCTGCCTTCCAGAACGAGAGCTCTCTAACGCCTGAACTTTTGAACATTTTTTTGAATGAACAACCCCGGGGAAATTGGAGACGGCGAATTCTGTCGCAAGCAATTTGCGAAATGCTGCCATTTTCGCGCGGTGGTTTCGAGGAACGTCCACCAGACATCCAGCAACAATTCAAGCGTAAATTGGAAGCTTCGCTCTGGCTCGCTGCTGCACGCGCTGCCGAGAACGAACTTTCGGATACGAGACACGAGACTCGACCGACATTTTACATTGTAAAATATTGAGCGGTTCAGATTTTACATGCTTCAAGTTTTTATGCGATTTCATCTTTGTGGCTCTGGCTGAGGGATTTATGAGGATTCAGAATGGAGACTATGGCAGAAACTTGTTTATGTGGGACATGGAAGAGAAGGAAACTGGCAAAGAGTAAGGGATTTTTGTATCTTTGAAATCAGTGGACATTCGTGTGCAACGTTGGGTATAGACCAGGAGTCGGCGACCTGCGGCTCAGTAGAATCATACTTGTGGCTCTTGAGTAGTTTAGTAGTACATATTGAAAAATGAACTGCAATATTGCAATTGCCAAACAAATATAATAATCCTGCGCACACATCAAAATGCGCGGCAGATCGCATGCATGTAAGCCTAGCTTTAGCTAACTTTGCTCTCCACACTCACCGACGCCAGACTCAAAACCAAAAAGTGTTTCCGTTTTCTTTAATACGTTGACTTATATGTTCTGTTACTACGCAAAATAGAATGTTTTGATTTCACAATCAATTCATGTTTCACAGCAGATATTATATTATTTTTTCTAATACATACCGATGTATGTACTTATATTTGGCTGTTTAAGAAAATAATTTATCACATCGGGAAAAAAATGGCTCTTAACTCCAGAAAGGTTGCTGGTATAAACAAATAGAATACCTTTGTATATGGATATGTAGCAGGGAAATGAAAATAGGGATTCGATCAAATCTAAGGTATATGATTAATTCACGCAAGATGTTAAAATAACAACTCTGTAAGGTGATTTCCCTGAAGAAAGTGATAAAATTTGATAAAATCTCTGAACTATTTTAGGTTATGTTAGGTTTTCTATATTTTGAGTTTCATCAAGTACCTACCGTAGAAAAATGAGTTCAGATATAAAAAAAAATCAAACTGTGATCGAATTTGTATTTGAAGAACAGTTATTTTAACATCTTCCGTGAATTGATCATATACCTAAGGGATTTGATCAAATAACTATTTTTATCATCTCTCTGCGACAGATATATGTGTAAGACCTTAAACATTTGCAAGTTTAAATATTGAAATAATTACAAAATTTCCAAATATTTTAATTTCTAAACTTCCAAGTTTCTAAACTCTAATTTCTAAATTTTTGAATCCCCAGATTTACAAACTATAAAATTTTTATATTTTTTGATGTTTCAATTCTCTCAAGTTTGTAAGTTTATAATTCCCTACGTTTTAAAATTAAGTCCTAAATCCCAAAATTGATAAACTTCCAAATTCCTAAATTGTATTCCCAAGTTCTCAAATTTCCAAATTGAAACAAATTCCCTTTCCTGTAAAAATTACATTCTCAAATTCTTATATTTCATATTTCCAAATCTCCAAATTCCCAAATACTCAAATCCCTAAATTCTTCAATTTCTAAATCTCCAAATCTCCAAATTCTTAAATTCTCACATTTCCGAATCCCCAAGACTTCAAGTTTTTAAATACCCAAGTCTCCAAATGACTAATTTCTAAAATTTCCAATTTTAAAAATGCCAAAGTCTGCGAATTTTTGAATTTCTAAAATTCTGAATATTTAAATTTCTATATCTCCAAATCTTCAAATCCCCATATCCCCAAATCTTCAAATTTCCATACTCCTACATTTCTAAATCTTCAAACTTTCGAGTTTCCAAATCACCGAATACCTAAATTAAAATCTTCTAAATCTCATCATCTCTATAGCTCCAAATCCCCAAATCTGCAAACTTCTATATTTCCAAATTTCCATTTCTTCAAATCTCCAAATCCTAATATCCCCATATACAAATCTTCAAACCCCCAAATTTCTAAAATTTCAAGTTTGCAAATCTCTAAATTCCTAAATTTTCAAGTATCCAAATCGCCAAATCCTCAAATCTCCACATTTCTAAATTTCTAAATTTTCAAGTTTTTAAATTCCCAAACCCCCAAATCTCCAGGTTTCGAATTCGTCAAATTTCCAAATCCTGTTATTTAAAAATCTACGGACTTCAAAAGTTACAAATTAAAAAATTGTAAATATTCGAACTTCTAGATCGGCCAAATTCGCATATCTCCACATTCTTGTATTCCCAAATTCATAAATTTCCCTGCACCTCATCGCTGCAGTCATCATACACAGTTACACTCATGAGCTCTTCATCGAGCACTTAATCTCCCCGTCTGCTAAGTGACTTATCAATATACCAATTAATATACCTCTCATTTAACATTTATCAAATGATAATCTGATAATCTCAATCTGACAACCATATTATTCTAACAACCCCACTTCTTCCACTTAACACAACCCTACCAAATAGCCCTGGTATAAATGAAATGTGTCCTTTCAAACTTTTGTACCTTCCAATATCTTGATCAAATGCTATAACTAAAATAACTAAAATCCTATAAATAAAATGTGTACCTTTCACGCTAAAATCTTTCAATCTCTTGAACAAATCCTATAACCGTTGGCTTCTATTTGACCTATAGATCAAATCCCTTAAAATTCGCGATTTCGAAGAATTCGCGTAATAACGAAACAAAAATTGAACGAAAACAAAATTACGGTAACGAACAACAGATCGAAGGATCGGCGATTTTTGTTTTTCATTCAACACCGTTGTTTTCCGGGAGAACTTTTAATACCTTCCGCAGACGTCTACACAAAGCTCGTTGTGGCTGTTTAGCTGTTTACCGTCTGGCACGTCGTCGACAGGGATTGTTCCTGGTCTTTCCTCCCTCGCACCATCGTACACATGCACGCGTGCACGCACGAGCACACGCTTCGCATGTAATACTCCATGGTTGTATACAAACGACAAACTAGTTACAACTTTGGATATGTAATAGAGCGTGCAGGCGATTAGACGGTGAACGGCTCTGCCAAAAGCATCGAAGTGTGAGATTACAACTTCGCTTGGATTTCGTGAAAAATGCTCGAGCAACCGTGAAAATTCTCACCTTGTATCTAGGTGAGAATTGGAATTTGGATCTAGGTGAAACTCTTATGGAGGCAGGAATCATTCGTGAATATGGTTGAAAATTACGGAATGTTTCGATTCTCAGGGGCATCTAGTTTCACGTGGAATTTGACACGGATAATTTATACAAATAAGTTTAAATTATTGTCGTAATATTAAGTAGATTATAAAGGCATTAGCTTTAAATTAATAATAATTTACTAAGTGACCTTAGTGACTGAGGTAACCAAGTAAATACATATTTATTTCAAAAACATGTTGTTGTTGTGCAAATATTGCAGTAATGACAAAAGCAAAACGCAAAACTCAAAGACATCAGTAAAGCAAAATGAGTGAAATGGAAATAAAAAATTCGACATATGATCTCAGACGATAAGGATTAAAAACTCCATTGATAATAATGAAAAATGAGAAAAATTGTTGGTGTATAAAAACTCAGGCTGTATAATGATTTGAGGTTGATAAATAGTTGCTATAACATGTTCCTAGGCATTTTTATAATGGATACAATGAACGATAAATAGCGAAATATTTAGACCAGTTGAATTAGTTGGAAATTAGTTATCGCGCGACGTAATGGTCAATTAGGGAATTTGTTTCAGTCAGGTGTCACCGACAAACCGTTGTGAAAATCCATTAAAGTTTCAAAACTATATCGAAATGGCGGTGTTAACGTTTGACTGATTTTGAAGGGAAACGAATTTCAGTAGCCGCTTTTAATAGTATGGCAGAATTATTTGCTATAAACCGAGTGATATTGTAAACTGGTGATTCAAAGAAATAAGTTAATTACGTTTAATGCTGACGAAATCAAGTTGGAGCAATTAGAGGAAATTAGTTAATTAAATTTTAACAAATTATTGAAATATTGAAATTTGTAAAATTAGTTGGATATCGTTCAAAGTTGTCATAAAATTAGGCGAATATTATAGGAAATTGTTATAAAATTAAATATCATACGAAATTGTTATAAAATTAGTTGAATGCGATATAAACATAAAATAGTTGAATGTCACGCAAAATTTTTATAAAATTAGTCGAATATTATAGAAAATAGTCATAAAATAATTAAATATCACACAAAAGGGTCACAAAAAAGTTTCTACGCCATGAAATATTAAACTAGTCATAAATTAATAATATAGAAAAAGAGTAAATGTGTATTTTTAAATACTTCATTTTGAAGTCTGTAGTGGACTTTTGTTATATTGCCAATTTTGCACAAACGTTGGTATACTAGTCGTGTTTTTTCCTCCATAGGATCTACCTTTGAAACTCTAATATCAAAAATCCTATTCTGCGTTAGAAAAAATATTTTTATTTCATTCTCTACATATTGATTAATGTTACTTTCATTTTGATGGAAAGTAACAGTAACTGCAGAAAAATGTCACTTTGATTACTTATCATGCAAAAGCTAGATTTGGGTCAAAAGATAGAACAATGACTTTCTTAGCATAATCTGAACCTTTAACCCCATATAACATCGAGTCAGACTCGTGCACGTTACAGTTCAAACATGACAAACCCAAATCGTATTTGGATAAATGTAGAGCTTTGAGTTCAGTAATCTGTGTAATAGAAAATTGCTAAATCCAAAATATACCTAACATTTCAAGGTTCTTTATTTCTCTAAAGAATGCAGTAGTAATTAGGTAACTCTGACAGACGCAACTGCTGAAAACTTGTAGGTTAAAGGATTAACATTCAACATTTGAAGATAGTCAATACAATATCATCTTAAATCACCACTTTCTAGATTAACCTTTCATGGACACACATTCATAACGCCATCTAACGGAGTAGAGCACAATGTGAACATAAGTGACCCTTGATCTAACATTATTATGCGATACACAATGTCATGGTTTTTTAGATTCTACAATTTGAGGGATCACTTAAACTGCTCTGAATTCGTGACATAGTCCATAAGAACAGCAATAATTAGGTAACTCTGACGACTGTCGAAAAACTTGTAGGTTAAGGGATTAGTTGATTAGGAAGGAGCAGTTGAAGAAAGGAAAAGTTGATTAGCAGATAGGCCAAAAGGTAAAGAATGTTACTTTTGCTCCTATCACCCCTAACCCCACCACGGCAGTTTCCAGTGTATGCAACCGTGTTGTAGACCCAATCCGTTTACACGTACGGAAGTTAGACGCACACGAACAGCAACGATAGATACGATTCAGCCAACACGACGAATGGTTCTTCCATTGTCGGTCGGCTGTTAATTAGATGTCTAGTCCCACCGCTCAAATTCACCTTACGCGCTGAACCAGCCAGCCCATTGTCGCAGCCACTCGCGCTGCTCCTACACCGCTCGACAGCCACTATACCTCGCCTGAGTGCTATGAATGGCCGTAATATTACAACAGCAGAACGTGATGTAAATCCGTGAGAAAGCCGCGTGAGAGACCCTGTTCTCACCTTGTCCCTTCCTTTTCCCCTCGAAGAAAGACGGCTTTCAAGTTTTACGATGAATCGCGCACCGAGTAAGTAACTTGCTACGAACGTGAGCCGCCATTTTTGGGAAACCTAGTCACAACGGTTTATTCTCTAACAATGTTTGCTTTTGTTTCAATTGTATAGGTTTTTCATGTTTTGTTTGCTGAAATTTGTAAATTTATCATTTATGAAATATATGAAATTAGCGATTTGGGGCTTGTTTTTACATTTTCGATTACAGAAATTAGAAAGTTCGGGAATAGAATTTTAAATGGAGTTTATAAACTACCAGGGTTTTAAGCTCTTTAATTTAATTTTGAAGAAGCCGTATTTTTCAAACTTTTTGTTGTTAGCAACACTTGCGAAGTACAATTAGCACTCACTTATTTTGTAATATTACTTTTGAATTTTCTAACTAGTCTTACTACGTTCCTCATATTTCTTTTTAAACCTTACTTTTATTTTCTTTCAAGTTCTTTCTATTTTCTTTTTATTTTATTTTCAAGTTCTATTCAGTTTCATTCTTTGAGGATTTTCTTTTCTTTTTATTTCCTTCAAGGTTCGATAATCTTCTCCAAAATATAATTCTTTCAATCGCCACTGAAATAATTAAACATACAAAATTGCACCATAACTCCAGTATATCTCCACACAGTGACCAAGTCGTAACCATCATCCACAGCAATTACGACCTTTTTAATTAGCAGCGTACACGCGAACACGTTTTACCGAGTTACGTCTACACTTAATCATGAGCGGAGAGATCGAAAGGACACAATCGTTGTTGGACATTAATTGGCGGCCGAGATCTTTGTCCTGGAGCGTGATTCGTCCATTGTCGTACTGGTTGAACGAGCCGGAGTCGTCCTGTCACGGTTCGGTTGTCGCATTCACAGGATTAGCCAGGATCCGCGCGAACGCGACCACAGCACGTAATTGCGGTACGAATTTCTATGGGTTAGCCCGCGAAGGGTACGATCCAGGTATCCTCTTTCCTTTCGGATCCACCATTCCCGTTACTCGCTTCTCGATTTCTCCTTGCTATCCCGCAGAATGAACTACCGATGGTCTTCGGCTAAGTCCCTACTAGGGTGTCGCGGTTGTGGTTACTGTCGCGTACGCTTTTGTTACGAACTTTCGGGACATTATTGCTTACTATGGTGATGCTAGGTCAAACAAATACTTTCTTGCATTCTTAGGACTGTCAATTCACTCTCACGAGCTTATGATTACTAGTTATTACTTACAATCACTCTTATGCGTTTCATATTACTAGTATAGACCAGGAAGTACAGGAAACATACTTAATGTAAAATGATTCATTCCGATCGAAGAGTAATTACACTCAATCCTGTTTTTTGCGGTACTTTTTTGTACATTTTCATAGATAAATAGGAAAATATCCATCAAATATGAGAAAAGAGTAAAAGGCAAGAAATTTGAAGATCGTAAGATTGAAAGAAAATGTTCATTATCCAGTACACAGACAAACATAAAGCAATAAATGTTTACAATAACAATGATTAATACACTCTTTCATTCTTGATGTAAACGAGTAGGTCTACATACCAGGTGTTTCACGCAAATTTAAATGTGTATTTAAAATTTGGAGTAAATACTGCAAACGTATGAGTAGAATAAAAACGAGATGTAGGAATTTTAAAGTTGTCGAATTTTTTGAAAATTATATTAATTAATATAAATAAAGCAACAGTAGTAATTATTAATATTATCAAAGTAAAGTTGCGAATATAGAAAATTAGAATTTTTAAATATATATTCTGTTGCAATTTTTAATAAAAATAAATTTAGGAGCTTAAAAGTAAAAAAATCTGATGATTTGCAATTAAAAAATTTGAAAATTGTAAAGTGTACAAACCTCAAGTGATTGCTAAATTTGGAAATATCAAAATGAGACATTTTAAAGATTTGTACGTTTATAAAATTTGAAATTTCGAACTTAATAAATTTTTCAAATTTAAAAACTTTGTAATGTGTAATTTTTAAATTTGATAATTTGAAATTTCATAATGTGATAATATAAAAATTTAGATATTTTCAAACAGAAGTGATTACCCATTAATGTTTCACACTTGCACCGCATGATCAATACATTATCTATAAATTTATAAAAAAAAAGTTAACTCGATCGTAAAAGGATTAAAACCGTATCCCATATTTCGCAGTTTTTTGTATAGGATTTATGGAACACACTGCCTGTTCTCACACTTTAAAAACATTGTATTCTCGCGTCATAAATTGTATGATGTATGACGCCTTTTTAGGAGAAAAATTCTCTGGACAATTTCACATCGCGAACTAAGGGTGTTGGGAATTGGTAATCCAGCGCCCTTCGGTAGCGGTTTAAACACCGAAATGAATTATATTATTTGCCATTCAGGGTAAAATAATTAAAAGACGGCATGACGCCCTTCGCGACTGTTTCTATCGCTTTACAGTCTGCAGAGAAAAGGGTGGAAAGTGAAATTGATTGACAGTGAATTATTTAGCTCTAGCAGTTAAAGACATCTAACCCTTCATTCATTTCTTTCTCTTTGCTTTTAATATTTGTTAATTACACTACTTTGACTTATGGAAGATTTTTGGTCAAAATATAGTTTCAAAATATGATTGTAATACTATATAAATTACTTCTTTAAAATTTTTTAAATATTGTAAAATGCGATGTTCATAAAAATTGTTTGCAACTGATCAATTAAAATCAATTAACCTTCAAATTTAATCGCCAAATGACTTTTAACCTCCGAACGATAAAACTGGGTCAACTGGACCCCATATCTAAAACTTATATAACAAGAGTCAGACACAAAAATTTCTACGCAAAAGATCTTCATATATTAAATGAGTAATAACTTAAAAAAAATACTATAAAATATAGGGATTTGAAACAAGTAAGTAAATTAAAAATCTTGAATCAAATAGTTAGTAGACATTTGACATTGCTCTTTATAAATTAATGGATGAAACGTGTTTCAGTTTTTGCATGTATCAGCGTACAAAGAGCGAGGTATTTTGGATTTTGCGCGGCAAACCGTGGAAGCATATTCTATGGGTAAAAATAAGATGTAAATGTCACATAAAGGTCAGCTATAAACATACCTATTTTTGTGAGGTTATAAACAAATATGCGCATAAAGTAGATAATGCATTTTCCGTCGAGGGCATCATTCGATGATTTATTATAAGATTACCCCGAAATAGCTTTTACTCGACATCAATTTGAAGGTTAACCTTTGAAGATGACTCCACAAGCATTACTTGTTGTAATAAACAATTTAGTATATTTTATTATTACCTTTATTATTTTATTGGTAACTATCAATTACTTTACACAAAATAATTTTCAATTCGTTATGAAGGATCTGCAATTTTTAGGTTATGTGTACTTCGTTTTGGAACGTTTGTACGATTGAAAAATGTGGGATATCTCGCATTATATCTCTCAGTGTTTTGAAAATACTATTTCTTTTTGAAAAAATGTTGAAACTGTAAGAGATTACATTTTAATTAAAAAATACGAATAAGCACTAATAAATCTTTTGTACTTTGTGTTAGACGTAAAACTGACTAAAAATAACAAAAGATGTGTTACACCCAAATGAACTTGTCTCTCTTTCAAAATTATTAAATTACCCGAATCGATAATTAAACGGATATTGCGATTGCTCAGTTATTCTTTTTCTTAATTTCCTTGAATTATTTTGGTTCAAATTGTCTTCATATTCGAAGACTCCAAGATTCTTCATTTATTACCAGTTCGCATTTGGTAGAATTTGTACCACTTTCAAAATAAACATCTTTTCAATACCGTTCACTTCCATTGCTTAAATATTATGGACTTCAATTATTTTGACTATGGGTTGCTTACAGATAAAAATATATTAAGTGTTATCCATTGTCATCATCTTCATTTTTCCAAAAATGAACTTGCCACTTTCAAACGACTCGTTTATTAAATATCAGATTATACAATTAACTATCAGATAATACAACAAAAAATAGAAAGGTGATGCCAAGACGTTTACCCAAATATACTCTCGCAAAATGCAATATCCACCATCAACGAACATTTTCCGCACGCTTCGTTATACCGAGGCACAATCTTCGTCGCGCCGTTTCAATTATAACCGAGTCCACGGTAGATAATCACGTCGTATGAAAAATATCATTAGCGTAGCGTGCAAAACGACAAAAAGAAAGGGTTTTTCGAGCACGTGCGCGAGCTCGTTGGATCGCTTTTATGTTCTCGAAACTTTTGTTTGCCGTACGCGGGCGGACGCTTCACGCTCCGATAGACGTGTCCTCCACCGTTTTCTACCTGTTCGTTTCGAAAGTTGTTTGAATGATACTCCTCGCTTCACAAGCGTTCAGCGTGTCGGAGGCGATGGAATATTTCAAGGGAGCCTTTTCGCGAGAACGAAAAGGACCGAGCTACCTGAGCGGAGGGCAGCACGCGCTGTTGGATTATTCAAGGAAACAATAATAAAAGTTGCATTAATTAAGAGGGTAGTCGCGTAACGGGGGATTGCTCGTTAGACAGGAACTTGCCACTTCACTGGATCCTTGCCACGCGTCGATTCGCTATTTTTCTATCGACTGCCACGAAGTCGGTGGCTCGGTGAACCGGCTAAAATGAACAGCCGAAGTTTTTGCTCAGCCACGGAAACCGAGTTACCAATGCCGTTTGCCAACGATCCTGCTGATTTCCGTTCCGGTTTCTTTCCGTTTTCTCGTTTATAATACCGTTTCCGTGTGCTACGGGAATTGTAAGCCTCTCTTGGCAGAATTGCGATCGAAAGGAAGCAACAACGTTCCAACGTTCAAGATTCGGGCGTTTGTTGAAGATTCAGGATTATGGGTATTTAGCGAGTAGATAAAATTTCACGTTATTAAATTGTTGAGTCTTTTAACTCTTGAATGTTCACATATTTAAACTTAGTAGCTCACAAATTTTCGAATTTAGGTATTTATTAAGATTTAAATTTTCGGATTTTATAGTTGGTAATTTTTGAACTTCTGAATTTATAAATTTATTAACTTTCAAATTTCCAAAAGGAATTTACAAACTTTCAGATGTACAAATTTGGAAAATTAGTGTCTTCGAAATTTTCAAATTTTCGGACTTCTTACTTCAGAAATTTTTTAGCTTTCAAGTTTCCAAGTGTAGGAATGTATTAACTAACAAATTTTTAAATTTAGAAATTTAGTAAATTAAAAATTTGGAAATTTTCGAATTTATTGCTTTACTAACTTACTTATTGGTAGATTGATAAATTGACAAATTGATGAATTAGTACATTAGTAAATTAGTAAATTTTAAAATTAACCAATTTACTACTTAACCAATTTACCAATTTGCTAATTTTCCAATCTTCCAATCTACCAATCTACCAATCTACCAATCTACCAATCTACCAATCTACCAATCTACCAATCTACCAATCTACAAATCTACCAATCTACCAATCTACCAATCTACCAATCTACCAATCTACCAATCTACCAATCTACCAATCTACAAATCTACCAATTTACCAATCTGCTAGTCTATTAATTTATCAATCTATCAATCTATCAATCTATCAATCTACCAATCTATCAATCTACCAATCTACTAATTCACCAATTTACTCATTTACTGATTTACAAATTTATAAATTTACAATTTTATTAACTTACAAGATTCCAAATTTACAAGCTTTCAAACTGTCAAATTTTCGGATTTACTAATTTTTAAGTTTCCACATTGATAAATTTGCTAACTCTTAAATTATATATCCATTATTTTTACAATTTTCAGATTTTCAAACTTATTAATCTTAAATTTCGAGGTTCGTGAATTTACTAACATTAAAATTTCTAAATTTAACAATGAACAAATTTTCAAATCTTCAAATTTATAAAATTTCGTTTTTAAATTGATATATTTAATCTCTCCAAATGAAAGACAGCTAACTGAAGACGTTGCCCAAAAACTTAAAATCTGAGAATTCTATAATAAAACAAATTTAATTAAACAATAATTATTTCAAAGTGTATTAAATCGAATGATGAAAGAGCCTAATTTTGCAATTTACTCTTAAAATTTCACAAGAAGTAAACAAGCAAGTTTTTATAGAAGAAATTTTTTCACGTGCCATTTTTCCAAAAAAGCACTCTTTACCAATGTAGATTATTCTATAAAGAATATTATGGAAAAGAAATTGTGACTATTCTTGGATTCAAAATTCTGACAAAACGAAGTCGCATTTTTAAACATTTTTGGAAACATTTTTTATCTACTATTCTTATCTCTCCTGGCCAAAACTACATAAGAACCGAAGCGTATTATTTTTCCGCCAGGTCCCAAAAATCAATCCTGAGTTTGTGACCAGCCCTTTATGCTTGGCCCTTAACGTTAATTGGTTAATTTGTTAGAAAACATGTCTGCGGAGTTCTGTCCTTATTGCATCAGGTTTCGGAGGAAAATTCGATAGAAACAGCCCCCGACGTAACGATCCTTTACCCTAACCAAAGTCACTTTGGAGAATCGAGGCCGCCTTTATATTTCAGGCCCTCCTAGGTAGCTCGTTGTCATTATACCTTCGAAACAATATTATCCTATTCCTCAGCCCCTTCGTGTACCCGTCACGGGCCGGATCGATTATCTCATCAATTTTCATTACGCATCATGCGCATCGTGCCGCATCGAGGCTAAATAAGCTTGTGGTGCGTTTACATGTTTTCTTGCCGACGCTCGCTCAGCCGTGATTACGTCTGGTAATTAAGAACCGTCACTGAAAAGCCTCTGGTATTATTCGTATTCGTTCGAATAATTGATCGATTGGTTCTCGAAGTTGCGACGGACGTATTCGACGATGACCGAACGACGACGTTTGATGGCGGCTTTGCAGGACGTTTGAAAAAAATGGAAGAGAACGTTGTCGATTGTAGCCAGCTTTCATAGCTGCTCGGTGTTTTATGATATTCGTTTGAATGATAGGGAGTCGCGGAATTTGATAATAGATCGTACCTGTAGTACAGGGTGTATCGAATTTTTTATGGCGGAGCTTTATTTCCTGATAAGTTGGGGCTACTCGTATTTTTTTTGCCTCGAATCCACTTTGAAAATTGGTTATTTCTTACATTTTACTTGCATTGTATGTATTATTGGTGGAAATTTCATAATTACGAAGTTTCAAAGTTTCAAAGTACATGATCAAAAATTAAAAAATATGATGTTATTTGTATTATTAACGAAAATATCACACTTACAGAGACTCAAAATCTTAAAGTCGAAAGTTTAAGATTAAATAACTGGCATAAAGTGCATTATTAAGGGGGGCAATACCTTTAGAATCTTAAAAAATTGCAAAATTTTTTTTTCTATAAAATGTTAGTGCAACATCTCAAAAATATAGTCTCAAAATTGTAAAGCGTAATACGGAGCCCTTTTGATGTTATGGCCGATTATCGTGACTCATGTCTGGTATCGCACCGCAGATATTCACGCGCTCGGTGCGGAGGGCTATGTAGCAGATTTGTTATTATCATGCCATTGCTGTGTTTGAAATTTTGTATTTTTACGGAGAATGAGCTTATGGAGAAAAATCAACTTTACGAGTAAGCCGAAGGATCATTATATGGCGCAGGAATCGCAGATTAGTTGGTAAATCATTGAAATTATTCAGGTTTTACTTATCGAAATTTTAAACGCATTTTTCTCAAAACTACATTTTTAAAATTGGCGTGACTGATAACTCAAAAACTAGTTTATCAATCGCGCTCAAATTTTTTGCACATATCCACGACAATACTATCTAACATATGAACCTAAATGTACGAAATAAATTTAACATTAAAGTCCTCTTTTATTGCAAAATATTGCGAAAATTTTCAATAAAATTCAAAGTTTTTCTTTAAAAGCGCGCCATCTCTTCAATTTTCCATATTTTTCACATTTCTTAGGTTCATCTACTAACGGTGAATGTTAATAATCGAAACATCGTCTGCAAACTTGTTTCAGACCAATGTAACTAAAGCTAGAAGTCACGCCGTTTCACGAGACGCGCCGAAACACTTCCAGGAAAGACTATCATAATTCCGCCATTTTTTAATATTTTTAAAAAATGAAAATATGTTGTAATAGGCAATAGTTATAATAAATTATACCTGAAATTTCGAAAATACAAGAATAATATATCCTATACAAAAAAATTCCCAAATATCAGCTTATTTCCATCTATCTAAAGGTATTGCCCCCCTTAACGAAGATTTTTAACTCATAATTATGAAGTTTGAAAGTCTCGAAATCTCGAAGTCTCGCAATGTGAAAGTTTCAAAATCACAAAGTCAAAAAGCTGCAATGTTTAGAAGTCAGAAACTCTAAGTGTAAGAACCTCAAAATTCAGAAAATCTTCAAGTCCCAAAATTCAAAAGCGATGAAGTCCCTCAGTACTACAGTTTCAAAATCATTAAATACACAAATTTCCAGGTCTCATAATTTTAACACCCTAAAGACCCAAAGTTGCAAACAAATTCAAACATTTCACTGCATTCAACTTTTGATTTTCCAAATATGTAAAATTTGAGACATTCGTAGTTTAAAAATATCACATCTCGGTAACTGCAGAATTAACGAAATTTTAAAGTACCACAGTTTAATAACTCTAGATTTCTAGTCTCAGAATCCAAAAATAAAAAATTTGGAAGTCTTAAAGCTAAAAATTAAAAAAATTTATAGTTAAAAAATTCTAAAATTCCAAGACTTAGAGAATTCAAGAATTCCAAACGCTCAAAGTTCGACAGTTCAAAAGTTCTAATGTTGAAGTTAAAGAATTCAAAAATTCAAAAATTATGATGTTTCAAGGTTTCCAAATTCCAAAATTAAAAAATTGGCAAGTCCACAAATTCTAAAATTCTAAAATTTTAGGGTTCCAAAATTCCAAAATCCCAAAATTTTTAAATTCCAAAATTCTAAAATTTCAAAATTCCAAAATTCCGAAATTCTAAAATTTCAAATCTCCATGATTCTATAGTTTCAAATTTACAAAATTTCATGGTTTCAAAATCCAAAATCCCAAACATATCTTCAGAAAGTGGCAATTTTTGCAGTCCATTTAAAAACAGTTTGTAGTAAAGTATTTGAACAGTAAAAATTGATCCTGTATCTTTTAAACACCTTTGTTATCTCAAGCAAAAAAGAAATATTTGATATCAACTTTAAAGAGTTCAAATAATAATAAAAATATTATAGAAAAATAAATCAGTATTGTCCCACCTTTGCCTTTCAACATCATTCCAAAATTAACTATAAAAATATATCACCTCAATAAATCGCATAAATTATCGATATAAAAGACCTAATTCCAAATACTTAATTTGACCATTCAAGCTTCCAAAGTTATTCTTCGAAATTTCATAAAATTAGCCAAGTACAACTTCGTGCAACGCTGATCATCCTTGTTACTGAAATTCGTTAACGATAAGTAAGAAAAATGTCCATTTCATTGCAACGTAATCCTCCGAGAGTTAAAAGAATAAGTATAACGAATCGTCACACGATATTAGTTTTAAACGACGTGAGATTAATTACTTCCGTCGCGGACAAGAAAAAAAGAACATAATCTTAAAGCATCGTGAACGTTTCATCGAGGCAGATATTCATCTCTCGACGAAACATTAATTTCCCTCGATTGCACGGTGTTAAACTTCTGCTTCTCTCTGGCGCGCGTCGACAAAATTATCTGCCATCACGAGCCAATAGAAATTTTATTTTAATGAAAATTACTTCGCCACGGCGACGGGCTATCAATTTCACTCGTAATATAGTAGTACGAACCAGCGAGGCGGACAACCGGGCAATTAAGCGTGTCTCCTCGCAAAGGAAGAAACTGAAGTTTCGTCCCTTCGAGTGCAAATATCCTAAGTCAAATAATCGACCATCGATCGAATCGAGACGATGTACGCACTCGTCATGTAAGATTTAATTCAGACGAAGAAAGTAAATATTTCGAATATACAAACTTTTCGGAAACAAGGTGTTTGTTTGTTAAAATTGGTGTAGTTACGATTTTTGTCTAAGAAGTGCTTACTGGAGGTGGCTATAAGCTGTATTGTCAGGAGTTGTAATTGCGTGCGTTATAATTACACGCATGCTTTGTTCAGGACTTGTAATTCGACATGTTGTAACTTTACGACTTGTAATTCGACTGTAATGTAATTCTACGTGTGATAAACTTTACATGTCGTAATTCCACGCGTTGCAATTCCACGCTTCGTAATTCCGCACACTGTAATTTCACCCGTTGTAATTCCATGCATAGTAACTTCTTGCGGCGTAATTCCACACATAGTAACATCGTGTGTCGTAATTCTACCCGTTGTAATTTCACACATTGCAATTCTACGCATCGTAATTTTACGCATCGTAATTCCGCGTATAGTAATTTCACGCGTCCTAATTCCAGGCATAGTAATTCCACGCGCCGTAATTTCACAGGCCGTAATTCCACGCGTTGTAACTTCATGCGTCGTAATTCCACATATTGTAATTTCACTCATTGCAATACCACGCATCGTAATTTTTCGCGTCGTAATTCCACGCATAGTAATTCCACGCGCTGTAATTTCATACGTAATTCCACGCGTCATAATTCCATGCATCGTAACTTCATGCGTCGTAATTTCACATATTGTAATTTCGCACATTACAATTCTACGCATCGTAATTTTACACGTCGTAATTCCACGCATAGTAATTTCAAGCGTCGTAATTCCAGGTATGGTAATTCCACGTATAGTAACTCCACGCACCGTAGTTTCAGACGTTGTAATTCCTCGCGTCGTAATTTCACATATTGTAATTTCACACATTAGAATTGTACGCATCGTAATTTTACACGTCGTAATTCCACGCATAGTAATTTCAAGTGTCGTAATTCCAGGTATGGTAATTCCACGTATAGTAACTCCACGCACCGTAGTTTCAGACGTTGTAATTCCTCGCGTCGTAATTCCATGCATCGTAATTTCATCCGTCGTAATTCTACATATTGTAATTTCACACGTTGCAATTACACGCATCGTAATTTTACGCGACGTAATTCCAGGCATAGTAATTCCACGTATAGTAATTCCACGCATCGTAATTTCATTCGTCGTAATTCCACACATAATAATTCAACGCATTGTAAATCCATGAATTGTAACTCTACGCGACATAAATCCACATATTATAATTTCACCCACCATGTGGTACATACTACGTATCGTATAATCTCGTTGTTATTTCACATATAACTCCATGCATCGTAACTCCCCGTATCATAACTTCACGCATCATAACTGCACTCATCATAACTTCACGCGTTATATCTCTGCACGTAGTAATTCCCCGCATTCTTCACGTGTAACTTCACGAGTTATGTCGCATACCGACCCCACTCGTTACATCACCTCGCATTATATCCTACATTCACAAAATACTCTTTCAGATCATGAGTAGAACTTTGCCCTCTGCCTACGCCCCATGCATTATTATCCACCTGAGCTTCAGCTGTTCACTTTTTTATTACGCACTTGTACCGCTAATTAATGCCATTTGAACATTTTATGGAGCTTGACCATACGAGTAAAATATCAACATTTTTTTGGCTCATTAAAAAACTTGTAGAGTGCTAGAAATAAATAATGAGACATATTACGAGTCCGTCGGACAAGTGTCATAATTTTAATTAAATGATACTCGGCCGTACCAAACAAGCTGACTTTGAAGAGGCGCCGAATGGGTTACACGTCTAACCACTTGGCGATGCTGAAGATTCGAACAAATTAAGTTTCATAACTTCTCTCGGAACTTCGTCGGAGAAACATTTATGAAAGTTCGACGTTTACTATGTTCCGACGTGAAACTGAATAATCGATAATTATGGTTGAATTAGTCGTCAAAAGTATCGGCACTTTGAACGCGAAACGCAAACTTACAAGTAAACAGAGAAAACGCTGAATTCGCTTTGGAATCTTGTCGAATATTTTAGCGGAACATTCACTTTTTTCAAAAAGGCTAAATATTCTCTCATCACAAAAATATGTTAACATTTCCATATAATAATAACTCTTTAGCTGTTACAGCTGACTCTTATAAAAATAAGCTAATACATTCATCTTGGTTACAAACCAAACTGTACTTAAGTGAAGAAGCTATTTTGATCGCAAGTAATATCTTGTAAATGAAAATAAAGAACACGATATTTAATAAAAAATAAAGGATTCTGTACGTCCAATCATAAATCGCAACTTTGTTGCCGACAATTTCCTAAACTTTTTTCCACTCAACTTTCCTCCCTAATTAATTCTACCGCCCATCGTACTTTTATAGAATATATCGTTTTTTAGGATACGAAAATTTGTACAGTTTATTAAAAATAAACAATCTGGCAGGTGGGACTGTCAATTTTAATTAATTAAAACTTGTCCGTTGAACAAGTTGATTTTGAAGAGGTCCTCGAACGTGGTTACGTAGCTAAACGATTAGACGTCCTGAAGGATTGGAATTCGTCGAGGTTCATAATATTACAAGAGAAACATTTATCAAAGTTCTGAGTCCTCGGTGTTCCGGTATGTAAACGAATAATCGATGATTATCGCTTAATTAATCGGCACGAATATCTCTCTGAAATTGAACTCGTTGAAGCGCAAACGATCGCTCAAAACCGTGGTATTCATGGTAAAACCGCAGGAGGGAAATATATAAGTCGATTGAAATTCAAATGTTTGAGTTAACTAATTTCGTATTCCACGACAATCGTTCTACACTTGGTTGCCGTGAATTGCAAGTGCAAAACTTTCCAGCCAGAGCTACTTGACAGCTTAAAGATCCATTCAAGCGACGAACGACGGACTCACTCATGGCTGGCCAATTTTTCTTAAATACCTTCATCAACTCTGATTGAAATAACGCGCATACATTAACATTTGAACTGCGGATGCATCGTTCGAGACTTAACGTAAAATCAGTTTTATGTGGGGCTGGAACTTAGACACCAAAGAAATACTGTAATAATTATTTCAGATATGGGTAAGTGAAGGTTTGTGGGCAACGTTTGACTGTCACATTTACTTACATATGATATACATATCAATCATATTACATACATACGTACATACCTGACTCTACAGAAGAACATATGAGATGTTTTTTAAATCTCTTGAAATGACGGGGATGTATCTTCAATTAAAAACTTAGACACTCAAATTTTTGAGTTATCAGAAGTACAACTTCAGAGTTTAAAAAATTCAAATTATTGTATTCAGAAATCTTGAAGTTTGGAAGATATAAATTTTTAGTGTGTAAAATGCTCGAATTTTCAAAGGTGTCGATTACAGAATTCATAAATTCTCAAATTCTCAAATTCATAAATCCTCAAATTCTCAATTTCTAACGTTTCAACCCAAACTCGCAAATTCTCAGTTCCATAAATTTTCAAATCCCAAAATTCTCAAGTTTTCAAATTCCTAAATTTTTAAATATTCAACCCCCCAAATTCACAAATATCTAAATCTCAAAGTTCTGTAAGTATCAAATTTCCAATTCTCCAAATGTCCAAATTCCTAAATTTTCAAATCTTCAAAATCCCAAATTCTCAAGTCGTCAACTTCTCGTTTCCAAATTTTCAAATTTCACATTGTAAAGAGAAATTTTCTCAAATTTCTTAATACTAAAATTCCCAAATCTTCAAATTCCTGTATTCTCAAAATCCCAAATTTTTCAATTCTAAATTTCCGTATTTTGTAAGTTATCAAATCCGAAAATCCCTAGATTATTGAATTTTTATGTCCTAAATTCCTAAATTCCTAAATTCCTAAATTCTCAAATTCCCAAATTTCTAAATTCCCAAATACCCAAATTCCCAAATTCTTAAATTCCTAAATTGACAATTTCTTTAATTTTCAAATCTGTAAGTCCTAATATTTTTACACTACCGAATTTTCAATTTTTCTAATTCCCAAATTCCTGAAACCCCAGATATTACAAAAATATACATTAAATTAACAATAAATGTAAATGACTGTAACAACTCCACAGAATTAACGCAAATTCACCAATTTACTGACATCATATTGGTTTCCTAATTTACTAACTGAACAATTACAATTACAACATAGTTATTTAACATAAAATTAATCAGTAACATACCTTGTAACATGTATCAACTTATATAAACTATATTAATATATATGATACAGAATTGTCTAACCCCTATATAACCAAGTAAATAAAATAAAAAAATTGTGATCTAACTTATTA
Source organism: Megachile lagopoda (assembly GCA_036983795.1). Classification (NCBI taxonomy): domain Eukaryota; kingdom Metazoa; phylum Arthropoda; class Insecta; order Hymenoptera; family Megachilidae; genus Megachile; species Megachile lagopoda. The sequence continues at coordinate 3,106,661 of CM072786.1, forward strand.
CAGTTATGTATACCGTGACATACCTTGCATTTAATAAATTAATATTTTCTCTACCATAACACTGTGCAAACAAAGACCGCGGGAAAATCCTGCTTAGCTTTCATAAAACAACAAACACCAATTCGAATCTCCAAATTATTCATTAAAAAGGTATAAACTAACAAACCCATAAAATCAGTCCGCGTTGCGAAAGAGTTAATCCAGTGTGCAACATCGCGAGCTAACTAACGTGTGTCACGCATTCAACGGCCATACACGAAATCGTAGTCCGTAAAACAACCCTTCGCTGATTTTATTTGCCTCCGGCACGCGATCGGTGCCGCAACGAAGCGTTAATACATTACGAAAGTACTTTTAAGGTGACGGTTCTCCGTTTCTAATTCGCGGTTCACATCCGGCGGGCTGTAAGTGGGCAAAATTGAACGGAAGCTGTTTACGAGGCACGAGAGGATGATCATTAGAAAACAAGCGAGTAGAAAAGAGATGGGAACAAGCGCGAAGCCGAAGAGAAAAGGAGAAATCGTGATGGGTCTGGCAATAGGAAACAATGGTCGAGCGAAAAACAAAAAGATCATCCCTCTTGAACCGGGCCAGTTCGCCTCGTTCCCCGATAGACTTCAATTATGAGCTTCCCAGGCATAAAAGAAATCTCAATATTACTGACAAATTTGAAAAGTTTCATAATTGATTCCTCGCTGCCAGTCTCGCCGTCCTTATCGCTCCCTTTTCGATGAAACGAAAACGAGGACGAACAGAGAGTCGGAGAGAAATGGCGGAGGGGACCAAACACGAGCCGATGGGATGAAAACGGGGATGTAAGAGGACAGAATGAAGGAGCAGAGACAAAAACAAAGGCACCCTCGACTGTCCGATCGAAAGGATTGACGCTTCAGCTTCCGAGATATTCTACAAAGAAGTGACACCTTTGTCTCCGACGAGAACGAACGCTTTAACGTTCTTCTTTTCTCTTGATCGTTCTATCTCGAACTCGACGAACAACAGAGACTCTCCTATTAACCAGAAATCCGAGCGAAATGGCACGGTAATCTTCTAATGCCTTTGAATTCGAATGCTTCCAAGTATTACGACAGTCAGAAGGAACTAAAGAAAAAGAAAAGCTGAATTGCCGTGGAGGATGTTCAAGAAAAGTTTGCAGTTATGAACCTCATATTTGGATGATTATGGACGAATGGTGAAATGTGTTGAGATTTGTCAACGCGTGTGAATATGCGTGTGTGCTTGTATGTTCTGTTTTGCTCGGTTGAGTTGTGCGCCACGCTTTCGATTGGTAGGGAGCTCTAGTTACCTTTCGAAACTTTTGGCAATTTTTTTGGTTTTGGACCATTTTAAGGAAGTGTGATTCTTGTAATTTCATGCGTCGTAATTCCACATATTGTGATTTCACACATTGCAATTGCACGCATCGTAATTTTACGCGACGTAATTCCACGCATAGTAATTTCTGACGTCTTAATTCCAAACATAGTATTTCCACGTATAGTAATTTCACACATTGGAATTCTACGCATCGTAATTTTACGCGTCCTAATTCCAAGCATCGTAATTCCACACTGTGTAATTCCATGCGTCATAATTCCACATATTATGATTTCACACATTGCAATTCCACGTATCGTAATTTTACGCGACGTAATTCCACGCAAAGTAATTTCAGGCATAGTAATTCCATGCGCCGTAATTTTACGCGACGTAATTCCACGCGTTGTAATTCCATGCGTCGTAATTCCACATATTGTAATTTCACACATTGCAATTCCACGCGTCGTAATTTTACCTTTCGACACTTTTGACAATTTTTCTAGGGGTTTTGGACCATTTTAAGGAAGTTTGATTCTCTGAAAAAAGTCGTATCTGACACGGTTTAACTTGTACATTTATATACAGTATGTGTAACGAGTAAGTCGATTAATTATAAACATGAGTAAGTCGAGATGGAGTTTCATAGTATTTTGATAAATATATAAGTGTAGTTATCTGAATTCGTAGAATTTTACATGGAATTCGTATTTTTTTATGAATATTTTAAATGAAATGTAATTTGTCAATTGCATCCAAGGGAAGTATCTAATATTTCCTCACCCGGACTTTAATAAAATAAATTTGTGAAAATGATAGAATTAGCATATAATCATACTGTATAGGATTTATCAACATTTCTGTACTATTATTAATATAGACAGAAATATGAATCTCACCGAATGTTATTATCGACGTTAAATAATAGAAAAAGTTATTTATCTATATGTTCTGATAATGCAAGAAGTTATTTATCTACATGATCCGATAGTTATATATTTCTGATTAAAAGAAAATTTTGGCTAAACCTTAGATAAATTGTGAAGATTCGATTTGTCAGATACGATTTCTTCACCCCATGGGAAACAAGGGGGATGATAGGAAAATCGTAACTACGTCGAGAGAGATGCATTGTACCGGCGGGACTCGCGATTTATTGCAGTAATTACAAGGATGTAATCGATGGTCATTAACGTTTCGTTATGGCTTCCATACGTCGCCACAATTTTTATTAGCGTCGAATTACTTCGGTTACTTTTTACGAGAATCGTAGCTTCTCACGGCAATCGGTTGTTCTCCAAGAAGCATCCTCTATAACTCATTTGTATTGTTTGTCGATACTTAAATTGATTTAGGATTTAATCAAGAACACACAGGACTTTCTCGCAAAATTGTTAATTTAACCTAAATTATAAGAAGTAATAAACAATCTGTAAAGTACTTATGAATTTAAATGCAATTAAATTGAAGATATATGTTTTCTTCAGATAAGAATAAATTTTTGTATAAAGGAGGAGTAACAGTTATTCTTAATAATTACTTGAATAATTATTATAGTACAATATATAAAATTTATTACATATAATATACTATATAATATACTATTATTTAATAGTATGTTGAAAGTCTAAAATCCGAAATTTCGAAACTCCAAAACTCCAGAATTCCAAACTTATAAAACTTCAGACCTTAAAAATTCCAAAATTCCAAAATGGCAAATTTCAAAACTACAAAATTCCACAATTCCAATATTCCAAAACACCAATGATGCAAAATTGCAAAATTCCAGACTTCCAAACTTCCGAAATTCCAGATTCTAAAGTTGTAAAATTCCAAAATTCCAAAATTCCAGAATTTGAAAGTTCTAAAATTTCAAGTCTCTAAAATTCGAAAATTCACAAATTCCTAAGTCTCAAATTTCCAAAATCCCAATGTCCCATAAATGCAAATGTCCGAAATAAAAAATATCCCATCACTTATTTAATTAAAAGAGTCACCAAAAGTCACCTCGCGATCCACACTAAAAACGTGCTGTCCTGAGAGATATTCTCAGATTAATACGCTCGTATTCTATTACGTTAACTTGCATTAACGAAGAATTTAACGAATCCACTATCGTTCCTCGTTACCTCCGTATCACTTTTTAACGTCCTTTCGTCGCTACTTCAAAACTTTGCTCGCGATTTCTCTGAAGGACGAGCAGTAATTAGGACGAGTCTCGTATCTCTTCGAGTACCGGAAGTCCTGTGGGTTATCAAACGGTCGTCGCACTTCCGCCCCGACGTCGTCGCTTCGATCTGCCGTTGATCTCGCGAAAAAACCCTGTTACTATAACACGGACAAAGAATAACGAGCTACTTGCAGCGAATTTCCTAACCTAACTTGCTCCGGCTAACATCGCCGGAATAACCAGCAAGAATAACACGACGTAGCGAAACGTTAATTCGCTTCTAACCGCATCGGAACTTCTCGAATAAGGAACCTCGAACAACCAATATTTCCTTTCCGGTCCCTAAAATATTTCGCTACGATATTATTCTACTACAAATCTCCTTCGGTCATGGACAATAGAGCACTAAGACTTCCTATCTACCAAATATCAATCCACCGAAGGAGATCGGCTCCCTCGCAAGCGTGGCCAATAAATTTTACAATTTAAATCGAGGCATTTCTTACCCTTCAGCGAGGTCGCGAGGGAATTCGTCGGGGAGCAAGATATCGTCGATGTAAGGAGAAGAGGATACTTGAAGAGCTGCGCCGTCGGTCACGTTTCCCGTCCCCGTGTCCGTCACGTATGCATATGTTGGGACACCATGGCTGGAACTACCCTTGTGTGGACCATCGGTGACCGCTTCTCCTTCTCCTTGTCTCTTTCTCTCCCTGCACCCTCGTTTCGCCCCTCGTGGGGCCACTCCCGTGGGATCGTAGAGCCGGACGTACGTGGTCAACACGGGCCAAACTGTCGGCGAAGTTACGTAAAATAGTTAGCGACACTTCCAGCTACCCGCTGGCTCTCCCTCTCGTCCTGGCCACGGCATTACCTACAGGACAGGCTGCGATGCCACGGACAGCCTGCCTGGCGCCTCCAGAGTAAAAGGAAGACGACCGATGGTAAGAGGAAGTGCGCGGAAAGCGAACTGTATCCTGTCCGCTCGTCACTGATATATGGTCGGCATGGGGACCTTGCACCCTGCCTCAGATACAACACGTACGTGACCGATATGCGCGAGATACCTAGGTCTAGGGATATCGTTCATTCTGTATGCTTTGATGCCAGTGTAGTCGGCGAAATTTCCATAATTCCTCCTACCATTTGTCTGAAATTTTGGGTAATGAAAGAGTAACTCTATTTTTATTTTTACAATTTATACACATACACATGTGATTAAAAATTTGATCGATATGAATTTGTAACTATAGTGCGACTGCGGAGAATTTGTACCATCAGAGTGCGAACGGATAAGGAAGCAATACTACATGGTTAGAGCATGTTTTCATGTGGCAGTTGGAGGACAGTTTTTGATTCTGTCAGGTAGTTTAATATCGACTTTAGCATTACAATGCGCTTGACTGTTACAGTGATTGCGGAGACAGGATGGGTAACGTGTGTACGTCTTTTGTTCTATTGAGACGTCTCTTATTATTATATTCTGTGTCGAGTTCAATAAGGTATACAAATTTATATAAATCAATAAGGATATTAAGTTTCTATTAAACAAATTTTGTGGAAGTAAAGTTTGTGCTAGTTTTATACTATCAAACTTTATCAACATATATGCAGAATGAGAGAAAAATGTTATATTTATTGTAAATTAAAAAATTTGATTCTGTACTTCTACATTTCTATATTTCTTAATTTCAAAATTGCATAATTGCACATCCAATGTACATATGTATATTCAAATTCCAAATATCAAGTAAACATACGTCTAAGTCAGTACCAATGTCTCATTTTGTTTCATGTTTAGTAATATACTATTTGTTGGTAACAAGAACAAAAAGAACATTTGGAACAATGTAATATAGTAGTACCTATATAATAAAACAGAATTGGAAATCTCTAGTAGACCTAATTTAATTAGATTCGTCTAATAATTGGGACCAGTAATTTTTCACTATATCAGAGGTCAGTTGTGTCAAAGACCAAAAATCTAGAACATCTAATTAAATTATTATTATCCTCATATACTGCTTGTAAAGCAACGTTTACTCCACCTTTCGAAACAACCTAAAACTATAATATAGAATCTAAGAAGAGATGACAGTAAACAGTCCTTTAAATCGGTCCCGGTAATTTTTCATTTTTTGTTTGAAACACCAGTGACCGTTCGGGTGAAAGAACAAAAATCTGAGAACATGGTCTGTTTGAGAAAATTGCAGGGACCAGGGTGCATGAAAGGCAGAAAGAGAGGCACGAAGCAGACAGAAAGCGAGTTAATTGCCAACTCATTCGTAGCGGGAAGCAAGGCCTTGGGATGTCGGTTCTCCTGGTGCCGCTTGTATTTCTAGGACGCGGTCCACCCTCTCGCCTCTTCTCTTCATATACCCGTTGTTCCCTAGGAGCTCAAGCAGACTGGCTCGAAACGCCCGGGGCAACGGTGGTCCCGGCGTCCATGAGCACAACTTGGCTCCCACCGCCCGACAGAACCATTTTATTCCATTGACTATAACGCGAAACTTACTTGGCCGGGCACTAACCATGCTGCCACCGCCGCTACCATTCGCCCTCTCTCTTTCTCTACTTCTTGGTTACAAATACGCCATCTCTCTCCTTTCTTCGTCTCTCGTTTTCCTCCTCTCTACACCAGCGACGCGGAACCAGGCTAAACAACAAGTTCAACGGTACCGTTGTACCTCCACCTCCCGGGGATACGCTCAGGCGTATCCCTACGAGGAACCACCGAAGGTGCATGCAACCCTTTCCACGGTGCTGTTGTCGACGGACTTCTGCTTCGTTCTCTTTCCACCACCAAATCCCTGCTGATATTTCGCTACGGAGTTTCTAATTTCCTGATTTTGCTTAATTATTGACGCTGATTTTGCTAATTTAATTAATGGAAAAAGAATTACCTTTTTCACGAAACTAATAAATAAAATATTTTAATGCATAAGTTAATCAGTTTATTTATTCATTAATAACGGATGCATTCCAGTAGTCAACTTGCATTCCTACCTCTTTCATTTTCAAATAAATTCAAACGAATGAATAAATAGATCATTGATCAACATATAAATATACGACACATAACAGATGAATAAAATGCAATTAATAAAAAGACTCTTTTAAACAAAAATGTACTCAATTCCACAATGCTTGTGCGCATTTATTGAACAATATATACTGGATTGTGATTAATTGGGACGCCGAGTAATTAGGACTGTCATTTAGAACAAATAATGGAAAACAGAAACAAAATCTGTTGCTTCTCATTTGTTTATATAGAACATACCGCCATTTTGTTGAAAACTACAGTCGTACAGTTTACAATAAAGCGTATCATGAAGTAGTGATTAAAAATTAGAAGACTGGTTCGTAAAATACATCACAAAATTATGAAAGAGCTTCAAAAATCAGTCACATGCGTCTTCTGATAAATGTTTGACTTTATTTTTGACTTCATTTAGTTTCCTTCAAAATATGCTTTATTGGAACAAATTAATCCGATTTTAATGTGTTCCAATTAACTAAAATCCACTCTATATGTTCGGTAAAACTTGGCACCATAAATGTCCTTGACTACCATAATTCCCACAGCAGAATTGGCGGCACAGCCTGATCACACCTGTAATTCGTGCAAGAACGGAAACTTCGGCAAGTCTTCGACAGGGTACAAGAAGGACTCTTCATTTCTGCGCCACGAAAGTCTCGAAACTTTGATATCGAACCGCAGTAGAGGGTGTTCGCCGGACAATATTCAAGGTCGACCGTTGGCAAGGTCAGGCACAACGGGGTCGGATAGGTCAAGGCTGGTCGAAAAGGTGCGAAGGAGAAAGGATAGCTGCAAATAAATACAAAAGACGGATAGTCGGTCAGCCGGATGGCGAACTTTTCCAAGCTTAGCCCCGTTAAAATATTTTTTACGACACTTTCCCCCGCGCGAAAGGCCAGTCAGACACTGGCGAGGTTACTGACAGTCGAACTCCAACCGAGTTCGCCAAGTTTCGCCATTAGACACGGTTAAAACTTTGTTCGAAACACTTTCGTCCGCGTCCGCCGTCCGCGACCGTGAAATAAGCGTGGTAAATTCTGAATATTTTCTTCGTTCGCCTTTATTCTCGGCCTTCGTTCGACAGTCCCAATGCTACCGGGCCCCCGTTACCCCATCTACTTCCCTGAGCTCCCCTTTCAACGACTTCCTCGCGATTCGAATACTAACTTGTCGGCAATGAATTTATGTAGACGTTAATTTACTTTGGGGAACGTAAACGATCTTTGAATCGAGAGTATTAAGTGGAAGATGTTAGTTCCGGATAAAGTTACCCTTGTTTGGGATGTTCGACAAAGTTTTTAGAGGAGCTCGATGCTGCGTTGTGTTCTTGCCCTAATCGTTGGCGCTTCTGAATAGAAGTGTGGAAGTAACGTGTGGCTATAGCGTGGCAATCTGACAAGTGACAATATAACGTATGCTGATTTTACGATCTAATGTATATGTATCTTCTATCGAGCGAATTCCTAATTCAATAGAATTAATATGAGAACCAAAGAGCAAAATGCCAGCAAAAATGGCAAGTGGTGAGGTCACTTCTCCTCACTGGTTAGCCATATATCCCGTCCCTCTTATATTTCAAAGACTTGCCGGTATGAGCTAATAAGCTCGGGTACGGCGGAGCGGCCCTTTGGACCTAAAGACGCTCAAATTAACAATAACATCTAATGTATATGTATAGTGTGAGACCGGTAAATCGTGCAGTAGGCGTATGACTAGATTATAGGCGACGGTGCTTAAACAAAATGTGGAAATATAGTGTGAGGATATATTGTAGGATGATGTGTGACGACATAACGTGAGCAGAACTAATGTGTGACGATTTAATGTATAAGTCTAGCATTGGAGATCGATAGTCGATACAGTATGTATGAATTAATGTATTAATGAATTAATGTATGATTAAAATATAGGGGACAGTGTTCAAACAAAATGTGTGTGTATTTATATATTTTGTATTCGATTGTGTGTGCGTGTTTCTAAATTGGGAATTCAAAAATTTGAGAATTTACAAATTTGAAAATTTGAAGCTTTTGAATTTGAGGATTTCAAAATTTAAATAATGAGGAATATGGGAATTCGGAATCTGTAAAATTGAAAATTCGAAACTTGAAAATTTAAAATTTGAAAATTTAAAGATCATAAAAATTGTTAAATTTGTTATTTTGGAAATTGAGGATTTGTAAATGAGAGAATTTAAAAATTCAATAACTTTACGGGTTAGACACTGTAACTTGGAAACTTGAGAAATTAGAAATTTGGTGATTTTTTGTTTTGTAAATTTAGAATATGAGTAGTAAGAAATTTAGAAATCTAGAGGATTGCAAATTTGAGAACTTTGAATTTTGAAATTTCAGAATTTAATATTGGGTGATTTGTGAATTCAGAAACTTGAAAATCAGAGAATTTTGAATATGAGCGTTTCAAAACTTGAAATTTAAAAAAATTTAAATATGAGGGTTGAAAAACTTGAAAATTAGAGAATTTTGAATATGAAGGTTTCAAAACTTGAACAATAGTTCACTGTACAATAGTAACTGCAATCAACAATAGTAACTTGAATTTTTTAGTTGAAAAATTGAAGCGTCGAAAATTGGAAATTTGACAAATTTAAAAATTTGGAAATTTAAAACGTTGAAAATAGGAAATTTAGGGAATTTAAAAATTTGAAAGTCCGAAACATATGGAAATCTGAAATTCTGAGAATTGCAGATTTGGAAATGTGAAAATTAAGTACTTTCAAAGTTTGAAATCTGTAAATTTCGGAATTTGGTAATATAAGGACTTGAAAATCTTTGAATATTCAATTTGGATTTTGAAAATCTGATTCTTTGGAAATTTAGGAACGTAGGTACTTAGCAACTCATTAACTTAAAAATTTAAACATGTAGAAACATAATTTAGGTCAGATTTCTCATAGTGTCAACATTTTTAATATTTTCCCTGCAAACACCTTCTTATAATGCATTACTATATAATCTGCAAAATTCTAAAGCCACGAACAGAAGTCCCAGTCAATAATCGTAACGAAACTCTTCCTAAAACTCCATTTTAAATTTTGATTCCAAAACAACAGTGACATTTGCTTTTTATATGAAACCTCCTGAATTCTCCCTTTTACCGACTTTTTATTTATGACAGATGTTACTCAAAGTCCAAGCAAACGTGATCCATCACCAACTTTTAAAATTCAACCTCGGCCACTTTTCAATAAGACCGTCCATAAAATATCATTTTTGAAAGGATCAAGATAAAATAGCTTCAGCACCAGCGCCGTATGTTTCGTACGGCTGTACTTGATCCACTGTACCGACCCCTATTGTGCTATAAATATTTTACGTGTTATGATTTACGCACACCACGGTGACCATTGCGTTCTTCCCCCTGGTTTCACGTGTCTTTTTTTACTCTCCGTACGGGCTGCCTGTGTTTTAGAAATGAGGTAGAAAACTGGCCGCGTATTTTTTTTTCTGAACGCGGATAAATCAATCGAACGATGCAGGAAAATTGTTGTTCACGGAAATAATGAACTCTCTTAATCTTGCTACATTTTTGAAAACCTTCTCTTTCGCTTTACTTGGTACACCAGTGTTGTATTTGGAGTATCAATGAGTAATTCGCCATTTTTTTCTATTAGTTAGAAAAAAGGAAAGATAGGAGAAACACAGGTCAAATTGAAAATACATGGTGACTAGATTTTTGTCAATGGTGTCAAGTAATGCAGAATAACAGCAATTGCCTTTAAAACTGGATATGAATTTCATGATTGTTCATTTTTTTGCAGGTGTAATCGCTTGCAATGAAAGGATTAGTATGATTTATTTAACCCCAGTCGCGCTGATCAATGCGAAATGTTTAAATTCGGAAATAGGAAACATGTAATAATAATTTTCGTATGGCGATTTGAAACGAAAATATATAACAACTCCAATTCCAGTTCAATTCTCTCCAAAACCAATTTTATTAATAAAACTTATGTTTTATTAGTATTAATGCAGTTTTCTATTATTGATAATACAATTTTTTATTAATATTAATAAAACGCAAACTCATATGGTCAAAATATAAGGTACTACTTTAGTGAAGAAACTGTTAAGTTAGTTTCCATTAGTTTCGCTGTGTTTATCACATGTATACTCTAGATTTAATTAAAAAATACCTATTTTACATTATTGAGTAGAAGCAAATGGTAAGTGTGAGTCACTTTTCGAGTACAAACGATTAAATTTGATAATTCAGTATCTAAATGTACAAATACAGTTTTTGCAAACATGACACCAACGAAAATTAATAATAAGTATTAAATTTGACCAATAAGAAAGTGGATTATTAATTAGTACAGTTTAAAGCATAATTATAGCTGCAATCGAAACGTCGATTATTACCAGAGGTGTTTTCGAGAAAGAGGATGGTAGCATTTCTACAGTGGAGGGCTAATTGTCGTCGAACGAAAGGTCCGAGAGGGTGACCGCATCCCCCACGGCATCAACACGGTAAGGCACTCAAGCTCGGTCGTCTTTTAACTCGTGTAGTGCGCATTCCTTCACCGTACGAGAGGGTTAAATGCGGAGTTACTCCCCCTTTAAGCCTGTTATACGTCTCGAGGGGGTAGTTGGACCTCTTTCCTATTTCCTGCCTGGCTGCAGGAACCAAACGACCTTCGCATCTTGCACACACGACACACCAGATTTTAGAATAATCGAAGGAAACAATTACGTAATTGTAACTGGTACTTACCCAGAACGTTATCCAACTGATATACGTATGATTTTGGTCACCATTTTACCTTGAAGTAGTTTTGAGAAAAGTTTGTTTATAAAAATATTTATGATTTCTAGTTAGAAATATTTATTATTTTTGTTAGATTAGTATCTATTAGTATTATTTCTATAGAGAATGAAAATAATTGCTGGATGAAAACAATAATTATATTTAATTTTTTCGAGTATCTCGAAATATTTTTTTTAACGTCTCCTTTAATTATTATCAATATATTTTATATATTATACAAAATCTGTGTTAGCACAAATTAAATACTGAAACTAATTACTAATTTAAGATAGTAACATTTGACATATATGTAGAAAAATAAATGACATAAGAAATTATACAAAAATAAAATTAGAAATTGAGTATTAATAAATGCAGGTCGAAAAACTCTGTAAGTGCCAAATTATTGCAAACTTCACTTGTTACTAATAAAACGGATAAATATACAAAACCAATATCAATAAATGTAGATGAAAATTTTATTACAGTTTTGCATAACTTGTATAAGCAGCAAGTTTTGCTGTACTCAATGAACAATTTTGATAAAGAAACAGTTGCTTTTATGATTATGTTATTTAATTTTGCTCATTTGGTGCGTTCAATTGAAGATGTAACTGATTAAAGAGAACAGCGTGGACGTTTGACAATTTATAGACATCGGTTCTATTACTTTATTTTATCGTCAGATGAAGTACAGTAGTATTTGTCGATGAAAGTCATCCCAACTTTCTGGAACAATCGATTTCTCCTATTGCACTGTGAATGATCGCAGGGATGTTGAAATCATAAGAATCTCCTTTCCAAAAGTAGTAAGTGATGTAGCGTTTCCACGCGTGTGACTAGTGGATGCACTATGTCCGGCGAAAACAAGCCGTTCCAAGATCGCGCAAACAAATAAGTCAATAAAACGATTCGGTGGAGCCATTAAAATTGGCGGAGCAGTGTCAAATTGAGGGGAAATTATTCACGGGTATGACAGTTTGCCATTTTATTCGCTTCGAATACATTTCAAAATGAATCAACCAAGTTTCATGCGGCGAAAGCAAATATATGTGCGCAGTGCAAAGAGTATTAAATTGAAAAGAAAAGAAAATTTGTACAACTTTGTGTCATAATATGTAGCGCGGAATAATTAATTAAATCGTTAATTACAAAAGCAACCCCAAGAGAGGTAATCTTATAAAACTTATTTATCAAGGAAATTTTATTTTTTCTATTTTTTAGATACATGAAACAAAAACTTAAAAAATATAAGAAACTAAATTCTTTAAAAGATGAAGTTGTTCTACTTGCATTATAAACTGTTCAGAAATTGGCTTGCAATGTTTTGGAAATATTTTAGATGATTTTTAGCAATGTTTGGAAATAATATAAATCAATTTTCGGAATATAATCATCACTGTAATTTCTTATAATATATTGCTGTTCATTTGTTTTCCTTTTTATTGTTGATATATCAGCTTGAAGTATTTATAAATATTTATGGAATGTTTTTTAACTTTACAAAATTTCAGTACTATTTATATATTTTTAATTTATTTTATTTATTCACAATGTTTTGGTATGCGAATTGTAGATATATTAAATATTCAGGTCCAGAATGTTCATTCCAACAAATTCAATTTTCATCAACGGAAGCTCAGATTTTCCAATGAGAGGAAATTACCTAAATCACGAAAAGGGTCATCTACAAAAACTGGAAATTTGTAATTGCAATTTACAACGCAATCAAATAGTAATTTATAAGCTATGTATTTTTCTCCATACCAGGATATAGTTGATCGATGTGCGTCATCGACGATAAGACACGCATCATCCGATTCGATAACTTCGTTTCCCTCCGGCCGAATAATTTGTCCCGGGCATTTAGGTACGCAAGTGCTTCCGCCCTGGTGATCAGGCCATCTAAACTATCGAGGCTGACGACGATTAATCCAGTATATCGCGCACCGTTGGGAATCATTAGTCGTTGCCGGTTCCGCCCTAAGGATCGTCAGTAGGACCAGCAGTATCGGTGGTCGATGGCTCGAAGGTGGCTCCCAGCCGAAGGAAGCAAAGGCTGCTAGCTGGTGGGTGGAGGGGGCGGGCAGGGGGGCCTATGGGCGATGCCTCGACTGGATTAAAGGCGCATTACACCGCTCCAAAGGGCTCCTAATTAGATCCGGAAAGAAGCAAAGGGTTCCCCGAGTCGCGTAACTCGGTTTACCGAAGGGAGAACCTACCTCGGCTCTCTCAGCATTAACGGCTTTTGCGTCCGTCGAGAGACGACCTTTTACCACCCCCTCCCGCCCCCAACTTTCTCCACCCATTACCCCTCGTCTTCTTCGATCTGACCCGCGTTCGCCCGTTTACCCGTTAGCTGGAAATATCGTCGATTAATATCGACACGCGGCGCTCGACTGACCGTGTCAGCACCACCTGCTCGACGATCCTGCCTCGCTCGTTTTAAGAACAATCGCCGACCATCGGGAATGCCGACGCAATACAGGGCGACGGTTAACGCCTCATTTAAATTTAACTTTGTTCGATCGTGCGGAGTAACTGGAGAACGGGTTCCGTCGACGGAGCAAAGTGATCAGATTTTGCGTTTAGTAGTGACAGCATCGGGGATTAAATAACCTATGGTAGTTAATCGTGGATAACAAATGTATCTGGACTTTAAACGTTATGTATGTATCTGGATAATTTGTATGAATGTACGAATCTGGTCATTTTATGTGCATGTACATCTGACACACTTTATGAGTATATACGTATCTGGACACATAATGTGTGTACACGTATGTGGACACTTTATATATATGTATCTGGACACCATATGTGTATGCATACATCTGGTCCCTTTATCTAGATGTATGAATTTGGATACTATATGTGTGTGTATGAATCTGACACTTTGTTTCGATATATGAATCTGGACATTTTAGTTACACATATGTATCTGGACACTTTATGTGTGTGTATAAATCTGGACATTTTATCTATACATAGGTATCTGGAGACTTTACATGTATATATGTATCTGGGCACTTTATATGTATATATATAACTCGATGCTTTGTGCATAAGTAGCTGGACACTATGAAAATGGATTTGACGTTTCATGTGATTTAACATGAACACTGCTCGACATGATACTTTCTGGTTTCAATCTTGTATTTTCTCTTGCATTATCATAGTTCACGTCCCATCATAAACATGAGCATAGTGTTACATGGTTCTGACCTATCTTCTGAAGCAAATCAAGTCTAAAACTCTCTCAACCTCTGTCAACCAACTCAATCTTATGCATGAATTTTGTCATGTATTCATAGCTCAAACCATGTTATTTTAATAGTAGTACAGTGCTGCTAACTAAATACTTAACAATATCTAGACGGTGTTTATTAAATGTTTAGTTAGATATGTTCTTGTACCTGGCCATCATGAACAGAAGATATTTATTTGGTATCTATATATGATATTTACTCAATATCTGTTACTTTCAATAAGTGTCTCCATATATGTAACATCATTTTAATAGAAGTCCTGGACGATTTTACCAGTTAATTATTAAATATATACTTATGCCCGTACATAATAAACAGAAGATATTTTTTAATGAGGACTGAAGAATCTCAATTTACTTAGTTAATACCATGTACAGTAATCCTAAAGTAAAATGGTATTATAGAACTGTATTCCGCATAAAGCACCTACGAATTTGAAATGTACTAAAACCAGAAAGTACTAAACGACTTAACATAATTTGATACAGAAGCATGTAAAATATCTTGAAAAAAGTTGACTTAATACACTCTAGCTCTGGGGTTTAGATATAAGAGGATTGTAAAAGGACTTAATTGCTATGATGAACGAAACGGTCAAATCTGTTCGTTCAATCGAAAGATTCTCGAAACTAAAGCCTTGGTCGAAGCTGAGGAACGCACAGAATCCCAGATATTTCAGCACACCGTACGAGCAGCGAAATACTCCTTTTATCGGACAAAGTTTGAACCATTCGATTTTATGGGCGTCGAACTAAATACACGTAAAGACTAAGTCTACTGTTACACCCTAGTCTGTGATATAAGGGGATCGGAATTGGACGGATCAGCGTGCACGAGATGTCGTAAGTGATTGGCAAACAGACCGACCTGTTTTTACGAGGCTGCCCTCAACATTTTTACCCGCAACCCCGCGGTTTTGTTCGCCGAACTGGCTGCTGATCATCTCGAGACTATACGAACCTAAAGGTCGTAAACCTTGATTCTACGACCGAGATCTTATCTTTCAAACCAACAAAGATTATCGCAATTAAAAATTCACCTTCGAGGATTACCCTCCGGAGGCTAATGACCAAAGTACTCATAGGTCTAAACAGCCCATCAATCAAAGATGAGATCCCGATAAAATAAAAGTGATCGTTTCATAAAATATGAAAACACGTGCCTTCGTCAGACCGCCTAGAAATTCGGAGCAGCCCGTTGTGGGTATTCGTGTGCACCCGAAGAGAAAAAGTACGAGCGGAACACGTATGTACGCGATGGAACGAGTGCACGGTGTGCCTTAGCAACGCGAGGGGGAAAAAAGGAAGCAGAAGAAAAGAGTAAACGGAAGAAGAGGTAGAAGAGGCACCTAGAGGCGTATCTGCCGCCCACGTACATACCATCCCGTGGGTTTTAGCGGATCCTGGGCGTTCCTGGTACCAGGCTGAAAGCCCAATCGTGGGTTCGAGGTTTGAAACCCGGCCGGCGCACTGAGGACGCCGACGCCCACCGTCCTGACGACCCACCTTGTGCAGGGCCGTATCGCGCAGAGCGTCGCGCAGGCGAAAAACGCGCTGACCTCGATACCGTCACCTTACCCCCCTCATGAAAACCCCACCTCTTACTCTCACCATCTACCACCTTCCAGCTAACCCACCTACCGCCGTTTCTATCACACGGTCGCCTCCTGTCGGTCTAATTCTCGCCACCTACATATGTACACACGTACGTAGAACGATTTCAGAAGCTGCCCCAAGCTGCTCGTCGTCGCCGTCGTCGTCGTCGTCGTCGTCCTATCCGCTCCTACGGAACTCTCGACGTGGACGTTGGCCTGATACGGCTCTCATGAAATCTCGTTCCAGGTGACTTTTCTCGATGACACGACCCCGTTCCGAATACATTACCGCTTTCACTTTGCCCGGAATATCGAAGACGGAACCAGCCGGTCTGACTACGATATTGAATTTCTACTTTTAATTCCGACGGCCGGCCGCCTCTACGCTTACGGGCTTCATAAATAAGGACAACAAGGGCCAGGCCTTTTTATATTCCTTCGACGGCACACACGTGATTTCTGCTACGAAACTGTTGCCCTTTGATCCGGCCAACTTCACCCGGCAAGGCGCCACTAAATGCAATACAGTACATCCACGCCTGATACCTGCCGTGCTTTGCAAGGATCTAATTGTCCATGGAGAGGCTTCCGCGTGGATACGCCAGTACTGGTTTAATTCCGCGGAAAACTCTGAAGTGCTTTTTAATACAGTAAGTGCGCGGTGAAGGAGATTGAAACTCGGCCATTTTCAATTGGAGTTTATAAATTTACGGAAATCCTGCCCATTAAATCCTAAGCCGCCACTTTAACGTTCCCTGTACCCTGTTGAACGAAGGATTTAACGCAAACAGGTAGCGTGTACGTGCACTGGCAGGAGATTAGAATATTTTGGTATAGCTTTTGTAAGATCATAGGAAACAATGCTATCATCGGTAACTTATGCACTGAATAGACTCATACTCCCTTGGATGCTTTTATTATTCAGCTATTTTTCATTGCTGACCCATCAAATATCTATGATTCTTTATTCTTTCAGTACTTGAAGATTATTAGAGGGAAATAAGGTATTAATACGGGACACAGTCATCCTCATTAACTGCATTCATATTGTTTATAATTATTATTGCAAGTCTCGTGGGACCCTGTATCAATATTTCAAGATTTTCAACAGTATTGTGTACATATTTTGTATATTAGCATACGACATTAATGTATAACATTTGTTTATATCCTCAAACTAAACCTAAACGTATAATACAATTTGGAATTAAAAATATAGTAAAATACTAAACGGTAAAACATAAATTAATATATAAATTTTGTCCCAATAAAATTAACACAGATACCGAGAGAGCATACTAAAGAATTTTGCAATGTAAAATAATATGTTTATGAATTTAATAAATTACCATTTAACCGGTATAATATTTTCAGTGTTAATACACATTGTTAATACACTGCTGTCTCAGTATTTTCAATGAATGTTGAAACCATTGCAATATTAAAAAAATATTACATGTACATATTACATATTACATGTACAAATACTATTATCTCCATACATGTATATTTCCAATATTATATTTCCATATAATAACTATCCATCATACCAAATTAATTATGTATACTATTCCTACAATTATTCATTGCCTAAAAAAGAAAGCAGAAGAAATAATTTGGAGTGTCACAAAGTTTCCAAATAATCTGATATTGAGTTTATAAGAAGCCATTGAGAAACAGAAGCTAGGAAGATTACGGGAACGGTGGATATTTAAACGCGTACGTAAATTGATTCAAAGTGCGTTTCTATCGGCGTTTCAGCGAAAGAATTCTCGAACAAAAGAGCCAAAAATGGAGGAAAAAGGAAGAGTGCGCTCCTCAAGGCAGCTCCGTTACCAGGGCATTAACTTCCAAGAGCATACATTCTAGAAAGTTCTTGGCCGAGCCGATTCGTTCGCAGGAAAGTTACTTTCTCGTAAACAACAAGTAGTTACCTACTCGTGAACCATTCTGGCGGACTACTTTCGTTTGTGCGCGTGCCGTGTACGTACACGGCAGCCGTGAGAGGGTGGAGGATGTCCGCGAAAACTGGGACTCGTAAACCATCGCTACTTTTGCCGAAACTCGAAAACTCGAGGTTTGTACCAGAAGGTCGATCGAATTCTTCGGATGGACCGAATTTGATCGACAGAGAAACGACTTGCACATACTTGACCTTCGAATCGATGACCTTACAAATGATTCGAGTGTGTTCCAATTAAAATTGGGTACATTGTTGTACGAAAGATTTCTGTGTGTCGAAAAAATAATGGAGAATTTTGAAAGAATTTAAGAAGTAAACTCAAATTAATAAAATTTAAAATTTGTGAAGGATGAACTTGATCTCATTCAAAAATTAATTGGTGACGAAATGATTTTCAACGAAAAATTAATACTTAACGTATTGGTATTATTTATATTTGCTTAGCTCTTGTTTATTTTTACCGATTTTATAAAAAGTAGTGTTGATGTGATTACATAAAATTGACTCCGTTATTAGTTTTTAATATTTCGATCGATGTGATGATCCTCTTAAAGCTTTATTAGAGAAAGTTTTGCTGCATGAAAGAAAGTTAGTTATGTAATAAGCGTTATGTTATAAAATCGTTACTGCATATTTCATTATGTGGATTATAAAATTGTGAATTTATTAAACTTACACTTGTTCGGACCAAGTTAACACAACTTTAATAATCTAGGCTACAAAGTATGAAGTAAAAATTTTATGATCTAATGTATATTCGTGGGACCAATTGTAATTTATCTTCGTTTTTATGTAACCGTTGTCTAGTAAAACCTGCAGGAGACTACAGTGTTGCTCGAAATGTGAAGTAGATAATACATATAGTTCAGTGGTTCTCACTTGAAAACATAAAATAATGCAATGCAACAAACTTATTGTTTTAAACTTTATTTTCAATGTTGAGAGGAAGTATGGAAGAAAATATGAGGTTAAACTATGTTCTAGTTTAATAAATAAAAAAGAAATAAATAGATGGTCATTGTTAAATATTATTAAGTATTATTAAACGTACAGAACCTATTAAATATATTATTAAATATATAGAATATAATTGCACAGTAAATGCAGGGAAATTATTAAACATGCTATTAAATATACAGAAATTAACTAAGTATACTGATATAGGTTTAAATTAAACCCCAATATCAAATTAAATTAAATCGTCTAACTTAACAATTATATGATTTTTATTAATTTATATTTTATACAATAAACAGAACCAAAGTGAATGACAATAATATAATTATACATCTCTCTTCAATTGTTATGTATAAGACAATATTTTTATTATATTAACATTTTTAAATAGTGATTTTGAGAGCACCTACATATTTATGATAAAGTTGAAAGTCACTGATATAATATGTTTCATATAATCATGTCTGAACTATTATTTTATAAGACTAGAAACTGCAAACATAAATTGAACAAATCGAATTCATTTATTACATATGGGCATAATAAATGAACTTTTATAAATGATACTTTTATTAATATTTGAAATTTTTGTTAGTCTGAAAAATATTAGCATAGAATATCTGCTTATAGTTTTAATAAAATAGTCACATCATAGTAGTAACTTAATTTTTGTCTGAAGTAGAATATATTCTTCATTGTTATTTAAAATGTACAAATTCTTTTTTATCACTTTTGTCTTTACGTCTTCGCGTGTGTCTGATTGATTATTTGCTCGTACTACTTGCATCGTCTGATCTCCCTACATGTCTCACCATCTGTCACTGCCATTACATTTCAGTTATTAATTTATTAAAAATATGCTGCTACAAAATAGCTGTTTAAGTTTCGATGAAATAATACAATATTTTTATTTATATAATATATTTTTAATTGCTGTTAAATCCTTCAACACCATGATTCAAAGACATGATGCACAGATCTTACATTTATTTTTTACGTATAAGTAAATTGTTTTATCGTATTTGTTGTTTGATATATTTATTAAATTCCTGCATTATAAAATAACAAATACTTTTCTGAATAGTTCTGTAATATATTATTTTCTGTATAGTTTCGAATAGAGGAAGTATAGTCCTAACTTTGACAGGGTTAAATTAGTCCTATGGTACTAAAAAATTTACAAATTCACTTTTATCACTTTTACCTTGAAATTCTTTTATATGTCTGACTAATTATTTTCTTGTACTACTTACATCGCCAGACTACTTTCCTATACCTCTAACCATTTATCACTGAAACTTTTTTTTCATGTTGTAAATATTTATTAGTGATAAATATTAGAACAAAGAAACTGCCTAAGATTCTACACTATAATATAATATTATTTTCGTCCTGTTTAGAACTTATTTTTCATTACTGTTCTAACTCTCCAAATTATTTTTGTGACACGTTTACTCTAAAATCTTTCTCTGTGTTTCATTAATTATTTGTTCACACTACTTGTGACGTCTGACCATCTATCTGTTCGTGTGCTCATCTATTACTGACACTACTTTGCATAATATTATAAGAAATATCTATATTATGACCTTATCTATTACACTTTAATTTACATAAAGAATTATAAAAAACTTTTTGTAAAAATCTTGTGTATCACCTATCATTTGACAGTTAATTGATGTAGCGAAAGTTTGACGACACTCTATACAGTGTCTTGCCATCTATGTATATATAACATGGCATTCAAAACAGAAGAAATAGATGTCGATAACGTTGGCAACGACAATTGGTAAAAAAAAACCAGTTATTATATTTTGCTTCTTTTTAAGATAGTAGCAAAATAATAACGCAATTATTCAAGAAACAAAAGACAGAAAATATAACGTGACATTCGAAACGGAAGAAGTAGGTGTCCATGGAGTTGGCAAGGATAGTTGATAAAGTAAAACCAATATTACATTTTGCTTCTTGTTAAGATAGTAGTAAAATAATAACGCGGTTGCACAACGAGAAGAGAACAGGAAATATAACGTGGCATTCAAAATGGAAGAAGTAGGTGTCGATGGCGTTGGTAACGATGGTTCGCGATGGCGGTAGTTAGAGGGAAGGCCGTGGGGTTTGTGGGGGGTGCAACGACCATCAGTCATTATTTTCCGCAACATTTAGCAAGCACTTCAAACTGTTTCGCGCTCCCTGCTTGGTCCGCTATCCTGCCGTGGGTCCGAAACTTTCTCAAGTATGTGCCATAGGAGAGAACAGCGTACCTCTCTTCTGACGGCAGCTCTCTTCTTCTTCTCCACCCTTCTCGCTTTCGTCCGCGAAAGCTCAGGCTTTTTTTCCATCGCCTCTGAAGATGAGTTATGAACCGACAGGTCGCTCGAACATGCTTCCTCATCGAGCTCGTACTGAACGAGGAACCGCTAGTAATTAAGAACGTCCACCAAAAAACACTGTGCCTTGCACGACGTACGTACAATTAAGCGAGGTCGATCTTGAGAGAGCGTGTTGTTAGTCTTGTTACAGGGAAGAAAAATTACTCCCTTGAAAATGTGTTCATTTAGCATGTTGCACGTTTTAACGGTCCTTGTTATCTGCGAGAGGATTCTCGTTTTGAGGGTACTAAGGGATGTGTGCTATTGTTGAATATCTCAGATTTTAGGGAGGAATAATTTTAATTGATACGTCAGAAAGGAAGTAAATGTACCTACTGTCTTAAATATTAATTATTTCTTGAACTATTAAGGTCTTGAATTTATTGTTTCTATTGTTAGCTGCGTCTTGAATTTCTTATTTCTATTGTCTTAACACATGTACTTTTATGAGTGATAAAAAGTCTTTATGATTAATGGTTTTTAAAGACTAAAAGAGACTGAAAGTTTGGAAATACAGCAATTTGAACTTTTAATATTTCTAAATTCAATTGAAGAAATCTTCACAGTACTGCATTTACCAAAGAAAAAATTTTGTATTTCAAATTACATATTGATGTATTTAAAATGTATAGTTCAATTGATCACATTGGTCCTTCCGAAGTTGTTTACCGTATAACAGCAACTCGAGAATTGAATAGTTCTTTGAAATTCTAATTATGCCCATATGAAACGGTTGCAAGCAAATAGTAAAAAGAGCTGAAGAACTCTAGCAACCGAGTATTTGTAATTCCGATTAGTCGGCACTCGCAGTGCTTGCGAAAGAGGAGAGGAAACTTGCTTTCGGGAAACTTACGCGCAGTATGCGGCACTTTTGGCTTGCACGTTCTCAACAATCTCAAGAGGGTGAGGAATAGGGGATGGCCAGCGTCGTTGCGAAACATGTACACGAGTACACTCGGGTGCATCGCTGGTTTACAAATTTCTAAATGTCCAATTTTTCAATTTTTCAATTTCACGATTTTTGGGTTTTTCAATTTTTCAATTTTTTAAATTTTCGAATTTTCAAATTTTTAAATCCTTAAGCTGGTACATATTCGAAATCCAAAGTTTTTTAAATTTCCAAATTTCCAAATTTTCAAATATTTTCAAGTTCAGAAATTTGCCAAAGTTCAAAGCTCAAGAGAATTTTTTTAAATTCTCAAACTGCTAATTATCCAAATCACCAAACTTATAGAACACTAAATTTTTATATTCCAACCTTCCTAATTCCCAAGTTTCTAATTCTTTTAATATCCAAACTTCTATATTTCTAAAATTCTATACTTTCATATATCTAGTTTCCAAATTTCCATGTTTCAAATTGCCAAAATTTGCAGATTTCTAAATAACCAAGTTTCGCAATTCCCAAATTTCAAAATCTACTCCAGAAATTTGAGACACACCAATTCCAAGATTTTCATATTCCTAGATCGCAGGGTCCCTAATTCTTCTTCTTCAAATTCCTAGGTCCACAAATTCCTTGGACCCTAAATACCTAGGTCCCCAAATTCTTAGATACCCAAATCCATATACCCACAAATTTTGGATGTTTCAAATCCCTAAACTTCTAATCTGCCAAATTCCCCAACTTCCAGATTTCTCAAATTTTACATTTCAAAATATCTATATTCCTAAATTTCCCCATGTATAAATTCTAAGATCTACTCAACAACTTCTAAACTAGTAAATCCCTAGATTCCCACATCCACAAATCCCCAAATTCCCAGATTTTTCAAATTTTATATTTCAAATTATCCAAATTCCCAAATTTCCCTCTCTATAAATTCTAAGATTTACTCAATATCTTCTAAACTAACAAATCCCTAGACTTGCACATCCATAAATCCCCAAAATTTCTATGGCCTCAAATTCTTGCCCCATCCCTAAATTTTCAAATACTAGACTTCCTAAAAATCAACGAATCGGAGGCCTGTTCCTCTTCGATCGCCATATTGTCCCTAGGGCAACCAGATTTGCTCTTGACTGTACATCCGATGCTGGTGGTGCTGTTCGCTTCTCTATACGTGACGTCGAGATGTACGACTCTGTCTGTTTCCTATTCGGCTCTCTCCTTCTTCTTCTACCGTCCTATCTCTCTTTCTCTCTCCCTCATGAATAGCATTGCGATAAATTCGATTAAAACTTCCGTGGTCCTCGGTGGTTTCTATCCACCCGGACGCTCGTCGATGCGCAGGAGGGACGGGGGACAAGAAGTCGCAGAAAATCCAGTAAACAGTCGTCACGCCGATCAATGAATAGACGGTATCGCGGAACAACGGCGAAACGAAACACTGCTGTTACCAATCATATGTTGCACTTGCAACGATACTAACAGCGATAATCATAATTATCGTAACGATGAAAACAATTGGACTGTTCTAGGTAATCATGGTACTAAATCGATATGTGCGTCGCAGCGTCAGTAGGTGACGATTAAACGACGCAATCATTAGGATTCCCAACAAGTGGATACAAGTCGACTGTATCTAAGAAATGAATTTTACTTCGAACGACTAGAGTTTATTTTGCAATGTACTTGAATGACTGTTCGAGAGTGTCTCTTCGATTTTTTACGTTTTACATAAGCTCGGAGTGGGCGTACAATTTTTGTGACATTGGTGAGGGGAAACAGTTTCTTATTTTCTATTGGTTTAGCTAAAATTTGAGTGAAGATGGAAGAGGCTGAAGTGGGTCTGATTATTCTCCAAAGTAACCGTAGCAAGTAATAAAAACAATACCTCGATACGAATAAAACACTGCAAACAAAACTACTGCTAAGATTAAAGGTTCTGACAACCACATGTGACTAATAAACCAAAAATACTCGATAGAATGTAATGACTCCTTATTGCTGCTACGGGTAAAGAATTGATTTGAAACTACAAATCTGAAAGAACTGTGTGAAGGAACTTGTCTGAAAGAACAAAAAACAAATAAACTATCGCTAAAAACATGTACTGAGGTCCAATTCTTTGGCTGTAATATTCTAAGGCCTAATAGTAATCGAAATTGTGTCAAGGAAGTGAAAAATAATTTTGTTAGTTTAGAGGAACCTAAAACCCACGTGAAAGATGATGGAAAAAATAATAATTGCTGGAATAATTTATTTTAGCTAGATCTGACACAAAATTGAGCTAAATTCGTAAATCCTAACTTTGCTGTAGTGAAAAACGGTGGAAATGCCAAGAACAAAAATCCGTTGTAATATTCACTCGGTGTAATATTCATTCTAAGACCTCACAGTCGAAATGAAGATTTTATCATCGTATAGTAGACGTTATTAAAAGTTATCAATTATAGTATAAAGGAACAAAATTAGTCGATGAAAGAGTTATATTCGTGAGAAAGCGTGCACAGCTTGTGCGACGTTGAACGGTATGTTTTCGCTAATTAATCCATCACGGTAATTCGTCTAAGCTCCTGCAAGTTGAGTAAGCGTCCACAAGTCGCAACAGCTGCATAGTTTATACTATTTCTACGAATGAATGGTACCATTAAGTAATGAATTCAAGGTGGTCAACTCCTTGCGTAAATTCACGCGACCAGAAGGCCAGAGGAAGGTAAATTGATTTTGCACGGACCGTTACAGAACTTGGTCGATTTATTTGATTATGGCGCGCATGATTAGCAATATTGACAAATTAACTCTCGGCCAGTTGCTCGGACACTCGGAACGCATACTGTTTGCTTCCGTTGGAGTTATGCCGCCTTGTTTAACAGGCTTATTTTACTCAATACCCGGACTTTGGTTCAACTAAAATGCTGGTGTACGAACGCGCAGGTGTCCTTTACTTCAGGGCAAGTGTAGAGATGCTTTTGAGCCGTTTATTTTGAAAATCAATTTCTGAGAAAAATTAGGGTAATAGGGGCAAGTTAATTTTTCAGAAAAATTAAGATAATGATAGCAATAGATAAAACTTGTACGTACCACATTAAAGATGGTAGGAAGCTTACGCTATTTAATTTCAATTTTGACGAAAATAACTTATAATATTGACGTACAATAAATATAGCAGTTTAAAGGGAGCAACAAAATTTGTATCTAAGTTTCTTCAAATGTTTGTATTCATTTAGCGTTATTATTTGATGTGTCATTACTCACAGTTTGATCAAATACGGTGTAATATTTTTAAACAGAAATCTGAGAATAATAATTCAATCACCAAATATCTATTTTAGTTAACCTTTTCGAAATAACGCTAATGTTCACATATTAATTGTCGTGCACCAGCAAAATTTTTAAGGGATAACTATACCTTCATAATTGTTCGTATACGATCCTCAATCACAAATGTGTCTCCATAAGTACATTTTATGGACTAGTTCAGTATGAAATTGCTTTTTCTTTATCCCTATCTCCGATTGCTGATATAAAGTGTAGAAATATCGAAGCATGCGAGCAAGCTTTTTAGCATATTGAACGACGGACAATCTTGAGATTAAAGCCGTGGACAAATCAGAAACGTCTCTGTCATCTAAAAGAGCATCGAGAAAGTCGGAAGAACGTTCGACTCGAAGACGAGCGACGCGAAGAAGACGAGGAAACGAGATAGGCGGGGATATTCAACTCCATATCCATATCCACATCAAACTTGTACCTCATCCCCTGGTGAGCCAGACCCGAAACTTTTCCTCGTATGTAATTCGATACGGAAACGAAGTGGGAAAGGGAGGTAGCTGGAAACCATACTGATCCATACTGATGCATAACCCGTGCTCCGATTCAAAAATCCCTCGTCTGTTCGCAAACGAATATTTTTCAGGTCAGCGAAATCCTTCGGTTTCCACCGGTCCTGACAAAATTTATTAACGCAATTTATCATACTTCATCAACGTGATGAATGGATATTTTTTAAAACGAGAAAAAAAAGATTCAGACAAAGTATCTGCTATGTTATTCGCTGTAGCTGAAATATTTGTGAAAAATTGCTTGATTTTATTTCAATGGATTTTTTCGCCTTTTGGGAATTTTATTATTCTTACGCGAACGGTTTCTGACTACACTTACTCATTTTACTTTCTTACTATTCTATGGTGTATTGTCAAATATTAAATCGCCACTAATTATATTACCATGTATTTTGCGTTAGATCTTTACGTTATTTCTTCGAACAAAATTACAAAATTGATTGACAGTGGAGTGTTTAAAGAAAGCAAATGTACTAAATATTATAACTCTATTAACTAAAATACACAAAGCAAAAATATTTATACTTAAGTAACAATTAAATTCTCTATTTAATAATTTTATCGAAAAATTTCAAAAGTAAAATTCAAATACGATTCAATTTTTTAATTACATACAAAATGAAAGAAGCATTTCTTTAAATATTAAAGTTATTAAAATATTGCGTTTTACTTACTCTCTTATTCTAAGTACTTCCCATAACCAAAATGACCAACACAAAGAATACTAAAACTAAAATCATAAATGTGCAAACATCCGTAATGATAACATATTAAAACAGTGGTTATCGATGCTGATCGATTTCCTGCGACTGATTCAAATTCGGAAAGTAAAATAATGTTCAGATGTTTAATGACAATTAGTCATTTAATTGCTATAGGAGACAGTAATGATTTTAGAACGACCTCGTACGAAAACTAGCAATTTCACGACCGCCATTATAATGTAGATTCGCCAGGCGTGATTCATAGGATTGCATAAAATTGTTCACGGACGACATAACGAGTGTAGAGAAACACATGCGTGGCTCTTTAATGTCCCACACGATGGCATTCGATGTAACATCACGTAATTTGGGGCCGGTCATGGGGATCGTTAAGGCGACTACGAAGTCGTGGACGCATTAAATGTCGAGTAAATACTATTTACTACCCCCCTAAATAAGTTTATGTCGAGCTTCTCTTTCCTATTGCATCCTCGATCGTTCTTTTAGATTGCCATTCCGAATCAATCACTATGATAACCAACTGCATTCACAGAAATATCATGGTTTTTGCACAAAGAAAAAAAACAAAAAACAATTATTCTAAAACAGAAAGTGTGTTTATATCAAGTGTGATACTGAACCAAATAAAACAAATAAAAGTTTGTGAAACTGTGCAATGATTTTAAGAAACTGTTTTAGTTTTAAATAACAAAACCGTCCATTTCTTGCTCATTTTATATTGCTGTGGTCTTTTCCTTATTTCTCACGATTACATTGTATACACTATCGATATTTTACTGTACAATCAAGATTATGTACATTTCTTCACATTTGTTTAGTGTTTTAGCTTTTGAACTTGGTTACTGCACAATGACCTTAATTCACCAAATGAAACGATTATAGAATTTGTGTAATCTGTGGAAAGAAAATGGTACAGATTGATATATAAATCAGCGAGCACGGCAAAAGCGAAGTAATAAATCGTAACTCGAGACAAGCAACAAAATGGGCGAGACATAAATCGTGGCTGTCCAGATCCGATCAGATACATCGTATAGAGAAGCTAAGTACAGCTTCAGGAATGCCGATACTTATGTCCGAACGACTTTACCCCCGACGAGTGACCCTCGTTCGCTGCTCGTACACCAGCTCGTGAACGTAAGGGCGTTAGATCAGTAGGGTTGGAACGAAAAGGAGTCTCCTTAGGGCACTTAAGGGCGTCCTCGTGCGACCCTGTCGAACCCCCACAACTGGATTCTCCAAATAACTTCATGATTTGCTTGATTGCACCCACCGATAACTACTCTTGGATGCGCGAAAGACGTACACGAAAATGTAGAAATCTCTTTCCCTGGTAACTCTCCAGTCTGTTACTACCATATTGTCAAAATCTTGCTTTAAATGGACATCTTTGCGAATTTCGCGTTATTGAAATGCCAAATTTTTGAGTACTTGATTCGTGAAATTTTTTAATTTTCAGGATGATAAAATTACAAATTTTGTAATTTTCAATTTGTCAAATTTTCAAATTGTCATAATTACCAACTTTTTCATTTTCAAGCTATAATTCCAACTTTTTAATTTTTACAAAATTTAAATCCTCAAATATCCAAATCATTACATGATTTCCTAAATCTCAAATTTCCTAAATCTGATTTCAAATTCCCAAATCTGCAACTCCCAAATTTCTCGCATTTCCATCTTTTAAATTTCTAACCACCAATTCAATGATTTTCACAGCTGCAAATCTGCAAATTTCTAAAATCCCAATCTGCAAAATTCTAACTTCTCAGAATCGTAAATTGTAAGCATTCCGAGTTCTCAAATGCCTGAATCGCTAGATTTGCAACTTCTCAAATCCGAAGCGTTTCGCTCATCGGTATCAAGTCAGTTGCACAGCATCAGGGTCGACTGGTCAGCCCGAAGCTGTTCTGGTTAGCCTGGAAGCTTTATTTCCGCCTAACGTACGCTGCTTACGTTACAAGCAGCGTAATAGTAGTTGAGGAACGTGCGTTTACGTTCCTGAAGTCGGTACAGGGCCGTGTGCGTGCGTGCGTGTTCAGGAAGGACGCAGTGAGCAAAGTACAAGCCAGCAGCCTTCAACCAGCGTGAAAGGCCCTCGGCCAACCAGATTTACTACGCTCTCCTGTAATTATCATCATAAAGTCGACTTTACGAGCAGTAAGAGCCCTCGTAAAGGAATGCTTCATTTCGCCCTCACCCACCCCCACGACCCCTTTCGACGACCCTCGGGCTACACCACCTACGGGAAACCACCTTGGCCTCCTCTCGGCCACTCTCCGTTACACTTCACCCTTCGGCCAGCTGCCTATCCTTTCCTTTCAGAATGACGTTACCCTTACACCGCATCAGAAACGTTAAAACCTGCCGAGGGCTATCTTTTCCTCGCTACTCGTTGAGGACGCTGCTATCGGCAGCCCGATGACGAGCATTCGATACTTCCAGATAAAATTTGTCTAATTTTTACTCTAAGGATACTTTCATGTCATCAACGTTTGATTATTAATTTGGTTTAATTTTGTTAATTTTAGTTTTAGTTTTAAGTTAAAATGCTTAAATTTGATTTAGATTAAGATCTTATAGAATGTTACTTTATTCGTTTATTTTTTGGTCTGTTATCGAGTTGATACAATTAATTTTTCAGTGATGCATGTTGACATATTTATTTTTTGATGAGATGTTATGTTTCAATTTTAATTTTATTTGAAGTATTATTAAGTTAGTAAATTAATTTTTTAGTGACACGTCAAATTTATATTTTAATTTAACATTCTTGAATTTTGTTTAAAAACGGTGATACCATACAGACTGTTACGTATAAATTCATTTTTTTGGTGCGTTACCAAAATAATAAATTAATTTTTTGGTGAAATATATTTAAATTTTAAATTAAAATGCTTAAATTTTACTTAGGAACGATAAGATTCTATAGAATATTACATACAAATTAATTTATTGCTAGATCCATGTGTACATATTAATATATACAATTAAATATTATTAATTCAATCATTATAACAATAGTATTATTATTGTTACATTACATTTTTTATTTATATTTACATGAATTATATTTTTAATATTAATTAATAATAAATTATTAAATGCTTAAAAAAAAATTTAATTTTAAAAGCGTATACTTATTAAAAGTAAAACTTTAAAGTATTATAATTTTAAGGAATCACGGTTAAAAGATTCTAAAGTCCTAAAGTAAAACAATGTAAAAATTAAAAAACACCAAGGTATCAAAGTTAAATAATCAAAATTTTAAAAAGACAGGATCTCAAAATTAAAAAATTAAAATCTCTCAAAATTAAAGATTTTTACAGTTCTACACTATCAGAGTACTACCACTAAAAAATTTAAAAAACTTGAAGTCCCAAATTTTCTGAATTCTAAAAAATCCAATATCTCATAGATCCAAAGTTCTAACACTTCAAATTCTCATAGTAAATGAAAGTTTCAAGTTAATACAGCACAAACAATGTTCTACACATAGGTAAATACATGAACGTTAGTGTAAATAAGTACATAAATTAATATAAATTGATACATAAATGTAAATGTTAATAAATGCTAATGTACACCAGATAACAAGGAAGCTAGTGGCAGAATTCTGTACATAACTGTAGATGCAGGAATAGTAATACCAGTAGCCAAACGTGTATATTTTATTGATGTTATATTTACTGGTCGACCAGCAACTTGTTTACTTTCCAAGACACACAGCCTCCATCTGTTGGCTAGGGAAACTACCCTAGTAATATACAGGTTTCCATTAATGCTTTGTCGTTTAACTGGACTACCTCCGGAACGCCTTCCGCTGTCCATGGAGGATTGCGTTTACCTAACAGAGGGCTGGCTGGCTAAGTTCTGTTAACAATCGCTGTAGTTTCTTCGCTTTAAGTTCCGCGTTTTTAGTTAAATATAATGTTACTATAAGACATACTCCATCTCAACGTATCACAATATTCAAGGGACTACAATGTTTCAGTCTCTGTTGCTAATCTCTCATGTCAAACGGGTACTCTATTTAATAGGGACGGATTTCTCGATACCTTAATACCCATCGAAACACAAGAAAGTTCCGAGGTTCGAGAATTTAAAAGTTTGCACTCGAAATTCTCAGATAAGAAAACGTATAAAGTCAATGAACAGAATCGTTTGCATTGTCGGAATATTTAATTCATGCTATCCTGAATACTCGGGGTAAATATTTAAAAAATATTAAATATTTTTAATTTTAAAATTAAAAAATATTAATCATTGAGAAATTACAATAACACTCCTTAGTGAACCTTCCTTAAATCTTAATTATGCTCCATTTTTGTGTTAATATACATGTAAGTTTCACATATTATATTTTATATCTTATTTCTCTTCATCACCTCGTCTTCATCTTCGACGAATTCCAACATTCAAAATTATTATGTCTATATTTATTAAAAACCTACAGATTATGCAAAAAATAGTTAAAAAGAAAATGCGAAATCGAAGTAAAATAAATAATAGGTGCATTGCAAATTTCCGACCGATTCGGTTCCCATCGAATCTTTTCTCCCTTCAATCGATATTGGTCTGATCGAATTAACAATCGGCTTTGTGCACTACGTTTGGTAGCTGCCAAATACTTTAATGCCATTATCTTCATTAGGAACGAGACCAACGCGGATTACAATAGCTAATGAACCAGCTCGTAGCGGGCAAAAGCAACTTTTTCCGAGGTTTCTCTTTGTCCTTCTTCTTTCTTTCTTCTTTGTTCTGTCTCCGTTACACCGACGATCGTCGAAACTTGTCGCTCCCTGTCGCGTCGTCGCGACGCCGCTGGCCAGCAACCTTCTTTCGTCGGGGTTTGTGAAAGGCAAATAAAAATAAACAAATTTGTTTGTATCGCAAATGCTCGGCCCGCGAAAGCGCCTTTGAGCGGAAACGAGAAGACCGGGTATACTAGTTAACTCGGATCTGCAATTTTAATTACGCGTCGTGACAAGATGTGCGAGAGCGAAGGTGGCAAAGGAAAGACAAAATTAGCGGAGCAAAGCAGAATCATCGAACGAAATGAAAACTTCGGGGACGTTTGATATCAGTCGTCGCTAATTTTGCCCGCGTTTTCGACTGAATAAATGGAACTGTTTCAAAATTACCTGAAAATCGACAAGTTAAATCGGTTCATCCATTTTGATTTATTGATCACCTCATACAGTCACTGAAAAAATTATACTAAAACAAAAATTCCTTATACTTAACCAACGAAATAACAGATATTTTTATTGTGATGTTACAATATAATATACCGTATATTTATAATATAATATATTGTATATTTCGTTACGATGTATAATTTTTTAACAGTAACACATGTAATTAAAAGTAAAAATTGAACACTTAAACATAAGTCGAAAATAATCTTTTTCATTTACTACACTAAATACATAAAAATCCTGCATGTACCGTGTATAAATTCACTTAAATTGATGTCGAGGTTCGACCCCTAACAGAGGCTCAAAACATAGAATCCTTAACATACACTTATGTCCACACCTGTCTTTTATTCCAGAACATATCAAGTCTTAATAATATTGTTAAACTAAGTAAAGTCGTTGTCGCATATTTTTAAAAATCTCTTCAGTGTAATAATTTGTCCACTCACTCTAGGGTTGCTCTTTCTGAATTCGTAATACTTAATGGTTCTATCTTTTTAATAAAGCAGACATTTTTGGAACTAAGATTAATTTCTACAGATTTCAGATTTTAAATCAGCATTTAAACATCTTTCTCAAATGTTTAAATTTAAGAATATTATTCTGTGTTGTCATATTACAGGTTTGTAACATATTGTATCTGATCAATATATCAAATATGGAGTTATAGAGATTAGAGAATATAAAGTTACTAAAGATTCATCAGTCGCGTATTTTAAACAAAATGTCTCTTGAGTATAATAATTTGACCATCCAGAAAAACTAGAAACCTCTGAAAACAAATGCATTCGACAGTCAATACTTTCATCGGGTCGTGCTTAAGAATACAAATTACTTTGAGAAACTTTCGATTCCATATTACGTCCCTCGATAACCCTCAACTCTTACATTTTCTTTCTTTATTTTCGTTAATTGAGTTCGAACGAGTAAAGTGCGGCCAAAGTTTTCTAAATAACAGGTTTCGTGCTATTAATCGGCTCCTTTTATCCACTGGCCACCCCAACTGCCGTCGCATATAATACAGCCTTCTGCAATGGTAAAGTGTCCTTAACGAAGGGCCAATTTCGTACTGCCCTCTAACGGATAATTCACCTGCGAACCAGAGAACTCGATTATCCCGATATTGCATTACGCGAGAAATAATGGAACGAACGTAATCCCTCCTCCTGGACCGTCATCGGTTTTTCTGCGTCTCCGAGAAGACGGGTCAAAGGAACGAGAGGAACAGAGGGGAACTGACTCCTTCGCTATCCTTTGACTCGTCCTGCGGCCTGCGGTGCATTAAGAAATGCCGAAACAAAGGCAGAGACGACGGGAATGCTCGTCGACTTTTCCACGACGAATAAACGCGAGGGGGACGCCATCCACCGAGGCTCCTCTCTGTCTACGGCTTTGCAAACGTTTTAAGTGGCAAGTTGTCGTGTCTTTTTTGTCCTCCCGCCGATTCGTCAAAGACGAACTCCGAAACGACCAGTCGAAAATAACCGTGGCTCGCGATTTCTTCTAAAGGATGCCGCTTTTTCGAGCTAAACATCGACCACGATGAAATAATTTGGCATACGAACATTAGGCACAAAGTCATTTCATCTTGAATTTAACCCTTAACAGTCACCCGACGTAAACGATATTAGATAATTTAGCTTCAATTTTAGCTTTTTTTCTTGAAAATCTGAATACCTTTTTTGAAACACCGGTTTCCTGTTATATCTCAAGCTCAGCTAAAATTTTAGCTCATTACATTAAAATCGAACAAATTTTGAACTTTTCTGTGAAAACCGTCATTTTTCAATTGTTTCGTTTCTGAATTTTGTTCATATTCAACTTTAAAATTTACTGAAATTTAAGCCATATCGACTTGTGTTTATAATTTGATTGGTCTACGTTTATGAGCGTAGTGATTCTATAATATCATTTATTTTAAAATCTGTTTACAACTGATCGGAAACACGTGTTTTACGGAACAGGAGTCAACATGGCGTCGCAGCAATCAGTCAAATATGCCAACGGCGCTGAAATGGATATGCGTATAATTTTTTAGTCACTGTATTCCTAAAATTAAAGATTCTAGGCATCAACTACTATTGAATGGTAAAAAGAGTCAATAATTTCGTGTGTCCCAAAGTTTACACAAACTTATCACACGTTCCGCAAAACGTCGATCTCGATAAGAAAACGTTTCGCAGGATACGGATTCTGACCAATGGTGTAAATATACATAGGTTATGGGTCCCCGTGTCGTTAAGTGTGGTTCGCTTAATTTATTCCACGCTTGTCATATTTACCCGGAGAAATTTGACCGGTATCTCTTTGGAAACTTTGACAGCGCTCGCAAACTGCTATTACCGACCTGCCACATGGGAACAGACCGTCGTTTCTGGCGGGTTCATACTTCACACTGTGGCGTCCACACGGTGTCACACGATGTAACGTATCGACTGTTCCCGACGTACGTACATACTAACAGTTAACCACAGTTTGTATGACACCCAATGTCAGTTTACACAATCGAAGTTCAGACACCGGCCATCGAAGATTCCGTCGACAATTGGATACCATTAACGGGGCCTTTAGAACGCGAGACACCGGCAACGAAATATCTGATGAAACGTATCGACCTTCGTTGCCGTGTCCACTTCGATGAGAAATCGAATCATTTGTGGGTTTCGCAAAACTTCAAAAACCCCTCGAAATATAAGAAAAGGGGAGTATGAAAGTTTACACGAGTCAAAACTCAAAAAAAGTATGAGTTAATAGAATCGTTTACAGTGTGACCTAAGAATATTTGTACGTTCCATGTCCATGTTCTGAATATTCAGTGAGAGATAGTTTGCCAATGCTCGGCGATTAGTTTTTGCTTTTGAAAAGATTGGCAGTCCATAAAAACAGCTAGTACGTGCGATGTGAGCTTAAAAAATTTGATTAATATTAGTACCTGAATTATTTGAATTATTCAGTCACAAAAATTATAGAAATTTTACAAGGGAGGAAATTAGAGAAAGAAGATAGAAGGAGGGAAAATGGAACAACCTTAGGGGTGGTTTTGAATAAAATCGAAAAGAAGAGAATAGGAAAAAGAGACAAGGGAGATGTTATCCCACGGGGAGAAGGGATTCGCTGCCCTATCTGCGAATGATTTGTGAATATGCAAGGGCAATGGGACGCCTCCTTCGGGAACTCGACGGTCAAGATAGTCCTCGATTCCCCGGGCACCTAAAACACGGAAAATATTCGAGTGGACAGCCGCAAATTTATCGTTCACGGCATCCCCAAATTTTCCATTACGCATCGAATCCCGAATATGTCGAAAAAGAATGTGCTCGGAATTTGTCCCTGCTATCTTGTCACAAATATTCGTCTCGATCTTTACATAATATATCCATTTATTCAATACAACGTTGAACGCTACAATGAATATGACTACACTTGTTCCCTGATTTACACGAAAATCGCTATTAGATGGTTTTTAAAATGATGGATTTTAAGAAAAAGAATTGATAAAAATTAAAATTTTGGGTGCATATATATTTTTACAGAAATTTTTTAATTTCACTTGGTAATATTGGTACAAATATTTCTAATCATTTTTTAATTCCGTTCTGCATTTAGTGCAGTAAAATGAAAAATGTGTAGCAGAAAGGTGTATCATTGTATTCTTTTTAAGTGGAATTTTTTAAAACTTCATACTTACTGGTCAATGGTAGATAATTACAGTTTTTGTAGCGTTTTTATAATTTTAGTAAAGTTTTACGCGATTTCGATTTGCTTGGATTTATGAGAAACTGGTCTTCTGTGTAAATTGTGAGACAGGCGCATATGCTATAATTTTGAATAACATTCTATTTTTTAATTCAAAACTTTTACGTAAAATGAAATTTTGGACACTTGAGAGTTTAGGGATTTAAAACGCTTAATTTAGGAATTTGAGAATTGAGAATTTAGAAATTTGAAAATTTGAGAATTTGGACTTCGAAAAAATTCGAAGCCCAAAGTTTATACAAAATTTAGCAATTCGGAAATTTGGGAATTCCTAGTTTGGAATATTTGAAAATTTCAGAACTTGAACATTTTTTAATTGTGGGTTTAGAAATGTGAGAAATAAAAATTTGGACAATCTGAAAATTAAGCGATTTGAGAATTTGGAAATTTAGGAATTCAAAAATTAGAACGATTGACAATGTAAGAAAATTTGAAAATTAGAACAATTGGAAATAAGAGAAAATTTGAAAATTAGAACAATTGGAAATGTGAGAAAATTTGAAATTTAAGAAATTTGGAAATTTAGAAAATTGGAAATTAGAAAAATTGGGAAGTGAGAAATTGAAAATTTGAAAATTAAAAACTTTGAACATCTGAAATATAAAAAATTTGAATATCAGAAATTTAAAATTTAAAAATTAAAAACTTTAGAAATCACAAAAATTAGAAATGTGAATATCTGAGAAATTGAAAATTTGAAAATTAAAAACTTTGAAAATCTCAAAAATCAAAAATGTGAATATCTGACAAATTGAAGATTTGAAAATTTGGAATTTAAAGTATCGAAAATATAAAAATTTGTAAAATTTGTAATTAATGAATTTATGATTTTAGACATATGACCTTAATTCCAATTTGATTTCGCAAACGTTTTCAAAATAACTTTCAAATATTCTCTTGAGCTCCTCTAGCAACTGTATATTCTGCAAAACTTTTATTACTCCAACTGCTCGAAGAACAGTAGTCCACATGAACAAGTGAGAGGCAATATCTACACCAAACTGAAGCAACAGACTCAATATTATTTTTCTTTCCGAAAGAACTACAGAACTGTGCGATAAACTATGTTACCAGTGTAAACCACGAGTTCCAAAGTACAGTTTAACAAGATCGCGAATGAAAATTTTCATATACAACTTCGTTTAAAAATCCTTACAGTCATAACATCTTTGTCAACTGTTTAAAATTAATTCTCTGGATCATTTAACCGGTTTGTACAATTTCTTAAATAGTATTTATTGTACTAATTGACTTGGTAAACTATGGACTCTTAACCTTTTGGCCTATAACAGCGGCCGGCAACCTTTCTGGAGTTTAGAGCAATTTTCCTAATGTGATTTTTCTAAATATAAGTACATCGGTAATATGTATTAAAAAAAATAATATAACCATTATCTGCTGAAACATGTATTGATTGTGAAATCAAAACATTCTATTTTGCGTAGTAACAGAACATATAAGTCAACGTATTAAAGAAAACGGAAACACTTTTTGGTTTTGAGTGTGGCGTCGGTGAGTGTGGAGAGCAAGGTTAGCTAAAGCTAGGTTTACATGCGTGCGATCTGCCGCGTATTTTGATGTGTGCGCAGGATTATTATATTTGTTTGGCAATTACAATATTGCAGTTTATTTTTCAATATGTACTATTAAGCTACTCAAGAGCCACAAGTATAATTCTACAGAGCCGCATGGGGCTCGCGAGTCGCAGGTTGCCGACTCCTGGTCTATAACAGCAAGTTAGACTCTTGACGCACGTTACAGTTAAAATGTGACAGAACTAAATATTATTTACATAAAGATCGTGTTTTGAGTATGATAATAATTGCAGTTTGTGTAATTAAAGATCGCTAAATCTAAAATATACTTGACATTTCAACATTCTTTATGTACCGTAACACTACAGTAATAATTAGGCAACTCTGACTGACACACCTGTCGAAAAACTTGCAGGCTAAAAACATTATACCACCATACTATCAATTATCAGTATTCTTAAATTTACCAAAACGCAAGCTCTATTCCCTTGAATATCGATTTAAAATAAATTGGCTACTTTCGGAATAAGCGTCTCAAATATTAATTTTCCCAGTATTTTCATAAATTTGAGAAGCATAAAGTAGCATCGATGAAGAAATTTTGTGAAGTCTGAACGAAGTGCAAAACTGCATTTATCGTTTCGCGTCTCGCAAAGGAAAGGGGTATTTCTTTCGGTCGTTATTATGGCTCTTAGGGTTGTTAACGCCTCGCGGCGAGCAGCAAGGCTCGGTAATAAAGCCCTAAGAATACAGAGCCGATCGTAAAATGATAATTGCCGCAGTAAAGCTAAGTGATATTGAACTTGATGTCGACGCCGAACGGTCGAACCAAGCGGAAC
The DNA here is from genome assembly GCA_036983795.1 of Megachile lagopoda. Lineage (NCBI taxonomy): Eukaryota > Metazoa > Arthropoda > Insecta > Hymenoptera > Megachilidae > Megachile > Megachile lagopoda. Next base: position 3,144,894 of record CM072786.1, read on the forward strand.
CGAAGCGTTATGCGCCGAGCACGGGGCAGGTGGCTTCCTTCAGGATATACGACGGTTATTGCCACTCGTACAACGGTCTGCCAGTAAAATAATCATTGAAAAGAACTTTCTTTAACTTTAACAGGACCATGAAGTTTGATTTATTGGTCGAAGGTACTTGATAGCTATCCAGAATGATTTTGGTTTCGATGGGTCAACAGGAATCAGTAATGTACGGGGTTAATTTTGAAAACCAAGCTGAACAATACAAAAATACTATGATTAAAAATAGGGGTATATAAATTAATATTTTAATGTGGTTATAAAAATTGATTTAAAAAATAAAATCTGGTTTTATTTTCATTTTACAGAGGTCTTGATTTATCTCATAAATATGTCATCAATTTGTAATGATTAATTCATAAATATAGACATGATACTATGTAGACATGATAAATAAAATAAATGAATTTTATTTGAGAAAAGATGTTTGGAATATATTGTAATGTCCTCCACCATCTTTGAATGTGTCAAAAATATAGAAATGAATCCTTTAGACTATCTCTGAAAAATATATATATAAACTATTAATGAAAATATTAACTATAAATAATTATGTGAAATACATTTCAAACTCGCGAAAATTCAAGTACTATTTATTAATGGCGAACGAATATGACAGCTTAAAGTGTCACATAATTTCTAAAAGGAAAGTGTTTTAAGCTAATTGAGATCTGATGTTATTACAATCAAAGTAATTTAGAAATAATGAAACAACGTTAGGCAATTACACATACATACATTCACAAATTTTTGTAAATCATTGTTAGTACTATTCTAAAAATGATAGTGATTGATCGGGTTTTGTCTAGTAATCGACAGGTTCAGTAATAGTTGAGTTAGGACAGGTGTTAAAACAGTGATTGATCATTTCAAACATACAGAATTGTTTATTTGTGATTGAAAATTAATGAAGATGTGAATATATGTGTAATACAAATTTATTGTTATAATCTGTAAATACATATTATGCTACATGTTTCTGATATATTAAATTAATATAACATTGCTTATGATTAACATATATAATGATATTCTTAAATAGTTACAATATTATTACTGTTGTTAGGTGTAATTAATTTTATACTTTTTAGACAAATCACAGTGCTAATTAATAGTATGTTATGATACTACCATTTCTTTGTATTTTTTCGTTAACAATTTTACAAAGTGCTCATTTCAAAATAATACGTTATATTCCTTAACCAGTTATTTAATTTACTATAATATATTCTGTAATTATAGTTAGAAATAATTCTTACAGTTATCAATGACAATTTGCACGTCAATCACTAGAAAGCTATCGTCATAACCTAAAAATTCAATATTTCGACACAGTATGTAAGACCAACTAATAATATCCATATATCATTTAATCATCAATCAAAATACTAAATAAATAATAAAAGTCCAACACCTTTTTTAACGTGAATTGCATTTTCGTAAATTGTAGGAGCTGCAAGATGAGAAAGAGCTGTAGACTAAAGAGGGCTGAAAGAAAAAAGAGTATTTTAGACAGAAATATTTGCATCATCGAAATATGGGGACATTTTATTACACGAGAACTGTATAATTGTCCTTATTTAAGAAGAGGATCAATCATATAGGGGTTAATATCAATATGCATGTACAAAACCCTTACGTTTCATTCATCTACCTCAACGTTTCGCCGTTACATTTTAATTCGACGAGTTATAAAATTCGTCGTCTAAAATCCTCCCTTCAACCCTTCTTCTCGTTTTCGCGAAGTTTAACCCCCGCTCACCATCCCTCGATGATCCTACGCTTTCCCGCATTCATTCCGCGATCTGGCCCTTCGTACCCCTTCGTCTTCGACGACCCCGACGGCCTCACGACACACGCGTACACACGCATATACCTCGATCAAACACCTACACACACGCGTCCTGGTCGACGGGTGCACACAGCGAGCTGGCTCACGTCGTCGCAGGAAAGTTTCCCGCAATTTTGCGTCTCCTCGACAGGAATAATTCATCGTGTCCCGTGAAACTTTTACGATTTCCACGAACGACGTGCAATGAGTCCAATCGAAATCTGGAGGTATCGACGATGCCCGGGGGGTAGGAGAAAATGTGGGAGAAAAAATGCGAGTTAAATTTCGCGATATAGCACCGCCACGTGTTAATAACACGAATAAGAGGAAGATGGCGGGTGATACGTAACGCGAAGGTGGGTGAAAAGAGGGCGAGAATTCGTTGAATCGAAGCGGACCCGCCGGCAAACATAACGAACGTGACGAGGGCCGCTAGAAGTTTTTTAATGTGAGAATGTAGCACGTGCGATTATACGTGTTCCGGTGCAGTATGCATATTGTAACGGGCAAAAAACGAGCAGATGCTGGCATTCGGGAAAGTTTGCCGCGCTACCGGCACCGTTGATGTTTTACATTTAAAATGGATACACGGACCCGTAGTCCCGGTTATTCTTCCTCGGTGTTTTTTCAACACCATCGCGAATAAAAATTCCTTACGCCGGAATATTCATAATAGAACTCTACGTTTGCACGATACGTACGCATACTTTTCGTCGACGTTTGATTCGTTGAATGGGAAACGACGAAATTTTCGTACCTAGAAACTGTGTACAGTGGATGAGTTGCTACGAACAACTGTTATTTACAAGTCAGAATAATACCACGGATGTAAAGAAATATTGGTCGCCCTGACAATTTTACTCTACTACCATTACTATGGTAAAGAGAGAACAACTATAAATCACTCTTACCATTTTTTTAATCACCTTGTAGTCATGTTTTTGTCGTTTTATGGATTGTATAGAATAGTAAGCGTGATAAAATGATTATAGAGCGAGTCTGAGTAGGATTATCATGTACACTGACGAACACGAAACGTTTACCATGTGTAATTAGGAAATTGGAAATCGTTACATTTAAAAATATAGAAGTATTCTATATTTTTTAAATATAGAATTTCAGAAGTATTCATATATAGAAATTTATAAATTTAAGAATGTAGGAACTTGAGAATTTGAAAATTTGAAAGTGTGCAAACTTGATAATTTAGTAACAAATTTAAGTATACGAAAATTATAAAATTGATCAATCTTTTTGTCACGTTTACACATATGTTCTTATCCAAATGAATTCTACATTGTACCAAAATGTACACGATTAGCTACAAAATAAAAGTGACCCTACAATTTCGAAAGCTGTATAACAGAGATTTAAGTATTTTTCATTAGGCTTTGTCCTATTTACAATTTTGAATCGAATAAATAAAATCAATCTTCTCGCTATAGTATTAAATTTCACTGAAAGCTTCAGCTTTTAGGACGAATCAAGATTAACAGTTTGTGAAACCGGACGTAACTTTATAACCAGGAATTTCAGTCGAAGTTGAACTAGCACCGATCGAGAAGGGTGCAGGGGGCCGGAAGGTGTGTACGAAAAGGGAGGGAAGGATTAAAATGGGCCGTGTGTATAATCTACTTTGCATTTCCACGAACCCTTTCTAAGCGCGGCGACTAATACGGTAATGCATCGGAATCCCCTCAACGGGCGCGGTAGTTTCCGGTAGTCGTAAAGCCGGTTTAAGTAATTCCCGATAGAGGGAAGCTTTCTCCGTGTAGCCTCTGCCTCGAAATCTCTCTGTGTACATTCGTCTTCGACTTCGAGAATCGAATTGCATTTTGAATTTTTACTCAAAGTCCTTGGTTAACTTAAATATAGAACCCAACCGTTTGATATCTAAAAATGAACATCACGCAATTTTGTATGATAAACATTACTATAATTGAAAATCCGCAACACCTTTTTGTAAACGCTTATTTTGCTCCATCACACTTTAGCCAAAATGTGAAAAGATATTTAAATGATAATTATAATAATTATAATTGATTATACGAAATATAATTGGGTAATTAAATAATTAGGTAGGTGGATAAACAATTGTTCACATATCTTATACGTGTGAACTTATAAGTTCTACTATATTGTAATATAATAATTGATAATTATACTATATTTACGGTTATATACATTGCAGATAAAGTATACAGTAAAAATGTCGAAAGTGAGGACTAATTGACGCAAGAAATTAATTATACATTTAAAGAGTTGAAAAGTCCAAATAAGTTGGGCATTTGCTTCGAAAATGAGATAATTAGATTACATATACAACAACAAGGATAATTTCAGTAATTTTGCAACCGAAGAAATAAAATTCTTCTCATTAAAAAATTTTTACGTATTTTCTCTTCAAGACATTCACATGCTGTATAAACATTGTTTATAAGCGATGTATATGTTTGCGAGCACAATTTACGTTTGCGTCACTCAACAGAAGATACTGCCATAACAGCAAAGAAACGTAGTAGATCAAACTTGATTTTCTCGAAAGCTAAAGAAAATCAAAAAATTGTATTCTGCATTTTTCCTCATTTTTCCATAAGAAATTACATGATGCCCGTTCTACGTTATTCGGCTGAACCTTGTATAAAGAAGATAACCAAAGATGAAGTTCCGTAGTCCGACAAGTTTGAAGCAGAATTGCAAATCCATGGGACACTCGTTTAATATAAAATAACATGGATCTGGAACGAGTTGCTTTCCATCTTACAAACAGGGTTTACTCGAAGCATAAGATCAAGAAAGAAGGTAGTTGCTTTCAGAAGATTCTTGAAGTTATACATATATTTATAACATTTATTTATTGAAGTTATGTATACATTTACGTTACTGAATATGCAGGGTGCCTCAGTCATGAAGATACTTAAGAAACGCTTAGACGCTCAATGTATACTGTCAATATCATTAATAACGTTAATATTTGGTAACGAACTACTTTAAATGTAGTTCTATTTATAGATTTCTTAGACGATTAACCCTTTGCATTCCGAAAGTTCATTTTGCCATTTAGAATGTCCCCTCAGGGGGTACAGCGGAGTGCAAAGTATTAATGAATTTTGTTAATATTATATTGTTTGTCAGTATTTATCAATCTTGATAATATACCATATTATGTATAATAATTTAAAAATATCGAAATTATTAATAACAATATATTATTGATAATATTTATTATTAATATAATATATGTATAAAATGACTCTCGATCAATCCGTAAACAGGTTGATCCACCTAAGTATTCCTTGCGGGTATAATGGTATTAAAAATATTTTCTATTCAAGTTAAATCATATCAAAGAATGAAGAAGCTGTTAACAATATTTTGTGTGAAAGTCATTCACAAAATGGTTTTCACGAATTAATAAACATACAGCAAGTTTTGAAACAATATAGAAACAACAAAAATTTGCAAATAAAAATTATAATAATTTTGCAAAATTATGAAATAATAATTATAATAATTATAAGTTATGATGTCGGCATGAAAGAAGACATGACCTAATCAAATGAAATACAGAAGACAGCACTTGCGATCTTGAATCGCATCCATTTGTAATAGACAAGTTTTGCTCGCTTGCTCAACGATGATAGATGATCTGACAAATCCAATAACCTAACATCTATGAACTGATGACAATGATGGATCAATTATTATGAATTTACGCCGCACCAATTTCTTGACAAGTTCAATTTATTGATACATAAATACTATGCTGTCAATTTGTTGAATCCAATGTATTTATTTTATGAATGTGGGATTTGGTGATTTGAGTAACCGAGAATATTGTTTGTTGAAAATTGCATTTGGAAGTTTAAGAATTTATGGAATTTGGGAATATAGAAATTTCTGTGTAAATTTGAGAATTTATGGATTGAAAAATGTGAAGATTTGGGACTATAGGATTTTATTAAGTAACTTGCGAATATTCAGGAATCTCAGAATTTGAGAAACCGAATTTGAATACTTGAAATTTGAGTATCTCCAAATTTAAAAATTAAACATGTTACATTTTCCAAAATATAAAACAAGTTTTCTTCCATACACTTGCTCTCGTCCACAGAAAGCTTAAGTTATATCCGTTTTGTTAATATAACAATTGCTATAAACGATTGTAGACTAATTATAGTAGGCAATTATCAAAAACTGTTAAAGAAAAGCTTAGTACCCGAGCACTATTTTAAGCACGTTAGGAAGTAGCTTTAATTTTCCTAGACGTAGACGTCCTGGACGGCGACAAATCGCCAGAAGTTTCCAGTTTGAGCGACACGTGTGCCTGCGATATCGAGCATAACAGAGGGAACAAAGGACAGCGAGATCGAGCGTAAAGAAAAGAGGAAAGAGACGGCACGATATCGTTCGCGTAAGGCTCCAGAAATTGTTTAACTTTCGTGGGGGACGACAGGCGACACCGACGATACAATAATGGCACTCTGATGCGATTTTAACTTTTCACGCCCCCACGGCTAGCTGGATTCCATCGCTGGAATATCAGCCGGGCTATGATAAAGCACTAAAATGAAGGTATCCGTGGAAAAAAGTTCCTTGCCGGCGTTCCCCGGATTCTAACCTCGCGAATTCCTTCGGGACAGAAACGAAATTCCGAAGAACTCTCGAAACACCATGATTCAGGTTAGATTTCGTCTCTCGTAAAATCGGAGGACCGTAAGTTGTACGACGAGGACTGGAGGATTAATGCGGAAGACTCCTATATTTCCAGTTGTGCTTGACGTATGTGTATTTGTAAATGTTGGTGTAAATTGAAGTCCAGGTACGTGAAATTGTAAATAAACGTTATGTTGGTACTGGGACAGTTTTGAACCAAAGACATATTTCGAGATTTAATATGGAAGAATTGAGTATGATGCAAAATGGAAAAATTTGAAGTTTCCTAATTTTCATATTTCAAAATTTCCATACTTCCAAATTTATTAATTTCTATATTTCAAAACTTCAAATTTTTTAGTTTACGAATTTCCAAATTTTCATATTTTTATATTTCCACAGTTCCAAATGTTCAAACTTCCAAATTTCAAAATTTATAAAGGTTCATATTTCCAAATTTCAAAATTGTCATGCATAGAAATTTTCAAATATTCAAATTACAAAATTTTTAATTTCTAAAATTCTACATTTCCGAATTTCCAAATTTTTCAATTTTCATATTTCTACATTTCCAAATTACCAAGCTTCTAAATTTTCAAATTTCTAAATTCCCAAATTTTCTTATTTACTAATTTTCCAATTTCTAAATATACAAATTTTCATATTACAAAATTTCAAATTCCCGAATTGCCAAATACCCAAATTCCTAAATTTCTAAGTAACTTGCAAGTAACAAAAACTTACAATTTTATTGCACAATTCTTCTACGTAAAAACTTGATGTTTAATTGTCTATTTTTTTATGAAAATTTCGTAATATTTAACAAATTCTTAGAACACGTAACTTTATTTATTTTAAAGTAGAATTTTTAGAACTTTCGTTCATTCGTACAAAAAAAAATAAATGTTATACTAAACTTATTAGTATTCACTGTTATAAGGTTGTAACTCTAAAGCTTTTTACTTGAGAAAGATGAATTTTCTTGAAGTCATTATTTATCTACCATTAATTTCACTGTTTATATATTTATACATCACATATATAACATTTCAGATTAGTTAAAAAATAGTTATTAAAAATTATTCTAAATCAAATAGTGAATGTGAGTCACTGTTCGCAAAGGATTAATATACAGAGAGAACATTAAATTATATTAGAAAACGATTTAAGCTCATAATTCAACACTGCACGCAGTCATATGTAACGTAAGCAAAACAAGATATCTACATACGTGACACCTGCATATGTACGCGAGTACGATTCAACAATTACGGATTTACAACGCTGCAAATAATATACTAACTCCTGTTACCCGGTAGCTGTTATTCTACCCATCACCTCCACAGCAAACAGAAGGGCCCATGATTTGTTTCCGACCTTTGGAAATGACGTTGTTTGAACGGGATTTTAGAAAGGCGACGCAAACGGCATTATCAAAGAATACCTGCCCCCCATCCAGGACAATATTTCCTGTCGTAATCTGCGCGAGGTACTTCAGTTAAATACATTACGCTGTCCCGACGAGGTTTTTCTTTTGTCTCGAAGCACCTTAGCGTGGAGGTTCCACCGTGAACAATTTATGGCTTAAAAAAGGAAGGGAGTCACCCTCGAAGAGAACAAGGACACTGGTGTCGAACTAGACGGCAGCTCCTTTCTTCTCCTTTTTTACGTTCCTGAAGGGTCAAACTTCTTGTAAACCATAAAGAGGATTCACAGTCATTAGACCAAAACGTTTCGTTAAAAGATCCTGTGCTTCTTCCTTTCTGTTATTCTCCCTTTGACAAGATTCGTGATAATAGAACATTATGTCAAAACATTACTTCAAGAATTGTAATAATAGAATATAATGTATTTATCATTGAACGTTTGGTTCAAACTTTTCAATTAATTGATTCATATTTTCAGTTAATTTACTTATTTTTATTTATTCAGTTTGTATAGACTATTTAATTTCTGACTTCATAGTTATTGCTAACATTGTACTTATGTAAAAAGATTTGAAATATTCTTTTACTTATTAAAAATATTCTTTTGCTCAATTTTTTATAAAAATTCTTCGGGAATATTGGAACTCGAGAAACAATTTTTTCAAAAATTGTTTTCGTACAAAGTAAGGTAAAGGTACCAGTAGTTGACACTTTAAGGAATTTTTTGTCTATTTGTTCACATAGCTCAGGTTAAGTTCACTTTATGGAAAATTTATGATTAGCAGTCGCTGTACAAACTATTCTTCTGTTATAATACAACAAGTATTAATTCCCGATGGCGGTTGTAAATTTTTTTCTTTTTTTTTCTAAACATAAAATTTGATTCAATAGTTGACACCCAGCGAAAACAAAAAATTTAGTAGTTGACATCCTTTTGTGTCAGTAGTTGACATAGGGAGAAAATCCAATTAATGAACTAGTCTCGATAATGTATGAATACAGAATTTTATTGAACGTTTAAAAAATATTATTCTTGAGTAAGTTTACAAAAAAATATTCAATAATTAGAAGTTGCTTTCACAAAAAATCTAACTTAATTTGGTAACTGAATACACATTTCTGGTTCTGCTCATTTTAATGGGTTCGTTGATACGAAACAGCACTGTTTCCTATTCATAATCTAGCTTATCCATTCTTTCTGGCCACTTTCACAGTCTACCACACTTTGCCATTGCTCAAATGGTTGCAGTCGATTCAGACACAGGAATTATAACTCCAGGGAACAACTCTTTTTCGTAGGAAAATACAAAAATATAGTCATTTCTGTATAATTTATGAAGTTATCCTTCGTAGAAGACACTCAAAAATGACAGAGGAACAAAGTCAGTAGTTGACACGTAGTAATTTAATAGTTGACACCCCATGTCAACTACTGAATAATAGACGATTACAAGTTTCAATAGTTGACACGGAGTGAATTTAAACAATTTAGCATTGTTTGTTGCCAATTTTAATAAATAAACCTCTTTTTGAGTTTCAAACAACATAAACGAATGTCTTTTTTATTCACAATGATTAAATAATACAAACTTGCAATACTTACATTTTAACCAAACCTTAGCGATTTATATAAGAAAACACTGAAAAATCGAAAGAGCCGTGCGCAAGTTTGATTAATCGGTTGATATGACACTTTTGAATGGCAGATATGCGCAGTAGTTCGCAATTAAGCAGCTGAAGTGCGACAGTATACAGATTAATAAGGTTTGATGGATTCCAACTTGTGGTTTCCTTATTTCTTTACTTTTTTTGAAAAAGTGTCAAGTACTGGTACAGTGTCAACTACTGGTGCTCTTACCTTAGTGCTTGAGCAATCATGCGTCGACTGAACACTAAGGTGAACTCAAAATCTGAACTGAGGACCTCTAAAGGTCTTAACCCGTTACTTTACAAGTTTTACGACGCTTATGTCAGTCAGAGTTACCTAATTATTACTGTTGTTGTGGACTAAGCATTAAGGATATGTTACGGATTCTGTTTATTTTCAAGGAACTGTTTATTTAATGATCTGTGAAATTATAGAATCTAAAAAACTGATCATGACACCATTGAGTATCACATAATAGTTCATGTTAGATCAAGGTTCACGTATGTTCACATTATGCTCAACTCTGTTAGATGTTATGAACGAAACACAAATCTAGAAAATGATGATTTATTTAAGATAATGGAATGTTGAATGTTAACCCCTTAACCTACAACTTTTTCGGCAGTCGGCAGTGTTAAGATAAATAAAGGCCGTTGAAATGTTAGGATATTTTGAACTCAGCAATCTTCACTTATTTGGTATCGAACTCAAAACTCGATCTTTATGTTTATCACATGTGAACTGTAACGTGCACGAGTTTGACTCAATGTTATAAGTCCAGTTAATCCGACATTGTCGTATAATTCTCAAGCTTATGGTCCCGGCAATAAAGTTTAGAACATCCCGAAGAAATAAAATTCAATATCCGTCTCGCTAACTCGCGAAAGCCCGATGCCTCAGCAAAATGGCGAAATAATTCGAAGGCGACCGGGATCCGGCGTGCGAAATATGCTGAGTGCGTGAAAACACGGGACAAGGTGTAGGACTCTTTTCGATTGTTAGAAATCCGGGGCACGGGGACGCAGGTCCGTGATTTTGTCGTTCCCCAACCACCATAGATCACCGTGTCGCGGCAATTGAGTTAGGAAGGAAGGAACCAGTTCGGCAAACACTCCTGTATCCCTCTCCTTTCTTTCTCAACTTGCTCCCTCTTAGCCACGAAATTTATGGCTTAAAAAACTCCCGGACGGGCAAGTCGTTCGCTTTATCTGTAATGTACTGATCTTGCCTTCGCCCCTTTGCTTGCCACTTCCTTGGACCGTGCCTGGACCAAGCCAGATCTGGATACTGGATCCACCCCTGCCTCTCCCCCTTGCGTACGTAAGGGTAAGCCAGCTCTCATGATTTATATCGACGAGAAAGACAGAATCGAACACGGAGAGATATGGGGCGAAGGGGGACAGTGGGGAAATCAACGGTAACCTTCAGGACCTAGCGGAGCTTGGTCCACGTTTTGATAAGGGTCTAAGAATCGCGAAATCCTGTCGGAAGCAGTGGTTCAACAGCTGGATCTCGAACTTACGCTCTGGATCGAAACAGTTGCTTACGAGTGTTTGATATAGAATAATAATCTGGAGAACGTAATTGATAGAGAGGTATTATGGTGAAGTATCAAATTATTCACACTTTCGCTTAATGTATAGTTTTCAAGGCAGTGTGTCATTGTTACAGTGTCGAGACAAATAAAGAATGTTGAAATGTTAGGTGTATTTTGTATTTAGCGAGCCTTGGTCATGAAGATTATAATTAGAATTTAACTTAAAATTCAATCATGGTGGAAATGTGAATGTGACTTGTCACATTTGAAATATAGTGTGCGTCACGAGTACGACATCAAATTATAGAGTAAATAATTAATGTATTGACTGAAGCAGTTGAAAATTTGATTAGGAAGTATCTTTATTTTTAATAAATCATACCAAATATTTTCACGATATTCTGTTATATTTATTGTTATGGTTCTGTCTAGTTATAAATATTTTCAATTAGAGAACAGATTGTTGATAGCATAGATGGCAGATTCGTGCGGACATTTAAGTGATAGTTATTTAATAAATAGCACATATGTGAACTTGACAATTTTCTAAATTCTAAAATTTCCAAATTTCTAAATTTTCGAGTTTTCGAACTTACCAATTTTTCAATTTTCAATTCCAAATTTACAAATTTTTAAATACGTAAATTTATAAGTTATTGAATTCCCAAAAAATTTCTATGTTTGCAAATCTCTATATTTTTAGATTTTGTGAATTTCCAAGCTTTTAAATTTCGATACTTCTAGATTTTCAAATTTCACAATTTTTACATTTTCAAACCTCTAAAATTTGCAAATTTGTAAATATTGAAGCACTTAAATTTCTCCATTCGTAAATATCTAGTCTGAATATCAAACTCCTATGTTCTCAGATTTCTAGACCCTCATATGTCAAGTTTTTCAAATCATCCCTAAATTCCTAGATTTCCAAATTCCTACAATCCTCAATCCCTAGATTTTCAAATGCCTTCAACCCTACATCCCAAGATCCCCAAATCTCTACATCTCAATATCGTTAAATCCCTGTACCCTAAGATCCTCGTATCCCTAGATCCCCAATTCCTAAGCTTTCAAGTCACTACATCTCCAAATCCTTAGACCTTCATATCCCCAGATCCCCAAATCCTTAGATACTTGAACCCCTACATCTACAAATGCCTAAATTCGTAATTTAAAAATTTTTAAGATTTTAACAGTTGGAAATTTGACCCTTAAGAAATGTGCGAAACAGAAATTAAAAAATGTTAACATTCACAGATTTAGAAACAGCTTTTTAATGTTTACATGTCTAAAAATGTTGAAATTTACATTTGATCCTCCAAAGTCTAAAAGTAATGTAGGACACTTCCTAAAATATTATAATCATAAAGTTAATAATATTCATACCTTTTATTATTGCTAATATAAGCATTTTAAAACGATAAGGGCATTTTTATCTATTATTAATGTATTTCTAATTATCAAAGTGTTTGTAAAACTTGCACAGTGTTGTAAATGATACCACTTGTATCATTTCAGTAATGTATATTTAAGAATATTCAACTTGTATAAAAATGAAATTCAAGTTCAAATAAAAATATCTGTTCTACTCCATCGGTTAAAGTTACGAAATAAAGAACTTTCGTTTGAGTATAATTTGCCGACCCTTTATGGGTGGTGTAATCACTAGCACCATCACAATCATCACTAGTTTCTCCACTATCATCATTATTACCACGATTATCATTACATATCGCTTTAACTGTAAAAATGCCCAAATCGCGAAACAGCGATTAATTTGATCATCATCCGTAAAATTTTCCAAATGAAGTCCCAGAGGAAGAAGAAGTTTATCCATCGAACGGTAAAGGTACAAATATTTCCCAGCCATTGACGCGTCAATCAAGAAGCACCAGGGTGTCATGCCCCCCGGGAAGATCTCTCAACGTCGCCAACTTCGGACCCGCATAAATTGTCCCGTAATTCTCGTTTCACGTAGGTGCTGAGGCAAAAGCAAAAAGCTGGAACACCCTTGGGAATGTTGACCGTTGACCATGGAAGAACGAACGAAGCAAAGCGGGTACAAGAAGAGGAATGCTTCTTTTCTACATACACACTCTCCCCGAGAAGACTGTTTTAAGTTTTCCAAAGGCGTCCAATACTCGTGAGAACTTCAAGTACGAAGTTGCCCATGTGCTCTGCTCGAACTTGAGGGGAAACAGGGGCAGTCGAAGGAAAAGGAGCGGGCAGTTCCACGGACGAATCGAACGGCTGTCGTCTCAAGGCGAGCAATCACTTAGGCAAATATTCACGCGCAAATACACCTTCAGCATGTGGGTTTCCACCACATTGGACCACCACGGAGGACGTGTGGGTCATAGGGGTCCTAATTGGGGTACCGCTGCCACGCACCCTCTCCCAGATCGATACCGTATATTCCTTTGTAGCCAGACATTATTTGTGCTTATTGTACTCCGCGGATTTCGCTTTGATGAATGCTTCGAAATACTTTGGACGAGATGCTTTGAACAGTGCAGATAGTGGACAAGAGCGCGACGAAAACAGAGCAGGATGATACTTTGGTACCTGATTTAGGTACATTTCAGAAGTTGATGTTCAAATCTGATTTAAGGAGAGTATATTGTAAACGCCACTAAATCTTCAAACAAACGATGTAGAGTCCCCGAACCTCCTGAACACAGGTCAGTACCTGAACAAGATTGTATGTTCAAAAAGTTGAGCATGTATTTTGAACATGAACTTAAATAAAAGTGGATGTATGCAAGTACGCTCTATGAAGAGTCTTGCTGAAGAAATGTACGAAAAATTTGAATAGTATTATGAGAAGTTTGAATACACCAGAAGGTATAGGGTTAATCTGGACCCAGGAGCGAAAATATTACAAGAACAACACAAGACCGCGTTGGTTTTAGAAGTTTGGCCAAAGAAGGGTAAATCGGAAGAAAATGGGATGAAGGAACTGTCCGATTAAGTCTAATGAACGATGGTCGCCTAGCGAACGCTTCAAAGAGGACCCAGACACCAAACGATTCATCAGGATACATAGGGCTCAAACCTCGAGGCTTTTGCGGTTCGGCCTCCTTGAGGTTCGACCAGAAAGTTCACCCTTAGGACCAGTATCCGACTCCTTAAACCTGACCTCCTCAGGTAAGTAAGTAAGCATGATTCCTTTGACGATATCTGAACGTTGTCGGTAAAGAAAAGGGTGCCGCCTTAGTTCGACAGGAGCTCATCAAAGCCGAAGATCTACACGAAGATGTCAGCGATTCGATTGCTTCCTTAAGACTGACAACCCTTGCTTTGGTAGAGTAATTATCCAAATTACCAATTGACCCAATCGTTCATGGAAAAAAGAAGGTAACAGAGGAGGTAACAAGCGATTATATCTATTATAAATACGATTTTGTTATATTTGGTAAGACACCACATTCGAGAAGTTGTGTGATATTCTTCATATATTTGTCTCGATATTTTCACGTCGTAATATTATTAACTCATACACACTCTGTTATATTTACAATAACACTTTTTGAGAAACTGTTCCCTTTCGTTAACATTTAACAACATCTTTATCATATGAATATCCAGATATTAGCTGTGATGTCTATAAAAATGTTTTATTTGATTTATGGTAGTTCTTTGAATTATTCTTTAATAATATGAAGAGTTTATAAACAATTATAAGCTTGATTTTTGATATTAATATAAGCTGAAGTAAGTGTGTTAATCTAATTCAGCAACTTTCATGCAAACTTTGTGTACATTATTTGTATTCTATTGTAATCTAGTAATTTTCTGAACATTAGCGGGTATGACACATTTCTCTAGGGAAAATATCGGTATTCTATGGGAAAAAAAGTCGATTTCTATAGAGGAAATAAAGTCACCCTATTAATCTTTAAATAGTAAATAGTTAAAATTGACAAACTTTTACATTAAAAAATTAATTTGATTCGAATGATCAGATTCAGAAACTTTTTTAATCTGCAGCATAAAATTTGGAGGAACTTACAAATTTGAGATTTTGGAAATTTGGACATCTGGAAATTTGAAAAATTAAGGAAAAGCAATTTATAGATTTGGAAATTTGCAAATTAAGAAATTAATAAATTGAATAATTTAGGAGTACAGAAATTTGGAACAACGGATATTTAAAAATTCTGAGAAGTTGGAATTTGGAGATTCATAAAATGGATATTTAACAAAAAAATAGTTAAAATATTCAAAAATTTGGGGATATAAATGTTGGGACCTCGGACACTTAAAAATGTAGAGAAATTTGAATATTTAAAATTTAGGAAAATTGTGAAAATGGAAATTTATAAATGTACGCGTTTGAAAATAAAAAAATTGAAAAATTTGAAATTTAAGAATGTAGATACTTGGGAGCTCAGTTATATAAAAATTTAGAGAAATTGCAAATTTGTAAACTTAAAAGTATGTGTATTCTAAAATTCGAAACCGTGAAGCTGTAAAAATGAAAAAATTCAAAAGCATTTGGATTCTTAATCAAGGGAATCATCTGCTCCCAAGTATACAACCTCTCAACGCAATTCAAAATATCGTGTCTAACCTTAAGTCATCTTAAACGAGAAATCGCTCCTTTACCACAAGGAACAAGGGATCTTTAACGCATCTGTCGAGCACGATAGCTGCGATTACTTATGCGACCCGTGCCCTCTCTCGCCAGAAGCTTCCTCCGCGCACCCCTTCCTACCCTCCTCTAGCAGGGATGTAAGAGACGTGGGATGCAGGTGGAAGCACGGGGCGACAGGGGGAGGGGGTGAACGCAAGTTAACGCGAACATATAAATTAGCAGGACATCTTAGCAGGCCGCTTGCAACTTAGTCACGTAGCGGGTTTAAACTTGACAAGAGGTGGATCCTGCGACGGCAAGCCACCCCTTTGCTGCTAGCACCCCGTCACCTGGCCCCTTTCGCAGCCTCAATAGGCACCAAGAGGAAAAGCTGGTAATCACCCTAATTTCCAACCCGCAATCTGTGCCACAACCAACAACTTCGCGACTCTTTGGCAAGATGTTTTTCTTTTATCTGGACTCCCTTTTATCGGGACCAACGAATACCAACTACGATGGAGATTGTTATTTCTTTCTTCTATTCAGGCATTTCAAGCTTTGTCCAAAGCTTCGGCTATGCAGAAATGTTTATGGCGTGGCTGTGTATTATTTTGTATAATTACTATAGATATGATACGTTAGGTTGCTGCATATTTTTTGAAACATGAAAAGTCTGCAACAATATGATGACATAATACTACAAATCTGTACTGATGATACAATAATAAAATTCATATTCATCAATATGAAAGCTTTTATTTAACTGTGCAGTGCAAATCACAATGTGGTTGTACGCTGTATTATTGCAATAGTCAGTCATGGATTATCTTATAAACTGTAATATACGTAGAACATGCAAGCAAGCTAATTCAAATCCTTGGTACAGGTAGTGCAAAGTCAAGCAAGCAACAAATCAATTATTACCTTTGCAAAGACAATCCTGACGTATACGTGAATTAAGTGGATTAATTTGATGAGTAGATAGCTTCTATCGTGATTGTTTGCGAGACGTAAGAAATTACCGGAACAAAAAGGAACCTGAAGTTAAATAACGGAATCTGCCGATGAGAAAAAAGTTGGACAAACCAGACGTTTTAACCGCGAAAGAGAGTCTGGATTGTGTGTAGCAAGCAAGAAGTTTGGAATTGAGGAGGACGTAACGTCAGCACAGTTTGACCCACAATAAACGGAACATAAGGTACTTTAACCGAAGAAACCCTAAAGATTAGGGAGCTGCAGAAGTTCAGTACTAACAGATCGATTAGTTCCGGATGCATTCGGTTCGCCTAAACGCTGTAATTGACAGAAGCTATAATCGTAAGCGTCGTTTTCATGTATACCATTATAGAAGCAAGTTGAAAAGAACGTTTTTTTTAGAAGACTATACGTGGATGCTATAAATATACGTAACAATTTATTATAATCTTATAAATTTACTTTGCTTCAAATACATTGTATAAATTACATGATGTACATAATGTTCAATGTATATTTTCTTCTTTAAAAAATAGAAAATTTTCAAATCTTTTTTTCGAACAATTTATAATTTTAGAAATCCTTTAACCCATTTGCGTTCTTCATAGTCTCTATAACATTTCGACCATACAGTCTGTTCCACAAGAGCGCGGACGCGATATCTATGAAATTTTATACCCAATACAGCAAAGATTGTGTCAGTCCAACCATACAATGCACAAGTCTCACGAATTTGTAAATAAGTGTATGCAACGTTATAAAGAGACAAATTGTGTCGATGATCTTCCTGGTCGAGGTTCGAAGCGAGCTACGGAACTTAATTCGGCGGGGTTTCGGAACTTTATGCATCTTTCCGGATAATTTAAATGCGCAGAAGATGATTAAACTGTACCAAAGGGGTCTCTTAGTATCGGTGAAACATTGGTTTAAAAGAACCAGAGACCATTGGATACTTCAAGAGGACAACGATTCCAAACACCGAAGCAGCCTTTGTACGCAATGAAAAACAGCGAATGGTGTCAACGTGTTGGATTGGCCATCTCAGTCCCCCGATGCCAATCCAATCGAAAATGTTTGGTCTCTCATGAAGTACAAACTCCGAGGAAAGCGTATTTTAAAATTGTAGACGCTAGTTTGCCGTATTCGAGAAATATGCAGATCTCTTCCTGTCTCATACGCTGCAAAGCTGGTTGAAAGTATGCTCAGGAATAATCGCTCATGGTGGTGATTGGACACATTATTAAGCAAATGCGTATTAGTTCTTTAAATGTACTTTCGATCTATACAATTTTTACAGAAAAGATTTACATGCACTCAGATATCGCGTCCACGCTCTTGTGGAACAGACTATATGATTTCAATTGAACGTATCAGGTGATTATCTGAATAGCAAATCTTACTGGCCCGTTGATTTTACACTCCGTCTATACATGTCTATGCTTTGACCAGCAAAATCAAACATGGCCACGTCATAACCTCCTCCTCTTTCTCTCAATTTCTCCGCGTCCTTCCTTCCGTGGACTTTCAGTGTCGCTCTCGAGCGTGATCAATGAACGGCGCAGATGCTGTTTCGGACTGTTGCCGAGTATTGTGCACCTAATCGCCCAGCCTGTCACTTTGACCACATCCCGGGGACTAGTGCGGGTATCCCTCGAGACGACGGTCCATAAATCGAAAGTTCGAGGCTTCCCTGAAGGGTACCTTGTACCCCATCCCCCGTTATCGACGTATTTCTGCGTTAACATAAGATCGAGCAGCGATTCGCCTCCGGCTACTCTTTGTCAGTTGCGGGATTACCACCTGGATCGCCTGGATACCAGCTTTCTAAGATACATTATCGTCCAGATTTATATTCCGAGCTGCACTGTGAATTATTGCTTATGTTGTTTCTAAATTTGGACCAAGAAGAAAATTATTAAGAATTAATGATTTTTGAAATGTTACACGTGTGAATAATATTAATGTCTTTTTATGGAGATGAATTTGCGTGCACTTGCAAATGGAGGTGGAATTATTGCACTACGTATGCGAAAAATAGACAACAATAACTTTTTGATTACTATGTAAAAGTGAAACTACAAATTCATAAATTCTGGAATCGCCAAATTTCCAAATTTTCGATCCTTAAATTCCTGAACTTATTTCTAAATTTCTAAATATCCGAACTCCTAAACTTCTGAATTCCTTATTTTCATAAGCTTCTAACTTATCAAATTCTCAAATTTCCAAATCCTGAAATTTTCAAATTTCTAAATTTCTACAAAGTTTTCGAGCATGTCTGTAGTGGATCACTAATACTATTGCAGCACTTGTCCCACCCTCGCACAAAAATTCCAGTTACGCCACTGCACACTCGACATAGTCTCTTGCTTCGACTTCAGCGGTATCCTAAGCTAAACCATCATGATAATTACAACTTGGCGTGCTGGTGATTAATGTCACTTGTTTGTTAGAATAACGCCAGACGACATTTCAGCAACACGATGTTAAAGACGTTACCTGCTAAAATAGAAATTACAGTGGGTGGTCAAATTATTATACTGAAACAAAAATTCAGAGATGAAATAGAACATATATTTTTATTGTAGTGTCACAATATTATTTTTACAATATATATTGTTCTATTGTATTTTTACAATATAACATATTGTATATTCTTTTGCAATGTATTATTTTTTAACACTAGTACATGTAATTCAAAATGAAAATCGAGTACTTAAACATAAGTCACACACTATACTATGCAAGAAAATACATTCACTTAATATTTCGTCACTCCATCTTTTTTATTTACAATCCCAAATACATAAAAATCCTGCACCTACCGAGCATAAATTCGATGTCGAGGTTCAACCCCTAACAGAGGCTCAAAATATACAGACTTAACATACACTTATATCCACACCTGCTTTTTATTGCAGAATATCAAATCTTAATAACATTGTTAAACTAACTAAAGTCGTGTCTGTCGCAAATTTTGAAAAGAAGTCTCTTCAATGTAAGAATTTGTCCACCCACTAGGGTTGTTTTTCCTTCTGAATTCGTAATACTTAATGGTTCTATCTTTTTAATAAAGCAGATATTTTGAGGATTATCAGATTAATTTTTACAGACTTCAAATTTTCAATCTACATTTAAACATCTTCTTCAAATGTTTGTATTAATTTAATATTATTATTTTATGCGTTGACATATTACTTACAGGTTTGTCACATCAATATCTCAAATATGAATAACGTTGTTAGTCTCATCAGTCGTATATTTTTAAAAAGATTCTGATTTCACCACATGACAGTGTTCTCTGTAACGTCTGTTTTTAACCCATTAACTGACAAATTTTTATTTTAATTTTAGCATGGGTTATAAATTTCTATGTCAAATGCTCTTATAAATTAGGCAACACTGAAAGAAAAATTAATTTTAAAAACTAGAATGCAAGTGTAGTTACCCTGCAGTCACGGGCAGGATACTATTTATACTGTTTAGTCTACTAAAGATATCTAACCTGTGGCTAGATTCTTTGCAACCTCTGTTTTCTTAAATTATTCTAACTGAAGCATGAAGATATTTCTTTATTTATTAGCTTTACTTATGTCTTTATCTAGATTATCAAAAAACTAGATCTTTTTTGGACCAAGATTTTAATTTTGGCTCAAGGTAATTTTACCTCACAGTGGAAGGTGTAATATAATCTTCAGGCGGTAAAAAAAAATATACGTATCTTTAATGATTTAAGCTTCGACAAAAGACAGATCAGACTGTCCACGGCTACAGCAAGGAATACCATGCTTCGAATGGCCGCAGGACAATGTTTTCTTATAATTAATGAGTTGGATATCCTGAATGGACCGATGTACCGCCTCGAGGAGAGAAAGGGTGTAGCTAAGAACGTGAGGGGCTACCTTCTAAACTCCGAAAGCATTCCAGGAATTCCCTTTCTCGATCTATCTGTTCTTCTGTCCCTCTTCTGCCTCTCGGCTGGAATGCTGCGGCATTATTGGCCACGTTTATCATCCTCTTCGCAGGACACGCATGAAATCTTTACGTGGTAACTGCTTTCTATTAGATTCAAACTCCCCTAAATAAAGCGGCTGGCAAGCTCAAACGTCCACCACTCTCTGCTAATTCAATCTGTCTGTCCGGCAAAAACGTTGCAATCTCGGGCAAAACACGATATCGGGATACGAAAATTTACTAACGTGATTAGCGGTACAAGTGCGATCTGTCAGATGTTAGAAGAAGAAACATCGAAAACATCTTATTTGAAGTCCTTCATAAATTTATGTACCTTCAAGGTTGTTACCTTGATTAGTAAATAAGTATAATAAAAAATACTACGTATTAGTGGTATTAGTGTATTAAATCTATTGAGGATTTAACAATTCGCATTTGTATGCTATGCGAGGAAGAATATGGATTTTTATTTTTGAAAAACTTTAATGATAAAATTATCGCGACTAAATTATTTAATTCATTCTTCAATGTTTACTGATTAATTTAAAAATGACATAAAAATTTGCTTTCCATATTATTATAATTTTCAAATTATCAATATTTACATAAATACTTGTTAAAAATAAATGTTTCATATAATTTAGTAATTTCCTCTTTAATAATTTAACAGACGTAAATTTAATACCTCAAGCAATTAGCATAAAAAGTCAGATGTAAAGAGGCATCAAACAGAAAGACCACGTTTGATAAAAAATGTATAAATTTTAGATTACTTATAGTATACCCTGTTGACACAATAATTACACAATTTTTATTTGCTTATCATTCTTACAAAATACTAACCTGCCTAATGGCGAACGAATACTATCGAGCGTATACAGAATAGGAAAGATTTTAGATAAATCAACCGAATGCTGTAATAATGTGACGTAAGCGGTGATTTATGGGCGGAGGATTTACGGGGCGATAGAAATAATCCAATCCGAACAATATTCGACGGAAAGGGGTCGTGTTTTGTTTCGCAGGCCGAATTTTTCCCTTCCTTTCATCTTTCACCGTCCTCTTCCACCCTTCTTCGGTTTTTACATCCCTTTCCCTTCGTTTCCGTCTAACGGGCTGCCTACCTCCGCGAAATTGCACGGCGGTCGAATTTAATTATGTCTGGAATTCGGCGCTAATTAAGTTTGATCGAACGAATCCGCGGGTTTGTTACCGAGTTTGCCCCGCAATGCTTACGAAACAAGGGTACACCCCGCTGCGAGCATAATGCAAATTAAATTACCCTCTATGCTGGCCAGCGAATTCTATCGACGGGAACTCGGCATAGTTTCTTTTTACCATCTCGAACCGAAAATCGCCGCTTCCGAGGAAATTCGTTCAAGATGAATCTGAAGGGTACTACCGACGTGTTTGAACCGTACTGTCGAGAACATCTGATTTCCCTAGCGAAAATATGGTTACCAAGGGTGAGATGGTCTTCCATTCAACGATTTCTAAGGGTTTTTGAGAATCCATTTTGAACAGTTTCAGGACATAGAAATATTACGAATTTAAGATGTAATGATATTAGAAACTAGGGATATAAGGATTCGGGATATAGGGATTCGGGATATAGGGATTCGGGATATAGGGATTCGGGATATAGGGATTCGGGATATAGGGATTCGGGATATAGGGATTCGGGATATAGGGATTTGGGATGTAGGGATTTACGATATAGGGATTTGGGATGTAGGGATTTACGATATAGGGATTTGGGGTATAAGAATTCGAATTATAAAAAGTCGGAACATAGGAAATCCAAGTATGAGGATTCGGGATATTGGAATTTTGAATACTGGGATTTGGGACATGGGAATTCGGGATATAGAGATTCGGGACGTAGAGGGTCGAAATATAGGTATTCGGAATATTAGAATTCGAAACATAGAGATTTGGGATATAAGAATTTTGAATATATGGTTTCGGGATATAGGTACTCGGGACATAAGGACTCCAAACGTAGGGACTCGGAATGTAGAAATTCGGACTCTTGGGATTAGAAATATAGGAATTCGAGAAATAGGGACTGGGGATATAGGAATTTGACACATAAGAATTCGGGCTATAGAAATTAAAAAAAAATGAATTTGAAAATTATGGTATTTAAAGCTATGGGTATTTCAGAATCTACAAATATGAGAATCTCTGATTTTACGAATATTAGACATTGAAGTTCACAGAACTTTGGTGACCTAAGATATCTGAAAGCTAGGAATTTGTGGATATAGACACTGCAGGACGTTTGGTTTAATTACTTTCATTGAAGCTTCTCATCTACATTATATTTCTTCCTGTATAAAAACACTTAACCCATAAATAAATAAAATAAACAATATTTGATTATCCATCAGCAACTAGTGAAACGTCTCTCCCTTACTCTTAGCCAACGACATTACACTCGAG
The DNA here is from genome assembly GCA_036983795.1 of Megachile lagopoda. Taxonomy (NCBI): domain Eukaryota; kingdom Metazoa; phylum Arthropoda; class Insecta; order Hymenoptera; family Megachilidae; genus Megachile; species Megachile lagopoda. Next base: position 3,167,982 of record CM072786.1, read on the forward strand.
TGTACATGAACCAGTGACATAAAAAATAGAAAAGGTCCTTCCCTAATCCGTTGCAACGTGAACATCGATGTGGTTCTTTAATACGATCACCATTTTTTTTTTATCATACCCTACAGAGGAACAAATATGCAGTGGGAGTATGGAGGTCAGAGGTGAAAGGGGGTTGGAGGTTGAAGCGACACCCTCAGGCACGGTACGTTTACCCCCTGATTGGATGAATATTAAATTCTGGTCACCGGCAAACAACCACCCCTCTCGCCGCTTGCTTCTTCGGTTACGACGATTGAAATATGTATCCGCCGTAAAGTCAAACATTCCGACCAAGTGCATGACCCGCTACGTGGGCCGAATTCGACACATGATTTTCCCCGGAAAAAATGTCAGCCTTCGAGATTGGTCGACAGAGTCGAAAGAAAACGAAAGGTCTTCAAATATCGAAGTCTCTCAGGTCAAACAATATTTTTAAACATAAAATTATTGGAAATATAAATTTTCGCTGTTATATTCGTTCAGACACCTTTTTTTCCGCTCAGACACATTTTCACATCATTAACTAGGACTACTAACCAGTGAAAATGACTAGGTTCAAGTTTCATATTTTATATTACAAAATTTTATCGTGTTTTTGTCGAAATGTTTGTCATATGTTGTTGAGACAAAGAATAGTGGTACATGTTGCTTGATGTCTCAATACTTATTTATTTTTTTACTTCATTTTCAATTTAGAAGTAAGTGTGCTTACTGGTAGTTTTAGTGTTAACATATTGTAAAATCATACGTTATCACGTTCTGTTGTATTTAGAATAAATTGCGTTCTTAGAAAACCGTTCCCACCTAATCAAGAACTACTGTGGAGTCACCATTTTAATCGTTGTTTCATCACGCGAAAAAGGGAAAATTTATCTTCGAAACAGATTAGGAACATAACGAAGAACGATCCTTACGTCTGTTAAGACTGTAATTTGTAAGGATGAGACAGGACTTTCGAAGGAATGCAATTTTGTTTTACATCCCCAACGAAGGAGCAATCATTAATCGTCTATAAATCTCGATTATTCGCGACGATGAGGTGGCAATTATCTAATTTTCAATTATACGTACAGGTTGGGACACTTAAAACAGGTCATTTTTGTTATAGATTATAAAATCTATCAAGTGGAGCACTTGCTTCATATTAACGGATACATAATCTGATGTCGATGGTGTTTTTGTTGGACACGTAAAGGACATATGAATCTTTATTTTTTATTTTCTTAAAGAAATGATGTGTTATTGTATGTACAATATACAGCAATATATCAGATATACATATAAATCCAAATAAATGATATGGTTCAGTTGGTAAGAGTCTATGGTTCAAGGTGACTAAAGATCATTCAAGATCAACCACAATAAACAAGAATTATTTTACACAAGTAACCAAATATTTTCGTGTTCCAAATTTTTCGTTGAGGTAATAATAAAATTTATCATTAAAGTGATGACAAATTAAAAATTGATCATTCAAAAATTGCTCATCATTGATGAGAAATGTATCTCCACTATCGTAGCGGATATTTAAGTGATTATGTGCAAATGGATCCTGTACATGACCCGAAAAGTCAGACATAATGTTAAATTTCCTAATTTTAAATTTAAATAAATTAACCATTCCCAAAAGGTTATTAATTATAACGTTATTATCGACTAGAACAGTACGTAACTCGCAAGGACAATAGTCTACCATAAACTTGAAGAACCTTTCTGGTGATCGAGACACATTGAACGAAAGCTTGTCAAGGATGACGCAGGACTTTCGAAAGAATGTAATTTTCTTTTGCATAGCTCTCGCACCAAAAATCATCATCAATCGCGTCGGTAAGCGACACGAGCTCGCGAAGACGAAGTGGCAATTATCCTGGAGAAATTAAGGGCGAACGGAAGATACGCGAAGGAAGGAGGAAAAGGGACGGGCAGAGACGAGGTCTTGACAGAACAGCCGTATTTCGGCAAGAAGGGTGGTACGCTTAATTTCATAGACGTGGCGCATGGGGCCATGCAAGCAAGAACAATCGAGCCCGGGAGCGTGTGCGATGGAAGGTTGGCCAAGGGTAGGCAGTACGTACTACGAAGGGATAATTACAATAAGCAACCCTCGCTGGCCTTACCTCATCATTGATCTAAGAAATCCACTAGCGTAATTTACCATAAATTTCTGCTCGAATAAAATGATGTGATAAAACGCAGTTCAATTTGTATACGCACTACTTAAGAATTGGGTAAACTCGTAACTATCGGATTATCACCATTGTGAGAGTGACTAGTCCACTAGGTGCCTCGACCTTGAAGTATTCAATACATTTAGACGAAGTATAATGACTGTCGGCAATGTGTCCAAAGTTATACATGTATAACACATGTATGTTTTTAAGTTTGGTAGTTTTGAAGTACTGTATAGTTTATTTTTATGTGGTAAACAGGTGATATTTAATAAAACACTTTGTTCAAAGTCTAGTAGAACCGCGATTAGATTAATATTCGGTGACAAAATGTCGCCGTAAGTATTCACATAATCGAAGTGCTAATTCATTATCGCGAAAACGTCCTTTTCCACTCATCCAGTCTTTTACAAGAAGTCAGCCATGATTCCATTTTTTGAGTATGTGTACTATCACCAGCCAACATTTATCAAATTTCAAGTTTAGTCGTCTAACCGTAATCTTCCTCAAATTCAAAGTAAATTCTACTTGTCTACGAACTCTTTACTGTGATTAACACTCTTATGTATATAGACATCTGAGTCGTGTGTAACTTTTGAAACAGTTCGTGTGAATGTGCCGATATTAATATGTTCATTTCTAACTGATAATATAGTGGAAGTTTCACAATTGCAATTACACTTGTCGCTTGTATTAGTATTAACCATCACTCAGTAACCGTCTATTTTTCTGACACGAATGTATTTTCTTTACCTAAATTTCACTTTGTCAATCTTTAAAATTATATAAAAATATGAATTGTTCTGCGAAACATTCTCGGTTGCGACTGAGTATTTAGCCCAACTACTCCTGAACAATGATTGAAGAGTCAGACTGAGACTCCCAACTCAAACTAGTTGTATTTTGTCGATATTTATCGAACACTGCATTGCAAGTGCCCTGATTACTATGATCAGTATGATCTGACTTATACAAGAAAAGTTCAACAAAATAATGTCCCAAAAGGAAGTTGAGCTTTCAACTATATTAGAAACATCACAAGCAGTAAATACGATGAAATACCTAAAACATAATTCAACCGAATATTTCCATCGTTCATTACGCTATATCTCCCGCGGATCTCCTCGGCTAAAACCCTCCTTTAGGTACCTGTTATTCCGTGAAACGTTTATTCGATTCCGGCAAGGGTAAATCCCCATAATTCTTACACGTACACGCAAAACACGTTCGTCCGATATATACTTTCTGTAACGAGCGCATCGCAAAGTACAAACTTAACGGCACGTCGCGCCACGATAAAACATCGGCGAATTCGCGCGATTGAATTACAGTTTAATTAACTCGCGGGCAATTAAGACCCCTACCCCCGATACCCCGCCTCCTTGCAATCCCCCTAACAGGGCCGACAGCGTCGCCATCCACCTAAAATGAAACGGTTTCCGCTCGCCGTCGAATCTCGTGCATCCGCGAACCCGACCGTTTCAAGCTGCAAGTTTCGAGGGTACTCGCGATTTCATCGGAAACTTTTGCACGCTTCAATCGTTTCTTTTTTACTGTCCCTCATTCGCCCTTCCTCGCCCCTTATCTGCATCTCTCAGACTCGCTTTCGTTCCCTCCCGTCATCACGATCCTCGAGCGTACGTTTAAACGCAGCTATATGCACGCCAGTAATCGACAAATCGATTTTCTTCGTCGATTAAAATCGAGATCAAACACAGGGCCTTCCAATGATGACTGAGGAGTAGAATTATGCTGATGTAAGTTTTTAAAATGAGTTGCATAACTTACGTTTAACCACTTCACACACTTGGCCACATGTGTGGACAATTAGTTTACTGTTATTTCTGAATTCGTTCTTTTTTTCTTTTTAACAATGCAGATATTTTCGAAACAGCATAATTTCTACAGACTTAGATTTTGAATAAACATTCAAACATCTTCGAATGTTTGTATTAATTTAATATTGTTATTTCATGTGTTAATCACTCACATGTTTGTCACATATTGTACCTCATCATATGAAGTATGAACGTTGTTAATTAAAGTCACATATGTCCCATATTTTTAAAAAATCTCTCGAGTGCAATAATTTTCCCATTCATTGTAGGTACAACAACACAGGAAATTCCTGATGGTGCCACTACAGTTTTCCTTTCCACTGCACCCGAAGAACGATGGGACAAGCAGCGATAAAATCACCAGGGCACAAGAGTCTTGCAGGAGGGCCCATCCCCTTCGAGTGGCACATCGAATCAAGGGTCGGGGGTGTTTCATCGAACATTAACGATCGCAACGTTTCTTCAACGGGTGTTATTGCCCCATGGCACGCGTCTTCTCTCGCGGTGCCATCAAACGATCTCCGCGTTCCATCGCCATGAAATAGTTTTGTCTCCAGCGTGGCAATTGACTCGTATATGCATTTGAAGGATAACATTCCTCCGGGGACAAAGTTGTTCCTTTTTACGATAGAAGCGAACTGCGACTACCATTCGCTTAAGATTTTTATAGGGCGTTAAGGTGGCTGTTTCTCGGGCACTGGACGGGACAATGGAAATCATGAGACACTGACTCGATTAGCAACAGTTTCGCCGTCAGTTCTACCACCGAAATTGCCGTCATCGTCGACTCATAAATACAACTACGAGCATAGTAGTGCTCCTCCATTCGCCAAACCTCTCCTGCATCGGACCGTAAAGCCCCATAATTATTCACTCGTCGTTAAATCGGCCGCCTACGCGGCAGTTACGGCTTCCCGTCGACTAAGTGTACCGTGTATACTGACTACGTGTTACTGGGGTGCTTGGCATATGTGATGGCGGATTAGTGTTTGTCGCCGAACGGTTTTCGATTTCAGTTTCGCTGCTTCTGTTCCAGTATTGTCGTTTAATGCAGCTATTTTTGTGAAAAAGTGTGAAATCGTACTGTTTATTAATAGACTTCTTGACTACATTTTACAATTACAGTTGCTAATTGCAGTATCACCGCTGGTTTTATGATGGTAATGGTCATACAGTGATGGCAGACATATACATATGTGAATAACCAAATAATACTCAAGAGATTTATTTTTAAAAATATTTGAGAGATGTAACTTTAATTTACACTCTTATTTATACTTGAATATATTTCCAAATTACCTAACCTTCCCTAAACATTCTAAATTTTCGATTTAAAAAATGTATAAATTTTCCAATTTCTAAGAACTCAGTCCACAAATAAAAATTACAGAAGTAAATAAAAATACAAATTTTTGAAGATCATCAGCTTCCAAATTTCCAAATTTAGACATACTTTACAGTTTATAACAGAATACAACACATTATCTTTAATATAATCATTCGATTGGGATTCAAAATATAACTGATTTGACGAAATATCTGGTATACTAATTGACTGCTTAGTTAAACGATATTGGAAATAATTTCGCAGAAGACAGCCACCATTTCGGTACGTAAACGATTTAATTTCTAATGAACGATTTTGTGTAGCCCGTTCTACGGTTAGGATTAAATGGAAAATGCGAGCTAGATAAGTTCGTTCCTCGTGTGCGAGCATTTATAATTAAATGGCGTTGTTACTTATTACATCGAAGTTTGCGAAGAAGCGGAATAGGGAGATTGTTAGGCTGTGGTTACTCGGATAATCTTCTCCATAATGCATCGCGGTGAATGAAGCTGTAGCAAACCAAATATCCGCACCATCCTTTTTTAACTGAAATGTATGTTTTTAATAAAAATGAAGATGGTAACGAGAAATGTTTAACAAAACTTTGCATACCTTTCTAAAAAATATTAACAAAGCAATGATTAAGTTGGTTAATTGATCGACTTCTCTTTTCAATTCGATGTCAGTGTAGATAATTCAAGATTTTTAACGATTTTTGAAAAAATCAAATTAGTTTTTATAAATAGTTATGTCGAAGGTATCATTTTGTAGAATGAGGCAAAAATACTTTTTCTAACGCAGAATCGGATTTTTATTATGAGAAATAAAAAGGAACATTTAGATAAACATATGAAATTTGAAGTAACGATAAAAACAATACCTGTACATTTAAATAATGAAAAATAAGTACCATAACTACCTTCGAGCAATTCTTTGGTATGTGGTTTATTTATCTATTACCAATTACAGTTATGCCATATAATACATCATCCTTCGTACAGTTTCTACAGTCTTTTTCATCCTCATAGTAACATGTCACTTTCGTCCCCAACCACATTTTCCAAAACAGAAGTCACATAACCTACAAACTATCCATGATTTGTTAAAATTTACTATAGGAACTTATAAAGATATCTAAGAACGCTCTAACAACTGATTGGCTTAATACAAATAGTTTAACTACGAATTACAAGAAAATCGAAATGGTAGAAATTCACTTGAGTGATCTGAATTACCAATTCAGTTTAACCCTTGATTTACAGACGTTTAATACCTACTTACATTTAAATTTAAACTAGACTATAAAATTAAATAAATAACAAATAATACATAAGCTAGCTTATACAATTCCTTATCTTGACGAGGGTTAACATACAGTTTGACAAAAGCTTCTTAATAATTTTCGTAATTTAAAATAAGAAATTCAAAATCCGCCATTTTGACGGTCCGTAAATCTAAACCACTGCATGATACAAGTTATGAAACAAAACAAAACAAAACAGATATTATGCATATGCAAAGGTTAAAAACAATTTGTAACAATGGCTATGGTGTTTTCATCGCGACGTTTTTATCCTCTTTCTTCCCTATACATATACAAAAATGGTTGTCCTGTACAGATATCAGACAATGTTGTAGCTCATTTTGACAAAACACTTTCGGTGTTTAAGGGAGCGTTATGCTAGTGGCGCCAGTAGCCTTGCCAGTAGGTAGTCGAATGTTTGCGTTTGCTTTACCTACATCGGGTCTATTGTTGGAAAAAGACGGAAAAGAAAAGAAAACATTTTCTTACTAATATCTCCAAATTCCTTCCTCCTCGAATCTCTACATCCCCAAATTTATAGATTTCCAAATAGCTAAATTTCCAAATTCCTACATCCCCAAATTTCTAGAATCCTAAATAGGTAAATTTCCAAGTTCTTAAATCCTGAAATTCCTACATCCCCATATTTTTAGATTCCCAAATAGCTAAGTTTCCAAGTTCTTAAATCCTGAAATTCCTACATCCTCAAGTTTCTAGATTCCCAAATAGTTAAATTTCCAAATCCTTACATCCCCAAATTTCTAGATTCTCAAATAGCTCAATTTCCAAATTCCTACATCCCCAAATTTCTAGATTCCCAAATAGGTAAATTTCCAAGTTCTTAAATCCTGAAATTCCTACATCCCCAAATTTCTAGATTCCCAAATAGTTAAATTTCCAAATCCTTACATCCCCAAATTTCTAGCTTCTCAAATAGTTAAATTTCCAAATTCCTACATCCACAAATTCCTAAATTCTCAAACAACTCAATTTCCAAATTCCTAAATCTTGAAATTCCTACATCCCCAAATTTCTAGCTTCCCAAATAGGTAAATTTCCAAATTCCTAAATCCTAAAGCTCCTACATCCCAAATCCCTACATCCTAAAATCCTAAATTCCAAATTCCTAAACCCCAAAATCCCTACATGCCTAAATCTCCAAGATCCCACATTTCTAGATCCTAAAATCGCTACACCCCCAAACGCCTAGATTCCAAAATTTCTAAATCCTGAAATCTCTAAACTCCCTAAACCCCAAATCGCTAAACTGCCAATTTCCGGAATCCTCAAATCCCTATATATCCAAACACCGAAATTCTGAAAAATCCCTAAAAGAAAATGGTTTCTCGCCTTCTTTTTCCAACGATCCTGGCACAAGCAAGAAACGGAAAAATTCGACCACCTGGTAAGGCTACTGACTCCAGTTACTGGTATAACGTGGACTCGAACGTGAGAACGAAATAAGATGTTCCAAACCGTTTTGCACGCGGAATGCCCACTGGTTCCATTGTCCCGCGGAAAACAGTAGCGTGTACCGTTCTCATTGTTCCGTTTATTAACTAAAGTCGTGTTCTGTCGCGTGGAGCGATATAAGTCGTGGCGCTGTCGGAAAAGTCGATATCGAAAGGCACGGTGGGCAGGTGGCGCGGGTGGCGGGGGTGGTTTGCGTCGCAAGGGTGTCGAACGCCCAGGTCTCGTGACAAATAGAAGCTTTGTGCCGCGACAATGGGGAGTTTATTTCCGGGCCGGCTGGGGCTACAATGTAGGCACTATACTGTAATTAAATTCCCAAACCCAAGGATTCGGTGGTTATAGAGGACCAGAAGGAGGAATAGAGAAAGGGCGGAGAAAGAGAGACAGCCACTGAATTTCGCCTGGCAGTAGACAGAGAGGAAAGAGAGAGAGGGAAAAGCAGAACCTTAGCATATTGCATACTGACCGGTCCGCAACGGTTTGGGTTTCTCATGGCTGACGCCATATTGTTTGCTCTATGTTCATTCCTTCCTACCTTCCTACCCTCCCTTCCACATGCACTACTTAAGCTCCAGCCAAGATGAAACGAATTCCACCTACGAATATCCTTGTGGACGCGAGCATTGTGATCCCAGAGGTTAGTCCTTTGGATCGGATTTGAGAAACGGTCTGAAGGGGAAAGAGTAATCCATTTTGAATCAATTATTCTGGCAAGATCAAGATCTCCTACATTCAATTTTGGTTACGCTGTTAACTGCAATCATGATTGCGAAAATAAAGAATAGGATCAGTAATTTGGATTAGTGTACAAAAATGGCACTAGCTAATCTAATTTTTCTAGTGCTATTCTGTAACTTCATAGTTTGTTCACTTATTCCTGTTCTGTTTCTTTTCATTAAGACGCTAAAGTTGAAAATTTGATTAGATTTTGCTTTTAACAAATTTTATCAAATATTTTCGCAATATTTTGTTATATTTATTATATATTGCTTCAAACAGTTAATATGAGTATTTCCAATTAGTGAACAAATTCTTGATAATATAGGTGACAGATTCGAATGCAAATTTAAGTGTTAATATATGGATGACCAGGCAGTCAAAGCGTTAATGTCCGAATTTCGAAATTTGAATATTTAATTATTAAGAAATGTAGAAATGTAGAAATTGTGCTAACATCTACTGATCTGGTACTTAAAATAAATAGGTTAATAAAAGTTTAATTTTGTTAAACCAACTACCAAATATACCTTCCATGGAGATCTTAACCCACATCTTAACTTGGTACTTAAAATATAATTAAAATTTTAACTTTCTTAAACCAATTGCCAGATATATCTCCCATATACTTTAAGAAATCGCAGTCACGTAGTTTTAAGGGATAAATTACAGATCATCCAGTTTGATCAGACGGATCAAACTTTCCACCGGAGATCGAAACTCTCTTTTCCTCTCCTTCGTTATTGTCAAACATTCCCCTTTTGCCTGGAAGTATCTAATACTTTAGTTAGCACTTCCAATATAGATTACAAGACAACCCTGTCTCCCTCCTTCGTGGCAGAGGATTCAAGCACGGTGCTTTCTTTACTCTCCGTTTCGTACAGACAAGCTGTTAAGCCTCGAAGATCTGCCAAGACTTTATAATTTCTGTCCTTACTTTCGTTCTAGTCATCTCTTCTAAGTTCTTACAACTTCTAAATTCTTCAATTTTCAGGTCCTCGAATTTCTCAGTTTACAAACTTCCAAGTTTAAATTTGCAGATTTCAAATTTTCAACTTCCCCAATTTAAACATTTCAGATTTTCATCTTAACTAATTTCAAAATCTCATATCCTTCAAATTTCAAACTCCTAATTCCCAAAATGTCAAAATTTTTCATTTTCAACTCCCAAGTTATAAAATTTCTAAATTCTCAAGTTACAAAATTTCCACATTTTTACATTTTGAACATTTCAAATATACGAATTCTAAAATATCTATCTCCTAGATATTTCTGAACTTCTAAATTTTCAGTTTCCAAAATTCTAAATTGTCCAGTTTTCATATCCTCAAATTGTCAAATATTTAAACCTTAAAAATTCGCGAGACAAATTTTCAAATTACCTAATTACAAATTTCTAAAATTTAAATTGTAAATTTAATATTCTCCAAGTTTCAAATTCCTAAATTCTCAATTACCCAAATTTTTAATTCTCAGTTCGCAAATTCTAAAATTTCGGGATATCTGAGTTTTCAAATTACCAAATTCTAACAAATCAAACACTCAAATTCTATAATTTCCAACTTCTGAATATCTGAATTTAAAAATTTTCAAATTACCAATTTTTCAAATCTTCACATCTCTAATTAATCAACATTGAAATTCGGACATCTCCATCTTCTAAAATTTCGAAATTTCTAAACTTCCAAATTACCAAATTTCTAAATCTTCAAATTTCTAACAGTCTAAATGTTCAAATTCCATAATTCATAATTAAAAAATATCTACATTCCCTTTCTAAAATTCTAAATTTAAAAATGTATCATTTTTCAATTTGCAAAATGTCTTAATTTAAACATGTAAACATTTCAAAATTTGAGATCTATACATATAATAGAAAAGAAGATTCAGTATTCTCTATCACACAGCACACAGTGCCCGTCAATGCCCATAAACTCATCGACGTGTTCCTGATCTGCCCATCGCCGTAATATACCGCCATATCGATTTCCCGTTTTCGTTCGTTTGCTGATTTAGCAGCCATCTTTATTATTAAACGCGATCACGGGTTATAATTCCGAGCTCCGGGGATCCGTGTAGTTTTTCTCCAGAATGGGGAAAAGATTAGGGAAAGCATTCCGGCAAGGCACTTTAGCCAATGTCGTCGTTTCGATACTTACGCCCCCTGCCAATTTCTTCCACCCCCCGGCTCCTATTCGAACCGGTAGCACCCTCCAGTTTTCTATCTCTGCTTCTCGAAAGCCCCCTTTTCCGCGGGGCGATATCTCGAAGCGAAATCCCTGTCGGTCTCGCGCTTATGGTAGTCGAAATGGAAAGGGTTGCACACGAAGGGCTCCGGAAGGACTGCGGGGTTATAATGAAATATAGGCTCGTTCCGCTTCGTATAAGACTGCATTAAGATTATACGTTGGCTGGTGTGCTCCTTGGCGACCGAAGAAGGTCGAAATAAACGGGGTAGCTGGTGCTGGTGGCTACGAACTAAAGGGGTAAGGGATTCCTCCTACGGTGTTTTAATCAAGCCGGATTTGCTGCGGCAAGCCGTGGTTCCAACTTTCATTTTAGCCAACCCCCGTTCTGACAAGCCGTGCACGAACGTTTTCCTCCACTTCTCTTTCCACGCTCTTCTCTTTTCGCTCTTGCTCTTTTGGTCTTCGGAGAATGTTGCTCTCCTGTCGATCTCGCCGCGTTCGTTAGACATCTAAACTCTGTTTGCCCCGCATTAAAACGCTGTCTCCGTTTCGGGAAGACGCGTGATATTGAACATCTTGCCATTCTTCATTTTATTACGAAATTTATTATTTAATTAGGATAGGTAAAGTTAGGTCTCAGACTGCCACAGTGATCTCTGTACAAGTTTTTAGCGATAGTTTACCTGGTTTCTTCAGACACATTTGTAGTTTCAAGTCAATAATTCCTTACCCATAGAAATAATAAGGAGTCATTACATTCTATCGAGTATTTTTGGTTTATCAGTCACATGTGGTTGTCAGAACCTTTAACCCTAAGGTTAAAAACTACTGCTAACAGTAGTTTTGTTTGCAGACTTTTATTCGTGTCGAGGCATTGCTTGGTTTTACTACTTGCTACACTATTTTTTAATATATACTTTACTACTTGGTCACTTTGGAGAAAATCCAGGCCCACGTCAGTCTCTTATATTTCCATCTTCACTTGAATTTTAGCTAAACCAATAGAAAATCAGAAACTGTTTTCCCTCTCCAATGTCACAAATGGTACAAAGAAAATATCAGACTCCTTTGCAAAAATAAAAAAAAATACGAAACCAGAAAATTTCATAAATGGAACACATTCTATGCTTCATAAATTGTACATTATTCGTTTGTGTAATAAATGAATATAAAATTTTTCTGCAAAGTTAAGAAACAAATTAATGTCCACACTTACCCACCACGGATCTATAATCTGAAGAATGATTCTCAAATTGTACAAAGAAAACGTAAGACTCCTTTGCAAAAATAAAAAAAATACGAAACCAGAAAATTTCATAAATGGAACACATTCTATGCTTCATAAATTGTACATTATTCGTTTGTGTAATAAATGAATATAAAATTTTTCTGCAAAGTTAAGAAACAAATTAATGTCCACACTTACCCATCACGGATCTCTAATCTGAAGAATGATTCTCAAATTGTACAAAGAAAACGTGAGACTCCTCTGCAAAAATAAAAAAAATACGAAACCAGAAAATTTCATAAATGGAACACATTCTATGCTTCATAAATTGTACATTATTCGTTTGTGTAATAAATGAATATAAAATTTTTCTGCAAAGTTAAGAAACAAATTAATGTCCACACTTACCCATCACGGATCTCTAATCTGAAGAATGATTCTCAAATTGTACAAAGAAAACGTGAGACTCCTTTGCAAAAATAAAAAAAATACGAAACCAGAAAATTTCATAAATGGAACACATTCTATGCTTCATAAATTGTACATTATTCGTTTGTGTAATAAATGAATATAAAATTTGTCTGCAAAGTTAAGAAACGAAATGTTAATTACTTTACTTCTACGAATCAAAGTGTATGACAATGGTCGGTAGAGTTACCGACAGACGAAAGTACCAAGGGAAACAGCGTGACTTTAAGCTCGAAGGGTAAAAAGGGAATGTATTTACGACGTTACAATACCCCATGGGCTAATCCTTGCCTGGAGCTATACCTAAGTCCGATCGACCCTTCTTGTTTTAAACATCACAGTTTCAGTACGGGAACATTGTAAATTTGAACAAAGTAGGATTGCTTTATTTCTTTCTTAGCTGTTTCTAATAAAATTTAAAATTACATGTGCATAAACTTTTATTTACTTATTTACTTTCATTTGCTTCGATAAACTTTTTTAATCGAATCATAACTGCAAGTTATTTAATAGAATTATATTTAAAAACAGCCATAACTAGAAGTTATTTAATTCATTTACAACTAGAAGTTATTTAATTCAGTTGTAACTAGAATAACAAATAAACTGAACAAAAATAACTTGTATACCGAACCCAAAACTTGAGATATGATATAAAGAAAATTAACAAGCGTCGAATACAGGATTTGAAGTTTCAGATAAGATGCTATTTGTTTGTAAACCGAGTACTTTAAGTATCCTCCAAGTTGAAGCAGTTAGGAGGTGTAGAATTTTATTAAGAGCCGCTCAAAAGGCAAATTGCTTGTCAACGATCTCTTTATAATACGAGCTTTAAAGCCCTCATCCACGGAACACCTTACCCGACCTGCCTTTCTTTCTCGAGGCCTAATTGACACGATTTTTATAAACTCCCCTCCGGTTACGGAGGGTTAAACCTTCTTTTGTACTGCCGCTAACACTTTCAGACCCTTCTGTGAAAAAGTCCCTTTGTAGCTAAAGAGTGCGACGATGTTGGTGCACAATTATGATTTCCATCCCGCGCAAAAATATTCGAACCCCGAGAAAGAAGCTTACGTAACGATACCTGTACGATGTGACATTATTTTGAGTCATTATGAAACGAATGAAGCATTGAAGTTCCTCGAGAATATCGCAGATATTAGCTACCATAGTTAAACTATGCTTTTAATAGGAAATATAGTATTCTAATATTACAAATTTACTTCCCGCTATTTTTATACAGAGTGTCTCACAACTAGTGTTACTCCCGGAAAGGAATTGTAGCTGACGTGATTTTGAATAACTTTTTCCTTTGGAGAAATGAGGTTTCGTTTGTTCAGAATCACGTCAGATACAAACCTTTCCAGAAGTAACACTAGTTATGAGACGTCTTGTATATTGGAAAATTAACAGTCGAAGTGGAGGCAGAGTCTTAATCAATGATGCAACTAAGACGATTTGTAATGCAACTTTAAAGTGATCTTCCCTGAATAATACTACTTTAAATCGATTTTATTATATAATTAATAATTCTATCTATAATAATTTTTATATCTTTATATTTTCTTTACACTTAGGGATTTAAGAATCTTATAGGAAAAAGTAACAATTTAATCTTTGTTGTACAATTAAAGATTTATTAAGACCTGTTACTACTCTTATAATCTTCTCACTTATTCTATTAATCTAATAAATGAAGTAGTATTTTAATAGATAATTTTACGGATACGTTATAATGTAAAAAAATTCGAAATAGCATAATATATCAATATGTCTCAGCTTATAACACGTTGATTGCTTCTGACAAGTTAAAAGTAATTTTTAAATGACATAATTTAATTAATTACGTAAAATAGCAGTAGCAAGTGAAATCGCAAGTAAAAGAAGAAGTGAAGATTTGTACAATCATTACTGAATGATCATATAAGGATTATGAAATAATCATACAATTATTACCGAATAATTATAATTACAAGATTGCTATGATTTTTTTCATTATCGTAGTCAATGTGATAAAATATGCCGTGAATACTTTAGGAACTCTTATTTTGTTAATAGAATATATATTGCAATTAGCACGACTAAAAATACTCCTATTAATACCGGATTCGTATTTATTAATTATGAAACATGGGGGTCACAGTAACAAGTCAATATAACATGTCAGCATTCTTCATAAAACCTACATTAAAATCAATTTTTCATTACAAATATACTAATAATTAATTACAAATATAATTGTCAGTATAACCAAATCGAACATAATCAAAAACTAGAAGAAAGTGAACTTTAATAAGTTAATTACATTAAAAAAAAATGATGAAAGTAAGAATTTCAAATTACCAATTAATGTCCAATATGACAAACTCAAATATAACCCCTATAACAAAATTAAAAATAACCAATACAACTACGTCAATGAACATAACAAAAAAACCAAAAGATAGGGAATTTTAACGAATAACTCGCATTAAAAAATAACGATGAAAGTAAAAATTTCAAATTACCAGCTAACGTACACAAAGGATGAGGGAAAAATGTAAATAACCAGGAACAAAAGGAATGATCAAAAGGCGATTCGATTTATTTTAAGCCTATTTACCCCAAAGGGGTTGCGTTTTAACGATAATGCCGTTCCCTACCGGTTTTATGGGTTACGAGAACTTCAAATTGAGAGTCACTGACGTAAATATAGGTACAAGGGTGAAAACAGGGTGCGCATTCCAAAGCCTTGGATCTAGGTATCCTCGCGCATTCATTCATAAAAATTCACTCAACCGCGTGGCTACTCCCACCGAGAGAGAATTGGAGGGTTCGTTTCAACCCCGATCACTATGACAGCTCGACAAAGTTAAAGGGTACTGCTTCTCGTCTTTTCAGCTCTACTCTAGAGTACATGCTTCTCGCTAATGCCGTCTTGAGGGGATGAAAACCCTTCCGTGTGCAGAAAATTTTAACATTAAATTCCGATACAAAAGAAAGGTTACTTAATTTTATTCCACTTTGCGATCTCACATGAGGACAAATTAATTTTTCGTTGATACTGTAATTAAGGAGATTAAAATTTCATACATATTTTTTATTGTGGTAATAAGTATATAACTGTAGTTAATTATGTAGTATATTTTGTAGTATACTTCAATTATTTCAGAAATTTGTTGACTGAAATGATATGTTAAATCGATATTAAACTTTGAAAATTACAGTCTGTTTCATAAGAGCGTGGACGCGACATCTATGAAATTTGATACCCAATACAGCAAACATTGCGTCAGTCCAAACATTCAATGTCTCAATGCACAAGTCTCGCGAATTTGTAAATAAGTGTATGCAACGTTATAAAGAGACAAATTGTGTCGATGATCTTCCTGGTCGAGGTTCGAAGCGAGCTACGGAATTTAGTGCGGCGGGGTTTTGGAACTTTACGCGTCTTTCCGGATAATTTAAATGCTCAGAAGATGATTAAACTGTACCAAAGGGGTCTCTTAGTATCGCTGAAACATTGGTTTAAAAGAACCAGAGACCATTGGATACTTCAAGAGGACAACGATTCCAAACACCGAAGCCGCCTTTGTACGGAATGGAAAACAGCGAATGGTGTCAACGTGTTGGATTGGCCATCTCAGTCCCCCGATGCCAATCCAATCGAAAATGTTTGGTCTCTCATGAAGTACAAACTCCGAGGAAAGCGTATTTTAAAATTGTAGACGCTAGTTTGCCGTATTCGAGGAATATGCAGATCTCTTCCCGTCTCATACGCTGCAAAGCTGGTTGAAAGTATGCCCAGGTATAATCGCTAATGGTGATGATTGGACACATTATTAAGCAAATGCGCATTAGTTCTTTAAATGTACTTTCGACCTATACAACCTTTTTACAGAAAAGATTTACTTGCACTCAGATATCGCGTCCACGCTCTTGTGGAACAGACTGTATATTCGATTACTGAAACTTAATATATTATTTAATTTTTATGTCGCGATTCTAATCAGTATAATATATAAAATTAATGTAACTCGAAAGTGTAAACGGTGCAGCATCAAAAAGATTTACAATTTAATACAACATCGATGTTCAATCTATTAAGTTGTATGTTACAATTTACTTTAAATTATATAAATACTTAAATATTTATTACACAAGTACTTGTTAAATATTTTTAATTCATTAAATTTTACTGCTATGTAACTCTAAATTACAATAAATCAAACAATAACACAAAACAAATAGGAAAATGCAAAAAGCTCATAATATTATTCAATTTTGTTCATGTAAAAAAGTATGTGCATCTTTCAATACTAAATAACTATCACAGTTATAAAATTTATTGCAATCATAACGAATAAACTCAACTGTATTAATAAACAAATTAATAGATAAATTATTAAATGAATAAATAAATTCATCAATTACCAAATTAAACAATTGTTAAAAACAGTCCAAGTTAATTGTGAAATAAAACGACTGAAAAGTGTATAAAGCAAATTTTCTTGCAACGAAATTTCAGTAACAAAATTGTTATAAATAGTAAAAAATAATTACTACAAGTTACTTTATAAAAAATAGAACTGAATTATTTTAATCAGTTGTGTTAATGGCGATGAATATTTTAACCATCGGGGGCAAAGGTTTCCAAGAAATCTCGAAAGAATATTATCCCCGCAACATAATGGTTCTCCTTTAAGAAGAATGACTGCTCATAATCGTAATCGTAACTGTAACGATCCCCACGGTTCAGTTGGAGCAGATTTTGTCATTAATATTCCAGCGGAGTACGGCGAATTACTCGAAGGTACACATTTCGAAACATTAATAAAGAAATCACCGGTTATTTCGAAATGGCTGTCAACTGTTGTTTTCCCACTGTCGAATAGAAAATTCAAGAACCAGGAACTAAAGTTATATTTAAATACCAAGTATAACAATTTTTCATATTGTAATCAATTTAAACAATATGAAAATCGTTTATGAAACTGTAAAATTATGATTAGTTAAGATCATATGAGAAGACTAAAAAGAAGTTATAAGTGCCATTTTTGAAATATTAATAATATTATAATATTTATAAAAAGTCCGTTAAATGAAACCTAGTGTCAGTAAATATAGATAAAAGTGTTATTTTAATTACTGATAGCTTTTGTAAGCAGTACATTCTAATATAGTCTGTCAATAAATATTAACAAACTAAAAATTGTCTTCCCAGTTTTGGCACTTATCTGTATGTATTTAAAGTATTCCTATAAAAATTATTGATATTGTATTTGTGAGCAAAGAAACAAAGTTTAGAGAAGTCACATTTTATTTAAAATAATATTACATTATTTGCCATAATTTTAAAAAGAAAAAAAAAACAAGAAATTGAGAAAAATAATAAATAAACCAATAATAAGTTTACCAGTTATTCAAAATTGATTCCATTCTCATATACTAAGCATTGAAAAATAATCCATATAATATTTTGAAAAAACTCCTTTACTAGCTAGTAACATAAAAATATTCGAAGTAATTTACTGTATTTAATATTTCGTAATTTAATTCGTGAAAGACCAGAAACTTGAAACCCCTATTTCGAGCAACAACTGTACCAGTGGCACCCTCTCTGGACTCTTTCCTAAAATTCGTAGTGGTATGCTTTACGTAGTGATTTCCAAATCTGAACTTCTTTTCCGGTTGTTTTCAATTGACAATAAAGTTACTTCTATGATAATAAAAAATTTTCTGATATTATGAGATATATATCTCATTATAATAATATTTTATTACTTATTATATTTCGTTATAATATTGTTTTACTACTCAATGTATCCCGTTGCAATATTTTCTTATTCGATACATCTCTTTTATTGTATCAAACTAAAACTTCATAATTATAGATTATTCCTTAACTTTAACACCAGAATGCTAAACTGCTAATTAAAAATTTCTAAATCAATTTTGCTCCATATAATAAATTTGTAAAGACATCTTGAATATTCAATTACAATTTCTTCGAACATTGTTTCACTACAGGATAAAAGCACAACCAAATAAAATAAATAATAGAATTGTTACCCTTATTATTAGCTTCAGTTCTACAACGATTTCATTTTATTCACGGTCTTATGAAACCTCTTGGCCTTCTTCTGTTATGCGCGCCGCTGGCTAAATAGCCAACTCCGAACAACTATCCCAATAGATTATGATAGTTGTGCAGGAAAGCTCTGATTTATGCAATTATCATAAATTCAGTTCCACCTAGCACTTTACGTATGCTGAAGACGCTGTGATCGTGGTTCCATTCATAGGATTTCAATAGCAAATTATTTTCCCATAACGCGTACAATAGTCTGAATGGAAGACATCGTTCAAGAAATTTAATAATCGTTTTGTTTTTCTGACAGAAACTACTTTATTATCAAATATTACAAAATATATTTAGGGACATTTATAACGGTGTTATTTATACAGTACTAAATGAACCACATCAATAAATAAATCAGAACAATATTAGGTATAGAATGAAAGAATAGTATGAATATAAATAATTATATGATGTTGAGCTGACATAGAATAAAATTAAACCAACATAAAATTATAGAATTATAGTTACGTAAAATAATAAAATTAAACTAAGTTACATAATTAAATTAGCATAAAATTATACAATTAAACTAATGCAAAGTTATAAAATTAAACTAACATAAAATTGTAAAATTAAACTAACATAAAATTGTAAAATTAAACTAACATAAAATTATAAAACTATAGTTACATAAAATAATAAAATTAAACTAACATGAAATTATAAAATTAAAGTTACATAAAATTATAAAATTAAACTAACACAAAGTTATGAAATTGCACTAACACAAAATTAGAAAATTGAACTCACACAAAATTATGAAATAAAATACTATTCAACAAAAGCAACCTATTAATATTTAAACTGTTTATTACAGAAATACGTCAAATACATTCTCATTATAATAAATCAATTATAAACTGAGTCTTTATAATCAATAAAAGGCAAAGCAATACGAAATAAGAATTTTAAAAAATACAGTCCACTTTCTTAATAAATGACTTATTTAAATAAATAATTTCTGCAATAATTTTATAGCTCGTGTTAAACATGAATCGTTGATTACAGGATTTACCCGATCTCTTCAAACATTTACCATCCGCGTTCCGAACAACTTTGTGACTTACAATTCGTCGATAACAGAAGTTTCCTGCGCTTTCAGTAATCTACCTTACCGATGAACTCTCTGATAACTTTCGTCGGTAAACAGTAGAAAAATTCTACTAGAACTACTGTAGATAAATCTACATCAGTCGGTAATAGTTGTTTTAAACAATTACTAACATTATATACAAATTTGATACAATAATTTCAATTATATTTGCGGTAGTCTGTAAAAATTACGACACATATCTGTTTCATTCTTTTCTCAATAAATTTTGTTATCGACTGACAATCATACATAAGCACGTACTATCTACAGGTAAATAAATACTAGACAGTGTATGAAACAGGAATAACAGCTTTCGATAAATTCTATACAATGTTTGAAACAAGAATAATAGTTAATAGAATATTTCGATAAAATATTTGAATTATATAGTATTTTTATGCGAAAGAAATTAGAACAGAAAAGGTTTTGGGAAGGATATCTTATTGTTCAACGACTCTTTTACGACACATAAATTACTGCCTAATTAACCGGAAATGTGACTGTATATTACAAGAAATTGTTAACAGAACAGCGTAGGAGGTCGTCAGATTTAAGCATTAAACTCTCCAATTACGCGGCTCAAACTTCACAAACTTCGTCGACGAATCTCGGTGGGAAAAGGTTTGAAACTCCTCGAGAAACTTTAAAAATCGTTATTTTACAGGGAAGCCAAAGCTTCCCCCTGCCGAGTTACACGAATCCCTCTTTCATGACTCCCTTCCTGATAAAATGGAACGAGTAAAAAAGGAAACAAAAGCATAGACATACAGCAGCGAGAAAAAGTTTTTCGATTAGCCATAGATGTTCCGGCACGTGTTTAGAGAAATGTAAAATGGAATTACATTTGTAAGGAAACCCCAATGACTGATACACGCCGATTTTTATGAAACAATTGTTACACCTATCTAAAAATATAATAGTAATTCGTGTTCGTTTTTTCATTTTAAAGGAAAAATCAACCCTCTTATTCGTGCTATGTGATTGCTTATAAATTGTAAACGATGGGAAATATTAAAAATTTTTGTAATAGAAATTATGGTACTTCTTTAGACCACACGTGTGTGTAAAGGGTTTTTGGAAAAAATAATTTTTTTATAGAAATTATATTGTTGCTTTCCTCTTTTGGGAAATTCTGATTTTTTTTTTTATTATGAATTAAACGATTTATTCTTTACTTTAATAGTGTATTATAGTATATAATTATTGTAAAGTTATTTCTATATACAGTATATAATTTTTGTAACCGTTCTATATACAATTTCTACTTTAGGTTTTGTGTAAAACTTAAATAATAATTATGTACTAACTATATTAATAATAATTATATACTAATTATATTAAATGATAATTATATACTGTAATATCGTTTAATTTGTACTGAATAAACGCTTGTATTCATAACGAAAGAAACTAAAACTTCCAAAAAGGGAGGGAGAGACAACTTAATTTGTGTAAAAAGAATTATTTTTTCTAAAAACCATTTACATAGACTTGTAGGTCTAAAATAGTAGTATAACTTTTGTTTTAAATATTTTTTAATATCTTTCACCGTTTACGATTTATAAGCAGTTTCATAGGATGACCGGTTCGGATAAAGGGGTTGATTTTTCCCTTAAAATAAAAAGCTGCAATTACGCAAAGTTTGTTTATACTATTATATAATTAATAGTATTTATACTATTATATAGTGAAGAGTATTATACTATTATATCTACTATATCATTAACATAATATTTATAATTAATATTTAAAATTAACATAATGTTATATTTGTATGTATATCTGTGTGCAAATGACAATATCTGCATAAATGTATACAATTGTTCATATTTAAAAAAGTCTAAACGTACCTGACGTATTATAAAGTGTAACCTTCAAAGATGACTTCTATTAAAAACACGAATAGAATAAAAATGACTAATTTACTTGGTGGTTACATTTTGATTTGAGCTTACGTTGACATTTATGCGGGTAATAACACGGTATCACGTGTCGAATGATCGATAAAAAAACCACTGCGTTAAAGTAAAACGTCAGCAATTTATGCGCTTACAATGGTTCTCGTCAATCCCATTTTGTTACGTTCGAAAGACACACCCCCTCCGTTCATTTTCAGCGCGGATTTAATGTTACAAATAATTAAAACCCAACAGTGTCGGTGGCAACAATGAAAGAAAGATTTATCGAGTAAAATTCTGACAAAGAACATTTACTAAAAAAAAGTAATATCTTGCAATATCGACGGGTTCGCGCGTGTTTGCTCGCTCGTTTAATTGCTTTTAGGCAGCACAACGCTATCACGGTTGTTACAGATTATATATAAAACCATATACAAACTGTGTTATCGTTTCATTAACGTGTTATTAATTATATAGAATGCAAATGTTTACAAAACATTACTATAACAAGTACTTTGGCAACGGGCGATTCATAGAGTGACGATATAACAAAGTTTGCGTCGGATATATATAATGTAAACCAAAACTAATAAATATTGATTATAATTATGTATGAGCTGAACAGGGATTAAAAGCAGTGTTATTAAAAAAATGTATGTTCCTATTAGTGATGTTTATTGTCTTAGTCTCCTTCTTGGACTAACAATAAGATGCAGAAATTTTTTCAGATTTTTGAACGGAGGTGCGTATCAACATTAGGTATTAAGTATTAGATTGCATATCACATGATAGAAATGTTGAAAATGTAACATAAAATGATATAAAAGTATTATAAAATGTACTTGTAATATACAAATTTGGAACTTCAGGTTTGGTTAAAGTGATTATATATTTAAATTTATAAATTTATAAATTTGCACGTTAATAAATTAATTAATTTTTAAATTTGTAGATTAGTATGTTCCAAAATATGATATTTCTATGCTTATGAATTTAAGAAACTTCTAAATTTGTTTTGAAAAACTGATGTTTGTATATTTCTGTTTCAAAATTTTTTAAATTTTAACTCCTCAAATTTCTGAATTTGCGAAATTGGAAATTAACAATATTTATCAAAATTTATTATATCTTTAAATTTCGGAATTATGAAATTTTCAAATCACCAAATACCTAAATCTAAAAACCTTGAAAGTTCAAAAATTTGAAAATCTTGATATTTTCAGTAATTTAAATTTAAAAATGTGATATTTGGAGATTTCTTTATTTTTAAATATAATATTTCTGTACTTTTAAATTTCTAAATTTCTGAATTTCCACATTTCTATATTTGTTAATTTAAAAATTACCTGCTTCTTTTTAAAAACGTGAAAGTTTAGAAGTTTAGAAATATGCATATTTAAATGCAAATATAGAATAAACATAAAAAATTTGACGTTTCACAAGTCGATGTTTTTACATTTTTAAATTTTTAAGTTTCCAAATCAAATTCCCAAATTACCAAGTTTCCACATTTTTAAATTTCTTAATTTAAAAGCTTGAAAATTCAGCCAATAAATTACAGATTTCCATATATTTAAATATGATATTTCTATATTTTTAAATCTGTCAGCTTTAAAATTTTCCAATTTTCAATTTTTTTAATTTCTTAATTTCCAAATTGTCAAATTACCAAAGTCTTTAATTTGAAACTTACAGTGTTTCAAAATTTAGAATTTTAAAAATATAAAAATTTTTAATTCCTATGTTTCTATTTTTCGAATCTTATATTTCCAATTTTCTAGATTTCTAGATTTCCAAATTTCTAAATTCACAAATTAAAAATTTAGACTCTCCTTAAATTGCCAATGCTTTATCAAAAAGTTATCTACCGCAATAATAAAGAGATCTACATTTCCTAGTAAAACCTTTTTTCAAGTTCTGTACACGCAACAAGCAAATACGATATTATAATATCTAATTCCTATTTATACAGGGATTCTAGCAAGCGTAACAAATCAACAAGTTTATTATCATTTTGATATGTAAACGACTGAAAATTGAATATTCAGTAATGGACAGTACTAAACTGTAAATTGATTGATTCATTGTTTATTCCAACGAGGTAACCAGCCATTTTGTATCAAGAATATTAACGAAACGCTGCTGCGGTCATTTCCTCCAAACCTGAATCATTATATTGACATAACAGAAGTGTTATTTTACGATGCTCTGTACCATCAAATCAACATTTGATATGCAACTCCAATTTTCACGTTACAACTATTAAATTATTATAAAATTAATTACCTTGAAAAAATTACAAAATAGTTTCGGTTCCTAGAACTCAAATACTGAAACAAGTTACTGAACATAAAATTTTTATGTTTTATGCTTCTATGAATATACAGGGTGTCCCATTTTTTATCGTCAAACTTTACCAAAATTCTCGCAAAAATAAGAAAAGTTATATTAACATAGGATTTTAAACACCTAATTAAAAGTTTATAACAAAAATACAAAATGACTTTGGCTACTTTGTTTCTCGATACAGTATGTCCCAGTTTTTTACTAGAATTTCTTTAAATAAAAGTGGTAAAAAATGTTATATAAACATGGGCTCTTAAATATATTATCGAAAAATTATGAGGGGTAGAAATGATAACGGACGATTTTCTCCTTCGATACATATGAATAATTGTCGACTTTCTTTTTAATAACTTTTAACAACGCATTCAAGAGCCTATGTTCGCATAAATATTTTTTCTTATTTTTATTTGTGGAATATTCCAGTAAAGTTATACGGACAAAACAGGAACACCCTGTTTGCGATATTGAATAAAGCAATCTGTCATTGCTGTTATATCTTTTTAATAATGTATTTAAAATCCTATGTTGATGTAACATCTCCATTTTTACAAAGAAATTTTCTATTTTTGTGTTAGTAAAATTTGGTGGTAACAAATTGGAACACTCTGTATAATTTGATACGCGTTTAATGTTATCTGCGACAGCGTGAAAAGGTGTTGACGCGTGGTGGAAAAAGGGCGGGAAATAATGAACCGTTGTGTTTCTGTGAATTGAATAACAACAAAAGATTTTTGATAACATGCTTCACTTACCTTTTTCGGTGATGGATGTAACACCGTTACCGGGACCTGTCGAGGGGTTGGAACAAGTGGCATTTGGGTCGACTCCTTCGCAGAATACGACGGTAATTTTGTCTCTCTGTTGCTTGGTAACTCCAGTAAATGTTGTATCGAATGGTTCTGTCTCTTCTTCGACGCCATTCTATATAAATAAACGAGAATAAACTATTATCGTGGATATCAATATTGAATATTGATTACAGCCACAAGTAATACTCATTCGCTGAATTACTAAACTGCATATCAATTGCTAATAGCATAATTACCGTATCGATTATTTATTGCATTAATTGCGTAACGAAATTTATGGTACGCCAACAGTTAATAATAAAATAACATCATAAGCCATTGTTCTGTAACAATCCGATAAAATTTACTAATTACGATATTTTGTTTAATTTATTATTAGAAGTATGTCTGCAGCTTAGGTAACTTAAATTAATGCAAAAGTGGAGTGGATATGATGGGAGATAGGCCGTGGTGGGCTGATCACTACGTAATGTGGTCTTGTAGGATATGTGCAAATTTTCAAATTTCTAAATTTCTAATCATTTTGTTACCAAATTTCCAAATTCCCAAATGCCCAAACGTCTAAATTTTCCAACTTTCAAATTTCCGAATTCTCCAACCAACAAATTTTCAAATTTTCAAATTTCCTACTTGCAAAATTTCCAAATTTTCAAATGTACATATTTTCAAATTTTTCAATTTCCAAATGTCCATATTTTCAAATTTCCTACTTGCAAAATTTCCAAATGTTCAGATTTTCAAATTTTTTCATTTCCAAATGTCGAAAACGAAAATTTTCAAATTTCTGAGTTCTCGAACCAACAAATTTCTAAATTGTCACTTGCAAAATTTACAAAATTGTTTAAATTTCTAAAGTTTCAAATTTTCACATTTTTACACTTCCAAATCGTACATTTAAAATTTCTTGAATTCACTTCTAAATCTCCGAATTTGTTAATTTTCCTCTAAATCTCCAAATTTCTAATTTTCCAAATTTTGAAACACGTACATTTTCAAATTTTTTGATTCTCCTCTGAATTTCCTAATTACTAAATTTCCAAATTTTTAAATTTCGAACGCCGCAAAAGATTGTTATTAATCATTCTTCATAACATTAATGATTAATTAATGCATTATTAATTATTGTATCAATATGATGAATTTATTCCTCGTAACGATTTCTTTTTTAATTTATTCTAAATAACATTAATTTTCAACGTGATGAATTTCTCCTGAGTAACAAACCTAATCTAAACTAATAAACCCATTTTAATAATATTAATAATTACTGTTACTAATGTCTAATATTTGCTAACTGTAAAGTTAGCATATCATCTTATTGATTTTGTTCTATATTGAAAACAAGCTCCTTCACAAATACCTGAAATATGTCCACATTCAGTTTATTTGAAAACGAAGCCTGAAGGAAAACTGTTGTATATCTTTAACATATTTTTCCTTGTACATTCACCCATTTTTTTATTTATACCATTTCCAAAATACCCAGTGCACACCAAAATTTGTTAACCTCGTTACATAAAAAGTTCTCCATGCTGCAAAGGGTGGCAGTAAATTATGAATATTATAATTATCAAGGGTATCCAAATTTCTGTATAACGTCTGTGCGTAGGTCCCTTTTTCCAGCAGCATCGTGAAACTAGATATCGGATAAAACTTTCGCATTTAACTTTTCCGTCCTGCAGGGGAAACAGCCAACAAAGCTCATCATCGGAAACTTTTCCGTAACAAAGAGAGGCGAACCAACGAGAGAGACGGAAGGTGACGCGCGCCGCGACGCTGACCACGATATAACCTATTCTACACATCTATCTCTGCATCGCGTTTACATCGACAATCGTGCTGAAAGTATTTGCGTCAGAATATCGGTGCTATTCCAGCTTTACTCGATAAATTAACCCTAATGTTCCCTTCGAATTTATTATATCGTCGTGTGATCTGATCAATATGATACGACCTATTGTTTTATACGTTTATAAGGATTTGAAAACACAAGAGAAATTGTTATTGAAAAATTATGAAGAAGTTTGCACGGGACAAAACATTACTTTTTGTGTCATCATATGTGGAAAGTTTGTCATACACAATGATGTGTATGGCTGACTCTATATTGCTGCGGATGGGTTTTGACATTGTAGAAAAAGATAATTTTATACTGCACTTGGTACTTTAAGAAGAGGTCATTTCATACAATATTTGGTATTGCACGAGATAATATCATACAGTATTTGGTATTGTAAGAAGAGAATATTTCATACAGTATTTGGCACTATAGGTAATGGTCATTTCACACGGTATTTGGTATTGAAGGAAGAGGTCATATTATACAGTATTTGACGTTGTAGAAAGTCGGTTAATTTATACAATATTTGATATTGTATGAACAGGTAATTTCATACAGTATTTAATATTGTACAAACAGGTCATTTCGTTCAGTATTTGGCATTGTACGAAGAGATGATTTCATACCGTATTTAACCTTGTAGGAACAGGTGACGCCTCTGTAATCGCGATCGCAACACCGCGGCCGCCAGAGGGCCACTCGCGAGCTACGTGTTTCTCACAGGACTACTGCTTTCGCGAGTACATATAACGCGGCCACGGGCATTATGTGGGGACCAGGCTCTTGCTTAGCATATCATCGCCTCAAAGCCGATAACGCAGAAAGCGAACAGCCTGCTCTTATTTTTGAGAGTCCGTGACTCAATTTCCCTGTTCGTCGACGGTGTACCGTAAGGAGTTACTAGTCAACCGTGCGGGAATAATATCAACGTGTCCTCTG
This sequence comes from Megachile lagopoda, assembly GCA_036983795.1. NCBI lineage: Eukaryota > Metazoa > Arthropoda > Insecta > Hymenoptera > Megachilidae > Megachile > Megachile lagopoda. Next base: position 3,195,769 of record CM072786.1, read on the forward strand.
CCGTCCCTGATAGCGTGCTGTCGAGGCCGCTACCTTGACCGCCGGGACAGACGATTACCACTTCTGACGCGACCCCCCGGGTTCACGGTCCCGTATTGTCCGGGATACAGCGGAGTGCGCTGCAGCCGTTGCCCCAGGGGCAACCGATCCGACTCCCGGTATTCCGTTGCGCGCTCAATACTCCGCCGCGAAAACGGTAATACCGCCGCAACGGTTATTTGCGTTTTTGCACATATCGCGTCTCCGATAAATTATATGGACTAATAAACTTTTTTGCGAAACACCTAACCCGAACTTGCTCTCGTTTCTCTAACCTATCGGAACCCGCAAAGACTCCGTGACATTGGCCTCCAAATAGGAACCGTTTGGCAACCATGAATGAGAGTTGAAGTCGGGTGGGTTTACTCTGGGGCCAAGACCGACTCGAAGGCCTCTGCCGCGCACTAGACCTAGCCAAGGAGAAGATCCTGCATTGACTACCGACCTTACTCCAAGGAGAAGTCTTCAACTGATACCTGAACTGACAACACGCCTGGCCAACATGGAAGACCTTTTTGCGGAAGATCCAGCAGTAGTACCTTTCCTTACAGAAACCCGAGGCGATCATCCGCCGCAACCATCGCCCCAGAGAGACAGCTCGGGCCTACGTTACCACCCTGGAGACGCTAATGCATCGCCACGGTCTCAGTCAGGGCGAACAACTGGCTTGCCTGTACCGCAACCTCCGGCCAGAGTATCAGCGCTACGTACGCCGAGACGACGTCCTTCATCTGAGGGCCAAGTACAAAGAGCTCGACAGTCAGATCGCCATGGCTACACCACCAGTTGGAAGGTTAGCCGTTGTCACCCGACGACAGACCGCCGCCGAGTCAGGACCAATCTACGACCAAACCACCTGGAGCTGGCGCTACGGACAGCGCGTCCATCAACGCACGAAATGTCGGCGCCCCAGCAACTGCGACACCCCGGATCGCCAAACCAGGGATTGTTCATGTCACCCACCGTCGAGGAATGCAGTCAGGCCAGGAAAACCACCGACACCTCCATCCGAGAAGTAGAAGAAGACGGCCGGATCAACCTCCTGTTCACCGTCCATGGTAGGAACTACCGAGCCCTAGTGGACACCGGGGCCAACCGTTCGTACATCCGGACCGATTTTGCCGAACTATGTCATTGGTCCGGCTCTGCCTGGTATCCCGGCCAGCAGACCGTCCGCCTCGCAGACGGGACCGAGACCAACATCGACGGCGAGATGGAGCTCCACGCTGTCATTGACGATCAGCCTGTTAAGCACTGTTTTGCCGTGCTGCCGACCCTCAACCAGACGATATTGCTGGGAATGGACATCCTAGGGCGTATGGGAACAACCATCCAGATTGGCCAGTACCGCTGGAAGTGTTCAGAAGACGTCGACTCTCTGGAACCAACCGGACCGACCGAGTGGACGCTTGGGCAGAACCGGGCCCTCCAGGAGTTACTGGAAAAAGAATTCCCCAAATTCCAGCGTCTACGGTCCACGACACCCCTGATCATTCATCGACTCCGCTTGAAGGAAGGGGCGGAACCTGTCAAACAGCGCTACACGTCCCGGAACCCGGAAATACAGGTCATCATCGACCAGGAAGTAAACTCCATGCTGGCCGCAGGCATGATCGAGCCGACCCACAGCCTGTGGAGTTCACCGGTAGTGTTAATTCGAAAGGAGAACGGAGTACATCGGTTTTGCGTGGACTACCGCCAGGTCAACCGCCTGACGGAGAAGGACGCGTACCCGTTACCCCAGATGCAGGCCACACTCGACAAGCTCCGAGAAGCCCGGTTCATCTCGACGTTGAACTTAGCGAATGGATACTGGCAGGTACCCTTGGAAACGTCCAGTCGACGTATCACCGCTTTTACAGTCCCAGGGAGGGGCGTCTACCAATTTCGGGTCATGCCCTTCGGCCTCCACTCATCATGCAGCACGTTCCAACGGCTACTGAACGCAATTATCGGCTCAAGCCTCGCGCCCTGTTGTTTCGCCTACCTGGATGACATTATCGTCCTCGGGCGTACCTTCGAGGATCATCTGGTCAATCTCCGAGAAATGCTTCGAAGGATACAGGCCGCCCAGCTTCAGATAAACATTGAGAAGTGTCACTTTGGACGAACCGAGCTGAAGTACTTCGGGCACGTGGTAACCCGTCAAGGTATCCGAAGCGACCCCGACAAGGTCCAGGCCATTCGAGGCATACCCGAACCAAAGAACAGGAAGGAACTACGCCGCTTCGTGGAGACAGTATCTTGGTACCGAAGATTCATCCCTCAGTTCGCCAACCTCGCCGCCCCTCTCACTGAGCTTCTCCAGAAGCACGACCACTGGGAGTGGAACGCAGAAGAAGATACGGCCTTCAGTGAACTGAGACATCGTCTGACGACCGCGCCCGTCCTTGCCTGTCCGGACTTCGCGAAGCCGTTTGTCCTTCAGACCAATGCGTCGAACGTAAGCATTGGAGCCGTACTCATCCAGGAATGCGACGGAGAGGAGCACGTTATCGTATACACCAGCAGGGCTCTGAATCCCGTCGAGCGAAATTATTCTGCAATCGAGCTAGAGTTCCTCGCCGTCGTGTGGGGAATCCGAACGATGCGGCCGTATTTGGAAGGGTACCATTTCTCGGTACTCACAGACTATCAAGCGCTGAAATGGCTAAGCACGTTCGATGGACCAACCGGACGCCTAGCCAGGTGGAACATGGCACTCCAATGTTATGACTTCGACATCCTCTGCCGACGAAGGGAGAGCAACTTGGTAGCTGATGCTCTCTCTCGACAACTTGAGGATTCGCCGGATGACACTCCTTGTCAAACTCTTGGGTTAGGAATGGCAGCGACTCTGGCTAGAGTGCGCATAGGCTAAGGGTGTAATTATAAGTGGTGGTGGGTAGTTCATAAGCATGTAAATAGCTCGCGATTTTGTAATAACATGTAAATATCCTGCGAGTTTACAATAGTTTATAAGTATAGCCCGTAAGGCAAAAAGAAAAACCGACATTCGAGGACTGGAAAGAAAAGGGGGCAGTTGTGTGACGCCTGTGAGACCGTGATCGCAAAACCGCGGCTGCCAGAGGACGCTGCCCTAGGGGCATCCGATTCTCCAGCGGCTCGACGGTGTCCCGCCGGAGCCAGAGGCGATCGAAACGATCAGGCGTCAGGCCCGACAACTGACGGTAGCTCGATGGAAGGGTGAGCTTCGAGCGTTTGCCGACAAGCCAGTTGTCGGGGCACTTCTGCCACAATTTGACAAGTGGCGGGAGAGGCGGTATGGGCAGGTCACCTACCGCAGTTCGGCAGCTCGCTCTCCTAGAGGTACGGCAACACCCCGTGGCCGTTAACACACGGAGGACGGGGGAACCGTCGGGGCCGCCGTAGGTTCCGGCCTGGCTCCCCCAGCTGAAGGTGGCAGGCCCGCTTTATCGGTTCCGGTGGGGAAGCGGTGGCTCCGACGAAGTCTTCCCTTGCAGAGCCGCCGCAGGGTCAGTGACGTCCTGGGTGAGGGCCCAGGTCGCTCTGCACACTGCCCCGGGAGGGGACGGTGGTGCCTCGGTGGTCCGGGCACCGCCGTAAAGATTAGATTGGAGCATGGAGAGGTCTTTCCGACCTCCCCCGGGAAGGGCTCTAAGGAGCATTGGCGCGAGGGGCCCAGTTGTGTTCATCGAGAGTTCCTGAGGCCCCAATGCGTCGTGGAAGGACCACCGTGGGGGTTTTAGCTGGTAGAAATCCGGCATAACCCCGCGCCCTCCCTCAAGGGTGCGGGGTATCTTTGGAAGATTTCCCCCACGTTAAAAAAAAAAAAAAAAAGGGCATCCGATTCAACTCCCGACCCCCTGTTGTGCCCGCGATACCGTTACATTACCGCCGCGAAGCTGTATAACACTGCGACAGCATTAGAAATAAGTGCATTTAATTTTAAGTTACCGCGTCGTTATACATATCGCGTCTCCGCTAGATATAAGAATTACTATAAGGATTAATAAGGATTAGTAAGCTCTTTGAAAAACAGCTAACCCGACTCGTTCTTGTTGCCCTAACCTGGCGTACCTGTAGAGCCGGTAAAGACTCCGTGAGAAGGTTATTTCATATAGTACTTGGCATTGTAGGACGAGGTTATCTCATACAGTATTTGACATTGTAGGAGATCACTTCATACAGTATTTGGTACTGTAAGAAGAGGTTATTTCATACATTATTTGGTATGCTGATGGTCATTTCACACAGTATTTGGCATTGAAGGAAGAGGTCATTTGCCATTGCAGTAAGAGGTGATTTCATACAATTCTTGCAAATTTGTGAATATGGACTGAAACGTAGAATCTGAAGGGGGGTTTCTGTCTCTTGCGATTCTGCCTCGATCACGGATACGTTCTACAGCTCTTCAGGAACCTGAGCACGAGCTTCTCCCTCACGACGTCTCTGTGAACCCGTAACAGAGTCGCACTTTGGTGCCAGGTTCAATTCGCTCGTTGCCCACGAGCGATTTACGAAAAGTCTTGGGCGCCAAATGTCTTTCAACGTCATAATACAATACGAAACGAAACCTTTGCTGGAAGAATACGGAAACGTGGACGCCAAGGGAAGTTGAACCGCCACGTTGTACTAATTGTACGAGTGTTTTGAAAATTCACGCCTCTTCGCAATAAGCATCTAACCATAATCGCGGTAACAAATTACAGTCAGCGTATATTTGTTCCTCCTCTCACCAGAAAGAATCGAGGATCTAACCGGAAAAATAAAATAAAATACATCAAATAATCCGCAACGCGTTCTAATTCGCCTTGCGTCCTTCTCATGATGTTCTCGTGCAACGAAAACTCTAGGTCGGATCTACGAACCTGGTTCTCCACGAGATTCCGAAATCAGCACAAGATTGCCATCGATCATGGTATACACGAAATCACTGTAAAGCAACACCCGAAAAATAACGGAAGACGTCTCAGTAAATCTATATCCGAAACGGAAATAAAAACGCGACACTCCTTGATGTGCATTAAAAACGCTTTAGGATCTCCTTCCAAAGAGAAGATCCTCTCCACAAGCACCGGAAAATCTCGAATTCCATTTCCGCATTATTTCGTAAACGGCAATGACGGACGTTTAATTATTCGCGGGAACTTGCGGTACACGAAAAAAAAAATTGATTGAATTGATAGGAAATTGGTTGATTTAACATATTTATTCAAGGATAATCAGTGTGTGAAGCATCCGGTAGCGAGTCGTCGGTCGAGTTTTCAATCAGGTGCTACAGTTTTTCCTGCGGTAGTTCAAATCGCGACGGGTGTCTCGGCACTTCACTCGCCCCCTATCCTTGCACCTTCAACACTTGTGTTCTCAGTAGAGGTGACGTGCAAAATCACTAACAGTGATTTATCACAGTAATCACAAAGTCACGATCACGATTGTGATTAAACTTCATTCACAACCGTGATCCGGAAGATGTCATTTTAAAAGCAGTTCACGTTAGCCCTGATCGTTAGTGTTTCACAAAATTTCATAAGTTTCCCTTTCCTATGTTTCTTAAATTCCCTAAGTTTCCTCAATTTCTAAATCTTCAATTCCTGAAATTTTCGAACCCACAAATTTGCAAATCCCCAGTCTTCCAAATTCCCAAATTTCCAAATCTCAAAACTTTTTAATTTTCAATGTTCCAACTAATTAAACCTAAAAATGATAAAATCCCTTAGTTCTCAAAATTCGAAATTTTGATACCTCCAAATTTCAAATTTATCAAAAAACATTTACAACTCTAAAATACTGATAATATTTATCGATCATCGATAGTTTTTATCAAAATACTATAAGCTATCTTTATGTAGAAAATTAATTACTGATATTCTAATACATGATTTCATTACGGAGGAAATAAGTTTTTACGCTTTATTACATTTGAGTATCCTATAGTTCTGAGTTTGGAGGAATTTTACCCCCTGGTTCAAATGCACGCGTTGCTTTTTCGAGAGCTGCAGCCCTAAACGTTACAGTAGACTTCTGCCATCAACGAAGCTGAATAACTGCAAAATTCTTAAAATTTCCACTATATTGAGTTTCGCGAAAAAATTTCTCCAATAATATTCTAATTTTCATGAATACCCGTATTCTACGTTAGCCAAGAAACACCACTAGTCCATGTAAATCCATGTAAAGTTGGCAATATAACGAGAGTCTGCTGTAGTTATCGTACTCGATCTTCTGGCAAAAGCTTGATCCACTTCTTTTCTCTTCTTCACCATAATATTACGCGATTTCTCAATCCTTGACACGTATTTTCTTGATGTAAAATGCGCATTCATAAAAGACTTGCCAACTTCTTCCAAAACAATCTTCGTTTTGTAAGTTTGTTTTCATTCCAACCGGGGTTTATCGAAGTCTGAACAATGAATACATTTTTCTCGAAAATATCTCGAAAATATTTTTGACAGCTTCAAGTTTGTTAGTACATCTTTTATTCTTATCTTGTAGATTGACGTCAGAACTTAAAAGGTTTTAAATGGTATCAATGCTCTAAAAATATTCTTGCCTTATAATTCTACTGTTACTTCATTACAGTTGACTCCATTAAATAATAAAAGGTTGGTATCAACTTGAAATGTAATATTTAAGGAAGTCTGTCTTTGTAGCTGGTTAGATGTTCTTATATTTAACTTACTAAATATAAGTGCATGATTTGGCGGGTAGCATTTTCGGATTTCAATGTAAAATAAATAGATAAAATATATAAATTGTTGAATAATATTAATTATAATACATGTGTGATCATGTAAACGAATAAATAAACTAATCGTAATTGTTAATTTATACATTACATTACAAATAATGTAGAATTTATAAACAATTTACCGATCAGTTTGAATTTCATATTTGAAATAGCGCGAAAATTTAATGTTAAACAAAGACTTCACGTTAAATACGTTCAATTAAAAAATTAGTCTCTTGATTCTGAAATTTCGAGTTACAAAAATGAAATTTCGAGTTACAAAAATTTAATCAAGTACATAGAAAAAATGTGTATAACAGAGTTTGCTACTGTACACGAATTTTCTTCTAACCATACAAAGAATATTTAAAAAATAACAAAAAGCTGTTATACATAATTAATAGCAATAAAGCTATATAAACTGTTGTAAATAATTACTTATAAGCTGTCGTAAATAAGTAATACTTATAAAATATAATTCAAGTTTGATCGTTACCTCGAACTATTTTCCAGTAGGTAAACACTCGAAGAAGGGATTGTACAATTTTCACAGCGTGAAACGGGAAGAAAAGGTAATGCTTTTCAGTGGTTCGAATCGTGGACATCATGGTGAGTGCATGTGTACGTGTGTACGTTTAAAGTTGACTGCACGTGCTAGTGGAGAATCGCATGGTAGGGTAACTCACCCCTGTGGTTGCTGCAAAAGTTTGTTCCTTGTGTGTTTACGCACGCGCCACACCGTTCACACACGCTCAACCAAGTGCACTTATAACAGCGTACGTTGAACATTACGACCGTGACCTTACCGCTCGAATTGAAAAAATTCGCACATGTGTTAAAATAACTAATTTCGATGTTTGTACAGGGTGTTCTATAACAACCTGAAACCAAATATACAAGGTGTTCAAGCTGCTGAAAACAAATGTACAGAATGTCCCAGTATTTTACAATTACGCTTTGTTAACCCTTTACACTCCTTAATTTCTATTACCTACCAACTCCTTTATTTACAAAAGGGGTTCTGAATTAAATATATTGCAACAGAGTGGAGTATGTGACAAATATATTTTTCACTGTAATTCACTCAAAAATAATGTGTCATATTTAATATAATCATAAACAGAAATATAAAATAATAAGCAACTAGGGCAAGTTGAATTGAAAGTGTGGTCTAAAATTTTAGCGAAATTTGCAGAATTAGCACGTGTCAAAATCTTCAATTGTGGCGTATGAAATTTGGAAATAAATTATGAAATTAGGGAATATGGAAATTCCAATAATATAAAAATTGAAAAATATAGAATATTTATATTATGGTACCATAAGCAACTATTCGTATAATCAATACATGACACAATATTTCGCGTTACTACAGAAAAACTGCTTTTATTTCTAATAAAATTTCGAACTTTTATCAGCTTGTCGATGGAAATACTCCACTGTGCGGCGAGACGTGGAACAAAACAATTTCACGGTGATCAAAAATGTATAACTTTGGTTCGATTTTAACCCTCTCATTGTTCACGATGGTTTTACAGTGTAAATAAAAAAGAATAGACGCATCGAACTGAGTAACCCCTACCTTTTCGGAGTCGATTGAAAAATTCAGTTTTTTAGGGTAAAATTCACTTTAAATGCGGTAAGAATTCATAACAGCTGAATTGAACAAATGTTTAATGAAAAGCTTATTGTTAAACATAAATAAGTAGAATGAAATTATTTATGAATAAAATATTGTTTATGAATGAAACTATTATTTTTATTATGTATGATTATATAGAAGTATATTTATATGTGATCATATGTGATTTATATGTGATTTTTATACATATATGTTCATTTATATTATATTATATATTATATTATATTATATTATAGAATAGTATATTATATTATATTATATTATAGTATATTATATGTATATCATGTATATATAATATGTGTATTTATATATAATTGCATATAATAATTATATGTATATGAGTATGTATTATATTATATGAATGAAAGTAGTGAACGCATTAAATATTTTCATAAAATTCTAAAAAATTAAACTCTATGTTATAACACTTAGGTTATATTAATATAAGTGGTATTAAAGACTATAGATATTCATCTACTCAATATAGCTTTTGCAATATCATTTATTTCTTTTCAGTTACGCTCTTACAGAAAGGTGTTCATAACTGAGCTGACTTAATTAACCAGGTGAAGGAATGCCTATTATAATAACAAGAATAAATTAATATGGAATTCAATAGCTCTTATTCGTTTAATGTTTTTTATTTCTTTGTAAATACAATATTAAATTGAGTACAGCTTTTGGAAGGCCTCCTGCAAAATATTAGATTAGTACACCTAACATAACAGAAGACAATAAATAAATTTACCTTTATTTTTAATTAAACGTTTCTATTATAATGTAAAATGTTTTGTAGCTTTATATCGTCAAATTTTTTATTAAATTATAGCAAAATGTTATGCAATGGTTTTTGAGCAATCTCTTTCAAAATATGAGGTTACTTAACACAAAATATTAAATTAATCTGTTTATTTTTACATTACATTACACGCGTTTTTCTTTTTTGGTATGCATTTTTGAGGAACGTATTTAGCTTACAAATTTTTATTCTTCCTACAAAAATCAGAAAATTTTTTTAGAAAATTTGGAAAAGAAAATTTTAAAATTTTTAAAAATAAATAGAATGATTTGTATTGATTTGTTTATTGTTAAACAATGTTTAAAATGTAGTGAAAAGAATTTACATTTCTTCAATTTCTTTTAAGTCATTACTTAATACTTTATGTTAGGTTAGGTAACGTACGATGATCAATTTTATATAAAACTGTAAATAATTTGTTTTCTTACTTAAAACACAATGTGACTCAATTAACCCTTCCCTGTCCAAGTTATTTTTCATAAAAAACATTTTCTGTTATTAACTTTTATATTCTAAATATTTAAATATATAATATAATACGAGTGAACCACATTTATATAAAATGTTTGATTATGTTACTATACACAATAAAAATGAAAAGAGTTGAAAGAAATATTACATATGATATGACAGATATTATCATTGACCAGATTGAAAATGATTAATGAAAAAAGAAAAGGAATGCATGTTACAATAACAGCTAAAGATAAAAGCAATTTCAAGTCTAAAATTCATTAATTAATTTCCGTTAAAATATTTGCGCATATATTATTTGCAACAATGTGTAATAAATTAATCATATCTCCGGCGTGCAATTTAATTTGATCGCTTTTCCCTCTTATGCTCCGAAATGATGGAATGTTAGAGTGAAATACGATAATAAATAAATAAATATCTGCGATGCTCTAAATGTTCATTGCAATTTGCGCGCAGTAAGATGAACATTAATAACGAGATCTTAAAAATATGTAAATCGTAATTAAAATAAACATGTTTGGATTAATAAACGACTCTTAAAATTCTTTTAAGTATTGAATATCTATTGATTATTATACGTATAAACATAACATGTATTTAAATAATTTATGTTCATTACTGGAACGCTTTGAGATCAATAATTACACAATCGTTTGAATATTCATGTATTCTGCAGCACGTTCGTCGTACAAAAACTTTGATTTATTAACCAGCTAACTCGTCATTCTGGAATTTAACGTTCGAAACGTAAATATACAGGGTGTCGTTTTAACACAGAGTACCATAACTCTGTTTATGAACATTAGATAATAAGATTTGTGCTGAAATATATTTTCTTTACGTTATTATTATTTTCTTTATGTTCAAAGAGTCAGTACTGTTCTTTTAAGTAAAGCCGTAAGGCCTTGTTGAGAGATTTTGATAGCACGCTTCAAAAAGGATTTGTTAATATTTAATGCAGGTATATACTCGTTAAAAGATTTAGACACTTGGAAATTTGTGTTTTGGGTACTTGAAAAATTAGATGTTTAGAAATTTAAAGAACTAGAAATTTGGAAAATTAGGAATTTCAGTTTGAAATTGAGAAATTTAGGGATTCGATAATTTAGAGATTTGGAAATTTAGAAATTGGAAATTTGGACATTTGAAAATTCAGAGATTTAGAGATTTAATAATTTACATACTTAAGGATTTTGGAAGTTAGAAATTCTTAAAATTAGTGATTTGGAAGTTTAAAAGGTTAGACATTTTTTAATTTTAAAGTTTAGAAATGTAGAAGTATAGAAGTGTAGAGGTGTAGAAGTATAGAAATGTAGAAATGTAGAAATGTAGAAATGTAGAAATGTAGAAATGTAGAAATGTAGAAATGTAGAAATGTAGAAATGTAGAAATGTAGAAATGTAGAAATGTAGAAATGTAGAAATGTAGAAATGTAGAAATGTAGAAATGTAGAAATGTAGAAATGTAGAAATGTAGAAATGTAGAAATGTAGAAATGTAGAAATGTAGAAATGTAGAAATGTAGAAATGTAGAAATGTAGAACTGTAGAAATGTAGAAATGTAGAAATGTAGAAATGTAGAAATGTAGAAATGTAGAAATGTAGAAATGTAGAAATGTAGAAATGTAGACATGTAGAAATATAAAAAATAAAAATACGGAAATGTAGAAATATACAAAATAAAAATACAGAAATGTAAAATTGCAGAAATTTAAAAACACGTAACTGTGAAAATTTATAAATGCAGAAATGTAGACACATAAAAAAGTAGAAATACAGAAATGTAGAAATGTAGAATTGCAGAAATGTAATAATGTAGATGTGGAAATTTAGAAATTTCCCCATTCCTAAACATTCAATTAGCCAAATTTTTAACGTCCCAAATTTCCAATATCGAAATTTCCAAATTTCTAAATACCTAAACTACAAAACTGAAACCGATCAATCTGAAATCTTGAAAATAGACACTTTATGTGTTTGCCTCCAAAAAATAGACACTTAATCTGCTTACCTCCAAAAAATAGACACTTTATCTACTCACCTCCAATTTAGATCTCGATATTGTCTACCTATCTATGGCGGTTAATTCTACTTCGGTGGATACCGATAATTTTGATCAAGTAAGCAGTACAAATAAACTGGATACAACTACCTATCATTTAAGATACGTTTACACCTAACCGTAAATCGTAACTTTTACTACTATGACTTTCATTGTCGTCAAACCAAAAGTTACGAGGTCATCACATGGAATTTCATACCTCATCTTTAATAAGTTCGCTGTAACTTCAAATCTCGACATTAATCAATTAGGTTTTCGAAAAATAATCTAAGTAATCGATCTGTATTGAAAATAATAACACCCTCTAAACATCTATACCTCAAAATATTGCAAAAGTACAACCTGATATTTTCCTTCACAAAAATTCTTTACAAAAGTTCTTTAAATAGAAAATATTTGTTTACTGTTATTTTCTTATTGATATTATTTGTATGAAAAGGTCTTTTTTTTAATTAAAAAACGTTGTTTAAACGATGTTTAAATTGAACACAAAGTAGAATTAAAGTAACTTAATATCTACTTTCTTCTTTTTATATTCATTTAACTAACCTTTTATTCTCATTCAATCTAACCTAACCTCAAAATATGGTAATACAAATTAATACAAGTTCAAAGATCGTGTTTTTTCAACCCACGTCGGTCAGTTCAGGTGTACGGTAAAGTCATCAATAACCATGACGTGTTTTGGACATTTCATTTTGTAATAATAATAGTGACCGTTATTGTTCGCTGACCACCATTATCCAATTCTCGTCTACATTAATGGATATCGCATAATTTTCGTGAATAAACCTTTTTACGCCTCGTGATTACATTAAATGGCTCACTTTGTATAAATCTTTCATTATTATTAATTTTAAAACTAACACAATTATATACATTATGTACACGAAGTTAAATATCCATTTATACATTTTGTTCGCAGTACCGATGAAACGGATATTGATTTTTGATACTTCAATACCGATATATTGAAGTACACCGTACCATTTTTAAGCGTAAAAGTGTCTTTCTTACTGTTCAAACTTGTGAACCGTTTCATTTGAAAATTACTTAACGCTAAAACTATCAAAGCGGTATAATTACCCTTTTACAAGTTTCTTATTTTAAGTTACATTTTTTAAAATGCTTTTTTTCTATCTGTGTTCATTCTCATCAGATAGTGAATTAATTTATGTCTCATCGCTTTTACATTTAAGTACATTTGACACAGAACAAATTTTATCTTTTAAATGAGCTTCACAAACAATTCATGTTTCATACATTTCAATATTGTACCTGGTTCAAAATGATTCGTTGTGCAGTGATTAACAATCCTACATGATGATACTCGAACATACACGATGCAACTACTCCGATAAATCATTTAAAACTAAAATCAATATTATACGAACAATTGTGTTCCGTAAAATTAGTGAAATAATAAATAACAGTTCTACAAGCTTTTTTATTTAGCGAAAACAATTTATATTTAGTCACACATAATTTCACAGGGAATACTGCTTATAATTGCTGGTAATTGTTAAAATTACATATATTCACATAATTTACATAATTTTACAATATGCACATAATTTTTAATTATAATTTAAGTTATGTGTTATAAGTCACTTAAGGAAAATAACAACAAATACATTGCAGCGTAAGCCATATCTTAAAATTTCAGCTAACTTTGAACATGTAGCAGGTTGTTGGCGGGATACACGCTAACCACTTTTTTCATTTTTAAGCACTTTCGGGGCTTGATATTCAAATACTGCACCATTTACATGGAAGTTAATTTAAACATTCGCGAAGGAAATTAATTCCGCTGGAACAAAGTTCCAATTTCATCTAGTTCTATAATATCGGTACAAATATCGATTCTATCCAATTTTATTAAACATCTCCTTTTACATACATACATTCAGAAAAACGGACGGAATTCAGATTTTTACAGATATTTCATTGGAGCACTCTTCATTATTAGATGAATGATAAGTAAACACACGAATAAAAAAAATTGAAATATTTTAATATTGTAAAGTATTTCAATTCAGTTGATTCTTTCTGTGTGGTACAGCATTGTTCAATTTTTCCATTTTAATTTCATTGTTTCACTTCCCTGGAAACATTGCATTATAGTATCATGAAAAGGTATTAATTTCAATCGTCCTGACGTGATATTAAAATTTTTAATATTTGATATATTTAATCTCTTGCCATATAATGCCATAGTCACGATGCACCAACAATTCAACAGCGTGATTCATATTTTTAATCTGCTCCAATTTCAAACTTTATTTTCATATTATTAAACTTTTAGATGGGAAAATTCACAAATTTCCAGGTTTTTAAACTAATTTACAAATGGTAACATTAAAAAACTTCAAAATTTTCAAATTTCTGATTTTTAAAATTCTCTACGAAATTTCAGAAATTCCAAAATTTTCTAATTTTCAAATTTCTATTTAAAAATTCCTAAATCCCGGAATTTAAAAATTACAAAATTCTAAATACTTAAATTTTTAAATTCTTATATTCCCAAACCTACAAATTCAGATATTAGAAAATTTTCAAGCTTTAATTTCATAATTAAAAAATTTACTAATTATTCAATTTTCTAATTGCAAATTTGTAAAGTTTCAAATTCCAACAACTCAAATCTTGAATCTGTTTTTATTTTAAATTTATTTTCCAAATTTCCAGGTTCTCAAGTCTCCGAATTTAGAAGTTCACAAATTCTCTAATTACGAAAGTTAAAAAATCCCCAAATTTTTAAATTATCAAATTCCAAAATTTCTCAGCTTAATAATTCCAAAATCCTCAAATTCAATAATTCCGAAATTCCAAATAGTCAAATTTTTAAATTTGCTACTTCTCAAATCCACAAATTCATAAATCCCCAGATTTTAGAATGCTGTAATTAACTAATTTAAAAATTTTTTAATTCTTAAATTCCGTAATTTAAAAATTTATAAATTCAAATGTTCAATTCCTGGATTTTTAAATTTATAAATTTACATATCATTTAATTTCTTGATTTTAAAATGTGTAAATTTTCAAAATCCTTTAATTCCCAACTTTTTAAATCGGTCATGTTCTAAATCGTGCAATTTCTTGATTTTACAATTTATACATTTTCAAATTATTTAATTGCTTAATTTTTAAATTTCTAAATTTCTAAATAATTTACAAATTCAATTATTTTTAATTAATTATTTAATTTGCAAATTTCTAAATTAAATTTGTAAGCTGTTTAATTTCCCAAATTTAAAATTTGTGAAATTTGTAACTTTCCAAATCGCAGTAGGTCAATAAATCTTTCTCTGAATGCAAATCGACCAAAATTTAAATAACAACATACAAAAATTTGCAAATGTCATATTAAAATTGCTGTTTACACATGAACGATGAAAACTTTATCACATCACCAATATATATTCTTCGGCTTAGTTCAACTTTATTCACGCCAAATAATTACGTCACTTTATTTCCCTGTAGCATGCATTATTAACCGTAAGCATAAAAAATCCATCACGTATTTCATTTTAATTTTTATTACTATCACCCCTGACATTCATATATTATTAACTTATATACTTTTTAACGATTTATAATTATAACCATTCATAAACATTACGCCGATATTTTTGTCGTGCAAGTACTGCCAGATATTTCGTTAACTTTGCTGAGAATCGATAAAAAAATTTAGGTCGTACGAAATTAATGATGCTGCAGCTACTAGCTGAAAAGCTCTGCAATTGCTTGGAAATTACATGAAAGCGAAGTATTTCGCAATATTGGCTAAAACGTTAGCGATTCAATTCGAATGACTTGTATCTACTGGCACGGTAATGTGTGTGTTTTCCATGTTCATTCTTCGCAATCGCAATAACAGATAAGCGATTGTGTACAGTCGTTGCAATGCTATTAATCCGTATATTTGCTCGATTGACATTTTAGACGTTTAATGAAAATGCACCCAGCTATGTTCAATTAAACCTTGACACACATTAACAAAAATAAAATTAATATCTATTGTCTAGAAGAAAACGGCAAGATTTACTAAATAACTATTAGAATTACAATTGAAAGAATTTTGACTACATAGAAATACTATGAACAGGCTTGGAATTAAAATAATATTTTAAAATACAATGGATACTCGCAAGTAATTATAAAATGAAGAACTACGATTGAAGAATATAAATCGATACTCTAGCTATCTGAAAATAGGGTTGCCTAATATGAACACCTTGCCTTAAGACCCCTCTCCTAACATGAATTTATCTCCTCTAAAAAACTTTTAAAAGAGTTTTTCGTTACGAACTATATACGTGTGTTCTATCCGCACATTGGCTTTTAAACTAATGATTTTTCGCCATATGTACTGCTTCTGTGTGGAGAGTAACGAACAGAATATTTGACACAAGTCAAATCAAGCAACACGTACTTCTCTAAATTCATAGAACTCATTCTAATAATTTTCTGATGAAACAAGATCATTATTTCCGATATCCTAGTTCCCTGGACCCTATCACATTAACACTTTAATGGCCAATCACACAACATGTGTGATAGCCAGAACAATTAGTGTTTTTCCAAAGGTAGACTCGGTACTACCAAGATGCTACCAAAGGTTATTCACAAACGTAAAATATTAAATTTGTTGTTTTCGTTTGTTTTACGTGTATGTTAACATGTTGAATTAGTTCGTGAATTTACATAAAGTTTCTTTAAATTAATTCTTCAAAAATATTGTCGGCCCCTGGCAACGTTTCACTGCGTGCGGCTATTAAAGTGTTAATATGTACAAACCGTATTTTCATCATTTTTGGAAATTAAAGTTTTTGCCTACAATCTCGCAGAAGCACATCGATTCTGACACACGCACGTGAAGTAATAATAAGGTCATTGCCATTAAATCGCTCGTTAGATGGCAGTGCGATAAAAGTACGAAAGAGAAGTTCCGAAGAAGAATAGAAGAAGAAGATGAAGAAGAAGAGGTGGCGGAAGGTACGTATTTCAGTCATCCGGCCAACTTTTGCAAGTTTAATGCCCGAGCGCTCGAGTAATTTAACATGACGAAATTAACTTTTCAGTTTTACCAAAGTTTCCTGGCAACTTAACCACGTTTCTACGTCCCTCCCAAGCGTATCGGCCGTTCTCTCTCCTTGTTGGCTTCTTCGTCGCCCACTCCACCTTACGAACACGAACAGCCAAGACCAACTTTTAAAGCGTTCACCGTGGTAACAACTGCGTGGCTTAGCGCAAGCTCTGCCCAACTATAATTCCACCCTTAAGACCCGAAGTTTACGACGTAAACTTCCTTCTCGCTGACGGTGTCGGAACCCGCTGATACCGATACTTCGATCCCGAGAATGAGAAAAACAAAGATAGAAGAGGAGAGAAGAGAGAAACGAGAGGGTCGACCGGGATGATATCGGAGATTTGTGCGCGAAAACAATTGGATCGACCCGCAAGGGAAATTCTCGGGAGCACAGCAGTTACCAGTAACTACCGAAACGCGTATCTAAAAGTGATGTTACCGTTCTACACTTTTTCGAATAATACCGCGGTCGAAGACGATAAGCGCGCAGCGTTTGCCAACCAGACCGAAGTATGGCCGAGAAATCCGTTTGGAAAGCAATCTATAAACTATTCCGGTGAAAAGTCTGCGATATAACTGGAGAAAATATGACACGAAGTGATATAGTTTGAAGGCTTTAATTTTTATGATTTCTTTAACCTACAATTTTATAGACATTCGCAGTTAACTAATTATTGCTACGGTGTGAAGACAAATAGAATTAAAAAGCTAACCCCTTCTTTGACGAGTCTCACTCGTGACTCATAGATCAAATGTGACTTTTACTCCAATTTTGAATACTCTTCAACTTGAAGTTTAGGTCGAAATTTGCATAATCAAGGATCGTTGAATATAAAATACTCACATTTTCATTTTCTTTGCTTTAATGTTATAGCTGTGAATAGTTTTGACTGACGCATCTGATAAATAAGTTGTACAGGAAGGAGTTTTGTAGTCAACGATTCTTAATTATCAAGATTATAATAGAACCTAAAATTTAATTATGGTAACGAGTCTGGTTTATCACATATGAAATGTGCGTAACGAGTGCGATACAATTTCATCAAAATTCCTAGTTCTCGTGTTACCGATGGATAAAACTTACAAATTCAATAATTTTGCGATGTTCGAAAATTTATAAGTTTTTACATTCCCGAATTTTTAAATTCTGAAGTTTAAAAAATTTGTAAATCTCCGAATTTTCGGATGAAAGTATTTCTAAGTTTATAAATTTGTTATCATCCAATTTTAAAAATCTAGAGTTTCCAGATTCATAAATTTACCAACTTTCAATTTTTGTATTTAAGAACTACCAAATTTCTAAAAGTACTAACATAAATTATTTTTTTGCCAGCACTTTAAACACTATTGAATAAATGTATTTTATTTAATACCAAAAAATATGAAAAATAGTAAATTTTTTTATTCTGTCCAAATGGAGCCGTTCTTCTAAACACCTCTTCACGCGCCAACTCATGGGTTGACATCGGTATACTCTGGTCTCCCTGCTTTCTAAGAAATTCATTCAACTGTTGACCCTTTTAAGGATTTAGTTATCTAATCTAAAGTTACTATCTATAAATGTGAATTATTCGTTAAGGCAGTATTTACGTATGTACAGTAACTGCTTCATAATTCCCTGCCACATAATTCCCGAGTATAGATCGCTCGAAGTTGCACGTGTACATCAGTGTACTCTCAAGATTACAGATTCCCAAAAGTGTGAGTCCAGATTCAGAGATAAGAAGCGTTAAATATTAAAATATACAAAACTTTCAAAGTAGACGGTAATATCTTTTATTCCTCACCCCCAAACCTTTCCTCCTTCTTCGTACTTGTTTTAAAATATGCATTACGATCAAGTACCTCGTTAAAAGTTACTGTTTTCGAAGGTGACAATTTGGGATTTCGAGATTTTGGTGTTTTTGAATTTAAAGAAATTGAATGTTGAAATTTTATCATTTTTTTGTAAGTTTGGAATATTAAAATTCTGTAATTTTTTACAAGTTTCTTTTCAGTTTATTTCAGATTACTTCAAGTTTACTTTGCTTAAACCATGAATAAAAAGCCGTAACATAAAATGGTATAGTATTAGCCATTTTCATAGTAAAATGTCAATAATATTAGCTAATTATGCACCAAAATAGATGTTCATTTATTTTATTTTATATCGTTTCTTACTTGTAGTACATAACTATTGACCACAATGGTGGTATTTCAGAAACGTATGGTTTTCTTTTTGTTTTAAAATGAATAATGGCTGTCATTCACGCGATCACTCATGGTGCGTGACTGCTGCAGGGTCGAAGTCCTTTAACTGTTGATATCTTTAGGTAACATTTACTTAATGTTTCAATTAACAATTATTGTTCTATACAGAGAAAAGGAAGCATGTGACACATCTAAATTGACTGTTAGTTTTTTACGCCAATTCAATTATAGCAATCTAATAAAGAAAACACTAGTTTTCACGTAACCTTGTAACATATGCCTCCTCTAATTATACACTTCGTGTCGAATGTTAATTACAATTTGAAAACTGTATTTTTATAGTTTCAAGACTGAATTTTTATGAATAGTTTAAAATTATATTTTTATAAACAATTTTAAGACTTGATCTACGAATAGTTTTAAACTATATTTTTATAGCTAGCTTTATAACCTACGTTGAATGACACTTCCGAAGTTTATTAAAAAGTTCCTATCTGATGTCGTTATAGCATGAAATATAAAATTGCACGAAACAATAGAGAGTAAATATATCCACATAAAATCGTGTATGAGAATATTCGAAAATCACCCAAATTGTTAGCAAGATTACAACTAAAATGCAATAAGACATACAAAATTGTTAGAACGTTGTTTATTTTTTATATTTTGTACGAACGTCACCTACAAGTATTCTTGCATAAAATGGGACAACAGTTCATACGCGTGAATAATGCCAAATGTAGTGCAACTAATAATAAGTATTAACATGATCTCATATCGAAATAATTCTGGTAATGTTTCAGAGATTTTCGTGCAAGATATATTCACATTCTAATATTTTATCATTTCTACAAGAAATCTGTTAAATAAAAGATACTGTTAAATATTTAATCAAATATCAAAATGTATATTGAAATCCCTTTACATTATTTCTACTTTACATTAATAGTGTACAGTCTGTGCAAAAAGTGGATAAAAACAAATGTAACATCCCTAGGGAAAATATGGAGACCAAGAAGCCTTCTTCAGTCTTGTAACTCTTATGACTCTAATCGTCGATTTTTAGAGATTTTTTGGAAATCTGAATATTTTGGGATGAGTTAAAGATTTGTAGACGTAGGAATTCAGGGAATTTGAGAGTTGGGGATTTTTGGAATTTAAAGACATTGAAATTTGTGACTCTGCGAATATGGTTATTTAAGAGTTTGCTGGTTACGGAATTGGAGAATCTAGTTTGGGAGCATAGGAATTCATGGATCTATGGATTTTGTGGGC
Organism: Megachile lagopoda; assembly: GCA_036983795.1. Lineage (NCBI taxonomy): Eukaryota > Metazoa > Arthropoda > Insecta > Hymenoptera > Megachilidae > Megachile > Megachile lagopoda. The sequence continues at coordinate 3,216,035 of CM072786.1, forward strand.
TAGTAATTTGGGAACGTAAAACTTTAGGGATGTTGGTATTTAGAGACCATGAATTTGGGGATCTAGGAATTTAGAGATGAGGAACTTTTTCTATAAATAGAAATAAAACAAAAGTATAGTAGAAATCTAGGAATTTGGGGATTTCAAAACTTCAAAATTTGAGAACGCTGCATTTGAGAATTTAAGAAATTTAAAAACACAGATCACTAATCTGGAAAGATTGGATCACAAATATTTAGAAATCGAGAAATGTAGAGATTTTGAAATTTGAGATCTTCAAAAAAGTAAAAATATGAAAAATGAAAGATCAATAGATATCAAATTACGTCACGGAATTTAAAGTCAGTAATATCCAAAGTGAAAAATCAATAGACATCAAATTACTTCACAAAATTTAAAATAAGATATGTGAAAAATGAATAATCAATAGACGTTAAATAACTTCAAAGAATTAAACATTAAAAATATTGAATATAAAAATTAAAATACTGTTGTATACTTTTAATCGCAGTGAATTAATAACATCTCGATAATAACGACTTTTTTAAATAAAATAGAACGCCAGGGATACACTTATTTTGCCTGAAAGTAAACACAACGCTGGTTATCGAATTGTGTACTTCGTTGTACACATATATTTTATTTGTTAACAGCTTGGAGTGCAAACGTTCGAATATTTTTACATGAACGACTAACTACATACAAAATTTTAATTAAACTTCATCCAATATATCATTTGTTTTAAATGTTTGAAGCACAAATCGATAATATCTTAAACAAAAAAGTAAACCATGCGATTCGTATCGCTGTTTTCATTCATTACTTTGTAATTTCCGTCATGAAAATTTGATTTATAGCAGGGAATTTCAGGTCAATACTAAAATTAACATTTTGACTGCTTCGTTATCCATATGTGGTTAATACTTAAATTTCTATATGAATCAATCATTTATATCAGTGGTTTTTAAGGTTATCGTCGGCAACTCAGGAATTGGCGCGTGAGGAGACTGACCCAGGTGTTTGGAATGACTACGGCCTCAATTGATCAAAATAAAAAAGATGGAAGTGATTAGCGTGGATGCTAATAACCGATATCGGTTCCATTTTATTAACTCTATTTTTACTGTCTGCGGTCCACAATTGACAATTGAAAAACACAAGCTTACAGTCATTGTTAGCGATGGTCAACCAGTGGAACCCGTTGAAGTTGACTCCATCGTTTCGTTCGCAGGTATAGTGTCCACAAAAACATAATTAATTTAGATATTACAGGCATCCCTCGAATAGCACGGTTAATTGATTCCGTGTTATTCGAAACCAGGTTTTTCCTGTAACCAGGCTTTTTTCTACTCAATTCACCCATTATATGTACCGTAGACAATCCAGGAATTGGCGCGTAGGACGCTGACCCAGGTGTTTGGAAAGGCTACGGCCCCAATTGGTCAGAATAGAAAAATGGACACCTGGACTCACACGTATTTTCGGTAGGAACTATTGGCTCGAGCGGTCAGCACACTAATTAGGCCAAAAACAATGACTGTGAGCAGACGTCTGTGTGAGAGAGATAGTGCCAATTACGTGATGCAGTTATTGTCATTATTATTCTTATTTACCGATATGTCACGCTGGAAGTGTTCACGGTGGGGATATGTGGAATGACCGTGTGGCTTCTTTTACTCTGGGTCCACCTCCTACGCGCCAATTCCTGGGTTGTCTACAGTATATCGTTCTTTTTCGAAAATAATCTTAATTATATCGGTTAATGACTACTCAGTGATCCTATAGTAGTATTCGCGACTTCGCGCAATTCAAATTCCGTATTCGAGGATTTTCGCAATTTTTAACGGTCGCAACTTCGTGCAACTCAAGTACCGTGCTATTCGAAGAATGCCTATATTTGTATTTTACATTAATCTATAATATTGCAATTTTCTACTTTATGATATCAACCCTTAAAATCTGATTACGTTAATATCATAGACAAAATTTCACTCTAGTAACTCCATATTGTTTTAAAAGTTAATGATAACAACAAAAGTCTATTACATATCACACTATTATTTAATATTAAACATAATTATTCAAATTATTGTTAACTACTAAATGTTGATGGCTACAAATAATTTTCCTTTAAGAGATATCAATGGTAAAAGTACTAACTTAGTAAAATTTTCAACAGCCTCTGTACGGCAATCAACGTGTTAAAATTTCGTGTTTGTGAAGCTACGTAAGAAAATTACCGACTCTTTACGTCGTGCAAAGAATCGAACGGTACAAAGCCAACGATTTTGCTCAGTTTTGCGTGACTATTATGCTCGCACGATTGGTTATCCGTTACTTCCCATTCATCTGTCTCCTTTTCAACGATTTCGAGCCTTTTCGTTAAGAGTCAGCAGGAAAACCATCGAGCGGATGCTGAGGACTGAAATATCGTATCCATTGCTCATTCTAAAACGTCAATTCTTCCGGTAAACAAATCTCTTAATGATTGAACGCACACTCCACGATTTCGTGTCTGAAATTAAATTATTTTACTCGGCGAATCGAGAAGATAAATTATCTGTAAACTCGATCTCTTCTTGCAGAAATATTAGTAAGTTAAATATGTTGAATAAGCTGAATTCGTGTGAGTTGAATATTTTCTAACGAAATCGATACGGTTTTAAATGTAGAAAAAATTGTTCAAGCAAATAAAGAAACAAAGTTAAGTTGAAAAGAGTCAGTGCAAATAGTGTTGAGGTAACTAGCTAGGGATTAGGGTACGACACGCATCACACACGCGATGCACACGCGCGCATGTGCAGAGTTTACGGACTGAACTTCTCAAGATAACACGGGAAATATAGGAAATTTTCAAGGTTTCAAATCCCTTAATCTTGAAATCTCAAATTTACAAATTTACAAACAATTCAATTTTCAAATTTACAAATATCTCTATAACAATACATAATTCTTAAAATTCTCAAATTTTATAATTTTCCAACATTGAAGTTTATAGATTTATAAATTCTATATGAATATTCAAATTTTTGAATTTCCAAAAATTCTAAATTTCGGATTTCATAATTTCCAAATTTATTTTCCCAACTCCAAAATTGTTTAATTTTCTGACTTCCAATTTTCAGATTCCAGAATTTCCAAATTTATAAATTCCTCAACTTTCAATTTTTAAACTCGAGAATTTGCAATTTTATAATTTCTCAACTTACATATTTATAAATTACCTAACTCCAAAATTGTTTAATTTTCTGACTTCCAATTTTCAGATTCCAGGACTTCCAAATTTATAAATTCCTCAACTTCCAATCTTTAAAGTCGAGAATACAGAATTTAGTAAATTTCACAAATTCCAAATTTATAAATTTCCCAAATTCCAGTATCCAAATTCCAAAATGTGCAAATCCTCAGATTTCGAAGTATCCAACATTCTACCTCAATTTTTTAAATGTAAAGTTCCCTCTGTGTCTCGCTCCAAAATTTTCAAATATTAAAAATCCTGAAGTTCCAAAATGGTAAATTTCCAAATTTTCAAAACTACATACGCATGACTGATGTGTATAAATTACTCTATTAGCACTAAACCTACCGGTGTATAACACATAGTAAATTTGATACGTAAAATGAAGTAGAAATATACATAGACAAAGAGTAAAACATAAATTAATATAAACTTTAATATAAACATTCTTTATCTAGATAAAAATTGTCACAAATTTCAAGAAAAGTATACTACTGTATAATTTTGTAATTTAAAATGAAGAAATTGATGAGTCCATCATTTTGACCAGTGTGGTAGTTCCAATGTTAACAAATCTAAGGTCTTGGCTCATTCAGGTAAAACCCTAGTTGCAAATGTAAGATTTAGAATGGCAAATTACTAGACTTGTTTATGAGCCCTAAGTTTATTTCATAAGAAAATATGTGAAATGAATAACACGAGTTCAAGTTTTCCTCGCTATTATTCATTCGTCGAGTGTTTGGTAAACTCGTCTCCGATATATAAGAGTTTGGAAGAACTCGAAGCATCAAATAAGCTCTATATACGAACTTTGACACGGGTCAGCAATTTCTTATCCAATTTTTATTTAGTATCGAAGTTACGGAAAAGCTATTCGCCACAAAGTTGCAAATAACAGAAGATTACATTCGAGAAACTTCTACTTTGTTCTCTGAACGAGATTTACATCTTTATAACTATTCGGAAAATGTTTACACGAACATATTATCGCAATACTTTGTATAATGTACACGTTCGATTTACGCGGTACTCTATTTACACGATTAGCTTTTACTTGAGTTTTTAAAGAACGAATTTTAAAAAACTAGCAACAATAAACATTTTCAAAATTCCCATTCAAGAATCGAACTTTTATATTTTTGACTTTTATGAAACGTTTATCAGTAGATTTATTACGTTTTTTTTTATTAAAATACAATTTGATCTGCATTTACTGATTTAATTAACGATGATTTCGATTTATATAATATATTTTTTACACGGTTTTTAAAATAAGGAATTTTTAAAGAAAGTAGCAAAAGTAAGCATTTCAATAGCAATATAAAAATAGAACTTTTTTAATTTTGTTTACTATTGAACTTTCACTAATAGATTTTTTATATTTTTCCAATTAAAATGCGACCAAAACACGATTTAATTTGTACGGTATTTACTGATTTAAGTGACGATAACTTTACACGGTTTTCTGAGGAATCTTCACTGTGAATCGAGAGTAGGAAGAAAAATGACATTTCTTACACTTGGCCTATTTGCAAATCACCTTTTGAAGGAAGAGGAACCAGAATTATGCCATAATAAAGTATGTTTATCAGTCTATTATTTGATCCTTTAGCTTCTCCGTAATAAGTATATAAAGCTGACATTTTTCCGCAGTTATTGCTACTTCCCTGACCCATCACGATGAAAGTAACATTGATCGTTTTGTAGAGAATTAAATAAAAATACCTTTTCTACCTCAGAATAGGATTTTTGTAATGAAACAGTTAAATAAACATCTTGTATTTTAAGTAACCATGAAGACAATACCTGTACATTTAAATAACGAAAAATAACTAGTATAACTACCTTCGAGCATTTCTTTGGTACTGTGTACGTAGTTTATTTATCTATTACCAATTACAGTTATGCCACATAACACATCATCCTTGATACAATTTTTTCAGTCTTTTTCGTCCCATAGGAATATGTTGCTTTCGTCCCCAACCGCATTTTCCAAGACAGAAATCACATAACCTACAAGCTATCCATGATTTGTTAAAATTTACTATAGGAACTTGTAAAGATATCTAAGAACGCTCTAACAACTGATTGGCTTAATACAAATAGTTTAACTATGAATTACAAGAAAGTCGAAATGGTAGAAATTCACTTGAGTGATCTGAAACACCAATTCAGTTTAACCCTTAATTTACAGACGTTTAATAACTACTTACATTTAAATTTAAACTAGACTATAAAATTAAATAAATAACAAATAATACATAAACTAGCTTATACAATTCCTTATCTTGACGAGGGTTAACATACAGTTTGACAAAAACTTCTTAATAATTTTCATAATTTAAAATAAGGAATCCAAGATCCGCCATTTTGACGTTCCGTAAAACTAGTATTAATCACTGCATGATACATGTTATGGCTCAACGTGAATATATGGAACAATGCAGATATTCTACAATTAATTCAACCAAGAGTAGCATCTATTTTTATGTATACATACGATCATAAAAAACAAATTCTCTGAAAACATTTGTGGAAGAGGCAAAAAGGCACATTACTTTCATCACACCGTTACTTTTATTCCCGCTCTCCTCTATTATGATATAAATTAATATTACGATATTATACGAAAAAAAAAAATATATTATTCAATTAATTTTCAAGAAGTACATTTTAATGTAGTATATAATTTATTAAACCAGTTTATTAAACGTAAAAGATGTATCATATTGCAAACATTACGCGCCATGTTTCTAGAGAGTTTGTTGTAAAAATATGCGAAAGCATTGAAATTCACGGTGCGTTTCACTTACTGGCGAATGGAAAAATGTAAACAGAAAAAATGTATAACCCCGCAAATTGCATGTCATAGTTTATTCGCTAAAAACGAAAAAGACGCCACACATCTGATGTAAATTACAATGTAACGGATGTACAACATTTTTCTCATTCACTCATAGCTGCATATTTTGTCGTATTGCCGTTGCTGTTTTTCTTTCGCTATATAAATAATTGTTATTAGAACTTTTAAGACGGTTCTAAGTTTTAGTGTATCGACAGAACTATGATTTTTGCTTGAGGTACTTTGAGAAATTTATGAATATAATTTGGAAATTTAAATATTTGATTATTTAAATAGATTCCTTTAGAAATTTATGGATTTGAGGATACTGAAATTGTGGAAATTGAAAATTTCAGGAATTTGTTAATTTTTAATGTGAACTGAAAATTTATGAACTTAGAAATTTCGGACTCGTTATACGAATTTGAGAATTTTTTAATTCGAAAGTATTGGAATTTAGAGATTGAAGCATTTGAAAATTTGAGGCTTTGAGAAGTTTTATTTTTTTGTATTTTTTAATTTTGGAATTTGTAAAGTATGTTTTGCTATTTTTAAGTTTAGGAATTTAGACTTTTGGAAATTTAGAAAGTTAGAAATTTATGGATTTAAGAATTTAATATTCATTTAGTTTTAATTCAATTTCAATTCATTTTTAATTCAATTTTAATTCAATTTTAATTCTATTTTAATTCAATTTTAATTCAATTTTAATTCAACTGTAAATCATTTTAAATTCAATATTATAATTTTAATTTAACTTTAATTAATTTCATTACATAAATAAATAGCCCTTTAGTTGTTATTTACTATATATTACAGTGGCTCAGAATTTAGAAATTTGAACATTCAGAAACTTATAAATTCAAAAATATGAAAATTAAAAAATTTGAATATTCAACATTTAAATATTTGAAAATTTAAGCTTTTAGAATCTTGAAAACTTTTTAAATTTAGACGTTTAAGTCTCTAATACAAAGTATTCTACATCCTAAATACCTCATGCTACATGAAAAGTAAGTGCGCCCGGATCCCTACCTCATTACGCTAATGTTTGTATATGCGATGTAAGCAACTGTGAATGCCTCAAGAGAATGTATAAAAAGTGCCAAAACGTCATAAATAAAAATGCCAACGCTTACGTTCAATTACCCAAAATTCGCAATTTTCTCTGCAGACGAATACAGTACGAACACTTCCTTACACACGTGCATTACCAGAATCAGAATTACAAAAAAATACGCCTAATCAAAGGGATTTATAAGAAAGAAAATGATACGGATAGAAAGTAGCAAAAGTAGCGTTCTAACAATTTTCTCGAAACGTGGTAATAAATGCGCTGCGGCAAATTTAGGTACACTTAATGAGTTCCTTCTCGTATGACACCGTCTATTGTCAGGTCGGGCCGTATGGCACATTTACCCTTTAAAACATCGGAGAAAGGATGCGCCGCGAAAAGATACAAAGCAATGGGGTTGACTCTCTTGAGCAATATTCGCGCGTATGGAGAAAGAAGCAACGACCACGAAACACTGTATTAACCTTTGGCCGCGTTCTTGTGAGGCGCAGCGAGGAAACAACAGAGAACATCCCAGGACTACGACGACGTCGTTGCCGACGACGTAAACCTCGACGATGAGACGCACGCGCGTGGAATTGGAGTTGAAAGGCCTTGGACCACGCTCCGGAGGATTCCAAAAGCCCCCGGCCAACAGCCACTTGGCGGAATTCGAAGCACAATGCCAACAACGCGGAATTACACCGCGGAACCGTAATGATAGCGGCTTAATTAGTGCCTCTCTACTTTTTCATGCATCGGACTGCATCCCAGGTGCCACTAAACGGGGACAAGATATCGTATAACGTGTTAAAGATAGGAATCGTCTGACGATTGTCTCCCCCTAGCCGGCAAAATCATGCTATAAAAATTTCACCAGGTCATATCACAACCTCGTAATAGGCCTTTGTTTCATCGTCCTAAACAATGTGTGCAAAGTCCATCAAATCCTAGTGAAAAAATTAAATTCTTACGGCATCAGAGGTGAAACTTGGGGTTGCTAGTTCAAAGGGTTGCTAGTCCTGTTTGTAATAAGATCTCGGTTGAATGTAATTTTATCGAACAATGTAATTAATATTAATTTCTAATTAACGTTAAATCCGGAGTACAGCAGGCATTTTATTTTTTAATTTAGTAACAGCTTCCAAATCAATTTGTTGATTTTAACTTTCAAGTTATCATTGTTAGCTTTCAAATTATTTCCATTTTGCTATGTAGATGATTTGAATGTTTTTCTTAAAATTGAAGATTATTTCCGACTAGAGCAATGATGTCGCTTATTTTTTAATGTTTTCAAATATATTGTTCATTCCGGTCGTATTCCTCAATTTTCGATTTTGTATGCTTTAACTCAAGTCATTCGCGACTCAGGTGTTTATTTTGATAACAGAAAATCTAAGAATGGAGACCAAGAGTTATACTGATTATATTATACTGATTATAAGTCTTTCACTAATTTCTGAATTTAACAATTTTTTTCCAATGTTAGACCTGAAAATTCTTCGACATAGTTTCAAAATCATGGCAAGAGAAATAACTGCAACAACCTTGTCAGTAATTTTGCATCAGTGGATGTGAATCAATAAATGTGAATATTAATGTATTTAATGCATTAACTAAACACGTATGGGTTATTATTCTCTATGATATTGTTGATATACAACGTATAGCAGTATATCACATCAGTAAATACATATCTAAGTAATAATACCATAAATGACATGGATTAACAGTAATAACTTCGGTAATGATATTGATTAATTTATAATATTATTAGTTATTGAATTCACCAAAGAAAGCAGCTTTTTCACTTTCACACCCGTTATATAAAGATCCTGCAGGTCACTTGGACCGATGACAAAAGTGTCTAAGCTTTATCACAGTCTTATTACACTATTTGTTTTTTTTTATGTGAATTTTAATTAGTCTGCATTTGGAATTTGATATTGATTATGATAAAAATATAATAAGATGTTAGAAAGTATCGAACATAAATTCTTACGTTCGACAGCTTGTTACATGTACTATCCCATATCCGTAACGTGTCATGAATTCCAGCCAATATTGTCAACACTAAATTTAGTGACATAAGAGAAATGTTAACTTTCACGTAATAATTCTTTGCAAAATACTTAACAATTCGATTGTTACGACATCACTAATTAACTTTCGTGTAACATTTTAGATATATGCTTTTTCTGAAGATACTGAACAATGTACGAACAGTACGATCAATAGACTATGTTATACAACACTGCGACTCTTTTAACTGTTCTAGAAACAACTTAGATAAAGTTACAAACTACGTTTTCTATGTATTAAATCGCTAATTACTCGGATCTATGAAAGAGAACTTTTTACCCGTGTAATAAGTGAATACACAAATAGAATTAAATTTACGTGAATGACCCATACAGTTTTTCGCGAATATCTCATAATCTATCAATTCTACAAGTAATATGGTTTATACAGAATTTATAGATTAGAAAATTCTCTACAAAAAGTGTTTTATAAACATTTTTTGTAGGATCAGTTGTTTTCGAGATAATGTGTTGCAACCGATGACAATGGCATACTTGATCCTGAAGACTGGGGATGAACAATGAGAAATGACATTTTGAAGTAGAATGCAGCTCTGTTGCCACCTGCTTTAGACACTCTGCTGAATGCAATTTTTTGCAATTAGCTCAGAGGTTGTTGACCCAGGATTGTCGAGGGACGTCGGCGGGCCCGGAGAGAAAGATTTAAATAGATCCCAAGTAAATAAATTATCTCAATTTTATATGCACTTTTCAAGTTACGAGATTTCAGGCAATCTATTATGCCGATTCGGATTCTAATTTTTAGTACCATTCTTCTACGGTTAATTGGTGCGTGAAAGGACAAATTCTGAAACGATGTCCGAGACTCTATAAATCCCTAAACCATATTCTTCCTCCCTTTTGTGGACACTTTGTGGACGCCATGATTTTTAAGAAAAGTTTTCATTGTTTTCAATCAAACTATCATTGTTAAGAAAAGGTTTCATTATTTAGCAGTATATAATTATTGCCGTGACCAGCCATATCTCAGTGCATCCAATACAAACTGAAGAAAGCGCTATGAACAATTATAAAAATGAAGGACCTGTCAAGTTATAGCGGAAGCCATATTAATTGATTAGATGGACGCAGAAATAATTAAAATTGGGCAAACCGAAGGTCTTGAAGAACAGAAAGGAGCGCAGTATTTTTATTTTTCATGAAAAGAAATATCGTGAATTAGGTTTACCAAGGACTTAGTTACATTGAAAAGAAACCAGAGTTGAGTAGCTGTGCTCCCAAGGTTATGTCAACAGGAGTGCATTGTTTCTTACAATTTTTTACAAGTATGAAGATTAAAAATTTGTAGGCCGTCATGTATGAAAATTGTTACATCTATGAAAAGATGTAACATATATAATTATGTAATAAAGAATATATTACACATAATTATATATAAACTTTCCCATAACAAATTTCTTAAGTTATAAATATTATGACGGCTATTTTTTTAGTATAACTGATAAATAGCGAGATATTTGCGAATAACTGTTTTTCCATTTTCCGAAATCAAAAAATTTTTGTTTATAATATGATTGACGCTTTTTTAACTGAAAATATTCATTGGATGTTAATTGAAAATAATCTTGATACGTTCTTTGGAAAGCAGCAAGAATACTGAGAGGAACTTCTTACTGTTTTTCACTGATTTTAGGGTGTTAAATATGTAAATTTGAAAATTATCAAATCCTTAAATACCTAACAGAAACATTTTCAAATTTGTAATTCTAAATTTCTAGAAGAGCAATTTTCTAAAACCTAAAACATCTAAGTTCCCACATTTATAAGTTTACAAATTACTGAACATCCCAATTTTCAAATTTTTAAATTATCAAATTTGTCAAGTTCTTAAGTTTTCAGGTTTCCCAATCTTTGAATCCATAAACTCCCAAAATTTCAATTCTCCGAATTCTCAAATAATCAAATTCTCAACATTCAAAATTTCCAAATCCTCATGTTCCTAAATTCTCAAATTACCGAGTCCTAAAATCGACGAAATTATAAATTCATAGACTCCCTAATTTATAAATAACTAAATAACTAAATTTTGAAATTCCCTAATTTATAAATAACTAAATAACTAAATTTTGAAATTTCCTAATTTATAAATAACTAAATAACTAAATTTTGAAATTCCCTAATTTAAAAATAACTAAATAACTGAATAAATGACTAAAGTTTCTAAGTCCACAAAATCTTATATGCCCAAATCTCCATATCCCTAAATCCCTAAATGCCCAAATTTCTAAATCCCTTAATTTTCAAGGCTTCAAATCGCTAAATCCCGAAATCCCCAAATTGTGAAATCCTCAAGTCTCCATATTCCCAAATCCCCAAATTCCTAAATCTCCAAGTTGTCCCAAACCAAAAATTGTCAAATTCCATCATTTCTAAACTTGCAAATTTTTAAATTTCCAAAATCCCAAACTCCTACAATTCCAAATGCCTAAATTTTCAAATTCCCAAAATTCCAAATATCTACAATTCCAAATTCCTAAATTTCCAAATCCCAAAATTCCTAAATTTCAAAGTTTATTAATTCCCAATATTCCAAATGCCCAAAGTTCTAAATTCCCAAAATTCCAAACTCTCACAATTAAAAATTTCCAAATTTCTAAATCCCAAAATTCCAAACTCTTACAATGAAAAATTTCCAAATCTCAAAATTCCCAAATTTCCAAGTTTATTAACTCCCAAATTCCCAAAACTCCAAGTGCCCAAAGTTCTAAATTCCCAAAATTCCAATCTTCCACAATTCAAAATTCCCAAATTTCCAAATCCCAAAATTTCAAACTCCCACAATTCAAAATTTCCAAATCCCAAAATTCCTAAATTTCAAAGTTTATTAATTCCCAATATTCCAAATGCCCAAAGTTCTAAATTCCCAAAATTCCAAACTACCACAATTAAAAATTTCCAAATTTCTAAATCCCAAAATTCCAAACTCTTACAATTAAAAATTTCCAAATCTCAAAATTCCCAAATTTCCAAGTTCATTAACTCCCAAATTCCCAAAACTCCAAGTGCCCAAAGTTCTAAATTCCCAAAATTCCAATCTTCCACAATTCAAAATTCCCAAATTTCCAAATCCCAAAATTTCCAATTACCAAATTCCCAAATTTCCAAATCCCAAAATTCCAAACTCCCACAATCCCAAATTGTAAATTTCCAAATCCCAAACTTCCCAAATTTCCACACTTCCAGTTTCCCAAATTCCCAAATTCTTAAATTTCTACATTTCCAAATCTAAATATTTCTAAGTTTGAAGACTTATCGACCAAAAATCAACAAGTGAAGAGCTTCCTTCCCCTACGTTCCATTTTCCCTAGGGATGTCTGCGGTAGTAACTGTACACCCTGTATAAACAAGGTTGTTCAAATAATCAAATAGAATGATTCGCTTAAAACATCGCGATATGAATAAGATTTAAGGCTAACAGTAAGATTTAAAAGACTTCTTATCTGCCTATTAGCGGAGACATTTTGCACCGAATAATTACTAGCTTTATGTACGCGTATAATAGAACAATGCTTCCCCAATTTCGTTAAATTGAAAACACAACAATTTGTGCCCGCAGGGATATGCGAATTCTTTTTCAGAAAAATTACTGAGCGTAATTCGCGCCCTTTTTTTAGCGAATAGAGCGCTTTGTGTTTTTTTCGGTACGACATAGATTTTTAACAATCGCCCGGCTGGTATAATATTTCATGTACGCAACGTGATGTTTAATTCCCGAAATTTCGTGCTTTGGATTATTTTCTTCAAAATCTATTAGTTCGAATTCGTAAATAGCGGTCCATTTTCAGCGAAGCTTTTGAATGTGGAGTTAGCAAAAAAAAAGTCAAGCCCAAAAATTTGCAAACTGAAACGAACAATTGTTGAAAAAGCGTGTCAGGTAAATGTCATATGTGCATCGATGATTTCATGTTATCAAAAATATTAAAACGTGCACGCAATTTGTATGAAAAATTTTAGATGTCGTTTACAATAAAATCTTTAACAAAGACAAGATAATGACGGTCGTTATTATGACGCAATGATATGCTGAAGATTGCACAATTATTATCGTTCATCTAAAAAATGTGCTGGTTTAATAAAATTATTGTTACACGTTTGAAAATAACAAGTTACTTGTTTTTGCATGTAGATGCATGTACCATCGAGATTGTTATTGTTCGAAATGTTGTTATGTACTGTTGCGATATAAAACGAAAAAATTAAATATTTCTGAAAATTGTACAATTTCATTTTATTAAAATATTATTTGAATAAACGCAATGAAATGTTTGACATTTTATGGACTGATGTTCGACCAATATTGGTCACCTAGTTTCCATTACTTATAATATGTTCTTTAGTGAAATACATTTAATTAGCGAGTACTGATGCACCAAAATACTTGATTCTCTAGAAAACATACAATTTTGTGGAGAATACAGCTTTGTACGATGAAGATGCGAGCAATACTGTGAACACGTGTGTTGTATTTCATTTTACCCAAAGTGTGAAGCATGCTGCAGATACATCTCATTGTCGCATGTGAGATTAATCAGAATGTAGTGAATGGAATAAATCATAATTCAATCAGTGATTTCACCGATAAAAATTAGGTTCGATTATTAGAACAACTTTTGTTTAATTGCTAATTTCACTGTACAAGTGAATACCAAGGTGTTTATACGTGCTCAACAATTTACCACTACACCGGGGTCTAATTTAAAATTAATAATAAAGCAGAAAAATAAATGTACATATTAATTCTCCTTAACAAATTTTGTAATAGTAATTTAAAATAAGAAATTTGTGAACCGATTTTACCGATTTGATAATTAAGTTTATAAACTTGCAATAAATATTTAATTTCACATTACAATCGTTTAAATGACCGCAATTACGCCATGCCCCCTAACGAAGTCTCCAGATTAAACGTACCAAAGTTGAAACATCATAACAGTGAACGAATATAATCGTAACTCGTTGCGTTTACTATTCGAAACATACTTCAGCTGAGAAAATTGAAAAGTCAACTTGGCAAGTTACAGTTGCACGCCTTACATTTGCGTATGATAACGTGCAAGAAACAATTGGTTCGTGTGCCAGCACAAAGTTCCGAGTTCTCGATCAAATCCGCGCAACTACACGAGCGCAAAACTTTTCGACGCTCGTGAAACTTTCGAACGTGCGACCAGCGTGTATTGGTAAGTTCATAGTGGAAGGGGTGAGCTCACAGAGGATTAATCTCACATTGAGTCTGCGCGGTCGAAATCCCGATAATCAAAAGCGTTGATACTCTCGCAACAAGCAATGTTATATAGTGTCTGGTAAATGATCAGCTGACCTATTCCGTCCTCGGCGAGGAGAGGTGCACGGCACCGTCAGGACAGGACACTTGCGACGAATGACGCAGAGCAAGGAACAATTTTCCCACCCTCGGTTCGTCGCGTCGAATCCAATCTCGGGTTATAGATCACTGACGGATTGATGAACAATCGTAAAATCGTTCACCGAACGACTCTGAATCCCCAATTTCGTGTTACCGCGCAAAAGTTTGAGCAGTTTTTCAGCGATCGCGAAACGGAGGGAAGTTTTTCAAACTGTTCCACCGTTAGGTCATTAACTATTTCTGTTTCGTTATACTCACATGGCAATGCGGACGTAAGTGGACTTATAAGTTGAAAACTGATTGCCGCGATTATCCAGTACTCCTGTCCGATGCGGAACACTTTTCAAACATCGTGTCACTTGCGTTTACAAAAACGAATCACGAGCACCGGCGTAAACAAGTTAATCACAATATCATCGAACGTTATTTCACGGATCATCGTTGGAAAAGCGTTTACATTTTCGTCCCACGATGCTCCTTTATGCGGCATCAGCCGTTTTTCTTTATGTTACACTCGTGGTCGAACTTGGAAAGAGAAAAAAAAAATTGAACGCGATTAAACGTGTTATCCTGAGCATCGCATCTCGTGTCCTATACCACTTTACTCATCCCACTGTCACCCCGTAACACGCGACACGTTTATCGCTGGCACGCGTCCGGCGTTACCGACAGAGCAAACTCGTTACTAGGTTAGAATTCGCTGAAAAGGGATCCCCGTGAGCGCACGCTACCAGAAAGCGGTCTCGCTTCTCCCCTCCCTCGTTCCTATACCCTCTCTTCTCCGCTCCTCTCTTTCTCTTTCGCTCTCTCTCCCTCTCTATATCGCTCGTAGTTTCCAGGATCTCGAGAAAACTTTGCTGGAAAGCGGCAGGCGGCACGAGCCGGGTGGGGGTTGACAGATACGTACACCCCATCCAGAGTTTCAGTAGGGGAAACAGATTTCCCCTCTCCAACCTTCTTTGTTTCTGTGTGTAAGCATGAACGCGGTAAATAAAAAAGTTTCAAGTCACTTGCAAATCCGCCGGCCGGCATTGCGCAGGAACCAAGATGGCGGATTACTTCGCAAAAGTTTCTCGGAACACCTACGAATTCCCGAACGGCAACCACCGACGAAAGAAAAGTATTTACTCACGAAGAAGTTTGCCGCGCAACGGGGAAGATTAATATGCGCTCCCAGGTAGCTGGAACGTACCCCTACACTTGATCAAATTAACTCGCAAGAAGCGATTAGCAGAGTCAAGAATAAAAAGGAAACTTTTCGTAGTCGTAACATTAAGTTCGCTCGGATAAATGCTAAACAGTGGGGGATAAAAGTAACGAAGTACTTTTAACGAATGTACCAACTCTTTAGAATTCAAACTTGTATCAAATTCTTCGAGGTACAACTCTGCGTAAGACGTTGCATTTAGTTGCGAAGCGGTTAACTACTGCATCGTCAAGAAGTTTATGTAACCGCATAGACAGATTTATTAGGGAGTTATAGCTGTATCCGA
This sequence comes from Megachile lagopoda, assembly GCA_036983795.1. NCBI lineage: Eukaryota > Metazoa > Arthropoda > Insecta > Hymenoptera > Megachilidae > Megachile > Megachile lagopoda. The sequence goes on from CM072786.1 coordinate 3,232,126, forward strand.
TTTGTCATATCAGAGACACCATGCTCCCTTTCTCTCTAAGATATTTCCCTTCCTCTGCAAGACTCTAAGTTTTCATGTTTGGGGTGCAAATGACGCGGACGCGAGTTACACGTGGTGAACGTAGAGAAGAGCGCGGCATGGTTCAAGTTTGGAGTGCGCGATAACCGATCGGCGCAAGGAAGCATGAAGCCCGATCGTTTTCGGGACTCGGGGATGTTGGACCGCTGAAACTTGGAAAGTGCATACTCGATACATGCGATGATTCCCTTCTCATCGTCGGAGGCTGTCTATTTGCGGAGGTAGCCGTACCTGGTTGCCTGCCGCCTGCCCTCGTGGGAGTCAGCTAAGGGAAATCAATATCTCACTAGGGGTAGAGAATACGAGAAAGAGAGAGATGAACTAGCAAGAGTAGGAGTCGACGAAGGAAAAGCAGGAGAAAGAGGAGGCAGAGAAGATGTAGGAGGAGGAGGTGGAGGAGGAGGTACCGACGTAGGATGGTAGAAGGGGGTGAAAGAGGTACGGGACAGGAAGGACGCAGTCCGCGCTCGACGACCTCGCTCGCTCGTGGTCTTCCGCGGCCGTAGTGCCACGCGTGAACTCAAGTACCGTAGTAGCACGCGTAAACGCGTGCCATAACTCCTCACTACTATAGTACTATTACGGTCGTTATTGCCGGCCGCGCACAGTCGGTCACACACGCCACCACGGGCCGGTCGTTGCTGTCGGTAGCGCGTGCCGCGTGTGTTCTTTCGCGCTACAAACAACCACCGTCACACCGCGCACGCTACCTGGACAAACACGTTACCCCGCGTGTGCAACCATACGCAGCCAGCTCGTTCCAATCCTGTCGGCCGCTTAGCGGGAACTGGAGACGAAAACCTTGCCCGCACCGCGTTACCGTCCTCCGGACTCGCTCCAAACTCGCTCTCGTTCTCTGTCCCCTTTGCTCCCTGCTCCTAAACCGTTCTCGCTCCTGTTCTGTTCTTTCGCCGTTCAACCCCCTCTCGGTTGCGCCGCGTTCTCATACTCCGCACGCTTCTCAGCGAAACTTTCCCGGCGTCGGGACACGCTACCACCACCACCACCGACGCCGCCGCCGCCGCCAAACGGGACCAACACCATTGCTACTCTACCACCACCGTCACTCATCGCACCGTTACCTTCATCTTTCCTACGTTTACCAACACCGTCAACGAGATTCTCTACACGCGTCTCTGACGTGCCTCCACCCCCTGTCCCCTCGCGAATCTATCCCTCCTCCCGTCCCGATTCTCCCCGTTTGCCATCGGTGCCTCTCTTTCCGCCGTGTATCCTTTACTTCCTTTTCTGATTCTCCTTCAAGTTTCGCCCAACTTTTCCCACCCCTCCGACAGAAACACGGACAATGTCGACGCTGCCGCGACGATATACGCTGTATCCCGCGCGCGCCACTCTTTCTCTCTGCTTTCTTTTTTTTTATTCCCTTTCGCTTGCTAACTTGCCGATTCGCTCGGTTCTTGTCCTGGGAGTGCGCGTTACAGTCTGAAGCGTGCTCTCGCGAATATTCACTAACGCTACAACACCTCTACGGCCGCGCACAAATGGGCTGAAGTTTGGAGAAGCGGCGGAACGATCGTTTTAAGCACCGCTTCAGAAACTGCCAGAGAATGAACTAGTTTCTAATTCGTGCCCGTACTTTTCGCGCGAACGTTACGGAATCGCAATTTTATTCGATCGTAACCAGTACAGTGTCCCGCGCACTGCGTTTCGGGAGTTCGTTTCGTTAGTAAACGTTTAGGACGAACTTCGTTTTGTAACAGTAGAACGAGACGCGTTGCGTCGGACAGTGGTACAACCGTTACGAAACACCGACTCGATAGTAAAATGCAGATACGAAAAGTTGAACACAAATTAATCTCCGAATTAATACGTTGCAACCGTGATGTCACCGTATTGAGTTACGGAGAATGTAATCGAACGAAAGCGTACACCGAATATGCAAATCTTACTTCGCAAACTATTAAAACTTGGCGCAGGGAGCTAATTGATTTTAATTAAATAAGAAGTTTGTTCGATATTCAGGAACTTTAAAGCAAGCGTCTGTTGCGCAAAATTAGAAAACAACCCTCCGCTGCCCCTCGGTTGGTATCGCAAGTAGCAAAATTTAAATTATTTATAAAACGTGATTACTTTATTGCGATGCAACGAGACTTTGTACCGTATGAAACCAGAGAATGTTAGATAAAAATAGGCAACGAATCGGAAAAGTTTTACGTGCGAATCATAATGCGGCAAATCTCGTAAGCCCAACGAACTGCGTCGGACGAGAAAACGTCTATTGTGGTGCATGCCTTAAGCAGCGGCACGCTTCGACAAGGGGTGGAAGGGAATAGAAAACAGGGTGTGCGCGTGGTCGGACGTCGTGACGCCTGCGTCAATCTGCGATTCATTGCCCTGGCAACGGCGACGCTCACCGTACTACCTTTTTCTCTTTTCCGCTAAGCTCAAACGTCGTTTCACTTATCTCTTTCGACATACGGATATTCCCATTTTCCTCTCCTCGTGATTTCTGTCTCGTTTCAATCCGCACGTTTCGTTCCTACCGCCATTAAGTTCTCTTTATCCTCTTGCATTGCAGGAACAAACCATCGAGGTTTCTACGAAGTAACAAGTGGATATCGTCATTTCCTGTACGATTATTTCTTGTGCCCGTACATCTTTTGTTGTCTTTGCGCTTTCCGTTTCGTTTCCTCGAATTTTATTCGACACGGGAATTGATCTATTGCAGCGGCGGTCAGATCGCTCGCTGAAAAGCGCGACGGAAGTTCACGGGGATTATAAATTTATACATTTGAGCATTTAGACACTTTGAAGTGTGAGATGCTCGAATTATGAAATTAAGAGATTTGGAAATTTTGAAATTTGGATTTTTGGAAATTTGGAAATATGGAAATATGGAAATATGAGAATATAGAAATTTTGAAGTTGTCGAGAGTTTTGAGAATTTTTAGAAGTTTAAGCATTTTGAGAGTTTTGAGAACTTTGAGAATTATGCGAATTGGGAGAATCTTTTATTATTGTGAATGTAGAGAATTTGAGAATTTTGTAAATTGTGTGATTATTGCAAATGTTGAGAATTTTGTGAATTTTAAGGTTCTTGTGAATTATGAGAATTTGGTGAACATTTATTCAATTATTATGAATGTTGAGATTATTGTGAATTTTGAGAATTTTGAGAATTTTGGGAATTTTGAAAATTTTGAGAATTTTGGGAATTTTGAGAATTTTGAGAGTTTTGAGAATTTTAAGAATTATGCGAATTGGGAGAATTTTTTATTATTGTGAATGTAGAGAATTTGAAAATTTTGTAAATTGTGTGATTATTGTGAATGTTGAGAACTTTATAAATTTTGAGGTTCTTGTGAATTATGAGAATTTGGTGAACATTTATTCAATTATTATGAATGTTGAGAACTTTATGAATTTTGAGATTATTGTGAATTTTAAGAATTTTGAGAATTTTGAGAATTTTGGGAATTTTGAGAACTTTTAGAATAGAATTATGCGAATTGGGAGAATCTTTTATTATTGTAAATGTAGAGAATTTGAGAATTTTGTAAATTGTGTGATTATTGCAAATGTTGAGAATTTTGTGAATTTTAAGGTTCTTGTGAATTATGAGAATTTGTTGAATTTTTATACAATTATTGTGAATGTTAAGAACTTTATGAATTTTGAGAATATTGTGAATTTTTAGACTTTTGAGAATTTTGTGATTTATGAGAATAGTAAGAACTTTCAGTATTGTAATATTATTTTGTTAATTTTGAGAATTACGAAATTAGGAAATTTGAACATCTGGACTTTCAACTTTAGTAACCTAAAAATTATGAAAATTGGAAATTTCAGTTTCGAAATTTAAAAATGTATAACATTGTGAATTTACAAATTTGGACCCTGGACTATTGGAAAGTTAGATATTTCATAATTGAAGAACGATTTTCGGTAATAGTGAAAATGAAGGTCCTTTATCGCTCTCGTGTTCGCACCATTTGCAAATCCGTACACCGCATCCTCCCATTCACAGTTGCAACACTTTTCTGTTACTTTCCGGCAATACTTTTAAACTGATTTTCAACTACTCGTTACCGCATAAATATTTCAATTTATCCTCATCTTGAAAGAATGTTCTGACGATTCGTATTCGGGACGCGTCAGCGGTAATTAATTCTCTTGCAGTCAAAACGCAAACTAGGCAGCTTTACATTTAAGAAATGCGAAATAAGAAGCTATTTCTCTTTTCTTTGCTTTGCGCCAGGAAAATACGCGTTATCATTTTTCATGGTTACAACAGGAAATAAATATTTTCTTCGTTTGATAAGTTCGCGTGGTTGTCGTGAGTTATTCGGAGAAGAAATATCGTAACGAACTGAATGTGTTCGTGCTGTACGCGGTAAAATTTGCCATCGAACGTATTTCATCTAGCCGATTAAATCGAATTAACTGCGATTCGACGTTGTCCCCTAAAACTTGCTACGTCTGGTAAAGGATAAAGCGAAAATCTTTTCTATATTAAACGACGCGAATAAAACCCGCTAAACTACGACTTACAAAGAGCTCGAGTATATTTCATGGTCCACCGTTGCACTACTCGGTAAGCGATGCGTGACCGAAAGGAAGAAAAGAGTTTTCCAACTCTGCCGACCCAAGAACCATGTTACCTTTTTATCGATGAAGAGCTCCTTGCAAAAAACATAACCTCCACTTTGGAGTAAGCTAAATTACCTGCCAATGACACAATCCTTCACTTATAAATAAATACCATCACATAATAAAATTTGATCAGAATAACTTCATGAAATTTCTACATATTGATGAAGGAATTTTATTCACTATTGAGTATTGTGAGAAATGTATAAAACAATTCGTGTTCAAATGAAAATTTTTAGATGGCATGATTATATTTTTAAGGGTCAAGAATAAGTATTGAATGCTCCCAGTATTTTGGGGATTTTTGGGGCCCCAGTTGGAAAATTGATAAGTTCTGGCAATGATTGTATATCTGATTGTGTATTGGTCAAGAGAGACTAGGATATTTGCCTTCTAAAAGAATTTGAAAATGCAACTGCGTTTACCTAGAATTTTTAAGTCGAGAAGCAATATTTTGTCATGTCTTTTCTAAAGTATTCTTTGTATAATAATCTAGGTTGGTAAAGAGCACTTTTTTGGGGAAGATAGGACATGATAAAATTTGTTTTGTAAAAACTTGGATGTTTCTCGTGAAATTTTAAGGGTAAAATTGCAAAATAGGGACTTAAGCAAATTCAGAAACTTCCAAATCCCATATTCCCAAATCTCTATATCAAATTTTCAAATTACCAAGATTTCAAAGCACTAAAATCCTATATTTCCAAATCTCTATATCAGCAAATTCCCAAATTCTCAAATTCCTAAAATTCTAATGTACCAATTCCCCAAATCACCAAATTCCTAAATTTCCAAGGTTTCAAATCCCTAAATCACAAAATTCACAAATTTTCAAGGTTCCAAAACCCAAAACTTCAAATTCTCAAATCCACAAATTACCTAATTCCCAATTTCTTTTAGTTCAAAATTCTTGAATTACCAAATTCCCAAATCCTCAAAGTCTCCAAATCTCTAAATCTCTAAACTACCAACTCCCTAAATCCCCAAACCTCTAAATTTCCAAAATCCAAATCTTCATATTACTAAATATCCAAACTCCCAAATCCCAAAATATTTCAATCCTCCAAATTTTAAAGGATTCAGTTCATCTAACTCAAAAATTGTTTAATTTTCTATTTGCCAACTAGCAAATTGTCGAACACCGCACTTGAAAAAAATTTGCTACGCGATCTTGGCTGATGGTCATGTTTCAATAAAAAATGTATCGATGTTGGACGCTTTTGGCTGCATCTGAATTGGCATCAGCTTACTGCTGCTGGATACGAGACAGAATCTTGTAAAATATAGCTATTTTATTTAATACTACCAAATATTCTTAGATGACATATATTTAACTTGTTTGATACTTCAGCAATGTTATGTAACTAAATTGTGAATATTTTTAGTCAGAGGTCATTTCAAGATGATATTGTACATTTTTCAATGTATTTGAATGACACGTTGTACAAGGGGAAATATGTAATATAATAATGATATAAGAATATAAACAACTATGTAACGTGTTATAATAACATAATATAAAATATGCAATATACTTACATATAAAAATCACTTTGTTGACCTTCAAAAATCTGAAAAAACGATTTCAGCACAAAAATATTCCTTCCTTGGTACCATTCAAACTGTATCTAAATTAATGTGTTTAATTAATTGTGTACAATTAATGTGGAATATTATTACTGTAATATACAATATTATAATTTTTATTATAATATTCTTGGTTCCATTACAATTGAAAGAGATATGTATTTAGGTCATAGCCTTTAAATGTATCTTGTATAAATATACTATTTCAATAGACCTTCATTAATAATCTTTTATAGGTTATCTAAATGTTTCAATTTACTTAATCAGGAACTGCATACTGACCTGGTTAAAAAATTCAGTATGATTCAAATAATCAGAGCTACCTTTGCATTTTTCACTTAAAAAATTAAATTATAATTACAACACTTCCTTACATTTCAAATTAAAGATAAAATAAAAATTTCCTCGAATAACAACAAACTATTTGTTGATTATTTATTCCATTTACAAGAAAACTGAGTCTCATTCTTACAGCCGAAGAAATTTCTCTAACATTTAATACGTCAACATCAAGACTTTATATTCAATAAAATGTAGGATGCCTTAAATGTACTCAATCTATCAATCGGTCGTTTAACAGGGGTTCCTAAATCTATAACGGAGGCAACAGTTTTGTTACGTTGCAGAAGAAGAAAATCTTTCCAGCAAGTCTCTCGCTCCCCTATTATATCCAGCACTTTCCACTTTCATCGATTGAATAACGAAGGTTCCCCCAGTTCCCTTTATCGTAGATAAAGTTCTCCGTCATAATAACTTTGGCGTCTCTAAATGGTACGTATATCCGTAATAAATTGTTCTTGCAAACTTTCTGGATGGCAAGCTGTATAAATAGTCTACATCCCCGCTTCGTGCGTTTCCAACAACCCACCTTTACCCCCGAACCAACCTCAACCCACCTTCAAGACGTCGCTATACCACTCTTAAGGATGCTTTTCATTGCACTCACACACGAAGGAATTCGATCGATGCGAGTGTCCCGTTCTGCCTAAAGAAAACTTGCTTCGTTCAATGTCCTCCAACTGAACGGACCTCGGTCCTACTATACGCATCCTCCATTGTGTGTTTCGTGACCTTATCCTCTCTCTTTTTCACCGTCCCTTAAAATCTCTTCCTCTTCTCTCTTTTCCTCCTGTCGTCCCATTGCTTTCGGATAGAGCAGAACTTCGATACCTAGCTTCGAAAGCATACGTGTACTCATTTCATGACATCTTGTAACAAGCATTGGCGTAAGTAGATAAGTCAGGGTACTATCTTCCAGGAAAATGCAAGTTGACATCCTCTCGATATAACACGTGGTGATTTAATAGGGTCTATAATGTCTGACAAACTGTTGATATTACACTGTACACTCTTGTACTTTATACTTTTACAGTAAAATAACACTGAATGTTTCGGGCGTAAGACGTACGATAGGAATTTGTTACGTTTTGAAGAGAGTAGCTGTACTGCGGGTGACGATATAACGAGTGGCGAACTGTAGCGCATATCGGGTAATGTATTCGAATATTCTGAAATATTCGATTATTTTAAAGTATTCGATTATTTCGAGGTACTCAAATATTCGCATTATTCAAATTCTAAAACCGTATTTGAATTTTAACAACTTTTGTATAACCTGACGATGTAACGTGTGGAGATTTAAGAACGAGTGGTAATATATTGGATAGTCCACATGTAGCGATAAAAAAATTAATCAAATAAGTGGCAGTATAACATGTAAGTGACACAGAGTGTAACGCACAATCAATGCTGAATTAATCATTAAACAAAATAAGTAAACGCTTAAAGTACATTGTTATAAATAAATTAACGATGTATTGCAGTACATAGTTACCGTCATTGTCTATATAGAATCACCACTTTAGGTTTTCCGTATTTTCTGTATTGGGGAGGAATTTTATTATTGTAACAGCCACATCGGAGAAACGATTCTTAACCTACTGTAATACATTACAATACCTGAACTTCCTGTGCTTTCGACTATCGTACATTATGTATAAGTTTATTGTAATCTTATGGTGATGTAAATGTGACAGAAACTGTAGAAATGATTTTTATCGCAAAGATTATCAGTATTGCAACTATAGCATTAATAGCCAATAAAGGAAATACACAAAACCTGAAGCGGTATGTAGAATAACTACAATAATTAAATACTGTAATCCTAAATAATAATTATATACCATAATCGTTAATTTGTAAAGAATAAACACTGTTATTCAACAAAAAATTAAAATATCAAAACAAATGGGGGAGAAATTTAAAAGAAAAAAGTTTTTTCTTAAACCTTTTACATAGATCTATAGGTCTAAAGAAGCAGTATAATTTTTGTTGTAAACATTGTTTAATGTCTCCAATCGTTTACAATTTATAAGCAATTACATGACGTGTCGACTATAATAAAAGGCTTTCCCTTAAAAACGGCCATCAACGATGTATTCTTAGATCTAACGAGCAATAGTGCAACGTTTCATTAGAATCGACGTGTCTCTGGATTCGCCTGTTTAATAAAAGTCTTAGTTACGCCAATGGTAACAAGAGTTTCGTCTCGCTTTCAAAAATCTTCTCTCAGATAGACTCGTTAAACCCATTGCCTTTATTGGTCTCTTCTAACCTCGTTGCCTCGAATAGCCGACGCGACGGTTTCGCTCCTCGTGCTTCTGCTCCCCTGTTAGCTACATTTTGATCTTCTTGTCTGGCTCGTTTCTTTACTTCTTGTCCATTGTCACCACTCGTCACGGTTTGCATCGACTTAATTGACTTTCGCCTCGATACGCGGGATCAGATCGTTGAGATTCGTGATCGTATGCGTGTAAAGGACCAGATTGTACAAGTCGTTTGTTGGAATATCGAGGATCGACGATTTGAATGGCTGTGAAAATTAATCGATGCAGTCCGGGGTACATTATTCAGAGGGATATAAACGCGGCAAGCGTTCGCAAGGAACATTTGAATAAATTCGATTAATAAAAACACCGTTGATGGGATTCCATCGAGCCTCCAGTGTCTCTCTGACACCTTTGATCGACACTTTTTAAAATGGACTGAAACCAGGAGTACATCTAAAGATTTCGCACCTTTGATTAAATCGGAATTATATCCAACTACCCAAAGCTTCGTTTGAGAGTTTTCCTGCTACGTTTTAAATGCTGCCGCAGTAATAAATGCGAAGGGACGTGTAGCCCGTAAAGTAGTGGGTATAATTTTCTCTGGCTAAATTCATGGAAACTGCCTATTCATTTCCGGCCTGAGAGACTTTGTGCCTCTTTCGGTTTACCGAGAAAACTTTTGTATACGCGCTGAAGTTTTCACCTGCAATTACTTGGCCATCTAAACTTACCGGATAATACGACTTCCTCTTATACGTTCCACCTGCTTACTTGAATTAATAGGGTAAAGTTATCCAAGCTTATTAAACAACATTTCTGACATTCCTTTATTAATTGAATGCGAATGAAAACGTTGAATGTAACCGCGTTCTGTTTTAAATCAATTCGGTTGTACCGACTGTTACAACGAAATGTTATTTTAACATTAAATTCTGTACCTTTAAGCAAACTTTGATCGCTGAGTTTTTAATTGAAAATCTAAACTTTTTTTAAACTTTGATCTCTGCTATTTTAATTGAAAGGCTAGTTACAAGTAATCTGATTACTTTTACACTGGAACAATCAAATCTGTTTTTCAATGGTAACTGGTAAAAGTTTAGAATGCTTGAGGTATAAACGTGTTCTGTATTTTAGACAAAGAAATAATTATTTATATACATATATATCTTACCACAACGTGGTATACAATATAATACAATGTAAAATTTCATAAATTAACAATTATCTTAAAAAGTGAATAATATTTTTACTTTGAAATAACATTTTTTTCGTTATAAAAATTTTTCAATTATTAAAGTGAAAATTATCTACGTGCTATATGCTGTATACACTACATAATATATGTATGTAATGTATACTGAAAATGTTCTTACAGATTTTTATAAAAAGGAAAACCCATGGTAATAAATTTGTTTCGGAATTTTAATAATTTAGTACTAGCTTTTATTTATAAAAAGGAATATAATAGAATAAAAATTAGTTTAATTTAAATAAGTTAATACTTCTAGTGAATTCAGTTTGACCAATAAAACCTTAGTTGATCATAAATTCACTTAGTGTAAAATATACTTTATTTCACAAATTACCAAACTAATTTTGATAATTACCTAAACAATGTATAAATTATCACGCTTTATATGTACTTTGCTGGTTATGTATGCAATATCTAAAGAGTAAATAAAGAAGAATTGTCATAAATAAGTCTCATTGTTAAATTCATAACATACACATCGAACATGCCGTCTAAATTGTCATGAAAACCGCGTATTTGCATGAATTTATATTTTATCGATATCACTTTTCTATTACCGTTCATTATGTTACTCAAGTTGAAAATACGAATCTCCATCGCAGATTAATTCAACTTACATAATAAATGAGTGATATTAATCGTCACTACCAATAACACCCTCAACATTACAACATGTTCACAAAGACTAAAAAATTATTATTTGAAAACGAGATGTAATGTAGGCTTATTACCTACTTCCAACGTTCGAAAATTCCTAAAATCCCGTTTTTACCGGCCACTTGGAGATTCAAAACGGCGATATAAGGAACTACTTATACCAGCAAAAAAATCCTGGAAGGTTAGGTAGAAAAATGGGCTGTACTTCCGAAAACCTCCATGCTCCAAATTGGCTGAAATTTTGGGAATGGGTTTCTTTTTAATAAAAATAATGATTCCGAGAAGGATTTTTGGCGATTCGAGAAAAAATTTTTCATCATTTGGGTGTCACTATCTACTTTGCCAACACAGGAATACTTGAGGCAAATTTGAAGGCGATTCTGATGCTATGAAATCTGCTATTTTCAATTCTTTTTAAAAGGTATCAATGTATCAAAAGTAGTACTATATGTATAATTAGGTAAGGTTAGGTTACATGAGGTTAGGTTAACTATTGAGGTGGCCATTGCAGAAAGCGTAGATAACAGTAGATGCAAATACTACATCGATAAAATAGGGAGTGACTCCCAAATGATAAAAAATTTTTTTCTCAAGCCGCCAAAAATGCTTCTCGGAATCATTATTTTTATTAAAAAGAAACCCATTCCCCAAACTTCAGACAATTTGGAGCATGGAGGTTTTCGGAAGTTTAGCCTCAAATCCACCTCAAGTATTCCGGTCGGTAATAATTGTGTCGGTAAAGTAGGGAGTCGCACCCAAATGATACAAAATTTTTTCTCGAGTCACCAAAAATCCTTCTCGGAATCATTATTTTTATTAAAAGGAAACCCACTCCCCAAATTTCAGACAATTTGGAGCATGTAGGTTTTCGGAAGTACATCCATTTTCTTTTATTATGTATCTTCTTTTGGAACGGAGAAATCTGCGCTTGCTAAATACATTATTCGGGTATTCGAGAATCATGCATTAATCGTGCGCGGGTGAAACTACCATAATTATAATTTCTAAATTCGCCGCTCTAAATAGACGGCATAACAAAACCTCTAATTCTTTTGCACAATTGGTCATTCAGTACATAGAGCAGGAAGTTCTATAAGATGATGGCTCTATATTAATTTTATAACTAGTCTGTGGTGCAATCTCTTGTGAAACAAAGTATACAAACAAGTGCTGTAAGAACTTCAGCAGAGATACAGTTGGATACAGTTAATCAACAAATATCGTTAAAGGTTTCCATTACGCATGAGGGTTATTTCTTCTTCAGATAACATCGATTTGTTTTAATATTGTGCCTATTATATACTAAGTACAATGTCTTATCAATTATATCGAAATACAACGTTAGGTAATACGTTACAAGAAAGTCTTGACGAACTGATTCAGGTATGCATGTAAAAGTATGCAGTATTGAGGTTAGAATCTGCAGTAAATACTACATAAATTAATATAACAATTGTAAGATCGAACTAATTTTTGGCATAAAATAACGTGGGTACCGTAATCTGCTTATATTATAAATTTTAAGAAATAATTAAAGAAATGTGTCAAGCTTTTTATACAACTAAGAATAATAGATTTGATGCACATGATACAAGTATATAAAATTGTTTGAAATCTATTTCTTTTTTAATGATCGTTTACACATCATAATTTTACGTGTTATAGTATGGACAAATCACACCACAATTAGCTCTTAAAGTATTATTACAATTTGATAAGGCAATAAATCAAGCACTTGCTACTAGAGTAAAATCAAGACTTACATTTAAGGTAATTTTATTTAATTGTATTTAGCTGACTGTAACTAGTTAACTTTTTAGCATAATTATTGGTTGTATATCATTTTCAGGCTGGTAAATTAAATACTTATAGATTTTGTGATAATGTATGGACATTTATGCTTAATGATGTTGAATTTCGTGAAGTTCAGGAAGTTGCAATGGTAGATAAAGTAAAAATTGTTGCTTGCGATGGAAAAAGTAAGTAATCACTGTTCTTTGTTTATTTATTTACTTATACATTTATTTATAATAGAAAAGACCAATATCCATATTTACAAAATTTATTAATGATTTTTGTATTGTTGTAGCACTAGATGCAGATGCAGCAACAAAACGATAACGTCACTCTCTTATACAATTAAATATACACTACTATTATATAACAAGTAAAAAAAAAATTACTAGCCATAAAAAGGTTTCATAATAGATAGCAATTTAAGCAAAATACATGTACATGTTTAATATAGGTATACAGTTTTTATTCATTTTCCAACATCGATTAAATTTCATTATGTAACAACTGGAATCATGACACTATGTTGAAATTAGAAACATAAAATTTATCTGTTTTTTTATCATATCAAAATTTAGCACTAGCTTTATTTTTATAATGTATTTGGAAATGAATAGATTTTACACGTACTATATCTACTATCATAACTTACTCTTAAAAACTATGAAAATATATAATTGTAATCTTTCTATGTGGTCCAATTTGTTCCAAAGATGTAAATAATTCTTCGAATGAGACTGTAAGATTCATTAGAATTTATTAACGTGTTTATATAAGTGATATAAGGTGGCATTAAGATTATATAAGGAAATAATTCATTGTGGTGTATTTTGTATTATGAACAAAAACTTTTAATATTAACAACATTCTTTTACTACTTATAATAATTTATTCATAAGTAAATACAGTAAGTTTATAATAAGAAGTAATGTACCTATACTTGTTACCATTAATATGATAGTCTGTCTAATATTTTTATTATGCGGTGTGAAATTTAATAAATAAAGTAAAAGTATATTTATAATATATTGCCCATCCAAAAAGAAACAAGGCATAATATTAATAATTGCTAATCCTGCAGAGAAGACTGTCACATATTTGCAAAGCAATGCTAAAGCTTCTGGTAATTTAGGGTTTAAAAATGAATATTTTGGTACCCAATCAGATACATCAACTGTTCTATAAATATCTGCTGGATGTCCAAAATATAAAACATCTTTTCCTTCTCTTCTTTTTATTTGTACAATCTATAATAAAAATTAATTGTTAATATCATATCATTAGCTGTGTATTTAAGAAAATATTTTACATTATTAATTATTAATATTACCTTGGTAATATTATCCAGAGAAGGTTTTAAGCAATGAGTGTCTTGAAACAAACACTCATGACTAGCGTGGCAAAAATTTTGTGACTGATTAATCATTATTCTGGCTGGAAGGCAAGAATGTGGAGGTAAATGAAGAGGAGCAGATTGTGGTCCCTCAATATATTCAAAGCACACACTTCCACTAGCTTCACTATCCGAAGTACAACAGTTTATAACACCATTAGTTTTCTGCCTAGATGGAACTGATTCGTCATATTCCTAAGATATTAATATTAAGAGAATAATAGTATATATATCACAATAAATTATAGTATGTTCTAAAAAATGCATGTATAAATTGAATATTACCTGAATAAATGACTGCTTGACACAATATCCAAGAGCAGGCTGATTTACTGTATTTAATATACAATCATACCAATCTTCAGTCTGTTTTATGGGGCAATCATTTATCTCATAGATTATGTCTTGTTCAAGAAGTCCTGCTCGACCTAATACAGGTGAATTCTATAAACATAAATTTTTATAATAAAAAGGACTTACCATTTATAATACAAAACTATTCTATCTACATTTATTGATTGTATAATTAATTTGTATTTAAAAACTAAATCAATAAAATATAGAAAGTATTTAGTATCACTTTTGCTTACAGGTAAAATAGTTTTTACATAAATTCCATTCCCAACTGTATAAAATGGAGCCCATAACCATGTAGAAAGCATAAGAACAGTTGCAGCTAATGTAGCAAGTATTATGTTATGCCAAATTCCTGCACAAGTCACTCGTAGTTGATTCTTCAATGGTAACAAAGTAAGTTGTTCACTGTTTATATGTACATAAGTTATAGGTATTGTGAATGCAATTAATATTCCTAAGCCAAATAACTGAACATCTTCTCTTGCTGCAGCTAATGCATGACCTAACTCATGCACAATACTGCAAACTGCGAATGTAATGATATAATATCCAAGTTCATTGAAGGGTACATCTATTCCAGGTAACTGTAAAAAGTGAAGAAACATTACAATACTATAAGAAGATCATTTTATAATCATTTAAAGCATTTATATGCTTTTACATAAAAATAAATTACCATTGGCTCTAATAAAGGTTCAGAATTACTATTGTCAAGAGATGGCCCATTACTCCATATATTAAATGTCATCTTTAAAATTGCAATTATGGCAATAGGCAATAGAATGATACTAATAATGACTCCTGCATTAAACCAAGCAGTCCAAAATTTAGAACGATCCATTGCCCATTTAATTATCTTACGGTTAAACGCTGTAGTGAACCATTTTATTCTTAACACTTGAACTTCCAACCCAGTATTTTTTAAAAAGTAAAGATATGGATAATGTGAGCATGTCTGAAAAATAAATAAAAATTATTTCTTGGTTATAATGAATAAATTAGATATTTTATAAACGAAATTATATGAAATTATGTTGTTACTATTACTTAATCACATAATGCTTTAAACTAAATTGATTTATTATATTTAATATTATACAATTGTATCTTTGTATGTAAAATAGTAATTGTTTTTAACAATATATACCTTAAAAATAGTGTCAAAGAAAAATAATGAACAATGAATAAGACCTATAGCAATTAATACATTTAAAGCTTCCATTTTTCAACACTTTATTTCGATGTTTTATGTTAATACTTCTCATATTACATATTGCATATATCAATTCTTTCTTTGCTGCAGGTATACACTGCAACTTGAACAAAATATCTGATTTTGCGGTCAGTTGTATAGATAATATATTAGTCAAACGTGACTTGCTGACAGTTACATTCCCTAGAAAGTGTAATTTTTAGTTCAATAAAGGTATTTAATTTACTAATCAATTCAGACATAACACTTTATATGCAGATAATATTAAATGTAATATTTTTTTAATTAAACAATGGTACCGTACAAAAATGAAACAATTTTTACAAAATAAAGTTACTAACGTTTCTTTTGTAACGTGGGACGTATATTGTTATCGTCATGAAATAGTTAATGTAGTATGGCGACCAGGCCGTGAGAGTATTTGCAGCACGTCTGTATTTTGTTATATCAATGGTCATAAATTAGGAGCGAAATTCAAAACATCTGAGTGTGGCGTTCATGTAAAATAGACAAAGCTTATGTTGTTGAAGCCACTCGACGTGGGTGTTCGTGCTAGGAAAAGATTGGGAATCCAGAGAATAAACATAGTTTCACTTCAAAATTCTTTAAGGATTAATTTATTAGGGACCGTATCAAATTCGCTGTTTTTGACTAAGTCACGTACGGTCCTTGAGAGCTTCTAAATCTTCTACGAATATCCTGTCTTTTCATGTACCCTGAAAGGGTCGTAAATTTCCCCAAGAGTCGAATTGTCGCCAGTACAAGAACTTATTGTTTTCCGATTTCTCTGGGTCCCACGCTTTCTCTAAGCACATGTGCGCTGTTACGTTCCCGCGTCTTGGCGGAGCGCCTCCATCACCACGCGGCTGAGGGTGGACCACAGCCGGGAGAAGGGGCCCACATCGACGGGGTGGACTCCTCCACCATTGGACAAGGGATGATCCTGAGGGAGGATCCAGGATCCAGCAAGGAAGGGGCATCGATCCGCATCACCCGAAGATCTCCTCCGCCAAGCGCAGAACGATCAGACGAATTTTGTAAACCATACGCTTCATTTCGCTCTCGTTACAAAACTTTATCAATTTTCTGAATAAATAGTTGGACATTGTCTTTTGAAATTAAACTTTGTTTGATTTAATTCCGCACACCGCGAGCAGAGCGCCTCAGCGCTCCACGGGTGAACTTACCCACACCTAAAATTCCCTAAACCGCGAACGGTACACGCAACACTTTAACGTTAAAATACCTATTGTTAAATTTACATATTGTATGAAATAGTTTTTTGGACTAATGAATATTTATTTTGATTTTATTGTCTTATTTTCTATTTGACACGTGGTATATATTCATGATGCATACCCGGTGGAAAGTTTTTAAATTTTGGTTATATGGGGAATACATTATGCGAATACAGTATAGTAATCTAAATCTAGTGTCAATTTAATTATAACTGTATTCAGAATGTATACATACGTCTAATTCAACCATGTGTGATCATTATCACTTTTACTTTGTTTATAACCTTATGCATTGTTAAATTAGTAGGCATGGTATATTATATTTAATATATAATTTGTATAAGTATTTGATTTCTATATAATTCGAAATTAAAGTTATACTGACATGTCTTTAACTATTGAAAAACAAATTGAATTATTATTAGCTGGTCATCCTTTAGAAATTGATGGTACACAGGAAACTAACCATGCCGTAAATGAAATAATAGGTAACAATTCATTTTGTATATAATTAAATGTTAATAATTTATGAATATATGATTTATCCATATATATTCTGTTGTTACAAAGTTTAAAGTAAATTATTTATTGTACACTAGTATTAAAGTTATAAATGAATATTTAACGAAATATGTTGCATACTATATTCTATTCAGTTAATATTATTTTTGATTTCCGTAAGTTTATTGTACCTTTTTGCAATAATTATAATCCGTCTTTAGCAACTTATATAAGAAAAATATATGCGTTATTAGGGATAAAAGGAGCTGTTAACAACTATGTACCTATTTGTCAAAAAACTGTGACATATATTGTTGCTGCTGTTATCGTAAATAATCAAGGAGAAGTATTAATGATTCAAGAAGCAAAAGCTTCTTGCAATGGAAAATGGTATTTACCAGCTGGTCGAGTTGAGCCTAATGAAACTTTATCAGATGCTATTAAAAGGGAAGTTCTAGAAGAAACAGGCCTTATATTACAACCAGAAACATTGATATTAATGGAGTGTGCAAGTGGTTCATGGTTCAGATTTGTATTCAATGGCAAAGTAACTGGTGGTAAATTAAAAACATTAGATGAAGCGAATGAAGAATCTTTACAAGCAAGTTGGGTATATAATATAAATGATTTACCACTAAGATCGCACGATATTGTTTCTTTGATAGAAAGAGGTAAAACTTATACCATGAATAAAGATCTTTCACAACATCCATATTTAATGCCAGTTAATAAGTCATTGAATAAGCTATTGTTACGGCTTACAATCACTTCAAAGAAACGAGCAACGTAAGTTGAATGTACTTGAAAAATATTTTATATAAAGTTTATATTATATGGAAATTTTATATTTAACTTTATACATATGTTACTGCTTATGCTTGATTTCTGTTTAGTATTTGCACATTCAGTATAAGGTCAATGGTGTTAGTTTTCATAACACAGCAAGATCAATTTGATTATGACTGTGAATGTGGATGAACGCTTTAGATTGGAGTAATAATAGGTACACATTATATGCACATGCACTTGTACATACACATTTGTAACAATTAAATTACTCTCATATTGTTTCTTTCTTTTAAAAACTTATATTACTAATCATTCTCATTTCTATCAAAAATAAATTATATCCATTGTTTGTTAACTTAGTCTATCATGTAATTATATCTTGCACAATAATAACGGCTTAACTTATAAAGTATATTGTATTATAATTATAAGCTTAACTCATTACTTAAAATTACATAAAACTCTATATGAAGTTTGTATAATATTTCTTATTATATGTTTTATCAACAGGAATAAATTACATGTTCTTGTGTCAGATACAACACCATTTTGTTTACCAGTATGTGAAATTAATCCAAATCGCAGTCTTCTTTCTACTTTACATAGCTTTATGGAGGTAAATTGATACACTAAGTATAAGAGTATATCTTTTCGAAATACCAAATAAAAATATTTAATTTTTTATTTACTATCAATTATAATACTATATTTTATGTTTCATAAATTGTTTAGGAACTATTTGGAAGTGAAGTTGCACCACATAAGCCACATGGTATAATAACTGTAGAATTCAGTGGGGGTCAAGGAGGAGATGGATTATGTTTGACACTACTGGTTTCATTCAAGTTGCCGGTAGAAGATGTACGTGCTATTGGAAAATTCGTTTGGTATGAATTACCTGAAAATTTAGCTGCAAGTATTACTTACCGTTTACCACGAAACATGACCGTGCCTTTAAACGTTATACGATAATCTGATACAATATCTGCATATTATAAGCATTTGAAATTTCAAATATGACATATTTCATTCACTTTCAACTTTAATATGAAATTAAAATTTATGCTGAAATATTAATATTATTTTAAAATTTATAAACTGTTAAAATTTGAACTCTAAAAATTCTAAATTACTATATAATATTGACACACAAATTAAAATGAAACGATTAACACGCACATATACATATATATTCATACATTCCAAGCACTGTTATAACACATCAACTTTATATTAGCCAGATATATTTATACATCTGCTTAACAGTACCTAACCATATTAGGGAAATATTTATGAGCATAAATTTATGTTTATCCTAGTCTATACCAATGACTTTTTTAACAAGAACAAGTATATGATTCATAACTTTCATAAGAATTTACAATGTAAAATGACTAATACTAGACTTTAATCATTTATATGAACTTTTATATTTTGCATTGTTAAAGAAAGCTGCAGGTATTTCCAATTATTATTAAAAGTTTTTAGAAATTTCTTTAGATTATAGATGCATATAAAAGTCGATACATGCAGTTTATAATTTTATTTATATTTAGTCAGATTTCAAAAATTATTTGATAAAATAAATAAAATTTTATTCTTATATATTATAAAATTTTTAAGAATATTATTATTGCTGATATTACTTACATTCCAAATATTTAATTATTTGTTGAGCACAAAATAAGAATGAACATGTATGTGTATGTATTATATACATATACATATATACAAATGCAATTTTTGCAAAAATATACATTATAAATATTATTTATTTTATGAATATTATTTAACATTGTTTACATACTAAACGCTTTGAAAAAGTTTTAGAAATATTTATGTAAATTGATTTTCTAATGAATAAAATGTTTATTAACAAAAATATTAATTATAAATTAACACGTGGAAAGTAGTTGTAATACTACTTTAAAATGAATAAAACACTTTACCAAGTTATTGCTCCATAGAAATTTATTTTGTATTTAAATAAAGAGCATAAGATATGTCCAGAGTATAGATATGAAAACTCCAATATTAATATTTAAAGATTTGAAATATCACAGAAATATACATAAACGTTTTTATAAAATCTCCACATATGTATAGTTTTGGCTTATTCTATAAACAGCAGTTCAATAGAAAAATCTTTTATACAAAACGAGTATGTATGTAATATATAAAAAGAAAAGCTGTTATGTATAACATAAGTTATAAATTGTAATCTATAATGTTATATTAATAAATGCTGAATTTTGTTTTTACAAAAAGTGACTTTAATTTGATTAATACCTTCCAGGAATATTTAAAAATTTTAATCAGCTATCAAATTTTTCTAAATTTAAATCAATTTATTTAAATATGAATCGCAACAAATGTTATTTTTATAACTAATATCTCAAAAATTGCATGAAAGACAATTTTATATATAATACTTTATACGTTGAATTACTTAAAATAAAATAATAAAAAAGCTTAAGCGTTTTATGAAAATGAGCATTGTGAAATATCAGAACTGAGGAGATTTGTATAAAAAATTATTTATAAATTCAGTTTTTAAATTATCTTGTTGTTGAAGAATGAATTTACAAATAATTAGTCAATTATATGAAATTGCACATATTCAGACTGTACTCTGTACATAATGTGTTAAGTATACAATATTGACTGCTTACAAAAGAACTGTCTCATGTGTAATTCAGAAAATACATATTTATACATTTAAAATCAAAGAAACTTTCAATTCTGTAACATATTTGTATCACCATTATAAAATAAGTTCATAAGCTTCATTAGCAGTGATTTATTTTAATATTTACTTAATATTTCTTTAAGATGATGTTGGTGTTAATATTTCAAGTGTATTTGTTACTTCATTATTACTTTCATTTTTTATAGGAACAATATTGTTTGTACTAGGCATTAGATTAGTATCAATG
Source organism: Megachile lagopoda (assembly GCA_036983795.1). NCBI lineage: Eukaryota > Metazoa > Arthropoda > Insecta > Hymenoptera > Megachilidae > Megachile > Megachile lagopoda. The sequence goes on from CM072786.1 coordinate 3,253,138, forward strand.
GTTTGAGTCAATGACAAATTATTGAATGAATTTAAAGATGCAGTACTATTAAGATTTACCATAGTATGAATTGCTTGTTTTTCATTATTTTCACATTGATTAACATAAGTACTGTTATTTATAGTATGTTTTTTCATATGTGTTGTTAAATTTCCACTATGATAAAAATCTTTTCCACAAACTTTACACTGAAATGGTTTAATTCCAGAATGTATCCTTTCATGTATTGATAAATTTCCACTATGTCTAAATTCTTTACCACATACAGTACATTTATAAGGTTTAACACCCGAATGAGTTCTTAAATGCGTTGATAAATTTCCACTGTGACTAAACATTTTTCCACATATTTGACAACCATAAGGTCTTTCACCAGAATGTGTTCTCATATGAATAGCTAAATTTCCACTGTGAGTAAAAGATTTTTCACATTGATTACATTTATAAGGCCGTTCTCCATTATGGGTCCTCATATGTATAAATAAATTACTCTTGTGCCCAAACTCTTTAAAGCAAATTTCACACTGACATTTGAATTTTTTCTGTGGATTTGTTTCTAAAGAACTATTAGGTGGTCTTCCAGAATGATTAGGTTTTATTGTTAATATGGGTTCTGAAGCAATTAGCATTTGATTTTCATATTTTCCTTGTTGCATAGTTTGACAAAATTGTGATTGTTGTTCTTTTTGAATCGCATCTATAATATGACACTGTTGATTCATCTGATTCTGAGTTAAACTTCTTTCCTGATTAACTTGAAATAACATACTGTTTTGTACATAATCTTTCATATACATTAAGGAACCATTTTCCTAAAATATTTAATACATGCAATTAGTCATTAAGTTTTATGGATTATATTAATTACACAATTTATGTAAATATATAAATGATTTATATTTTTAAGTGAAATTTGATATATTTATAAATGAAGTATTTATAATATGTCTTAAGATTTAAAACCCACTTCTGTTTGAAATAAACTTTGCTGGCCATGAATTTCTGTTTTTGTTCGTATTTCATTTTGCGTATGATCCCAAAAGATTGGTAACTGATTATATTTATAATCATTATCTTCATCACTAAATGTTGGATATTTGGAGATGTTTGAGAAGTTAATTTTCCCATCAGAGTTAACATCTTCCATTCCCATACACTCATGTTTTATTTGTATAGGATTAAACATCTATAATTATAATTCAAGATAATAATTATAATAACTGAGGATTAATTTATTTTCTCTACATTGTTTATAAATAAGTTGATTACTAAAAGATTAATTAAACTACTTTCAACTTATGAAATTAAAAATACTAGAACTACATTTTAAAGGTCATAGGCAATTTTTTATTAAAAAGCATAAATTTTTAAAATTACGGAATAATAGTTAAGATCAGTGATTATATATATAAAATTTATTACATTTTTAAAAAGATATATTAAAATCAATAGCCACTTTTCTGGTATTTGTAATTATTCATAATTTGACTGGATCATTAATTTTGAAACAAATAACATAATTAATATACACTGTCACTTCACAAAAATTATTCATTGTATAAATGTATGAACAAGTAATTGTTTATAAACATTTCTTTAAATAACATTAAATATGCTAAATAATACGTTTTTATATAAAAGCATTGACTTAAATTATATCTTTAGTCAACAATAAAAGTATCCAATTTCTTTGTTTCGTAAATGACAGATTTTTTTTATAGCTAGTAGTGCCATCTGCGAAGATTCAGTTTTTGGATTGCAAGCTATAATATGAATAATTTTATATAAAACGTAAAATATAGTATTCAAATTTTAATTTTTTAAAGAGTAATAAATGCTACTAGGTTAATTAATTTTTTGTTCACACATTTCATACAAGTAAATGGATTAAATTTTTAATTATAAAGTTAAAACTGAATAACTTCACCTTATGAATATGAAAAACACTTTAAATTTAACGAGTTATATCAATGCAAAATACATAAATAAAATTACAAAAATATTTGTATTTGTGCTCTTCAGTAAAGTTTATAATCTATATGTGTACAGAATATTTCAGAACACGTAGGGTTTACTTTAGAAATGGCAGAGGTTACAAACCAAAAACGGTTTATATAAACTTGCGTTCGCTAGCGAGTTTAGATAAATTCGAAACAAAAACAAGTTGAACTTATGTTTGTTTACTTTTTTTTTTATATTTTCTACCCCCTGTTTATTCCTGAAATTTGTTCCATATATTATGAGACATCTTATATATGTTGGTATTTAGTGTCACGTGTAGAGTGCGCTATATTACTGTGTATTTATGTAAATATATTTACATATATCAAAATACTGTTCACATCAGTAACTTTATAGTTCATAAATATTACCAAAAAATAAATTTGATTATATATTTCATTTGTGAGTGACAGGAAAACATTTTATAATAATTTTCATTAATATCTAAGTGTGCGGTGAAGACTTGTTGGTTAGAAATAATTGTGATATTTCTCGTTTGATTAAAATTTTAAATATGTAATATTTCTAATTGTAAGTAATATTAAATATAAACATTTAAAAATGTTTCATCAAATCCTGTAACAAATTTATTGACATAATACTCATGTACCCATTAACTTTAAAAGTAATTTGTTAGGTTATAAATATATAAAAACAATAATAGAATTATAGATTATTTGATAATTAATAACTGAAATGTAAAGTTATGCACTATGCCTGGTGGAAGACGAAATGCTGCTAGTAGGAATGGACAAACTAAATCTCAGACTGGTTTTTCCCAATCTGCGAATATTGGAATACGAAGTAATAGTGGAGAAAGGACAGCTGGAAGTGGAGGAGATGATAAAAAGTCAGAAGAACTTTATGGAATGAAGATATTAGTACCAAAACATGTACCAGTACCTGTTGTACCTGTTGACAGTCATTTAACGTTTGAAGCTTTGTCTTTGGTTGTGTCAATTATTGCAGCTTCTTTACAAATGCTTAATTTATATAGAACTGTGTGGTGGTTACCACATTCTTATAATAATTATACCATGGTATGTAGTTTGAAATATTTTGTATTAGCTTATAAAGTAGTATACAAATGTTCATTACCATGTTTCTTTTATGCATTATTAAAATAAATGTGTATTATATTCTTTCAGAATTTTTATTTAATTGACCCCTACCTGCTCATATTTATTGTAACTATGGTTACAAGGCAATTTATTTATTCCCTATTACATCGATTCATTGATATTTCATCTCCAGTTCGTTGGTTGTCCACTGCTCAAAAAGTTATGAGGTATACTTTCTACTATATTAAATAAATTGTATAAATGAAATTATATAAACACTTTTTCCAAATATGATATATTATTTTGCAGAATAACTTTGTTAATTAGTGTGATGAGTATATTGTGTTGGTGTCTCTATCATATGGCTGAAAGGCACAATTCAATGAAGATTTTCTACTTGTGTTATCCGTTTGTATTCTTTTATTCATATATATGTGTACACATACTAAAGGTTTTACACACTTACATAGTAACAGTATTTATTATATGTACATTGTTTCAGAAGTTTATCTGTGTATTTTGTGATGTTTGGTGTAAGTGCAACACCTTTTTTTGATATATCTACAACACCTGTATACAGTAAAGACGAAAAGAAGACAAAACTTCTAATGGGTATATAAATTTTATGTACACCAATAGTATTATTCATATACGTTCAGCAGTTAAGTTTAAATTAAATTTAATTTTTGTAGATAAACCTTTACATAACTGTTCTTTAAATGCATCAGCAATCAGAGCAGAAGTTTCAACTTTAAGATCTGATTTTAATCGTCGTTTGAAACGAGCGTTGTTTGCATCTTCTAGCAGTGCTTATGTATGTGGTATTGCACCAATAATATTTGTACCTCAATATTTACATTTTAATGTTTCATGGGTTGTACAACATGTTATTATGTTTTGGCTTGGAAGAATAAGTGCTCATTTCTCTCAAGCTTATTCAGTTAGGTGCGTATTTGTAATTATTTGTGAATGCTTCTTTTATATTATGCATATAATCTAATGTTATAGTATTAATGCTGTTTCTGAGAAATGTGAACGTTAAGAAAATTAAGAAAATTCATTTCCAGAAAATTGATGAATACCCTACTTATTTAGGTACTGCGACGTTTTACATAGAGCAGCACTGCATTTGGGTCGATGGATCAAAATTGAAAATCGTAACAGTCATACCTATGCACAAGCATGGAATGATTCTATTTTGTGGCCTCATGGTTCAATCGTAAGACACAATAAGGAAATTTATCGTTCAGAAGGTTTATGTACTGTAGCAGAGCCAGGAAATTCAAATCACTACAGATTTTATGTATGTTATAAGAATAATAATGTATTGTGTTGTAAATTCATTTATATGGTCATTTGGTGAAAATGAGCCGATTTTAACATATATTATTTGAATTGTTTCATACAGGCTTTGTTCAGTAATCCCACAATGTTACTTTGTTCATTATTGGGGTTACAGCTTCTTCTCGTGTGTGTACAATTGTTAATTTTGTTACGGACAACCGATTGGTATCAAATACTATCAATAACATTACTTCTCGTGATCAACTATTATACTTTGTTTAAAGTAACTAGAGATTATCTCATTTGTTGGAAAGTGTATCATGCCGAGCAAATAATACAAGGGAAATCTCAAGTGACTGTAAATCCTGCTATTCAATAAATAATCAGCAAAAATAAGTTGTCTAACGCATTTATCCTTTCACATCTACAAATTTTTATTTAAACATAACATTTTTCATTTTATATAATATTTCAGCATATAATAGTAAAAATAATATTTCATTATATTATATTGTAAAAATATTTTACTCAAATTTTACTTTCCTAATTATTATGTTACTTTTATAGTATTTTAATGATATTATGTCAGTAATTCTATTTAACTTTTATAAAATGATAATTCACTTGACAAACTATTGTATATTGTAAATCAGTAATATATGAAATAATTGTAACTTAGTTTCAGTTACTTTTTGATGAAACAAATGTTACATACGTTGCAGACAGATGTATAAAAATTCAGAAAAAAAAAATAAATAAAATAATCGTTTTCAATATCTTTTGATCAATAATATTTATCTGTAGCTTATGTATACTTGAATTATTTCCTGTTATAGTATTTTTTATGAAAATGAAAAATACCGACGACTTAATATGATGAACGTTCGCAATAAATTTCTTTCAAAAAGTTAAGTAAGCATGAAATAAGATGACGTATATCAAACATATTTTTGAACATTAAATATTATTTAACGCTATTTCAAAATTGTGATAATATTATGCTGTATTTTCAAACATTATCTTAAAATATTACGTTTAATAATATTGTTATATCTGCATCCGCATTGCCAGAACAACGTAGCCATTTCTATGGTTCAAGTAAGAACATGAAAAATACATGCCGGAGTATAATAATATTTGATGGTAATAGTGAAAGTACAAATTATTATAATCGACATATATAATGGAGAACAGTACCGAAAAAAATCATTTATTAAAAATGGAAAGTAACGTCTCGGTGTAAATGTTTCGAAGATCTTCGCGTTTAAATTGTTTAAATTTTTTAATTCAAAATTCATTATCAAGCCTTAAAAAATAGTAACTTCAAAACTTTTACTTTCTAAATTTACTAACTTCAAAACTTTTAATTTCTAAATTTACTAACTTCAAAACTTTTAATTTCTAAATTTACTAACTTCAAAACTTTTAATTTCTAAATTTACTAATTTAAAAAGTTGTCAATTTAGGAATTTTCAAATTCAAAAATTCAGTAATCAGCAAATTTTTAAATGAAAAATTTCGTCAATACTTGTAATAAAACAATAGCGTTCTTTAAGTTCTTGCTTAGGCTAGTACATTTTTTGTTTTTTTGAAAACATTAAACATATTTTTTATTTTATAGTCCAAAATTGTAACAAATAGTGGATACATTTTGCAATTTAAAAAATGTGCGTTATGTGTATTCAACTGCAAACACATGTGATTGAAAAATGATGTACTGAAAAATATAATGAAAGTTATCAGTACAATAATAAGACGTAGTTTACAATTTCTTTTCGAGCAGTTATGTATTTAATGAAAAAAATGTCCAAACAATCGTGGTATTATATATAGGAAGAAAATGAAAATGAAATGTAGTGCTGTTTGTATTTGTTACAGTGATGGGTATTATTCGGAACACCGCCTTATGCTCCGTGCTTATATTCATTGGTGTGATATGATTTCTCACAGTAATTTATTGTCTAATCAACATAAAATTTAATAAAATAATGTTTCCTTTTGTATGGCATATATCACGATAATATTTTCTGTTTTAGTCGAAAACAAAATTTTGTTACAATAGGAAGACAAATATTTAGTATGCTTCTACAAAGTCAAATAAGATATTCAAGGAATTATTATTTTAAATAAATTCTAATAAATATTTTTGAGCGACCATTTATTTTTACAGTGAATTCAGTACAAAAATAAAAATCGATAAGTACTTTTAATCAATATTTATGTATAAAGTTTCAATACAGTGGGCAAAAATTATTAATTTAAACACATGATATATAAATGTTATTACAAAATAATTTTAATTCTTAACAATCGATTTTAATCAAATACCAAAAATAAAATAATCAAAAAATTCTATAAAGTTACAATAAGATTGTTGAAATAAAATTTTAAATTGTTAAAATGAAATAATAGTACTTTCAGTAAGCACATTATTCAAAAAACACAAACCAAGAATTTGGAAGTTTTATTTATTACGACTATTTAAAAATCAATATTATACTAAAAAAATTAGTACAAATGGTCACTTTATATTTAATAATTATTCTCTGATAAAAAGTTAAAGGGGATAAGAAGAAGGAAGAAAACTTTGCATAACTTTCAAACGTCTCTAACTTGTAATTCCATGGATTAATAAATGTAGTATATTTCCATTAAATTATAATACATTTTTAATCTCATTCTATTCTTAACCGGTTTAATAGAAATTATAAGAAGTTTTCAAAATTAATTTTTTCGTGTTATGAAGAGTGGTACGCTCGAGTTATGGTTTTAAAAAATTATCATGTTTGATGTCTTCTATAATTGTACAAAGTTCAAATCGGTGTTGCGAAGAATTACAAACTATTTTTATCAGTATAGTTTAATGAAATTATTTCGCGAAATGTAATGCAGTTAGAATATACGTCACTTAGTTAAGTGAAAAGCATAGAGTTTAAATTTGAAATAGCATTTTATGCGTGTTTCATACTTCAGTTATAGCCAAACATGGATCATGTAAGCGAATGCCAGTGGTCGGCTATGCTCCTGGAGTTAGTGGTATGCCTCCTGTTAACGTAAAAGATTGCGAAACTCCTGAAATTTCGAAGAATCCGCATCTTTTAAATGCTCTCGAGTGTAATCGTCCCTGTCGTGCTGGGGACAAACCAAAAACTTGTTATTACAAATTCGTGATCGAACGTTATCCCGTCAGCGGACAGTAAGTATACTTGAAAAACGTCCAATTTAAAAGTACTATAATTTATATATAAGTGTAGTACAGTCGTGACCGCAGACATTGATTCCAAATATGAATACATAAATGCAAATGAAATTTGAATATAGAATGTTCAACAGAACCGATGTATGTAGGTAACAAGTATGCAGTTCCATTACAAAAAGAAACACAAATTTTTATATATGCAACAATATATCTTTGTTAGATAAAGCGATTATTGGCAACATTCTTCATAAGAACGTATTGGATTACAGTACAGAAAGATCTAGTTTGTCATTTATTTCAAATTTTTTTATAAAATGTAAACAATTTTCCAAATCTATACAATAACCGTTTTGTATAAAATGTCAAAAATTTTCAAAACGTACAAAAGAAACGTTTAGTACGAAATATATAAGTACTTTTTGCATAAATGTACAAACAAACAATACATACACATACGTAAATTGTAAATTTTTTGTAAAACCTTACTTCATTAAATGCTTTATTAGTAATTTGTTTGTATTACCAGTTATACGAATATTTTGTTTTTCATCTTTTTTAGAGCATGCAATTTTTGCACCCCTAATGTTACAAATTCATTGTGCCCCAATTGTCAATGCATAACCAGCGACGGAGTGGAGCGTATGGCTTTAGTTGTGAACCGAATGCTACCAGGACCGAGTATACAAGTTTGCCGAAACGATTTTGTGGTGGTCGACGTTTTCAACAAAATAAAAGAAGAAGCAGTGACGGTACATTGGCATGGAATTTATCAAAAAGGAACTCAATACTACGATGGTGTACCCGATTTAACCCAATGTTCCATTATGTTCGGTAAAACCTTTAGGTAAACGACCTTACGACGAAAATAATAATTGGACGTTTATAAATCTAATTAAATATAGATATAAATACAAATATCCATTTATATTATGCAGATACTTATTTTCTTTTAGATGGATGCTGAAAAATATTTTATCCAGCACATTTTACACATTTTGTACTTTTTGCACTTTATTTATTTTAATATATTCACCACATATGCTTAAATATATTTCGTCAAGTAATGCAATAGAAACTACCTACTTATGTTGTCGGAAATTTCTTCCAGATATCAGTTTCCCGTGAACAATGGCGGCACTCACTTTTGGCATGCTCATACAGGATTAAGTAAGATGGACGGCGTTCTCGGTAGCCTCGTTGTAAGAGAGCCAATAGAACGAGATCCCCATTCGCATCTATACGATTATGATTTAGCAAATCACGTGATAGTAATTAATGATTGGATGCACGAGGAATCAACAGAGAGATTCCCAGGTCGCAATAGTGGTCGGGTTGGTCAATCTGTCGATTCGTTTCTGATCAATGGAAAAGGAAAAGTCTTGGTAAATGTATTTGATGTCAAACACTATTCGCGTCTGATATTCTATGATGAATATTAACTGAAGTTTTCAGATATAAATAACGATTTCTGAATGCCATATACCACGATAATATAGGAATTAAAAGAATTAAATTCAACAATTAAAAAGAATTTTGTTATGACAATATTGTGTTAGAAACGATTGAGGTACAAACTAAATCTTTTATGGTTCATATGGATTGTAACTAATATTTCATTTATGTTATAGAACAATAATTCTACCGGAGGGAGTGGTGCTTTCGAAGTTATAACTGTAGAAGCAAATAAACGTTATCGTTTTCGTTTAGTCAGTGCATTTTGTTCCACTTGTCCAAGCGAATGGAGGATCGAAGGTCACAAGATGCTCGCCATCGCATCGGATGGACAATCTATGAAACCCGTTAGTGTGGATTCCATTGTCACATTACCAGGTAAACCAAAGCTATTAGCAATAAAAAAAACTTGAACGGTACACAGATCGTCCATCATTTTTCAGAATGACAGAAATGTTATTCAGATTTTGAGGGAATTCTATCGGTAATGGAATTCACAGAGTTTTATGAAATTTGATATATTACTAAATGTATTTCCTAAAATTACTTGGTTAAAGTGTTGAGAGATGTGGGATATTTATATTTTTAATTTTGTACCTCCGTGGTTTTCAGTTACGAAATTCAAAGTATTTAACAATAAGTGTTCATAATATAAAACAAACATTTAATGGAAATTTACGATATATTAAAAAAAAATTTCATACCGATAGAACTCTCTAAGCGAAGTTAAGTATTGATTTATAATTTATACTTTATTATTCTAAGATCCATATTTATACGTCAGAAATCTGTTCTACAAAAGTTGTATATTTTGTTTCCCTAGCCGAGCGGTATGATTTTATCCTACATACTAATAAAAAGCCTGGTGCTTATTGGATACAGCTTAATGGATTAAGTCGATGCAAGAACAGTGGTATTCACCAATTAGCCTTATTACAGTACATTGATGCACCTACAAAACCAAAAACTCCACAGCCTTCTTACGGTGCCATCCCTGGAAGAGTAGTATGTTTGTTTTTATTTTTATTGTCGTTTATACATATACGGGGTGTCCCACTTGTAGTGAATCATGCAAATATCGATAGTTACTTTTCATAATTTTTCGTTATGAAAAAGAATGTTTCAAAAAAACAGTAATGCAAGCTCATATTAGCATTTCTTTTAATTTTATCGAAGTATAGAATAAAATAGGTGATTAATATCTGGCAATGGAATTAGAAGTCGGGAGATATAGTCGAGAGATACGTAGTTGATAGTATTCATATGTGTACGTAATACTGTGATAGCAAAGCCAAATGTATTGCCGGTAAAAGGCACTTATTATGTCAAGAAATATGAAAGATTCCATTTTTATTAATGGAGCTGTTTTTTAAATAAGCATTTTTTCAGATCATTGTGTAGCACCGTGTCAACATGAATTTAATAACAAGTTTGATATTTATATCTTATTACATTTGTGCAGAAAAAATTAATTTCTAACAATATAAAGGTTATTTCGGATAAGTCGAACGTCTGCAAAAATAACGTTCACTGCAAAAATAGAAAAAAATAATCGAGGCTTAAGCGGTTTCAAGTAATTTCATATAAAGTTTTCTTCATAAATTTTGATTTTCCTATCATTTCGAGACATAAATTGGATAAAAAATTCTTCCTAAAGTCATTGTTATTTCATCACGAAAATAATTTACATGTACAACTTAAGCGGGACACACTATATGTATCCGTTCACGTTATACAACCTCCATATAAATAATATTTTTTGCATCGTTTTAACACTTGCGAAATAATGATATTAGCACAAATACGTGTGGAATTATTCATCGTATTGTAATTTTAAAATACTCTGAACAATGAACACTAATGAAAACGTTTTTCTATAATTGATAAACCAAATTATTCATTGCAAAACTATGATATCGACCAAAAATGTAAACAAGTTTGTTGCAACAATAGATTTTAAATCCTGTGGATATTCCTTGCGACGGATTGAATCGGTATGCGATATGCATAAGCAATTTAACGCACGCACATGGTACTAACCCCAGAATTGAGGAAGAAGAAGCAGATTTGAAGCTTTACATGCCTATTGGCTTTCGTGGTGCCACACCCAGCACCTTTTATCAGCCTAACACGTACAATTCCTTTTTGAGTGAGTCTTTAACATTCAAACAATATTAAAGTTAGAATATAATATATACCATAATTATTCTTTATTACATTATTCATATTAATGTTTTCTTTTCTTCATACAGTTCCAGGACCAAACGTTATTGTTTCGGGAATTATGGACAACATTAAATTCACTTTTCCACCATCACCACCACTTTCACAGTATGATGATCTACCTTCGAATCAGTTTTGCGACTCTGATAATTTGCCACGTGGTTGCCGGGGCAATTGTACTTGCACGCACGTGCGGAATGTACCGCTGAACGCTGTAGTGGAAGTGATAATAATTGACACAGGTGAGTAGTCAAATAAAATGCAGTGTATGGTAGTAAAATGTAATTAATCATTCCCCTTACGATACATTTTGAAATTTTCAAAATTCTAAACTTTTAAATTTCTAAATTCCAGAATTTCTATATTTCAAATTCTTCACCAAACTTATGAACTTTTGCACATCTTTCACCAACTGAAAATTCCAAACTTTATAGACATCCAAAAGTTTGAATTATCACGTCACCAAACTTGTAAATTCTTAAATCTTCCAAATCCCCTAATGAGTAAAGATAAAAATTTTCATATTGCAAAACTAAAAATTTCCAAATTTCTAGAGAATTTAAACTCTCAAAATTCGAAATGTCCAAATTTTACGAGAAAATTAGATTATATGATATTCTTTGCTAACTTAATGATTAATTTCTGATATTGTAATTGCAGCGAAGGTAGCTGGGCTAACTCATCCTTTCCACTTGCATGGTTATGCATTTCGTGTCCTAAGTATGGGCCAACCATTAGGTCCTTATACACCTGAGAAAGGAATAAGTGTAGATTACGTGAAGAAACTGGATCGTAAGACTAATTTATACAGAAAGTTTGATAATCCTGCAGGCAAAGATACTATTGCTCTCCCAAATAACGGATACGCAGTAATCAGATTCTATGCGAATAACCCAGGTACGTATACTTCTGATTGAGAACTACTGCTATAAAGATTAACACTAGATTTATGGAACCCGTCAAAAGGACGGATCATAGATCTCTTATTTTAAATAATAAAATTTATTAAGAAATTTTTGTAAAAATGTATGTTAACTTTCGTCAAGCTAAAGTGAACTTATGCAGTTCACAGATCATCCCCAATTTATTTATTTTTCTACTTTAGTTCAAATTTAAATATAAGTGACCATCAAACGTCCGTAAACCTAGTGTTAATAATCATAAACGTTCCATCTCGAATAATTCGAACTCGCTTTGACTTTGTTTGCTATATTGTGCAAAGATTACAAAGCACGTTACATATGATTATAAATAAATTAATTGGTACTTTTTTACCATGAAGGATATTGGTTGTTCCATTGCCATTTTATTTATCATCATAATGTCGGCATGGAAATGGTTTTCAAAGTTGGAGAACAAAGTGATTTACCACCGGTGCCAAAGAATTTTCCACGATGCGGCCAGTACATACCGAATATTACCCCTCATTACAAACACGAAGGAAAGAAATGTGACAGAGACGACGGTTTCAGAGACGATTGGAACGAATGGAAACACCGCGAAGATAGTAAAAAGAAGGGAGGAAGGTGGAAACGAGTAGAAGAGATAATATCAGACGCAGATATTGGAAAGATGTTTGATCTGTGGTAATTTCTTCATACTTACATTCGTGGATTTTGTCAAATCTATTCGTTGCCTAGAAATCAAACATTTCCCTTTGAAGGAAAATAAGCACTACATGTTGAAATAATTCTGTTTTTATTGTTGTAATTTATTTGTATTCTTGTAATCTATAATAAACATGTATGTTTCGTTTCTTATGTTGATGCATACTTTGAAATCGCATCCTACAAAATTACAAAGATAAATTATTAACCTACTGGTTAATTAATGGTTAACTAAACGACCCATAAATTTAGTTTTTTCACTAATAACAATCACTTTCAGTTGTGATAAATAACAATCATTTTCAATAGATACATTATACATTAGAAACAATTATTTCTGATATATAATCCGGGTTTAGTTCAATTTATACATTTAATTCTACTTTAGAAAATTTAGAATTTTATTCTACTTTAGAAATATACTTTTAGAAAATTTCGATTAAACGAAACTCATTTTTATCTTTTAAATTCTATGCTATTCTGATAAATACTATTCTTTAATGTATGGGGCCCTTTCGTATCAAAATTAATACATTTGTCCTTAATCGAAGTATTATCACATGCATTTTGCAATTATGAAAATAAATTTTACCTTTTATCACAATCACTGATAGATATACCTGAACATGTTCATCTCAACAAATTGTAGCTATTCAAGGCGTATAAATAGATTAGCAGGATAAACGTTAATAATATAGAATATTTTTACAACCGCGAATATGAATATGACAGAAGCATCAATATTACATGTGACAATAAAATCCATGTATTTAGGTACGCTTGATTTCCAGCAGAGACTGTAATTGGTCCTGCTATTTCTTGTATCCAACTTATATGCGGTGCTACCATAGTGTAGAATTGAAAGGTATCCATAAAACATGATCCACTCCTATGAGATATTCCAATTTGTGCGCAATTAAAAATCAAGGGATTACCAATACCATTCTGAAGCAAATAAAAATATTATAAATTGAGATAAATATGCTAATCAAATCGTGTTAGACTGTTGCGTAATGCTGTAACAAAACAAATATGCAATTATTAAATATTGTATGTGATTGTATATGATAACGGATAATTGATGAACCAAGAGAAAGAGTTAGTAAAGATATAATATTATATCGTATTAATTAAACAAACTTTTAAGTGGTCAGGATAAATTGAAAAACAAAATAGTCGCGGTTATTATGCATTATATGTATTACACATACAGCGCTTCCGTAGTAGTATTCAGTGTAGTAATTTGTTTAATACGGAAGTAAAAATGTAAAAATAGTACGGTAAACAAGATTTGTAATGTTTGGAAATACATGTAGATAATTTTCAAATCATAATTTAGAACTTGTTACTTTATATTATTTTATATTATTACTATTAACTAATGCTTAACAATTTTTCTCCGTTTCTCTTACTACTAATTTAATTGTAAGAAAGTTTCATATTTTTGAACGGAGACTTGTATATTTGAAAATTTCTAATTTACCGAATTTGTGATTTTGAAAATTGCTACAATTGTAACTGTGAACATTTTTAAGTTTCTGTATGTATACACTTAAAAGTCTGAACGTTTGAACGTTTATCTTTCGCTGAAAACGATATAAATTGCAAATTTGTTTGTGCAAGTGTAATAGTCTTTATAAATATTTTTCCCTCTAAACAAATAATCTAAGGAAAATAGCAGCATTATCAAACGGTTACATCAGTATTTCTGCTTTTTAAGCACTACTGAGGCAGGAAATAATGACGTTAGAAATGACCATAATTAAATGTTATATTAAATCTTAGTACATAATTAAATGTCATGTTACTTACAAAACAGGGCTGAGCTTCGTTCAATGTGGGTGGCTGAGTGTGCGTACATATTTTATAACCATCCGGCATATTATTCGTGTTTGGTAATTCAAAATGACACTTTTCTTGCTGTACGATCTCTTCCTTCACTCCTCCGGACTAGACGAAATATATAATAAATTTATTAATTTCTTGACAATTGCGAGTTATTAATAACAAGCCCAATTTTATTGGTACGATTTAGGTCACTGATCCTTAAAATTATTCTCTGTCTTCACTGTTAAAAGCGAGAATAGCTAAGAATAATAAATAATTCTATATGCGTTTGTTAAATTCGTATGTACTGATGTACTGAATTTTTACTAATGATGGAGTTTGGTTGTCTGATATTACAAAAATTCTGTCTTAAAACTACCGATTTGTGGTTTTTATAAATGTTGGACTGTGGACGTATGTTGGGAGGTGATGATCTAAATTAAGGTGGGGAAATGTAGCTGTCCAATCATAATTTGTGGATAAAGTCGGGGGTTGTTCTGCTGTTTCCGCTGAGTACTTCTTGTGGAAAAACTCAAGTTCGCGTGCAGGTAGTATGTACTGTTTGAATGTTTAAAAATTATAAATTCAGAATTGCCAAAGGACCCTTCCAAGTTGTAAATAACTGTGGTCTTAACAGCGTTCATTCTAATAAAATGTTCAAATAAAATTTTACTTTATTACTTTGGAAAATCACCTCTTTAAGGTAGCATACTGATTTTTTGCGATAATAAAATTTTCCTTGAGTAATATGATTATGGCAACTTTCCTCTGCTTGTCGATTGTGTTACTTTTTAAAATTACTTACGAAAAATTTCCAAGCCGGGTCCCACCCAACTTGAATAGCCGTTTTTCCTTTCGCAACATTAGTACTGGATGAAAGTGTAATCGGTTGAATTCTACTGCTGAATTCAATGTCTTCGAACACGCGTATTAAACCTATGTTGTAGCTTACAAGTGTTTCATTGTACTTAGGATGCCAATGAACTTCTTTTATTAAGTATATAACGCCACCTTCATACGTGAAAGGAGTTCCAGCAACAACTACTAAATGTTCTGGTTCTTGACTGTAAAATAATACAGTACGGTTAAATCTATCAGACATAATTATAATATATTAATACGTTCGTAACTGTGTGACTAATTCATTGCAATGTGTGATGATTGAAATGCGATTAAAAATGCGATATGCAGTAGATTTCTGTTATATTGTTAGAATCTGTAAGAGCGTAAAATTTTTGGAACATTTTGTATGATGTCAAATTTTTAAACCCTCTTTTGGCGGTTTGATTAGAAGCAAATCGTAGGGGCTTGGACGAATAAAGGGGAGGGAGATAGCGGTGCGTCCGGGATCTGCCAGTGGACTTGTCACTAACTCTCCAAATATTTAAGTTCAAAAAGTGCGTTTTTTAAATTTAAAAATTTCTAAATTTCCGATGCCTACTTGACATATAACGTTGTGGAACGTACATTTTTTCTAATAAATTACTCACTCGTAAACGCATATTGCACTTGTAAGTATATAATGGTTGTTAATGATGGTGCCACCACATAGCAAGTGATTGAAGTACATTATTCTCACTAGATAGGGATGTTGGCTTCTCGCAGCATCATTGCGGCAAAAAAGTCGTTCATCCGTTAAACCTACATAAAAAAATGATGTACACATTTCAAAACTCAACACACTTTATCACTAATATTGTACAGCATTAATCTTCCATTAAAAACTGGTAAGTTCTTCACTATTGTGACAATTCGGGTAATAAGTATTTAATAAACTCACCGTTGAGTACAGAAATTACGCATAAAACGAGGGCCAGGGAACGCATGATAGTGAAAACTGGAAATTAATAATCAAATTGATTAGCGTCTAAAACTAAACACGATTAACATCAGCATCACTTACGTGAGGTTTCATGCACCTATTGACACAAGTACTGAAGAATGAATATGAAACAACATGAATATCATACAAACGAGAGAAACTTTAAATATTAACAATATTTCATATTTGTTCAAGATTGATTTGTCTTCTAATAACGCGCATTTTGCTCTGAAATGTGTTAATAACTGATGCTCTAGTAGAAAAATGAGGAATGATCGATGAATAATGTCTCCTTTCCGTACTTACTTTCTTGTCTGATCGAATATTATAATTGTGTTCCTTCAGCAAAGCTTTGCTCGAGATTGGTGAAACGTTTAATAAGTTACTCCGCCAATGTGTTATTTCAATCTTCAAAGTAATGTGATACCTACACTTATGCAATGTTCCTGATAAGAACTGAACAGAAAAAGGCTTGATTTTTTTCTATTGCGTTCTGAGTATTTTCTTATCAACTATAAAATTATTATTCGTTGCATTTGTTTGGCACTATCATTCAACTAAGAATATAAATTATACCTTCCATCACAATGTCGTATTAATATACATAAACATGTTTTAATTGTCCAACGTACATAAACGAATTATGATAATAAGGGTATTTAACGATTATAAGCTGAACCGAAAATTTTATTTCATTTTCCGCAAAATTAATACATTTACGATAGCGAATATGAATTTGACAAAAGCGTCAATATTGTGAGTGATAACAAAATCCATGTGTTTACATGATTTACGGGGGTTGATCCGCTAATCTCAATGGTCGTAATCGGACCTGCTACCGACTTTATCCAAGGTACGAACGGCGACACCATAGTGTAGAAGTCAAGCGAACCGGATGTACATCGTAGTTGCATATAAGCAGCAATGCCAATTTGTACGCCGTCGTAAATCAAGGGAGAACCACTATCACCCTGAAATAAATAAAAGTATTATAAATTGTGATAAATATGTTGATCAAGTTGTGTTGTACTGACATATAATGCTTTAATAAAACAAATAAAGCGAGGGATGCTTAATCATTTTATGAAATATTGCATGTTGTGGGCACGGTTATTGGTACCTTATATAGAATTGAATTAGATAATTCTTTCTCTATTCTTTCCCTACTTTTTTTCTTATAGAATTAAATCTTTCTTTTTATAGAATTTGTTCTTGTATAATCTTTCTAAGTTTTTCTCCATTTTTTTTATATAGAATTAAATTACATATTTCTTTCTTTTAGTTAATCGATTAGTATAATCTGATTTTATACAGTATTAATATTACATTATATTACTTACATAAAGTATTTAGTGATGAGGTTAAATTGAAAACAAAGTAATCGGAACTACAGAGTATTATGCTATATACAGCGCTTCTATGATATTAAACGTATTAACGTTTTCAATAAAGCAGTATGAATGGACACGTATAGTAAGGCAGAGAGAACTTTTACTTTTTGGAGATACGAATAGGTAATTTTCAAATTTAAACTTTGGATTTGTAATTTTATATCGTTTACACAATAGTGATTCTAAACTATCCTCTTTCTTTCTTTTTATTCCTTATTCCATTGCATTAATTACGTTTATGGTGCCCCGTGATTCGAAATTCCCGAATTCGTGAACATTTTTAAATTTCTATATTTATACACTTGAAAATCTGGAAGGTTGAACGCGGCCTTCTCAAACCTTTACTTTACGCTAAAGACGATATAAGTTGTAAGTTTATTTGTGTTTAATAGTCTTTATGAATACTTTCCATTGTAGATAGCCTAAAGAAAATACTGGTATTAACATATTGTTAAATGTTATGATACTTACAAAGCAAAGAGCTTGACCTGCTACCATTATCGTACATATATATTTTGTTGTCGGCAACTTCCCCCCCAAACGACTTTCACACTGTGATAGCGCCATCACGTGTGTATATCCCAGTAGCAAATTAGCAGGTTTTTTCCCTGCATTCTGTTGAAGAAAAAAAAGTGATTAGCTTCTTAATCCCGTTTACCATAAGATGTTTCCATCGTTCATTAAATTATTAATATTAAAGTTTGCCTAGAAATTAAAATGTAATACCTTGGATGCAAACTACGGGTATGTGAAGTAAACGAACTGGATATAATAAAAAGTTTAGCTGTTGAATTTGTATACGTGAGTCAGTCAATCAGTAGGAAAGGGTTTTTACAATTTTTTGATTTAACTGTCTTCCTGGGGTTTTTGTGTGACTTTAAGGAGGGTTGATTCTATGGAAAAATGTTATGTCACACCGTTTGGCCTGTGAATTTACATACGTGAATCAGTCAGTCAGCGGAAAGGAGGTTTTATAGTATTCTGATTGATTTTCCGAATAATGAAAAATGTCTGATGCTTTTCTCTGCTTGCCAATTGCGTTATTTCTTATAATCACTTACGTTCACATCTCCCCAGCCAACTACAAGCACAACTTCTCCAGCAGGAACAAAAGAATTAGATGGTAGCATAATTGGTTGAATTGTAGAGGTGAATGTAATGTCTCGGTTCACACGTATTAAACCGATGTCATCAACTTTTTCTGCCTCGTTGTAAGTGCGAGGCCAGAGAAATTCTTCTGCTAAATACGTAACACCACCTTCGTTTATGGAATGTGTTCCAGCAACGATGGTGCAGTGTTTTGGATCCTCTCTGAAGAGTGCTTACGATTAGATCGATTATCATAACATAAATCTTTTTCCGATAAATTATTTACTTATAAATGCATTGTGCAGCTGTAAGTATATGACGGTTGTTAATGATGGTGCCTCCACATTGCAACTCATTGGAGCACATTATTCTCACCATAGAGGGTATTAGGTTTTCTGAACCATTTCTGCCTCCAACAATTCGTTCATCCAGAGAACCTACATAAAAAATGATGTACGCCAATAAATTGATTAATTGCATTTTAATTACATTTCAAAAATCAGCACACTTTATCACTAATATTCTACAGCATTAATCTTCCATTAAAAACTGGTAAGTTCTTCACTATTGTGACAATTCGGGTAATAAGTATTTAATAAACTCACCGTTGACTACAGAAATTACGCATAAAACGAAGGCCAGGGAACGCATGATAGTGGAAACTGAAAATTAATAATCAAATTGATTAGCGTCTAAAACTAAACGCGATTAATGTCAGCATCACTTACGTGAGGTTTCATGCATGATTCCAGATCGTCCCTTTTATGTATGTACGCACCTATTAACATAAATATTGAAGAATGAATATGAAACAACATGGATATCATACAAACCAGAGAAACTTTAAAATTTAATATAATATTTCATGTTTGTTCAAGACTGATTTGTCTTCTAATAACACGCATTTTTCTCTTAAATGTGTTTTATTTCTATGCGTTCCACGTTTCCTCCCTGTACACTTGAATGTAAATAATTCTATAATATCGACATTCCACTGTGTTCGAATATTGTTAATTTTAAATGATATTTTAAATTTGAATATGCGCTTGTAACTATTTATAGGTCAAAATCAGACAATGAGGTAATGCTCTACATGGACACGGATTTGAGAATTTTATTCGAAACTGTGGCATATAAAGAAATCGTCTGATTGAGATCAAACATAAAAGATAATAACTGATGCTCTAGTAGAAAAATAAGGAATGGTGAATGAGTAATGTCGACTCTTTTCCGTACTTACTTTCTTGCCTGATCGAATATTACATTTGCGTGTTTTCAGCAAAATTTCGAGACTGGTAAAGCAGTTAATGTGTGACTCCTGTAACGTGGTCTATTATTATCTGGAGGTATACTGATATCAGTGATTAAGTGGAAACTTTGATTATATTATATAAATTTGATTAATTTTATCAATATGTATTCGAGATATTACTTTAGCCATGTACTCAATTATCTTCTTACAAATTTCTAAATTATCAGATTCTTCAATTTCCAAAATCCAAAGTTTTCAAAGTCCATTCATGGAGTTTAGAATCGAATCTCGAAGTTTTCAAATTTATAAGGTTTTAAATTCCAAAATTCTATTTCTAAGTAAAATTAATCGCAGACAGGATTCAGTATATTGGAAGGAAGCACATTTTATTTACCGTCCCAGTTTCAGAAGAGTACAAAAATCCTCCTTGCGAATTCTATAGATATTATGTTTATTACATCAGTATACATGCATTATAGTAGTTATTAAAATTATTATATTAAAATTATTTTTTTAGTAATTTTCAACATTTTATTATTTCATAATTGGTGAGTACGTGGAAACATGTATGATACAATTCTTCTCCATTCCAATGTATTATCAAGAATGGTATCGTTTTTACTGCTATTGTATTGTTATCGGATCCATTAAGTTTTGCTACTATCGTTATCATTGTTGCCATTGAACTTCAGTAACATTTACTAGTACTTGCAAAAATATTACATATAATTATCGTCTAATTTGATAACAGACATGATTATTATTTTCATTAAAGTATCTATCAATAGTGTAAAAAATTTTACTGTTTAAACAACTGCTAGGTGTACCGGTTAATAATTGTAAATTTTCTTTTTAACCAAACAATTTAAAGTTGGGAAAAAGGAAAAAATATTTTATTCAATGTACACAGTATGTCGGAAAAATAACGGAACTTTTTAAATAAAAAGAAAAGTATTAGTTATTTTGCCAAAATTAATTTTTTTTATTCAAGTTACATCCCTTCCGCATCAATACACCGTTGGGCACGCTCAAGTAATGTTAACATAGATTTTTTTATGTCGTTTTGCGGAATCGTTTCAATCACCCTCGTCACAGCTGCTCGGACTTGTGTAACAGTGTCATAAAACGTTACTTTCATAATTCATTTCAGTTTTGGAAAAAGGAAGTAATCACATGGAGATAAGTCGGACGAATATGGAGGATGTTGGAACATACAGACTTGTTTTTTCGCCAAAAATTCACGAACAGCGACAGTTCTGTGACTTGGTGCATTATCATGCAACAGATACCAACTTCCCGGCGCTCGATATTCGGGCCTCACACGAACAATTATTTTCCACAAACGTTCCATAACACCCAGATAATATTCGCCATTAACATTTTGTCCCTGTGGAACGAATTCCCGAAGTATAATACCTTTAGAATCGTTTAGAATTTAGAAAAACCCAAAACCTGGCTTTGGGTCGTTTTCCAAAGTATCACGACCATCCTGGAATCGCTTATACCACTCGAACACACGTGTACGGGATAAATAATCGTCGCCATAAACATTTTTCATTAATTCAAATGTTTCTGTAAAAGTTTTACCGAGCTTTACCGAACAGAATTTAATATTCGCTCTTTGCTCCATCGTGATTTTGTAACACGGTGACGAAAGGTTCTGTCGCTTTATACGCTATAAGTTTACAATTCATTGCTCGATTCCAATAACGATTGGTTTGTTTTGTAGGGGAGGAATACTGTTTTCAAATAGCATATTGTTTTTATAGATGTCGCTAGTGTTCCTTAAATTTAAAAAGTTCCGTTACTTTTCCGACATACTGTGTATGTACCATCGCTAGCTATACATTTTTCCCATCTGCCCTTCAAATTGGGGCGCTCTCACTAAATATTGTTCATATTGATAGAAACAAGTGGTAATCCGTTAGGACCAAGTTATTATGGCGGGTGCGGCAAGAGTCCTCAACCAAGTGCAGAAATTGTGCTTTTAACCCTTTTCGCTGTGTGTGATACGGCGTTGTCGTATTGCAAAATCACTTTTCCGTGTCTTCTAACCCAATCTGGACGCTTTTCGATCAATTCACGGTTCAAGCTGATTATTTGTTGACGGCAACGATTGGTATTAACTGTTTTCACGTGGTTTCAGCTCATGATACACGACACCATGATCCTACCAAATGCATAGCATTGTCTTCCTTCCGAAGTGATTCTTGCGGTCGATGTTGATGGTTGTGTCAACCCATGACTTTTTGGGTTCCTAAAGTAGAACTAAATCATGTGTATTGCGTTAGGACATAAATCGTAAGTTTCCACAAGACCACGGTAAGCACTCGCGTTTTTCTTTTGATTGAACACGAAAACGCGTCGCTACTGCTATTTGGTTTGAAACTAGACATATTCACCACAAAAATAAAATAGGACGCCAACTTGAAATCGACGGCGTTTTGAAATCTATTGTCATAGCAAGAAAATGATATAAGAGTTTAGACTGTGAATAGACTCCAGCGCAAAAATGAAGAATTATTAACCGGTAGACGCAGTCTTTGAGACTTTGCAATCTGAGACTTTGGGATTTTCAAATGTTGGGACTGTGTAAATGTAGACCCACGATATCTCGAAAATTTGGATTTCTTGAATTTGCAAATTTCAGAATTTTAGAGTTTTCGGAATAATGGTGCACGAGATCCTTGAGACTTTGAAAGGAAACTATGGAATTAAGATTTAAAGACATTAGAATTTTTTAATTTTGCTTATAATTGCGGAACTTCTTAATTTTGGAATGTTGGGAGAATTTTGAAATAGTGGTAAATTTGAACTTTAAAATTTGTAAACTTTGGGTCTTTTGAGACTATGAAATTGTACGGTTGTACAAAGTACATCTATTTTAACTCGTTCAAACTGTAAAAGCTTCGAAGCTTTGTTCTAAATTGTTTCTGTAAATATTATCTCGCGAGTATATCAAAGTGATGAGTGTTTAATTACCAGTCGACGTGTCGTATATCAACGTAGCCTACGTGTTGCACATAGTTCGTTTGTGCCATAAACGTCTGAGCACTCACCATTCGAGAGTTGTACATTGTTATTGCGAATAACTCATAGTAATATAAAGAGATAATAAAATGTGAAAAGAACAGATACTGTGCAAACTGTAAATAGAACTCCGTATAAACGGTGACATTATAAACATGATATTATGCAGAATCCAAGAAAATTAACGAAAGTAATATTAAACATATAAAACAGTGAATGTGACATGTAAATTCCATGAGTTGTTCGTAAGTGACGCGTTAGAATGACTGCAGTATTTTTATCAGATTATGTAATACATTTTTAGTATTCTTATCTATTATATCTCCAAACATCTCATTGAACGTATTATGTGATTAAAAACATTATCAGCACCTACAAATATCCCTCATAATTTTTATTTAACATCATACAAATCCTTAACGACAAATTTGGAAATATTTTTCATTTCAAGAAATGGTTTTGATAACATGCGACTTTATATCGAGAGAATGATTGCACGTGTTAATTTATATGCTATTTTTACCAACTAATTTTCCAGCGTTTGTTCATGTATTACTACGATTTACATTCAGTTTAAAATTAAGCAACATCAAAATGTTTAATCAATGGCGCAATACAACTGATCAATTTGTAAATAAACTGTTTTCAGTTTTATCGGTAATAAAATTCTTTTCTTTCTGTTCTTATGTAACGGAAGATTTGCACGACTCTTAATTTTTAAAGTAAACTCCCCTGTCGTCAACTTGTTGTCGCTCTTGGTATATTATCTTATAGTATAATATCTTTATAGCATCGTATCCAAATTAATTTCAGAATCACCGAGAATTAAGACAAAGTAGATTAGTTTTATCAACGAAATTGTGCAGAGAACTCTCCTGGGAAGAAGGGTTGTTGATCTTATATAAAGGTAAAATTATGCGTACATATTTATGATAATCCAAACATCACAATGAATTGGAACCAAGAAGCACGTTTATCGTCTCTGCTCATTCTTGCTGGTATAAGTCTTCATGTTTTTTAAACAATTTGTTTTCACTATTAGAAGCTGTGCCAATGAAAACACTTGAGAAGTACAATTATACATTTGTTATTTAATAATTACAACATTCTCCGTTTAAATTGAATCAGTATTACTTGTTATTGATACTTGTAAACCGATATTGTATTTAACCATTAATAGTAAGTGAACTAATTGTGAAAGTTAAAAATAAACGGAAGATTCTATACAGGAGTAACAATAAATTATACAATCATTTCACAAATATCGGTACTTTCCAGCACGTTACTTAAACGGTACAGATAAAGAATTTGAAAATCATTACGGTTGTTTAAAGATCAATATTATACTGATAAAATTAATACAAATGGTCACTTTGTATTTCATAACTACTTTCTGGTAAAAAGTTAAATGGGATAAAAGGAGTGGAGAAAAATGTGTACAACTTCTGCGTGTCTCTAACTTGTAACCCTTGTGATAAACTCAGCATTTTACTAGACTATAAAACATTTTTACTTTCGCTTTATTCTAGAGCAGGTATATACAGATCACGAAAATTTATCAACGTCACTTATTTCGTTTTGTGGAAAGTTGTTCTTTAAAATTATTATTTTTGGTGTCCACTGTAATTGTGCAAAGTTTAAATCGGTAAAAACTACTGCAGTCAGTACTGTTTAATAAGATTTCGAGAAATGTAGTTCAGTATAAACTTCACTTACTGAGAAGCACAGAATCAACATTTAAAATAACATTATATGTGCATTTCGTTCTTCAGTTATAGTTAAATATGGATCCTGTGAGCCAGTCGTCGGCTATGTTCCTGGAGTTAGTGGTATGTCTACTGTTAACGTAAGCGATTGTGAAACTCCTGAAATTTTGAAGAATCCACATCTTTCAAATGCTCTCGAGTGTAATCGTCCCTGTCATGTTGGGGACAAACCAAAAACTTGTTATTACAAATTCGTGATCGAACGTTATCCCGTCAGCGGACAGTAAGTATACTTGAAAAACGTCCAATTTAAAAATACTATAATTTATGTATAAGTGTAGTACAATCGTGACCGCAGACATTGATTCCAAATACGAATACATAAATGCAAATGAAATTTGAATATAGAATGTTCAATAGAACCGATGTATGTAATTAACAAGTATGCAGTTCCATTACAAAAAGAAACACAAATTTTTATATATGCAACAATATATCTTTGTTAGATAAAGCAATTATTCGCAACATTCTTACAGTACAGAAAAATCTAGTTTGTCATTTATTTCAAATTTTTTTATAAAATCTAAACAATTTTCCAAATCTATACAATAACCGTTTTGTATGAAATGTCAAAAATTTTCAATTTGTACAAAAGAAACGTTCGGTACGAAATATATAAGTACTTTCTGTATAAATGTACAAACAAACAACACATACACATACGTAAATTGTAAATTTTTTGTAAAACCTTACTTCATTAAATGCTTTATTACTAATTTGTTTGTATTACCAGTTATACGAACATTTTGTTTTTTCATCTTTTTTAGAGCATGCAATTTTTGCACCCCTAATGTTACAAATTCATTGTGCCCCAATTGTCAATGCATAATCAGCGACGGAGTGGAGCGTATGGCTTTAGTTGTGAACCGAATGATACCAGGACCGAGTGTACAAGTTTGTCGAAACGATTTTGTGGTGATCGACGTTGTGAACAAAATTGCAGAAGATGCAGTGACGATTCATTGGCATGGGGTGTATCAGAACGAAAGTCAATACTACGATGGTGTACCTTCAGTGACCCAATGTCCTATTACAGCTGGCACAACCTTTAGGTAAATAAAGTTACGTCGTTATTAAGTAAATAAAGTAATAATTGCGTGCGTTTATAAATACAATTAAACATAGATATAAATACAAATATCCATTTGTATTAGAAGGTTTCAGTTGGACGTCGAAAAGTATTCTATTCAGCAAATTTTGCGTATTTTGTGTTTTCAATGAACAATCATTGATAAATCTACATCATGTATGTAGAGTGAAAAATTTTTGACCAAGTAAAATGTGAACTGGGGATCTAATTTAGATCTTCCGTTGGTGAAGTGTTTATTAATTAAATTACTTACTGATGTTGTAGACGAATATTCTGTTCTACGTCATGACTACAATGACATTCATAGATGATGCTATTGGAAAATTGTATCTCTTCCAGATATCAGTTTCACGTGAAAAATGGTGGCACTCACTTTTGGCATGCTCATACAGGATTAAATAAGATGGACGGCGTTTTCGGTAGCCTCGTTGTAAGAGATCCAATAGAACAAGATCCCCATTCGAATCGATACGATTTTGACTTAGCAAATCACGTGATAGTAATTAATGACTGGATGCACAAGGAATCAACAGAGAGATTTCCAGGTCGCAATAATATACCAAGTGATACAACTGGTCAAATTCCTGATACGTTTTTGATCAATGGAAAAGGAAAATTCTTGGTAAATTCAATCGATAACAAGTGCTATTTGCATGCGATTATTTGGCAGTTGAATACATTACTGATACTATTAATTCGTTATCAAACACGCATTGTACTTTCTTATGAGTTAAACGACCAAAGAGCAACGTCTTTGTTTTATAAAATAAAAATGATATTATGTTATATGAAATAAAAACAGAATGTTAATACCATGATGTCTGGTTTTAGGTAGGCGTGATTTTTAAGATTAACTTAAGTAAACGATTTTTGAGTACGTTGTGATAGTATTGGGATAAAAACAATTAAATTTGATAATTAAAAAGACTTTCGCTATAACAACATTCTGCTAGAAAGGGATGAGATGCAAAGTGGACCATTTATGTACAATATTAATTCTAGAGCAGATTGTTTAAAAAATTATTAAATAAATTGATATGGGTTGTAGTTAACATTTCATTTATGTTATAGAACGGTAATGCTGACTCAGGGAAGGGAGAATTCGACGTAATAACTGTAGAAGCAAATAAACGTTATCGTTTCCGTTTAGTCAATTCTTTTTGTGCCAACTGTGCTGGCGAATTGACGATTGAAGGTCACAACTTAACCGCTATCGCGACGGATGGACAATCTATAGAACCCGTTACTGTGGATTCTATCGTCTCATTACCAGGTAAATCGGCAATTAATGAACGATATTACAATAAAAAGAGTACTGTGCAATGAAGCACAAAAATCGTAAGTAATATTAGTTTATTTATTTACTGTATTGGATATTAATTATTAGTTTATATCTTGAATTCATTTATTGAACATTGAAATACGGAAAGAGAATGTTACGTGTTATATCAAACGTTCTTACCAAGGCTTTAATTAGCAGCATAAGAGAGGTAGAACTCTCTTAGCGAAGCTAAGTAATGATTTATAATGTGCTCTTTATCATACCATAATTTATTCCCATATATCAAAACTTTGTTCAATAAAGATTGTGTATATTGTTTCTCTTTAGGTGAACGATATGATTTTATCATAAATACTGATCAAGAGCCTGGTGCTTATTGGATACAGCTTCGTGCATTAACTCAATGCAGAGCATCAAATATTCATCAGTTAGCCTTATTGCAATATGTAGATGCACCTACACAACCAAAAACTCCACAGCCTTCTTACGATGATATCCCTTCGAAAGTAGTATGTTTGTTTTTATTTTTATTGTCGTTTATGTACATATACGGGGTGTCCCACTTGTAATGAACCATGCAAATATCGATAGTTATTTTTCATAATTGTTCGTTATGAAAAAAAGTGTTTCGAAAAAACAGTAATGCAAGCTCAAATTAGCACTTCTTTTAATTTTATCGAAGTATAGAATAAAATAGGTGATTAATATCTGGCAATGGAATTAGAAGTCGGGAGATATAGTCGAGAGATACGTAGTTGATAGTATTCATATGTGTACGTAATACTGTGATAGCAAAGCCAAATGTATTGCCGGTAAAAGGCACTTATTATGTCAAGAAATATGAAAGATTCCATTTTTATTAATGGAGCTGTTTTTTAAATAAGCATTTTTTCAGATCATTGTGTAGCACCGTGTCAACATGAATTTAATAACAAGTTTGATATTTATATCTTATTACATTTGTGCAGAAAAAATTAATTTCTAACAATATAAAGGTTATTTCGGATAAGTCGAACGTCTGCAAAAATAACGTTCACTGCAAAAATAGAAAAAAATAATCGAGGCTTAAGCGGTTTCAAGTAATTTCGTATAAAGTTTTCTTCATAAATTTTGATTTTCATATCATTTCGGGACATAAATTGGATAAAAAATTCTTCCAAAAGTCATTGTTATTTCATCACGAAAATAATTTACATGTACAACTTAAGCGGGACACACTATATGTATCCGTTCACGTTATACAACCTCCATATAAATAATATTTTTTGCATCGTTTTAACACTTGCGAAATAATGATAATAGCACAAATAAGTGTGGAATTGTTCATCGTATTGTAATTTTAAAATACTCTGAACAATGAACACTAATGAAAACGTTTTTCTATAATTGATAAACCAAATTATTCATTGCAAAACTATGATACCGACCAAAAATGTAAACAAGTTTGTTGCAACAATAGGTTTTAAATCCTGTGGATGTTCCTTGCAACAGAACGAATTCGCATGCAATATGTATAAGCAATTTAACGCATGCCTCGGATTGTGAACCTGGCGTTGGGAATGATGAAGCAGATTTGAAGTTTTACCTGCCTATTGGCTTTCGTTCGTCCTCACCCGACACCTTTTATCAGCCTAACACGTACAATTCCTTTTTGAGTGAGTCTTTAACATTCAAACAATATTAAAGTTAGAATATAATATATACCATAATTATTCTTTATTACATTATTCATACTAATGTTTTCTTTTCTTGATACAGTTCCAGGACCAAACGCTATTATTTCGGGAATTATGGACAACATTAAATTCACTTTTCCACCATCACCACCACTTTCACAGTATGATGATCTACCTTCGAATCAGTTTTGCGACTCTGATAATTTGCCGCGTGGTTGCCGGGGCAATTGTACTTGCACGCACCTGCTGAAAATACCGTTGAACGCTATAGTAGAAGTGATAATAATTGACACGAGTGAGTAGTCAAATAAAATACAGTGTACAGTAGTAAAATGTAATTAATCATTCGCCTTACGATACATTTTGAAATTTTCAAAATTCTAAAATTGTAAGTTTCTAAATTCCAGAATTTCTATATTTCAAATTCTTCACCAAACTTATGAACTTTTGCACATCTTCCACCAACTGAAAATTTCTGACTTTTCAAATTTCCAAAAGTTTGAATTACTACGTCACCAAACTTGTAATTACTCAAATTCACAAGTTCACAAATAAAATGCAGTGTACGGTAGTAAAATGTACTACTAAATGTGTGTTACGATAAATTTTCAAATTTCAAATTTTCAAACCATTAAACTCATGAACTTCTTGCATTTCTGAATTCTAGAATTTACAAATTTTCTTAAGGTTGAATTATTATGTTCCCTGGTTTCTAATTTGTCAAATTCTCAAATTCTTAATTCTTCAAATCCTCGAATTTCCATATCCTCATTCCCCTTCTGAAATTCTCTCTTGTTCAAAAAGCGAAATTTTCAAATTTCCAGAAGTCCAGATTTCTACATTATCAAATTCTCTTTTCGAGTCTTCAAAGCTAAAAATTTGTAAACATCCAAATTGCAAACGTTAAAAATTTTCAAAGAACTGAACGACGAAATTTCTAGATTGCTAAACTCCTAAACGTACAAATTCTTAACTGTTGATATTTCCATCTCAAAATTTCCACATCCCTATATTACCGAATCTCTAAATTTTCAAATGTTCGAACTCACAAATTTAGAAATTTCGAAAAATTCGATTCACCAAACTCTCAAATTCTTATACTTTCATGGTTTCAAATTTCTAAATCCTTTAATTCAAAAATTTTCTAATATACAAAAATCTGAATTGTGTTTAACTTCTGATGTATTAATTGTTGCAGCTGGTGTACCAGGGCTATTTCATCCTTTCCATTTGCATGGTTATGCATTTCGTGTCCTAAGTATGGCTCAACCATTAGGGCCTCCCGCAGCTGGCAATCTAATAAGTGTAGATTACGTGAAGAAGCTGGATAGTGAGAATAATTTAAACAGAAATTTTGATAATCCTGCAGGCAAAGATACTATTGCTCTTCCAAATAACGGATACGCGGTAATCAGATTCCGTGCTAATAACCCAGGTACGTATACTTCTGATTGAGAACTACTGCTATAAAAATTAATAACCATAAACGTTCCATCTCGAATAATTCGAACTCGCTTTGACTTTGTTTGCTACATTGCGTAATGATTACAAAGCACGTTACATATGTTTATAAATATATTAATTGGCATTTTTTTATGATCAAGGGTATTGGTTCTTCCACTGCCATTTTGTTTATCATCATGTAGTCGGCATGGAGCTCGTTTTTCATGTTGGGCAACGACGTGATTTACCACCGGTGCCAAAGAATTTTCCACGATGCGGCAATTTTATGCCGAATATTACATCTAGGTAATATGTTAAAAAGGGGGAAGAAAGGAGAGGGAAGGAGAGAATGTATTAATAATAGATCTTGGAAAGGGTTTTGATCTGTCGTAATTTCTTTATGATTACATTCGCATGTTCGAGGAATTTTTACACCGCATTTTATAAAATGTATTCGATATTGCGAGAAAATATATTTCCTTTTGAAGGAAAATAAATGTATTGATAATATATGTTGAGATAATTCTGTTTTTACCGTTGTAATGTATTTGTATTTTTCTAATCTGGAATAAATATGTAAATTTCTGATCTTGTGTTGATGTATACTTTGAAATTGCACCCTTCAGAACTATGAAGACAAATCATTAACATACAAAGTAAAATTAATTAACAATTTCATTATTATGTTTTTGGTCCATGGAAATAACAATGAGTATCTAAAACTTCCTAAAACCTTAGTTCAGAATGTTAAAGTCTTTTTAATTTTAACTGATGAATTGTATTAAATTTTTTGGGAAAATCACCGATTAATTTCATTTGTTCACACGTTTACCTGGCGGTGGATTCAATTTATTTAAACATTTTTGTATTTATATTTATTTAGTTTTATTTATGCTCATTTACATTTATTTATATTCATTTAGTTTTGTTTATATTCTATAACTATGTTCTGGTTGGCGATGCACTACATATACTATATATGTATATGTACACCTACTGTATGCATAAACAGAAATAATATTACCTTTTCAAACTCATAATATAGGACAGTTGTTATAAAAACTAAATAATGCATAGGTAAATAAATTGCACAGTTAGCAAGTGTATGTATTTTACTTTAAAAATAATATTTGCATTATCATGTATAATTTAAAATTAAATAATGTGTAAAAACCTTATACTAGTAACGAGCACTTTCAATTATACAAATATTAAGTATCCTGCAGATTAACAATCTAGATAATTAAATATTAAACACAATTATTACTGACTATATTATATGATGTTAACAAGTGAGGAGCCATATAATCCAAGCTGAGATAATAATTTTATAATCCAATAAAATTTGAATATAATTCAGAAGGTATCGAACCAATGACTTTTAAGGTTTGCAGAAATTTCCACTAAATTTTAATTTCTGATTATCTTCGTCTTCTACACTTTATACTATTCCTTCAAACATTATTGCTGCTTACATAAAACTCATTCGTATCAAAATTGATATGTCTTTGATCAAAGTACTGTTAGATACGTTTTGTAGATCTTTATCAAAGTTGATCAGGCACTATCATTGAACTATTAAAATAAATTATACCTTTTATCAAAGTCGTGTATTAATATACCTAAGTACGCACTTTTCAACAAATGTTAAATGTCCATGTTACATAATTAGACTATTTAGATAAGAGTTGATATTTATCAGTCGATCAGAAGATATTACTTTCATGAAATTATTATATCTACGATAGCAAATTTGAATATGACACAAGCGTCAATATTGTGAGTGACAATACAATCCATATATTCAAGTGGATATGATTCGTAGCGTTTATCACAATGCATTCAGTCGAATTTGACATTATTTGTATCCATTTGATGTACGGGTACACTCTAGTGTAGGCGTCGGGAAAACCGGTTGCACATGGCCGACCAAAGGAAACAATTCCAATTTGTATACCATTGAGAACTAAAGGTCCACCAGAATCACCCTGAAGCAAATAAAGATATTACCAATTATAAATATGCCAGGTTTTATTGTTCTGATATATAAAACTGTAATAACACAAATAAAACTAGAAACGATTAATCATTAATTCATTAAATATTGCATGATGCAGGCACGATAATGGGCACCCTTGGTAAACATGAAAATTAGGAAATTAGGAAAATCAGAGGTTTGAGAATTGAAAACGTAGGAGGTATAAAAATTGGAAATTTTTGAAGTTTTAATTTAGAAAATGTGAAAAATAAATGTATTTTAGAGGTACTGAAAATAGACGTTGGATTTAGAAGTGCAAATTGTTAACTTATTTATTGTAGAGAAGTGTAAATTCGCGACATGTGTTTCCGAATATGTTAAAATGTACATTAATGAATTTAAGAAAATGTGAGAGATTTAATAATTTATTTGTGTACTGTAATAATGTTTATAAATACTTTCCAATGTAAAAAAGTTGTCTTAAAAAAATAGCACAAACAACTTGTTAAACAAACATCTACGTTTTTTAAACGCAGATTATTGCGTCAGGAAATATAATTTTAAACCTAATTGCTATAAATAATTTTAGTACTACATAATTAAATGTGACGTTACTTACAAAGCAAACACCTACGGTGTTGTTCCAGTACGTACATATATTATTTTTCGTCACCAGCGAATAATTTTGTTCACACAACGATTGAGATATCACCATCACGGAAAGTTCCTGTAATGTATTAGGAATTTTTCCTGTTGTCTGTCGGAGAAAAAAATGATTAGTATGTCAATTACTAAAAGATCTTTGAATCTCTTAATATTTACTAACACTAACTGATTCAACAGAAATTTAACCTTTCACAATTTTATTAGATGACTTGTTATATTATGATATACTTAAAAGAAACAGAAATTATTCATTAAATTCAATTTAAAGGATGACGTAAGTACACTCACCTGTGAATGTAAGATAATGATCAAGCATTAATTTAAAAACGGGAAATATGATAAAACATAAGGTGATGTTTCATATATTTTGATAAGCTTCGTTTTTATATATTTGCGTTATATGCACGGTAAACAGATAGCAATTTGATTTTATTTTAACCAATAAACAAATAAGAACGGAAGATATATTATAATACTGTCTACTATAGTAGCATCGAAAAGTACGACAACATTTTTAATTTTGTGCTACGTATTACAGATATACTTAAATTGAGGCAATACCATGTTACAATTACAAACTTCGAATGATTAGTTTAATTGTTAGCGGATATGTTGCAGATTAATTTTTCAACAACTTGTGTGCTTATGTTATTGCACCAATTTACATTTCTATGCATTTCAGTATATTTGTGACAACATTCTATTTCCTCTACCATTTTACGAAAATTTATTTCTAAACCACCGTATATACGTTGTATTCAGATTCAAATCGGAACACAAGGTATCACCGTAATAATTGAATATTACAGTCCCTGGCCATCGAATTAGGACCACGTACGAAAATTTCACTTTTATAACATTATGTCATATATGGAAAATTGTCGTAGGTCATGCAAATTATTACTAAATATGTTGATGACGATATATACATAGCAATTTGTTACTATCGTGATAATAAATTGTGTGGGTAATGAACGATTAAGGGCCGTGCAAACGTTTACGTCAGGCTCGAGTATCGATAGCGCGTCATGTGCAATTCGAATGCCAAAGAAAATGTCTGCCTACTCAAAAGACGAGTTTACAACTCTCCAACCACATTATGAGTTGAAAAGAATGACAGATAGTTGGGAAAATAATGAAGATATAAAGCATATGATGTGTACAGAGCATGCCGCAAGCTGTCACCAAAGCAAGGGGTGGAAATACAGGATATTAACATGTGTTAATAATGTTATGTACAGTAGTAGCTATGTTAGTAGCTAATAAATATCATTACAATTTGAACAGGCCTTTTAATTTTACGGAAAACGCGAAAATGCTGAATATTTATTGTGGTCTACTTCGATGGCCAGGGACTCTATCTTCTTCTTCTCTGCAATTTTTGTCTTGTGCTTAGAAACATTGCACATGAAATTTAAAATTGTACCAATCACATTTTAGCTGTGAAAGTAAAGAAAGTATCATTTTTAAAATTACTTACGTTTAACCTTCCCCATCCACTTACAACAGGAGTTTCTCCCTCAGGGACGTAATACGCGGATGGAAGTATAACTGGTTGAATTCTACTACTGAATTTGATATGTTTGGTCAGGCGTATTAAGCCGATGTCATTAACAAATTTTGTTTGGTCATAATTGATATGCCAAAGTAACGCTTCTGCCAAATGTGTTTCACCGTCTTTGTGTAAGTAAATAGTTCCAACAACCACCTTGAAGAATTGTGGATCCATACTGTAAAGTAATGCAATACGATTAGACTAATTAGACGCAATTATAATACATTAATATGAGCAGAATGCGACTAATGATTCATATGATGAAAAGTTGTATAACTATAATTACGATGGACTTTCGTCATATTGCCATCGACAGGTTTCTAAGGGAAAACAGTGTTTGATGCTCGAAATGTATTCACAAACTTTTTGATTATTCAATTTATCAAATTCTAGATTTCTCGACTTTTAAATAATCAATTTCTCAATTGACCTAATTTCCGAAACCACAAATTTTCAAATTTCTAAATTACCAAACGTTTGAGTTTTTCAACCCACAGCGTGTTCAGTTTCAAAAATAACAAATTTCCGAACTTCCTAATGTTGAAAGTACTTTCTTCACAAATTCTCTAATTTCTAAAACCTTAATATTCCACATTTCTAGCTTTCAGATGTCTGAATCCTTACATTTACAAATTTCAAAATTTATAAATTATTTAAAACTTTAAGAAGTTTACAGACTTTAAAAATCTGGAATTTCAGAGATTTTCAAATTTCAAAACTAGCGATTTTTAGATTCTTAAAACTTCTAACATTCAAACACTCAAATCACATTTCCTAATTTTTCAGTACTGTAATTTTGCAACTTCAAATTTTCCAAATGTTTAAATCCCCAAGTTTCGAAGTGCTAAAGCTTTCAGATTCTCAAATTCTTTAATTTCCAAAGGTATAAATTTATAAATTCTCAAATTTTCAACATTTCACAATTTTTGAAGTCTCAAAATGTCAAATTTGGAAACGATCAAAACTCTCTAACTCTGAAAACCACTATTGCTAATTTTTCAAATGTCAAAACCAAAAAGACACGTTCCAGAATTTTGAAAATTTCGAAAAAATTTCATGATCGACTATATTTAACGAACATTACTTTCGATTTACATACTTACCGATAAATGCAGTGTGCAGCTGTGAGAATATGACGACTATTAATGATGGAGCCTCCACAGATGAAATCATCTTGATACATTAATGCTGCTTGATAGACAAATTTGTCTTTCTGAGCAGCATTACCACCAACGATTCGTGGAACAAGAGAACCTAAGAAATAATATATATCAAATAAATTAAATAACTGTATCTCCACCGTATCTCACAGATCAAAACACTTTATCACTAATATTATAGCATTAATCTTCAACTAGTAGCTTTTAAGTTCTTCACTATTTAAACAGTTCGAATGATATGCGTTTAACGAACTCACCGTTGACAACAGAAACTGCGTATAAAAGAAGAACCAGCAAACGCATGACGGTAGAT
Source organism: Megachile lagopoda (assembly GCA_036983795.1). NCBI lineage: Eukaryota > Metazoa > Arthropoda > Insecta > Hymenoptera > Megachilidae > Megachile > Megachile lagopoda. The sequence continues at coordinate 3,289,305 of CM072786.1, forward strand.
ACTGAAAGTAACTTATGTTTTCACTGTTCTACATTCGCGTATATCGGTGATTAATCGATAAACGTGTAAAATAAAGTACGATCAGTCTTAACGTTACTTATCGTATGTACTAATATAAATATTATACATGAAAATGGAAGAAGAGGGTGCTATATACAGAAGTAAAACGTTCAATATTATCAATATTTGTTTACGACTTTTTTATCTTTTGATAATATCCATTGTACACTTAAATGTATAGCTATGTTACTTCCACGAATTTTTGTTTATAAGTATTCCAATTGTTCACTTGAATGAAAATGATAAGCGATAAATTCACAGTTCCATTATGATCGAATATTGATTATTGAATTTTATATATTACATGTCAGCATGGTTATAGGCTTGAAATTCTGCTCCGGGAATGTCACTCATAAAGAAATGACATAATTAATGTGAAGATTTAATTTGGAAATTAAAAAGTTTGAAGACAAAGAAGAGGAATGATTGATCGATATTTTCCGTAGAATCTCATTCGCACTTTCTTTATCGTCAGATCGAACATTACGTTTGCATTTCCGTACCAGAAGTTCAAGTTTAATAAAGCGATTAATCAAGTCTTAACATGAAATCAATGTTATCAACAAGATAAATTGGTGTTTATCATTGATAACTCTTCTTGGAAAAGATTTGAATTTTGGAACAAGGTCCAAAAACCTACTGACATCATCTGCTTAAAAGTAATCCCAAAATTACGAATCCTTTTTCAATATATTTGTTTTAATATTCTAGCCTTAATATATCTCCATATTGACCACATTGATACTCCACAAAGTATACAAAATTTGTAACAATATCGATCGTTCGCTATCGAACGATCTAGAAGTGTGTCTGCGCGTTGCAACGTGAATTTGTTGTGATTCCTGTTGAGCTCTTTTGGGAGACAACGAGGAATCTGTCCTGCGAATTTTCCTAGAATGTTGGGGTCCAACGAGAAGGCAGATCCTTACGACTCCACCTGCTCCGATGTCCAGGACTCCTTCCCCAACATCGAGGATACCATCCCCGATCTCCAGATCTCCACTTACCGGCGAAAAATGCTTATTCGTAAGCCAAAATCTGTTCAAGAAGAAAGGTGTAAGATTCGAGCATAAGGAGATGCAGATTGCGCTGCCCCACAGTCACTCACGCATCTGGAATGTCCTGGTAACAGAATTAGATATTCACCTACAAAATCGCACGATAAGAGCAAACCTTATCGCGTTACCAGACAGTACATGCGATCAGACCATGTTGGAATTAGACTTCATTGACAACGCCGAAACACATTTCGAATTTACTGGAAAGCTGAAAATTGGTGAGACAACTTCAAATTTTTCGGATGAAGAATCGATCAATTCAATGAATTGGGAGGAGATACAAGAGTTAACCACCACCAGCATTATTGAGCCCACTAAGAGAAGAACTTTAGAGACGTACCTCGAAACTTTGAATTTTTCGGGTGAAGAATCGATCAATTCAATGGATTGGGAGGAGATAGAAGAGTTAGCCAAACCACCACCAGCATTATTGAGCCCACTAAGAGAAGAACTTTAGAGACGTACCCCGAAAATATCCCAGATGAGCCGATGGAATTATCCACCGAGAAATCGCCAGCAGAATGGTCCGGCTTTGAATTGTTCTAAAATGTCTACGAACGTTCGGAAAAATTGATTGACTAGACATAAATGCGATCGAAATAGAATAAATTAGAGAAGATAAAGCGACGACCACCACCGCTGAAGAAAAAGACAAAGTATGGGAACTTTTAAGTAAAAACTCTGACTTATTTCGTACAACTCGTTTGATTGAGAGTCTTCGGTTGAAGAGTTTCGATCGTACAGTGACGATTGATGAAAAATTGTCAAAAGTGCCAACAGGTGGCTGAAGATGACTCTGGAGAGTGAGGAGCCTCCAACGAAAACGAGACCCTACTGTAAAGATTGAAAATGATAAGCGATAAATTTAAAGCTCCACTGTAGTCGAATATTGGTTCTTGAATTTTACTTATTACAAGTCTGTAAGTACTTGTAGATCAAAATCAGATGATTAGTTTCGTGTGAACACGAGCTAGAAAATTCCACTCCGAAAATCTGATTTATGAAGAACCGATTAGATTAATGCGAAGATTGATTTGAAGATTATCTAATGCTTGAATGAAAAGAATATATCGGTAATAGTCGTAAAATTTCTTTCGTACTTATATTTCCGCCTGACCTTCAGATTGCGTTACTTTTGACAAAATTTCGTTCAAATTTGAAGCTATCAAATGTTATCGATATTATCATCAAGATTGATTAATAGCGACGCTTCTGATTCCTGATACACATTTAGCGGAATAAACTTTCGAGAATTTTTCTAGAAATACTACAAGGTTAAAAACAGTTCCAAATTAATTTTCTGAAATCTTTTTCGTTACATTTGTCCCATTTTTTTGATTCCAGTATTCTGTTAACATTTATTATTCTAATTTCAATATCGTAGTTATCTTTTTTCTTTGAACGGGGACTATGAATCATATATGCAAAGTTAAAAATTTTCAAACCTTTAAACCTTCTGATTTTTCGAATTTCAAAGCTTTAAATTGTTAAGACCCTAAATTTTCATATGCATACGTTTCCAGATTTCTAAATTCCCAGACGAAATTTCAATTTCCAGCAGCCAACATTTCGACACTTCTCAATTGATGGGCATTCGAGCTTTTAAATCTCCAAACTTTTAAATTCAAACATTTTGAAATTCAATTTCTAAGTAAAATTAACGTTCTCAACGGCGGACAAGATTCAGAAAAAGCACATTGAAGAAGAAATGTATTTTGTTTTATACATTTATCGTCCCAGGCTGAAGAACGTGCGGAAATCTTCTGCGCTAATCGTCCTAACATTAAAATTAACTTATTCAGTAACTTTAAACACTTTATTATTTTGTAATTGGTAAAGTTAAGGAAATATTTCTTTACATATGATGTATATCATATCATCATAAAAAATGGTGTCATTGGTAGCTATTGTGTTGTTATTGGATCAAGTACTGCTGCTATCATTATCGCTACTACTATCGAACTTCAATAGTACTTACTAGCAGTAATATCATGTTCTATCTTTTCTTCATATATGTATTATTACTTGTACTGATTATTTCATATCCGTATTGAAATTGCTTTGTATTCTTCCTTATCTTCCGTAACGGAAAAGTTGTACGTTTCCTCATTTTTAAGTGGCCTAATCGTCAATTTCGGGTCACTCATAATACATTATCTTATGTAAAAACCATATCGTAACAATTTCATTATCGTCGACAACAAATTAATCTTATCAACTAACTAATGCAAAGTTACTTTGCGGAGAAATCAGTCGTTGATATTATATAAAAGAAAATTTTTGTGGATTTTCTGCCACTCCACACATCACAATGAATTCGATCAAGGAAGCACTTTTATATTCTCTGCTTATTTTTGCCGGTATAAATCTTCATTTTTTCAAAAAATTTGTTTTGTAATCACTTTTTTATTCAGGAAGTGTGTCAATGAGAAAAACTGCAATTATTCGTGATAATATTTGTTATCTTATGGTTACAACATACTACGTTTAAATTGTTTATGAAGTTGAATTGAAATTATTTGTTATTAATACCAGTATACCAAATTGTTATTCAACCACTAATAATTAAGTGAATAATTAACGGAATTAATTGCATTGCTATTATAATATGTTTATATAGGTATTACAAACTAATATATTGCAGCAACTGTCTACTAATCATTTCCAGCACATTATTACAGTGGCCATTAACGTTCCAAATTTAACGAAATAATTACAGAATGAAGGGAAAAAAGATTTCTGAATACAAATAGTAATTTTCTTAACAACACGAAGCAAACGGAACGATTAATTGGAAAAATTACACAATTGTGTCATTATTTTGAGTGCATTCCACCATACAAGTCTTTTTCACTAATGACGGTTTATACATTTAAAATATTTTACATTAAAAAAATACATAATAATCCTTTAATTAAATATTGTTTCGTTTTATTATTTACATTTTGATATTTACTAGATATTCAGTAATAGTGTAATGTGCAGTTTGCAATGTTTTTTCTGGTTTATTAAAGTGTTACATGAAAATAATATTTGTATTAAGTGACAATGTTTGTGGGTCATGTTTGTGTTAATTTTTGAAGTGTTTTTACAATTCGTGCAAGTGAAAAAAAAACGTTTACGGAATATTAGTTGGAATTATCAGCAGAATGAAGTTACAGTTAAAACCCAATCATAGTTAATTTCAAAGTAATAACGGATTAAATTGTTTAATTTTAGTTGCAGGTAAGAATGTAGTTGCTGCAAATGTAATAGCCGGTTACCAAGCTGGAGTTAGTGGAATGGAACCCATTGACGAGAAAAGCTGTATGAACGAAGAACTACGTGCTGATTCATACCTCTCAAATCCTCTCGAATGTGCTCGCACGTGTCAAGCAGGAGAAAAGAGGACATGTTATTATAAATTTGTGATTGAGCGCTATCCTACTAATGGCGTGTAAGTATATTACTGAACTTTTCATCTTTACGATATCGTTGATTCCATATTTTCAAATTTCGTAATTTAAAATTTTTTAATTTCCAAGTTTCTTTTCAAGTATTTCTATTTTTACATTTCCAAATTTCGAAGTCTCCAAATTTCAACTTTCTACATTTTTAAATTTCCAAATTTCCAAGTCTCTAAGTTCCAAATTTCTATATTTTTAAATTTCCAAATTTCTAGGTTTCTAAATTTCACGTATCTACAATACACAAACATGTATCATTAAATACTTATTCCCTGGCCATCGAATTAGGACTACTATAAATTTTCAGCATTTTCGCGTTTTCCGTAAAATTAAAAGGCCTGTTCAAATTGTAATGATATTTATTAGCTATTAACATAGCTACTACTGTACATAACATTATTAACACATGTTAATATCTTATATTTCCACCCTTTGTTTTGGTGACAGCTTCCGGCATGCTCTGTATACATCATATGCTTTATATCTTCATTATTTTCCCAACTATCTGTCATTCTTTTCAACTCATATAATGTGGTTGGAGAGTTGTAAACTCGTCTTTTGAGTAGGCAGACATTTTCTTTGGCATTCGAATTGCACATGACGCGCTATCGATACGAACGCTTGCACGGCCCTTAATCGCTCATTACCCACACAATTTATTATCACGATAGTAACAAATTGCTATGTATATATCGTTATCAACGTATTTAGTAATAATTTGCATGACCTACGACAATTTTCCATATATGACATAATGTTATAAAAGTGAAATTTTCGTACGTGGTCCTAATTCGATGGCCAGGGACTGTAATATTCAATTATTACGGTGATACCCTGTGTCCCGATTTGAATCTGAATACAACGTATATACGGTGATTTAGAAATAAATTTTCGTAAAATGGTAGAGGAAATAGAATGTTGTCACAAATATACTGAATTGCATAGAAATGTAAATTGGTGTAATATCATAAGCACACAAGTTGTTGAAAAATTAATCTGCAACATATCCGCTAACAATTAAACTAATCATTCAAAGTTTGTAATTGTAACATGGTATTGCCTCAATTTAAGTATATCTGTAATACTTTGCACAAAATTAAAAATGTTGTCGTACTTTTCGATGCTACTATAGTAGACAGTATTATAATATATCTTCCGTTCTTATTTGTTTATTGGTTAAAATAAAATAAAATTGCTATCTGTTTACCGTGCATATAACGCAAATACATAAAAACAAAGCTTATCAAAATATTCGATGGCGAGGGACTGTACTTCACACACTTCATACTTTAATACTAATTTATTCTTTTCAGTGCATGCAATTATTGCAGTCCTAACATGACCAATAACATTTGCGCTAACTGCCAATGCGTCCCTGGCGATGGACTCGAGCGTATGGCGTTGACAGTGAACAGAATGTTACCAGGTCCAAGTATTCAGGTCTGTCAAGGCGATTATGTTGTGGTCGATGTTTTAAACAACATAAATTCAGAAGCATTGACGATCCATTGGCATGGAATAAAGCAAAAGGGCTCTCCACATCAGGATGGCGTTCCAAATCTAACGCAGTGCCCTATCGTATACAAAAATTCGTTCAGGTAAGAAAAATGTGACGATTCTCTCAAGATTTTACTTGATAAGTTCGCAAAATATATAGTACGAATTAAGAAATTATTTATTAGTTTGATCGCTATTACAGAACAAAGCTGTTCTCTATAGTTTCATTAACAAATCTCCATAATTTTTTGTAATGTTAAGTATATTTTTGGTTAAACACCACCAGAATGTAGTACAGTGTGTTACATAAATATAACAAACATTTGAAACGACATTTAAATCCACTGTTTCTGATATTATCTATAATAAATTGGAGTTAGGCCACTTCCAAAGTCAATTTTTCAACTATCAAAATATATACTCTGAATATACTTGACAATAAAGTGTTTTTTATGACAGTTAACAACAAGTGGTACATGTTACTACAGTGAACAACAAACAACTGAAAAACGGATTTAAGTCGCTTTCAAAATAAATAGCTCAGTTGTAGAAAAATGAACACGAAAATTCAACATAACGAATTTATTGACATTGAACGTCTCATTTACAGGTATCAGTTTTACGCAAGCAATAGCGGAACACATTTCTGGCACGCGCACACGGGTTCACAGAAAATGGACGGCGTATTCGGTAGTTTTATAGTACGAGAACCAGAACAATCCGAGGTTCATTCGAAGCTTTACGACTTTGATTTAGCGAATCACGTGATGTTAGTCAACGATTGGTTTTCCGAAGAAACTACAAGTCGATTTCCAGGTCGAACAACCGGTCTAAAACAATATCTTCCTGAGTCGTTTCTTATTAATGGAAGGGGAAGGTATAGAGTGAGTAGATCTTTCTCAAACCTTTCGCTACGAACAGTTTATTTAGGTTCTTTGAAAGTGGACGCACTTTCAATGGACGTGTATATGTTGAACCAATTGCTATATTCATTTTGAATATTTTTGTTACTTGTGGTGATATAAGCCAATGTTGCAAAAAGAAGTTTTTAGAAACTGAGAATTTATAAATTTGTAGATTTGCAAATTTGTTAACTTGCACATTTTTATATTTATAAATTTCTGTAGTTGTTAGTTTGTGGATTTGTGCATTTATGAACTTTTGGTTTTATGAATTAGTGAATTTGTAGATTTCTAAATATGTAGATTTGTGAACATGGGAATTTGTAGACATGTGAACGTGCAAATCTATAAACGTATAAATTTATAAATATAAAAATGTTCAAATCTGTAAATTGTCGAATAATCAAATAAAATTTGAAAATTTAAAAATCAACAGGTTAGGTTGAAAGACTGGAAAGTTTGGTAATTTAAATATTTATATATATAAAAATTTGAAATCATATTAATTAGAAAATTTCTAAATTTCTAAATACCACACGTGTTAGAATTATTTCGCTACTTCACACACGAATTTCTTTCCTGTTTTGAAGGACTGCATGCTATAAATTTTCAAAATTATTACTTTTCGAAATGGCTATAACTTTTTTAAATTTGGATCCAATTTCTTTATTTAATAATTTTCATTTATGAATATTATAGAATTCCGATGGTAGTATAGCACAACTTCCGTTGGAAGTGATTAGCGTGGATGCTAATAATCGATATCGGTTCCGTTTTATTAACTCTATTTGTACTGTTTGCGGTCTACAATTAACAATCGAAAACCACAAACTTACAGTCATTGCTAGCGATGGTCAACCAGTGGAACCCGTTGAAGTTGACTCCATCGTTTCGTTCGCAGGTATAGTGTCCACAAAAACATAATTAATTTAGATATTACAGGCATCCCTCGAATAACACGGTTAATTGATTCCGTGTTATTCGAAACCAGGTTTTTCCTGTAACCAGGCTTTTTTCTACTCAATTCACCCATTATATGTACCGTAGACAATCCAGGAATTGGCGCGTAGGAGGCTGACCCAGGTATTTGGAAAAGCTACGGCACCAATTGGTCAGAATAGAAAAATGGACACCTGGACTCACACGTATTTTCGGTAGGAACTATTGGCTCGAGCGGTCAGCACACTAATTAGGCCAAAAACAATGACTGTGGGCAGACGTCTGTATGAAAGAGATAGTGCCAATTACGTGATGCAGTTATTGTCATTATTATTCTTATTTGCCGATATGTCACGCTGGAAGTATTCATGGTGGGGATATGTGGAATGACCGAGTGGCTTCTTTTACTCTGGGTCCACCTCCTACGCGCCAATTCCTGGGTTGTCTACAGTATATCGTTCTTTTTCGAAAATAATCTTAATTATATCGGTTAATGACTACTCAGTGATCCTATAGTAGTATTCGCGACTTCGCGTAATTCAAATTCCGTATTCGAGGATTGTCGCAATTTTTAACTGCCACAACTTCGTGCAACTCAAGTACCGTGCTATTCGAAGAATGCCTATATTTGTATTTTACATTAATCTATAATATTGCAATTTTCTATTTTATGATACCAACCCTTAAAATCTGATTACGTTAATATCATAGATAAAATTTCACTCTAGTAACTCCATATTGTTTTAAAAGTTAATGATAACAACAAAAGTCTATTATATATTATACTATTATTTAATATTAAACATAATTATTCAAATTATTGTTAACCACTAAATATTGATGGCTACAAATAATTTTCCTTGAAAATTTCAGATATTAAAAGATAGTTCTTCATGTTAAAGTTTAATTTGACTAGCACTTCAAGGGATAATTTTTGTCCATAAAATCTGAAGATATAATATAATTAAAAATTATATAACTGCTCTCACAGGTGAACGATACGATTTTGTCGTAAATGCTAATCAACCAAGGGGTGCCTATTGGATACAACTTCGTGGAGTAGGAGAATGTGATGAAGTTAAATTACAAGAATCGGCTATATTGCGTTATGTGGGTGGACCTGCTGTTCCTGCTACAAAGGAGCCTACTTACTGGTCTCCTATTTATGAAGGACGCGTAAGCTCGTTTGACTACTTTATAAACTTGCAGATAAAAAGTTACGAAAACATTACAGAGCTCATGTAACATCACCTGATATCGAACATATGTCTTTAAAAAATTATTAACTGGAATTTAATAATTAAATTCGACTCAGAGTGGCTCAGCTAACTTGGTCATTTAAAATAATTATTGAATAGTATACCTTAACATTTTAATTCTAATATATAAAATTTGAATGATATAAATATCCAATGGTTACTTGGTTTTTTTAAATGAATTGATCTATTGTTTGTATCACGAATATACAGTATCGAATTCTGAGTACAAGATGTACGTTGCATAAATCCAACCCCCTTTGTTTTTATTAACCTAAGCTCTTGACTTCAAATTATGGCCAATATTCTTTAATTATGAAGTAAATAATTTTTAATATTTAGTCCATTTCGTTAAAAAAAGAAACAAGTTAATCTTTAATTTTTTAAAGCAGCTCTAATGCTATTTAAATTCTATGCATTAAAGTTTTCATCAAGTAAAGTTATTTGAGGTGATCAAGTTAATTGTGGCACACTACATACCAAAATTTTCTTATTATACAAGATAACTATGACAATAAAAATCGATCTAACTTTATTAACAATATATAGTCACTTTTAAAAATCATTTCATAATTAAGGTAGTTGAAATATTAATCTCCCTCTTATAATAGGGAGATCTCTCTCATAATTTCGGTTATTACAATATTTGTAGCGAAATAAAATAGTTAAATGTTAAAAAAATTATTGTAATCATTGTTTGTAAAGTGTTTTTACGATTGTAGGTATTGAATTCAATGGATCTCGACTGCAAGCGCCACGTTTGTGTCAATGATTTGAAACATGCGACAGCAATCGATTCTGGTATTCTACAAAAAGAACCAGATGTGAAATTAGTAGTTCCTATAGGTGTGGTCAATTATTCACCCGCAGAGTTTTTCGAACCAAACGAGTACAAAAACTTTTTGGGTGAGTTATTAATATATTTATTACTCAAGCAAGCGAATAAAACCATATTTTGCATCATCTTGTTGCATATCAAATGATTTGTTGATAAAAATTGAGCAAAATAACACCTGTGTCATAGCGTCATTAAGGAACCTGGAATGTGGTGATATAACATATTCCAATATTATATATTGGATAGCTACATGATTTGTGGTGATTTATCATATCATGTATGGCGAAATTTTTTAATTTCCAAGTTTTCTCTTTTTTGAATTCTCAGCTTCCCAAATTAGTTTTTCTAAATTACTGAAAACTCAAATTGCCAAATTTTCAAATTGTCAAATTTCTACAATTATAAATTGAAAAATGTTTCTAAATTTGAAAATTTCTACATATGAATGTAAGTAAGTTTAATTTTCAGATTCCTAATATTCCAATTTTCAAAACTTTAAATTTCTGAATTTTCAAGAATCCAATTTTCAAGTTCTCATTTTCAGATTTCTAAACATTCTAGTCCTCAAATTTCCAGATTTCAAAATTTTCTAATTCTCAAATTTCCAGATTTCTAAAATTTATCCTCAGTAAATTTCCAGATTGCTAAATTTAAGAATTGTGAAATTTCCAAATGAATATTTTGCAAATTTCAAATTTTCAAAGTCCTTCCACATTCCCAAATCTTTAAATTTCCAAGTTCTCAGTTTAACAAATATCCCAGGAAATTTTCAAATTTCTTGAAACTCAAGTTTCTGAAGTTTTAAATTAAAAAATTTGAAATTTTCAAATAAAAAAGTTTGAAAATTCCAAACCAAAAAATTTAAAAACTTGTAACTTTGAAAATGTTAAAATTTAAAAAATCGTAAGCTAAAAATTTGGAAAATACACTAATAAAAAATTAATGGATAATTGGGATTTTTTCTTTAACGTTGTCATTTTGTTTAAATAATCTTTCACCTTCACAAGCGCGCAGTACGTAACCATACAATGCGTGGTAATATATCGTGTGATAAATTATATCAAGTATTCCATACTCCAAAATTTACCATCTAATATGCAACAACTTTTATACATTTCTGTACTTTTTGTACTACATTTTATCTGTTTTTTACAACTGGAAATGTTTTACATAAAGAAGATAATTAATATTTATTTTGAATGATATTAAACAGTTGTGAGACGGGATTTGGTGATAACGGGAACGCTGAATAACATAAGTCTCGTTCTTCCACCTTCCCCACCGCTCAGTCAATTGAAAGATGTTCCTCAAAATACAATTTGCAATAGTGATAACAAGCCGGCTGAATGCAGGTCGGCTGTTTGCTCTTGCACGCACGTCATTAAGGTTCCATTGAACTCTGTCGTGGAAATCGTCGTCGTTGATGAGTGTAAGTAATCAAAATTTCGTTAAACTTCGTCTTGGAACTTTGTAACTTTCCTCGCCTAATGCGATAGCATTTAATAAATACAGACGACATATAATGATTCTGAATGTCGGAAGCTATGGGTTGTAACTAAATGAAACTTTGATTCAATTGTTAAAGATATTTTATTATTAACACTAAACCGGTGTATAATGTACACTTACTTTAACAGTAGTTTTACGGACGTTTGATGGTCACTTATATTTAAATTTGAACAAAGATAGAAAAATAAGTAAATTGGGGATGATATGTGAACTGCCTAAGACAGGAGTCGGCAACCTGCGGCTCAGTAGAATCAAACTTGTGGCTCTTGAGTAGTTGAATAGTACATATTGAAAAATTAACTGCAATATTGCAATTGCCAAACAAATATAATAATCCTGCGCACACATCAAAATGCGCGGCAGATCGCACGCATGTAAACCTAGCTTTAGCTAACCTTGCTCTCCACACTCACCGACACCACACTCAAAACCAAAAAGTGTTTCCGTTTTCTTTAATACGTTGACTTATATGTTCTGTTACTACGCAAAATAGCATGTTTTGATTTCACAATCCATACAAGTTTCACAGCAGATATTATATTATTTTTTCTAATACATACCGATGTATGTACTTATATTTGGCTTTTTAAAAAAATAATTTATCATATCGGGAAAAAAAGGCTCTTAACTCCAGAAAGGTTGCCGATCCCTGGCCCAAGATATTGATTCTTTACCTTGATGAAAGTTGACATACATTTTTACAAAAATTTCTTAATAAGTTTTGTCATTTAAAATAAGAGATCTATGGTCCGTCATTTTGACGGGTTCCGTACATCTAGTGTTAAAGTAAAAAATGAAGTTAAAAAGTAAATGGATAAATGGTAAAACATTAATTATTATACGCGTTATTTCATCTTGATAAAAATCAACATACTTCAAGAGATCTATTTTAACAAATTCTGTAATTTAAAATAAGAGCAATGTATATTTATTGTAATTGCAGTTCGTGCAGGAGAGGTGCACCATCCCTTCCATTTGCACGGATATACGTTCCATGTGATGGGTATGGATCAACCATTAGGTCCATATACGGAGAACACACGTGCAATGACGGTGAAGTATTATGAACAACTTGAAAGTGAAAATAAAGTTGAAAGGAATTTCAAATCTCCTCCTAGCAAAGACACGTATGCTATACCCAATAACGGATATGCAGTACTCAGATTTAGAGCAGATAATCCAGGTACGTGTTCAGTTTAAGAATTTATTTTGTACACATAATGGATGCTATTAGTTGATATTTTGGGGGAATTTGTGGACTTGAAAATTACGAAATTTGTGAAATTTGGGAAGTTAGCAAGTTTAGGAATTTGAAGAAGATGAGAAATTAGAGATTGAGAAATTAAGCAATGTAAAAATTTAGGATTCTGGAGCTTTAGAAATTTGGGGACTTGGTAATTTAGGACTATGGAAGTTTAGAAATTTGGGGATTTGGAAATGTAGGATTTCAGGGGTTTGGAAGTTTGGACACTTGAAAATTTAGGATTTTGGAGATTTAGAAATTTGGGGATTTTGATAATTTAGATATTTGAAAATTTGAACATTTAGAACTTTAAAATTTACAAATGTTTGACTTTCGAGAATATGCCAATTTCGAAATTTGTGTATTTGGGTATTTGAACATTTTTGTATTTGAAGATTTAAGAATTCGAAAATTTGGAAAAAGTAAAATTCTTATTGTTTATTAATTACGTTATTATTGCGTTCTCTAAAAGCGAGTTATCTAATTATAATAATTAATGTAATTAAAATTTGTATCGTTATAATAATTCCACATACGTGTACTATAACAATTTATTAATTTTAATTTATTATTCATTGTAATTCATTAATTACAATTTGTTAATTTTATTATAATAGTACGTCTTCTAATGAACCAATAAATTTTTTATTTTTAAGGTTTTTGGATGTTCCACTGCCATCAGATGTTCCACATATTGGTAGGAATGGAACTTGTTATACAAGTTGGAGAACCGCAAGACTTCCCAGAAACACCGAGAGATTTCCCAAAATGTGGCAACTACATGCCGAACGTTGTAGTAAGGAATCACAAGAATAAGAGAACCAAATATATCTAAATCTATAAAAATGTAAATAATAATTCTGTAAGTTTACATGAGATGATGCAGGAACATGTAAGTGTTGATAAATATTTAATAAGCAAGTGCCTGCTTACTGTGTCTTGTAATAAAAGTAAGTTAATCCCTCTTTTCTCAAAAATAAATTGTTCCTATCAAATTAAAATTGTTTTGTAAAAATTTATTTGTTTTGACTTGTTGCCAATCGTATGTAACACTGTGCCTATTTTCTGCAAATTGCTTGCAAACAAAAATTTTCCAAATAACCTTCTTTCTCATCCCTCGCAAACTTTCTATCAACTTACTAAACACCCTGAATGTAAATAACAGATATAATATTAAAATATTTGTTTTTAAAATCTGTCCCTTCGTATCATCTACATAATTTTTGTATACGTAATTCTTTTCTCTGCCCTTAATATTTTGTGCAATGACTGTTACAAGTTAGCGTAATACCTGTACATTTGATTTGTACGCATCAGTTTTTAAGATAGTTATTTAATTTAGCATGTAAATGTGTTGGTTCTGTATGTTATGCTTATTTCAACTGTCACCGTTTGCACATTTTGGGATGTTGACCTTAATTTGACATTAATTTATTTCCGTTAATCATTAATCTTCACATAACGTCCGTGTTTGTACACTTGTGCAGTTTCGGATACGTTTAAGTAAATATTATGGAATCATATCATTCAAAATTATACCGTTCAATTATTAGCTTTAAACGTTGTTTTTGAGATTCCGTATTTGGTTTCTTGATCATTTCTGTCTCGAACGCTTAGAGTAACAGAAAACAAAGCGCTGTCTGACAATGGTTTCCAAATACGAAAACAATTTTTGGAATTTCGTAAGAAATTTTTGTCGAATGTTGCATGTTCGAAGAAAGTCAGAAGGTCACAAAGTGTAATCGCAGCAAAAAATAAATGCTGTTTACAATAAACAATTCTAATGTGTTAGAAGAAATACGCCATTTTGTTCCACATCTAAAAGTATCTGAAGTTCGTTTTATGCTCATGAGTTTTTATTAAAAAAGGTATATCTACGTAATGTTCGATAAATAAATGGCTAGAAAAGTCAAAATACTGTGGATGAACTATAAAATGTACAATGTACAAAAATTATGTAAACAAATAAAATTACAATTGCAAAGTCCATCTTTGTTCATTATAATATTTTTAAACTTGTTTAAATAAAAGCTAGTAAATGATCTATGGTTGATCGTGATGTTTCATGCAGATATCAGACATTAATTGCGTTTGAAGAGAATTACGTAATTAAACGTTATTAAAGAAAAGTTTTTACAGAAAACTTCTGTTTTAAGAAGATTGTGGACATAAATCAAATATCTGCTCGATTTTATGACAATCTTTGTTTTTTGAATGTAGTTATATGTTTTCCTTTAGTGAAATATATAGTTTATTTCTAGTCGAACTTCATATACTAATATTTTATATTAATGTATAAAATATAAATTATTTAATATATTAATGTTTCAATGCCATAATAGTTATGTACACTTATTAAAAACTCTGCTGCGTGGCTACAATTCATAGTAATTGCAAGATCCGAGAAGTGCTAAAAAAAATTAAAAAGCGTGATAATAGGAAAAATAAATAAATGTATAATACAAATGTAAATGTATAATGTAATAAATAAATAGTATATAATTACTATAAATAAAATATGTAGTAGTTTATAAATTTAGTGATCGTTTAGAATTTGATATATCATTTTAATGGGTATAATATTGAAAAACAATTTGTACTTTATTTCGAGAAAAGAGAAGTATATTTACAAAATTACATTCCAAGTTTAACTACAGCAAATATCATCAACTTTCAAGAATCGGATTAATTTCTTTTTTATTTCCACTTCATCGATTTTTGTACAAGGAATATGTAATTGTTTATATTATATATAAATAATTTATACAAATGTAAATTTGTATATATAATTATATACAAATGTGGTATAAATTTATATTATATGTAATATGTAACTTTTTACATTTTCATAACTAATGAAAACGCTTAACGTGATTTTCAGGTGTATTTTTATTGTATTAGGTATAGAATCCTGAAATATTGTCAAATTTTATAGTCAATCACGTACGTGTTGCAATCGTTGGTTTAAGGGGGACAATACCTTTAGAATCTTAAGAAATTGTAAAATTTTTTTTTTCTATAAAATGTTAGTGTAACATCTCAAAAATATAGTCTCAAAATTTTAAAGCGTAATATGGAGCCCCTTTTGATGTTATGGCCGATTATCGTGACTCATGTCTGGTATCGCGCCGCAGATATTCACGCGCTCGGTGCGGAGGGCTATGTAGCAGATTTGTTATTATCATGCCATTGCTGAGTTTGAAATTTTGTATTTTTACGGAGAATGAACTTATGGAGAAAAATCAACTTTACGAGTAAACCGAAGGATTATTATATGGCGCAGGAATCGCAGATTAGTTGGTAAATCATTGAAAGTATTCAGGTTTTACTTATCGAAACTTTAAACGCATTTTTCTCAAAACTACATTTTTAAAATTGGCGTGACTGATAACTCAAAAACTAGTTTATCAATCGCGCTCAAATTTTTTGCACATATCCATGACAATACTATCTAACATATGAACCTAAATGTACGAAATAAATTTAACATTAAAGTCCTTTTTTATTGCAAAATATTGCGAAAATTTTCAGTAAAATTCAAAGTTTTTCTTTAAAAGCGCGCCATCTCTTCAATTTTCCATATTTTTCACATTTCTTAGGTTCATCTACTAACTGTGAATGTTAATAATCGAAACATCGTTTGCAAACTTGTTTCAGACCAATGTAACTAAAGCTAGAAGTCACGCCGCTTCACGAGACGCGCCGAAACACTTCCAGGAAAGACTATCACAATTCCGCCATTTTTTAATATTTATAAAAAAAGAAAATATGTTGTAATAGGCAATAGATATAACAAATTATACCTGAAATTTCGAAAATACAAGACAAAGGTATCCTATACAAAAAAATTTACAAATATCAGCTTATTTTCATCTATCTAAAGGTATTGCCCCCCTTAAGAAAGGTAAATAGCGTTTTCCGATTTTGATCCAATATTGTCTTTCTGTAGAATAGTTTGTTGTTCATCGATCCAGGACAGGAAAGATGATACTCTAGTGAACACGTCAGGGTATCCGATAGCGCAAGGATTTCCAAAGGACACGACACCAACTTCTACTCCATCGATAACGAGAGGACCACCAGAATCACCCTAAAAATGAAAACGTGTGTTACAAGATCACAAGTACATTTCTTCTCTCGCATAAGAGAGTTCTACATTTTCTATTTCCAGATTCCTTTCTAGAAAAATGCATGATATTATTATAATATTATAAAAAATTGCAATGCAGTAGGGTAACTTATAACGAACGACTGCGCAATAAAAAAACCCTAAAATAAACTTTCTTTTGTGAAATTAGAACATATTCATAGAACGTGAGAGTAAATTCGCCACATAACTACAATAAAACCACTCTCTATCCTTAATTTTTGAATAAAATTGTAAAATAAAATATTAGTTATATTCGTTCAAAAACGGCACAAGTACTGCCGTCTAGCGGCGAACGATAGAACTAGCAACGTAGAAAATTGTACTTTCAAAAATTATCGATCTTTACACTTTTAAAAAATTGAATCTTATTTCGTCTCAATTGTTCATATTGTAAAATAACATAATTTTACTTACCCTGCACACTCCTTCGCCGTATTTGGTGAAAGTGCAGATATGAGATTTTACCACGTTTATGTGTAAATCACGAATTTTTTCTTTGCACTTCAGTTGATTTTCAATCTGAAGATTTATGTACTGCAGATGGTCCGGAAGATTCTCGTCCAACTGTATTAATAAACGATTGATATTAAACTTTACATTTGTCATGGTTATTTCAAATTATTTACTTATACATGCACGCACAAAATCAAATGTTATTTAATACGTTCCTACTTACGTCGTACTTGATCTCATTTTAATCAGAAAAATGGCACAAACGGTAAACATTTCGTAGCAATAATATTAAAAATAAAGAAGTTTTATTCTTCCATTAAGATTGTTCCACCGATTGTTACTGTTTGTGGTAAACATTTAGAATAAGGGAGCCACCTTCGATTTCGATCACCTAGAAATGTGGATCAATGATCAGAGCAATCGAGGCTCTAACAAAATCAACAACAACCTTGAAATATGTAGTCAAGGTGTGTTTTTCATAATAATGGCAATTATGTATCCCTTGAATGAAAGTCTAAATGAATAAATAACTAATATGTGCTTCATTTCGAATTTTACTGCATTTAGCCCATATCTACATATAGTATCTGTTCATTAATCCCCACATGTGTTTTCGAAGTATCTAAAAAGTCCGTTCGAAACTGGTTTGGGGTTATTGCCATCGTGGGGGAGGGAGCGTTTGGGGGAGCAAAGCCTCCCAAAATAATATAGGAGATTCTAGTTGCGATTTATTCGAGCTTGGAAATATTGGCAGTAAAGCGCGTTATTTTTTCAAATATTTCGAGGACTAAAAGAATCCGACCATCATATGTACAGGAACAAGTTGTTCAGAATGAAGACCTTGACAACATATTTCAAGGTAACCGCAATCGGAGGTGGCTCCCTTATTTTAAATATTGACTCCCTTATTCTACTCCCTTTTGCTAAGGAAGTATTTCTACTAACTTTACTCCCTTATTCTAATATTTTACTAAATATTTACCTCGTTCTAAATATTTCTAAAATAACACATATCATTCAATATACATTCAATCGATGTAGAATATAAGCTATGACTCGAAAGATTCACTTATATCGAGACTCCGCTGTAATTAGAACGTGACACTTACATGAAGCATTCCCCATCCTGACAAAACACAGGGTGATCCTTCGTAAGTTTTGTTGCCCGAGGCCAATGGGATTGGTTGGACTAAATCGTTGAAGGCGATATCTTTGACAACACGAATCAAAGCTATGTCGTTGATAAGAAGCAGATGAGAGAAGTAACGGTGATAAGCAATTTTATCGACTTCGTAAGGTGTTCCCTCTGAACTCAAAAGATTCGTTCCAACATGGACGGTGATACTCTTTGGACCTTTCAATCTATTGAATAAAAGTGCCTTGTGACGTACGGGCATTGATCGTCAAAATCTTCTGAAGAAAGTACGAATTTGGAAATTTAGGAAATTCAAGAATTAGGATTTAGAAATTTGAGAATTTGGGAATTTGGGAATTTGGGAATTTGGGAATTTGGGAATTTGGGAATTTGAGAATTTGGAAATTCGGGCATTTGGGTTTTTAGTGTTTGGGAATTTAGGAATTTAGGAAACTAGGAACTTGGGAATTTGGAAGTTTGGGAATTTAGGAATTTGAGAATTTCAGAATTTCAAAATCTGAGAATTTGGGAATTTGGGAATTTGGGAATTTAGGAAACTAGGAACTTGGGAATTTGGAAGTTTGGGAATTTAGGAATTTGAGAATTTCAGAATTTCAAAATCTGAGAATTTGGGAATTTGGGAATTTGGGAATTTAGGAAACTAGGAACTAGGGAATTTGGGAATTTAGGAAATTAGGAACTAGGGAATTTGGAAGTTTGGAAATTTAGGAAACTAGGAATTTGAGAATTTGAGAATTTGAGAATTTGAGATCCTGAGAATCTGGGAATTTGGAAAATTGGGAATTCGGGAATATGGAGATTTAAGGTTTGGGAATTTAGGAAATTAGGAACTAGGGAATTTGGAAGTTTGGGAATTTAGGAAACTAGGAATTTGAGAATTTGGGAATTTGGGAATTTGGGAATTTGGGAATTTGGGAATTCGGGAATTTGGGAATTTGGGAATTTGGGAATTCGGGAATATGGAGATTTAGGGTTTGGGAATTTAGAAAACTAGGAACTAGGGAATTTGGAAGTTTGGAAATTTGGGAAACTAGGAATTTGAGAATTTGGAAATTTTGAGAATTTCAGAATTTGAGATCCTGAGAATTTGGGAATTTGGAAAATTGGGAATTCGGGAATATGGAGATTTAGGGTTTGGGAATTTGGGAATTTAGAAAACTAGGAACTGGGGAATTTGGAAGTTTGGAAATTTAGGAAACTAGGAATTTGAGAATTTGAGAATTTGAGAATTTGAGAATTTGAGAATTTGAGAATTTGAGAATCTGAGAATTTGGGAATTTGAGGATTTGGGAATTTGGGAATTTGGGAATTTGGGAATTTGGGAATTCGGGAATATGGAGATTTAGGGTTTGGGAATTTGTGAATTTAGGAAACTAGGAACTAGGGAATTCGGAAGTTTGGAAATTTAGGAATTTGAGAATTTGAGAACCTGAGAATTTGAGAATTTGGGAATTTGGGAATTTGGGAATTTGGGAATTTGGGAATTTGGGAATTTGGGAATTTGGGAATTTGGGAATTTGGGAATTTGGGAATTCGGGAATATGGAGATTTAGGGTTTGGGAATTTGGGAATTTGGGAATTTAGGAAACTAGGAACTAGGGAATTTGGAAGTTTGGGAATTACAGGAAATGGTGTTTGGGAGTTTAGGAATGAGCGAATTTTTAGAGCTTGAGATTTTTTGATATTTGAGAATTTGGGAATTTGGAAATTTGAGGATTTGAGAATTTAGGGTTTAGGAATTTGGAAATTTGACATTTTTTAAATTTGTAAATGCAAGAGTCTAGAAATTGGGAGTTTTGGGAATTCTCCAGCTTGGAAATTTGGAACTTGGAAATTTTGAGTAGTTGGAGCTTGAAATTTTGGGGCTTTCGAAGACTATAATTTTTTCAAGTTAAAATAATAAGTAGCTACTTTGTAAGAAACATTTTTAGTGACTGCGCTTTTAAACATCCCAGTGTACCAGGTATGTTATCCTGATGATGTGTGACCGTTAAGGGTTAAGTAAGTTCTGGAAGCTGAATTCGTTAATAAATGATATGTATGAAACATACCCGCTGACACAGTGAGCTGCAGTGAGGACATATCTGGAATTGATGATGGATGCACCACAGGAATGACGTCCACTTTGTCTCAGGGAAACTTGGTAAGGAAACTTTCCCACTGGTGCTTCTTTACCGCCAATAATTCGCGGTTCGGGTAATCCTACATTCACAAGTTGTAAAATAGTTTATTGTTACGGTTTCTACGTTTTCAGTATTATACAATACAGTTGTAAATATAAATATCTGACACTTATATCACCAGATAACACCGTTCAATTCCAGGAAATTGAATAATATAGATAAAGAAATACAAATTACATAAGTATTTTGTTATTGTTATTTTTATTCTGTGACGAAATAAAATTATGTCATATACGATAAATTTAGTTGATTTACCTCCTTACTTAAATAAATATTCATTTTTCGTAATAAAAATGTAGTCTTTTCAGTTTTCGTTAAATATTACATGTGCCATATTAGGGCATCATTTTTTCTAAACTTTTTTTATATTTTTCACTAGAATTTTAAGATACTTAAACTTGTTTACCGGGTTTGTATCAGTTTGTGTCACAATGACATACGAATGTCTATTAATGTTTTAACGTTAATTTCGTTGAAAAGGAAACATTTGTTTTTGCCAGGCTTTTAAAATTAGGGGTTTCACATTAAACAAATATTTATAAACTTAAAAATTGAGAATTATAAATTTGAATAATACTTTAACGTCGAAATGCAAAAATCAAAGATCTTGTAATAAGAAAGTAGTTTCGTTTAAAGTTAACTATTGAAAATTATTTTCACTTGATTAGCTTCTAGCGAAATAACGTTTGAAATAAAATAGAACAAATAAATGTATTGTAAATAAATAAATAGCAACCTACTAATTAAATGTAAACGATAATTTTAATTAAACTAAAGGTTATCAACTACTGACTTTGCAAATGTAGAATTTAAAACTGTTTTTGTTAAGATTGTCATAACGTACCATATGCAATGGCAACGAGACCAAGAAGAAGAACGCTTAGAGCCTGCATGTTGAATAAAATGGCGGACTAGCTGGTGGCAACTGTGCTCATCTCTTTATATAGGTATCCAAAGTGTAAATTACGTCGGCAAAGACAAACAAAATATTCCACTTTTTATGTGTAAAAATTTTAATCGATAACGTGTAACAATCCCACGATTTTCAATTAAGAATACTATCTTTTAAGTACTGACTTTTATAAAATGTTCCCTATCGATTGTTTTATTTTGATACTGATAGGTACTCGATTGATACGTGAAAGGGATATTTACTTAATTAAATCGAGATTATATTTGTTCAGTTCTATAATACATGTATAACATTGCGTACAGAAGGCAATTTATATTCGAAATTTATAGATTTATTAACTTATGCAAAATCGTCGAAAAATGGTACATTTTCGATTTGTTTTTACATAAATACGTATTTTTGGATTGTAACATTTACCAACTTTACAAATGGATTGTAAAATTATAATACTTTATACTGAAATTTTATAGTTGTTTATATTGTCTCCATGTTTATATCAGTACAGTGTATTAATTTGATATGGCAAACAACTTATGACTTAGGAAAATAAATGTAGTAAATAAAATGTATTGATCAGATTAATTCGTAAAAAGCTGCAAAGCAATTTATATAATATGTCAGCAATTTATAATATGTATTTTATTCCAAAATAAAGTATCTAGACGAATTTGAATTAATATCACATTTCAAGTTTAATAGTAGCAATTATGTAATTTTGATTAACTATTACAGGAATTATCAGAGGAGTATCTTGCTGTCTTCATGTTTGATTCAGAAAGTATTACGCTATAATTATTTGTTTAGAAAAATAGTAGTGATGTCTTCTGATTGTACTGCATTTCTTCCGATTGTAACAGTGTTTTTTGCTTCCTCGACCCAGGATTCGAACGAGGACACCCTTGTGTAGACATCAGGGTAGCCAATAGCGCAAGGTCTTCCATATGATACGACACCAACTTGAACGGCATTGACAACGAGAGGACTACCAGCGTCACCCTAAAAATGAAGGAAATATAATTATTGTGTCATAAGATCACAAATAAAATATTCCTTCTCTTGTATAAGGAAACTTAGTTTTTTATATTTCTATGCAGTTTTGAGATTTCTTTTAAGAAAAATAACAAACTATTTAACATTGAAACAATCCTACAATAAACAAACATTTAATTTAGAACATGTTCATAGAACGTGACAGTAAATCCGTCACATGGCTGCAATAAACGCAGTCCACTCTCCTTCTTACAATTTCATTTTCAAATTTTCATCTGTGATCAAAGTTTGGCTACAAGTTTGGTACAATAATATTTATCCAACGTTATTATGGTATATATGACAGATAGAATTAAATGAAAATGAAAGTAGTTCAATAACTATTAACATCATACGGTGGAAAAAGAATTCTCTAGAACCCAATCAACTTATTGTTAGTTCTAAATTTTAATCTAAATTTTATTTCATGTATGAATTATATACGTTATAAAATCAGTAAATTTTACTTACCTTGCATATTCCTTCGCCGTATTTGGTGAAAGTGCAGATATTAGTATCTTGCAAATTACTATGTGCTTCTTTACATTTTGACTGCTTTTCAACGAGTAGATCTATGTACTGAAGTTTGCTCGTGCCACGTCCGTCTGCCTGTATCAATAAATTCATCATTATATCTTCCATTTATCATTGTTATTTTGATTTGCTCAATTACAAATTAAACAAGTAAAGCAAGATTAGGTGCAATCATTTTAGGAAAGAAATACGGAGATCTAGGAATGTAGAGATTTAGATATGTGGCGATATAGAAATATAGAAATCTAGAAATTTGAAGATTTATAAATATAGAGATTTAAAGAAGTGGAGGTCTAAAAATATAGAGAATCTAGAAATATATAGAACTAGAAATATACATAGAAATCTAAAAATCTAAAAATCTAAAAATCTAAAAATCTAAAAATCTAAAAATCTATAAATCTATAAATCTATAAATCTAAAAATCTATAAATCTATAAATCTAAAAATCTAAAAATCTATAAATCTAAAAATCTAAAAATCTATAAATCTAGATATCTGCAAATCTAGAAATCTAGAAATCTACAAATTTGGAATTTAGAAATCTTTTTTCTAATAAAAATATTTTCTTTACTTTGAAATTTGAGTTTAGATATTCAAAAATTCAAGAAATAAGAAATCTGAACACATAAATATTTCTACACAGTAAATTTAAAAATCCAGTATTTGGAAATTGAGAAATCATTACTGAAATGTGGAGCTTACTGTAATTTTTCCCCATCCGGACAAAACACACTTTGATCCTTCATAAGTATTGCTGCCTGTAGCCAACGGAATCGGTTGTACTAAATCATTGAAGGCGATCTCCCCGGTAACGCCGACTAGAGCTATATCGTTGATTAAACTTGTCTCGTTAAAACGACTATGATAAGTAACTATCATTATATCGTAAGCGTCTCCCTCCGAATTCAAAAGATTCGTTCCCGCGTTGACTGTGGCTTCCACTGATTCCGATAATCTATGGAACAAACGTGTCTGGTGATATACAACCATTGATCATCGATTTCTTTTCGTATTAATCTTTTCGTTGCGAGACATTTCAGTAGAAAACAAGAATATGTGACACTGCATCACGTGAGAAATATATTTCCTTTGACGAATAATGCAACAATCAGTTGTCATGAGATAAGTAAAAGGGTGTGGATTATAGTTAGCGAGAAATCGATGGAACACGTTATACAATTTCAATTAAGAAAATAAAAACATTGAAAATTTGTAATAGTAGGAATTTTTCTAGTAGTCATAATAAACCTTCGAATATTTGAATTAAGTTTAGGAGTTTAGGACACTGGAATTTTGGAATCTTCGGATTTTGATATTCTCTAGCTATAGTCTTTTGAAATTAGAAAATATCAAAACTTTGGAATTTTAGAAGTTTTGAATTTTTGGTGAATGGTAGTTTGGAATTTGGGAATCTAGAAATGTCCAAATTTTGAAATTTTGTTACGCTGAGACTTTGAGGTTTTGGAATTTTTGAACTTTAGGAATATGGAAATTTTGAGTCTTAAAACCTTGAAACTTTAACATTTCGCTATTTCAGAATTTTGATATTTTTGTAGTTTTGAACTTTAGGTGCTTTGAAACCCAAAAGATTGAAATATTAAAATTTGAATATTGTTGAAGTTTTGACGTTTTTAATTTTGAAACTTTGAGATTTTGAGGTCTTGAAACTTTGAAATATTGAAATTTTGAAATCTCGAAATCTTGAAATTTTGAAATATTTCTTTTAAGAGCATTAATACCGAAAATTTTAAATTACCAGTACCTTTTGTAATGCTTAATGATCATTAACATAGAATTTTGAAATCCTTATAACTCACATAAAAATATATACAAGACTTTTATGCCGATTTTAAGTAATGACTTAGAAATTCAATTTAATAATCCCAATTGAAATCGAATGATCAAATACGAAAAGTGTGTAGGAATACAGCTTTAAGGTATTGTTAAATAAATTTTAGATTCGTAATAAACTGTGTAAAACATACCCTTTGACACAGCTGGCTGCAGTCAAAACATATCTGGAACTGATGATGGATCCACCGCAGAAATGTTTTCCCTCTTTTCTCAGGGAGACGATGTACGGGAACTTCCCAGCTGGTGCAACTTTGCCACCGACAATTTTGGTTTCAGGGAATCCTGCATTAATACAATCACAATTATCACCTTTACGGTATTGCAGAAACAAATAAATTAGCTAATCCATGGAAATGATATACACTGAACATCTCTCATAATTGTTAAACGAAGAAGGTAAACGGTTAAAGAAGAATTACACTTTCGGAACCACATTTTATTTACAAATGCAATATTGTATTTTAACTGCAGCTTTTTATTAAAAATTTAATTGCAATTTTATTCCATATATTTATTTAAAATATTTCAGAAATTTACGATTTTTTAACTACTTTATTTGTTAAGTTTGTTACGATAAATATTGATTTGATTTGTGTAGAATGAAATGTATACCAAAGTTTACGAAACTGCAATTATAAAATGCATTTATATCATTACACTTGTATGAAAAGTATGGTTCTTAGAACATTGGTCCCTATTTAATCATTCATCCTCCTTCTGTGACATTTATTGTTTAGTTGAAATTAGATAAAAGATTTGACTTGTTCTAGTAAATTATTCTGTATAAATGTTTGACAAGATGGCTGCCATGTGGCGTCACTATATTCATGAAATCGATGATTTAAAAAGATGCACGTGAAAATGATTGGCAGCACTATTATATTAATAATGCACAGTAATATTACAAACCACTTTTAATGTGACATTTATCATGTTTCAAATATATTTATTTCACTTCAAAACCGATTAAACTTGCAAACTTCAATCTTTTCACTTAAAAATTAAAAACTTGAATAGTATTTCATTTGCAAACACAAAAATCAGAGAACAACGTGTAGTACGAGCCAAGTTTCTTTCAAACCAGCGATACTTTAAAAATTTGATAGCTCATTCCAATTATTAAACATGATTGGCTTTTAATGGAAAAAGAATCGAGATCAAAAAGAATAAAGGTAATTTGGCTATTAACTAACACCAAACAACAATTTCAATTAGTTTGAAGGTTCATTTTATAAATGTCAAGCTTTAATATATTTTTTTAAGGTTGTTATTACTTAACATATGCGATGGCAAAAAGGCAAAGGAGAAGATAGACGCTTACAGCCTGCATGTTGAGAAAAAATAAACAACTAACTCATGAAGTAAGTACTGATATCTTTATACACGTATCAAAAGCGTAAATCGCATCGATAAAGACAAATAAAATATTCCATGTTTTATTCTTAGAAATCTTAATTGATAACGTGCAACAATACTTCGATTTTCAATTAAGAATACTATCTTTAAAGTGTTGACCTTTATGACGTTCCCTATCGGTTATCAATTTTGATATTGATAGATATGTAACGATTCTGGAACTAAGCACAGAAATCAACAGCGCTCGTAAGGTAAAGAGCGGTTTTTATCTACTGAACGTCTCGCTTCTACAGGGTGTCTCACAACTAGTGTTACTCCCGGAAAGGGGTTGTAGGAAACGTAATTCTGAACATTTTCCTTTGCAAAAATAGGGTTGGAAGCTTCGTTTTTCAATTATTAAGTAAAAACACGGAGCAATCAGAAAGACAGTATTAGGAATATAAACAAGTGAATGAATTGATCAAATATACAACATCGCAAAATAGTATAAATGCATTCGAATTAATATCACATTTCAAGTTTAATAGTAACGATCTTGTCATTCTTATTAAATATTATACGGCAAAAATTGTCGTAAGAGTAATTTCGATTATCCATTTTTAGGATAAATTAAGAAATGATGAGGTTATAACCGTTAGCTTAGGACACAAAAATGATGTCTTCTGGTTGTGCTGCAATTTCGTCCTTCTGGAGGAGAGTATACTGTTCCTTGATCCAGGACGTGAAACAGGACACTCTTGTGTACACATCAGGGTAACCAACAGCACACTCCATGCCAAATGATACAATGCCCACTTGCACGCCATTGACTACGAGAGGGCTACCAGAATCGCCCTAATAATGACAAAAATATTATTATTGTGTTATAAGATAAACAATGTATGATATTGTTACTATAATGTTATAAAGAATTGCAGTGTAGTAGGATAATTTATAATGAACGATTTTACAAGGAAGCGGTCCAAGAATAAATAGAGTCTTTTGTTAAATTAGAACGCGATCATGAAACGTAAATGTAAACCCTCTCAGTAACTGTACTTACATAGCACGCTCCTTCGCCGTATTTGGTGAAAGTGCAGATATGAGTACTTGCTACACTATTGTGTGCTTCTTTACACTTTGCTTCGCTTACAATGACCAGATTTAAATATTGCAGCTTGTCTGGAGTAGGTCCCGAAAACTGTATGGATAAATTACGTCATTCATTTATCATTATTAGCTTAATTAATTATACTGTGTCCCAATGTTAGACAGATCAAACTTAAAATTTGTTTAATCTAGTATATTAAAAATTTACAACTCTAAAGACTTAGAAACTTAACAACCTTGATAATTGAAGATCTAGAAATTTGAATGTCCAATAACTTGGAAATTCTGAAGCTCAAAAATTTGGATATTAAGAAAGTCAGAAATCTGAAAATTTTAAATATTAGGTTAGGTTAGGAAAATTTCGAAATGTAGATATTTCGAAAATTACACATCTAAATATCTAGAAATCTAGTAATCCAGAAATCCAAAAAACTAGAAATCCAGATATCTAGAAATTTAGAAATCTAAAAATCTAAAAATCTAAAAATCTAAAAATCTAAAAATCTAAAAATCTAAAAATCTAAAAATCTAAAAATCTAAAAATCTAAAAATCTAAAAATCTAAAAATCTAAAAATCTAAAAATCTAAAAATCTAAAAATCTAAAAATCTAAAAATCTAAAAATCTAGAAATCTAAAAATTCAGATAACTAGAAAAATAGAAACCTAGTAATCTAAACATTTAGAAATCTAAAAATTTAAAAATCTAAAAATCTAGACATCTAAAAATTCAGACATTTAAAAATTCAACAATCTGGCAAGTTTGTAAATTTAGAAATCATTAGTAAAACATGAAACTTACTTTAGTGTCTCCCCATCCAGACAAGACACATTTTGATCCTTCGTAAGTATTGTTGCCTGCAGCCAATGGAATCGGGCGTACTAAATCATTGAAGGCAATCTCTCTGTTGACGCGAATAATACTTATATCGTTGCGACCACCGTTCGTGTTAACATCTTTATTAACGACAACTTTCTCCACTCCGTAAATGTCTCCCTTAGAACTTAAAAGGTTCGTTCCAGCATGGATGGTGATGTTCGATGTATCATCCGTACTGTCGAACAAACGTATTTCATAAGAAAACGACGTTGATTATGAAGTTTTTTGATATTAATTTTTTCGTTGCGACACACTTGTGCAGAGAAAGTAAATATTTGGCACACCGCGTTGCATAAGAAGTGTACGATATACTTTACATACAACAGTGATTCGTTGATATAAGATTCGGAAAACCGAAAAATTAATCGAAGTTTTTGACGTGTTGATAATGCACGATGAGTGATAAGGCACAGAACACTTATAATTTCGGTCAGAATTTTTCCAACAGTCATACTAGACCTTTGTTTTATTGAATTATGAAGTTTAGAACTTTTGGGGTGTTGGGACTTTGAAAGACATGAACTTTCGGATATTTATACTGTTTAGTTTTACTTCTTTGTTATAACTGAACTATGTGAAACGGTCCGTCCCTGATAGTCATTAGCACGACAGTCAAAATCCCGATAACTAAAATCCCGACGTCATTTTAACATTTTATTAACTTTTTTAATATTTACAAAAATGAGTTGTGTTTGAAACCTAAATAAATACTTTATTTTTAAAAGATATAGTATATATTTTTGATACGATTAACCTAGCTAACATGAAAGTACAAAAAGTACATAATTGAAATATCAAAATAATATCATAGTTTTCAAATATTTAGAAAGAAATATTGTGTGCAATACCACAGAGGTAATCCATGATAGATTTGGGCGATTATTAACATTAATTTGGTCATTATTTGGTTTCCTAAACTGTTGCTTATAAAAAGAATATATAAGTATACATTAACAGGATTAAAATAGTTTGTATAATTTAGTTATTTGAAGTAGAGTGTTCTTCGTGAGAAATAGAAAAATAATTGTTGTCGGGTTTTGTGGGTATCGGGAGTTTGGATTTCGGTATTTTTGGATCGTCGCGATTTCAGATTGACTGAATTTTGGTTGACGGACGTATAGGAGTTGAAATGTGGGCTGTCGGGATTATGTGAGCTACTCATGTGAAACATACTCATCGATACAGTGACCTGCAGTCAGGACATATCTGGAACTGATGATGGATCCACCACAGAAATGGTCTCCTTTGTCCCTCAGAGAGACCTGGTATGGGAACATCCCGACTGGTGCATCTTTGCCACCCACAATTTGGGACTCAGGGAATCCTGCATTAATACAATCACAATTATCACCTTTACGGTATTGCAGAAGCAAATAAATTATCTATTCCATGAAAATGAGATACGTTGAACCTCTTTCATAATTATTGACCGAAAAACGTGACTGATTAAAAGATAAATATATTTTTGGTATTATATTTTATTCCCAAATGTAACATTGTATGTAAACCACAGATTTTTATTAAAAATTGTGCTCGAAGTTTATTTTTAATACCTGTTTAAAATTTTACAATAATTAATTATTTTTTAACCACTTTATTCTACTTTTCTTACTTGACTTGCTAGTAATTAATTAATTTGTGTCGAGAGACATATGTATCAAAGTTTACGAAAATATTAGAAGTGTAAATTACATTGTCATCATTACACTTGTAAGAAAAGTATGATTCTCAAAACGTGAGATTCTATTCAGTCGCTTATCATTTTACCATGACATTTATTGTTTTCTTGAAAGTAGATAAAAGTTTTAACTTGTTCTATTAAATCACTCTGTGTAAACGGTTGATAAAATGGTTGTCACATTTAATTTAAAGTAGAATCCACCTTCAATAAAATGAAATTTAATTTAATTATTCAGAATATTAATTATTAAATTTAATGTAATTATTATTAAGTTAAATTCAATAAAATCCGCCATTTAAGAAGAAGGACTTAAAAATGATGGCGGCACTGTTATATTCATAATGCACAGTAGTATTATGTCCCCTTTACGATAACATTCAACATGTTTCAAATATATTTATGAAACTCCCAAACTTATCGAGTTTACAAGAAATTTAGCCACCCAAAGATTACAATCACGAATAGTATTTAATTCGAAATCACAAAAATCAAAGAACAATATGTAGTATGAGACAAGCTTTTTTTTAAACCAGCGATAGGTGTTCACTTTCAAAAATTGATAGTTGACTCCACTTATGTAACTTGATTGTCTTTTAATGGTTAACGAAATTAAATGAAAAAGTATAAAAAAAATTAATACATGTTTAACATCAAACAACAATTTCGATTAGACTGAAAATTTATATTAGCAATGTGATAGGTGTTCACTTTCATAATTTGATAGTTTACTACACTTATTTAACTTGATCACTTTTTAATGGTAAAAGAAGTGAAATAAAAAAGTATAAAAAGAATTAGTAAATGTTTAACACCCGACAACAATTTGGATTATTTATTTTAAAATTGTGAAACTACAATTATTTTTCTTACCATATGCGATGGCAAAGAGGCAGAGTATAAAAGGGACACATAGAGCCTGCATATTGGAATAAAATATCCAACTAACTTATGAAGTATGTACTAATCTCTTTATATACGTATCAAAAGGTTAAATCGCATTGATAAAGACAAACAAAATATTCCATGTTTTATTTGTAGACATCTTAATTGATAACGTGCAACAATACTTCGATTTTCAATTAAGAATACTATCTTTAAAGTGCTGACCTTTATGACATTCCCTATCGGTTATCTATTTTGATATTGATAGATATGTAACGATTCTGGAACTAAGCACAGAAATCAACAGCGCTCGTGAGGTAAAGAGCGGTTTTTATCTACTGAACGTCTCGCTTCTACAGGGTATCTCACAACTAGTGTTACTCCCGGAAAGGGCTTGTAGGAAACGTAATTCTGAACATTTTCCTTTGCAAAAATAGGGTTGGAAGATTCGTTTTTGAATTATTAAGTAAAAACACGGAGGTATCAGAAAGACAGTATTAGGAATATAAGCAAGTGGAAGAATTGATCAAATGCACAACATTGCAAAATAGCATATCTTTTATTTTCAAAGTATAAATGCATTCGGATTAATATTACATTTTAAGTTTAATAGTAACAATCTTGTCATTCTTATTAAATATTATACGGTAAAAATTGTCGTAAGAGTATTTTCGATTGTCCATTTTTATGATTAATTAAGTATAAGGTTATAACCATTAGTTTAGGGCACA
Organism: Megachile lagopoda; assembly: GCA_036983795.1. NCBI lineage: Eukaryota > Metazoa > Arthropoda > Insecta > Hymenoptera > Megachilidae > Megachile > Megachile lagopoda. The sequence continues at coordinate 3,320,945 of CM072786.1, forward strand.
AAAATGATGTCTTCTGGTTGTGCTGCAATTTCGTCCTTCTGGAGGAGAGTATACTGTTCCTTGATCCAGGTGGTGAAAGAGGACACTCTACTGTATACATCAGGGTAGCCAATACCACAAGGCATTCCAAATGATACAATGCCTACTTGTACGCCATTGACAACGAGAGGACTACCGGAGTCACCCTAAAAATGATGAAAGTATAATTATTGTCTTATAAGGCAACAAGCACATATTATTTCTCGCAGAAGGGAATTCTACATTTCTTATTTTTGAAACTTCAATATTTTCTTTTCTAGAAAAATGTGTGATACTATTATTATAATGTTATAAAGAATTGCAATGCAGTAACATAAATTATAATGAACGACATCGTTAGGAACGAATCCTATAATAAACAGAGTCTTTTGTTAAATTAAAACAAGATCATAGAACGTGAATGTAAATTCGTCATACGGCAATAAGAAAGTCAGATCTCAGACTTCTCTTCGCCATAATACTTTATACAAATTCACGTGTGTAAATCAAATTTTTGGAACGAAATAATTCGTTATAATCCTACGGTATTTTAAACGGACCGCCAAAAGCTATAGATCAATGCGGCATCTGGTGATGCTTTTGTGAACTGACAATAGATGGCGGGAAACTTCAGTTTTTAAATGTTATTCGGTCAAATATTATTATTTGTGTATGTATTTTATTTATTGATATACTACTTGTTATGTGTGCAAAATGAAAATTGGAATTAAAGTTGTGAATTATTTTTAAACTGAAACTATTAAGTCGAATTGAAGGACCAATTTCTAAAATTCAAATAAAATTTTTATAACCAATGACTGTAGACCTACTGATGGAACGAATAATCTAATTTTCTATCTAGAAAAAAACAATATCTGTCCGATGTTAGTATGGTAGATGTGAAAAATAGAGTTACTTGAAAATATTGTATAAAATAGTAAATAATCGGACCAATAACAAATAACATAATATTTTAGAAAAAAATTCCTTTGGAACCCAATCTACCTACCACTAAATTTTAATCGAAATTTTATATTACGAATGTAATTATACTTACGTTGCATGCTCCTTCGCCGTATTTGGTAAAAGTGCAGATATGAGAACTTTCCACATTATCGTGTGCTAGTTTACACTTTGCTTCGCTTTCAATGAGCAGTGTTATATATTGCAACTTGTTTGGGATAGCTCCGCCAACCTATATGAACAAATTTATATTATATCATTCATTTATTACTATTACCTTAATTTTCCCACTTAGAGATTCAATTTATAATCGAACGAAACTAAATCCGATGGAATAACTTTGAGTACACATTACGATTCATATTTACAATTTTATGTATACAATTGTTAGAAATTCGTATAATTTTGTTTTAAAGCATATATACATTAATGCTTTTTTCCAGTGTCTGCAATGTTTTTTATAGAATGACAGTCGAGTGCAAAGAATTAGTAATTGAAAAATTTGGTTAAATAAATATAAATATAGATATCTAGAAATCTAGAAGTCTAGAAATCCAGAAATCCAGAAATCCAGAAATCCAGAAATCCAAAAATCCAGAATTACAGATATGTGGAAATATAGAAATGTGGAAGTATAGAAATGTAGAAATATAGAGATGTAGAAATGTAGAAATGTAGAAATGTAGAAATGTAGAAATGTAGAAATGTAGAAATGTAGAAATGTAGAAATGTAGAAATGTAGAAATGTAGAAATGTAGAAATCTAAAAATGTAGAAATCTATAAACCTATAAATCTAGAAACGTAGAAATCTAGAAATCCAGAAATCCAGGAATCTATAAATCCAGAAATCTATAAATCCAGAAATCTATAAATCCAGAAATCTATAAATCTAGTAATCTAGTCACTCAGGAATCTAGAAATCTAGAACTCTACGAATCGGAAAATGTGGACATTAAAAAATTTAACAGCCTCGCAAGTGTGTAAATATAGAAATCCTTAATAAAATGTAAAGCTTACTTTAAGTCTGCCCCATCCGGACAAAGTACACACTGATCCTTCGAAAGTATTGCTACCTGCAGCCAATGGAATCGGTCGTACTAAATCATTGAAGGCAATCTCTTTGTTAACGCGAATAATAGCCACGTCGTTTATAAGAAGACTTGAGTCATAGCCGCTATGCGAAACAATTTTCTGCACTCCGTAAGTGTCGCCCTTCGAATTCAAAAGATTCGTTCCAGCATGGATGGTGACTGTCGATGTATCATATATTCTGTCGAACAAACGTGTCTGGTGAGATAGCGACGCTGATCACGGAGTCTTTTGATATTAATCTTTTCGTTACGACATCTTTCAGTTGAAAGGGCGAACAATAAGTGACATTGCAAACTTTGAGAAATAGAGAGTATATGTATTTAGGTGAATCATGCAGCAGTGATTCATTATAAGATGTGGAAAGAACCGAATAATCGATCAAAATTATTGACATGCTTATAAAGTACAGATGTCAACCCACGAGTGAAGACCCAAAGTAAAAGAAGCTATATCTCCACTGTGAACACTTCCAGCGTTACATTTTAGCAAATTATAATTATAATGACAATAACAAATGTTGAACGCAGTTCGCACTATCTCTCTCACTTTCGAGACGTTTGCGATTCATTGTTTTTGGCCTAACTGAGACCACTCGAACCAATTGTACTACCGCCGAAAATACGTGTGAGTCTAGTTCAGGGGTCGGCAACCTTTCTGGAGTTAAGAGCCTTTTTTTCCCGATGCGATAAATTATTTTTTTAAGGAGCCAAATATAAGTACATACATCGGTATGTATTAGAAAAAAATAATATAATATCTGTTGTGAAACGTGTATGGATTGTGAAATCAAAACATGCTATTTTGCGTAGTAACAGAACATATAAGTCAACGTATTAAAGAAAACGGAAACACTTTTTAGTTTTGAGTGTGGGGTCGATGAGTGTGGAGAGCAAGGTTAGCTAAAGCTAGGTTTACATGCATGCGACCTGCCGCGCATTTTGATGTGTAGCAAGATTATTATATTTGTTTGGCAATTGCAATATTGCAGTGAATGTTTCAATATATACTATTAAACTACACAAGAGCCACAAGTTTGATTCTACTGAGCCGCAGGTTGCCGATCCTTGGTCTAGACACTACACCGTTCATTTTTCTATTCTAACCAATAGCAGCCGCAGATTCTCTAAACACCTATTTCACCCTCTTCACACACCAACTCGTGGGTTGACATCTGTATGTTAAGACTTCTATTATTCAAGTATGTAAAGGTACTGAAAATACTGACAACTTTTAAATGTGATGCTGAATAGCCACGAACAAGGAATTTTGAAAAATTTATAATTCACGGGAAGTTACATACAAATTTATACAGGGATTCGAATTGAAATTTGGTAATAAGTCCCAAGCATGATCTGTTTAGTTTGATATTGTCGATTGAAATCAGATGATCAAATATAAGAAGAGTGTAAGAGTACAGTTCAAAGGCAGTTTTAATCTCTTAGGCACGACGCGCCACTATAGTGGCTTTCGCGGATACCATCTCTCTGACCTAGGTCCACTATAGTGGCTTTCGCGAATGTCATCGTAGATTACATAACGCTATGGCTCACTCTACTGACTCGCTCATCGTTTCAATTGAATGATTGTTTTCATATGTTTTGATTCCGTTTTTGTCTTCACCACGTTCTATAAGAGTATTAACAAATCCCACAAAAGTACATTACATGTAAATAAAAGGTAACGCCAAGTAGTTTAGGCACTATGGGAGCACCTCTTTGCACTAATACGATATTGGAAACATTTGAAAATTACATATTTTGTGAATTTTCTAAAAAAGTAAATTATCAAAGTTAAAGTATATCATATCTTTGGGAAAAATTTAATCATCAAAAACTTGATTCCAATGTACTCGTGTAGAGAACAGCATTGTCACACATTGTAGTGCTGTTTACGCGTAATTCGCGTCGAACTCTGCCGTACAGGGAGCAGTGTCGTGTAAAGTTCTGTGCCTCAGAGGTCAAATAAGTTCTGAACACGGAATTCGTAATGAACTATGTAAAACATACCCCTCGACACAGTGAGCTGCAGTCAGGACATATCTGGAACTAATAATGGATCCACCACAGAAATGTCTTCCAATCTTTCTCAAGGAGACTTGGTATGGAAACATTCCGATTGGTGCATCTGTGCCACCGACAATTTGGGACCCAGGGAATCCTGTATTAATACAATCACAAATATCATCTTTACGGTATTGGAGAAATTTATTTATAAACTAGATATGGAAATCAGATAATCAGATAATCTCTCCGATAAGATAAGAACCACTTTCATAATTGTCAACCGAAAAAGAATGGTTAAAAGAGAAATACATTTTTGGGACCACATTGTGTTTATAAATGCAATGTTACATGTAAATAGCTGCCTTTTATTAAATATTTTACTCAAATTATGTTCCAGATACTTACTTTTTATTTTTTAGTAAATAAATACTTTTCAACCAGTTCATTCTGTTTTTTTTCTCTGTTACGCTAAATAATGGTTTGATTTATGTATAAAGAAATGTGAATTAAAGTTACGGAAATATTGAAAGTGTAAATTGCATTGACATCGTTACGTTCGTAAAAAATGTATGATTCTCAAAACGTGAGACTCTATTCAGTCGCTTATCATTTTTCCATGACATTTATTGTTTACTTGAAATTAGATAAAAGTTTTGACTTGTTCTATCAAATCACGCTGTGTAAACGGTTGATAAAATGGTTGTCATATTTAATTTAAAGTAAAATCCACCTTCAATGAAATGAAATTTAATTTAATTATTCAGAATATTAATTATTAAATTTAATGTAATTATTATTAAGTTAAATTCAATAAAATCCGCCATTTAAGAAGAAGGACGTGAAAATGATGGCGGCATTGTTATATTCATAATGCACATTATATGTCCCCTTTACGATGACATTCTACATGTTTCAAATATATTTATTAAACACTCAAACTTATTGAGTTTCCAAGAAATTTAGCCACTCAAAGATTACAATCACGTATTTAATTCGCAATCACAAGAATCAAAAAACAACGTGTAGTATGAAACAGATATTTTTAAACCAGCGATAAGTATTTACTTTTAAAATTTGGTAGTTCACTCAACTTGATCGTCTTTTAATGGTTAACGAAATTAAATAAAAATGTATAAAAAGAATTAGTAAATATTTAACACCAATAATTTCGATTAGACTGAAAATTTATTTTAACAATGTGAAGCTTCGATATATTTTTTAAGATTGTTTTTTCTTACCATACGCAATGGCGAAGAGGCAGAGTAAAATGGGAACGCTTAGGGCCTGCATGTTGGAAAGAAATGACCAACTAACTTATGAAAACAATAATAATCTCTTTATATACCTATCGAAAGCGTAAATAACGTCGACAGAGATAAAGAAAATATTCGTTCTTTATGTGTAAAAATCATGATTGATAACGTATGATAACCGATTTTTATTCAAAATATTATTTCTTAAGTATCTATTTTTAGGAAACGTTTCCTATCAAATGTTCTATTGTAATGCTGATAGATACTTGATTGATAAGTAAAAGGGACATTTAACTAATTCATAGAAGCTTATAATATTGGTTAACGTTTCCTATCAATTATTCAATTGTAATGTTGATACATACTTGATTGACATGTAAAAGAAACATTTATCTAATTCGTAGAAGCTTCTAATATTGGTTAAGATCTATGATCCTGAGACATATATAATATTGCAAACCAAAGGCAACGACTGTTATAATTATAATTTCTACGAAATTTATAAATCTATTATGTGTGAGAAATAGAAATCGACGAACAGATAAGATCTAGTGCCTTTCATCAGCTCACTTCCCTATTCTTAGGGAGTGTTCACATTTCGCTATAACTGGTGGTAGTAGCCTCACCAGTAAGTAGTCGATATTTTGTGTTTTTTACTTTGCTTGCATCCGACCTGTCGTTGGAAAAAGCAAGCAAGAAAGGAACGGAACCATTTCCTTTTTGGGATTTTTGAAAATTTCAAAATTTGGGAATGTGAATCTAGGTATGTGGGGATTTAGGAATTTGGCAATCCAGTTTGGTGGTTTAGGCGTGTAGCAATTTGAGGATTTAGAGATTTGGGAATTACAACATTTAGGAATTTGGGAATGTAGGCATTTGGGGATGTAGGGATGTAGGGATTTAGGAATTGGGGAACTTGGGAATTTGAGGATGTAGGGATTTGTAGATACTGCGATTTTAGGATTTAGGAATTTCGGAACCTGAGAATTTAGGGGTACAGAGATTTGTGGATGTAGGAATTTTGGAATGTAGGGATTTGAGATTGTAAAGATTTGGGGATGTAGAGATATGGGGACGTAGGGATATGGGGACGTAGGGATTTAGGGATGTCGGGATTTGGAGATGTAGGGATTTTAGGATTTAGAAATTTGGGAACCGGAGGATTTAGGGGTACAGAGATTTGTGGATGTAGGAATTTTGGAATGTAGGGATTTGAGGTTGTAAAGATTTGGGGATGTAGAGATATGGGGACGTAGGGATTTGAGGATGTAGGGATTTTAAGATTTAGAAATTTGGGAAACTGAGGATTTGTTGGAGGTCCCAACTTTATGTTTTGCCAAATGCTTTCATCACCATGCTGTTTCCATTTCTTTGTCCTTAACCTTGGGTCCCTTCCTGTCATCAGTCCTAGTCCGTTCCAGTACCCATAAATTTCCACTTCCCAAAATCCATTTTCTTTCAATATTTTACCCAATCTCTGTTCCTTTCCTCCACCCTCGTTAAACAACTTCCACCAATTAAAATTTTGCTAGGAGGTTTCTTTTTCAAGATTCTTCACCCGTCTCGTTAGATTTTCATCGTCATTCGACCGTGCTGGTTTATTTAACTGCTGTCCAACTAGTGTAAGATTTATTTGTCAGGAAATAAATTAACTGCTTTAAGTTAATCCCAAATATTGTGAAATCAGTTTCCCAACAGATTTATGGGTACAGAGATTTGTGAATGTAGTTATTTGAGGTTTTAAGGATTTGGAGATGTAGAGATTTGAGAACGTAGGGATTTAACTCTAACAATCGCAATCAACTGACTCAGGAATATAAGTGTCGCGGATAAAAAGAATAATAATTGATCAGATTAATACGCAAAACAGTATTTCAGTACTGTCGAAACAAAAGCATAGAATAAATGAACTCAGGTTGCGACGTCCACACGGGTGAACAATGGTTAGTCATTTAGCAACCAACAATCGGTGAATCACGTGCTTTATGTTCAATAAATATATATTTCTTTTTTGAAGTGCAAATAAATTAGTTTTATTTATATTTTCGGACCTTGCCTTACTATATAAGATTATCTTTATCATTAAATTACATGATTGATTAAAAAACTATGAAGTTACAATTATTAGTTTTAGGCAATATAAATGGCGTCTTTTGGTTGTGCTGCAGTGTCGCTCATCTGAAGGTAAGCTTGCTGTTCCTTGACCCAGGACGTGAAACAGGACACTCTTGTGTACACATCAGGGTGACCAACACCACAAGGCATTCCAAATGATACAATGCCAACTTGTACGCCATCGACAACGAGAGGGCCACCAGAATCACCCTAATAACGACAAAAATATTATTATTGTGTTAGAAGATAAACAATGCATGATATTGTTACTATAATTTTATAAAGAATTGCAATGCAGTAGGATAATTTATAATGAATGATTTTGCAAGGAAACAGTCCAAGAATAAATAGAGTCTTTTGTAAAATTAGAACACGATCATGGAACGTAAATGTAAACTCTTCAGGTAATTGCACTTACATTGCACGCTCCTTCGCCGTATTTGGTGAAAGTGCAGATATGAGAACTTCGCACCATTTTTTCTGCTTTTTTACACTCTTCTTCGCTTTCAATGCGCAGATTTATATATTGCAGTTTTTCTGGAGTAGGTCCCCAAAACTGTATGGATAAATTTATATTACGTCATCCATTTATCATTATCACCTTAATTAATTATATTGCATCCCATTGTTGGGCTCGTCAAATGCCCGCTGAGATGCTGACAGGCACTTGATCGTGCAATGCACGGAGATATACAGAGATTTTTAATTTAAAAATCTTTTAATGTAATACATTCAAAGTTAAAAAATCCAAAAATATAGAAATTTAGCAACCTAGATATTTGAAAATCTAGAAATTTGGATGCCCCATAACTTGGAAATTCAGAAGCTTAAAAATTTGGATATTAAGAAAATTAAAATTTATAAATTTGGAAAGCCAGAAAACTGAAAATTTTAAAAATTTAGATATTTCGAAATGTTGTCATCTAAATATCTAGAAATCTGGAAAGCTAGAAATCTAGAAATCCAGCTAGAAATTTAAAAATCTAAAAATAAAAAAATTTTTAGATCTAGAAATCTAGAAATCTACAAATTTGGACATATAAAAATTTAACAATCTGGCAAGTTTGTACATTTAGAAATCATTAATAAAACATGAAACTTACTTCAGTGTCTCCCCATCCGGTCAAAATACATTTTGATCCTGCGTAAGTATTGTTGCCTGTAGCCAATGGAACTGGTCGTATGAAATCATTGAAAGCAATCTCTCTGTTGACTCGAATCACAGCTATATCGTTAAGAGCATATCTCGTGTTAAAATCTTTATGATAGACAATTTTCTCCACTCCGTAATTCTCGCCCTGAGAGCTTAAAAGGTTCGTTCCAGCATGGACAGTGATGTTCGCTGTACCATGTAAACTGTCGAACAAACGTATTTGATAAGAAACCGGCGTTGATCATGAAGTCTTTTAATACTCATTTTTTCGCTCCAACACACTTAAGCAGAGAAGGTGAATAATATTTGGTAGACCGCGTGGCATAAGAAATGTACGATATTGTTTTATGAATAATACAACAGTGATTCGGAAAAAAAAATTAATCGGAGTTTTTGATATGTTGATAAAACACGATGAGTGATAAGGCACTGGACATTTATAATTGCGCTCACAATTTTTCCAACAGTCATACTAGACATTCGTTTTATTGAATTATGAAGTTTAGAACTTTTGGGGTTTTGGGACTTTGAAAGACATGAACTTTCGGATATTTATACTGTCTAGTTTTACTTCTTTGTTATAACTAAACTATGTGAAACGGTCCGTCCCTGATAGTCATTAGCACGACAGTCAAAATCCCGATAACTAAAATCCCGACAGCTAAAATCCCGACGTCATTTTAACATTTTATTAACTTTTTTAATATTTACAAAAATGAGTTGTGTTTGAAACCTAAATAAATATTGTATTTTTAAAAGATATAGTATATATTTTTGATACGATTAACCTAGCTAACATGAAAGTACAAAAAGTACATAATTGAAATATCAAAATAATATCATAGTTTTCAAATATTTAGAAAGAAATATTGTGTGCAATACCACGGAGGTAATCCATGATAGATTTGGGCGATTATTAACATTAACTTGGTCATTATTTGGTTTCCTAAACTGTTGCTTATAAAAAGAATATATAAGTGTACATTAACAGGATCAAAATAGTTTGTATAATTTAGTTATTTGAAGTAGAGTGTTCTTCGTGAGAAATAGAAAAATAATTGTTGCCGGGTTTTGTGGGTATCGGGAGTTTGGATTTCCGTATTTTTGGATCGTTGGGATTTCTGATTGACTGGATTTTGGGTGACGGACTTATAGGAGTTGAAATGTTGGCTGTCGGGATTATAGGAGCTACTCATGTGATACATACTAATCGACACAGTGAGCTGCAGTCAGGATATATCTGGAACTGATGATGGATCCACCACAGATATGGGTTCCATTGTCCTTCAGAGAGACCTGGTATGGGAACATCCCGACTGGTGCATCTTTGCCACCCACAATTTGGGACTCAGGGAATCCTGCATTAATATAATCACAATTATCACCTTTTCGGTATTGCAGAAGCAAATAAATTATCTATTCGGAAATGAGATACGTTGAACCTCTTTCATAATTATTCACCGAAAAACGAAAATGGTTAAAAGGCAAATACATTTTTGGTATATTTTATTCCCAAATGTAACATTGTATGTAAACCACAGTTCTTTATTAAAAATTGCACTCCAAGTTTATTTTTAATACTTGTTTAAAATTTCACAATAATTAATTATTTTTTAACCACTTTATTCTACTTTTATTACTTCACTTGATAGTAATTACTTGATTTGCGTCGAGAGACATGTGTATCAAAGTTTACGAAAATATTGGAAATGTAAATTACATTGTCATCATTACACTTGTAAGAAAAGTATGATTCTCAAAATGTGAGATTCTATTCAGTCGCTTATCATTTTACCATGACATTTATTGTTTACTTGAAAGTAGATCAAAGTTTTGACTTGTTCTATTAAATCACTTTGTGTAAAGGTTTGACAAAATGGTTGTCCTATTTAATTTAAGGAAAAATCCACCAAATTTCATGAAATTAAATTTAATTTAATTATTGAGAATATTAATTACTAAATTTAATCGAATTATTATTAAGTTATATTTAATGAAATCCACCATTTAAGAAGAAGGACGTGAAAATGATTGGCAGCACTGTTATATCAATAGTGCACAGTAGTATTATATATCACTTATTGAGTTTACAAGAAATTTTATAATTCAAAAATTACAATCAGGAATAGTATTTAATGTGCAATCACAAGAATGAAGGAACAACGTGTAGTATGAAACAATTTTGTTTTTAAACCAGTGATAGGTGTTCACTTTAAAAATTTGATAGTTTACTCCACTTATTTAACTTGATCATCTTTCAATGGTCAAAGAAATGAAATAAAAAAGTACAAAAAGAATTAGTAGATGTTTAACACCCGACAACAATTTGGATTCAATTATTTATTTTAAAACTGTGAAATTACAATTGTTTTTTCTTACCATATGCGATGACAAGGAGACAGAGTATAAAAGGGACACATAGAGCCTGCATGTTGGAATGAAATATTCAACTAACTTATGAAGTGTGTACTGATCTCTTTATATACGTATCGAAAGTGCAAATCATATCGATAAAGGCAAACAAAATGTTCTACGTTTTATTTGTGTAATTCTTAATCGATAACGTGCTATAATACTTCAGTTTTTAATTAAAAATACTATCTTTTAAGTGTTGATTTCTATGAAATGTTCCCTATCGGTCGTTTTATTTTGACATTGATAGGTACCGATGTCAACCCACGAGTTGGCGCGTGAAGAGGTTGACCCAGATGATTAGAAGAGCTACAGCTTTAATTGGTCAGAATAGAAAAATGAACGCCTAGACTCATACGAATTTTCGGCGGCAGTAGAATTAAAAACATTTCCTTCACATTTCTTCTTCTGTAAATCAAGTAATACGTTAATAAAAATATCATGTAATATGTGTTTTGCATTCGTCTCGGCGTCTTCTAATGCTACAAATAAAAAAATGTATGTTCCTATTTAAAAAAACCAAATTGACCGTGACTTAGCCAAGAAAACAAACTGTTTTCGAAATTTACTTTACTAATATCTGTTATGTACTTCATACTCTGCAAATATTATTTAAAATTTTTTTTGTAAGATGGCTGCAGGTGGAAGAAAAATCGTGAGTAGCGTTACAGGTAACACTCTGTATATCGTATATTTATGGGTTAATTGGCTTGTACAAAGTAATAAGGCAATAATTCTATGTATTTTAAAATTTGTGTTCACTGATACGAAAGAAACAGATCTGTATAAATCTCGATTATTTATTTGTGAGAAAAAAAATTATGATTTCATTAATGAGACGTGTGGTTGAAGTCAATTTTTATTTCTGTATCTGTTCTTATTTCTTTGTCACAGTTTAAATTCTAATCATGTGATTTATAATTTTGGGTTCACAGTATGTAATTTCAGAACAAATATACATATGTATGCCATTTAATATATAACGAAAGAATCTGACGGATAATGTCATAAAATGTGTTTGACCCTATGTTAATATCAATGCGTTGTATTAATTAGATATCGCGATTATCAACTTATGACCCAATATTATAAAGTTAGGAAGTAAAAAGAATTAATCACACTACTAAAGATAATGTTGCAAATTAACATATTTTATTTCAAAACTCGAGATGTATTTGGAATAATATCACATACCAAGTTTAACAGTAGCAAATTTGACATTTAACTATTGCATTACAAGAATATCATTAGAACACCATTGACCTAGAATTTCATGACTAATTAAGAAAATATTAGGTTCCGTTCGTTAATTTAGACAACATAGAAAGCATCTTCAGATTCTGCTGCAATTTCGTCTCTTTGAAGGTAAGTTTGCTGTTCCTTGATCCAGGACACGAAAGAGGACACTCTCGTGTACACATCAGGGTAACCAATACCGCAAGGTCTTCCGAATGATACAATACCAACTTGCACGCCATTGACAACAAGAGGGCCACCAGAGTCACCCTAAAAATGATGAAAGTATAATTATTGTCTTATTAGACAACAAGCACATTTTATTTCTCGCAGAAGGGAATTCTACATTTCTTATTTTTGAAACTTCAATATTTTCTTTTCTAGAAAAATGTGTGATACTATTATTATAATGTTATAAAGAATTGCAATGCAGTAAGATAAATTATAATGAACGACATCGTCAGGAACGAATCCTATAATAAACAGAGTCTTTTGTTAAATTAAAACAAGTTCATAGAACGTGAATGTAAATTCGTCATACGACAATAAGAAAGTCAGATCTCAAAATTCTCCTCGTCATAATACCTTATACAAATTCACGTATGTAAATCAAATTTTAGAACGAAATAATTCGTTATAATCCTACTGTATTTTAAACGGACCGCCAAAAGCTACAGATCAATGCGGCATCTGGTGATGCTTTTGTGAACTGACAATAGATGGCGGGAAACTTCAGTTTTTAAATGTTATTCGGTCAAATATTATTATTTGTGTATGTATTTTATTTATTGTTATACTACTTGTTATGTGTGCAAAATGAAAATTGGAATTAAAGTTGTGAATTATTTTTAAACTGAAACTATTAAGTCGAATTGAAGGTCCAATTTCTAAAATTCAAATAAAATTTTTATAACCAATGACTGTAGACCTACTGATGGAACGAATAATCTAATTTTCTATCTAGAAAAAAACAATATCTGTCCGATGTTAGTATGGTGAATGTGAAAGAAATACTTGAAAAAATTGTATGCAATAGTCAATAATTCGGTCAATAACAATTAACAGAATATTTTAGAGAAAAAATCCTGTAGGACCCAATGAACCAAGCGAAAAAGTTTCGTCGAAATTTTATTTTATGAATGCAAGTTGTGAATGTTGGAAAATCAGGTACTTACGTTGCAAGCTCCTTCGCCGTATTTGGTGAAAGTGCAGATGTGCGAATCTCTCACATTGACGTGTGTTTGTTTGCACTTTGACTGGCTTTGAATTAGCAGGTTTATGTACTGCAGATGGTCGGGAAGTTTTCCACCAGACTGCATGGCGAAATTGAGATTATAGCTTCCGTTTATTATTATTAGTTTGGCTTGCTCACTTACAAATTAAACTTATTTAAAAATCTAATAGTCGAAAAATACAGAAATTTGCAAATGTAGAAATGTAGAAATGCAGAAATGTAGAAATGTAGAAATGCAGAAATTTGGAAATCTAAAAATTAAAAATCTAAAAATCTAAAACTCTAAAAATCTAAAACTCTAAAAATCTAAAAATCTAAAAATCTACAAATCTACAAATCTATAAATCTACAAATCTAAAACTCTACAAGTCAAGAAATCTAAAAATCAGAAAATATAAAAATTTTGATGTATAAAATAAAAAGATCTAAAAATCTAAATATAAAAGAATTGTCACATCCAGAAATTAAAAATCAAGAATATTGTAAGTGTAGAAATCACGACTAAAATGTGAAACTAACCTTAAGCGTTCCCCATCCGCTCAAAATACAGTTTGATCCTTCATAAGTGTTGCTGCCTGTAGCCAACGTGATCGGTTGAACTAAACTATTGAACTCTATGTTCCTGTTGACGCGAATCACAGCTACATCGTTGATAAGAAGGAACATGCTGAAACGTTTATGAGCAGCAATTTTCTCCACTCCATAAGTTTCTCCCTTGGAACTCAGAAGAGTTGTTCCAGCATGGACGGTGACTTTCGATGTATCGGATAATCTGTCGAATAAACATGTCTGGTGAGATGACAGCATTGATCATCGAATCTTTTAATATTAATCTTTTCATTGCATGATATTTCAGTATAAGACAATGATGTGTGATACCCTGATTTGCATGAGAAATGTAAGATACACTTTGGTTAATAATGCATCAATCATTGTTGTTACGAGATAAAGAAGAATATATCAATCAAAATCAGCGGGATGTTGATAAAGTATGTTGAACAATTTGAATAAAGGAAATAAAAATATTCGAAAATTTGTAGTCGTAGACGTAATATGTCTAGCAGTGATATTAGAAATGTTGTGTCTTAGGATTGTGAAATTTGAGACTTTGAGACTTTAGAATTTTTGAATTGTAGAATTTTGATACGTTTGAATTTTTAGATTTGTTGAATTGTTTTACTTTGAAACATACCCTTGGACACAGTGAGCTGCGGTCAGAACATATCTGGAATTGAGGATTGATCCACCACAGAAATGGCTGCCACTTTTTCTCAGGGAGACCTGGTACGGGAACATCCCGGTTGGTGCATCTTTGCCACCGACAATTTGGGATTCAGGGAATCCTATATTAACACAATCACAATTATCACCTTTACGATATTACAGAAACAAATAAATTAAATATTGCATGGAAATGATATACACTGAACCTCTCTCATAATTGTTAAACGAAGAAGGTAAACGGTTGAAGAAGAATTACACTTTCGGAACCACATTTTATTCACAAATGCAATATTGTATTTTAACTGCAGCTTTTTATTAAAAATTTCATTCCAATTTTATTCCAGATATTTATTTAAAATATTTCAGTAATTTACGATTTTTTAACTACTTTATTTGTTAAGTTTGTTACGATAAATAGTGATTTGATTTGTGTAGAATGAAATATATACCAAAGTTTACGAAACTGTAATTATAAAATGCATTTACATCATTACACTTGTAAGAAAAGTATGGTTCTCAGAACTTTAATCCCTATTTAATTATTTATCCTTCTTCTGTGACATTTATTGTTTAGTTGAAATTAGATAAAAGATTTGACTTGTTCTAGTAAATTATTCTGTATAAACGTTTAACAAGATGGCTGCCATGTAGCGTCACTATATTCATGAAATCGATGATTTAAAAAGATGCACGTGAAAATAATTGGCAGCACTGTTATATTAATAATGCACAGTAATATTATAAACCACTTTTAATGTGACATTTATCATGTGTAAGATATATTTATTTAACTTCAAAACCGGTTAAACTTGCAAACTTGCATCCTTTCACTTAAAAATTAAAAACTTGAATAGTATTTCATTTGCAAACACAGAAATCAGAGAACAACGTGTAGTACGAGCCAAGTTTCTTTCAAACCAGCAATACTTTAAAAATTTGATAGCTCATTCCAATTATTTAACTCGATTGGCTTTTAATGAAAGAAGAATCAAGATAAAAAAAAAATAAAAGGAATTATCCTATTAATTGACACTAAACAACAATTAGACTTTAATTTATAAATGTAAAGCTTGAATATATTTTTTTAAAGTTTTTCTTACCATATGCGATGGCAAAGAGGCAAAGGAGAAGAGGAAGGCTTAGAGACTGCATGTTGGAATAAAGTTACCAACTATGTCATAAAAATTGTATCGACCTCTTTATATACCTACCAGAAGCGTCAATCACGCCGATAAAGTATTCATTTTTTCATGTGTGAAAGTCTTGATTGATAACGTCTGGTAATTCATCGATTTGCAATCAAGAGTCATATCTTTTAAGTGCCGATTTGTTGTGAAATGTTCCCTATCGGTTCTTTTATTATGATATTAACAAGCACGCGATGGATAATGGGAAAGGAATATTTATATAAAGTAAGTTAAACCTTATTTTTTATATCCTTTATTTAATATTGCAAGTATGAAATGTTTGTAAGTATAAGTCAAGAACATATTCAATATCTTGCGCAAAATAATAGTGAAAATTATATGGTACTCTTGTGAGGAACAAGAAAATTTGTAAAATAATTGAAATAAACGAAGACGAAATCGTTTACAAGTGTGAAATCTATGGCTTAAATATCGATTTTTCAATCAATCAATAAAAAATATGAAATATAGGAGTTGGATGAATATAATATATTTCTATTATGCAATACAAGTACATGCTAAAATAGTTTTCTTTTTAATTGAATTTATTTAATAAGAAGAAATGGATGTGATCTTTGAAGAATGGTAATATTCGAAAATTTTATTTTTTAATATTCATTTCTTAATAGTTAGCTTTTTAATTTAGTTTGTATATGTGAAGGTTTATAAAGTTTTTAAGCTATATTTTAATTATATCTCACATTAAGATATTTTCAAATATAGCTTATAGGTTATTTTATTAAAAAGAGCCTCTAATTCAATTTCATACATTTTTTAAAATAATATTTAGTTATTTATAATGTTCTCCTAACTATTTATTATTAGAACTTTCTACTAATTTATTGTAACTTTATTTAATAAAATATCACAATATGTAGATTCATGCAATAAAGAATAATAGAAATTCAAATAATTCATGTGCATTATTCACGGCTATGAAAAATAATTACAATACATACAACTAAATAATTTATTTTATTAAAAGACAAACATAGAGAGTATTAAAATTTAACAAAAGTAATCCAACAAACGTAATTTTGTAATGTAAAGTAATATTTTAAGAACTTTTCTGAATCGATTACTGTGATAGATAAAAGATATTGTACATCATCCACAGAACATTCATAATTGATCGATAATTTATAATTTATATCGTAAGATAATCTTCGACATCTTCCTTTTTAATCAGACGCATTCGTACATATTGTCGTACATGAGTACTGACAAAAATTTAAGAGATACTTGTTTCTTCATGTAGCTCGAAGCGAAGTATCACGAAAAGTGGTCTGAGATATAATATAGTATTTGTTGCATATTGCATTAATCGCATGATGATAATGCAATATTGTTTCAACATCTGTCTTTACGAAACAGAAATTCCTCTTACTATAACGATTTGTATATTGAAAAGAAAGAAAAGATATCGAGCAGTTAAAGGAACTGATAAAAAAAGTGATTAAATTTAAATCTATGAATTTAGAAAGTTAGAAATTCATCATTTTTCAAATTTAGGGACTTTTAGGTTTGAAGAAGACAAATTTTGAAATTAAGAGAGATAGGTAATTACAAATTTTCAAATTTAAAAATCTAGAAATCTACAAAATTTCAAATTAAGGAGGATAGTACATTGCAAATTTTCACATTTATAAATTTAGAAAGATAAAATTTCAAAATTTCAAAATTTATAAAACTAAAAATTTTCAAATTTGGAAATATAAGAAACTATAATTGTTCAAATTTGAAAATTTAAGAAACTGGAAATTTTGAAATTTAAAAATCTAGAAATTTACAAATTTTTAAATTAAGGAAGACAGAACACTACCAATTCTTGCATTTAGAAATTTAAAAAGCTAAAAACTTTGAAATTTTGAAATTTAGAAAACTATAAATTTTTAAGCTAAAAAAGTTAGAGCAGTCCAAATTTTCAAATTAAGAAATTTAGAAAAGTACAAATTTTCAAACTAAGATAGTTCAATTTTTTCATTTTCAAATTAAAAAATGTAATAAACTACAAATTTCCAAGATTAAAAATCTAGAAACTTACAAATTTCCAGATTAAGAAATCTAGAAAACGACAAATTTCCAAATATAAAAGCTCAGAAGTTCTTAAACAAGCTTCAAAAGTGCAGAAATCTTCAAATTCACATTTAAAAATTTAGAAACTCACAAGTTCATTTTCCAAATGTTCAACATTAAAAATTGACAAATTTTCAGATTTTAAATTTGAATTTCGCCATTGTATCATTCAAGTATTCATTATAATTTTGTAAAATTTTGTTGCTTCTTTTCATACATTCTACGAAAATCGTGCATATGTTTCATGAACAAGAATTAAAAGTTTTGTAATATAATAATTGAATAATATTGCTAGTTATGCGTGTACAAATATTTATAATATAAAATAAGCCAGTAACTCTAAAACGAACTTGGAAATACCGAACATAAAAGTAGCATGTATTGTAATAAGAATGATTAGATTAAGAGTCACATCCATCAATCAGATGAAGCATGTAATTCAATAGACACAGAAGAATCTGTTCTGTACGTACACTTTTTAACTGATTGAACCTTAGATTTACGTATCTTTTAAAAGAAATCCATCAAGTTTGATGAAATAATCAATAACTCAATGCTAGAACGTCCGTCGATGTTATCTTCAAGATAAATACATATCAGCGTCTGCTAATCTTTCTTAATAAAGACTGGAATTAAGAAGTTACGATGATATACTGACATTAGCGGTGTAAAAGTACATAATCCTCAAGTCAATCAGATTAATGAGTGCAGATTTGTGGTAAAGAGACCAAAATAAATTCTACATGAAAGACACTTATGTATTTTTGACTGCGATTAAGATTATTGGGTATTAAGGCTGAATATTATTTAATACTTTGTACTTTGCTTTTTCTTTACTTTGAATATTAATGTTATTTTATTTATTAAATCTTTTGTTTGCATATATTAATGATTATAGAGAATTTAATGTAATATTATATATTAATATATTAATGTTAATGTTATGTTTAATACTGTATTATATTTATTTTATATTCACTATTTTATATTTATTTCAGTACTGTACTATGTTATTGTGTAATACGTAATACTATACTATAATCGTGCTAATTATATTAATATAATTACATATTATAACGATTTATTATATATTACAATTATACATATGTTATAATACTCATAATGAACGATAGTATATAGAAACATTTTTTAAAAACTTTTTAAAGCGAAATTGCAAAATCCATCTCTATACGGCTCTTAAGTATAGTCTAAAGAATATTTCTGAAAAAAGTATGACAAAATATTGCTTTTTGGCTTCACACTAGGATTACAAAATCGAATTTTGTGCACATTTTTTATTTTTATCAAGATGAATTAACGCGTATAATAATTAATATTTTACCATTTATCCATTTACTTTTTAACTTCATTTTTGACTTTAACACTAGATGTACGGAACCCGTCAAAATGACGGACCATAGATCTCTTATTTTAAATGACAAAACTTATTAAGAAATTTTTGTAAAAATGTATGTCAACTTTCATCAAGGTAAAGAATCAATATCTTGGGCCAGGGATCGGCAACCTTTCTGGAGTTAAGAGCCTTTTTTTCCCGATGCGATAAATTATTTTTTTAAGGAGCCGAATATAAGTACATACATCGGTATGTATTAGAAAAAATAATATAATATCTGCTGTGAAACGTGTATGGATTGTGAAATCAAAACATTCTATTTTGCGTAGTAACAGAACATATAAGTCAACGTATTAAAGAAAACGTAAACACTTTTTGGTTTTGAGTGTGGTGTCGCTGAGTGTGGAGAGCAAGGTTAGCTAAAGCTAGGTTTACATGCATGCGATCTGCCGCGCATTTTGATGTGTGCGCAGGATTATTATATTTGTTTGGCAATTGCAATATTGCAATTAATTTTTCAATATGTACTATTCAACTACTCAAGAGTCACAAGTTTGATTCTACTGAGCCGCAGGTTGCCGACCTCTGTGCTAGGTATACATTATCACCTCGCAGTATCGACAGTTAATGTTTATTGCCCTACGCGACTTTGTTTGGGTGTTTTTCTATTTGTTTGGAATGTGAGGGTTCTCAATTCTCACCTCGCTTATTGAGATTTTAATGAATATGGAGAGAAATTGTGTCAAAAGAAAACCGAGAGAATAAAAAGATTAGATTACACGCATATGTACAAGGCTTGCTTTAGAGGTTCTAGAGTTTTTAAGGTAGTAAAAGATGTCAAAGATATCAGAATGGCTGATAAGCTCCGTAGTGGTAAGCACTGTTAAACCATTCAAATATTCGAACTCAAGGCCAAGCCTGTTTGGCATCAGTATTATTACTTCGATACGTTTTTGCACTAACGAACGTTCGAACCACAATGTTTCAAGAACAGGAGCGTTAGTAATGACATATTAATTATAAAAATACAAAATATTGAAAATCAAAAACTCTCCAGCTTCCCAAAAGAAAATTTCAAGTGCACTACACGCTGGATCGCCTTTAAATCGATGTAAATATTTTTCATCATCATTATATCTAACAAGAATAATTTTCGATATTCTATCCATTATTCTTTTGTGATAAATTCGATTTATCCCGAATACACGAATAAGGATTAACTGATTTATTTCTTATACATGAAGGAAGGATAATTCAACACATTATTCGATAATTTTCATATAATTTTCATATAATTCTATTATACCGACGCGATATGCTTGTTCGCGACCACAGTCAGTCGTCACACTCGAAGCTGTCGCTCAGGCAGTTGAGCACACGATCGCTCTCATTGGTTAGTGTTAATAACTTGAAAACGAAGCCTCAACCAATACTTTCGCAAAGAAAAAAGTTATTCAGAATCGTCCCACATTTCGGTTCTTACAAGACTGCTGGAACTATACACTTATCAATTGTATTAACAGAGCAGTATGTGTTAAGCCGTTTTGAGATGTAAATCGTTTCGAAGAGAATTAAATTGAATTGGATAATCATATTCAGGCAAATATTCTGATTAATATATATTTATTTTGTGTTTTATTGTAGTAAATAATATCTTTATCTTACATTTTGATACTTGATATTATGTATTATCTAATGTATTCTTATTTTTTCTTTGGTTATTTGTTTTCTTCTACATTTGTAATTAATTAAAAAAAAAATTAAGATTATATAAAATCAAAAGTGTTTAATAGACAAATAATTAAGAAAATTCTTGACTAAAATAAAAATAAGATGGAATGTCAATTTCTAATTTTATTGAATGATTTAAAAAATGCCTCTGTAAGATTTTTTGATAGCATATCCTCATTGTTTATTACATTTTATAGGTTTTCAATGAGGACTTGGTGAACATTGGAGTGAAATGAATGCCATCAAACTTCTTTTGTAGACTCGTGATCCTTCTAGCTTTGTGCTATTATGAGGTACAAAATCATGACTTTTGAAAATAAGTGGTATTTCTGGGCTAAAATCTGTGCCTTATTTTGGTAACATTGTGTATATGCAACTAGGAAGGATATCGATTGGTGATCAAATATTGGTGGAATATTATAAACAGTACATTGTTGAATCAAGACAAGACAGGGTGCAAGAAGAAATTAAAGAGCATTGCGTACAGAATAATGGAGAATGATTGTGTGAGGATATCGAGAAAGTGCCAATTTTGGATGCAATATTCAAAGGTTTGTATAAATGTAATAGCATAAATTAGCAGTAGTATGTAGTAGTATAAATTAAGACATAGAATGATCATCAGAATAATCTTGCGAAGTAATATGATAGATATGTTGCAACTGAGAGGAATCAATATGGCGGCAGTTGACGCTGATCAGTTACCTTCACTTTCTCGATCTATTTCGTTTTCTGTCGTCTTATAAAAAATTTTATAAACGATTTATATTAAAAATGTAACATAAATTTTTGGATTATAATGATATTTGAAAACTAATGTTAATTTGAAGGCCATCACGGTTTTCGAGACGTCAATCTTATTTTAGAATTTCCGATAACATCTCATTTTGAAATCGTGGGTGATTAACAGATTAGTAACTTACACCTTATCTTTCTCGTAGACTCAACGAAAATAGTCGAACAGAGACATTATTATCATGATCTATTTTTAGTAGTTAAATAGCATCGCTATTTTATAAGATTCACTGTTGAACTTTGATCGCAAATATTTTGATTAATTCATCGATTGTACAACTTATAATACTGTTTTATTGATTCCATATATTATAATACGTTATATTGTATACTTGACTGATATGCAAAGAGGTATTAAATTAAAATTAGTCGTATAAAATTAAAATAAAAATCGAGGAAGTATCTCTGAAGGTCAATTCTATTTTTTAGAAGGAATGACATATCTGTTCATATTTAATATATCTATGTATTAAATAATTATCCTGCAAATTTATTGTTTTTCAGGAACACAGAAAATATCCATATTGGGAATGATACTCTTTTTCGTCTTTCGACATCTTGAGTTACTTCTTCTTTGTGTAATTGTAAAATATGTAATGTAAAACTTTATGTTTCGAAGAAAATTATTTTGTTCCTCTTTGCGCCTTATGAAAAGAAATATATTTAATGTTAACTCTCTTGTAGAATAAAAATTGTGGTTTTCGCACGCGCAAGAAAATCTATGGATTTCAATATTTAAATCCTAGTTTGATGTCCAATCCCGTGTTTACCTGTACAAACTATACCTGGAATTATTGACTAGCAGTGAAATGACATGCAGTCGTGTTTTTATGAAAATTGTGAAGCATTTTAACACTGTTTAAACTGTAGTATTAAATACTATTAATGGCTGCAAACCATATACAAGATCAAGGATTACACGCAATTTATTATTTTTTAACGTTCTAGGGAAAAAGAAGAGAAATCAGTAAACCATATTGGAAAAAGATAAATGGGTAAAACAAATAGATAGATCCTTTAACTGAGGTCTTCGGGCCACAAATCCATATGACCTCGAAAACAAAAGCATGTCAAATCTTGATATATCTTTGGTCAATGATTATACTCTGTCGGTAATGTAGAGAATGGCATCAGAACAGAAATTACGAATATTTCTTGATTATTCAAACTAAAGCATTGTTCTCGTAACAGTAGCATTCGATTAATGAATAAAAAACAGAAGCTAAGTAAATAAAGAAAATAAACAAGACATATATACATTTAAGGATTTGGGATAATATGAATACTATTTACATATAACGCTGGAGAAAAATTTATTGCAACAATAATAAATTTTGATTACATTCGATGATCGCCAAAAGTAAAACAGTCATTATTAATGATCTCGGCAAAAGAATTTTGAATCGTTAGTTATTAGCAGCAATTAGGAAAGTACTATTATCATCTGTTTAAGCAACCAAAACAGAGTCCTCGGGTAATAAAGAATATTCCATATCTGCAAGATATGTCTGTTGTTGCTTGATCCAGGACGTGAAGGAGGACACTCTGGTGTAGACATCAGGCTTTCCAACACCGCAAGGTATTCCGAAAGATACGACACCAACTTGAACACCGTTGACCACAAGAGGACCACCAGAGTCACCCTAGAAATTATGAAAAATGACCAAAAGGTAAGTTTTATTTCTCTTGTATTACGTGGGGTAGAAAATGAGTTATATTGCTACTTACGTTGCATGCACCTTCGCCGTATTTGGTGAAACTACAGATGTGAGAACTCTGTACATTGCTGTGTGTCTTTTTGCACTGTGCCACACTTAGAACGTTCAGGTTTATGTACTGAAGATTGTTTGGTATATTTCCGTTAGCCTGTGCAGACAAATTGATATGTAACTTTTGTCTTGAGAATGAGATTAATGATTTTATCGAAACCGGGCAAATTTATCATTATTGGAGAAGAAAATACAAATTAGATTCCAACTTTGAGGAAATTCGTTCTGATTGAGTTATACAGTTACAATTATTTTTTTCCAAAGTATAAACGTCACTACAAGATATCGCTACAAACATTTTTTAACTCAAAACAAATAATACATCAGTATACGCATATTCCACGAATAAATGTTACTGGAAATATTTGATATAAGAAATATTTAAATATAACATGAATAAGAAGTCCAAACTTCAATCTTTGTTAAAACACAGCATCTCAAGTTATTCTCTATTAGTTTTACATTATTTATACTTGTAAGTCCAACAGGAGATCTCGACATATCACGAGTAAGCAAAGTGAAAGATAAATAAAAATTATTCCAAAATATTATGTGATGAATAAATGAGTAAATTGCTATTGAAAAGGCAATAATTCATTTTATCCCAAAAAGATGATCAAGAATCTAGAAGCATTAATTGACGAGTTATATTAAAATAATCAGAATATGACACATACTCTAATTCTTCCCCATCCAGATAAAATGCAGGATGATCCATCATAAGTTTTGCTGCCGGAGGCCAATGAGATCGGTTTGACCAAATTGTTGAAGGCAATATTTCTGTCGACGCGGATCACAGCTATATCATTGACAAGATTGTATTGATCGTATTGCTTATGATAGACTGCCTTCTCCACTCCGTAAGAAACTCCACCAGAGTTCAACTGGTTCGTTCCAACTACGACGGCCATGGCTTTCAGGTTGTTCATTCTGTTGAACAAATGTACTTTGTTAACGTTGAGACATTATTTAGGAATTCAGAGCCCTATAAATTGTGAACTTGCAAAGTTGGTACATTTGTAATTTGGAATTTATGAAATTTGGTACATTGATAATTTAGAGTTGTGAGTTTTTAGAATCTTAGGAATTAAGAAACTTAAAAATTTAGTACACTGATAGTTTTTCAATTTTGTGAACTTAGAACGCTGGTATTCGCCATTATAGGTATTTAGAATCTTCAGAGTTTTGGAACTTGAAAATTTGGCACATTGATAGTTTTGAAACAATGAGAATTTAGTACGGTGGTGATTTGGTGGTAGGTATTTGTAATCATAAAAGTTTGGAACCTTGGAAATTTGGTGCATTGGTAATTTCGAATTTTGTAAATTTGATACATTGGTAATTTAGGATTATAGGATTTCTAAATTTCAAAACTTTTGGAACCTAAAAACTTGCTACGTAATTTGAAACTTTGTGCATTTGGGAATATCTGAACTGAATTTGCATAATAATGTTCGCGATACATACCCTTGGACACAGTGGGCTGCGGTGAGGATGTATCGGGAGCTGATGATGGAACCACCACAGAAATGGCTACCAGACAGTCTCAGGGAGACTTGGTAAGGAAACCTTCCTGATGGGGCATCTCGGCCGCCGACAATTCGGGAATCGAGGTCACCTGCATTCACAAAATCACGGTTATTATCTTTTTGGTCTAACAGACACATGTAAATAAAAATATTTGACACATTGACTGCCATAAAGTGCTATCGAGTGATATAGAAACATGGACAAACTACAAATTATAAATGGTATTAATGTTAGTATGAAACTATGAAAGATTTCTGACTTTTAATATGAATATACTTACCGAATGCCGAGGCAACTAGGCACAGAAGAAGAGAAACGCTTAGAGCTTTCATGTTGAAAGGTATCACGAATCGAGTGAAGAAAACTGAGACCATCGCTTTATATACGTTCCGACACCATAAATCTCGTCGATAAGGATAAACACTGCATTTAATTTTTATAGTGTAAAAATCTGAGTCGATAAGGGATATCGATTGATTAATTTTCAATCAGTAGTGTAATCTTTTAAGTGTCAGCTCTTATGAAACATTCATCGTCGGTTGTTTAATTAAGATATTAATAGGTACTTGACTAGTGTATACAACTAGTATTAAATTAATACGTCAAAGCTTATGATATTTATTTTTTTCTGCAAAGTTCCTGATAAGTGTACAATATCGCCAATATACAGGAATGTTGATTTAGTAACTTGTACAAAATGAGTACATACGTAAAATAAATCAATGCATTGCAAGAAACTATGAATTTAATTTGTTTGTTTGTAAGGTAGATTATTGTTAAGTTTCTTAAAAAATTGGATATTGGTAGCTTGAGATTTTATATTTATGGAATTTTTAAATTTCATACACTGAAATTTTGGGATCTCAATATTTCGGAATTTAAGTATATCAGTAATGAAGACCTACGGAATTGTTAAACTCATGAATTTTTTAATTTTTGTACTTTGCAATTTTGACCGAGTGCAGATATTAAAAACGAAACCAGTTTTTAATAACTTAACCGATTTACTAAATATCATGTTGCTCTAAAGTAAATGTATTAAACACTGGCCCCCACAAATGTTGTTCTGTCCAAATTTCAATAAATTTGTTTGAGATCATTTTGTGAATTTGTGATAAGCTTTGGAAATGTGTAGAGAAAATAAAAATGAGAAAAGAAATGTATTTCTGAGTAATTATTGTAGCCATTAACGATTGTGGAGATGAATATTCAATTTGTGGAGGGATGCAGTCAGAAGTGCTTCAATGGGAAATTTTGCATTTCGATTTCGATTCCAATCAAAACAAAAAAATGCTTTCTTTCGATTGATTTGCTGTGATATCTCCATTTCGCTCATTGCAATATTTTACGATACATGACAGCTTTTGTTTGTTTGTCTGTGGTTTAAA
This sequence comes from Megachile lagopoda, assembly GCA_036983795.1. NCBI lineage: Eukaryota > Metazoa > Arthropoda > Insecta > Hymenoptera > Megachilidae > Megachile > Megachile lagopoda. The sequence continues at coordinate 3,347,479 of CM072786.1, forward strand.
CAAATAAAGCTGATGGTATACTGACACGGGAATAGGCGGCATACAATGGATCATGCGAGAAGATTTTCAAGATTTACAAAAAAATGCTAATTCCTTCTGCCTCTCTCTCTCTCCTGCCTCAATATCCTCGAAAGCGAACTGATTAGAAACTAAAAATGCATAGACAAACAATAAAGCGCGAGAGTTTGTTTTCACGCCAGACAACAATGCAAAAAATGACGTATCTTCAAGCATTGCAGTTTGTACAAATTTTCCGACTTTCCTTTGTAATTGTTTCGACCTTCTTTTCCTGAAAACTTTTTCAGAACCGTGAAGAATAAAATGAAAAAGGAATTACGCATATCCAACGTTTGAATCGTGAGTTATGATTTTGAGTTCATACTAAAATTCCATAGAAAAAAGCACTTCCACTTATTCCCGAATTTTCTATTTTTCCGGGCAGCTTCTCCAATTTTTCTTTCCCTATAAACATTCTCCGACTATTACGAATATTATTTTTTTAAAATTAGTGAAATCGGTTCAGCCGATTTCAGTTCAGCCAATTTCAGCTGAGTTCAGTTCTCAAATGATTCGTTTATAATAGAGCAGGGTTTACTTTTTATTTATATAGATATAGATAGATAGATAATGATAATTAACCTTTATGATCGGTGATGATTATTACACATGATGGTAATTAATTTTAATAGTCAATTATAACATGCGATACATTATTACAGGCAATGATTCGATCTTAAATTTTGCACAGTATAAGACACCGCAAAAGCAATAATTCTGTAAAAGGATAATGTGCTCTCCAAAATAAGAATGAAATTTGTGTCCTAAAATTGTTGTAATCTCTAGTTAAATAATTGTGTGCCTAACTGTGCACAGATTAATACTATCGACTGTAGATTACATTTATTGTCTATCAAAAATTAAATAATTTATAATTTTATAAAACAATAAGAATTACAAATATCTGTCGATTTTCAAATTAAATCATTCTGCTCTTAAAAGTAGCATACGATTAATTAATCAGAAGCAGAAGGTAAGTAAATAAGGAAATAAACAGAGGATATGTAAATTTAAGGATTTAGGATAATAAGAATACTATTTACATACAACGCTGAAGAAATTTTATTGCAACAGTAATAAATTTTGATTACATTCGATGATCGCCAAAAGTAAAACAGTCATTATTAATGATCTCGGCAAAAGAATTTTGAATCGTTAGTTATTAGCAGCAATTAGGAAAGTACTATTATCATCTGTTTAAGCAACCAAAACAGAGTCCTCGGGTAATAAAGAATATTCCATATCTGCAAGATATGTCTGTTGTTGCTTGATCCAGGACGTGAAGGAGGACACTCTGGTGTAGACATCAGGCTTTCCAACACCGCAAGGTATTCCGAAGGATACGACACCAACTTGAACACCGTTGACCACAAGAGGACCACCAGAGTCACCCTAGAAATTACGAAAAATGACCAAAAGATAAGTTTTATTATACGTGTATTACGTGTGGTAGAAAATGAGTTATATTTCTACTTACGTTGCATGCACCTTCGCCGTATTTGGTGAAAGTACAGATGTGAGAACTCCCCACATTTCTGTGTGTCTTTTTGCACTCTGGCACGCTTAGAACGTTCAGATTTATGTACTGAAGATTGTTTGGTACATTACCGCCAGCCTGTACAGACAAATTTAATTAAATCTTTCATTCACTTTCGATCGAACGAGTTGTTATTAAATATTTTTCTGTAACTTTTGTCTTGAAAATGAGTTTAAGGATTTTATCGAAACTAGGCAAATTTTTCATTTTCGTAAACGAAGATATAAACTAACTAAATTTTATCTTTAAGGTAATTCATTCTGTCCGACTTGTACAGTTACTTATTTTTTCCTAAATTATATACGTCCAGGTTAGATGTCACTACAACTATTTTTACCTCAAACGAACAAGACGTCAGTACGCGTATTTTCTACGAACAAATGTCATTACAATCGTTTTATATAAAATACATTTAAATACACCGAGAAAAAGTCTGAACATTAATCTATGGTAAATCACTGTATCTCGAGATATTCTCTATTCAAGTATTATTAATATTTATAAACCCAACAGGCAAACTCGGTACGTCAGGAATAAACAAAATATAAATAAGTAAAAATTATTCTAAGTGATTAAATCATAAATAAATAAATTATATTTAGAAAAGCAATAATCTAAATATTCTAAAAAAGACGACAATGAATCTAGTATTAGTCAATGAGTAGCATTAAGATAATTAGAATGTGACACTTACCTTAAGCGTTCCCCATCCGGACAAAACGCAGGATGATCCATCGTAAGAGTTGCTGCCGGAGGCCAATGAGATCGGTTTGATCAAATTGTTGAAGGCAATGTTTCTGTCGACGCGGATTACAGCTACATCGTTGACAAGACTCATTTGACTGAATCCATTATGATAGACAGCCTTCTCCACTCCGTAAGAAACTCCACCCGAGTTCAAATGGGTTGATCCAGCTACAACGGTGATGGCTTTCAGGTTTTTCAGTCTATCGAACAAATGCATTGTATTAACGTTGAGACATTATTTGGGAATTCAGATCCCGATAAATTGTGAACTTGAAAAATTGGTATATTTGTAATTTGGAATTTATGAAATTGTGTACATTGGTAATTTAGAGTTGTGAGTTTTTAGAATCTTAGAAGTTAGGAAACTTAAAAATTTAGTACATTGATAGTTTTTCAATTTTGTGACCTTAGAACGTTGGTATTCGCCATTATAGGTATTTAGAATCTTCAGAGTTTTGGAACTTGAAAATTTGGCACATTGATAGTTTTGAAACAGTGAGAATTTAGTACGGTGGTGATTTGGTGGTAGGTATTTGTAATCATGAAAGTTTGGGACCTTGGAAATTTGGTGTATTGGTAATTTCGAATTTTGTAAATTTGATACATGGGTAATTTAGGATTATAGGATTTCTAAATTTCAAAACTTTAGGAACTTAAAAACTTGGTACGTTATTTGAAACTTTGTGAATTTGGGAATATCTGAATCTGGTTTGCATAATAATGTTTGCGACACATACCCTTTGACACAGTGGGCTGCAGTGAGGATGTATCGGGAGCTGATGATGGAACCGCCACAGAAATGACTGCCAGATTGTCTCAGGGAGACTTGGTAAGGAAACCTTCCTGAGGGAGCTTCTCGGCCACCTACGATTCGGGAATCGAGGTCACCTGCATTCACAAAATCACGGTTATTATCTGTTTGGTCTAACAAACACATGTAATTAGAAATATTTGACACATTTACTCCTATAAAGTACTATCGAATAATGCAGAAAAAGGACAAACTACACATTATAAATGGTATTAATGTTAGTATGAAATTATGAAAGATTTCTGACTTTTAATATGAATATACCTACCGAGTGCCGAGGCAACTAGGCACAGAAGAAGAGAAACGCTTAGAGCTTTCATGTTGAAAGGTATCGCGAATCGAGTGAAGAAAACTGGGACCATCGCTTTATATATGTGCCGACACCATAAATCTCGTTGATAAGAATAAACAATGTATTTAATTTTTATAGTATGAAAATCTGAGTCGATAAGGGATATCGATTGATTAATTTTCAATCAGTAGTGTAATCTTTTAAGTGTCAGCTCTTATGAAACGGTCATCGTCGGTTGTTTAATTAAGATATTAATAGGTACTTGACTAGTGTATACAACTAATATTAAATTAATACATCAAAGCTTATGATATTTATTTTTTTCTGCAAAGTTCCTGATAAGTGTACAATATCGCCAATATACAGGAATGTTGATTTAGTAACTTGTACAAAATGAGTACATACGTAAAATAAATCAATGCATTGCAAGAAACTATGAATTTAATTTGTTTGTTTGTAAGGTAGATTATTGTTATGTTTCTTAAAAAATTGGATATTGGTAGCTTGAGATTTTGTACTTATGGAATTTTAAAATTTCAGTGTATGAAATCTTTGGATCTCGAAATTTCGAAATTTAAGAATTTCGGTAATTAAGAACTATGGAATTGTTAAACACATGAATTGTTTTGATTTTTGAACTTTGCGATTTTGACAGAATGCAGATATTAAGGACAAAACCAGTTTTTAATAACTTAATAGATTTACTAAATATTATTTCCGTTCAAGGTATTATATATTAAAGATATAACAAGTGAAGTAATTATAACAAGTGAATCGTCACTACAAGCAATGATTTGATTTAAAATATTTCATAATTATGAAACGCTCCAAAGGCAATAATATTGTAAAATCATAATGTACTCTCCAAAATAAAAAAGGAATTTATATCTTAAAATTTTTGCAATCTCTAATTAGCCATTTGTGTGACTAACTGTATATTACAGATGAATATTACTAACTATAGATTACATTTATTTTCTGCCGGGAGTTAAGCAGTTTATAATGTTATAGAACAAATATCTCTGGATTTTCAAATTAAATCATTGTTGCTTTAAAAGCATTCGATTAACGAATCAAAGCAGAAGCAATGTAAGTAAAAAACGTAAATAAATCATGTATAAATTTCCGGATCTAGGATAATATTAATTATATTTACGCACAACGTTGAAAAGCAATTTATTCGAAAATAAATAAATTTATATTAGATTTGATGATTGCCAAAATAAAATAGTCGATATTAAAACTTGCGTTAAAAGAATTATTTATCATTAGTTACCAACACCAATTAGAAGGGCATTATGTTAATCTGTTTAAGCAATCAAAACAGAGTCCTCGGGTAGTAAATCATATTCGCTATTTGCGAGATATTTCTGTTGTTGCTTGATCCAGGACTGAAAATAAGCCACTCTGGTGTACACATCAGGCTTTCCAACACCACAAGGTGTTCCGAAGGATGCGATACCAATTTGTACGTCCTTGACAACAAGAGGACTCCTAGAATCACCCTAAAAATGATAAGAATATAATTAGTGTATCACAAAATCGGATGTATAACTTTTCCTCTGTCGCATAAAGGAATTAAAAATTTTATATTTTTTACGGAGTGTCGTGATTCCTTTTAAGAACAATGTATGATATTGTTATTACAGTGTTATACAAATTTGCGATACAGTTAACTCTTAGAGAAAAAATCCAACAACAGTGTTTTATTAATTAGAATTTAGAACGTGCTCGTAAACTCGCCGCATGACTGCAATAGTGCTCTCCTTCCTCTGGTTATATTGTTTTCAAAATAAACAAATTTAAAAAGTCTTCAAAGTACCCGTAAAATATAAAAGATATAATTATTAAACTGCAAATATACAAGGCATCGAGGAACAATTCCTTTCTCGAAGAATGATTTTATACATGCAGATTGGAATTTAATTGTCGCGTCATCTACTCTCAATTAACTGAAATACAGATATCTTTAGTATTTGTATCGGCGAAAGTTCGGAAAACCGTCATGCTCCGATATTAACCAAATTTTGCAAATAAGTTCCTTTTTACGAAAGAAGATGTCAGTGAGAATGGATTTTGGCGACACAAAAGAAAATTTTTCGCCATTCTTATGTCATTCCCTATATCATCGACGAGATACAGTGTAGTGTACGAACCACAGTTTCAAAAACGCGTAGTTCACCCTGTTCCCCGTAGCGATGGCGCTACTTGTTCCATTTTCGTAAAAATTTAATTAATATCGATTTTATGGATTAATATGCTATATATTTATTGTATATTTATTAATATTGATTTTATGCTGTTTGCAATATATTTCGTAGGTCCGATGCGGATTATGTGTTCAGAACAGTTCGCATACTATACCTCGTCGATAATATAGAGAATTGGAACGGTAAAAATTGTTCGTTCGCGTCGCCAGAAACTGTTCTCACAGATGTTTCTTTTTGAAAAACCAGCTTATTTGCAAAAATTTGGCCAGAATCGGTGCATGATGGTTTTCCGAAGAACTGCTTTTGTATCTTTTGCTATAACAGTCGTGGACTGTAAAATTGGTTACTGCTGCTAGATGGCGAGAAAACTCAGTTTCTTAGAACAGTGTCGGACTACTTACTACAATAGATTTTTGTTATATTGCCATTCTTACGTAGACTTTCGTGTACACTAATGCTAGCTATTATTGGAGGGTACTATTACGGTAGTAACTTAAATATACAGGAGCAAGTTTCTGGATAATACAGTACATTATCAATTTAAAAAATGTTTTATTGTATAGCTATGTGAGAGACTATATAACGAGAATCTACTGTATCGGAATTTCAAAACATGGAATTATTGGTTATTGTTATACTCGCCATAAATTGGCTTTTTTATTTGTGATTATCACATGCATGAGCAAAATTTAACCTTGTTTAGAATATTCTAATTTCATAAATCAACATAACGCTAATGAAATGTCTAACGAACCTAACCCATAATTAGCACCAAATTTAAAAAAGTAATAATGACGAATTAAATCATGTTGAAACCCATTACATCCAGTACATCCATCAATAAATCCACTGTTTCTATCATGCTTATGTATTCGTTACATTTATGGGATGTTAAATATTAAAAATAATTAGTGAACGTAATCGCAAAAAAAATGCGTATAATCACCCATGCAAGAGGCTATTACTGCAATTACTAAATTTAATCGTATAAAAAATATTGTTCCAAAAGAGAAATTTTATTTTATTTGTATTATGCACGCGAGTTAGAAAATGAGTTATAATTTTACTTACGTTGCATATACCTTCGCCGTATTTGGTGTAAGTACAGATGTGAGTATTTTGTACATTGCTGTATGTGTGTCTGCACTTCGGCACACTCAGAACGGTCAGATTTATATATTGGAGATTGTTTGATACGTTACCGCCAGCCTGTACAGATAGATTGATATTAAATTTTTCATTAACGGTTTTCACTTTCAATCGAGCGAGCAATTATTACATATTCTTCCACAACTTTTATCTAGAAAATGAGTTTAATGATTTTAGCATGACCTGACAATTTTATCATTTTCGAAGACGGAAATACTAACTTGATTAACCAGATTTCAAGTTTGAAGAAATTCATCCTTATCGTTTTCATACTAGACGTTTGCAGTTACAATTACTTTGTTGTAAATTATCGGTTGTTTTAGATAAAATACATTTAAATATGACAGAAATAAGTCTAAACATTAATCTCTATTGAAACACTGTATCTCAAATTATACTCTATTCATGGTACATTATTTCTATTTTTAAGCCCAACAGGGAAACTCGTTATGTCTGAAGTAAACAAAGCTAAAATAAATAAAAATTATTGCAAGTTATTATCTCATGAATAAATGAGTAAATTGCTTTTGAAAAGGCAATAATCCATTTTTTCCAAAAAAGATGATAAAGAAATTAGACCCATTGACGAGTTACATTAAAGTAATCAGCATGTCACACTTACTTGAAGCCCATCTGGACAAAACGCAAGAATAACTATCGTAAGTTCTGCGGCCGGTGGCCAATTTGATCGGTTTAATCAATTTGTTGAAGGTAATGTTTCTATCGACGCGAATCACAGCTACATCGTTGACAAAAGTAGATTGACTGAATCCCTTATGTCGGATAGCCTTTTGCATTTTGTAAGAAACTCCATCCGAGTTCAACTGTGTCGATCCAGCTACGACGGTGATGGGCTTCTGATACTTGGGTCTACCAAACAAGTCTACTTTGGTAACGTTGGAGCATTATTTGGAAATTTAGAACCTTAGGAATGTAGGAACATGAAAATCTAGCACATTCGTAATTTGGAATTTTGGAAATTTGCGTTGGTAATTTAGGGTTGTGGATTTTTAGAACCTTAGGAATTTAGGAACTTGAAAATTTGGTACAGTAATAGTTTTGCAGTTTTGTGAATTTAGAATGTTGGTAATTCACAACCATATTAGAACTTTCAGAGTTTTGGAACTTGAAAATTTGGTACATTGACAGATTTGAAACAGTGAGAATTTAGTACGGTGGTGATTTGGACGATGGGTATTTGTAATCTTGAAAGTTTGGGACCTTGGAAATTTCGAATTTTGTAAATTTGATACATTGGTAATTCAGGACTACAGGGTTTCAGAACTTCAAAACTTTAGGAACTTAAAAACTTGGTACGTAATTTGAAACTTTGTGAATTTAGGAATGATCAATAGTAATTTTAACAAATGATACATTATTGCAAGCAATGATTAGATCTTAAATTTCGCATAATTATAGAACACGCCGAAACCAATTCTGTTAAATCATAATGTACTCTCCAAAATAAAAAAGGAATTTATATCCTAAAATGTTTGTAATCTCTAGTTAACTATTTGCGTGATTAACTGTATATTACATATTAATACTACTGACGATGCATTACATTTATTATCTATCAGGAATTAAATAGTTTATAATGTTAAAGAATATTAGGAATTACAAAAGTCTCCAGATTTTCAAATTTTATTGTTCTCTTGAAAGCAGCATTCGATTAATAAATCTAAAGCAGAAGCTAAGTAACTAAAGAAAATAAACAAAGCATATAGAAATTTAAGGATTATAAGGATATAAGGATATAAGGATTATAGGATATAGGATTATATGAATTATATTTCCGTATAACGATAAAAAGTTGTTTATTGCAAAATAAATAAACGTGAATTACATTTGATGATTGCCAAAAGTTCTGTTGTAGTTATTAATAATCGTGTTCAAGAATAATATACCGTAAAACATTGGACCTAATTAGGAACGTATTGTGCTCATCTGTTTAAGCAACCAAAACAGACTCCTCGGGAAGTAAATCAAATTCGGTATTAGCGAGATATGTCTGTTGTTGCTTGATCCAGGACGTGAAGGAGGACACTCTGGTGTAGACATCAGGCTTGCCAACACCGCAAGGTATTCCGAAGGATACGACACCAACTTGTACGTTGTTGACAACAAGAGGACCACCAGAGTCACCCTAGAAATTATGAAAAATGACCAAAAGGTAAGTTTTATTTCTCTTGTATTACGTGGGGTAGAAAATGAATTATATTCCTACTTACGTTGCATGCACCTTCGCCGTATTTGGTGAAAGTACAGATGTGAGAACTCCCCACATTTCTGTGTGTCTTTTTGCACTGTGCCACACTTAGAACGTGCAGATTAATGTACTGGAGATTGTTTGGTACATTACCGCCAGCCTGTACAGACAAATTTAATTAAATCTTTCATTCACTTTCGATCGAACGAGTTGTTATTAAATATTTTTCTGTAACTTTTGTCTTGAAAATGAGCTTAATGATTTTAACGAAACCGGGCAAATTTATCATTTTCGGAAACGAAAATACAAACTAACTAAATTTTATCTTTAAGGAAATTCATTCTGTCCGACTTGTACAGTTACTTATTTTTTCCTAAATTATATACGTCCAGGTTAGATGTCACTACAACTATTTTTACCTCAAACGAACAAGACGTCAGTACGCGTATTTTCTACGAACAAATGTCATTACAATCGTTTTATATAAAATACATTTAAATACAACGAGAAAAAGTCTGAACATTAATCTATGGTAAAACACTGTACCTTGAGATATTCTCTATTCAAGTATTATTAATATTTATCAACCCAACAGGGAAGCTCGGTACGTCAGGAGTAAACAAAATATATATAAGTAAAAATTATTTTAAGTGATTAAATCATAAATAAATAAATTATATTTAGAAAAGCAATAATCCAAATATTCTAAAAAAGACGACAATGAATCTAGTATTAGTCAACGAGTTGCATTATGATAATCAGAATACCCTAACCGTTCCCGTTAACTTACCCTAAGCGTTCCCCATCCGGACAAAACGCAGGATGATCCATCGTAAGAGTTGCTGCCGGAGGCCAATGAGATCGGTTTGATCAAATTGTTGAAGGCAATGTTTCTATTGACACGGATGACAGCTACATCGTTGTGAAGTGTATTTTGACTGAATCCACTATGATAGACAGCCTTCTCCACTCCGTAAGAAACTCCACCTGAGTTCAAGTGGTTTGTACCAGCTACGACGGTGATGGCATGCAGGTTTTTCATTCTATCGAACAAATGCATTGTGTTAACGTTGAGACATTATTTAGGAATTCAGAGCCCTATAAATTGTGAACTTGCAAAGTTGGTACATTTGTAATTTGGAATTTATGAAATTTGGTACATTGATAATTTAGAGTTGTGAGTTTTTAGAATTTTAGGAATTAAGAAACTTAAAAATTTAGTACATTGATTGTTTTTCAATTTTGTGAACTTAGAACGCTGATATTCGCCATTATAGGTATTTAGTATCTTCAGAGTTTTGTAACTTGAAAATTTGGCACATTGATAGTTTTGAAACAGTGAGAATTTAGTACGGTGGTGATTTGGTGGTAGGTATTTGTAATCATAAAAGTTTGGTACCTTGGAAATTTGGTGCATTGGTAATTTCGAATTTTGTAAATTTGATACATTGTTAATTTAGGATTATAGGATTTCTAAATTTCAAAACTTTAGGAACTTAAAAACTTGGTACGTTATTTGAAACTTTGTGAATTTGGGAATATCTGAATCTGGTTTGCATAATAATGTTTGCGACACGTACGCTTTGACACAGTGGGCTGCAGTGAGGATGTATCGAGAGCTGATGATGGAACCGCCACAGAAATGACTGCCAGATTGTCTCAGGGAGACTTGGTAAGGAAACCTTCCTGAGGGGGCATCTCGACCACCAACAATTTGGGGTTCGGGGTCCGCTGCATCAAGAAAATCACGGTTATTACCTTTTTGATCTTATGGACACATGTAAATAAATATATTTGACACATTCATTCTCATACGGTACTTTCGAATAATGTATAAAAAGGATAAATTACAAATTATAAATGGTATAGTTAGTATGTAAGTTTGAAATATTTGTTACTTTTAAGCTTATTATACTTACCGAATGCGGTGGCAATTAGGCAGAGAAGGAGAGAAACGCTTAGAACCTTCATATTGAAAGGTATTGCGAACATAGTGAAGAGAACTGTATCCACCGCTTTATATACGCACCGAAACCACAAATCTCGCCGATATCGATAAACAAAATATGTGATGTTTAATGTATTAAAATCTAAGTTGATAACGAACAGAGATTAATTGACTTTCAATCAGTTATCAAATCTTTGAAGCTTCGGCTCTTAAGAAACATTCCTCGTCGCTTATTTGATTAAGATATTAATAGGTACTTGACCAATGTGTACAAATGGTATTTAACCAGTATACTTGTTCTTGGTATATTTGATATATTTTGGTATATGGTATATTGATATATTGGTATATTGGTATCGGTATATTATGGTATATTTATTTTTTTCTATGAAATTCTTGATAAACATACAATATATTGTGTTGATGCATTGCGGTATAATAAAAAATTAAATTATTTGTTTGTAAGCTAAATTATTATTGTAAGGTTTCTGGAAAATTTGGATATTGGTATTTTGATATCTCAGGACTTCAAAATTTCGAAATTTTAGAATTTCAGAATTTTATAGTTCTAGCGATTTCGGATCTTAAAGTTTTAGAGTTTTATAATTATAGAAATTTATAGTTTCAAAAATTTTGAAGTTTTGAACTTTGAAATCTTGAGGCTTGAACATGTTAAAATTTTGTAATTTTTGAATTTCATTAAGTTTTTTAATTTTTCAGTTGTTATAGTTTTCAATTTTGAGATATTGATTTGTTTGCAGATCTTTCAAACTTTGTATATTTGGAATTTTTTAAGTATAGAATTTCGAAATTATACAATTTTTTAATGTGTCATTATCTTAACGTTATCAGTTGTAATTATGAAGAAACCAAAAACATTATACAGAAACGATGAAATGGGTGGAACAAGTGACCAAACGCTGTTTGCAAATCATTAGAGTTGAATAAGGGTTGTGTCCGCAAGGGATAAAGGGTGAAAGTAATATGGCTGCCTAACACGTCACAAATCATATTAATATCTTAAAGAAATTCCGCCAATTTCTAGAATTTCAGTAACGTCAGCATTACATGTCAAAACACAATCTTCTAGAACTGCTTCCTAATCAATCTCACTTAAACACCATCAGTTAACGATGTCTTGAATTTAAGAATCTGATTTAAAATTAGGCACGTAATCGCTAATCAATATCTGGCAATCTTTTGCGCAGTAGATTTATGAACAAACGTATTACATCAAAAGTGAATGAAATTCAGTTCTGATGTAATCGAGTCGACCGAAGTCGAAAAACAGCAAATTTTTGATGATTTACAACGTTTAACATCAATAATGAGAATAATGAAGTATTAATCAGAACAGAATTAAATGGTTCTGTTTGTATCTTTCATGTAAGAAAATATCTATGAATTTTTATGGAAATAATTGTTCTTTGAAATTTCTTTAAAAATTGTTCTGATGGAACAGATATTTTGGAATTTATATCAAGTTTGATAAAAATAAGTTTTTTTAGAATGTTTGTTGAAAAAGGTTTAGTAGAAATTTCAATAAAATTACGAAGCTATGTAATACAGTTCTTTTTAGGAACATATGTTCATATGTTTGTATTATAAAAGATATGAAAAACGTAAGTAATTAATAATTTCAGAAATGTAATATATTATTCATATATTTATTTCATAAGAGACATGAAAATTGAAATATAAGTAACTAATAGCTTCATAAATATTCAACAAAAGAGAGAACTTGTTTATTATAATTTCGAAATAACTTATAGTATAATATTTAATAACTTACAATTAAATTTACAACTTAAAAGAAATATTTAGCAACTTTATAATATTTAATAGATATATTTCTATAATAGGATATGTGGTATGTACAGAATTTACAGCTAAGTACTACAGTATTATATCGTTTAACTAACAATAGTTTATTACAATTAATTTATAGTAAATTTAACCATAATAATTAATTAATATTACAGTACTATTAAACAAATAATATTCGATACTTATAATAAAGAATAAGGACTCTTTTAATATTTGTTCCTATTACCCAAAAATTTCTATTTCTCGATTTTAAAAACTTCGTTCATATTAAAATTTATTTCTTTCCCTTATCAGAATTTGTAAGATGAAAACATTTTTTAAAAACGTTCGACGATTTATGTTTTAATCAGAACCTGTTAAAAAGTTAACTTCTGATAAGATCCTGTTAAAAAGTTAGCTTCTAATAGGAACCTGTTAGCTTCGTTGCTAATAAGAATAGAATTAAGTAATTTTGTGTATTGTGTATTCTGCAAATGAATATACCGAGGCGTTCCTAGTAATTCTCGTGGTATTCATGGGGGATTTCGCGTCCCTAAGGATCAGGATAGAAGGCGATTGCGAATAACAAGAACCCTTCGTCGACCGCGAGTCTTGATCCTGTTAACAGGATCATCCGAACACTGCTGATAGAACCAAAGACCGTGAGATAAAACCGAACTCCCTTGGACCTCTTTCTGGCTGTTGTTTCGGGGTCATTGGATCGATTCGGGGAGTAGTATATTTTTCTTCTTGGAAGGATTTGGTCCGAGGCTTTTCTTTCTTACGAGTGGGATTATTCTATAGAAAACAGAAGTTTTCCGCCGTTATAAGATGCGATTGCATCGATTTCACATTCGTCAGGAAGAGATACAAGCACTAAATACAGTTAAAGTAAAATCTGTAGAGAACGCTTCGATTTGAGCTTCGAAAACCACGTATTAGGAAATAAACATTTTTGTAAATAACAGTGTCAAGTTTGAATCTTATTTTTTACTTGAATCCTTATGATCTTATTTTTCATGTGGAAATTTTTCAAAATTGTGTATCTGATGTACGCAATTTTTTGCTATTCTTGTTCTGCAGTTATAAAATCACTTTTACAAGATCACTTTTATATATATTTTCTGCAGTGATAAAATCACTTTTTAAATTATTATTTCACGTGTTACATAAGAGTTGAAACTACTTTATATAAGTGGAAATAGCTATTTAGAAAAAATACCTATAGTAAATATTTATTTAGATAAAATACCTATACCAAGTAACTATCTTAAAAATACTAAATGCATATTTAGAGAAAGTACCTATAATAAGTAATTATTTAGAAAAAATACCTATATTAGAAAAACTATTTAGAAAATACCGATACTACCTATAATAGAACACCTACACCAAAAAACTATTTATACAAAATATCTGTATTAAATTCCTATTTAGAAAAAATATCAATAAGTATAAAATAGTATAAATTAATGTGAAGTAGTATAAATTATATTATAGTAATTTCCTATAATATAATACCTATAGTCTTTAGAAAAAATATACAATGTTCTAAACATGGCGAAGTTTAAAACAATTATGCATAGTGTTTCACATTAAAGTCACTCTAATAATTCTGATTAAGATCTTTTCGTTTCGGAATTTAAACTTTGAACTTCGTACTTAGCAAAATTAATAATCATTATATTATTAATAGCACTACGAATTATCTTCAATTTCTTCGTTCTACACAAGTGTCATTTTCTATCGACTATTTTAGATTTAATGATATGGATTAATTAATATCGCTGTGACGTTGTACTTACCGTTATTTTTAGATATAATATAAGCTATTATAGCCAGTGTTGATTATTATCAAATGATGAATTGCACATATACAGATAATGAAAATTGGAGATTTATCTCTTCAGATCTTGTTAGATTAAATTTTTGCATTATTGGTTTACTGATATTCTTCATATTAGGTTTTTGACATGTTAATTGATGGAAGTTTTATCAGTATCTCCTAATTTTCAGATTTATTTAACTTAAATTTAATTTAATTATATAAATGTCTTAGTACTAATTTGTTTACCTGGATTAGAATTGAACGTTTTAATTTGTACAATTGGTATTCATCAATTAATGTTAATTTTAATATTTCTTTTCAATCTGCTAGATAAATATATTTTAATTTACATACAGGACTAAATTTGGCACTTTAAAATTGAAATGAAAATAAACGACAAGAATAAATAATGATCGATAATAAAATAAATAATAAGATTATTTAAAGATAACAATGTATACAAACAAATCCCAAAATCTTATTTGAGAAAGAATAACCTCTAAATACCAATTACTTGAAATAATAATATAAAATAACAAATACCACTCGTTTGAATATAATAAACTTAACCCATTAAAATTTTAATTTTAATTTTACTGCACGAGTTGGACATTTATATGTCAAATACTTTTATAAGGTAGGCAACGTAAAAAAAAATAATATTGAAAATTATAATGTAAGTGTTTTCCGAGCACACATTATATTTAATATAATTCTATTGCTAGTGATAAAAAAGATAGAATATTAAATAAATGAAAAATTGATAAAAGTGCCTGTACATTTTCTTATCTTAATTTAGTTTCTACACCGAAAAACATTCAAATATTAACGAAACAAATATTACATTTGAAAATGATAAATAAACTATGCAACTTCAGTAATTATTTTTGTTTAGAGAGTATTTATCTTATGATTTGGATCGAAAAGAAGTTTCTGATTACTAACAGTAAACCTACCGGCGTACGTATACTTAATTTGAAATTAAAAATGAAGCTGAAAAATAAATAAACGACAAAGCATAAATTAGTACATACGTTAATTCTATATCTTGATGAAAATCAATACAAGTTTCAAGAGAGTCACTTCAACAAATTGTGTAGTTTATAATAAGAAATTTGTGGAACGGTCATTTGACTGATTTGGTAGTTCTAATGCTAAAAGATTGAAAAAGATTTTAAAAGCACATCATTACGACCAATATTGGCATACGTTCCAGAATATTCGTAGAACGGTTTGCAAATCAGATTTACCGACGTTAGGCCGATTCGTGATGCTCGGTCACCGTATTTACATATGCATATCATTTGTCGTATCACAGGGGAGAAAGCTCTGTGCTGGTAATATCCCATAGGACTCTCCATATATCCAAATCGCATTACCGCGCTGCCCATTTCGTGCTAAGGTACGTCGTGAACGATTTGATATGCGTGCGCTATAACCGAGTTAACAATCCGCTATGACAGATGGTGATCCGAACAATTCTACCGCTCTATATCGCGTTTCCGGTTCCCATCGAACGACAATTACGAAGAATTTTCGAATGAAAAAGAGATAGCATGTACGGGTATTTTTAACTTACTTCGTCTGTAATTTTTAGCAGACTGTATCTGATTTTTATCATTCTGCAACATTTATTCGGATAAAGCCGATTTTCCAATAATGGTTCAAACGTTAGTCATTAATAACATCAAATAATTTGAACGTTCATATATTAAAAACAATCAAAATCGTACAAGATTTAACTGTCAAAAACGTAAAATAATTTAAACTTTATATATTAAAAACATTTAAAGCTACAAATTTAAACTTCAAAAACATTAAATAATTTGGATGTTTACTTATTGAAAATGTTAAATAGTTTAAACGTTTAAGTTTTTATAATAACTTCAAACAATAATTATTATTTATTTCGCTATTTTTTAACGTCAGGTTCAATTTAAAACCCGGTTTATGATGGTGAAAGAGAAATATTGATTAGTTACTACATACTGATACGCTAGTAAAAAATTTTACTAACTACTTATACTGTAAAAAATAATTTCATTAACTACATATCCACTAATTTTACTAAATACACACAAATAAACAATTTTACTAAATACTTCAAGTACTCATAAAATATCGCCAAATGAAATACCGTCAGAACAGATTCGTCGAAAATAAAATTCTATTCATTAAGTCTTTCGACGAATGTAACGGGAACGACAAGGTGTTAATTCCCAGAAACGTCGATCGACAATTATGTCCCCTTTCTCTGTAATCATTCCACCATGGACTACCAATTACACCGGAGCGGGTTTCGAAAATTCCTTCATTTCGCGGAAGGAAATTACGTTGGTTCGGAAAACGTGGCCGCGATATCTGCAGTTCATGCTCCGTTTATCGGCCATATTTGTAAAAAAGGTGTAAAAGAGCGCCGCGAGCGTCACGCATGGGAACCATTTCGAAGATTGCCGGCCCGAGAGCGATCGATCGTTCTCCACCCTCGACTCGCGTTGAAATTCCCCGAAAGAAACGAACGCAGCGAGTTTCTTCGACTTGTTCGTTGTCCACCGTTCCCTGCTGCCTTATACTTACAAGAAACATTTTTACAGCGAGAGTCGGGTCAGACGAGCCCTGTCGGTAATCACCCTCGAAAAATTGCTGAACATCTTCTGGTGGCGTTCGGAGATCGATGGGAATCTGCGAGTTGTGGGTGCGACGACCCGAAACTCGGGGAATGTGGTTGCACACAGGGCACAAAGAGTGCCTTTCGAGTGGGCGATGGTTATTTTTATGCCTCGTAATTATACATTCTTCTGGCCGCTGCCTCTTCTGGACTTTTAGGGTTACATTTAGACCGGACTAAATCGCCAGAGCCGAGCGTTTTCGTCTGCATTTCTCCCACGATCCTGCGGGACCGCGACGCGTTTTGTTCCGCAGGGAGATATTGTTATCGCATTGTTCACGATCGTTTTTTTGCGTAGGAGTTTAAAGGTGCGTTCGACTACGTTTTTGCGCGATTTTTGGTCAGGTAACGAGAGCGATTGTGCAATATAGGGTGAGAACTGTTGGAGGAAGGATATTAGCAAGACCGTATAAATATACAAGACCCAGTAGTTTATACTAACCCATAGTTAATAGTAGACATAATAAAAGACTCAAGTTGACATCCCTGGTCTGAAAATTAGTATAACTTAAAAACTTCTTTTTTCCGATAAATTATACTTGTTCTACCCCCTTGTTATTTGCGAGATATGCTGATGAACCTAACTTAACGTAACTGAAATAGTATGTGTTTAGTATTAATAGCTGAGGATTTGTATCCATGCTTTTAGGTGCATTCATCTATTTTGTGAATCCAGTTAAAGGAAATTAAATAAAAAGACAGCTATTTAGAATAATCACATAATAATCACATAAGGGTCTCTGCCTTAATGCAATTGTATGTGCCTAGATTAAAAACGTTTATTTAAATCATAATTCTTGACCAGAATATAATGAGAAAAGAAGGAAAATGTTAAAATAACATTGAAATTTGATATATTCCACAGTTGGATCATTGCTAAGTGTCTACGAAGTTAGAAACACGGTATTCTGTTTAAAAATACTTCTGCATTTTACTTGTAAGTATGTTAATAATGAAATAAATAAATAAGCATGGTAAATTAGTGACAAATGTGTCTTTGTCATCGTCAAAATTATGTTAGGATAATATAATCTATAGCCCTTTGACGGATATTCATTTGTCAAGTCTTAAAAAATAGCAATATTCAATACTGGATCGTTATATTCTAATATTTTCAATGGGAGGCTTCAAGTCTCCAGCAAAGTTAAAATATTTTTAATTCTAAAAGTCTCGTAATTCAAAAATTTCTGTTCTACCTTCATAACTTTTGAATTTAAGATTCAAAGATACGAGGTTCCCGAATTCTAAAGTTCCAAAGTTCTCAGGTTGCTGAATTCTGAATTTACATAGTTGAGGAATATTGAATTTTCAAAGATCAAGAATAGAAACTTTGTAAAATTTAAAAATTGTAACTTTTTGAAGTTAAGAAATTCTAACATTATAAAGTTAAAAAATTCTAAATTTCAAAGCTCAAAAATTAAAAAATTCTAACTTCCAAAGGTAAAAAAATTCAAACTTAAAAAAGTTCAAACATTCTAAATTTCCAAAGTTCAAAAATTAAAAGATTTTAACTTTCAAAGGTTGAAAAAATCAAACTTAAAAAAGTTCAAAAATTCTAAATTTCCAAAGTTCAAAAATGAAAACATTTTAACTTCCAAGAGTTCAAAAATTCTAATTTTATAAAGTTTCAAAATTCTAAATTTCCAAAGCTCAAAAATTAAAAAATTCTAACTTTCAAAGGTCAAAAAATTCAAACTTAAAAAAGTTCAAACATTCTAAATTTCCGAAGTTCAAAAATTAAAAGATTTTAACTTTCAAATGTTAAAAAAATCAAACTTGAAAAAGTTTAAAAATTCTAAATTTCCAAAGCTCAAAAATTAAAAAATTTTTTAAAAATTCGAACCTTCGATAATTCCAAAATTCTAAATTTCTAAAAACTGAAAAATTTTAACTGAAACACTAAAAAATTTTAACTTTCGAAAATTAGAAAATACTAACTTCAAAAAGTCCAGAAGATCTAACTTTCCAGATTTGAAAAATTCCAACTCTCTAAACTAAAAAAGTTCTAAAAAACTTCCAAAGTCCAAACCTCAAAAATTCCACAACTCCAAAGTTCAAAAGCTAAACTCCCACACTTCAAGGTTCCAAAGTTTAAGTAGTCCCATTATAAACTAAATTGCTATTCGCACCTAATTATCAGAATTTTCATGGTACAAAAAAGCAACAAAAATATTGCACTATCAAATTTGCTATCAGATTATCAATAGTTGCAACTATACAACGTGATAAATTGCAAGTAATCAGATCAAACATTCTCAACATTTCTTTCTCGAGTTGAACTAAAATATGAAAAAACACTCGAAACAAAGTTGCACGACATGGACATAATCAGCTTATTAAACGATCAGCTAAAAAGGTTGAGGAAGATAACACATAATCGAGAAAAAACCGCATATAACAAGACTCGCAGGTCTTACGATATTAATGATTAATTGATAATGTGTAAGTTGTTATCGGTGCTTTGATTTTGAGATTACAATGTTGCAACCTCGTCGATAAACGATCCGTAGAGTATACTGGAGTACACTTGCTACGCAGAATACGGTAATAATTACTGGCGTAGAAGGTACCCTGTGTTTACGGAGGACCTATTATTAGTGCAAACACGTATTACCCGTCCGGTTGTTCTCCGTTTATAGCCGGTAAGTGATTTCAACCACGAGCACCCGTAGAAAGTGCCGGCAAATTGAGCACTTGAACGCGAAGAAGACGTCAACGCGCGAACAGCCTCTCGCGTTACAGGAATTCAAGGATCGCTTTCGAGTATATTAGTTCGCTTACGGGCCATTCGACTAACAACAATTCATTTTTCTCTGTTTATTGCCTTTCTGCTGCCGGCAGACCGTGAATCACAAATTGTCCAGAAAATATGTTACCTGCTAAATTGATGTTACAAATCGTTTAACGCCAACTGCGAATTTTATTCGGTAGGTTAGGGAGTAGTCCACTTTTAGTAAATGTCTTTTAATTATAACCAATTACTGTCTTATTAGTAGATGCTTTTAATTATCAGCAATCGTGACACTAGTAAATTTTTTTAATTATGAGCAATCGTCATATTAGTAAATGTTTTTAGTTATGAGCAATTGTCACAATAGTATGTATTCAAATTTAATTGGTTTTCTATTTGTTAAAGTTAAAGATGTAAATGAAAAGGTAATGAAAGTATCACTTGATGAATTTACGTAATTGTAAAATTGATCAAGAAGCTTAAGGAAACAATAAATGAATATAGGTCGATATTTCTAATTAAGTAATTGTGACAGTAAGGTATACAAATATGTTATATTAGTAAAACGTATGTAGGTTGTGAAAAATGGCAAGTACAGTTATTTTAATTGCTGTTTTAATTTTTAATTAATTCAGAAATTAAAATGAATTTGGAAGCAGTGTCATTTATTCTGCACGAGTGTTCGCAAACATAACCTCTCTAATACTTACAAAATTGATTTAAACAATAAGTTACAAGATTAAGTATTTTCATAGTTAACAACTAACTATAAATTGAATATAAATAATAATTAACTGCTATTTATAATTTACAGATTAAAATGAACTATTATTATAGTTACTTTAAATTGTAACTGATTCGCATTAATTTTTGTAAATTAAGTTGTTATTAATACTATTACTGAAATTTACGTTGTATATTAAATTTTATTTAATTTTTTTTATAATGTAATTCGATTATATAGTATAACTAATAAATACAGTTTAACTTGTAACGAAAGGGAATTTTACTACGAATTCAACACAATTGTTAATCAGTGCTCAATTTAATAAAAACTTGAATTAATTATTTATAGTACTGGGCAAGAATAAAAGGAACAGTGTACGTGAATGAATGTAGCAAGGCACGAATCTATTGTGTGAATTTATAATGTGAGGTTACCGGAGAAATTTCTGATGAAATTGCATCGAAGTAAAATGGAAGAGAAATTTCAGCTAAACTGGTATGAAAATAACAACGAATGAAATAATTATAACATGTGATAATTGATTAATATGAAAGCTTAATTTGTAGAAATCTTACAAGTACTAAATCCAAAATTGTAGCCTCTTTAAATGAATACTCTCTGTTTAATTTCGATTTAACATTCATTTTATACAATATTCATTTATATATTGGCATTAACGTCGTTTTGTAACATTGTACATTCACATACAATATAAGTTGTTTATAATATTCATTACTGATTAAGTGCAACATAGGTTGATTTTAACATTCGTCACTAATCACATGCAACATTGGTTGATTATAAATGTCACTAATTATTGATGATGGCATCCTTTGATTATCTAAAGGGTATTATCGATTATCTGAAGTTTCCCATTACTTACCCTAATGTCTTAAAAATTCGAAACTTTGGAACTTTATAGCTCTGAAACTGTGCAACTTCAGATTTTCTGAGTTTTGGAAGTATGAGAGCTTCTTACTTTGGAATTTTACAACTTTAGATTCTTGGAACATTGAAATTTCAAATTTCATCAAGATCCCTATTAGAACAATATAAGTAAATTAGTATCGATCTTTTATTTTTCTATTTCGTCAGCAACAGACGTACTTCAAGGTTTCTGACAAAAGTAAGTTGGTAATCGTTTATAGTATAGTATTGTATAGTTTATAGTATAGTCCCTGGCCATCGAATTAGGACCACTACAAACTTCTACCATTTGTTACGTTTTACGTAAAATTAAAAGGCCTGTTCAAATTGTAATGATATTTATTAGCTACTAACATAACTACTGTACATAACATTATTAACACATGTTAATGTCTTGTATTTCCACCCTTTGCTTTGGTGACAGCTTCCGGCATGCTCTGTATACATCATATGCTTTATATCTTCGTTATTTCCCCAAATATCTGTAATTCTTTTCAACTCAATGTGGTTGAAGAGTTGTAAACTAGTCTTTTAAGTAGGCATTTTGTGTGGCATTCAAATTTCACTTGTCGCGCTATACTCGAGCCTAACGTAAACGCACGGCCCTTAATCGCTCATCACCCACACAATTTATTATCACGATAGTAACAAATTGCTATGTATATATCGTTATCAACGTATTTAGTAACAATTTGCTTAACCTAAGACAATTTTCCATATATGACATAATGTTATAAAAGTGAAATTTTCGTACGTGGTCCTAATTCGATGGCCAGGGACTGTAATATTCAATTATTACGGTGATACCCTGTGTTCCGATTTGAATCTGAATACAACGTATATACGGTGATTTAGAAATAAATTTTCGTAAAATGGTAGAGGAAATAGAATGTTGTCACAAATATACTGAAATGCATAGAAATGTAAATTGGTGCAATAACATAAGCACACAAGTTGTTGAAAAATTAATCTGCAACATATCCGCTAACAATTAAACTAATCATTCGAAGTTTGTAATTGTAACATGGTATTGCCTCAATTTAAGTATATCTGTAATACGTAGCACAAAATTAAAAATGTTGTCGTACTTTTCGGTGCTACTATAGTAGACAGTATTATAATATATCTTCCGTTCTTATTTGTTTATTGGTTAAAATAAAATCAAATTGCTATCTGTTTGCTGTGCATATAACGCAAATACATAAAAACAAAGCTTATCAAAATATTCGATGGCGAGGGACTGTACTTCACACACTTCATACTTTAGTACTAATTTATTCTTTTCAGTGCATGCGATTATTGCAGTCCTAACATGACCAATAACATTTGCGCTAACTGTCAATGCGTCCCTGGCGATGGACTCGAGCGTATGGCTCTGACAGTGAACAGAATGTTACCAGGTCCAAGTATTCAGGTCTGTCAAGGCGATTATGTTGTGGTCGATGTTTTAAACAACATAAATTCAGAAGCATTGACGATCCATTGTTATGGAATAAAGCAAAGGGGCTCTCCGCAGCAGGATGGCGTTCCAAATCTAACGCAATGCCCTATCGTATACAAAAATTCGTTCAGATAAGAAAAATTTGACGATTCTCTGAAGATTTTACTTGATAAGTTTGCAAGATATATACTACGTATTACATAACGATGTATGACAGTAATGTCTTCGATCGAGACGAGGTCCACAGTTCGCACACGTCGTTCCGATGAAACCGTCCGACAATCGTGATTAATGGAGCGGCCTGGCAGATCGTTGGTACGCGCCGACGAATCGAGGACCGCTTAGCGTGAAATTTACCTGATGAATTGTTCTCACAATTATCATGATCTACGGGTTCGTGGATCCGAGAAACACGAAAGTCTCGGCCGGTCTGCTAATCTTTCTTCGGCGAACCCTTCACTTTGGCCCCCAGCATCCCCTCCGTCTCTTTCCCTCCCTCAGCGAAGGCAGGGGGCAGCCTTCTCACCCACACTCGTCCATAACGATACTTTTCTGCGACGCAGAAAGCGGCTAGCTCACAGCTTTCGGACCGGGCCAGAAATCTCGGAAACTTTTACGTCGATCGACAAACTATAATTATCTTTCTGGGCTATGCGGTATGCAACGAGTACACCAGAAAAAAACGATCCGTTCGCCATCGTCCACGCATCGTTCGTTTTTTCTCCCACGATCAAACGTGTCTGTCGTCCACTTCGGTCACGGAAGGAACCCCGATCCGGTGGAAGAAACGAGAAATTGTTTCTTTTTATCGCATGGATCGCTCGTGAACACGATACATCGGCGAGCTTTGTTCTTTGGGGAGAAGATTATTGAAAGGTAGGCAGTTTTGAATTAGATAAACGATGGACGAGTTCGGAGTCCATCAACTTCTTAACGTTTTGTGGGAATTTCTTTTTAATTAAATTACATTGAAATATCTACTTTTTCTTTATCTAGGTATGTACATAAATATAAGTCTCGTTTCTTTTCCTCTTAGGTTCGTGTGACTTTTGATAAGTTTATGTGTATTTGACTTAATTTCCTTTCACATGATCAAACTGTAAATACGAGTGTTTGATTAGATTTATTTTCAATTTGTTCATGGAAAAAGTATACTGATACCGAGCAATAAATTTCAGCTGCTATATCTTATTGGGAAGAAACAATAAAAATTGTTATTGAAATGACAAATGAATACCTCGAGAATTATGGCAGAATTGAGATGATAATTAATTAATATTTTGGAAATACAATTTGTTAAGACTTGAATAGCATGTACAAGTCTAAGAGACATTAGAAACGTGTTTAAGAAACGAATAGAGGTTATTTTATTAAGTAAAATTGTATTGTAAGGTAGCACAAACTGTTCGAATGTTTATAAATCCGCACAAACAAATCAAATAATTTAAGTTATGAACTTTTTGGTAAGTACTTTCAAACTTTTTTCACACAGATCATTCCAAATATTTGATCCACATAGAAAAAAGATAAGGTAATAATAAGATAAGATAATTGCGTCTAAATATGTAAACATGAAGTTTGAAGGTTTTTCATGGACATCGCAAGGTCAAGTTACGTCTCTCTATATATCACACAATTTTATTTGAAAGCATTTCTTGTGTTTCCGATTACTTACTGAAATAATTACCTTTATATGATATTATATATTAATTATGGAAAATTCTGAAGTATTGGTAAGGTGTACTTATTGTTTTGTGCTGCCATAGAAAAGGTGAAGTTTTCATGGCACCAATCCACAATGTAAGGGGTTATTTCGTAGGAATGCATCATCATGGTGGATGTTACAAGTTAGAAGGGTTCCTCTGAAAACGGTTTGCGAGATTGCAGAAGAATTTTGGACGTCCACGAGACGTGATTTATGGAGGACTTTCGGTGAAGGTGGAAACAACTTTAACCGCCGTTGCCATGATCACGGTCACGGTGATTTTATCTAATCAGCGACGAGTTATTGCCTAGGATTAACGAAAGCAGTGCGAATTAGACAGCACGGTTATAACGACAATGCGTTTAGAAAACGAATTGCTTGATAAGTAGACAGACGATGAATCGTATCAAATTGCTGATGCGTTTGTGTATATGTTAGTCAATAGCAGATCTAGTTTCTTTACGAAAAATATTATGACCAAGTATGAAGAGGTCTATTACTCGTGATAATTTGATAATTTGAAGCTATGGGGATTTAGAAATTTGGAAATCTAGGAATTTGGGAATCTAAGGTCTTAATAACAGATTTGAGAGTTCAGGGATTGGGAAATCTAGGGATTTATTGCTCTAAAGCTTTGGGGATCTAAGAATTGGGGGATATAGGATTTAAGGCTTTAGAGATTTAAAAATCTCGAGATTTTGGAGGCTAGAAATGTGGGAACCTAGGAATTTGAGAATCGAGGGATTGAAGAACTAGAAAATTGTAAATCTTGGAATTTGAGAATCTAGGGATATTGTGGACTATAAATTTAAGAATCTAGGATATTGAGGCTGGTGGAATTTTAAAATTTGGATATTTAGAAATCTAATGATCTGAGTTTTCGAGATCTGAAAATTTGAAAGTTTGAAAATTCGAAAACGAAAATTTAGAAATTTGTAAATACGAAAGTATGTGAATTCAAGAAATTCCAAGTACGAATATGTCTCCCTGGTTGGAAACTTACTTAACGTTGCACACGAACGTACCCTTATTATCTTGATTGAACGAGTAAATATCTGGTAAAAATTAAGATAAAACAGAAAGTTTCAAGAGCACACCAGGGGATCTGAAACTAATTAATTACTGTGATTGTTTCGATAGCGGTGATACTAAATTCGTATTTCTGATATCGTTAAGATTTCAAATCAACATCCTGAGTTTCTCATGATTCATATCTTTTCCAAAATGCGTCAATTCAATGTTGAATTGAGTTATTCGGAAGAATAGCACTAAAAACACAGTTGATATGGCTAATGTAATATACATCGATATTTACAATTATTGTCAATAATACATTATTCTATTTACTATTTCATCTAACAAATAGTTATTTATTTTCTTCATTAATTAACCAGTTTCTTTTCATTTTTACCGGTTTTTGATATATTGGTATTTAAACAATTTTTAACATTTTTTTTGTTAATTAAACTTTTATTGAGTTTTTTCGTCGTATAATGAATAATAAATAATGAACTGTTATTTAATAAACTATTTTATATTGATATATACTAGTTGATATATACGAGATATATACTAATGATTTTTTATATATACTAGTCGTATTTATTGAATCGACTAGGTGAGACTAAATCCCTAGATTTCCTAAAGTCCTCTCTACATGGCTAATTCCCTAAATTCCTAGTTCCCTAACTTTATAGTTCTTTAAATTCCTAGTTCCTTAAATTCTAAGTTCTCTAAATCTCCAGTTTTCCAAATTCCTAGATTTTTAAATCCTTAGATTCTTCAATCTCTAGATTTCTAGTTGCCATTTCTAATTTCTAAAATTACTAGTTCCCTAAATTTCAAGTAAATTCCCTATATCACTAGATCTCTAAATCCCCAATTCTCCAAATCGCCAGTTCTCTAAATTCCAAGATTCTGAAATCCATAAACTTTTTGATCTCTAAATTCCTAGTCAACTCTAGTCCACTAAGTCCCCAGATCCTTCAATAAAACCCCAAATCCCAAAATCCCCGACAATCGACGAAATAGTTAATAAAATAACTTTCTCACGATTTTTGTAGGTCGATTCGCTCAGTACGTAGTAAAATGATAACGAGCACGTAGTCACTTAATTTTCGTATCACGTTTTACGAAATCACTCATTATCAAAATTCTAATAATTCCGTATCGATCGTCACGGCGATCTCGAAGATCGAGCAATCACTGAATTCGATAACGAGGGACTGCTCGTAAACGGGGATTGATTATTGCCAACCATGGGAGAAGGCTACTTCATTTAAAGTACAGTGTCACGCGGATAGCCGAAATTAGGGTTATAATCCCCCCAGTGCCATCTGATACGCGCCATCCCCCTCGTTTCCACTCACTATTTACCGATAGTATTTTAACCCTCGATTTGTCGTCAACAGCTTTTCGAGTCCATTGGGAATCTCGCCGCTTAGTTTTTGCCCGACAGCCACGGGAACGACATGTGCTGATTATCCTTGGTAGACGTTCATCACCGAAGGCGTACGAACGCCTGGAACTTTGCTTTCGAGTATCGATAATTCGTCTCTTACGGCGATCGATGTACAACGTGTCCCGGTCATAATTGGCACGTACACGTACCGATGACCGGATGGTACCGGTTAATAGCTGGTATTTTCGGTCGTTTTAACGCGCGACGATGCCACCCATTTTTCGCGACAAACAGAAATACGAGATCTCGTCAATGATAAACGATATTCAATATGTAGTCCCGATTATGCTTACTGGCGACATGCTGTAAATCATCCGATCCTTGTACCACTGTTTCTGACTACTATGATCCGATGTTTCGCGTTTAAAATATAACTCAACATTCGAGAACGAAGAATGATAGTCGCTGCTGGAGAAAGACGAAAAAACAAATTTACTCTGGTATTACTCGCTTTTTACGGTCGGTATTAATTTTCGAGAGTTAAATTTACTGGCAACGATCGCATTCCGGGGGATGCGGTGAAAAATTGCGAGAGATACTATCTTGGGAAAGATTGATACATTGCGTTGCTGAGAATATATTTACAAGCTTATGGATTTATTAAGATGATTTTATTTAA
Source organism: Megachile lagopoda (assembly GCA_036983795.1). Lineage (NCBI taxonomy): Eukaryota > Metazoa > Arthropoda > Insecta > Hymenoptera > Megachilidae > Megachile > Megachile lagopoda. The sequence continues at coordinate 3,375,352 of CM072786.1, forward strand.
CTGCTGGAAGCGATTATCGTAGGTTGGCAAATTATTTGTGAGTATATTAATGTGTAACTCAAGTACTGAAACTGTATCAATTTAAATTACAGACTGTTTATTTTTATTCAATGTTTATTTATAATCACTGTGGTAATAGCAAGGTTATTGAGTGATTATACTGTGACACGGAATTTAAGAGTCAGTATAATTCTTATGTAAACTTGGTAATCTGATGTGTTAAAAAAAGATTTTGTGAAATAAAACATATGTTGTTATTAGTTTCTCTTATTCTAATTAAGAATTTAAGTTGCATAAATACAATTCACTTGTTATTACAGAAATTTGATTAACGTTATTACTTCACTGTCGAAAAAAGTTGATTGATTTGAAAGCTAAGGAAATTGGGAATTTGACAATTTAGAAATTTTTTAATTTGGCTAGTTAGAAATTAGGAAATTAAGAAATTAGAAAATTTAAGGATTTGATGTTTTGTGGATTTGAAGATTCAGAAATTTTGGAAATTTGACAATAAGGAAATTAAGAAATTTTGAAACTTGGGGGTTTCATTTTTTAGAAATCTGAAAATTTAGTGATTAGGAAATTAGGAAATTAGAAAATTCGGAAGTTAGGAAATTAGGAAATTAGGAAATTATGAGATTGGGAAATTAGGAAATTAGGAAATTAGAAAATTAGGAAATTTGAAAATTTGGAAATTGAGGGATTTGAGAATTAAGAAGTTTAGAAACTTTTGAACGTGGTTATTTGGAACCTTATGAACTCACAAGTTTACAAGTTTACGAATTTTTAAACTCAGACATCAAAAAATGTAGGTATACATAAATTTGAGAATTTGGGAATTCGCAGATTTGGAGATTGAGTAGTTTGGAAAACTGAATTTTCAAAAATCTGAATATTATTTGTAACATTTTGTAACATTGAAAAATACGATGAATCACAATCGATCATATTTTTTTACAGAAATGTTCATTCCTTAATAACACATTGCCACTTTTAGATTATGCTATAAATTTAGCTATAAATTTCATATATTGCATGTTACATTGTATTTCTTCTATTCATAGTTTTTTTTATTTCAACTTTAATTTGTGTTATTTGCTCTAGGCTATTGTAAAACTGTAAAACATATTAAATCTCTCCTACATCGTATGTCTTTTTGTATAAAATAGCTTCTTCTGTATACGCACAAACAAAATAAAGTAAAATCGAAGATTCTTCTTTACATAAAATACACATTAACGCTCATTAACAATTTTAATTACATTATAAATTCCTCGTGTGTGATGTAATGCTCTTTACCAGATTTTAGCAATGATACACACATTCCATCAAAGTTTATATTTATTGAAGTACAAAATACACGATGACACTATGATACGCCATCTTAGTTTCTGGCGCTTTTCCTCCTAACATCTATAAGTCACTGTATGCCAAGTTTTAGCAATAATACACATCTTCCATTATATTTACTGAAATACAAAATATAAAACACGTGTCGATATTACGATACGCCATCTTAGTTTTCCAGCGCGGTCCCTTTCCTCCTAACATTTTTACGTTTGTCCATTTCCTCCTACGTTACTGTACAACAAGTGACGAATTAGAGACACTGTCAGAATGATGTCTACCTTTAAAATAAGGTAGCTGTCCCTTTCCTCCTAACATTTTTACATTTGTAATTTCCTCCTAAGTTACTGTATAACGAGTGACGAAATCGAGACACTGTCAGAATGATGTCTACCTTAAAAATAAGGTAGCTGTCCCTTTCCCCCTAACATTTTTACATTTGTAATTTCCTTCTAAGTTACTGTATGACGAGTGACGAAATCGAGACACTGTCAGAATGATGTCTACCTTAAAAATAAGGTAGCTGTCCCTTTCCTCCTAACATTTTTACATTTGTAATTTCCTTCTAAGTTACTGTACAAGTGACAAATTCGAAACACTGTCAGAACTACATCTACCTTAAAAAATAAAAGGTCCACACATGCACTGCATCCTTTGTCGATAAAAAGGGGACATCGAATCGAACCGTTCAAGTTCTTCCCGTGATTGTGCAATGTTGTCTAAGGCGCAGGGTGTATCGACAACACAGGTGGAATATGTAAAAAAGAATGGCAAGGAATGATTCGAAAGTACGAACAGAAGGAGAACAAAGAGAACGTCACGGTTGATATGACCCTAAGCGGGTATCGATCGTTGTTCTTTCCGCTGGAACGGGCGCAACCAGCCAGAATATTTTGATAATTCCCTTTTTTGAGCGCGATACTCCGCAGCGTGTAATGCGGAAGAGATCAAAGGCGTCAGTAGCACCTGTCCTCTAACCCCCTTCTTGTCATCCAGCAAAATTACGCCAGGGGATCCCAACGGATTCTCTTTCTCTACCCACACTCCCCTCCACGTCTCTTTCTCTCTGCTCCGAACTCTTCTCCGTTCGAAATTTTTCTTTTCCTTTCTCTGTATTTCTATTATCATCCACGCGCTTTTTATCGTTTCCCTTTCTCGATCTTCCTCTGACTTTCCTTCGCCGTTTCTCTCTTTGTTTCTACGAACGTGCGTTATTGTCTGCTACACACGGTTTGATCAGACTCCACCGATGCGAGAGATTGTGTTCCTTCGCCATACTTTCCCTCCCTTCGTCGACCGTACCTGGATTAAACTGCAATTATCTTTATTGCGAGACCTCAAGCAGCCCCTGCAGCTCCCGGAGCAGTTGTGAGCCATCCATTTACAATCGCACGGAAAATTAACGTTAGTTGCGTCGGCGAAGCTTCCGTTCATATTTTACTCGAGTACGGAATTAATTCGCGTAGATCGATGGCGTATCGACGGCAAACTGTTATGGCTGAAAGTAACGGGCGAAAGAAAAATAAATGTTCAGACTTCGATCGATGTTTTTGATTTCAGTGATCGGGGTTGTGTAAATTTATTTAGTGTTATTCTCCTGGGTTTTAATAGATTTATACGATATTTTTACGTCTTGTTTATATTATCTACTTCTTACGCATTGTTATTGTTGATATACTAATTTAGAACAGAGATATTATTATACATATACAATATTGTAATACAATCTTCTATTAAATCTGCTGGTCTGTTACTTTTTCTTAGGTTTGTTTATACTCTTTCATGTTTGCTAATTACATTTATATATGTTCACATATGTATACTAGGATGTAGCCTAGTATTCTTTAGGAAAAAACTAGTATAATAGTATAATAATTTAAGGAAATCATCAAATTTCCAAATTCGTAAATTTTGAAATATTTATAACTAATAAATTGTGGATTTTCAAGTTCGCAAATTTTTCAACATAAATTTAATTTTCTACATTATTTTCCAAATTATTTATTCTTGAATGTCATCAATTCAAAAATTTTCCAATTTCTAGATCTTTAATCTCATAATTTGCTCATTTCTAAATTCTAATTTTACAAATTTCCAAATATCTAAATTAAAAATTCTCAATTTTTTAAATTTCTAGTCTTTAAATTCGCAAATTAAAATTACAAAAAATTTTATATTCATAAATTTTGGAACTTCTAAATTCTCAAGTCTTAATAAATTAAAAAATCTCTAAATTCTCAATTTTTCAAATTATCAAAAGTTGAAAGGTTCAATTATTTAAATTTTTATATTCTTAAATTCTCAAATTTCTAAATTTCTATATTTTCACAATCCTAAATGTCTAAATTCTATAGTTAATTTATAAATTTATAAATTTCCAGTTCTTCAAATTCACAAATAATAGAATGTTTAAATCATTAAATTATCAAATAAAAAATCCTCAAACTATCAAATAGACAAATTGAAAAATCCCCAAGTTACGAACTTCACAAATTGAAAAGTCCTCATATTATCAAATTCAGAAATTGAAAAATCCACAAACTTTCCAATTCTGAAAATTTCAAATTATCAAATTGAAAAATCCTCAAATTATCAAATTTACAAATTGAAAAATTCTCAAATTATTAAATTCACAAATTGAAAAATCCACAAATTTTCCAATTCTCAATATTCCAAATTATCAAATTGAAAAATCCTCAAATGATAAAATTCACGAATTGAAAAATTCTTAAATTATTAAATTCACAAATTGAAAAATCCACAAATTTTCCAATTCTCAAAATTTTTAAATCTCAAATTGAAAAGTCCTCAAATTATCAAATTCACAAATTCAGAAATCTTGAAATTATTAAATTCACAGATTCAAAAATCCACAAATTGAAAGATACTCAAATAGAGAAATTCACAAATTTTCAAATTCTCAAATTATACAGTCCTTAAATTACCAAATTCACAACTTCAAAAATCATTAAATTCTTAAATCCATAATTCTCCACTACTTCAAACCTGTTAAATACGATAACTCGATCACCCACCGTACATTAATTAAACATATTTTACTTTTCAGTAAGTATTATACTCCCCATTATTTATCGCTCTATATAAATATACTACACACTCACACTAGAGACACGTCACGCTAAGAGACATGTTCATCGTATCCCTTTCACGTCGAAATAGCACGGGTCCGCATTCAATTTTACCAGACAAGATCTGCAGTTCCATCCGCGAGACAACAGGACGAGATTCGCATACGTCTTATGTGCTAACATTTACACAGTGCATCGACAAAGACGTCGAGGACGATTCACGGTGCCACCCGATGCACCGAGGAGTTCAAATAACTTCAGCGAGCATAAGTCATTCGTAAAGCCCGAGGGCACGTGGCTGGGCTACCCTAGAATTATCGCTAAACGTTATTGCCTAGGCTCTATAGATCTTGCGTATGAAATACTAGGTTATCCTTAGCGTTTATACGTAGTTAGAAGCGGGGGTGGACCTAACCCAGACCCAATCTGGGTCTAGAATTTCTTTCGGACATTTTGCGAATCGTTCCTCCCTCTAGTTTCGACAGTTTAGTACTTCTTTAAGCGTTTTTACCCCTAGGCTGCGATGGAGTGCTTAGGTTTATTGTATTTTGTTTGGGAGTTATGGTGTATTCGTTAAATCACTAGTTAACATACTATAATTTAAAGATTCAAATTTTGTTTATTCTTAGTTCTTAAAATTACAAGTCTACAAATTCTTCATTACTTAAATACCAAATTTTCAAATTCTCAATTTCTCAAATATCAAATTTTTAAACCTTTAGTTTCTAAAATACTAAATTTGCAAATCCTAAATTCTAAAATACCAATTTTTCAAATCCTCAATTCCTAAAATACCAAATTCCTAATTTTTCCTAAATTTTAAATTCTCAGTTCCAAAAGTACAAAATTTTCAAATTTTCAATTCGTAAAATATCAAATTTCCTCTTAAATTTGCAAATTCAAGAGTACTTTCACAAGCACTGTAGTGCTATAAAATATACGTAAATTTTTACAATCAATAGTCAAAATAGAACAATTAACAGAACAATCGTCAAAATAGTGAATAAAATATGTCTACCTTCAATATCACAAACTTTTACGACAAAATAGTGAATAAAATAAGTGCACCTTCAATCACAAACTTTCGAACAAAATAAAATAAACAATTGGTCGCCAATAGGGTGCCTAAAGAGTGCATTGACCTTACCCAGGACCGAATTCGCAGCATATGGCGGGAAAATTCGAAACAAAAGCGTCCACATAATCATATTAAACGCGTTAAACGATCATGTCGCCATTACTTACTCGGTCTTTCTCTCTGTTCCACGTTAAATGATATAAAGCACGAAAATGCTTTAGATTCAGCCGCGAGACATTAACTCATTTTTCGCCTTTTTCCGGGAGAACGTAAAGGGATGATAGAAATTCACGGGACGGCCACAGAACGGGAAAGAGAAACGAGAGAGGAAACGTGTACCAAACGAAACAGGTCGCTTTGTTGTTAAGCGACAGGAGTTGGAGGGTATAATTCACCGTTGCAACAGACTTTGAGCACCGTTACGTACAAAGATCAAAGCCAACTAAACCGTCCAAACTCCGTGCCAGCCAGACTCATGATATTTTGACGTACTTAATGTTCATTCCTTGTTAAATGCTGAATTGATGGTAATCGTTTTGTTATGGTGTCCACTATGTGTTAATTGCAATTCGTTTATTGGACGTTCGTAGATTGTCTGTTTATTTACACAGTATGTCTGAAAAGTAACGGAACTTTTTAAATTCAAGGAAAACTACTGGCACCATTTATTAAAACAATATGCTATCTGAAAACAGTATTCCTCCCCTACAAAACAAACCAATCGTTATTGGAATCGAGCAACGAATTGTAAACTTATAGCGTTTAAAGCGACAGAACCTTTCGTCACCGTGTCACAAAATCACGATGGAGCAAAGAGCGAATATTAAATTCTGCTCGGTAAAGCTCGGTAAAACTTTTACAGAAACATTTGAATTAATGAAAAATGTTTATGGCGATGATTGTTTATCCCGTACACGTGTGCTCGAGTGGTATAAGCGATTCCAGGATGGTCGTGATACTTTGGAAGATGACCCAAAGCCAGGTTTTGGGTGTTTCTAAATTCTAAACGATTCTAAAGGTATTATGCTTCGGGAATTCGTTCCACAGGGACAAAATGTTAATGGCGAATATTATCTGGGTGTTATGGAACGTTTGTGGAAAAGAATCGTTCGTGTGAGGCCCGAATATCGAGCGCCAGGGAGTTTGAAGATTTCAGATCTCTGTCGTCCTCCAACGCCTAAAATTCAACGATCTTCGTGATGGCTTTACACCAAACATGTTGATTACGCAATTACAAAAATATATTATACCCATTCTAAACTGTTCTACTGTGCTCTTATGCAATTTGCATCGATATTTATAGAATTGTAACGGAAAGACCCGAGTATTTATTATACCACGATAAAAAATAGCACGTAGCCTATCTCTTATATCACAAACTTATATTACAATCGTCCTTGCCACTAAAAATCGGGGTTCACATAATTTTTAGTCATCTCAGATCTTTAGCCTCCGATAAAAATGTTAAGCAGTTGAATTATATGTACACTCTGTGAATTATCATGTTATCATTACCGTGGTAAAATTATAGATTTCTTGACAGCATTTCACTAATCTACGATCTTCAAAATATTTATTATTACTAGGAATATTATCGCTCAAATTTTTAATTACGTTAAACGATACAGAAGTTGCGTCATTAAGCCGTGTGCCAATATAGATATTTGTAGATATTTTTATGATAATACTTGTTGTATTACTTTGATAATCTTAATCTTGCGCAAACAAAAAGTGACGTCGGTTTCGGTAGCATATACGTGTGCTCTAAAATCAAAGTATTAGTCAATTATGTTCTATCGCTGTACCAATAATCTATCCACGGTGGTAAGAGAAAAAGGGGTTTCTCATGGGATATATGAACGCTGTAACCGAGGAAGACATTCTGAGTGATTGTGGTTGCGGCGATCTTGACATCTTCCGGAAATCCTCCCAGCTCTTCATCTACATTTGTTTAAGAACAGATTTATTTCACCTACCCCCTTTTTATCGGTTGCTTGCGAAAGACAACTTTTCGTGGAAAAATAACACCGAGAAATCAAATTTTACTGATCTTTATCTCTCTCCTCTTCTTTTGTACGGGTAAACTAATATATGACGAAACACATTTATTTGTCTATATAATCAACTACAAAAAATTATTATCCTAAACATATAACTATTTCACGTTCATAAATTCAGTTGGGCTGTTTATTTTGAAAGTGATTCATTTAAATTAACCCTTTGCACTCCTTAATTTCTTTTACTTACTGACTTCTTAATTTACAAAATAGATTAAGAAAGAGGTTCTCAATAAAATGTACTGCAACAGGGTGAAGTATGTGACAAATAAATTTTTCTTTTATTACAAGTAGTAAGCAAATGATAATATACATGTTTAATCAATTTATTTATCTGAATTATTTATAAGATGCAAGGGAACAGTGAAGTTGAGCCACACTCGACATGGGGGTGCAAAGGGTTAAGATATCTAAGAGGTTGCGATTCAATGAAATTAAAAATATACACTCTTGAAGTGTGATACATAAAAAAATTATTAATTTTAATAAAATTAAACTGTAATAGACATTTTAATAATAGTACATATCTCCATATTACGATAAACGAAAAAATCATTCCACAGTGAATAAAATTACATATGTAATATAACAACGACTAAATTACATATGTAATTTATTATATGATAATGTTGTTATAATAGTTGTCGATTGTAAAGCTCATAGTCGCACCGGTGCGTTAATCAACATTTACTTTTAATAAGGTAAACAGTAGCTTAACTCGTTAGTCAAAGTAAATAAATTTAGATTAATGAATGAAGGTAATCGCCTCGCACCGATAATTTCGACGATAATCATTAAAGCGTCGGATCAAATATAAAAGATACCGAGTCGTATTAATAACGTATAAATTCATAACAATCGTAGATAAGCACGATTGCGAGGCACGCTTTGATAACGTTTTAGTCCGTTATTTCGAGTTATCAAATAAAGGTCTTCCATGAGAAGGAGATTGCTATACGTAGATTTGCTTTGCGGTGCACCGGACTGTATGATTACCGAAGTTCGGAGGGCTATGGTGCCTCAGACATTTCATAGCCACCATTCACTTCAGCGGACAAAGCTTGCCGGGATTTTCGTTAAAATTTCGTGCACAAGGATTCCCACGATTCTCGCTGTTGCTAGAATTTTAGACCGCCGCTCGACGACCCGAGAGATACCCGAAGTCTGAGAATCTCCAGGAGCTTCTGTGAAATTGAATCGCATGGAATCTCCGAGAAATTGAAAAAGGTTCACGCTTGTTGCAAATCAAAGTTCACTTGTTGAATGAAGTTACCAAGATTCATTTATTTACGCACTTTCGCACGGAAGTATCAGTGTACAGGGTCTCTTTAAAGTCAGACTAGTCCCTGGCTATCGAATTAGGACCACGTACGAAAATTTCACTTTTATAACATTATGTCATATATGGAAAATTGTCTTAGGTTAAGCAAATTGTTACTAAATACGTTGAGAACGATATATACATAGCAATTTGTTACTATCGTGATAATAAATTGTGTGGGTGATGAGCGATTAAGAGCTGTGCGTTTACGTTAGGCTCGAGTATAGCGCGACAAGTGAAATTTGAATGCCATACAAAATGCCTACTCAAAAGACTAGTTTACAACTCTTCAACCACATTGAGTTGAAAAGAATTACAGATATTTGGGGAAATAATGAAGATATAAAGCATGTGATGTATACAGAGCATGCCGGAAGCTGTCACCAAAGCAAAGGGTGGAAATACAAGACATTAACATGTGTTAATAATGTTATGTACAGTAGTTATGTTAGTAGCTAATAAATATCATTACAATTTGAACAGGCCTTTTAATTTTACGTAAAACGTAACAAATGGTAGAAGTTTGTAGGGGTCCTAATTCGATGGCCAGGGACTATACTATAAACTAAACAATACTATACTATAAACGATTACCAACTTACTTTTGTCAGAAACCTTGAAGCACGTCTGTTGCTGACGAAATAGAAAAATAAAAGATCGATACTAATTTACTTATGTTCTAATAGAGACCTTGATCGAAGTATTCAAATTCCAGAACTCCATAGTTCCAAACCTTCAAAAGCTTGAAATTTTGAGGTTATATAATACCGGCTGCGATAATCTATTTATCTTTTTTCAGCATTTGAAACCTTGAAGTACGTCTGTTATTGACGAGATAGAAAAATAAAAGATCGATACTAATTTACTTATGTTCTAATAGAGACCTTGATCAAAATATTCAAATTTCAGAGCTCCATAGCTCCAAACTTCCAAAAACTTGAAATTTCGAGGTTATGTAATTGACGAAAGTTGTGGGACATCAAGGGGGACATAAGATGGTGGCAATAATTTAACCTTGGATGTTCTTTTGAAGGTCACGTGAACACCTTCAGTTTTTGAAATAGAACTACCTATTTTTATTGTATATTCTTGTAGCCCTCGTTGAGACGTTTTCAAAATACATAAGAAGCTTCAAGGTTAACATATCGTCGGCATTCACATTACCCAAGGTGCACTGTGCGAAGGTTGCATGATGAGATTTATCCCACTTATGTGTCAACTTTGAAGCCTCGTATCTTAGAAATGACTTGCACAAAAAACATAGTGTTTTGAAAAAATGTCGAAGGCTACGGAAATATGCAATAAAAATGTGGAGTTCCATTTGAGAAACTGGAGATGTTCACGTGACTTTCAAACTATCATCCAAGGTCAAATTGTCGCCACAATATTGTTTCCTCCTTGATATCCTAAAACTTTTGTCTGAAACATTTTTTCATATTTAAAGCCGTTTTCGAAATATAAGGATAGGGTTGAACTTTAGATTTTGATAGTGGGACAAGTCCATTCCTTATTATTGCGAAATATCTAAGGGATTGTATTTCGATAAATTTAAAAATATTGCTAATAGACAAATCTTTTGTGTTTTATCGTGTTACATAATGAATATTTATTTTCCAATAGTGTTTAAAGTTCTGGCTAAAAAAATGTAAAGGGTTTGTTATACTAATGGACTTGATCCATTTCCAAAATAAGCCGCTACATGAAATATTTGCAGTTGTGAAAAGATTAATCAATATTGTGCATAAATATATGAAATCAAATATTTATACATTATATATTGTTGACTTTCCCGTTAAAATTAATTGCTATTTGACAAACGATGAATAAAAGCCACATTTATTTGGTCTCAAACTTTTTCGCGTCCATTTTAAAGTTACAGGGACAAGCATTTTCTTCCTTTCTCTGAAGTTATCCACGTAAAATAATGGCAATCTATAACTTAAATTACAGCGGTTGTAAATTAACATTTTAATGTCGCGCTGGATGTCGTGTATTTAAAACAACGTTGTAACGAGCGGACAAGAATAAATTGAAAGAATGGAAGTAATAAAGATGCGAAAGGGCAGAAATGTGAAGTTGAAATCGCTACAAAATTAGAATCGATTTAGTTGAAGATTATGCAACTTTTATTATTATTAAACCGCTCTTGTTCAAAACAAGGTCAATTACACACACAAGGAGAATATTATACCTCGTGTTTAACTTTTCTTGAGAAAATATCGATTTCAATATTTATTCGACTTAGAATTAGATTTATTCTTATAGTTATATTCTTATCATTGAAAGTCAAATTATGTGATATAATCTCTCATCATCCTGTTCTATGTAATATGAGCATAGAAGTAGAATACACATCAGACTATAATACAATTATTTAAAATTTTAATACTGCATGTAAATTATGTTTTACATTCAAATTATATTATTCTATGTTAATGTAATTTCATCTAAAATTATAACTCCAAGTCATGTTATTTCTTGCAATAGTAACAATTCAAACAATGTTAATAATTAACCCCGTAATAATAATATTTTATTAGTTTACAACATTAACTGAATAAGCGAAGGAATTATTGAATTTGTTATTTTCTTGTCATAAACAAATCTTAGATAAACGAAATTCTTCTTTGTCATAAACAAAAATTAAAAAGAAATTGTGAAGTTCGATCTTCGTAAAAACGAAATCGCATATGAAAAAATGTTCTATATTCTATATAATTACACATTTATACAATTAGGGTCAATTACATCCCTTAATTAGGGGATGTGCATTTTACAGTGCCATCTACATGGAGTTAGGACATCGCTTAAGAATTTAAGGGAAAAGGATAAGCATGTAGCAGCCATGATTTGCGATTTACTTACAACGAGGAGAAGGAAAATGTAAAATCAGGATTTTCGACAGATGGCCGGAATCTCAGACCTCGGGCCGTGAATACGCGGATAGCAAAGGGAGCCCCAGACCTCACGATTTTACGCCCCCGGGCGGACCGCCGATGGAAAAGTTGCGCTCTGAGTGCTCCGGCTCGCTTTTTTACTCTCAGACATTCGTATCAGCTTGAAATTTTAGGAACATTTCCGTCGACAACGTTTTGTCCACCTCGTTCGCCACCCACTCGCTTCGATTTCCTTGTTAACACAAAATTACAGAGACACCGAGCTTCACGGTACATCCGATCGCCGTTTATATTTGTGTTACTTTAATGTGTCTTTCAAAGTTTCTAGATTTAACTTGTAAATGGATGTTGGGTCATTCGAGACCCAGTCTCAAATATATTTTGTGGTCAGTAAAATTATAGGAATAGACATCGTAATAAAAAATTGACATTTTAAGGATGAAGGGGACCGTTTGATTAATTTTCAACATATCGAATTTTTGTAAAGGATATTAAAATTTTGTTATGCAAGGTTTGCATATTACAAAAGTTTGCACGTTGGCTGTATAGGATTCATTTTTAAAATCGTTATAACTCGTTAAGTCCTTTGTCACCTATGTCAGGGGGATGAATTTATACTCGAGGTTATTTTGCATTTTATGAAGAATATTTTTGCTTATTCAGCTATGAATAATTTTATTGAATATTTTAAGGAATGTGTGCTCACACAACTGTGTTAGGATAAAACCCCGTTACCAGTGACGATATAGAAAAATATCAAAAAAGAAAGGTGTAACATTGAATGTATAAGTCTGTATCAATCATTATTACATAAATTATTTTTAGTACATATATTTTCTGAATTTTACATTTAAAAATAGAGGGTAAACAAACGTAAATTTGATCATTTTCAAACTTCCAAATTTGTGAATTTTGGGTGACAAATATCAAAATTTCTGAATTTACGAACTTTAAAATATTCAATATTTCAAATTCTTCAATTTTGTGACTAAATAACTAAAATTTCAAATCGTCAAATTTTTATACTCTTCAGTGTTCAAATTTTGAATATCTAAATATTCTAAAATTAGAATGTTTGAGTTCATAAGTTTTCAAATATCCAAATTTTCAATTGTCAAATTTTCAAATTTTCAAATTCTACAATTTTTCGATTCCCAAATTCCTCAGTTTTCAACTTTCCAAATTCCCAAATTCCCAGATTACCAAATTTCCAAATTACTAAATTACTAAATTCTCAATTTCCCAAATTCCTGAATTCGCAAATTCCCAAATTACTAAATTCTCAAATTCCTAATTCCTCAATTCTCAAATCTCTAAATTTCCAAATTTCCAAATTCCCCAATTCCCCAATCCCACAATCTTCCAATTTCCAAATTTCGAAATTTTCCCGAAATTCTCAAATTGCCAAATCCCCAAATTCCCCAATTCCCTAATACCCCAATTCCTTAATTCCCAAATTCTCAAATTCTTAAACTCTTAAATTCCTCAATTCCCTAATACCCCAATTCCATAATTCCCCAATTTCCTAATTCCTCAATTCTCAAATTCCCAAATTCCCCAATTCCTCAAACCTCCAAGTCTCAAATTCCTAAATTTCCCAATTCTCAAATTTCCAAATTTCCAAATTCCCCAATTCCCTAATACCCCAATTCCTTAATTTCCAAATTCCCAAATTCCCAAATTCCCAAATTCCCAAATTCCCAAATTCTCAAATTCTTAAACTCTTAAATTCCCCAGTTCCCTAATACCCCAATTCCATACTTCCCCAATCCCTCAATCCTCCAATTCCCAAATTCTCAAATTCCCAAATTCCCAAATTCCCAAATTCCCAAATTCAAAGACTAACAAACTTCCAAGCTCGTAAATTTCAAAAGTTCCCAAATCTAATCCCCATATTCCAAATCTTTCCAAATTTCTAAACTTTCAAATTTCCAAACATCCAAACTTCATAACCTTCAAATCCCCAAATTCCCAATTTTCCAAATATATATCGATCGCAATGAACTGGTTAAATAAAAAGAAAATTCGATACACGTTAAAGACATACTAATTGCAAGAAGGTCGACGACGCAAAATAATTGAAACGTATACTCGATAACGTTATCAAGCTCTCCCTCGACTTCGGTTTCGTTCACAAATTTTCGTTGAATTAATCGAAGAAAAAAGGGTCGTCAATTACCGGGAAAGTTTTACAGATCCAGCCCGGCGCACACAAAAGACAGCACTCGGCTCCTCTCTCTTCGCCGTATTTATCTGAAATTATTAAAAGAAAAGCATTTTCCTTACGCTCCCGCAGTTTAAAACTTCTTCTTTTCAAGCCCCTTACGCTCTTGCCGGTGCCGGTGAAGGAAATAAAAGACTACGGGCCGTCGGGAGGGAGGTACTGGTTATCCAAGCTTTGAAAGAAGAACTTTGCGATTCAAACGACGAAGGGAACGATGTTTTTATACTTTAATTGCTAGAATCGGATCTATGGAGCGCAATATGCTAGATAAAAATTGACGAGTTACTGCGACGGCCGTGTAAAATTACATTTTTATTTTATTTATTTACGTGGTCGTTTCTTATGAAAGGAAATAATAGTGTAGGGAAGAAGATTGCATGTCTTTCTTTACCATCAGTTAGGGCAAATGAGGCATAAATTAAAATTGAAATATAAAAAACGGCGGAAAGAAAAAACACATTGTAATATAATATCAAATATTATATATAAAACATACATGACGCTTATCTGCATGGAAAATATAATATAATTAAGTGACAAAGAATGTCAGCTAATGAGTGAGTTTTGAAGATGCTATGGAATTTCTGAATTATCAATATTGAGATGAGCTGCATTAACAGAACTTCCGATTCGATTTGTGCTACTGAAATAGCTGTAATTGCAACATTTCAAATTTCAAATTTTCAAATTGCAACATTCAAAAGTTTCAATATTAAAACATTTCAGCATACCAACATTCCAACATTAAAATATTCAAATATTTAGCATTGCAATATTCCAACATTCCAACATTCCAACATTCCAACATTCCAAAATTCCAAAATTTTAACATTCCAACATTCTAACATTCTAACATTCTAACATTCTAACATTCTAACATTCTAACATTCCAACATTCCAACATTCTAACAATCCAACATTCCAACATTCCGAAATTCTAAAATTCTAAAATCCTAAAATTCCAACATTCCAAAATTCTAAAATTCCAACATTCCAACATTACAAAATTCGAAAATTCGAAAATTTTAACATTCCAACATTCTAACAATCCAGCATTCCAACATTCTAAAATTCCAAAATTCCAACATTCCAACATTCCAACATTCGAAAATTCCAGCATACCAAACATTCAGCATTCACAAATTCTAAAATTAAAGATTTGCAATTTTAAAAACCTCCAGAATTAAAAAATTTCATAATTATATACTTCTAAAATTCTAAAAGTCCAAAATTCCATTGTTTCAATGCTTCACAGTAGCAAAGTTCTAAAATTTTAAAGCCCTAAATTCCGAAAATTTTTATGCTTCAAAATTCAAAAATTCCGAAGTTCAAAGAATCATATAACCTCAAATTTTCAAAATTCCAAAATCTCAGAATTCTCATGGTCTTATGTTCTAAAATTCTAAAGTTCCAATGCTGTAAATTCACCAAGATTCAAAACTCCAATATTCTAATGTTTCAAAATTCCAGAATTTTAAATTTTCAAATTTCACAAGTTCCAACATTCCAAAACTGTGGAGTTTCAAAATTCGGAAGCACAAAAATTTCCAAATTCCAAAATCGTAAAATCCAAAACTTCCAAAATTCAGAAATTCTTAAATTTCGAAATTCAAAAGTCGTAAATTCTCGAAATTCTTCACAACTGACCCTGTCTCGTTACCTATTACATTAATCCGTGCCTTTTAAAAAGAAGCAAGATTAAATCGAAATATATTATTATTTAGTGGATGATTCCACCCTTTGGATATCCTTGAGTTAAAACCACGCAATGTCCACGAATCACAATCCTCATTATTACTATAATGTTCGAATTGAACTTATCGTCACGTGATATTTAAACACACTCCGGTATTTGAAAAATGCAACGAGTTTCGAGGGGTTCCAGCAAACGGAGGGTTCAAATCGCATCCAAATTGGTGCGATTACAAACGCGAGTGCATATGGCGAATCGAACCGTTCATTTCAATTGCAATTGACTATGGTCGCTACGCTGGTATTATCCCGCATATCGCCTTCGGCTATGTAGAAAACTAAATTCATGGTTTTAGACGGGAATCGAATAAGAAGTGAGAAATATCGCAAACGTTATGGGCAATTCATAGTATGCCTTTCAAAAAGATTGCTGGCAAAACACAGCATTCGGAAGTGGAGGATTACTTCTGCATTGGTGTAAACAAATCAATCATCGTTTCACATCTTTATCTTTATTTATTACTACACAAACGGTAATTTTTGTGAAATTTAGCCTGAAGACTGCGGAACTTTATGCTGATGTCTTTTTAGAAAATATTTTCTTTCTCAAAGTGATTGGAAGTATTTCATTTGTACATTTGATGTATTATAATTAATATATTTATTTTGTTCGCACGTAATATATGTAAAATTTACATATTGTTATATTATAATCATTTATATATTGTTTATAAGGCATTTTATAAATCCTTTCTATGTCTAATTATAACCTTCTATAATCTAATAATTTTTGGGACTCTCCTTTGGAATTCATGGGTTTCACATTTTCATAAACATTGTTACACTTTCATTTGTGCATCTAAAACGTCAAATTCTTTTGCACAAAATTGAAACACCTTTTACACATTACAAATATAACGTTTTCGTACATGTACCTTTGATGAGTATTAACACTTTCTTCACTATTTAAATGTAATGAATTTTCGAGATCAATAACACCATCCATAAGAAAATATTTACGAATAAATAAAAATGTTAATTTAATTCTAAATTAATTGTCTCAAATTTAGTCTCAAGTCAACGACTGATCTGATTCGAAATAATTCGTTCTTTACAACATTTTTTTTTATCAAATTTATTAACTATGAAATTGTTCTGCGGTTAATACTTAGCTTCTTTTAGATGCGTCAATGAGCACCAACTATCCACAGCCGCAATATTAAAACAAATAAAGAAAGTTGCAACAGTATATCAATTTTATATTCACCTTGGTTATACAAATTATAATTACATTGAAGCTTTGAAAGTGTGAAAGCTTTTCAAGTATTAAAAAGTCGAACAAGACGTCACATTTGAACTTTGAGTGCATCACGAATCAAATTCGCCAAAGCAGAACAAGTTAATCATAAGTTTGTGAATTGTATGTAAAATAAAATTTAAAGCAAGCTAAAGTAAACAAATAAAGTTTGTCCAAATCTATCCGCAAATTATTTTTCAAGATCACCCCTGATTTATGAATCCAGATGTCAGTCGGACATAAAATGTACAATGAATGTCAGTGTTTAATTTGCTCGTCCGGTCATTAGTAACCCCACGGCATTGAACGTGTTAACAACCGCATAATCTTAATTGATTAACAGGACATCCCGTTTCGCGTGCAGCTCGTGCTTCTTTTCTCGGGCAACAATGAGTAAGCAGTGGCAGAATCGCTTGCCCTTAACTGCGTATCGCTGTGGTAGACCCGTTATAACTATACAAGATGCACGTAGAACGAACGAGAGGCATAAACAATGCAAGTATCTAGCGACGAAGGGGTTTGAGCACTTGGCACGTAGGGCTCCCTGCAAGCCAACGTCCAATTACCAGCTGGGCGCGTATCTTCATGGGGGGTCCTACACGCAATTGTTGTATTTCGCCATTGTTCCACAGCGTGATTGAGTCCATTGTTTTTCCTTCTTGTAATTATTAGAAAAAGAGAACCGAAAGAATCGTACACGGAAGTTCGAGTACACGCGTCGTGAATCTCGCATCGGGAAGTTTCGGAGATATGTCAATTTATTGATTTGAAAATTTCGACATTTTCCGGTAGCTCTCACAATGCTCTGTAAACCTGTTGTATTACAATAACATGTCATACTCGTGGCACGTTACAATTCAAATGTGATAAACTAGCCTCGTATTTTCACTGCAATTTTGAGTTCAATTCTAATTATAATCTGTATAATCAAGGATCGCTGAATGTATAATGTAACTGGCATTTTAACTTTCTTCACATTCACATATGTGTTACACTCGTTACGCACGCTACAATTCAAATGTGATAAACTAGCCTCGTATTTTCACTGCAATTTTGAGTTCAATTCTAATTACAATCTGTATAATCAAGGATCGCTGAATGTATAATGTAACTAACATTTTAACTTTCTTCACATTCACATATATGTTACACTCGTGACGCACGCTACAATTCAAATGTGATAAACTAGCCTCGTAGTTTCACTGCAATTTTGAGTTCAATTCTAATTATGATCTGTATAATCAAGGATCTCTGAATGTATAATGTAACTGGCATTTTACCTTTCTTCACATTCACATATGTGTCACATTCGTGACACACGCTGCAATTCAAATGTGATAAACTAGCCTCGTATTTTCACTGCAATTTTGAGTTCAATTCTAATTATAATCTGTATAATCAAGGATCGCTGAATGTATAATATAACTAACATTTTAACTTTATTCAGTTGTTTTCACGTTGTAGCAATTAGCTGTGCATGACGCAACTGTACAGAAAATTTTAGGTTAAGGGGTTGACACTAGGTTTACTGAACGCATTAAAATGATACATCATATACTTCTTATTTTAGACTTCAGAAATTATTAACATTAAAAATATCAAACTGGTCAAATGAGGGTTTAATGAGCTAACTGGTGCTAAATGAACTGGTTAAATGAGGTAAGGCATAAAATTTGAGGGTGGTTCTTGAAATATGTATTTTTATCGAGATAAATAACTATATATATATTAATTTATGATTCACTGTTTATTTATTTAGCATTTGCAGTTTTATTTACTAGCCAGACCTACTATTGAATTTATTTTCCTCTTAGAATAATAATTATTTTCTTATTCGTGTATTCACAATAAATACCTTTATTATAATGTTGAATATTTTATGCTACATACAGTAATAATAAATACAAAATTATAAACTTCTAATGACTAAGTAGTATTATTCTTTTCAACTTTTTCATACACTACCCGTGCAACAGGGTGTTTATTAAACCCCTTAAAACACAATCATAAACACGGAAAACATATAGTATTATTATTTTTAGTAGTTTAATTATTTACCGATAACAACACGAAATACTGTGTCACAGATTAATCTAAACTAACAATTCGATTACAGTATACGACAGTTTCATGAACGCTGACGCGTGCAACGGACGTATTACCGATACACCGACAACGCGAGTATCGAGCTTTTTACATGCGCTGTTATTAAAATGGTGCTGGATCGTTTCGGGGTTCTTGTGCACGAGGAAATACGGTTGTCACGGTTTCCCGTTTCCGGTCGTGATTCCGAGCTATCGACGCCGGAATGGATTTTCGGGCTATATACGATGTTGAAATTTCTGAAAATACGCTGAACGTCAAACAAAACGCGAGGCTTCCTGTCCGCGGCAGCCTGTCGGCCGCTGCTTCAAAGCCCTGACGTTTTCAATATTTAAAACTGAAGTCGAACTACGTTCGATCTCGTATGTGCAATCAACCAATCACGTGTATGTGCACGCGTTCATCTGAATGCTACGGACGTGGTCTCATCTATGAAATTGCAAAAACCGCAAAACAAAAAATAGAAGTGATTAAGGAACGACTGGTGCAGTAGTAACGATAGTATTTTTCAACTATTTTTCGATGCTGGTAAACAATGTAACAATACGGAACTGCACAGATAACATTTTTTTTTATCTATTTTAGTGTTCGTTTTAAACTGTTCCTACTAGGTACCTGCAAATTTTCGCGTATTTCTTGACTGGGGTAGATTTGAAATTAATCGCTGTATAATTTGTGGAGATTATACGATAATACAACTTCGTGTTTCTTTAATTAATTAAAATGTGTTTGGAGAGAACTTTTTAAAAACTTGAGACTTTGGGAAATTTTTTCAATTAGAAAAATGTGTGGACATTTTTTATAGTTTAATATTTTTTGTAAACAAGCGTTGTAAAATCGATAATGAGTCTAAAACAGTTTTGCAATGAAAACTAGGATTTAATGCTAATGAAATATACAAGCTTAAACAAGATTTACATAAATAAATTGTTATTACTTTGTTGAACACAGTTATGATTGAGGAGTATTCAGATCACTAGAACTTTTTATTAAAAATTAAAATTAAGTTGCATATAAGATATAGTACAAGAGTTTGACAAATAATATTGAAATAATAATGTCATAATAATAACACTTAAATAATATTGCAATAATTACGTAATATATAAAAAGAATGTTACGTATACATATGTACAGGAGTAAAGTAATATTCATTTAATTATACAATAAACAGTTTTTTTTTTATTACTACATGCTAGTACAATTTAAAAAGCTGTGTACAATAAAATAAAAATCTGTAATAGTACAAAATCGTTTTCTATTGGATTAACTCAATATCCATTACGTCTGCAACTATCACGCCATCTGTTATCCAATCGTTAATTCAATAAAACACAAGCTCTGTAAAAATGTACGTGTATATTTTCGAAATATTATTCAATATATCTTACTTATAATTATCTCAATGAAATAATTTATTATGTGCTTTCCGTATTGAAAAAGAAAAATGTAAATTCCATCAAAGAAGTTTAAAATGACTTTAAAATACTTTCGACCTAGCCTCCGGTTATAGATATTTTTCTGCAGAATTTTTAGAGACCACCTTAGAATTTCTGCAAAGAACTTTTTTAAACGTACCCACTTAAACTTCTTTCTGTATTAAAATGAGTCACTTCATATAAATGAATGACTTTAGTTCCTGCTATACTGTGTTATTATCGATGTCATAGTTTAACATCTCTTGTGTTTCATTGAATGTATTCAACTACAAATCCGTAATGTATAATAATTATTATAATTATGAAATTCCGAGAACATTATCGTGTGCATCATGTTCTTGTTAATACTCTAGTATCAGTTGGTACATTAGTATTAAATTTATTGTATTTCTATAATAACATCAAAATGTAGTAAAAATAGAGTGTTATTTATCAACAACATTGCTTTAGAAGGATAAGTAAATAACGACAATAAATATGGATCTAATTTATTATGTTTCTGTTAAAGTATCCCAAAATTATTCTATACCGTTTTTAAGATTTTTGAGTATTAATAGTAATGAGTATGAAGGCTTCGAACGTGTTTATTCATTTATTAATTAAAGTATCTGTGTTTTCAAGATATATTCCATGTAAGCGTACAACCCCTTTCCGTTACACTAGTTGTGAGACACCCTGTATATACTTACATGAAATAAATATTTCCACAAATTATTCATTTAAACAATGTATATCCAAAAATTTCTTTAAGATTCTATAACTGCTCTCTAAAGACTTCTAAAATGATTAACGCAACTAAACTGTTACTGAAATTAAAGAATATATGTATACGATAAAACGAAATCTTTCCGTCTAAAATTCTGTTACATATGCAATTACACCTGCTGGTGTTGTAAATGAAGTTAGATAAAAATGGGTCGGTGACGATATTTCTCGACGCGTTCGTGCGTAATCGAAATTTTTGCGGTGTGACACTCACCGTATCACGTTTCCCTTTTGCTCGAGGCGCTATAGTGTATTATACGTCAACGTAGAATAAAGATCCTTTGACAAAATTCTCCCCGGAGACTCGCTTTAGGGATGGTTATATGGCCACCAGGAAATGACCGAACCGCGTTAGGATATTAGGTTATGTTAAAGGCGTTTCCCCGTAAGAAAGTTGGCCAGTTTTCGTCGGCCTACGACTGACTCCAGCTTCCGTATTATTTTTCGTTACAACACACGTTTTCTCATCTTCTATATTTATAATTTTCTTACATAATATACACCGTGTAACGTAAGGCAGTGCAATGTATATCTAGAAATACTTTAGATAATTTTTAAAATCCTGTTATCGCTATAGATTATTATTTGTACTTATGAAATTTGTATTCATAAAATGGTATGAATTTTTGCCTAATTAATAAAGAAATAAATTAGTGATACAAACTGAAATTTCCTTTACGTTACTTCAGTGATTATAGGATATTATAAATTGATAAATGTAAATATTAAAACCGTTGTAATACCTTATCAGTCTTTTTTATTCAAGTTTATTCAAGTGTGATTAATACACATACAAATAACAATATCAAGTATTGTTTATTATCATAACAAACAATGATATTAAATTTAAAGGACACAGACTAATGTCAGTAATTTCATTAATAATTGCATTTATAACCTTGTAATAACTATTAATTGTTGAATTAACCAAACAAATGTCGAAATTGTCATTTTCGTTGCAGTAAATTTCTTTATAAGAATTTTCAATTTTAATCTTTTCAAAAATGAAGGCAAATATCAAAAAATGCCATTTTTTAATGTCACATATCAAATATAAAAATATAAGTAATAGCAAATATCAAATATAAAAAAGTAACTAATAGAATATATAAAAAAATGTCATTTTTTAATTTCGACATATTTTTGCATACAGAATATCCTTGTGTACCACAATTTTTGGAACACTTTGTACAAACTAAACCGGAGACAAACGCCTCTACAATTACGCTAGAAAACAATTTAAAACAATTTTCTCTCTCTACACGCTGCACCAAACAATACTAAAAGCCTAACAAATGTTTGTCAGTATATTTTCGATTAAAACACGAAGCGAATGCAAAGAAACGGGTGCTATAGCACGGGCCAGTTCGAAAATAATTAATTAACCCTGTGCTATACGATGCCTGTTAATTAGCAGGTGAATAAAAAAATAACGTGGACTACAGTTAATTTCTCGTTGAATGTTCATTCGGCTTGATCCCCGTGTGTCCATGGTAACTGCGAGTCCCTTATCGTTTCCTTTTTTTTTCACGAACGGGTAATTTATTCGCGGGTTACGGGGGAAAAGCGAGAAATATATAATAATAAAGCTCCGGGAATAACCGGAACGTCAGTTCCTCGGAGACCGGTCGTTGGCTGTAACCGATGAAGACATAAACCCATGTCCACGCGTAATTTAGAGTTCTTAACTCCCAGTAGGTGGTTGGGCACCACCCGGGGCTCGAGACACCTTATCATGCCCACGGCTACGGATGCTCTTCTCCTCTCTTTTCGTATCACGTTCGTGGAGATACGCTCTTTCTGTCTCCGAGCTTCCTTTTTCGTCGCGATGCTGCCGGTCCTCGTGCACCGATTCCTACGTCGCTCGATAAGTAACCGAATTCGGGGCTGTAGGGCGTTTCCAGGTTGTTCAACAACCAGTGACCTTGCTATTGAATTGTTTATTCTTTTCGACAGTTTACGTAGATGATACATTTATTGTAATCATTTTTGTACGATTTTATGTTTGTGGTATTTAACCTGTATTTCTATGCAGCGACGACGTTGTCTTTCGAATCTTACTTTCACCCTGATTTGACGTTATAAGAAGCTTTTGTTGTTATTCACAGATGTGTAATAAAATTTATAATATATTTGCAATTTTATGTTTACATTGATATATTTAAAACTGTATATTTCTACTGTTGTATTATGAATTTTATATTTATATTGTTATATTTGGATTTTTATATATTACCTTACTATGTTTATGTTTATAATTCTGATACCTTTTTGCAAATTTTTAAATACCTAAATTTCCAAATCCCCAAGTCACCAAATTCTCAAGTTTGTAAATTTAAAAAAATTGAAATTTTCAAATTCACTAGATTTCCCAATAGCCACATCCTCAAGTTCCTAAATTCCTAAATTTCCAAATTTCCAAATTCTCCAATTCCAAAATCTCAAATTTCCAAATTCCCTAATCCCCCAATCCCTCAATCCCTTAATCCCCCAAATTCCCAAATTCGCAAATTCCCAAATTCTCAAATTCATAAATTCTTAAATTCTTAAATTCTTAAATTCTTAAATTCTTAAATTCTTAAATTCTTAAATTCCTAAATTCCCCAATTCCCCAATACCCCAATTCCATAATTCCCCAATTCCTTAATTCCACAAATCCCAAATTTCCCAATCCTTCAATCTTCCAATTCCCAAATTTTCAAATTTTCAAATTCCCAAATTCTCAAATTCCCCAATTCTCAAATTTTCAAATTCCCAAATTTCCAAATTTCCAAATTCCCAAATTCTCAAATTCTTAAATTCTTAAATTCCCCAATTCCCTAATACCCCAATTCCATAATTCCCCAATTCCATAATTCACCAATTCCCTAATTCCTCAATTCCCAAATTTGTCAATACCTCAATCCTCCAATTCCCAAATTTTGAAATTTTCAAATTCCAAATTCCCCAATTCTCAAATATCCAAATTTCCAAATTTCCAAATTTCCAAATTCCCAAATTCCCAAATTCTCAAATTCTTAAATTCTTAAATTCGACAATTCCCTAATACCTCAATTCCATAATTTCCCAATTCCCTAATACGCCAATTCCATAATTCCCCAATACCCAAATACCCCAATTCCATAATTCCCCAATTCCCTAATTGCTCAATCTTCCAATTTCCAAATTTTGAAATTTTGAAATTCCCAAATTCCCAAATTCCCCAATTCTCCAATTCTCAAATATCCAAATTTCCAAATTTCCAAATTCCCAAATTCCCAAATTCTCAAATTCTTAAATTCCCCAATTCCCAAATTCTCAAATTCTTAAATTCCCCAATTCCCTAATACCCCAATTCCATAATTTCCCAATTCCCTAATACCCCAATTCCATAATTCCCTAATTCCCTAATACCCCAATTCCATAATTCCCTAATTCCTTAATACCCCGATTCCATAATTCCCCAATTCCCTAATTCCTCAATTCCCAAATTTCCCAATCCCTCAATCTTCCAATTCCCAAATTTTGAAATTTTCAAATTCCAAATTCCCCAATTCTCAAAATCTCAAACTTCCAAATTTCCAAATTTCCAAATTCTCAAATTCCTAAATTCCTAAATTCCTAAATGTATACATTCTTACATTCCTAAAATTTGCTAAATACCATCTTTTTGCATGTCCAAAAACCCGAATCCTCATATCTCTAAATTTCTAAATTTCTCAATCTCCAAACCTCTAAATCTCTAAATCTTTAAATCCCCAAATTCCCAAACATTGAAAATTGAAAATCTCTCAACTGAAAAGTTATAAATCTTAAACTCTACTAGTTAAACTACAAATATAACCTCTATCTCCTTCTCCATCATCTTCCCTAATGAAGTCTACGTGCATTTGCCATTATCAAAGACATATCAATTAAACATCGCATTTCATTCATTACTCAATCAAAAGAATAGAAAACGCAGTGAGCGTGCGACGTTCTATCCGTTACCTACATGACGGCTACTTATCGGACGTCATCACGATGTTTTACAAGCTGCCGTTCGTAGCGATCGTAGCACGCGCATTCGGATTAGTTTGGCGAACGACACATACAGCGTGGTGCACAGCAGAAAGATCGGGGCCCGTTTCGTGATAGGGCAACGTTTGCACCGTCGGGTCAGAACCGGCACTGCGAGAGACGGTCGGTCATCTTGCTTCGGTGCACGTCGACATCCGACCTGATGCGTACACACCGAGCCATTACTTTCAATTTATGTTCCTCCTGATACTTAAATCGGCAAACTTTCGGGGACCGCCCGCGGGGAGCTCGAGCGCCGCTAAAATATATATGTCTTGCGTACAAGCGGCAAACCGAGAGAGAGAGAAAAAGGTGGATCAGCACACGCATAGGTAACGCGGCTGTTCACGCGACAAGAGAAGAAATATCCTTTCGAGGAAGCTGGAAGAGGAGACAGAAAGGCGACTATAGAAGATGCACGAGGGGTGAGAAGAAACCACGGGACGTAGAGGAGGTTAGAGGATTTAACTTAGAGTGCGCGATGATCGTGCTGGGTGAGCTTCGTACTTTGCAGCAATTTTTCTTCGGACCGTAACTTTTATATCGTACGACCTACTGGAACGACCAGCGAAATAAATGTCCTAGTGGTCGAACGATTAAGAATTAACTCTGGACCGAATACTTCGAGTATTATATTTGGGCATTTTTGGGACTTCTCATGGGAAATTGATAAGCTCCTTGTTTATTTTATGGTGTACTAGGAGAGACGATTCCAGTTTCATTTTGATTTTCTAGCCAAGAAGCAAATAATTCTTTTCTAAAATTTTGGTACATTTAGGTCGGTAAAGAGCGCTTTTTTGCAAAAATAGGACGTGAACAAATTTCTTCTATAAAAATTTGCAAGGTTTTTTCTCGTCAAATTTTAAAGGTGAAATTGTGAAGACTGGTTCTGATATTATGTAGATATTCATAACAAAATTTGAGATTGTAAGACTTTATTCCAAGGAAAGGTACAAATGAAATTTTGGATCCTTTAAAATCATTCGGGCCATTTCTTTTATGGTAAAATTTTGATTAGTAATCATGAAAATAATCGAATTCATATTAGGTATATTATTATTTACTGGCTATTTTCCTAAAAATGATATAATTATATATTTTATTAAAATCATATATGAAAATAACATACATTGTATTATAATTAAATACGAGAATCACATATGTTGTATTAAAATGAAATATGAGAATTATATATATTGTTGAAAACAATTATGAAATTCTTTTCTGAGATTTAATAATCTTACTGACAAATTACCAAACAATGAGAATAATTATCCTTTTTCTATAAACGCATTAACGAAGCATAAAATGTTTGTTTATACAGTATTTGAACAATTGCATGGTATTTTAAGGCTGCAATATAAGTATAAAGTTCGATTTGTTGGCAGTGATCGAAAATACATACCCTCGGGCGGATATTACTCATGAATTTTCATTTATTTAGTCGACATTGACGGAAATTCAATACGTTTAACTATAGAATGTATATTTTCCGTGATTCCTCTATAAAATAAAGCGGCCGAGCAATTAGCGTGTTAAATAACTCTCGGTAGCGTTGAATTTATTTTTCTTATTTTTTGTTTCGCAGTTTTGCGGTTTCTCGTTCACCTGAAAATCCTCTGTTACCTATACCGCTATTTATTAACGTTATCGATGATTCATGATCAATCCCGTACAGAAGTCAATCATTAAAAACTGGTCGGTAACAAACCGGTTGTTGTTTACCGAATAGAATGCGTTCCCGTTCTAATTAAGATAACGTCAGCAAAATAAACGTTAATATAATTATATACCCACATTATTTTCCACGATTCGAAATACTGAGTATAATTAAACAGTCATTTCCGCTGTTCGATTGTGTGTCATATTCAGTTAATATACACTATATGCGTTATGTATCAACGATAATTTAGTATACATACAAAGACTCATTAAACGAACGTAGTCCGCAGTAAAAATAGGGAACGCTTGCATGGAATATATTCGTATAGTGTCAAATCGAGTTGGTGAAAAATATTGAGATATTTATTGCAAACTGGTGACGTTCCTGATTTCACTGTATGAAAATCCAATCTCAGAATTGATTTAAACTTTTTTAAAATATCGGAATTATTCGATAAATTCGACTAGATGGTATATTACTATTTTAATATTCTACTGTTTCAGAATATTAAAATAGTTTAATATATTGTGTTATTACATTAATATACTACTACCTTGCTACCTTATTTTTTATTATTTACATCTAAATATTGAACAGTAATTTTTGCAACAGCATGTAATTGCTTGAATATCCTTTCCGAAAAACATACGTTATTCTTCTAGGAAGCTACTTCACTATTTTGTCATTTTGTTCTACTATTATTCTACTATTGTTTTCCAGTACTTTACGTAGATTGGCGAAATGAATTCAATCGTGTCAAAAAATTATGTACATCCATTAAAGAAATAATACAATTGAATGTTCGTGTACCACTCCATTTCTAAAAGAAAATTCAAATACTCTGAACCATTCTCCTTTGATATTTTTCTGTTTCAGCACTGATAACGGAATTATAACTTGATCCAGTGAACCACCTTGTACATGTCGAAATTTTCACTTGAAATACTTAAAAACTAATGTCCATAAGTATCTTAAATTTATAACATAAGTCAGTTAGTTTATTGAAATACTTCAACCATTAACTATTTCCGCCATTTGCATCCTTTCAGCTTTTCCATCCATTACTGTCATCTGTCGGCCAATTTTTTAAATACAATTTATTGTTTGTACACCAAGAATTAGTATTTAAGGTAAACTGATCATAATTTCCTATCAAAAATTCAGATCATTGAACATATGAGAGTTGATATATTTTTTCATCGCACTGTATTAACACTAAATCTACCGACGTATAATGCACGTTTAGTTCGAAATTAAAAGTGAAATTAAAAACGAAACATCAAACACACAGTAATTCTTTATCTTCATGAAAATTAGTAGAGACTTCAAGAAAACCACCTTAATATACCACATTTTGTGTTATACATTTAATTTCAGTTTATGTGTGCATTCTACGTCAGTAAGTTCAGTGTCAAAAACTGGAGTAAGATTTATCACACTAGTGCTTGTTCCAAACTTGTACTATGACCCGTCAAAGTACGGCAAATTAACGTAACAAATTACGTTCTCGCGAAGTTCTTACTCGATCGTTGTTCCCGAGATTGCCATTTAAGTCAGAACTTCTTCGGCGGTTAAAAGCGCGCCGTACGCGCCGCGAGTTCCGTCAGGGTGCAGTTCGCGAGCGACGCGTTAAACGCGCACTAAAAGTTTAATTGGACGGACAGACTGGTCTGCGAGCGTTAAAGGGCAGAAAACTGGGAGGAGTTGGTGCGTCCCTTTCTTCGCGGAGGGTCTAACAGAAAAGGGGGGCAAGTTCCTCGAGGAAGCCCGGCTGGTCCACGCATCCGTTGATCGGACGCGTGACCCTGCCCTGCGTGAAAAGGAAGAAGCAGCCTCGTAACGTTGGCAGCGAAAGAAGGGATGGAGAAGGGAAAGATAGAGAATTGTCTCCGACAATGCCGATCCCTTCCAACCTGGTGGATCGAAGTGAGTTTTGAAAATGTATGCGCACACGGCCAGATTCACAAGGAGGGCTGTAAACCCCGCCTTAGGCCAAGCTCGGGAGGGTCCCTTATATTCCGCACTAAATTTCACCCCTATACCAGGCAGACGAGACTACCCTTCTCGCTCCTCGCCGCCCCAGATCCATTCCACTTTCCCTCCGTTTCTTCCCTCACCACCAGGGCAGAGCCGCGACCGTGTGTGTACGAGTTTCGTGCCAAAGCAGTGACCCACGAACCAACATATTGGCGTTGTTTGAAGAACGAGAATTGCTCGGCGCTGTTGGGGTCCCTGCGACAGAACGGAACGATCGATCGGGTGTAGACCGCGATCGTGCCCGTTCGTTGTAAATACCGCAGGCCTCCTTTTGATCGTCACGTAGCCGCGTAATGACGAGTGCATTCTTCTCGTTCGGGCAACGGGGGAATCGCTGCGCGATAGAATCGCGCTGAATCGTGCTCGACGAGCGGGGGACGATTTCCTTTCTTAAGTAGTCACGAGCTACCGTAATGCCGTCGCTTGCCGCTCACCGGCGACTCCACAGGGTGTGTAGCCGTACTTCCTAAACAAAATATGGGAAACAATCAGGAATAAGCGATGCCTTCATTAGTCTTTAGGGATTTTTGGGAATTTTGGGGTCAACATTTTGGGAACTTCGAAATTTGGTGTTGCTAGAATCTTGATATTTGAATACGAAGTTCTGTAGTATGGATATATTTTGCGTCCCAGGAATTTCTGGATATAAACAAATATCTAGGGATTAAACGATTTAGGAATTTGGCAACATAAGAATTGGTGATCCTTCGTATTTACATAGGATCTTATGGAACAAATATTTGGATATATAGAAATCTAAATCATTTGGTGGTATAGGAGTTTGGAGACTTAAGAACTTTCAAACTTACGTATTTGGGAATGTAGAGATATAAGAATCTAGGGATTTGGGTATCTAGAAATTTCGCGGGAAAAAATGAATGTACCTAAAAATTCGAAGACATGAAAATTCAATGGAATTTGAAAACTCAGGAATTTGACTTTGGAACTTGGAGATTTATGTACTTGGGAATGTAAAGATGTAAGAATCTGTACATTTGACAATTTCGAGACATGAAAATTCATGGACTTTGAAATTTGATGACATGAAAATTCGTGGATCTAGGAATTTGAGGACTTCGGAATTATGGGACATTTTTGTGGATGTAGAAATATACAAATCTAGGAATTTGGCAGCTTTTGAATTTGATGACATGAGAATTCATGGATCTAGGAATACGAGGACTTTGGAATTATGGGACATTTTTGTGGACGTAGAAATATACAAATCTATGAATTTGGCAGCTTTCGAATTTGGGTACATGAGAATTCGTCGATCTTGAAATTTAAGAATCGTTAAGAGTTAAACTTTTAGTGAAATCAAATAGCATCAAATTTAATTATACCAAATTAAGTAAAATCGAATTTGTGTCGTATCAAATCGAGTTAAACTGAATCTAATTTAATCTTGTCAAGTTACTCAATTAGTAATACTCGCAAGAATGTTAGGACAGTATATCCGTATTCTATGAAAATAGATAAAATAAGTGACGATTCTTCTGTGTCCTAAGATCTTAATATTAATAGAGTGCATAATATTTGCATATAATCTTACTCAGTGACATTAGTTTACTAACTTTGCAATATCTCTAAAATTTATTGTGATTTTTATACCGAGGTGACTAGATAACTGAAGCAAACCGAAGAACAAAGTTAAAGTACGCGTTCAAAATCAAGAGTAAATCTCGCAAGGAAACCAAGGGCTTTATTAGCCGTGTTAATTGCACGGTTTAAGCGAGTAAAAGAAGACGGCAAGTTCAGTCAAATCAGGAAGATAGATTCTCGCGCGCAGCGTCCACGGCGTTGCCCGCGACCTCCATCGCGGGCACTCGATCTGTGCAGCTCGAGGTGTTAGCCTTGAGGAACGTTTAATATACGTATTATTCCCGACACCGTGCATTTATTTCGCTTCCGATACAATTAACCGTGAAAGTATATATCATGGTCGCGAGGCGGAATCCTCCCTACCATCGATAACTCGCGTCTCAGCTGCAGTTCGCTCGTCCAGCAACCCGCCCAGTCGCATATATCAGCCACGCGGAGCAGGAACCTCGGAAACGTGCGGTATCGCGCGTCCACGGGCAACGGGGAAGAAAAGCCAGTCCGTGCATCGAGAACAGCGGCATAAAAGAAAAGATTTGGATGCGCCGGAACGAAGAACTCGAGAGAGCCGGAGACTTTATCATCGCGCTCGGTCGCTCGCCTCTCTCATTAGTTGGCTGGCACGCCGCCCCCGGGGCCGGCCTGTGCGTGAGTTTAATCTGTGCGAAGCGGAGAGGCTCGTGTATGCGTGAACTCGCCGCTCGTCCTCGCTAACGCGTGTCTGCCCGTGGTGGCCGCGCGTTGCTCGCACACGCTCGTACTCGCGAGAGTGTACGCTCGCTCCCGCTTCTGACGTGTTCTCGTGCGAGCGCGCGAGCTGAACCGCGCTTCAGCGTGGGCGGCGCACACGCTACGGCATTCCGGAGCGGGGCACGAAACCGTTCGCGTAATATGGGAATGCGAAGGGGCTTGATTTTAAGTGGAGAGAACAAATATCCCTCCTTATACGCCGACTAGACCTCAATTATCATGGAATCCCGACGGAGGGCGCCGAATAAATTTTAGGTTAGACCTGCCAGAAATTCGACGATCGGCCACTGGGAAAAAGATTCTGCTGTACCTATCGATTTCTGATGCCCTCGTGCATTTTGATCACTTTTCTTTATATACACAGTATGTCGGAAAAATAACGGAACTTTTTAAATAAAAAGAAAAGTTATTTTGTCAAAATTCATTTTTTTTATTCAAGTAACATCCCTTCCGCATCAAGACACCGTTGGGCACGCTCAAGTAATGTTAACATAGATTTTTTTATGTCGTTTTGCGGAATCATTTCAATCACCCTTGTCACATCTGCTTGGGCTTGTGTAACAGTGTCATAAAACGTTACTTTCATAGTTAATTTCAGTTTTGGAAAAAGGAAGTAATCACATGGAAGTCGGGCGAATATGCAGGATGTTGGAGCACACAGACTTGTTTTTTCCTCAAAAATTCACGAACAGCGACAGTTCTGTGACTTGGTGCATTATCATGCAATAGAAACCAACTTCCCGGCGCTCGATATTCGGGCCTCGCACGAACGATTCTTTTCCACAAACGTTCCATAATACCCAGATAATATTCGCCATTAACATTTTGTCCCTGTAGAACGAATTCCCGAAGTTTAATACCTTTAGAATCGTTTAGAATTTAGAAAAACCCAAAACCTGGCTTTGGGTCGTCTTCCAAAGTATCACGACCGTCCTGGAATCGCTTATAGCACTCGAACACACGTGTACGGGATAAACAATCGTCGCCATAAACATTTTTCATTAATTCAAATGTTTCTGTAAAAGTTTTACCGAGCTTCACCGAGCAGAATTTAATATTCGCTCTTTGCTCCATCGTGATTTTGTGACACGGTGACGAAAGGTTCTGTCGCTTTAAACGCTATAAGTTTACAATTCGTTGCTCGATTCCAATAACGATTGTTTTGTTTTGTCAGGGAGGAATACTGTTTTCAGATAGCATATTGTTTTAATAAATGGTGCTAGTAGTTTTCCTTGAATTTAAAAAGTTCCGTTACTTTTCAGACATACTGTGTATAATGCATAATGTTGAGGGCATAATTCTGAATCAATTTTGTTAACAACCCAATTGATGATCGCTTATTATTTTTTATACATATATGTATTCGTGAACAAATTTTCACCCACGTTATTTTTTTACTACACTGTTTGATTTTAATACATGTTTTTAATAATATGAATCTGAGTAAATTCTTGTAATAACTTAATCGGTGGTCTCTTCCAGTTTTTAAGATATTCGTGAAAATAATCTCATCTGCAACAAATATAATTCAAACCAATACCAATCCAACATGCAAATGAAACTAGTGAGCGATGGAAATTCGAATTTCGCTAAAAAATCTTTTTTTAAATTTGTTTGTTCACTTTGCTCACCTGTAGGATAGATATTGCGTCGGATTAAATTTTGTTAAGCTAACGGAGCGAGTGAGTAGCGCGTGCGATTTTTCCACTCGCTACTGTTCCATCGGTTTTTTTTATTAATATCAGAAAAAGTCAGTAGACATACAAAACAAGAGTTTATTATTTATAAAAAATTAGCATTTTTTAAAAACTTCATCCACTGTATTTTCAACCAACAGAAATACTTTTCAGTATCTTTTATTCTTTTTGCAGTTGCTTTTCCAATTGTTTCGCTGCAATAAAATCTTCCTGCGTTGTTCTATGATAGATATTTTTTGTACATAATGCTATTAGTTGATAATAATGTTGTGTAAGCAATATATAAATATTATCTGTAATTCGTATACTTGTTTAACACAAATCGCAAATTCACTTGGGCACAGTTATGTCATAATTTAAAATGATTTGAATTCTGTTTAACGACAATCAACTCCATTTAAAGTCTTAACAATTTTATAAAATAAATTGTTAAAGTCTTTTTACAATTTTGAAACTTTGTTTCCCGTACTGTAAGAGAATATAACACGAAATAACGGATAGACACATTATTTATAGCATCTTGACTTAGACATGATCAGGTACTTCTACGAATCGTATAATGGCAGTACAGTTAGAGTCAGTGCTCATGTATTAATCCATTTGAATTCATAGTTTATCGAATGATTGCTACGTCCATCGTTCATCGCGAGCGCACATTGCTCGCACGTCCGTGCACTGCGCCCTCGCGGGCATAATTGCCCTCCTCAGCTCAAGGCGACTAACGTTCCCGACTTTCTTCCTACATGCTACCGCAAAAGTCGTGGAAAAATGTGTGCAAGCAATTATGCTAATGTGTCACTTATGTCGCCACTTATTGAATACAGAACCCTCGTTCCTTATTTTTTCCAGGACCTTCGCAGCTTAAATTGTTATAAATTGTTAATACCTCGGTTCTGTATCACTATTACCTGAAGCATTTCCGTGGCGCCATATTGAAAGGTGTAAAAATGATCAATCAAAACATGCTTCTTTGCAACGAACCTCTATTATTCAGCTCTATTGGTTCATCTCTGAAATGGGTTATAAATGAAACATTAATATAATTTTTAAGGAAATTTTGTTTTTGATAAATTGACTCGGAAGTTACAAAATGCACACACGAAGTTGCGATCAAACGCTATTGTTTTTACTATTACTATTTTAAATAAATATTCAGTGTTTCTCTACTTAATTAATTTTCGCATCAAGAGTTAACATATTAGTTTAAACTAAACTAATAACCTTCGACTATATACACTCAGCGACAAGTCATGAGCTCTGAGTCAGTCAGATTTCTCTGTAGTATGTTAGCCGTGTGAAGACCTGTGTGAAATTCGATCTGAAGGCTCACTTTCAAAACAAAAGCAACTTTCACTTTGTAACATGAGAGTGTTCAAACTATGATTGACTCGAATAGTTAATATTTTATTATAAAAGGAAGACCGGAGTCATGATTGATCGTGAATAAAGAATAGTTATTTTCCAAAAGAGTTCTCTAATTTGAATTCAATAACAAACAGCCATTCTCCTAAGTGTATATCCTAGTACTCAAAGGGTTAACATTTTGTAGAAATTGCAGAGCAAGGGAGACCAATCGTGTCCGTGCCATAGGTGCACCAGTAAGGACAGAACGAATGTTTTATCGCAAATGAAGAGCTGTGATGGAATTCGTGCAGCGATGCAACGGTCAGTGGACCAACTTTTAAACGCTAGCCGATCACGCCACGCCACGCCACAGGGTAACAGGACTCGTCCACGCCACCAGATTCCGAGCTAATACGGAAACAGAAGAGAAATTGACACGCGCTTATTAGAATCCAGCATAATGGCGTAAATCGCGTACGTACGGACTTTATCCTTGTACGGTGTAAAGACGCTTGGTATCCGGGCGTGTGGCGTTTTCAAATGCTACTGAATCACGCTACACTGCGGGCAATACCGTGCAGCCACGGCAACAGAGTACGTCGCTCATACTAGAACGAAAGGCTTGGCATACTGTTATTAGAATCGTTCTATCCATTGGTACCTGCATAGCCAGTCGTAGATGTACATCTTTCCGTGTTCCGCTTTGCAAAATGGCCGTTAATTCCGAAACGTTTCGGTCCGTCGGGAATCGAGACGTTGCGAGAGCCTTGTGCTTTGAACAGGGAAAGAGATTATTATCCGGAGCGGATGAAACGCTTTCCTCGGGGAACGTTTCAAGCGATGCTTGTACCATTTTGTTGTCGATCTCTTTCAATTTAATTGGATGCAAATTCGTGAAGGTTTCATTTTGATGATGGATACTTTGGTGCGTATACCGTTTTGGTAAAAAGGAGGAAAGGTGGTGCTTGTTGCGTATTGTAGGTTCCCGTTTGTACCGTGTTTTTGATATTTCGTGTTAAACTGACGGACAATGCAAATGTAATTTGAAATTAAAAGTAAAATAGAAACATTTTACAATTTAAAAATGTTTGAAATTTTAAGTTGTTAACATTTCTGTATTTGCATATTTTTTTACATTTCTAAATTTAAAAATTTGTTAATTTTCAAGCTTCCATATTCGCAAATACTTGAATGTCTAAATTTACAATTTCCGAAATTTCTGAATTTTCAAGTTCGAAAGTTTCCAGTTTAATTTTCCAACTCTCAAATACCTTCAATTTATAAATGTCCAAATCTCTAAGTTATCGAATCTTTTAATTAAAAAATTTGAAAACTTCAAAAATATTGAATTCTACAAATTTTTAAATTCTCAGTATTTGAAATTTACAATTTTAAAATTCTGAATTGCCCAAATACTTAATATTTTACATTTTAAAGTACCCAAAATTTCCAATTCTGATTTTCCTAAATTCCTACATGTCCATATAACCAAATCCCCACATTAGAGTTGATCAAAATGTAACTTGATTAATGATCAGCCATTTTAACCAATTCAAAATCATGTTCATGATTAATGATTAC
Source organism: Megachile lagopoda (assembly GCA_036983795.1). Classification (NCBI taxonomy): domain Eukaryota; kingdom Metazoa; phylum Arthropoda; class Insecta; order Hymenoptera; family Megachilidae; genus Megachile; species Megachile lagopoda. Next base: position 3,411,370 of record CM072786.1, read on the forward strand.
TATTACTAAATAATACAGAAATTTATCGAATAATTTAATTAAGAAACAATGGTAAATAAAAAGACATGAAACAAATATAACAAATACAATATACGTACACATAACAAAAAATTAATTATTGGTTATGAGTACCATAACTATTCCTACTAGTCAATTACAAAAGACAATTTAATTTAAATTTAATTTTAATTTGCATGTTAATTCTTCAATTAAATTTAAATTTAATCAATTTCAATTAATCGAAAAAATTAAATTTGTCCCTGCTTATTTTCCTTTCATTTTGAATGAAATATTAAAGACTTTCATTAACGGTAAATGTTATAAAAGGTAAAATTTAGTAGCTATTACGTATATTAATAAATAAAACGTCAAAAACTAAAACAAAGGAGAGGAATTGTCAATATATTTATGCAAAGCTTGTGAAACATTTTAAAATTCGCGCTGGATAATGTTAATGTATGTAGATGGATATTAGATTGATTTAAGATTGATAGCAATGGCGCGAAATTTGAAAATAATGAAATCCGAGGAAAAATATTTCGGAAAAGGACACGTATGAAAAATTATATCATTGTACCTTATTCTCTTTTAAAAATTTGTCCTTGTATATTTATTAGACGATGTTTAGTGATTTTAAAATATATTTAAATTTGCTAATGTGGTGACTATTAATAATTTTTTATTTTATCAATATTTCTGTTACCAAAATTCCGATGAGAATCTGTGAATCTTTCTACTACTCAAAAATGATTATCTGTATGTATTAATAACTAGTAACGTAGTTATTTGTTAATACTATCACCGATTGACAATAATTACAGCGTTCAATTAATTTTATTACCTAACAAGCTATTTCAATTTCAATCTGACGAAGCTTGAAACTAGAATCGAAATATTAGTATTATAAGTGTTATTTAACATTTTATTTTGTTTCAAGAAGTCGTATTTTACATTTGAATTCTTTCCAGTTGAATCAGTTGAATAAATTCCGGATTAAAATTGAAACAAATCCATGGTAATATCTTGCTCGATATTCCGCTCGCGCAGCAAGCTCCGAACCCTCTTGCGAAAATATCATGGAAGCTTCAAAGGGCGGCAAACACCGTTCGGATTTAAAGTAGTAAGAAATCACATTTCAAAAGAACCCACGGAGTCCAGACGTTAGGTAAGCCAACAATTTGCATGCTATTACCGTGAGGCGTTTGTGCTCCACAACGGGGCGTTTTACACCAGCAACCGAGACTTGTTTATTGTAATTATGAAAGTTCGGCTTCCACCTCTTAATTCCTCGTCTGCCGTTAAATCTAATTTGCAATCGAATCAGCGGTTCCGGTCGTTTAATCAAATTTATTGGCCTTGTTTAAAGTTACATACTTATCTCAAACGTATACTTGCACGAACAGAAAACAAGGTGCAATTTAATTTATGGAAAGTTGAGGGGAGATTGTTCGTATAACAATATGAAAAATATTGTTTGCAAAATATTCCATTCTTTAAATGGCAATTTTGTAATGGTATAATTATTGCTAGTATTTTTATTGTATAATGTTTCGTAAGAAATTGTTCTCCTGAACTTTTTTCCAAATTCAGACACTTCCATTTATTTTGATTTGATTCGTACACGTTTTGAATTTGTTTACTTTTACACATCCCTTCTTACAAATAATTTACATTATTTAGTGATTTAGTATACTCTATATCTATTTGGCAATCTCAGTACATAGTAGACCAAAAAATATATACTACACATTTTTTTTCTACGAGAAAACACATTTAAGGGGTAAAACTACCCGTCAGAAATCACAATCTTGTCATTTAAATATTTCATTAATGTATAAACTTATTTTCTGCGAAATTTACTTGAATGAAGATTAATTTCATAGTAGCTTTATACACTCTCGAATGAATTACTTCCTGAAATATGATTTTCCGCAAAAATACAGATACTTTTGTACTAATTTTTAACTAATATACACTTTTTTGGTAAAAATATATTTAGCAATTTCTGTACAACTTAATTCACATTTGGAACTGAATAAAACAATATTATTCAATCAAACCGAGCAAATTGCGTTTTGGTTACCCAAATTTTCCGATTGATTTTATGCAATAATATTGTCACAAACGAAACAATGACGTTATATATTCACATTGCAATTGTAGATATGCCTTCTGACGCGTCAAATATTTTATAATAAATAAAAAACATGTTGTTTAATATTCTCATTTAGTGCAATAGATTGCAACATTATTAAAAACAATTACATAATATTGAAATTAATACTTCAATATTTATAATTTTGTAAAAGTCACCCACAATACTGAAATAATTACAAAATAATAAAAATCGATCGTCATGCTATAAATTGCAAGATTATTACAATCTACTACAATATCCCATGATTTCAACATTGTTTACATTTATAATAACACGTCAGCAATTGCAAAATTGGTAAAATTAATTGCAATACTGCAATAAATGTGACATTGTAAAAATCTTCTATGGCATTTGCAACGTTATTAAGATCAATTATAACATCGTAGCAATTGCAACATAATAAAATTCATTTATAATATTACAGTAATTGAGACATTATTAAATTCAGTTACAATATCACAGCCATTGCAATATTGGTAAAAACGGCAGTAAAAATTGCAACATTGCTAAAGTCAATTCTAACATCACTACAATTGCATAATTATTAAATCCACTTATAATACTGCAACATTTGCATCATTATTATATTCAATTACAGCACCACAACATTTGCAACATTGTTAAAATCGATAATAACAAGTCAGTTGTTAAAAACAAATACAATACTGTAACAGCTGTATCCTTGCTAAAATCACTTACAACAAATGCGACATTGTTAAAATCAATTATATCTTTGCAACAATTTCGACATTATAAAAATCAATTACAAAACTGCAACGTTTACAACATTATTAAAATCAATTATAATGCTGCAACAATTTCCACATTATTAAAGCGAATTATAACAATACAATAAATTTCAACATTGTTAGAATGAATTACAATACTGTAACACTTGTAACGTTGTGAAGATCAGTTATAACATTGTAACAGTTGCAAAATTATTACAAAATTGTAGCATTGCAACAGTGCAACATTATTAGAATCAATTTTAACACTGTAACAATTGCAACATTACTAAAATTAAAAAGTGTCGATTATCTAGAATATCTTCTATTTTAGTCATTATCTCATTTTCCTATCATTGTGTTACTATCATGTCAAATTTACTAACACGTAAAAGTTCCACATTCATCTTCGAAATAGAAATTGCACATACACATGCGAGCATATATCCGAAAAAATTCGCTGTAAAGTTAGCAAATGTTTGACCAACGTATACAGTTGTCCCAAAATAGTCTCGGTCCTTTCAAAAGACATTTAAAGGGATAAAAAAAAAGAAGATAGCATATACAAAGAAAAAGGCGGGTGCAACAATGCGATGCAGTACCTTGAACCATTTCGTGGGTGTAATCCTCGGAGCAGTTTAGAGCGGATCGTATTCGCGGAGGAAAACGGTTTGAAAGGACCAAATTTGCCACGCGCTTAAGTCAACAAGCTCTTCACCGCCCGCGGAGCAAAAAAAGAGAGAGGAGGTTATTCAGCGGCCTTTCAGGATGCATTAATGTTTTCAGAAAAATCAGCTCCAGATACGCACATTTTTATGGTCGGAGCAATGCTAGCACCTGACAGCCCGGAGCTGTTCGTGAAACGTGAAAGGATATACCGAGGACGCGTCGCGTTTGTGGTCCTCGTGATCAATAGGGATCACTATCGATCTTAGAGGATGTGTTTATGGCAATAGAGGGATCATCTGGGATCTATTGATTCCGTCGTTTTCATCGATCGAGCTCGCTGCGTATAAAGATGCTTACCTAAAAAACTATTATGCAATCGAACCTTTCGTTTTCGAATGGAATCACGTCAGGTTCAATCTGGTGGTCTAACGTGTCTAATACAGCATAAACTTTTACACGATTTTGATGATGGCTTCTTCGATTTATTAACGAGTAATCGACAATTGTCTACGACATGCATTTCAATTTTCTATGGATGATATTCTACACTTTCCTCCAAATTTAGTTAAATTTTACACTATAAAAACAATTGATAATATTAATTATTTGAGTTTCACCCAGATTATAACCTCGAGATAACGTTATTGTAACTGATCAATTTTCAACGATCCTTCAAACTAAAAATAAGTCCATTTGCTAAATATTTAACAGAAATGTCTAAAGTCAATTTGAAACGAAATTTTCGTGTATCCTGTAATTAATTTACGTGTTTCGCACACGTCTATTCGAATTTGCGAGAGTTATGGAGATATCATTCAAGTTGCTGTGACGCGGAAACCACTTAGACACAGCCAAAGTTAGGTCATCGCTTCGGATTATTAGGTAATTAGGGTAAGATGGTCTCCGTGACCATCTCGATGATGGAGGGACCACGGTATATGCTCAACTACCTACCGATAGATAAACACATGGGCAGATTACACAGCGCTCTCGGCTCTCGCATGGATATATGCAATTTAACTAGTAATTTCCAACTTACACCGGCTTAACTTTGGAAGTAATGATGTGGTAGTTAAATTGCATTACACGACCGAGTGATAGCGTTATAATGTGATGTGCTCTGGAACAAAGTGGATTATAGTAGATTTCTTAGCGAGTAACTTCTCGGTTAGTTGGTGAAGCTTGGTTACAGGAAAGATTTTGTCTTTGATCGCCACTCAAAGGGGCAAATTAATTCCTTAACAGTCCTCCGTTGAATGTAAATGTTGGTGAAGGAAGATTAAATGAAAGAGCAACTTTGTTAATTACGAATACGAGCTTCACACGTGTTGCCACATCATTTAATAGCTTTGTTTCTATTTCAGCACGTTGACATTTTGTTTGAAAGATCTAATCTGTTCCTCCTTTTGGAATGTACGATAATTTGTATTTTTGGCAGAAATATTTCACAAATTACACGTTCGAAGAATCGATTAGAACCTCGAATAGTTCCTAGTTTATATCACGAACCGCACCTATTTCTCGAGAGCGCTAAATCACCCAAAGAAAAAGTTGCATAAATATTGCAATAACTATACCGGACGTTGAAAGGCTAGGCAACTGATAGGCAGATACAGGGGAACGACGAGAACTTTCCCTCCCTCGAATGATCTCGCAGAAGAGTTTGCACATCGTGTTGAACTGCTTGACGTTTGCACGAACGTTCACGTAGCGCAACCGCGCTAAAGGTATCGAATATCTCTGGCACTACATCGAACCAGTGACGACTTCACGTACCAGTCGACTCGATTTGACCCGGTCGACCTAACCGACGTAGTAGAGTTTCAGTTCAATCGGCTACTCTCGTTAATTGTGCAACGCCGACCGGTTGGTTGTTTGTCGATCTTGCGTTTCTCGCTTCTTTCTCCACGGGCTATTCACGAACCACCGTGGATACCCCGAAGGATCGTATCAGGTTGTTTCTAGGCGCTAATATAACACCAGCGCTTCCTCCTCCTCGATCGAGTCACGACTTAACATAGGCGTGGTGTGGCGTTCTCCGGCAAGAAGATGGACGGTTTGACCTCTGCCGCGAGTTTAGAGCTCGATCACGGAAACTAGGAACATCGAGAAGGTACATCGCTGTAGCTTCGCGAAAATAACCTCTTTGGTATTAACTTCCTAACGTGAAATGGGTATAATATTTGTTACATTTTCGATTTCGTGATTCATCTTATCTGGACAATCAGAAACCTAGCTCTATACCATTTTTTGTTTATGTGAAAATATGACAAAATTCGACACCATCACATCCTCTCCAAAGTTTGGATATTATCCCTTGGTTTATAACATCGAGTCTCATTACAGTTTAAACATAACCATAAATCGTATTTGTACGATAAGTTTTAAATAACTAATTGTAATTTGTAATGTTATCACTAAATCCAAAATATACATAACATTTTAACTTTCTTTAACGGTCTTAATATTGCAGAAATAATTGATAAGCTCTGACTGACGCAACTGCTGAAAAGATCATAGATTAAGCAGTTAACTCAATAATTTTTCAGCCTCAAAACCCTAAAACCAGAATTATCAAATCCACACTCTCTCTTACACCTTAGAATTTAAATTGAACTCATTTAATTCAGCTTAGAATTGATTAACACTTGCAGTAAACTTGTTAAACCAAAGAACTAGAGGTAATAAATAATTTCTTCAGAATTTCCTACACAAATGAAATAATTTTAACTACACATTTTTCAATATGTGAATTCAAGAAATTCTCTATATGAATTCTGTCCTTAAATGTGTACAGGATATGTTTGATCCAAGTACTACATGCTTCACTTACGTAAAAGATTTGACAACATGAATAACATTGATCTGATCGAGACCTAAATCAGGTCTGTCGAACTTAAGGTACCCGACATTCCTGAGGAGGAAAAAGAAACAAAAAAACCAAAATGAAACTGAAGCACGTAAGAAATGGCAAAAAGTTGAGGAAGTTGTAGAGGGTAGTAAAAAGACAGGAGGTAAGAAGCAACGAGAAGAAACAGAAGAACGAAAGCGTGAAAACCTGCCGAAATCTCCAGAGAGGAAAACAGAAGCCTCGTCTTGACGTGTTCTTAGAAGCATTTTCCTTACTCCACCTCCAAACGTTCCTCCTCTTTCAGCATTCACCCTTCTCTTGATCTTTCTCTACTTCTGAAGTTGGGGTACGAAGGTATGAGTGGGATGGGCAGCGGAGGTAGCGTCAGCAGGGATGTACGAAGAAAGGGGCTGTAGCGTGGTAGTCCTAGTTCGCTGGGGACAGAATGGTGGGGTGTACGAAGTCAGGCTACGTACAGTAGTGGTGTAGTAGTCGGCCGCGAGGAGGGGTGGTGGTGAAGAAGGAAGGGGCATCGATCGGCCATGCGCAGACGTTGCTAAGCATCCGTCGTCCTTTTCGTGTTACGCCGCACAAACGTATTGGCGGCACACTGTTATACAGTCCGTCCTAGGATTAGGGGTGCAGAGGGTGTGGTGCACGGAATCCAGCCCTCTGTCCTCGTCATGCGTACGTACACACGCATGTACCACACGATACACAGCGTCCTTGATTCTCGACTTTCGATCACCATCTTCCTCATTATCGTAACTTGCGAGCAAATACTTTCGGTTGCTCGAGCAAATTGTAGCCTCCATGCCCGTCCACATCGTCGAGATAAAATGCCGGTAACGAACGGAAGCGCAGAAAAGGAAAAGCGTGTACAGGAGCGGGGCGAAAAAGCGAACGTTAGACGAAGCGTTACGGCGCGTTACACGAAGCGTGGCCATATAGGTTATATCGGTGTATAGGTTAGGTTAGACCATCCCCGGCGGCGGGCGCGTGTAGCAGGGAGATCGCGCAGGGTCCGTCATGTGACTGGAGGCGGAGGCACCACACCCCCGTAGGGTGCAACGAGTAAGGGGAGGTTGGTGGTGGACGCGCCGTAGGTGCGGGCGGGCGGGCTGACGAAGCGAAAGGGAGGATGAGGAGGTAGGGAGCGTGGTTTACGAAGGGTGGCTTTCGAGAGGAGCGAAGGGGTGCCGCGGCGCCTCTCTTGCCTCGAGCACAGTGCGACGTCGCGACGCGCCACGTGCGGTGGCAACACACACCGGGGGAGGAATAACGTACAAAAGTTACTTTCTTGCTTCCCGTCGTGTATCGTTGCGTTGCTCGCCGTTTCCATCTTCGTCCCTGCGTCTTTATCGCGGTTCGTCGCGGACCACCCTTGGCGTCCGAAAAATTTCGCGTACTACCGCTGGCATCGCGGTACCAACCGATCGCGGACCACCATTTAAGTAATCACGGTGAGGGTGTGCACGAGAGAGACAGCCAGAGAGGGGAGGGGGCGAAAGAGAGGGAAAGAGAGTGGCACAAGTCGAAGGACGGAGCAATATCGCACGAGAAAAAGGCGAAAGGCAGGGAGAGGGGAATCGAGTAAAAGAAAGGACAAGAAGGGGATCGAGAACTCGCCAAGAAAGGAAGACGCGGGTTGCATTTCAAATTAGCCCCTGTTAATCTACCAAGGATTAAGTTACAGGGCTAAACGCGTGCCAGTGCGTTTCAACAGGAAAGCGGTTGACGGAAATCATTGTTTATCGCCGGATTTGTACAAAGTCTACAAACACTGGAAACGTCGCGACGCCTTAACTAGGTACAGTTCGGTGTTGTGTCGCGACGCGCACGAATCCCTCGGGACCCGTCGACGCAGTGAATTCACGCGAGGCGACGGACATCAGTGACGAGTAAATTGTAATTTGTCGTGTTTGCGTGAGATAAAACGCGTTTCATTACAAAGGTGTCTGTAGAACGAATTCGTGATCTGTGCCGTTGTTTGATTTTCGCGCTCAAAGAACGTCTTGTAAACGCTTGTGACGCTATGATTCTGTCTTTCATGTCTTGGATCTGACTTTCTTGTGTTCCTTCGTGAAAGGCCGACTTTTGCTTGAAGAAGCTTGTGGTGAGTTGACTACAAAAATAATGCCCATCAAAAACATCTATCTGTTCATGTCTTCATTTAAAAGTAATACTTGTATGGGGTTATCATATTTGCATTACAAATGCATTCTATTCTTTATTTTATTTTCATACAATTTAAGTGCTTTGACGTCTAAATCAATTTTGCCACACACAATTCGATTTTTCAAAATGTTACAAATAATTGCTGTTTGCATAGAATATTTTAAAATAACTTCGATATGTTTGATATGATATCAAAGTCTGTAGGTTGTAACTTTCAATATCAATTTTGTTCAACAAAAATTTGAATGTCCATTTACATAATATTAAGATTGAAGGTTAAGATTGACAGATTAAAATTTATTAGAATTAATCGATGTTTGAAGTGAGGTAAATAAGAAATTAGTGCTAAGTGTTCGATGGACAAGAAAATGCAGACGAGTGACGGAACGGGTCCGGTTATCTTTTCGTTTTGTGAAAGTGTTTGCAATTAAAAAGCGGTCGCTGCCACCTCGGGGAGCAGTATTTAACTTTGCTTAACTAAGTTCTCGATCCGTTGACGGAACGCCCGAGGGACTTGAAACGACGACAGTGTAATTCACATTTTTTTCGACGACTTTCAGCTCTCATCTTGTCCATGTTTCGTATTTTTCTTCGCCGTTTGCTCTTCCCAGCGAGATCCATGTTCTCTTTGTGCTCGCGTTGTTTACAGTTTTTCTTTCATTTTCCACGTTACACGATACGTTTATCTTGTTCCTTAACTTTGTCCGCCGGTACAACGCGCACGTCGGTACGGAGTTATTGCTTGTGGCGGTCCCCGTTTCTTGTTACATTTATTTGCCTTGAAAAGTAGTTTTCGTTTTATGAAACTATCAAGAAATCACTACGAGGCTTAATGTATTCATCTAAATTGATTACCGCCTGTGGCGTACACTTTGGCTGTGTATAACTGCTGGCTTGAAGGGTCACTTTTCGAGGCACTGAATTTTTTTCGAACTCTTTGTATATTGGAGCCATTTCATCACAAAGTAATTGAAAAACGCGATTAAATAGTGGAGAGAATGTAAAATGTTCATCATAGTGTTTCAACATGGTTAAACATTTTGAATTGGTAATACAGCAATATGCAATGTTTTTGTATTTAGTTGAAAATGGTTTATTATTATTTTTATCACGTTTTAAAAAGTATTAGTTTTCAGAAAAATTAAACTTTCAGTTTTATGGTTTGAAATGTTTCATGCTAACAATTTTATTGTAGTACACAGGATATTGTATTTTATATACAATAGGTAAAAGGTTTCATAGAAAAGAAATAAGCTCATCGTATACATTGTATGAAAATCTTTGAACACAAAAATGTACAGTTTTCAAATTAGGGTTCACGGTATTCTTCAGATTAAGCAAGCAATTTTATTGATCAAAGGCTCATTTGATTCATAAGAAAATTCTTCTTAATTCAAACTAAAATTATAGTTTTATTGAAAACTGATGTCGTTTCGATGTGATGCAAGAAGAATTGTTAGGAAAAGAAAATCGAAGTAAGGAGTCGCCATTTTCTTTTATACAGATCTGTGACAATAATTGTAGTGCAGAATATAGCAACGTTGTCCTGATTATAAAAATATGATAAAACGTCATGAAAGAACGGAGATTTTGTTATGATTGAAGTCAACATAATATATCTTGTTATTTCTTTTAAAAACAAGTTTTGTTGCTTACATACTAGACAAATTTATCCTGCTTCATATTTCGTTTTATAACCTACCACATGAGAAAATAAAATTATTATAATTTAAAAACGATTTTAAATTGCATAATTTCCAACTGTCAGCTGTCAGTGTAAGAATATCATGTTAATTATTAACTTTAACAGCTGACACTATTTGATATACATAACCAAATAATTGAAAGAAAAAAAGTAAAAACAATTCTAAGCAGCACTTATTAATTTTGTGATATAAATTTGAACTAAAGTTAAAAAGAAACTATAAAAAAATACTGAAACTATAAGGAGAATAAAATGAACATATTCTGTAGAGTTATCATGGTATTCAAAATAATGTAAATAAATTTTTACTGAGATTTTATTTACCAAGACTCGTAAGTCGTGCAGTATTAAGTAGTTAGTATAAAACTGGCAAGGTCATATTTACAGGGTTTCAAAGCTTGTTAAAAACGCTGACACTCACTATACTATCAACTGATTAGACCTATTTTAGAATACGGAAGCATGATCTCCGTACTCTTAAATTAATGGTATGGAATCCAACACAAATTTTGAAAACACGCTGTCAACTATATATAGTGGTCCCATACTATTTAATTCTCACAACTAAGATTTAATTTTTAATAAGCTGAACCTTCAAACACTACACATTACTGCGATGATTCTTTCATAAAATAATAGAAGGTACAACATCTTATTCGATGATGATCCAATTTTTTTCTTCGAATATACCTCAACTCGCCTAAGAAACTACACTTCAATTCGTACTGAATATCGCACTAATTAAAGTTATTTCAATTGCAGGAATCGAATCGGAAATTATGTTAACTTAGTTCATCTTAATATTGATATATTCAGAAACTTCATAGCATCTTTAGAACTCTCATTAGTCGACCTACTTTGATTCTTGAATATGTTACATTTTTCGTTTTGATATGTGATATTGTATATTGTATATTATATTAGCATACATTGTCTTTACTTCTTTAGCAAGTTTTTTTATTTGAACTTTAATTTATGCAATATTTGTTCTAAGTGAATGCAAAATTGTGATACGTATTTAATTTTCGACTTCTACATTGTATTTCTTGTTGTATAAAGTGGCTTACACGGTGAATAAGTAAATAAATAAATATTTTAGTTATTATATAAAAATGTAAATAACTATATTTTGTTATATATTTCTTTTTATATATCTCCAAATTTTTTAATTTTTATATTCCGACATTCCCAAATTAATAAATTTTCAGATTCAGGGAATTTTTACATACGCATAAATTCTTAAATTCTCAAATTTCCAAATTTCCAAATTTCCAAATTCCTAAATTCCTAAATTCCCAAATTTCCAAATTTCCAAATATCCAAATTCTTAAATTACAATATTCCTAATTTTCTAAATCCCAGATTCCTAAATTCCAAATTCCCAAATCCCAAATTTCCAACTTTTCAAATTCCCAAATTCCCAAACACCCAAATTCCTAAATTTCTATATTCCTAGTTTTCTAAATCCCAGTTTCCTAAATTTCCAAATTTTCAAATTGTCAAATTGCCAAATTGCCAAATTGCCAAATCCCCAAATTCCCAAATTCCCAAATCCCAAATACCCAAATACCAAAATTCCTAAACTTCCTAAATTTCCAAATCCCAAATTTCCAAACTTTCAATTTGCCAAATTCTCAAATTCCCAAATCTCAAATTTCAAATTCCCAAATTCCCAAATCCCAAATTTCCAACTTTTCAAATTGCCAAATTCCTAAATTTCTATATTCTTAGTTTTCTAAATCCCAGTTTCCTAAATTCCCAAATTTTCAAATTGTCAAATTGTCAAATTGCCAAATTTCTAAAGACCCAAATTCCCAAATCCCAAATTTCCAAATTCCCAAATACCCAAATTCCTAAACTTTATAAATTTCCAAATTCACAAATCCCAAATTTCCAAACTTTAAATTGGCCAAATTCCCAAATTTCCAAATCTCAAACTTCAAATTCCCAAATTCCCAAATTCCCAAATCCCAAATCCCAAATTTTCAAATCTCAAATTCCCAAATCCCAAATTACCAAATTACCAAATCCCAAATTTCCAAATCCCAAATTCCCAAATCCCAAATTCCCAAATCCCAAATTTCCAAATCCCAAATTCCCAAATCCTAAATCCCCAAATTTCCAAATCCCAAATTCCCAAATTTCCAAATCCCCAAATCCCAAATTCCCCAATTCCCAACTTTTAAAGTTACCAAATTCCTAACTCTCCATACGCCTAATTTAAAGTAACTTACCCCATAAATAAATAAGTAAATACACATTTCAGGAGATTTTTCACGCTGTCGAAGCCACCGACGGAAGATGCCGCCTGCAGATCGTCTCGGGACGTGAGTGAGAAGTTTCATTTTGATATAGTGCCGACCGGCGACTAGCTCTGAAGGTCCACGATACTTTCACAACCACGGAGGACACTGACAACATGTCTTACCTCGCTCTGGACTCCAACGCGTGGCAGGTAAGTGTTAAATTCGCTATAGTTTTCTGCCCTAACCATAGTGCTGGAAATAACAGAACAGTCAGAATTTCATTTCGAAAAATAACATGTAACATGTATTAATGCAGGTGGTAATGTGAAATCATCCAAATATGCATTATAAATTTGAAAAACTCAAACTTTTGCATGTTTCAAGATGTATTTCAGAAATATACAGTCTTTCATAATAGATGAAATTAAATTTCTTCTAAAATTCGAATTTGAAAAAGTAGCATAGTAGGTTGTTGAAATTTAGGCCCATCTAATAATATGGCATGCTTGTTTTGTTTTGGATCTACAGAATTTGAGAATAGTTAAGAATGTAACGTTCCAAAATTTAACCGCGTGAAACGTGTTTTTAAACTCGAATATTGTGAATCTCATAAAAGTAATATACTTTTTTTTCTCAACAAAACGTGAAGTACTGTTAATTTTGAGATTGTATAATAATATAGACTAATATTTTTTAGAGCAAAATAAGTTGTGAAAATTAATTGATTTAGTAATTTTTGCAATAGTACAATTATCTTTAAGTACAGTTGATTTTTATAGTCATATTTAAGTAGCTGTTATTATAAAATCCACATTTTTTCTTAGGCATATGCGTTCTTCATTTAACCTTGTTTTTGACACGCCATTTTACTTCTTGAAATTTTATTATTTTCAGAAATAAAATATACTTTAAATCATGATCAGTATTCTGAAACTATAATTATTATCTACTTATACGATAATTTTTCTTCTTTATTTTTTTGATAATTGCAAAATAAATCACTAGAAATCTCTATTAGGTAGAGGCAAATATAAACTATTTAATGCAACATTAAAAATACACGTTAATTACAATTTGAGAATTATTATGTACCTAATAACCATTTTTTGGAGTAATCTTTTTAAGCGAGTTTTAAACGTCATAAAATTAATAACGTCGTATGTGTTTCACAAATCACCTATATTGAAGTTTCAAATTCAAAGGATTCGATAATATAAAGGATTTCAAACTAATTAATAAGTTATGAATATATATTAATTAAATAGTTTATTGAAGAAAGAAGATAGTTTTCTTAAAATACTGTAAATATTATGACAAATATTTAACATGAATTTTCGTAGCTGTTACTCTTGTATATAACTCACAATTGACGTGATTATTAATATATTCAATATTATTATCATTATCTGCACGAATATGCTAAATACATTGCCGTAATTAGGTAATAACTGAGGTGAGTGGAGAGTACGAAACCTCACATACTTCAATTTAAAGTTTAGAAATTTAGAAAGTTATATATTTTTAAATTTTCAAATTCTCGAAATTCCAAATTACAAAATCTCCATATCTTGAAATTTCTAAATTTTCACATTTCTGAATTTCCAAATTTTCAAATTCTTATTTTCACACTTTTTTAAATTCCAAAATTCCCTGATACCAAAGTTTCTAAATTCCCAAATTACTAAATTTCTATATTCCCAAATTTTCAAATTTTTTAATTTGTATATTCCTAAATTTTTACATTCTTTAATTCCTAAATTCCTTAATTCCTCAAATTAAGTTCCTAAATTACTGAATCCCTAAATCTGAAACTCTGAAATTCATAAATTCTTCAATTTCTATATTCTCAAGTTTCTAATTTCTTAAATTTCTACAATCACAAATTGCCAACCCTAATTCTCTAATTCCTAAATTTCCTAAAATTTCTAATTTTTCACATTCTCAAAAATTTGAACGCTATCAGTTATCACGATTAATCCATCAAGAAATTTGTCCCAGCTCAAATAAAAATTCTAGTTGCGCCAATGAAAAAATACCACACGAATATTACAAAATCCATAACTGCAACTAATGATGCAATTCCAACCACAGTTAACCATGCCAATTTTATTCCTTTTAAATCCATTTTCAGATCGCACTTTTAAACTGAAGAACTCAAACAAACCGTGTGTTAAAATTAATCCAACTCTCTCCGAAGTACGATGTAAAAAAGTTCTCATAAAGAAAAGTTGGGCGAATATTCGTGCATGAAAGTTGATTGAAATAATATGTAAACGTAATTACATCGTGCAAACACGGAGTTTTACGACAAGAAGTAATAACGCGCGAAGTTGCGCTGTTTAATTTACGGAAAGTGCAATAATTTGAAAGCAAATGTTTGTTGACGAATAGATTGCCTTTATTCGTGCGGAGCTGTTACTAGTTGCGTTTGCGTCCTCTCTTCGTGTCCGAACAAAAATCACCGATGGCTTCAAAATAACGGTATAAAATGTCTGTGTCTAGAACGCATTTCGCGAGTAATATTCAGTTGCTGTCAGCTACAATTGAGATCGAATGTTAAATAGCTTAGATAAGGGGGTCAAATGAGCCTCGTATAATACGCTATTGTTGTGAGATAGAATTCGATGGATCTCGTAATACACGTAATTTTCTTGAACAATATGATTAGGTACGTTGATGATAAATTATTCGATGAACCTTCTATATGCATAGGTTTTAACCTAAGCATGTCTGAGGAATTGTGTACGATTCAATCATAGAAGATTTTATTCAAATATTTCAATAGTAAATGTCAGTCTTGTTATAAGCTAACTTTTGTGTTAAATGTGCATACGGGGTATTCTATCTAATTTGAACATCTTGAATATCTTGTTTATTCTCTGTAATGGAGAAAAATGTCCGAGGAAAATATTTTATTCGACAGGGCAAATATTCTGTAAGAAATGTTCTTTAAGATCGTTCTTTACGAAATTTTAAGATCGATGACAGTTTGTTAATGGAAGACATTTTCGTTGCCATGGTATGTTAACTGAAGTCAAGATGAATTGAATGATCTAATACTACTTGTACAGCTACACTGTACATTGTATAGTAACTTTTGCCTGAATGCATACATAATTCCAATTTATAAATTATTTTTGGATAAAAATTTATTATTATTTATAAACAGTAATTTGTAACGTCATACTGTAGTGTTACAGTAAGAATATATATTTATATGTTTGTTATTATAAGTAAACATTTAAAATTAATATTATGAGTTAATATAATTAATAAATAATTATATTTTGTTATATAACTACTGACTACTTCTTATGTTCCTAAATTCGCAAATTTACAAGTACCCAAACCCTAAGTTCTCAAGTCCCTAAATTCCTAAATTTCTATATTGTTAATTTCCCAAATTCACAAAATCCGAACTACACAAATCTCAAAATTCGCAAATTCCCAAATTCCGAAATTTGTAAATTCCCAAAATCTCAAATTACTAAATTTTCAAATTAGCAAATTCCCAATTCTCCAAGTCCCTAAATCCCCAAATCCCAAAATCCCCAAATCCCCAAATTCCCAAATCCCTAAATCAGCAAATACTCAAATCCCCGCATTAAAAAATTTTCAAATTACCATATTTCTAAGTTTCTAAATTTCTAAATTTCCGACTTTCTGAATTTCTGAATTTCTGAATTTCTAAATTTCTAAATATCTAAATTTCTAAATTACCAAATCCCTAAATCCCCAAATCCCCAAGTCCCCAAATCCCCAAATCCCCAAATCCCAAAATCCCAAAATCCCCAAATTCCCAAATCCCCAAATCAGCAAATACTCAAATCTCCAAATTACTAAATTTTCAAATTACCAATTCCCTAAATCCTCAAATCCCCAAATCCCCAAATCCCCAAATCCCCAAATCCCCAAATCCCCAAATCCCCAAATCCCCAAATCACTAAATCCCAAAATCCCCAAATCCCCAAATTCCCAAATCCCCAAATCAGTAAATACTCAAATCTCCAAATTAATAAATTTTCAAATTACCAAATCCCTAAATCCCCAAATCTCCAAGTCCCCAAATCACTAAATTCCCAAATTCCCAAATTCCCAAATTCCCAAATTCCCAAATCTCAAAATCCCAAAATCCCAAAATCCCTAAATCCCCAAATTCCCAAATATTCAAATCTCCAAATTACTAAATTTTCAAATTACTAATTCCCTAAATCCTCAAATCCCCAAATCCCAAAATTACCAAATCCCAAAATCCCAAAATCCCAAAATTCCCAAATCCCCAAATCAGCAAATTCCCAAATTCCTAAATTTTCAAATTACCAAATCTCTAAATTTTTAAATTACCGAATCCCCAACTCCGTAAATCCCCAAGTCCTTAAGTCTCCAAATACTCAAATTCCCAGATTCCTAAATTCCCAAATCCTCAAATTTTCAAATTCGCAAATTTCCAAATTGCTAAACTTCTACAATCCCAATTTCTTAAATTTCCATGTTCCCAAAATTTCCTAATTTTCACTTGGTCCAACCATAACAAGTATTGTAATTACACCAATAACAAAATGCAATATTAAAGAAACAGATAAAACAACTATACATAAAAAAACAAACTAAAATAATATTTAAAGTATTACATATGCCAATGTCCAATCGTTCAAAGATGAACACCCAAAATCGATCACACCACAAAATATGATTGCAACAAAGAAAAACTTCTTACTTTCCCCGAAAGATACGATGTTATCAGACATTTTAAAGCGAGATATCTATCATCGCGTTCCCCAATTTTGCACGGTTATCGCAAGGAAATCATGCTGCCCTTAGTCAGACGAAACAAGTCAGCATCTCACCTCGGGCATTTCTAATAAACGGCGCAGATCACCGGGGACAGATCAGTCTTCTTCCGTGATCGCAGGGCGATCACCGAGGTTCTCCCTATTCATAAAGCAGCCAACCAGCTGTCAGATACGGATCGGGTCGCTGTTCCCTTTTTGCCGGTTAATTCTCCGCCTTGGTTGCACACTCATTATCGAGCCAAATTAACCCGATTCGAGTTCTGACATTCCGTATGTCATGAGGGGAACGAGTTTGCACGATTACGCCTGCGTAAGGCTGAAAAACGATGCCGTGTGTGAACCCGGATGAATCCTGGGTTAGGTAACGTTCAGCGCTCGATTATAAAATACAAGGGTACACGATCGACGTTTACCGAGTAACAATCGCTTAGTTTCTGTATACTTGTATCACTAACCATTTAGTCTGGTACGTTACTGCAATTATTGTCCTATTTTTTACTTTAACTCTGTACTTGCAATTTTATGAAATTATTATGTAGTATTAATGCAACATATGTCAATTTTCGTTTCGCATTGCTTCCGTTTTGAACTGTTATATATTAGTTTTAATTTTTTACTCTATTATTTATTAGAGTACGTATAGATTATGCATACATTAGTTTCATAGTTTATTATGAAATAGTATAGTATATTATAGTGTATCAAAAAATATTAGTACATTGTGTGTTATTAAATAGCAGTATAGAATTTTACAGTGTATCATAAAATATTATAGCATAGTAAAATATATTATACATTATAATAAAAATGTGAAACAACAAAATCCTTGAACATAGAAACACAGATGAATAAACCTATCTACCTTAAATTTTACCAGTTATTTTCAGAAACTCTCCCAGTGACCAAAATAATAAACATTTGTTCGTAATTGAATGCCTAGAGAAAAAAGGTTTCCAGATCGGCAATAAATTGTCAACCACGGTATCCGAGGTGGTCCCCAAAAATGTATCACGCATACCAGAGTCTGTGTGAAAGAAATAACTTCCCGTCCTGATAAAAAGTTAATAGGCTCACGGTTAAACGTAAAAAAGGCCATTCTAGCGGTGAAAAACATCGGTAATCGTCGAGACATATTCGACACAGTATGGCGAGTATCAAGATTCCCCTACGGTAGCCACGGAAATCACATAGTGACGGCAGGAAATGTAAGGCTTCAACCATAGCGGATAACGGAAACAAGTTTAGCCAGACTCGGCCCATATCGAATTATACTGTTAGAGAACTTCGCTAGCTTTGCCTAGGTTGCCTAAAAGACGGTAGTTTTGGCGTTGTAACCAGCCCTTCCGGGTTCGCAGAATATACCGAGTTAAAACTCGTCCTTTGATGTTCTATTTCAATTCATTTTCGTCGAGACATCGTATTCTTTGGTACAGCTAAGTGTTATTATAACGTTTAACATTTTGTAAATTAGATTTTAACATATTTACATAACGGGGTTAAATCTTATTTCGTAAATTGAATCGTTTTATTATGTTAGTGAAGTTTTCAGTATTTAGGAATTTCGAAGTTGGGGTCGGGAATCTTGAAGTATTTTGAGATTTAAGAAGTAGGGAGTTTGAGGATTTGGGAGTTTAGGAATTTTAAGACTTAATAATTTGAGAAATTAAAAACTTGCAAATTTGATAATTTAGAAAATTAAAGAATTTAGTTTAGTAGTTTATTTATTTCAATAACCTTTATTAATTCAATTATATTTTTTTAAATTGATAACAATCTCTAACAATCTTTAACTGTAATTCATTTGCACAAGAAAGATTCTTATGCAATACTAGTATTGTAGTAGATTATAACAATTTTCATTTAGCAGAAATTCTAACAGAAGTTTCTAATTATTTACTACAGTAACTTACAGCAAATTTAAAATTTATTACAATATTATAACATTTCCTTAAAAATGTATAATGACAATTTATAAGAATTTTCATATACAATTTTTTTCACATAGAAAGAAAAGTTGATAACAGTATTCAGTAGATTACAACAGCAATTTTTGATGATATACAGGTTATATTAATTTATATCTAAAGTTCTTAATCATTCGTTATAAGGCAGCAGCTCGCAATATTTGTATACAAATGTACATAGCAACAATTTACAACAATTTTAATTATCGCAAATAGCTGCCTAGACTTCGTTCGAAATAGAAAAACAGATGGTATGAAGCAAAAACCGCAAGGGAGGTTAGGATAAAAGGATATTTGCACATTTTCCAATAAAGTATGATACGCACGCGTGTCAAAGACGAGTGGCGGTTGTGTCTTTGCTTGAAATAACAAGGGGGCACCATGAGCAGAATTAATACTTCGCTTCCACGTGCCGGATTTGTTACTCTCTCTCCGTCTTTCTGCCGCTCCTCTTACATCCCGTTCTTGTTTTCGTCCGTGTGCCTTCCTCCTGTCTTTCCTGACTCAACGGGCGTAAATGATAGGAAAACCACGAAACCACACGGTGTCCACCGAACAACTCAACGGCAATATTTCATCGACGCTGCGGTGCACGCGTGCACGCACGTGCATTCGTACACGCATGTGCTTTCGCTCGGAATCAGAAGAGTTAAGAGGCTGGCTCGTGGTTTCGTGTCCCCCGCATATTTGTCTTCGCTATCCACTCGACTTTCGCGCTCATGTTCGCGCGTTAAACCGGCGATGAAGAGGATGGCGTGCTTCGGTTACGATTCAGGGACCAACAGGGTTTTTACGATTTCTATAGAATCCGTTCGGCTGTGTAACTGGCTTCGAAATGAATTGGCCCTCGATATCACTGTTGTGAGACGGTACTTACGCGCATGCACTGCGAAAGTAGCACCAGTGAAGTAAATATATGAATAAAAATGTGTGCTTTAATCGTCCATACATAATTTTGCAGAAATTTGTTTGTTAAGGGAGAATATGTATGTATATTTATTTATATGTGTATGTCTTTACTTATCAAAGTTTTGCAATTGTTCACATTACATTCGCTATAGGATAAATACATTGTTGCAATTCGCCATTATGATCGCGCATGCGCAAAACTGTAATAACAACAGCTGGAGCTATTATCTTGCACTCATACTAAAACAATTTATTTATATCTCGACACAATATACAGTTACAACGATTTTCGTGCGAATTACATTGCATAACATACTCTTTCACATTATAGAATTTGCTCTTTCAAATTATTTTCTTAAAATTCGAAAACGTTAAAGATGTCAGTGATACTATATTTATGTTTCTCAATGTAGATTTGCCATACGGTAGATACGGTGCTGTGATTGGTTATTACGGCCGCGCATGCGCAGAAATGCAATAATGGTGCTATTGTCTCGCACCAATACCAAAACAGTTTTTTATTTATATCTTGACATATATACAACTTCAATGTTTTTCATGCGAAATCTATTACTTAATACACTATTTTACTTCATAAAATTGGATCCTTCAAATTATTTTCTTCAAATTCGAAAACGTTAAGCATCACCGAGATGCTGTTATGTTTTTTAACGTTCATTCGCCATACGGTAGATGCACTGCTGTGATTGGTTATTACGGTTGCGCATGCGCAAAAAAATTTGGCCCAATACACTGCTTGATGTTACAGATATAAACTTATACAGGGTGTTTGGAAGGGATAAATACTTTGAATTTAAGGATCTTTAACTGTACATATTATAATCGATATTGAATTTAAAATTCAATCCCCGTGCAAATATAATTTAGGTTTAGATTTAAGTAACATTTGAATTGTAATGTGCGTCACAAGTCTAACTCGATATTGTAAGCTGAGTTAAAATCTGCAATTACACTTATTAACGCACGCTTCAATAAAAGTGCAATCGTTGAAATATTAAATTATATATAACGCTTTTAATTTTGCTGTTTTAATGTTTTGACCAATATATTTCAACTTACAAACGTTGAATGAGCAATACTGAATTTAAAGTAAGAAAATAAATGAATGAGAGACAACACAACCTGCTACAATCATTCTTTATCTCCACAAAAGTTAATATAGATTTTGACAAAAGCTTCGTAATAATTTCTGTAATTTACAATAAAAAATGTAAGATATGTTATTTTGATGGGTTTCGTAAGTACTAATGAACCAAAATAAACAGTTGGTCACTAATGGAGGCTCGGTAATAGGTACATTTACCTTATGGAAGCGAAACTGTTTGCTCAACGCCACTACAACGCAACCGTTTGTCTTTCGCGTTGATCGCTCGATTGCTTCGATTATTTGCCTCTTCATCTTATCCTAATGCGTGATTCACTGCTTTGCATGGTGAACGAAGCAGGAACAGTTGGTGGCTACATCAAAAACTCGGCGCACTTCAAAGTCGCTCGATCCGTAGAGCATTTCACGAGGTAGCACGGAGAGGGTTGTCGGAGACTCGTTTGCGCGACGAGCGGTGTAATGGAGGGTAAGAAAGACGAGGAAGGGTGAACGAAAAATAAATGATACCCGAATTAGCGTAATCGTGTGATGGTTTCACGAGGGAGATCCTCGCGTTGCAAACGGGTATCGCGGGGGACCCGGAATTCAATTTCGATTTCATTCTGGCGTTTGACGTTCGCCGGTGCGCAGCTTCGGAGATTTGGAGATTGTACAACCACCAACGATTTTTATAAAAAGATTCTTCATAAGGTTTTATGAAAGTTGCCATAGTAACGTCCAGTGCTTTCTTTTCGAAGGAAGATTTATTTAAGATAAAATTAGGAGAAGAATTTAAAAGTTACTATATGTATATTTTTTCTTTCAATATTTTTGGTATGGGTAGAAATTTGCAAATTCTCCAACTCTTCAATTTACCCTCAAATATTCTATGCTCCAAAAATCCCCAAAAATCAAGAAGTGGAAGACCATTTCCCCGTTGATTGTCATATTTTCCCTAAGGAACACTCAACTACACAACAGAAAATTCTGGTAAATCTGAATTAACAATACTGAGTTTTTGTCTACTTTCTATATTTATGTACGTATATTCGCGTATCTGCTCCTAAAATTGAAGACAGTAAACAGAGCGGAATACCGTTGATACAATTTTTATTTACAATTCTGCGGAAACACAACAGAGCGCACGGAGATACGTATCCACAGCGTAAACTAAGCTCGCTTTGTTAGCGTTCAAACTTCGATGCAGAACGGAACCGGAATTCTCTAAAATGTGTGTATGATGTTCAGTAATTACAGTTCCATGGGCAAGTCACGTACGCAGCATGCCGCACGCAAAGGGTTGAATAAAAGATGATGAGCTGATGTTGGCCGAGCCATGGCGATGCCAAACATCCACGATACCCCCCCTTGAAAACGTTGGTTAACCCAGTGACAATGCGGAGAGCGAGGTCCATTGTCACCCCCATCGGGCACAAAGGGCTGTGGCACTTTGTTCGGGCGCGCTTATGTACACCGAGCATGTCACCAGACACATTCCTGTATAATGCAGAAGGCAAATTCAGTTGCACGTGTTTCACGGTGCGTTGCAGTTATACCGTCAGATATAACTTTCATGACTTTCCACCTGGACGCAAAAAAATATTGCGCTATTTTAACGCGGTTGACAAACATGCTGAAAATGTGCGGAACACGGAGGAGAATTTTAGAAAATTTTTACTAAATGAAATGTTTCTTGGGTTAATTACGATACGGATTATAGAGTGCAAAATCACTAACAGATTTGTCACTGTGATCACAGATCACGATTGTGATTAAACTTCTTTCACGACCTTGGAAGATGGCGTTTTAGGTTCACGTTAACTGTCGTTGGTGTTCTGCTGACTCCCCTTAGCGGAAGTTCAAGAATGACAATTCAATTTTTACCATTATTCATATTATGTTTTCATACAATTATATGGCATTCTGTATATATTTATATTATATACTACTTTAGAAGATTATAAGAAATAAGTTGACAATATGGAACTAGGTGTAGGTTAGTTTTGCGTATATGTTACTTTGCTGAAGAATTTTGTGATCACTGAAACGAAGTTTAAAGAAATTAATTTATGGTTACAATTTATTTATTCTTTTCAGATTTTCCTTTCATTTCTCTTAATAGAAAAAATATATTAACATTGCTTTGGAACCATATTACAATATAATACATATATAGCCTAAGAATATATTCAGTCTGAACTGAAAATTCAAGCGTAATGAAAGTATGAGAAAAGTTTATTATAATTGAACTGTGAATGTGTCATGAGTTAAATAAATAATAATAAAAGTTAAATAATAAGTGAATAAAGCAAAGCAGAATAACTTTGAAATGAAACTAATAATATAATACGGCAAGTTGAAGCGTTGTATTATGAAAAAATTGGACTGATCACTTAAATATTCAAACAGACATAAATCTCCAACCTTAAATGTTCGAGTACACAAATTCATAAATTTTCTCAGTCGAGAACTCCATCAAACTCTAAAAAGAAACCACTTCGATCACCGTACCGAATTACTAACCGTCGTTGCGAAGTTAATCGACATTCCGATTAAAATCATCGAAGGAATTTCGAAAAAGAGAGGAAGAAACCGGCAGGTGTCACGTAGTACCTTCCGCAATAATAATTTTTCTAGACCGTTTTCATTTGGCACGGACGTCAGACGCGACGCGCCGTGATCAGTCAAGCGACGTCGGCTTGTGTTTTAGTCTTTAACCCGTTCTGCTTCCAGTAATTAAGACTCGAGCGTAAAAAAAACGAGAGAGACGAAGCTAGGAGACGGCAGAGCGAAGGGATGGGATAGGATGAAGTAGAAGTAGCCGTGGGAGGGTGTAGGGAGGGAGAGAAAAAGAGCAGAAATAGAGGAGCGGGTGGATAGTAGGTGGCAGAGGGTGGTTGGGATAAAGGTGGAGCATCGAAGAGAAGAAGGAACGATAGAGAAAGGGAAAAGGTGAACGCTGAGGTAGCAAAAAAGGGGGGAGGGGAAGGATCGGGGGGGAGATTCGCTACACGATGACATGCTCCTTTGTTCTGCCCTTTTGCGGAAGACACCGTAGCGAGTAGCATTTGCAAGCACAAAGAGAAATAATGACTAGTCCAGTGTTCAACTAATATTTGCTTCAAACTTTTCCGGAGATTTTTTCTTCCGAGAATGCTTCCCTTTGTCATTCGTGAGAGCCGGTCGACACGACGACGTTGACGACGCCACCCGATTCGGCTTGTCAGAAAAGTGCTCTGCCGGCGAGGGATGGTATTCGCGTCGTTTCACAGAAACCGGCCTTAAGATGGCTACTGCCGTCCTCCGTTTGTCGTCTTGTGTACCACCGGAACAAAAGATCGTACTTTTTCCATAGTCGCTGCCCGGCTACGAGTTCTGTCTTACTTTTGCATAACTAAGAGACACACGTACAGCCGACTTTTCTTTCGTTTACGCTCGCCGTTCTTTCGTTTCTCAGCCCTCAGGATTAAAGAAACTTTGCCCTCATTCTCCGGTGATTTGTTGCAATTCATTCGTTACCAGATGCTCGCAGCGTCTCGTTTTTCATTACCGTTCTGACTGCTAATTTGTTTTATCCGACGCTGCTTTGAGGGTACAGAGAAAATCCGATACATGAAATACTCGATATGCTCGGTTAAAACATTTCGGATATACAGGGTAACCGACAGAACAATCAGATAGGGGATGATTCTACTTGACAAAATTAGTCCAAAATAGAGACTTCATTCTTAGGAAAATGTTGTTATCATTGAAAAATTTGATTCTTCAAAATATTTGTTGTAACGAGTCCCTTTACGAATCTTGTGCGAAAACGTGTTATATTATCCGCCTCCTTTATCATCGATGAAACGAACTTCTTTTCTGCAACACGTAGTATCTTTTTTTACGTCTCCAGAGTTCACGAGTTGGCAAACTGTACGTTAGTATAAGGGTGACCATCGAATCCACCCTATATCTAGTTTAGTGGTCCTGGTTTTTCGAGGGTGGTAGTTGCTGGTCACGATGGTGGTGGTGGTGGTGAAATCGAGTTAGCCAAATTAACCATGAAATAGACTCCCTCCGCCCTAGTGTCTGTCTATCTCGTCAGCCGCTCGTGTCGTTCGCATCGTTCCACGACCACTAACCAAACCTAACCAGTCCCGGAGGGCTTTTTAGGGCCACTGCACGCAAAATTGAAGTATCGGGACCAAAGAAAACGCAGGAAGCGTTACCGTTCATCGGTATCCCGGATAATCGGTACTACTCTCGATGACAATTTCATCTCAATATTCGCAAACTATTTTCCATAAAGTATAGAACGAATAATAAATTGAATTTATTTTGTTTGGAGCGATTTATCCAATGTTAGATTAGTAGTTTAGAGGTATAAAACATAGAGATACTAGGAATATGGAGATATACTGCATTTTTAAGAATATAGAGATCTAGTAATCTGAGGATGTAAAGATTTAGAGATGTAGTAATATAGGAATCAAGTAATGTAAGAGTGTACAGATTTAAGAACTTAGAAATACAGCGATCTGGGTATTTAGGAATAAAGGGATTTCGAGATTAAGAGATCTGGTAATATAGAAATTTGCAAATGTGGAGATCTAGTTATGGATCCGACTTTATATAAGAATCGGATTAGACATGTAGGTATTAGAAAATATAGAGATCTGATTATTTACAGATCTAGCGAATATCGAGATTTGTTTATAGCGATATGGGAATACAGAGTTGGTTGTGTAGAGATATGATTATATAGGGAATGGTTATTTCGAAGTTGAGGATATTTTGTTATGAACAAATCTAGTTGTATAGAAACCAGAGAATGTAGATATTTTGTGATGTATGGATTTGGTTATTGAGGGGTCTAGGTGTATAGGAATTTGAAGATACAGAAATCTGGTTATTAGGGACTTGTGTATATACTCAGGTTACTTCTAATATCCTAATCCAAGCTAACTCAATGTATCCTAATCTAGTGTAAATCTTAACATCTTCATCTAACTTAATGTGATTCAACCTAACTTAATCCAACATAAAATATTTTAAACTAATCTAGCTTAATTTTATATAACCTAATCTTGTCTATCTTAAAATTATCTAACTTAAACATGAATGGGACCTAAAAATGTAGCAGTATAAATTGCAATGTACATATTGCGCTTTTATTGCACCAAACTAATCAAATACCTACTATCAGATAAAATGATTCTTTCCTTAAAACAAAAATGCATCAAGTCTGAAGTTCTATATGAAAAAAAAAGTTAGCAGATGTACTTGCAAAGTTACTTTTCTTTTTACGGTATGCAATATATAATTTAGGACATACAGTAAATAAGGTACATTGTTACCCGAAGGAAATTAAGTATCCGGACATCGGTTATCTTTAACCGCTTTTGTAATTGTTAATTACCGAAATGGCAACTACTACTTTAAGCCTTTCGTTCGGTCATAAAAAGAATCGCTCTACCCACGCAAATCAAGAGGCCAAGTGAACATATCTCCTGCTTGATTCATGAGCACGATGATCCCATTGACAAATAAGAAGGACGCGGGTCGGCCTTTTTCTCATTAGCGGCACTTTGAACTAACCCGCCCACATTATGACAAACTAGATTAATTTTCTGTCCAAAAGGGACCGCCTTCTCGATCGTTTGTTACGAAATTTCAACTGTCAGAAATTGCAGCTACATAGCGGACCGCAGTGCCGAACCGGTCGTTGTACAAAAACTGGACTGCAACCGATCGTAAACGAAATTTATCGAGTCGTTTTTTTGCTGCATGCTGTTTTTGTGGCCGTAACATTTTCGTGGGACTTCTATCGAGTTTTCCTACATGAACGTGATTGTTTCGGTTCAACAGGGCGCGCTGAAAACCAGTATAAATCCAAGTAAAACGTTTTGAAACGAAAATTACACGTATTGGACGTATATAATCGAACTGTCACACGACGATTGATCGTATCAAAAAGTGACGAACACCAGATTGAAATTTTAATTAACTTCTTTGGTATGTTTTGTAGATACAAATAACACTTTGTAAATATTTTTTAAACAAGTTTCTACAAAGAAACGTGCTGAACGAGATTATAAATTCTAAACAAAATTCTCTGGATTCAAGGTAGGGTGTTTTCGACATGGTATAAGTGAAAAGAACATGCAAAAATCAGCAAAAAAGTGTAAAATAGAATATTTATTCTTACGTGGCTTTATTTTTGAGAAAATTGAATTTGAACAATTTTACAGTATTTGTAAAACAGTTTGCAGCGTAAACGGAGAAACTCGATAAATTGCTTGTTAATTCTACAGTCAGCAAATATTATAAATTGATAAATATTAATACATTTATATATTAATATTAATTCATATATTGTAGTAAAGTATAGTAATGTCTGATGTATTAAACGTTATATTTCTAATTTAATCATTATAACAATACACTTATTACTCAATCACTATAACAATATCTTCAAGATAATATAGTAACAAATTATTTAATACTTCACTAAATTAAAAACTTTGTAAACATTATTTACTAAATTTATTTCTAATGTAAATTATAATTCAATTTATAAATTATCCCATAAATTATCTAATAAAAATAACAAATATTTCACAAATATATAAATTAAATTTATTTAAAAGAGACCAGATGTAACAAAAATGACAAACATTTATTAATCTCAACATAAAAAATTACATTTATTTTTTATATTTCTCAGCAAAGTATAAGTTTCTCATAAAACATAGTATCCTCATTTTTGACATAGTATCCAAACTTGTTTTTCACAAAAATAGCAATCATAACACTTCCATCTACATGTACTGAAATCACTTAAATACCATAAACAAAAAGCAGTTTCGAAAACCACGGTACTTACAATCATTTTCCCTCGTATTTCGTTAGCATCACAGAAATAATTGAAAAAATGGATTTAAGTGAAGTGAGATAAGTCAGTGAACGCGAGCTGCCCGTTAGAGGGCAAAAGGAACGAGACAAGATTCGCGGTACACGTCGTTGCGTACCTGTCGACACGAAAAAATAGATCGCCGTGATGGCTGCGAAGTCGAAAGTGTAGCAAAACGAAAAGAAGCATCTTAGGCATCCGGAATAGTGCCCTTATAAATGGTTTTTCTATATTGCCTCGTGTCTGGCTCACGTTGGACATGGACATGGGTTACCAGTTCATTTAAATAAGTTAAGGGTCTCGCTTAGTGCCTTAGCGGGTCCATTACAGCTGGGCAAAAGCGGCTAATTACCTGCCTGACGTGAGTTATAAACCCCTCTCTGGCCATCGCTCCCACCTTTGAATATTTTTAACCGGATCTCGATTTTTACAATGAAAACGTCCTCCTCCTTCCTCGACGGTGCTCGCGTTTGCAACATCTCTACTTCCACTTTATTGTCCCTGCGAACATCGTTTCTTATTCCGTCAATTTCTTCGCGTGCGTGTTCCTCTTGTTCCACTATATTCCTCTCAATAACATGCTGAGTCAATTAATGTCACGCAGCTTAGAAAAATGATACCGTGGAAGACTTCCTGGGGAAAATGGCGACGTAGAGGAAAGAGGCCGACTGACTTTGGATGATAAATTTTTATGTCGAAAATTTAGATTCTGATAATTTTGGAGATTCTAGAGAACTATGTCTTGAGATTTAGAATTTTAGAAATTTGGGAAATTTAAAAATTTGGGGATTTTGAGGCTTTGTGAGACTTTAGGGATTCGGAAATTTCGAAAGTTGCGGATTTGTGAAATTTGGGTATTTGGAAAGTTATAAATTTGTGAGATTTGGGGATTTGAAAAGCTGAAAATTTGTAAGATTTGGGGAATTTTGGGACTTGGAGATTTGGAAAGCTGAGGTATTGTGAGATTTGTGGAATTTTTATGTTAGGAAATCTTAAAACTTGAGGATTTGTGAGATTTTGAAATTTGCAGACTTGGAGATTTGGAAAGATGAGGATTTGTGAGATTTGGAGAATTTTGAGACTAAGAAATTCCAAAACCTGAGTATTTGCCAGATTTGGAAATTTGAAAAGAAAAAATGAGAGAAATCTGAAAGTTCAGAAATTTAGAAAATTAAAAAATTGTTGAACTTGGAAATTTGGAAATAGTGTTAAGATAAATTTCAAAATCATTTAGATTAAATATCACTAATTTCAAAAAAGCTTTACATTAATATTAACACACTAACTTAAAAGCGATACTACATTAGTGTTATTGTACTAATTTAAAAAATGCGTTACATTGATATTACTACACTAATTTAAGAAACGAATTTACATTAATATTATCACACTAATTTTAAAAAACACTTAAAATTAATATTATTACATTATCTTCAAAAACGTTGTACATTAATACTAGCTTAGTTTAACCTAACCTAATTGTGAAGAACGCTCTACATTAATGTTACCTAGTAACTTTAATTCTCGTGTTACAAACTTGTTATGTACAACAAGCTTTAAAAATACCGACATAATTGTATACACAGTACCTTTTGCAATTAATATCATAATGACTATAAATGAGAGTTACAATTGTGACGTAGACATCAATCATACACAATCCAAAACAATGAAAAGTGTTTCGATCGTCGATTCCTCGTCTTTAAACACGACGACACTGATTTGTTTTCGATGGAATTTAGGGACGTGTCCAAAGGGCGAATATTGATTTTATGTTCAGCTGTAAAAGTGTGATTTGAATTTTGATTGCGGGCTGGGAGAGATCGCGTAACAGGATAGTGCACGCTTTGCCAGACACACAAGAGCCCTTCAACGAACGCTTACTCGACTGGAAAATTGAAGAAATACACGTTTTAAAGTGCTGAACTTGAAGACCTCCTGACCGAATAGGTCCTAAAAAAAGAACCTTTCTAGAATTCAGAAAAATTCCACCTGTACGATTCAGACACAACAAACGATCTTCTCTTCTCCTTTAAACAACTTTTTCAAACGTGATTTCTTCCGAAAAAAAATATTTCTCTTCATCCATTGAAGCGGTTTATCTCTTTTAATTTCTGTTTATAACTTTTTTGAAATATAGAAAAATTCCACCTGTACGATTCAAACACATCCTTCTTCTCTTCTCTAAAAAAATTTTGCAAACGTGATTTCTTCCAAAGAAAAAAATATTTCTGTTTATCTATTCAACTGATCGATCTCTTTTAATTTCTGTTTATAACTTTCATAAAATTCAGAAAAATTCCACCCGTACGATTCAGATACGACGTCCTCCTTTTCTTCTCTAAAAAAATTTGCAAACGTGATTTCTTCCGAAGAAAAAAATATTTCTGTTTATCTATTCAACTGATCGATCTCTTTTAATTTCTGTTTATAACTTTCATAAAATTCAGAAAAATTCCACCCGTACGATTCAGATACAACGTCCTCCTTTTCTTCTCTAAAAAAAATTTGCAAACGTGATTTCTTCCGAAGAAAAAAATATTTCTGTTTATCTATTCAACTGATCGATCTCTTTTAATTCCTGTTTATAACCTTTATAAAATTCGGAAAAATTCCACCCGTACGATTCAAATACGACGTCCTCCTTTTCTTCTCTAAAAAAAATTTGCAAACGTGATTTCTTCCGAAGAAAAAAATATTTCTGTTTATCTATAGAACCGATCGATCTCTTTTAATTCCTGTTTATAACATTATGCAAATGGCAGTTTCTACGGTCGTATTAATTATGGCAACGATCGGCGTTCTCTTTCCTCGGCCTGATTTGATATTCAGAATGTTTTGTTTTATGCATTTTTAATAGGGAAAGAAAAAAGAAGCGGGCACCACGACGTAGGCGTTTTTCTAGGTGAATCATCTGGGTTTGATTACGATCTTCAGCGGAGCATAATTCGATAATGATACGAGAGCACGAAGTTTATCGTAAAAGCATGCTAATTTCGCTTTTGTTGTAACCCGAGATGCCTATAATCTGTGGGAACTTAAAAATAGAGATTAAAATATCATCATAGATCTATTTTATTACGGGTATCGTGGCTCTAGTCCCATTTTGTCAACTCACACTTTATAATGATACGGTGCTTTCATTTCTTCGCCATTTATTTCCTAATTATCTTTCAGGTTTTAGTGTATTTTTATCGTGAACTTGAAACCTATTATTCTAAACAAGTCGCCGACAGCAGGAAATAACGAAGGAAAAGACGTAACGTATTACCTTGTAACGATTACAATCGGGTATGTTCAAAGATCTGTTCTACTGTGAGTTAATAAAATATTTAGTTCTCTTATTTCTTGTTCCACTTTGTCATTTTATTTATGTGAGTCATCGTTTGCTGCTTACAGCGTATTTTTGAACATACTCGTAAATTATCGTTCAGTACTTATATCGTTATTAAATTAATCGTTAATTATGTTAACTGAAGTTAAATTGATTATTAATGGAGTTAATTTGAATTGATCATTAGTAAAGTTAACTCAAGCTAATTGCTCATTGATAAAGTTAACTCACATAGATTATTAATGAAGTTAATATTACATAACAATATTCAAATAACTAAATATACAAAAAAAATTATAAATAACATAAATAAACTATAACTAAAATTAAAAAAAGTTATTGTTATTAAAAATATTATAAATAAAATTCCTAAATAAAAACTATAAAAAATTTCTTCTATAATATTATTTATCGTAAGTAGGAATATTCTTGGAAAAATACTTTCCCGAAGAAACAAAATATCACCAAAATAATTGATTATCTTTACCGAAAATAAAATCACCATTAGAATTTTTAACGAACTCAACGTAGCGATCAAAGTGCTAAACTTCACCCCCTCATTTCGAAGCAACAATATTTCATCATTTCTGTTCTTCGAGGCGTGCACCAAACTTGAACACAAGTTCGACTAGGAGCATCCAGATTGTAATATCGTTAAACAAACTCGTAACATCGTCGAACAAGCTGTTAATACGATCATCCGTGCTTCGATCGATGCACACCCATTTAATGATCCTTTCAAACACCTTCAAACCTTAAGGGGATATTTCCATTCTCAGCTGTCGATTTTAGACGATTTATGAAATAGAGAATTGTCGGGTTGTTATTGCTCCAGGGTTTTGTAACTTTATATGCATATTTGGTCACGTTCCGAGATAATATAGTCAAGTCTTCGGACAGTTATCTTTATTATTATTGAAACTATTCTAGGTTCTATATGTCACTTTTAATAGAGCTACCAGTTAAAATGACAGAATTCATGTTTCATATTTTGTGGTACAAAATTTTGCTGCATTACACCAAAACTTTATTTCGATGCAATTAATGTTAACGAATTATTAATTTTTTATCGAATAAAAGTGTAGTCCTTTTTCGTTATATTCTACTTTTTTCCCTAAAACTAATAATAGGAGCATTTCCCTGTATTCGATGGAGTAAGATTTGCTTTGCGTTCGACGTGTATACTCCTCATTGTTTGATTTTAATTACGATTCCCGTGAGGAATTTTTAAAACTGATTTCCTCACTTAACTGATTAAATCTTCACACTACGATGAACTACAGTTATGACGCACTCGCAGTTCAGGTATAATAATCATATTTTTAGCACACTCGAATTTTCAGTTTCGATCTAATTTGCACAGTCATTGCTGTAGGAAACCAGCATGTCATTTTAATTTTCTATCCATTTTAAAATTATAGCAATCACATGTGTACTATGTTTGTACCTGCCGAATAAATTATAGTGTGAAGGGTTAAAGAAACTTCATCGCAAAGGACGTTTGTAGTACCTTAACTTTGGCTACCAGCGTCAGATTCAATGTTTTTAAATTTCCTATTCGAGATTATAATGAAATGAAAATGAAACTCTGTTACATAATTTAGAAAATCGTGTAATGTAGACCAATTTACAATGACGTATTGTACTATTCGAAGCTACAAAGAACTATGAAGGACTGGAAAACTTCAACACCTACTGCACAACAAAATTTTTCAAAATGTATACGATAATAGTAATAGTCTTTATAAACCGAGAAGATCAAGTGCTACTGACTAGATTAAAAATACGTTATACCAAATTAACACATTCCCTTATTATCAAATCAAGCTCAGCGATTTGTGATGCAAATCTCCACTGATCACATCTTAGCGTAGTATCCAAAAGGTATGATCAAGAGGCAGTAACCATACAATATGACATATCTGATGTAACAAGCATATCACAAAAATGTGAATAAGTGCAAGAAAATTCTAACCTTCCTAAAAGATAGTGGACTTCGTTATCAAACACTTACATTTTGACACAACAAATCAAATATCACTATACAAAATCTCACATTGCTAATAACCTAAGAAAGTGGGACCCTAAGGTGCGATTTTAAATGTTTAAGGGGAGCAATACCTTTAGATAGATAAAAATAAGCTGATATTTGTGAATTTTTTTGTATAGGATATCTTTGTCTTGTATTTTCGAAATTTCAGGTATAATTTATTATAACTATTGCGTATTACAACATATTTTCTTTTTTTAAAAATATTTAAAAATGGCGGAATTATGATAGTCTTTCCTGGAAGTGTTTCGGCGCGTCTCGCGAAACGGCGTAACTTCTAGCTTTAATTACATTGGTCTGAAACAACCATTTGCAAACGATGTTTCGATTATTAACATTCACAGTTAGTAGATGAACCTAAGAAATGTGAAAAATATTGAAAATTGAAGAGATGGCGTGCTTTTAAAGAAAAACTTTGAATTTTACTGAAAATTTTCGCAATATTTTGCAATAAAAAAGGACTTTAATGTTAAATTTATTTCATACATTTAGGTTCATATGTTAGATAGTATTGTCGTGGATATGTGCAAAAAATTTGAGCGCGATTGATAAACTAGTTTTTGAGTTATCAGTCACGCCAATTTTAAAAATGTAGTTTTGAGAAAAATGCGTTTAAAGTTTCGATAAGTAAAATCTGAATAATTTCAATGATTTACGAACTAATCTGCGATTCCTACGCCACATAATAATCCTTCGGCTTACTCGTAAAGTTGATTTTTCTCCATAAGCTCATTCTCCGTAAAAATACAAAAT
The DNA here is from genome assembly GCA_036983795.1 of Megachile lagopoda. NCBI lineage: Eukaryota > Metazoa > Arthropoda > Insecta > Hymenoptera > Megachilidae > Megachile > Megachile lagopoda. The sequence goes on from CM072786.1 coordinate 3,445,708, forward strand.
TTCAAACACAGCAATGGCGTGATAATAACAAATCTGCTACATAGCCCTCCGCACCGAGCGCGTGAATATCTGCGGCGCGATACCAGACATAAGTCACGATAATCGGCCATAACATCAAAAGGGCTCGGTATTACGCTTTAAAATTTTGAGACTATATTTTTGAGATGTTGCACTAACATTTTGAAGAAAAAAAAATTTGCAATTTTTTAAGATTCTGAAGGTATTGCCCCCCTTAAGGTGCGATTTTAAATGTTTAACCAGAAAATAAAGGAGAGTTGAAAGAATTTGCAATTGAATGCCGGCAGGGGACGAGTTAATGAATTCAAGCATCTCTCGAGCAGATTTTCGAGGTGTTACGCCGTAAAAAGATGCAATGAAACGTTAGTCGATTTCTGGACCGATACCCCAACCATTTCGCTGTTTTTTCCGTGGCATCTACGTCCACTTTCACCGTCCCTCCTTTCTTTCGTCTCCTTTTGGCTCTCTTAATATCTCGTGGCTCCAATTAGTTCTGAACGCCGAGCCGTCCGATTGTCCGTCCGTCCGTCCGTCCATCCTCGTGTCTGTCCATCCATTCGTTGGTCCATCCGTGGTGCCGTTTGCACGGTAACGTTGCTGCGTTCCTCTCGTTCGTTGCCTCGGCTCGTTCGTATCCCTCAGCTTCATTAAGAAACGGTAATGCGTTTTGTTTCTCTTTTACACACTCCTCTCCCGAAGGGGAACGAGCTAGGGACTCTTTTAATAATCCCGCAGCACGCTCAGAGATTTATTATTTTCGGACTACGTTGCTGGATAAGTCCATATGGCTGACGCTCTCTCCGTCTCCCTTTTTTTCCTCAATTTGTCTCTCTTCGTTCCTCCGACGCACTGGAGACTTCTTCCTTTTTGATTCTTCCCGACATTTTTTTCTCTACTTTTCTTCTCTACTCCGCCGCGTATACTGCCAGTTCGCGAACTTCTGTACTGGGTGACCTAATAAAGCGCGACGGACACTCGGGACACTTCGAACAGGCAGCTGGATTTCTCTTTGAAACGTTCGAAACGCCCTTTCGAAGATTTGCTAAGTAGATCATCGTTACTTTTGAAGGGTTGCTGGCGAGTTTGGCAGTCGTTAACCCGTTGCCTTAGATTTGTTTGTCAGGTGCGTTGAAACTAATCACAATATTGAAACAGATAAGGACAGTTGAAATGTTATGGCAGTTTTGTATTTAATCCTTGATTACGCAAATTATAATTGAACTCTAAGTTGAAGGGTATTCGGGTAAGATTTATTACAATTGAAGAGTCACGTGTCAGAATTGTCAAAGTATGGCAATAACGATTGCTGAACTCATCAGGTATCCTTGAATCAAGGAAGTTTGGTATTAGGGTAACTTATATTTAAATTAGCTATTTTTTAATGGAGGAATGGAGATAAAACAGGCTATAAGTGCCATTTTGTGAAAGATTAATTTCGATTTATGAAAGGGATGTTTACATGCGAGTCAGCTTTGAATGGGAGTTTGATTACAATTATTTATTAATAGTATTTGTATGCAGACGAATTTTGATAATAAAATAACAGAATGAATATCATTATCGTTTTAATATGAATCGCCAAAATTATTTTGATATATATGTTCAAATCCAGTTGAATCAATAACCTCAACTTCCATGAAAAATACATTAAAACAATAATTACTTCACATGTACCTAAACGAATGAATATTTAATGCAATAAATTTCAATATTTCATAGCAAATTGATAATAATAAGTAGCACTGACAAGAAAATAATAAATAAATAAAAAACATTAAAAATAATGATCATATTAAAAATACTTTTTGAGAGAAAAGAAATCATATAACGTTACAAATCAACATTCGTAGAAGATACAAGAACAATTGTAATTACAAAAATCAACAAACATTTTTTAAGAATTTCGTTCAATTTTCTAATCATGAAATTAGTAGTTGTATATTTTACAAAATACAAAATTTTCATAGTATGAAATTTCATAACTCGAAATGCTATATACAACGAAGGATTACATCCTTCTTAATTATATTAATTATATGCTACATAATTAAAATTTTAATCAAAATGTCACTGTTTATGATGGGATTACATGGTTTCGTATTATTTTAGAATTTAGCTACAAATCAGAAGTACTGGTCATGAACGAGTTAAAACGGAACATCCACGCTGTTGAATCACGACACGATCTGTTGCTACGGATTTTTAATCATATCCACGTATTTCACGAGCTACAGAAGTTTAACATGCCATAAATTACGGCTTGTTTGGCGCCAACGTTATTTACGATTGTTCCAGTAGAGCGATTGGACTCCTAGGCTAACTATTCTTTTAATAGTCTCGCCGAAGGTGCAGAAATGTTTCAGACACTTTGAACCTAACCCCTTTCGTAACAATAACCTTTTCTACTTCAAATTATCCGTTTTTATCGAAATTAACTAACAGCAACTATTAGTTAAGAGTCTTTGAACTAGAGATAGCGTAGAAAATCAGTAACTGTGATTTATCACAGTTACAAAATCACGATCGCGATTAAACTTCCTTCACGTGATCAGGAAGATGGCGTTTTAGGAGCGGTTCACGTTAATGATGGCTACTCGCTGATTCCCTTTAGCGGAAATTCAAGAATGTCAATTTAATTTTTACCATCAGTTTTTATACATTTGATATTCTGTATATATATTTATATAAAAGATACTAAGAAATAAGTTACAATTTAAAACAAGAAGCAGGTTAGTTTTGCCTATACTTTGCTGAAGAATTTTATGAACATTCCTGAAACGTAGTTCAAAGAGATTAAAAATTAAACTTATACTTACAAGTTATTTATTATTTTTAATTCTTCTCTTTTCTTCTAACAAGGAAATTATAATATCAACGTTTCTTTTAGACCATATTATAATATAATACATGTATATTCTAAGTAATTCGTGAAAAGTGAAAAGAATCCTCTCTACCAATTAGAAACGATCACAAAGAATCATAAATCACCGTGATTGGAAGTAAACGTGATCAAATCAGTAATTCAAAAGTAGTGATTCAACAGTTCGCACCATCTCTACTTTGAACTGTTTCATTAATCCTCAATAAAAATACTATTAAATTAATTCGAGAATTATTCAATTTGTTTGCAAATATCGATGTTGTTTAATCAGTTATGTATACCGCAGAAGTTTCAGAACAAGTAAGATTGTTTTCGCTATGGCAGCTCGATCGAGTCCGAAGACTCTCCTCCCGTTTGGTTATAATTCTTAGAGGACGTATAGATATAAGCATATTCCGGTCCTTTGATTTAACGAGGTGTGGTGTCGGTTATGCTATAAACGGTATATCGAAGCGCCTATAAACCAAACGGGCGAGTCGGTAAATTAGGAACTGAAACCTCTCGTAGGAAGCCTCTAAAAATACAATTAACGAGTCGTTTAGCGGATATACCTGGCTTTAGTTTGCCATTCCTGAAGCCTGGGTCAGTGGCCATGCATCGAAATCGACTTTTCTGCAATATATTCAGTATGCCTGACTTACACGATTCAAGTATTATTCTTGTTAAGATTCGTGTAATACAGTGATAATAGGACGAACATTCATATAATATAAACAGTGATAATAGGTTAGAAATTCATATAATATAAACAGTGATAATAGGTTAAAGATTCATATAATATAAATAAGGATAATAAAATAAAGATTTATATAACATAAACAATGATAATAAAATACTGATTCACATAATATAAACAGTGACAAAGACCACAAATCATCACATAGTCGACGGTAAAAGTAAAATATTTTTTTAATTAACGTTTTGGTGTGCAAGCTTTAAATTTTTATAAACCATGGTTACACTTTAATTAACCGTTTATTTGGAAGTATGTTTTCTATCTTAATTTAGTAATTTGTTATTTATAAATTGTCTGCGATAATTTATTTTTAGTAAAATTTGCAAGGGGAATGTATTAAGTGGCTAAATTTCTAAATTGTTACATTGGTCAGTTTTCAAGTTTGTGTTTTCAATCTATCAAATAGCTAAATTTTCAAGTTTCTAAATTTCTAAATTATTGAATAGCTAGACTTGCAAGTTTCTAAATTTTCAAACTATTCAACTATTAAACAGCTGAATTTCCCAATTTCTATATTTCCAAATTGCTGAGTTGTTAAATTGTACAATTTTTAAATCTTGAAATTCTAATTTTTAAAAGTCCAAGGATTGAAAAATTTAAATTTCAATATTCGAAATTTCTATATTTCCATATTACCTAACTTCTAAATTCCTAAATTACCAAATTTTGAAATTAGACAATTTCAGTACTTTTAAATTGCAAATTACTAAATTCCTAAATATTGAATTTTGGATTTTTTACATTTCTAAATCTTCAAAATTCGAAAGTTCGAAATCTTCCATCCGCACTGTGCACACTGACGCCCGTGAGCATTTTGGAGAGCATTCAATCTGCGTATAAACAAACTAATCCTTCTAGCTTTTCAGAAGATTTCAAATTATTCGATTCAATTTTAAACACAATTAACTTGAAACTAACACTAGAAAGTAACATTTAATATACAGTAACTCTTGCGTTATACTAACTCTCCCGCCACTACAAAATGACAAAATAGCAAGTTTTCAACAAATCTACATTATTACCAAAGACAATTTGTGCACAGATGGATGATATGGCAGAAAATAAACGTAGTCGTTTATTGTAAGAATCGATAATTTTACCAGCGACATCGTCCAAACAGTAAATTACAACTCGCGTAGTTTTAATATTGTGTTCATAGTGCGGTCAGTGAATATAATCCACGATAAATCATCGAGAGAATCTGTAGCTTAATGAGTTTTTAGTGGCGGGTTTCATCGTCCGTGATTCATTTTGTTTTTTAATCAATTCATTAACGCTGGGCACGGATAACCTTCCAGCTCAGCTCGCTACCACTCTCGAATCCGCTCCAATATTCGGTCGACTTACATTTTCATCAAAACCGTCCGCAGGTGAATAATTACCAATGCTTTTAATTAATTTTGATACGTATAATAATAAGCGTCTGATTAACATCAACGTAGTGTTTCGCCGAAAATTCAAAATAATCAGGACTTATTTGGAAATTGAATTTGTTTTACACCGATGGATGTATGAAATTATATTTAACGGTTGAATGATTCCGAAAATGATCGATTTCAATGTTTCGTTAAAATCATTTTCCTGTGCTTTTAAATTTTTCGTGCGTTATTTTTGCAATTTTGGATATGGTACAGTGGCTAATACATTTAAAATATAAAACACATGTAAACATATGTAAACACATATGTATGATATATAAAACTAATGTACATTTACAAGTAATGATAAAATAGTAATAAATGTAGTAACTAATTTTTCGTCACTATTATAATATTTCTTATTTATAGAAATTTAGTTCAAGTATTATATACAAAATTTTATGCGACGAAAAATTTTGGTTACAAAAAACATGAAATGTTTTCGTTTAAAACATGGAATATCTATAGTTTCACTAATTCAAATTACAAATTATTTATATATTTATAGTATTATTTTATGCAGCATATTTGCAGTATGATACAACACAGGGTTAACTATATGAAACATTAGGGTGAGGAAAAATAAGTGCTACATTCCTGTTTATAATACTTGTATATAATCTATTATAATTATTTATTATAATGTATATATCCAACTTTCAAACGTATTACATTTGAAATTATATTTCACACATATGAACCACGTTTTACTATATTTCTTACATATGAACTATGATTATATTTTACATGAACTACGTTTTATCATATTTCATACACGTGAATTACATTTGATTATAGTTCATTTCATTACAAAATATGGTGCCATAAAAAATTAAATCGTGTTTCGAGTTGACCCTCACGTTATTATTGACCATTTCGAATATCGAACAAAGGTTCGAGAAAGTTGCGTCTCGGAGAAAAATCACGTTAAGTAGCGAATTCGCATTCACGAGTTTGCAAATTGGGACGCAATGCACGACGAACATAATTGCAGGAGAAAACAGAGAGGGGGAGGGAATTATTTACCCGGTGCTTTAGTTGTTACACACACGCGGATTGCAAGCGGTTTGAAAAGCGTTTTGCATGGCGTACGCGGAGAAACGGTAAATTGTGCATCAAGTCGGTCGACAAAAGCGTAATATCGCAGTAATCAAAACGAAGAGAAATATAAGAGAGGGACGAGGTGGTGTTTCAAAGAGGCAAGACTTCTATGCACAAGCAGCCCGCGTATTGTACGGTCGGGTACAAAGGGCTTCCAAAGATACGAGAAACTCTGAAATTCAAAGTGGCGAGAAAAGGTCTGCTAACCGCTTCGCTCTGCAAACAATCAAATATTAAAGCGTCAAATACCACGTCACCGAGTATCACCGCCTTCGTATTAAGACCGTTAATATTTATGGTGCGTGTGTACCAAGGAAGATAGACAGGCTAAGACGAGGGAAAACAGGAAACTGTTGGAATATGGAGGAAAGGAGAATAAACGTAGCCATTTTAGGACTTAAGTACGAAAAATTCTTACAGGATGTTTAACTCGTTGCTTTCTGAAGTCCTTGTATGTTCTTCCACTAATTTCGTATTTTATTATTACAATTACACATACATTTTTAACAAGTTTAGCATTACTTGTTCGATATGAACAAGAAATTTTCGGTTGATCATTAATAGTTTCAACGATTAGCAATAATTATTCAACTTAAATATTAATTATTTATGTTCCAATGTAAACTAATAGTATTAAGTGAAACATTACATGTAAACATGAATATAATATACAATATCATATAAACATTTATTGAAATTATTTCAGCTTCAATAACAAATTTGTAATAAGTGAAGTGAATCATAATTGTATTATGATTATTTAAACATTACAATTACATGAATATTACATTTAATATTTATTTAGCTTATGCAAGATACTCATCGTTACTTAAAACATTATGCTGTATCTTTAATGTGTAATATATTTATTATATTTTAATGTGTAATATAAAATATAGAGATCTGGGAAAATAGAGATTGTGCAATATAGGGATCTACAAATCTAGAGATATATAGGGATTTAGGGATGTAGGGATTTAGGGATACATAGGAATTTAGGAATGTTAGCATATAGAGATCTGCAGATTTGCCTGATCTCAAACTTCAATCATTTGCAAATATCTAATTAAAAATATGTGTCCTATCACTATACATTCACATAAATAAAATAAAAATAATTCTTTACTTTTTATTGCATTTCGAAATCGGTTACATATTTTAACTTTTTTGTTTCATACTTGTGAGTGAAAGGAGTAATATTAGTTGCTGAATGCAAGATGGCAGACATTAAGTCTACGTTTACATTTAGGTCCACTCTAAGATTATTAGTTCTTAAACGACAACTACACTAGTTGTTTCAATGTTAGTAGATTTCGAGAATGTTGTCCTAAAGCTTTGTACAGTAACAATAGTTCATAATAAACAAATCGGAAAACTTTCGTAAACTGAGTCACTGCAGAAACATTCTATACAAAATGAAAAATGTTTCGGTCATTTATTGCAAAGTAGTCGCTAGATATACTCAAAATAATAAGTTTCTTGCGATAAAATAGAAATAATTGCATTCACAGACTTTTGCAAATGGGACATCAGATAAATATACTTCATACCAATAGGTATCAATCTTTTCGTAACTACGTACTAGAAAAATTCAAGACTATGTCTGAATAACGCCAGATTTATGGACGAATGACCATTTATATTCAAATTGAAAGTAAACTATTAAAATAAATAAATTATGAATAATCCGTAAATCAGTCCATACAATGATTCTTTATCTTGAAGAAGTGTAACATACATTTTCACAAAAGCTTGTAAATTTCCGTACCATACAATTGGTCAACAAATATGTTTGTCCTTTGAGTTCAAAATCATTAAAAAGGAAAAATGAAAATGTATAGCGTAAAAAACATATTCACACACTTATATATGTAATTTAATATAATTATATTTTATAAAAATTCATATTTTCTTTAAGATAAAATCTTGGCACCCAGAGCAAGACGCCCTGGGTTAAAATAAAAAAAACGCCATTTTGACGAGTGGCGTAAATCCAGTGTTAACAAGAGTCACTGTGATTGATGTAAGTAGCATAGTTTCATGCGCGTTATAAATACAAATACAGAAGGAAGTAGATGTGGAAGAGAGATGGGAAAGGGTAAGCAGGAGAGGCAAGAAGGTGTCGGTGTTGAAGCCCTGCGGGATACGACCCCCGTGGAGAGCACACGACTCCCGAAACGGCCTCCGTTTGGGAATCGCGGTTGCTCGTCCACCGGAGTCAAACTGTCGACCGTTTCTTCCCGAGTCGTTGGTCAGAATTGATGAAGAATGCCCCTCGGAACAAGATTATAGATTACGATCGTTATTAGCCGCCGATATATCACTTCCGTGTGGGCCAGAAGGCTCCTTCGCGGACAAATATTTGCGTTTCAACCATCGCGAAGCAACGGTATACGTTCGCGCTCGTCGGTGTGTTTACATGTATTCGAAAGGTAGCTCGATTGGAAACGTTTGCTAAGTTGCACCATTGTTCGCCATGGAACGTTTCATCGATCGTCATGGTACGACTGAAATTGTACCGTTTAAGATACCAGATAACCGCGAATTGATCGCGATAAATCGTGCCGATTGGCAATTGTTGCCTGCTGTAAATAATTGTAATTAGTGGCGTGACTGATTTATGTTTACGTTAAATCATGCGCGAAATGGTTAAACGCAGTAACGTGATACACAGCGATATTTGCGCGAGAATGTGGAATTTCGATTAACGCGTTAAATGGTAAATGGTAGACTGCAAACGGGCATATGCGGTATGGTATGATTTAATTAGGGTCGTGTGGCATTTTGTTTTAGAGTTGATTCGTCTTTTGACCTTTTGTTAGGGGTGTTTACGTGAGTTAAACAGGGGACAGTGGTGACCAATCAAGTATACAATGTTAAAACTATCGAGATTTCGAGTATTCCTTAAATCAGTTTTTTCGAATTTTCAAATTCTGAAATTTATACTTATAATAAATACGGAAATTTTGTATTTAGTGCGTGTGACATGCACAATTTTTTTAATTGTTAATTTTAATATTCTGAATCAGAATTTTTTAACTTTTCGAGTAGGGAATAATAATTTATATAGTTCTAAAATAACTATTTTTATGAATATCTCAGAAATTAAATTACTATATGTATAGGAAAATGTCAGAATCATAACGTTGATAACATATCTCAAGGTCATCAAAATCGACGGTAACTTCCTTAAACTTCACAGTTACCAAATTAAATTGTACGAAAAATTAGGGAACAAATTTTAATCCCCAATAAATTGACTTACAAATGCTAACTTTACCTTTAATCAAAGGTTTCAATTAACTAATTAATTTTACCTATAAACAGAGGTTTCAATTACTAATCGCTAATTGAAAAATCTTCGACTTAAATTAATTTTTTCATTTTCAATTTGATAAATTTGTATTACAGAATTAAATTTTCATTTTCAATTAATTAATTGTTAATTTGTCACCAACGAAATTTTGAATTCAATTAATTTCAGTTCTATAATATTTTCTCTTCCTCTTTTCTATTTTTATATTTTACATCTTGTATTTTTTTAGTGTACATTTTTGAATTTTTATATTTTTGTTATAAAACTTACGAATAAATTTTTTTCTTATAAAAATAATATCGAGCAAGATCGAATGTGAACTATATTCACTAGTTCATCTGACAATAATTTCGATTCACGAAACCTAACCTAAGGTTAGGTTGATGAACCTACGATTACGTTAAGTTGATGTACCTAACCTAATCCAGGGAATATTCGACATTAATTCCAAAAACACATTTACAGTGAAGTTTGGCTATCACTTTTGCATGGAAAAGTGATGTATCCATGTACAATAAATAAATAAAGTAATTATTTGCACCCGTGCACTAAACTTTGTTTCACGGGAAGACGTTGGTCGGTTGGGCGCGATGAAAGCAAGAAATTAGCAGGGTCGCTCGTCGAAAGACGGATCTATTAAGGCAAGCTGTTGGGCCGCGGTACGGGGGTTAGACCTGTAATTAACCGGTAGCTCCTTTACTCGCGAGAGAGCGTACAACTTGCCGTTTTAACGGTCTACTTTTATTGGTCGTTTATTGGTTATTTTTGGGCCCCGGTAGCCCCGGGGCCGATCACCGCCTCCGGCTGGCGTGCCATGTAACCGGAAGCCGGAAGTGGCCGAAGATCGAGCACGGATAATGGAAAGTATCGTTCCACTGACACTTAATACTTAGCCAGCAGCGGGACTGCGGTTCGTCGAATATCGAATTTGGCAGTGATTACGGGTCGCGAATTAATGGCTCGTCCGCATGCTGTTGCTTCATTTGCTCGTGACGATGACCGCTTGTTTCCCAAGGGGCGTGGAAATTGCTCTTTCTTCCTTTCTTTCCCGTATTTGTTTTTTTCTTCGCAAAAATGCTACTCGAATTAGCTTTAAACACCGTGCTCCGCTTGATTAGTTTTTGTTTCCTCCTTATCATCACTTCATCTCGTCATCATTATATTGGCCGTTTCACGCAAATGGGCGGTGCGGCTGCGGGAGATCGTGTAACTTATGGTACTGGCACTTAATGGCAACTATAATGTGGTATATGGACATTCTACTCGAAAATTTGAGTTGAGTAGGATAACATTTTTTTATCTTCGACTTCGTTTTTTGGGACAGTTTTGAGAGTGTACTTGATGGAGGTGCAAACAGGAACAAATCTGACAGCAGTAGGAAATTTTAGACCATTTGGAAATTTGGATATTTACAAATTTCAGAAATTTGGATATTTTGGAATTTGGAAATTCAAGTCCCGGATATTGGCGATTTGGAAAATTTGAGAAGAGAATTGGAGAATATAAAGAATTTCGAGATTTTTGAGAATTTTGGAATTATAGAATTTTAGAATTCAGAAATATAATATGAATGTGTGGAAATTTAGAAATTTGGGAATATATAAATTTGAAAAGTTGCAAATTTCTAAATTTGAAAAATATAGTAATATGGGGATTTAAAAAATTTAAGAATGCGTGAATTTGGCAACTAGGGAATTTGAGGACTAGGGAATTTGAGAACTAGGGACTTTGAAAACTAAGGAATTTGAGAACTAGGGAATTAGGGAATTTGGCAACTAGGGAATTTGAGGACTAGGGAATTTGAGAACTAGGGAATTTGAAAATTTGAAAATTTGAGAATTTGAGAACTAGGGAAGTTGGGAATTTGAGAATTAGGGAATTGGGCAACTAAGGAATTTGAGGACTAGGGAATTTAAGAACTAGGGAATTTGAGAACTAAGGAATTTGAGAACTAGGGAATTTGAGAATTTGAGAATTAGCGAATTTGGCAACTAGAGAATTTGGCAGCTAGGGAATTTTGAGAACTAGGGAATTTGAGAACTAAGGAATTTGAGAACCAGGGAATTTGAGAACTAGGGAATTTGGCAACTAGGGAATTTTGAGGACTAGGGAATTTGAGAACTCGGGAATTTGAGAACTATGGAATTTGAGAACTAGGGAATTTGAGAATTAGAGAATTTAAGAAGTAGGGAATTTGGGAATTTTTGAATTTGAGGACTAGGGAATTTCAGACTTAGAAATTTGGAAATTTGAGAATTGTGAAATTGGAAAATGTAGGAATAAGATTTAAAAAGTTGAAAATTTTCAATTTTCAAAACTATTTTCTTGAAAATGTATTATAAAAAGAATCGAATGAAAACAAAACGAAATCAAATGTATCCATTAAAATTCACATTGATTTGCAACTAAAGTTAAAATTGCATAATCTCCGTGTTATATGAATGAAAACTACATAAAATAAAAAAGATCCGTACTCTTGTAAATTATTTTATAACAAGACCTTAGGCAAGAACGTGTTAACCCACCGAATTCGTTGTAAATCTCCGTTGATTCATTTACGCGTTCATTTCACTGACATCGTTTCCCATTTTGTGAACATTCGTTTTAAACAATTAATCGTATTTCAACAATGTAACAATTTTGTCATTTACACGGAGCAAACTTGGTGGAATTTATTTCCATGCGCGTTCGATTATCTTGGTTCTGATGCGTCATAAATTACACAGCGCGTTTTTATCGCTTTCAACTCAACGATCCTATGGAGGACAATTAAATTTAATTGCACGTGCTCGAGCAAATTCTAATTGCATTCGTCGAGGCTCGAGTGTCGGGCTTTAACTATCAGAATTAATTTCTATTCACGGCCTGTCGTATATGGCCGGTCTCGAAGAACCGATAAACGATCAATAATGGTGAAATGGAGCTTTGGCTAATTAAGTACATTATCTATGCCGAACGAAATCACCTGTAAGGTAAATTGGATCACTGGGCTCGTTTCTGTGTTGGCCTGTTTGGTTCAGATTTGGCCAGGGATGAATTAACTATTTAGTATAATAAATAGGTGTTTAGGATATCAAGATTTGGAGGAGGGGGAGGTGGCCATAAAAATTTTCCATTACTGATGAGTAATAATGACAAGTAGTAATAATATTAAAAAATGAAGACAGATTATTTAATTGTTTGAATTTATCATCAGTAATATTGATAGTAATTATTACAAATTTTATAAGTATAGATATATTTATGATTTTTTTTATTTTATTTTACATTTGAAGTTACATTGATTTTAATTGTTATTTTATTAGTTTTTTGTGAGTTAAGGGCTTTATAGCGAGTTGTTATTTAATATTTTATAGTTTACTTTTTTCTTTACCTTTATTAGTCATTTTTTTTAATTTAATAAAATATGGAAGTGAAAGGTTTATTAATATAGAAAATTTAATAATTAATATAAATAATATTTTATAATTAGTGCCATAGAATTTTACTGTGAATACATTTAGCAAAGCTTGAAGGATTTTAACTCTATAATTCTTAAAACTTTGAAGTCAAAACGTTTTAAGCTTCTAAAGTTTTACAATTTAAAATTCTGAAAAATTCACAAAGTTTTGAAATATTTGAAAATTGTGAAACCCAAAGTTTTAATACCACAAAATTTTGTAATTTCAAAGAACAAAATTTTCAATGTTTCAAAGTTTCTCAATTTCAAAGTTTCAGTCTTGAATTTTAAAAATTCTAAATTTCCAAAATACTATAATTCAAAAATTTTAAGACTCCAAAGTTCAGTATTCATCAATTCCAAAATCTGAAAGTCTCAAAACCTTAAAAATCCAAAATTCAGTGTTTAGAACTTCCAAAATCTCGAATTTCCAAAACTAAAAATTTTCAAAAATCCCAAAGATCTAAAATTCAAACTTGCAAAGTAACAAATTTCCAATATATAAAATATCTATACTTGTATCATCCTAAAACACCAAAATTCTAAACTTCTAAAATTCTAAAATTACAAAACTTCCAATATAAATTAAAGTTCAGTTCGCCGTATATTAAAAAAAAATCTCTCGAGTATAACAATTTGTCCACCCACTGTAAAATACCATTTGACAATTCACATTTCGAATTAGATACATCGGTAACTACACGAAAGGCATCAAAATGTTTCGAGTGTTTGAGTCCTCCGAAGATCTTAATCCCACCATGGATACACCATGCCGTGGAGTATGAGGGTCAACGTAACAAGAGTGAGGCTTACAGTATCATGATTTTAGCTTCGCACGTGTCGAACGAGGCTGTTTTGTTTGCTAAGTGAAGTGCACTCTATATAGAAGAGCACCCGTTATTTATTAGACGGCGCTATTAAGCGAGGTTCACGAGCCGTTTCGAGTTCGAGTGCTCTTACCACGTGCTCGCCGATTTTAAACCAGAAGTATCGGCCGCTGTCAGCGAGCCCGACCTTTTGATTAATTAATCGGCTGAAATGATGAATAACCCATGGCTCGACGGGTGTCTTGTCATAGGATGAAACAGGATATGCGGTCATTTAAGCGTTTTATTTGATGGAAGATTACTTATTTAATTTCGTACGTGATTTACTGTTTGATTAACCTTCGACTGACGGAATCTCCGTTCATACAATTTTTTTTTTTAGGTTATGATTCTGCATTCGTTTTTATTATTTTATTTTATATTATTTTGTTCTTAGTTAATTTTGTGTTATTTTATGTCGTTTCGTTCTTTTTTAATTTTATGTCATTTTATGTTATTTTATTTTGTTTTAAGTCATTTTATTCTTATTTAATTTTATATTGCTTTATGTTATTTTATGCTAATTTGATTTCATGTTGTTTTGCGTTATTTTATTTTCATTTAGTTTTATTTTATTTTAAGTCGTTTTATTTTTATTTAATTTTACATTGTTTTATGTTATTTTATTATTGTCTTCGCTTTTTTATTTTATAATTTTTATACCGTTACTGTGGAGATTATTTCTTTGATATATGGCATATATTTCTTTGAATATATTTATATTGTCACTGATCAAAGTGACACGTCCTCGAGTTTACTATTTTAACTCTTTGCACTTGAAAGCATTTTTGTTATTATTTAAAGGTAAATGAGTCTGAAATTTACGCTCAGAAATGAACTAAAATTCAATTTTTTATTACAAAATTAATTAGTTGTAATTAAACTATAAAACTACTATATATTGAATAAATTTTCAGTTGCATGATTTGTTCAGTTTTATAACAATATTGTAATTGTATATGATTGAATCTTTTTTGATCTTATAGAAATATTATACCACAAATGTTGCCATATTCTTTACATAAATTTTATATATTCACATTATATAACTGTCGTACAATAATTTATAGTTAATTACAAAAAATGTGAAGAATATAACTAGGATATTTTTCTAGATGAACATTTATTAAGTCCTTAAGACTAACTCTATATTTTAGTTCAAGTAAATCAGTATAATATATTACATTATGTCATATATTACATAAAACCACTAATGTTTTATCGGAAACTTGAAATCACACAGATGTTTACACTATAATTGACTTGCTTTATCACTATATAATTGGAAAGTGTATTCCTCCCATTCCGTATAAAAAATGTATTCCGAAGAATTTTACAGTGCGTGTCGTTGACCGAAAATCTGCAACGGAAGCGATCGTGATTTAATTAACAAAGTAATTGCAGGGTCGAATCTTTCGATATAGCTTAAGGGGACGTTGACGGGCTTGATTGAAATGTTGCCGGAAAAAAATAATCCAATTTGACCAAGGCGGTCGTTATAGCGTTTAATTGCGTATAATCTCAAGCTCCAGCGTTGCAGCCCTCGAACCAGATAATAGTTGCAAAAACGTTCAACAACGAAACCCTTGATGTTATTACAGGTTCATATTACATAACATTAATTTTAAATTTGTATATTTGTCATTTCATTTATTATAAACTTCGAACAAATTATTTGTTCTTGGCAAAAATAATCATTTGTTCTTGATATTCAAAATTTGTATAAGTATTAATGAGAGGGTTAGATATATAGAAATCACTTTTTGTACATTCGTTTTTTTATTTACTATTTAAATTTTCAATTTTCTATGTTAAAAAGTTTCGAAATTTTTAGCGTTTTAATTTTTCGAATATACAATTTTTATTTTATTTGCACAAATTGATTTGTAAATTTTCGACTTACTTATGAAATTCTAAATTTGTATATCTTTTACTTTCCAAGTTTCCAAATCCTAAGATTTCTATGTTTTTTAATTCCTGAATTTCTAAGTTAGACTTTTACGTTTTCAAATTTTAACACATACAAATTTTCAACTTTAACTGTTTTTATATTTCTAAATTTCTGAATTATCGATTTTTTTTAATTTCCAAATTTTCAAATTTCTGTAGTAAATTCTATAGAAATCTCAAATTTGTATAAATCCCCTTTAGATCTTCTCTATTACTCTAGGCTCTAAACTGTCTCTAGTTCTTCCCTAGGTCTTTTCCGGAGACTTATCAATGTCCACAAGCTTCTTGTTCCTCATTTAATCTATGCAATACTGTTCCACTTATAGAATAGCACTAATTTGCATATACGAATCGATGAAGATCAAAGAAACGAGAACACTAAGATAAAAACAGCGAATGATAAATAAGTGATAAAGGACATACACATAAAAAGAACGACAATCTATCAAGAAGATGCAGATGTGATCTAGATAACGTCTAGATCATATTTATTGTAATTTATGAAGAAGCAAAGACAAACTACATAATTTAATTGAACTGACAGCTGGAAATTATACAAGTTTTTACACTCGTGATATGTGTTGTTCACATTAATACCTGCCACATCCATTTTTCGATTATTCCTTACCATAATTACGTTAAAGCTCAATATATGCGTGTATTACAAGGAAAACGAACCTTTTGGAGTGTGTCTTCGAAATAAATGGTCTTGTCCCCGCACAGTCGATGCAATTTCATTACAAGCGTGTCCTGTCAAAGGACAAGCTCGAATTACGAAACTTATAATTATCTCTCTTTATCTTGTCACAATATCTGAATTTGCACAGGCAAATTTTTCATGCTTGTTTAATAGCATTCTCATGTGTGACCGTCTTATTTACGCCACATGCTCGGTTTGTGAAATGTAAAACGAGGGAAACGTCTGGCATTGAGAAATTAAAGGTAATATCGAGAAATTGAACTCATTTGTGCACGAGATGGTTTTTAATAATGCTAACTAAGGAGAACTGATTTGTCTCGGTTAATAAATTAAAATCGCCTATGTGAAATGGCTTTTGGTTCACGTTTTTGTAATTACATGAAGTTCACAAATTGTAGAGCAATGAAGACATGAAGTTAAAGAATACAAATATTTAAGAATTCCAAAATTTCACAATTCCAAAATTGTCGAATTACAAAATTCCAGAATTCTAAAATTATCAAATACCACAATTCCAGAATTCAAAATTGTTAAATTCCAGAATTTCAAAATTATCAAATTACACAATTCCAGAGTTCCAGAATTCCAGAATTCCAGAATTTCAAAATTATCAAATTCCACAATTCCAGAATTCAAAATTGTCAAATTCCAGAATTCCATAATTGTCAAATTCCACAACTGTAAATTTCCCAAATTCCAGAATTCCAAAATTATCAAATTCCACAATTCCAGAATTCAAAATTGTCAAACTCCAAAATTCCAGACTTCCAAAATTATCAAATTCCACAATTCCAGAATTCAAAATTCTCAAATTCCAAAATTCCAGAATTCCAAAATTATCAAATTCCACAATTCCAGAATTCAAAATTGTCAAATTCCAAAATTCCAGAATTCCAAAATTGTCAAATTCCAAAATTCCTGAATTTCAAAATTGTCAAATTCTACAAGTGTCAAATTCTAAAAATTCCAGAAATCCAGAAATCTAGAATTCCAAAATTCCAAAATTCAGAAATTCCAAATTTCCAAAGTTTGAAAATTACAAAATTACAAACTAACAAAGTTACACAATTAAAAAATTACAAGATTATAATATTACTAAGTTCCAAGATTCCAAGATAAAATAATTTCAAAATTACTAAATTCCTAAGTTCCATTTTAAAAAAATTTCAAATTTACAAAATCTAAACAGACCTACAGCAGATCCTCACTCATATCAAAATTACCTATACCACCAATATTATACAATTTGTAATTTCTCACAGAATTGTCAGTATTACTCAAATTTACCAGAGCTAAATTGTACCGTAATTTGGTTAAAAATAATTTCATCTAAGGTGGACTTGCACCACTTGCAAATAAACGTCTCAATTACCTGTATGTATAAATCTCAGTTCAATTTTATGTATGTCATCACGCAAACTGAATATTTTTTCATAAAATTGTGCACAGAGATATATTTGACACCGCAGATGGTTTTAGGCTTTGTGGTGATCAAAATTGAAAAAGTACGACAAAAGTCACCTTAACCACAATTTCGCATTTTGATAATAAAAAAATTATATCATCGTATTAAGTTACTATGTCATACGGGTTTCACCTACTCTGTTATGACAAACGTACGAAGAATATATTTTATAAAAGAACACTGTGATAGTTACAAGTTATGAGCCGCATTTCAAGAATTAATGGACTAATATGCTATTTGAAAACAGTATTCCTCCCCTACAAAACAAACCAATCGTTATTGGAATCGAGCAACGAATTGTAAACTTATAGCGTTTATAGCGACAAAACCTTCCGTCACCATGTTACAAAATCACGATGGAGCAAAGAGCGAATATTAAATTCTGCTCGGTAAAGATCGGTAAAGCTTTTACAGAAACATTTGAATTAATGAAAAATGTTTATGGCGACGATTGTTTATCCCGTACACGTGTGTTCGAGTGGTATAAGCGATTCCAGGATGGTCGTGATACTTTGGAAGACGACTCAAAGCCAGGTTTAGGGTTTTTCTAAATTCTAAACGATTCTAAAGATATTATACTTCGGGAATTCGTTCCACAGGGACAAAATGTTAATGGCGAATATTATCTGGGTGTTATGGAACGTTTGTGGAAAAGAATCGTTCGTGTGAGGCCCGAATATCGAGCGCCAGGGAGTTGGTTTCTGTTGCATGATAATGCATCATGTCACAGAACTGTCGCAGTTCGTGAATTTTTGGCGAGAAAACAAGTCTGTGTGCTCCAACATCGTCCATATTCGCCCGACTTATCTCCATGCGATTATTTCCTTTTTCCAAAATTGAAATTAGCCATGAAAGGAACGTTTTATGACACTGTTGCACAAGTCCAAGCAGCTGTGACAAGGGTGATTGAAGCGATTCTGCAAAATGACATAAAAAAATCTATGTTAACATTACCTGAGCGTGCCCAACGGTGTATTGATGCGGAAGGGATGTTACTTGAATAAAAAAAATGAATTTTGACAAAATAACTTTTCTTTTTATTTAAAAAGTTCCGTTACTTTTCAGACATACTGTGTACGTCATGTTGTTCCGAAGAAACCCAAAACTGATGGTTAATTATATTCGTCCCGCAACTGAACTCTCGTAGTGAAGAGCACGAGGGGTCTTTTTAGTTCGCGGCACGCGCCGCCACGTGGCTTCGCCGCGGATCCCTGAAGAGGAAACGAGCAACCAGCGTTCGGCTTATGCCGGTTCGAGTTAGTGTTACCAATACTCAGAGAAGTACCACGTTGAAAGTCTCTCGTCCGACAGGAAAAAACGCATGCATGGCCTTGCGAGAACCGTAGCCCGCCATTATCGCGCCGTGAGATCGAGAACAATGACACGGTGCCGTATCGTTGATCCAATTCCCGCGCGAAACGTTGAAGGAGGTTTGAAAACGTTTGCGAGAACAAATTGGAGCGCGGGAAAAATTGTTCAACTCGTTTTGTGATCAATAGGGTTAGATGTTCAACGAGAATCGATGAGATATCTTGTTCATCTCGTAGATGCGTTAGAATACATACAGCGAGAGGATTAGACCTCAGTACAAGTTTTTAGCTATGCAATAGTTTACCTTGATACAGCTTTTTATAATAGTTTTTTGTTCTTTCAGACACATTTGTAGTTTCAAATCAGTTTTTTACCCATAGCAGCAATAAGACATAAGGAGTCATTACATTCTAGCGAGTATTTTTTATTGTTAGTCACATCTGGTTGTGAACTCTTCACCTTAGTAGTAGTTTTGTTTGCAGTTTTTAATTTGTGTCGAGGTATTGCTTAGTTTTATCACTTGCTACGGTCACTTCGGAGAAAATCCAGACTCACTTCAGTCTCTTGCACTTCCATCTTCACCCGAATCTTAGCTAAATCAATAGAAAATCACAAATAGTTTTCCCTCACCAATTTCACTCGTCCACTTATATCTTACTCTAATTCTAATGATTCCACGTGTTGTTTAATTGACACTCACTAATTCACTGTTTGTACTAGTGGAAGTGGGCAACTGATAAACTGAAAGATCACATTCTTTGAAATATCATTGACACGTCGACGCATACCAACGTCTGTGAAACTAGCATGCAAGGAAATACCAAGGTCCTGTTGTAATGACTCTCACCTTCAATTTGTATAGTGCAAGGGAAAGGGACGTTTACAAGGTGATGCAGAAACAACATTGGCGTAACAAGGATTTTTGTGTGGGGTGGGGAGGGTCTCCTAGCTTAACTGATACGAGTAATAATGAAGGTTTTCATTTCAAGCATAGTAAAATGGTAACTGGAATTTTGGGAATTTGGGAATTTGGAAGTTAAAAATTTTAAAACTTGAGAACTAGAATTTTACAAATCAGAGGTCTCCGAAATTTGGCTATTTGAATATTTAGGGATATCTTTGGAAATTTTGCAATTTGGGTATTTGGGGATTTGGAGATTTGGGTATTTGAAAATTTAAGAATTAAAAAATTTGAGAATTTGGAAATTTGAGGATTTGAGTATTTGGGACTTGGGGATTTGGGGATTTGGGGATTTGGTGATTTGGGGATTTGGAAATTTAGAAATTTGGTTATTTGGTTATTTGAAATATATAAAAACAAAAATTTAAAAAAACGTAAACAGAGAATTTGAAAATTTGCAGATGATGTATGACAATTTAGGAATTTGAGGATTTACGAATTTTGAAATACAGAAATTTAAGAAAGCTGAAAATGTAAAAAATTGAAAATGAAAGATCTGATAACTTGAAGACAAGATATGAGAATTTAGATACTTAGGAATTTCGGAATTTGTGAATAATGTTGGAAATCCGATGTTTACCATTCTTTTTTTATTTGTATGAATATTAATAAAGCAATGCTGTAAAATGTCGAGACACCCTGCACTTACGCCAATGAAAACCTGTTACCAGTGGAACGAAATGTCTTCATGATTATCAAAGGGACTCTCAAGGCCGCTAATAGGTATTCAAAATAGCCGTGAAATTGTAATATCGCTAATCGATGATAATGTATTACCAGAATTAATGTAGCCGATGAAACGCGGTCTTCAATATCGTTCAGCTGTTAACCCTTTTCGCATCCATCGTTCACATTTTTACGAAGCATCGGCAACTTTCTCGTGGATTTCTTTAAAGTTACGCCGATACATTGATCGATCGTCGAGAAACGGCAAATTGTCGTAAGTATAAAGGCGCATGATCGGTCTCTTTGCATACTAAAGCAGCACGCGAACACGCAAATTCGACGAACGTTCTTTTCAATGTGATACAATGATGTACAGCTATTAAGCAGTTCTTTCAGCGGGCAGAAATTACACATCGACCAACCGCAGACGCTCCTATGGCATCATCGATTTGAACATCGTACAGTCAACAGCAAATCTGATGTCCCTAGGGAAAATGTAACAACCCAAGGAAAGAAGATTGGTTTGTTTTTGAGAGATTTTTGAAGATTTTAAAAATTGAGGGTGGAATAAGAATTTGGGGATATAGGGATTTGGAGGGTGACGAATATTGGAATCTAGGGATTTGGCGGTTTAAGCGTTTGAGAAATTAGAAATTTGGGATTTTGGTATTTGGAGATCTAGGGATGCGAGAATGTGGGAACTTGGGAATATAGAAAGTTCATGGTTGTAGAAATTTAGGGGTTTAGGAATTTAGGAACAGATTAATTTGGGGAGCTAGGGATATTGGGTAGTTTGAAAATCTATAAATTATGGGATTTTAGTACTTGGAGATATAGGAATATGTGAATCTAGGGACTTGGGAATATAGCAAATTTATGGTTCTAGAAATTTAGGGATTTAGGAATTTTGGAGCAGATTAATTTGGGGGGCTAGGGATATTGGGTAGTTTGAAAATCTATAAATTATGGGATTTTGGTACTTGGCGATATAGGAATGTGTGAATCTAGGGACTTGGGGATATAGAAAATTTATGGTTCTAGAAATTTAGGTATTTAGGAATTTTGGAGCAGATTAATTTGGAGAACTAGGGATGTGGAGGTCTAGCATTCTGAAAATCTATAAATTGTGGGATTTTGGTATTTGGAGATCTAGGGACGTGAGAATTTAGGGACTTGGGGACGTAGAAAGTTGATGGTTATAGAAATTTAGGGGTTTAGGAATTTAGAAACAGATTAATTTGGGGAGCTAGGGATATGGAGGTTTAGCATTTCGAAAATCTATAAATTGTGGGACTTTGGTATTTGGAGATGTAGAAATGTGAGAATTTAGGGATTTGGGGATATGGAAAATTAATGGATCTAGAAATTTGGGAATTTAGGAATTTAGGAATATTAGTTTGGAGATCTAGGGATTTGGAGGCCGACGAATATGAGAATCTAGAAATTTAACCGTTTAGACGTTTGAGACTTCAAAAATTTTAGGACCTTGGTTTGAAGATCTAGGAATACGGGGATCTAGGGATTTAAATCTAGGGAAATTTAGGATTTTAGGAATTAGGGAACATATTAATTTGTAGAATAAATTTGGAGATTGTGATATTTGGAGATTTAGGAATACGAGAATCTAGGGATTTGAGGACATTGAAATTTGATGGTTTTAGAAACTTAGGATTTTAGGAATTTGAGGATGTATTAGTTTGGGGGTCTAGGGATTTATGGTGTATAGATATAAGAATCTAGCGGTATTTTTGAACGTAGAAAGGGAACATTAATAGGTGGTGAACTAGGAATATTTAAATGTAGGGATTTCTGCACATAAAGATTTGGTAATTCTGAAAGTTTAGGAATCTAAGAATTTGGGGTTCTAGTAACTTGGAGATATAGCAATTTAGAGACCCAGAAATTTAACGAAATAGTAATTTAGGGATATAGGAACTTAAATGCCAAGCAATTAGTACATTTTGAACTTGGGGACTTTTGGATTCAGAAATTTATGAATATGGAAATTCAACAATTTCGCAGTCTATGAATTCGAAATCTAGGGATTTGACAAATTTGGGAAATTTAAGACCTTTGAGATATTTAAGACATTTGTAATCTTTGACATAATTTAAGAAAGTGAAAATTTAGAAATTTGGAAATTAGAAAATTTAGAACTCCAAAAGTTTAATAATCAAGAAATTGGGAAATTCAGAAAAATTTAGAAATTTTACAACTTGAAAATTGAAAAACTTGTAGATACAAAAGATTGGTAATGGGATATTTGACAATTTGAAAATTGAAAAACTTGTAGATACAAAAGTTTAGTAATTGAATATTTGTCACTTTCAAAATTGAAAAACTTGTAGATACAAGAGTTTGGCAATTGAATATTTGACAACTTGAAAATAGAAAAACTTGTAAATACAAGAGTTTGATAATTGAATATTTGACAACTTGAACATTGAAAAACTTGTGGATCCAAGAGTTTAGTACTTAAAAATTTGACAACTTAAAAATTGAGTAACCTGAAGACAGAAGAATTTACTGATTGAAAATTTGGCAACGCGAAAATTGAATTTTGGTAATAGTAATTGAAAATTTTCAAGTTTACATATGCGTTCTTACATCCGAGTGTACGCGTGAGTCGAAAGCGGGCTGATTTCCCGGGGCAATGGAATTTCGATTCTGTGGCTCGAAATTCGTTTTACCTCTGGTGAAGTAAAAGTCGGCCATTGTTTTCTTCTTTGTTTGCATGATTCACATAATGTTGTGTTTGCTGGACCGATCGTTTGTGTAATTTGGCAAGATTCGGGTGCATCTGACCCTTCTTCAAAATGTGGACTGGACCAAACCATCAGAAGTTATTGAAATAAGTATAGTTTCAAACGCGATGGACTTCCTGAAAGAAAATGGTGTTTGTAGAATAAAGATATAGGACCATTCAATAAATTATTTGAGAATTGTTGTGTAGTAGTACATTTGTTCTAGTATGTTATGAATAGTGGGACAATTTTATAATTTGAAAGTTTGAGTTGTTGAGAATTTTAGAATTTGCCAATTTGGAATTTGATAGCTTTGGAAAATAAGAATTTGAATTTGGAAATTTAGAAGTTTGTGGACTTAGCGATTTTGAAATTAGATTTAGGGACTTAGGGATTTGGATACTTGGAAATATGGGGATTTGGAAATTTGAGAATTTAAAAATTTAAGAATTTGTTAATTTTGGAAATAAGAATTTGAGAATGTAGCAATTTGCGGATTTAGCGATTTGGAAATTAGATTTAGGGATTTAGGGATTTGGATACTTAGGGATATGGGGATTTGGAGATTTGGAGATTTGAGAATTTGGAAAATAAGAATTTGGGGATTTGGAAATTTAGAGGTTTATGAACTTAGTGATTTGGAAATTAGAGAAATTAAGGTCTTAGGGCTTTGAAAATTTGGGAATATGGGAATTTGGAGATTTGAGAATTTAAGAATTTGTTAATTTAGAAAATAAGAATTTAGGGATTTAGAAATTTAGAAGTTTATGAACTTAGTGAATTGGAAATTAGAGAAATTAAGGTCTTAGGGCTTTGAAAATTTGGGAATACGGGGATTTGGAGATTTGAGAATTAAAAAATTTGCAAATTTAAGAATTTAAGAGTTTGAGAATTAAAAAATTTGAGCGTTTGAAATTTGGAGATCTGAAAGTTCACAATCACATCAGTAAAAAAATTAAAAAATTCGAAAATATTGAAATTTTTTCCGCCGGAGCTAATTTTTCAGAGGCTCCAAAAATCCTCAAGAATATTCAGAGTATTGGGTCACCAGAGTTGATACCTTGTGATACCTTGTATCGAGTTCAATTCGATCGAACGTCGCTTAAGTAGTGTTTCGCAAAGCTACTCAAAATGAATATTCCCGTAGCGAAATGCAACGGCGACGCGTGGGATTTGGGACAGCTGCGCGTGTGCTCTGGACAATTAATATGAATTATGGTAAACACCAGCGGACTCATAGAAAGGGATCATCCGTGGGAGTCGCGTATTCGAAGGCAACCGAGCATACACATAGACCTCGAATTTGCCCGCGGCGCGAATGCATATTTCTGCGCGCATTTTTGCGCACTGTTTCGCAGGTGGTTGGTTCGTTATTTTCGCGCGAAAACGAAACGTTTAGATGAGCTCGTTCAAGCCATCCTGTTTTGAATATTTGTCCCGTTGTTTTGCCTCAGTGAATTACGGTGCTCGAAACGTTCCATGTTTTATAAGCTTAAACGATGAAATGGAACGATGAAATATATTATTAAATATATAAATATAAATATTGTAAGAGGTAAATGAAAAATAAGAGGATTTAACTATTTAAATAATGCCAGGATTTAATAATTTTAAAAATAGTGTATATAACGAGTAAAATAACCCAAGCTAAATAGATTTCAACCATTTCGAATTTCAGGTCGTGTAATCTAAGAAATACTATTCTAATTTAAACCAGCTAAATATATTTTGTAATGTAATTAAAAGATGTCAGATAATGAATATTATAAAACATGCTAGGTTAGTTTAGATTTAAATTTACTTGCGGCCACACCTACTCGGGGGTAGATGGATGAATTTATAAAGCAAGCTAAATAGATTTCAACCATTTTGAATGTGATGTAACCTGAGACTATTCTAACTCAACTGAACATGTTTTGTAATTAAAAATGAATGTCAGAGAATGAATACAAAAATTGTAAAATATGATAGATTGGGTTAAGTAAGTTAGATTGATATTTTTCTAAATATTTTTTTGTTAATAACTTTGTAATAAACAACGAATGATGAGTGAGTTATAAGGAAAAGTTCCTTAGAACGATGACGACGACAACATATGACAAGGTTAAGGAGCAGGGTCCTCTTTTGTGAATATTTACCAGATATTTTTATTGTAATGAACGTATATCTAATACCAATAAGCTTGATTTTATTCACCTTACCAATTTTCTTAAATTTTTATAAATTTTAAAACTTTAAATTCTCATGAAGCTTAGATCAATCTACGGAGTGCAAAACATGTAATTACAAATATTGCAAAATGTGTGCATAACTGTCCGCAGCAGACCCTCAGGAGCTTTTCTGTTCTACAAATGTCAACCATATATCGAACCATAATTATATAGTAACGGTAATATCATCTTTCAAATTCTCATGACACACTTTTCATTTTTTTATTTAACGCATGTTTCTAATCTCCAATGCATCTGTGTAATGTAATACATCATTATAATTCGAGGGTTTGGTATCAGACAACGTTAACTCAAAAAATATAATTTTATAGGAGAGAGCACGCTGTGTTTAGCATTCTTTGACTCGAAATAAATTTCACAAAATCAACGTTAACCTCTAAAAACTTTTAAACTATTTTTACATAATTTTTGTAGTGGAAAAATATGATTTTTGTGATTGTAAATCTGTCATTAACATAAACAGAGGATTTTTGGAGTTTATACATTTAATCACTCTTAGTTAATTTTGGACAATTATTAAAAATACGATCTTTTATTTTTCAATTTCAACGTCTCGTTTGATATCCCGTACAAATAATATAACTTAAAAATCATTAAAGTTATTCTTTTAATTATTTTTATAGAAGGAGAACACAGACATTTTAAATGAAAAAGATTTGAGAGTATAAAAATTTAGAAACATAGGGGTTTGAATATATAGAAAATATGAAGCTCCGAAATATGTATATCATTTAAAAATATGAAAATGTAAGAAATATAGATAATTGGAGATAGAAATTTGGGAATATAGGAAATTATAAAAATTGACTACAGAAATTTAAAACTGCATTTTTAATAGTGGTTAAAAATAAATTGCACGAAAATATTATACAAGATAATAAATAAAGCAAGATATTAAAAAAAATCTCAATACTCAACCCAAGTACAAATCTAACAAACACAGAAATCACAGACTACCACATCGTCAGCTAAAACAAAAAACCGATGAAGTATATCAAGATCACATAACATTCATCCACTTTTAATCAATGTCAATCACGCAAACACGGAGAATGTTGTTAAACCGACCGATTAAAATTGCAAGAGGGAAGTATATCGCGTAACGCTTTAATTAGAACGTTTTAATCAAATCCAGCTAAAAATCAGCGTGAAAATGCACGTCGGTAACACACGGCCAAGTTTGTCGGGCCACTTTCGATCTACTCCGTCGCTCCTGTCTGTTTGTTAATTTCTTCGACAAGTCCCCGGCATGAAAATGGCCGCCAAGACTTATTAGGCGTCGCAATTTCCTTCTAATTGCATAATTGTAACGCCGATCCGGGTTACATGTAATTACAGAGATCGCCAGGGCAATTTTCGCGCGCGCAGCGGAGGGTGACGTTGACCGCGATTAACTCGCAAGACGTTTAGAGACGCGAGTCACCGACGCGTAATTATACGGCTTGCGATTACTCTCGAAATCGGTATATCAATTTCGTGTATCAACGAGTCCCATGACGTTCGCTCGTTAATTTTTCGCGGATCGCCCGGCAGGTGCCATTGCGCGATGTGAAAGTTTCGCTTCGAGGTGGCTACAATGTTCTTACGTATTCGGACATTTTCTCATTCTTCGATGAATTCATCGTTATTACGATGGTCATTGATTACTATAGTAATAACGATATGTAATGAGACACTGCAATTGTACAGTACGCACAGTTTTGCATCCAGCTGGAATTAATACGTTTGCGAACGTGAATATGTTCACATATGCACACATGTTCATTTTAATGCAAAATGAATGTATTCAAATTTTAAGGGAAATTGTTTGTCATTTAATTTTATGTGAACTTCAATTTTGTCATTATTATGCACTTCAAAGTAATGACCAACTAATTTGTCATATTATTTTCATATTGTTTTTCACAGGATAGCACTTCAAGAATTAACAATTTCAAAATAAATGCTACATGAAAATGTGGAAGTTTTGCTTTTTCAAGCAGTATTATCTAACATCTACCATTTAATATTTTTGGAAACAATAATAAAATGTATTTTTCGACGTGTTTCTATTGCCGAGATTGACTTTGAAACAGTTTTAAAATGGCGACTCCAGTTAAAGAGTAATTCGCCCAGGTATAAAACCAATGACACCAAGTATGTTTTAGGTTATATATAAATATAATTTATTTTCTTTTTGTGAAGCATTTCCCCTTTTTCAGATGCTATTTTCTCAACATTAAAACAGATGTCGCATGTTCTATATTCTTTGCTCGCGGTAATTATTGGTCTTTAAGAATCGCCACAGCTCACGGTTGCAACAATTATTAGAAAACTACACAACCAATTATTCTAAAATTTAACACCGTATAGATAAGCAATCGATCATATACGAGTTTCATTTTCTTTCGCTGCTCCATCTTCTGTACGTCTCTGAATTTCTCGAACACTTTGTAAATGGACAATTTAAGCCGCTAAGTGCTTGAATACTTACGAACAGTAGTGTACGTCGTACAAATGATCAGATAGTCGACAATGTTTCTCCTTCGATTATCATCGAATGCATCAATCCACTGGCGAACATACGGATCATTAAGATTGTCTGGACAAAGATGGATCCATTAACTCTGACAATCACCTTTCGATTCGCAGCACAGATAAAGTCCTCGATACCGGTTGTGGTTATTCCATAATAATTTTTGCATTATACGATCCGCTGAACAGACGAGTTTGTCGGAACGGCTCGTCGTTGCGTACAAAGACATAAAATCCAATAAATATAATGATCGGGCGGGCTTCAGGTAAATATATTGATTATTATGATCGAGGAAAGTCGAGCCGGTCAAGCATGTCTGGAGCTCTGGAATCTCTTGGATCAATGTAGGTCGATCGTGGACCGAGAGAAGTTCAATTATTATCAAGCTGACCGACCAAGTATGAAACAATCGAGTACGGAAATCGAAGTGGACCAAAAATTTGTTATCTAAGGTAAAAATCGTCACGTTCGGTTGGTTACTTTTTAATATCGGTACGTGATCGCTGGCGGGACCGTTTCGTGTTGTAGAACACGAGCCTAAATCTTGTTAACTTGTCAAGTGGGAGATGGCGTAATTCTTTTGTAATGTGTGGGGAATTGGAAAAATATGAAATATTTAGATCTTAATGATGTATAGTGGAATGTGGAAAAGGGAGTTGCTAATTTTTATATTTTGGAATTTCATAGTCTGATTTAAGTAATTTGAGGATGTGGAAATCCGGGAATTTAGGAATTAAGGATTTAAAAATTTGAATATTTGAAAGTTTGAAGACCTGAAAATTTGTGTTTAGTGATTTTGATATTCTTACTTGTAGAAAATAGAAAACTTAAGGATTTTGAAATTTGAAAAGTTGAAAATCTGAAAATTTGTGAGTTATGTAATTAGGATATTTATACTCGTACGAAATAGGAATTTGAAAGCTTTAGAACTCAGAAATTTGACAAAATTTAAAAAATTGTGCAATTTGGAAATTAAACAATTTAAAAATATAAATATTGTGAAATCTGGAAATTTGGGAATTTGATATTTTATAATTTGAAAATTGTGGAATTAGGACATTTATAAATTTGAAATTTTTTGCATTTGGAAATTGTGAATTATGAAATTTGAAAATTGAAAAATATAAAAATTTGATAACGTGAAAATTCAAAATTCAGAATGTTTGAATTGGGATTTGTTCATTTAAAAATTCAGTAATTCAAAAATTTGAGAATTCAGTAATTCAGAAATTCCGTAATTTTAAAATTGTGGAATTTAGCAGTTTAAAAGTTATGAAAAATATTTCCATTATGTCTCAGGAACGATATTTATTAAGTTTAAACTTCCGTTTCCTTTCACTTTCAGCTACCTAATCAATCTTTCCACGAATTCCTATTTAAATAATAATTGAAAAAACGTCCATTCGCTGATAAACATCTGTAATAAAACTAGTACAACGTTTCCGGCAATAACCGTAGACACATACATTGAAATTAATATCCGTAACCCGAGAGAGACTCGAGTGAACGACGAATTCAATATTTCGAGAGACAAATCGTTTGACATGTACGAGGAGGATGCTGCATGGCCAATTCACCTGTCGATTCGGGGTTCGTTCTGTCGAAACGCAGCTGACAAAATAATTAGTTTCCAAGGCTCTCGCGTCGTGAATGAAAGAGGAACGGTTCTGGCTGGAATCGCGTGTATCGGAATTGCTCAAAAATTGCGCTCTATCCACCTGTCAACGGATGCGTTATGAACACGTCGTGCAAACGAATTCACCCTCTAGGCTCAAAAACTGCCCCCACCCTCGTTCCCTGCGAATTTAACGCTTTAATTCTTATAACTTCGCACGTTGACGTTTAGAAATGTAGCTGGGACAATGAAAACATTTCAATCATCAAGCGGATCAAAATACGCCAGCAAATCGTTTTTCGATAGTTGCCGGACAGCTGAAAAATTCGTATAATGCGTCGATGAAAGTTTAATGCGCGAATATCGAAGATAATTTATCTTCTCGTTATAACATTTTAAAAGTTAATCTGCAATAAGTTTGAGTAAATACAGTAATTATATAGCGTAGCGGTTCCGGTACATTATCTTCGTTCCAATCTAACGTGATTATTAACGGCAGGAACACGTTAACACCGTGCGTGTAATTTATGAAGTTATAAAATGACGGATTTCGATACATATTAGGTCATCCCGTAAATATCACATCTCGACCAATCAACGGCGGTTCAATTAACATTTATTGTTACTTTTAGTAATTTATTGAAGGTACTTTTTTATGACTATTTGCAGGAATTTTTTTTCGTGTCTTTAAGTGGAAAGTTATTTTCTTGGAATAAAGAAGTGACTGAGTAACTGATAGTTTCACTGTTTATTTCATATTTCTCAATTTAACTGTTTAAGAGTGCTTAAAATTCATAATTGAGTACGAATATCTATTTTATTGAAATAAATAACTAATTATACAGATAAAATAATTATAGTACTAAAATAAATATCTAATTATTTTACTAAAATAAATGACTGATTATTCTACTGAAATAAATAACTGATTCTGCTAGAATAAATAGCTGATTAATAGCTGAATAAATAATTATTTTACTAGAATAAATAACTAATTATACAACTAAATTAAAGAATTAATAATTTTAATAAAGTAAATGAATAATTATTTTACCAAATAATAACTGAGGGGTAAGATATAAATTCCCAATTAGAACTTCTAATTCAAGACAAAAGAAAAAAAAATCGTGTGCAATTTACTAATACCATTAATTTTTTCAATGAAAAATTTAGCTTCTCTGATTGCAACTAACATATATATACTCATTAGCGATCACATCCTAAAGTAGCCTGTAAATTCGAATATTCGAAGTATAATTATGTTCAAAATCTATTTCACTTTCAGCATGATTTTCTATCAAAGCATAATCCAAATCTCTTTAAAAACTGCATTCCATTCAATGATTCCGTCCAGCATTAATAATTTTGTTCTCTTTTCGTTCAGCGACACGATAGCGATCAACTATCGCTCAGGAGGTCCGTTGAACGCTCAGAAAATCTAATTACCCTTAATAATAGTTAACGACGTGGCGACGTCGATCAACTATACTCGCTCGATGAAGCTTTAGCTGTTTCAAGTACGTGTTATAGATAATTTTGTCCCATACGACGGTAAAAAATACCGTGCACAATGTGAATTCGAGGGTAGTTCCAAGCTGGATACAAGGTTGATAGCTCCGGGCTGATAGATGTCGGCTAATTATGTAGCCGAGAAGTCCAGGCTGCGTCCGGCCAGGAAGAGAATCCTTGCTTATGGTCTTTCTCCGACCTCGACATCGCGGACGACCACCCATTGACAATAAAACGCTCAAGTTATTTGTCCCGTGTTCTCTATGTTTGCGAACGCAAATGACAAAGTACATTTAGGGGGATTTCTACGTTCAGAGATGGCGTAGGGAATTACCGAGGCTACTTTAGAGAAAACGGCAATATAAGAAACTGAAACTCTATTGTTGATGCAAATTGCGAGTTAGGAATTTCAAACATTTGGTACTTCACAATACTCAAATTTTTAAGTTATCAAATTACTAGGTTACCAAATTAACAAATTCAAAAATTATCGTGCGGCTATTTATCGAATGAGCACTGTAACTTTGCAACTATTAATGACATTTAAATTGTAGAAATGATAGAGATGGCCATTCGGCATTTAGGAGCAAGTTTTAATATAACAACGGGTATGTAAAGGTGTACATGCAAACGGTGATTTGGATACATAACCTTGTCAAATTTGTAATCTCTACAATAAGAAAATAAATTTACTTCAGTGTAATATGTTAATATTAACTGATCCAACATAGGCAGACAAACCACATAATTGAACATAGCTGTTTGAACATAGTCATTTATAACACATAGTGGGACATCGTTAGACAAACCACATAATTGGACATAGTTATTTAAATATAGTCGAACATATTAAACATATAATCTGTCTATAACACATCATATAGTTGGACACGGACAAACTATATAATCGAACATAGTCATTAGGACATAGTCAAACATATCATATAGTCGAATATAGTCAGACAAACCACATAATGAGATATAGTCATTTGGATAGAATTAAACATACTATATAGTTAGACATATACAAACCACATAATTGAACACAGTTATTTGGACATAGTCAAACTTATCACATAGTCGAACATAGTCAGATAAATCACGTAATGAAACATAGTCATTTGGATATAGTTAGACAAACTACATAGTTAGACATACACAAACCACATAATTGAACACAGTTATTTGGACATGGTCAAACTTGTCACATAGTCGGATATAGTCAGATGTATCACATAGTCGGATATAGTCAAACAAACCACATAGTTGAACATAGTCATACAAACCACATGGTCGGACATAGTCAAACAAACCACATAGTTGAACATAGTGAGACAAACCACAGTCGAACCTAGTCAGATATGTCACAAAGTTTAACATAGATAGACAAATCACATAAACGTACATAGTCACTTAAAGAAAGTCAGACACATCACTTAGACATAGACAAACCACCTAATCGGACATGAAGGATCAACTCATTATCGGGCGAAGAGAAGACAAGAGGAACAAGAAAAATTAGCAGAATCCTGAAGTTTCGTTCAGGGCTATTATCATTTATCCCCTTCCGGCGTCTTTACAAATTCCTGTACGTCCTTGGCTTCAGCATCACGAAACGTACAAGGCACAGACACAACGGAACGCACACGGTGCCGCGGTGATCGCGATGCTCTAAAGTCTCTCTTTGGAAGGTGGAG
This sequence comes from Megachile lagopoda, assembly GCA_036983795.1. Taxonomy (NCBI): domain Eukaryota; kingdom Metazoa; phylum Arthropoda; class Insecta; order Hymenoptera; family Megachilidae; genus Megachile; species Megachile lagopoda. The sequence goes on from CM072786.1 coordinate 3,478,847, forward strand.
GCGTGCGTTCGTTCTTTCTTTCTTCCTTTCTTTCTTTCTTTCGTCCGTCCATCCATCCGTTCGTTCGGTGGTACTGGCCCTGTAATTGGGCCCAAACTCTTAGCTCCGCTCGACCGGCCAAAGATTATACACCCGCATGTCCCGAGGGCCCATAGCCAAACGTTCTTGTGTGATATATTATGCTGCAGATACCTGTATCTGATTCACGAGGTGAAGCCGGCGTAAACGGAGTAACATTTTTGGTCGTGCTAAAAGCACGTTCCTGGTCCAAGACCGAGGGTCCGTCGCGATGCAACAGCCTATCATAGACGAACAAATAACACGTCGCCGATGACTTCGATTAAATGGCCCGAAACGAACGATCGTTACGCTGTTCAATTTGTCGGAGACCTTTTCATTACCCTTTGATCACGATTTCTCCATCGAACCCTTTGTACGTTTCACTCGTTATGTATACAGTGATTAACAGTAATAGTGACTAACAAGTACGTGTATGCTTAACAGTTTTATATACGAATCCACTTAACACTACCGACATTAAATACATGTTTACCTTTGATTGAAAAATAAAATGGGAAGATACTGAAGCATTAAGTAACATATACAACCATTTTTTACCTCAACAAAATATAACAGACATCTCCACAAAATCGTGACAATAAAATTTTACAATATAAAATGGAAAATCTGAAACCACTTTGACTGGTTGGTAGTTCTAGTGTTAAAAATATCAGCTTTTGTTTTAGACTTTAATTTTCACAAGTCCTCTAAAATTAGAAACCTGCAGGGAGGAACACTAAACCCGGTGTATAATGCACACTTTAAAATTAAAAATGTAGTTAACCGAATTAATGTACACATTAATTTATCTTGATGGAAATGAATAGAGACTTCAAGAAAACTTTAACAAACTATGTAACTCAAAGAAACTTGTTAAACGATCATTGTTAGGTCATATAAGGTGAATAGGTTAGTAACAAGGTTCAATATGAAAAACCGGAACAATTTTTCCAACTGAAATAAGATACATATCAGACAAGATACTCATGTATACATGAATATTTCGAATCATCCTTGAACATCTGATACAGCGGTACACCTTGTAAACCGTGACAGGAGAATGCATACTAATCTCCTTATCTTGCGAGTGTAACAAGTGTAAATGCAGATATATATTCATTTTCCGTCTCCTGAAATCCTTTAGGATAATATAGACACGCAAAATACGGTGAAAATATTGTACCGATCGTATCGGTTAACGCATATCACATCGAAGTGTTTCAGAAGGGAGACGTGCCACCTGCATGGCATCTAATTACATCTCCTTTGTTACGAGCCGCATAAATGGCGAAAAATTATTCGTTCATGTATTCTCGGAGGGCATTGCGGGTGCATGGTCTCGGGACATCACGACTGTTCGTTTAAAAACTGATGACCCAGTGCTCGATCACCTTAACACAGTGGTTCACAAACTGCGTGCTGCGTTGTGGTGATCTGGAGCATCGTGGTTAACCCTTTACGGTCACACTGAGGTGACCCCAGCCAATTTAGCTCCAATTTTAGCCACTTTATGTACTGAAAATCTGAATGAATATCTTTTTTGAAACGTTATGTTTTTCCTCAAACTGTTATATAATATCTCAAATGTGTTTAGCTCAAATTTGAGCGCTTTATATTAAAATCGAACGAAATTTTGAATTTTTCTGTGAAAAACATCACTTTTTCAACTTTTTCACGTTTCTCAATTTTTTTACATATTCGAAGAATGTAGAATATAAACGTTCAAAATTATTAGAATCTGCCGTGAAATATGTTAAAATAACTTTGAAAGATTATTTATAATTTTTTTCAAATTAAGATAATGAATAGCTTTGTAAGAAACATTTTAGTGGTTGGGTTTTAGATGTTCAAGTCTGGCAGGTATGTTGTGATGAACTGTTCTGGTGAACGTTACGGGTTGATTTAATGAAAAAAAGTACTAACAAGTTAAAATGATTGACTTCATATTGGAATTTTTGAAACTTTCGAATATTGGGTTTTTTTAATTTTCTAATTTTAGGGCAGTAGATTTTTGGAATTTTTCAGTTTTCGGATAGTAGACTTTTGGAATTTTTAGAGTGATGGATTTTTTGAACTTTGAGACGTTGAAATTTTGGATACAGAGAATTTCACATTTTTAAACTTTAATAATTTAGGACTTTTGCAATATCGAAATTTGAGATTTGAAACTTGAGGACACTGAAATTTTGGCAGTTTGAAGATTTCGGAATTTTGGAACTTTGAAGACTAATTTTGAAACTGTAGACCTTGAAAATTTTGAAACTTTGTAACTGTGGTACTACGATTGGGAATTTTGGAAATTGCACTTTTGGAATTTTTGAAATTTTATTGATTTAGGGCTTTGAAGGTTTAAAACTTGGGATTTACGAACATTGAATTTTTCTTACTTTATTATCTTCGTACCTTTGTAACTTAGAAACTTTGTATTAAAATCCAAGAGTTCTGAAATTTAAAAATTCTAAAGTTCAATATTTGAAATATTTTAAAGTTATAAAATTCCGACGTTCTAAAATCTCAAGGTCCCAAAATTCCAATGCATAGTACTTTCAAAACTTGATAATTTCAATGTTTCAAACTTTCAAGGTCTTCATGTTCCTAAGTCCAAAGTTTCAAGGTTCTAAAATTACGAAATTCAAAGACTTCAAATTTCAACAAAATTCGAAAGTGTAATGTTGCCAAAATTCTGAAATATCTATATTCCAGAGTCCTAAAATTATTAAAATTCTGAAGATCAAAGATTCCAAAGTCTCAAAGTCTCAAAGTTATCAAAATTTGTAAGAATAAATGTCCCAAAGTTCAAAAATCAAACTCCGAAAGCACCAAAATTCCAAAATCCCTAGAATTTCAAAGTTTCATATTTATGAATTTGCTGAAATCCCAAAATTCCAAATCGTTATAATTGTACAAATTCCGAAAAACCAAGTTCTAAAATCTCAAATTTCTTAATATTTCGAAGTACCAAAATCCTGAACTAAAACCGTCAATACTCCATAGCATCAAGACTTTCATATTTCCAGAATTGTAAAATTCAACGATACCACTGTACTAAAGCCCTAACATATCAAAATTTCAAATAGTTAATTTTGATTTTTCCTATAGTCCCTTGCATGAATTTCTCTTATAACCAAAAGCAAATTATGAAAATGCTCTACTAATCTAATCTAAAAGAATCCTACCTTGCGTCCTAGTGTATGTCTTAACCCTCTGAATTCGAAGATATTTTGCTGTTGGCAGATAGCAACCTTAACATTTTGTCGACAAACTTAATAAATTCTTCTTGAAGTTATTATTTCTCTGCTATTAGTTTCCACTGGTGCCTCTTCCCCTGTGTTCATACATCATATGTATAGTTAGACTTAATTAAAAAATACCTATTTCATATTGTTCAGCTGAACTAAATAGTGAATGTGAGTTACACAAGGGGTTAATACAGAAATACCTCATACTTACCCCACTAGTTAAATAATAATTAAATACTTACTTAAATACTCACTTATATATTTACCCCAGCGAAATATTGTGATATACAGCCCTAAAACGGAGTCGAAAATTTGAGAACCACCACCGTAATGAATTCAGCACTTGAGGGCCCCATTTGTCGATTCGACTGCAAGATAACTGTTTCCGCGTAACTGGGACAAAAGAACAGTAAACGGAGGCTATTTGCGTGCAATTACGCTGCTCCGTCAAACGTGGTGTCCTCCTCCGCGCATTTATTGCTTATCTAACGTGTATCTTTTGTTTAACAATGTTGTCAGCGTGTCTCGAAGATAAAAAACCGTGAGGTTGTCGGACGAAGTAGCTGCTCCCACGTGTGTCTCGTTGAAAGGTGCGCGTGCAAGTTACACATTTAGCCTTTGTCGTTTATTGGTTGTATTTCATTCGCGTCCATACGCCATGTACAACCATCCCGGTATCCGTGATGGCCGGCTGATTGGCGGATACGCTACGTACGGTTGTATTTTATAGCGAGCACGATTGCGATAGGATATAACTGTTACCTCGATACACAAGGTGTGTGTTTAGTTGGAAGTCGTGCGTAAGTTTCACCTTGCACCAAGTAAATTGCTGATCATTTCGAGCGCTTTGTCTTTCGGTCTGAACGATATTCTCGAGGGAGGTTGCTCTTGCCATGTTTTATGAATATTACTGGAATATGTGCGTCGTTTTGTGGTAAATCGGTTAATAAATGTACGACACATTTGGGTAATCATACACGAGAAATATTGCAGTTTTGAATCATGGAATGGACAGATTATAGCAAACTTCTTTACTTGAACACTCCGTATTATGGACAGCCTTGAAAATCACGCAGTAAATCATTTGATAAAAATATTTTGTTTTGTGATAAATTATTTAATAAAAATACGACACAATTATTTGGGCAATAATATACGAAAAATACTTTAGTTTTGAATTTTGGAATTAATAGGTTATAGCAAACTTCTTTGTTTGGAAATTTCGTATTATGGACAGCCTTGAAAATCACGCAGTAAATCATTTAAGAAAAATATTTTATTTTGTGGTAAATTATTTAATAACAATGCAACACGATTATTTGAGTAATAATGTACGAGAAATTCAGTGTTTAATTTTGCAATGGACAGGTTATAGCAAACTTCTTTGTTTGGAGACTCCGTATTATGCACAGCCTTGAAAATCATGCAATGTTATAGAATTTATTCTAAAATGAAAACAAAAAAGTTTGTAGGTGTTGAATTTATTCTCTGTTTCACTATATTAAATTATTGTACTGTCTATAATTGATTTATATGAGATAGTTAAATAACAGTTTACAATTTAAATTTGTGATAGTTTAAGTTTTCTTAAAATGGTGGACAAAAGTGACAAATACTTGCGCTTGGAGACTCCGTTGTGTGGATAAGTTCGAAAACGCGAAAATGTAATTGGTATCCACTTGGAAACTGGAAAATTTGGCAATTTAAAGTTTGAGAATTGGAAGATTTAGAAATTGAAAACGTATGAATTTTGGAACTTGTGAATTTGAATATTTGGAAATTTTGAAATACGAAAATTTGGAAATCTGGGAATCTAGGAATCTAGAAATATAGAAATCTAGGAATTTGTAAATTTAGTGATTTCAAAATTAGAAATTTAAAAAATTTCTTGTATCTAATAATTCGGAAAATCCAAATTTTTGAAGTCATAATCAATCTTTTGAATTTATCGGAACATTAAACCCCTTTTCCTCAAAATTATCTATAAATGTAGAACAAACCGCAGATTATATATATATATAAATTGTTCCAAATGTTGTCAGTGACAACACATTCCTAGGTCGTTAAAATTGACAAAAACACCTTTTATCTATAACTTCACCTTGATTCTCAATGCAACTCCTACATAATATCTACATTTTATCATACGTATAACATCGAGATCGAAGAAGTTTAAATATCCTCAGCCAGACAAGAAAGAAATCCAATATTTTCTAGAAGAACTAAGATTATCTCTTGGAACATCGATCGAAGAAAGGCAATTTCAAGTCCGATTCGAAGGAAGTGGAAGTGACGGGACCCGGGACGCATGAACCCGGGATGGAATCGATTCGATAGACTACATCAGAGTCAGAGATTGCCCGAACGGTGAATATATAAAGCTCCAGAGATACTCGCAGCTGAAACCTGCAAGTTGGATCTTTCATTACCTTCAGAAAGCTGCAATAATCTGAAGAAAGTACTGGGGTAATCAAAATAGTTCTAAAATATTAGGTAAATATAAAACAGTTTAAATTTTGTCATACACATAGAATTTGATAAGTTGCAATATACATTTTAAAGGAGAGCATTATAAGGTATATACATATATTTTTAACGATCTAAAAGTGATTATCTGTAGGGTTTGCAGTTAGGATGAATTATGCATTGAATTTGGTAAAAAATGGAAAAACTGTCGAAGAAAAAATGCAATGTCATAATAATTACTTTTATACAATTTCATTTTCTTCATGAACAGTGGTGCACCAAAAATGCAAATGCACTTGGTTCTTAAATAGAATTACACATTTTTTGTCCTCGTCTGAATTCCCTGGAACATTCTGCATAAAAAAGGTACAATGTTTAAAAAATTAATATTTTGTGTGTACCTCGAATTTTTAAAGAAATTCGACAATGTATAAGTTTAACATCTCAAATTAAAAATGATTTAAACAAATGCCTTAAAAAACTTGCATTTCTTAAGAAAAGAATATACATTGAAAATATTGTACACTACTTTGTTTATATAATATATTCGAAGCAACAAACATAAATTTATGAGACTATAATACATAAATTAATTACGTATCTACATTTATAATGACTACGTATAAAACTGTTCTTTTTCAAACTGTATGTAACATAGTTTACATACAGAGGATACTTAGGATATTGGCGCTCCTGTCGCCAATCACGTAGGGGTATTTAGCCGACGCGAACCGATCCGAAAGTAGCCGATTTACCACTACTGTCGCTTTCCATCTACTCTAAGGGTGTTTTCGCTTAGTGTATATCACTTGTATACCCTGTACTTGTATATCGTGCACTTGTATATCGTGTACTTGTATATAGTGTAGTTGCATAAAGTGTTCTTATATACTGTGTACTTGTATATTCTGCACTTGTGGACAATGTACTTATTAACCGTGTACCTATCTACCGTGTACTTTTATACCGATACTTATATAGCGTGTACGTGTATACCGTGTACTTGTATACTATGTACTTACATACTATATCCTTGTATATCCTCTATTTGTATACCGAATACTTTGTGTATCCTGTACTTACGTATCGTATACTTGTATACCGTGTACTACTTATCTACCGTGTACTTGTAGACCATGTACTACGTGTGTACCGTGAATATTTCTACCGTGTACTTATACACATATCATCAAATCATATACAGTACATCATATCACCGCATGTACCATCTTGTATAAGTTTGAGGTAACCCATCCCAATTGCGTGACGTACCTTGTGCAGAGAGTTAAGGTGGTGCTATAGGTTTACGTTCACCACTGATGCGTTGTAACGCTTACATGGCGAAAAAATCGCAAAAGCGAAGAAGCTTTTGCTCGCGTACTCGTTGATTGTGGCCACGCCCGTGGCGGATTCCTCATACGTAACTCGTGCAGTGGCTCGACCTACCAGACCTCTTTCTCCTTCTCCTACGCCTTCAACGTCTAAGATTACTGACACGTTGCTTTTATTGCAATTGAATCTCCCAACCCCTTGGCCGCTTTACCGGCTTCTTCTCTCTTTATCTTCCTTTATCCAACGAGCCTTCTCTTGTTTTTTACGCTTCTTTCCCCCCTGCTCGATCTTCTATATCCTTTCCGCGTACTCCATTCGTTGCTACATCATCCTCGCCTTCATCCGCACCTCTCTGATTCCTTCGTTTCCACTTCATCTCTTCCTCTTCTTCTTCATCTTCGCCTGTAATCTTCTTATACTACGTTTACTACTAGCACCACCATTACTGTGCTGTCTTTTGCAGCGATGGAATCAACCTCGATATCTATGTACTTATACACCCGAATCAAATGCAATGGAAAGGTATAGTTTATAGAGTTCGAATACTACTCGTGAGATGTAAGGCCATTCATTGTATTTGCGATAGTGCTTTATATTCATGAACTGGTTTCGAAACCTAGAATGAGCATTTACAATTTACAGGCTTTGGAAATTGTTGGAGTATTGAAACGAGTCTCGAAGTATGGAAATTAGAATATTATGGTGGATTTTAAGTAATGCAGCATGTCGGTTGTAGAAATAGTTTATTTGGTAAAGTAAGTGGATTATAATAATGTTTCATTCTTGATTTCAAGATTTTTTTTTTATGAATGATGTCGGCATTTGAAAATATTCTTTTTAACAGAAATTACTAAGTTTTCAAGTTTCTGAAATATTCAACTTTCAAATTTTCAAATTCTCAAGCTTTTAAATTCGGAAATTCTTAAATCACTAAATTTCCAAGAGTTGTAATGTACGAATTTCTAAGATTTCAAATTTATAGATTTTCTAGATTCTTGAAATTCTAAATGTCTAAATTCTTAAATTTCTGTTTTTTAAATTTTGAGTTCTCAATTTTCTTATTTCTCTATTTCCTAATTTCCAAATTTCCAAATTTCCAATTTTCCAATTTTCCAATTTTTTAATTTTTTTCGATTTTCCAATTTCCCAATTTTCCAATCTTTCAATTTTCTAATTTCCCAATTTTCCACTTTATAATTTTCCAATTTTCTCTATTTCCCAATTTCCCAATTTCTCAATTTCTCAATTTCTCAATTTTTCAATTTCTCAATTTCTCAATTTCTCAATTTCACAATTTTTAAATTTTCAAATTTTGCATATTTCCTAGTTTCCACATTTCAAAATTTCCAAATTTCCAATTTCCCAATCTTCCAATTTTCCAATTTCCCAAATTTCTAATTGTCCAATTTTCCCAATTTCCCAATTTCTCAATTTCTCAAATACCTAATTAACTAAATTTCAAAATTCTGAAATGCCAAATTTATAAATTCTGAAATTCTGAAATTTGGAAATTTGAAATCTTCCATTTCCCTAATTCTCAAATTTCCAAATTCCCGAATTCACGGATTCCAAAATTCTTCAATGTCCAAATCCTAAAAGTCCTAATTTCTATGTTTCCAAACTCCAATATTCTGTAATTCTAAAATCCTGAAATCTTTGGATTTTCCAATTTTCCAATTTCCACATTTCCAATTTACAAAATTTGCAATTTCCCAAATTCCTAAACTTCTTAATTCACAACATCCCAAATTCTCAAACATTAAAATTTGCAAACTTTATTCAGCTTTTCTCCTAAAATTAAAAATTAAATAAGCTTTTAATAAACGTTTGTTAACGAAGATATCTGTTCTAAAATACTTTTTGTAATCAACTTATAATTTTACTTCGTATTTTTATACCCAGGTATTTCAGAAACTATAAATCGGTATTTTTACGTAATTACCTAATTTCTTTGAAAATATCGTATCACAAAAACAGGTTTCATTATACGTCATTGCATATGGCACGGATAACTAATACCATAAGACGTCGCTTGCATAAGTAATTACTGCTAGTAGTTCGAAAGTAATCGAATTGCTTGTACCGATCACTATCACTCATATATCAAATTAAAAAGCTTAACAGTTCTAAAACTTATGACCGATATTATTATCCGTGGTCTTTATCTGAATCATTATATTTCATTATGTTACGACAGTAAAACCTCGATACAAGCGAAACGCTTGAAATTGCAAGCAGACATGTTTCAAATTAGGGTGTGTCTCGTCTCACGTTAATCAGAAAAAAATACATACATATGTATTACACAAATACATTGGTAAAAGTTTCATAACAAAATAAAAACTAAAAAGGCTTTATTCTTACATTTCATATTATCCCATCGATACATCACTCATTGTTACATTCTGTTCGTACTGAATATATTTATGTTTCACTTGCTGTTCTTTTCTACATTCAGCAAACTTCAATGTAAGAACAAAATAAACAAAAATTCAGTCCTGAAAGATTCGCTCAGAATTTACTATACTTATGAAAGATAAATCTAGAATTTACTATACTTATGAAAGATACGTGTTTAAAATTTACTATACTTGCGAGGCACTTCAACCCATCACTACTCCTTTCTTTTTCACTTCTACCATTTTATTCTTCCCTGTTTGGGTTCTCCGAACGCTACATGTCGCTCCTCTACACGTTTCACCCCGTTTCGTCTGAAATATTTTTCCTGGCCCGTGTCTTTTTGCTCTCACACTTTCCGCTTGCACTCTACGCGCTTTTATATCCCGAGTTTTATTCTTATCCATTAGACTCGCTCCCCTTCTCTCGCACGTGTACTTTTCGCTACTCCCTCGCTTGGTCTTTCCTTTTTCTACCACGCTGCTCGACGCGAGCGAACGAGCCACGTAGCTCATTAAAGAGATGCTTTCTTGATCCCCTAATTACAAGATGGCGGTCGCGGCTACATGGCGTCTGAAGAACTTGCGCGGCACCGTGTCTCCCCTGTTCTTCTTCCTGTTCCCGGAGAACGCGTGGACGCAAGGTTACACTTTTCTTTGCTTCTGTTTCCAGAGGGTGCAATATGGGATTTGTATGGGGCAAATTAAGGAAATGAAGTGAGAGAGATTAACCCCTTGGTTTATAACGACAGACTTGAAAAATTTATACAAGGATTGAGTTTTGAGTTCAATATCAATAATTTGACAAATTAACCCTCTACACTCGAAGCTATTTTTGTTGTTAAGTTGCAACTCTAAAATTTTCTAAATTCTTTATTACAAAATTAACAAGCTCTAGTTAAACCTTGAAACTGTATTATGTATTGAATAAATTTTCAGTTGCATGATTTATTCAATTTTATAACCAGATGAACTCTCAAAAGTTCAATAATAATAACAACCTTCTTTGCTCGAAAAGTAAATTTTATTTTTAAAATTTACTATTTTTATTACTATTTAAGGGAAAATTGTTTTAAAATTTATTCAATAAAAGTTCAATTTTCTACTATCAAATGTAAGATTTGTTATTAAACTGTAAAACTTTATCGTATGTTAAATCGTTAGTCCCATGATTTGTTTAATTTTGTAAAAAGAGTTGTGAACCCTCAAAAGTTCAATAAAAACTGTAACCCTTGTACTTGATATCATTTTTGTTGTTAGCAGCTTGGAAACTTTCAAATTGCTAAGTTTGATGAATTTCTTTGATGTTACTATTTCTCTCTTAACTGCAACTATTGTCTGTTTTACTATTGTACATCACATGTATAACACCATAGATTTATTTAAAAATTACTTCGTACAAATTGTATTAAACCGAATAATGAGTCCCATCTCGAGTGCAAAGGGTTACAGAACTCTAAATTCAAAATATACTTAATATTTTAATATCTTTTATTTAGTTTATCTTTATTCGTTCTTTACCTTATTATTCCAATAATCAGCTCTGGCACAACTGTTAAAAAGTTGTAGGTTAAAGGGTTGAAAGAATGAGCTGAAGTGTTTTAAATTAGTTGAATAGGGAAACGAGAAGGATAACATCTTTTGAGTACTTTTTGCACGTGAGGGTGAAATATGGCCAGGGGCGGATTATAGCGTTTAGAGGACACACATTAAGACATGTGGGTGTTATACATGTATATGTGTAATTCAAAATATAAACGAAAATTTTATTTTTATTTGAAAATAAAAAGTAAAATAAAAGACTTGTATTATGCAAGTAAAATTTTATTCTTTGAAATAGAATTTAGAGAATTTTTGACTTTGTAATTTCGGGTAAGACTGAGATTTTGGAATATTGGAAAGTTGGAATTTTGACATTTTGAGATTATTGGAAAGTTGGGATTTTGAGTAAATTTGAGAAATTGAAAATTTAGAAATTTGGAGATCGTTAAAACAAGTTTGGAATTTAGATATGTGGGAATTCTGAAAATTAAAAATTTGTAAATGTGAAATTTAAAAGTTTGAAAATTTGGAAACTTGAATATTTAAAAATTTGTAAATTCGAAAATTCAAAATTAAATTTGAGAATGTAAAAGCTTTTAACCTTCTCAAAATTTGCACCTTCTCAAACCACTGCAGATTTGTGATATTACAAAATTTTTCTTCAAATAAATTTTTAGAATGGAAAATATATTGTTACTTGTAAAAGTTCAAGAGTTTTCTCTAAATCGGGAAAATCATGCAACAAAGTTTTAATATGAAACATGAAAATGTTAACAAAATAGTTATACAAATGTGATAATAGTTATTTTCAACACTTATAACTACAAAGTGGTCAATACAGCAAGTTAACTATTCGTTTCGCTTGTTATATTATTCGATGATAAAGTGTGTAAACGTTTTATCAGAATACTGTCCCGAAGGCAGGTATTAATGTGTACATAAATTTAGCAGCAAATAAAGTCTTTACAACATAATTGAGCAAGAAAGTGCGCAGAGTAATGGTCCGCGCAATGGGGTTTAAATGTTACTGTTTTGTATCTGACATTTGAACTACTGTGAAATATCGAGGTGAAAGTATGCAGTTAAGCATTCGAAGATCTCTCGCGATACTGGAACAAACTTGAAACAAGGATTCTATAAATTTCCCATTATTTCATTAGAAACTGTGAAACTTCCTCGATTCTTCGAACAAAAGTTCTTCGCCGTAATTTCAATCCCTTCTTCAGCAATTTTCCTCCGTTATTACTTGAAAATTAAAATTGCGTTTCAAGCAACACGAATTACATTATCTTTGAATTTCAGATTTACATTGGTCACACGAGACATTTTACAATTACAAAGATCAGCTAATGGTAATTATAAAATTTAGCATTGAAAATTTTAACGCATTAAAATGTTAAAATATTATCATTTTTAAATGAATATTTTTAAACGAGTATCGATAGAAATGTGAAACGTTAAATGAATTTCGAATTTATTGTAAAATGAAAATTATTTATGCACAGTGTTTGACATAAAATAATTTCAATTCTGTTTTTATATGGATCTAGGATTGGATCTCGTTATTTTAATTAACGGTGAATACTTATTTTAACTTACACGAATTCTGTAAATCGGACAACTTTATCAACATTGACGTTAAACAATGTTTTGATGAGGCTGAAAATACAGAACAGTGATTTTCTAGGGGAACAACTGAATACGCGCCCAGATGAATAATGATGAGACAAGAGTGCTCTAATATGTATATGGACGCATGCATATGCATGAACGTATATTCGGCAGATTTTCTATCAAATGAGAAGAGCGAAGTGCACGAGGGAAAATTATTCATCGCGCATGTAATAATCGAAAAATAATATTTTCAACATGCGAAATTAATTTCGTCGAATTGATGAGCGCGCTCAACTGACGGCTCGTACGAAGTATTAATTTTTTAAAGTATACATTCTCGTTGAAATTACTTTTCGAAATTGGTTGCACGAAACTGTTTATAAATCGCCATTAACTAAAACAACATTATGAAGGTAACAAAAATAGCTGAATTTTAACGCGAAGTTCATAGTATACAGGTTTATTTATTGTTTTTATCAAATGGGATTGTTTTTGAGAAAATCTTATGTTTCAAAAGGGGACACCAATATATTTTGTTGTTAATAACGCTGTTAATTGGTTTACTGATCATTGAAGTTTACAAGATATTACAAAAATTTGCATATTTGGATATTATTATTTAAAGTAACAGAAAGTGAATTTATTTGTAACTTCAATAAACTGTTTATAAATAAATTTTTATTCGGTTTAGTTAAGTTTAAAGATAACTAAGTAAAAAGTAATTTGACATAAAACGTTGTTGCAAGGTCATTCGTTACTTTATTTAAACCAATTTTGAAGTATTTTATCATATATGAATAAATATATCAACACTGCATATATATGCACTGTTTACACATATATATTGTTTTTATTACAAAGTGCAAAAATGTTCCTTTATTTTGCATATTTAAATTGCACAATTCGCATATATCTTCAATATTATTCAAATAGCATAGTCTATGTTATATTTGATTATAAAGAAAGGAATAAATACCGCATATTTTATACAGTATTCATAAATACTGCTTCGGTGCGGTAACTTAATATAACAAATAAAATGTAAATTTTGTCAACTTGCCTATGCAAATTACAATAGATTTGAGACTTTAAAGTACATTAAAAATTCGGGTAACATTTGAACTGAGTCACGAATCAAACTCGTCTAAGTATCGTAAGGGATGATGCATATAAAAGTTTAAGCATCAATGTGGCAAGTGTTGAACAAAAGTTTACACCTCAACATTTCAAAATGACCAATATGTTGTTAGTCCATTTCCAGAAAGCGTCGGATTTTTATCGCGAAACTTTGTTTTCCTCCTAACCCTAATAGCCGTTTGCCCTTCGAAGTGATTCCTCGCGTTTGATGGTTGTAGCAACGAAGAGACCGTCGGAATGGCGGTCACCTTCGACCTTGTCCTCGAGGCACCTTCCACCTTTCGCAACGGAAGTAAAAGTAGACGTCGGAGGGAGGCGCACAGTGTCCCGCAGGTTGTAGGCATTGTTTCCGAGTGAGTTCGCCCGAAGGGTGCGGGCTTCTTCAGGTTGCTGGCGTCCTACTGAGCGGCCCACGCCGACTGCCGCTCATCGACATCCCGACAGCCCCGGGACTCGAATCCAGAACAGCTCTCCGCGATCCTCCCCGTGTACGGGCCCGTCCCTTCAGCTTCTCCTTCTTCTTCTTCTTCCTCTTCATCATCATCGCCATCATCATCTTTTTCTTCTTCCTTTCCTTCCTCCTTCAGCTTCGTTCTCCGCTTCGTCCGCCGGTTCACCCGTTCTTCCGATCATCCCGTCTTTCTTCCGTTCTCATCTCGACTTTCTTCTGTTCTTCTTCTGTTCTATCTTCCCGTCTTTCTCGTCTCGACTTTCTTCTACTCCCGTCTCTCTCCCGTTCTCGTCTCGTCTTTCTTCGCTTTCCCCTCGAGTATACCCTTGGTCCGACTGCCGCTACGACGATGCTGCTCCCTTCTTTTCGTTTGCGTGGCGTGGGTGTGCGTGCCTTCACTTTGCCCGGTAATCGTATGTAAATCGTATAGCAGATCTCTCCCGTCCTGGTCGCGCGACCGCCTGGATGAAGGAGGCCCCTCCGCTGTATAGAATCTGCAGCGAGATGGACCGTGCAGCTTCTTACCCCGCGGCGGATACGGAGGATAGCCGCGTGCGTTGCTCATAAACAAATTATCCGGACCCAAGGGTCGAAGGTCTATTGAACCGAGGCGATCCGTTCTCCGTTCTCATTTACATAGTTAGCCCCGGAGCTGCAGATGCCCTCTTCTTCATCCTTTTCTCTTGCTCGCCGGCTCCTCTTGCCGGCTTCTCTCGGCCGCGCGTGTGTCCTCCTCTAGATAACGACCGTCTCTCCACCCTCGTTCTCCTCTTGACCGTGCAGCTCTGCCGACAATCGGTGTACAACGACAATCTCGTTGAACCGCGTTGCTTGCATGTCGGCTAGCATGAAACGCGAAACCCGACGGCGTTCCTTCCCTTCCTGTTGTTACCGTTCGAAGCGATCGTTTCGAGCTTTCCTCCGCGTCTAATTGCCGACTTGCCGAGAGATAATCGAGCGAACGTTAAATCAATCGGGGAACAACAGCAGATGAGGAGATAGGAACGAGCGGTGGTTAACGGTACGCGGCCACAGGAAGAAAAGTCGGATCACATTTGTAAGAAGGTACCGGTTACATCGGTTGTCTCGTGTTGCTTGCTGTTTTATCGTCGCGAGATCTATCGCTATAATTACGCTGCCGGTGATTTATCGGTAGACGGAAAGCTGCTTCCACCCCCCGAGGGAGGGTGGCTACGATGCTCGTTGAAATAACTTAATAACGCAGCGATAAATATTTCGACCAAATCGAATGGTTTAATCGACTGTTGGAACTAGCTTGGACGACAAGAGCCGGCCAACGAATCACGCGAAATGCGGTGCATCCCCGTAGGGTGTGCTCGCCGATGCTCATTATGAGAGCTACTCCGATTGTCCGAGCCGCTGCAATCCTGTTTCGTTTTCCGTTCGCGGCGCTTGCCTTTCGCGATTGAACGCGCACAACGAAACCGTTCCAACATCCGATCGCTGCGGTTTATTATTACCATTGGAATATTTCAATCGGACGCCAACGATAAGAAACCAGTTGCGCAAGAGGCGCGATGCCGGGATTCGTATTATGCAAACGGATTCGATCTCTTCGCGTTTCGGGTCAGTGATGGGCAGGCTGACTGCCCGTTGAACGGTTCATGGGCACTGGTATGCACTCTACTGAAGATTCACGGAGATTTCGAGTATTTTGATTTAGAAATTTTGGGATTTAGGAAATTGGGGATTTGGGGATATGAGATTTGAGGATTTGGGGATTCGGCATTTGAGGTTTCAGGTCTGAGGATTTGGAGATTTGAAGACTTGGAAATTTGCGGATTTGGAGATTTGGAGATTTGAAGATTTGGAAATTTGGAAATTTGGGGATTTAAAAATATAGGAATTTGGAAATTTGAGCACATGAAAACTTGAAAATTTGAGAATTTCAGAATTCGAAGATTTGAAGATTTGGAAGTTTAGAGATTTGTACATTTGGAGATTTAGGGATTTGGGGATGTAGGAACTTGGGAATATGAGCACTTGGAAACTTGGAAACTTGCAACTTTCAGAATTTGAGCATTCAAGGATTTGAAGATTTGCATCAGTGAATTTGGAAATTTGGGAGTTTAGGAGTTTGGAGGTTTGTGAATTTGTAGATTTGGAAATGTGCAAATTTGCAAATTTGAGAACTTGGGATTTTCGGAATATGAGAACTCGAAAATTTGAAAATTTATAAATTTAGGATATTTGTAAATTTAAAGGTTTATGAATTTAGGAATTCATAATTTTAGGTCTTCAGAATTCCAAAAGCTCAGGAATTTCGAAATTTGAGTATTCATTAATTTTGCAGTATTAAAATTTGATGTTTGGCAATTTCAAAAATATACAAATGTGCAATTGAAAGTTTAAAAATTAAAAAATGTATTAATCTGCAATTTAATGTTTAGAAATTAAGAAATGTAAACTTGCAATTGAAAATTTGGAAATTTAAAAATTTGTGAATTTCCAATTAAAAATATAGATACTTAAAAATTTGTAGTTGCATAAATTAAAAAATTATAATATTTCCAATTTTATAGTAAAAAACTGATTATCAAAGAATGGTGTGCATATCACTTGCCTTTCCACGCATCGTGCCCTCGCGGGCGCAGTTGCTCATCACTGTTTCAAATGAATGTTCACACTGTATCTTTATAAGTAACGATCATCCACGTAGAACCGTTCAACGCGTGTTCACTCGTTGAACGATTGAAAGATCTCCAGCTAGCTTCGGAAAGCGTATATACAACTGCAATAAAAAATCATCGAAGGTTCGAGTATAGTAAACGGTGCGAACGGAATCAAAGTGTAGGCTGCGTCTATCAAAAGACGGAGCAGCATTCGATCCCCTGGAGCTTGTTCAACAAATCCTCTGAAACGGCTAGAGGTATACCGTACTTCAAATTAATGTAACGATCGATATCGTTATCGATCAGTATTGATAATATCGAAATGTTACCGATAATTCTATATATTCATATATTCATATATCTATATATTCATAGTTTCAATAAAATACCGCCGAAAAGAATTGAGGTAAAGGTGGTATTAAATGACTCAACAAAAATTAAAGAAGTAATAAATTTATGAATTTTTGGATATTAAAAATGTTTTCAAATTTCCAAATTTTATGGTCCCTAAATTACCAAACCTCTAAATTTACAAATGTTGTAAAATCTCAATTCTGAGAATTCTTAAGTCCCTGAATTTACAAATGCATAATATTTCACATTCTTAAAGTTTCAAATGCTTATGATCTCAAATGCCTGAAATCCCAAATACTTAATTCCCAAATGCATAAAATCACAAATCTCTAAATTGCCAAATCCCTAAATTCCCAAATCTCTAAATTGTCAAATCTCTAAATTCCCAAATTCACAAATCCTCAAGTCCCCAAATCCCCAAATCCCCAAATCCCTATATTCCCAAATCTCTAAATTTGCCAAATCCCTAAATTCCCAAATCCCTAATCTCCCAAATCTCTAAATTGCCAAATCCCTAAATTCCCAAATCCCCAATCTCCCAAATCTCTAAATTTGCCAAATCCCTAAATTCCCAAATCCCTAATCTCCCAAATCTCTAAATTGCCAAATCCCTAAATTCCCAAATCTCTAAATTGTCAAATCCCTAAATTCCCAAATTCCCAAATCCTCAAGTCCCCAAATCCCCAAATCCCAAAACTCCCAAATCCCTATATTCCCAAATTTCTAAATTGGCAAATCCCTTAATTCCCAAATCCCAAATCTCCCAAATCTCTAAATCGTCAAATTCCAAAATTCCCATATTTCCAAATCCTCAAGCCCCCAAATCCCCAAATCCCCAAACTCCCAAATCCTTATATTCCCAAATCTCTAAATTGCCAAATCCCTAAATTCCCAAATCCCTAAACTCCCAAATCTCTAATTTGTCAATTCTCTAAATTCCCAAATTTCTAAACTCCCAAATCTCTAAATTGCCAATTCCCTATATTCCAAAATTTCTAAATTACCAAATCCCTAAATTTCCAAATATAAAACTTCTATTTCCTGAATTTCCAAATATAGAACTTCTATTTCCTGAATTTCCAAATCTCTAACACGCAACATCTAAAACTCCTAATTTCCAAAATTTCCAAGTCTCTAAATCTCAAATATTAAACCTTCTAATTTTCCAACTTTCCACATGCTGAAATTCTCTTAATTTGCTCAGATTTCCCACTAGACGTCCCTAATATACTAGACTCTTAAATCCCGAAACACCCTGTATACAAATTAATTTTCTACTAGTTTAATAAATCTCTGACACGTTGTGAACTTTATAAATATTATTCGCAAATTTTTTGACACATGTACATAAAAATGTTCGCCACCAGTGGAGCTAGGCGATGCTCATTACGTGAACGGACGAGCTTTACTGGCCGTTTCGCGCTGCGATCGCGTTCCGTTTTGTCGGCGGTGGTCGTACCTCTATGCGGCGTAATCACAGTGCCCCGTAGCGGTGCGCGTCGAGCCCGAAGAGTAATCCACGAGGGCAGGGCAGCAGAAGGAAAGGAAACGTAGGGTGGCGAGCGGCGAGAAGAGAACGGAAGAGTAGACCGTTCTTTCTTAGGGTTGCTGCAGTATACAGAGGGGGACTATTTTTTAACCGACTTCGAAAACAAGGTTCTCAATTCCACTCGAGGATTTTTATTTATTGCCGAAAGTGGGCTCCTGCAACTCGATCTGTACTTATTCGTCTGCTATAGACCGCAATTTTTGGTCTTCTCACTGAGGATTGTCGAAGTTTTCTAATTGCAAAATTTTGAAATTCCCAATTTTCAACATATACTAGTTTTGCAATTTCTAAATTCTTAAATTCCACATTTGCAACTTCTAAATCTCGGAATTGTCGAAGTTTTCAAATTGCCAAATTTCCAAATTCCCAATTTCTTACATATCCAGATTCTGAAAATTCCAAATTCTTAAATCCGATATTTTCAACTTCCAAATCTCGGAATTGCAAAAGTTTCAAATTGTCAAATTTCCAAATTCCCAATTTCTTACATATCCAGATTCTAAAAATTCCAAATTCTTAAATCCGATATTTGCAACTTCCAAATCTCGGAATTGCCAAAGTTTCAAATTGTCAAATTTCCAAATTCCCAATTTCGCACATATCCAAATTCTGAAATTTCTAAATTCTTAAATTCCACATTTGCAACTTCCAAATCTCGGAATTGCCAAAGTTTCAAATTGTCAAATTTCCAAATCCCCAATTTCGCACATATCCAAATTCTGAAATTTCTAAATTCTTAAATTCCACATTTGCAACTTCCAAATCACGGAATTGCCAAAGTTTCAAATTGCCAAATTTCCAAATTTCCAATTTCTTACATATCCAAATTCTAAAATTTCCAAATTCTTAAATCCGATATTTTCAACTTCCAAATCTCGGAATTGCCAAAGTTTCAAATTGCCAAATTTCCAAATCTCCAATTTCCCACATATCCAGATTCTGAAAATTCCAAATTTTCAACCTTGAAATTTCAGGATTGCCAAAGTTTTCAAATTTCCAAATCCCCAATTTCCCACATATCCAAATTCCGAATTTTCCAAATTCTCAAGTTCCAAATTTCCAATTTTAAAATCTCAGAACTACCAAAGTTTTCAAACTTCCAAATTTCCAAATTCTTAATTTCCCACATATTCAAATTCTTAAATTTCACATTTTCAACTTCCAAATCTCTCCATTGCCAAAATTTTTATATTTGTAAATTTACAAATCTTCAAATCTTCAAATTTTCAACATTCTCAAATTTCAAATGTTCCGCTTCAACTTTCCCTAGCTGCTAAACATAGCGAGACTCCTGGGACAACTTGATGTATGTTTATTTGTTTGTTTGTCTGTAAGCTACAGGTCGCAGATTTGCGTCTTTTCACTTGAAATTTTGAAGGTAAACTCGTAAGACACCCTAAATTTACTGTATAGATTTTGAAGGCGATCTGACGACTGGAACCTGCCATCGACGTCGATCATCGTCAAATAGATAAAAACTGTGTTTTGGTATCGTTTTCAATCATTTTTCGCAGAATCAACTAGGATCAACTTAAAAGCTCTATAACTCATCGTTAGCAACAATACTTGATCCTCATTGACACCAGTCGCCATAAAATCAACAATAATCATATTTTTAATCGTTTTCAATAGGTTCGGACATGTTTAATCATTTGGGATGACTTCAAAATCTCTACATCTCGTTCTTGCTCTACCTATATGCTACCTAGATACTCAAAATTTGAAATGTACATTTGAATTCGCGTGAAACACCTGGTCTGTACACCTACTAGTTTATATTATGAATGAAAGAGTTTGTCAACCATTGTTATTGTAAACATTTATTGCTTTATGTTTGTCTAACCTGTACTGGACGATGAAACACACTTGGACATTCAGGCAATCTCACGGAAAAATAATCTTCAAATTTCTTGCCTTTTATTACTTTTTTTTCATATTATGTATTTGATGGATATTTTCTTATTTGCCGCATACAAATGTTTCATAAAAACAGGATTGAGTATAATTACTCTTCGATCGGAACGAATCATTTTATATCTACTACAGGATGTTTCCTTAAAAATTTCCTCAAATATTATTAAAATTATGTAAAAGTGAGCAAACCACTATCATTAGTAATATATATTAATATTACTTATTAATTTTTTAATATTTTCTAATATTAATTGCTAGCAGAGTTGAAAAAGGATGCAGTCCTGGAGCCCACGTTTTACGAAAGCCACGATTTCAATGTTAAGTCTGTAATATCAAAATGAGTTTGTAGTTATTTAAAATGAATTGCGTAGAATTATTTAATTATGATTGTCTCTCAAAAATATTTGACGGATAAATTAAAGGACTGTGGAGTTGTAGGATCGAAACTAAATAATAAATAAATAGAACCTAAATTCCGCAGTCAATTGATTATTCCTTTCCTTACAATCTAATAATCACTGCTATCAAGTAAACAAAATATCCTACATGCAGTTATCCCATTTTTAAAATTGCAATACACTGAACACTAAACTGGTCAAATGACTCCACAAGTTTCTTATTATAAGTTGCACAATCTGTAAAAGTACTATTCTTAAAATCTACATTTTCATAAAGACAAACTAATATGTACACTAATTTATGTTTTGTCATGTATTTATTCTTCAACATCATTTCTCATTTGAAATTAAGTACATATGCAACGGTATGTTAACTAAATTTTCTGAACCGCATCCAAACGAAATCTCAGTTATTCGTTACTTTTCAGCGTAGCTCGAAGTCGGTTAAATTTTGTTCAAAGAAATTTTTCCCGGGGCCTTGTCGGTGAAACGGAAGGGGAGTAGCGGGAGGAGGAGATTCATGGGGGTGGAAGAGGGGTCGAAAGAGGAAGAGGAGGGATATGGGGGCCGAGGTTCGAGGCGCTGGCTGGCAGGTTGAGTCGTCGAGGCGGCTCGATGCCGCCGGAGGGGGACTTGGGTGCACGAATGAAGGAGGTGGGGGCCCAACAGCGGGGACAGGGGACTTACGGCGGTGTAGGAGGCACAGGGGGAGATCGAGAGGAAGAGGCAACGTGGTCTCTTGCCCCCTCTCGCGGCCCGCCCCCGCCGCCCGCCGCGTGATTGCTTCCCCGGGGCAGGCATCGCGTGTCAGGCCCCTCTTACACACCATCCCTCTGGCCCCGCTCTCCTCTTTGCTGGGCCCGGCGCTCGATCGGCTCCCTCCGTGATGCTCCCTCTACTCTTTACTCTTTTACTTACTTCAGCCCCGGCCACCACGCGCTTTCTTCGGCTTCGATGCACACCGCCGCCCGCGCAGTCCATTTCTCGACAACCGCTGCGCCCGTGCGCTTTGCTCGCGAGCGTACGCTCGATGCTTCGTCGCGCTGTCGTGCATAGTGTTATAGAGTTATATGACTCTAGAGTTAGAGAGTATAGGTTGATTGTTTAAAAATATGGGCATCGACTGCTGCGGTCATTATACGAGTATTGTAGAACCCATTTCTTTCGATTATCGTCATTTTTATTTATGAACAGTTAAGAACACTTTTATCGAGTTTAGGTAACATTTTATTAAGTTTTTATCAAGTTTAGGTAACATTTTATTAAGTTTTTATCAAGTTTAGGTAACATTTTATTAAGTTTTTATGAAGTTCAGTTAAGAGTACTTTTGTTAGTTTTTATGAAGTTTAGTTAAGTTTTATTAAGTTTTTTATAAGTCTGGTTAAAAATGTTTTTATTAAAATTACACCTCTTCAGAAGATGTTCTTGTGCAATCTGTTATAAAATATAATTGTTAGATATTTACTTGTTTGTTTTGACACATTTGTTTATTTGTTGCTAGTTATTGGCTAATAGTTTATCGTATGGGTATGTTTATTAATATAGATTACGAGTGTTAATGAAACTAATTAATCAGTCGTTTACTGATTAATTGATTTGGAAAATAACTGCGACGAAAAGGGGTGCAGTAAAATGGTGCCTCTTTCAGTACTGACTACTACGAGCAAGGAGAAAGCGTCAATACTCATGATTTGTCACACTGTTAAAGATATGCTTATTCTGAATGGTAACAATGTTCCTAATTATTTTAATTATATTTTCATATTTGCTTCAATAATTATATTTTTAATATGTTTCACAATAATTGTATAATTAGTAGTTAATTTAATTATTTAATATGTTTTATAATAATCGAATAATTTAATAGTTTTGAATTGATTAATTTATGATAATGATAGAAAATTTTTTTTTTATAATTTTTTAAGTTATATTTATATTATTCTAATAATTTAATATAATTATAAGGTTTATATACATATTAGTTGTATGAGTAATTACATTCATTATTTTAATTTATAGAACTGAACACATGGAAAATATTTTTTTACATGGATTTGAAATTTTGGTACTTGTACTTATTTTATCAATATTTTTAATGATTTTAAATTCGAGAATTTTAACAATTTTATTAGGTTGAAATGGTTTGGGATTAATTTCTTATTATCGAAATAAAAATGTATATAAAGTAAAAATACACAGTAAAAACTACAAATTAATATAATAATTTCCTTCCTTAAAAAAGTACGTTAAATGAACGTAATTGATCAAAAGTTCAAATCAGTTATTAAAATGTTATCTTGTTCTGTTAAAAACTAAGATGCTTCAAATATAAGAATTTTAACTGAATAAAGTTCATGAAATACAGTGAAAATTTATTGAATTTCTAATAAATTTTAAGGGGTTAGAACAAAAACTACAACTATTTATCAATTTAATAACGTATAAAATTATACCAATTCGCAGAAAGTTGCAACAGAAGATCAAGAGTCGGTTTCTTATAACCAACTGTAACATTTACTATTTTTATTTTCGAAATCCTATTACAGTCTCGTACTATCACAGTTTTCTCACGATAATCTTGTGAGAATTATAGTTAAACCATTCCGTCCAAAGCATAAGTTCACAGATTGCTGCAAACGCACTCCCGCCGAGTATGGCTCCCATTTCGTGGTAACTATTTCAGTCAGCATTTATTAAAAAGTCCCATGATAAAAAGCCGGCCAAAAGTGGTCCGCAAACGAGATCCAGATATACGGAACGATTGTTTCCTGGTACAGCAAGGTTAGTTAAGACGATTAAGCCGTAAAGCCGATAATTTTTCCGTGTCGGGTGGATTTCGCAATGAGCAGCATCATGGCGAGCACTCGCGCAAAAACGTTCCGCTTCGACGAAGAAAATGGTCGCTCATGATCTTTGGTATCCGCCAATTGAATCTCGGGATGAGATCTCGTCCCGTTGCGATGGAGTTTCGAATGCAGCTCTCGTGTTCCTCGAATTCCCACAACTGGCGGGTGTTGTCGCTAAGAAACAAAGGGAAAATATCTGGAAAGATAGCCAGGGTCTTTCTCACGATATTGCCGTTTCGTTAAACGAATTATCGCCGAGAAATGCGAGAAACGATCGTTAATTGCTCAGCGATCACGGGTCCAGACAGCGTTTCATCGAAATACCATAATTGCTCAAAAACGCCCGATATGAAGATCTACTTCCTAGAATTTAAATGATCTCATTCAGCATTGTGATTAGGAGCGGCGCGGCCTGTATTAGCGATTATCTCTAGCACGCGTATAATTCAAACTCGCATAATTTCCCAGGAACACACGCATAGACGTGTATCAAGATATTAATCTTAATAACACGGTGACCGTATCACGACGAGTCCTGGCTTTTATCCATCCTGCAACGTCACGCGTTGCTTCCCGCGGATTCTTTCGCTTATATAATCCAACAAACTATCATTTCGTGATGTAACGGCCGATTTAGAGCTGGCAGTGCCTCGTAGTCCATCAACGGTGATGATTTATTCGTCTACTTGTGTTCTTTAGCAATCAGTTCTCTATGTGCGGTAAATTACGATTTACGGACGGGGTAAAATCATGCGAAATTCAATTAAAAATTTTGGATATTTAATTAGATCTTTGTGTTAGCAGCATCTTTCTTATTTTCTTTAATTGTTATATCAGGGACGTTTCTAGAAGAGGTGCAAGACAGGATCATAGAGTTCATGTTATACAGGGTGGTTCCAAAATGGCGATACAGCAAGATGAATCTACGTTGAAAAATAAGTCAAAGTACAATAAAATTTTTTCTTACACAACTTCACTTTTAAGAAAATTGATCATTTTTTAAGGGTCTAAAATTAAGTGTAAATCAACAATAATAAAGTTTGTTTAAATTGCAGAGACTGACAAAGTCAACAAGTTGTTAATTCTATAGTCTTCAAATATTATAAATCAGGAAATGTAATAATAGATATCATTTATGATACATATTGTTACTTATATGTATTGTTATCATTGACTAAGTCATTGTTGATTACATCGTGAATTACATAGTCACTGGATATATTGCAACGCGTTGTATTCTCATGTGTTACTTAGTTATACGTAATGTATCATCACGTATTGTAAGTACTTGCATGTGTTACATACTCGTGTTGTATCGTCACGCTTTGTAATATCACGCGTCATATAGTCACATGTTGTATCATCACGTTCTGCACAATCACACGTTATATTAGTCACGTGTTGCATTACCACGATTTGTATTATCACGTGTTACGTAGTCACGAAATGTATCTCGTGCAGTAGGTAGTCTCATTCGTTACATACTCACATGTTGTATGAACACATTTTGTACTGGCACGCTTTATATAGTCACGTTTTATATTGTCGCGTGTTATATCATCATGTTCTGTACTACCACGCGTTATATTAGAAACGTGTTGCTTTACCACGATTTATATTATCACGTATTACGTAGTCACATGTTATATCATTGTGCTTTGTACTATCACATGTTATATAGTCACGTGTTGTATCAACACGATTTGTACTATCAAGCGTTATATTAGACACGTGTAGCATTACCACGATTTGTAATATCGTGCGTTACCTAGTCACGTGTTGTATAATCACGCATTCTCCCACATTACATACTCACATGTATCGTCACATCCTATATTATCACGCGTTACATAGTCACATGATGTATTCTCACATCCTATACTATCACATGTTACATACTAACATAATGTACCGTCACATCCTATACTATTACGCGTTACATAGTCACATGATGTATCGTCACGTGCTGTACTCACACGTGTCATATCGTCACGCGCTGTATCCTCATGCGCTATATCATCACGCGCTATATCTTCCTACATTGAATTGTCACACATATCTTCATGTGTTATATCACGCTTTATATCGCCAAAAATTACATCGTTCACGAATGATGACTTATCAAAAGAGCAATTAAAATTCAGCTTAAACTATGATATACACAAAAATGTAAAACAGGTTGCAGTTCGCAATCTGAAGTTCACACCTAGACTCAGCTAATCCTCGATGGTACCGCGAATTAACATCCGTTTCCCGTAAACCAGTTTCTCTGCGTGCAATGATCGTGAAATTAAGGTAAAAGAAATTGGACGGTAACGTCAGCCAGAACGATGTTTTTGTTCCACGAAGTTAATAATGACTGGGCGTATAATTGGCCTAGACTAAACCCACCTGTTCCCAAGAGTTAGTCACGGCACTGAAATCGTGTTGTATCGTCGATGTTCGAAACTATTATATTACGAAACAGAGCCAGACGATGGTCCAAGGAAATAATTTCCCAAAGACCGATCGCGGACGTAATTTCCCAATTTTGTTTTGCCGATAATTTCCCGTGACAGTTCACCCTCGTCTTCCAGCGTCAAACTGACACCTGATCATCTTTCGTGAATCACTGGTACACGTTCAAATTATTCACGCTATTCGTTAACGTTAGAACCATCAACCGGTCAAAATGACTAGTTTCAGATTTCAAATTGTGTATTACAAAATTTTGTTGCTGTTCTTTGGTTAAAATGTCTGTTATATATAGTTGAGATAAAGAATGATTTATGTTAGTATTATAGTTCGATGATAGTATAGTTTGATGTTTCAGTATTTATTTATTTATTTTTCCAATTTGTTTTTAATTTAATAGGGCGCATTTAATGTTGGTAGTGATAAAAATACCTTTCTCGATGTTGTAATGATATTTCATGGTTGTCGGTCTTTACTCCCTTTTCAATTATCCGTTAGCAATATTGTTCTTGCAATGTAGCAGTATAATTACATTTCAAATGGAATTAATACGTCTTCTTTGTTTCTTTCGGTCATTATTTGATATTCGTATGCGTGAAGGTACATGAAAATAATTAACAGAATTGCAGATAATTGGTCACCCTTTGATAGAAAGTCGATGACCTGCTTTTGTGGCAGTGGTCTCATACCGAAATAATCAGTCTGTTATTTTAAATTAATTTTCTGTATGCAACTTTAGATGTGTAAAATATTTGGTGTTTGCTTGAATTTTTCGTTTGAATATTTGGTGAAAGATATTTCTGTTTTACAGGCAAATTTGGGTCAATTTTATTTGAAATTAAAATAAAGAGTTTTATTCGAAATAATATCATATATTTATATATAAAATATGTAGTAAATTCAAATAATAGATGATCAGGTTGTTTTCTTATTTTTAATTAGTCACATTTTCGTGACTCAAAATTGGAAACTTCCAAAGGTCACATTTTAATGCGTAAGGTCATATGTACCTTTTTCAGTTAATAGTGATCACATTCAATTGTTCAACTGTCTTATACATGTTAATGCTTTCTTTTACTATAAAGAATTAATATTTCATCACAAAATTAAATATTCACACTCTGAAATTTATCATCTAACAACATCAAATATTTCAAGCTTTCAACCCCAAATTTCAAATATTAAAAAAATCTCAAATTTCAAATTTCAATCTCGTCATCATTCACTTTCTATTTTTAAACAGGAAATATTTTACTGTTAATAAACAGTAAATGTTAATAACCGTAACTGTTAATAACAATAAGTACTGTTACTAAACAGTAAAATTATGATCTTATCAATGTCTTTTTCCACTAATAATTTAAAAGAAATCGATAGATAAATACACAAATAGTACCAAGTGTTACTAGCAAAAGTAAAAAAATTGTCCCTATTCCGAAACCCGCAACGACTCTAAAATTACCAACCACGGAGCCTCGAGTGCCATTTGCGGGCAGACCTCATAAACGACTCTTTATTTGATAATAATTGCGGCGTAAGAGCCATAAACACTCATTTTCTGAGGCTCATATTTAATACCTAGTATTTCTGTATCCTTGCCTCGTTTTGTCATTTTGCCGTGTTTTTCGACGTCCTCACCGCCCATTTCCTCGCTTCACTGTTTCAAAATCTCTCTTTTTTTATTCCTCCTCCTCTTGTGATGCTTCATCACGCACTAACTGTTGGCATTATGTCATTCGCCTTCAGTGGAGTTTCTAATCATTTCTAAGACCCTAGCTACGTCGATTCCGCCATGAACTTCGTTTTATTTCTTTAGGTAATCACGGTTTAATAACTGGTTTCACATTTACGAACTCTTACATCGAATTCTATGGTAAATGTGAAGTTATAGGCTGTTTAAAGTTAACGTTGGTATCAAAACTTCATCATTAAGGCTAATTCTATAAACATTTTCTCAAAAAAGTTCATCCAGTTTGAAAATAGCAATAATAATATCATTTTATAAACAATGTTGATAACATCCACTTCAAAAATGACCACTATAATATCCACTTTATAAGCAACATTAATAATATTCACTTTAAAAATGACAAAAATAAAATTCACTTCAACAATAATTATAACATTCATTTTGTAAACAACATTAATAACACCCACTTCAAAAATGACCACTATAATATCCATTTTGTAAGCAACATTAATAATATTCACTTTAAAAATGACAAAAATAAAATTCACTTCAACAATAATTATAACATTCATTTTGTAAACAACATTAATAACACCCACTTCAAAAATGACCACTATAATATCCATTTTGTAAGCAACATTAATAATATTCACTTTAAAAATGACAATAATAACATCCACTGTCTAATAACATGCATTATAAAGATACATAACATCCACATCCATAACGTAATTAATAATGTCCACTTTGGAAACAACAATTATAACACACTTTGTACACAACATTAATAAGATCCACTTTCAGATCATTTTATAACAAAATGCATAGTTGCTTTGCATTATAAAATCACATAAAAAGGACAGTCTCATTTGAATGCAATAAAATATAAGGATTAATAAAGTTAACAAAATATTGAGATAATATATCTATGTCTATTAAAGTATGTTTTACGATATATGAAGAATGACGCATCTACATATGTATGTAATGTGTACATATAATTATAATGTATAATTTATCACGTATCTATTAGATTCTAATTCATTTCTTTGCAAATATACTTGAAAACCTATCAAAGTGATACAAATAGATGATGTTATTTTTGAAAATGTTACTTATTTGAGGTTATGAGACACTGACAATCTTTTCGTTAGGTCGATCGAACGTGTTATACCACAAGACAACGTGGTGAAGTGTACAGAAAATTTGATAGACTCGCGTAAAAATTCATGTATGTTCTACATAATTTTCTTCATTCTTTTCATTTCGCGATGTTTGCATATCAGTCTCCCGCAGTGGCAAAGCTTTGTCGGCCCTGTTTCTTCGCTCTCTGCACGCAAAGTTGCTTTTCCTGTTTCGTTCCTTCCGCCTTGTTGCATGTTCTTATCTATTCATAGAATCACAAAACGTTTGATGAGACTTTTATTTAACTGTATTGTTTACTCGGAAATTGTGTTTGAGGTTTACAAACCGAGCACAGGTAAACTTTTTTCATATTATACGAATTGAGGGTGTTTCAGATTTTTATTATAAAATTGTACCAACAATTTTTGCACTTCATATGCAAAAATAAGGAAAAACTGTTATATTAACATAGGGTTTTAAACACTTTAAACACATAATAGAATAAAAATATAACAATGACAGGTACATAAAAGAAGAAACACAGGTATATTTAATTTACTTAGAATTACAGGCAGATTATTCGACCTAAATTGAATTAATATTGGTTCAAGATTTTGAAAAAAAATTGAAATGTGAGGTTGTACAATTTCTTATGTGGATAAAATTCGATTTTGAGATTTTATAACCACGTTTTATTTAGATACATAAACCTTTATATTGTCAAACTGAATTCAATAGATACCATATTATAAATATTCTCATTATAGTTTATATGTAACTATCTAATGTACAAGTTGATAATTTTTTAAATTATACAGAAAATTTTTATAAATTTATTTTAAAAATGAACTATATCTAATCTTAATCAAAGTTACGTTAATACTCATGCTACTACGTGGTAATGATAGTGGTACAACTCAAAAAATATAAACTTTGGGAGATCTTTTAAAATATTCTGAAAATATCCAACATACATTTCAAAAATTAACATTGTTATTAGTCATTTATAATTAATAGTATCATTAGTTCTTGAATTATGAATTTATGAATTATGAAATTATGAGGTATGAATTTATTTTAAATAATTTACACATTCTACTTGAATTTTATCTGATAAAAATAGAAATACAATAACCTTGTAATTCCTAAAAGCAAATTCTGATGAGTCATGTGATAATCGATGTTAAACAATGATCCAAAGAATTCTACACGTCCACAATACATAAGTAGACCTCTCTGACTAAGAGTTAAACGTTAGATGAATCTCCGGATCCATAGTAGAATCTAACCATTGAAAGATATAATTTTCGCCGTTGAAAACGAAAGAAAGCATAAAATGTAGGCAAAGTTTAGATCAACTTGGGCGCACAAAGTTCGCCAAAGGATCTCGCTGCGCTCGACCTGCAATTTCCAGACAAAAACGTTTCGTTACACCCCACATATGAGTATACACACATCATCCTTTTCCCCCCCGATATTTTTTCTTTCTCGTTCGCTCGTTCGTTGTTCCTGCGAGCGGATTCCTCGTCTTTCTCGTTGATCCACCGCCTCCGCTCTCTTTTGTCCTCTGCCCGCTCGTTCGCTCGAACGATACGAGAAGCAGAGACGAACAGGCGAAACCGCAAATCTATAATTTAGCCGTCGCGATGCGTATAATCATCGAATACCAGAAACTGTGCTATTCATTATTTCATTCGGCGCATTTGCTACCAGCGCGGCGTTTTCGCGAAGCCGCGCGCAATAAAAGTTCCCGGTGATTATGCTAATCCGGCAAATGATACAGTCCCCACGCCCTGACTGGGAAGAATCGACCGAGAGATTTGGATCTTCCGTGCTAAGGCCGTACGAACTTTTGTATGGGCCCCATTTTTCGTAGCCGAACTCGTGGCCCACTGCGTAATTTCGTAATTCTAATCCGATTCCCTTAGATCACCCGTCATATCGTCGCGTTCCCATGGACCTGCTTCGACAACTGATGATTATGTCCTTCTCGTTTAATAGCTCCGCTTTGTGAAGTCGAGACCATATCTCCTTTTCATTTGAAATGGCACTCAAGGAACGACCGCTCCACTTCTTGATTTTTAAGGACTTTTGAGGTCTTCAAAGTTTGGAGATGAGTTGACAATTTGTGGACAGAAGACTTTGGAGATTGGGTATTTGAGGACTTTGGCGTTTGAGGACTTAGGCATTTGAGGATTTAGGCATTTGAGGACTTAACCATTTGAGAACTCTAGCATTTGAGGACTTAGGCATTGGACATAGGCATTTGAGGACATAAGCATTTGAGGACTTAGGCATTTGAGGACTTAGCCATTTGAGAACTCAGGCATTTAAGGACTTAGGCATTGAAGGATTTAGACATTTGAGGACCTAAGTATTTGAGGACTTAGGCATTTGAGAACCTAGACATTTGAGGACTTAGACATTTGAGAACTCTAGCATTTGAGGACTTAGGCATTGGACATAGGCATTTGAGGACTTAGGTATTTGAGGACATAAGCATTTGAGGACTTAGGCATTTGAGGACTTAGCCATTTGAGAACTCAGGCATTTAAGGACTTAGGCATTGAAGGATTTAGGCATTTGAGAACCTAGACATTTGAGGACTTAGGCATTGAAGGATTTAGACATTTGAGGACCTAAGTATTTGAGGACTTAGGCATTTGAGAACCTAGACATTTGAGGACTTAGACATTTGAGAACTTAAGCGTTTAAGTACTGTTAAGCAGCCCAATCAGCGGGCCACTTCATACAACCCGACAACGGAATACTTACTTCATAGTTACAAAACCCAAAAATACTCAGTCAGTGTTCCAAATTGTATGTCACCAGTCAATGTATATGAACGAAGTCCACTGATATAAAGACTTAGTTAGTATCTAATCAAGACGCTTGTCACGCGAATTTTCGAACATTTATGCGTATATCAGTGAACCTCTACGCTGTTTTCGAATCTTATAAATGAAAGCTAGTTCATTGTAAAAGTGTTCTTCTCCAAAAGAAGCTCCTCCTGTGTGTTGCGGCATAACAGTACTTAGACATTTGAGGACTTAGGTATTTGAGGATACAGGTATTTAGGAGTCTTTGAATCTTAGGATTTGGGGATATAGAAATTTGAAGATATATGAATTTAGTGATATCGAAAAGACGTAGGAATTTAGCGAGTTAGGAATTTAAAGACTTAGGAATGTGTAGATATGGGAATTAGGGGGTCGTGGGATTTGGGAACTTAGGAATTAGCGGGTTTAAGGATTTGAAGACTTAGGAATTTACGGATGTAGGAATTTAGGGGTATAATTATTTGGAAGATTCGATGACTTTTAAATTGAAGATTTAGGAATTTGGGAGTCTATGAATTTGTGGATGTAGAAATTGCATGTAGTTATTTAAACCTGGCGATTTGACGACTTTTAAAATTGGCGATCTAGGAATTTGGAGATTTTGGAATGTGAAGATTTAAGGATCTGGAAACGTAGAAATTTGTAGACATAGAAGTAAGAGGATTTAAGGATCTGGAGGTCTTGGGATTTAAAAACGGCAAAATGTAAGGTCATAGTTACTTAGGAATCTTAAAATTTGAGGACTTTGAGATTTGAGAATCTAGGGATATGGAAATCTAGGAATTTGAGGGTCCAGAAATTTTGAAGACCTAAAATTGTTGAAACCTGGGTATTTGAAGACATGGAAAGTTTGGGAATTTGAATATTTGAGGATTCTGAGATTTGAGAGTTTAGAAATTCGAAAATATAAAAGTTTGATAATTCGAAATGTTGAAAATTTGGGAATTTTATTAAATATATGTACCAAATCGTTTTCTGACTACCTCCGTATATAAAAGTCACATTTTTATCTACTTTATGAACTTGTAATATTTTTGTAATATTCTTATATGTTTGTTATACGTACAACAAATTATAAACTATCTATGCTGTACAAAAACTACATTTACATCTACTTCATAAATTTGTCAAAAATAATACTTCACATTTCATGTAAACAAGTAATACTTTAATACACAGCACAAAATATAAAAACAATAAAATACAAATAAAACTTTGAATTTTACAAAAAATAGACGTAAAACATTTGTGCACTGACAAATACTGTCATCGATATGATATCAAGGTTACACGATTTTTAGTCGAAATAAATCCATAACTCTCCATCATATTTCCTCTATCCGTCATTAGCTGAAACGCAGAAAAAGGAAGCATTCGACTTTAATCGATCAATAAAATTTCTATCTTTCTCGCGTCTTCTTTCCCCAAAAACATTCTGCTCTTTCATCCGAGCGACTTACCATTCCCGATGATTTATATAGCAGTCAAAATCTGAGCAGGAGGAGGAAGAAGAAGAGGTAATGCCTAACAAAAGGGCAAAGTGGAAGATTAGAGGCGATTATCGTGGATCAGGTGCGCGCACATTCGGCCGTAACTCAACCGGGCTGAACGCGTGGGTGGTTTACCTGTGTCCAGACGATGAAAGAGGAACTTCCTTTTGCCGTACACCAACAACGAATCCCGTCCGTTTCAACACTTTCCCCTAATCGACCTTGAAATCTTTACACGCGAACAGATCGATCAGAATGTTACGAGGAAGCGGGATAATTGCTCGCTAAGGGAATCTTAATTGGCGGACATCGTGAGCTAACCTTTCGGAAACAAGCCCACGGTTATTTCTCTTTCTTGGTCGAAGTCTATGAAGCAATAATTTATTTATACGGTTGGAGTGATGGACGAAAAATTGTCAAAATTGTACTATTTATGAAATTTTATTGCAGTAGACGTTCATACAGTAGTATACTACAACGCGGTTAGCACTGAATGCACATGTAACTTAAAATTAAAAATATAAATGGATATATACATTACTTCATCTCGATAAAAATGATCGGATTTCAAGAAAAGCATTATAATAAATTTTGTAATTCGAGGTAACTTGTAAACGGGTCAAGTAAAATTTTTATTTTATTTATACAAATATGCTAGGGTTACATCATTGCGATAACTAAGTACTGTGAAAAGTATGGAATATGCAACAAGTTAAGAAAATTCATTTCCTTACTAAACAGCATATAATGCAACCTAGATGTGGCTGAAAATAAAATTCTATATTTTCACTCTAAATTGTTGTACTAATTTTACACATACTACAAGTTCCGTTTCATGTTTAAAGCTTAAAATATGACTACCTTTAGAACCATATAGTGATTCAATCAGTACTCTTAAGTTAATCATATTTGTCCGAAATTATAGCTGTCATAGCTACAACAAAGATCCACGTCTCAAGTTGTGGGCAGTATATGTCCATCGCTAATTTTTGATAGTCACAAATATTACGTAACTATAAATAGAAATATGTTGTGTTATACGCGTTAAACGAAAAGCTGTAGGTGCGTTAGATTCGTAAAATATCACACCGTGGTTTGTATCGAACGGGTTGTTCGAAGGTTGTATCACGCGAGATCCCTGGCAACATTCGAAGCGGGGTACATTCGAAGCCTGCTCGTTTCGCCGGCTTATCCTCACCCGACTGCCCATCGTTCTCCAACCTTGGAGTTGTACGTGGAAACACGTGTAAGCCGGAGTTCCGCCCACGCACGCGCATTCTGCCCATTCGTTCCTCCGTCCGCTCGTCCATCCGTCCAACAATCTGCTCCTCGTCCTTTGCTGCTACTCGCTCGCCAGACCGGGGAACGCGCATTCCTTATGCATATCCCTAGGGCTTGCTGGTGCAGGATCCGGCAATTTGTACGGATCCGCGCATACACGTAGAAGCAGTTAAACCGCGGCGTTGTATTCAAATCAGCGAGCATGGGTTTGCTTCGTTTCCAGAAAATTAGAAGGGATTTTAACGCGCGATACACGGGCTAAAATTTCGACACGGGTCTCTCATCGACGTACTGATAAGTATCTTGATTTTTAGATACGGTTAGAGGATAATGATGATGATGATGATGATGGCGATACCCCGGTCGATGATGATCGTGATGACGACCAAGTTTTTTGGCGAAATCGTATGGCCCTGGTAATAAGTGTTCTTAGCGAAACTGGCTTAAGTATAGTTTCAGAGTGATGTTTCTAAGATTCGTTGCTTCGTTGCCGGAGCAATGCCGAAGGTCTCTGGGTTTTAGGAAAAGAGACGATTAAAATGCTTACACCGAGTTTTAGAAATTATAGAAATTATGCGGTGTTTGTGAAGTGGGGAGGAATTGGTCTTAAGTGAACGTAATTGGAAAGTTAAGGTAACCAGAGATCTAGGGTTCGAGACAAATCGTGAAATATAGGATCTAAAAATATAGAGATGCAGGGATGTATGGATATGGATATATGAGGATGTGGGGATATGGGAGTATAAGGATTTAGAGATATAGGGATATGCAGATGTAGACATATGAGAATTTAGGAGTATGTTCATATAGGGATATAGGAATATGGAGATACAGAGATATAAAGGTAAAGAGGTAGAATGATATAGGAATATAGAGATATAAGAATATAGAAATCTAGGAGTACGTACAATAATTTTGAAATATAGAGATCTAGTAGTATAAGGACGTAAAAGTGTAAGGACATATAGGGATATAGAGATTTGTAGTAATAAAGACCGAAGAAATTGAAGATGTGTAGATCTGGTAATATAGAAAAACATGCACAAAATCACAACATAATGTATCATGTAATATAATAAAATACGACATAGTGTAACATATATCATAATATGTGCATATACACACACACACATTTTTTACTACCACGATGCAAATTTTATAATTCTTTCTCAATTTTAAAATTTGTTCATTTTTAATCATTCTAATCTCAAATTTCCTGATGCTATTATCATGTAATAAATTTTTCTACCCAAAATAATAAGATAACTATCAATGCACCTATAAAATAACCTTCTTACCAGATATCCCCAAAATACTTAAAACGGAATAAATCTTGCGTCCACCGTACAAAATGGCGTCCAACCTAACCTATAAAAGTTCTCCCACAAACGATACCTTAAGTCGAATCCAGCGTTCCCGGAAAAACGCGGAAAAGCAATCTCTGCTGTTGAAAGTAGGATACACGGGACGTATTACAAGACAACGTCTCTTATGCGAATCGAATTTTAGTAGAAATGTCTGCAGCATGTGTGCGGCACTGCGAGCCATTGAATCTAATAGATAGTGGATCCTCTGCGTCGGTTTCCCCGAGGCTGAAGGCTTGTCGGTCTTTCTGACTGTCTGTCTGTCGACTTGCGTCCATGTTACACGAACGTATTCGCTTGATAATAATTGTTTGTTGCGATCAAGCTGCGTCGTACGCACCGGTTCAACCTTTCGGGCAGGCGCCACTTTGTGAACCGTTGTTTGACAATTTCACGTCCGGGATCGCTTTTCGACACGGTTTTCATATTTCGGTGATCGGTGATATTGCTGCATGCAGATACCGTTCGTTGACTGTAGTTGACAGCTTTTTCGCTTTAATCGACCAGATTTTTTTCGCGTCGATTCTAAACACGCATCTATAGCGACACGTTGGAAATGACCTCTACGTACGGTGAATTAATGTACTCGAGAGATTTCTTTTTAAAAATGTGCGATTTTTATTACAAATTTTATTCGTACTTGATACGTTGATAAGTTACAATGTATCACTTTGTGGGTTATGTATTAACGCATAAAGTAATAATATTAAATGGAGGTACTTGAAGAAGATAATTCCTTAACCTACAAGTTTTTCGATAGCTGCGTCAGTCAGAGCTACATAATTATTACGGCAGTATTAAGATAAATGAAGAACGTTGAAATGTTCTAAAATGAATTTTGCATTTAGCGATCTTCAATTATAAAAATTACAATGGGTATCGAACTCAAAACTCGGTTTTCGTACAAATACGGTTTGTCATATTTGAACTGTAACGCACGTCGTAAGTCTGATCGACGTTGTAAATCAAGAGGTTAAATGTCCATTCAAAATCTTAATCTCTATAAATTAATCTATTAATTCCGGAAATATCCGTTTCGTTAAAAAGAAAAAAGATATATTTAAGTATTACAAATTCAAAAATAACAACAATCTTAGAGTGGGTGGACAAATTATTATATTCATTAATTTTCCAATTTCCAAATATTCGAATTTCTAAATTTTCAAATATTTTTCAAGTTTTCTTATTTAGTGATTTAGGAATTACAAAGTTTAGAAATCTAAAAACTTGGTAATACGAAAACACAAAAACTTGGAACCTTACAAGTTTATAATATTTTTTAATTCGACATTTGGTAATTTGGAAACTTGGAAAGTAGTTAATTTATTGCTAGAAAACCTAATTTATAAATTAACAAATTTAAATATTTATAAACATCGTTATTTGGAAATTTATTCAATTAGTGTAACATTTAAACCTTACATATCTATATATTCTAGCTTTTAAATTCAGAAAATGAAAAATTGTCAAGTTTCCAAAATTCTAAATCTTCCAATTTAATAATAAAGATTTTAACCAAATTTTGAATTCTAAATTCAAACTTTCCAACTTTTAAATATGCAAATTCCACAATTATCAAACTTTCTGAGTTTTTCAATTAAAAAATTTCCAATATTCCAATGAAACTCATGGTTTTCCAGTTTAGAAATTTGGAAATTTAGAAATTTTAATATTAAGATATTTGAGTACTGAAGAAGTGGGAAATTTTGAATTTCGGAACTTCGGAAATTTAAAAATTTAGAAATTCGGGAATTCAAAGTTCGGAAATTTGGGAACTCGAAAATTTAGAAATTCAGAATTTTCGAAATCCAGAAGTCTGAAAATTTCGAAATTTGGAAATTTAGGAACGAGGAAATTTCGAAATTCGGAAAATTAGGAACTCGATTATTCCGAAATTCGGAAATTCAAAGATTCGGACATTTAGGAGCTAAGACATGTAGAAATTTGGAAATTTAGGAACTCAAAAATTTAGAAATTTGATAATTTCGAAGTTTGGAAAGTTGGAAATTCGGAAACATAGAAATTCAGAAATTTAGAAATCTCTAAATCTAAAAATTCAAAAATTGAAAAATTTCGAATTCCGTATCATCAAATTGAAATTTCAAATTTTCGTATATCTTACGTACACCCATCCTAATCAAAATTTAACCCCAATCTTTTAATCTATCTCCACTTTCCAATTACCATAACACTCAAATAACAAGTAGAACTAACATTCCTTCTCTGCCATCTCAATTTTCGAAACTCCACTCACTAACCGACCCAACTAGAGTTATAGCATCACAAATTACGTTTCACAATTCGATCATTATTTTTCTCGACAACCTCAGCCAGTTCCTCCGCGATTAAAGCGATTCGAAGAATACGATCAGCATCGATCTTGCGTACTTACAGTTAGTTAGATTACAGGCTAGCGTAGTAGGAAATTATCGAGGCGGCTGTTTTATCGAGAACGAATAATTGAATGACATGCGATTTCAACGAGCCAGGATAATATTTAGCGTTCTCAGCTCGCATTGTTGCGATCACCGGATGCTTGTTGCGAAAACGGACAGATAGAATCTTGGATACGTATCCGGTAACAAGAGCGTGGGTGGAAACGAGATACATTCCGGGGTGGAAAAACAAGCGCGAAACTCGTCCATCTGGTGCACCACTGATAATTACCTTTCGCGTGTTTCCGAGCATTTAAATAGAGCGCTAGTAAATTGTTAAGCATATCGAGCGGTCATATATCTTTGTCCATGATAAAATCGTAATGACCGCAACGACGGGGCAGAACAAGCTCGGAAATAATCGGTAGACGGTTGACCACCGTGCTATGATATAGGAATCCAATTTGTTATTATAATATAGTGTGCTGTTAACGGGAGACGGTAACTCAACGGAGAAGTTATAACTCGTTGGCCGATCGTTCGTTCCAATGTATCGAACAAGGTGCAATGAATACACTCTAGGATCGATTGTCTAGATTCTAGACTGCTAAAAATGTGGAAGTAGTGGTGTTGCATCAAATATTTTTATACCAGGAACGAGACTCTATAAATTATTTATTCATCTCAGTGATAAAGCTGTGTGATAAATATTATGTAGGATGTGCCTTAGATGTTCCCTCTAGTTATCTGCGGACTTTAGAAATATACGGGGTGTCTCGGTTGCTGATCGTCAAACTTTATTATTTTCTTTTCATTGTTCAATTTCAACTACACAGTATGTGTGAAAAGTAACGGAACTTTTTAAATTCAAGGAAAACTACTAGCACCATCTATTAAAACAATATGCTATCTGAAAACAGTATTCCTCCCCTACAAAACAAAACAATTATTATTAGAATCGAGCAACGAATTGCAAACTTATAGCGGTTAAAGCGACAGAACCTTTCGTCACCGTGTCACAAAATCACGATGGAGCAAAGAGCGAATATTAAATTCTGTTCGGTAAAGCTCGGTAAAACTTTTACAGAAACATTTGAATTAATGAAAAATGTTTATGGCGACGATTGTTTATCCCGTACACGTGTGTTCGAGTGGTATAAGCGATTCCAGGATGGTCGTGATACTTTGGAAGACGACACAAAGCCAGGTTTTGGGTTTTTCTAAATTCTAAACGATTCTAAAGGTATTATACTTCGGGAATTCGTTTCACAGGGACAAAATGTTAATGGCGAATATTATCTGGGTGTTATGGAACGTTTGTGGAAAAGAATCGTTCGTGTGAGGCCCGAATATCGAGCGCCAGGGAGTTGGTTTCTGTTGCGTGATAATGCACCATGTCACAGAACTGTTGCAGTTCGTGAATTTTTGGCGAAAAAACAAGTCTGTGTGCTCCAACATCCTCCATATTCGCCTGACTTATTTTCATGCGATTACTTCCTTTTTCCAAAATTGAAATTAGCCATGAAAGGAACGTTTTATGACACTGTTACACAAGTCCAAGCAGCTGTGACAAGGGTGATTGAAGCGATTCCGCAAAACGACATAAAAAAATCTATGTTAACATTGCCTGAGCGTGCCCAGCGGTGTATTGATACGAAAGGAATGCATTTTGAATAAAAAAAATTAATTTTGGCAAAATAACTCATACTTTTTTTTTTATTTCAATAGTTCCGTTACTTTTCAGACATACTGTGTATATTTGCAGAAAAGATGTTAGACATAGCGTTTTAAACTTTATTAAAAAGTTGACAGAAATACGAAGTGACAATATTTTGGTGTTTGATATCGCATTAGACTGGAAATATACGGGATGTCTCGGTTTCTAATCGTCAAACTTTAGTATTCTTTTTCGTTGTTAAATTTCAACAATATTCGTAAATATGTGTTATATTGATATACGGTTTTAAAATTGATTAAAAAGTTGTGACAGAAATACGAAGTGACAATATTTTGGTGTTTGATATCACATTAGACTGTATATAAACAAGGTGTCTCGGTTTTCGATCGTCAAATTTTGTTATTCTTTTTCATCGTTAAACTTCGACATATTCTATTTATAAAAATAAAACAAGTGTTATATCGACATGGAGTTTCAGACAGACAGAAATTGTATTATCTTCTTTTTCAGTAAAGTTCAACATATCATATTTGTAAGAAAAGTGTTATGTTGATATATGGTTCTGAATTGTATTAAAATGTTATGATAAAAATACGAAGTGACAATACTTTGGTGTTCAATATCACCTACAGGGTGTCCTAATTTTGTCCACATAACTTTACTAGCATATTCTACAAATAAAAGTAAGAATACATTTTTTTATGGACACATTTTTATATTATTATAGTATGACTATTTTCGAAGTATCATATGACCAAGTCATATAAGTCTTGTATGACCAAGAATGAGGTAATTTAGCTCTTACAAAATTAAATTTGATAATTTCATAATTTGGAGCATTTGGAACTTGGAAAATTGAAGATGTAATAAGGTAAGAAGTTAAGGATCTGGAAATGTGGAAAATTTCAGAATTCAGAGATTTGCTCATTGAAGAATTTTGAAGCTTGGAAATTTGAGAATTGAAAAACTTGGAAATCTGTGGATTTGGGAATTGAAAAATTCGGAAATCTGATGATTTGGGAATTGAAGAATTTAGGTACTCAGAAATTGAAAAACTTGGAAATTCAAAAATATAAAAATTCCATAATTCAGAGATTTTTATATTTGGGAATTTCTATATTTACAAATTTGAAAGTTTCAGAATTTCTATATTTAAAAATTTGAAAGTTTTGGAATTTCTATATTAGAAATTTGAAAATGTTTACATTTATAAATTCAGACAAAGAAAATTCAAGGGGACAATAATGCATCTTAAATGCATCCAGTCCACAAGGAATCATACTTACAAATACTCTATCCTCGAATTTACACTGAAGATAGATTCTTCACAAAACTGTATAAATCAAAATTATCATCAATGAAACCAGTAAATTAAAGTCTAAACCAGTGAACCAGTCTAAATCCCATATGATTCCACTCCAATCATAAAAATATCAAAAATCTATCTATAAAAGTTTCATACCACAAAATGCTATGCATCACTATTTCAAAATGTCCCCATTTACCAATTTCTTTCTAAATCCATTTCAGAATTGTGTTCTTGTGTGTATGCTGAATTTTAGTATTAAATGTTTTGTATAAATAAATACATGATATTATATGTGTCATAAATCAGGAGTAAGTAAACTTCATACTAATCATCGTCCTTGTGTGTATGCTGAATTTTAGTATTAAATATTTTGTATGAATAACTACATGATATTATATGTGTCATATAAATCAGGAGTAAGTAAACTTCATACTAATCATCGTCCTTGTGTGTATGCTGAATTTTAGTATTAAATATTTTGTATGAATAACTACATGATATTATATGTGTCATATAAATCAGGGGTAGGTAAACTTCATACTAATCATCGTCCGTTAAATCACGCTTGCCAAACGAAAGAGTTTAATAATCTCTCCCGAGTCACCGTTAGATCAATCGAATCAGATCCGCCTCCGTCGATCGACGTATCGATTAAAGATTCGCAGGCAGACACGGGAGACGCGATGAAGAACGAGGGTCCGGAACAAGCAGACCCGGGACATCCATCTGGTGCGGGTGATAATTATCGTTCGCGTGTCTCCAAGCAGCGAAGTGTTCCGTGGCGCCACCAAATTATTAGGCTTATCTGCGGCACGTTGATAATTACATAGTCGAATATGGTTGGACGTTGGTTCTGTTCGGGGTCGACGTTGGTTGCGTCAATGCTTTAGGACTTTATAGGCCGCGGTTGATGCGGCCTACACGGGGTTACCTAATGAAAAGGTTAGTTGACCCCGACCAGAACGCCCTGGCGCCTCCTTCTCTAGCTAGCTGCCTTTCCTCCCTTTTTCCCTTTTGTCCGGATACACACTGTGCTTGCTAAACGAAAGGCGGATGCGATCTGGTTCATGAGAATCCACCGGCTCTCGGTGTTTCCGCGAAATACTCCCCTTTTCGATGGAGGAAACCTAGCCACAACACCTCCCACGTAGACGGCAGATTCTTCAAAATCGCGGATTTTGCTGAAAATAAGACGCTGCTATGACCATGATCGTTTTGACCTCTTTAGAGATACAGGGTGTTCATAGATTTATTACAGTAAGTTGTGCATCGTTAGGACTTCGAGAAAATAGCAGAGAAATGGGTTTCAAAATACTTTACTGGTAACATGAAGGTATCAATTTTTTATACTTCTCGAGTCAATTTTTTATATTTTTGGAGAAATGAAGGTGGTCGGTTTTTGAAATCGAATTTTTTATATCATATGAAAGTATCACAAGTGAAATCAGGTACGTGGCCTTCAGGTCAACCAAAGTCAAAAACGAAAGAAATACTTTGAATATTTCGTATTACTACTCATAGATATTTCTCGTTGATATGTTTACATTTCATGTTCAGTGTGATTATTAAATAGAATACACTTTTGGTAGTTTGGGTTATGATCCAGTTTTTAAGTGAAAATGAAATGATAGGGGAAAAACTCGTACAGTATATGTCCTAACACTCTGTGACATGTTTTATGTGGATGCACCGATGCACACACCATGTGCAATTGCATTTTATTCTTTAGTGCAATGAAATTTTTTTGTTAAACCGATTGTTTATTTTATTAATCTGCGTATAAAAGCAGTGATTCAAGGTTATCAAAATGTTAATGCTTCATAAATATTGAGATTATTATTTGAAATTTGAAATTTGGCGATTTGGGGTTTGGGGATTTGAGGATTTGGGGATCTGGGGATTTGGGGATTTGGGGGTTTAGGGATTTAGGTATTTGGGAATCTGGGGATTGAGGAATTTGGAAAGTTAGAAATTTGGATATGTGGAAATTTGGATATGTGGAAACTTGGAAATTTGGAAATTTGGATATGTGGTAATTTGGTTATGTGGAAATTTGGATATGTGGAAATTTGGATATGTGGAAACTTGGATATGTGGAAACTTGGATATGTGGAAATTTGGATTTGTGGAAATTTGGATATGTGG
Source organism: Megachile lagopoda (assembly GCA_036983795.1). Taxonomy (NCBI): domain Eukaryota; kingdom Metazoa; phylum Arthropoda; class Insecta; order Hymenoptera; family Megachilidae; genus Megachile; species Megachile lagopoda. Next base: position 3,522,529 of record CM072786.1, read on the forward strand.
AAATTTAGAAACTTAGAAACTTAGGAACTTAGGCACTTAGGAACTTAGGAACTTAGAATCTTAGGAACTTAGGAACTTAGGAACTTAGAAACTTAAAACTTAGAAATTTAGGAACTTAGAATCTTAGGAACTTAGAAACTTAAAAATTTGGGAAATTAGTTTTAACATCTACTGTCACAATCAATTTTCTCCAGCAATTCAAAACACTTTCCATCATCCATTTAAAACAATTTGTTTGACCTGATCAGATTCATTCTTCTAAAAATTAAGTTGCAGTTTCCAAAGAAAAAGAGAGTCCTTAAAATGTTAGTACATGTTAAATGTTTATCATAAAACAATGTTTATAAAACAAAGGTTTAAGTTAAAGAACATTTTCCTACTGGTTCAGTCCCTTTCAGTTTTACCTTATGACTACGTTATGTAACTATGGAATGAAAGAAAGGTCCTACAATATAATTTCCCTTATTATTTTTAACCTTTTACCACCTGCAGGTAGTCTTTCGGTTCTGTTTCCGTACAACTCTTTCCACTTCGAATCCTTGAAACTTTTATATTTTACAATTTATTAAGTTTTGAAGCAACTAAGGAAGTTAAATTATTGAACACAATGTTGTTTGTATTGTAATAAAGAATACTTGTTATACTAAATTCTAAAGAAAAATTAGAACATATTATGAAAGTAAGAAAAAGTAACCTCTTAAATTTATGAGGTTAGATAATAAGTATAGAGAATGTACTTATAAAAATAATATAAAATGTACTGCACTTGTTTTTCTCGTACACGTTGCTTATCGAGAGCAATATTGTTACTATAAAATGTCGATAAAATCGTTCAAGGAATGTCCTAATAAACGACCAACGTGAATTGCAGGTAAATAACGGGGACGATCGTTCTCTTAAGTAATGATCGACCCTTGTCACTCAAGATCGTGCTGTGTTAGCAGGTACCAGTACGTATTATGGTCTATTTTATGGGATTTCCTTGGGGTGCTTCAGTCATAGACAAGCTTATGTACAGTTATCTTTTTGGATGATTATCTAACAAAAGAAGCCAAGAAACTGAATACAAAATTTGTATATTTTTACTATAAAGCAATTATACACCCCTATTAAATTTTGATAAACAAAATGAAACGTATATATTTTTACTATTAGTACAATTTATAGATGTCTTCATTATTTATCACATATGTATTTTTGTGAAATTACAAAACTGTCAAGTAGAAGAAATTATGTATGTATATAAATATACATATGAGGAACAAGATTTTATATACAGAAGTAGAATTAAAGTAATAAATTTCTTTTACATGAAGAAATTGTTTTAAAAGAATAAAAAGTTTATATAAAGAAAATAGGTTTATAATAATAAGGATTTAGTAAGAAGATATTGATTTATAGGAATAAAGATTCTATGTGAAGAAATTTTTATCGGAATTATATAAAAATAATGCATTACAAGTGATTTACTTACAAGTGCAAGTTCAATCGATTTTTGAGAATTAATGCAAAATTAGGTGATATATTAAACTGTATAAATTGTACGAATTTTACAAATTCTACAAATTTTACTAATTTTACAAATTTTACAGATTTCATAAATTTTACAAATTTTACAAATTTTACTTATCTTACAAAATGTACAAATCTTACAAATTTTACAAATTTTACTAATCTTACAAAATGTACAAAATGTACAAATTTCATAAATTTTACAAATTTTACTATCTTACAAAATGTATAAATCTTACAAATTTTACAAATTTTACTAATCTTACAAAATGTACAAAATGTACAAAATGTACAAATTTCATAAATTTTACAAATTTTACTATCTTACAAAATGTACAAATCTTACAAATTTTACAAAATATACAAACTTTACAAATTTTAAAATCTCCAAGAAAGTAATTCTATTAAGAAGCAATTTGCATCAAATATTACACCAAATACGAAACATTTTATTTTAGAATTAACACGTTGAGTATTTTAAATACATAAATATTTCATGAACGACGATTTTCCATTTCAAACATAGTATGATAACATAGTTACATTCATGTTTACAGAACATTTCCTGATTCGTCACGAACAATGTTAAACAAGCATTGGGTGGGGTTTACCGTTCACATTTCAACCACAATGTTGTACAATCACTATTAATAGATTTATGATCTGGACCTTCGATTTTGATTACTTGTTATCCATTTAACTCCTTTGCAATATGCAAACAAGTGTTCTCCATATTCAATAAACATATCATTGTTTATTCATACAGACTACAGGCACATATATTACATATTTGTGTGATCGTATCAGATATCCTGATCTCTCAAGGTAATCATTGTAGACTCAAGGATTTTAAAATGGCACAAACATTTTAAATTGATGTAAAACAAGTTCTACTTTACGATAGTCATAAAATTATTTTATATATTAGATATTCAGAAATTAATCGTTGTTTACTATAAGTAGCAAGCAGCCATTTTGAATTTAAAATATTACTAAAACGTTAAGGTAGCCATTTTCGTTGAACCTTAAACTTCAAATTGATAGATCATACGTGATATTTTATGAGACATTTATGTCACCAAATCCTGTTTTAAAATCGTTCAAAAAATATGATGCAATGTAACCTTTCACGGTGAAAGGGTTTCTATCCAGTTTTTTATGTAACATATTAATGAATTACATAGTAACTTCCATTAAATTTATTTTCATTTGTGCTTCAGACATATCATAAATACTATTTCTAGGCACTTATGTCATCAATTTGTGTCTTATCACCCCAAAATCAACCATTTTCTGTAACTGGCAATCAGTCATTTTGAATATTACCAAACAGTTTATACAGTCATTGCTTCAAACTGATGTCATAAGCTACTTTCATAAATCAAATAATTCATAGATCAGAAATCTACCTATTTCCGAAATCGATCATTTTATATGCAATAATACTCCAGTATTATTCTCCAGCATCAGAATCTCAGCAGTCTATCAAAAATAGAAATGCTAGATCGCCGCGACCTCCTGTTCCCGAATCCGCGATTCGTCATAAAGGCGAATTCCAAAGCGAACGGAAACCACCGTAGGATTCTAGACGATTACACGAAATCCTTAATGGAAATTACAGTGGTCTCTAAGTGGCGTGAGGATATACTTACCGTGCCTCGTGAACTCCGTTAGCGCTTTTTAGCCAAGTTTGACTTGTTCGACTGTGAGATTGTGTGGGAAGCGTTTCAGTAATCAATGGTTCTGGCAGGTAGGCGCCCTTTTAGTGGTTCTTGAAGAGCATAACCACAGTTTTCGGTTCTCTTCGGCTAGGCGATAGCTCTGTCTCTCTCGCTTTTTCGTACCGCGATTCTGCTCGAATTCTGCTCTATACTCTTCTCACTGTGGGAGAAAACGAAAGTAACAACGAATGGTACCACATGAGTCAAGGGGCTGGACCCTCAAAAGTCTAGGTGAAGACGAAACTTTGAACACGTCTGTAGGTCTTGGAGAAATAACCTTTCAAGAGTTTGAACCTAAGTTTACATTTCTTCTGTTTGAGTACAAAAGTCTTAACCTTGCTTCACATCATTTCTTCTGTTCAAGTGCAAAAGGGTAATGAATGAAGCCTCAAAAATTCTGTCGTAATACGATAATAAAATACAGAGTCCAACAAGTGGTATACAGACTTGAAGTGTACAGAAACAAAAATGACAACAAAAATCTTGGACTTGTCTTATTTAAACCCCAGCTTATAACCTCAAGTCAGACTCGTGCTATAGTTCAAGAGTGACAAACTTAAATCGTATTTGCATAAAGATAGAGTTTCGAGCTCGATACCAATTATAATTTCTATAATAATTCCTAAATGCAAAACATACCTAACATTTCAATGTTACTTACCTGAACACTGCAGTAATAATGAGCTCTGACGCAACTGAAAAACGAAAAAAGAAGAAAGTGTTCGACAGTCAATATCATCTTAAATAAATCACCATTTTCTACATTTATGTTTGAACATTCATAACACACAGAATTGAGTACATAATGTGAGTTCACATACATGTGAACATATGTGAACCTTGATCTAACATGAACTATTATGAGATACACAATAGTGTATCAGTTCTTTACATTCTACAATTTGATAGATCACTGAATCCTTGACATAGTTTCGCAGAAAAATGCTGTCCATATCGAATTTTTGAATGCGAGCCTGCTTGGGTCGAGTGTAGGAGATTTTGATTCAGGCTTTCGAGCAAATCTTGAAGACCGTTCACGGACAAGATCGATACCGACAAGGCCGGACTAAAGCAAACAAACGGTACAAAGCCTGGCCTGATATTAGAGACCTCGACGATCGACGTATATGTACGTGCAGAGGTAGCCTGTAGACGGAATCAGTGTACATACGGCACCTTCGTCTGTTTGAACAGAAGAGCGCAGGTCTCCTCAATTCGCCTACGCGGTGATCCGTGATGAAACAAATTCGCCTTCGTCGCTTTCCTCTCATTCACTTTCCACGAAATGGGGGAAAGAATGGACTATGATGGTCGCTTTTCCGGTTGAGCTGTTACTCTCTGGTGTAGTCTCAGATTTATCAGAATTTTTGTTTACTGTAGGTTTATGTTAGCGTGTTAATTTTGTAACGTTTCTATTGAGTATAATATAATTTTATAAGCTTATAAGTTTTTGGAAGTTCGTACAAGAATATAAGTTCATTAGTTTATGTACCAATATTAGTTTATAAGTTTGCATAAGGATACAAAATAAGCTTACAAGTTTATATGAGCTTATGTAAAAATCTGAGTTTATGAGGTAATATAAATTTATAAGTTTATAAGTTCATACAAGTTTATGTAAGAATATCAGTTCATAAAATTATATAAGGCTATAAAATAATATTATAAGTTTACACAAGAATATAAAGTTTATAAGTTTATATTAGCTTAGGAGTTTATAACTTTACAAGATTATATAAGTTTATATAAAAATACAAATTTACAAGTTTGTAAGTTTATACAAGTTTATATAAGGATATAAGTTTGTAGAATTATATAAATTTCTGAGTTTATATAAAAATATAAATTTATACGTTTATAAGATTCCATAAGTTTACGTAAATTTATAAAAGAATATCAATTTGTAAGTTTATAAGTTTATGCAAAAATGTAAGTTTATAAATGTGTATTTTTATAAATTCATAAATTTGTGATCAGCTCATTTACTGCATCTACAAGTCTTAAAATAAAATGAAACGATTTTGATATTCTAAAATGAAACACTTGTTCTTGTACTTTAATCCAGATCACTGCTTAAGCTCTCCACGGAGATTCTTTTTAAGCCAGAAAATCTTTATGATCAAATAAAAAGTTTAAACTTTTATAATATGGGGTTAATAATAATGAACGACGGTGTAATATTTCAGTGTAGTATTAACAATAAAAAATAGTTATGGTAATATCTGATGATAAGAAATAAGGAATTGTAACACTATATGACACAATTTGTGTCACAAACATTGTTGGTACATTTTATGGATCGAAATGAGGGAGAAATGTTATATGAACATGAAACTTTTAAAGATTTATTAAAACGATATGACAAGAATATGAAATAAGGAGAGTAGTGGTACAATTAAACTCACGATTAACGCGATACAGAAATCACCAATATTTGCGTTTACTCTGTTTATGTGAGCCATGTTTACTATCTGAGGTTGGCGTGTACCAGTCCCATTAGTAAGTTCGTGGACTTCCTACCGAACTGCCATATTTATTTACAAATTGGAAAAGTAATAAATTTCTTCCGATGACGAGATCGAATATTAATTGCTTCTTGCATAAGAGTAAACTGTATACATATAAACAGAGTAAACACAATATTACCGATTTCTGTATAAATCTCTCTAATACTATTATTTCTAATATATCTCTAAAACTGCATAAAGTGAACAATTTAAATCTCTTCCATACAAAAATAGATCAGACCTACATAAAAGATTCTCATTTTTCTATTTTAATTAAAGACCCAGAGGAGCCGAGATACAAATTTGCATCTCATGATAAGACACCTGTAGAATGTAGATGAAGGTTAGAGCCATTTGATACTAGGCTGTTTACAGACTCGATGGTTATAATTTGAGCAGTGATAAATCACGAATTTAGCACATACTCCTACGTATGTTTGTTCGTTTCTTTTCGAATGTCCGTACCTACGTCGGCGTGTCGGATCGACCTTCGACCCTTTAAAACCCTCTTCTTCTCCCGCTTCTTTCGGGGCGAAGTAAAAGGTACAAGAAAGCATCGGAAGGGGCGTACGGTGCGCCACGTCGTAAACATATTTTTATTAAATAATTAGAGATTAGGGCTGCCCTTAATAGGTGGTTAGCCCACTCGTGCCCTTCATTCCGCGCATTCCACCGCAGTGTACGTGAGATTCCCACACTATGTATCTCTTTCAACTTCCTTCCTTCCTTTCTTCCTTCTTTTGGTTAAACAACGAATATCAACATTTTGGGGATTTAAATAATTTTATTGAATGTAGATCAATCGTTCGACTATTGAATGTAGATCAATCGTTCAAGAGATTTTGGAAATTTGATGTTGCAGGATTTGGGAGTTTCAGACTTTGGGGATTTTAGAGATTTTAGTTCTTCAGATGCTGGGATTTAGGGACTACGGAATTTCAGAGATTTGGGTATTTGACTTGTAAGAATTTTGCGACTTTAGAGATTTGGATATTTGAGATACAGTAATTTTGGAATTTTGGAGATTTTGGAAGGCTAGATTTCTAAGATGCAGGGATTTTGAGGCTGTGGAGATTTTGACAATTTGGGTTTTTGAGATGTAGGGATTTTGACACTGAAATGCTGGAGATTTGGGTTCTTGAGATGCTGGGATTTCGGGACTACGGAATTTCAGAGATTTGGGTATTTGACTTGTAAGAATTTTGCGACTTTAGAGATTTGGATTTTTGAGATACAGTAATTTTGGAATTTTGGAGATTTTGGAAGGCTAGATTTTTAAGATGCAGGGATTTTGAGGCTGTGGAGATTTTGACAATTTGGGTTTTTGAGATGTAGGGATTTTGACACTGAAATGCTGGAGATTTGGGTTCTTGAGATGCTGGGATTTCGGGACTACGGAATTTCAGAGATTTGGGTATTTGACTTGTAAGAATTTTGCGACTTTAGAGATTTGGATTTTTGAGATACAGTAATTTTGGAATTTTGGAGATTTTGGAAGGCTAGATTTTTAAGATGCAGGGATTTTGAGGCTGTGGAGATTTTGACAATTTGGGTTTTTGAGATGTAGGGATTTTGACACTGAAATGCTGGAGATTTGGGTTCTTGAGATGCTGGGATTTCGAGACTACGGAATTTCAGAGATTTGGGTATTTGACTTGTAAGAATTTTGCGACTTTAGAGATTTGGATTTTTGAGATACAGTAATTTTGGAATTTTGGAGATTTTGGAAGGCTAGATTTTTAAAATGCAGGGATTTTGCGACTGTGGAGATTTTGAGGATTTGGGCTTTTGAGATGTAGGAATTTTGGGAATGGAGCTTTTTAATTTTGGAATTTTAGGACTTTGAAACTTCAGACTCTGCAATTTCTAAATTTTTAAACTTTTGGATTTCGGAATTTATAAACCTTCAGATTTTTTAATTTTGACTTCAGAAGTCCGTTTTTGATATAGAAAATTGGAAATTTCACAAATGTCGAATATTTAGAGTCTGTGGCTGAAATTATTGAATTTTGTCTTTTTGAAAATCAGAGTCTTTGTATCTTCTGTAACTTTGTAACATTTAACTTTTTAATTTTGTAATTTTTTAATATGTGAGTTTTAGAACTTGTGACTTGTAGAACTGAAGAACTTCGAAATTTTAATACTTGTGGACTTTAGAATCCAGAAGCTGTCAGATTTTTAAACATGATATATTATAAATGAATGTACTGAGAAAAATGCTATTTTCTAAAATAAATTTCTAGTATTTAAAATTTGGAAACCCCTCCACCATAGTCATCGAGTTAAATGAGTCAATTACTATAGTAACCAATTACTGTGCTCATAGAGTTTCGAAACATTATTAAACTTTTTTGTTTAAATTTAAATAAACATATTTTTTAAAATTAAGTATGTAAAGTTCAAAAATTCTAAAAATACTGAAAAGATTATGTGAAATTTTTGGTGCATGCATTCTCGTAATTTTTTGTGAAGTTCATAAAATAATTTAAGCAGACGACAAATGAAGATCAATACTCAATAAGATAAATCATTAGAAGACATAAAGACGAGTATTACATTAGTAAATCGTATTTCGATTGTAAGAAAGCAATAATGACAGCAATTATTATAATTTTTGCATTCATTTTCAATAGATTCTGTAAATGGTACGAATTTGGAAGTATCATTTATTATGCACATGTTCATGAACATAATTTATTATAAAATTCATGAAGCATTCATGAAATTATTATTATTAGACAATTATACAATTTATTCAAATAAATTATCCATTAAATTATAATTAATTCGTTTATTCAAATTTATTGTTTTAAATTAAATTGTTATTAATATCATTGCTATCAAAATTCATTATTAGACTGCGAATGTTTATTCATATATGATACATCAAAGTCTACAAAATCAATATAAATTATGTAATCTACAGACTGTGGATTTCATAGATTACAAGGTTTAATTACATCCTGCGGACCTCAATATACCATAAATAAATGAATATCCGCAGTCTATTTATTATACATTTTGTTAAATATTAAATTTTTATTGGGCACAGTTATTGAAGTATAGAATTCAGGCAAAGATCATGGTAATTGCAGCTTAATCAAGCATATATTTATAGTACTAAATATGAATGTGTCTCGTTTAATGTGAATGTGGCATTAAATCAAAATAAAGGCGCTAGTAAATCCTCAAACCAAAATAGCGTTAGTTTATTTATATATTCTTGAATCATATGCAAAGATCAACCAAATTATATAAATTGATAGCAAATCCGAATGTCGAATCACATAAATTAAACAGTGATATTATCAATATATCAAGTATTAATAACATTATTAAACTGATAATCTGTCGCATATTTTTACGACGAAATCTTTTGAATATAATAATTTGATTGTACTATAACTTCAAGTCCTTATGAAAAATCAGTTGAATTGCTAATACTGTTTTAACTAGTAAGAACTATGGAACTATAAAAACTACAACCTGTAATTCTATTCGAGGATCCAGAGACAATGTTAACAGCAGAAATTCACTTTTTGTGTTAATGACAGATGACGATCGTACGTTTCGACTATGAAAATATTTTAACATTTAAACTAATCAAAATGCACTACTTTTATATAGATGTAATCATGAATTTCCATAATTTAATACATGTGTAACGGAAAAATGTGATTGTATAATACTTCAAAATTTAACTGCTTAAACTCGTTTCATAATAACTAAAGCAAGCGCGGAAATACTATTACAAAACACATAATTAGTCAATATTATATAATTTTTAGAATACTAAAGTTGTTTTAGATTTATTAAATAACAGAGAGTTTAGATTAATCATATTTATCATGAATTTTGTTTAAATACTCAAATTAGATATTCTGTTTGTTTACTAGTACGTGATAACGTGACACTGACCAGTCATTAAACGCCATCGGCACAATCACGATTTCAGGTGAAACCGAATTATTAAATGTGTTCAGTAATGCGATGAAGGCCTCATTATTTGATTTATAAGATTAAACTTGCTTAAGCCGATAATCCTGTTAATGATAATTTTCAAATTGTCAACCGTCCTACCCCCGTTGTGCTCAAAAGTCCTCGAACCTCTCGGAAAATAATATACAATGACTCCCAAAAATATATTTTCTATTTCATACATTTATATTAACAATAACTATACCGAAATATAATTCTGATTATTTTTAAACTCGCCATAATATCAACATTACCTACAATTTTATAATATACTTTTGATCTTTCTTTTTACGTTATAAAACCACATAAATTTTTCAGAAAGAAATGAAAAAGATCAAGGATTATACACGTCAAGGATTATATCAAGATTAAGGATTATACAAGCATGTATAACAGTAAAAGTAAACAGACATTTCGTTACGAATAGTCAGTGAAAAGTTTCATGTACCAAAATATTAGAATAACCTAAAATTGTAAGGTAAATCCTACTGCTCAAAAATTTATTAAGCGAATTTATTATAAACAAAATATTTTCATCACAAAAAAAATACCATCTTGATTTTTTTTTATTAAATGGTGAAATTAAGTTAATATATATTTAATATTTGAGACAGTAATAATAGTAATAATAATAATAATTAATGATAACAACTAATAATAATTAATGACTAGAACACGCCACGAATATTATTTAATTACCATACCACACATTTCCAGATTTTGATTAAAAACCGTTTCGTCTACAAATATTCTTATTATTTTCTCTGAAAGTACAAATTTCACTCTTTCGTATAAATGTATATATAATTTTACACGGTCCAAATATGAAAGAAATTGCAATAATCTTGAGTGCTCCCATAATCGTATGACTGAGACGTCCACCTTGTTCCACATGTAAAATATCATTCCATCGACGTAGTTCGCGATAGAAAAGTACAACAGTCTTCTGGCATCGAATCTCGTTAAAAATTCGACTGACATCATTATTTCAGCTGGCGCGTGGAGAGGTGGGTGCGTTTTCACAGTTTGCCCATCGGGAAGGAGGCAACCCGGCCCAAACAGAGGCGGGCTAACTAAATGCGGACGGAACTAATGCCTCTGCCTACAGCAGCGGACCTGTAGCGTGTGTCGCGTGTTTGCTAAACAAACGTGACGATAATTGTTCTCGTGCTATTTGTAAATTTAACGTAAATGCGATCGATCGGTAGCCGCGAGGAGAAGTAGAATGAAGAGAAATAAACGCATGGCCGCCGTTCGAAGACTGACACTGCTTCCGGTCGCCTCGTTCCTCTGAATATGGGCTGCTCATTAAAAAGAGAAAAATGTTAAAGGGCGAGTGAAATGAGCCGCGGATGACGTCGCGCTTCAAACGCGCCTCAATGCGACGATGTTTTTTAAAGGATCTAAAAATAGTGTCCCTTCTAAGATTGTAGGTCACGAGCCGCATCAAAGAAGAAACTGTCTTCTTCTTCTGCTTCTGTTCTGTGCTGCTAGAAAGATACATGCCGACGTGTACACTTGCTAAACGATTTTTTTACTCTTTTCGAGCGTCTACAAACTCAAGGTGTTCACGGAACCTTCGAGCGCCCACCATAGTCTGCTTTGCTGGTTTTTATGAAAACTGCGACGAGCTACGCCTTTCTTTAGGATTTAGGTTGAACCTCAAAGCCAGACTTTGGTGACGGTGAAAAGTAATTGTGATTTTTTTAAAATTATTTTGATGTCGTGCTGTTTTATTATTCTATTTTATTTATTTTCTGCTGTTGTATTATTTTGCTCTTTCACAATTTATTCGACGATCTATCTACTATCTTATTATTCTAGCATTCTGCTATTATTCTATTTAACTATGACACTGTTTTAATATTCTGTCATTGGCTATTCTAATACTTTACCAATTTACCATTTTTCTACTTTGTAATTCTGTTATTTTATTGCATTTCTACTATATTATTTTGTCATTATATTATTTTACTCATCCAGTATTTTATCAATGTGCCACTTTACTATTTTAATACTCTATTTCATTTTATTATTTTACCACTGTACTATTTTACTCTTCTAATTTCTTCTGTTCTACAATTTTGCTATTTAATATTTTTTCATTTGGCAATTTTACTATTCTACCTTTTTTCATTCTATAATTTTACTAACTTATTGACTAGTTTATCATTGTAACTATTTCAACTATTTGCACTACTTTGACCATTTTTGCTATTTCTGTTAATTTACCATATTACTATTTTGCAGATCTCTTATTTTACTCTATATTCTGTTATTATATTGCTTTAAAATTCCAGTATTTTACCAATGTTTCATTCTACTATTTTGTTATTAAGGTATTTTACCAATGTACTATTATAATAGTATGTACTATTATATACTGATATTGTACTATTATTAATATTTTACTATTGTACTATTATATTATTTTATTATTTTAACTACTTGCATTATTTATAGTATTCTGACTATTTTTACTATTTTCTCCAATTTACTATTTTGCTATTTTACAGCTCTATTATTCTACTATTTTACTATTCTATTTCTGCATTATTTTATTATTTTAGTATTTTTATAGTTTTTATTATTTTTACAATTTTTACCAATTTATTATTTTACTATTTCATTGTTTCTTTATACTGCCAATATATTATTTGATTATTTCAGTATATTAATGTAGTATTGTACTACTGTCGTATTATTTATCTACTTCACTATACTACTATTGCACTATTCTACTATTTTAAATTCTACTTTTGCTATGGGTGTTTCAACTAGCTTTCTATAATTTTTATATTATAATGTTTATTTTCGCACCTTTCGTCCCATCTTATTTTGAAACACTCTGTAAGTGATCTTTGAAAAACAATAAAATCGTTCAAAAATAATAATGAAATCACGATATATAAGAGTGTTACGTAAGTATTACCTTACTTTATGACATAAAACATTACAAAATATTAGAATATGCTATCTAATGTATTTATCTATTTCTCGACATACATATACACATGGAGAGCAATTCTACAGGTGCTCAAAATCTCATTTAAATTAATAAAGCAAAAATGTACTCCTCGTTAGAACATTCCTCTTAACAACATACTTAAAGGTCATTGAAATGAGTGACGTGTACCATTTTGTGCATAATTACCAAGAATTCTATCGTTCACGCGTTACCACCTTAGTTATCATTTCGTTCTAATTTATCGTTTCGTTAGTTATGATTTTGCTACAAGGTCAATAATCATTTCGCGTCAAAACACGGCAAGAATCGATCACCGTGAAAAGCCGCAACCTACATTATTCGATGTTATTTATCAAAAGTTCTTTTGGTAATTGCTCATTCTTATCTCCAACTTCTTTCCAACAACAATCTTATTACTGTATAACATTATCCAATCAGTACCTTTTTTCTTAGCATCCTCCTGCAGTCCAAATTACCGACGACCTCTGTCCCTATGTTCCTTCATCAAACGATGAACACGTCTCGTCGGTCGAATAAAAAATTTTCCCGTCTGGGCCCGTCGAATCGTCCCAAGACGAACGGTTCCCCTCAGAGAGAAAGGAGATCCTAGAAGAGGATGCACCGAATCGATGCTGGAATGCTCAAGGCCAATTCCAACACCGACCCCAGTCGTACGTCCCAGGTGTTCGCTGGTAATTAATCGAAGGTTTAGGCGGTGGCCCGTCCGCGTACGTACCCGCGAGCGGCAAAATTAAGAGCGAGGACAGAGGCGGCACGGCATTCGCTATGAGCGCCGACACAGGTACCAGGCTACTCATTCAATTATGTTGCTGACACCGACCACATCAATCTTTCCGGGCCGGCGCTAACGCGCGAGATTTCGATGGATGCACAGCGGAAGTGGACGGACCGGACGGCCTTTCGGCACGTGGCCGTTAATATGCATACACGGCTAGGGACGTGCAATTTGCTACGGTAGATATAACCGCATTTTGTCGCTCACCGCCCTGTTTCTTATTGGAAATCGAAAGACATATGCGAGACATGCATTAGAAATTAACCCTTTGTACTCGAGGCCTTTTTTACTCGGGTGAAACAACTTTTTCTTATGGCTAAGTGAAGATTGCACATACACAGTATGTCTGAAAAGTAACGGAACTTTTTAAATTCAAGGAAAACTACTAGCACCATCTATTAAAACAATATGCTATCTGAAAACAGTATTCCTTCCCTACAAAACAAAACAATTATTATTAGAATCGAGCAACGAATTGCAAACTTATAGCGGTTAAAGCGACAGAACCTTTCGTTACCGTGTCACAAAATCACGATGGAGCAGAGAGCGAATATTAAATTCTGCTCGGTGAAGCTCGGTAAAACTTTTACAGAAACATTTGAATTAATGAAAAATGTTTATGGCGACGATTGTTTATCCCGTATACGTGTGTTCGAGTGGTATAAGCGATTCCAGGACGGTCGTGATACTTTGGAAGACGACCCAAAGCCAGGTTTTGGGTTTTTCTAAATTCTAAACGATTCTAAAGGTATTATACTTCGGGAATTCGTTCTACAGGGACAAAATGTGAATGGCGAATATTATTTGGGTGTTATGGAACGTTTGTGGAAAAGAATCGTTCGTGTGAGGCCCGAATATCGAGCGCCAGGGAGTTGGTTTCTGTTGCATGATAATGCATCATGTCACAGAACTGTCGCAGTTCGTGAATTTTTGGCGAAAAACAAGTATGTGTGCTCCAACATCCTCCATATTCGCCCGACTTATCTCGATGCGATTATTTCCTTTTTCCAAAATTGAAATTAGCCATGAAAGGAACGTTTTATGACACTGTTACACAAGCCCAAGCAGCTGTGATAAAGGTGATTGAAGCGATTCCGCAAAATGACATAAAAAAATCTATGTTAACATTGCCTGAGCGTGCCCAGCGGTGTATTGATGCGGAAGGGATGTATTTTGAATAAAAAAAAATTAATTTTTACAAAATAACTAATACTTTCTTTTTTATTTAAATAGTTCCATTACTTTTCAAACATACTGTGTATTAACATGTAAAACTATTATATTTTAATTTTTTATGGAAGGAGGAAAATTTGTTAAATATTGAGCTCTGTTTTTTTTTCTTTGTATGATATTTTATGGAACAATCCAGGATCTGAAGGAACAATCGTGATATGTTGTTCAATGTCTTTTGCCAGGATTTTTTCATTGAGAACCTTGCAGTCCTTTCTAACTCCTTCTGACTCTCAATCCTTTCTAACCGTAGCTTTCCATTCGATCGAATTTCATCGAAACTAGAGATCGAAGTAAAAGCTCTAACACCAGTCGAAAAATCTCTCAATGGTCAGCCAAAGTTTTACATACTGTTAAAATATATAATAACTATTTAAAATAATACATACTATTTACAAGAACTTGGAAAATAATATTCCTATTGTGACGACTGTCAAGTTCGAACTAACCGAAAGCAATTATGAACTAATTTAATGTATGAAATGATGACTTTTAGTCGCCCTCAAAAAATCTGCAGTCTAAAAATTATTTTTCACTATCTTTGCAAAATTTGAACAGAAATGTGAACATAAATGCGACGTCGGGTACAGCGAAATTCAACCGTAAAGGCTTGATAATTCACACAAAATATTGCGTCCGTTACACAAGTATCACATTTATACAATGCAGTTTTTAAGCTCTTGCGCTGGAAAGACGTACTATGCACGTCGCTTATCTGCTTTTAAAGTGGCAATGACGTGTTACACACGTCTGCTGAATTTATTGTTTATAATAAGCAAGTAGGTATTACAGCAATGTGATATTCGAGTGTGCAATTAGTATATTTTCCAAGAAAAATTCCACCTACACAAGCTAAACAAAGGTCCCAACGAAGGTACAAGATATGCGCGAAACATAAACTCAGTGAAACTATATGGTGTAAGAAATGTGTCGTTGCATTACATATTCCTTATTGTTTTGAAGTGTATAACACTGTACAGAATTATTAATAAAATGCTTAGCTAAAATTTTAGCACATTGACTGCCAAACTAAAGCAATTGAAATTTTGATTAGATAGTACTTTTAGAGACTTTTATTTTTAACAAATGTTACCAAATACTTTCACGATGTTTGATACTATTTATTATTCATAGTTCTAAGTAGTTAATATGAGTATTTGCAATGAGTAATCAAATTTTTAATAACATAGGTGACAGATTTATCTGAAAATTCAAGTGTCACCCACATATGGGTGGCAGTTAAACTGTTAATAGAAATTTGGAGATTTCAGGAGTTAGGAATTTGAGACTCTAGGCAATTGGGGATGTAGAGATTTGGGGATGTAGGGATTTAGGGATGTAGGAATTTGGGAGTGTAGAGATTTTGGAGACGTAGGAATTTCAGAATTAAAAAAATTAAGAAACCTAGAGATTTGGAAATTTTGCACTTTGAGGGTATAGAGATTTAAGGATGTAGGAATTTGATGATGTAGAGAATTGGTGATATGAGGATTTGGGGATGTATGGATTCCAGGATCTACGAACATGCGAACCTGGGAATTTGGGAATATAGCAATTTGGGGCATAGAGATTTGGGAATATCGGGATTTGGAGACGTAAAAATTTCAGAATTTAAAAAATTAAGAAACCTACAGATTTGGAAATTTTGCAATTTGAGGGTATAGAGATTTGAGGATGTAGGAATTTGATGATGTAGAGAATTGGTGATATGAGGATTTGGGGTTGTATGGATTCCAGGATCTACGAACATGCGAACCTGAGAATTTGGGAATATAGCAATTTGGGGTATAGAGATATGGGTATATGGAGATTTGGAAATGTAGGGATTTGAGGATGTAGGATTTTGATGCTGTAGGGATTTGATGATGCTCGAATCTGGGGATGTAGGGACTTAAGGATGTATGCCACTATAGTGACGCTATGTAATCGATGACATTCACGAAAGCCACTATAGTCGTACAGAGAGATGCTATCCGCGAAAACCGCTATAATCGTTTGCCTAACAATAAGAGGTTAATAGAAGTACAAATAAAAGTTTGCTTTGAACATGGGCCAATTAATTTCCAGTGCAAGTTAAGCAAAATTAAAGAAAACGATTTTGACCTCGCTGCACGTCCTTCTACAAGTGGAGGACGAAACTCATGATCCTCGCTTTTTCCGGTCGCCACGTATCGCACGAGAGCTGCTTCGGATCGGAGAAACGTTTCGTTGGTTCGAGGAAAACGGGTTGGCCAAGATAAACGGGTTGGCGGATTATAATTTTAAATTAGATCTCAGCCGAGACTCAGGAGTACGCGGCGTCGCAGGGTGGCGGAAGGTTATGCGAGTTCTTCCACAGACGGAAACGATTTCTGTTGCTTCTCAGGTTGCTCCGAGGCGTGTTAATCGGCCGCTTTATTCCTGATACTCGTGGAATTCCAGTTTAACGCAAATTTTCGGGAACACAGATCGCCACGTGTGCAATTTTGTTCTCATTTACATAAATGTTACGTAAATTGCGAAGGGGGATGAATATTTTAGGAAGTGATCTGTATTTGTTTTTATCCGGAGCTACTGTAAGTTTCAGAACTGATACGTTCGTATTTTTGACGTATGATGGCGGTATAGCAGAGTAATTACATTTTGAAATATTATATGTGAAAGACGTTGTACTTTTGTTCAAAGTTGACGCCCTGGTTTTGTGCATTTACAGCGTTTCTAAATCACTAAATTTCAAAAATTTGTAATTTTCACATTGCACAATTTTTGAATATTGGAATTTCTTCAATTTACATTTTATGTCTATGTTTCCATATTCCCTAATTTTGAATTGTAAAATTTACAAATTTTCAAATTTTCGAATTTTCGAATTCTCGATTATCAAAATGTTAAATTGCTGTTTTTCCAAACTCTCAAACCCAAAATTCTCAAACTTCTCAAATTTCTAAATTTCTGAATTCCTATACGTCGAAATATTCATATTTCCAAACAGATTTCCAATTTTCTCGACACTTAAATTTCAAATTCTTAAAATTTCTAATCTCTCAAACTTTCAAATGCTAAATTTCTATATCTTCAGACTTTCACATTTCCAAATTTCTCAAACTTTAAAATGCTAAATTTCTAAATCTTCAGATTTTAAATTTTCAAACTTCTCAAAACAACCAATGTCTTCCAATACAATATGTTCGCCGTAAGTTTCATATTCGCGTTAAACATAAGTTAAGCATGAGTCTTTTGAATAAACCATAATTCTGACAAGACAAAAGCATCGGACATTAGAAAAGCAGATAACCTACGTATATTGAGTCTTATGGCACCCTTAAATTCGAGATAATTTCTGTTTTCAACGTTTTACATAACCTATAAGTAATATTTGAATTGTAATTAAAACGTTTAATCAACGAAAATGTATATAATACGATATACAAATATTCATTTACGGTAATATTTAAGCAAGAGGTAAAATTTAATGTCGGAGTAAAATATATTCCGATTAAGCAAAATCGTTCGACGTTCAATTCCCGTTACTACTGTCGAAGCTATAAATTTCAAAGCGATAGCAACCAATAAATTAAATACAGTAGATTCTAGTATAACGTAGTTAATTCACTACGCGTTACAATAACTCGCATTATACGGAAATTTGCTTTAATTATCGAAATTAATGAGATAATTGCTTGCTAAGGGAATCTTAATTGGCGGACGTGAGATAACCTTTACTAAACAAGCCCACGCTTATTTCTTTTTCTTGGCCGAAGTCTATGAAGCAATAATTTATTTGTACAGTTGGAGTGATGGGTGAAAAATTGCCAAAATTGTACTATTTATGAAATTTTTCATTGTAGTAGACGCTTATACAGTAGTATAGTAGAACGCGGTTAACACTGAACCTACGGACGCCTAATGCACATGTCACTTTAAATAATACACATGTCAAATTAAAAATAAAATAGGAACATAATTAAACAAACGAAACATAAATGGATATATACATTACTTATTTATCTCAATAAAAATTAACACAGATTTCAACAAAAATATTTGAATAAATTTTGTAATTCGAGGTAACTCGTGAACGGGTCAAATAGTTTGGTAGTTTTCGAGTTAATACTTTACGGGTTGTACTAACTTCTTATATAGAAATCTGCTTTAATTATCAGAATTAGCTAGTAAGTCTTTACGAATGATATTTCGAATTTATACTCTAACAGAAAAAATTGTGATCCCCCTTGTGTGTTTGGTAAAATATCTGTATAGTTACAGGTTCTAGAAAATTTTACACCATTTTTATATTAAATGATTACGCAATTCTGTTTATTAACAAAATTGTGCTTATTAATTAAAATCGTCATGCGAATTAGAATTGAAAATTGATTCATTCTAATTAAAATTTTCACAATAGTTAGTCATTTATTTCTAGTAGCATTTTGAAACAGGATTTACGTAATTCGATTTAAAAATAACATTAACATAATTCGTAATAAATATTAAATAGTTTGCAAACACTATTGCTTGTTTTATTATTTTCTTTATCATACATTTCCCTGTATTAACATTTTATTTGAGCACTAAATTTTGATTATAAACTGCTTATACATTAAAATTTCGCATTAAATTTATCATTCCCTCAATTTTTCAATGAAACTGGCTTACATCGCTTTAAAAATGAACGGTCCAATTATCATATAAAATCAGTTTGCACCATTATGGCCATAAGAATGCCATTTCTGGTCAACCGGTTTTCCATCTGTGGCATTCGTGAAATTGGTAATATAAGAAATCCGTGGTAAGTAATGTAGTATTGATAAAAATCATAAATAGTAAAACAATATATATTCAACGTATATACAATTTTATAAATTCAACATATACTTATTTCAAATTAAATTCACATTATTTATGTCACGGTACTTAGTGATTAAGAATAATTCGAATTAACAAAATAATAACTACAAACGAAATATCAACCTTGCAACATTTAGTCACAATTGTTTCATCAGTGTTCAACACATGATCACAAGTGATCACAAATGAACATAATGATCATCAATCTTAGAAAGCAGCTAGAACCAAGGCCAAAAAAATGTATTGCTATAAAGTTGGAAGAACAAATGTTGGTACGACCTTCCAATAATATAGCGGTTACAACTGTTTCATCACAGTTCCAAGAAAGCACTGATCACAAATGCCACGACAACCCTGAAAAGCAGCTAGAGCCACGGCAGAAGAAAAATGTCGCGATAAAGTTAGAAGGACAAATGAGGGTACGTCAGCGTTCCAAAAACACACCGGTCACAAGTGGTACATCAGTGTTCTAACAGCACAGTGATCACAAATGTCACTCTACCCTGAAAAACAGCTAGAGCCATGGACGAGAAAAAGTGCTGAGATAAAGTTAGAAAGAGAAGGTTGGTACACAACCTTCCAACTCAGTGGTCACACCTGTTTCATCAGCGTTCCAAGAACACGGTGACAACAAATGACACGTCAACTCTAAAAAGCAGTTGGAGTCACAATCGAAGAAAAGTGTTGCTATAAAGTTAGACGTAAAAATGATATATCAACCTTCCAACAACACAGTGGTCACACCTGTTTCATCAGTGTTCCAAGAGCACAGTGATAACAAATGACACGTCAACTCTAGAAAGCAGCTAGAGTCATAATCGAAGAAAAGTGTTGCTATATAGTTAGAAGTAGAAATGATATATGAACCTTCCAACACAGTGGTCACAACTGTTTCATCAGCGTTCCAAGAACGCAGTGATCACAAATGTCGCGTCAACCCTAGAAAACAGCTAGTGCCACGACCGAAGAAATGTGTTATAAAGTTCGAAATAGAAATGATATATGAACCTTCCAAACAGTGGTCACAACTGTTTCATCAGTGTTCCAAGAGCACAGTGATAACAAATGACACGTCAACTCTAGAAAGCAGCTAGAGTCATAATCGAAGAAAAGTGTTGCTATATAGTTAGAAGTAGAAATGATATATGAACCTTCCAACACAGTGGTCACAACTGTTTCATCAGCGTTCCAAGAACGCAGTGATCACAAATGTCGCGTCAACCCTAGAAAACAGCTAGTGCCACGACCGAAGAAATGTGTTATAAAGTTCGAAGTAGAAATGATATATGAACCTTCCAAACAGTGGTCACAACTGTTTCATCAGTGTTCCAAGAGCACAGTGATAACAAATGACACGTCAACTCTAGAAAGCAGCTAGAGTCATAATCGAAGAAAAGTGTTGCTATATAGTTAGAAGTAGAAATGATATATGAACCTTCCAACACAGTGGTCACAACTGTTTCATCAGCGTTCCAAGAACGCAGTGATCACAAATGTCGCGTCAACCCTAGAAAACAGCTAGTGCCACGACCGAAGAAATGTGTTATAAAGTTCGAAGTAGAAATGATATATGAACCTTCCAAACAGTGGTCACAACTGTTTCATCAGTGTTCCAAGAGCACAGTGATAACAAATGACACGTCAACTCTAGAAAGCAGCTAGAGTCATAATCGAAGAAAAGTGTTGCTATATAGTTAGAAGTAGAAATGATATATGAACCTTCCAACACAGTGGTCACAACTGTTTCATCAGCGTTGCAAGAACGCAGTGATCACAAATGAAGCGTCAACCCTAGAAAACAGCTAGTGCCACGACCGAAGAAATGTGTTATAAAGTTCGAAGTAGAAATGATATATGAACCTTCCAACACAGTGGTCACAACTGTTTCATCAGCGTTGCAAGAACGCAGTGATCACAAATGTCACGTCAACCGTAGAAAGCTAGTACCGAAGAAAAGTGTTATAAAGTTAGAAGGAGAAATACGAGTCGAGGAAGGCAACAGCAGAAAAAAAGGACGAAGGTAGAATATGCAACGCGATCAGTGGTGGCAACGGGGTTGTGGCTGGCTCGTCCGTGCGCGGGAATTTCAATAACCCGCGGGACACAGAGCGGGCTGTGTGTGTAGTCACATCTGGCCTGGTCTCATGCGGCGGCAGTTCTCGGTTTACGTTGAACCGTCGGTGCGGGGACGGAAAATCACGATTGCCGGGAAGCGGCTAAGAGAAGCTGCGACAGAGTAGAAAAACGCGTATAGCGCGAAGAGAGACGGCGAAACATCGAGGGATACGGGTGTCGGGTGAACAGCGACGGAGACAGAAGCGGAGAACCGCGAATATACATATGCAGTCGGACGGAGGGAGGTCCCGAAGGGTGGAAGGGAGACGGGAGATGGGTCTCTCGTTTGCGGGGAGGGAAAGAGAGCGGATAATGATCCAGCCGGTACTACCAGCAACCACCCCCATGGAGAATGTGTCTGACGAGAGGCAGGAGAGACAGAGAGAAACGGGACGAGTGAACAACGGAGGAGCGAAGGGGGTGGCAGCTATCGTGTACACGTAGGTGGATGCAACGGGACGGGGAAAAGGGTGAGAGAGCGGTGTACCGCATGCATATTGAAGCGTCATTTCATGGTCACCGCAGACTGGAGTTCCCCATTTAGCCGCTAACGGCTAGGCGGAGAGGCTGTTCGATTAAATGTACCGAAAGAATCGCCTGACGGATATTTATGCGAGTATGTATGCATATTCGTTTGAGACGGAGCTGTTTCGTAGCAGACACTCGGACGTGCGTCAACGACCTCCGTTGCAAAGGACAGGTGAACGCGGGAGGGGCTGCGCTGTCTTTCTTCTGGGATTTTTATGGGGTTCCCGTGATGTTCAGAATCTATCGTACTTATGGTGAACGATTTTAACCTTTTTTATATTGTATTATACGAGAACTCCGCAAGTGCTACCCTTGCTCATTTATCTTAATTCTTCCAGGAATTTTATGAGATTTACAAAAGTAGTTCAATTGTATCTGGGAGATTAATATGAAATCTTTTTAGAAATAACTGAGTAATTGGAGAAATCGATCATTGCAAACTTGCATAATAATAAAATTTATTCGTTAAAATAAAAATCTCGTATAATAATATATATTCGATAAAATAAAACTTGTGTAATAATGAAATCTGTTCGTTAAAATATTACTTGTACATAATAGCGTAGTCAAGAAATTTGAACAATTCATTATTTGATATATTAACTAAACTCATTCTCGTATACAGACATGTGTGCGTATTCTCGTATGCACGCATCTGAAATTGAAAATAAAATAACAAAATAAGTAAATATATAAAATTGAATCTGGTATATACAATTCATCTGGATAAAACTTCACATACATTTCAAGAAAAACATTTTAACAAATTTTGTGATTTAAAATAAATGCTTGGTAGTTTCCATGCACAACACATAATATACATTTGATGGCATATGTGACATTCTAAGTATTCCATAATATCGCAAAACTTGTCCTAACCTATTTTCCAACGAAACAATTATAATTAAAGTTAAGTGGCAGAATTTTCTAAAATCATTGCAGCTGATTATAGTCCAAATCATATTTCTTGATCATAATTTACAGTTTCATCATAATTTTCTAGAATCGAACATAATTCTTCTCCACTACAAAAAAGATTTAAATTGATAGTATTAAATCGTGTACAAAATCTGCGAAGCATTTCGATGCAAATGAAAATACACGAAAGGACAGAAATTGAAGGGAGAGCCAGCCACAATGTGCAGCATATTATATTCATAGGTGACCATATTCGTAGGCGACCATTTCATGGTCACCGCAAACCGAAGCTTCCCATTTGCACACGAAACTCCCGGCGAAATATTCGATATCGCCACGCTCGATGTGTACTTATGCACGTGGGCAAGTAGCCCAGTAAATTTGCATAAACACATTGCTCGGCCAATATGTGTGCACTTTGAAGAAACGGGTATCATTCGATCCAACGATCGTGAAGCGCCATTACGTGATATCGATACGAGAAGAACGTTATTAATATCCTCACCTACAAGATTAAAATGATCGCGATCGTTTTTGAATGAAAATGAAACACGAAAGATTATATTATCATCGTGACAGATCGTTCGATTACGAGTTAAACGAGGTATTATTTGGTTAACAGTCCAGGCCCTGTGTATTTATGTAACGGATATTCTACGTTAATAGAACGTGCTTCATTGTCACTCGGTTATTAAATTGAAACGTAATATTTGTAGTACCGTGATGTTAATTAACACGGTAGAATCAACGCGTAATACTGATTAGCAACAACAACGGTTCATAATAGGAACATAACAAGAGGTATAGTACGACACATCTATTGTTCGATTGCATTTTTGTACGATACCGTCACTCGATTTTTTAACACTAGGTTCATGTCAAAATGGTCCTGGATTTCTTATTTTAAATTGCAGAGGTTGTTAACATGCTTTTGTGGAAATATAACACTGTCGAGGTAATGATTGTATAAATTAATTTATATTTCATCCCTTATTTATTAGTTGTATTTTATTTGTAATCTAAAAGTAACATTTCTATACTTTCATAGAAATAACATGTAGGAATAATATTCCTATACTTTTTCACTTTCAATAAACATAGTTTGAAAATTGAAGTCTTTTTTGACTTAAACAGGAAAGAAGTAGTAAATAATTAATGAGAGGTGATTAAATGAGATATAATTAATCAATTAAATTAGACATAATCAATTAATGTCTAACGAACACGAATGATTTCAGAAATGAAGATTTTTTTTATTATAAATTTTAGAATAACCTTATAACGAGATATAAAATGAAATAAAATCTTGTAGGGTAAAATAAATATTAAAGTCATCAATATTAATTAAATGTCATTTCATGTGATCATTTGGTACAATCTTCTTCAATTTCAATTTACCATAAAATCGCACATAACCTCACTTTTTTATAAAGCATAAAATTATAATACTTTTTATAAACTTCGATAAATATTTATATTTATAAACGTCGATAGATATTTACATGAATAATAAGATGATGCTTTCAACCAGTTTAAACAATAGACACATATTTGTACCATATGTTCGCAATCTAGTACCACAAATGCAGACTTAAATCGTTACATTTAAATTGTACGAAGTGTCACGAATGTGTCCGATAATATCAGAAAAGGGTTGAATCGACCAATTAGAGTTCGCGTGTTTACAGATGTTTCCAACGATCGTCCGAACTCGACGATCGTAACGCTTACATCCTTTTACACGATGACCCTTTCAATTATGCAAATTTCGACAAACTCACCAGGCCATTACCGGTTTGCGTGACATCCTTGATTCCATCTGCGGATCCCTTTGTTTCCAGAAATTTTACAATTTGATGCCTACTAAGTTACACCTTAAACCGACTATATTACAGTAATACGAGCAGATGTAGAATTTGCACACAAATGTAGGACTGTTGCGAGCACGATCTACAGGCTGTTTCAATTTTTTGCACAACTTTGTTAATATTGTAATCTTCTTTATCAAGATGACAGAGAAAATAAATTATACACTTGTATTTATTGTGAAAATACTATTAGACATATTTTAAGCAGAAATAAAATAATCAACGATGTACATGTACTTTTACTGATTCTTTGATTACTCGTTACTGCGTAACCATACGTCATTGAACAATTGCCGATTTTTATGCAGAACCGATTCACTCTTTCGCTAATTCACTCTCTTACAATATATTATATTCATAAAAATAGAAAAATTATTATAACTTTAAATATTACATTAAAAAGTTATAACAAAAATACGAAGTGATTTTGTTGTTCGATGTACAGGGTGTTTCAGTTTTGCATAACTTTACTAGAATATTCTTTAAATAAAAATAGGAATAAACTTTGATGTGAACATAGGTTCATTATTAAAAGTTATTAAAAATATATGGAAGTCGATAAATATTCGTTTGTACTATCGAAAATCGTCCATTATCATTTCCATTCTTCACAATCTTTCTATAAAATATTTCAGAGTTTATATAACATTTTTATTTCAGTTCAGTAAAGTTTTACGTACAAAATTGAAACATGCTGTATATGGTACCGGAAAGGAAAGCAGTCTGAAGTAATTTTGTACTTTTGTAACTTTTTAACAAAGTGTTTAAATTCTATGTTAATATAACATCTTTTTAATATGTTGACAAAATTTGCAAACGATTTGATAATCGGTGATCTTTGAGTTAATTTATGTCGAGTGTAAAGAGGTTTTCACGATAGAAGAAAACGAGGATACTGTACGTTATTACAATTTAACCCATGTGGTATCAATAATTTAATTATTCGAACGTAATCTACACAGTCGCAAATCGCGTTCAGTTACGATTAATCCTGCTATCTCGGTTGCCAATAAATCGGTTTAGCTCCTATCGGGCGATGGGCAGTATTACAGTATTGATAGTTATCGAAATCTAGTTTTGGTTGAAGCCAGGATGTCTAAATTCATTTTCAAATACGGCGATCTGCTTTCCAAAATTGCGAATGAAAAGTTTTGAATTCCAAAGTTTAATACGTTCCTAAATTGCAAGGCACAGAAATTTTAATCCCATTGTACCAAATTTTAGAAATTTCTAAATTCGATAGATTCATATTTTTAAAATTTCAAATTTGTTAGTTTCATATTTCTCAAATTTCAGTCGTAAAGAAAGAACATGAAGAAACTCTGAAATTTCAAAACAAATTTAAACAATTTTTAAATTAAAAGACCTTAAAGTGTATAATTTTAAAACGTGGCTTCACAAATCGAAATTCACACATTTGAAGTCGCTAACATAAATCACTGAAAATGTTGGTAAAATGGATTCAAGAAGTAAAACGATTTATTAATAAAACTGAAAACCCGAAATACTAATTTTTAATATGATTTTTAATGGTACTAACGAGTGATAACTATTTAAATATCACGGTGTCCGGATATTAATGCGGTCCGCTGTAATTCGTCGAATAAACGCTCGAAATTGCTATGGACACGAAATTACACGAATGTAATAGCGGGCTACAATTGTAGTCGAAATTTCACTGAGCAGCTTCAGATATCGTCCACCCACCTGTGTTTCCCCATTTCTATTGCCTCTGACCCTTTTTTTTGTTAAAATAATGGTAACTGTGGTGCAACCAATTTCAAAGGTAAAATAAAGAGTCTCGATTACGTAAAAGGTACAAAACATTTACATATTCTGTTACACGTATGGTTGTGATTTCTGTTTAAACTCTTGTTTATTAAATTAATGTAAATCGATATTAAATTTATTACATTCTGTTTTATTAGCAACTTCGAAATAAACAGTTTTTAATATAAAATAAATATTGTAATTTCGATATCTTTATTGGTTTAACAAAAATCAACTTTTAATCACCTACATTTTGACTATGCTTAAATATATTTGCGTTGATCACACTTTATATAGGACATTTGCAGTTATCCAATGATATTACCAAACTTCTATATCTAGTAAAAGTGACTAAATATTGTCAGTGCAAATTATGTTATGAATAAAATAACTGTCAGAATTTTTAACAAATTCAACATGATCGTTGGAAGTACAATAATGGTATTAATATACTGCAATGTACTACAACTGGAAGTATGTAAGAACATAGTAGAATCCTCTAAAAGTCTTAACACTAAAACTACCAAAGCGATCAAATGACCGATCACAAGTCACACAAGTTTATCATAAAATCCACCTTGAAAATCCACATCGATTTTCCTCTAAATTAATCTTTATGTCAATTTATGTTCAGTGGTTTGTTCATTTATTGTTGAATTTCATTATTAATTTGAAATAAAGCGTATATAATACGTCAGTAGGTTTAGTGTCTTGATACAGACAGCTGTTCCATCAACTAAATAAAACCTTTCCTTTCTCAAAAGGAGAATTAAACGACGCACACCGGCTTGTACACCCTCGTGCTTCCATGCAGAGCGTCCATAGTCTATTCATAATTCTCAGTACTTTCATACATTATTCCACATTTCCTGCCCGGAGCATCCCCGGCGAAGATCGTCGAACGAAGTAACGAACGGCCGAAAGCAGGCTGATTTGCCGGGAGTATCCGGCAAACGGTTACATCGCCGGTATCAGATTAAGATTCACTTTAGGAAGCCGGTTTATCTTTAGAGGTTGCACCTTCCGCCTCGCTTGATAATTCAATTCCTTCCGCGTTGGCAACTCTTCTTCGTTCTCTCTATCCATCCAAGCAAGCACAAGCATCCAGCCAGCCATCCGGCGGCTTCTCGATAGAGCTGGTAAGCTCTAGCGAGATTATACGCGGAGAGAGCTACGTGGTTCCTCTCTCTAAGGTGCATCGATTTCCTCACACCCTGCCCCGGTGCCCCGCTACGCCACAGCAGCCGCCCATATTCGCATACACCTCAGACAAAGAGACCTAGATAGACGGAAGCCTACCCCGTACGAATAGCAAGGAAGGAATGGAACGCCGGCGGCCATTTTGTAAGCTCTTCCCGGAGGAATCAATGTGACGTCGCCTGAGGGGCGCTTGCGCTGCGGGCAACCCTCCGTTTCGTCCCTCCAATCCTTCCTCCTCCGATCAATTCCAACTTCGATGCATCTCTCTCTTGCTCTCTCGTGCTCGCGCTTACTGTCTACTCCTCTCCCTCGCACCCTTTCGTCTCTGCTCTTTTTCATTTCACGTTCGTTCGCCTCTTTCCCTCTTGCCGACGCTGCTTCGTGTACATTTCGCGCGCGGCCATCCTCTTCGCGGCAACAGCTCGCGCGAAAAACCACTAAACGATGCAAATGTACCGTTTATCGGAAATTTATGGTCCAATCTGGCGATTAGGCGATGCCTTTAGCGAATGCTGTGACGCAGACAGATGGCCCATGATTTTTGATCGGGATACAACGGATGGAGGCTTTCAGATACTGAGTAGGGTGCAGTTACCTGATAGCAAGACTTTTGCTAATGTGAACTGATTCTTGTTACAAAGCTTGTCGCGGTCGGAATGATTCATAACTTTCTTGTATTACATCACGAAATTTATTGAAAGGCTTTCCTTCGAAACGGTGATGATTTTTGTTAAATTAAAGAACTCATGTAACTTTTGTGAAAGTATCTGATTTGATCTCTGCTAATGTCAGATCTCAAATTATTACCGTCACAGAGCTTTAAAAAATTGTAGCGACCGAAATGGTTGATTCATAACTTTCTTGTTTTGTCACAAAATTTGTTGAAAGGCTTTTCTTCGTACCTGTGATGATTTTTGTTAAATTAAAGAACTCATGTAACTTTTGTGAAAGTATCTAATTTGATCTCTGCTAATGTCAGATCTCAAATTATTACCGTCACAGAGCTTTAAAAAATTGTAGCGACCGAAATGGTTGATTCATAACTTTCTTGTTTTGTCACAAAATTTGTTGAAAGGCTTTTCTTCGTACCTGTGATGATTTTTGTTAAATTAAAGAACTCATGTAACTTTTGTGAAAGTATCTGATTTGATCTCTGCTAATGTCAGATCTCAAATTATTACCGTCACAGAGCTTTAAAAAATTGTAGCGACCGAAATGGTTGATTCATAACTTTCTTGTTTTGTCACAAAATTTGTTGAAAGGCATTTCTTCGTACCTGTGATGATTTTTGTTAAATTAAAGAACTATATGTTACATAACATTTTATGGTTTGTGAAAGTATTTGATATGATTTCTGCTAAGACTTCGAATTACCTTTGTTACGAAGCTTTCAAAATTGTACCGACCGAAAGTTCAGTTACCACTTTCTTGTTTTATTGTACATTACACAATTTGTTCAAAGGCTTTTCTTGAAGCCAATGATGATTTTTGTTGAAATAAAGAATCGATGTGTACGTTACTTTATATTTTACCGTCTTTTTAATAATCTCTGTCTGTTACTTTTGGTTTTAAGTTATTGTTGAACACCTTGAGTAAAATGTTTATTAAACGTCAATAGGTTTAGTGTTAAATGTGTTGAGCAAGCACATATTTGTGAAATGGGTAGCAGAAGATCTTTGATGTAGTTCGGTTAAAATATAAATATTTCAACAATATTGATCTACTATTAGCATTATCACAATTTTTTCCAAAAATTTGCTCCATTTTCAAAATAAACTTGGTGTTTAACAAGTCGTAAATTTTCACGTCGAGCAGAAGTTGGTTACACGATGCTCAAATTTACTTGTTTACGTTTTTCAGCCGTAATATAGAGGGGTAGCAACCCCTCGTGAGTCGTTCGTGTCTCGTGACGCACGCGGTCTGCTGAAAGTATCTTCGTTACCCCGTTTACATTGAAACGGAACAAAAGAGAGCGTGAATCGAGTGTAGCAGAAAATTGATTTTCAAGCTTTGTTCGTGCCCACGGAGTTAGAACGTTGTTTCGATGCTCTGATTCTGAAATTTATCGCCACTTCCATCCAAACTTTTAATGCGTTACCTACACGTACCTTCATAAATGGAATTTGAAATCTAAATACAGGATTCAGAAATAATTTACCTGTCGCTTATTAAAAATCTAACTAACTCACTAACATTATTATAAAATTCTGGCAGTCATCGAAAAGCAAGCTTAAAATGTAATATTACTATAGTCTTTCATTCTTCTTGTATCGTAGGATCTTCACGGTTATTTCGATCATGATTGATCCTGAAGAATCCAATCTTTCCTGACCCGTATCAGCAAATAGAATATCGAAAAACAGCACGTTTCCTGTGTTAGAATATAAATTGTAATTTGATCTTGTAAAGTCTCGTTTCTTCAGATCTTCATATTTTATAGAGGAAACTAGTTCATCGTGTTCTACTTTGTGTAATATATGGAGAGTCATACATTGTATAATATATGGAGTTCGTGATTTAGAACTAAACCTACTAGCGTATATTACACTACTTCGAAATTAAGAATGATATTGAAAGGTACATAAATAAATACCAATGTTCAAATACCTAAGTTCCCAAAATTGTATTTCTTTAAATCCTTAAATTCTTCAAATTCCTCATCTATATATTGTTATATTTTCATTCCCAAATGTTGAAATTTTGTTTTTTACATTCTGAAGTTTCTAAATTCCCAGATTTTGAAATTCCGAAAATCCCAACTTTGAAATTCTTTCTTTATTGGCCTTCAAGTCGCTAGGTCCTTAAATCGCAACACAGAAGTTCCTATATTAAAAAATCTGCAGATCTCAAAATCCCTATATCCCAAAATACATATATACCCAAATCTCTATATTTCCAGATCCATGTATCTTCAAATCTCTTTATTCCCAAATCCCTAAGTCCCCAAATTACTATATCCCTAGATCCCTATACCCCCAAATCTTTATATCTCCAAATCCCTATATTCCCAAATCCCTAAATCTCAAGACCTTAATCTGAAATTTCCAAATTTCTATATTTTCAAATTCCTAAATCCCCAAATCCCTATATCCCCAAATACCTATATTCCCAAATCCCTAAATCTCAAGATCGTAATTTGAAATCTGAAATTTCGAAATTTCTATATTTTCAAATTTCTAAATCCCTAAATCCCCATATCCCCAAATATGCCCAAATACCTAGATCTCGAAACCTTAATCTCAAATTAAAAATTTCCAAATTCCTATATCAACAAATACCCATATCCCCAAATTCTTAGTCCATCCCAAAATCGTTGAATTCCCAAAAATTCCTATATCATAGTTTATGTTTACTCTACGGAAAATGTCTAGTGATTTGATTTCACGCCATTTCCCAAGAGAACCATTTTCAAATGCGATCACTCTGATTCTTAGAAACGCAACACAGAGAAACTACGAATATAGTCTCGTTATCCGGCGAACAGACCACAACTCCCTCATAGTTTCATTAACATTACACCACTGTTAAATCTCCCGAGGTCCTTTCCCGGGTAAGAACTGCTGCCAGCAAAAAGGAGCCATTTGAAACCGGTGGATCCATAATTCACAGAAGCCACACGATCTCCCCGGGACGTTCGTTTGCGGTGTACATTGAATCAAACCGGCTGCAAAAGCGACATGCGGACGTCGTCCGACGACCGGCCAAAGAATCAACGTGCAAGGACGCCGGTTGTAATGAACGCACGCGACAATTCCGCCGTTTCGTTCCAGCGGCACGCACGCACAAACGCGATCCTCGTCTCCCGTAGGAGGACACCGGTATGGTACTCCAGAGTGGTCCCAAGTGTCGGCCATCTCGTCGTCCGCGGCGACTTTTTCCGTCGGGTTCGGTGAAGAAGCAACGGACAAATTGCCCTCCCACCCCGGCCTCGCGAAGGAAACGACGGGGAGAGCGGGACTTTATACGCGTCGAGGGCAACTGAAATTTATAATACCGGGTAATCGTAGCAGGGCGTGCACGCACCTGGGTACTAGGGTACCGGCACGTTATTATGATTAGCTACTTTCGGTCCGGTCCAGGGGAGTGCTGGAGATTCCGATCGGATACGCGATACGCGACGCACACCTCGGATTACGGGCCGGAGAAGATGATCTTCCTGTGGCCGCCCGGGGCCGTCGTCAGGTACCTACACCCTACCCACCTCCTACCAAGACATACTTCATTTATTATGACTGTGATCATCGATTATGCACCGACGTCTACTCCTCTTCTTGCCTCACCTCCGCGTCCTGTTTCGCCTTATTCCCCCTTGATACGCCCTCCCTCGGCTCCTGCCCGCCCGCCCCGCGCGACCACGCTCCCCTCGTCCTCCGCCTTCTGTTCTCTCGTCTTTCGCGCTCTCCCCGTATCCTGGAGTCCGCGAACACGCATTATCCTCGGCTAAAGGATACGCGGAGCGGATTACGCTCAAGGGGCACCACAAAGAGCGGGTTCCCTTCATCCCTGCCGAGGGTACGTATCTGCCCATGCCGAATTTTCGAGAGGTGCTCGCGGTAGAGGGTTCATCTTTGTACCTGATTTTGATGGCTGCGCGGAGATCAGTGGAGCTGATTGCTGGAGATCTAACGAGACGCCGCGATGAATATTCGAGATGGACCGTGGATGGTCTTATCGTTTATGATGGAAAACTGAATATAATTACTACTTTCTAATTGGTCGTAAGCACTTAACCTCTTTAGGGACGATTTTTTTATGGTTTTTTTTCAAATCTCTAACTCATTACCAGTGCAGTCAAACCAACAAATTTTACTTCTCTGATTAAGGTCTGTAGTGAATACATTTTTGTACTATTTATTATTGACAGTAACTATAATTATAAAAAACTAAACGTCCACATATGTGGTCAAGGGCGTGAAGAGGTTAACTGACGTCAATGCAAAATTTTAGTACTGATCAAGTGTGTATATGTTCAAGCAAAAACTGTCTGAGTGGAAGTTGTATTTGCGCTGTGTTCAATGTCACTCGTTTCTTGATTTTAATTAGACGTGACGAATTACATTAAAGTCCGTACTAGTAAACATTCCGCTGAAATTCTTGGAAGGATACTTCTCGGAAGAATATCTATTTCTTTTTTAATAAGTAGAAAGGTATGAACGTTAAATTTCACTTGGTGAAAGACGAATATTCTTTCAGAAAATACTTGGTTTGATATTGCTTTCGTTTGGAATCCGTTTGAAATATTTCTTATTTATAAAGACAAGAAATATTTTTAACAATTTACCGATTCAAAAAAGGGACCCATATACCAAACAATGTTCTGATATCGAGAATAGTGAATTGTAGAAAATATTGTTGTGCCTTCAAGTAGTTGAGAAAAAATTATTACATTATTATAGTTGTCATTACGTAGTAATAGTTCCATAACATGGAATTCTTTTCGTAAGATAAATCAATAAATATAAAAATATTGCATTTTGATTGGTTCTGGTAGAAATACCTTCGTTTTAAGTTCGTTGTTTTTAGCGATAATTAAGAAGTTGTCCAATCGCCAGGTTCTTTCTGTTATGATGTTTGAGCATGATGTTTCTCGCTTTACCACGTCTCACCAGCGTCTAACGATAACACGCGCTCGATTTATCGGAACACGATAACTATCACGGAGCAGAGTTTGAAACGCCGCTGGCAAGATTGCGGATTTCTCTTCGTACACGTGTATTTCGAACGAAAACTCATACACAAATTCATTTCTTGAATACCTTTCTGGTGTCTCCCGTTTGCTTTGAGGTTCAAACTTCGTATAACTCATATAACTCATGTAATTCGCAATGCTAATTTTGAAATTAATGCGTGTAATTGCCGAGAGTGTATACAGGGTGTTTGAGTTTAGTCTATTAACGTAATTATTTCATGAACTGTTCGTTCTTCTGCGAATGTATCGCACTGAATTTATTCCCGATGTTGGAGTAGCCTTAAGGGCAAATTTTAATTATTAACACGGGTCTTCTTTGTACGGGCGCTAGAATTTTCGATGTTACAGGTTTGAGAAGACTCAAATTCAGAAAGTAGAAATTTGAGAACTTTTACATTAGTTTTATGAAGGAGAGGGAGAGATTTTTAAATTTGACAACTTAATTGAAATTTAATCTTTTTAGAATTTGTGAATTTGAATATTTGAAAATTTGAAAATTAACAAATTTTTTATTTACTATAATAATATAATTTAAAGATCATCGAATTTATAAACGTTCAGTGGATCACTATTAAATTGTCAAAGTGAGATGTTTAAAAATCCTTAAACTTGTAAACTTTCTAATTTTATAGATTCTAAAAACATACATTCGAATTTCAATATCTACAAGTTTAAATGTGAAGCTTTTAAAATGGGTACTTGAAAGTTCTCAAACTTTTCAATGTAGGAATATTCAAATTCTTATACTTGTAAACTTTTCAATTACATTTTCTTTTATTTTGCAATTTAGGAATTTAGAAATTTGAAAATTTGGGTGTTCAGAAATTTAAAAATCTTGAATTTTTCCAAATTACAGATACGAAGGCTGTCAAATTAAAAAATTTGAAATTCAATTCAGATTTAGAGATTTGAATTTAGAAAACTTGATGACTTAAGGATTTGAGAATCTGAGAATTTAAGAACCTAAGAATTTGAGAGATTGAGAATTGAAGAATTGAAGAATTGAAGAATTGAAAAGTTGAAGAATTGAAAAGTTGAAGAATTGAAAAGTTGAAGAATTGAAAAGTTGAAGAATTGAAAAGTTGAAGAATTGAAGAATTGAAGAATTTGAGAACTTGAGAATAAGACAATTGACACTTTCACACTTTGACAATTTAAAAATTGAAGAATTTGAGAATTTGAGTATTTAAAAAGTTGGGAATATGAAAATTTAAAAATTTGAGAATTTGGGAATCTGAGAATCTGAAAATTTGAGAATCTGAAATTGAAAAATTGAGAAATTGAGAAATTAAGAATATGAGAATTAAAAAATTAAAAGAACAATAAAATTGATTAATCAAAAATTTTTAAATTGCGGAATTTTATACCGTCAAACTCACAACTGTTCAAGCTTACGTATTTAACCTCTTAGAATAAAAAATAAATTGTGGAATAGCCTTACTGTTATCCAAATGAAGTTTGAGCTCCAGCAAAATGAACATATTTCATAACTATAATAAATTCACCAGAATTTTTTATCAGTCTATCACAAAAACGTGCGATACTAACATCTCAGTATTCGGACCAATTATCCCCGCTTTCCTTTAAAATTTCTTTCCAATAATACCCCGAACTTTCTACGCTTCTTATTTAACGAAAGTCGATCAATTTCTTTTCTAAAAGGCTCAATTAATCTCCGATTTCAGTAAAGTACTTCGAACGAAAAAGCAATTGAGCTCCGTCGAACTTCTCTTCGTCTCTTGCTGTCGCTAAAGTGTCCTCATTAAAGGCTGTCTAATTGCTTACGGCTGACAATAATCGATCGGACGGTAAATTAAAAGATGATCGGACCATCGCGATAAACTAGATCGGGCCGGTACTTATCACGCAAGTAGTTTAATATACACACAACAGACGTTGATATCGGAAATTTTCGATTAATCAACCGACGCGGGCGTTTACCAGAAGCTAGTTGTGCACACAACATGAAACTATCAGCCGTCGAACGGCTGTTTACCGAAATCGTATTCGATGAGTTTACATCGATACCGGTTTCGATGGTTACACGAATAAAGCGAGAGCTCCCGGTGTTTCGATCAGATTATACCGATATCCGTCTTATTAGCATATTTGTAATGTTTGATTGAAAACGCGCGGCAGGTGTTATGAACAAATATTTAAAAATCAATATTAAACCGTGGCAGCAGCGAGGCGGTTAATTGGACTTTTAAAGCGTATTTACTATGTACTCTAAAATGTAGATCAACATTTTCGCCGTACTGAAAGCAAAGAAAAAAAAAGTGAAATACACGTACACCGACCAAATGATTTTTTTATTTCGAACTGTTTACTTTGAACATTTTCAAACTTTTTTAAATCCGCGGTTTACCGAGTTCGTGTAAAATTGTTACAGGCAGATTTTATTGAAATTTAACTGTCGTTTCGACGATGTTGGTTTGTTGCGTTGGCAATTATTGCGGAGTTCGTTTCTGAAATATACGAAAGTGAACAGTTGCGGTGACTTTTTTGTTTGATCCTTGAAGGACATTACATAATTCGCAGTTTCCTTCTGAACGTCGGTCATAAAGCGTTCTTGAAAGCTTCTCGGAGAATCCGCCGAGTCGGAAAACAAACAACAAAACAGGGAGAATAAGAACAAGCGGGAAAAAGTAATTTTTCTACAGCGAGCCAGGGAAAGTTCTGAAGAGGGTATAATTCCATCGACGATCCCTTGTGGTTTTATCTCAATTTCCTGTTTCAGCAAACATTTGAATAAATTAATTATGCTTCGATATAATACGTAAGATAATTTGGCGGGATATTCATTTTTTATGCTATAACACTTGTGAACAACTAATTTGCGTGTGTGACATTTTTTGTATTACTTTGAATGAGTTTTTGATTACATAGGGAATTTTATGAAAACAGAAATTTGTGATAGATAATATTATATCTCCAGATTCTTATAACCTGTATCACCAAATATCTATGTCTCTATATTTCTATATACCTCGGTACGAATATTCCTAGATACACATATCCCTAGATTTCTATATCCTCAGATACACATACTCTCAGATTCGTGCATTCTTCATTTGTCCATTTGAAAATTCGAAAATTTTAGAAATTTTTAGAAATTTTTGGAATTTTGTGAATTTTGTGAGTTTTTTTATTTTTGTGAATTTTGTGATTTTTGTGAATTTTAGAAGTTTTGGAAATCTGGAAATTTTGAAATTTGATGATTTGGAAATTTGAGTACTTACAATTAGAGAATTTTTAAGTTTGGCGATTTGGACACTTGGAAATATTGGGAATGTGGGAAATTTGGAGAATTTGGGGAACTTGAGGAATTTGAGAAATTTGGGTAATTCGGGGAATTTGGAGAATTTGGGGAATTTGGGGAATTTGGTTATTTGGTCATTTGGTTATTTGACCATTTGGTCATTTGGGGAATTTGAGAATTTGGGAAATTTAGGAAAATCAGAAAATTATGAAATTTAGTAATTTCGAAGTTTGGGAAATGTGAGAAATACGGCAATTATAAAATATGAAGAATTATAAAATTTGATGATTTGGAAATTTGTTTTGGAAATTCGAAAACTTGAAAATTTGAAAGTATAGGGACTTGATAATCTAGAAATTTGAAAATTAAAAAATTTTAAAATATACAAATTGGACAATTTAGAAGTTTGAAAATGTTCAAAATCAATTTTGAAATTCGAAAACATACAAATTTAAGAATTGAGAAATTTAAAAATGCAAAAATAAAATCTGGACAATTCATGAATTTGAAAATGTAAAAATTAGACAATGTTAAAATCTCAAACCGCAAATAATCAACAATTTGTCAATTTCACAGTTTATAAGTTTGAAAATATACAAATTTAATCATTTAGAAATCTAAAAATGTGAAAGCTCAGCAATTTACAAACTTAAAACTGTAAAAATTCACAATTGAGAAATTTGAAAAGTACAAATTTGAGAACACAAAATCATAAACTTGCAAACATAATCAAGTTTCCATGTTTTTGTTCAATCAAAGGAAACCTGCATCTTACTCGAACGTCCATAAATCGCGTAATAATCATAAAGGACAAGACGTCTTTAATAAATCCTCATTACAAAATGGCGGTGCAGAGCCATACTCTTCACAACAATGGCGGTTTAAAATTCAAATTTTCAATTACTCAAGAACAACCGTACCCACAGCGAGGACAAACACGATTCAAAACATCTGCCTTTATCTCTCTGTCCACATCTCGGATGTTCGATACGCGAGTCGTTCCGCATGGCACAACTCGCGCCCGTGTTCGAGCCTCGAAGGAGCGCAGCGCCGACTTTCACGGTGATTTACGATCGGAGCTAGCTCGCTTCGAGGCGGATAGCGACAAGAAGAGTCTGCGAAAGAAGTCCATAACACGGTGCGTGTAAACACCACGGCGAATAAGTACCAATAGTTAGGCTGCTCGTTAAATATCGCCGCGTGTACGCCCACATCGTCCCGTTCGAGATCTTTCAAAGCGTTCGAGTCACGTCACCAGCATGTCAGACGTGATTGTCGTTGGCCGGACGTCGGCTGTCGGTTCGCTTTGAAACTTGGACCCTGTTCTGTTACGCGAAGACAAACGCAGACAGATTACGCCCCGAGTGATGGAACTACTATATAGGTGTCTTTTCAATGGATTGCTACGACGCACAGTGGTCGGAATCCACAAATTTAGTGACATGTTGGTATAAACTCTAACAATCGATCCTCGGCTGACGTGCTGATTTATATAATTCGTTTATATTAATTTATATCCCATTCGTTTATATTCGATATTTGTTTATAGTCGTTTATATTCATTTATAAGTAATTTGTTGGTGTCCGTGTTTTACCTTAAGGGAGAAATCAACTCTCCGACCCATTGACCCATCTTATAAATTATAACATTGATAACCCTTGTGATGAAAATCATTTCCACATATGTTTCATATCACGTCAACGTAATTATGAGTTCAATAGATATACACATACTTTTTGGTTATACTTCAAATCAGTTCCTATTTTTGATTACGTAGAGAGATTTTCTGAACCCAAACACGATGATACATAATAATATTACATCTCTAGATTCCTAGATGCCGTATATCCTCATGTATATGTGTATACGTTCCTGTATGTGTAAATATCTGCATGCCCACATACGCATATGTGTACCAAGGTATAATCTAACCTAACTTAATCGATAAGTATACAATATAAAGGAGTTACTGGGTTAGGTTATATCCACATATACTTATACCTAGGTATCCATTATGTAACCTAACTTAATAAGTATACAATATAAAGGAGTGATATAAATGAACAATTTAATGAACAATATTTCAGTTTCAAATTCAGTTTTATGAACAAATTTAATTTGTTTAACCTGTTAACTGGGTATGACGGAATATTTCGTTATACACGAACTACTACTGCAATGGGCATGACATTTTCCGTCATGGAAATTTGCCCTAATATTCTAAAATGCATTGTGAAACGTGTTAAATAAAAGTTTATTCCCCGGTTAACAGGTAAAGGCAGAAAGAAATCGTTGGATCGAAAGATCGACTACAAACCTTCCGTTTATCAGAATACTCTACCAAGTTATCAAAATGATAGTAGTTTTCTCCCTGCAGTTCTTAAAACTCAAACAATAGCTGTCCACAGTATATTTATACAGTGAATTAAATGGTAGATTCCCTCTGGCGTCATACGTTTCTTCTTACAAACTTTCTGTTTACAAAATCAATTCATTCCTGTTTATGAAAAAGGAAGAAATACCGTAAAATGTAAAAACAATATTGAATAAACCATGTAAAAACGAATCGAAAGTTGCGGGAAGAATCGTGAGTTGATAGATTGATTTAACCATTTCGCTGCGGGGAATTTAAGTAACGTGCACGTGACGGGTCACAAATTTCTATCAAAGACAAATATTCTTTGTCAAATGACGCAAGAGAGTTCTTGCCAAGAGAAAATGGAGAAGTAGTTGACCGACAGATATTCAATAGCAACCGGTAGATGTACATATAACAGGTAGATAGGCCAGTAGATATACATACACCGGGTAGATAGATCACGTTGATATGTACATAACAGATAGGTAGACCACATAGATATACATATAACAGATAGGTAAACCACGTAGTCATACATGCAACAAATAGATAGACCACGAAGATATGCATGTACCGACGAATAATTGAAAGGAACAAAAGTTAAAACAAACTCTCGGCAAAGTTAATATTAACACTTGGAGGTGCCACGTGAATTTACGTTCTTTCCTTCTGACTTCTTAAGATGAGCATATACATATGTACATAGATAGTTTTCCACATTTTTAGTTACCTATATTGCTAGTTACATATATTTCTCGATCTCTATATTCCTAAATTCCTAGATCTCAATGCATCTACATATACTCAATATCTCTACATTCTTAGATCCCTAATCTCGTATATCTTTACATCCCCATATCTCCATATCCACAGCTCCCTATATCGCTAAATATCTATATCTGTTGATTTCTATATTTCTAAATTCCTAGACAGTGATATCCCTAAATTTCTAGTTCTCTAATCTCGTATATGTCTACACTGCCATATCCTCGTATCTCCATATGAGGTTATTCGCTAGATGACTATACGTACATCTCATATCTCCATATGAGATTATTCGCTAGATCACTCTATGTTCAGGTCCCTAAATCTCTGGATTTCTACGTTCCTAGATATCTCTATCCTCAAATTTCTATATCTCCACATTATATACAAGTGCATATATTGATCATGTAACCACACGATTCGAGACACTCACATTCTCAGGTCCCACATTGTTAATTTTCTATATTTGTAGTCTTTCAAGCACACTAGATTTCTAGATCCCTAGACCTCTGTAATCCTAGAAATAATTTCTAGAATATATCCTGTAATATTCTTAGTTCTCTATATCCTCAGATTCCAACATTCCTGGGCCTACATATCGTTATATCCCCAGATCTCTATACCGCTGTACCCCAAGATTATTTTCCAATATTCCCATCACAAATAGTAACAACATAGTAACTGGTTACTTAATAGGAAATAAAAGGAAAATTTTCCGTATCGCAGTATCGTGTACATAAATCGATGGCTCTTATACCCCGAGGTAGAAATTTATTTATTTTTAAACGCAATTAGTATAACAAAGCCATAGTGGTTCCCGAAGAAGAATGCCTCCGGAAATATTACCGCGACTGGACTCTTGTAATTACAGCGTTACAAGTGTAATGTCTTTATAACTCATGCAACGTCAAGAACTGGTTTAGGAACGCATAGATCGTCGTGCCATATGTTAAACGCGTTTAGTTTCTTTATGGCCGCAAAACTAATAACAGATCGCGCCGTTCCAACGCAATGATAGAGGAACGATCGGTTATCTCTTCCCGATCGATGCCCGCAAATTTCACGAACGCGACTGGAACCCTGGAATCTTCCTCATTGATATAATTGGTAATTCTATGTTATATTGCGCGAATAATTTAATAGTTCCAGGAGCGTACAAATTAACATCCCGTAGTCTAACACTAAACATACGTCTTTCGAAATTGTTGATGAAACCGAAAAACGAATGGAAAATGAAACGTAGTTGAACATACACTTGATTCTCCATCAGGAAAAATATGTTGACAAAATGTATAATTTAATATAAGAATCGGTTGATTTGTTTTACTGATAAATCAGTAAACATTCGGTAGAGTAATTTCAGTGTAGTTTCTTAGACAAATTCCAAGAAAAAAGCTGCATCCAATCTTACATTATTTTACAAAAGAATATGTCAAGCATTCTTCTCCTGCATAAAAAATATCAAGAATTAAATCGTAGTTTATCTAAAGCTACCATCCTACCAGATCCAAATTGGAATCTAAATCTGAGCTCAAACGTTCAGAGAGCAAAACTGTTAAAAACGAAACAGGGAAAAGTACGCGTTAACAAAGGGTCGAATAATAATGGCAGCAATAATAATGTTCGGTCGTTGAATGGTGTCTTTTCCCGACGCCACGAGGGAAACATTCGGAGACGAATAGAAGCGATTTCGAGCGAGCAGAGGGCAGAGCAGACGGACGATCAGGCAGCGATATATAGTCGTTTTCTCCCTCTGAGAGGGAAGTTCTTGGCGAACCCCGTCGGCGAAAAGGGTTTCTAGCTCCTGGTGATTGGTGTAAGTTAGCCCTCTGGGCAGAGAAAACGGTCTCGTGGGCGCATGCGCCAGCCACGGGGATCCCCCTTTGCTTTAGGGTTAGCCGCGGTCCTCCCTGCGGCCAACAGCCCAGGATGACACGCCCCGGGCTACCAGATCAATAAGATCCCTTATACCTACCTACCAACCTACCTACCTCTTTGGTTACGCCCTGAGATATACGTCGGTTTAAATTTGCAATACGTATCAGCGTACCTATACAACGCTTGCATCCTTTTGTAACCTCGAGAACTCGAGGGGAAACCATCTTCAACGGCCTATCTCGCTTTTGGTGGCCGATGTGACTGTTCTCTCGCTGATGAACCGTTAGAGAACGTTATACCGGGTGATTCACAAGAAATAAATTCTACTATACGAAGATAAATAATACAGGAACAAGTTTTCCATGTTGCGTTCGTTTCATATTTTGGACAATTTGTTGGAAGTAAACGAATCCCCCAAGAAGGGGTTTCCACAGGTTTTTAAGTTGATTTAACGTCAGAAGAGCTATTGCTTTAACTGGGTATTTTTAGTGGAACCATTCTTTTGGCAAACTTGAAGTGTGGACTTGTATCGTTGAAATATTTACTCAGATTCTGATTATTCTACGGAAGGGATTAAAGCATCTTCCAGTATTTTCATAGTTACGTACTTTTTGGGATTAATTTTGAAATCCAGAATCTTTTTGGAATAATTTTGATTCCTTGACATACTTTGTCGAGTCTGACTAGTGACACCGTAACAATTCAAATGTGATAACTCGAATTTTGAGTACGCTTCAATTTGAGGTTCAAGTCCATAATTTCAATAGTCAAGGAATGTGAAATAAATATAATATTTAGATTTTCTTTATTTGTTTTAATATTGTAGCAGTGAACAGTTAGTTTTGATTTACGCATCAGACAAATAAATCATATGGCAAGTGATGCAGCCTAATTATGCTGCCACCGACAAAACTTCGACTTAGCGATATTTTAATTTTTGGTCAAATCATAACAATAAAACAAAAGCATCTGGTTTATCTGGATTAAACCATTTTGCCTCTGTAAAGTTATGCGTTTTCATTCTTTTGCCCAAGTCATGTGACTTTCGCGAATGTGTCGCTCCTTTATGGTGAAACATCAAAGGTGACTTCAAGACCTTTTATAAAACATATACTACTGCATAAACTTCGTTGTACATTCCTTTCTGTAACAAGGAAATTTAAATCTGCTTGTATTTAACTGGTTATTACATTTTAATTTGAAAATTATCCATGTACGATATTATGACCTTGTACTAAAAAGATGTACGATAAAGCAGAGACAACTTCAAAATGTAATATCATTTTGTTTGAATGAAATTAAAGGTTGGAAATAATGATCTTCGTCAGTAGCAAGTATTTAAACATGCAAGAAAAGTAAATAGATATCTTGGATATCAGTTTCAGAAGAAATACTCGACCTTTGTCACAGTGTCACAGAATGTAATTTTACAAACAAATCTATGATTTGTAGAAATTTTTCTTTCTTTAAACCGACAAGTATAAATTGTATCAACGTTCACAAATTAATATTTTAAATAACTTTACAAATAAATTAATAGCTTGCTCTACTTTCTCTTTTAAATAATGGACATGTATTCATTATATTTATGTGTGCAAGTCAATATTTCAGAACTGACCACTCTGACGTCTACCGCCTCATATATCGCAGTACAGGGTA
Organism: Megachile lagopoda; assembly: GCA_036983795.1. Lineage (NCBI taxonomy): Eukaryota > Metazoa > Arthropoda > Insecta > Hymenoptera > Megachilidae > Megachile > Megachile lagopoda. The sequence goes on from CM072786.1 coordinate 3,566,080, forward strand.
TAAATAAATCATGTAATCTATGAGATCCACAGTATAATAGCTTACATCGCTCATGTTTACTCCGCAGACTTCGACGTATTATAAATGCATAAACGTTCGATGTATATGTATATTATAGACCATTTTACTGTGTTGCTCTATATCATTGACTTAATATTACGAGTAAAGTTTCAATTTTTGTTTCTACGACAGATAAACTTGTGTGTTAAATGGTACGTCTGAGATTTGATATGGAACTGGTGCTAAAAACTTTCTGTTCTCTTGAATGAAAGGTTTAAATAAGGGTAGAATTTTATTTTTATGTTCTTAGTTTGAAGAAGTCTTAAATTTATTCTATTAATATTTTCAGGGTAGAATAAATAACAGGAAGTCTGAAAGTTTGTAAATTTAGGAATTTGGGTTGTTGAAAATTTGAAGATTAGAGAGTTCAGAAGTGGCTGTTGGAAATTTGAGAATATTTGTGAATTCAGAATTGTAAATATTTAACAATTTATGTTGTTGGAAGTTTGAAAATTTGAAGACTTGATGGTTTTGAAGTATGAAAATTTAGGAATTTGGGCTGTTGGAAATTTGAGAATTTGGAAATTCATAAATGCAAAAATTTAATAATTTATGTTGCTGGAAATTTGAACGTTTGAAGACTTGAGAATTTAGAAGTATGAAAATTTAAGAACTTGGATTGTAGGAAATTTGGGAATTCAGAAGAGTGAACATTTAGAAATTTGAATTGTTGAAAATTTGATAATTTGGAAGTCTATAAATTTTTAGATCTGAAAATTGAACAATTTGAACAGTTGAAAGTTTGAAGGTATGATAATTAAAAAATTTGATGATTCGACAATTTCAAAATTTAGAAATTACTGAACTTCAATATTTGGGAATATGAAAATATGTAAATCGCAGAACTTAACAAATAAGGAATTTTGAGTTTAGAATCTTGAAAATTTGACAATTTCAACTCATCTAAAATTTACCAGCACTTCAAATTACACACTTATATGAATCACCCTAAATAATTTATAATATATAGAGTTTCTTTAAATATATGTATGAGTTCATCGACCTTAAAGGGTTAAAGGGCTCAAGTTCAATTGAAATACCCGCAAAATATTCTACCCTTTTATTTTAAAAGTAAATAGTTACTCGTATTTATTCGTGTTACATGGTTCTGCAGTTACTCCGTGAAATCCACGTTTTTACTACCTCTCGATTGTAATCTGAAATAACACAAATCACCAGTCTACGTTCAACAGAACTGCAATGACAAAGAAAATAAAAGCAGACACGAATAAAAGATATTTTTAGAACTATAGAAACCACTGAACTTTGATGAAGTTCGAAACGATGACAAGGATATTATCAAAAATACCATCAGCATTAATTTTGGAGAGAAAGAAAGAAGTAATAAAAGAAGTAAAATAAATTAGCGTCACAGGGATTACTTAGAAATAATTAGTGTTATTCTGTAAGACACAACAAAAATTTTATTTGATTAAATTAAAAAATTAAGTTAAATTAAGTTTTGGGAATTCAGAAATTTGAGAAGTTGAGAGCGTTCAGACAATGAAAATTTTAAGAATTTGAGAACATTAACTACTTAGAAATTTGAGGAATTTGGGAACAATAAGAATTTCGAAATTTTTGAAATTTGAGAACATTAAGAATTAAAAAATTTTGAGAGTTTGAGAATATTGAGAAGTTGGAAATTTTTGAAATTAGAAAATTCTACAATTTTGAGGACGTGGAAATTTGAAAATTTAAGAATTTTCAGAACCCTTAGAGTTTTGGGAATTTCGCTAATATGTATGATAACAAATTTTAGAACATTAAAATTGAAAAATATAATCGTTTGCAGATTTAAAAATTTAGAGTCTTAGAGATTTGGGAATTTCAAAATTAAGAAACGTAGAATTTCGGAGATCTAGAAATTTGGAAATTGGAAAATGAAGAATTTTAGAATTGATAGGTTGAAAATTTAGGAAATTGGGAATTTGGAGATATGGAAATTGGAATTTTGAGAATTTCAGAATTAAAGAAGTCAAAATTTGAGAAATAGTATTTTCAGAATTTTGGAATATGCGTATACCAAAATTTTGGAATTAAGAAATTTGGCTATTTCGGAATTTGGGAATTCAGAAATTTGAGTATTGGAAATTTCAGAATTTGGGAAATTAGGAATTCGAGTATTTGAAAATTAGACGTTTTTGAATTTCGGAATTTGAGAATTCCGATATTTGAGAATTTCAGAAATTTTGGAATCGGAAATTTGAGAATTGAAATTTTCAGAATTTCAGAATATGTGTATTCAGGAATTTTGGAGTTGGGAAATTTGGCGATTTCAAAATTTGGGAATTCACGAATTTGAGTATTGGAAATTTCGGAATTTGGGAAATTAGGAATTCGAGTATTTAAAAATTAGACGTTTTCGAATTTCGGAATTTGAGAATTCGGATATTTGAGAATTTCAGAAATTTTGGAATCGGAAATTTGAGAATTGAAATTTTCAGAATTTCAGAATATGTGTATTCAGGAATTTTGGAGTTGGGAAATTTGGCGATTTCAAAATTTGGGAATTCACGAATTTGAGTATTGGAAATTTCAGAATTTGGGAAATTAGGAATTCGAGTATTTGAAAATTAGACGTTTTTGAATTTCGGAATTTGAGAATTCCGATATTTGAGAATTTCAGAAATTTTGGAATTGGAAATTTGAGAATTGAAATTTTCAGAATTTCAGAATATGTGTATTCAGGAATTTTGGAGTTGGGAAATATGACTATTGCAGAATTTGGGAATTCACGAATTTGAGTATTGGAAATTTCAGAATTTGGGAAATTGGGAATTCGAATATTTGAAAATTAGACGTTTCTGAATTTCGGAATTTGAGAATTCGGATATTTGAGAATTTCAGAAATTTTGGAATCGGAAATTTGAGAATTGAAATTTTCAGAATTTCGGAATATGTGTATTCAGGAATTTTGGAGTTGGGAAATTTGGCTATTTCAGAATTTGGGAATTCAGAAATTTGAGTATTGAAAATTTCAGAATTTGGGAAATTTGGAATTCGAATATTTAAGAAATGGGCATTTTCGAATTTTGGAATTTGTGAATTCGGATATTTGAGAATTTCATAATTTGTGAATTCAGAAATTTGAAAACTCGGGAATTTGAGAATTGAATATTGGGGAATTCGGGAATTTGAGAATTGAATACTGAGGAATTCGGGAATTTGAAAATTGAATATTGTGCAATTCGTGAATTTGAGAATTGAATATTGTGCAATTCGGGAATTTGAGAATTGAATACTGGGGAATTTGGAAATTTGGGAATTGAATATTGGGGAATTCGGGAATTTGAGAATTGAATATTGGGAAATTCGGGAATTTGAGAATTGAATATTGGGGAATTCGGGAATTTGAGAATTGAATACTGAGGAATTCGGGAATTTGAGAATTGAATATTGGGAAATTCGGGAATTTGAGAATTGAATATTGGGGAATTCGGGAATTTGAGAATTGAATACTGAGGAATTCGGGAATTTGAGAATTGAATATTGTGCAATTCGGGATTTTGAGAATTGAATATTGGGAAATTCGGGAATTTGAGAATTGAATATTGTGCAATTCGGGAATTTGAGAATTGAATATTGTGCAAAATTCTAAAATCCAAATTGGAAATTCAGAAATCGGAAGTTTGAGAACTGAAAATATACAAATTCAATTATTTCAGTACTCGGAAATTTGCGAATTGAAAATTTCACACCTTGTTCAGTCAGAAATTTGAAAATTTCATTATTTCGGTGTTCGAAAATCCAAAATTTAAAAATTTGGAAATTTGGGAATTCAGAATCGTAAACTTGGAAATTTCAGAACATAACCGTTCGGAAGGGATGACTATAAAAGGATAACCGTAGATTTTGGTCCACAGTGATGACCGCATCTCGTTAAAAGGCCTCCCTTACAATTTCGCCAGCTCGATCTGAAATTTTCTTGTACGCTCGCGTGCACGCCCTGGGCTATCACGATTCGGTCCTAACTGCCGCGTTCGTACAACCGATTCAGGAATTCCTCGTAAGGTAATTTCATCTTTGGAATTCCTGCCACGTTCGTACGCATATCTCCCGTGCAAAACGAACATTCGTCAAATTATTTTCATCTTGATTAGATGTTAACTACCAATGAGACAAAATTTCTTCGATTCATCTACTTTTTTCGACGATCTCCTTTAGCGTCTTGATCATCGCTGTTTTGATGGAAGACTTATTGAATTACGTCTTCTCCATTAATCGTGGTCTCACTTTCAGTGAATTACACGCTGTATTACGGTTGATAGATCATCAATCTTCTTTGAGCGATTAGACTTTGATTTGCTCGACGGACTTGTTTAGTTTAAGTTTATGGTAATCCGAAGCTGAATCTACACTGTGTATCTAAATAGTATTATAACATAAACTGTTTCGTAAACTTACTGTGTAACATCTTGTAGTTAGATTACAGGCCTTGCTGTAGGATTATACTATTTTGTTAATGAAGTTTATACTTCATCATTTACTACTTTGGTCCAAGTATAAATATGTTATATACAGTTCGAAGGCTAAGTTATACATATATGAAATTTAAAACATATTTCAGTGTACGTATACGTAGAAACGTACAGTTACATTAACATTCGGATATTGCAGTATTTCTGTATTAATTATTTATAGATAATTGTGTAATGGAAGAAATGATTATCATACTGTTTACTTCATGAAAACATGAATCATTTATTGTCGTTAACTTTATTTATTGTCATTATCATTAATTTTATTAATTTCACTAATAATTAATTTCAGTAATCAGTAATTTCATTATAATTCGCTGAATCTAATTGTACAGCACTACAATGTATTTATATATATTTTATTCAGATATACATGTAATTATACCTTAGACATACTTCTGTTATACTATTGCTACTATTACATTTATTATAGTTATTGGTTATCGGTATTTTACTATTAATATACTGTAGGTTAATATATTTTTATAATATACAATATAATTAATATAATTAATATAATTTATTAATATATTTGTACTGTATATTTTATAAATTTCTATAGCTGCATCAAAATGATCCTTCATCCATGCAGAGTTTTATCATAAACTCCCTCATATCTTTCTCTTAATACATAATTTGTAATTATATATTATATCGTATAATATTAACAGCATGAAGAATGTGATTTAATATAGTGCCGTACAATATTCTGTTTTTAGTTTCTTATGAACAACTTTTATAAATATATTATTTAACATATCATACTGCACACTGCAAACTCAGATACACAATCGTACATTATTCCAATCAGTGAAAGTATAATTAGATTATTAAATAATTATTTGACTCAACATCAAAAACAAGAATTTAACAGTAACAGCAGAATCATAAACATTTGTAAAAAATTGTGTATAAATAGAATTTTAATTTTTATTATAGCATTAGACTTTTATCAACCGATTATATAAAGAATGCACATCGAAGAGAAGAAGCCATCATCATTCAAGTATTATTATTAATATATATAATACACAAGTATTATTATCGATATCTTTACATATATATTCGATCTGATTAACCTTAACTCGTCAATAAATTCCTGAATTTCTTAACAAACTCGTAAACATGAGTTTACAACAAAATGACAAATGACACATAACAACAATAAACGTTAATAGCCATATAATAAACGTGACGGTAACTGTGAACAATAAACGTTAATAATAGCCGTTAACGTAATCGTAACCATAAAACAAGCATTAACGTAACCGTTAACATACAACAAAACCGAATCCAAAAAGATTTATTTAGCATAACCTTCAAAGCTTTGAATAACTGAATACTTACGATGCAAGTTATCCGAAACAAATATATTCACGGAATAAAGAAACGAAGAACGTTTACAACCTTTAATGAAATGTTCCACGAATATTTCCAAACGATTAACATTAAATGAAAGAGGGTTGTTATTACCGTTTTCAAATAACAGTTCGGTATATTAAGATTACTCGGGTGATACTCGGTTTTGCATTCTCACTGAATATCGGCCATACTGCATGAATGGTCGACTTAAAATTCAGCACACCTCATCAATGAAGATGACCACCATCAGCGATACAAAAAGCTGTAGCACGTAGTAGTAGTAATAAAATCAAGCAGGACAGCTATGTTCTACGAAACGGTCGAAGGAATTTCATTCATTCGTTCATTGGTCAGGTAGCCGATCAGAAATCTACCCTGTGGGCTGCCCTCGGGTTAAATAGGGTCGTCGGCCAGAACGATGGAACTAGCTGCATTGAACGTGGTCGCGTGGTCAGCAAAGATCGAATCCGTGTAGTCGTACAATCGACCATGTCCTCGTGAAAATAACGCGATTATCATTACCGCACCCTTCACGACGGGGATAGAAACGTTTTTGATACGAAAGATGATATTCAGCTTCCGAGAGAAGACGATCGGTCCATAAAACCGAGTAGAAAGCTGCGCTAGCGTTAATTCTTACGAAAATTGCTTACTCTTTAATTCTTGCGAAAATAGCTTAGTCTTCAGGAACGAATTTTTATAACAAAGTATATTTAAGTTATAACAGAATATTTTTATATTTAAGTTATAACAAAGAAAATCCATTTTATTTGAATTTATTTTTGTTCAATGAAAAAACGCGATGTACAACAGAGATGCAGAATTTTGAAAAGTAGCATTTCAAATATAAATTCGTGGATGTTCACTGTTTACGCAAAATCCAATATAATCTTTTTGGAAACATCGGAAAATACCAGTAGATAGTGTCGCAAATATATTTTTAGACCTGACAATTAGTTTTTATTATTTCCTTAGCATTTGTAATACTTCGGTAAAGTTACGACTTCAAGCAGCGCCGCTCCTTGAACTGTCCTTTCCGACATGTAAGTACATATTTATACACTCTTTTACTTCCCTTATGGCAATTATTATGGACTCATTTTCTGGTTAGCAAATTTAGGAAACATTGCACACTTTTGCAACGGGTTCGAAAATGGATTCAAGATAAATTAGATATACAGAAGTATGTGGTCAAGGGTGTGAAGAGGTTGGGTTTCATCAGAAGTATACCTGGCTTATATAGGAAATTATAGGAGTTTGAAAATTTGAACTTAAGGTAATTTGGAAATTGAAGATTTGCGAAGTTGGAAATTTCAGAAGTTTGAAAATGTAGACATTCATGAATTTGAAAATTTAGAAATTTGGAATTTTGGAAAATTTAGAATTTGGGATTTGGAATTTTTCAGATTTAAATCTGTAACTTTTGTAAGTGGCTTTTCAAAAATTTGAAAATTTTCAAGTTTTAAATCTTAAATCGTGGAAAATTCACAATTTTCAAATTCTTGTTATATAAGTTGTTAGATTTTCAAATCTGTAAATTTCGAAATTAAGAATTTTTCAAAAGATTGAATTTTCATGTATTCAAACTACAGATTTTTGAATCTAGAAATTGTCAAATTTTTACATCTTCAGATTTCCATATCTTTAAATGCCCAATCAATAATTTTCAAATTTCCAATTTCTCCAACTTTAAAATTTCCTCATTTTTCAAATTTTTAAATTCTTAAATTCCAAAATTCGTAAATAATTAAATCCCCAAATTCCTAAGTGTCAAAGTTCTCAAATCTGCAAATTTCCACACTTTCATAGCTCCAAATTTTCAAATTTCCAAATTCTCAAACTTTAAATTTACAAAATTATCAAACTTTAAAGTCGTTTGAAATATTAAATATTCCCGTTTTTATTTTTTCAACAACAAATTACAAAGAATGAAGATTATACTATATAATTTATAGAAAATGTATATCATGCAAATGTCTTCCATTTAGGGTCTCACACGGTCAGGTTTCTTCGGCGTATTAATTACTATTATCTACTTAACCCCTAGCCGTATGATTTATTTGTCTGGTGCGTCAGAACTAACTATCCACCTCTATAATATTAAAACAAATAAAGGAAGTTAAAATGTTATATGAATTTTGTGTTCAGCGATTATTGAGTATGCAAATTATAATTGTACTTAAACTTCAAGTCGTAGCGCACTAAAAATTCCAGTAAAATTTATCACGTTTGAACTGCGAGTGCGTCACTAGTCAGACTCGTCAAAGTTCAACTGAACTGTACCTTTATTTCTGCCTGAACATAACTTTTCACTCCCTGAAGTGTTTCAGTAAATTAATTACGAAGCCCTATTGTTAAAATCATAGACAACGAATCATTGTTCTGCTGCTGAAAATTCAGGAATTAAAATGCCACTGATATATTAAAATATCTATGAAATTAATGCCATGCTAATTTTCCAAATAAAATACAAAATATTTCATTCTTTATTGAATGTCGAATTTTTCCAATACGGTATTTTTAGGACTTTAAAAATACAATATAACAAAAATTAAAAAATGGAAAATACAAAACAACAAAAATTAGAAAATGAAAAATACAGAATAAAAATAAAAATAATTCATGAAGTATAAGCCAGCTTGTACACCCTGACAATGACTATAAATTCTGTATCATTTTAATTATTCTTAAATTTTCATGTCAATTTTTTCTTATTCCAAGAAATTGTTCTTCAAATCAATTCAGGTAAATTGTAATTCGTATATTTTAATAGTCCATTCCTGCTTTTCTTCTATTAATATAGCAGATGCAACTTTATCACATTATTAATTTCCTTTGAATGAATCTTATGCAATATATAAATATCAAAGGAAAGAAAATGTACGAAGAGAATCCAAATTCGAAGTGTCACATGAAGTATTTACAATTAACTCCTCAAATACGTTAGAACACGATTTACTATAACAATCTCCTCTACTACCATGAAACGTATCTTTGAAAGGTATCATAAGCAACCATCTTCCCATTTCCAACACAAAGTCGCACCGATATGAAAGCCATCCCACCTCTAAAAAGAAAACAATACCACCTTCCGTTCCAATAACCAATTTCCAAAGAAGCAGATCAAAGCATGAAGGTGGCGAGGATCCGTCGAATTACACGAGACAAAACAAGAACCTGAGTCGAAAGCTTGTACCTTCGCATTCAGCGATATCAGAGCAGAGGATCAGTGGCTGTATCCGAGGGAGGCAGAGGAGCGTACAAGATAAAGACTCATCCTTTATTCAAGAAATAAAATCCCCACGACATTATCCGAGGGTTTATCCGTGGCAGAGGAGAGTGGCGAGCGGCTCAAGCCGGCATCGGCGGGCTGGCCAATCCGATACGAGCTGGGCGTCCTGTGTTCAGGTGGCATTCTCGTAGGGGAAACCGAGGATTGGGTCCTGGGCACAACCGGTCGACCAATGATCGTTCGTTCGAAAAGGATTCAGGCCTTAAGGCCCATCCCAGTTCCCACCCCGAGCCGTTTCGTCGACGCGTCTATCTGGTAGCTAAGGCCCCGCGGGCGCAGTAACCCTCGAGTCTTCCTGCGTGTACAACGGTTTAAGGCGAATACCCATACACCAAAGGTCGCGATATCGGAAAACAATATCCTCTGTGCCGGTAACTCGATATATCTTGGTCTCCTCGCTCCCTTTCACTCTCCCTTTCGCTCAGCTTCTCTGTTCCTCTGCAGCAACGGTCCCACCTCGTCACCGTCGTCGTTTCGTTGGAAACTGACCAGAGCCCCGCAGAGACAGGTAGCCGGTTAGCAAACACGCGGTCCGGGCAAGTGCGCGAAATTTACGGGCCGCCCTTGTGCACGCGTGTGTCGCGTCCGAGTGTTTCGTGGCTGACGCGTTTTAGACGCTGATTAGATAGATCCTCGCGAGGACCGGAAGCGGATGGACCCGCGCGAGCTCACCGGGGGTGACACTCGGAATATCGACGTTTAGGATCGCACGATCCGGTTTCTTCTTGAGTGGTGCGCGAACAGTGATCGAGTGACAAGGAGTATTCGAAGGATGATCGGGGATTGAGTCGCGTGGATTTGGACATACGTGGTCCCGTTCGGCCTGTGTCAAGTGTCGGTTCTGTTCAAGTTTATTCTACCGGAGGCCGAATGCCGAATCTAGACTACTACAACACCGCGAGAATGCATCAAATGGTAAACTCTTTTCAAGATATACAGTAGACGACCGTATAACGCGGTTTAGCCCTTGCACTACGGTGCGTCAGACGTGGCATCGTCGCTACGATGCTAAAATGAAAAAAAGTAAAATGTCTTTCTGTCTGAAAATTAAAATGTCTTCTTAGCGATCCTTGATTGTGCGAATTGTAACTGGGTCTGATAATTCAAGCGTACTGAAAATATCAGAATAGTTTACCATACTTGAACTACGAGTGCGTCACGAGTATAGCTCGTTGTGCAAGGGGCTCTTCGTTAATAGAAATCGTGATGTACGAGAATTTTTTTCACATATTTCATGTCTGATTGTTACTACACCTTTCATTTTCTACGTTTTATCGAGTAGGACAGTATTTTAACTGTACTAGCATATACACGCAGTCGAATGAAACAAGACATATATGTAACACATATGCAACATGTAATATTAACATATTACGTATCTTTTATTTCATTGAAATTTAATAAAAATTATACTTTATGCGATGAAGATAATGATGTAACGCTAAATGAAAGCAGATTTAATTCTCATATATAGATTAATTTGTGTTTTATTATTTGTCGCGTTGCACGAATTGCGTTATATGAAAATGGTCTCAATATCTTTGACGCGTTATAGTAATTCGCGTTATACGGGAGTCTACTGGACTTTATTTTGGGTCTGTTTTGGTGAGAATGTTGGTATATGAGTATACCTTGTAACGTGACGATTTTAAGTAACTCGTAAATCAATAGATAAAAGTTTTGCAAACAAAAAGTGCAGGGTGTTGGAGGGTTCATCTATTGTTACTTTGCTTTTTTATACAGATGTACATATACATACACTTGTATATTCATATATACGTATGAAGCCTCAACATATCCACTCTTTATCTCAACGAAAAATGACAGACATTTTGATAAAAGCACGACAATAAAATTTTGAAATATAAAATACCTGGAATCAGTCGTTTTGACTGGATGGTTGATTATTAATAATCTTGCATTAGAAAATCGCATATTAATCTTGTATTATTTTGTATTAGAAAATAGTTTCAGTCAACGTGACTTGAACGCAGATTTTTTAACGAACATAATTTTAGAGTTTAGATATTGTCACTATAAAATATCTCGGTATTTCATTGTCAGTTCTCAAAATTAATTCTAAAAGTGATATTGATAGGTGTGAGAGATGTGCACCACTTTTATTCCCATGTTCAGTAGAAGTGAAGAATGTGATATAATAACCCGTCATAGTGCAATGAAAATATTGCGATAACTAATATATTATATAAAACTAGTATCCCGATTGATATCATCCATCACTCTACTTTTTTAACTCAGGGACTGCTAATCAGTCAAAATGACTCGTTTCAGGTTTCACATTTTATATTACGAGATTTTGTCGTGTTTTTGTCGAAATGTCTGTTTCGTTGAGGTAAAGAATGCATATATTAATTGATGTTTCAGTATTTATTTATTCATTTTTCCTCTTTATTTTGAACGAATGTCTTCTCTTTAGTGCATAACAAAAAATGTAAACGTAGTAAAATTGTAGAAGACAATTTTTGTTCCGGCGGTTTTTGCTCATAATTCACGTATGGACAAATCTCACATGTTTCAGGTGTCTTATAAAAAAAAAGTAGAGCAACAAGCAGCATGTTATTCTGAAAAAGTGCAATATTTGAAAGATTTAAGAAATTATTTAAAGTCGAAGCGATACAAAACTTTTCCTCTGTAAGAGCTAAAAAAAGGATCAATTTTCTAAAGCAAGAATACCGTGAATTTGTAATTTTAATAGTGTAATCGCATCTATAGTATTTTTATAAGCAATAAAAAATCTCCACAAGCTCTTGAACTTCAGATCAACAGCACATGTTATTAATGTGTATATCGATGCTATACTGTTATTCGTAAAATACATATAATTATTTCTTACACTAAAATTCTCACACTAAAAATATGAATTAGATTTACTACATTTGAACTTTAGGTTACGTCACAAGCGTAATGTAAAGCAGGGAATTAAAAGAATTTATTTAAATTGATTGGGTGCTTCAAGTGTTGTTGTTAAGTAGACGATAACATTAACATAATGTGCTTTCTCATGAAAATGATAGATCAAGTTAAATTTTATATTTTAATTATACGTTACTTTATTATCTGCATGTACTACTAAGGATGAGTCTATTTAGTTTTATGGCGCTCAACGCACGAGCATCGTTAAACTTATTATTCCGAAACAAAATAGTATCGTATTAAAATTTCAAGAAATTTTTAATAAATTCGTAAATGAACTTTCTGAAGTACTGAATGTTTGAATTTCTACATGTGAATTACTAAATGGTTGAATGTGTGTTCTTTGAAAAAACACTCACTTTTATTACACATATTATGTCACACTTTTATCACATTTTATTCTATTAGACTTACTATCATTTTTATATCGTTATGTTAAAGACTAAACGACTGGAATCCTCACAATTTTTTTGAGAGAGTGAAATTTTATGTAATAATTTATAAAATGTCATTTTTGGTAAAGTCTCAAATTCTGGGATCTAGTCATAGAAAAATCTTCCTCAATCGTTCTTCGAATAATTATTCTTATTCAGTTTCAAGTTGTATTTTCCCATATCCATTACTTTTCAGTATTTACTATGAAACATTTCATAGATTTGTTCGAACAACGGTTTACTTAATAATTAATCCTCTTCGTCACTATAACGTTTATCATAGAAATTCCGTTAAAACCAATGATCGAGTAGAGACATGTACGGAAGTACTTCCAATGAAAATTTTTAAAATACTAAATTTATCGTCGTGGATATTCACGTTTGTCCGCAATGTTGCTTTTCTGCTGTCACTTGTTTATGAAGCGGAAGCGTGCTAGGCACATTTTGAGTGACGCTATTCTTCATCTCATAATATTGTAGGCACTTTCCCAGACCTCTTGAAATTGCGTAATGGCAACGATAGAATTTTTGTAGAGAACACTCCTTAAAATATGACTATACATTCCAGTAATAGAAAATAAGCAAATGCACGAAGAACATAAAATAAATAAATACACGAGTCGTATTATAAGTACAGCAAAATATTCGTCACATATCTTGCACTATGAAACCTAAAGCTTAATAACTAATGATTATTAAACTAAAACTTAATATATTTAATTAATGGTACATTACATACATTTATTCTTTGTTAGTGATAAAAATCAATATCCATAAAAATTAAAATTAAAATTGTAATTTAAAATAAACATGTGAACCATGGTAACGTGGTACCATATCAAACATAATTGAATAAACAAAATGATAAAACAACTGAATATACACAAATTTATTCTTTATTAGTGATTAAGTCCATAAAAATCAACATTCATAAAAACCAAGGTCCACAAAAATCATCATCCATAAAAATTAACTTTCAGGAAAAGCAACTTAACAAATTTTGTAATTTAAAATAAGCGTGTGGACTAGTTATTTGACTGGTCAATGTGACAATAAGGTAACGTTCGTTACTGACGAGGTTAGGAGACATTTAGGTAAAACAGGATTAATAATTATTAATAAACAATCCATTAAGCAATGGACCAATAGACTTGGATCACTTAAAGGACTGTCAACGACTGCACTTGTTTATTTATAAAAATGTAAGCATTTCTGCTTTGCATTATTTATTTGTCATTTCACATGCAAAGTTAAAGTATGGCTTATAAAAATGTATAAATACCGATAAAAAGATCTGAAGTATCACGATATCCACAGAATATGTATTATTTTACAAAATATTTATAAATAAATATTCCTATATTTGATACGTGCTGTACTAATTACAATTTATGGATAAACACAAGAGACATTCCAAAAGATTTCAATAATGTTCAACAAACTGTGATTTTAAAAATTGACTACATAAATTATTAGCGATCTTTTAATCAAAGGTTTAATAACACGAGTTAGACAAAATATCGTATTCATCACCTTCTGATATAAATGTAACTCTCCGTAAACGGTACAGACGGCAAATAAATGATAACTTGTAAGATCGCCATTTATCGCGGATAAATGAAGCAAGAACTTGTTCAATAACATTCAAAGTTTCTTTAAAAACCATGAAAGATATATAGATTCCGAATTCTTATCTATCATAACGTCAACAAGTGATATATAGTTATAGAACTAGAATATGCATTATTCTAAACGCGTTACATAATATGAACATTGATAGATTAACGTTATAACTCGGTAATAAATCATGAAATCACATTTAATTATAGTTGAAGACGGCGTCGTGAAATTATTAACTCGCGTATCTATAAGAGTATTATACAGGGTGTTTCATTTTTGTTCAAACAGATTGTATATCTATGTTCCACAATTAAATTATAAGAAAAACATATATTTATTACCTGATTTATACTGAAAATCGTATAAATCAAAATTATTAATCCAGTAAATATAGTACGAATTAAGTTGTGCTTGATTTCATTTTAATCAGAAAAATATTAAATATCTATTGGTAAAAGTTTTGTAACAAAAAAGTAGGAAATATGTAAATTCTACTCTTGCAGTGGTATTGACAAAATATTTTTAGAAGTTTTTGTTAAAATTCGTTATTTTAAAAAACGTCTAAATGCGAAATTATATGAATGAAATACTATAGGTGTATTATAAACACGGGGTCATAAATGTTTTAATACCAAATTATAACAGAAATATTTAAATTATGAATGCTTGTTTGAAATTTTGTTCGTGATTTCGGCTAAATACGTCACGACGCGTCGGTCATTGGAGACCAAAATGGCGGTTAACGCGTTAACGTTACTTTCTTTATTATTTTACTTCGACATTTCTCATAGAATCAACACAATTATTCTTATGAATATTTGGACTTTCTTATAGTTACAAAATTATTGCATTTTTTCATATTAAATTTTAATCATTCAAGTGGAAATTAATAAAGCTGATACTCTGTTTCGATATTTGAGGACTCCTTCGCTGCTAAGTCGCATAAGATTGTAACAAAAATAATTAGTTTACATAGTCTGTAAACACACAAAAGTGGCAAAATTACCACTGTAGTTTTTATGGTTAAGAAGTAATGATTTTGAAACATATCTTATTAATTAACAATTATAGGATATTTATCCTAGTACATGATTCAATAACCATTAATTATACGAAGTGTCATTAGGATGATAACAAAATGTGAAAAAAATAAAATTTTATTTGAAAAACTAAGACAGAAATCAAGAACAGAATTTTTCATGTGAGACTTTCGATAGAATCAATTCTGCGTACATATATTTTAAAGTACTTTGCTCTTGTTACATATTGCATAATAAATATACTGACTTTTGTACAAAAATTTTGGGTTAGAGGTTGAAAAAAATATGACTTGTTACCTGCAGTTTAGTTGTAAAATGAGAAATAATTTAAATGAAAAATATTTGAAACGATGAACTCGTATAGTATTGCATAATTGTGCAATTACTACAATGTCCGAAGACTAATGAGCGAAACACAGGTTTCCTTTACATAAGAAAACACATGTAAAACACAATTACTGAATTCACCAATTTTCAGATTCTTACATTTTTTAATATTAAAATTGTTAAATTTCACAATTTTTGAATTTCTGGATCCTAAAATCTTTACATTCCAAAATTCATAGATTACAAAATTCCTAGATCGTCAAATCTTTAGATCCGTAAATTCTTACATTCCACAATTCCTGGATTCGAAAATCTCTGGATCCAAAAATCACTGGATACCTAAATCGCAGGATCCTCAAATTTCTAAATCCCCAAATACTTAGATAACCCAATCCCTAGATCCCCTAGACCCTCAGACCCCTAGATCCTCAGATCCCTAGATCCTCAGATCCCTAGATCCTCAGATCCCTAGATCCTCAGATCCCTAGATCCTCAGATCCCTAGATCCTCAGATCTCTAAATCTTCAAATTCTTTAACCCCAAAATCCCTGAATACTCAAGTCTCTAGATCCCCAAATTACTGGATCCCCAAATCTTTGCATTCCAAATTCCCAAGACCCCAAAATCCATAGATTCTCAAATTCCTGGATGCCATAATGTACTACATTTTAAAATATTTGGATCTCAAAATTCTTAGATTCCAAATCTCTGAATTCCCAAATCCCTGAATTTCCAAATCCCTGGATCCCCAAATGCATAGATCTCCAAATCCTCAAGTTTACAGATCCCAAAACCTCAGGATCCTAAAATCTTCAGACGCCAAAATCCCTAAATCCCCAAATCTCTAGATCCCCAAATCTTTGAATTCCAAATTCCCTAAATCCCCAAATCCCTGGATCCCCAAATCCTTACATCTCCAAATCCCTATATTTTCAAGTTTATAGATCCCAAAATCTCAGGATCCTAAAATCCTCAGATGCCAAAATCCCTAAATCCCCAAATCTTTGAATTCCAAATTCCCTAAATCTCAAAATCGTTAGATTCACAAATTCCTAAATCGCACAATGTCTTACATTTAAAAATCTTTGAATTCTAAAATTCTTAGATTCCATAATTCCTGCATCCCCAAATCCTTAAATCTCCACATTCCTAAATCCCCAAGATTTATATAAATGGAAGAATTCCTAAAATTCTCAGATGTCAAAATCCCTAAATTCCCAAATCCCTAGATCCCAAAATTACTGGATCCCCAAATCTTTTAATTCCAAGTTCCCTAAATCCCAAAAACGTTGGATTCCCAAATTCCTAGATCCCACAGTGTACTGCATTTAAAAATCTTTGGATCCTAAAATTCTTAAATTCCATAATTCCTGCATCCCCAAATCTCAGCACCCCCAAATCCCTGATTGCCCATATCCTTAAATCTCCAAATTCCTAAATCCCCAAGATTTATATAAATGGAAGGATTCCTAAAACCCTCAGATGTCAAAATTCCTAAATCCCCAAATCTCTAGATCCCAAAATTCCTTGACTGAAAAATCCCTGGATCCCAAACATCTGAAACACTTAAAACCCTCAAATTCCATATCTTCAAATTGCTATCTCAAAAGTCCCCAAAAATGTACGTATGGCACCCCATCCCCATCCCCAATTTTTCGTAAGGCAGATTTGCTCTCGACTATACATGCGCCCACAACGTTTAAAAGGTTAAACGAAACTATGGCATAAAGTTCCCTATTGGTCGATAATTAGGAGGAATCTCTAAGCCCTGCGCGGACAGAGGACACGTCCCATTCATTTCCAACTATCTCGTATCTGAAACGTACACCTGGCCGCGGGTAATAAACTGGCACAATGGCGTTACGACGTTGCAATTCGTCATGCGCCCCGGGGACGCGTTTAAGTGAAATAGATACGTCAGTCTTATGGAATATAAGTTCATAAAATTGAGCGGTAAATCATCGGGGAATTTGTTCGTAACAGCGTCGGCCGCGGGTTCACGCGATCCCGACGCGGGTAACCGCAGAGCCAGCCATGTAATGACAGGCTTTAACAGCGACTCGTAAAATCTTGCCACAATGGAATCATTCTCGACGGTGCGGCTCTATTGCGCGAGTCAATGGTCGCGCGTGCGAGCGGCTCGCGCCGGATGCGGGCTCGCGCTATTTCGCACGCGTAAATAATCCACGCGGGCTTCAACCCCCGGACAAGGGTGCCGATCGTCACGCGACTCCGTTTTCCCTGACTATGCTAATTTTGTGTTCACCTGTTTATCAAAAACATGTCTTGATTGTAAGAGTCGATACTGTTCAATGATTAATTAATGTTACATAGCTGCACTAAAGTAGCATGATCGTCTTTTGATTGGAGATGAATAAAGTATACACTGTCTCAATTGTATTTAATAAATTACCAAAAACATGTCTTGATTGTAAGAGTCGATACTGTTCAATGATTAATTAATGTTAAATAGCTGCACAAAAGTAGCATGATCGTCTTTTGATTGGAGATGAATAAAGTATACACTGTCTCCATTGTATTTAATAAATTACCAAAAACATGTCTTGATTGTAAGAGTCGATACTGTTCAATGATTAATTAATGTTAAATAGCTGCACAAAGGTAACATGATCGTCTTTTGATTGGAGATGAATGAATGAAGTATACACTGTCTCAATTGTATTTAATAAATTACCAAAACATGTCTTGATTATAAGTCAGAGTCGATACTGTTCAATGATTAAATAATGTTAAATAGCTGCACAAAGGTAGCATGATCGTCTTTTTATTGGAGATGAATGAATGAAGTATACACTGTCTCGATGGTATTTAATAAATTACCAAAACATGTCTTGATTATAAGTCAGAGTCGATACTGTTTAATGATTAATTAATGTTAAATAGCTGCACAAAGGTAGCATGATCGTCTTTTGATTGGAGACGAATTGACGAAATATGTACCGTCTCAATTGTATTTAATGAATTTAAATTTGTAATTAAAATGCGTATCACTGAACCTACCGGCGTATGTGTGCTTGCTTTAAAATTAAAAATGGGGTTGGAAAATAAATACAGGATAAGATATAAGTTAATATACATACTAATTAGTTGTGACTATTACTGATTTTTTATTCCTCCCTTGATTCGATACTGAAAGGAATAAATCAGTTTGTTTATAATTTATTATAGTTTGTTTTATACCACTTTTGTTTGAAGAGATTCTTTATGGTTAAGAGTAAAATGCATTCTTCGAAAATACGAATGAACAATTTCAGTGGCATTTCTCTGATAATGTAATTTAAAGATAAAATTCTGTATGAAACGTAAAGGAAGAATAGAAGTTTTTAGATAAAACTGTTTTTGAGATAATCAATTTTGTGTGAATACAAAGAATTTTTAGAATATTTTGTCCTTTTACGGGTATAATATATTGGTTAAAAATTTCGTAAAATTTTTATCTAGAAGAAATAACATTTTTCAACAGCGTGGAAGTTTACTTGTGAAACAAGAAATATTTTAACCGAAAAATAGCAGTACCATTAATGTACAAAAATTCATAGGAAAACGACCTTTCATAATAACAGTTTTATATTTTACATTTATATCATGTTCAAGGGTAGCAATGATATATGATTTTTCTATAAATAAAACTTAACATGAAATAATAATGAAAATTATCTAACAGAAGGTTAATGCAAATATACGTTTAGTGTTCTGAATTAACAGTGCGTATATATACGCCCTTTGTGAATGACTATTCATCTATGTAAGCCGTGTATACACACGTTCATAACAAAAGGGTTACTAACAGGGGTTCGATTATGCACGTATACATACACGCAACACATATCATTTTCAATTATGAAAGAAGTTCTATTGTATCTTATGTAAATACCGTGCTCTCGCGTATCGTTCAGTAATTTCTGGTAGGAAATTAAATTATTAGAATGAAAATAAACTGACATGATTTGTTCGAAAAAAAGGGCGTGGTTTCGAAAATTTTACAGAAAAAAGCACATGTATTATAAGTTATAATAGATTCGTATTATTTGAGGGTCAGATGCAATTTAATTCACAAAGTAGAATATTGACACATGTCACATTGAAGTAGTTGAAAATTTTACTAGATAGTATTTTCATTTTTGACAAATTTTATCAAGTATTTTTACAATATTTTACTATATTTTTGCTACATTTTCATTATACTTTCATTATATTTTCGTCATATTTTTATTATATTTTCGTTACATTAATTTTGCTACATTCATAGTTCCAAGTAATTAATAACAAATTCTTACACAAATTATACAACTACAAATCTTAACCATATATAATCTTAGTCACCCATATATGCTAGTCAAAGTTAAGAGACAGTCAAACAAATGTGATGCTTCAAATTACCCATAGAATTTCTTATTCGAATAAAAATAAATTTCGAACTATTTCGTTTCAATGAAAACGTTCAAACATATGTGTTGTATCTCGTCACAAGTTCGTTGTAAAGGTGACACATTGGAGTGGAAGTATAGTATACATATACTACTTATATAAGGGTTGAAAGTGGAATATATATCTACCACATCACAGACACATAACTTCTACGCCTGACGTTTCAATCAACCATCTTCACCTTCGTTACTCTTCGACGTTTGTTGTGGCTACGAATTTTCTAACGACGTATGAGAATAAAATTTTTTTAAACTGGTGTTGTACAATGTTCGAAATGAAAACGATGAATAACATCGTTTATCAAGGGTCGTTGATTAAGAAGAATCGATTTGTTCCTTCATTTATATGACAGATCTTATGATAGATAGAATGAGTATAGATATGACAAATAGAATTTCATTCTACATGTAGTTGAAAAATAATCCTAGTGATTGGTCAAACGTCCTGGTATGTAACATGAGTGTAATAAAACAATCTGCATTCTTAAGATAAAGACTACGAATATTTAAAATTCAATTAAAGTTGTTGATTGAGACAATTTCATGTTACTTTTAATTCTTTAACTTAAGCTTGAATTTATAACCCTAACTTTCAAACTTAAATTTGAATTCATAACCTCAACTTTCAAACTTAAATTCGAATTCATAACCTCAACTTTTAAATTTAAATTTGTATTCATAATCCTAAATCTTGAGAATAGTTCTAATTTTTTAATTTGAATTTGAACTCATAATTCCAATTTGAATTCATATTTCAAATTCTATAATCTAAATTTAATTTCATTAATTTTTTAATTTGAATTCGAATTCATGATCCTAATTTTTGAGTCTGAATTTGAATTTACAATCCTAATTTTTGAACTTGAATTTGATTCCATAATTTTAATTGTTGGATTTAAATTTATAGTCCTAAATTTTAAATCTAAATTCGCAATCCCGATTTTTTAATCTATATTCATTATCCTAATTTTTTAATTTATCTTCGAATTCGTATTCTATATAAAAGATCATAAATAAATATATACATATTTATAACGTAATAATTATTTATTAACACAAATAAGAGGTCAAAAGAGCAGTGAACCTACCGACCTAAAATGCACATTTAGAAACAAGAAATGAAATGAAAAAATAAATAAACCACAAAATTAATGTACACATTGTTCACCTCGATGAAAGTCAGCGATTAAAGAAAACCACCTTAACAAATAACGTGACTTAAAATGAGAAACTGAAGGTGTGATTTGACCGGTTTGGTAGTTTTAGTGGTAACATCAATTCGATAATACAAGGAGAAGAAAGAAACAATTAAAAGGGAAGAAAGAATAGTGGAACGCGTTGCAGAGAAGTATTATATAGGAAGGAAAGAGCGAGCAAGACCTGTTTCTTTCACCTGTGCCACCGCGAGCAATAAATAACCGCCAGCTTAGCTGATTTTACTGCCGTGTGTTTGGGTGATCCCAATAACGCCGACCGAAGAAGGGACCAATAATGCGAAGAAAACCAATCTTCGCGCTAACTAGCCATTCAAACGGCAGAACTGCCAGACAAGTCCTCGAAGGACCCTGGTTAACCTCTGAAACGAAACGGTTTCAAGCCTATTTCGGTATTAAAGAATTTGCGGGGAACGTCATAACCGTGTGGGCGGAAACTCTTGCTCGTCGATATATGTATATATGATGTTGCACCAGCCATCTCGTGTATGTTTGCCGTTTGCACGCATCCTCGCACTTAAGCTCGTTATATCGCAAACATCTTTTATTAAGTTTCTTCAAAATTTTACTGGATCGTAATCATGGTATTTGAACACTAAATATTTTAGAAAGACCATGTAACAGAATATAATTGTATTTAGTATCATGGTTATTTAACGTGTGCTGTATTGATGGATGTTTTTAATTATAACGCAAGGATATTAAGTCTTTTTAAATAACTGAGGAATTATGATGGAATACAATATGAATTATTGAAGCAAAAATGAGGATGATGGGGGAATCGACATGAGGGATGATGAAATGGAGGGAGTTTTATATGTAAAGTAATATTAAATATAGAACTTTCAATACCTTGTGTTGGTTGACAGGAAAAGTATTTAATTTTTGTTAATTTTATATTGTTAAAAAATAGCTTTATCACTATTTTACTTGTGTTGTAGTGTTGTATTAAAAATAACATTGTGATCTGTTAGTAGGAACACACCTTTCATAACATTCAAAAAAGATTACAAGTTTAAAATATGCCAATCTAAAAACATATCCTTAAAGTATTTTAAACTTCAGGTTCCAAATTATAGTAACTATTTACAATTATTTACAGTTATAAGTATCGAAGAATTACCGCTTGTATTATAAAAAGGACCGTTAAACGCAGCCTAACCTCTTATTTCAAACGGAGAAGAGCACATAAAACGTAGTCCGATATAATCAAAACATGCAGCCAGCTCTCAGAGTGTTAACAATCAAATTATTTTGCAAATAAATGTACGTACATAAACACACCTTCACGGTCGTTATTCCTACATTTCCTACGCACTTTTACTTCATTTACATTCGCACCAATAATACCTTGTAAACTGTGCACACGGGTACAGTATGCATTACGTGTGATCAAGTAGTACAATATATAATGCACAGTACGTACGAAATAACGTAAAGTGTTGTTAGGAAAATCGATCGAGGTAACGAAGCAAGCTAGCAACTATTACAACACGGATACTTTTCATACCAACTTAATGACTGCTTATCCCTGCAAACGTGTTTCCGATCACGCGTTGTCATCCGCGTGGGCAGACGACCATCTCGGAGCAACGATTCCCTGCGTAGCAATAATTGCTCGGAGATGGTAGCCATTAAAACGAACGATTTATCACCCTGCGAATCGTAATTCAAACGGACGTTATAAAACGTATCGCCTTTAATTAAATTACATCGTGGCCTATTAATAATCCGCGAATTCGTAAAGAAGTGGCGAGCTGGCACGGGCGGCGAGACGTCAGCTCGATGTTTATCTTGGCTCGTCGTGTTCTGACAAATTCAATTTCGTTTCCGCTGAGGAGATAGGGACACAGATAAACGAAGTCGTATTGCAAATTTATTTTGCGAAGGATTGGTGACGGTT
The DNA here is from genome assembly GCA_036983795.1 of Megachile lagopoda. NCBI lineage: Eukaryota > Metazoa > Arthropoda > Insecta > Hymenoptera > Megachilidae > Megachile > Megachile lagopoda. The sequence continues at coordinate 3,589,195 of CM072786.1, forward strand.
TATGCATTGTCAGGACTGTGAAAATTGCAAATTGCATATATTTTCGTATGTACATTTTTTTTTAATAAAATAGGTTAGTTCTGTTTGATATGTGGAAGTGTGAAGAATTTCTAAATTTGAAAATTTGGTACTTGAGAAGATTGTGAAGTACACTCTTACTTACCACACTTAAAATTTTATAGTTTCTTAAGTTCCTAATTTGTAATTTCTTTTGGAGATTATTTAAACATTTAAACATTTAAATATTTATTTAAACATTTGATAGTTGGTACCTGAATCTGTAAAGTATATTTCCAAATTTTCCAATGTTTTATATTTCAGTATCTCAAAAATTGATAAGCTTGCAATTTCCATATTTTTAAATTTCTGTACATACAAAAAAATTCGGGACCTTCGAAACGATAATGGGATAATAATACAATAATAAGCACTTTCATCGTGAGCAGTGTAAGTAATGAACATATAATTACTAAACGTTATATCAATATTACAAAAAAGCGTATGACAAGGTAGACAAACACACGCCCCAATAATCACAAATTATGTGCAAATATGAAAAATTGACTGATACAAGTTCCAGTCAAATTATTAAAGCAAACATATTTCTCTGTAAATTACATGTCTGAAATGACTCTACCCGTTACATTCAAATAACGTATCGGAAATTAAATTTCGATCGACAGGCTCGCAAACACGTGAAACCTGTAGCCGCTTTCGCGAGTAATCAACTACTTAAACGCAGACAAAGTATAACAGAGAAAAAAATTAATTTTACGGTTCACGATTCCAGCGATCAGATAACCCACACGCATGCCGCTTAATTATTAATGCGAATGCATCCTGCACTTGTCGGCTAATCGTGCACTTGATCACGAACGCATCGATGCGTGTCCACAATTTGGACAAAGTTGCACGTTCTGTTACTTACTTCTGCAAACAGGCCAATTACTCATTCAGGCGACATTTCATTTTTGCCAATCCGATTTCAAACTTTCCTTTTGTTATTCGATGCTTGTCGAACAAACTTAAATTATTTTACACTTTGTCGAACACTAAAATTACCGATCTTAATCGAAGATTTTAAAATTATTCATTGAGTTTTATTGTATAAATGGACGCACAAATTAAAATTTTTAGTTCACAAGACCACTGCCATTGATCAAATTAATTTATTGTAAATAAAGCTATTTCATAAAATATCGTCTGGACTTCTTTTTATTGAAGAATGGAAACAGATTAATAAATATTCATTGTTTGGGACGGAAATAATAGGACACACCAATATTATTTGATTGGACATATGAACATTTTTATACGGTCGAAAAATATTGAAATAATGATATTATAGCTTATGTTTTAATTCTAGTTTACATCTACACTGTACAAATTTATATGAGCATGTATGGATTTATGGACTAACCCGATGAAATTAAGATTAAATATGAGATTTATTTTTTAATGCAAAAACATGAACTTATATAAATGAAAATCCTGAGTACATAACCACGCGTTAAAAATATTCTTTGCATTTTATTCGTACTTTGATACCATTTGTATGTAAAATATATAAAATAAGTGATATATCTAAATTAACTCTTTTTCACAAAACAACAAATTCAGAAATACTGTCTTAATAGTGTACGTGTATATGAAAAATAAGAGAAAAATCAAAATACTATAAAATACTATCCTCGTGACACCATACGTGACTCACTCACGTATACACACATACAGGTCAAACCGTGCTAGATACAACTTTTTGTCAGAGGATCAAATTTTCTTAAAATGGACCAAAACCCCCCCAAAAATTGTCAAAAATGCCGAAAGGTGGTTAATGGGTGGTCCAGGGAGCGAAGAGCCCCCCGTGAGCGAATAGCTTTATTATTATAGAACACCCAGTACATGCTAATATAATTATTCGGTCGACAGGTCCAGTTACACGATCAAGCAATTTCACAAATGTACCAGGGGAGAAAATAATACTTTTTTCCCGACGCGTAGCAATTATTGCCGTAGCGAGTTTCGCGGGCGGGCAGGCGGGCAAACACGTTATGTAGCGCGCATCATTTCGTTCGCAGCACACTCTTTCCGTCTCTCTCAACTTCGTATCTATATAATAACTGGTTAAATTCCGGTAGTGGCGATCCTTACGAACGGTAGCCTCTAATCAACCTAATTTCGGGTTCCTTTGGCCCAATGTGGGCCAACATTGGAATTATTCGGTAATTGTAATGGATCGGAATGTTGCGCGTTCGCTCTTTAAGGGCACGGAGCAGGCCAGCCAATTTCGTATCTTACGCGCTTGTTGTTTTGCTCGTTGTTTCTTAGCCGGCCATTATCGGGGGCCAACGTAGATTTGATTCCTTGGCCCCGGTCTCGTGATTGCCACGATCTGCGCCCTCGCTCGATTACTCGCTGCTAGTCTTTGCCCATCGTGGCTGGAATTCTTTATGAAGCATGTTCCGCTGAGAAATGTCGATCGAAACTCGGCTGACTCCCGAATCGCCTTCGTAGAATAGTATGATTCTTTGATTATTGCACACCGTCAGTTCCTTCAAATTACAGTGGAGTATGATAGAATAAATTTAATCGATCCCCAATCTCGATGATCGTAGCGTCTCTGCGCTGTTGCGTTCACTGAAATATAGTCAGCGAAAGTGTAGAACGAAATACTGACTGAAATATTAGAAATATTAATGAAACAGAACATTCATAATATTAATAGAACAAAACATACATAATATTAGTAGAACAACATATATAATATTAACGAAACATACATGATATTAATAGAACAAAACATACATGATATTAACAGTAAAATACATACATATATTAATAGAACAAAACATACATGATATTAATAGAACAAAACATACATGATATTAACAGAACAACACATACATAATGTTAATAGAACAAAACATACATAATATTAGTAGAACAACATACATAATATTAACGAAACATACATGATATTAATAGAACAAAACATACATGATATCAACAGAACAATACATACATAATATTAATAGAACAACATACATAATATTAACAAAACATACATAATATTAATAGAACAACATACATAATATTAACAAAACATACATGATATTAATAGAAGAAAACATAAATATAAATAATATAAAAAACACGTATTAATAGAGCAAAATATTAATAGACCACATTAAAAATTCTTTCAATCCAAAAATGAAAGAATAAAATTCTTAAACAAGTTTTTAGTACCAGTTCCATATCAAATCTCATACACACAATTTCATTTAACGTACGAAGTACATATGTGTGGAGGAGAAAGGTCTCGAAACCACATTTTGACGTTTCATAAAAAAGACTCGCGTTCGTAAAAAGTAACAGGACTAAATTAATTTTAGTGCATACGATTACAAAATCTGTACTGATATACAGTGTGTCTAACTCTGCTACGAAGCAATATTTTTGTTATTTTTAATTGTAATGGAAAATTTCAAAGGTGTGAGTTGTTCTGTGACAAACATGACCTATAAAAAGTTCAGGTCATATTTTCAAGAATTTCACGATCTTGTTTTTTAAATCGGATCATATGATATCATGAAGACTGAGATTCACACAATGACTTGTAATACTATGACCATAGGAATACTAATACTATGTTATAGGAAATTATTTCTTACAATTTCATCGTCGCATAAAAAGTGGTTTTTCAACACCTCTTTGCATGTAAGTATATTTAACAACGTGATTAAATTGCTAAAAGGAAGAGGTAAACCAAAGTTGTTTAATTTTCCAAAATTATTATTTCCAAGCGTGGTATTCACTTGAAATTATAGTAAAAGTTATATACAATTGAGATCCTTCAAAACAACTTTTTAATCTACCGTAGCGATTGTCTCGTTTGAGATCGCGTTTTACAGAGAAATAAGCAACTAGAGAAATCGTAAACGCTATAATACGAGGCTGCGATCAGTCATAGAAGATTGGCAATTGAAAGCCACGTTAATGATGGAAACGACCGACGTTTTTACTGCGAAGGAGCAGAGACGCAGCGAGTTTTCCAAAGAAACGATTGGTTCAGGTACCTACATATTTCTCTAGGATCAATTATTTTTCCTGATGATCGAACATTTTCTTCCGCATCTGATGAAATTATGCGTTTCTTGAATATGCTTAGTCAACTCTAAGTGCCACGAAACATATAATTAGTTATAACTAGTTATGTTCCTTTCTTTATGAATTAATCATGTTCAAAAATAATTGCAATCAGAAGTTTATCAAACTCATGTAAACAATTTTGGTAAAATGTACAGTGTGACATTTATTTAATACCATCAAGAAATTGCTAGTCTGAGAATAATGTGGTCTTGTATAACGACGCGTTTAATCACCATGTAGAATCAGCATTGTATACGGAACATGTAATGTACGCCACCCTTTATTGTCACACGTTAGACATATGTCATGTTATAATATAATAGTCATATGTTGTGTTGCAACTCGCCTGTATTACCACACGTTGTATAATTACGCATTCCATTGTCACGTGTGATAATAGCATGTTTTGTATAGCTACGCACTCAATTGTCACGTGTTTTATTATCGCCCGCCTGTATTACAACGTGTTATGCAACACGCATTCTATCATCATGCGTTGTATCTACACGTGTTGTAATACAGTATGCAGTGTACTGCCATGCGTATCTCTCCACGCTGTATTATCACGTGTTGTATCACTCCGCTCTGATTCACCATTCCAGGTATTTCTACATGCTATGTTTCCACGTGCTGATACACCCCTCGTGGTATTTCTACGCGCTGTATCTCCACGCGTGGTATTTCCACTCGCTGCATTTCCACGCGTGATATTTCTACGCGCAGTATCCCCACGTGTGGTATTTCCACGCGTTGTTTCCCCACGCGTTGTATCTCCACACGTGGTATTTCTACGCGTTGTTTCTCCACGCGTGGTATTTCCACGCGTTGTATCTACACACGTGGTATTTCTACGCGCTGTATCTCCACGCGTGGTATTCCTACGCGCATATATCCGCGCATGGTATTTCTACTCGCTGCATTTCCACGCGTGGTATTTCTACTCGCTGTATCTCCACGCGTAGTATTCCTACGCGCTGTATCTCCACGCGTAGTATTCCTACGCGCTGTATTTCCACACGTGGTATTTCTATGCGCTGTATCCCCACGCGTGGAATTTCCACGCGCTAATTTACCACGCGTAGTATTTCTACGCGCTGAATCACCACGCGTGGTATTTCTATGCGCTGCATCTCCATAAATTGAATTACTACGTGCTGCATTTCCACATGCTGTATCACCACGCATACAATCTCCACGCACTATGTTCATCACACATTATATTGCAACATATTGCACTCCATGCGTTAAATCTCTATACGTCAAATAACCACGTACTGTAATCGCGAATTTTGACATCACGTTGTGTTACCAAATGATATATCGCCATATGCTATACGAACAAACGTCACATCGTCATGCATCATATAACAACGTGTTATATTACCATACGTTAAATACCTACGTATTACATCGTCACACGTTACATTCTGCAACAACACACGTCGATATTAATAGAACGAAGGTTATCACAATAAAACGAAATCTGATATTTAAAGTGGAACAAAAATTATACTTTATTTTTATAATTTTCTTCTATAATTATACGTACGGGTATTTTATTTGGCGAGGAAGCCCATTATAGATTCGAAATTATTCAATGTAGGACGAGAAACTTGAGTATAAGAAAAGAGGAAGGGGCGAGCTCGTCACGAAGGATGCATGTTGCATGCACAGAGAGATTAATACCGTTAATAGCACCAAATTGTAACCATAAAGTATTCATGTACGCAAGAAAGTAAAACGGTATACGGTGTTTTTGCGGCTTTTATCGTTCACACGCCGGTGAATACAAGGGAAGAATTTTTTATTTGCTACCGTCTGTTATGCATAATGACATTTCATTGCATTGCTGCTATTAAATTGAACGTTCTAACAGTTTGCAAATGCTGTTGCAACATGAATGAATAGATCCTGATTATGGGTTTGAGTTAGGTGATTCATTCATGAAAGGCATTGAAGTACAACAATTTTAATGATTCAACATTTTTTTTATGCACGTGGGTAATAACTACGGTTAATGAATTTTAATTAGAATTCAGTGGAATTCTTGGCGGAATGATACGTAGAGTATTGAAGATAATTTCAATTAGAATATTTGTTTAACATTGAAGGATATGCATCGATCATAAATTGTAAAGCAGTGTATGCAATAAATTAGGTTGAAAATGCAAATTTGCTGTGAGGAAGTTTTCTGTAAATTGTTTACCACGAACCTCTGCATAATAACGAGCAATTTATATTCATTTATACGTGCAACCAACACCAGTTATTATCGTACTATATTGCAACAAGTAAAATAACCAATTTATTCAATATTATAAGTAGATCGTATCTGCAATTTCCTTTTTGACGATAAACCGTTCGTTAGAAGTTGGTTAACGAAATGTTCTTATCATGATTTAATTACTTGGTTTCTGTATTTTAGTGATCAAAATTAATGATTACATAGAATTACTTGTTATTCATTATCTTATTATATTTGATATTTTTAGTGTTACATTAACTTTTATTTTTAGTTTTTAACACTAGTTTTATTACGCAATTATTATGTTACTATTTTGATAGATTGCTATTTCATTATTTTACCACTTCACAATTTTACTATTTCATTACATCTTTTTTCGTGTTATATTATTATTTTACTATTTTACTATACTATTACACTATTTTTATGATGCTTCACTAATGTTATTGTTAAGGAATACTGCTATATTAGTATTTTGCCAAGTTGCTGTTTTATTATTTTACTATTTCATTATTTCATTAATTCCACTTTTAAAGATTATTACTGTATTACTATTTTGCTATTCCACAATTCTATTATTTTTCCATTTTACGGTTTTACTAATAAACTATCCAGTGATTGTACTACATAGCTATTCCACTATACTGTTATTTGACGATTCTACTAATTTAAAATTTTATCATGTTACTATTTTATTAATTCATTACGTTAATATTTTGCTATGTATCTATTTCACTGTATTAATATTCTACTGCTTTACTATATTATTACACTACTACTTTCCCATTTCAGTACATCATTATACTACTCCACTACTATATTATCACTTTACTATATTACTATATTGTTATTCACCTATTTTACTAATTTTATTATACAACTATATTAATATTTAAATATTCTCCCATTTTATTATTCAATTTAATTCAAAATTGTTATACTTATTTTACTGTGCAAATATTACAGTGCTTCTATCCCATTTGTTTTAATATCTTCAACATAATCTTGTTTATCTTATTATTATTTCATTAATGTCTTATTAATATTATTTAAGCAAACATTTGTTCCTGAATTTTTTTCTTAATATACTACTTTAGAAGACAGACCTTCGGGCTTGTTAATAACAATAACTAAAAGTGGAGGATTTTCTATTTTCACTTTTATCGAAATTTATATTAATTTTCCTGGCAAGTTCATTTATTCTTCTAATTTCTTCTGATAAACGAAACAGCACGCTTTATCTATTTTTCTTCTGTTAAAACAATCGGTTCATTAATTACAAAAAATACAGTAATAGTAAAATTTACATGATTGAAAATTATTTTTCCATAACACTAATAATTGGTATCAGCATTCGTATTTTTATGAATAATTAATAAATGAAAAATGAAGAAAAATTTCGAATATTACATTAAATAGACATTTTTCTGTAATACCTATAATTAATATTAGTATTATTACATTGATCATTCTTTTGAATGCTACAATAGTATAAATGCGTGTGAATTACCTCTTAAAAGCGAAGCGACTATATCTAAAATTTTTAAAATGCAAATCACCAATTATCTTGAATTATACAAGAACGAATTATAATAGCGCTAAAAATAGTGACATAAAATAAGGTGAACTTACACCACTTTAAATGAGAAGAAACAGGTGATATTTTAGTTGCACCAGAGAGCCAAGATAATTAACTTGCTGTTCTTCACGCTTTTCTTTCTCATTTATTACATTTTCTTATCACGCGTCCTATCGCAATTACTGAATAATAATGCGACGTGAATCCCGGTTACGGGTTTGTCGAGCGTAAGTCTACAATGATTTTGCATCACTGTAAACATTCGCCGGGAATAAATACGATCGCTCACTATTTCCGTATAATTATAACTTAAACACACGGGCAAAATACCGTGCACGATCGTCAATTTTATTACGGTCATTGATTTAATATGCCGACCAAAGTTGCGCGCCATTGATCGACTCCGAAATTTGTCTGATATGCAGATTCGATTAAGTCCGAGAGCGTTCTTCGATTTAATTTAATCGTCCGATGCGTCCGTTACCCGATAAATGCCTGAATGTGAACGGAACAGAGGAAAAACAAGAAAAATGTGTCAGACTCGTCGAACAACAGCAGACACGTTCGAAATAACACGTCCCGGAAGCGTAAATAAATTAAACTGACCCGCCGCGAGCAAACGTTACACGAACAACCATGATTCTGTAGTAATCGAACAATTTACACGCTTGAATCGGACCTCGTGATAATCGACGTTAATAACCGAACACGAGTAGTCTATTGTGTGATCGAGACTCGAAAAAATTTCACGGATGAATGTCTATTAAATCGACTGTTTTTTAAGTGGCTAAAATCGATTAAAGCTTTTTTGTGACGCAATAATCAGCAAACGTTTTAATTCTTTCAATGCTTGGGATCCGTAGATATTTTGTAATATTTTATGTTCGTTGTGTGAAGACTTATAATGGCTGCAGAATTAGGCTTAAGGAAACAGATTTAAAAAATTAAGTGAGTGTCAGATAATAAATTTTAGTTTTTTAATTAAAATCAGTGTCATCGTAGGTACACTTATATTCATATTTTTTATAGGAAATTATTGGAAGCAAAGTTATCGGAAGAAAGAAGATTTTATAATTATTAATTAGTCCAATGCCATTTTGTTAGTTTTTAAAATAAATGGTGATTGTAGAAGCTGTAGTAAATACATAATTACAATTTTTTTAAACTCTTTGCTTTTAATGAAATCAGAAATCAGCTAATAATTTACAGGACTGAAAATGTCCAAAACTCATTAAAGGGATAATTATCTTATTTTAAGATAATTTAGGATAGATTATTTTAGGATAATTATCTTATTTTAAGATAATTATCTTAAGGTAAGAACATTAATTTTCTCTATATTCGAACATCGAAATAGCTATCATTAATAAGTGCTAAAAAAGGAAATACAAAAATTGTTACTTAAATGGAACCCTTTATATTCAAATTTCCATCTGAAATTGCCTTCACCTTCAAATTCACGTGATTTACAAAAGTAAAAATTATTAAAAATTTCCAAACGTTAGGATATCAATTTTCTGCATCATCAGATGCTAAATTAGTTAACACACGCATGTAAGTGGTAAAAAAAGAAATACCACAATTATTATTTAAATTAACGTCTCATCTTCAACTTCCATATCTGAACTAGCCATACCCTTCACCTAACATTCAATATTATAAATTTGTAATAACTACCGAATATAAAATCAACTTTATCCGCCATCAGGTACTAAAATAGTCAACATCGTCAAATGCTAAAAAATAAAATACAAGAATTATTATTTAAATTAACGTTTCATCTTCAACATCCCTATCTGAACTAGCCTCTAACTTACAAAATTAAACGAGAACAATATTCTCCATCAACAAATGAATTAAGTAATAAACATTGATGCACGCAAAACAGGAAAAGTCATAAAACCGGAATTTAATCGCAACATTGTTTCTTCGAGTGATGTCCGTCAACCTTGTGCCGCGAAGTCAAGATCGCTAATTATAAGTTATACAATCGTCTCGAACGTTCAGAGTTTTATAGCTGCAATCAGTGTTATCATCTTTTATAGGTATCGCTGGCACGAGAACCGGATATGGGGGAACCTGTAAGGTACAATAACGCGTTCTGTCCCGGTTCCGTCTACGCCGTATCTCTTTCCCTTCAGAAGTGGCCTTTACGATTCCGAGTATCCCGAATTCCGAGTGCACTCCTTTTTTTATGGTCACTAGCTACGTCGCTGGCTATACGACTGCTAACGATGTGCCATTAAATCGAGTTAACGAGGGGAACCGCGCTATTTACCGAGCTATTTCCTAGCCGACCGATCGTTCCGCTTGGCCATCGGTAAACCGCAAAACACCGATCCTTTTCCAATGGTCAACACTTCTCGATAAAGATACTAACTCGGAGCTTATGATTGTTCCGTGACGAGATCATTGTCTTTGCGATCTTTCTGCGGATCGATTGGACTGCCATTTTGACTGCCACAGGACGGTCATTTTGTCTATCGACTCTCTCCATTTACAGATTCGCTCTTACTTTGCGAGAGGGTGATTCGATTTTCAGTATTTTATACCACTGGATTTTCAGTATTTTATTAATTGAATACTATACAAAGTATAGACAAATTTTGTATGTAATGTAGACAAATCTTGTGTACTACTTATTCGAAGACAGAGTAAGTACAATAGATATATTGTGAAAACTAATTTGCCAAAACCCTTAGCGTTTTCCTGGATTGTCGATTTATAGTAATCTTTTGCAGGACGCTAATATAATTTCATTTGTTAGGTATACGTATCGTAGCTAATATTTATTAAATTTCGTTTAGTTAAGATTTAATCGAAATTCAGATGTAATCTTAGTAATTCGCATGTCATATTTTTAGTCAAAATTATTGCACTCATTTATTAAAAAAACACTAATGTATAATATACTGAAAGAATATATTAAGGTTAACTATTGCTTAAGAAGGTTAAGGTTCTGCAGATCGTGTAATAGTTGCTTACAGTTTGGAATTAATTTCATAATGCGACACCGTCACATTTTACTCATTCAGTTCAACTGAATTTAGCATTATAACTAGTTTGACAAAAAATTTACTAATTTATCAGTCTCTGAAAACCTGTGAGACTGGTTCACTGTCTAAATCACTGAATTATTCACTGATCCAAATTTAGAAAATCTGAATTAAGTTAGGTTATGTTTGCCGAAATAAGGTTCCTAGGATGACTCGATCTGCATTTGTTCATTTGTCTGAACCTGGTCTATTCTTTCAACCTTGTTATACTTCGTCTTGTGGACATCCAACATATATTTTAATTTAAAACTATCTAAAAATAAATGTATTTTCTAAGAACATTGACTTCATAAAATACACACATTTCTCATAAATTCTGTTTAACTCATAAAAATTATTAAAAAAAAAATGAAGTTCTAAAAAGGTTAAATATAATCTAATTAACATACTTCCACCAACCCATGATTTACCAAATGAACATTCATTTTACAACCCTGTCTAATCTTAAAATATACTTCCACTTTAATAAAATATGAAAAATGTTCCTTCATACCAATTATAATAATTCAGTATCATAATTCATGTACGATCATGACCAAACACGACGTGTTTGGCCGTAATTGTACCAATTACGAGTACACTTGATCACGATATGGTAAATTTTTTATCAATTAGAAGAACACGTTTGATTCATAGCCAAAGAGTGAAAGTTTGATTTGCACGTGTGTCAAGGAAGATGCTTAGATCATTCCAGGAATAATGATTATTTAAGCGAATTACATGATGTAATATTCGGTATCCGCGTTGTTTCGGAATCTTTTGCGTAACACTAATTCCATGTTAGAAACGTAAACAGTTCCATTCGAGAGCTGTAATTCACCGATAGGGTTTCTACAGACAGAACTCTAATTTCTGCAATAGAAATTCGTGCTTTAAATCGATCGTGTCCTTTTATATTTGCCGATTAGACGTTGTACTATTAACAATTCAATCTTACATAAGTCAAACGTTTGTTCTTATAGTAAAAAGCATCGAAATATACAATGCTTATTCTTCCAGTCAGTACCTACAAGTTAATTACTGAATTTTGTAAATTATTAAATTAGGAAATATGAGATTTTTATATGCATACATTTAATTTATAAATTGATATATTTAACAAATTGACATTTTTACATTTTAAATTTCGAATTTTCAAACTTTTAAATTTCTAGATTTCTAGATTTCTAGATTTCAAACTTCCCGAATTTATAAATTTCCCAATTACTAAATGCCTAAATTCTAAATTCCGCGCCGTATCTCCACGCATGGTATTTCTCCGCGCTGTATCCCCACGCGCTAATTTACCACGCGTGGTATTTCTACGCTCTATATCCTCACACATGATATTTTCACGCGCTAGATATCCACACGTCGTATTTCCACGTGCTGTATTTCCACGGATCGTTTTACCATGCGTGGTATTTCTATGCGTTGTGTCTCCACATATGGTATTTCCACGCGCTGTATCTCTACGCGTGGTATTTCTACGCGCTCTATCTCCACGCGTGGCATTCCTACGCGCTATATATCCGCGCATGGTATTTCTACTCGCTGCATTTCCACGCGTGGTATTCCTACGTGCTGTATCTCCACGCGTAGTATTCCTACGCGCAGTATCTCCACACGTGGTATTTCCACGCGCTGTATCTTCACACGTGGTATTTCCACACGTGGTATTTCCACGCGTTGTATCTCCACGCATGGAACTCCCCTGCGCTAATTCACTACGTGTGGTATTTCTATGTGCTAAATTACCACGCCTAAGTTCCCGAATTTCTACATTTCTAAATTTCTAAATTTCTGAATATTTAAGTTCCTGAACTACTAAATTCCTAAGCATCTGAATTTCTAAATTTTCTGAACTTGAAAATTTCAAAATTTCTGAGCTTCTAAATTCCAGTATTTCAAATTTTAAATTTCAGCATTGAAAAGCACTCTTAGAATCCTCTTGTGAAGCCTCATAATTTACTCATAATGTCGTAACGATGCACAGTACAAAATGCAAAGAAAACAATTTTTAATGTACAAAAACCTGATTGTTACTCTAATTCTCTAAATGGAAACTATATTATAGAAATGTCATATTATATGAAGATCTTATATTTCGTTTTCTCGTACAATTCGTACGTAAAAATGAATTCAAAAAAGTTAAGGTATGTTTCTTATAGAAATTCCAACGTTTCAATACGATGGTAATGATCTGTATCACGTAATCACAGGGTTCAACGTAAGAAACATTTCCTTGGACGCTATCGTAATTCTCAGGTTTGAATCAGTAAAGAAATAGAATCACTCAAATTCTTCTCTCGCTTTCACTTCACCTCACCAATGACACCAGTAATTCATCACGTTCTCCTCTGACTCCTCTGAATTCAATTTGTTGATCTGTCTTTCATTCGACGCGCGAAAATATTCAATCATAGAAACCAGGAAAATTAGAAAGTGAATATTGAAAGACAGATACAATCAATTCGTTTCGATTTTATCAATTAAAATTAATTCTTCAATTTGATGTTATCTGTTAAAATTAATTCTTTAATTTGAAGTCATCTGTTAAAATTAATTCTTTAATTTGATGCTATCCGTTAAAATCAATTTTTTAATTTGATGTTATCAATTAAAATTAATTCTTTCATTTGATGTTACCAATTAAAATTAATTCTTTAATTCAATGTTATCAGTTAAAATCAATTTTTTTATTTGACGTTGTCAGTTAAAATTAATTCTTTAATTTGATGTTATCATTTAAAATTACTTCTTTCTGCGTTTAGCAATAAAAAATTGCTTATTAGTCAAAATTGTTCGTTCCATATTTCACATTTTATATTACAAAATTTTGTCAACGTACATTCGTCGAAAATTTGTCATATTTTGACAAAAAGAATGATTGCATATTTGTTGAAGTTTCAGTATTTTATTTATTCTCTTCTCCAATTTATTGTAAAGCTATAAAACATTTTCTCCTCCATGTTACATCGTCTCTGCTGTATTATATTTCTTTCTGTAGAAGGGTACTTACTCCTTAAATAAATAAAACAAAATATTTCGTGCAAGTATCGTGTCAAACTTAATAGTGCTTCTTTTGAAGAGGGTTAATAAGTCTGTGTGTTGCTGGTCCAATTAGTAAGAACAGTATCGGTCGCTGCTCATTTCGGTCAGAAACACGTCTTCGTGGACCCTAACAAACGTTTAGATCAAACCAAGTTCGCACTTGCTTAACGTGCAGAAGCGTGGACGAGGAACGATCGTCGACTGTATCAGCGGCACATGGCGTAGAACACATTATGAATATTCAACCGGGTAGCCGGCATGGCTGCGTTCGAATCCATTATTCATCGGAGCGACGGAACAGGAGTGTGTGGAACGTTTTCCACCAGGTCTGGTTGCAGAGAGTGACGTCGTTGAGAGGAAAGGATACGATCGAAGAGGAAGAGATGAGAAATGATGATACCAAGGTTGAGCAAAAGAGTAAAATGGTGGCACTGGTGAAGGTTATGTGGAAAATGTGGACGAAAAGAAAAATTGAACGGTTACAAAAATTAGGATATCGTAGTATTTTAATGAAGGGACAATATTCTGGAGACAATTTTAGAAAGTACTAACTTGATTATTACAACATTTCTTTAGTACCTTCTTTGAGTTTTCTAACAACATAGGCGTGTGTGGGACGTTTTCCACCGGGTTTGGTTGCAGAGAGTGACGTCGTTGAGAGGAAAGGATACGATCGAAGAGGAAGAGATGAGAAATGATGATACCAAGGTTGAGCAAAAGAGTAAAATGGTGGCACTAGTGAAGGTTATGTGGAAAATGTGGACGAAAAGAAAAAATTGAACGGTTACAAAAATTAGGATATCGTAGTATTTTAATGAAGGGACAATATTCTGGAGACAATTTTAGAAAGTACTAACTTGATTATTACAACATTTCTATAGTAGCTTCTTTGAGTTTTCTAACAACATAGGCGTGTGTGGGTCGTTTTCCACCGGGTTTGGTTGCAGAGAATGACGTCGCAGAGAGGAAAGGATACGATCGAAGAGGAAGAGATGAGAAATGATGACACCAAGGTTGAGCAAAAGAGTAAAATGGTGGCACTGGTGAAGGTTATGTGGAAAATGTGGACGAAAAGAAAAATTGAACGGTTACAAAAATTAGGATATCGTAGTATTTTAATGAAGGGACAATATTCTGGAGACAATTTTAGAAAGTACTAACTTGATTATTACAACATTTCTTTAGTAGCTTCTTTGAGTTTTCTAACAACATAGGTGTGTGTGGGACGTTTTCCACCGGGTTTGGTTGCAGAGAGTGACGTCGTTGAGAGGAAAGGATACGATCAAAGAGGAAGAGATGAGAAATGATGATACCAAGGTTGAGCAAAAGAGAGAAACATGGTGGCAGTGGCCATGGTTATGTGATAAATGTGGGGGAAAGACAAAAAAAGTCAAATTGAACAGGATACGAAGACTAGGATATGGAAGTATTAGAACAGAGAGACAGAATTTGTATTCTCGAAACAATTTTAGAAAATACTAAAGTGATTATTATAACGTTTCTATAGTAGCTTCTTTTGTATTCTCTGACACCATTGGCTGTATTTCGAAGACGTTTTAATTTTTTGATTTTGGGTGATAACTTTCATTTTCATATCTTTACACTGATTTGAGGTTTGAGTTCACATTTGCAAATTCTGAGATCACTAAATTGTAACATTATTATAGGGAAAAATGGATAAGTTCACAGATTGAATCCTTAAATTCTTGGACTTTCAAATTTTCAAATTTCCAGATTATAAAATCCCCAAAATTTTACAAAGTATAAAATTTCTACATCTACAAATCTTCAAATCTTTGCATCTTCTAATCTATAAATTTCCGAATCTCCACATCTCCAAATACCCAAATTGCGAACTTCCAAGTTCAAAAATTTCCATATTTCATAATCCTAACGTTTCCAAATTACTAAATTACTAAATTCCCAAATCCTTAAATTCTAAAATCTGTATATACAGAAATATCCAAATCTTCATAATGGCAAATTAAATTAAATTTCCAAAATTTCACTTATCAAATACCCAAATTTTTGAGTCCTCAAAAATTCAGAACAATAAAATTCCAAATCCCAAACGTTTAAAGTACCCAAGGTTCCGAAATTATAAATTCTTGAGTCACCAAAGTCCCAAAGTCCCAAATTCCCCAAATCCCAAATCTCAAATCCCAAATCCCAAATTCTAAATCCCAAATCCCAAATCTCCCAAATCCCAAATCCCAAATCCCAAATCCCAAATCCCAAATCCCAAATCCCAAATCCCAAATCCCAAATCCCAAATTCCAAATCCCAAATCCCAAATTCCAAATTCCAAATCCCAAATCCCAAATAACAAATTCCAAATCCGAAATCCTCCAAATCCCCCAAATCCTCCAAATCCCAAATCTCAAATCCTAAAATTCGAATCCCAAATTCCAAATCCTCCAAATCCTCCAAATCCCCCGAAACTCAAATCCTCCAAATCCTCCAAATCCCCCAAAACCCAAATCCTCCAAATCCCCCAAATCCCCCAAATCCCCCAAATCCCCCAAATCCCCCAAATCCCCCAAATCCCCCAAATCCCCCAAATCCCCCAAATCTCAAATCCCAAATCCTCCAAATCCTCCGAATCCCAAATCTCAAATCCTAAATCTCAAATCCTAAATCTCAAATCCCAAATCCCAAATCCCAAATCCCAAATCCCAAATCCTCAAAATTCCCCAAATGCCAAATCCCCCAAATTTTCCAAATCGCCCAAATCTCCCAAATCCCAAAATCCCCCAAATCCGAAAGCACCAAAGTGCCAAATTCTTAAATCTCGAATTTCCAAATTTCCACATCTATCAATTTCCAAATATTCAACTTTAAATTTCTAAATTCGAGCATTCGTAAACTCCATATACTATATCCATTTATTACAACTAGTCTGCGGAACTTGACGCATTTACGATACATCGATCCACAAAATACGAATAAATCATATAATCTATGAGGATCACTGTCTACAAATTACACGACTTGTGTTATTCTTGTGCATTTCCATATATCATAAATACATAAACATCCGTAGTCTAATAGCACAGTTGAAAGTAATAACTAATCTTTATAAAAGGTACAAAACCACGGAGGACAAAGAGGACATGGAAGTAACAGATTCCGTGACTCACAATCACAAACATAAACGTCCAAAAACAAAAGGGAAGGAATACATAAATTGAAAAGCAAAAGAAGAAAGCGAAATGCTATAATGAAATTGAAAAATACGTGACGAAGAAAATACACAGAGAGACGGAGAACAAATTGTAGACAGAAGATAGCAGGAAGAAAAAGAAAATTCCTTGTTTCATATTTTTACTCGTCCATTTTTTCTTCCGCTCGTTTTCTTCTTCTCGTTCTACGTGTACCTCTTTTACGTCGTCGCGTTCTTCTTTGGGATCCTTTTCCTCCCAACCCTTGGCTCTTCGTTCAGCGCTTCGCGTGGTTTTATTCGCTGACGAAAAGAATGCGCTCCGCTCGGCCTAGTAATCAGCTCGAAAGAGCGAGCGGAGGGAGGATCGCTTACGCAACACAGAACCCCGTGGTCGAATTTTTCGGATTCCTGAACACGCGAAATGAAGCGGAATTTCGTGTCGAGACCTCGTCTCTCGAAATTCAAACTTGGTTTAAAATGGCGCTCGACAATAATTAACAATTCGTCGGAATTTTATTAGTTTTATTTTATTAATAGCAAAATGTACTTTTACATGTAATTGGAAATTTCTGTAATTCTATATTTATATCATGTAAAAGTATTTTTGTACAATATTACAAGGTTCAACATTTTTAAACTTATTTGATAATGAATGGAGAAAGAGTACTTTTGTTCAAATTCTAATTAATTTCGTATAATTCTTTAAATAGTAAAATTTGAAAATTCTAATTAATGTTGTATAATTCTTTAAATAGTATAGTTTGAAAATAATTAAATCGATACATATCTCATATTTGGAATAGTAACAATCAGTGTCTAGAACATGCCACTCATTATTTAATACCGTGGCCACATGAACATTTTCGGATTTTGATTTAAAATTTTTTCCTTTAGAAATGTGCTCATTATTTCATCTGAAAGTGGATTTTTGACAAAAGGTCCTGAATAATTTCCGTAATTTAAAGTATGAAATCCAAGATCCATCTTTGCAGGTTCCATAAGTATGAAATTTAACTTTGGATGTTATTTGAATGAAATATTTTAAGTAGGATGAATAATTAAAAAAATACAATACATTTTAAGTCTAAACAAAATACCCAGAAAATTATTCATTTATTTTCTACTATCAGAACCTGATTCTATTCGTCAATCGGAACAAAATTCTAATTAATTAAATTAAAAGCACAAGAAGTTTAAGTACTCTTGAACAATTTACCGACTGATAAATAAATGCTCTAATTACAAGTTTTAACAAATCAATTCGAGCTTACGGATGATTATTTCCAGTACTTTTTACGCGGAACTATGTTCATTATGCATACGCAGTGAAAGAAAAGAAGCAGAAGTCAAGAAAATAAACGAGAAATAAAAGTGAAACGAGGGAGGCAAGTTCGAAAGAACACCCGCGGTGATCTACTTACATCTATATTAATGCTCTGCGGGACAGGAAGCTGTTCGATGTTTCCACTGCAGGATTTTATGACCTAATTTTTCCAGCAAAGATACCAAGTACTTACTTTGTGATTTACGTAAAGTAAAATTTGTTTCTGGTGCATAGTTCGTAACGTGAAATGATGTCTGCTGCGATGTTTGTCGTTTTTCAAAAAAGGATTGTTAATTGGATTCGTTAGTACTTCGAAGTGTGATCGAGCATGTTTACAGACATAAGATACAAATGATGCAAATGTAATTTACAGGTAAATTACAGAAATGTGCCTCGGTTTCCATTATACTGTAAATCAGTTCACCTTTAATTGTATCGTAATTTCAACATTAGTGTCATGATTGTCACTTTAACATTCAACGTAATTTTCATACTAATGTGTCACCTGTATTATCAAAAACTTATTTTCTTACCTAATTGGAAATATTTATATTAACTGCTTGCAACTATGATATAATAATAAACATAATTATAGCATAACTATAATAAATACATATAGACCTTTGTGAAAATATTTAATAAGAGTTGTTAAAAATAAAAGTACAACGTAATGTAATTTTTGACTGCATCAATATTAAATGTGTGTTAATTTAATTATTTTCAATGTTTACTAACAAAAAATCAGGATACCAATTTTTGTGGAATTAAAATATTTTATTTATTTTCATTATTAATTTAAAATTTTTAAATATTAATTAATATTTTATTTCTAAATTCATTTAATCGAGTTGATCATTAGGACATTTACTTTAAAATTTGAGATTGTGCTGATTTTTGATACATGAAACTTTTCGCTAGCAACTTATAACGAAATATTTGTTTTAAAGGCTTTTACTACTGCACAAATATCTTTTCAGTATAATTGTTCTTTTTCCTGCAGTATTCTAAAAAATTCATATGATTTTATAATGTAAGAAAATTGATCAAATGTATGTTATAACATTTTAGGTTATGTTGACGCTATGAGTGTAAGAATAAACAGAATTATATTTTTGTACAGTTATTATTAGCGTCAATGTATGGAATACAAAACATATTTATTCCGATACAATCAATATTAATAATATAATAAATTCATTAAGGCAGATTCGTTTAATAATTCAATTTCACGTGAAATCGCTTTTGTGCCGATGGCATTTAATGACGGGTCAGTGTCACGTTATCACGTGCTAGTGGAAAAATAATATTTAATTTCAATATTTAAATAATTAATTAGAAATAACACTAGCTAATAAGAAATTGATAAGAAATGAAATTAAGTCGAATTTTCAATTAATTAACAAATCTAAAGCAACTTTAATATTTATAAAATTATATGACATTGATTAATTAAAATTTTAACAAAAATACTACCTCGCTTACTTAATTCATTACGAAATGAATTTAAGAATACAATACCCTTGAATTATTGTGCAATAATATTTTCGCGTGCTATAAATACTGAATTATAAAAATTAATAAGAAATAAAATTAATTGAAATTGTCTATCTAATAATTCTGGAAAAACGTTATTATTGAAAGAGTTATAGAAAATTAATTAATTAGAATTTTAACAATATCGAATCTTGTAATATTGCACAAAAATACTTTTGCACTGCATACTTTTTAGAAATTTACTCATTATACCTACGTAAGTACATTTTGCTATAACATTTTAATGAGTTTAAGCGTTCAAAATAAACAGAAATGTTATTAATAACAAAACTCGTATTCAATTGTTAATTATCAGAATTCGGTTAAGTATTAATCTCATGTGTCTTTGTAAAATGTGTTTGTTTAATCGCCAAGTAAGTCCAGTATAGTGACTTCCACGCATCGTAGATTACATAGCGCCACATTTTGTGAATTTTCAAAAAAATTAAATTATCAAAATTGAAGTATATGTTGAGAATAAGGATTTAGTTTGCGCGTTATTATTATTCGCGATTGTGTTGACAGGAATGCGGGAAGAGCCACGTGATTCGGAAATTCGGGACTCGAGTCTTATTGCGAGGCACTCTTTCGACAACCGTCCTTTCGCTCGCTTATGTTTTGATTGCGCTTCTCGACATAGAAATCGGTTACCATTATAATTCAATTTCGTTTTATTATAACAATTCTGTAATATATTAAAGTTCAATATTATATAAAAATCTAATTTTTTTGTAATTGTTACGAATTGTATTATAAATAGTTTACTTTATTTTTCAAATAAATTAATCCTCAATCTGTGTTTTCCTTGTTGATTACACAATTAACAATCTTTGGGAAAAATTATAATTTAACCTTTTGCACTCTTCAATTTCCTTCACCTACCAACTTATCAATTTTTAAAATAAATCAAGAAAAGTGTTGTCAACAAAATATATTGCAACAATGCGGAATGTGTTATAAATATATTTCTCATTTATTGTAAGCAGTAAATAAAAATTATTCAACCAATCTACTTAAATTATAAGATCCAACAGAAATATGATGTCGAGCCTCGACATATGAGTGCAAAGGGTTAATCATCAAAAACTGAATTCTAATGTACTCACGTAAAGAACAGTCACACATTGTAGTGCTGTTTAATTCGAACTCTGCCGTACAAAGCAGTGCTCAGTAAAGTTCAGCCTACGAGGTTACGCAGAAATGTAATTAATAACAAAATTATATAACAACAGAAACTCAATTGTTAATTACCAAAATTCGTTTAAGGGGGGCAATACCTTTAGATTGATGAAAATAAGCTGATATTTGTGAATTTTTTTGTATAGGATATCTTTGTCTTGTATTTTTGAAATTTCAGGTATAATTTATTATAATTATTGCCTATTACAACATATTTTCTTTTTTTTTAAATATTTAAAAATGGCGGAATTATGATAGTCTTTCCTGGAAGTGTTTCGTCGCGTCTCGTGAAACTGCGTGACTTCCAGCTTTAGTTACATTGGTCTGAAACAAGTTTGCAAACGATGTTTCGATTATTAACATTCACAGTTAGTAGATGAACCTAAGAAATGTGAAAAATATGTAAAATTGAAGAGATGGCGTGCTTTTAAAGAAAAACTTTGAATTTTACTGAAAATTTTCGCAATATTTTGCAATATAAGAGGACTTTAATGTTAAATTTATTTCGTTACATTTAGGTTCATATGTTAGATGGTATTGTCATGGATATGTGAAAAAAATTTGAGCGCGATTGATAAACTAGTTTCTGAGTTATCAGTCACGCCAATTTTAAAAATGTAGTTTTGAGAAAAATGCGTTTAAAGTTTCGATAAGTAAAACCTGAATAATTTCAATGATTTACCAACTAATCTGCGATTCTTGCGCTATATAATAATCCTTCGGCTTACTCGTAAGGTTGATTTTGCTCCATAAGCTCATTCTCCGTAAAAATACAAAATTTCAAACACAGCAATGGCATGATAATAACAAATCTGCTACATAGCCCTTCGCACCGAGCGCGTGAATATCTACAGCGCGATACCAGACATGAGTCGCGATAATCGGCCATAACATCAAAAGGGCTCCGTATTACGCTTTAAAATGTTGAGACTATATTTTTGAGATGTTGCACTAACATTTTATAGAAAAAAAAAATTTTGCAATTTTTTAAGATTCTAAAGGTATTGCCCCCCTTAAGCACTAGTACATTTACCTTATGTCTCTTTGTAAAATGAGTTTGTTTGATCGCTAAGTAAGTGTTTCGCCTTGTTCTAGGTAAGTTGTGACCGGAGAACCGCGGTGAACATTCGGATAGTATTTCGCCGGTAGAGCTCAGAATGACGTTCAGATGCATGCCAGCCTTTCAGACTCTTGGAAGCGGTGACTGCAGTTCATCGTGGGTAAGTGTATTGCACTTATGTAACTGGGTAAATCCGCAATAGAGAACCATTGCGAATGATACATGACACGAGTATTCGTGTTCTGACCTTTCTTCCCATAGAAAACCGCTTTCAATGAGTTAGATAATTTTCTAATTGGTCAACGTTGACTTTACAAATATGCACAGCGTTTCGATACTTTGTGAAAGGTTCTGGGTAAAATTTTACGGATTCCAAGTTTATTAACCCCTCGCCATATGATTCATTTGTTAGGTGCGTCAGTCAATACTATTGCTACAATATTAAAACAAATAGAGTTAAAATGTCATAACTATTTTATATTCAGCATTTTGATTATACAAATTATAATCGAACTTGGACTTCAGTAGTATATTAAACTTCATTGGTATATTCAAAGTTCGAGTAAGATTTGTCACATTTGAACTGTGAGTGCGTCATGAGTTACACTCGTCAAATGGCAGGGAATTAAATTTAGAAAAAATTTAAATTTGTTAAATTTGTTCTATGAAGTATTAAAAAAGTGAACTTGAAAAATTTAACGAATTGGTTCTCTATAAATTATATCTCTAAGTTATAAGCAATTCTATTTTATGTAATGTTATTCGCTTATTTTATTTGTCCTACTTTGGTAACTGTGGAGTTGTAATAATATTTGCAGTAATATTCCGCAGTCACTATTTTGCTAATTAAACAAGCTTGAAATATTTTCGTAATCATTACAATTTAACAATATTTGTCAAGTATGAAATATTTCATATTTAATATTTTAACGATTTCAATCATTTCCGTGCGGAAATGTGTATCCAATAAAAAGTGATCATTTTATATGAAATTATTATTATATTTATTTATTACATTCACATTGATTTATTATTAATAATTATTTTTAACTGATAAAGTTTCCTATGAAAGCTATACAACCACATATTAATACTAGTCTCAAGTTCAATTTTTTAAAAATGGTGACAAATTATTTTATTCTCTTTTCAATAGCAAAAAATAAAATGATCTTGACCACGACGAATTTTTCAGTCAGTATTAATATGATAATTTTTCTTCGCATCATAAAGTGTCTTATTTACATGCAGCCACTGTATACGATTAAAAGTTGTTCTTGGATAAGTGTTTCGTTTTAATAATTAAGCCGTTGTTATCCTGAAGTTAACCGTTTAGAAAATTAAGTTTTCATGGCGGTATCTTCCGTGGGATCAGAAAAATTTATTTTCCCGGATCCTACGTTCGCTCATTTGTTTACTTATCTCGGTAATATATCGTCCGACACGCTACGTTAATTTTATTTGGCTTATTTAGTACTATATTTCTTGACTTTACATTGTCCGCAAATTAGTATGAATTTCATTAAGTTAACGAAGGCAAAGTTCAGGAGAAAAATGGCAGAAAGAATGAAGAAATTAAAACTGTAATGGCAAACTGGGGTAACAGTAATCTCTAGGAATATTTAATGCAATTCCAAATCCTCGGTTTGCGCAACTCGTACTATGAGATTACTGTACCTGCCATCTAATTTGCTTACAATTTTCAATGCAAAATTGATCGTGCAGAGGAAAGTATTCGAATTATGGAGATTGCAAAAATCGATGATATTGAATTGTACCACAAATATTTCATACACGTAACTTTCTACACATTTCTAAAATTTCGTTTATAATGTGAAAAAATGTCATTTCTTAACTATCCGACGTAATATAACAATAATCTTATCATCTTTTTTCACGATGCAAATTTATTTAAAAATAATGGTATAATACTGTGAATTTATAAAATTGTATAAAATCGAAACAGTAAATTGTAATTGTCAAGGACAAGTTTCTGATTATTCGATAATTTTCAATAATAGTAAAAGATGTAATTGATTTATGTTTATTAAGATTTAAGAATTGCAAAATTTTAATTGATTAAGTTTCTATATAATTGATGTAGTGGTCTGATATATTTCATTGGTTTTCTACTTAAAAGTTAAATCTATAGATTTTTTTAATGAACACAAATTGGTTGAATAGGTATAAGTATCTAAATAAGTTTCAAAGTTCTCAAATTATCAAATTTCCACGATTCAAATTTTTCAAATCTACAAATTCTTAAATATCCAAATTATTAACTTTCTTAATTTGCAATTCTGAAAATTTACCAAAAGTCAATTAATTTTTTAAATATCACGCACCTTGCCAAGAAATCTGAAAAAATTAGGAAATGATAGTTATGTCAAAATGTTATTACAATAATATAAAAATAGTGTTCCTACATCCTCAACAAAATATCGATTTTTGTTTCTAATTTTTCATTTTTTACAATTACTGTTTGCGATCATAAAATCTAAAAAAATTCTGCAATATGCGCTATTTCGACCTTAATGTTTCAGAATTTTTGTATGAAATTAAATAGAAAAATAGTGCAAAAATTAGAATTTCAATTACTCCCTTCTATTACTCCTAGTAGTATAAGGGGGTGGAAACTTTGTGTAAGATGTTTTTTTTGCATATACTATACACGTACTACATGCTTCATTTGGTTCAAGGGCAAATTTGACCATCTTATTCGACTACCCTTTATTAAAACACCCTAAAATATCTCATAATAACAAAAACTGAACTTACCCCATTTTCAAAATGGTCCATACGTAATCGATTCAGTATTTGCTCATTTCCACTCTATTTTCAGTTTGGAAGTGTACATTTAAGCAGTTCTCGTGTTTAATGAAAACTGTCTCAGTTACCAAGGATCAACCCCTTGCCTTATAATATTGTGTCCCACACATGACGCACTAACTGTTTAAACGCGACAAATTGGTTTATTTATTTCACCACGATCAAATTTCAAGTTTACTTTTCATACCAACTCGTCCACTAATAATCGCCATATCTAATGTATCCCTAACTTAAACCCTAATTTCCTAATTTAAACATTCCATGTCTTAACAATAATTACATAGCTTTGCCTGACGCACTTGCCAACAAAAGTTAAGTTTTTAAACTGCCGTTGAAAACTGATCCTTTTAAACTCTTTCACTGAATCTCTGTGGACTGAAAAGATCACGTTATTCGAGATGATAAAAATGAACTGGGAGAGGCAGAAGGCTTCAAATGAATGTTTTGTAATCGAGTGACCGATTAGAGTACAAAATCAAATGCTTAGCGGTCAGCTGAGTTTGGATTCATGGAATTGAAACGGGAAACGAGGTTGGCAGAAGTCATTCGCGGATAATAAGCGCGATGGAAAGCAGCCTTAACGCGGCTGCGTGACCAAGTTCGCCGCACGACCTAAGGATTCAAACCTGCCTTCTTATTCTCATTCCGTTGTTATTACTTTGTTTCCTTTCTCCCCTCTTTCCGAGACGAAAGTAAATAACTCCTCGTCGTTTACTCGCTCTACCCCCGAGTTTATAATGGAGATTATCTTATTTGCGTTGAGACTCGTTTTAGTCCGCGCGGTCCGAGTTCTCGGTTGGAAAAACCACGGGAAGGAAAACTGCGGTGAAAAAAGGGGATCATTCGATGAAGGAATAAGAAATGAGAGACGTACAACACGCGAGTTTAATGATCGGAATTGTACAATCTTGTTTTTATTTTCTTCTATTTTATTCAGTGATCGAGGATGTCGAGTTAATTCTTTTAATGAACGAAAGTATTGTACATTTTTGAAACGTTATGTGATTAGTGTTATTTATTATACTGTTATATACTATTAGCGTTATTTATTATAATATTTTAATATTATTTATACACGTGTAATATTAATCATATTATATTTTAATATTATTTTTTATACATGTAGTATTAATCATATATTTTCATTTTACTTATTATGCATATATAATATTTTAATATTCTTTATTATACATACGTAATATTAATTCATAATGTTTGAATAATACATTATATACAAAAAAATTATAGATATTCATGGAAAACAAATTAAAAAATTATAAAAATAATACATAAAACTTATAATTAATTTAAAAATATGTATATACTCTTTAGCTTACAAAATTCAACCTTCTAAATAATGTATTCGTAAGAAATTAAAAATATTGTAAGAATTAAATTTAAAATCCCCAGAATTTTGATTACTTAATTTAGAAGTAGAACTTAAATATAGTGAATGTTAAATCAGATATTTAAAAATAAAATTACATGTTATATGTAATTACGTGTGTATGAACTGTACGTTTGAAACTTTTTATTTTAAGAAATGCACATGTAAATACATATAATATGGAAAGTTCTTTTATAATTTTAATTGAAAAGTAAGTGAACAAATATATCGGCTGCCACAGTGAAAATTACCATACATAGTGTATCATACTGTAACAAGAATAGTTCAAAAAGAAATAGTTTCTTAATTTACTAAATCATTTTGTTATATTATTTTTTCTCAAATGATTGTACGACTGTAATTGTTAATTTTCATCCCACATAGAAAACTATAATCACTGCTAATTGGAAATATTAAATTAGATTTTCTTCCAATAATTTTACATAAAATATAAGCAGTTTTAATTTCATGAGTATTTATCAGTTTGATCAAAACTTTATTACAGAGTTTCATAGAGATATCGCAAAACTTACATTTATATCAAATAATTTTCAATATAATAAATTGTATTCTTAAGTTATGCAAATACGGTAATTAGATATGATTTTAATCATACAGGCCACTTAGTAACGCGGTGATTTTTATATAAAGGAAAAATGATGGACAGATTAAGTGCCCATAGTAGAGCCCGCGGGCATTAACGTCCATGGGATGTGCAGTAATAAGGCGTGGGTCAAAGATAGTAGATCCATGAAGATTTCAAATCTTTCAATTTAGATAAATATTATAGAAAGTTGAAAATTAAAAAATTTTGCAACCTGAAAGTTGCTTTTGACAATTTGGGAATTTGAAGTTTTTGGAAGTCACAAAATATCGGGAAATTTTAGGTAATTTTGGAATTTGGAAGTTAGAAGATTTGATAAAATTGGATTTTGAAGATTTGTTTTTCTGAAGTTGGGAATTTGAAAATTTGTAACATTTTAGAATTTGAGGATTCGGGAATTTAAGGATTTGAAAATTTGAGGATTTGGGAATTTCAGAATTTGGGAAATTGAGAATTCGGAAATTTAAGGATTTGGGAATTTGAGGATTTGGGAATTTGTGGATTCGGAAATTTGAGAATTTGGGAAATTGAGAATTCGGGAATTTAAGGATTTGGGAATTTGAGTATTTGAAAATTTGAGGATTTGGGAATTTCAGAATTTGGGAAATTGAGAATTCGGAAATTTAAGGATTTGGGAATTTGAGGATTTGGGAATTTGTGGATTCGGAAATTTGAGAATTTGGGAAATTGAGAATTCGGGAATTTAAGGATTTGGGAATTTGAGTATTTGAAAATTTGAGGATTTGGGAATTTGAGAATTCGGGGATTTGACAATTCGGGAATTTAAGGATTCGGAAATTTGAGAATTTGGGAAATTGAGAATTCGGGAATTTGAGTATTTGAAAATTTGAGGATTTGGGAATTTGAGAATTCGGGAATTTGGGAATTTGAGGATTAGAGAATTTGAAATTTTCGAAATTTGGAAATTTGGACATTTGGAAACTTAAGATTTTGTAACTTCTAAAATTAGAAAACTTAGGAATTTGGGAATTTTAAAATTTGGAAATTTGGAAGTCTAGAAATTAAAAAATTTGGTAATGTGAAAATTTGATAATGTGAGAATTTGGTAATGTGAGAATTTGATAATGTAAGAATTTGGTAATGTGAGAATTTGATAATGTGACAATTTAGAAATTTAAATATCCGAAAAGAGACTGAATTTAAGCTTATAAAAATACAAAAATTAAAAATTCTCGAATTTGCAACTTGAGAACTGAATCATATCTGCTCCATACTACCCTAATGCAAACCCTATTGGACAAAAATGAAAAAGGAAATATGAAATTTCAATTGAGAATAATATAAATAATATTCTACAGTATATCATTTATATAAGACTTTTACAATGCAACATTTGTAAAAATCTCTATAAATTATTGTTTTCTCACACTGGCCTTCAGTCTCGTTCCACACGAACGACTCTTTTTCCGTAGGATCTCGCCGCGATCACTTGTCTATCTTCGCTGCTTTTGATCAAGGATATACGATCGCAATGATAATGCACGGAAAAGTCGCTCGTGTGCATCGGGTCTTAAATTATTCAACTTGAGTCGATTTTACTATCCCACGCTTCGTTAACTTGCAATTAAAATATCCACTCGTTAATTTAACGTGTGAAATGAGCATACCGGAAAGTGTTGCTTTGGAAAAATTATAGGCTTTAAAATACTATAGGATTTTATTTATGAATATAATATCCTATTATTCACACATTTATTTCATAAAAGTCGTAACGTATGTAATTAATAATTTTATAGCAAATATTGATAAACAGGAAACTTGTTAATTATAATACCTGGATAAAGTTAAATTATACTTTGAGGTAATTTAATTACACAAAATAATTATGTAATTTGCAATTTTACCAAATTATACAATATATGAATTTACCTTTATTATACTGTTTGACTGTAATTTAACTTTAATAATTATTTAATGTTCTAGTAGTATTCAATATTTGTTAAAGTGATAAAGTTTAATATTTATATCCTTTTATATGTTTCGTTTAAATTAACCCTTTCGAAGGTATTTTTGGCAGATAGCAAATCTAAAACTTAGTTGGAAAATTTGACGAATTTTTTTGAAGTTATCAATATTATCAAAATTGTCACTTGGGTAATTCTCACTGTTATCTATTTCACTGTGTTTATACACATGCATAAAATTGCAGATTCAACCCCTTGTACTAAAATAACAAGCTACACTCGTGACGCACTTGCAGTTCAAGTATAACATAGTAATCTTCAAGAATTTTTAGCACTATCGTACACTTTTCTCATATTTACACGTAAATTTTCAGTATATAATAATTTGGATAATGAAGAATCGCTAAGAAAGACATAATTTTCTTAATTGGTCATCGTGACAGTACCTACCAAATCGTAGTGCAAGGAATAAAAAAAAACTTGCTTTAAATTGTAAAAATTGTAAATCGAAAGGAGTGTGAGTAACCTTTCAAGTGCAAAAGGTTGAGCAAGGTCGAACGTCCGATTTTCTTGTCAAAGCGAACCATTACGATGCCTCCGATTCAGCAGCAGCTCTCGTGATCGTTGGTTGTATTTCTCGATTATTTTTCATAAACATTCCCCACGCCGTTGCCTTCGATCCACCAGTCCTCTCGTTGGATTCTAGCCGTTCGATCCCGTCGACGAATCGCGCGTAGAGCTGCACCTTGCAATTACGCGGAAAGGCGGTCCACCCACTCCGCGAGTAACAGAGCCTGCACCTTCGTTTGCCCCCCCTGGCCCCGTCTCCGGCCCCCGTGTGGTTTTATTATTAATTATCAGGTCGCCACTATGTTATTAGTGCACTAGGAGAAACCGCCCGCCTTGGTACACGGTGAATGGCGCTCTGTTCAGGGACTCAATCCTTGGAGCGAGCCAGCCTTTAAGTCGACGATGATAAATAACGACGTGGCGGGTACACGCGCACGTATAATCTGCTCCACGGCCGTTTTGAGTGACACGAGGCTGTAATTACTATTATCAATTAGCAGACGGAAGGGGAGATTTATGAATTGGGAATGTAGGCTGCCGCGAGGACTAGACTCCAGCGTTTTACCTCGTAGAGCTGCTCTCTTATCTTTACTGGGCTCGAAGGTGTTGCTTCGAACGTGATTCAAATCTTGCTTGCAGAATGCATGTATACTTTCAAACGATTTATGATATCGAGAATTGTTCAGGAAGTTTCGGTTGGTTGCGATTATTATTGTAGTTCTTTAGGTTACTTCGCTGTTTGTGGATATTGGATACTAACATTGTAAACTTTTATTACAATTTTCAAATTATGTTAGGTTACAGAATGGACTTTCAAACGATTTATGATATCGAGAATTGCTCAGGAAGTTTCGATTGGTTGCGATTATTATTGTAGCTCTTTAGGTTACTTCGCTGTTTGTGCATATTGGGTACTATAATAACATTGTGGACCCCTATTACAATTTTCAAATTGTGGTTGTAGAATGCACATGTATACTTTCCAACGATTTATGATATCGAGAATTATTCAGGAAGTTTAGTTGGTTGTGATTATTATTGAATTTTTGTCATTTTGTTGTTTATGCCTATTGGTTGGATATTACCATCACATGTCTTCTACTATAACTTTCAAGTCTTGCTAGGGTGTAAAACAGGAATGTGCAGTTTGGAACGATTTATGATATCGATAATTGTTCAGGAAGTTTCAGTAAGTTGCGATTATTATTGTAGTTCTATAGGTTACTTCGCTGTTTGTGGATATTGGATACTAACATTGTGGACTTTTATTACAATTTTCAAATTATGCTAGGTTACAGAACGGACATGTATACTTTCAAACGATTTATGATATCGATAATTGTTCAGGAAGTTTCAGTAAGTTGCGATTATTATTATAGCTCTTTAGGTTACTTCGCTGTTTGTGCATATTGGGTACTATAATAACATTGTGGACTCCTATTACAATTTTCAAATTGTAGTTGTAGAATGCACATGTATACTTTCCAACGATTTATGATATCGAGAATTATTCAGGAAGTTTAGTTGGTTGTGATTATTATTGAATTTTTGTCATTTTGTTGTTTATGCCTATTGGTTGGATATTACCTTCACATGACTTCTACTATAACTTTCAAGTCTTGCTAGGGTGTAAAACAGGAATGTGCAGTTTGGAACGATTTATGATATCGATAATTGTTCAGGAAGTTTCGGTTGGTTGCGATTATTATTGTAGTTCTATAGGTTACTTCGCTGTTTGTGGATATTGGATACTAACATTGTGGACTTTTATTACAATTTTCAAATTATGCTAGGTTACAGAACGGACATCTATACTTTCCAACGATTTATGATATCGAGAATTATTCAGGAAGTTTAGTTGGTTGTGATTATTATTATAGCTCTTTAGGTTACTTCGCTGTTTGTGCATATTGGGTACTATAATAACATTGTGGACTCCTATTACAATTTTCAAATTGTAGTTGTAGAATGCACATGTATACTTTCCAACGATTTATGATATCGAGAATTATTCAGGAAGTTTCGTGGTTGTGATTATTACTGAATTCTTTAGTCATTTCGCTGTTTGTGCCTATTGGTTGGATATTACCTCTACATGGCTTCTACCATAACTTTCAAGTCTTGCTAGGTGTAGAATGGCTTTGTACGCTTTGAAACGATTTGTAATGTCAAGAATTATTGAGGAAGTTTCGGTAGGTTGTGATTATTATTGTATCTTTTCAGGTTATTTTGCTGTTTATGCCTATTGATTAGATATCATGTAGCTCTACAACTTTCAAGTCGTGCTACATTGTAGAATGAACATGTATGCTTTCAAACGATTTATGACATCAAGAATTATTGAGGAAGTTTCGATAGGTTGCGATTATTATTGTAGCTCCTTACATTATTCCGCTGTTTCTGGATACTGATTAAATATTAGCTGCATGTGGCTTGAACTACAATTTTCAAATCGTGCTACATTGTAAAATTGACATGTATAGTTTAAAACATGTAGTTTGAAAATGATGTAATCGAAAATTATCGAGGAAGTAAATTCACAAATCAAACATTCCTTATTCATTGACTTTATATTTTCCTGTGTGAATCACGAAAAAAGTGCAAACTTTCGAACCCTCGAAACTTTCTTGTGCATCAAGGGGTTATAAAGTTTGTAGAAGCTCATCCCTAGTAATTATCATATACAAATTAACAGAGTTTGCATCGAGCGATTGCTATAATTCGCAGTTAATGATTCGTATGCATTTTCGGTGACCGATTCGAATCGATGCAACGACAATTAGAAAGGGAGGCGAAAGGGGACGACCTGGACGTTTCGCTTCTAATTATTGCCTGGTAATTAATACGACGTAATTAAAACGGCGAATGGACAGGGACAAATGAGGCCGAATTGCCTGGTCCTGGTGATGCGTGTTTCGTTAGTCTGCCTCTCGTTTTTCTCGCATAACGAACCCATTTATTTCGGCATGGTAATGTACGATACGACAATGCGTCGCTCGATCTACGACTCACGAAACAAACCTTGGGCAAAACGAGCTAGCTATACGGCTCCATCCCCTGGGGGACCACGAGCATTTCACCCAGAATTTACGTTGCGTTTCACGCTGCTAATACCGCTGTAGTATAATTATAATTAGCGGGCTACGCCCTTCACACCGCCCCCTTTGGAAGTTCGCCCTGCCGGATACCTGCCACGTTCGTATCCTTCACCTTGATATCCGGTGTCCGGCACGATGGCTAACGCTTGTGTTGCCAGAACGAAGGATCTGTTTGGACTCTAAATTTACCTTTTAATCCCTTTTAGGGATTTTGTGTTAAGGTTGCAAAAATGAGTCTTTTATGTAGGATAAATCAGAGTGGTTCATTTTTTAATATTTTGACTGTGTCACCCATATGTAACGTTTAAATTTTTATACGGAAATAGGAATTTTTATATTAATCCATTACCTAGATTGTTAAAAATTTGTTTATTTATCTGGTTGGAAATATTTATATCAACTACTTGAAACTGTGAATAAGTGTAATAGAATATTGTGGAAATATTTGGTAGGATTGTAAATAAAAATACTTTGTGAATAATTCATGTGAGCATGATTACTTAGACTACTATACAACATATGTATAACATATTTTATACAATATGCAATGCACAATATTCTATGATGTTTTGTATAACAATTAAATTATGTTAATGAATTATCTATACGTTGTGAAAAAATGCAATTACAATACGTGTGATAATTAATATTTTTTACAAACCATTACGAACTGTTATTAGAACAAAATTCTTAGTATAATAGTTTTATGATATAATTTATGTACGATGCGTACGAATTTTTAAAATATAATAATATATTGTACGTAGCATATTGGATACAAAGAGTGCTCGCATTGTACAGAATTTCATTCATCTGGTTCTCTGTTTCCAATAATCTGGAAATAAACAATAGCATTGCTCGGCGTATTCATTTTGCTCTTCTTCCCGTACATGCAATATTTTCACGCTTATTGCACGCGCGTTTAATGCACGATAGGAACGCCCATCACTCACACGCATGCGCACTTATATTCTCTGGCATCCAGTACGTCACATTCAACCAATGAAGGAACGACCTGAGGAAAATACTCGTATGATAGGTTCGCGTTTAATGCATGGTCTTAGAATTTTAAATCTCTATAGCAGCGATCGCCAACTGATGGTCTACGGAAAAATCTATATCATTTGCACCGTCTATGTTTTATTAATAATTAAACAATAATAATAGTCTAAGAAGTTCTTATATTCTCCAAGCATAGCAAAATAATTCTTCTAAACGAGCAGAAACAAATATACTAAAAATTTGTAATACTTGAACAAGCTTTAGTTGTTTTGTAATAATTAAATAAAATTTGAAAATTTTTATAGGATTTAATATACACATATATTTTGTTATAAATAAATGCTCATTATTGTCTACGATTGAATAAGCATATAAAATCTTGTTATATTAAATAAGTGCAATTCATATAAATAAACTGGGAATTCTCTGATCATTACATTAAAAATATATCTTTTTAAAAGTTCATATCAGTGTGTCCGCGAAATTCAAAATCGTAAACTTGGTCCGTGAGATCCAAAAGGCTGGCGGGAGCCCGAAATCGTGCATTAAACGAATCTACACTATGAAAAGTCGTTCCTCTATTACGACTGTGTACGTACATATGTACATCCCTCCACACAGTCCACGCGAAATAAAACAATAACATCAAGCGAAGATTGCAAGGAAAAATAGTGACAAAAGGTGGAAGGAAAAAATGAAGGAAATACGATCTCGCAGAGCCCCAAATCGTGCATTAAACGAGCCTACATTATGAAAAATCATTCGTGCTGTACGATTACCCCGTTCCTGTGCCATTTATTTATCAGATGCGTCAGTCAAGACTAACTACTCAGGCTATAACATTAAAACGAACAAAGAAAATTAAAATGTGAGTATTTTATATTTTATATTCAGGGATCCTGGGTAATAATTTCCTAAACTTCAAATTGAAGATAATTCAAAATCTGAGTAAGGTTTGTCACATTTCACCTGTAAGTGCGTCACGAGTGAGACTCGCCAAAGCACGGGAAGGGGTTAAGAAATGCATAGATCTCTCCATACGGTCCGCACAAAACAATCCAATAAGCTCGAGTGAAGTTTGGAAGAAAAAAGAGTGAAAAATGGTGGAAGAAAAAAATTAAGGAGAGACGATCTCGTGCTCGGAGAGCCCCATAAAATCCGGGCAGCTCGTCTCGATTCGTGGCACGCTCGGAATTCGCGAGTGCCTTTAATGAGGCAGTTTTATACCAGCGTCGGCAACACTGAAGGGAGGTTGAGAACCCGAAGGTGGCTCGTGCTCGATGATGACCTCTGACCGCGAACACTGAAGAGTGAGACGAGGCCATGCCTGGGCACGCGAGGCCCAAGACTTTGCCCCGAGGCACGCGCACCATTCTCTTTCTCCTCTTTTTTTCCCCTCTCTCGCTCTTTCGCCCGATTCTTCCCTCTTTCTCTGCCCCCCGCCCTTGCCCCACGTTCGCCCCGTTCGCTCCCTCTTTCTCTCGGTACCTCCACGTAATTTTGCGCGATTGGCCGGTGTCATGCCATGCAGAACACTGGCCATAGCGCTCCATGATGCGGCGCGCTAAGTGGCGGACAAGCGGAGAGGTGAAACGGTGGTTGTTTTGCATGCACGAGTATCTCCCCTTTTTTCTCCGAACGATCGAGATCCATTTGGGATCCTTTGGACAGAGACTGGGCGTGATCGGAACCGTAGATCGTTGGCATTCGGTGCTCCGTATCGCTGGATAGATCGTAATATTTTGATAGGCTCTACCGCGGATACGATCTTCGCTTCGTGGCGAAGTTTAGCGCGCAGTTCTCGATTCGAAGCGGATAACAAGTTTGTGAGCGAAGAGTGAATCGCATTGCGATGTCTACCGCGTCGAATGTGGAAATAGTCGATTAATGGAGATTTTAGGAGCCGATAGTAGCGGTTGAAAATCTTTACCGTTCGGAAATTCTTTTTGTAGAATAACTTCCTCAAGATATTAGTGAATGAGTAATAATTTACTCGTGAAATTTATGAACGAGTAATTTACAAATTATTGAATGACTTATAATATCCTCAACAAAGTATTGAATGAGTAACTTCCTCAAGAAATTGATTAGTCAATAAGTATCACTGAAATATCTAGCAACAAACAATATAGAGCATGAACGTATACCAAATAACAGTTGCAAACCAGTTTGCATCATAGATTCATTAAAAAGTACTGCTACGTGAATGTCATCTTTAAAATCAATATTTGTTACTCAATAAGTCCTTTTGGTAAAGGAATTTTTTTTTAAATAAAGCTAATTGAATTTTCATTATTTAATGGAATAAGCTTTTGTCTTTCTGCAATGAAAAGAGGTGTTTCGAAGTTCTTTCAGTTGTGAATGTATTTTGTCTCCAATTTCGGATACGTTTCGGTGTCCTCCATTACGGTGTCCTCTTCATAACCTAACTTCTATAAAACATAATTTTCTCCTGACTGCTGACGTTTCTCAGTGAATAATTTATTAAAAAACACATATTTTATTGCTGTTAAGTTACAATGGTTACGAACAAACGATAAAATTCATGAGGATTAATTAAAAATTATTTTATTTATCCTTTTTGAACCGTTTCAATACACAAAGTTGAAATTATTATCGAAACGAGCACGTAGCGAATCCTACAAAAGAAGAATTAAACTCAAATCATCCAAAACAAAATTCCACATAATCTCTGTTACCCAGTGCACTTAAGCTTCTCACTCGTTCAAGTATGTTAAACCATTCTCATATTTTTAGTTAAATTTAAATCTATGATTTACACAGTCAAAAATACGTACAAAACATAACTAATTTTCCTTAGTCTCCTTTGTAGCAGCGAATTAGTTTAATGCACCAATTAATCATAGAGGTTCGAGTAAAACAATGTTTACGTTTCTGGTTGTCCTACAAAATGTTTCAATGAGGCAACACTTGCAGCTAACTATTACGTGTACAGCTAGAAGCGATTCCGTAAAAGACGCATCAGGATCGTCGGCAAGAGTGACGCACGCTGATCATTAACGAAAATCCCGTGATGATCCTTTCACGAGATCAGCGACTCATTCATTTTCCTTAATAACTACAAATTACGGGCTATCGGGCCGCTTCGTGGCCAGCAAGTTCTATGAATTTGATCGTGGGGAACGTGGCACCGCGTGCAACCTCGCTCGTCTAATGCGGTGATTAAATCGCCATCGCCATAACCGATGGACACGTAAAGAGATCGGTAGACTGTGTCCATGGTCATCGAACAGGATTTTTCTAAACCAATATGTCGGCTTATAATCACGCTAAGTGGCCTGTTCGCCATTTAATGCCGTAAACACCGTCCAACCGAGGGACTTGTTTGCGATCAGGAAACGATCGCGTATTATAGGTGGAAGAATGAGACGCGGTATCGACAGAACGCGACCAGTTTTTCCATGAAGGGAAAGGTCTTAAATCATACACTTAAACCGATCATTACGGAATGTCCTAAATCAGTTACGTTTTAGCGGAGGAATATTTATTACCGTCAGATAGGTGGACGCTTG
Organism: Megachile lagopoda; assembly: GCA_036983795.1. Classification (NCBI taxonomy): domain Eukaryota; kingdom Metazoa; phylum Arthropoda; class Insecta; order Hymenoptera; family Megachilidae; genus Megachile; species Megachile lagopoda. The sequence continues at coordinate 3,626,461 of CM072786.1, forward strand.
TACTCTCCTCCCGAACTCTCGCCCTCTTTTCGACCGGTCAATTAGTCGGCTAAACATATGACCGCATCCGAAACCGGTTTCCGTGAGGTATATGAATTTTCGTTTAGGAGATCATTATTTTGCGCCTGTCCGATTGTGACGGCGGTGACAGTGGCAAAGGAGCTGTGAATATAAATATTGCGTGTTTGACAAAAAGGTTGCAACTGTGGATCGTGAATTTAAGCTACGGTGGTATCGTAGGTTAGGCGCAGATTTATACCTATGGTGATACTGTAGATTAGGCGTAGATTTACATTTGTGGCGATACTGTAGGTGTAGATTTACACCTATGGTGATACTGCAGGTTAGGTGTAGACTTACCCTTATGACGATACTGTTGGTGAGGTGCAGATTTACTCCTATGGTAATACTGTAGGCTAGGCGTTGATTTACCCCTATGGTGATATTGTAGATTAGGTGTAGATTTACCCCTATCGTGATACTGTAGTTTAGGTGCAGATCTGTTTCTGTGGTCAGACTTAGCTTTACCCCTCGAAATTGCAAAGTTTTAAATAGTCTGAACAACCCATGCTGGTTCTTCAAAAATTGTGTGGGGAGGAAAGTGAATGGAGATTAACACTAGGTTTATGGAACCTACGTTTTCTTATTGTATATTACTGAAATTATTAAGAAGCTCTTGTCAAAATATAAATTAACCTTTATCAAGATAAAGAATCCTTGTATAAGCCACTTCGTATATTGTCCATCATATTTTTGTTTAATTTAGTTTCAATTTAAATATAAGTGGGCATTAAACGTCTGTAAATCTAAGCTAAACCGATATTGTCACAAGGATATTATAATTGGATCTATGGAATAAAAAGAAGTTGTATCATTTGTTACGTATACTTGCTTATTATTTTATATAGTAAGGTCAGATTTAATCTAATCAAAGTAAAATTTGTATTTTTTTGTCACAGAGTGATGTAATGACTTTATACAGTAATTATATGGTCGTTTCTATAGTCGCTCATAATTATAGCCATTTACATCCATTTATTTTTATAGCCATTTATAGTCTTTTATTTTTATGGAAATTGTGTAGCAACTTTCTTGTAGCCACTTTATAGTCATTCTGTTTTATTACTTTATTCGGAAAGTATTTACTAATAAATATTGAACCGTGCTATTAATATACTAGTAATAATCAATGTAGAGTACATTATAGAACATTTCCAAACCAAAGAGAAAGAAGTAAAAAAGAAGTAAGTATTGTAAGGTAGTAAAAATCTTATGTACATAAAATATGTTATTATAACTTACGAAATCTATAGTTCTACATAAAACATATAACTTACGAAATCTATAGTTCTACATAAAGCAGCATGACTTTGTTACAAATGTGGTTACAAATATTTGTTACTTCATTTATGTTTATACTTGTATTTTATACTAGGTACATTATTTTATGTAGTATATTTGCAAGAGTATATAACATGAATATCTTGTATCATTTTCAGAAATGCTTCAGAAATTAGTAAGTGTCATGACAAGTAGTATAGTAACTTTTATCGTACGCACGTTGGTACTTCTTTAGCGACACAGGTTGCAATTTGTAACTATGCTCTCCAGATAATTCAGGAAACGTAGGTAAAAGCAGAGATCTATAAAGGTTAGTTACAGAAGCTCACCGGATACAATCGCAGAAGTCGGTATTGGAGTCGGTAAGCAAGATATCTGCAGGAAATTGAGGGGTAACGAGAGACTGTATACTTGCTTTTCTCAATAGATGGTTGTAGTATGTACTGCTGTATATAATGTACCAGTTTTGAAACTATCGATTTTATATTCTACTTTAATTTTCAGTAATTTTTGGTATATCTTTTTCAACATACATTTTGTATGAATTTAATATTAACTGAAGGTAATTGCACGACTTTCAAAATTACAAATTGTATGATTCGAATATTTGATTATTAGAAATGGAATCTTTAATAGAAAACATGTACTTATGACTATTTTTACAAATTGTATTTTTGGACTTGTAATCTGCCCAGATATAGGTGTTCCCAAGTTCCCATTATGCTTTACTTTTAAAATTTTAAATTTAAAATTGCCAAATCCTTAGATTTCTAAATTTTTAGTAGTTTAGATTTTCTAATTTTTGGAAGTTCAGATTTTCAAATTGTTAGAAGTTCTAATTCTCACAACTTTTAGAAGTTCAAATTTTTACAATTTTAATAGTTTAGATTTTCAAATTAGAGATTTCCAAATTTCTAAATATTCAATTCTGCATATTTCCAAGTTCTCATATTAAAAAATAGTCATACTTCGAAATTTCTTAAATTCCCATTTGTTTGTCATTGTTCTATAATATGTGCTATAGTATACGTTCTAACATATAATATGTTAACATAGAATATACAATATGTTCTATAACAGTAATTGCCGTATAGAAATGCTTTCTGACTTCTCCGAATTAATTATTCTTTTATCTTAAATCAGCCACCTCGTTACGTTTCGTCGCTATCCTAAATTGAAATGGAAATTTCGCCATAAATAATCACAATACTCATTAACTCTACATCACGCATAGCATACACAACCTTTATTGAATTCCAGTACTTCAATCAACGTATTCTCAGAATAATGTCTCAATCTCAATCTCATACTTTTCATCATGCGTCGACAAATTTTTTTACTCACCTTCTTTGTTAAACGTACAAACAATACAATTACGCCAAGAGTCAAAATCTCTATTCATAATAGAAATATAATAAATTATGTACCTTACATAGTACCAAAATATTATCCTTGATAACATATTTCAAGGTTATTAAATTTGTAAAGTGTGAACCTAACCTAAACTCTTTTGTAAATAATTACCACATTACAAATATTTTTGCAAATATCTCTGAAATTAAAGCCGATCGGTGATCATAGGTGGAGAGAAAAATTGTTCAGAATGACGTCCTTGATAACATATTTCAAGGTCATTAAATTGGTGAAGTGTAAACCTAACCTAAACTCTTTTGTAAATAATTACCACATTACAAATATTTTTGCAAATATCTCTGAAATTAAAGCCGATCGGTGATCATAGGTAGAGAGAAAAATTGTTCAGAATGATGTCCTTGATAACATATTTCAAGGTTATTAAATTTGTAAAGTGTAAACCTAACCTAAACTCTTTTGTAAATAATTACCACATTACAAATATTTTTGCAAATATCTCTGAAATTAAAGCCGATCGGTGATTATAGGTAGAGAGAGAAATTGTTCAGAATGACGTCCTTGATAACATATTTCAAGATCATCGAAATCAGTAAAGTATGAGTTTTGTTATAAATAATTACCACCTTGAAAATATTTTTGCGAATATCTCTGAAATGAAAGCCGATCGGTGGTAATATATATAGAGAAAAATTGTTCAGAATGATGTCCTCAACATCATATTTCAAGGTCATTGACTTGGTGAGGTGTGGTCTCTATATAATTATTTTTTACATAACTGGTCTTTAATCCTACATAATTACCGTTGATCGTTTACGTCAGTTCTTGATTTCGGGTGATTAGGGCCCCTGAAAGTCTCAGTCCAGCACTGGTAGCGGATCGTGTCGAGTAAATTCGCAAGCTCACGATAGAAACGGTCAATTGTCGACGGTAATATCGTGTGACGGATAGCTTTTGAGATTCACGCGAAGATATCGGCTCTCCCCTTTCTTTCGCGGAACGAAGAAACGGCCGAAGACATTTTCTTACCGTTAACACGATACTATCTTCTTATTGATAGAGTCCGCAAGGGGCGAGGAATTTTTAATTAGCTCGCAGCAGCTCGATTAAATCTTGTCGAGTAATTATGAGCCGGCCCGGTGAGCATGGCCCGTCCGATGTGATTCTTTATACGGTACATATATATTCTACCGGTCGTTGCTTTTATTTCTGAATGACAATCGCAAATTTTCCCGCGCTGCTTTGTAATTACGAACGAATTCGAGAAGTTCTTGCCCCTTCGACCGGAGTTTTATCCACCGACGACAATCGGAAATTTTTCTTAATCGACCGGCAATTATAACCGCGGAGTTCTTGCCGCCATTACTTGAGACATCCGTCCGCAGGATATTCCTGAGAGTTTTTGTTTTAATGCGATGATTGGAAACTTTGTTGGCCAACGGAGCGCCGAGTTGAAAGCTTCTGAAGTTTTTACGTTAATTCGATTATAGCTGACGAGTTATCAGCTTATAAGATGAAGATCTTTCATTGTCCTTCATCAGTCGATACTTTTATGAAGAAGTCGCAGATTTTTGTTCATATTACTTTTTTATGACTTTTAATATACTATTTTGCCTGTACATAATTACGTTCTTGTAATTTTGACATTAATGTTTCAATATTGCAATTCATTCATGTTTTCATTTTGATAATTGATATATGTTTTACTTTCTCAATTTTTGAAACGAGTTATTCGTAACAGATGTGAAATATTAAAGTAAACATACAAAAGTATGTTGATTATTGAAAATGAGAACGTAATATTTATGGGAATGCAATTTTTATTCATATAAGTGACATACATGATACAGATTTCAATTATAACAGTATCGATAAAGAACAATTTTAATTACTTCCACTTACTTATTATTTTTATTTTAGGACAGACAAAATGTAATTCAATTTTGTACTCAAAATAAATCGTTTCCAAGTAATTTTTTATCTGAATTAATTGAGTCTTCCGAATAAAATAAATATTGTGACAACGAGTCATGTAACCTGTTGAAAACCCGTGTTATTTTGTGTTATTAAATTTATTTTTTTTTTCATTCCGTAATAAATCACTGAAAAGTTTTATAGATTTGAGTACATTCGATTTATAAAGTAAAAAAAGAAAATAAAATTTTATTTTGATAAAATAAAAAATAATATAAAATAATGAATTATTTCCACTTATTTTCGAAATAATATAGAAAAAGTAATTTAATTTTGAAAGAAATTCAAATAATTTTTCATTTCAATTAATTGCATAAATAATGTGATTCAAAATATTTTGAGAAGATTCTCTGATATTTTATTTAAACTGTACTGAGACTAGAATAAAAAACTTTTTGAATAAGAATTTATTCAGATATAAAATAGAAAATTATTTTAAAGCTACATAATATAATAATCTGCAAGAAATTACAGTTCGATTAAATCGATACGCGATATCCCGGTACCTTTTTAATTAAAAAATGTAATTCCGAAGATTTTAAGAAAATGTACTTAATATTAAGAATATTGATGGTGCTAAAATTACTGTCCGCCGTATTTTGCAGGAAGAATATAAATTTTTAAACCGTCCATTTCGAGTTCCATAAAAATTCGTAAATCATTCCACCTCGATTAAAAATAAGGGAATTTGATCACAAAAATTAATTACTTGTTTAATTCGCTTTTTCATGGGAATAACAATAATTTATTACTATAATTATATTTAATTCATTTATATTGCATTCATTATCGCTGAGAAATAAGTATTTGAAGCGGCGACCAGATAAGACAAGAAGAATGGTTTTCGTTTAATGCGGTACTGCGAGATACGATCCGAAATGGAGTTAGCTTTTAATTAATCGCAAATACATCGATCACTTTCACTCGAAGTTTCCCTTGATAATTATTTTTTTTTATATAACTGTAATAACGAGTCCAGATTGGAATCATATTGTATGTACAACGTGAAAGTGTGGTCGATTAAACGATAAGAGGTAATTTTACCGAGAACGGGTATAGCTATCTTTTTATTTTATCCTTTATTCGATTCTTGTTAGTCAATGTAACTCCTTTCATTTCAATCGAGCTGTTCCTTCGATTGCATTGAAATAAAAGCAAATTTTACCTTGTCGTACATACATTTTTGTTTCGGTAACATTAACTAGAGATGTAGGGGTCTAAGTACGATGAAGTCTAGTGATATACGAAGGAATATAAAAATAGGTAAATTTCTAGAATTTAGAAAGGTTTTTTATAATAGTAGTTTGTGGGAGTGGAAATATGAGATTATAGCAACTTAAAGGTATAGAAATTGGAGGGTATTTAAGGATCTAGGGATTTTGGCATATCGAAATCTATAAATATTAAGATTTGGGATTATAGCGATTTTGGGATATAGACATTGGAGAGTATAGAAATCTGGGAATCAAGGAATTTAGGGAAATAGAGGTGTACAGATGTAGAGATCTAGGGATCATGGAATGTAGGGATTTGGGAATATAGAGGGACCTAGGGATTTAGGAATTATTAAGATTTGGGATTACAGCGATTTTAGGATATAGACATTGGAGAGTATAGAAATCTGGGGATCTAGGAATTTAGGGATATAGAAGTGTACAGATATAGAGATCTAGGGATCTTGGAATGCAGGGTTGTAGAGGTGTACGGATATAGAGACCTAGGGATCTTGAGATTTATAGCTCTAGATATTTAAGATTATATGGATTTAGAAACATACTAATTTGGAGATATGGAGTCAACAAAATGTACAAATATTCTAGTTATCATAAATAGAAAAATATCCTACGCTTCGTAAATATAGAAATATCCTGGGTATCACAGAGATAGAAATACCCTAGGATCTAGGGTTGTAGGTATCTGGGAGTATAAAAATTGGGAACATGAAGATCAAAAGATGTAGAGATCTAAGAATATAATTGATGGTGTAGAGACCTAGAAATACCTATAACTACAGTATAAGGATATTGAATGTAATTTGTGAATCTAGGGGAAGATCACGAAACAAATGTGAAAAAGTGTTATAGTAAATCTAAAAGAAATAGTAAAAGTACCTAGATTTCAAAAAAGGTATTTATTCAGATTTTCAGGACATAAAGTAGCTAAAATTGAACCTAAATTAACTGTAGTCGTTTCATACCCCAGTGTGAAGGTTAAATGTTAAATTAAATTTCATGACGTAGGTATTTAGGGATATGAGAATTTGTAAAACTAAGAATTGTAGAAACTTGAGAATCTGGAGATTTCGTAATTGGAGAATTTGGAAATTTGGATATACAAAAATCTAGAAATTTATTTATAGGTATATTTGAAAGACCGGATATTAAATGTAGCCAAAAATTTAAACCAGGGCAAACATAACAGTCTATTACTTCTTTAACTAGTGTATTTTTTATAAACACATTATACATTAAATTCAGGAGCTGAATTTGTTAGGGTCGATCCCAGTGTGATCGTTAAAGGGGGCAATACCTTTAGATAGATGAAAATAAGCTGATATTTGTGAATTTTTTTGTATAGGATATCTTTGTCTTGTATTTTCGAAATTTCAGGTTTAATTTATTATAACTATTGCCTATTACAACATATTTTCTTTTTTTTTAAATATTAAAAAATGGCGGAATTATGATAGTCTTTCCTGGAAGTGTTTCGGCGCGTCTCGTGAAACTGCGTGACTTCCAGCTTTAGTTACATTGGTCTGAAACAAGTTTGCAAACGATGTTTCGATTATTAACATTCACAGTTAGTAAATGAACCTAAGAAATGTGAAAAATATGGAAAATTGAAGAGATGGCGTGCTTTTAAAGAAAAACTTTGAATTTTACTGAAAATTTTCGCAATATTTTGTAATAAAAAAGGACGTTAATGTTAAATTTATTTCGTACATTTAGGTTCATATGTTAGATAGTTTTGTCGTGGATATGTGCAAAATATTTGAGCGCGATTGATAAACTAGTTTTTGAGTTATCAGTCACGCCAATTTTAAAAATGTAGTCTTGAGAAAAATGCGTTTAAAGTTTCGATAAGTAAAACCTGAATAATTTCAATGATTTATCAACTAATCTGCGATTCCTGCGCCATATAATAATCCTTCGGCTTACACGTAAAGTTGATTTTTCTCCATAAGCTCATTCTCCGTAAAAATACAAAATTTCAAACACAGCAATGGCGTGATAATAACAAATCTGCTACATAGCCCTCCGCACCGAGCCCGTGAATATCTGCGGCGCGATACCAGACATGAGTCACGATAATCGGCCATAACATCAAAAGGGCTCCGTATTACGCTTTAAAATTTTGAGACTATATTTTTGTGATGTTGCACTAACATTTTATAGAAAAAAAAAATTTTGCAATTTTTTAAGATTTTAAAGGTATTGCCCCCCTTAAGGGTTAATTTGATTTTTTCAATGTAAGTAGCAGCAAATAGAGTAAACGAACGCAGAGAAACGACTCCGGGATAAATTAATTCCGTCTCCTCTTGCGACGATCGCGATCTCGTTTCGAGTTGTCACTTGTGTCGTTGAACGACAAGGATCTCAAAAGGAATACGCGAGATCAAATATCTCACATGGCGTGTCAGCCGGTTAGAAAGTTTGCTGGCTCGATCCTCGAAAATGTCCCTCATGCATTAATCATTGTCTGGCTCGCGCGATTCTCTAACGACGTTGTTCGATTTCAATGAGTGCACGATTTCATGCGGCCAAGTGACGCGTAAGAAAGCGGCCGAGATTGATAAATAGACGTCTATTTCGAGGTATGTTGTCATTAATGAATGAATCTCTATTTCATCTCTTTTACTCCTCTCGCTTGTTTGTCGACAAATTTGCATATTTGGTGTACAAGTAAATCCTTTATTTTAACGAGTATGCTTTCGTGATTAGAAATTATTGGCAATGGTTATGCGAATGATCGCGTAAGGACGAGTCACAATTTGGTAAATTGTTTGGTACGATTTCAGAGTAAAATGGAGGATACGTCGGGTTTAAGTAAGGTACATGTAGGAGTATAGTTAAATGCACTTTATTTAAATCTCGAAATTTTTATCTTTGAAATTTTTGAATTTCAGATTCGATTCATTAAAACCTTAAAATTATGACATTTTTTATAATAATATAAAGAATTTAATAATTTGAAAATTTGAGAAATTTAGTTTCAGAATTTGAGAATTTTAGGAATAAAAGATTTAATAATTTGAGAATTTGAGAATTTGAGAATTTGAGACTCTGAGAATTTGAGAATTTGAGAATTGGAAATGTGCAGAACTTGAAAATTTCAGAATTTAAGAAATAGAACATGAAAATTAAAAAATCGTGCAATATAATTTAAAACTGAAAATTTAAATACACATTCACACAAAATATCTTGTAGTTTCCTACTAATTTATTAAAAATCCCATATAATAAGTGAATTAATAAAAACATGTTATATTTACATAATTTATCGAAAAATCTATACAACTTACAATTTATTAAATTATACTCCATAAATTAACGAAGTATTCTGAATAAATATCTGATATTAATATCTGTATTAGGGACGTAGGTAAAATGAAATAAATGATGCATCGCATGAAAGAATCTCATCATTTTTAACGAAGCCTGCCCACTGATTTGGTTATCACGTACTGTTCATGATGACGAGAATGAGCGTGAAAGCAATTAGGGCATCGATGGGATAAAATCTGCGCGTGAATTGGCGAAGGCGCGCTGATGAAATCGCTTCGTCAGAGAATCGTTGTGAATAAAAATGATGTCGAGAATGACGTTTGACGTTGATCAGCAAGGCGCCTTAATTAGGAAACCGTATTTTGTTGTATATATATCAGAGATGAGTTATTATACTTGAAGTACGTGTACAAACAAAATAAATTTCAAATTAATCTTCTTACGTTCAAAAAGATTTTGAATTTTACAAAAAGTTGATTACAACCGACTTTTTATTCTTATTTTTATTTCATTTCGTTGTATTATGTATTTTTATTGATAAAATTTAAAATGTAACCGATTGACAATTTTTTAAATTTTTATTACAATGTTTGGCAAATCTGAATAATAGTTTCATAAAACTATTGTACTTTTAAAATAGTAGTTTCATTTCATTTTGTCATGTTATGTATTTTTATTGATAAAATTTAAAATGTAACCGATTGACAATTTTTTTAATTTTTATTACAATGTTTGGCAAATCTGAATAATAGTTTCATAAAACTATTGTACTTTTAAAATAGTAGTTTCATTTCATTTTGTCATATTATGTATTTTTATTGATAAAATTTAAAATGTAACCGATTGACAATTTTTTACATTTTTATTACGAAGTTTGGCAAATCTGAATAATAGTTTCATAAAACTGTTGTACTCTTGAAATAATTTTTCGGTATAGAGAAATAGATTTATTATTTATAGCGTGTAATGAAAAAGATAGGTTATTTTTTTTTATATACTCTTCTTGGTCATCATAAAGTTCTTTGAACCTGTATCTGTAATTGCATTGCTTATTATTAAAGGAATTATTAATTATTATATATAACGTGTACAAGTAATTTTATTCTTATATTACACTCAAAATTATAATTCATTTTCAAATTTCTATATTCTCCAGTTTTTCAAGTTTTAATATCTCCATAATTGTAAATCTTTATATTTTGCAATTTCTATATTTCTAAATTTCCAAGTTAGGTATACAGTAATTTGGGAGTATAGAAATTTATAAATACAGAGATTTGATTCAACTGTACCTAACCTAACCTCGTCAGTTACATGACGCCTTGTGAATATTTAGGAACATGGCGGACGCTAGATGTGGACACTAGAGAATATAAACGTTCGGGGAATCTATAAATGTAGAAATATAAAAATTTGTCGATATAGAAATTTGGGAATATAATAATTTAAAAATACAGAAATTTGCTTTAATTGTATCACCAGTTACATGACACCTTCTAAATATTTAGGAACATGGCGGACGTTAGATGTGGATATTACAGAATATACGTTTGAGGAATAAATGTAAAGATTTAAAAATTTGTGGATATAGATATTTCAGAATACTTTAATTCTATCACCAAACACCTACATACATATACACGACCCCTAATATCTAAAAACATTGAGATATGGAGGCTTGGAATGTGAAGATATGGAGAATCTAAAAATACAGAGATTTAAAAATTTGTCAATAAAGACATTTCAGAATATAACTTAAAAATATAAAACTTTGAAAATACAGAAATGTTTAATTATATCACCAGGTACATTAGTTACACGACACCCTGTATTTCCTAAAAAATCAATATGATATAATCGAGTGATCTGACATTACCACGATGAGATTCGATTTATCCGATAGATCGGTGAGCGACAGGATGATTATAATATCACAGTGGAGGAGAGTCCGATCGGGGGTAAGCGGAATCGCGAGAAGACGCGGCGCGCCGTTGAAATTAAAAGCCTTGGAGGGACGAGATTCGTGAGGGGCACGAAACAACGCAATTTGCTCGCGTGTCCCGTGTCATTGACGACCAACCCTGATCATCGTACCCGGCTAATGCACGGTAAAGTCTCAAACGATTATCTACGTGCCCGTCCGACCTTAAAATTGACTAACATACGGGACGTGTTGCTCGTGCGAGTTGCTTCGAATCTGCACCGCAGAAATCGTCCTGCAATCGTAAAAATCAGTACTGCATGAAGAGAAAGATTCGTGAACATCATCTTGAGATGTTAATAAAATATTTACGATATTATTGCAACGACTTTTTTCTAGCATATGTAAGATATTTCACATTGACGTGTGTCAAATTAATTTAAAAAGTCAACTGCATTCGACAAATTATTTTGCAATCGCAAAAATCAGTTCTGTAAGAAATTTTAAATTTTGTCAACGTTTAAAAAATTTATAAATATTTTGTGATATTATTATAACGATTTTTGCATAGCATTTTTCTGATTATTCCTAACAGCGTTTTGTATTTCAAGAAATGGCTACGTCACATTTACACGTGTTCCGTCAACGATCGTCTCGCACGATCGTGTCAACAATTACCGATTTACTCATTTTTTATAATGTCCAACACGATGCAGTGTGAAACAGTATGAAGCAGAACGTAGCCGCAAAGTGAAATAATAGGGATGAAAATGAGGGGATAGAACGTGCATGCACGTGTCGTAGTCGCAGTGATTTCAACAATACGCTGAAAATTAAACAAAGGTTTCCATCTCCCGCGAAGAAATTTTTTATGTTAACAAAATAATGTAACAGAAATTTGTACTCTGAAATTTGACAACAATTTGTACTCTGTCGATAATTAGTTTCGAGATTTTACCAAAAGAAATAGCACTATTTTTTTTACTATTGTATGTTCTTTTGGTTTCGGCACAAATATCAGGTCATTCTTCCGAAATCTCTTCACAAGATAATCTGAGCTTTTGGATACTTTAATCTGCCTTGAAATGATATGTAAGAAGATACGTAAATCTCGAGGTTGCGATGGTAAAAGGAAACCATCATTGAAAAGAGTACCGATTCAAATGACATTTCCATTACAAACTCTAATTTGCTAAATTTTAATGCTTAACTTTGTAAAGGAAATAGGAGGGTTACGATGCAGTTTTCAAATTCCAGCATTCTAAGATTTCTCAGTTTTCAAATATTTTTAATTTCTGAGTTCCCAAATTTCCGAATTTCCATATTTCTGTATCACCTAATTATCATATTCTTAAATTTTGAAATTTCCAAATTATCAAATTATCAAATTGCAAAATTGCCAAATCTCCAAATTTCTAAATTTCTATGTTTCTAAAAATTTTTAAGATTACATATAGGACATATAGTATCATATGTTATATATGTCGGACTATGTATAATATTTATAGATATTTTCAAAATAACATATAGTATATCATTTCTCAAATGGATCTTTCTTTGCACGAATGTGTTCGAATACTTCATTAGTCATTTTTTAATTTCATTGTCATTTTTTAAATTCGAAATAAAATTTCGAAAGTCTCTAAGCTTGAAATAGTAAATTTTGTAAGAAGAATATCTTATTTTAAGAACCGATGTCAACAAAATTTGTCAAATTCGCACTTCTAACCGCAAAAGCAAAAATTAATCGTCGTGTACCCAATATTCGGAATATACAACAATACACGAATTAAATATTCTGAATGCACACTGCGAATTCTTTATTCATTAACTTCACGTTTTCCTGCCCGTGTTCCAAGAATTCTCGAAACTCGAAACTTTCGAATTCTCGAAACTCATCCCTAATAATTACGTAGTCGTACCAAAAGAGTGGGTACAATAAGATGCAACACTCTGGGCGGCACCTTTGATGTTCGGTAAACCTTGTCTCCTTAAATTGATTGAATAAACGGGCGGGAAATTTAAGTGAAATGAATTTAATTTCATGTCAACCTCTAATAACTAGAAATCTATTTGTCGTAAATTTTTTGTATATTACTAATATTGGTTTTCGAAGTCTATACATCAATTTTACAATATCGAAAAGTTGAAAAAGGAATGCATATGCTAAAATTATTATTCTACAAACTATATTTGAAGAATATATATTTCAAATAACTTACAGAAATTATTAATCAAATAACAAGATACGGTGAACTATTTATTACAAGAAAATACAGATAAATGTGTAACAAGAAAATAACAAAATATTTATTGTAAACAAATTACTGATATTACAAGGAAGAATAAAATATTTGCTTATATTTATTACAAATAAACAACAAAGTACTTCTTATAAATAAGTTACAAATAAATCACAGATAATCAAGTATAAAACATTGTTTGTCGAACGCTATACTTGCAGACCATGTACCTTCTTCGGAATACCGCAAATCCCACCCTGCTTCATTTTGAATGGCCATTTAAATTGGTTGCATTCCGTCTCTCTCTAAAAGTAATTTTCTCGTCAGAATGTCGCCTGTTGTTACACCTACAGATGTCAACCCACGAGTTGTCGCATGAGGAGGTTGACCTAAAGTAATGGAAGCTACGCCTATCCCCACCGTGAACACTTCTAGCGTTACATTTCGGAAAATAAGAATAATAGTGGCAATAACAACTGCTAAACGCAATTTGCATTATCTCACTCATTCTCGAGACGTTTGTCGACTGTCGTTTTTGACCTAATTGGTGTGCGACTGCTCAAGTTAGTATTACCGCCGAAAATACGTGTGAGGCGTCCATTTTTCTATTCTGACCAATTAAAGTTGTAGCTTTTCTAAACACCGGGGTCAGCCTCTTCACGCGCCAACTTGTGGGTTGACATCGGTATGTCCACTTCACGACGACAGTTAAGGATTAATAAAGTTATAAAATCAACAATAATTTATCAGTCGATAAATGGGAAATCCGATCCATTATGGAATGAGTAGTACTTCGGAGACGAATAGTAATTCGGAGCGTGGTAATTGCTATGCGTGGTATTTTCACACGTGGTAACTCCTATTCGTGGTATATTGATATCCAGTAATACGATGAATAGTAATTCGGGGCGTGGCAAATTCTACATGTGGTATTTCAGCGCATGGTAACTCATACGCGTGGTTTTTCCACTCGTGATAACTTCTACTCGAGGTAATTTGGCATCTGGTAGTATGATGCGTAATAGTTCGAAACGTGGTAGCTCCTACGCGTGATATTCGACACGTGGTAATTTCTATGCGTGGTATATTGATATCCAGTAATTCAACGAGTAGTAATTCGGGGCGTGGTAAATTCTATGTGTGGTATTTCAGCGCATGGTAACTCGTACGCGTGGTATTTCCACACGTGATAATTTCTACTCGAGGTAATTTGGCATCTGGTAATATGATGCGTAATAGTTCGAAACGTGGTAGCTCCTACGCGTGATATTCGACACGTGGTAATTTCTATGCGTGGTATATTGATATCCAGTAATACGAAGCGTGGTAAATTCTACGTGTGGTATTCCAGCAAATGGTAACTCGTACGCGTGGTATTTTCACACGTGGTAACTCTTATGCGTGGTATATTGATATCCAGTAATTCGACGAGTAGTAATTCGGAGCGTGGTAAATTCTATCTGTGGTATTTCAGCACATGGTACCTCCTACGCGTGGTATTTCCACTCGTGATAAATTCTATGCGTGGTAATTTGGAACTTGGTAGTATACCAGGTTAATAGTTCAAAGCGTGGTAGATCCTAATGCTTTAAAAGTAGCTTCTTTACGCGCCATCTCGTGGGTTAACATCGGTATGTCTACTTCATGAAGACAGTTAAGGACTAATAAAAAGTTATAAAATCAACAATAATTTATAAGTCGATAAATGGTAATTATCCATTGTGGAATGAGTAATTCATGAATCCTCAAAAATTCATAAAGAGTAGTTTTACGCGCCAACTCTTGAGTTAACGTCGGTACTATCACACGTGAAAACGGTCATGTGTACCAAGCCTTAAGGATTCACGCTCGCACGAGTGGAGTCTGTTCCAGCTGATTATCCACGGAACGCAAAACGAGCAGCTTTCTCGGTGTCTGGGCGTCGTCGCTTCCGGTTGCGAACAGTTGTGCGAGTCGTTGACGTTTTTTCGCCGCGAAATTTTTTCGATCGCGCGGGATCTCTCTCGAGCAGACGAGGAAAAAGTCGCGGCTCTAACGTTCGAACCCGTTTGCCCTAGATTGCGCGAGCGCTTACGCACCGACACGCGGGCACACGTGTACGCGTTATGAACGGAGGAACAAGGTGCGTTGGTCACTAGGGCGTTGACCTGGCTGGACCAAAGGAGCGCGAGCCGAGCGGAATCTCGCTTCTCCGGGAGGATGAGAGGCGAAACAGTTCGTTCTTTCAAATTGTTCCTTCGTTTTACCGCGTCCTCTTCCTCCTTCGAGTTTTTGGTACTCCCCGGATACCTGATGGAGCAGGGACAGGTGGCGGTGAATTGAATTTATGATCGTTTTTTGGAAACCTTTTTTGCGCACCGCGGATTCTTGCGCAACATTAAGGTTAACCTCGAAATTCAACATTACGCCGACATTTCGAACAGAACTAATTTCGAGTGCAGGAAACCCTTCTGTAAAATCTCCAATTGATTTACCACATAGTTATCGAGAAACTGTGGTTTTGGTAATACAGGAACGTATACGAGAAACAGATAGGCTGTAGGGTAAATGATTTCTTTGTTGGATTTGCAAGAATGTGGTGGTTTGTCATTTTCGAACCTTGCTTCATTTTTGAACAAACTAAATGTGAACACTTTTGAAGCATTTTTATAATATTGTTCATGACACAGAAAATGGCGAATGCAACTACACTTTCCTTAATTTTTAAGATCAATGAATAATATCAAATTAATACGTCTAGTTATTCATGTCACTAATATCTTGCTTTATTTTTGAACAAATTGAATTTGAACACTTATGAAATATTTGTAAGAAAATATGTTCCCGACACAGGAAATGGCAAATACAACTTTTTCTTTAATTTTTGAAATCAATAAATGTTATCAAATTAATAAATCTAGTTATTAATGTCACTACTACCTTGCTTCATTTTTTAACAAACTGAATTTGAACAGTTTTGAAGTTTTTTGAAACATACTCTCTTTTTTTTTATCTAATGAGTATATCTGCAGTTCTCCAAAAAATCATTATTTTTTACGACGAATATATGTAATAAACATCATTAAAGGACTAAGAATCTGAGTTTCTCATTACTTTGATAGAATTGTATAACACATGTGAGAACATGTGTTTGTATTTATAAGAAGTAAACATATTCGTATTATGAAGTACCAATTGAATTTTCACGAGTTTAGAATGAAGACCAGAATAAAAGTTTTTAAACAATAAAATTTGACAAAGATACTATAAGAAGTCTCTAAAAAAAAAATTGCACAACAATTTCTTTTCGACAGCCAAATTCATCGTATCAAACATAACCTCATCTTCTAACGTTAAACCAACCTACGTTGAATGCGCAAATAATTTAAGATTAAAAATAGTACAGAAATAAGCGATTAAATATAATCGAACATCTACAATTCCATCTAAATAAAAAACAAAATAAATTTGAAGGGAAATATCTTAAATTTTGAAATTCGACGTGTGGTAGTTTCAGTGTTAAAGAATTTTCTGATTAAACTCCCTAAATATTCATACCGTACGAAATATTATACTCAATATGCGTCATATCATTCACCATAATTTATCTGATAATGTTATACTTTGCCACGAAACTAATTTGAATACGTCAAGTTTACATGATTCACGGTTTACATAACTCCACGCAGCCATCACGAAAGAATGCATTAAACAACCAAAAGAGGAAGCAACCACTCGAATGATATTCCAGAAAAAGGAAGTACAAAACGGAACCACGTGTTTCGCACGTTCCTGAGATCCAATTTATCGCTTTCAATCATTTTGCTGACCGGCGTGAATAATCGCCAGGCGTTTCGCGTGCATTCTCGCAAACGCCTCGCGTGCCCGGCGTATTTACGATAGTTATGCGCGCTCCTTCTCATCTTTATCAAGCATAATTTCCTCTTTCGCCGAAGAATTCGTTGATTCTTTTTAAAAACCAGTCGATGATTTTAGAGGCGCTTCAAAATTCCTTGGTTATTCCGGACCAACGGTCATTGGCGTAACTATATTGGCATGAAAGTGGGTCTGACACTCTTAAATTGCAAAGTGGACTTGTGTAAATATGAGGATGTACATATTATGTGTAACATTACGAATTGTAATATAATTCGACGAGATATGTGACGATAATCAGACGCTTGATCGATGCTGGACCATTTAATG
The DNA here is from genome assembly GCA_036983795.1 of Megachile lagopoda. Lineage (NCBI taxonomy): Eukaryota > Metazoa > Arthropoda > Insecta > Hymenoptera > Megachilidae > Megachile > Megachile lagopoda. The sequence goes on from CM072786.1 coordinate 3,644,001, forward strand.
CGTGCTGTCTCTAATCAAATGTCACGTGGTGAGGATTCGTTAGGATTTGAGGCGTCTTAATATTTCGTGTGGCGATCTAACACGAGATAATTCGATAAGTAATCCTGTACACCGTGGTAGTTTTCACGCGTGGTAAATACTATGCTTGATAATTCGACTCGTGGTAATTCCATTCGTGGTGATTAGACGCGTGATAATTCAACTCGTGGTAATTTGATGTGTGATAATTCGATTCGTGGAAACTTGATGCATGATTATTTGGCTCGTGGTAATTTTATGCTTGATAATTCGATTCGTGGTGATTTGATGCGTGGTAATTTGATTTGTGGTGATATGACGCGTGATAATTTGATTCGTGGTGTTTGGATCCGTGGTAATTTGACTCATGGTAATTGAGAACGTGATAATTCGGTTCGTGGTAATTCAATGCGTGATAATGCATTTGATGCATAGCTTGATACGTGGTAACTCGTGCATGTGGTATTTCGACTCATAGTAATTTCTATGCGTGATAATTTCGGATCTCGCGTAGTAATTCAGAGCGCGATAAATTCTACGCGTGGTAATTTGGAACCTGGTAGTATACCAGGTTAATAGTTCAAAGCGTGGTAGCTCCTACACGTGATATTCGACACGTGGTAACTTCTATGCGTGGTATATTGATATCCAGTAATTCGACGAGTAGTAATTCGGAATCTGATAATTGCTATGCGTGGTATTTTGAAACGTGGTAACTTCTATGCGTTGTATATTGATATGCAGTAATTCGACGCGTAATAATTCGACATGTGGTAATTTCTATGCGTGATAATTCCTGTTACGTGATAATCCAATGTATAGACTATTGTCACGTGATAATACGATGCGTAATGATTTTACTCGTGGTTTTCTAACACGTGATATTATAATATGTGCTCTTCTAATACATGCTGTTTTAATGTGTGATGTTGTTAACACGTGGTGTTCTAATACAGAGTTAATATCAAAAGCGTGATGATTTGACACAGGACAATCAACATACATTTGAACATAACACTCAAAATCGTATTTTCATCTACATCGAATGCAAACTATGTAAAAAGTTAAAAAAGAAAATGGTAAACGAAGTTCATCCGAAGTCACCTCTCACACAAAAATCGTGTTTACGCCAATGGCACCGAATCTGACCCAATTTTACACGGGCGATTTCAAGTCGTACAATCGGCTACTTAATGAACTTTTAAAAGCCGTCTATTACGTTCCACTGTAATCACCCATCGGTTCCGTACGCTTAACGCTTTTTCGATTCAACCTGGCCAGCAATTACATCATTTGGCCTCGCTTCGATAACGTTTCTGTAACGTTACGAGGCTGAAAGCTGCCCTCGGTTTGAGGTCATCGTGAATCGGAAATTTTACAACGGACTCCTCGAAGAGAGAGCAAGATCGTGACACTCTTCCCTCTTGTTTTTGTTTACTCTTGTTTTTGTTCCTTGCTTTTAATTTCACGCCGTCCCTCTGCCCCGTTGCCTCGATTGAGTTTTCGCAAGGTGGAAACGATTCTCGTCGATCAATTTAAGGATTAACAACTCGTTGCAACAATGAAACGATTCTGGAGTAATTCAAAGATTCATCGAGCTCGTTTTTTCGTCTCTTATTCTGTGCCTGATATTGGATCCCTTGTATACCTTCTTTTTGTTCCATTAACTTTTGTGACCTCTTTGGTTGTTTCATTTTACACGAATGACCCGTAAATTCCCAAATAAAACTGGTATAATAATGTGGATACATTATGTGAACTTTTTCAGATAATTATAGGTAACTTCTACGTAATATAGGTGCCTGTTGATAAGTACGGTAAATGAATTTTATATAAAATTTATGTGTAGAGTGTCAAAAAAATCGGGACTCCACATGTAAAATTATGTCAACATGAAAGAATATTTTTTTATATTCTTCGTCTTAAGTATTTCCGTTTGTTGTCCCTATTAATCTTAAGAATTTACTTAATGTATACAGTATTAATTAAGTAGATATTGTACTTGCATTAATTGTGTAATGATCTTGAATGATTCGTGTATAATTCAAGAGGAAATATATGGAAAATTTTTGGAAAATTCTGACTCACATTTTTGTTGTTACGATCAATAAAGTGTTTTCATTAGCTTATCGTGCAAGATTATTTGGCTATTAAGATTAGGGGTCCTTAGCGTCATTTCATAATTTTGAATAGTCATATTCAATTAGTAAATACGCTGACAAGTAAAATGTTACTGTATGTTTCATTAGGGAAAATGGAGATAAGAGGCAGTCTGGTAATTGTTAATTTTAGGTTGATGCTTACTTCAGTTCACCAAAATTATGGTTTAAAATTTGAACAATTTTTGAAGTAGCAAATTTTCAGGGGGAGAGTAAAAAATTTGGGAATTTGAAAATTTGGAGGTTTGGGGATTTGGGAATTTAGGAATTTGGAAATTTGAAAATATAGGAATTTGGGGATTTGGGAATTTAGGAATTTGGAAATTTGGAAATTTGAAAATTTAGGAATTTGAAGAAGTTGGAATTTTGGGAATTTGGAATTTGGGGAATTTGGAATTTGGGGAATTTGGAATTCGGGGAATTTGGAGAATTCGAGGAATTTGGAGAATTTGGAGAATTTGGGGAATTTGGAATTCGGGGAATTTGGAGAATTTGTGGAATTTGGGGAATTTGGAGAATTTGTGGAATTTGGGGAATTTGGGGAAATTGGGGAATTTGGGGAATTTGGGGCATTTGGGGCATTTGGAATTTGGAATTTGGGGAATTTGGAAATTTGGGGAATTTGGAATTTGGGGAATTTGGGGAATTTGGGGAATTTGGAGAATTTGGGGAATTTGGGGAATTTGGGGAAATTGGGGAATTTGGGGAATTTGAGGAATTTGGGGAATTTGAGGAATTTGGGGCATTTGGAATTTGGAATTTGGGGAATTTGGAAATTTGGAGAATTTGGAATTTGGGGAATTTGGTGAATTTGGGGAATTTGGGGAATTTGGGGAATTTGGGGAATTTGAGAAATTTGGGGAATTCGAAATTTGGGAACTTAGGAATTTAAGGATCATAAAATTTGGAAATTTACAAATTTAAGAATTTAAGGGCGGGAAAATTAAAAATTTAAGAATTACAAAATTTATGAACTTATGGCTTGCAGAATGGGAAATTTGGGAATTCAGGAATTTAGGTATTTGAGAATTTGCTGTATGTACATTTTTGAGATGTAGAAATTTGAAAGTTTGAAATTTGATTTATACATTTAAAAATCTTCAAATCACATACTTAATTTAGTACACTTAATTAGTGAAGTACATATGTACCGTCTATGAAAATTTCATATATTCATTAAATACGATCACTTTCATACTGCATTCTTCAAACGACCAAGTAGATATTTTTTAAATGGAACTAAATTCCTTACCTAACAACTGTTATTTATGTTCCAACATTTTCAATGATTCGAATATAACAGAATAAGAAGCTTAAATCAATTAAGAGTTAGGTATAGAGATTAAACTTGAATTTAATATTTGCAAATGACGAAAGATATCAAATGTCACAAACGCTGATTCTAATAAAGCAGGATATACATTATCGAATCACATAATTAATAGCATTTATATAGTTGCTATAATTCGATTTAGTGCGTATCCTTTGAAAAGGAGCGAGCCTGTTACTATGCTGTCTAAAAGATTTAGAAGGAGATCTAATCGAGTAGGTTTATCTGCTTTTACTGACGTAAATGACTTGATTTAATGTGTACATTATCATATCTCACGATTAACAGTAAACACATTTAGTAAAGCAATTTACATAGCTTTTACTGGTCCAAGATAACGTTATTGTTATCTCGACGTTCACAAAACTCGATAATCAACGAACTAATGTGCGATTGTTTGACTCTAATAACATTTAACTTAATACTTTTACAATACTGCTCCACCTTCATTATAAAAACTATTCTATTTCTTTTAGTTCATTACAAAAACTACTGTGAATTTTGTATTTTGTGCGTTAAAATACGAATTCACCCCTTGTGCTACAATGTAGTGACACTCGTGACGCATGCTACAGTTCGTATGTGATAAACTAGATTCGAATTTTGAGTGCAATTGAATTTTGAGGTCAATTCTGATTGTAATGTGCATAATCAAGGATCGCTGAATGGATAATGTACTTTATATTTTAACTTTCTTCTGTTATCTTCATGTTGTAGGAATTATTGGCGGTAATTCAACGCGTGATAACTTCTACACGCGATAACTCATATGTCTAATAATTCTACGCGTGGTAATTCATACGAGTGGTAATTCGGCGCATGATAATTCATACGTTTAATAATTCAACGCGTGGTATTTCTTGCGTTTAATAATTCAAAGCGTAGTAATTCCTACGAGTGTTAATTCAACACGTGGTAATTTTTACGAGTGGCAATTCGGAGCGTGGTAATTCGTAAGTTACAGAACTCAACGCATGGTAGTTCTTATACGTAGTAATTCAACGCGTGGTAATTATTACGAACCTTAATCCAACGCGTGGCAGTTCTTAAGTCTAACAATTCAACGCGTGGTAATTCCTACGAGTGGTAATTCGGCGCATGATAATTCATAAGTTTAATAATTCAACACGTGGTATTTCTTGCGTTTAATAATTCAACGCGTAGTAATTCCTACGAGTGTTAATTCAACACGTGGTAATTTTTATGAGTGATAATTCGGAGCGTGGTAATTCATAAGTTACAGATCTTAACGCGTGGTAGTTCTTACACGTAGTAATTTAACTCGTGGCACTTACTACGAACCTTAATTTAACGCGTGGTAGTTCGTAGATGTAATAATTCAACGCGTGGTAATTCCTACGAGTGGTAATTCAACACGTAGTAATTTCTTTGAGTGATAATTCGGCGCGTGGTAATTCATCGGTTTAATAATTCAACGCGTGGCAATTACTACGAACCTTAATTCAACGCTTGGTAGTTCTTAAGTCTAATAATTCAACGCGTAATAATTCCTACGAGTGGTAATTCAACACGTAGTAATTTCTTTGAGTGATAATTCGGCGCGTGGTAATTCATCGGTTTAATAATTCAACGCGTGGCAATTACTACGAACCTTAATTCAACGCTTGGTAGTTCTTAAGTCTAATAATTCAACGCGTAATAATTCCTACGAGTGGTAATTCAACACGTAGTAATTTCTTTGAGTGATAATTCGGCGCGTGGTAATTTATCGGTTTAATAATTCAACGCGTGGCAATTACTACGAACCTTAATTTAACGCGTGGTAGTTCTTAGGTGTAATAATTCAACGCGTGGTAATTCCTACGAGTGGTAATTCATAAGTTTAATAAGTCAACTCGTGGTAGTTCATCAGTTTAATAATTCAACGCGTGGCAATTACTACGAACCTTAATTCAACGCGTGGTAGTTCTTGCATTTAATAATTCAAAGCGTAGTAATTCCAACGAGTGGTAATTCAACACATGATAATTTCTATGAGTGGTAGTACAACGCATGGTAATTCTTACGCATAGTAATTTATTCATAAATATCTTCAATAATCTTCAAATTGAATTTTCGCAAAAGAGAAGAATATGAAAAAAGACATTATTCTTTTCTTCAATTTTCTCATGCACAATTACCTTGCCATTTGTACCACGATTTGTGGAACATCCTGTACAACTGCTATTTACTAGAAACAAAATTTTACCTAACAAAAGATAAATTAACGCAAACAAGACAAAATACTATTTTATCCAGATAAAAGTTATCATAAATTTTAAAGAAAACATTTCAACACTGTCAATAATGTTCAATAAAAAAATCTGAAATTTATCATTTTAACACATTTAATTCAAATGAATTTCAACACTCTATTCAAGAGTTAAGGCAAACTGTATATCATGAATTCCACACCATGAATGAACGTATTCCTCAGAAATGCGGTTCTCGTTTTCCTTAGCAGTTTATCGGAGCCTGGATCGAGTAGATCTGGAAACCGCTTCGCCATCGCGTACGCTCGACCGCTCACTTTTTACGGAAGACGTGTATTTTTCCATGGTGAGTGTTTCATTAAGAGAGCTAAGCCGTAGCACCTAACTCTTTCACTGTGGACGATGTGTGTATCCATTTATTTACACGGATAATATCTTGGTATGAAATAGTAATGGATAAGTCAAGTAACCGCTAAATAGTTCGTGGACGACGGTCGAGTGCACGCGATGCATGCGATCACGATTCTAGATTCTTGAATAGAAAAATTGAGGAATTTGGTGATTTGGGAATTTAGTTTTGATGTTAGAGAATTTGGTAATTTGAAGATTTAGGAATTTGGCGGATGTTTGGAAATTTAGGAATTTAGAAACTTAAGGATAAGAAAGTTTGAAAATTTAGAAATTTAAAAATTAAAAAGTTTCAAGCTTGGAAAATTTAAGAATTTAGTAAATTAGAAATTCAAGAATTGAACAATTAAATAACTTAGGAACATAAAAATTCAAAATCCAAAATTTCAATTTCTTGAAAATATTAAAACTCGAAGATTCAATTCTAAAAAAATTCAAATTTTCAAATTTAAAAGTAGGTTGTAAAACAATCTAAACATATCTATTTAATTACTAAATAACTAAAATAGTACAGTAACTGATAGAAAATATTAAGTAACATACATAAATACTTAATTAACCCACTTATTATCATAAAACGTAAAATAAATTTGAGTAAAAAAAAAGAGTAACAGTCTAAAAATAACAAATACAATTTTAGTATCTTCTGTGTAACATATTAATCCTGAAAATATACATACATATAGTCCATTACGTTTACACTTTCTAAAGCAGACTTTACTGTCGGAATCCGAATAAATAACAAATATTTTATTCACCGCCTTCTAGAAATTCTGCGACCGCCACATATCGCGTACGCAGCAAAATAATTGATAAAGAAATTGTGTACAAATGATACCGTAGCAAAACACGTCATCGTACAAAAATATTGCGGTCAGTTGTATCGGGTTTTACGGCTGTGTAAATTACAATTTACAAGTTTTCACGTACGGAACGGCATGTAAAAAGGCCTGCCCGTTTTCGTCGCGCGTTTGTGCACCGCGAGCTCGTGACAATATCCAGTTGACCGTTCCACGAGATACGCAAGTGACTTGTGTTACACAAACTCGAAGGTGTTCACTTTCGATGGGTGGACGAACTGGAGCATGGCGACAGACACACAGCATCCTTGTTCGTTTCTTGCCGAGAATTCACGACCACTTGGTACATTCCTCCAACGTAATTCGGAAAATATTGCGAATATTGTCACCGAGACAAATTTATTGTCAGTAATCTTTGGCTGTGCAGTGACTTTCTTTTTCTGACAAAGAAAATATTTGCCGAATGTAGAGAGATTCCTGGAACGACACAAACTGCATTTATTTGTTTGTCTGTTTACGGACTCAGATCGACTGAATTCAGCATTATAACTACTTTGACAGGAAATTTACTAATCTAGCAGTCAAAGTTACTAAAAATCTGTGGGATTGATTCAGTGACTACACAGTATGTCTGGAAAGTAACGGAACTTTTTAAATTCAAGGAAAACTACTAGCACCTTCTATTAAAACAATATGCTATCTGAAAACAGTATTCCTCCCCTACAAAACAAAACAATCATTATTAGAATCGAGCAACGAATTGCAAACTTATAGCGGTTAAAGCGACAGAACCTTTCGTCACCGTGTCACAAAATCACGATGGAGCAGAGAGCGAATATTAAATTCTGCTCGGTGAAGCTCGGTAAAACTTTTACAGAAACATTTGAATTAATGAAAAATGTTTATGGCGACGATTGTTTATCCCGTACACGTGTGCTCGAGTGGTATAAGCGATTCCAGGATGGTCGTGATACTTTGGAAGACGACCCAAAGCCAGGTTTTGGGTTTTTCTAAATTCTAAACGATTCTAAAGGTATTATACTTCGGGAATTCGTTCCACAGGGACAAAATGTTAATGGCGAATATTATCTGGGTGTTATGGAACGTTTGTGGAAAAGAATCGTTCGTGTGAGGCCCGAATATCGAGCGCCAGGGAGTTGGTTTTTGTTGCATGATAATGCACCATGTCACAGAACTGTCGCAGTTCGTGAATTTTTGGCGAAAAAACAAGTCTGTGTGCTCCAACATCCTCCATATTCGCCTGACTTATCTCCATGCGATTACTTCCTTTTTCCAAAATTGAAATTAGCCATGAAAGGAACGTTTTATGACACTGTTACACAAATCCAAGCAGCTGTGACAAGGGTGATTGAAGCGATTCCGCAAAACGACATAAAAAAATCTATGTTAACATTACTTCAGCGTGCCCAACGGTGTATTGATGCGGAAGGGATGTAACTTGAATAAAAAAAATGAATTTTGGCAAAATAACTAATACTTTTCTTTTTATTTAAAAAATTTCGTTACTTTTCAGACATATTGTGTAAATCAATTTTTCACTGATCAGATTTAGAGAGAGGCTGAGTTAAGTTAGGTTATGTTTACCGAACTGAATGAGGCTCTTAGGACAATCTGCATTTAGTAGCCTGTTTCCCAAAATCCCAAATTTCCAACTTTAAAATTTCAGAACTGCCAGTTTTCAAACTTCCAAATTTGCAAATTCTCAATTTCTCACTTATTCAAATTCTGAAATTTGTGTCTACAGTAGGTACTCGAAATTTTAAGTACACATTCGATTTCGCGTGAAGCATCTAGTTTGTAAACTCACTAGTTGTAATAAGTTGGACAAATTTTATAAATGTTTTGTACAATTAATAGAAACATTTCAAGTTCTATGATAAAAATATAGAAACTTAGGAATTTAAAAATTTGTAAGCTTGGAAATTTGGAAAATGTATACATTTAAGAATTTAGTAATTTGGAAATTAGGAACTTGAAAATTTGGAAAAATGGAAATTTAAAAATCTGAAAATTTAGGGATTTTGAAATTTGCAAAATATAGAAATTTCATAATTTAATAATTTGGAAAAGTAGAAATTTGTTAATTTAGTAATGTGGAAATGTAGAAATTTGAATGTTTAAAAACATAAAATTTAAGAATCTAGTAATTTAGGTACTGAGAAATTTGTAAGTTTGTAAATTTGGGAAAGGTACACATTCCTAAGTACAGTAACTTGGAAATTTATGAGCTTGAAAACTTGGTAATATAAAATTTCAAAACCTGGAAAAGGAATTTAAAAATTTAGAAAATATATAAATTCTCAAGTTTACTAATTTGTAAATTTACGAACTTATGTATTTGGAAATATAAAATTTAAGAATTGTGAAATTTGAAAATGTGCAAATTTGAGAATTTAATAATTTATAATTTAAAAGCTTTCATATTAACATATTTATACTTATCCAACGAAAGCGTATGATGCACTGAAATGTTCATTGCAAGGATGTAACTACAATTGTATGATCCTTGAATTCGAATAGAAACAGTATCGATTCACGAGCAATAATCGACCATAAAAACCATTCCTTGCCACGATCATCGGCGTATCCAATTTATAGGCCATAAAGCGTGTCCTGTTATAAGTTTCATCAAGAGTCGAAGAAAAAGGAAAAAGAAGAATGGATATAACGGGACGTACGCTTTGTATCCGTGTGTATGTACACGTTTCCTTTCCGTCGAATCAATCGGCGGTCTATCGATTAGCTGGCTGGCTGAAATCGAACCTTTGCAGTCGTTAAAACGATTCGATAAAATCCAGCAGCCTGAAAGTATGCTCGACCATACTGAAGCAAGGTGTGACGATCGTAAAATCGATAAAGGAATAGCAATTATCGCGGTAGAATTCGCTTGAAGCAAACGGGAGAGAAAAAAAGGACGAAGTAGTTAGACGCTTGAAAAGATACGTAATTAAAGATCCTGCGATAAAATCTTTACGTTTCGATTTGAGTGGATGTTGTGAGTCGAAATTGTGGGAAGACGATCTTTGACATTAGAATATTCAATCGTGAATGCCGAAGATTTATGCTGTAATGTATTCGTCAGCTTCTGTATGGTAGACATTAACCTTCTTGTGTTGAGAGTTAGTGCATTCTGGCGCATTGTGTATTGATGATTGCATTGTACATGTTAGTATAGAAGATCTCCAAGATTTCACCAAATGTTAGCTCTATGCGTTAAAATAAAAAACATGTTATATAAGTTTCTATTACGACGCTTCAAAATTTCTTTTTGTCGCTCTCATCCCTTAAAAAGTTATACACTCCCGTAACACTAGTTGTGAGACACCCTGTATAGTGTACAAAAGTTTACGCTGAAACTCAAAGTTTATGATACTCAAAATTTAAGCTGAAAAATTTTAATTAAAGAGGTCGCTCAAAGCAATTAATCATTTATCATATCAACTACAATTTAAGAGATTGTAGATAAATTTGCACAGAATTCGATATTAATGTCTGACAGCACTGTCAATCAGCTGATTTAACCACATTTACATAGTTGAGAAATCAATCAATTTTTTAATTTCTGGAGCTCATGTGTGCACAGCAGTGTTCCTTATAATACACCCTAGAGATAAAGGGTTTCATTACAATATACCCTATTACCCCAAGAATCGAATACTTTTTGTAAACTATACATAAACATTTCTCATTTCATAGTATTTTTCACACTAAATTAAAATTTAGATTAAAATACATCTTACGTCTTCAACTAGTCAGCAGCTTTCATTATTACTCCTTCACCTTCCAACTCTCTTCTCATTTTTCTTACATAAAAAGTTCCTTTGTCTCTCAAATATCTTATATAAGGTTCTGCATAAAGTTTCTTTGCTGAAAAAATAGCAGTATTTGTCATCAGTTCTGCAGTGCGTTGCATAAATATAACCCCCTTTGTTTCTACTAATCTGAGTTTTTGACTGAAAATTATTACCTGTATTTTAAGTAACGTAGCTTACTATTTATATCAATACGTTAATCTTTAACACAATTTATTTAGAAATTAGTATATAAGAAATACCATAACTTATAGCCAAAAGCTGAGACAATTAAAAAAATGAGGGGTGTAGTTATGCAACGCATAGTTCGACTTGTGACAACAGGAAAAATAAAGTTCGTGTTTTGATCCTTAATTTTATTAAAATGTTACTCCAAATTCCTAACCTAAATTTTCTCGGAATTTATACAAAGAGTATCACAATGCACCTCTCACCTGCAACCTTCAACTTTTGAAAAGCGAACGAGTCCTGATGCGCTTAATCTCTTCCCCGGGTCGCATTCCTCTGTAAAACCGTAAACACATGCACAAGTCGGCCACGAAACGATCTTCCTCCTTTGTTCGCGGTGCAATAAGAAACGATCTTCGCAGCGATCGATACCGGAGTCAGGGGAACGAAAACAACGCGCTCGGCGAGAAAAAAAGCAAAGCGAACCGGCGCGTTCGATTCTACTCGGCCATTAGGGCACACACAGTATCCTTAGGAGCCCATTCGAGGGCAGGCTTTCTTGCGGTTTCGCGATCGAGAAGCTCGCGGTCGCGAGTTAGGTGGATACCACCGTCGATGAGAATCTCGTTGCCACGATATCGTATTCACCGTGGAGCCAACCCGCTTACGTATCCTCCATTTTCTCCTCGTTATAACTTATTCCCGATCGGTTTCAACCTCGCAATCTCGTCTCTGGCTCTCCTTCTCTGCCCTGAAGTTTCACCCGGTCGGCCACGAACAACGTCGCGAACTTTGCCGACGATAGATCACGCGGAGACGTCCCCTAGATCGCGACTTCGTGATCCTGTCGGACGAGGATGACGAGATCCGCGCCGTTATGGGAACCTCGGGTATATGCGCGGCATCTATATGGCCGAGGACCTACAGACGCACCGGTGCACGGTGTTTTTAATAGAGGACGAGCTTGTTACCTGGCCGAGTTATGGGGTCACATTACGCGAGAGAAATTCATGGTATTCCGGAGGTATTTACTGTTCAGGTGGATAACAGAAAGAGGGATAAGTGTGATGAATGGAGTAATTTTGGTGAAAATATTTATTGTATGGTACATAGTTTGTAATGTATTTATACAAAATAGATAAGATATATGGATAACATGAAATACAAAATAGTTGGTCTGTTCTGGATGAGAAACCTGCTGATTTTTTGAGGCTTCATTTCTGAACTCTAAATTTGTACATATGGTTATAACATTTTAAAACAAGTTCTTATAAATGAGCGTTATAGTATAAATACGTCACATAATATTTGTATAGTAAATTGTAAATGTAATTAAAATAATAAATATAATAAATAATAAAAGTAAATGTAATAATAAATATAATAAATAATAAACATAAGTGTAGTAATAAATATAATAAATAATGAATACAAGTGTAATCACAAATACATATAATAGATAACTAGTGTTAACACTAGATTTACGGAACCCGAAAAAATGACGGATGATAGATCTCTTATTTTAAATGACAAAATTTATTAAGAAATTTTTATAAAAATGTATGTCAACTTTCGTCAAGCTAAAGAATCAATGTCTTATGCAGTTCACATATCATCCCTAATTTAGTTATTTTTCTACTTTAGTTCAAATTTAAATATAAGTGACCAACAAACGTCCGTAAACCTAGTGTTAAACACATGGGTCAGCCACTTCACGCGCCAACTCGTGAGTTGACATCGATACCTCCACGACGACAGTTAAGAATTAATAACAAATTATAAAATCAACAATAATTTATCAGTCAATAAATGTTCGCTCCATTGTGGAATGAGTAGTACTTCGGAGACGAGTAGTAATTCGGAGCGTGGTAATTGCTATGCGTGGTATTTTCACACGTGGTAACTCCTATGCGTGGTATATTGATGTCCAGTAATTCGACGAGTAGTAATTCGGAGCGTAGTAAATTCTACGTGTGATATTTCAGCGCATGGTAACTCCTACGCGTGGTATTTCCACTCGTGATAACTTCTACTCGTGGTAATTTGGCATCTGGTAGTATGATGCGTAATAGTTCGAAACGTGGTAGCTCCTACGCGTGATATTCGACACGTGGTAATTTCTATGCGTGGTATATTGATATTCAGTAATTCAACGAGTAGTAATTCGGAGCGTGGTAAATTCTACGTGTGGTATTTCAGCGCATGGTAACTCGTACGCGTGATATTTCCACTCGTGATAACTTCTACTCGTGGTAATTTGGCATCTGGTAGTATGATGCGTAATAGTTCGAAACGTGGTAGCATCCTACGCATGATATTCGACACGTGGTAATTTCTATGCGTGGTATATTGATGTCCAGTAATTCGACGAATAGTAATTCGGAGCGTGGTAAATTCTACGTGTGGTATTTCAGCGCATGGTAACTCCTACGCGTGGTATTTCCACTCGTGATAACTTCTACTCGTGGTAATTTGGCATCTGGTAGTATGATGCGTAATAGTTCGAAACGTGGTAGCTCCTACGCGTGATATTCGACACGTGGTAATTTCTATGCGTGGTATATTGATGTCCAGTAATTCGATGAGTAGTAATTCGGAGCGTGGTAAATTCTACGTGTGGTATTTCAGCGCATGGTAACTCGTACGCGTGGTATTTCCACTCGTGATAAATTCTATGCGTGGTAATTTGGAACCTGATAGTATACCAGGTTAATAGTTCAAATCGTGGTAGATCCTAATCCATAAAGAGTAGCTTCTTTACGCGCCATCTCGTGGGTTGACATCGGTATGTCCACTTCACGAGCTAAGAATTAATAAAAAGTTATAAAATCAACAATAATTTATCAGTCGATAAACGGTAAGACCGATCCATTGTGAAATGAGTAATTCATAAATGCTCAAAAATGCAGAAAGAATCAAGAAGCAAAGAAACAATGATGAGTTTGTAGGAAATCGTGTAGCCGTAAGGCTCGATTCCGCAAGAATCATGGTTGGATTAGAAGTGGTTCGCGCAATTCTAAGTCTAATCGCGCATTCGAAGACGTGGTTGTAATAACAAATCTCCACAGGCCACGCCTATTTACCATTATCATTGGCCGGGGTATAGGATAAGAAGCGAAATAGAAATGGTCGGGTTAGGCTCGTGATCGCGATCGTAACGTTGGAGATCCAACGACACGCAATTGGCAACGTGATTTTCTGATAATCGCCGTTCGCATTTATTGCTGCTTTTCTCGCTGAAATTGTTTCCTGCTCGACTGCTGGTCTCGATGTGTTCCTCGAACGTTTAGGGAATTTAGCGAAAAAGTAGGAGAGAAATACCGATTAGGCAACGTGAGAGTATGCGTTTAATGACCGAAAGAACGAAAATTTGAAATCTTTCTGGATTTTCAAGGAGTTAGATTTTTGTGGATAAGATAAAATTGTGGTAAAATAAATAATAAATATATTCATCATAATTTGAATATATGTTTTAGGTATGATCGAAAAATTGGATTTATAGCGATACGAGTTTAATACAGTTTTATTACACAGTGACATAAATTTAATACAATTTTATTAATGTAGTAATATTTCAGCAAAAGTCATACAATTTAATTAAAATAATATATTTGTATTTTTCAAACATATTTTTTAAAATATCTGCATTGAAATTGCTGATACTAAATTTAAGTTCAGTAAAAGTGTCATTAAATTAAACATTAATTCGATAAACAGTATTATAGAATTATTTAAATGTCTATTTATTGGTTTTGCTGATATATTTATAAATTGCTAAAATACTTATGACACAAAAATCTTATATTTTGCCAAACACACGTAACTTCAAATTTTCTAATTAATCAAATTATCAAAAAAATTTGATATCTCCTTTAATTCAATTTTTAATTTAATTTTTTCTCACACAAAATACTGCAAATTTGCGATATTTTGTAAGTTTGTTTTAAGTAAATTTTTAAACAGAACAAAATTTAATATTTGTAAAAATTCAAAAATACATTTTTTTCAGAATTAAGGAAATTACGTAACAAAGATTCGAGTAAACTGATTTTTCATGACAATTTTACTCAATAAATGAGTCTCGAGACATAATCAGTATTTGCTTCTGTATTATTTCGTATTTTAATATAAAGATCTAAGCGGATGATAATCCTGAAAAAAATTACAATAATTGTATAACGATGCCAGCTAATCACGCGAACGAATAAATGTGTTCCTAGTGAATTAATTGTATTTCGATTGCGTCATACTTGTTTACCGCAGTTGAACAATAATAAATCTTTTAATTGACTATATCATAGAAGGTTTCCTTATCAGCTGATATTATAATTAGCGGATCTGTTAATCACGTATATTGTTATTAGAATATCTCCTAATATATTATAATGTAATTAAATTTGCTGATCAACTATATACAGTAATTATAAGATTTCTCAATAACAATTATATTATAATTACAGATCTCGTAATCAGATATATTATAATTTCTAATAGCTATTGTAATTAAAAGATTTTTTAAATACTATCATAATTAAAAAGTTCGTACAATATCATGCATTAATTAACATTGTAATGAAAAGATCTTTTCAGTACTATTATAATTAAAAAATCCATACAATATCATGAATTAATTTCTATTGCAATAAAAAGATCTTTTAAGTATTATTATAATTAAAAAATCCTACATTAAGAAACTTTCATATCAATGGTCAATTGCAAAATCGTTACAAAATTGCTATTCGAATCGATACCAATTAAACCATCGAATCACGTGTTATTAATCCCAATCCATATCGATACCCGTTAAATCTTCGTCACAACATCGATACTAAACGATTAATAATTTCTAAATTTCTTTCTTGATTGCGCGAGTACACGCTTTTGAATATAGAGACATGATTAATGATACTCTGTATCGATTTTTTATGTTCATACACGCACACATACATCGCATGGTCCTTGTTCTTTTTTCTCTCTTTCGAACGACATAAGAAAAAGTAGGTTAATTAAGTTCGATTAACGCAAAAAAATGATTCGTTTAGAAGAAGTAGATGCAACCAGAGATGTTCTTGCCGAGCCGGTTTCCTTCTCTATTCTATGATATACCTCTAATAGCTGATCTTATAAGCACGATAATAACAGTCATAATTTTATCTAACGACGTAGAAGTAATGACTGTCTGTCATTAAAGTAAACTAACTCATTGTATTGTATTAAACTAGATACAACCATTAGGGATTTGATAAAGCTCATCATCTTCACGGTGTTGAAATTTCAAGGACTTTGCTATGCGCGTTACTGGAAATGTATCTGGATCAGTGATGAGCAATCATGTTTTTGCAACAGATTGAAATTGAACATTCAGTAAACTGTGCTAGTATGCGTTGAATCACTTATTCATTGCTTTAGAAATTTTTAGTAGAGTAGAGAAATTGCACGATAATTAATATTTATGAGTTTGGAATTTTTTACTCTGAGATTTTTAAAATTTAGAATTTTGGAGTTTTGGGGTTTTGAGATTTAGAATTTTCGAGTTTTGGATTTTTGAGGGTTTTGGGGCTTTGAAATTTTGGAACTTGGACTTTTGAGGTTTTGGAATTTTGGATTTGGAGTTTTAGGGGTTTGGAATTTAGAATTTGAAGGTTTGGGGTTTTCAAATTTACGACTTTGAAATTTAGAATTTTGGAGTTTTGAAGTTTTGAAATTTAGAACCTTGGACTTCTGGGGTTTTGGAATTTACAATTTGGAATTTTGGGGTTTTAGAGTTTAGAATTTTCAGATTTGGGGTTTTAAAATTTAGGAATTTGGAGTTTTGTGTTTTCGAAATTTAAGACTTTGGAGTTTTGGGGTTTTGGAATTTAGGATTTGAAGTTTTGGGGTTTTTAAATTTAGGACTTTGAAATTTTGGGGTTTTGAAATGTAGAATTTTGGAGTTTTGAAGTTTTGAAATTTAGAACCTTGGACTTCTGGGGTTTTGGAATTTACAATTTGGAATTTTGGGGTTTTAGAATTTAGAATTTTCAGATTTGGGGTTTTAAAATTTAGGAATTTGGAGTTTTGTGTTTTCGAAATTTAAGACTTTGGAATTTTGGGGGTTTGGAATTTAGGATTTGAAGTTTTGGGGTTTTTAAATTTAGGACTGAAATTGAGGTTATGAAATTTAGGACCTTTAATTTTTGGGGTTTTGGAATTTACGATTTGGATATTTGGGGTTTTAAGAAATTAGATTTTGGAGTTTTAGGGTTTTAAAATTTAGGACTTTGGAATTTTGGGGTTTTTAAATTTTAGACTTTAGTATTATTATTAATAATAATTTTAGTATTGCAATTTTGAAATTTTCGGATATTGTGACATTGAAATTTTGGACAATTAAAATTTGACATACAGAAATTTGAAATTTTTTAATTGCGGAATATTGAGACGATGGAGTTTTAGATCACTGAAATTTTTGTAATTTTGAGACTTCATACTTCAAAATTTTTAAAGGTAGAAATTTTTAGACTTTAAAACTGAAACTTTGCGTTAGTGACATTTCATAATTTTAAAATGTTATTATTAATAATAATTCTAATATGTATTATGAATATTAGAATTGTAGAATGTTAGAATCTTGAAAGTGTAGAATGTTACAATTTTAGAATTTCACAATGTTGCAATTTTACAATTTCACAATGTCACAATTTCACATTTTCACAATTTCACAGTTTTACAACGATAAAATTTCAAAGAATTTCACAACTATAGTACTTTATAGCTGTAGGATTCTAAACATTGTAAACCTCAAAATTCCAAAAAATAATGTATTACAACAGAGTCGAAGTTTGCCATTTTCGAAAGCAGATCTCGTTGCATAAAGATTTAGACAAACCGTCAAGCCATAAAAATAGCATCTGTATCGAACCATGAAATACTAACGTTTGCTGTATCCAAGAATCGATGAAACTTACATTAATTTTTCACCGAATCTTGAATCGTAAGACGAGCAGCGTCGCAAACGACAAGAACGTTCTCGCGAGAAAATCGAGCGGAGATAAGCGGATACAGGTAGGCCGGGTCGACGGGGGACGCTGCCATTTGTACAGCAATATATTATCCAAGCCATTCCGTCGTATCGTGCAGGTTGGATGGCCTTTACCATCAGGGATATTGTGCGGCACCCATACGTGGCCACATATTGCATGACACGGCCAACGCTATCTGCATCCGGCAGAGACACCCTTACAACAGACGTGAAAATATGCTCAAAGATTTCTCCGGGGAACGTCAATGCGTCTCTCACCCCGTCAACGTATTCAAAGATGCCCCGCATTATCGAGCAATCCTTCACTAATCTATAAAATGTATCTTCCTCCCGTTCAATGGACATGTCTGCCACGCGAACAGATTTAGCTACAAAAAAGTTTACGCTTCTGCGCTTTTTTTTTACTTTTGCGACAAATTTCTAGAATTAAATACGATAGAGATGAAATTTTGTAGTTTCGGATTGGATTCTGAAGTAGACCATATTCACATCTGGTTAATTTGGGTTCTTATTCGCGAAAAGTTTGTTAAATGTATCATATTCACATATGAAATATATGTGAGATTATAGTCTTTATATCCTCAAATAGATCGCATTCACATACGACGAATTCACATTAGATTATAATCTTTATTCATGGAATTCCTTAAATTGAGCCATATTCGCATGTAACGAATTTCACATATTATAGTCTTCATTCATATAAAATTCTCTACCTTGAATCCTCAAGTGGACCATATTCACACATGACGAATTCACACATTAGATCACAGACTTTATTCGGGAAAAGTTTCTTAAACTGAACCATGTTCACATGTGATGAATTTCACATACTGTGCTATATGTATGTAGTCTTTACTCGTATAAAATTCTGTACTTTGAATCGTATCAAGTGGATCATATTCACATATGATAAGTTCACATGTTAGGTCACAGTCGTTATTCGTGAAAAATTTCTTAAACATGTTCACATGTGATGAATTTCACATATCATACTAGATGTTTGTATGTAGTCTTCATTCATATAAAATTCTCTACTTTGAATCGCATTCTCAAGTAGACCATATTCACATATGATAAGTTTACATGTTAGATCACAGTCTTTATTTGTGAAAAGTTTCTTAAACTGAACCATGTTCACATGTGATGAATTTCACATATTGTACTATATGTATGTAGTCTTAATTTGTATAAAATTCTCTACATTTAATCGTATCAAGTGGACCATATTCACACGTGGCTAACATGTGAACCATCACATTCACATAAGTCCACATGTTAGATCACAGTGTTCACATATAATGAATTTCACATATTGCATTATATGTACTCATGTAGTTTTTGTTCGTATAAAATTCTCTACTTTGAATTGCATCCTCATATAACATTCACACATGATGACTTTATATACAGTACTCTTACACACAATCTTATATTACATACATATCTGATATTATTAAACGAGCAATTCTTGTATACTTGTCTATTCTATCTTGAAAATGAATCTAACAAATCTAACAAATTAAAATTATTTTAATGTTACTTTTATCATCATAATTTATTTCATCCTTCAAATTTTCAAACGAAAAACTCATAGCACCCATTTTTTAAAGTTTCACCACGTCGCTTGCAATTTCCAAACATCGTAATGAATTTTACGTGCTCGTATATCTTGTTTATATACTCTACCGATTGCACGTGTATTTTTATGCCGGTAACACTTTGTAAATCACGAGAAACGCGGCGTGTTCCACTTTTATAGAAGCTAGAACTGTCGTTCAATCTCCTCGAAATTCCCTCGCTTACGTCACGATATATCGAGCAACGTTCGAGTAACATGCTCGACGTATCTCCCCTTGTATCCTGACACGGGAATGCGTCGAACGAGTTCGTTAATCATTTTTCTTTTTGGCCATTCCGTTGCTCCGTCTTTTCCATTGGACACGGTTACTGGCTGTTTTCGGCAGTGATCTCATAATTACGCACGTGGGTGGCATCTTGCCTCCATCCTCCTTCCATCTTTATTCATCCACATCGCGTTTGAACATTTTCGTCACACATGAACCGTTTATTTTGAAAGTGGAGCAATTTTATTGCGAAATATATGAGGACTTGTATTTCAATAAATTTAAAAATATTAGTAAGTAATACACAAATCTTCTGTATTTTGTGGGGTCACATAATTATTGTCCAATACTGTTTGACTTGCTTCATTTACAAAAGTAATTATTGTAAACGTTTATATCTCTTATGGTATTTTCAATATGGCGACTTTTTGCTAGAAAAACATGAAAATTCACAAATTTTGATTAATTGTTACGTAGATAGGGTTGATACTACTATAGATAGGGACTTGCATATACTTAAATATCTGGATTGAGAGGAATTTTTAGTTGCGTAGCTTTTTGGAAAATTCAATATGGTTTACCAGCCACCGATTTTTCGAACTCACCTTGTATTTTCCTCGTTAGAACGTTCAATTGGAGAAAAAGGAACATACCGTTCGTTTTGTAGGAAGTGGGATCAGAATACGATCCGTCCATGTTGGACAGGTGCGTGTAAAGTGTAGGAAGGGAGTAAGGGGGAAAAAGAGGTGATCTGTCTTGGTATGCCGGAGGGAGCAGCCTCCTCTGGAAGCTTCGGATCCAAGGCCCGCTGTTGCCGGTTGCTATTCAGTTGACCTGAATATTTTTACTCGTTCGAGCCAGATATCGATCGACGTGATAACAAAAGACTACGTATCTAGCGGAACGTCGATTGTTTCGAGGAGTTGTGACGCAAATGAGGCGGTACGACGTGGGTGCATTCAAATAAGCGGTGATTTAAAGGCGTGGAACGTCAAAGGAGTGTTTGGATTGACCGAACAATTGCTAATTCTTCTTCTACTTTGGAAAAAGTTGTACTTTATTTACACTCGGGTTTCGGTAAGGTGGGAAAGAAACAAGTATTCGGGTGCTTAGTCTAAACGCATCGTCAGATGGATTGTGGAGTCCGGGTGAACTTAAGAAAGTTGATTGCAATATTAACCCCTTGCCATACAATATCGTAAGGCACGTGACGCACGTAACTGTTGAAATGCGACGAATCTGGCTCACATTTTCACCACGATTCAATTTCGCGTTTAATTTTAATTCGTACCCTTACACCAATGATCGCCATGTACAAAATGTCCCTAATATTTGAACATTTTTTGTTCGTCTTAATGTTACAACAATAATTAAGTCGCCCTGTCTGACGCACTCGCCAAGGAAATCATAAGTTAAGGAGTTAAGAACCTAGGGAAACTTAAGTATAACCAGAGGTACCTAGGGAATTCGAGATGAAATTTAGAGAAACTCGGAAAATCATAAGTAAGACACAATGGTATCTAGGGAATCTTAAATGAAATCCAGAAGAACTTAGGAAATCAAGTAGGAGCCAGTGGAATTTAGGAAATCCTAAGTGGAGTAGTACTTAGGGAATTATAAATAGGAATCAGTGGAATCTGGTGAATCCTAAGTGAGATTCAAAAGAAGTTAGGTAATCATGAATAGGAATCAGTGGGATCTAGAGAATTTTAAGTGAAATCCAGAAAAACTTAGGAAATCATAAGTAGAACTCCGTGGAACCTAGGGAATCTTAAGTGAATTGCAGAAGAACGTAGGGAATCATAAGTAATGGTCAGTGGAATTTAGGGAATCCTAAGTGAAATCCACAAGAATAGACAGAATCCTAAGAGAAACCCAGAAAAATGTAGGGAATTCTAAATAGAGCTCAGTGGCTTCTAGGGAATCGTAAAAAACACCAACAATTCGTGGAAGTCCTAAGTGGAACCAAGAGGAGCTTAGGTAATTTTAGATGAAATCCAAAGAAATCTAGGGAATTCTAGGATCTAGAACGTTCTAAAAAATCCTAGTTGCAACATAGGAACCTAAGAAATTCTAGTCTGGGGAATCTAGGAAATCCCGAGTGATACTTAAACATATGTGGGGAATTTTAACAGTAATTCAAAGGTAATCCTAGGTGGAATCTAAAAGAATCTGAGGGATCGTAGAACCTAGGGGAATGTATAAAATCCTAGGTGAAATGTAGATAAATCTAAGTGATTCTAGGTGAAATCTAGGGGAATTTATAAAGTCTTAGGAACTTGGAAGAATCTGAGGAACTGTACGCAAAATTTGTGAAATATTAAATTATGGTTAGAAGTAAAAAACTTAAGAAATTGTAGGTAGAATCTAGATTCTAGGAGAATTTGGAGGATGATCATACGTTTATTCTAGAGAAATTTATTAATTTCTAGGGAAAGCATATGAAGGTAATTTACTTCCCCTATGTCCACTTTCTACATATGTTGCATCCCATTAGGCATGGTCCGATTCGAAGATAAGAAGATTACGTTAATATAAATTTTTCTACGTTACACTTTGAAAAATCGAAGCGATTTCCTGCAGAATATCCAGAAATCTTAGTACACTTTCTCCGTAATATTTCCGCGCGAATGATCAAATTTTATCATTAACGGGATTATCCTCCATGAAACACTCGACATTTATGATATGAGTTACGTGGATGAAAATGTTGACGCGTTAGTAGCTAACCAGCCGTAAGATTTACGATCGATGAAAGTTTCCCCAGAAGATATTTCCAGAAAATCGAGACGATAATAACAATGATGTAACATCCCTGAATGAACGCGTAATTCACAAGCGATTATGGTTCAATTATTCCACCGTAAATCCGCGGTCGAGGCGGTTACTGCCGTCTGGTTTGTTGGTTTTTGCACGAATATTAAATCGCAGCGATAGCCGCGAACACGAAGCAATACAACAACGCGTGTTCTAAGCGAGTTTACTGCAGCTTAAATTATATAGCGGTGGTAACCATTCCCAGCAAAGCATTCTTTCTTAATGAGCGTCTTATTTCACGTTCGCCGTTGCTCATATTTGGGTTAACGTATGGAGGAATGTTCCATACTCGCATACGAGATCCTGTCACAGGATGCCGACATTTTTTTACACGGTGTGGACGTGTTATTCATAAAAGTGGCCGATGAGAAAGAGAACGGGCGATCACTTTGATTTAATCTTAATCAATCGGATCCACGAGTCGATGATTGGTAGAGGTTCGTAAGTCGACGAAGAATGATCCGGGTATCGATGAATGCTATGTCTGTGAAACATTACGTTGCATTTGAGACGCACTTGCATACGTTATCGACATACAACGCAAGATGGAGCTAACGACTCGCGTGAATTGCAAACGATGACACTGCTGAACTGCTGATCTGATAAGTTGCGTGTCTAATAACGCGAGGGACGTAAAAAGTCGCAGGAAAGGAGATCTATAGGTGATGCTATATCTCATCGATGAATGCAAGAATGAAACAATCTACATACTTCTTTCAAAAGATCCGCTAATTAGCATAAGAAGGGTCTTAATGGACTTCGATTTGATTTGTTTTTGTCGATTGGAGATATGCATATGCGAGTCAAGAATTAGGTGTAATCATTCGATAACTTTGTAATATACATAACTGATATAATATGATATAATGCTACCTTAATGACGAGTGAATTGATTAAATGTAAAGCATCCAGGATTTTTTGTTTATTCGTAATTATTTAAAATTTGCAATAGTTCCCCATTTTCATGTTCGTTGATCACCAAATTCCAAAGTACCCAAAATCAAAGACCCTAAATTCTCAACCTATACCCAATCTATCAAATCTTTAGATATTCCTAAAAATTAAGTGGCAGATTGTCAGTTAATCGTCATATTTTTCATAAAAGAAACCAGATTTTCTTTCAAGTGTACACTGACACAGTGCAACTATAAATAAGACTCACAAATGAGTCAGTTAATCCCAGGATCACCATAACCTCACATTGACGCTAAACATCAACGTCCACTCAAGTTTATCTATCCTTACATTAAAGACACGTGCCTTTACTAATATCTCTCAAATTAACAAACAGCTACATCAGTATGACTTACTACTAATACTACAACAATATTTTACGCGTATCGTCACGGACCTGTCTATCGCAACCCTCCCAAACCACATCAAAATTTCAATCGTGCCGGTCTTTATTAAGCATAAACAAAATTTAAAGACCGAGTATGTCCTCACCAGTCTGATTGAATAGACCGCCGTATGATCGAAGCTGCATTCAGGGAAAGGTCCAAGAGCAAAAAGAAGGGCATCAGATACTTGTGCATGTCGCGAAAGGAGGCCGGTAAATCGTAGTTCCAAGCGTTCCTTCTGGTCAGGTATCATCGATACGTCTCGAAGCAGGAGACACCAAGGAGACAGAGAGGCGGCAAGCGGTCCAGTCTCGGCCGTGGTCGAACGAAGACAAGAACGACGTAGTTGCAAGACTGCGAGGAGGGGAATCGACAGAAGTGGACATCGTGGAGAGGAAAAGGAGCTGTGAGAGGAAACCCACGTAGAAGAGAAAGGGACGGCAGAGAGGACAGCTGGTATCGGCGACGGTGTTCCGTGAAGGTGGACGAAGCTACGGGTGATGGTGATACCGATGGCATCGTCCGTGGTAGCGCCGGTGGTGGTGGCCAACGACGGTTATGGTGGTGGTCGAGAGGATGGCAGTAGTGGTGGTGGTCCAGCGGGCATATCGTGCGGGCCCAACACTTGCTCTCCACGCAGGAGAGATTTGCCCCCTCCTGCCGCGGGCGGCGCCACTCGAGGAGATCCTTTCCTCTTTTCGCCTTTAGGCCATTCTCGAGAGGCGCGCGCGCGCGACAACGCGGTGTCGCACGATCGGTCTTCGTCGACCTTCGACCAATACGCGTGCTTTTACGTGCTTGCTCAGCTTTTTCCCGGCTGACTTTTCGAATACCACCGGATACGTACCGTTCTGCCCCTACCGTGGCTCGCTGTTGCCCTGACACCTACCCCGCCGCCCCCACGTGACACCGGCGACCACGTGACTGGGATCTTCGCGGCGGAACGTCAACATCCGTCGCCACGGCCCGAGGGACTCCTGGTTCCGCTCTTTGCCCGAGGATGTTTCGACGTGGACGTTGATCGGCCTGTTGCGTAACAGCGGACCGACTGGCCAGTGTTTCCGTGTGGCGACGTCTCTGTGTTGGACATCGACGAACGAAACGCGTGTGCTTGTTGGTTCTTATTGTTGTTATTGTTGTGCGGGACGAATCCTCGATAGACCGGAGGCGATTCGGTAAACTGATCGATGACGAAGTTGAGTGTACATGAATGGAAACCGCGTCATAATTAGATGTAGAGGAGCAAACATCTGAAAGGAAATTTTTTGCGAAACCGGTCAATGATATCGAGCGGGACAAGTGATAGCTACTGAACTGAAGAATCTTGTAAACGTAACCCTCGGGCTGTCGGGTGAAAAGAAGAAAACTCCGACGATGCGAGCATGATGTAGCATGAAAATAGTAGAAATCGCAGTGCAGTTTACGAGCAACAGGACCGAGACCCGCCACACGGACAGGAAGTGTACGCGAGCCGATCGGTGCAATCTCGTTACCAGTGGCGATCTGCGACTAGATTCTATGGTGAAATCGGGCCGAGTACAGGCTGCATGTGAGCACGGTAATCAGCAAAGAACGTACGTACACGTACAAACGATCTCGTGATTGTATGAGGCTGCCTACATTTTTTGCGTCGTTTCAAAACGTCTACATTCAACTCTGACTGAACTGGAACGTTCAGTTTTCATTCGCCTGTGCAGATTATTTTATACGCGTTCGTTTTGCATCTCGGTGCTTACGGCACACGACCATGGATAACTGTCGCGATGTTCTTGGTAAATTCTCGTGCCCCGAGGGAGACTGTCAGGGTGGCACAACGCGACGAAACCAGGCTGACCACGTCATTCCACGCGAATCACATCGATCCGTGTAATTTGGCGGGATTTAATTACACCAAGGAAGCCGCGTTATTAAGTCCCACAGGGAAGGGACCGACCGAAAGAATTCAGGTTTCCTGCGTCATCGATCAGCGGAACCGGTGGAAAGTCGGAGACTTTAATGCCCGCACGGACGCACGCCATGGGATCGTTTTACGTCTGGTTTTAAAGCTGCCTGTGCTCCAAACACGTGAACGTCTCTGTCACTGAAATCGATCGTTTTTCACCGATTCGTCCCCGACAAATTTCGATAAAAAAGTGGCTCGAAAATACTTCATTCCGAACAGTCTCTATCGAATAATACCTAACTGAATATCGAATTCTGGATCGAACTGATTATATAATTCTTTATCGAATATCTAAGTGGTTACCTAATTCTTGATCGAACATCTGAGTGGATACCTCATTCTTGATTAAATATCTAAATGGATAATTCTTGAGTGAATGACTGAATGGATACTTGATTAAACATCTAATATCTAATTCTTAACACCTAACTACACAGTTTAGACTCATCAGATTTTCACGCAAGGTTAAACTTGTTGAAATTCGTTGGACTTTGAACCGTGAATATCGAATCGAAACTTTAAGTGATTGAAGTTTCGCACGTACACCGGCATACCGTCAAGCAGGTGTTTGTGCCCGGCGTCGTTGGGCTTCGAGAAGAAAAAGAGGGTCACGCTCGTTTGGAAAATTGGATGTGCTCCAGAGGGATTCTGTTTAGCGGCGAGTGGGACCGTTATCGAGGACAGACGATTTATCAGCCCATTGTCTTCAGGCTGGTCGGATGTGCCTCAGTTTCTGGCATCGTCACGAGTCGCATGCCGATCCACGAAACCGCCAGTTTTAACGAACGCAATTCTGATCGAATGTCAACGAAGCCGGCGCGCACAGAAGGCGAACGGGCGAGCGATTAACAGCGAGCCGAGGTCGTAAAGTACGGTTCTCGATCGCCGAAATTACTGGATTTAACGAACGGACGTAATGGCAGTAAACCGGTGCTCGGAAAAGTGATTGATGACAAGCGTGTGCCGGAAACGTTTCGCGAAGTTAGCCGCGCGTTTTTAACGAACGATTTAATTGGATGACAACGAGCCGAACGAGTAATAGCGCTCGTGGGAGCTATTCGGTTAAAGAGGATAAGGTTGACACGAAAGAAACTGAGCAGCAAACGAAGACTCTATGAACGTGCATCCGTACTCACTCGAACAGTGGAGGTGCTTCGTTGCCACCTCTCGGCAGCCGACACACAGTGTCCCGTCGAAGACGAGACCCGACTGTCCGCGAATTCTGGTGATCGTGACCGAGCAAGCATCTGTGCCAGCTCCGGCAAAAGTGGCTCATCATGTCCGTACTGGAGGCCGGTGAAGCCGACAGGACGACTATGTCACCGCTGGACGAAGTCGTGTCCCCGACGAGCGTCGAGTCGGAACTGATGGTCACCGACATGTTGGACGAGCACGAGACCACGCTGAACGAGCACAGGGACGGCAAGCGAAAGAGAGACACCGACGGCGAGGAACTGACACCCAGGAAGCTGCCATCACTGACGAGGAACAACAACGACGTGGGCTTCGTTCTCGAAGAGAGCGCCGACGACGAGCTTCACGAGGATAGGGATGACGTAAGTCCGATTTAACTGCTGATTTCGATTCGGAAGACTTCACGGACAAATGAAATGCTCGATCGAACGAGTTTCGAGTCAACTCTTCATCCGGTTTGGACGGTCCCTTCCTCAAATTAAAGTAATTACAATAACAGTTATCGGAGTTGATTCTTATTAAGTTTTTATTCAATAGCCGTGGACAGGTCTTTCTTACTTTTAGCGAATACTATTTATTTGAAGATTTTTATATTTATTCGAAACAATCGGTAACTGTTTGTGTGACATTTTTAGTTCTGAAAATAATATATTTTTAAACTGTTACAATTTGAAATATATTTCTGATCTGTTATAATTAAAGATACGTTTTTAAACTGTTATTGATACAATATCAATGAACAAATATTTTCTATCAAAAACATGTATTTGACGAATCATATATTTTAAATTTGCAAAGTTTTCAGAAAGCGTAGCAAAAAGTCATAGTTATGAAATATAATGTTTTCAATAATTTATTTAGTTAACAAATTTGTTGTAGAATTCTGTTTGATAAAATACAAGAATTTCTTCATATATTATGTTGCATATTTGCAACAGCAACGAAGGGCTAATTAGTACCAAATTTATTTAACAGTAAATTTCATCTTTTATAAACAAATGTACAGTTCAACCATCTTCCAATGAACAGACCTTAGTTTTTATGCAGAATTACTTAATAATGTATTGCCATTTACTTTTTGCAATATTACTTTGCTAATGGACAAGAGATGTTAATCGTATAAACAGTTTTTATAAATAAATACACAATCCGACTATTGTGTAATGAACACATTAAATATTTTTTGCAGAATCAACCAAAAATATACTGTCAGTTACTTTTTATGATACTCCTTTGTGGCGTGTTAGTTGGTAGTTGTTTAAGTCATTTGTATAAATAGATATACAGTTTGCAATGCATAAAATTTGATGTAGTGATATGTCAATCTAATATTATTTGACTAAAATTATAATAAATACTCATGATTATGCTTGAAATTTATAGAACATGGTCCAAGCAGAACTTGAAACCCCATACGCAATTACAAGGTGTCCCAGTTTTTTACCACCAAACTTCACCAACCTATTACAACTTTTTAATATGATGTTTGAAACCCGATGTTGATATAACATTCCCGTTTTATTGGTACAAATTGAATACGTTGAAAAAGTTAAACGAAATAAAAATTTAGATGCTCGATGCGCAGACACAGTGTCCGTCCTATGCGAAGAAAATCGAAATTGAAATCGGTAATAAGACCAAGAAGGCATTAATTGTAGTATATTATATGCATTGACACGGACAAACTGAACAACGCGAAAATCAAATGTCCGATGCCATATCACGAAACCTGAGAATCCACCAGCGTTCAATGACATTTATCCTCTTTTAAAGCGTACTCCATAACGCTGTTCTATGGACGGGTCTCAAACTACGTTGCGTAGAAACTAAATTCTCACGTGGCAAGTGAAAGAGCAGCTGTCGGTTAAAGTGTCCGCCTACGTATGGTTATACCTGTTCCACTGTCGTGAACGTATTCAACTTTGACATACGGCAACAAATCAGGTGGTTGGATTCAGGACCGTAATAAAATGATGCTATTAGCGGTCCGTCTCTACGGTCTAAGAAGCTTCACGCACGAAATCAATTTTTAGTTAGTGTTTTTCCGCTGACACCAGTTCAAATTAGGTGATCGTTCTTCGGTCAACACTTATGTTTGACACCTTCAAGGTCTACCGTTGTAACGGGAGATTGATTGCGTCATTACTTTATTTTTGCGTTGTTTACTTGGTCGTAATTGTGTGAGAGGATTTTAGATTGATATAAGTTGTACGGGTACGTGTTACATTGCTGTCTGTTGTATAATTGCACGATAGATCGTTATATCACGTGTTATGGTACCACGTATTACACTACGTTGGACATTCACGTATTACTACGCATTAGATTGCCACACTTTATACTGTCGCGCACTATACTACCATGTACTTCTATACTACGGATGTATATTCGCTTGAATTACTATTCATTTGAATAACACGCGTTATAATACCACGTGTAGTTACACTTTGAATTACTGGGAATTAGGTTGTTACACGTTGTACTACTATGCAAGATACTATACTATTATGCTGCACTATCTTGTGGTGCATTCTTATGGGTTACACTACCACGCACTGTACTACCACGTGATGTACTAACCTGTGTTCCACTACCACGTACTGTACTATCACGCGCTGCATTACCACGCACTGTGCAACTATGCACTGCACTGTCTTGTGTTCCGTTCTTATGGGTTGCACTACCAAGCACTGTACTACCACGTGCTGCACTAACCTGTGTTCCACTACCACGCACTGTACTACCACGCGATGAACTATCTTGTGTTGCATTCTTATGGGTTGCACTACCAAGCACTGTACTACCACGCGCTGTACTAACCTGTGTTCCACTACCACGCCCTGTACTATTACACGCTGCACTACCACGCACTGTACCACTGCGCGCTACACTGTCTTGTGTTGAATTCTTATGGGTTGCACTATCACGCACTATACTACCACGCGCTGCACTATCCTGTGTTCCACTACCACGCACTGTACTACCACGCGATGAACAATCTTGTGTTGCATTCTTATGGGTTGCACTACCAAGCACTGTACTACCACGTGCTGCACTAACCTGTGTTCCACTACCACGCCCTGTGCTATCACGCGCTGCACTACCACGCACTGTGTCATTGCGCACTACACTATCTTGTATTGCATTCTTATGGGTTGCACTACCACGCACTATACTACCACGTGCTGCACTATCCTGTGTTCCACTACCACGCGTTGTACTATCAAGCGCTGTAACACTACGCGTTGTACTACCAGGCGCTATAACACCACGCGCTGCACTACCTTGAGTTGAATTACCACGCACTGTACTATAACGCGTTATACTACCACGGGCTGTACCTCCACGCGCTGCACTATCTTGTGTTGAATTACCACGCGTTATATTACCTTGCATTGTACTACCACGCGCTACACTATCTTGTATTACACTGCTACGCGTTGCAGTAGCTTGCGTTACACTACCACGAACTGCACTACGACGCACTGTGCTACTAAGCGCTGTACTAGCTTGAGTTGCACTACCATGTGTTGTGCGCCACATACTGTATTACCACATGCTACACTACTATGCGTTGTACTACCACGCGTTAAATTACCACGTGCTGTACTACGACGCACTGTATAATTACGTTGTGATTTACTAAACATTACATTGTTATGCGTTGTGCTGTTACATATTATATTACCACGTGCTGTGCTATCACGTACTATACTACAACGCACTGTATCATCACCTGCTGTACTACCATAGTCTGAATCACTGTACATACATCACATTGGCACGCTTTGTATTACCAAGTGCTATAGTACCACACACTATACACAGTGCTGTACTACCACGCACTGTACCTCCACGTATTTCTGCAGAAAATATTTAATTGTAATCTCTATTCCTTGTGGATAGTAAAGTAACGGTGCCCGTGATGGACATGTATAAGTGCTTGGACAGTTCTAGTAATTGGACGCTGTTGACCAATCAGACATGAGAAAAACATGCAATAACTGGGGCTGTCCAATCAGTCGTACTCGTCGAACCGCTGTATCCGTTACCTTGTTTCGTTTCTGTAACAGCTGTTGATTTACTTCCAAATAAAAATCATATTCTCAGGATTCACTTTTGTAATATAGAGTAATATACAATATAATATAATATACAGTAATTTACGGAGGTAATTACAGCGAACTTTTCCTGTAACTTGCTGAGAATGTTAGAAAGAAAGCCAGAGTTGGTTAGACATTTAACAATAGTAGTTACAGCAATCGATCCTCAACTTCAGGTTCGATGAACTTCGCCATGCATGATTTACGCTAAAGAGATCGTTAAATATGAAATTTAATTCCTGTGAGGTAAAATTGTCGTGCACTATACGAAGACACATGTAACTGTTGTGCTATGAAACGAAACTCAAACCTGTTATCAAATTTCTTCTGCGGAATTATGAAGCATGCATGACGTTGCATACCTTGATGTTATAATTGCTGTCATAAAACTGCACGCGAACGTTGTTTCTAGGTGCCTATTAAATCCTCTCTGTGAAGTATAAATATTTTTAAAAAGTGTATATTTATTTATCTATTATACACTGGAAGACCCACTTACTGTGTAAAAGTAAACTTAACCATAAATACATTGACGAATTCGTCAAAAAGAATATTGAATAACTATTTTAAGACTCGAAAGAGCTAATAAGCTTAATTTTTTTGGGAAATACATTAGCAAGATTTGACCACCTTATTGGTTCATATGTACAAAATTACACATATCGGTACACATGTGTAAATTTGTGGAGAGAACGTGAGAGGACGATTGATTAACCTCATCCGTGCACAAATATTAATATGTCAAGGATATTTATATATCAATACTAAATTAGTATATTTGGTAATTTATATTATAATTAACTTAGTAACCAATTACAATTAATAACTTATATTACAAATAATTTAGCAACTTAGCTACAATTTATAGGTCATTTGGATTACAAATAATTTAGTTGCTATAATTGCTGTAAACTTTGTTACACGAGAGTTGTTTCTAGGTGCTTATTAAATCCTCTAAACAATAATTTAGTAACTAAACAATTAATATCACAAATAATTTTGTGACTTACAAAAGTTTGTCGATAATTTGTTTATTGGTTACAAAAAAGTTTTGATATTCGACATTCGATATTCGACGACATACACATGTTTAATGAACATATGTTACATGCAGTGAAACAATTAATATTTTCATAACCAATTTTCTTTCCTTGATGCAATTTTATGTCTTCATTTCTTTCACGTTGTCTGTATAGAACGAAAAAGTACATGACTGTATTTATTTAATCCGTTAACTGTCAAATGCATATGTACATATATGTTCTTACATATCTGCTAATAGACCTGAGAGAAGCTCATATATGTCTTGTTCATAAATATAGCACATTTCAACAAATATCAATGACATTTTCTTAAAATACCTCGATAAATAACTTTTTTATTGTCATACCCTCAGTACTTCCTTACGTAGAGTAACAAGAGGAACAATCGTGTAATGCATTTGCATTAAAGAAAATAATCGAATATGCGTGACTGCACTTCTGAAAAACATTGATCCCATTAATATACGAAGTACTCAGTAAATCATTCATTTCTCTGACATCTCTGTATCGACTTTGTAACGGAGTTATAACCTGATACAGTTACGCGAGCTACCATATCCATATTAAATCGAGCGTGTTCGTCAGTCCCAATTTCCAACGAACGATAAAGATACTTCA
The DNA here is from genome assembly GCA_036983795.1 of Megachile lagopoda. Classification (NCBI taxonomy): domain Eukaryota; kingdom Metazoa; phylum Arthropoda; class Insecta; order Hymenoptera; family Megachilidae; genus Megachile; species Megachile lagopoda. The sequence continues at coordinate 3,676,855 of CM072786.1, forward strand.
CATTTCTTTCGAAGCTGGTCGGAAGCTTGTGACCGGCGTCACGATTTCGCGGAGCCAAAAGAGACAGGAAAAATACGACGTTGACACGGCTGATCGATCGCGAGATCGCTGTCGCTTCAGGACGCCGATCAAGAATAATTTATTATCTCGATCCGAAGCAGGACCGCTCGCGGTACCAACAGCCTAATTGCTACAAGAAACATCTCTGGATCGCGTTCACGCTCGAGATACGCGATCAGGGTGCTCCTCCTCTTCTTCGTCCGCTTGGGAAGCGGCGTTCATTCTCGAAAACGGGGACACAACGCACGCGTAGGCAGAATTGTTGTAGAATATGAGCTCTGAGCGTGCACGAGGTCACGAAACGGGTTTTAGGAAAAATCTACGCGCGATCCTGAGACGCGATCCTGTACCTGCTGGCCACCGATGGATGCCGATCTCCGTTGAACACCATTAGAGATTCCAGTAACCGCGTTTCCTGCTGATACCGCACGAGAAAATCGCCTTTCGCCTCGTTTTGCCGGTAGTAGACACTATCTGAATGAGTACCCTGCTTCAACCTGTTACCGTGAACAGGTATTTTAATTCTTTCCTTCGCAAATTATTTGGTAATCTGTTTATCTTTATTTTTATTATTATTTGATATGGATTGGGACCGGATAAGTGGTCGTTAAATATAAACACTTAAGGATCAAATATAAATGAATTGTTTTTTTTGTGGATATAGGGATATGGGAATTTATAGGTTTGGAAGTATAGGGATTTAAGGATGTAGGGATTCCCAAAGAATTTGGAATTTAGAGAATTTGGGGATTTCAGAATTTAGGGAATCGGGAATTTAGGGATTTGGGAATCTAGGGATTTGGGAATTCAAGGATTTGAGACTTTAGAGATTTAATAACTTAGTAATTTAGGAATTTAGAGATTTGGGAATCTAGGGATTTGGGAATTTAGAGATTTGGGAATGTAGTGATTTGGGAATCTAGGGATTTGAGACCTTAGGGATTTATTAATCTAGGGATTTGGAAATTTAGGGATTTGGGAATGTAGTGATTTGGGAATCTAGGGATTTGGGACCCTAGAGATTTAGGAGTCTAGGGATTTGCGAATTTAGGGATTTGGGAATGTAGTGATTTGGGAATTTAGGGCTTTAGGACTTTAGAGATTTAGGAATCTAGGGATTTGGTAATTTAGGGATTTGGGAATTTTGGGATTTGGAATTTTAGGGATTTGGGAATTCAGGTATTTGGAAATTAGGAATTTAAAAATTAGGGGGATTTAGGAATTTGAGAATTTAGAGATTTGGGGATTTAGAGATTTGAGAAACTAAATATTTGGGAATTTTGAAATTTTGTAATTTAGGAATTTGCAAGTTTAAATTTAAGTATTTCAGAATTAGAAATTGGGGAATTTGCAAATTTAAATATTGGGGTATTTCGGAATTAGAAATTTGGGGATTTGGAAATTTAGGAATTTGGAAATGTGGGAAATTAGGAATTTAGGAAATTTTGGATTTGGGAATTTAAGGATTTAGAAATTTAGGAGTTTAGAAACGTATGGATTTAGGAATTTAAAGCTTTGGAAATTTAGAGTACTGGGCGATCAAGAAATTTGGAATTTTGAGATTTTATCTAAAATGAGAAGAATGCGATCCGAAGTCGCTCCTACTTTTTAAGCAACAATAACTGATTGATGAAACCATCATTTACCATAGGTCACTAATCTATAGTAAGCCAATAATTGTGCCCTTACCATTAGGTTAACTATCTTAACCTTAATCTGCTTTCTAAATTGAACCTCAGAATAAAAAATAATTAAATAAATAACTATTAGATTTCAAACTTCAATCCAGAACATAAAATCAAGTTTCCAATTTATAAAAACAAACTATAAAAAGTTTGAGCGAAATTTAAATAATTATTAAAAAAAACCAATTCATCCATAAATCATATTGCACACTTTTAATCACCCGTTCAAACACGACAAAATATTTAAGATATTAACTAATTATTTATTGCAAGGAATTGACAATTTCATGGCGACTATAGAGGTTAGAATCCGTTCGCTCAGAGAAACCGTGGAAAGTTCGAAGTAATACCGGAAAGGGTAATAGGTGAATATCGTCCGGTGTCGAGGCTGTAGTATAAAGTTGCGGGCAATTTATTTACACACAATCCTGAGATGTGTCGACGTTGCTATTCTATGTACACAGCGGCTCGGTGCAACATGCTTACTCCGATGCCAATTCCAGGACCCGTAGAATAACATCGAGGATTCCATTAGCCGTATTTCCAGTGGATGCGCACGTAAGAAACGTCCGTGATCTTACCGGGCTCGATCCCTCGAATTTACAGCTTCCTATACGAGTACTTACACGAAGCTCAACTTTTTTGTCTTCTGGAAAAACTTCTTCCATCCTGAATAGGGTAACTGTTGGGAAATAATAAAAATCTGGAACTTACATTAAGGGGGGCAATACCTTTAGAATCTTAACAAATTGAACAATTTTTTTTTTCTATAAAATGTTAGTGCAACATCTCAAAAATATAGTGTCAAAATTTTAAAGCGTAATACGGAGCACTTTTGAAGTTATGGCCGATTATTGTGACTCATGTCTGGTATCGCGCCGCAGATATTCACGCGCTCGGTGCGGAGGGCTATGTAGCAGATTTGTTATTATCACGCCATTGCTGTGTTTGAAATTTTGTATTTTTACGGAGAATGAGCTTATGGAGAAAAATCAACTTTACGTGTAAGCCGAAGGATTATTATATGGCGCAGGAATCGCAGATTAGTTGGTAAATCATTGAAATTATTCAGGTTTTACTTATCGAAACTTTAAACGCATTTTTCTCAAGACTACATTTTTAAAATTGGCGTGACTGATAACTCAAAAACTAGTTTATCAATAGCGCTTAAATTTTTTGTACATATCCATGACAATACTATCTAACATATGAACCTAAATGTACGAAATAAATTTAACATTAAAGTCCTTTTTTATTGCAAAATATTGCGAAAATTTTCAGTAAAATTCAAAGTTTTTCTTTAAAAGCGCGCCATCTCTTCAATTTTCCATATTTTTCACATTTCTTAGGTTCATCCACTAAGTGTGAACGTTAACAATCGAAACATCGTTTGCAAACTTGTTTCAGACCAATGTAACTAAAGCTAGAAGTCACGCCGTTTTACGAGACGCGCCGAAACACTTCCAGGAAAGACTATCATAATTCCGCCATTTTTAAATATTTTTAAAAAAAGAAAATATGTTGTAATAGGCAATAGTTATAATAAATTATACCTGAAATTTCGAAAATACAGGACAAAGATATCCTATACAAAAAAATTCACAAATATCAGCTTGTTTTCATCTATGTAAAGGTATTGTCCCCCTTGAAGGACAAGGTTAGTGACCGAATACTTTGAGTATTATTTTTGGGGATTGACCTCTGGCGGAAAATTAACCCCTTGCACTATGACCTATTTGTCAGGTGCGTCAGTCAGAACTAATTAAACACAGCTACAATATTAAAACAGACAAAGAATGTTGAAATGTTATGGCAACATGGTATTATGCAATCGTTGACTATGCAAATTATAATTGGACTTGAACTCCAAATTGAAGCATATTCAACATTCGAGTAAAATTGATCCCAACTGAAGTACCAGTGCGTCACGAGTCAGACTCGTCAAAATAGTGCAAGGGGTTAATAAGCTCTTGTGTATCTTATGGTGTATTAGTCAGAAACATTTGTATGAAAGGAATGGTTAACCCTTCAGCTGTAGATGTGGTTTATAACATGCTAAAATTATAGCCAGAGGGTGTGGTATAAACATGCTAATTTTTTCTAATATCAAATAGTGACTGTAGTTTATATACCACCAAAAATATAATAAAAATAAAATACAAAATAAAAATAAGATGCAAAAAAACTTTTAAAACAGAATATCAATTGAGTAATTAGATTAGATTAAAATTAGTTAAGATTAAATTAAAACTTGTTACAAAAAAATACAAAAAGTACCCCAGGTTGACAATAATTTTGCTAAGTGCTAATATCTTGTCCATAATATTTAGTTTTTGATTCTACAACATTTATATGAAAAACTAGTTGGAAATAATTCTTGTAAACATTGATATCAGGACGTTCAGTTCAAGCTTTTAGAATATTCATGTAAAAGATTATTAAAAACTCTGCTAAACGGTAATATCACGTTTATGTGCATTTACTTTATAATTTATATGAAAAAACTTGTTAAAAATATTTTTGTCTAAAATCCTTATTCTTCATAGTATGTGTCCCGAATTCTGAATGCGTAGAAGTCAGATAGAAATAAAAATGTCGGACACGGAGACGTTAAAAGTATCGCAAAACATCCGGAAACGCAATCTGAAATTTGCAATTCCGATCGCTACAATGTACGAGTAAATTGGCAAGTAGTTTTGTCACCTACGCGTTTATTATATCGCTATGAAGCACAGGAGAAAAATCTGCGCGTTTCCAACGAACTGGAGGCCGCCAGATGGAAAAACGTTTGCTACACCTGTAATCTTCATAATCGCACGCAATTTACACGCCGACGAAAACGATCGGTCAAGATAATTTGCGTGCGATTCACGCGAATAGTTTAACGTCGCTGTATCCGGCCGTTTATCTTCGATTTCATTGTATGTTTTCCTGCGGGAGTTCGCTTCAACTACCTCGATGAAGGATCTTCTAATGACTCAATCCTCCATTATCGGTACGATATTTTGCAAACGAATCCACGTTGATTTATTGGTTTCCTTGAAAATAAACAGAGAATCATTCTTGGTAAGCTAATTCTTGTAAACATTCTCTGATAACGTCAATCGTAGTCGCGTAATTGGGATATACCCTCAATTTATGCGGAGTGACACGTGGATGCAGGGTTTTGAAGTAACAAATTTCTGAATTTTTAAATTTATATATTTTTGAAGTTACAAATGTGAAAATTTCTGAGTGTTGAAGATTCTAAATTTTTTAACACTCAAGTCCTCGAATTATCTTTTTCAAGTTCTGATGTCAGAATTATAAATTTTCAATTCTAAATAATTTTATTCTATATTTTCAAATTTTTAATTTTTGAAGTTTATGAAGTTGTAACATACCTAACCTTTTTTGTAACATACCCAAATTTTCTGAAGCCACTTAGGTTATGTTTCTCGCAGTATTTATGAAGCAAGAAGATTTAATCGATTACTAAAATATAAAGATATGAAAATATGGACATCGGGACATTTTGATATTTGGAAATTTTGAAATATTAAAATTTTGAACTATGAAAATTACAGAATTTGAAAATATGAAAATTTCGTGAGTTAGGTACTTGATAGTTTAGAAGATTGAAAATTTCAGAGTTTGGAAGTGTGGAAATATAGAAATTTGAAAATTGTTTAAAAAATAGTTTAAAAACGTAGAACCTTGAAAATTTAAAAACGAGGAAATTAAAAAATTTAGAACCGTGAAAATTTGAAAATTAAAAAAATTTGCAAAATTGAAAATTACTAAATTTGTAACCCTAGTTCTACCTGTTATCATCAATTTGTATTTACATAATTTTTGCAAATAAAAGTTTCACGATAATTCTGCTAATTGCATGTCTTTGAATCGAACTTTCCATTTTCTATAAATAATAATTTGTTCACAAAAACTTCCGTCGACGAATGTAATAAAATGTAATCCATGTAACTCTGCCATTTATCCGTAACGTGTAATGCAAATTAATCGAAGGAAACATTTCTTAATTAATCCTTTAGTTGCGATTCACACTTAAACGAAATGAGTTTTGTTGCGATTGCAGCCTTATCTAATTATACGTGCGAAAGATACAGGAAATACTTGTTGCTAATCGCAGATTTTGCATTCACAAATGAAACGAACTCAAAATGGAATGCACGTTTCGCTTAAACAAATTATTCTGTCGGGTGAATCGTTTTGTTAATTCATTTTAGATGGAACGAGATAAAATCAGCATTTCATTGACAGTAGGTATAGATTAGTTACATCAGCGTGAAAACATCCACTGATTTCAAAGAACGTGTTTAAAAGTACGTTCGTCGGTGAATCAAAGCAAAGTCGTTTACGTATTTTCAAGCTTTAATGATATAAGCAATTTCTGATCTCAGTTTTTGTTCCTTTCGAATACTCACTCATTGTTGAAACAGATACGCATCAAATTTAGCAATTATTGAAATTAGTTATACTTAACTGATTGTATATTGTTATTTCTGATTCATTCAAACTCTGATATTATCAGAGAGTAGTCTATTTAAGTAATTGTAAATAGTTAGTTCTTATTCATTGAACCATTGATATATTTGTTAATACAAATTTTCAAAATTGTTCGGTCACTCGAGATTTTCAATTTTTAATTTGTTAAAAATAAATTAATTTAATAAAGTTTAACAAGTTATTTAAAGTTAATGCTTAATGAAGTTTAATAAAGTTTAATTAATTTAACAAATTTGACTGCAAATATATATTTGATTTTTAATGTTGAATATTGATAATTAATTTCTCCTTTTTCAATAATGACAGTCTCACATTATAGATGAAAGTCAACATTGCATTAAGTATGTGAGCAATGACATATCATTCGATTGTAAATTGTACAATATTAATCTAAATTTTGTACACTATTTATGAAATATTTTTTTTTCAATTTTATGATGGAATTTTAAATAATCAACAGTTATTGGTAACAATTTTATCTTCAAATATAGTAAATATATTAACGCTAAAAACTCAATTATATACGGTAAAATACAGTATAATTGTGAGTGATAAAAAATTAGAAAATTTATTTAAAGTTATATAAAGTTATAAGTTTAACTAATTTAAAGTTGTAAGTTATATAAATTTATGATTTATTTAAAGTTATTTTAAAAAAGAGGGTGCATTTGTATTTCTTACATATGTGACTATGTTATATGTACATGTATATGTATATAATGTACACGTATGTATATGTATATGTACAGGTATGTATACGTATATGTGTATGTACATGTATATGTACACGTGTGTATTTGTATACGTATATGTATATGTATATGTTATAACAAAATTTCAATTGCAAAATTATAGATATTATAAGATTCAATATTTTCGTCTATAAAATTTTTCTATCTCTGTTCTTTCAAGATTTATCTCGTTCCCGTTACCTCGTTCTAGGGAAACACCTTGTATATAATGTTGAACCATCATCATATTCCCTTTTTCAAAAGTAATACCTATTAATCTAACTATGTAAAAGCAACACTGTGCATCGATGGCGCAAAAGTAAGCCGAAGCGTGTAATTAATTCCATCAGCGATTACTTAGCTGCGTTACCATAACGATGCAGCTATTAGGTTAATCCGAAAACCGTGATGCATCCACGTTTCTTGCTTACTTCAATACGTGCTTTGATTACAATATTCAGCAGCTTCTACACGGTGAATCAGTTCAATGGGATCATATAAATATTCTTTTTATTTGTTAATTAAAATGTCCTTTCGGAACCAAACGCTACTTCAAATAGCACATGTGATACTGTAAAAAATTGTTCACATATTCATTCTTTTAAAGAAATTTATAGATCATCTATGTTCTCTTAAATTAAATTATATATCTTTTTACACAGTTTTTGTAAAATATTTTACATTGAAAAGATATTAAGGTGCAAGGTTCAGTTAATAGTTCAGTTTTTTAATTGAAAAATAAGATATTTGGGACAAAAGTTTGAAATATTTTGCAAATTGTTGATATTACGAAATGACAACCAACTGTTTGCTTCAATATCACATACAGGGTGCTAAAGAATTAATACATTATTCAAAAATATAAAAAATATTAAAATTAAAATTATTCAAAAATATTAAAAATATGCAAGTCGACATATGGTATCACAGGAGAAAATCATGCATTATTTTTAATTTCAAACTATGCTTGCAATTATACGCTCCTAAGGGTATTATTAAAAAGGTACATTGCTTTAAAAGATGAGATCAAGGCAAAATAAAGATGAAAAAGAACAGCAGTCACTTAACTTTGCGTTTAGCCGTGGATATAGAATTTAAATGTGTGTCGAGGGAACGCCTGAACAGTACCTCGAATAAATTCTCGGCTCGTATCGTCATCCAGCAACACCTGGAAGGTGCGAGTGAAAGCAAAAAAGATTCTCCACGAAGAAAACCACCGTACAGTCCGCAAATCCTTCCGCAGCCAGCTTCATATATCGACTTTCTGATATCTTTGTAATACTGTCAAAAGAGGCTTAAGCGTTTGAGTCCACATTTTATTTCAAATCCACCGGTCAGTTTTAACTCAACGAACTTTACAATTTCCTTCTTCGCTCTTTTATTTTCGAATAAAGTCTATGAGCTACTATCGGCTCATCGAATATCTTTCTATTCTTTATGCGTTACTATAATAATTTAGGAATAATATCTGTAACGGATTCTCCTTTCAAAACATCATCTGTTTGTTACATTTATACTACATTACTACGTACATTTGTGTATTTATAATAAATAGAAATTTGCAAAGTAATGTTGTAGACAGCGAATTTTATGGACAATATGATTTAATGCAAACTGTGTTGTGAAACCGAGCAACTTCACAAAAGAGATGAAAATTGACCAAATCTTATTTGAATATCAAACTCGTCTACTAATTTCATTAGACTGTCATAAGGTTAAACTATGTAATCATTTAATGTTAATCTGTTCATCATTATCATTGTAATCTATTTAATCGTTAGCTACTACAAGATATTTACAGTTCACTGACCGTGTCCACTGAGCACTCAAAAGTACATCATGTCAGTCAACTTTAAACCTAAAATATCTGCTAAATAACCTCCAAATTGCTTATACACCGAATAATTGTATAAGCCCATTATACATTCAATTTTCGATCCTTTCAACAGTTTCATTTGCTCATAAATTGTTCAATTTTCATAATTTTCTCTTCGCGACAATACACTCACAATTCAGCACATTCTTTCGGTCAAACAGAATACTCGGGCTAACCTCATAGACCAGAAGTCGGCAACCTGCGGCTGGCGTCCCGCATGCGGCTCAACAGAATCATACTTGTGGCTCTTCAGTAGTTTAATAGCACATATTGAAAAATTAATTGCAATATTGCCAAACAAATATAATAATCCTGCGCACACGTCAAAATACGCGGCAGATCGTATGCATGTAAACCTAGCTTTAGCTAACCTTGCTCTCCACACTCGCCGACACCACCCTCAAAACCAAAAAGTGTTTCCGTTTTCTTTAATACGTTGACTTATATGTTCTGTTACTACGCAAAATAGAATGTTTTGATTTCACAATCAATACATGTTTCACAGCAGATATATTATTTTTTCTAATACATACCGATGTGTATACTTATATATGACTCTTTAAAAAAATAATTTATCACATAGGGAAATAAATGGCTCTTAACTCCAGAAAGGTTGCCGACCCCTGTCATAGACATTCAAATCCCACCCGAAGAAAACCGACAAGCTTAATTTTCGCGAACCCAACCGAATTGTAAGATTGGAAACAGCTTGTTGCACAGTTATTGTCCCGCGGTGGGCTTTGCAGCAGGCAGTAAAGATCTGGATTATGGTTGGCTCCATTGGTGCACCGTGCAAACGCATAAACATACAGCGAGAGTAGAGACCGTGGTCACTTGGAAGGAACTCAATAAACGGCCACGGGGGCAAATTTATCCGTGTAACAGGCGTTTTACTCAGTCTTGTATATTATTACGCAGTTCCTGGTGCTCCTAGTCGGTGGCTCGAGTCCGTTGCCTCGCTTATATTCTCTGCTTCTTATCCTGGCCACGGAAGCTGACAGCAACAGATAAGGGAGAACAAGGTGGAGTTCCGTTGGATTAGAAACAGGTTCAAGCCTCGTATTTTGCCGGTTCGACAGAGGACTTTTTAATTCGCGATGTGAATGGTTTCGTTGTGGCCATTGAACGGTCGAGATCGCAGATTCAGATCGTGGTTCTGAAACTTCGGGGTGAGGTAAATTTCCTGGTGCTCGAGTCCCGGTAATTAACGGAGCTGGTTAATATTTCTAATTTATGTTAGCTAATTTTTTTAGTATTTCTGCTTATTTTCAATTGTTCAGAATGTAGCTTTGTACAGCTATCGCTTCCTGGGGGACTCTCCGCATCCAAAACCCTGTTGTTAGCCTTCTTTCGTCAATTTTGACAATTTGTCTTAGAGTTTTGACCCATTTTAAGAAAGTTTGATCCTCTGACAAAAAGTTGTATCTAGTGTCACATTTTGAAGCATCTTCAACCCTTGAAGCCTCATCATATTGATAATTGTTAGTCGTCACCAAGTACCTCCAAAATATTACCATGAATAGCTAGTCACAAGTGATCTCTGAACTCAATAAGGCTTCTCTAGATCATGTGTATATAAAATACCCCATGGGCATAGGAATAAAGCACATTCAACAGTCTTATCTTCTTTTAGGTTATATCAACATAACCTAAAATTTTATAAACACGACCGCTACAGTGGAAACTGACGTCTGTGGTCAGACATATAATACAGATTATAAAGAATAAGAATACTTCAATTTTAAAATCTTTCAATTTTATATTTTAATCTTATTGTGTATGTCATTGTCTCAAATGTTCCTCTATTTTTGTCAATTTAAACCTTTACCTTACAATATCGTGTCACACTCGTGACGCACCCTACAGTTCGAATGTGATAAACCAGACTCGTACTTGCCCTGCAATTAAATATTGGATTCATTTCCATTTATAATTGCATAATCAGGAATGTAACTTGTATCTAAGATTTTAACTTCCTTCAGTTTTTTTAATTTTGTAATAACAATTAGCTACGAATGACGTAACTATGTAGAAAATTGTAGTTTAATGGATTAATTGAATTTGCAGTTTCAAAATAGACTTGTACACTCATAAATATGCTAAACATTGTTACCATCGTTTTGATTTTTTAAATAATGTATAAGTCGGAAGTTTTTGAAAAATATCACCGGAATTCATTTATACAACACATAATTTGAGTTATTGAATTTTTACATTTTTGTTACTTTGTATTGATATCATAATAATTAATAATTTGTTATATAAGTGAGTTTAATGCAGTGGAACTTGTAACAGAGAAACACGCATTAGGGCAATTTCTCGTAGCAATGTGATACATTGTAACCGAAGGATCAGGATCGGGATTATCTCTTAGAACAGTACGATACGTTGTAACTCAGGGATTAGCATCAGAATAATCTCTTGAAGTAACTTGTGTAACTCAAACAAAGCAGGTCGACGATGTGACATGTCACTTTAAGGGGCATTACATCACGCTGATCATGTTACGATAAGTTACTAGCCATTTAGTGACGATAAATGTACATATACATTTTTATTTCATGAGTTCTCAAATTTTCAAATTCCTAAAATTGTCAGAAATATTTTACAGGAATCTAAATTTCCAAATTTTGAAATTTCTGAATTTCTGAATTTCTGAAATCTTAGGTATTTAAATTTTGAACTTTGTAATTCATCAAATTTACCAGACTATCAAATGTTCCATTATGTAATTTACTTATTATTATAGCGTTAAGTGTTATTATTCCATAGTTGTTTTATTATTTACATTCTGTTATAATTTTAAACGTTAGTATTCATTAGTTACATGTTACTATAATGTTAGACGTTATTATTTAACAGTTGTTATATTATTTACATATTATTATAAAATAAAGTGTTATTATTTACTTATTATTACAAAGTGAAGTGTTATTATTTAATACTTGTTATATTTACTACGATACTTTAAAGTGTCAAATACATAAACTGTGAAAGTCTATTGTTACCTTGAATGGCGATAGAGATGGTGTATAAATTATCTTGTGACCACCGATCAATTTCAGAAACAGAATAATCACTACGTGTCGTTGTAATTCCACTGTATCAGGAGTTGTTGCAAAAACTAAAATGCAATGTTCACTTAAAGTGGGAACACATTTTCATTATGTTGTACGAATCCTTGCATGGACGATACACCAGAAATTTCCATTCGTTTTTAAATGACTCTGTAACACCTTGTCATCATCAGCCTCATGCTACATTAAATTACCATGCAAATTAGTTCTACTTTCATTTTCTTTTAAAATATTCTTTCGCCAGCAGTAAACGACCAAAAGAGTGTTCCATGGTAAAAAATATACATGCACAAAGCTGTGGACAAAAGTTAATATAATCAGCATATTTTAAAAAAATTATATTTTATGGCAATCTCTGAAAATTTAATTATTTTGTTCTAGTTAGTTATATTGCACGTTTATCTTGTACGTTATATGATACATTACTATCATATCATTATACACATATATGGTATATGTGTACATATGTATGTACACATGTATGGGATACATATTACACATGATAACGATACAAAAAATTAAACTAGTTTAAAATAATAAGCTTCACTTGTAGTTTCTGTAAAATTTAATTTGTTTAGATATTTAGTAACACAATAAATGTATCGATGTTTTCGTGACATAACTTAAAACGTGAATTGGTTATACTATTTAATGATTTCACAAATTCATCGATTTCTTAATTTTTGCACCTAATATGAACAATATTGAAACTCATATATGTTTATATTGAAATTACATCTCAATTATATTATGTGTTGATACCACACTAATTCACTGATGTTAACATGAATAAAAATAAAGAAGCATACAACAAGATTTTCATAACAAGAGAAGGACGATTTAAAATTCGATTTCAATCGAATGATTTAAAGTTCTTCTTAAGTTAAATTGTTGAATAAATAAATTGAAGTTAAACTGTTTCTATGAACAAGTTTAAGTTAAATTGTTACTATGATCAAGGTTAAATTATTTTTAAGAACAAATTTAAATCGAATTGTTGCTATAAACAAATTGAAATAAATATTTTTTGTTTGGAGAATGTGCCCTCTTTCCTTTAAGTCCGCTACTGATCAAGATAAAACTAAAACGTAAGATTCAGCGAACAAACTGGAATTGAAGCTAAAAGAATGCGAAAACTCGAGCAACTCGTTTAAATTGCGAATAGACTCATAAAGTGGCTACAATGTGGCTGCATAACAAAAACATCGACGACTGAAAAAGCTTTTATGGCACTGTTAACCGTGATTACTATCTATCGTTGGCGATCGCTCTGCATACTTGAGAAGTTAAAGTTACTCTCACTAGATATTCATGACGAGAACTGTTGTTTCATGGTGAACGTGATGTCCGCTAAAAAATACGATTATTGCTCGAGGATTTTTTAACAAGAACGGTTACCTAGTTTACTACATTTTCAAATTAAACGATCTAACTGTGTTAATATCCTTTAGCAAATAAAAATAAGAGTGTCAGGTTAGAGATTTATTCAAAGAATTAACAGCTAGCTATAGCTTTCAACAATTACAACTTTAAAACATGGATTAAAGCATTTTTCTGTACAAATAAAATTAAAATTCTTATCAATTATTGTATTCTTTAAATTGTTTAAAATTATACATTTTAACTCGTTGTTTATTGAAATCAATTCTGAGATTTAATTTTGAGGTTATTTTTTGATCGAAAGTACATTATATATTATAAGTACAGAATTAATACATGTTATACTTTTTCCAAGTGTTATACTAAATGCTATTCTTCAAATGTTACACTAAATTATTAAACAAAAATATGAATTTCATTCGGATCCGTTGTGCGATTGGTAGTCAGCCATTTTGTATCAGCAACGTAAATGAAAGCTTCACGCAGTCATATTCTTTAAACTTCAAGTTTCAAACTGATACGATATAAATATCCTTTCTCAATACTTTTATCATCAAATCATTTCAAACTTTTTATACATTTGTTTTTTTAATACTTAAAAACCAGTTATTTTTGCAGGAATCTAATCAAAATATTGTAAAATCACAGTTGAACGTATAACCTAAAAATTAGAATACAGTTAAATATTATTTATTATTTCAGATCAAGATGATATTTATAATAAGTACTGGTACCAATAATTATATGAATAATAATGGAATGTTGTTCAGTTACAAGAAAGTCTATTAATGGCAACTAGTAATTTGAAATAAACAATTCATTATAACGGTTTGTAGCTTTCCTGAATCTGCGTTCATATAACACTTGTCTTACCTTAATTCACAGAACATACTGACACAGTTTGTCTATTTTTTTACTTCATTTGCTTTTGACACAAGAAATTCCCGATAAGTTGAAAATTACAAAGGTTGGAAATAATTTGGTGCACATGTCGGCTTATATGGTAGCAAAGGTAACGAGCACGAAATAAGACGCATACATTATGACCTTAGTAATCTGAAGTCAATTTACATAGTAATTACTAAGTTTCCTGGTTCCAAATTACCTCTCAGCCGAGCCGTCAAAGAGTCGACGAGTAGCCGACAACGTGTCCGAATAATAAGTATGCGAAAAGAACCGAAGCATAAGTCGTTTACCAGAATATGGTATTCGATCTTTAAGTAACGAGGTAACAAATTCGAAAAGGGCGACTCTCGTTTTCGAGCGAAATAAATTCTCCTAACTCAGGCCCCGGAGGAAATTGGCCTAAGGGATGGCCCGGTTGCTGGCGTCACGGATTTCCATGAAATGATCGTTCGGACAACGATAAAAGCAGTAGTAAGAGAAACTATGATTTTTTACAAAAACATTTGTTAAATGACATTTGTTAAAAATAATAGAACTTGATATTAGTAGAATTTGTTACAGATAAAAGAACATAAAGATGGCGAAACTTGTTAAAAATTGTAAAAGTTAAAAATAATGAAGTACATATTAGAAATGGTTAAAATAGTAGAACATAAAAATACAAGTATTAGAAATGGTTAAAAATAGTCGAACATAAAAATACAAATATTAGAAATGGTTAAAAATAGTAGAACATAAAAATACAAATATTAGAAATGATTAAAAATAATAGAACATAAAAATACAAATATTAGAAATGGTTAAAAATAACAGAACATAAAAATTGCAGAACTTGTAAAAAATAGTGAAACTTAAAAATAGTAGAACATAAAAATAGTAGAACTTGTTAATAACAACTAGAGATTTTTCAATGATTCTGATCATTTATATCGATCATGCAGTTTTCATGAAATGTGGACATTGTAGAAATAAAATGAATGATGTTCTCAAAAAAATGGAGGCATTAATGAAATTGACTTTCGTTCTGTTAGATTGCTAAAATATAACACTGTGTTGAAATAGTAGAATCAAATTTTCTAGGCAAATATTAATTTCAAAGGGGTAAGTACAAATGGAGGCATTCAGGGAACATGTATTTCACATTCATTGGAGACAGTGAGTGAATCTGTAACTGAGATTTTGGAATGTGTAAGTTTGGAAATATGAATATCTGGAAATTGAGAATTTTCAAATTTTGGATTTCTGAAATTTAGTGAGTTGAAATTAGGGAATTTAGAAATTATGAAACTTGAAAACATGGGAATTTAGAGACTTGTGTATCTGGTAGAATATGGATATTTGTAGATTTGACCTGATCATACCTAACACTTCTTACAGTGTCATATCCACTCTAATCCACATCTGATAATATTAAACATTTCTCTATCCAAATATTTATATTCTCAAAATCTCTCAATTACCAATATTTTGCGTATAAAATTCTACCCCTCATCATACAATTTGGTGAATATTTATTCACCAAACCCCACATGAGTCATAAAAGACTCTTATACCAATATTTGCAATATTCAATTATTACCTACGTAATTACCCGTGTTTGAAGCATCCCTCTTGAAGACCCAGAAACCTCCCCCGACAGTAAAATATTCACTACGAACAATTCGCAGCCGCGTACACAGCGTGTCTCGGCTTTCTAACGACGACAGCCCACCATGATTTCACCTTTCAGCTTATTATTAGCCATTGTGCTCGCGTCGGAGGTTCATCTCGCTTTGGGCCCGATTATTTCGATTAGCCTTGAATACCGGCTATTGTTTCAAGCCTCTTTGCAATTCGTGTGTCGACGGTTGGGCTTCTTCTATACACGCGGATACAACCGTTAACCTTTAGCCGTCCTACTTTGATCCAGCTGCCTCTACCCGGGAGATGTGTACGCTCGGATATGACTCATAGATTTACGCGAGAAAATATGAAATATGAATCGTACGATTTGCTGGAGGTGCGTCTTCAACAGACAACAGGTATTTTATGCCTTTTGCTAAGAGTATAACAGGCGACAAAGAAAGTAATTTTAGAGGGAGACGGAATAATACAACCTATTTAAGTGGTTATGCAAAATGAAACGGGGTGCGATTTCGACGTGGTTAGGTTAGGTGTTATTTGCACATCTATAATTTATTTGTAAGTTTTTATAAGAAATACTTTGTTTATTTGTAATAAATGTGAGCACATTTTCTTGTAATCAATTCGTCGTTTTATAAGTTGTTTGTAACAATCATTTTTAAGTGTTCTTCAATTTTCAAGTTTTTATATTGTCTAATGGTTTCATTTCTGCATTTCTACATATTCAGAATTCGTAATTTTTCGATTTAGGAATTTTCAAATTCCTCGATTTTTAATATCTTTCCACGTACAGGAATTCTCAGAGTTATCAAGTTTTCAATTTTCCGCTTACCGAAATTTTCAAATACCGAAATTATTTGTCATTTAACTTGTGATTTAAAAATTCATAAGTTACTATGTATTCAAATTTACAAATTTTCATTCAAATTTTTATTCACAAACTTCTGAATCTTCAATTCCTCAATTCCCCAATTTTCACATTTCCTAAAACCTAAATTTCGATATTTTGAATATTTGAGTGTTCAGAAACTTAGAATTCCGATATTAGAAATTCGAGTATTTAAGGGTAGTAAGATTCGAAATTCGAATATTTGAGTATTTGGTTATTCAAACTTGTACTGTATTTATGTTATAAAAATTCTAAATAGAAATTAGAAACTAAAAAAATTAAATATAATTTAGTAATAATTCACAAGCAAATGTAATTAAAATATTTGCTATTTATAACTATCGAAGTAAATCAACTTTATTCACGATACTTTTATTTCCTCATTTCAAATAGTTTTCATCTAGCACCATTTTGTCGCCATAATTAAACGTTGACAAAATTACGACGCGTAAATTTTACCCATTATCGCGTGATAACATACTAATGCATGTTTTTACGAGCAAAAGTACACGTTGACGCAATGGCATATCTTTTCCTGAGCATTTTACGCTTCAAGGTGAGGAACTTACATGTGAAAAACGCATGTAGTCCGTTAAGCTGATAGATTATCATTATAGAGAGCTTATAAACGTCATTAAGTCTAATAAAAATAAATTGTCACGATGGTAAAAGCTAAATAACAGCGGTGTGTTCGTTTTAATGCTGTAAAACATTACGTGATCTTTAATAATAAAATGAAAAATAGTACATCGCGTTGAGATGTGTATATGCAAATAACATAACATTTTATTCAAACATTCATATATTCATAATTCTACTGTTATAATTATAATAGTTTGTTACATATGTTATAATGCAATAGTTTTACATACATTATCACACATATTATTTACATATATTACGTGAACAATGTTCAAGACCGATACTTATAATGTTAATTTCATGCATATTTTATAATAGTCGAATGATTAAATCATTAATGATGATATCATGACACAATGGTCATATTTGGTTGACACTGTTGGCAAAATACTATTACTTTTCTGAATTTTTTAAAAATCGGCTCTGATTTTAACAATGGCGCACCATACTGAAAAATCTGAAAAAATCCGTGCCAATATGTAACTATCTTGTACCAATATGAACCACGTTAAAAGCTCTATAACTCATCGTTGACGACAATACTTGGTTGTCATTGACGTCAGTCCCATCAACAATAATGTTCGGTATCGTTTTCAACAGTTTCAGACACGTTTAATCGATTGTACAACTTTAAAATCTCTACATCTCATTCTTGTTCCACCTACATACAGTAGGTACTCTAAATTTTAAATACATATTCAAATTCGCGTAACCTAGTCTTTAGATCCACTGGTGTTTTCCCAAAATGTAAGATAAATGAGACATTCTTCCTCTTTCAGCCTCACTGTTTGCCAAAGAAAACTGACGTTACACGAGTGTACCCGCATTGGTTGCGCACGATTGTTGAAACCGTTAGTTGTTCGTTAACTTTTATGTCTCGATTTTAAAGGCTCGTTAATCGCATGAATTCGTGGACGTTGTAAATGATAACAGTCGTGTAGCAGCATTATTTACTGATGGTTATTTGACGACATCGTAAATATTCTTTTATTTTCCTCCTCGTTTGTCTATTTCTTGTACATTCTCCTTTCTGATAATAATCGGTTAAATGAATTTATTATAAAATATTTTCATTCGTTCATAATACATAAATTTATTACTTTAGGTTAGGTTTAAAATCGTTTGGACGATGTTGAGATCTGTACATCTCATTCTTGTTCTATCTATACAGTACGTGCTCTACATTTTAAATACACATCCTACTTCGCTGAGGCACCTGTGGAGCCACTAGTTTATTTATTTTTAATTTTGACACATCCTTTCCGGGTGACGTGAATCACCTAATGCGGCCAACCGTTGACAGACTATAATTACATTTACAAAAATACTAGACGTTTTATGTGAAAGATTGAGATTGAGGTCGCAGAATTTTTTACAATGATATCTACGAATATTTCGTTTTTAACAAAAGTCGAAACACATCTGAAACCGCACCCGCACAAGATGTGTTAACCCTTTGCACTCCTATGACGAGTGTGACTCAACATCACACGTCTCTTGGATCTTATAAATAATTCAGATAAATAGATTGGCTGAATATATTTTCATTTATTTACAATTTATAATAAATGCAAAATGTATTTGTCACATACTCCACACTGTTGCGATATATTTTATGGAGAACCCCTTTTTGATCTATTTTGTAAATGGAGTTGGTAGGTAATAGAAATTAAGGAGTACAAAGGGTTAAAGCGTGCAACACCATTAGTGTAATAAAGTAAAATGTATAGAAAACACCTACGCGAAAGTGATTCTAGCAATCGAAAGCCCGGAAGCGTCTTTCTGAAAGCTTCTTCGTCACCTTCCGTCGATGTCGTACGAGAGAATTTAATGCTCGGAGCAGCCTAAAGGCACCTGCGCATGTCGGCCTATACCCGACGGCATGTTACGCGTCGAGTACCTGCCTACGTTTCACCACATGTATTTAAACATGAGTCCTATCCATCCCGTCGATTCGGACCACGTGCACATTCACACGTTCAACCGGTTATATGTACACGATCGGTCGCGTGTGGACGTTTAAATATCGCCGCTACACGACAGGGCGTGGAACCTGTTATTGGTTCAAGTAGGCGGATTCAGTTTGGTTCAGATCGATCGATCGATCGAAACCTTTCGATCAACGGATGCTCTCAAGAGTGTGATTTTGCATCGCAAAAGGGTTGCGGATTTGTAGACTTAATGAATATTTACGCATAGACTTAATGGATCGACGATGATATTGTATGATTTTTGATCGAGTTCAGTGTCAAATTTCTGACACTTAATGGATAAGTCTATTAATCGAAGATGGTACATTTTTTGTTAGGTTGAGTGTCAAGTTTCTTACACGTAATTGTTAATTTAATCTATTCATCGAGGATGATATTAGATGATTTTCAGTTCAATATTAAATTTCTGACAATTAATGGATAACATTAATCAAGCTGATATTAGATGATTTTGTATTAGGTTGAGTGTCAAGTTTGTTACACTTTATGGAGAATTAAGTCTATTAATCGAGGATGGTACTATGTGACTTTTTGTTAGATTGAGTGTCAAGTTTCTTACACTTAATTGTTAATTAAATCTATTCATCGTGGATGATATTAGATGATGTTCAGTTCAATATTAAATTTCTGACAATTAATGGATAACGGAGTCTATTAATCAAGGCTGATATTAGATGATTTTGTATTAGGTTGAGTGTCCAGTTTGTTACACTTAATGGATAACTAAGATAACTAATCGTGGATGATAGTAAATGAGTTTGAATCGGTTTGAATATCGAATTTCAGTGAAAACGAATTTAAACTCTTTGACTCTTGTAAATTTTCACTTAAATCTGTCATGTATAAAAGACTATATTTCTTACAAGTCTTCATAAAAATCTTAATGGTAAACGGTGAGACTAAAGAAGCTTTTACAATATATTAATACTTCTTAGACGATTTGCTGAAATTGTTGTAATTTTTTGTAATTGAGATACAACGTTGTAATCATGTAGTTAAGTACTTTGTTGTAATTAAAATTAGGGATTTGAATGAATATTCAATAACAAAATAATCAAATAATGAATATCCATTAATTGTAATCATTTGATTTTGACATTACTATCATTTTGGGATATAATCAGTTTATCTAAATCATTAAAGGATTATTATAATGCCGAATCATGGGATATAAATACAAACGGTATATCATTCGTGGAGACTGTAACTATTTCCAGAACAATAAGATGTTATCTCAGAAACTAAAAATTATTACAAAGACTTGCTATCGTCTAAACATTATCTTGATGACCCTCGTTCCACTTTTCTAATTGTTCAGCCGATCAATTAAATGTTTGCGGTCGACGATCAGTGATCCGTGACGAGAACATGAGTACCTCGATTAAACGGCTAACACTGTTTTCCATGCCACACCGATTTCAATGTATAAACGTGATGTTCGTGAAACGAGGAAACAATGTCATAATTGTAAGATCTTGATGAAACATCGATGTATTACTTTTCATTCTATCACTTCCCTGTTTCATCTGAAACATTTATCTATTTATTTTTTTAATAATATTAAAGTAATATTTGAAATTATTACTTTCTCTTTTATTGCAAAAATTGCTACTCTAAATAATGAAGTGAATATGAAATAGCAGTTTTAAATAATAAAGTTAACTTTAACAATTTTCAATCAGAAAATTATTTATTGGACTAAATTTATATATGGTGATCGGAATGTTCATTATTATATTTGATATTCTCATCAAGGATCCAAACAATGAAAAACATTCACACCTGATTAGAATAAAAATATAACAAAAAACAGGAACCTTTACATTTTAAAAGAACGACTTAATTAGTCAAAAGAAATGAAAAATTTATGTATCTCATCCAAAAACACGTAAAAGTTGTTAAAAAAGAAAATATCTTATTATTGGTCGCAATAATAATAGTACCAATTGAGTTATAAATTATGATAAAATTTTTTACGAGCTTTCAATGTATACACTAATAAAATTTTTCCAATTAACGTAATACATGATTTATTAAATATTTTGGTATAATAATGATAATTCGACAAAGTATTAATTGTTTAATGAATTTGTGATATGAGAGGAAAGAACATTTAATTGTCCTTCAGATATAATTATAAACAAGAAGTTAAATTAAAATATAATCTTAAGTTCTATAAAAGTCTAATTAACGCATCGATTGCAAAAACATGTTTATTGATTGTGCGAGTTTTCACGGAATTGTAGATATTGCAATAAAATGTTGACCGGCTACGAGATTCGTGTTTTCATGCTCAAACGTTGTTGACCGATCACGAGTTAACTCGTATTTGCGCTTGCATTAGCTATTTCAATTTTCAGAACTCTGAGTAATATAGGACACTATAAAAACTTTTTATAACGCGCTCAGTGTTCGTATTATTATAAACAATTACTTTTTTTGAAATTTGGATTTTTATAATTATTATCTCAAACATTTTAATCATGACAGAACGTGACAGTAAAGAATTTTTTAGTGAATCATTCGCAGATATTGCATTTGTGTACTATACAGTTTACAATTTAAAAAAAAATATTGAAAGTTATGTGCAAAATTTTAGTTCATTAAACATAAATAAATTATATTGAAGTTTATTTAGATCGTTTCACTTTTATTTCAATAATATATTATTTTAATTATAATTTCTTTCTATATTTTTTAAACATAATATTTATATTTATTTTCGTATATTTTAGTGATAAATGGTTTAATAACGTATGAACGAATAATTGACAGTTGTAATTGAAGTAAATTTTCTTTTATAATTTATTTAGATTATGGGAGATTTATTTTCATAATAATATTTATATTTATTTTAATATATTTTACAATAATACATGATTTAATCATTCTAGACTAATTTATAGTTATAACAGCAGTAAATTTTCTTTTATAAAAAAGGAAAATTCTTTTCTTTCTTCTATTTATTTAGGTTATGTTATGTTAATTTCATTTATTGTATTAATTTATAATATAGAATGTGAATTATAGTATATTTATTTATTTTATCAATATTCATAATTTAAAAACCTAAAATTATAACAATTTCATTAATATAAAATGGATTAAGTATAATTTCTTGTCAGAATAAAAATGCTTATAATTCATAAAATTAACTATTCTTAACTTTCTAAGCTACTCTGTTAGATGAACTTTAATGAATTATAATTTCTTCTACTAAAACTACACAAATTCCTTTTACATCATAATTACCATCTGCAATAACTCCAATAGCTTCTCTAATTAATCACTGACACAATGTAGCTTTCGCGTAAATTTGTACGTCAACAATGTGTTAATTTCCTCGAAATGGCCTCTTTCATCCAAGTCCTGAATTACCTCGACTACTAATTCCTTCTGCCTCCGTCTAAAATTCCACAGAAAATCACGAAACAACGAAGGTAAACGCGACAAAGCTACACTCGCGTAGTTCGAAGAGTAAACTATTCAATTAGAAGGAGCGATTTGATCTACGGTGGCCTGCTAATGGCATCGCGTGACATAGCCTCGCAGGAAGTCGTAATAAAGTCCGGTGCATGCAATGATTCTCTGCGGATCTATCGCGAAAGCTGTTCGTGCCAGGTTGAAAATGTAAAACAAAGATCGTCCGACGATTCGACACGTGGAGAAAAATTATTAACGCGTTCTTTATCATTGCGGTCACGCAGCCCCCGTGGTTTCGCCAGAATCGGCGAACAGAAGGGAAAGAAACAAGGATAAAAGGCGTTAATACACGATCGAACAGCACGCACGCGCCGTGTAGTGTCTTATAACGCGATCTACAAATCATATGGCGATACGTTGACCGTATTTATTGGCCAGGTTATTTTTCTATCGGGTGCTCGCGGCTTGCCCGACTGACTTATTGATACAAGTTAGGGATTCCTCGTCACGCGACTATTTTTATGATACACTCGGGTGCGACGTAGGCTTCTTTTGAATCAGGTAGAATGTAAAAAATGTTAAAGTTTCAAATTTCCAAGTTACAGAATTAAAAAACTTTTGTATACCGAAATATTAAAATTCTCAATTTTTCAATTTTTCAATTTTCAGTTTTTCAATTTTTCAATTTTTCAATTTTTTCATTTTTCAATTTTCAGTTTTTCAATTTTCAATTTTTCAATTTTTCAATTTTCTAATTTCTCAATTTTCCAATTTCTCAATTTTTCATTTTCTCATTTTCTCAATTTCTCAATTTCTCAATTTCTCATTTTCTCAATTTCTCAATTTCTCAATTTCTCAATTACTCAATTTTTCAATTTTTCAATTTCTCAATTTTCTAATTTCTCAATTTTCCAATTTCTCAATTTCTCAATTTCACAATTTCTCAATTTCTCAATTTCTCAATTTCCTAATTTCTCAATTTTTCAATTTTCAGTTTTTCAATTTTTCAATTTTTCAATTTTTCAATTTTTCAATTTTTCAATTTTTCAATTTTTCAATTTTTCAATTTTTCACTTTTTCAATTTCTCAATTTTTCAATTTTCTAATTTCTCAATTTCTCAATTTTCCAATTTCTCAATTTCTCAATTTCTCAATTTCTCAATTTCCCAATTTCTCAATTTCTAAATTTCCCAATTTTCCAATTTCTCAATTTCTCAATTTCTAAATTTCCCAATTTCTCAATTTTTTCAATTATCCAATTTCTCAATTTCCCAATTTTTCAATTTTTCAATTTCTCAATTTATAATTTTCTATATTCCCAAATTTTTCAATTTTCAAATTTTCAAGTTCCTATGTTAACAAATATTTAAATTTTCAATTCCATTTTTCAATTTTTCAATTTTCAGTTTTTCAATTTTCAATTTTTCAATTTTTCAATTTTTCAATTTTTCAATTTTTTAATTTTTTAATTTTTCAATTTTTCACTTTTTCAATTTCTCAATTTCTCAATTTTCTAATTTCTCAATTTTCCAATTTCTCAATTTTTCATTTTCTCATTTTCTCAATTTCTCAATTTCTCAATTTCTCATTTTCTCAATTTCTCAATTTCTCAATTACTCAATTTTTCAATTTTTCAATTTCTCAATTTTCTAATTTCTCAATTTTCCAATTTCTCAATTTCTCAATTTCACAATTTCTCAATTTCTCAATTTCTCAATTTCCTAATTTCTCAATTTTTCAATTTTCAGTTTTTCAATTTTTCAATTTTTCAATTTTTCAATTTTTCAATTTTTCAATTTTTCAATTTTTCAATTTTTCAATTTTTCAATTTTTCAATTTTTCAATTTTTCAATTTTTCAATTTTTCAATTTTTCACTTTTTCAATTTCTCAATTTTTCAATTTTCTAATTTCTCAATTTCTCAATTTTCCAATTTCTCAATTTCTCAATTTCTCAATTTCTCAATTTCCCAATTTCTCAATTTCTAAATTTCCCAATTTTCCAATTTCTCAATTTCTCAATTTCTAAATTTCCCAATTTCTCAATTTTTTCAATTATCCAATTTCTCAATTTCCCAATTTTTCAATTTTTCAATTTCTCAATTTATAATTTTCTATATTCCCAAATTTTTCAATTTTCAAATTTTCAAGTTCCTATGTTAACAAATATTTAAATTTTCAATTCCATTTTTCAATTTTTCAATTTTCAGTTTTTCAATTTTCAATTTTTCAATTTTTCAATTTTTCAATTTTTTAATTTTTTAATTTTTCAATTTTTCACTTTTTCAATTTCTCAATTTCTCAATTTTCTAATTTCTCAATTTTCCAATTTCTCAATTTCTCAATTTCTCAATTTTTCAATTTCCAAATTTCTCAATTTCTAAATTTACCAATTTTCCAATTTTTCAATTTTCCAATTTCTCAATTTCCCAATTTCCCAATTTTTCAATTTCTCAATTTATAATATTCTAAATTCCCAAATTTTTCAATTTTCAAATTTTCAAGTTCCTATGTTAACAAATATCTAAATTTTCATATTTTGAGTACTTGTATTTTCGAATCACAAAACTTGAATATTTCCAAATCTCCAAATCCTCGATTTAAAAAATTTTTTAATTTCTAATTTTTTACTCTCCCAAATGCTTAAATTCCTAAATTCTAAAACCTCACTTTCTTAATTTTTTGAGTTCTCAAATTTCGAAACATTCAGATGTTCCAGATTTCTAAATTTTTAAATTTCTGCATTAATAAATTTGAAAACTGCCTCACTAAAGTGATATACTTTTGAATAAATCTATAAAGCTTAGAAATCGAAATTTTGACATTATTTTTACCGAATTTTACAATGTCGGAATTTTAAAACATTAACAATTTGATATTTTATTAACATTTACATAGACATCATTAGATTTGTTAAATTTTGTTAGAACACTAAACTTGATATTAAATTGTTCACAAAAAGTCACTAAAATAACCATAACTGTTCTTTAAGCACTCAATCGGCATCAATTTTGATGGCTACTTTTTTTTGGCTATATCTATTGAACCGTTCACCTTGTCAAGATGAAAAGTATATATTCCGAAACTAGAGATCTTGTGATTTTATCTGACAACTGACTAGCAGGAATGGCTGGCGTGTTTTACAAGAAGATAGCCAACAGACATTGATCCTTTTACGGTTTTAATATTAATATAAGATCTTGTCATGTATCTTGATTCTCTTAACTTTCGTTTACGACTCTCTCTACTTTCTTCGTTATCAATACACACCTTCATCCTTTATGCTTAATTTTATTAATTTACATTTGCTATTAAATTTATTTCTAATACTTTTAATTTTTACATAAAAATATGTACTTTAACTACTATTCAGTACATACATTATTTAACTAGTATTTACTCTTGTTGTGTTACTAGTATTTACTACTATTCGGTTAGTATATTTACTTTGTTACATTTAGAAAAGAATTAATGGTCAAATATCATTGTTAATATAAATAATAAAGTATTGTGCTATGTGACAGAAAAGTACATTTTTGAATTTTTACAAGTATGTAGTACTAAGATAGCAATAAAGAAATATTTCTCTAATAAAAATTTTATTAAAGAAAAGGAGATATAATATTCATAATAAATTTACAGTATCTGGAAACTGAAGTTACAAAGAACAAATATGTTTTCGATAATTTCATTAATCATAAGAATCACAGTTTACTTACACTTAGCAAAAGAATTTTATAGCATATTTTATGTAACATGTTTGAAACAAAGTGCAACGAATAATTAGTTGCAACAAACAAAAGTTTTATGAGAAATCTTAAATTGACAAAACTAAACTGTAATTAATATCATGTGCAACAAACGTGTAAACATAGGTATGCTACAACAATACAAGTTCCTATTAAGGTTAAAGGTTAAGACCATGTAATTAATATTCCTATGTATTAATAATTACCCTATTATTCGATTAATTGCAATCGTAATTCACTATTATAATCAGAAATGCAAGATCATGATAAATTAGTGGTTCGCACAATGTTAATAAACATCAATAAGTGCAAGCACTGATTACGATCTTCGATCATTAATCGAGCGCTGGAAACTTTTAATCATTGATTTATACGATGAAAAGGTATTCTTCATTAACGATTTTTATTGGCATTTTGCAATGGTAGTCGCGTTATCACGATCGAAGGAAAAAGTGGCAGCCATGAACTTTTGCTTGTCCCATTCCCATCCAATATTCATCATGACGATAGTGAATGGTGTTCACGCGTCGATTCTGACGTCGATAATTCATGAATCGATTTAATACAAACAACTCTAAAGTTTCAGATAACCTTTTTATTCCGCTGGAGACACTGTTTCTTCAATCGACGTGTCATGCTCGGAAGATAACTATTATAGCAATCTGCTGACGAGTGGTGTATTGCGAAATATTGCTGATTTAACGTTTGAACAAATTTTTAATGATTTAATTTAGTGGTTTAATTACGAATAAATTTAGTAATTTAATTACCAATAAATTTAGTAATTTAATTACAAATACGTTTAATAATTTAATTATGAATAAATTTAGTTTGAACTTAAATTGCCAAATCAACGTGATGAGTACTTCAACACTTTATTTTAAGATTCCTGCAAATTAAATTATTGTAATATTAACAATAAACATGTAATGATAAATTTTGTTACTACTGTGTATATCACTATAAAATTGACGTTCTATTGTGTAAAAAATAATTTAGACTGAAGCATCAATTCATAAAAAATTGTAGGTTAGGAAGGTTGTTCCTCTTGCACTAATAGTCTTCATGAATCTTTATTTTCTTTAAGTTAATTCAAATTTAAAAGTTTCATGTAACTTTTGTTAGCGTTTAGATCTTTTCTAATTTAAATATTTGCTATCTTTATTTTAATCTTCATTGTAGTAAAACATTTCAAGGTTCAAGCTTTTAAATTATTAACCCTTTGCACTTCTTAATTTCACCTGCTAACTCTTCAATTTATAAAATAGATCAAGGAAAAGGTTCCCTACCAAATGTATTGCAGCATTGCAGAGTAATAAATATATTTGTCATTTATTATAAGTAGTAAGTAAATGAAAATATATATATTCAATTATTTATTTGAATTATTAGATCCAAGAGAAATGTGATATCGAGCCACACACGACGTGCGAAGGGTTAAATATTAACAAGTCCAGAATTATAATACCTAAATTAAACGATAATATAAACTAAACTAGTAAGGTCCACATGGTGTCCCTACCCTTAATATTTCGAGTGCAATGGCTAAATATTAACAAATCCAGAATCTTAATACCTAAATTAAACGATAATATAACCTAAACTAGTAGTTCCACAGGGTGTCCCTACCCTTAACCCCATGGCCTGTGATTAATTTATCAGGTGCATCAGTCCGAACTAACTAATACAGCCATAATATAAAAATAGACAAAGAAAGTTGAAATGTTATGTCAATTTGGTATTATGCAATCGTTGACTTTGCAAATTATAATGGGACTTGAACTCCAAACTGTTGAAAATTTGAGTACAATTGATCGCAACTGAAGTTCGAGTGCGTCACGAGACAGACTCGAAATAGTGCAAAGAGTTAAAATTTCAAGCCAAAAGAAAATTGCGACTTGCAGCATGGTACAGACAAACGAACGAATAAATGCAGATCGAGTCGTCCCAGGAGCCTTCGGCAATAAAAAATATAGGTCCTAACGTGAGGATCTTCAGAGGTTGCTTTTTATGATTCTCATTCTTCCGCCCAACAAATTTACCTATCGCACTGCACCTGCCGTTCGCATTCGACCCATGTCCACGGTGAGTTTGTAGTTGTCGACCGCCTACGAGGATTCGATCCTTGGTCCTGAGATGATTGCTCCTCCTGTTCGCGTATTGCGAGCCGTACACGAGGACTACATTAGCATAACACGACCTAATTGATACTGGTCGCATTATGCGCCTCCTCCGCGACCATATTGGACGTTAGATGCGTTTAACATGTATGCTACTGGTTGCACAAGGTGTTTAGACACGCGGTACTAACAGTTGGAGAATTGCTGACTTGGCCGACGTGACAAATTAAGGAATATAGTAGAACCTCCCACGTTTAGTCGAGAAATTCTTGTCTACACAGTGGAATGGCATACAAGGGAAAATCTTTCGTTCATTGATTTTGCGGGATTTTTGAGAAGCTTAGAATTTGGGCATAGGTTAAGTATTTGGGGATGTGGAAATTTGAGGATGTAGTAATTTGAGCGGGAATTTGGGGATATAGAAATTAGAGGACATTTGGAGATATAAGAATTTTTGGGGATTTTCAGAGTGTGGGGTATACGGATGTGGGAATCTATGGTAATTTAAAAAATTGGGGGGCAGAAATTTTGGCATGTAGGTATTTGGAGATATAGAAATTGGGAAAATGATAATATGAGGATATAGGAATTGGGAAAAATGCAAATATGGAGATATAGAAATTGGAAAAAATGCGAATATGGGGTTATAGAAATTGGGATAAATGCAAATGGGGATACAGGAATTGAGTGACATGGAGATTTGGGGATATCAGAATTTGGAGACGTTAGCAGTTTGGGGATCTATGGATGTGGGAATCTAGAAATTTGACGGTTTAGAAATTTAGATATATAGGAATTTGGAGACCTAGAAAGGGTATATAGGAATTGGAAGATTTAAGGATTTGGAATTTAGAAATTTAGAAATATTGGAATTTGGGGACTTACAAATTTGGGTATATATGAATTTGGGGGACTATGAATATGGAGACCTAGAAATTTGGATATATAGGAATTTGCAGACCTAGAAAGGGTATATAGGAATTTGGAAATTTAGAAATTTAGAAATATAGGAATTTGGGGACCTACAAATTTAGTTCCATACAAATTTGGAAGTGTAGGGATTTGGAAACATAGAAATTTGGATATATTGGAATTTGGAGACCTAGGAAGGTATATAGGAATTTGAAGATTTAAGGATTTGGAATTTAGAAATTTAGAAATATAGGAATTTGGGGACGTACAAATTTAGGTACATGCAAATTTGGGATTGTAGGGATTTTAGGACCTACAAACTTGGGTATATAAATGAATTTGGGGGCATAGGGATTTGGGGACCTACAAACTTGGATATGTACAAATTTGAGGGTGTATGGATTTGTACCTAGAAATTTGAGTATATAGCAATTTGAAGACCAAGAGATTTAGAGACCTGGAAATTTAGGCATATGGAGATGTCAGGACCTAGAAATTTAAGAATACTGGAAGACCTAGGGATTTGCAGACCAAAAGATTTGGACATAGAAATTGTAGGACCTAGGAATTTGGAGATCTAATTTAGAGGTCTAGGCAGTTGGGCACATAGGTGCTTGAGAACATTGGAATTTAGGAATATAATAATCTATGAAACTGTGGTTCTAAAAATGAAATGTGGTTCTAAAATTCTGAAAATTTGGAGACCTAGGAATTTGAAAATTCAGAAATTTGTACATATAGCACATACCACTCTAACTTCAGTCGTCTTCTTTTTCCCAATATATCTGAAATTATTAAAACTTCCTGATAGTTTTTCTTCGAACCAAATCACATCCATCAACTTCAACGTAGACCAGAAAAGCATGAGAATAAACTTATCGCATAGATCCGCATTATAATTCGAAACAGCCAATTATAATATTTTTTATGATTTCAAACGTTAGGTCGCAAAATGACAAGAAACTACTTTACAATTACGATAAGTAGGAAACTCGTGCACCGTGAGCTTGTTATTCAGAAGTGAAATTCGCAAAAGTTGTTGAATTGATTGTTACTGAAAGCAGACACCGTTAGACATTTACCACATGACCGATCGGCACAGGAAATCAATGCTTTCGAGACGTCACCGTGATCGAGATGAAACACATGTGACCCGACAAGAACTTCCTAATCTGTAACTAATCGAAATTGTAAAGTGGAAATTGTTGGAATAAATCGGTCCTGCCCGTAGACACAGTTTGTCATTGAACGTGGAATAAATTGTACCGTTCTCCTGCCGGCTATAAGTTGAACGGACCCATTGCAACCTCGTATATTTTATCAAGTCTCGTTTAATAATTATTATGCGCATAAACGTTGCCTTTCGGCGCCAGATTATGATCCCGTGTTCCTGCATTTTAATGAACAGAAATGATCTGTCACATGGACGTTGAACGGTAGCTGAGAGGTTTGGAACACTTATGAGGGTGTTGAACCTTTACTGCTTGCAGAAACAAAATTTAGAAATTTGATCGATATTTAAAGTTAGCTTTCTGTTTTCGAATTTGGTACTGTGGAAATTTGGGAATTTATTGATTTAGAAATTTTTTTAATTTGAGAAAGTAAATTGGGAAATTTAGGAATTTATATGTTTGAAAGAATTTAGAAATTTTGAAGTTTTGAAAATTATTGATATTTAATTAGAAACTTGGGAATTTTCACATTTGGAACTTTAGAAATTTGGATATTTGTAAATTTGGAAATTTAAGTATTTAGAAATTTAAAAATTTAGAAATGCAGAAATTCAGAAATTCAGATAGTTAGTTTAGAAATTCAAAAATTTAGAAATGCAGAAATTTTAGAAAGCTGACAACTTAGAAATTTAAAAATTTAGAAATGCAGAAATTCAGATAGTTGGTTTAGAAATTAAAAAATTTAGAAATGCAGAAATTCAGAAATTCAGATAGATGATTTAGAAGTTAAAAAATTTAGAAATGCAGAAATTCAGAAATTCAGATAGTTAGTTTAGAAATTCAAAAATTTAGAAAGCTGACAACTAAGAAATTTAAAAATTTCAGAAATTCAGAAATCCAGAAATTGAAAATTTTAGAAATTTTAAATCTTCATAAGAATTCTTTCGTATTAAAATTTTGGAAGTTATCAATATTTAAATTTAGGGATTTGAAAGTTTTCAAATTTGAAACCTTAAAAGTTCGAAAACAATGATTTAGAAATATAGGAATTTTAAAAGTTAAAAAAAATATTTTTTCAAAAATTGAGTTAAACAAAATGACATGTTTGATTCAATAAAATTATAAATTTAATACAATAATCAATATAAGCTTACCATCCGATTAGATCAGCGTGTACACCGTTGTTACCGCAAATCACTAAGCATTCAGATGAACTTTATCCACATTTTTATGCCATACTATTATGCGAATGATCCACAAGCTATAATTATACCTTGTCCGTCAAGAATTAACGGTAAGGTACAATTGTGTCCATTTTCGGTTAAAAATCATCGACCGCATTGATATCCATCAGATAGTATAATGAAGGAACGCTATTGCTGGCGTATAATTAATGTCCGCTATGACGATCATGAAATGTTAATTATCGCGTCTACTCGCGAGCAATCGAAGAGACTCCGTTTGTATTGCATTACCATATGTCCGATTGATAAATTCGAAACTAAACTCGAGTCACACTTGCCGTTTAACATCGTAACACCAAGTTGATCCAAAGCGTTTTGTTACGCAATAGATCGTTCATACATAAGTACAGGTTAGCGCGTGCTCTCACTGTGAAAACGTTCCAGCTGACATTTTCTCTGACTAATAGCGATTGGATCTTCAACAATAACAAACAGATATGTACTTACCTCTTGAAGACCCTCTAACACGGTAAATCATTTCGATTCGCGAACATATTCATTATGCGATGAAACTCGTTGAAATTTTTGTAAAGTAGAACATTTTAAGAAAATATTTGTACAGTGATTTATTTAATATTTTAAGATAACATATTCATTATGCTGCGATGAAACTCGTTGAAATTTTTGTAAAATGGAATATTTTAAGAAAATGTTTGTACCGTGATTTATTTAATGTTATAAGAAAGTTGTTGAACTGCAATTTATTTAATATTTTAAGAAATGGTTGGACTGCAATTCGTTTAATATTTTAGGAAAATGTTTATACTGCAATATTTTTAGAAAATTAAGGTGTGATTTTTGTAGGGTAGACTAGTCTTTTATTGACAAACTTTGTTGACATATTGAGATTGTAAAGATTTAAGAATTTAGAGACTTGTAGCTATAAAAATTTGGAAACTTGAAAACTTGAGAATTCTAAGATAAAATGAAGAGATAACATATTATTCCCCTTGGCATGACATTAATATGTTTTCACTCTTCGATCATATCTTGAATCTCTCCATTGTCTTATAGCAATGTGATTTGCCATTGTTTTGGACGTTGTTGCTGAACATCAACATTTTCATAATAAAATTAATACCTTCATAGTTAAATAGAATAATTCCTTTGTTACAAGTAATAATTGAAAACTCTACGTCGATTCGCATAATGTGTCTCAGCACTGAACGCGTCAAGCACCTGCTTAACCAGGCGTTGAAATCTCCAGCACTACACGATGTGATGCAACGAAACGCGATGTCGAAACTCTGACTGGATCCAGAAAATTTGTTAGCGAAGCTGTTATCGCGTTCAGTGAATAAAGAAGAAGAAAAAGAACTACACAAATACAATAAATGCACAATTAATAATAATAGAAATCGCATAACACGGTAACTCATTAACGATCCCCTTTCCCATACACGTATTACAAATACAATTCTAATAAAATTTCTATAGCACATTTTTTAGGTCTGTTCAAAATTTTTGATGTGAAATTTTAGTGGGTACCATTCGGCCAAGTGTCATGAAAAATGTAATAAAGTTGACAAATTTACGAATTTAGAAATACCCAAATTCTCAAGCTTCAGGACTTAAACCTTCATGTCCTTAAATTCCGCTCATTTTTTAATTTGAGATTTCCCAATTTCCAAATCTTGACATTTACAAATGTTTGAATTTCTAAAATTCAAAATTTTAAAACCGAAATTATTGAATTCTGAAATTTCCAATTTTCTGGACAGAAAAATTACAAAATTTCTGCATTCTCAAACCTTCAAGTCTCTGAATTACCAAGTTTCCAGATTTCCAAATCTCTAAATTTCCCAAATTGTCAAATTCCTAAAAATATGTATTCTCAATTTTTTAAATTTCCAACTCGTCAAATCCACAAGTTCTCAAATTTCCATATATCCAGATTCATAAATTTCAACATTACTAAATTACCAAATTTTCAAATATCAAAATCGTCAAATCTCTAAATTGTCATATCTGTAAATTCCTAAATTCCCAAATGTTCAATCCTGTAAACTCTCGAATTTCCAAACTTTTACACCTGAAAATTTTCAAGTTCCCAAATTCAAAAATTTTCAAAAGCTTGCGTTCTTACATGTTTTCATTTTCATATGCTTAAATCCACAAATTTCTAAATTTTTGTATTCCGAAATTCCAAAGCTCCAAAATTGCACAATTTCAAAATTCCAATATACCAAAATTCCATAATGATCAAATTACCTAATTATCCAAATCTCGATACCCCAGAATTTCCAAATGTCTACATCCTCAAATTCCCAAAATTCTCAAATGTCCAACTCCCTAATCTCTCAAATTCCCAAACGTTCATATCTGCAAATTCACAAAATCTGAGAACCTTGTGTCTCAAATTTTTAAATTTCCAAATCCACAAGTCCATAAATTAAGTCTCCACATTTCAAAGTTCCAAACTTCCAAATTTTCCAAGACTACAAAATTACAAATTCCCAAAATATCCAAATCTCTAATCCCAAAAGTGTTCAAACTTGCGCGCCGTCAAATTTTCTCCAAACATCCTAATTTCCAAATTCAGCACTTGCCAAGGTCCCAAATGATGAAAATCTCTAATCCTTAAAATGTTGAAACTTGCGCTCCTACAAATTGTCTCCAAACATCCTAATCTCTAAAAGCTTCCATTCCCAAATTCGAGTCCATAACAATCACAGAAGTTCCGGCTCTAATGCCCGCCACCTCCACGCGCACACATTTTGCCCTCCGCGTGGTAACATGCACACGTGTACGTGTAGGTGTTTCGCGCGGGTGCGCTCTCCGCGCAGCTCACACAGCCTCGCTCACGATTGGCTCCGGTCCCGTTAGCTTGAACCCTCTGGACCGGACTCTCGCCTTTTGCCAGGCGGCCGTGTGCGAGGTTACGTGTCGTGTACACACGCCTGCGTTCCCGTGTGTCCACGGCCTTCACACCGGCGGAACGATAAACGGCCGATTCACTCGTCCACTCAAATTAACGGTGAACATCATTGTTGTCGAACGATCGGGGGCCCTCCACCTTTTCCTCCTCTTCTCGCCGAATCGTGCCGTCTCTCACCTCGCCCCTTTCTCATCGTCGCTCGTATTTGCCGAAGCTCTCGAGCCATTAGCGAGCGGCGATCGAGGAAATCGTTTATCTTCGAGAGCCTCGTAATTAGAGGATCGACGAGGATCCATCCACACGCGTGGACCCGCTCGCGAGTTCTGCGAACGCCACGGACTCGAAATGCGGTCATCGAAGCAGCCCGTTTCGGCAACCGGCAGGAAATATGTGGCTGAGATTGCTGGTTCGGCAGGTTGCCGAATGATCCGTGCGTTACGGTGATTGATCGCTGATATTAATTGCTATGGACATGCGTTTGTGTACGTGAATTTCGATAACGTTTCTGGTTTAGCAGCGAGTGACGCTGGGATCGCTCACTCTTCTGATTTTTTCACTGATGGGTTAAATTTATTACAGAAATTAGGTCCTCTTCTTCCGTAAAAAAATATTGACTGTTCGAACCGGTCATAGTTTTCCACGCTCTTAAATTACAAATGTTTGTAAAAAACAGTAGACCGTAGCTTCACGCGGCTTACAATACGTGGCTGATCAAATTATTCAAGAGATTTTTTTTTAAATATATAACAGAGGTTTAAATTGTTTCATCCCTTGCAAGTTATGTTTCTGTTGCGTCAAGACTAACTATTTACAATATAAATACAAACAAGAAATTTTATGGGTATTTTATATTCAGCGATCCTTGATTATGTAGATAATTGCATGTAGATAATTGTGAACATTAAATTTAAGCATATTCAAAATTTTAGTAAGATTTATGTGAGAGTGTGTCACGAATCAGACCCATCAAAGTATGGCAAGGGAATGTTGATGATACTTGATATGCTATAGAATAAAAGAGGATGATGCACGAGTTCATAGAATACAGTTTAAATTACATCGAAACATCTACGACGTACTAATTATATGAGGTTCATAGATAAAGTTAAAATTATATCGAATCATCTACTACATACAAATTATATGAATCTCTTCATCCACTTCCTTTATAATTTTACTGCTACACAATTTATATATCTCGTTTAACATTATTATATCGTTTAAAATTACGTCTCGTTTAAAATTACTACATAAGCATAAAACTACTCCACCACGTCCACTGCAGGAATAGGAATGCAATGCAAATGGGTTAAATACTCAGAGCCGAGCATGTAAACATAATGGCAGAAAACGCACACATTTATGGAACATGTAGCAAGTATGTTAAACAGCAAAACCGCGAAACAGTTTCAATTTTCACGCGCTTCCTGGACACGACACATGATGAAACATGCTCTATGAACAGGTCGAGAAGTTGAAAGTATAGCCGCATAAAGGATACAATTTATTAACAAAGATATCACGAAGGCTAATCTCGTGGTCGCGATAACTCATTACTCTTCCTATCAATTTTCTCGTTCGTAATACAGTTATCGTCGGAAAGACGAAGAAGAAGCAATAAACGTCCGATAGAATAACTGCAAAGCAATTCGGAACGGGTAGCATATCTACAAATCATCGGCTGCCTAACGACAAGCCTATCTCGACCGTGGCTTGTATATACAGTTGGTCAGTGAAGAAATAATTTCAACTTCGTGGACTGACCTTCTTCCCACGAGTGTTAGTGCCACTTTCTATGTAACTTCGAACGCGCGAAGATATTTCAGTCGCGGTTACTCGGAAAAGTTCATTGGTATCCTCGAGTTTCAAATTTATATAGGCTAGTCTTTTACCGTCAGTTTGAACCTCTTCGAGGATGATGCACATGCGTTTAGTCTTATTTTTAATATATCAACTATATGGGCATTTCTACTTTCTGCATATCAATTTTTTTATTTCGTTCATTTCGATTTAGAATTAAGCATTTCACAAAATGGTAACGTACATACAAAATTAAATTTTCCTAATTTTAAAATTATTCGTGAAGAGGTTAAGGGAAATTAGAATGATTAACAAATACTTTCGTAATTCATTTTTAGTTCAACTGAGGGTACAGTGATCTAAGGATTTGGGGACTTGTGGATGTATAGGTCTATTCTCAGGGATGTAGGGACTTATGGATGTGTAGGTCTCTTTCTCGGGATGTAGGGACCTATGGATGTACAGGTCTATTTGTGAGGAAATAAGGACTTGTGAATATGTGTGGTTAGGAATATAGGACTTGTGGATATAGTGTGAATATGGATATATTCTTAGGATAGTCTCACAGGTTTCTGGGACCTAGAAAGATAGGAAATTTACGATTAAGAGACACAGAAATTCTAGAGATACAGATACCGAGATCTAAGGATGTATGGATTCAGGAATATGTGAATAAGACTCCAACTATGAGAAATAATATCTTTGTTGTGCCTCATAAAACTGGGCGAGAAAGTAATAGTACTCCACCAATGTAGACAGCGGTTAACCATCAATTGTGTAATTATAAATATTATTACTTCTATGACTAACAATGTAACGCTAAACTCAGGTATAAATTAGATACACACTCGTGATGTCTGAATGAGTACATAGCAAATGAGTATATTGCAAACTAATACCACAGTACATTTTCAGATCAGAAAATATCAAGAACTTGAGAAAAAAAGTAGAGGTCCTATTTATATGTTAATGAAGCATTATAATTTCCAAGAGTATTAATAGGTGAGATAGAAAGATAGTTTTTGTCGGGCAGTTCGTCAAGAAACGACCGAAATCGGCGTTCTCCTTGACCGCGACCGATCCGTTAAGGTAACGTAAGTTAACGTAAGGAAAGGTGCGGTAACACCAGGTAAGATAAGGGCGTCATGCGTTGGTTACCGTTGGGTGGCGCTGGATGGTCCGCTTGGAATGTCGTTTAGCGACTTCCCTCTCCCACCATTTTCATCCAGAGCTCTTTCTTCGGCTTCTCTTCTCTTCGTTCGACTCGTACGTGCCTTTCATAGCCGAACATCGGCTCGTATCCCCGTAGTTGTCGATTGTAATCACCGATGGACCCTCGATCGCTACCCTCTATCGGGAATTTTTAAATTCGCGGCTTGGGTTAGACATTCTTATTTCTTTTCTTAACCAGTTTACTGCGTTCGACAAATTATCATACAATCGTAAAACTCAGTCCTGTAGGAAAGCTTGAGCGAACATCTTGAAATATTTAGAAAATTTGTTGATATTGCAACGATTTTTTTATTAAATGAATACTAAATTAATTAAAAATAGTATTTTTTATTCTTTGCGATAATTTTTTATTGTGTCGTCTCAAAATGTTGCAAACTTACAGTGTCATATTAACATGTTTTTAATGGCAGATTGTTTATTTTTCAAACATGCAATTTTCTTCACGGTTGATAAAATCTTGCAACAAATTTTTCATAAAAATAAGTATTTTACAAACTTCTTTGTACCGAATATAACCTGAAATTTTTTTGCAACAAACCAGAAAGCTACACAATTTCCTAGCAACACGTTACAGCAATTATATGGAAACTTTCTCTTCTTTGTAACTATGTTAACAAAATTTCCAGTGGTATATCAATCATAAGATATCAATTATCCTATCATTACTGCAACACAAATTCTTTACTTTCTTCACGATATTAAGGATTTGTAAAAGTTTCCATTGTGCACGAACAAATTGATAGTTGCACGAAGATTTTAATTACATTTTTAATTTACTTAATTATTGCTAGTTTATATTTGTACTTGCTTGATTACAGTTGTTGTTTAATTTATATAGAAAGTCACATAAGACAAAGTATTACTGGTCTGTCTATATTATTAAGGAAAGTGGAAATCGATAAAGAATTTAAAAGAATTCCTAACCTAAAATTCTGTTTCGAAAGATCAGATGTATTTAATGAGTTCGTAATTTAAAATTTAGAAATCGTTTTCTATAATTTAGAAAATCGATTTATGAAGATTGTAAACTGAAATAAGATAATTAGTTTGGTGAATGATTTTTAATTGTGCAATTCATTGTGGGAGAGGTAAATGGTAGCAAAATAGTGATTGAAACTATGTCTACCAATGATTTACATATTTCGCGTTAATAATTAATAATGATGATTGTTAAACAATAATAATTAATAATTGATAATAATTTTGCATTAATTTACAAGTATACAATTTTTTAATGACGTAAAAAGTAATTCTGATATCTTAACCCGTTGTATTTTTATTAATTTTGGAATTTAAAAAGTCAAATCAATTCTTGATTTTATAATTATACAACATATAAAGAGGAAATATCTGAAAAAATAATATATATATATATATAATTTTTTATAAATCCTTACTGAAATCATGTAAATGCAGGATAAATTTAGAATAACTTTAAAATAATAAATGATTTCATAATAATAAAAATAACAGTCACTAAAAACTATTTGTTGATTTCATTTGTTGTACAATAAAGAGAAGCTAAAAATATTTTTTAATACTGATGCGTAATTTATAATTTATGGTATATTGTTCTTCAAGATTCAAAAACCCAGAATTGCCAAATATATCAGAATATTTTTAATGCTCAGTTATGAACAAAATTATATTTAAATAACCTCATCAGAAATCTCCACACAATTTATTTCTTAATTTGTTGTACCACAAAGAGAAGTTACCCTGATGGGTAATAATAATTTATTGAATATTCGAGTTTCAAACATCCAGAGTTACCAACCATACCAAAATATCTGTAATATTCAGTAATGAACAAAATACATAAGTAAACTCATCAGAAACCTCCGCACAATTTATTTCTTAATTTGTTGTACCACAAAGAGAAGTTACCCTGATGGGTAATAATAATTTATTGAATATTCGAGTTTCAAACATCCAGAGTTACCAACCATACCAAAATATCTGTAATATTCAGTAATGAACAAAATACATAAGTAAACTCATCAGAAACCTCCGCACAATTTATTTCTTAATTTGTCGTACCATAAAAAGTTCCGAATACTTTTTCGCATCACTTAATATACCAGTTACAGGTCGTTTACTTCATAATATCTCCGCGAAAATAAGAAAATGAATCGAAAGTTCACAGCAAACGCGAGGATAACACGGAACAATTTATTTGCCAGCGATGAAACGATGCGATGTCGAATCATCAGACATCGTTCCTGAATGAACAGCTAAATAACATGTTCTTTCATCAAACCAGCCGTAACCATTTTCGAACTAATCCTCGGCGTAACAGTGGCAATTACTGCTTTTACGTAAGTAACGGACTGAAGATTACCGATGATTACCATCTCTGCTATACCTTCATCGACAGTTTACTCTCACGCTACTTCTTCCCATAACACACATACCAGGTTAAAAAAAAAGCAAGTATTTTTAATCTTCGACAACTCGATGTTCGCCTACGTACTTCATTTTACTACGTGTAGGTACACCGAGTGCAATAAATAACGGAGAAATATATTTACAGGAGAGATTAACGTTCTGGCGTGGGTCAATACAGGTACAGTTATGAATTGATTTGCGAACGTTGGATTTATCGGAAAGATTTGATTCGTGTGTGAAAAAAAAGTGAGACGACTTTGTGTCGGTGAAACACTCGCGGAGAGCCACTAAATAATTTTGGAGGAGGAGTTAGCTTCGTATCTTTGCGGTTGAAGTAATCTTCGATCGAAATGAATTATAAGGCGACCCGTTAAGTACATTGACTTAAGGATCTTTTTAAATTGCCACGTTTTTTATGACTATGTTGTATTAAATGGACGGATGTTAGATTGCTATGAATTATATTGACATATGGGGTTTTTAGGTTGTTAATGTGTATTGTTCACTTTTTAGGGCTAATGTAACAGGGAGATAACTCTGTGAGTAGGAAGTATATCATAAATATTATACTGATGACATATATCTAATAATCGAGATTTTGGAGATAATCGATTTAGAAATTTGGGAATGTAGAATTTTAGAATTTGACAATTTGACAATTTGAACATTATGAATTGAAAAATTGGAGAATTGCAGAAATTGAGAATTTTTATCTTTAATATATTAAATATCAATAAAATTTTCAAATTAATGAAAATCGTGTCTGTCACATATTATTTTAAAAAAGAAATCTTTTCAGTATAATAATTTGGCTATCTATATTGACTATATTGTAAATTAATTTTGACGTAATTTTGTGCGTAATTTTGACAGGCACCTTGAATTGTGAATTTGACTGCTTTCTAAATCTGAAATCAACTTACGTTGTTTAAAGGACAGGCAACTTTAAATCACTTTCTAATCTACAGCGGAAACAGATGCCTGTTGTTTGATGAATTGATTATTTCGAACATTGCTTTCAATGTCTTGTCAAGTTTTTCTGAAAACTTCCTTTTCCCTTGTACCACGTGAAAGTTTATAAATATGCAAATTTTTGAACTTTCTAATTAAAAAATTGTAAGACTCTTTAATTTGAAAATTTGAAAGTATTTTATTGCGAAAATTTGAAGGTTTTTTAATTTCAAAATTTGAAGATTTTCTAATATGAAAATTGGAAGGTCATTTGAAAATTTCAATCTGCAAATTTGAAGTCTTTTTAATTTCAAAATTTGGAAGTTTTTTAGTTTCAAAATTTGAAGATTTAACTTCAAGAATTTTTAATTTGAAAACTTTTCAAATATAACAATCGAAAAATTGAAAGACCAGGCATCGGTATTTTATGAACTGTAGAAAAAATATGATGAAATATTAAATTTTCAATTGATTTTTTATCACAAATTACTTACTACAATTTACTACAATTCTTTATTGCAAAACTTTATGTTCGGAATGTACCGTATTATTTATTTCGAACTTAACCCTTGCAGTATGTTTTACTTGTCAGGTGCGTCAGTCAGAAGTAACTAATCACAGCTACAATATTAAAACAGACAAAGAAAGCTGAAATGTTACGTCAATTTGTTATTATGCAATCGTTGACTATTTAAATTATAATTGGACTTGAACTCCAAAATGAGCGTATTAAAAATTCGAGTAAAATTGATCACAGCTGTGGTACGAGTGCGTCATGAGTCAGACTCATCAAAGTAGTGCAAGAGGTTAAGAGAAACTGTAAATCAAATTTTGTTATTTTCCTCAATCTTCGTATTTTATTTATTTATCTACATTCATTTGTGACTATAATATTTCGTATTTATATTATATTACTTATAATTTATAACATTTATGATTTAAACGAAATTAAATTAAGAAAGAACAGAAGAGAAAGAAATGATGAACCAAGAAGTATTCAGATTTGAAGAGCATCCATCAAGAAAATAAAAAAATCAAAGAGATAAGTTGAAGTCGTGTAAATTGCATGTTGAAAACGAGAATTTAACGCAGCTGATGTTGTGATTAGAAACGCACGAACACGCCTATCGAGAGATTTCCTCGGTGCTACAGCTATCGCAGCCTCGAGCAAAATCGATTATCGAAAGTTCACAAAGCACGGTAGGAACGAGCAAGATGTTCCGGTTACTGGTCGACGATGAATGGCAACAAAGTTTCAAGGAAGCAATTTATAGAAACCGTAAACGAATCAGCGATATTTAAATAGTTTCACGATAAAAATTCTTTTAGACATCTATAAATGTTCCTGCGATCGCTTATGAATTCTGACATTCAAATATTCTATTCATTTCGCGTTGCAAAATTATTTTTAAGCGTTTATAGTTCGAATTACTAAATTTTTCGTAAAAGTTCAAATTACTAAATTTTTTCGTAGAAATTCAATTTACTAAATTTTTTGCAAAAGTTCAAATTATTCAATTTTTTGCAAAAATTCGAATTACTCAATTTTTCCGCAGAAGTTCAAATTACTACATTTTTTCGTAGAAGTTCAATTTACTAAATTTTTTGCAAAAGTTCAAATTATTCAATTTTTTGCAAAAGTTC
Source organism: Megachile lagopoda (assembly GCA_036983795.1). Lineage (NCBI taxonomy): Eukaryota > Metazoa > Arthropoda > Insecta > Hymenoptera > Megachilidae > Megachile > Megachile lagopoda. The sequence goes on from CM072786.1 coordinate 3,719,733, forward strand.
GAATTACTCAATTTTTCCGTAGAAGTTCAAATTACTACATTTTTTCGTAGAAGTTCGATTTACTAAATTTTTTGCAAAAGTTCAAATTATTCAATTTTTTGCAAAAGTTCGAATTACTCAATTTTTCCGTAGAAGTTCAAATTACTACATTTTTTCGTAGAAGTTCGATTTACTAAATTTTTTGCAAAAGTTCAAATTATTCAATTTTTTGCAAAAGTTCGAATTACTCAATTTTTCCGTAGAAGTTCAATTTACTAAATTTTTTGCAAAAGTTCAAATTATTCAATTTTTTGCAAAAGTTCGAATTACTCAATTTTTCCGTAGAAGTTCAAATTACTAAATTTTTTCGGAGAAGTTCGATTTACTAAATTTTTTGCAAAAGTTCAAATTATTCAATTTTTTGCAAAAGTTCGAATTACTCAATTTTTCCATAGAAGTTCGAATTATTACATTTTTTGCAAAAGTTCGAATTACTAAATTTTTGGTAAAAGGTCAAATTACTAAATTTTTCATAAAAGTTCAAATTAATACATTTTTCGTAAAAGTTCGAATTACTAAATTTTTAAGTATTCATATTCCTACAATGTACATATTATTTATATATTCGCTAAATATGATCCACGAAGAACGAATTGTAACTACAAAACATTTGTTTCCTATAAAATTGATATTTTTGCTAACTTTTATCAATCTGCACTCATGTTTGTTTCAGTGAATGGATCTCGCTAATTTATCTTCGTTTTCCATTTGTGGTACCTATAACATTTTTATAAATAATATAACCCAATTTCTCTAATAATATTTCCCATCAATTTTCTATAAGATTAACATTTGGAGAACGTGCAAACCAAATATTATTTTTAGTAAGTCATCTTAATGTATGTGCACATTTATGAACCAATTATCTTGCATGAAAATTAAGTTTGTAATAATTACAAGACGACATAAAGAAAATATACAAAGTTTTAATACTTATGAAACATGGTATAGTTCATTTGGGTAATATGGGAAATTCTTGCAGTCCAAGTGCCATCTTCTTGTAATCTGAAGAGAAATAATAATTTAAAGTATATTTAGTATAAAAAAGTGCCATCTTCTTGTAACCCGAAGAGAAGCAATAACCTATAATATATTATTTGAAACGCCTGAAAATAATATTTTATCAGCTTGATATCTAATACATCAATTTCCTTTTACACAATTTGTTAGCTACAAATCAATATTTAAAAAATAAATTTCCTACAAAATTTTCATAACAAAAGCTGAGATCATTGAAGATGTAAGAAGTTGTAATATTCATGCAACGCACGTATTTGTAAAGAAAATCGAGAACGGAAAGAGTTAATTAATCTCATCGAATCGATCGATACTACAGTATTAAAGAAAAAGAAGAAAGTGGAGGTTCAAATCAATTAATCAGTGGATGCTTCGGGCTATACCAGTTTCCATTGACGTATCGTAAGTCGGCAACAAGATCCGTTGATCGCGTTTAACGCGATCGAACGATCGGCCGCGCTTTTGCGGCCGCGTTAATTCCCCGTCGACGCACAGGCTTTACGATTTCTGTCGGTTTACCGATCTCTAGACCGCAAACCACAGTTTTACACTGATGGACGACCGTTGAACAAAACTGAAAAATATCGTCCGATAGAAACTTGGCTTGAACAAACTAGTCCGTGGTGCCCCAATAAATTCTTGTTGCAACCGATGACAACACGATCGCGTGGTCGGTAGCCTGCGGCTTCCTCGAACCGACATTATTTCGTTTCACTATTCGAATCGTCTTCTCTTTCTTGTTCGTGTTGCATTTTATTTTTCTCTCTTTATTCGCCGAAATTTTTCATTGAAAATGCTGTGTTGAAACAATCGTTTGAAACTACTGACGTTAAACAATCGCTTTACAAGTTTGTAAAAACGTTATCGCAGTTTTTTTTTACATGCAGCAAATTATTTTCCTTCCTTATTTTTACAAGCAGCAAATTTTAATATACTTCGACAATAAATGAAATGATGAAGATTGTTTTCATAAAGATAATTTTAGCTCTTATAGTCAAATATTAGAACAGTTCAAGGTTTGAAAGTCAGACGTTAACTAAAAAAATTCACGTTTCCATGTTTTGTGTTAATGACAGATTTACGATCACAAAACTCATATGTTTTGACTACAAAAATGTTATGAAGACATGAATAGTTTAAACTTTTTGATAACGTTTCGATTTTCTGAAATTTATTGAAAGTCAACGAACGCTAAACATAGTGTTATCTAACTATAACTTATTATTTTCGGGATTAACGTTCTGATTTTAAACCCTTGAATTATTCTGATAAAGTACGTTTCTGATAAAGTCAAATATCTCGTGAAGTATTGACATTTTGATTATTCTGAGTTAGTACTTTTATACGTAAGATAATAGAAGAGATTGATTAAGTTAAAAAGAGAATTTGATTGCATTAAAAAGTAAAACTTGGCGGTGCATTAATATAAAAAATAAGGTCGTTGGAAATTATACCACGTGACTTGTTCCTCTATCATTTTTCTCTATTTTTACTTATAAAAGGGCAGTAACCTGTCCCAGTTCCCAGAATCAACCTGTATATGAATTATTCAGTGGACCATTACAGAAAATTAGTTTGTTCTTAAGTGTGGGGCTTTGATAAATATAACGGAGAGAATCGATATACTTAATTAGTAGAAAAAATGCAGAGAAGAAGGGTATAACTATTCACAATGTTTCAATACAGTTATAACAATTTATAATTGTATAGCAAAGTTATTGTTTAAGATTATGTTATTGATTAAAGTAAAACTATTGATCAAAGTTATTGAACAAACTAAAGTTATTGATTAGAGTTATTGAACAAAGTAAAGTTATTGAATAAAGTTACTGAATGAAATTATTGATTAAAGCTAGAAATTTCTACTGATTGAGTTAAAAATCTTTAAACATAAAATATGATTCGCGTAACATTGTCCTTATCTCAGTGAATATCATAAACAATCTATTTCGACGTAACAATCTATGCAACAAGAAGTTGAAAGACCAAATATATTTTTCGTTAACATATGATCTCTAGATATTCTAAAAAGTTCAAAGTATCTGTAGAATTTTACTTCAAAAAAGCTGCACTACCACACTTACGAAAAAATCAATTACACTGTTGGTACATAATTATTACTTTTGATCTTCCTTAATTACCCACGAAAAGGGTTATTTTCTTCAGAAATCTTGAACACTTGAGCTACCGCCATGAAATTAACCGTACAGTACATTGTAATTACAATACAAATAATTAACACGTTGACTTTCATAGGGTTTAATGAATGACACAGCACCTTCAATTTATTCATGAAATTAAAAGCTCATGAAGAAGTAGGAATTATGTAGCATTAAAATTATATGGACAGCTTAAAATAGTAAGATGAGGTAGTATAATTATAAAAGAGTTCCTTAATATTCATAATCTATACAAATTCAAGGTTAAGAATTGGCTGTTTCTATTGTGGCGATCAAACTATTAATTAATGAAAATGACCGTCACTAGTTAGACACTCCATATTTACAATTATTTAAATTATGATCGTTTTATTTTACAATTTAATTGCTGTACCTGATGTTTCTTGTAAAATAATATTTGGGCTACTATTTAAAAAAATCATTTATTGAATATTTTAAATTTTTGTATGAAATACAACACGAACCGTTCATGTTTCCATCTCTTTCTCTATTTTAAAATTTTTAATTTTGGGAAACTAGAAATTCTGTATTTTAGTGTTTCTAAATATCTAAATTTCTCTATTTTCTTGTTTTATAAAATCTTTCATAGTTTAAATCTTCAATAATACAATTTGTTATAAAATATCTGCACTTGTTACAATTTCATTATAAAATATTATATTAGTAATCTCAAATGTACAGAAGATACATTTCTAGTTTTATAAATATATTTTTATATTTTATACATTTCCATATTTTGACTTGTTACATATTTTTACATTTTAACATTTTATATACTTTTCACATATTTCCACATTTTAACATTTTATACACTTTTCTCATATTTCTACATTTTAACAATTTATATACTTTTCTCACATTTCTACATTTTAACAATTTATATACTTTTTATACAATTCTATATTTTAATATTTTACATACTTTTCACATATTTCTACATTTTAACATTTTATATACTTTTCACATATTTACACATTTTAACATTTTATACACTTTTCACATATTTCTACATTTTACATATTTTTTATACATTTCTATATTTTAACATTTTACATATTTTCTATACATTTCTATATTTATTAGGCAAAGCTTACATATTTATATATTTTCTACATACACATAATTTTATATACATATGCACATAACACATTTCTATATTTCATAAATAAATTTACAATAAGTAAATTTACAATATTTACAAACATGTATAATTTACACATTTCTGAAGCAAACAAGCGTAATGTTGCTAAGATAATTAATTTCACGTAGGATGTGAAAATGTCACTATACGACGCGACCATGAATGGTACTGGCGTAATTATGCCGCAGATTTTACGCCGGCATATATTACCCGTAATGTTGCCTCGTCAACCATTTTCCCCTCGTAAATTAAAGCACCCGGCATCGATGAATGAACAACATTGCCGGAAAAGCGGCTACAAAACGCTCGGGATTAATTCTTTGCCGTGTTTAATTAATACGCTACCCACCTACCGAGAAACGAGCATCAAAACCGATAACGAAGTCAGAAGACCGTTGTCGAGTGTCAGGATCTAATCTTATCTCGTTGAGAGACGATAAATATTAGCAATGTACCGGGTGGTAGCCATGGTTCAATCGTAAACTGATCGATAACACTTCAATTAAAATTTAAGTGCAGCTATGAAACGTAATTATAGAGAAAAACGATTGCTTCTCTGTCGTATGAGTGAAATTAATGCGTTCATTACCGTAGGAAATGACTAATGCTACAAATTTGATTTTATGGAATTATAAAATGAAGAAAGGAAGAACTTGTAAAACATCTATATTGCTGATTATACAGTGTTTGAATGCACCATTTTCGTTGCAGAAATAAATATTTTAATTATAATCATCCTGATTTATTAAATTCACTGTAGTTTCCAATGGACCAGTGTTAAACCATCATATATAAATTTTAGCATTTATACAATCTTTTAGTTAATACAATGACATTAAAATTCAACTAATTCACCAGATGGCGCAAATAGTCGACGCCGTGATACTTGTCAACTAGACTAAAGTTAACCTAATTTATTTTACTCAAAATTGAATAGTATACATTATTCTTGAACATAACACACGCAAAAATAAAAATGTTATACATTAAAAACCAATATACATTATGAATATTATACAAACATGAATTGATTTATACCTAATTTCTATGAATTATAAATTCACCCAAGAATTTATCACAAAAGTTGTGTAGACATTAGTAACCGAGAATTAAAACAATTTCAGGCAACATATACCTTGTGTTTACAAATGTATTGAAAGAAATATAACGTGTCAGTGTAGAAAAAGAAAACTAGTTGATGGTACAAATTGTAAAAAGAGAAAAATATCTCGATGTTCCTGTGTGACTACATATTTTCACATCGTTCACGATCGCTTAATTTATTTAATTATCCCAAATGAAAATATGAAACTAAATTGAAGTTGTTAAATTACTTATTAGTGCGTCGATAAAAATAAGGGGTATCGATCTGAAAATGGAAGAGTTTAAGCTACCATCCCACTATGCTATTTCAACAAAACCAATCACTTTTATCTTCATCGTTTCTCAGTGGCTGTGCCAGCAAAAAAGGTGATTTCATGTTCCGTTACCGGTTGATTACCTTGTATAACTTACAGCTTCTTTGGCTATTTGATCTCTTACGGGATGAACGTTTCCACAATAAGGAGCATCCTGTTAGTGAACGATTTTATTTTTCATCATTAAACATGTTTCCATTATCTAAAGTAGAAAGTACTTGGTCCGTGGCCACTGTGTACTTAGCGCTACGTACAAAAGATGATTGTAAACGCGTATTAGTGCACGCAAGAAAGGCGATTTATATCTATGAACGTCGAACTACAGGAAGATTGAATTATTAAGTTCATTTGCGATTGATGAAAGATAATCTTGATTGAACCAGCAGATCGTTCAAGATATTCGACTTTAGAATGTAACATGTTAGGGTGTACGTTGACTACGTGTAAATCTAATAAAATGAGGTTTGAAGCAATTTATTATTGAAGAAGGAGCTTTTTCAAAAAATTAGGTGAAACTCAGTCAGCCATATTGTTACGTAAATCACTGCATATACACATTTCATTAAAAAATCGAAAATATGCAACTGCTACAACATTAAAGTAGATCATGATTTGTTACTGTTCGAAATATGAAGACATAAAAAGACAGTAAAAGCAATAACATTCGATCGTTTCTTACCAGTAAATGCAGTGTGCAGGAAAACCTTAGGTGTTTACACCTTTCACACCAATTGTAAACGCATAATAAAGCTGTATTAACCTATATACAATACATAAATGTGACTGTAGATAATATCACGATAATTACTGTATAATTGGTATTTTTACTGTAGCTATGTGGGTCGTATGTAAATTGTGAACACTATTATATTTAATAGGATATGTGATCGATTATTTCAATTTAGTTTTAAGAAAATGACTTTCATATTAAAAATTAACACCTTCAATATATGAAAACAATGTTGTAGATAACATTGTAAATATTTTTGTGAAATAACATTCGTGAATATTTTTCACAAATTGTAAACGAGTATGTGCATGTATGCAATATACACATAAAATGCCGGAAAAGTACTAGAATACTGGTACTATATTAAAATATTTTCGCAGTCAAGAAATAATATAATTTTATAACATAAGAAGAAATTTTATATTGTAAGAAAAACATAAATTTCTGAAAAGTAAAGAAATTTGAAATTTTTCAAATTTGTATGAAAATTGTCATTTAGTATGTCATTTTAATTTAAATGAGAGCAAGTTGTTAAAGATGACATAATTAAAAATTATTAACTTTTAACTTCTCTAATGACTAATAGCTATTATTAGAAACTTAATTTTGGTTGTCATTAACCAATATAAATGATCAAAATATTTTTTAGTTATTAACTTATCAATTTTGAACTTTCCTAATTAATAATAACTATTATGAATAATTAATATTCTATTTGACCATTAATTATTATTAATAACAGAAATTTTGGTTACAAATAACCGCTATCAAAAACAGAAATTTAATTTTAATTACCGATAACAATTGTTCCTGATTTGAATTTTATTTTCGTTTCTAGTATTGATTGTCGATACTGGTTAAGCGGTACCCAAAAAACATTCCGTAGGTACTATCGATTATCAGTAACCAAAATAAAATTTCAGTTATAATATCGTCAGCCAAAATTGAATTTCCGTCGCCGATAACGTTTCAAAAACCAAAATTAATTTCCTTCGATGTTACTAGTGTCCAAAAACATTTTAATTGTTCATAACGTTTATTTGTAACCAAAATCATTCTGTTAATGATACCAATTGTTATATCATAATTCTCAAAATTTTTCTTGTAACATTTATGACGTCTGCATAATGTATTTATAAAACCCATCAACCGCAAGTTATAAAAATCTGTTAGATATAAAAACTTGCAAAGATGTCTCATAACGCGACAACTTTGTATAACTCATAAATGATGCATTGTAAAATAAATTTTTTAGGAAAAAAGTTTCATGATTTCCAAAATTATATACAATGCTGTAATTTGTTATTTATACTTTAACTTTTCTCGAGATAGAAAGGTCGTTTTGTTTTTAAATGGAACGTCTAATATCTTTTCTCAGATTAGGATGTATGCATGAAATTTTATGTGGAAATAGGTCATGGTCTAAAATTTATAGTGGATTATTAGTAGCTTATTAGAAAAATTTACTGAAATGTTTTCAAACGAATATTAGGTTAGGAAATAAATTCAGTCTTTCCGTAAGACAGCTTTGTTTGTGGTAGCAGGTTATGTTTTCATCACAGTGCTGTCAGATTTTAGACACTGACATTGTGTACCTTAATACTTTAAAGTACAAAATGAGAGTATTATAATACTAATATATAAATATTATAAATGTTGTAAGAATTATAATATTAATGTACGAGTATTGCAAATATTATACATATTATAATGTATAACATGTCATATATTAATATGACATAAGAATAGTATAATTCATTGTCAGCTTAGTTCCCAAATAGCAAAAATGATATTGTGAGCTTGTGCTCTTGCCATGTTCAGCAACAGAGAAGAATATGTGATACTTGTTTATGGTCCATGTTTATGATCTAATATTATCTGACATTAAATATCCTGATCGATGTAATCCATTGCACTCTAACCCCCTGATTTACAACTCATGACGCACATTACAGTTCGAACGTGACAAACCTAAATCCTACTTGCACAAGGATTGAGTTTTATAGTTTAAAATATTGATAATCTATTGAATTGTACTTTAAATAACAATCAATTCATAAACTATTGAATTACAATTGAAATAATCGATTGACAAACTATTAAATTACAATTGGAATAACAATGTATTCATAACCTATTGAATTATAGTTTAAATAATAATCTATTGATAATTCATTGAATAATAGTTTAAATAACAATTTATTGAATAATAGTTCAAATGATAATCCATTGATCAAAGCCTACGTTAAGTTTGTCGTATAAACGTACACAGAATTTTATAACAAGATTCAGGGCCTGAAAACACTAATCTTCTAGGAAATAACCTGGAATCAAAAGTGCGTAGACTTGTCCCCCCGTACTTACGTGTAAAAACAAGTTTAACCATCATAATTATTTCTATAAGAACAGGAGACTGATATAAGGTTTCCCAGAAGTGAAGATCCACCAGATCTCCACATGTGCGCTAGTTAAACGTTCATTATGTCTGATAATGAGGTCGTTTAATGTTAAATTAGACTCACCGACAACCGGTTTTACGCGGACAACTATTTTATATTTACTTATACCACTCGATGCACTCCGATTCAATTTTTATAAACTTCCGTTGATAACGCACGTGTTCGGTATACCGGGTTGGTCAAAAATTTATTTTATTAATACTAAATTCGTTATAACAGTGATCTGTTATTGACAAACTTTGAAAAACACTGAAAAGATCAAATTTCTAGCAGCTATTTGAAAAAAGTCACTTTCATTAGCAGATGACGTTTAATTCATTTATGTGTTTATTTTAATTTATCTTCCTTTAAAATGCATGGCCTAATCATATAAATGCATATGCATGCTCCTTCAGAACATGCTTATTAAAATGATCAGTTCTAGTAAATCGCTCGAAGTATTTGCAAGTATTTGTACTTTAATTGTCATTACACAACATAATTTTTATTTTTATAATTAATTTTAGTAAGTTCCTCAAAAATATGTCTTTAGTTGTTTCATTGTCATGTACTCTGTTTTTGCAGACGGCAAGGTTACAATTTTTTGCCTTTGTTGGCTACAATACTCATGACACATTGCCAGATAATATAAAATTTGTTGATGTGTTTTGGATGGATGCAAGACTTACGTAATAAATATAATTTTTTTAGGCATACTTGAGACAAGTGAAAAACCTGAATTTGGCGAATGAGTCAACGCTTGTAAAAAGCAAGGGTATTGTATTATAAATACGATAAAGACAAAAGCATCAAATTTGAGAATACATTATAAGATCACATTTAATTTTTATGATGAAACGAATTTTTATTGTAACAATAAAGCAAATAATTTAAGGACAAAAATAACATGTCTACGATAAATTGTTTAATATAATTTGAATTGTCAACTCTTTTTTAATACAATTTACCCTAAAAACGCTCATCACAACCTGTTTATCATTTTCGTTCATTTTTTTATCATACGTTCAAAACTACATCTGCTCGTATTTAAAATTCGCCACATTCATTCTTTTAAACAGTTTCTTATATTTACCCTTACAAAAAAAAAATTTTAAGGGTTGTTTTTTCCCCTAAAGTACGCACCACCTTACGGTTTTCAGATAAATCTAATGAACTTCCACAGTATCCAAAGTAATGAACATCCTAAGTAAAAATCGACATGTATCAGTCACCGGGTAGCCTTGTACGTGTCAAGGCTAGTACTCTTACAGTATCCAAAATATAAAGATAACTATAGCAATTTAAAAAAATCCTTACACAACGTAATTGTATAAAAGTATTGCCGAATTATCATTTGACTTAACATGCAGTCTCCAGAATCAATGACCCTATCCGTACATTTATATCTAAGGGCCAATTGGGCGAACACGCTGCAGACGCAAACCGTTACTTTTTTTCAAGAAGTGGGTCAGATTTTCTGCTTTGGAAAAGTTCTTTCCTTCTTAATTCGATAATCGAAACGTCCAATAAATTCATCAGCGGAAAGATACTAAGTATTTAATTTAACCACCCCATAAACCGAGTAAAAATAAAATATTCGATCACTGTCCGATAATGAGAAACCACGCGGCGCTTTGGCAAAGCAGTCCGAAGTTGCGCGCTCGTGCTGGCTCGGACGCGTCGCGTTAGCCCACGGGCTATCCTATTCGCTCGCTCGTAGGACGTCCCCTCGTGAATCGCGGCCGTTCTCGCTCGCCTGGTGGGGCAGTTCTAGGAGTAGTCGCACGTGGTGGCGCGTATCCTCGGGCAAAATTTCGGTCGTCATCCGAACGCGTGCACAAACGAGAGCTCTCCGTTCTCCTATCCGCCGCTTCGGGTCGGGATGGTAGGGCAGAATTCTTAAGGTGGTGGTGGTGGTGCAGCTGCCGACGACGACGCCTGTGTCGTCGGTGGTGGTGGTGGTGTTGGCCACCAGTGGTAGTAATAATAGTAGTAGTAGTAGTAGTAGTAGTAGCTCTCGGTAAGAGCACACCGTACCACCTCCCATTTCGTTCTCGTCGCGCTGCTGGCACACGGCTGTACGCCTATACTTTCTGGTCGTCGTTCAGTCGGTCGGCCGCAACACATCGCTCAATCAGCCGATCAGCTGTTCTCCTTTTGCACACCGGCTCCACGAGCCTTGCGAACACTCCTCGAGCTACCCTCGCGACACTTCGACAGCTCCCGGAGCATCCGCAAACGGCTCGTCATCGATGCTTCCTCGCGACAGATAGTCCTCGATCGGTGACTATGATCGGATCGGCTCGACACTCGCTAGTTACGCGAGCGACGGGCAACAGCTCGAAAGCTGGCTCGTTCGACACGCCGGGCGTTTAGTAAAATCGTGTAACCCTGGTCACATACGGGCAAAATGACTTTACGGTACCCTTTTCTGATCTATTCGTCGCAACTTGCGAAGCTACATGCTTGACGATGCTTGGCCATCATGTATGAACGATGACAGTTCGCTGCGTGTAGCATAATTACTCAGATTGTGGATCGTAGTTCGCTATTTTGAGTCGACAGAACTGGCAGTTGATCTGTCAAGTGTGGAAGTGTGAAAGTGCGGTTGGGGAGATTCGTCGTAGTGGTGAATGACAACGGGACGTGTTTGTGTGATGTGCAGGGAGTTGTGCGCGGAAAGTGGTTGAAACGCGAAAAGTCGAAGCGTCACTGAGACTACTTCGAAACGGGAACCGACAAACTGGAGATCCTAGGGATGTTTCCGCCGCGCACGGAAGCGCCGACAGCGGACAAGCTGGCGCTCTGTTACGCGCCCCATGTCGACATGACCACGGTGATCGAGGTCGAGGTGTGTTTTTTGCATGAAAGATATTTTACCGTCGATTTTCGCAGGCTTCGAATAACCCAAGCAGACACCACGTAATTCCTTACCGAAATATAAAACAAAAATACAGAATTTGTTGAATTTCGGCTCAGTCTTTGAGAAGATGTTGATCCGCGTTTTGCTATTGTGGCAACTTCTTCTGTCGAGTGACGTAAACTCGTATTGTGCTTGTAAACAATGTTTAAATAGCATGCGAATGTTATTGGCTTGTAAGAAAGACACGAAAAAAATTTTCAATGGAATTTTCGGTTGCGAAATTTCTGAGACTGTTACCGATGTCGGATGCATAGCTATGCCTGGCTAATTACCTAAGCAACGTGTTTTGACTTTTCAGTTCCTTAAATGCGTAATTAATGGTTTGTACTAATTGGACTTTCGACAGCTTTATTGTACACTTTGTCTCTAATGTATTCCCATAAATAAAAGTCCATGGGCGTAGGACGTCCAGACTCAACCTGCGGCCCACCCAGCATTAAAAACATTTTTCTTCTTTAATAAATAAATATGTGTTTAATATTCTTTTTTAATAATCCTATGGTCCGTGTGAAATAGCTGTTATGTGTATGTGACCCAAGAAAAGAGAAGGTATTGATGGTATAAAAACTATGGACTTTGAAGACCAAGCAATTCCACGTTTTGTTGAATAATTGTAATTGTTATTTGAAAATGTTCTTACATTTCGGCTGAAGTGTGGTGGAGTACCTGGTGGAGAAAATAATCATAAACTAATTATTGAAAGTAATATTGCTGTAACTTGTTTTTCTTGAAAACTATTACTTTCAAAGATCCTTATATTTTTAATAATATTTGATTTTAATCATAAAAGAAAAATCATACCTCTGTTATCGTCATTAATAATAGAACTTTACAGTTATAAATTAGTAATGATCATTAGTGAAATGTAAAAAATAGAATATTGTAAATTTCGTAAATTTCAACTGACGCATATAAAAATTCCAGATGAAAATCTTTAAAAATACTTTGCTCCAGATAGTGAATTTGTAACCTAACCATTTTTGTCCATTATTAAGTCGGTGCACATGAAATGTCGCGTTTTGTACTGTGAATATCACATAATAAATTGATTATCAATTATTATACATATTGAAGGAGTTTCTTATGAGGTACCCAAAAACAATTTCCTGAAATTTGCAATTTTCAAGATGTCTCTTTTGATGATTACAAACTTAGTAACAATTTAGTGGAAACTATAATAATTAAATTTCTATGAAGAAAAGTTATGTACACGTGAGAACTACTGATTAATTCAGTAATAGGTTTTTCCATCGGCCGGTAATTTTGCAATGACAGTATTTATTGCTGGGACGATAATTAGTTCAGATTATAGCCCATTAAGCTTTATGGTGGTTTATTTTAAATTTTATAGAGTAAAAATTGTCTGTTCGATTAACATCAAATTTTTAAGACAGTTGGATAAAAAGAAAGCTGTCAAAAATAATTTTGTAATATGTGCGTCGGACTGGCTTCAGAAGTAGAAGAGTAAAACGAAAATTACACGATAATGTAATTAGTAAACTATTATCAGCAGTATAAAAATTACATATAGAGAGAAGTTACTTTACTTATTCCATGTAGATATCCTATTTTCAAAGAAGAATTACACATTTTTAACATTTAAATTTGGAGAACTTTGCAATTATTCAGAACACGAAGCAGAAATTTTAATTCTATCAATTTTACATCTGCTACCGTACGAAATTAACTTCATAATTAAATAGCTTAAAATTTTCTGTAATTTTATATCCTCTCATATTGAATTTATGTTACCGATGCTTCCAATGATATTTAATCTATTTAACAATAATCGCTAATCTAAATAAATGAATAATCTGGAAGACAGACGTGCTTTGCAAATTTGAAAATTTGGTACTATTATCTTTCAAATTATTAACAGTATTTCTGGGTTTCTAAAATTGACGCGGTGGAAAATTAGATATTTCCAAAGTACTAACACAAAAGATTTTTCTATTAAATCTTACCTATTTCTGAATTTCTCAAATCTTCAAATTACCAAATTTCAAAAGTAAAATTCGACATTTCTAAAGTCTTGAACTTAAAATTTCTAAATTAATATTTTATTATTATTTATTTTTCAGTTTTAAAGAATATTAAAATTTTTACATTTCCCTAGATTTTCGTCACTGCATTCATCTTGTATGCACATGTCCATAAGCTTCTCACTGAGCACCTAATCTGCCCACCACCAAAAAAGTCCCTATATACAATGAAAATATTTAAACTTCTACTTACATATAAAATATGAAAACGCGATTTATACGACCAATAAATAAAAAATCCGTGCTTATTAATACGTAACATAAACAAACATGGTAATTCCAGTCCAACGGATACCAATGCACCTAATCCGCTATTTAAATCAGCATTACCTAAGCCAGCATCAATCAACTCTCTTTTAGATCATTCCTCTCCTGAAGTTGTTAATCGCAGCTCGAAAGTCTCGCACAAAAAAATATTCGTACTTCTCTCGAGTACACGCATGTTTCATATTTTCTTTCCTAGCTATTTATTCGTAATCTATGATCTGTCGATTTCGACACTGGGCCGGCTTATTGGTTATTAATTGTCTACTTGTCGTATGTGGTAAGAGGGACGATTTCTCTCGCGTTATCAATAGCGATCTCAGCTGGAAAGTTCGGCTATGCGTCTTATGAAACAGGCTACTCTCGAGTCAAAATTTTACGTGTACCGATCGTTTTGATCGAGATCGCTATTAAATGAACCGTTTATAAAGTGGAGCACTATTTATGAAAAATGAAGATAACTATAATAATAGATGAAGCTTAACATACTATTTTTATTAAGCAATCAAAATAATTGCAATTCTCTAAATATCTGGCTGATGGACGTTCGGGTGATTGATGGTATTCAAAAGATGTTTATTATGAAAGTGATGTAACCTTAGAAAATTATTTTTAGCCGAATATATTTGCCTCCGGTAAATTTTAGTTTAAAAAAATTACAAATATCACACATTACACAAAAAATACAAAATAACACACATTATGTAAAAAATACAAAATAACATACCTCGTACAAAAAATACGAAATAACATACATTATACACAAAGTATAAAAAATGTATTTAGACCAATATTTTTAAGTTAAAACGCAAACACTCAAATATCTCGTGACAATAAATGAACCCCGCTTTCAAAATGAACGGCACAAATGATTGTCGACGTACATGTTTTCCCCTTTCCATCATAATCTGCATAATTCTTGATTTCATAAATCGCTTTCTTCGCTTCGATCAATCTAACCAAGCAACGTGTTGGCCTGGAAACGGATCGACTCTCCGGGAACGTATTTTTTTTTGCGCTTTCAAAGGGCACGGTTCAGAGAGTAACAAGTATTTTGCTGTTAGTATGAAATTAGTGATTAATTGAACACTTTATCCTTTCTGATTTATTCCTCGTTTGATCGCATCTGTGTTGCGGTGTAGGTTAAACAGCGAAAAACACTACCACTCTTGTTGCGGTTTCTTATTGTGTTACGGCTCTATTACACGATCGTAGAAAGTTTATATAACGAAATGGATAAATTAATGTGTACGCAGGGTACATTTTACGAATGACATTTGTAAATGATAAGCTGCTATCAAATCCAATTACAAAGTTTTAGTAAATGAATATAATTAGCGTTTTCTCTGGTGCCAACATTTCAAATGACACGCCATTTATTCTTGCAAGATATATTTTTGAACAATTAATATGTAAAACCATGTTACATAATTGAGAATGATTTTATTAAGCATCTTCAGCATGCTCAAATTTAATTAGAAGTTTGTAATAAATATGAAATGTGTATCATAGTAGTAGAACAGTAGAATAATAAAATATTGTACTAGCAAAATATGAATATTTTGAATATTTCAACATTTTAACAGACACGTCATTTATCCTTGCAGGATATATTTTTGAGAAATTATTTATGCAAAGCCATGTTACATAATTGAGAGTGATTTTATTAAGCATCTTCAGCATGCTCAAAAATTGGAAGTGTGTAATAAGTATACAATCTTTATCATAATAGTAGAACAGTAAAATAATAAAATATTGCAATAAAATAATAAAGTATATAAGCAAAATAATAGTATAATAATAAAATTGTATAGTACAATTAATACAATGTTAGTATAATACAATAGTACAGCAAATATTCCAGTAGTATAATAAAACACATAATTCTATCTCCCTAATTTCTAACACCAAGATATTAAAATCGTTAACAATAAAATTTCCCTTCGCTCTGTCGATAAAATTTCTCTCATACATTTCTAAATACTCCAAATCGCAAACTTAATCACCAGCACAATAATTCCGAATGAATACTAAACCAAAAGCGAAAACGAAACCCGTAATGAGGTAATAAAGCCCACTGTAAATTAGTGTACTCTTTAATGGGCATTCGTGGCACTGAAAATAACGGTACTCGTTAAGAATGTACGTCGTTAACCGATAACAAATATTTCGTACGAGATAAATCGTACAAAGCGTCTTTTGCAATGGCGTTTCGAAATAGCGATTTGGAAATCGATTTGGAAAGTGACAAAGGTGAATTTTGTCTCGTTACATGCTAATATCGGGCAGATTAAGAGTCACGTGTTTAGCGAAGTGAGAGTTCCCTTCTATAACGGACCTTTCTGTTCAATTTTGGGCCGACGTCGTTAAATGCCGTTACGAGAGGCTACGGTAATCGAATTCTTCTTCCTGTAACGTCACGATTTTACACCCTGCGTATAATGGTTTTTAACCTATCTTTTTTCGTTACATTTGGGAATTTAGAATAAGATTTAATCAAGATACATCCCGGTGGTCAAGGAAGCAGTTAATTGCAATTTTATATTTAAACAATGGAAGATAAGTTTGTTCGACAAAGTAAAATTTCTACCTACAGATAAAATAACAAGAATTTATCTTTCTGAAAGAAAAGTTCTAAATTTTAAATTAAAATCTGAAAATGTTCATGTGCAGTAACAATGCTCATGTGGTCACTGCTGTAAAAAATATTAAAATATTAATTCAATTACTTTTTGCATTTAATACTAGGTAGTAATATTTTGTGGAACGACATTTTATTTACAGTAAATCATTCAATCAATTACTTTTCCTTGAATGAATTTTGGCACATGAAATTTTTCACTGGCAACTTAAACGAAGAACCTGTTTCAAAGACTTTTATGCACAAACATTCTTTTGTGTATAATCTTTTTTCCTTTGGCATTCCGGGGAATTTACCGTGACTTCATAACGCAAGAAAAATGAATAAAGGTGTATTACAAAATTTTAGATTATGTTGATATGACGAGGTTAAGAATGATGGGAATCATATTTTTGTTATTATCATAAATGTATATAACACGAAATATATTTGTATAAATATAAATATTATTTGCTTTAATAAATATAAATTACACTAAAGAATCAATGTAATTAATTAATGAATTAATTCAGTAGGTTGACTTGTTTAATAATTCGGTCTACCCTAAAATCACATATGCACCATGCTAATGTATATTTTCTATTTTACCATTGTGAGGTTATAATTTTATATTAAAATTTGCAACATTTATTTTTGCGAATAAAAATTTTGAAAGTTCCAAAATCCACTGCTCCTCTGAAGATATAATATGCGAAAATCTGTGATTTTTATGTATCATTATTCAACGTTCATTTACTAGATATAATTGCAATCGATACGAGATAGTTACGCGTGCAAAACCTTGTAGCAGAGGAAAAAAGTAGACGTTGGCCCTTTCGAGGCTTATAAAGATGTTCGAGATCGTATCATCGAACAGAAACCTAATGACTAGCACGAGCATAGTGTCGATACAAACCTCCTCTGTTGATATTCAGATAAATCATCGTCTGATACGATCTACCTGAATTAAACTGTATAAATGTTCTATCTAGATGAACCGGATTAAATTCCATTTGTATCGTACATTTCAAAATTTACTTACTTTAAACGAATTTCAAATAATTTTTGTATTGACAATCGAAAAAATATTTAATTTTACGAAGTCTTTAAACTCGCAATATTTCGCAACGTTCGTTGATTCGCGTAATTATGTAATATTTTAATCAAATTGAATCGTACATTATGTTAATTGCTTCTCATGTAATAAACATACTTTTCGTTTGGTTGGTTTACTTCGAAATTGGATGGAAAGCAAGTTTTAATAATAGTATAATACTCCCTTTCTCTTTGTTTCTACCAATTGTAAGAGCTTTATTTGAACATACTATTCATATTTACAGATTGAAATGTGCTTAATCACATCTAGGCAATTTGCTTTGATGACCTGGCGATTTACGAGTGATATTTCATACAATCAACGGCTCAGTAATATTCCGATGTAACTAGTATTTCTGTAGAGACACTTGCTCACGCTTTATGCTACCATAAGCAACCATATTTTTGCGTCCAGAAGAAAAATGTAAAATAGAGTGTTTAATACAGTTGTGAGCTAATAATGCGACGCAGTTATTGTTAATGATAAACAATAGATTCTCTGTTGTTTAATTGCTGTCATTGTTTGATTTATAAATTCTGCATTAACCTAACCTAACCTGAACAACAGATTCTCTATTGTTTAACTGATATTATTGTTTGATTTATAAATTCTGCATTAACCCAACCTAAGCAATAAACTCTCTATTGTTTTATAACAAAAAAATTGTATTGTAGAAATTGTAAAAATTTGAAATACTCTTGTATTGTCATAATGGCGGTGAAATGTCACTAATAGATGTGAAAGTTGATATAGAGGTGGTAATATAATGAGAGTCTGTTCTATACTTGGTGATACTTATTATATTTAATACACTATAACATTTAGTTAATATGTCATAGCCATAATGAGATCACGGAGAACTGTAACAAAATGAAAGCTATATTTTCTGAAATACTCAAAAAGTTGATACAAATTAATATTATAATTTTTTTAAATATACTATAATAAAAACGAAGAGACTGAAATAAAATGAGAGGTATAATATTTTTTGCAATACGCAGAAAATTGATACAAATTAATATTATAATTATTTTAAATCTGTTATAATAAATGTATGACGTTCAATAAATGTATATTTTCTGTTACAATTTGCTAAGCTTGAAATTTTAACATCAATTAATATAAAAATTGTTAAGTATACATATACATTGAAGAATTGACCCAATTGCAAAACATGTTTACTTACGCAAAAGTTCTACGAACCTATCTTTCTAAATTATCCACTTCATTTTCTATTTAATCATGTAATTAGTCATCCTTCTAAAATAATGTCCGTTAAGTTCGAGAACGAGAGAGTGAAATCTGAAGTCTGTAGGCGTAGACATTCCCCATATCTCATCGATACGTCATATTATTCAAAGGATTGCGAAATATTTTTAGAACGAATTTTACCTTACACATTTCTGCACTCGAAATTCTAGTTTCTTATATACAATTTTCGTGATATTTATTCATTTATTTATTTTTCGTATTAATTCACTCGGAGCAATGTTACGATTATTTGGTTAAATGGTGTTCTTTAATTTATTTTTAAACAATTTTGGATAATTAAGATCACTTTCTTGATTCGGTTATTATTATTTACATATTTATATTTGATATAAAGCTCAGGAAAGACTTTTGATAGTATTCATTTATTCAAAGCAACGTTACAATTATTCAGTTGATTAAATGTTCTTTAATTAATTTTTAAATAATTTTATAGATTTTGTTGTACTTACATCGATTTTTAAGGATAATTTTGCTTTTACTAAAAACGATTTGTACTTTTTAATCCAATAATAATTACAATAAAATCTACAATTTGAATAATTTTTAATACTAAAATAATTACTGAAAATTATTATATGACACGATAAAATTACCTCCCTCTTTTCATCTTAACCCTCAACTTACTATCAGTCCTTAATCCATTCTCAAATCTTTCAAATCAAATCGCAGGCTACAATCATTCAGCAGTCTCATATCCTACACGACTTTCCCCACTTATCGATTTCTCTCAGCTATAAACAATAAGTATTATCCTTGCATTTAGCTTTAGTACAGTTTTCCTGACAAACCTACACCTACATTCTACCCGTAAGCTGTTTGTATTACGCTGCTCGCCATAAGATTTACATAATATTTATCCGCGTTTATGTTCATCACCCGTTGAACCAGCAATCTGTCCCATATATTCCGTCGTTTATAGTAATGGAAGTCCTCCAGCATGATTTTTTTTTCAAACAACTCCGAACATTAATCACCGCAATTACTAGCAGTTTTTTAATAGCGGCGAAAGTTGCGTCAAACGTTGGTCGACATGTGTATCGATAACTACGTATCGAGATACTGTTTATTATGGTTGTTACTTTTTATTCTTTCTGCAGCCGGATATAAACTGAACTGTAAGAGAAACACATGGTTGATAACGGGAATATTATGTTATGCAACGGACAAATTTATGTTGGGTAAATGGTCGAATCGAAGATTGTTGCGAATTCGAATCGGTAATAGATTGCGAATATTTATGTAATACATTTTCATGAATACGTTGAGAGGCATTGTTTTATCCTGCAAATTTTATTGATTTCGAGGCTTTTAGGATTTTAGTTTCTGACAGGATTTAGTACAGATTTGTCAGATATTTTAGATTGTTTCTGTATTTTTAATTTATTTATATTTGCTGCTTTCGTAATAAAAAAAATCCAATTTTATGGAAATAGCATAAAAGTCATTTTGTGTGACTTTCATTCACAGTGATAATTTGATTAATTCATAGTAACCACGACTCTTGAAAACATATTTTAGATATTAATAATGTTTCATAACGAGTTTGTCTTGAACCACTTCAATATTTGCCAATCGTAAGAAAATGGCAAGATTAATATTTGAAAGAAATATCAGAACGAAAAGATTTATATCCATATTCATACTTTAGTTATGAATTGCATTGTCCGTATTTACATATCGATAGTAGAAACTATTTCACTGACGAAATTAGGTCAACTGTGTCCAAATGTCCAGAAGAAAAAGCATTTTCCTTGCCACGAATGGATATGCATATGTATGAGGCGTTATAGGTTAATTAATTCAGTCGCTTTGAATGCGTTACAAGAATAGTGTATTTAAAAAAGTTTACAAGAAATAATCGCAAGAACATTTATCATTAGGCCTTTCACGTGATACAATACTGCGCATGCTACAAAGTTTGCAAAGTTTCAACGAAGTCTGGAAAACATTTTAGAAAAAATGTGCTCTAAGCCAGTTTCTTAGTATATTTTTCTAATGACAGGAATTTAACACTGAATAAATGTGCTATAAATATTCAAAAGTTTTGAACATTAAAATTTGAATAAGCTGATCCACACGAGGACTAATCTGAATACTAAAACCATTAATCTGCATACTTAACTATTAATCTGAATACCGAAACCTTCAAATTAAATTTAATATTTATAGAGTATGTAGCTGGAAAAGTTTTCAGGGTAATAAAAACATAAGACATGTTTGAAAGAAAGTGTATACGTGTTTAATACGAGAGCCATTTCTCTGTAAATCACTGTGCACATTACGGTCCAAGCGAGAAACTTGTACGAGGTACATAAAGTTCACTAAATAATAAAATTTCACGTTCACACTTGTGCGGAACCGGCCACCACCGTCTATGTAAACGAAGATAAATTACAAGGAACGATAATAATCAATCACTGTAAGCTAATCGACTAATTTCGTTCTGCAGTCAACATATTAACACGTTGATTACCACGATAAAAACACTCGTATATAATACGGCACACTTCGATAAGAATTATTAAGGACACAATTATTCTCCAATTTAAGCTTTCAATTTACTGCCCTGCATCATCAATGTAATTGTAGTGAATTCTTTTTCTCTTCAACACTTTTTCAACACGTTCGCGGTTATGGGCAGATGGACACGTTTACCACACACGATGTTTTCATATCCTTTTGTAATTGTTTCTATAGAATGTATTGTAACAGTTGTCTGCGTTAAAAATATTTTTCATACAGATTTTTAGTCAGAATTCTCTATTATATTTAGATCAAACTTTAATAATTTGAATACAAAAGGAAAAATTATCCTTTGCAATTTGCATACGGTTGCTCGCGAAAAATATTTAAAAATATTTTATTTATATTTATATTTTAAAATATATTTTATTTATATTTCAGAATATTTTTTACATACAAAATAACATTTTAAGTATTTCAAATATTGTTATATTTTCTTATCTTCATACTTTAATTTAAAATTTTGTTATTGTTTTTCTTTTTTATTTTATATAATATTTTTCTGTAATACCACTTTTATACAATTTTTAAAATATATCTTATTTATATTTTAGAATATTTTTTACCTACAAAATAACATTTTAAGTATTTCAAATATCTTAAATATTTTAATTATTTTAAATATTGTTATATTTTTTTATCTTTATACTTTAATTTAAAATTTTGTTGTTTTTCTTTTTTATTTTATATAATATTTTTCTGCAATACCACTTTTATACAATATCTGCAATTTTGCAATTTTTTAAAAATGGAATACATATTTCGAAAACAGTATTATAATTAAAATAAAATATCGTTTGATATATGTTCTCCAATCGCAAGAATGTAAATGTGAAACCTTAAATTACCATTTGGTAATACATGTAGATTTCCCAACGTAGCATACACGTAAACGCAAAATGTTTAATGCATGGTGGGTTTCTATATTGTATACTATAAAGTAACATAGTATCAACGAGAAGTAAATGAGTTTCATTCACAAATAAACGTTAATTCATTACCGCGTCATATAATCACTTTAAATTCACTTGTAAATGAGATGTAAATTCTTCAAGTACACTTTGCAGTGGATATACTCGTACAAAATGTGGAAAATATGGAGTTACGTTATGCTTCAGTAAACAAAATAATTACGCAACAAATGTTCACAATAGTTATTCATCGATTTGTGCAAGTTTTACGAACATTTTGCAACAAATGTTTCAGATGAGCTACAAAGACATAAACTGGATTTTAAAAATTATTTTTTTGTGTATTATTAACATGTAACTTGATAACTTTTACGTATTTCATTAATATTTATAAAATCACGTGTCACAAGGTTATTGTCGGATGTATTTCATTTCAGCATGATACTGATAGAAATTGTTCAAATAACAAATACACTAATGAAAATTAGTAGATACTTTGTTTAATCCTCATCAACATACACACATATAAATTTACGTATTTAAAATCCATTAAATGTGAGAGTGTTTCCTTTCCATAACAACACGAACAAAGAAAATGAAGAATTTTAAAAAATTCACATACACATGAGTCTAATCGAATTATAATTATTGAAATAGTACAAAATTGGGCAGGGTCGATTGTTAATACTAAAGAATACACTGATATTGTTGAATTATTATATTATTTATCTACTGGTACCCTTTATACAAGACGAAGTTTAACACATGGACTGCACTGAAACAGCTAAAAATTCCATTAGGTAGTATTTTCATTTTTAACAAACCTTACCAAATATTTTTACAGTATCTTGTTATATTTTTCATAGTTACAAGCAGTTAATTCAAGTATTTTCATTTAGGAAGAGGACAAATTTTGGATAATATAGGTGATTGATCTGCATGGTAATTGAAGTGCTACCCACATATGGGTGACATGGCAGTCAAAGCGTTAATGTAGGGTAGATGATATGTTTTACAATCACTTATAGCAAATGAATCAATAGAAAACATCGTTCTTGAAGAATTCGACCACGGAGGAAGGCAAATATGCCTCATGATAAGAAGACTAGGGTTTGACCTTTTGGTACTTATCCTAGATCCTCCGAACGAATGTATAAACTAACACGTCCATAAAAAAGTTAAAATCTAGGGGGTTTTATCGTCAAGCATGTAGTAACGAATGCACAATTTTGTTTACAGGACCGTTTAACTGGTCACGGGGGTATTTCCTCGCTGGGCGGTGGAAATTCCTCGCCGTATTCCGGCGCCCATCACCATGGTCACAGAGGCAATGGAAACGGCAGCGGGATGCCCCATCACGGGGGCGCATCTTTACCCACCGCCTCCGATTTTCAACCACCGTATTTTCCACCCCCTTTTCCATCGCACCACCACGCGCCAGCGAGTCCTCAACACCCTGGCCTTGGACAACCGCAACATCTCGATTACCTCGTTGGCGATCCTTACACGCAGACGCTCAACACGTTACATCAACATCACTATAATCACCTGAGCGCCGCTGTCACGGCTGGCCAAAGGAGCGGCGATCTCAGGAGAGACGCTGAGGGCATCCATGTGGTGAGTAATTGTTTCGATGAGTTATTGTTTAACACGTTCGAGAACGCCGCTATTTATCGCCTGCAACCGTTGCAATCGATCTTGCGAAGAAATTAATACTATCAGTCAGCGGTCAGGAAATTATGGCGGTCAGTGCAGTTAAAAATTACCGTAATTACGGAGAAATGGGCACACCTCACGGATTTCGATGATCCTCGAATACGTAGCCAAGGACATCATTCCGAACAATTTTTCTCGGGACGTGTAATTGCTGATGGGCTTTAATTTTCAAGATATTCGCAAAAATATTCTGAATGCGGTAATTATTTGTGAAGGGGCACACATGTGAATTTTTATGACTTTCGAATATGTTCCCAAGGACATCCTGAACAACTTCTCTTTGTACATATCGCTTGGTTTTAGTTTTAAAAATATTCCCAATAATATTTTCAATGTCTTCATTGTTTATAAAGAGATACTTCGCTGATTTTTATGACCTTGAAATATGTTGCCGAGGACATTATTCTGAACTACTTCTCTGTGTACGTATAAACATCGCTTGGTTTTAGTTTAAAAAATATTGGCAAAAATATTTTCAATGTGTTCATTGTTTATAATGAGGTACTTCACAGATTTTTAAATATCAAGGTTAAGATTCGGAATAATTTTGATTCGTTATGTGATCAACTCTAGACCGTAGATTCTAAAATATATGTCAAAAGCTTCAATTAAATTATTATTATTATTATTATTATTATTAGTAGTAGTAGTAGTAGTAGTAGTAGTAGTAGTAGTATTTTATACTATATTATTCACTATACCATCAATTTGTTTCTTATTTCACTAATATAATATACTCAAGTGTAGTACAGTTGCCGAATGTAGTGACACTTCTTGGATGACTCGATCTATATTTGTTAGTCTGTCTATTAGTTTACAAATTCAATTCAACCGAATTCAGTGTTATAACTAGTTTGA
The DNA here is from genome assembly GCA_036983795.1 of Megachile lagopoda. Lineage (NCBI taxonomy): Eukaryota > Metazoa > Arthropoda > Insecta > Hymenoptera > Megachilidae > Megachile > Megachile lagopoda. The sequence goes on from CM072786.1 coordinate 3,744,921, forward strand.
CAGGAAATGTACAGAAAGTCACAGAAAACTAGTGAGACTAGTTCACTGACAAAATCAATGAATTTTACACTGATTCAGATTTAGAGGCTGAGTTAAGTTAGGTTATGTTTGCCGAACTACATGAGGCTCCTAGGACGATCTGCATTTGTACATCTTTTTGTCTTCACCGCGCAACAGGCTGTTATTTTGGCTCTTTTCACTTTTGAGGGTAGACACCCTAAATCTGTATAAATTTTGGCTGTAATCTGACAGGAACCTGTCGAGTCGATAAAAAACCGTGTTTCGGTATCGTTTTTAATAATTTTTGACACACAAAGTCGACTGAAACCACGTTGAAAGCTGTACAACTCATCGGTGACGACAATACTTGGTTGTCATTGACGTCAGTCGACGTGAAATCAACAATAATCGTGTTCGGCATCGTTTTCTATAGTTTCAGACTCGTTTAATCGTTTGGAACAACTCTTAAACCTCTACATCTCATTCTTGTTCCATCCATATGCTTGCAGTAGGTACTCTAAATTTTATATACACATTTTCATTCGTGCGAAATACCTAATCTGTAGATCCACTAGTTAAGGTACATATAGTAACGACAAAATTCTACAGAAGAAAATCATGCCGGTGATCTTCAGAACACGATGTTAGCCGGGGTATCTTTGCGCGTAAAATTGAAGCGCAGATCCGGTCACGTGCAGATCCTAGCTCATTAGAAAAGCCCTCACGGCGTGTTATTTGTAACGTGGACCGCTGGCGGCTCTCAACGGCGAGGGCATGTGTAATAACGGGTGGGTATCGATCTATTAGACGTATCGCGACCAATAAGTCCGGCCGTGACATCGGTGATTGCGATCGTTGATCCCTCGAAGAGCACGCGAGTGGACACGCGCGACATTTGCATTTGCTATGGTTTTGCATACCTGTCCACGTCTAATGGAAGGAGCACCTAACCAGGTATTAACGTAACTCCGAAGGAACAAGCGACCATGAAGGCTGGCAAAAAGCACCAGCAGGAAGTACAGGGTGAATGCAACGCTTTATTCCTCATCGGATTGATTTTTCTGCTTCGCGGATGAATCGCGGTTTCTTGTTCGTTTCTCGCCCATTTCTGTTACGCCGTTACCGCGGTATACGTTCAAATATGCGAGGGTAACCTCGGTTGAGTACCCGGCTTTTTGTTTGTAGAGGTGCTAAGGAACTGTTTGCTTTGGGAACAGTGCGCGAAGAGACGGGTCGTTGGTAAATGGACGGAGTACAGTGCATTATTTCAAAAATATTATAGTCGATATTCTTTAAATACTAATTGTTGTACGTGAACAAGTTTCATCGAACTGGATTATTACAATTAAACAGAATTTTAATAAGCATCTTTGCAATACGAACCAAACTTCGATTTAGGGAATTATTTTTACTACAGATTGCTTGCAGATGAAAGTATTATATTATAGTTTATCAGATTTACTAAAGATACAAAGATGCTGCCAGGACGTTCATCTGATTCACCTATGTTTATTCTCTTGAGAGGTTCATTCAATAAATACTCAACGTACTCAATCATTCCTCCGCATTCATTCTTATCGTAAACACATAAGCATCCATAGTATAAAGTACTTAAAACGCCATGTACACCTGTTCATATCATGTTAGATGGGGTTGATAGCTTCAAAACGTTCATCGAGTTGATTAGAATCTTCCCAATAAACAAACAGAAGCTTCGTATTCTCATATAAAACCTCTGTTAAATTTCACGCTTGTGCCCCAGGTAACTCGACACCGAGCTACCACCTATTCGAGGGGCAACTTTAGACCTCTAATAACGTTCCCGGTAATAGTATTTGCGGTACACCTTACCCCAATAGCTTTTATGAAAATATCACCCTAATTACAGCGTCGGGACGTGCATACACCACACTGTGGATTATGTTTTGGGCGGTTTCCAGAGGTGTCGTGTGACGTTCGCGCAAAAAAGACTACGTTCGACACGAAATCCGACACGGCCACGAAGAATACGTTCAGCCTCGAAACTGGGCAGAAGAGAAAAGCGGGTTTGGTTTAAAGCATCTGTCTAGGCCATATGCAGGCTCGTATTGCGAACCGTGTGCTGAAAATTGTTTATTTGCGCCGTTTGTAAAACGTGTAAAACGAACACCACGTGTGCAGTTCAATGAGTGATACTATATGGCTTTTTCCTATTTTGGCAAGTGGATTTATGTTTAACATGCTTTCAGGGCAATTTTAAGTGAAAGGGAACATGTACTTTAAATTGTAATTTATTACTGTAATAATGAAATGATGTTCATTTATTATCATTGCAAGATGGTTAACTGAAACATATTTATGGACGTTTCATCAATTATTTTTCAATCGAAAATAAAGTAAGGATAATAAACTAGCTTATATGATTCTTTAGCTTGACAGAAGTTAGTACAGATTTTGACAGGACTTCTTAATTTTTGTAATTTGAAGAAATCCGCCATTTTGACAAGTTTAATATCTAATTTTAATTGACACGATATTTATTTCAGTTATTGGTCGTGTTAGTTCTTGTTAAATTCTCCAATATCTTAATAAACAAGTACAAGTAAACAATCTATAAACATATAATTTTTATACGAACAAAATCTATCACATTAAAGTTAGATGCAGACATTCACTGTTGTCCATTAACCAATCTAAAAACCGAGGAATCAACCTAAAATGAAAATTATATATTTATTATAAACATAATATGATGGTATAATATTATATAAGTATGTGATAAATATAATATTTTGAGGCACAGACATTTTAATATGCATTACAGAAGAAATTCCGATAGAAACTCGACTTTAAAATATTTTTCCTCCTTACGAGATTGCTATATCGATTATTTCAAACGGTACAACCCCTCGTACCCTATTTTGCTCTGCCTAAAGCACATTCTTCAAAGGAGGGTGGCAGATCGCGTACTCAATGAAATCTTACACTGATATAATCTCCCGATTCACGAAACATCGAGCAAATCTTTCGAATACTTTTATCGTCTAGCTTCGTGATTCGTCATTTATAAATGTGGAATTCACTTGGATTAAATCGCTATCAATTAATATCTGTAATAAAATAATGGGAGTAAAATACCTAAAAGAAATGATGAGACAAGACTAGATGTATACCAAGTGGTTGATTTCAAAATAAAAAATTATAAAATAACTAAAAATTACTTACTAGATTCTTGTATACTAAGTAGTCAATTTCAAAATAAAAAAAATCTCAAAATAATTCAAAATTACTTACTAGTGTCTTGTGTACCAAGTAGTCAATTTCATAATAAAAAAAATCTCAAAATAACTAAAAATTACTAGCTAGATTCTTGCATATCAAAGAATCAATTTAAAAATATAGAAGGGCTAAAAATAACTTGAAATTACTTACTAAATTCTGACATGTCAAGTCGATTTAAAAATATAGAATGTCTAAAAGTAACTAGTCATTACTTACTAGATTCTTAGTCTAAAAATATCTAGAAATTGCTTAATCAATCCTTGCATACCAAATGCCCAATTCAAAAATATGAAAAGTGAAATATAATTTTATAATTTGACGAAATAAATATTTCAGAATATAGCTTATCATTTTTAACTTTAAATTTATCTTTTTGTATCTGACAATGGGTTACATGATTTTATTTTATTTGTTGTTTTATTTCAAAGAATAATTCTTAGAACATTTTATTTATCATAGTTATAAATATAAACAATTATACAATTTCAAATCGTAGTAAATGTTTATAAGTCGTCATTTTAAAAACTGTCCTGTTTTAAAGCGTAGAGAACATTCTGTATAGCTACGCTATTATCTTGCAGACGGGATTTTCTAGAAGACTAGATAGTTACACGTAGGACACGAAGTCTTGAGCTTCATTCCCAAACTACACGCAGTAATGGCATCTTGCATAGTTGATCATAGTTAAGAAACTTGCTTCTACGACTATGCGTCGACTGTACCACCCTTCGAGGTTTCTGTTCGGTATCTTCGACAATATAGAGGACAACGATGTGGGAACGTACTTGGGAACTTTAAAGAGGACAAATCGATTGAAATCATCTCAACAATTCGGATACACAAAATCATGTAATATCGAAATTATTAAAATTTACAAATTACGAAATTCACTGCAAAAATTTGTACTATCGTTAAAAAAATTAGTTTCTGTTGTGAAAATTCATTGTACGTTGTGAAATAATGAAATTGTGATACTTCAAGACAAATTGTTAGTAACTTAAATTGACTAAATATTTCTTTTAATCTTTTGTATATTGTTCAAATTTTTATTTTGTCATTTCATAGTTTCAAATTTTACAAATTTCATTTTTCTAAATTTTGCAAATTTTGTCTTCCCAAATTTTACAGATTCCATTCTCCATCTGGCAAATATCTTTCTAAATTTTATAAATTTCATTTTCCTCAACTTTGCAAATTTCATCTTTCAAAATTTTACAAATCTTCTTTTGGTCAATATTAGCTTGATAAACTTCATCTTCCTAAATTTCACAAATTTTATTTTCGTAAACTTTACAAATTTGATCTCCTAAAATCTTACAAATTTTATCCTAAATTTGATGAATATTATCTTGTTAACTTCGACAAATTCTTCCCAAATTTGATAAACTTCATCTTCCTAAATTTCACAAATTTTATTTTCGTAAACTTTACAAATTTGATCTCCTAAAATCTTACAAATTTTATCCTAAATTTGATGAATATTATCTTGTTAACTTCGACAAATTCTTCCCAAATTTGACAAACTTCATCTTCCTAAATTTGACAAATTTCATCTCCCTAAATTGTACAAACATGGCAGTCAATATATTCTAAAATTAAAAATTGATTATCCATACATCAATAAGAAGCTTTTGTTAATTTCCAAAATTATATACGTATTTAATTCGATCGGCTTGAAAATAGACTATCCCCCCGACGTCTCGTTCATTGCCCTTCGCCGAGTAATTTACTTATTAAATTTTCGGCTGACCTTTGGCATTCCTTCAGGGTGGATGCCAGGGACGTTTACTTTGACGGAAATATGCTAAGCGTCGTGATCCTTAAGATGGTGTTAGAGATACGTAAAAGGGGTAAACAGTTTCCCTTGCCAGCTAGCTAAGTCGCTTTATGTTGCATGAAAAACTTTGGATTGATACACCTGGTATATGATGTTGAATCAAAGCGACAAGGCAATATTTGATCGGCGTGTAATCGGTAATGATAGATCTCGGAGCGAAATGGTTAATAATCGGTACTCCAGATGCTGCTGGCTGATGTTACATCATGCAGCATCAAATTTAACAATAATACGATATTTTGTAATGGCACTATTTAATAAATAAATAGCTCATTTTATTATCCAGGGAGTCGAATCGATAATTGTTGTAAGCGATAAGATTTAATAATTGATGATTGAGATATACAAAGTCAAAAGATGTACTTGACATGTAATTTCTTATGAAAATTTTATTCACATCTTATAGAAAGTAATTTTAAGTACAAATTAAAATATACTTTATGAATTAAAAACTGAAAGTAAAGTTGGGATTTAAATGTATTTTATAACCTTTGGAAATTAAGTTATTTTCTGAGGAATTTGTTTGAACAAAATTAATGTTTTCTATTATTTAATTAAACCAAGAATAATATTAATTATTTCTATATTTGAGCTTTATATCAGTTATACAGAAGTTTGATGTAAATTATAGATTTATTTATACAATATTATTGAGATTATGAGTTTATCCATTAATATTTGGAGGTTGATCTGCAATTTTAGTTTATTCAATATTAAATTGTGCAGTTGCTCAATTTCTTTTGAAGTAATATAATTTTTAATATTATTTGTGACAATTCTTTTTACTAAAAATCGGTTCACACGAACACAGGTTATTGTTGCAATATTGATAAAAAATGAATTCTGCTACACCAGAACCATCCACATCATAGTATCGCATTAAAGTATATTTTCATCAGACGTTACCTTTTTCTTCAAAATTTACTTTCATCGATACACCATACTCAACAATTTAGCATTTATCATTGGCTTCTCGCGTGTAATACCGGCATGAAAACCGTGAACGTTTACGAAAAAGAGGAACGAAATGACTACGCTTCTGAAAAAGAGACAACAATGCCAATAATCAGCCAAGTGGTTCGACCGATTCCAATAGCTTTATCCTTGAAAACGAGAAGTCTCGTGCTTTCTGGTAGCCTACCCTATGCGTTTTATACTGAATTATAGTATCTTGTCTGGGTCCCTTCACGATCCCACATTTATACTCGAGAGATTTGCGACAGCGTCTCTGCCAAAGGGATATTAGGTTCAGAAAATCTGCGCCATTGTTGAACGCTTTTCTTATCAGAAAGAGTTAAAACCGGAGGTATTTTGATAAAAAATATTTCATGTACCGATGTACAAACGCAAATATTTGTAACATTAAGAATTACGTACTTGAAAGTTACTGTTTTTAAATATTTGAAAAGGACATGCCTAATTAACCCCTAACCTACAAGTTTTTCGGCAGTGCGTCAGGCAGAGCTACCTAATTATTACTGCAGTGTTAAGATAAATAAAGAACGTTCAAATGTTAGGTATATTTTGGATTTAGCGATCTTCAATTATGCAAATTACAATTGGAAACTCGATCTTTATGCAAATACAATTTAGGCTTGTCACATTTGAACTGTAACGTGCGTCGCGAGTCTGACTGGATGTTATAAGCCAAAGGGTTAAATAGAGTCTTCGCATCCAAGGTACACATGAATTGAATAATTTTTTAATACAAATTTTAAATGAAATGACAATGTTTAAAAATTGTGAATAGCTCTACTGTTAATTTAAGAATCTTTAAACAATTTATAATAATAATGAAATGATTCCAAAAATGACCATTAATTTTGTACTCTAATTTTATTCTAATTAGTTTGCACGTATATTTTAAATTAGCTTGTCCCCTTTTGGAACAGTTAATTTATTTTTTATTTTTGTCGAGAAATCTTCGTATATACTTTTGTTTGATTATAAAATTATTTCACGTGCTTGAATATCTTTATCCTAATTTCAAGATGATTTGGTTATAAATTCAAGTTTGAAGATAATTTAATTATTCTAAATTTAAATTTGAAGACAATTTAATTATTATAAATTTCAATTTTAAATTAATTTAATTACCATAATGCTAATTTTGTTATAAGTAGTACACAAAAAACTGAAACTAATTCTCTGAAATGATTTGCTAATAGCAATCCAAGTCAACAAAGTAGAAAAAAACCGAAGGAAGTCAATTCTCGAAAGCACTTTGCATTTATAATTAAGCTCAATATTTGCTGATGTTCAAAACTGTTCTTCGTTCTTTTATAGATTACGTAATGCTTTCTTTATAGATACGCATTTTTAGCTGCGCTATTAAAAAGGAACTTGTAAAGTGGACAGCGTCTTGAGTAAACTGTACTTTCCTTCATTTTAAATGTGTACACGTTTTTTTTTTCGTCCAAAACTAATGAAAACACTATCCACGAGACTTCTTGATATTCTGTCAACAGAATTTGTAGCGGCACTTTTTTAAAAGTCACAAGATCCTTACGGTACATTCGCTAAAATTTTGATGCATATGATTCGCATAATAATTCAATAGCTCTATACCATTTGCATTTTTACTTAAAGTTCATTCACCAGTGTGTGAATACTTAAAAAGGATCAATTGATTTTTTTAGGCAAGTATGATGTATGTTCGGAGGAGATATGGAGAATGATGAAAGTTGAAGAATGAGATTATTTCTGTCTCGTAAGGACTTAATTTATACAAATTTGAATATTTACGTATTTGAGAATTCGGAAATTGAGAACTTGGGAATTTGAGAATTTCGGAATTAGGAAATTTTGACATTTTTGCAATTTGGGGATTTTGGAATTTGGAAAATTGGGGATTTTGGAATTTGAGGATTTTGGAACTTGGGGATTTTGGAATTTGGGAATTTTGGAATTTGGGGATTTTGGAATTTGGGGATTTTGAAATTTGGGGTTTTGTAATTTGGGGATTTTTAAATTTTTAAACCTTAGAATTTTGACATTTTTGCAATTTGGGGATTTTGGAATTTGGAAAATTGGGGATTTGGGGATTTTAGAATTTGGGGATTTTGGAACTTGGGGATTTTGGAATTTGGGAATTTTGGAATTTGGGGATTTTGGAATTTGGGGATTTTGGAATATGGGGTTTTGTAATTTGGGGATTTTGGAATTTGAGAATTTTTAAATTTTAAAACCTTAGAATCTTGGAATTTTGGAAATTTGGAATTTGGAATTTGGGGATTTTGGAATTTGGGGATTTAAAAATTTTTAAACCTTAGAATTTTTGAATTTTTGAAATTTGGAACTGAAATTTTGGAATTTGATAAAGTAGGAATTAGAAAATTTGTTTTTTTGTAAATTTGCAAATTCAAAAATTTGAGAATTTCGGATTAGAAAATTAGGAAATTTGTTGATTTAATAATTTTGTAAGTTGGTAAGGAAATTTGTGAAATAAAAGTGAAGAATCCTTGAAATTTCAAAATCTCAATATTTGGGAATTGAAATAAGAATTTGTAATTTCATATATTACAGAAACTTGGTACTTTGTAAACTTTGATTATAAAATTTGTGAATTGTAGTCTTAAAATTTTTGAACTCTGCCGATTTGAAAATTCGAGAATTTCTCAAGTTTTAATTTAAGGTAAAATGCGAGATTTATGAAAATTAGGAAATAGAAAACTTGTGGAGTCACGTATCTAATAATCGTATAAGAAGGAATTACAACTGAAATAAACTGTGATATCCGCCTCGGTCTCCATAATCCGATTTATCAGTATCGATAGCCGCAAATACCAATCGTCGTGACTTTACCTCGCCGCGGCGTTTAACGAGAGAAAGGCGATCACATTTCATCTCATTAGTCGACTGGCATGGTTACATCAATTTATAACCAACGCGACCGACGATAGATACTAGTAGCCGGCACGCCGTTAATTAGCGCCGTTTCCATTTCTTTGCTCGTGTGAAAGCCGGACTTTCAGACTTTAACCCTTGGAAGGCCGTGATTAGATCTATTAAGACTCACGTTTTCAAGAAAAACCAGGAAAAATTGTATGTTCATACGTATAAATTGTAACTATAATAATACTCGCAAGTAATAAAGTAAGGAAAATATCAGCGACAATTTAGAAAAGTGAAAATTTAGAACTGATAATAAATATACATGTCTCAAAGAAATGTATTTATGAATATATAACATGTTTTAGCATTTTACCATCAAATTTTATGAACATACTATTTGTCAAAATAAAACAGAAATATTTTATCAACATAGGCTTTTGAACTCTTTACTGAAAAATTATAACAAAAATATGAAATGAACTGTTTTGTTGTTCGATATTAAATGCAGGGTGTTCCCTGTCAAAATTGTTTACATGAGGTTCTTAAGGGGGGCAATACCTTTAGATAGATGAAAATAAGCTGATATTTGTGAATTTTTTTGTATAGGATATCATGGTCTTGTATTTTCGAAGTTTCAGGTATAATTTATTATAACTATTGCCTATTACGACATATTTTCTTTTTTTAAAAATATTAAAAAATGGCGGAATTATGATAGTCTTTCCTGGAAGTGCTTCGGCGCGTCTCAAGAAACGGCGTGACTTCTAGCTTTAGTTACATTGGTCTGAAACAAGTTTGCAACCGATGTTTCGATTATTAACATTCACAGCTAGTAGATGAACCTAAGAAATGTGAAAAATATGGAAAATTGAAGAGATGGCACGCTTTTAAAGAAAAGCTTTGAATTTTACTGAAAATTTTCGCAAATTTTGCAATAAAAAAAGACTTTAATGTTAAATTTATTTCGTACATTTAGGTTCATATGTTAGATAGTTTTGTCGTGGATATGTGCACAAAATTTGAGCGTGATTGATAAACTAGTTTTTGAGTTATCAGTCACGCCAATTTTAAAAATGTAGTTTTGAGAAAAATGCGTTTAAAGTTTCGATAAGTAAAACCTGAATAATTTCAATGATTTACCAACTAATCTGCGATTCCTGCGCCACATAATAATCCTTCGGCTTACTCGTAAAGTTGATTTTTCTCCATAAGCTCATTCTCCGTAAAAATACAAAATTTCAAACACAGCAATGGCATGATAATAACAAATCTGCTACATAGTCCTCCGCACCGAGCGCGTGAATATCTGCGGCGCGATACCAGACATGAGTCACGATAATCGGCCATAACATCGAAAGGGCTCCGTATTACGCTTTAAAATTTTGAGACTATATTTTTGAGATGTTGCACTAACATTTTATAGAAAAAAAAATTTTGCAATTTCTTAAGATTCTAAAGGTATTGCCCCCCTTAAGTGCATTATTAGAAGTTATTAAAAAAAATATGAAAGACAATTATTCGTATGTAGTATCAGGAAAATTTCATACATTACCGTTTCGTATATTCTTTATAATCTTTCAATAAAATATTTAAGAGCATATATTTATATAATATTTTTTATCATTTTTATTTTGTCCAACGTTAGTACTGAGTCTTTAGTAGAACTACCTATAAAAATAAAAAAATCCATTTTTGCGTAACTGAAAATGAATCATGCAACGAGGGGTTCAGATAGCAGAATATCAACCTTTTGCATGTTTTATTTATTGAATTTTATAATAATAAAAAGTGTATATCTACTGTATTTGTGTTTACACTTGACACTTTAAGTACCATGTTAAAATTGCATTACATCCTTTCAATTAGTAATTTATTTCCACATTAGTTTTATGACATTCAGCTATACAAGTACATCTGATACCGTCACAGTGAATATACATTTGAAGTATTTTGTTAATATCTGTAATAGAAAATAGAAACTTTCTGAGCCACTCACGTACACAGGTATTCGTGCAGTTCAGTCGTAAGTTATCGATCATATCAGATTCATTAGACAGATTCTTCTAATCGAATACGCGACGTCTAGCGAGATTCGCGATGATAAATGAACGAAATAACCTCTGCCCGTTGTATTTTTTTCCCCATTAAACGGCGAGCTTTATTCAGCTTGACACGGGTGCAAAAATAATTTGCCACTCTCGCGTATTAATGTCACTGTCATGTGAAAGCACGTAGTCAGATGCTGCAGTTGGAAACTAGCTAGGGGGAAAGTAGTTTATGATTCGTAACATACGAGGCTTAAATGCACGATGACTATTAATTCGTAACAACACTTATCGCACAGGTGTAATCTCCGCTGTGAACAAAAATTATGGTAATAGTGGTCGAACGATTAGGGAAAGAGGTAATTGCAATTTTTGTATATTTTAGGTAAAATATGGGGTAAAATAATTTATATTTAGATAAAATTTTATATTTTGAGTAAAATTTGTATTTGCTCATGAAATAATAATGCAGATGAAATAATAAAAATTTACACTCGTAAAATCTCTGTTAAAAATTTGCTTATCTGTTCTGAAGACCAAATGCAAATTCTGAACATAAATTGCTTCTTGTTTTTAAATCACCAGCTAATTTCAAATATTGCACAAGGTGATAACACATAAAATTAACGATACTCCTATTCTAAATTATGTTTCATAAAGTACACGTTATAAGAAAAAATTAATAGCTCCATATTTTCTCGTAAATGTTAACCCCTTGGCTTATAACATCCAGTCGGACTCGTGACGCACGTTATAGTTGAAATGTGACAAATATAAATTGTATTTGCATAAAGATCGAGTTTCCATTTGTAATTTGCATAATTGAAGATCGCGAAATCCAAAATATACCTAACATTTGAACGTTCTTTATTTATCTTAACACTGCAGTAATAATTAGGTAGCTCTGCCTGACGCACTGCCGAAAAACTTGTAGGTTAGGGGTTAATTAGGCATGTCCTTTTCCAATATTCGAAAACAGTAACTTTCAAGTACGTAATTCTTAATGTTACAAATATTTGCGTTTGTACATCGATACATGAAATATTTTTTATCAAAATACCTCCGGTTTTAACTCTTTCTGATAAGAAAAGCGTTCAACAATGGCGCAGATTTTCTGAATCTAATACCCCTTTAGCAGAGACGCTGTCGCAAATCTCTCGAGTATAAATGTGGGATCGTGAAGGTACCCAGACAAGATACTATAATTCTGTATGAAACTCATGGGGTAATCATGTGTTTAATCCACAAGAATGAGATCAAGTCTAATATCACTAAAACAGCATCTTTCATTTTATTGTCCGCATAAGTGGTTATTTGCTTTATATTGGTACTACTGATCCCACTTATTTAAAATTTCGTCACTGGTTTTTAGAAAGACGTTTCCATAATAAATATTGAAATATTAGCTTTTGAAATATTTAAGTATTACCTTCTGAATAACTAGTTTTATAATTTTAGTTTTATTTATACCTATTAATCAGTGATTGGTTACTACATAGTTAAGCAGATCTTTTTCAGTGTTTCCTGTAATAAAGTTTGATCATTAAATAGTTAAATCGTACTCTCTCGATAAATGAGGGATCATGAAGGGACCTAGACAAGATACTTCAATATAATTCAGTGTAATTCGGTATAAAATAGGCTTAACGCAAATAGCGAATTTTTGGAGTTGTCTGAACCCTCGAATCCTCATAGCTGATGCAGCCTTGATATTTCCATGATTTCCATCGCAGTTTAGAACGTATCGTGGCGATCTAGAATAGTCATAACGGAGAAAACGATTACAATAGAACGAACAATCTGGCAGGGAAATCGGAGAAACGTGCACGGAGATTTCTTCTCGATGCAGGAACCTCTCGTGGTTCGCATAGGAAAGATATATGACAATAATGGCAAGGGCTCGTAATACAACCGTATTTGTGACACGACCGACTTGCGGTCTGGATAAAATCTCCAGTTTTTCAAGTGGGATGTGATTAAGATTCCATACGTATGTATGTCTACCTCTTGTGTATCAATTCCGAGAAGACCGTCTTCGTTCTTTTTCTTTCCACGTGCAGTTTCTTACATAAGATTCGAATGCACACCGATCGCGTGTCTATAAATCTCCGTCATAATTGAAATCATACATTTTCATTGAAAATAATCGATAACTACACGTGTTGATGCTTCAGCGAAATTTTGGGGTAAACTTTGGTGTACAGGCCGTAACTGTACATGAAACAAGTAAAAATTGTACAATAGTGCTTGTTCATATGTGTTCGTATGTGTTTTTTAAAATATTGCATTTGAATATTCTTCAAAATATTTACACGACGTAAAGCTGGTGCAAATAGAAAAATTTAAATTTATCTGAAAATTAAATTTCTTGAAAACAAAATGGTAAAATGATTAATCCAGAAGATGAATTCATATGCCAGTGAAACACATGTGTGCAATAGACGAAAATGTGCAATAGATTAAATAATGAACAAGTTAAAATTTGTTAAATAATAGTAATAATTTAAATAATTTTAAATTGTAATAACGTATACAATACTGTAGCACAGATGTTCAATTCATAGTGACATTTAAATATTTATGAAGATTGCTTTCTGCTGCTCTTTTAATGGCGCATCTTAACAGATTGTATATCACCAATTATAAAATTAATTTTTCCGTTTACTCTTTTTTTATGCATAAACAGGCAATGCGGTTTACGTAAGCACTTGTAGTACCGGATTTGCAGAACTTTTAATTGCTTTTAATAAACGACATTAACTCTGCATTCACATTTGCATTTGCCGCGCCAGTCAAAACTTTATTTATGTGTATACACTTTGACTAAATTAACTCGATATTGCACCGGCATATTTATGGTTAATTATAATTTACTCGGATAAAAGTCACAAGCAAGATGTCGTAATATTGTTAACGCGTTGGGCGCCGCGATGAGAACGAGCATTGCCGTAAGTAGGTTTCCTATCTAGAGTACCTTTATGTTTCTATGCACGGTATATTTTTCCCTGGGGAAATTATTGCTAACATTCATGCAAACTAGTGCGTATTAATAATTTAAATATTTTTGAAGTTTCAAATTCTCAATTTAGAAATCAATTTTTTTCCTGAATTTAGCAAATTCTGGATTTTTTAATTTCATTCTTAAAATTTTCATATTTCTGACTTTGCAAACTTCCCGACTATGAAATATGTAAATTTAAAAATTTTCACATTCTAACAATATTTAAATTTTCAGATATTGTCGAGGTTGTTAAAATTGTTAAAGCTGTTAAACTTTAATTCTCAAAGTTAAATTCTTAAATCACCAATTTTTTAATTTCTGAACTTCTCAGATTTTTATATTTTTAATTGTTCAAATTTGTAAATATCAAAATTTTCACACTCAGATTTCTTCATTTTCCGAACTCTGAAATCATTGACTTTCCGAGTAAATTTTGAGATTTCCAACTTCTCTAATTCACGAATCTCTAAATTTCCAAATTTGCAAGATATCAATACTCAAATTTCCAGATCTTTAAATTGCCAAATTTTCAAATCAAATCCCAATTTCAAATTAGATTCTCTTTCCTAAATTCTGAAATTCCCGAATTTCCAAATCTTCAATTTTCACAATGAAGTTCATAAATGGTAAATTACAGTATTTGACTTCGTACTTCAGTTCACTTACAGTTATTGCCTAAGTGACCGCCATTACCCTCTTTTACTCTAGTGAATGTCAGACGTTGAATGACTATAGTCACATATACCGGGTGTTACCTAACACCATGTATTATGTTTTGAATTTTAAATTTGTCTCTATGTCCCCTACAATATCTCAAAAAGAAGAATAAGTTCCCATTCATAAATCCTGAGCTAACCTCGATTTCGCCAAGAGTATGCACTGTTTTCGAAATTCCTTTTACAGATATCTATTATACACTCCATAGTCTTAAATTCTCGATGAAAACTCTTTTTTCCAAGATGGCTGCAAGTGGGTGAAAAATTGTGCATTGCGTTACAAGTGACATCTTATTGTTAAATGTAGGGGGGCTCCTGAAATGACTTCATCTGCATTTGTTCGTTTGTCTGTTTGTTTACAGATTCAACTAAATTCAACAATATAACCACTTTGACAGAAAATATACTAACTTAGCAGTCAAAGTTACTAAAAACCAGTGAGATTGGTTCACTGACTGAATCAATTTTTCACTGATCAGATTTAGAGAGAGGCTGATTTAAGTTAGGTTATGTTTGCCGAACTGAATGAGGCTCTTAGGGCACTTTGCATTTATTTGTCTGTTTCCCAAAATCCCAAATTTCCAACTTTAAAATTTCAGAACAGTTTGCAAATTTCCAAATCTCCAATTTCACACATACCCAAATTCTGGAATTTCCAAATTTTCAAGTCCCAAATTTCCAGCTTAAAAATCTCAGAACTGCCAAAATTTTCAAATTTCCAAATTTCCAAATTCTCAATTTCCCACATACCCAAATTCTGGAATTTCCAAATTTTCAAGTCCCAAATTTCCAGCTTGAAAATCTCAGAACTGCCAAAATTTTCAAATTTCCAAATTTCCAAATTCTCAATTTCCCACATACCCAAATTCTGGAATTTCTAAATTCTCAAGTCCCAAATTTCCAGCTTGAAAATCTCAGAACTGCCAAAATTTTCAAATTTCCAAATTTCCAAATTCCCAATTTCCCACGTAGCCAACTTCTGAAATTTCCAAATTCTCAAGTCCCAAATTTCCAGCTTGAAAATCTCAGAACTGCCAAAATTTTCAAATTTCCAAATTTCCAAATTCCCAATTTCCCACGTAGCCAACTTCTGAAATTTCCAAATTCTCAAGTCCCAAATTTCCAGCTTGAAAATCTCAGAACTGCCAAAATTTTCAAATTTCCAAATTTCCAAATTCCCAATTTCCCACGTAGCCAACTTCTGAAATTTCCAAATTCTTAAATCCCAAATTTCCAACTTTAAAATCTGAGAACTGCTAAAGTTTTCAAATTTCCAAATTTCCAAATCCCCAATTTTCTACATACCCAAATTCTGAAATTACCAAATTCTTAATTCTCAAATTTTCAACTTTCAAATCTCAGAATTGCGAGATTTCGTCTGCTTGTTTATATAACGCTACAGGCTGCAATTCTGCATCTTTTAACTTGAAATTATGAGTTTAGAGACAACACGAATTTGCTGTATAGATTTGGTCGGCGAGCTGACGACAATGACCCGTCGTCATCTACGTCTATTTTCGAATCGATAAAAATCCATGTTTTAGTATTGTTTTCGGTCATTTTTGACACATAAAATCGACTGGAACCACGTTAAAAGCTCTATAACTCACCGTTGACGATAATACTTGGTCGTCATTGACGTCAGTCGTGAAATCAACAATAATGTTCGGTATTGTTTTCTATAGTTTCAAACAGGTTTAATCGATTGTACAACTTTAAAATCTCTACATTTCATTCTTGTTCCACCATTATATAATAAGTACTCGAAATTGTAAATACACATTCGAACTCGTGTGAGACACCTGATCTGTAAACCCACTATAGTGTAGTCGTATAGTTGTGTACGCACAGTCACCTTCAGTAACGAAAGGCATCAGAAATGAACCGAAGTGATCGTCTTTGAAATATGTAGTTCTCTTGGGAAACAATATACCGATAGAGATGTCTTTTTCCACTCCTTGATACATGTTGGAAGCATCTTCATCCATAGAGCGTTCACTTGATCGGTCATGGCCTTTCGAATGTTTTCAATTGTATGAAAATGATGACCTACAAAATTTGTAATACCAGAATTATCAGCGTGGAATTTAGTTTCATCACATTGAGGGGTAATATGACGCGACATTTGAAAAGACGGTTTACTTGTTAGAATTAATTTAATATAAGGTTAATCAATTTGATGAAGACTTTTATTAGAATTAATTTGACATAAGGTTAGAAGGATATTTGGATATTTATTGAGGTACAATAAATATTTGGAATTTGAAAGACAGAAATTTGACAATTTTTACATTGTTACATTTCAAAATGCAAAAATTATAAATGTGAAAATGTAGTTTGAAACATTGGAAATATAGAAATTTAGAATTGCTAAATGTTGAATAATAGAAATTCTAAATTGTCAACTTTGGAAATATGCAAATATTCTACTGGTATAACTTTAAATTTAAAATTGTTAAATTTTAAGGTATAAAAATGATAAATTATCAAATAAAAAAATTTTAGATTTTCAAATATAGAAATTTAAAACTTTCAAACAGTGATTTATTAGTAAACAACCCCTCATTGCACCATATTGCAAACATACTACATATAATAATCCAATGTGAAATTTTTTTACTTTGTCAAACACAAATGAATTGCAAATTTAATTAATAAAAACATCCAAAACATTTATTACTTATTATGATTACAAAACTGCTTCCTCCGAAAACATTACAAATTTGCAAATTACATCAATCTTATAAAAAAATATTTACTGACGATTATTGTTTATTATTATTCAAAAATATTTCAAAGCTGATTAAATCCCGCAACTAAGGATTAATTCTGTCAGCAACAATGTCCCCATAAATATTCATTATGAATCAGCAAATTGAATTTCATATGCGAATACGTGTCATGATTCAACTATTAACTGCAACGTCTTACTAGGAAATTAATTATACGATAATTATTATACAAATGTTTCTATTGAGCGATCCATGTCGGAAAGTTTTTGCAGTTGCAATTATCTCCGATGAAAATGTTCAGGTTACGTTTTCATTTCTTTATTAATACGTTTTTCTTTGTGTCGATTATATTATTCAGTGCACGTAGTTAATATTCAAACTGATGTCTTTATTTTATGCAGTATTCTAAGAACACGTGTGCTGGTATAACGTTTATTAGCATAGCAATTACTGTATCGATTGGTTTTGTAGAATTGTGCAAACGAGAGTAAGGAACTTGACAAGTAGCGTGCTATTACAATAAGAAACAGCAATTCACCCGTTTCGGATGTATGGTATATGTATAATATGAATATTTTTGCATTTATACCAATGAAGCTTAGGTGAAGGAATTCCAGTTATGATCAACATTGCTATTTGTAATTTTAACTGGAAAATCAACTTGTTAACACGTTTCTAATAATGAGGAAATATATTTGTTGTAATAAATGGTTATTTATAATAGCAGTTGTGGTTGAAAGGGTGCGATACATAGACGTGCAAGCAGCGTAAGTTTAAAAATTGAAATTGCTAGTTTGGTAAATTTGTGAACTTGAAATTTTAAGACTTTGGAGACTTAATAATTCTACGTTTGTAAATCTGTATTTTCAAGCTTCCAAATTTATGAATTAAGTTTCTAAATGTTCACATTTCCAAATTTCCAATTCAACAGATTTCTAAATTTCCAAATTGTCACATTTCCACATTTGCACATTAACAAATCTCGACATCTCCAAATTTCTAAATTGTCAAATTTCTAAATTTTTACATTTCTACATTCCTACATTTCCACATTACCAAATTTTTCAATTTTTCAATTCTTCAATTTTTCAATTTTTCAATATTTCAATTTTTCAATTTTTCAATTTTTCAATTTTTCAATTTTTCAATTCTTCAATTTTTCAATTTTTCAATTTTTCAATTTTTCAATTTTTCAATATTTCAATTTTTCAATTTTTCAATTTTTCAATTCTTCAATTTTTCAATTTTTCGATTTTTCAATTTTCCAATTCTTCAATTTTCCGATTCTTCAATTTTTCAATATTTCAATTCTTCAATTTTTCAATTTTTCAATATTTCAATTTTTCAATTTTTCAATTTTTCAATTTTTCAATTCTTCAATTTTTCAATTTTTCGATTCTTCAATTTTTCAATATTTCAATATATGAATTCTTCAATTATTTAATTTTTCAATTTTTCAATTTTTACATTTCTACCTTACCAAATTTCGACTTCTCCAAATTTCTAAAATGTCAAACAACAAAATGTCTAAATCATAAAATTTCGAAATTGTTACATTTCCACATTTTCAAATGTCCGCATTTCTAAATACCAGTTTATCAAATTTCGACATCTCCTAAGTTACAAATTTTTGAAGTTCTAAATCATCTTTCTAGATTTCTACATTTCCAAATATCCAGTTTGTCACATTTCTAAGCTTGCAAATCTTCTTCCTCATTATCAAATTTCTGCATCTCCAAATTTTCAGTTTATCAAATTGGTAAAGTTTCTTAGTGTCAGCTGGTGCAATTTTATTAATTGTGTGTTTTATTCAATTGTACAATACGTATGTCTCGTTACTGCGGTCTTTATTCGCACTGGCGCGAAATGCGCGTCTACACGGTTGTTCGCGAAGTATTAACAAAAGAATAACGATTATGTTAATTTGCGACATCTAATGGTAGATCGCGATACTCCAACACATATCTTCACAGTCCCACATTTCCACATTACCAAATGTCTACATTTCCAAACCATCAAATTTGCAAATTTCCATCTTCCCAAGTTTTAAAATTTGAAGACTAGTAACTGGAGCAATGGTAACATAATTTTTCTGTGATTTTCAGACGAACATGCACGCGTCGTTTCCATACGACGGTGGCCGTAGCAGCGGCGGAGGCGGCGGCGGCGGTGGTGGAGGAGGTGGTGGTGGCGGACGGGGTGTCGAATACGGCGCCGTCCGGCGCCCCGACGCCCTTCTGCCACCCCCAGGCCTCGACCAAACCGACCTCGTTCTCCACAGCAGCCTCGTAGACGACCCCCAGGTGAGCGACGATGTACGTAATCGCAAACGCATTTTCTCTATTACCATTCTGTCTATTGATTCTTGCAATTTGAACATTCAATTAACCGAAAGGGTTGTGATCATGCGTAGTTGTGATATTATACCTACTATTAGAGGGACGGCAAGGTACTATTGTTTCTGCACATATCAACATTTGTTATTTATCAGCTGATTTTTTAATGTTGTACCAAAAACGTTTTAAGGTTAATAATTACATCTTAAATTTTTCTTTACAGTTTTATATAAAAATTTTTTTTAATTTATTTGTTTGAATGCAATGTAAAAAAGGACCTTCTGGTCCCTTTAATGTTTTTCTTGCAAGTTTAATTCGTTAACTCTTTGCTTCGTAACTTGGAGTCGTTTTTTAATACAACGAACACGAATAATATTAACTGTAGATTTGCGGTACGTGTCAAAATGGCGGAAGTTAAGTTTGTTTTAAATTACAGAAATTATTAAAAAGCAAAATGTATGTTAATTTTTGTTATAACAAAGAATCGTTGTATAGGCTAGTTGTATCACCACTTTTTTATTTATTTTTATAATTTAATTTCAATTTAAAAGTGGTGATCATGCTTTGTGTAAGTCTAATGTTAAATTCGTATTTTTGTTCCAATTATGATTTATGGAAAATTAAAAATAATTTGGGATTATAGTTTAATTTCTTCATCCTTTCGATGACTATGTGTCTTCATATTGTCAACTCTAATAATACTCTGTTACTATTGTTCTTGGTGATATAACGAGAGGCTACTATGACTCAACCTTTGTATATTTGTGAAGTCATTGGACAAAATACCAAGAGAGCATTTATTTAGAGCACCAATAGAATACCAATATTCATATTTCTAATTTACAGTGAGTAACTACAAAATAATATTTGTTTCACTAACTAATAACTAATAAGTTACTGTCCCACTAGCTTATTGCCACACATGCAAGTATAATTCTACAAAAAGTATTAAATAAAAGAAAATTTTGAAGTTACAACAAAAATTTAATGTTACCTTAGAATTACAAAAATACGTAAAGAACTGAACAAATACTCAATAAAAAATAATTAGTAAAAGTAACTATAAGACGTTATAAAGCAAAGGGTTAATTAAACTCCGGAATAGTTCGTTTCATTTACTGGTCGGCACATCTTATTCATAGCTTTCAAATCATTCATCGGATCTCAAAATATCATTACACTGTCAATATACGTTCATATTAATATTCTCCATCTGCCTCTTCATTTCAGAACACAAACGTAGACGATGGAGGGTTCATGAACGATCTGCCTCTTCTGAAAAGTAAGTAACCTCTCGTATGTTAAAAACAAACACACCATTTCACGATCACCTTTCATCATCTAAAATTGTTCTATCTCTGAAAAGAAAAAATTTCTTCGCATTTCTTACTGTTTATTCAAAATGCACTCTCAAGTTTTCTCCTGTGTGATTCCAAGAAAGATTCTCATGGTGAAAAATCCACATTCTCCAGCATAATTTAACTCTAAATTACTTTCAATCAAGTATCTTATCAACGTTACCTATCAACATTGTACGTAAATTACACTGTAAATTACATTAACGTATCGAAAGAAAACGAAGGAACGTTATGTAGATACACATTTATGTCCCAATTACTGCAACATAATACCAATATTATATTGGAAAGCACCATCTTCAACAGGTAGTACATGTGCTGAAAAAAGTTCGGAGACTTCTGATAGACATCGTTTATTCAAAGATTAAACGGCATTTACGATATGTCTTCAAAATATCCTCCATCTGCACGTGTGCATTTACACAATCTTTCCAAATTGCGAATGCTTCGTGATTTCGGAATCCTCAACTCTTGCGATTTTGTAATTATGTCCCATCGAGTATCGAAACGTCGCCATTTCAGTGCTCGTTTGAAGCAACAGAAAAGAAAAAAGTCTGCTGACGACTTTTATCGCTGAAAGCACTTTGAAGTATCTCCACCGTTTCGGATGCTACTTTCTTAAGATTAAAACAGAACTTTATGCATGTTTCCTGCTCGCGGAAGTCACTCGTTTTTAAGAATCGCCAAAATCACTGCTCACGGTTAGCAATTACTAAACAACCATACAACCGATTGTTACGAAATTTGTTACGAATATAGGAAAGCAATCGAAGATTATATACTGCGAGTTTCATTTTTATCCGTTGCTCTTAACGTCTTCTATAGTTGGCATTTTTGGAAAATCCAATATGGCGGGCCGTGGACGGCGGATTTTGTCACGGAATTTTTACTCTTTTCTTATTTATATTCTTGAGAATGATATAATCACGACACCTTATGATTACTATATGTTATACAATATTTGCTACGCACTGTTATCGCTATATGTTATATTTTCTTCGCGCTGTAATCAGTACGTGTTGTAATCAGTACATGTTGTGATCAGTAGGTGCTATATTTTCTACGCGTTGTAATCACTACGTGTTGTAATTACTATGCATTTTGATTGCTACACATGAAGTTATCGCACGCTGTAGTTTCTACGCGTTGTAATTGCAATCTACTGTAATTTTTGCGCATTATAATTACTACCTGGTGAAAATACTTTGCATTGAAATTTCTACGCGTTGTAATTTCCATGTATTGTAATTTCCATACGTTGTAATTACTACGTATTGTAAATTCCACGCGTTGTAGTTGCCATGCACTGTAATTTTGACCCGTTGTAATTACCACGCATAATATTTGCCATGTGTTTTTATGCTTTGTAATTGCGAGTTGTTGTAACTGTAACATGCTGTATTTTCTAAGTATTGTAATTACTACACGTTGTTATTGCCACACGATCTAATTAATCACGCGTTGTAACAGTTACACATGTGCATTTCCACGCGTTGTATTTACTACACGTCCTAATTATCACGCGTTGTAATCGCTACACGTCCTTATCACGCGTTGTAATTAATACACGACCTAATTATTACAAGTTGAAATTACTACACATCCTCATCACCACGCGTTGTAAATGTCACACATTCTAATTAAGCACGCGTTGTAATTGCTACACATGTGAATTTCCATGCGTTGTATTTACGACACGTCCTAGTTATCACGCGTTGTAATCGCTACACGTCCTTATCACGCGTTGTAATTAATACACGACCTAATTATTACAAGTTGAAATTACTACACATCCTCATCACCACGCGTTGTAATTGTCACACATTCTAATTAAGCACGCGTTGTAATTGCTACACATGTGAATTTCCATGCGTTGTATTTACGACACGTCCTAGTTATCACGCGTTGTAATCGCTACACGTCCTTATCACGCGTTGTAATTAATACACGACCTAATTATTACAAGTTGAAATTACTACACATCCTCATCACCACGCGTTGTAATTATCACACATCCTAATTACCACATATGTATCTTAGCGTATTTATATTTATTACAAACTAAATTTCTACGCATTTTAAGGCCACACGTTGCGTTCTCACGCATTATATTCCTACACGCCGTATTTATACAGATTGCAATTACAAAGCGCTATATTTATGATACGCTATAATTTCCACGTGCTATAATTATCACGCATTCTAATTGCCATGCGTCGTAACTACTCCATATTGTAATTGTCACGCACTGTAATTGTCGCGCGTTATATTGCCGTCCACCGCATGCATTCGATATTCTCTATGCATTCGATTACTACGTCCCTCAAAGTAACACACAAGTTTTATAGTGCGTGCTAATAGTAAAATTGAAGTAAAATAAAATTTTATAGTGCATTATAAATTTTTACTAAAATAAAAGTTTATCAGTGTGTTAATAACACACTGAGTTTTCAACCTTAATTTTCTCGAAAACTACGCCAAAAATTGTAAAATTTAATAGCACATCTTTTTCTCGTTTTTTTCACAATAAATTACTTGATGTACGCTTTTACCTGTTTTTCGACCTGTACATCCACAAAATGCCGAATTGAAAATACGCCAAAAATTAAAAAATTTAGTAGTACATTTTTTCCTCGTTTTTTCACAATAAATTACTTGATGTACGCTTTTACCTGTTTTTCGACCTGTACATCCACAAAATGCCGAATTGAAAATACGCCAAAAATTAAAAAATTTAGTGGTACATTTTTTCCTCGTTTTTTCACGATAAATTACTTGATGTACGCTTTTACCTGTTTTTCGGTGTAGTAACCCAAAAAAAATGTATAATCGTAAACTCTGCTGACCATTGATACTAGATAATGAATTAGCAATAGGATGTTTTACACGAGACAGGGAGGCGCGAACCGGCGTAATCGCGCCGCGAAAACTGTCGGAGGGGCGCAACCGGAAATATAAAGTAGCCACGTCGAGGACTTGTCACTTTTAATTAGAATTTATCTCCCTCTAGGTCGTATCGACTGCTCCTTCGCGAACGAAGCCTGAATTTTAAACCGCGGCCGAAAGGTAAAAAGACGGAGATGGCCTTCGTAAGGCTTTAACGGGTTGTAATTGAACATGGAAAAAATGAATCGTGAGCGGAGATCGTTGAAATTGATCGCTGACCGATTTCTCGTGAAATCGTACGACAAACGTTGTAGCTTGTATCCAAAAAGTTGCGACGATTTTACTGATTCTTATCGAGTGCTTTACCGTAACAGTATTGGTTAAAGATGTGTATTAAGTACTGCGATCATTTATTCCGGTTTTATCAATCGAGTAATGATTTTTAAGCATCTCTTTTAATTGACAAGTTTCAAATTATTTGTATTATTTTTTTGAATGACACTAATAATTTTAAAAATTATTGTAAAATTTTTTGAGTGTCACTACTATTTTTAGAAAATTATTGTTAAATTTTTTTATTATAAATACCTCAAATATTTTAGCGTGTCGATTTGCTGTGGAGCAGTTGAAAATTTTTAGCAAATTTTCTAAAATAATTTCACAATATTTTATTATGTGTATTATTCATAGTTTCGAGTGATGTTTATCGTACAGCTCCATAGTTAGTACGAGTTAATATAAATTTTATTTATTTTTACTGTTGATATCACTTTGGATAACCTAGTGGTACACTTTAAATTATTAATATTAGTGAAAAATAAATATCTCCAATCAATAATTACTTTTTTATATGAAAACTACTGAAATAACTAATATTCCTACCCTCAATAAGTAAAATATGTAAGAGAACTTGTGTGAGAACTTGAGATATGACTAAAACCAAAAGTTTAATAGCGTGATTTTCGCTGATTTATCTCTGCAGAAATAATCTATGAACTCCGCAACTACGTCAACCTTATTACCCTGAAGTTTTCGTAATTTATCGCGTCGGAAAATTGATTTCTCGTTTTCCAATGACTAGCAAAAAGTTGGACAGTACCGAGCTAGGTAAAAGCCGATACGTCATCGATCTAATTAGGGCTTTATCTCAAAGCCGACTGAAAATCGCAAACCGACAGTGGGTCGCACTTTCACATCAATCTTGTTAGAGAACTATGATAAATCATTTAAGATGTGGATATATTATCTAAACACTTTGACAAGGGTCTCTTGCTTCTGTCAGAAATATCAATTTGATTGTGAATTATGAAGAACACACTCCAAACATTTTTTAGTCAAATTTAGGACCTATGAAATCGGATATTGTTTTCTATAACTGACAATCAGTTATTTTGTGTTAAGAATGCTGCTAAAAGATTTTTATAGTCCTTTTTATTATACTACAAGTTGGAACTGATGTGCTATAAGTGTTATTTTACGGTACTTTTATTTCATCTTTGGCTTTCTATTTTCGAAATCGGTCATTTTATCTTTACAATAAAGATAAGCAATTTTATGTATGTTGTATCATGACAAAACTATTGAATATTTCTTCATGAAATTTTCCACTGAGGATCTGATACCGTAAATGGTTTTAGGACAGGTTTGTGGTGGTCAAAATTGAAGAAGTACCGTAAAAGTCACCTTAACCATAATTTCACGTGCATTTTGGCGGCAAAATATAATCGTCACTATGACGTCATACGTTTACACATTCTCTATTATAACATACGCACAAAGAATATAGTTCATCAAAGAGCTCTGTGATAGCTACACATTATTCAATAAGCCAGACTTCAAGAATTAGCTGTAAAATTTCACCTTTTCTAATATTCTAATTTAGACAACATTTTTTCAAATATTGCAAAGAAGTATATCTAATATTATCTCTTTCTCAAAAAGAAGACACGTCAATTATTTTCATAGAATCGTTATAGAATAGTTATTTTCTTATAGAATCTTGGATATTTATTTTTAACCTTGCGAAGTGAGTAGGCTAGTATACAGTCCCTGGCCATCAAATTAGGACCACTGTAATAATCTAAAATTACTTTCCCCTCCACTTGATTTTTCTCCACATTTTTCAGACACAATTTCTCCCAATCCTCATTTCTCCACAAGATTCTCCTTTTGCTCCACAATAAAATTTAAGAAAACAATGTGAAATAACTAAGATTGCGAAAGGCCACTAAAGAGCATAATTACCAATTAAAATTATGGTCTCTTTTGATGATACACCTTGTACATTTTCATGTAGGTTCGCAAATGATTAGCTCGAATAGGATAAAACCACACAGGTGGACAACCCAATAGGCGCGATTACGTAATGGTGAACTAGTTATCCGACAAGGAGGATGAACCTCCGTGTAAGATCGCAATAATGGTTATGCTATAAAGGAAACTTGTGCTTCGATTCTCTCGATTGTACGCGATAGTCGCGAGAACGTAACGCGGCCAGTTCGATGTGTTGCGAAAGTGTCACACTCGCTTAGTCGTCCCAATAGACGGATTTTATCCGTACACGTTTTCCTTTTGCATTGCAACGTGAAACGAAGGAATCTGAAGCTGTAACTCTTCTCGAAAAGAATGCTACACATTTTCGATGAATTAGGTTCGGATTGTCATGAACAGGGAATGGTCGGTTTCATTTACCGGTGAGATCGTGTTGAATTTTTTATTACCAGGGTATTTCTAAATCTTTGTGATCATCGTCTTCTTTAGATTCAATCGTTAGGACTAGTATGGTAGATATTTTAATTTACGAGACTTCAAAGGTGGAAGTTTTAGAAATTTAGAAATATTTAAAGTTTAACAATTCAGGAACCTTGACATTTTTAGGTTCACATATTTTATCTTACAAAATCAACAACAAACATTCACGAACTGTTTTTCTACATAAAAAAAACCTCTTCCTATATTGCCATTACTACACGATTACCAATTACTACATCCCCGTCCGTCCCAAACAAGCTCGTCTCTAATCATCATTATCCATTACTGGTTAATTATTATCCATTACTAGATCATTCTAAGTGCTCCACAAAGTAAAAAACAATCTCCACTTTTGTTCCAACTCTCCACAAAGCCCAGCTCCGTTTATAGCAAATTTTTTAAATAAGATTCACATTACGAACAACATTCTTTCACAAAATCATAGTGTTTGTCGGGTCTCGAATGATAGAAACAACCCTCGAATTCCTGGCTTTTCTGAACAATCGACACAATGGTAGAAAACGTACCGGTCACGATACAGCTAAATAGGTTCTGGGAGCGGTAGAGGTGCGAAGAAGAAATAAAACTAGAGTGGATGCCCGCGGGCAGATCGGATTTCGCTCATTGTCATTGTAATTTCTTGACGGGGTGCAGTTTTCGGGGCGTTACACACCACCGGGGGTATTATCTACAGATGGCTGTTTGTTCGAATGTCACCGTGGGTTATTATATGCCTCGTTACTTGCCCTCTGACGGCTTATTTGGCCAGTTTTTCTCTCCTTTCGATTTTTCGCTGTGTCGCCTTTGTGACATTGTTTCGAGGGACGTATCCGACATTGTGCCGTCGAATTCAGAAAGGTGTAGCCAACGCGTGTTCATTTTAGCGCGACTTCTTTTCTTCTTTGCGACGCGTGAGATTCTTTCTTCTTCTTTTAATGTTTCATCGAACATGAATTTTCTGTTAACGCTAGAACATGACGGTCAAAATACTAGAACCAGTCAAAATGACTGGTCTTAACACTAGATTTATGGACAGTGACAAGTTATTTTTCGAGTGAAATTAAATAAATTAAGAATATTTATGTGAACTCTCTGAAACACAGTATGTGAATTCTCATTAAATGATTAATCTTGACAAAAATTAACATATACGTTGATAATAGCTTCGTAATAATTTCTGTAATTTAAAATAAAAATCTAAGATCCGTCATTTTTACGAGTTCCAGTTTCAAGAAGTATGTGATAAGAGTGACAGGACATTAAATAATTATATTTTGTATATAATAGTGTTGAGCCTATATTTAAGTCTTCGTTCTTTATTTTCATTAGTATTATTGTAATAAAATTTACAATATATGACTGTAAAAATATAATATAATATTACAATAATCTTCATTTTTTTACTAAAACTTTTTAATAAATCGATTCTCCGAATGTCATATAACGAACAGTGCCAAATTAATTTACTGGAATATTTAGTATTCAATTTGGTGTTGAATTATAATTTGCATAGTAAAAGTTTGCCGACTACAAAACTGACATAACATTTCAACTTTATTTGTTTTAATAGTGTAGCTGTGGTTAATTTATGAATGAGGCACCTGATAAATACATCATAGTGCATAGGTTAACGCGTTTATTTGAGATAAATGATACTACTAATATAAATTCCCTAGTTAATTATATGTATTTATACAATTACTTTATGCTTTTATTAATACAGCTACTTGTTTTATTTCTTCCATGGAAAGTACGCGTTTAACATACGGCGCGGTCAGCGTGTGAAGTAATCAAAATGGCCGACGCACGTCTCATAAGGCAAGGATTTAATAGAAGTTAGTCAAATTATTAGCGAACGTATAAGTCTTTTCACTTGTAATTTAATATAATTTCCTTGAAATCTTCAAACACAGCTTTAGCTTTATTTTTAAACAAGTATTATTTTAATATTTAATTTGAAAATGTCACTTCACCCGCATTCTTGTGGAATCATCCCGTCACTGTTGGAATATCGAGTCGACCGGCAACAGAAACGACAAATACACGCGTCCACGATGCATCGTACATGTTTCATTTCTCGGAAGCCGGTTATACAATTACTTGCAGCTTACCTTGGCTCCTTCGTCACTCCTCGACGTGCTCCAGTTTAGCGGTTTAACTTCGCTCGAAGGTATTCGAACGAAATAAATCTTTCTTCGGACTTTTATCTCCTCCGGAAGCAAAAAATTTCGGAAATTAATACCTTTATCACTTACTCGAGAAAGTTTATAAATTTACTCTGTCCAATTAAGCAATGACATGCTTCGAAATTGAAAAATTTCTTAACAAATGTTGTTGATATTCGATCCATGATGTTATAGGTATTCACTTTTTATAAGTTATACAATATTATGGAATTTAATAAAATTTGATATCAATATCCCGATTTAAATTATATTATTTACACTGTTATTTTTTTTTACTTAAAAAGGAACCTGTCTGAGTTCACAGGATGATTCTATAGTTATTAAGACACCATTTTTGCGAAATTACTACACATATAATATTCTTTATGAAGCTACTGTGTACTATTCTTCAAGTAGTTAATGTATAATATTCTTCAAGAAGTTACTGTATAATGTTATTTAAGAAAATACTATATAATACTCTTCAAGAAGTTACTATACATATAATATTCATTAAGAAATTACAATATAACATTCTTTAAGAAATTACTGTATAATATTCTTCAAAAAGTTACTACATAATATTATTTAAGATAATACTCTTCAAGAAGTTACTATATAATATTTTTCAGCTATTTGTCTTCTTTATAAGTAAACTTGTCTTTATAAGTAATATATACTATAGTATAATATTATTCATATATTTGTGTTCTTCACATCTTCAAAAATCGTTTCTCTTTAACACAACTGGAATAAAGATAAGAAATTTTGTAAAATCATGCTAGTTTTAATAAAAATAGAAGTGAATGATGATAAATATTAGCGTTAGAGTTAAGCTTGAATGCAAAAAGAATGAAAGATCTTCATACAAAATAGTAAAAGAAACCAGTACTTTAGTTAAGGTTGATAAATGAAATGGAGAGTGTTGATTCGTTCACATTTGATGACTAGATGCGTATAACTGCGTTGAAAATGACTATGAATTGTACGTTCGTGTTGCAACCTATAATCTGTCATCTGTTGACATCTGTGTCGCTCTTCGTGCAGACTCCCCCTTTTATATCAGAATAAAAATGTTATGAGTTTAGCTCAGTTATTGAAGTAGCAGAGATGGCTGATATTTTTCAACAAGTTGCAAGTAGAACACATATGAAAGTAACATATTTAGAAAATTAAATATATTTTCATGCTTTAACTGCGCGTACTTTTTGTACTTTTCTTCAGTAAGTTTCCATTTAATCTTAAGTAATTTTAATAATTTTGTAATTGAAAAAATTTTGAAATTTAGAAATCTTACAGGTTTGACAGAATTTTGAAATTTTGACATTTTTGAAATTATTGAGGTTAAATTTAGCGATTTTGGAGACTTGCAAATTTGGAACTTTAGAAATTTGGATATTTGGAAATTTGATAATTTAGAAATTTAGAAATTTAGAAATTTAGAAATTTAGAAATTTAGAAATTTAGAAATTTAGAAATTTAGAAATTTAGAAATTTAGAAATTTAGAAATTTAGAAATTTAGAAATTTAGAAATTTAGAAATTTAGAAATTTAGAAATTTGGAAATTTAGAAATTTAGAAATTTAGAAATTTAGAAATTTAGAAATTTAGAAATTTAGAAATTTAGAAATTTAGAAATTTAGAAATTTAGAAATTTGGAAATTTGGAAATTTGGGAAATTTAGAAATTTGGGGAATTAGGAATTTGGGGAATTAGGAATTTGGGGAATTATTAATTTGGGGAATTAGAAATTTCGGAATTTAGAAATTTAGAAATTTGGAAAATTGGAAATTTAGGAATTTAGAAATTTGGGGAATTAGGAATTTGGGGAATTAGAAATTTCGGAATTTGGAAATTTGGGAAATTTAGAAATTTAGAAATTTAGAAATTTAGAAATTTAGGAATTAGGAAATTTAGAAATTTAGAAATTTAGAAATTTAGAAATTTAGAAAAGAAAAATTTTAAAATATAGTTCTTTAGATATATTTACTAAAAAATTTACAAATTCACAAATTGTCACAATCAAAAATTGGAAATTTACAAAATTCAATTACACAGAAGTTTTAAATTTTCCAACCTCCAATCTTCCAATTTCACAAATTTACAAATTTAATATAGAAACAAAAATTCTTCCAATATAAAAATGGATCATCCCTTCCATTTCAAACCAAATAACCTAATCCTCTCATAACACAAAAGAAAGTGTTCCACACCAGTTAAATTACCACTTAACCGCTATAAGAACAAATGGACCTAAAAATTTCTAAACTAACAACACTCATCGATTAATCAAAGCAAAGCAACCCCTTAAATCAGTAGTTTCCGTGATAAATTGTAAAACCAACTATTATCAGGCTCAGACATGTATTAGAAATAATTAATCATTTTAATGAGGGCATCAAACGGTACTTCGTTTTTACTACGTTAATGATTTTTCTAATTTGCTCCGTTCAACGGATGCTCAATTAACTTTCGTCGTTACGTGACCCTTTCTCAGCCATATTACTCGTTATGCTCTTAAATTACCGGACGAACATAGTGTTTGCGGGCGTAGCCAGCTCTGACAGAGCTCGAATTCGAAAATTATGCGCATTTTACCATGTCGATCTGGCTGACTTATGGGCCGAACCGTAATTTACGGCTCACGAAACTTGGACAACGTGTATTTTCAACGTTCGAAGACTTGTCAGCCATGTTTTATTAGGAAGACATTATGTTAATACCGTTTTAATCTTCC
This sequence comes from Megachile lagopoda, assembly GCA_036983795.1. NCBI lineage: Eukaryota > Metazoa > Arthropoda > Insecta > Hymenoptera > Megachilidae > Megachile > Megachile lagopoda. Next base: position 3,776,580 of record CM072786.1, read on the forward strand.
TTTCCGACGAGTTTCATCGCACATGGAGCATGTAGAAAAGGTCGTCGATGATTATCCTCGGTAAATTAAAATTACCTTGATGGATCGTTTGAGGAACTTTTATTTCTTTCAGTTTCTGTTCGTATGCGGAAAAATTTATCTTCTTTACGCCTTCGGTTCGACTTTGAATTCATTTCTTTAGCATCCGTTATGTACGTGAATTTGTAGAATTCTCTTTTTTTTATTTACATATGTTTTAGGATATTGGGGGAATGATTTTTTGAATTAGCTAACAGGAAACTAAATGTTGTGAAATTAAGAAGAATTTATGTCACTTAAACATTTTTTTAATTTTCATATTGGCAGTGCTGAAATTTGCAAAGTCTTTTATTTGCAAAACATTGTCTTTTTCTAAGTTTTCAAATATTGAAATACCTTTTCTTAATTTTCAAATTTTTTAATTTATACATTTACTAATAACCAAATTGTCAAATATTTAAATTTGCAAATCCGGAAATTTTTAAATATTCAAATTTGCAGATCCAAACATTCTTACATATTCAAATTTGTAAATTTCAAGATTCTTATATTTTTAAATACTTTAAATTACTTCATTTTCAAAGATAGAAAATCCCAAATCTCCATATGTGTAAATTTTCAAATTCCCAAATTTTCAAATATGTAAATTCTCATATCCACAAATTCCCAAATCTCCAAAATTCAAAATCCCCATATTCCTAAATTTTCAAGTTTTCAAATGCTGAAATTTCCAAATCCCCAAATCCTCAAATATGTAAATTCTCAAATCCACAAATTCCCAAATCTCCAAAATTCAAAATCCCCATATTCCTAAATTTTCAAGTTTTCAAATGCTGAAATTTCCAAATCCCCAAATCCTCAAATATGTAAATTCTCAAATCCACAAATTCCCAAATCTCCAAAATTCAAAATCCCCATATTCCTAAATTTTCAAGTTTTCAAATGCTGAAATTTCCAAATCCCCAAATCCTCAAATATGTAAATTCTCAAATCCACAAATTCCCAAATCTCCAAAATTCAAAATCCTCATATTCCAAAATTTTCAAGTTTTCAAATGCTGAAATTTTCAAATCCCCAAATTCTCAAATCCACAAATTCCCAAATCTCCATATTTCTAAATTGTCAAGTTACCAAACATAAAAATTTCTAAACATGAAAATCTATAAATTACACATCGTATCGAACAAATACCAACGACCCATGATATTCCTTTCCCCTATATCATTTTTTTCTAAAAAAAGTCTACACTGTTCGCAACCGTACTGAAACGGTTACTAATAATTTGTATACTCGCAGTATACTGACAAGATTGCGAATTTTGTATAAACAAGTTGGAATTTTATGCACATATCTTAGCAATTTAATCATATTCGAGAGCTGGTTATAGCAACAAGAACTAGTTCTCAATGAAACTATTTCTATGTATCTTTTCCTGTTGTATCATATTTGAACCAGAACCTAATGCAATATTAATGTCCGCTTTTATATTAGAATTCTGTTTTCATTATTTGCCGACTACAATGCGGCAAAAACTGCAAATTAATCATTTATAAACAATCATATTTATTTTTATTTGAATAGGTCGATATTCGAATGCGTGATAGAATTCGAGTTTATTTAACAATTTTGTAACTTGGACATGTCATATTGCATTAAACTTTTTTACATGTTATATATAGTATAATATATTATATTACATAATGATTTTCGTTACACTTTATGCATTAATTGCATTTTAAATAGCCTCATAAAAATGTTTCATATTTCATAATTATAATATTTTCATTACAGTAAATTAATTATTCCACGACAGGTAATTCAATGTATTTATTTGGTAATTAGTTCCATAAGCTGCACTTTACAAAGTTAATTAATTACAAACATGGCTCCATTTGAATAAGGACCGACAGAGTGAATCGATGTGACAAAGTGGAGAATTTTATTAATTTTCATAAAAAATTTTATTGAACTCTTGTAGGAAGAGTTTCAAACTGGAGTTTTTGCTTGTTGAGACGTTTTGAACATTAAGTACATTAAATTTTGTCGCTGTCACTGTGACAATCCCTGTCATACTGAATTTTAGAAAAAATTCATTTCAATTAGGCACAATATTTTTTCGAACGTGTATTATTGTATATCTCTGAATTCGTGCTTTTGATTAATTTAATTGCATAAAGTGCAGCTTACCGAGCTCGTTATCAAATGAACACATTTAATTAGCTATCGTGAATAATTAATACACTTAGTAATGGCGAATTTATTTATGTTATACTATTTTGTAACGTTATTATACATATTAAATATTTGAATGAGGCTATTCAGAATGTAATTAACGCATACATTTTAATGGAAATTAATATAATATATTACGTTCAACCTAAAAAATTGTTAATTAAAGTGCTGTCGCATTTTTGAAGTTCAATATGTCCAGATAAAAATAAAAGTGATTATAGATGATTAATTTACTTTGTTATTATTATTTTAATATTTGTAACCTTCCTCTCGAAAAATTGAATGTCTCTACAAATTTGATCTTAGTATCTCCGACAACATAACTCAGTATCAAAGTATCTCAAAAAAACTGACCTCAGTATGAAAGTACCCCAGAAAACTTGACTTGAGTCTCAAAGTACCTCAGAAAGTTCGAAGCATCTCCAACAGCCAACGACCAAGCAGCAGAATGTTCAGTAAATCGATTTCAATCGAATGAAACGAACGAAAGAGTAGTAAGAGCTATTTCATATTGTTCCGTTCGAGAGGCTCTGTTAGCGTGCGAATGGATGAAGGCCACCATCTTTATGTAAGGGTAGCTAACCTCCTAAAATGAACCCCCTAATGAAATTAACGAGGACCAGTGCCGCATTGCCCTCGGGCCAGGTGGATCCCTGAGTAGTGAAAACCCCCGGTGTGCAGGGTCGAAAAGTCACACCCCAGTCGCTGCTGGTAACCAATCAAGGTCGAGAAGTAAGTGAACTCGTTCCTACGCAGCGATTGGTTAAGCTTCCGGGGTGTTGATTGCCCAGGAAATTGTGCGTGCGCGGGACCTGCACGTGCGAAACTTCCACGAGCTTAAGGCTATTCGTCTTCGTAAATTGAGTGGCTGGTGACACGAGTTTTATTTCTGCGATTTCATGGGGTAGACCTTTTATGGGGCATTCATGGTTACTGTTGCAGTGGAACGTTTTCTTCGATTGAAATTTACAGGAAGACGTAGATATACTTGGAACTTTTAATGGACCTCTGAATCCATTAAGGGGGGCAATACCTTTAGAATCTTAAGAAATTGTAAACAATTTTTTTTCTATAAAATGTTAGTGTAACATCTCAAAAATATAGTCTCAAAATTTTAAAGCGTAATACCGAGCCCTTTTGATGTTATGGCCGATTATCGTGACTCACGTCTGGTATCGCGCCGCAGATATTCACGCGCTCGGTGCGGAGGGCTATGTAGCAGATTTGTTACTATCATGCCATTGCTGTGTTTGAAATTTTGTATTTTTACGGAGAATGAGCTTATGGAGAAAAATCAACTTTACGAGTAAGCCGAAGGATTATTATGTGGCGCAGGAATCGCAGATTAGTTGGTAAATCATTGAAATTATTCAGGTTTTACTTATCGAAACTTTAAACGCATTTTTCTCAAAACTACATTTTTAAAATTGGCATGACTGATAATTCAAAAACTAGTTTATCAATCGCGCTCAAATTTTTTGCACATATCCATGACAATACTATCTAACATATGAACCTAAATGTACGAAATAAATTTAACATTAAAGTGCTTTTTTATTGCAAAATATTGCGAAAATTTTCAGTAAAATTCAAAGTTTTTCTTTAAAAGCGCGCCATCTCTTCAATTTTCCATATTTTTCACATTTCTTAGGTTCATCTACTAGCTGTGAATGTTAATAATCGAAACATCGGTTGCAAACTTGTTTCAGACCAATGTAACTAAAACTAGAAGTCACTCCGTTTCACGAGACGCGCTAAAACACTACCAGGAAAGACTATCATAATTCCGCCATTTTTAAATATTTTTATAAAAAGAAAATATGTTGTAATAGGCAATAGTTATAATAAATTATACCTGAAATTTCGAAAATACAAGACAAAGATATCCTATACAAAAAAATTCACAAATATCAGCTTATTTTCATCTATTTATAGATGGGTATAGGGTATTGTCCCCCTTAAATGGCGGACACTGTGAATTAAATGTGTCCCAGTTTTTTACAGATAAATAAGATGGTATATTAGGAGATAGAAAATTTTGAATTCTCAAGTTTAAAATTTTCGAATTCAGAAGTTATTGGAATTTCTGCATTCGTAAAATTTTGACAAATTCTCCACTTTCTGAATTTCAAATTCTTGAGCCTTACAAATTCGTTAGTTACATGTTCTCGCAGTCTGTTCGACAAATTCTCAAATCTTCACTCATTCCTAAATATAAATGTTGTAAAATTTCTAAATTTGCAAATTTGTCAATAAATTTAAGAATTGTACATTTCTAATAAGTTTGCAAATTTACCAATTCACAAATTTAAAAATTTCTAAATTTGCAAGTTCCCAGACTTGATGAATTTTCACGAATTCAAAAACCTAGAGATTTAAAAGTTAGAATGTTTGAAAAAGAATCTAGAAATTTGATTTGCAAGTCCCACGAATACACGCAGAAGTTCAAAAATGGCAATATAACGAGACTCTACTGTACAAACTAACACGGGTTACTGCGCGAAAAGGCTGCAAGCGAAAGTAATGATACTACTTTATCCGAATAATTATTCAAACGCACGCTCATTTCGACTTTGATTGATAATCGGCCGCATAGCACCGTCCAGTAAAAAGCAGCACAAAACAAATGATCGCCTCGCGAGGGCAATTAAAACATCACATTAATCCGTTGAACATCTCGAGTGCGAGTCAGGTGTGTATACTGTAACTCATAATATTATGTATCTAAAAAACGATTCTCAAGAAGCAAAGGATGAAAGATCGCGAATACGTATCTGTCGATTGAATGCAAGAAAAGTTCGATGTCTATTTACGTAACACTGAGAATCAGCCTTGAAGAGTGAGCGATCTGTGACGAGCGAGAATCTGCTGACCAGAGATTCGCAACATTCGTCAATCTGGATCGAAATGATGTGTAAATTTAGAAGAAAACCGATTTTCTGATAAGATGTTACGTTTTTCGGTGAAAAATTATTGACTGTTGCATATCGAATGAAGTATTTTACATTTCTAAATATGAGGATTTGAAAATTTGGGAACTTGGAAACTTGAGAAATGAAGAATTTGAAAGTTTGGGAATTTTTGAATTTTAAAATTAGAGATATTTTGATTTTGATACATCAGATGAGATTATTGGAATTTTGGTATTTTGGAATCTGAGAATATTAGAATTTTGGAAATTTGAAAATTTGGAATATTGGAATTCGAGAATTTTGGAATTTGGGGATTTTGGAATTTGGGGATTTTGGAATTTGGGGATTTTGGAATATGGGGATTTTGGAATTTGGGGATTTTGGAATTTGGGGATTTTGGAATTTGGGGATTTCGGGATTTTGGAAATTTGGAATTTGAAAATTTTTTATTTTTGGAATTTTGGAATTTGAGAATTTTTGAATTTTGGGATTTGAAATTTTGAAATTTGGAATTTTGTAATTTTGAATTTTGGAATTTGAAAATTTGAAATTTGAGAATTTTGTAATTTGAAAATATTTGATTTTTGGAAATTTGTTATTTGAGAATTTTGGAATTTGAAAATTTGAGAGTTTAAAAATTTCAATTTAAAAATTGAACAGGCAAATTTAGGGATTTGGGAATTTAAAAACTTTTAAGTTCAAGAATTCGAAATTGTAAAGATTTAAAAACTTGTTAATACATATCGTTTAAAATTTGAAAATTTCTGACTATGTGGGTAATTTGTAAATTTTCAAAATTTACAAAATTTACAAAGTGTAAAACATTAAAAATTAAAAATCTGCAATTCGAAATGTCCCAAATTTAAGAATGTGAAATTTTCGAAACTTAAAGCATTTACATATTGGAGAAAGAGTATTAGTATGAAATATGAAGTCATATCCGAATATACACATGTTTTCTCCCGAGATACGTATTACTGAACAGAAGTCCATAAACAGAACATAAATTTACTCGAAATCTTGGTACTCAAACAAATTTATATTACATTTAATATTAACTTCGATAATATCGTCTTTCAAGCACCGCATGCATCATAAGAACAGTGCGCATGCGTTTCTCCGTTCTACTCCCCCAAAAGAAAAAAAGAAAATCCTGAAACTCGTTTCGTAACATGGCAAAAATTCGATCGGACAGGTGATCTCGGTCTATATCGAGTAAACACGGCAACACCTGTTACCGTGAATCGAATCAGCCCGATTCGTATTAACAGCTCCTGCCAGCGTCTTAATTACAAAGTATCGAAACCGCGGCCCGATTAATTTCAGGCTCACGGTTGCTGCGTGTACCGTTGCACCCGCGGCACGAATGTATATTAATTTATCAATACACCTGTGTGTAATAAGCACGTTACGCAATCGAGCTATAAATCATAAATACGCGTTCGGCTCAACTCATTAAAATCATGGACACGATGTGCTGCATCGGGCACGGTATGATTTCTCTAAATAGCCCCGGGGCTGTAGATAATAGTGAATCGTCGTGGATCATAGATCGTCAGCTTTTTCTCTTCGACCGATGACGATTGATAAATTAACGATCACACTGGAGTAATCGTCTTTTCGAGACTTGACTTTTCATTGGCGTCGATGATCATACTCTAACGGATGTTCTTTCCTTTTAACCCTTTGACTGCGGTGTTGCGGTGATGACGATTTTTGAGTACCTGTATTTGGAGAGCATTGAAATAGGCTTGATTTATTCGTTTTTGTACCACGTTACATTTCTAAATTTCTTGTTTACAAAATTTTAAACTTCTGTACTCACAATTTCGAATTTTAATTTTACTTTTAATTATTAATTTTTAATTTTACAATTTCAACATTTGCAAATTTCCACAAGTTTGAATTTCTCAATTTTTTAGACTGTTAATTTTTAAATTTTCACAGTTTCTAACTTGAGAATTTCTTAAGGTTGTAATATGAAATTTATCAATTTGTAAATTTTCAAATTTCCAAATACCGAATTTCCCATATAGCCAAGTACTGAAATCTCCAAATTCTCCAGTTCCAAATTTCCAATTTTAAAATCTCAGAATTGCCAAAGTTTTCAAATTTCAAAATTTCAAAATTCCCAATTTCCCACATAGCCAACTTCTGAAAATTCCAAATTCTTAAATCCCAAATTTCCAACTTTCAAATCTCAGAACTTCCAAAGTTTTCAAATTTTCAAATTTCCCACATGTCCAAATTCTTAAATTTCACATTTTCAACTTCCAAATCTCACAACTGCCAAATTTTCACATTTGTAAATTTCCAAATCTTCAAATCTTAAAAGTTTCAAAATTCTCCAATTCCTAACGTTCCCCTTTAATTTTCCCTAGTTGCCACACATAGTGAGACTCGATCTGCATTTATTTGTTTGTTTGTCAATAAGCTACAGGTCGCAATTTTGCACCTTTTCACATGAAATTTTGAGGGTTGTCTCGTGAAACACCCTAAATTTGTTGTATAGATTTTGACGGTGATCTGGCGACAGGAACGTCATCGTTGATCGTCGTCAAATCGATAAAAATCCGTGTTTTGGTATCGTTTCCATAATTTTTGAAACATAAAACCGACTGGTACCACGTTAAAAGCTCTATAACTCATCGTTAACGAAAATACTTGGTTGTCATTGACGTCAGTCCCATCAACAATAATGTTCGGTATCGTTTTCAACAGTTTCAGACACGTAATCGATCGTACAACTTTAAAATCTCTACATCTCATTCTTGTTCCACCTATATACAGTAGGTACACTAAATTTTAAATACATATTCAAATTCGCGTAACCTAGTCTTTAGATCCACTGGTGTTTCCCCAAAATGTAAGATAAATGAGACATTCCTTCTCTTTCAGCCTCACTGTTTGTCAAAGAAAACTGACGTTACACGAGTGTACACGCATTGTTTGCGCACGATTGTTGAAACCATTGGTTGTTCGTTAACTTTTATGTCTCGTTTTTAAAGGCTCGTTAATCGCATAAATTCGTGGACGTTGTAAATGATAACAGTCGTGTTGCAGCATTATTTGCTGATGGTTATTTGACGACATCGTAAATATTCTTTTATTTTCCTCCTCGTTTGTCTATTTCTTCTACATTCTCCTTTCTGTTAATAATCGGTTAAATGAATTTATTATAAAATATTTTCATTCATAATACATAAAATTGTATATCAGTTTAGGTTAGGTTAAATCTCTATCATATGTATATCAGTGTAATGATACATATCATGATTCATATCAGTCTATTGGTGCAATTGTAGATTAGATCTTAAGTCTAAATGAGAACAAACATATTTCAGCGATAAAATATTGCGTTACATTATGATTACATTCTATTTTAGTCACTTCCTCTTTCCATTACGATATTATCGAAGTATCAATACATCTCAACTATCAACACATCTACAATCGACAATTAATAATAGCATTTCTAACTATGATAGTATCATTTCCACTCCATTTTGCACGCTCTGTTATCATTTTCAAGATTTCAAACAATCCTATTAAATATTATTTTTTAATACATACAAGAATCTATTATTTTCAAGTCGAAATGCTTAATTTTAGCAGAAGTAAAATTGATTTTAAAAAAAGTAAACATGAATAAAGAGGTAAATAATGACCACAACTAAAGTACCACGAGTAAAATATTCAGTAGAATAATGCTTACTTCAGTTGAAAATTCTTATTCATCAAATCTGAATAAATCATTCAATAATGCAAATAATTGCTAATTACGCAAGTATTTGAAGATTCATGTAAAATTTAATCTGTGATTATTAAACTCGTTTAATTCCTCCTCTTAAAACTGAACGAAATAGAACCAAGTAGAACTTGTTAGATTGTCAATGCGATGTTTTGCATGTTACTTTTACCATCTTACACCTTGATACGATTATTTCATAAGATAGGTCTAAACGTGACACAGATCAGAACAACGTTTCATTTGGAGCAAGGTAGATGCTGTTCGGATAAGAAAGAAGTGTAACTGGGAACCAGATACTCTTAGACGTGAAAGTAACCGGATTCACAGATGTCTTTCTTTCTTCTGTTGCACGATTTTGTAATCGGAAAAACCACGACTGTCTCTTCCGGTCATTAGCCGTTTAAAATGATAATTGGCGATTGGTATGAATGCTTTTTACTATCGGCTTGTTACATATCAAACACTGGATTTCGAGACATATATAGTCTGGCACGAATCGATTACATAAAAATATTGGAAAATAACGCGGTTAACTTGTCCACTTGGTGTTTAAGGTTCGATCAAAATTATTGCACAAATATTTCATCGATATTTTTAATATAAATTCTTCAGTTTTTCATTATAGTAAGCACTTAATCAATTTAAGTTTTGACTCTGCTCGTTAGAGAATATCAAACTTCCTATCGTTTATGTGTTAAAATTCTAAAAATATTTGTTATTAGTTTCATTCTGAAGAATTAATAGTTCATACTTTAGAATAGAATAGAATAAAATACTATTTCCAAATAGAATAAAATATTATTTTAGAACAGAATAAACTTATATTCTAGAAACCACTAGTTCATACTTATAAAATAATATTACATACTTTTACATTATACATACAATAGATATTTGAAAAGATATTTAATGTTGTGTAACCTTCAAACTGCAAATTCTTCGAAACGCAACATATTAAGAAATGTATTACCATTTGATATACAACAATTTAATGTATTAATGTCAAATACTTCGTTGTAGTTTAGTTTTCACACTAATAGTGAAATATTGACAAATCTTTAGTCGAATAAAACAGCTGCCTGAAAACAATAAATTTAAAATTTTATTTACAAACGTTTGAAACTGTCGAAACTTAAAATGACTTTCAAATGATGTTATGTAGGAGCACAAAAAAGTGTTCGTATTTGATTTAAAAATTGAACATAACCTCTACAATCTATCTGTACCGCTATCTTGGGGATTTTTTAATTTTTTAGTTTGGGAAAAAATTTGAAAACTTGAAAGTTTAAGAATTTGTAAATTTGGAGATTTCACAAATCTGCCAATTTCTGCTTTCACAAATTGGAAAGTTGGAAAATTAGTTAATTTGGGATTTGATGAATATCAACAACTTTATTGTAAAATTAATGCCTTCGTAATAGAAGAGAATAATTCCTTTGTTACAAGTCGCAATTGAAAACTATAGGTTGATTCGGATAATGTGTCTCAGCGCTACACACGTCAAGCACCTGCTTAACCAGGCGTTGAAATCACCAGCACTGCACGATGTTATGCAACCAAACGCGACGTCGAAACTGACTGGATACAGAAGATTTCGTGTGTAGCACATCGTGTTAATCTCAGACTTGTTTTTGGTTCGTAAAAAATTTTTGAAGTGAAATTTTAGTTGGCACAATTCGACTAACTGTCAAATCCATGTGTCACCAAAAATGCAATAAAATTGACAAATTTACAAACTTAGAAATACAAATACCGAAATTTACAAATTCTCAAATTTGAAAACTTTCAAATCTTCAAGTTATGATTTCCCGAATTCTCAAATTCTCAAATTTACAAACTATCAAATTTGTAAACTTTCAAATCTCCAATTTACAAATTTCCAAATTCCCACATTTCCAAATCCCCAAACTTTAAAGCTTCCAAATTTCAAGTTCCCTCATTTACAACTTCCTCAAAGCTGAAATTTACAAATTCATAATTCTCCAAAAACCCAAATGTTCAAATTCGTAATTTTCCAAAGATCTATATTTCCAAACTCCCAAATAATCAAAACTGTTGGAACCACTAAATTCTTCAATTTCCACCACATTAAATCCTTAAAAGTGTCAAAAATTTCCTCCTCCAATAATGTTCAAATTTCCAAATTCCTTTCAGCCAACCCAATATTATTATAATACACCGTAAGTAAAATAAATATTTATGAGATAATCGTGTGGAGTCCGTGCACCATATACTCGCGTTTCCTTCCAGACGACGCGACATTCAAATTAAGCGCCATTATCACGAACTTCCTGCTAATAACTTCCACGAAATGCGCTCGGAGACGTTTGTCCGTGCATTCTTTACAAATTACCGGAGATTTGCCTTCTGTCCCATCGATGGGATAGAAAACATGCACCTGTGTGCCTATGTATACGTATAACTATAGTTTGACCGGCAAAGTAGCTTCATCGATGGCCACCATGTTCCGGTCGTTGTGCTCCCGTTGCTTCAACCGTTTCCGCTGGAATGAAAATTGCACCCTTCGCTCGAACCACGATCGCTATTAGCCACTGCGAATACGTGTACAAAGGTGCTACCGAACTGGCAATCTCCCGTTCCGTACGTGTTCCATCTTTGCTGATTCACTTCCGTTCGGAAGTAATTTAGTTTGTTAGAACTTAGATATTACACCGAGGGGATTAAACCTCGGTACAAGTTTTTAGCGATACAATAGTTTAATTTTTTTTTCGCTCCTTCACATTTGTAGTTTCAAATCAATTTACCCGTAAAACAAATTTTAAAATCAAATTAATGATGTCCATATTTCTGAAAGAAAAGTATTAGGACACAAAAGATCATTTTTGAAGACACAGTTTAGAAGATATTTTTATACTGAACTGACACACAAATTAATGTACATATTTTAACACATAAAATTGACCAGCATACATTTATTTTTTAAAATAATGAGAAAAGATCAGATTATAAAAATTTTGGTGCCTTGAAGTTTATGAACGGAGTCGAAGACATATGATTTGAAGATCATAGCTTGCCACATTTTTCTAATTAATACAGTCAGTGATATGGTTGCTGCGTTCATTCTTACAATAATCGCATTTTCGACTTCACGAAGAAAAGTTCAAGAAGCAGGAAGACCAGTATTAAACGTGTGTGAATGTGTATCGTTTAAAATTCATAATTGATTCGAAGGAAATCATGGAGACAAAAGAAAAAGCATAGCTACATTTACTTCAATCGATCTTCCTGTGCCGTCGAGATATTCCCGCCATTTTTCCTCGCGCGTACATAGGAAGTCTTTTACATTAGATTAATCCTGATTATAACACCTAATTAACCGGCTAAATGATGAATGACAGCATATCAGATGAATAAATTATACTACGTCACTGAGATCATGCAGCTGCTATACTACAACATATGGAAACATGAATATATGTATAACGCGTGTAAGTTTCACGGTACACGAAATATAAAACAGGCTTTAAATGTATAACAAGACAAAGCAGATAAATATAAATTATTACGATATGTCTCAGTTAGCAATTATTTATAAGACACAAATTCATCACAGTAACGCTTACAGCATTACATATAGTATTTTAAACAGTTATTTAATGACAACTTTAAATTTATAATGTGGTTTGAAGGATAAGGTCTGAAATTGTTTAAAAAATGATTTGTGTCCGGAGCAAAAATTGCAACGCTTGTTGAAATTACAGAAATCGTGTGTGCAATGTATGGCGCAACAAACTTAAATATAGGATGCACTGGAACGTGTAATCGAGTTATATTCTACGGAAAAATTGTATATAATAAAATACGGACGATTTAATGATCAAACTTGTACTTTATTACAGGAAACACTGAAAAAGATCTACTTAACTATGTAGTAACCAATCATTGATTAATAGGTATAAATAAAACTAAAATTATAAAACTAGTTATTCAGAAGGTAATACTTAAATATTTCAAAAGCTAATATTTCAATATTTATTATGGAAACGTCTTTCTAAAAACCAGTGACGAAATTTTAAATAAGTAGGATCAGTAGTACCAATATAAAGCAAATAACCACTTATACGGACAATAAAATGAAAGATGCTGTTTTAGTGATATTAGACTTGATCTCATTCTTGTGGATTAAACACATGATTACCCCATGAGTTTCATACAGAATTATAGTATCTTGTCTGGGTACCTTCACGATCCCACATTTATACTCGAGAGATTTGCGACAGCGTCTCTGCTAAAGGGGTATTAGATTCAGAAAATCTGCGCCATTGTTGAACGCTTTTCTTATCAGAAAGAGTTAAAACCGGAGGTATTTTGATAAAAAATATTTCATGTACCGATGTACAAACGCAAATATTTGTAACATTAAGAAATACGTACTTGAAAGTTACTGTTTTTGAATATTTGAAAAGGACATGCCTAATTAACCCCTAACCTACAAATTTTTCGGCAGTGCGTCAGGCAGAGCTACCTAATTATTACTGCAGTCTTAAGATAAATAAAGAACGTTCAAATGTTAGGTATATTTTGGATTTCGCGATCTTCAATTATGCAAATTACAAATGGAAACTCGATCTTTATGCAAATACAATTTATATTTGTCACATTTCAACTGTAACGCGCGTCACGAGTCCGACTGGATGTTATAAGCCAAGGGGTTAACGTTTACGAGAAAATATAGAGCTATTAATTTTTTCTTAAAGTATAACGTGTACTTTATGAAACATAATTTCTGGGATAGGAATATAAATTAAGGTCTGCTGTAAGAGTATTATTAGTCAGAATGGAAGTATCGTTAATTTTATGTATCATCTTCTTGTGCATTAATATCTGAAATTAGTTGGTTATTTATTTAAAAGCAAGAAGTTATTTACATTCAGAATTGCAGCACTAATTAGAATAATGTAGAAAATGCTCTAACCAGTTACTTATTCTAAGGTTCAGTATTTTATATCAAAGATAAATAGTTTATACCGGATAAAATATTAGAAGATAGGCATCAGTAAACTTCATGATTAATAACATTAGCTGAAGCCATTGGCGTAACTTGAAGAGTTGGTAACTTTATAGTTTTTAAATTCAGTAATATAGAAGGTGGAAAAGTAAGGAGTGGCGGAATTTGGAGATTAGAGATTTTGGATTTGCATTAGGGAATTTAGAAATTTGGAGATTTGGAGATTTGGAGATTTGGAGATTTGGAGATTTGGAGATTTGGAGATTTGGAGATTTGGAGATTTGGAGATTTGGAGATTTGGAGATTTGGAGATTTGGCGATTTGGAAATTTGGAGATTTGGAGATTTGGAGATTTGGAGATTTGGAGATTTGGAGATTTGGAGATTTGGAGATTTGGAGATTTGGAGATTTGGAGATTTGGAGATTTGGAGATTTGGAGATTTGGAGATTTGGAGATTTGGAGATTTGGAGATTTGGAGATTTGGAGATTTGGAGATTTGGACATTTAGAAATATAGTGATTTGGAGATTTTGGGATTTAGGGATATACAGATTTTGAGAATTAGAGATATAGAGATTCAGAGAATTGAAGATTTGGAGACATGGAAATGTGGGGATTTAGAGATATGGAAATTCGTAGAATTGAAGATTTGGAAATTTAGTGCTTCGAAAATTTCAAAATTAGAGGTTTGGCAATTTTTGAATTTGGGAATTTGGAAATTTGAAGCTATAGAAATTTAGAAATTTAGATATTGAGAAATTTCGAAGTTCAGAAATCTGGAAATGTAGAAGTTTAGGAATTTATAAAGGAAAGTTTGAAATTCAGAAATTCTTATATTGCAGAATTAGAGATTTGAGCATTTGCAAATACAGTAATCTATAAAAATAGGAAACTTAGAAATTTAAAAATTTGCAAGTCTCATAATTTAAAAGTCAATTTAAAAAATGTCTAATATGCAACATATAAATTCTCCCACATGCTACATGTCTCAATTTGCGTGAAAAATGTTAATCAAAATTAACAGAGTCCACCTGTTAATAAAAAGAGTCCACCTTAGTCCCAGCCTAGTTACGCCAATGCCTCTAACTTACAACTTTCCCAACATTGTAACGTTATTTCAACCTGGAAGGCAAACCCGCCCACGACTTACCTGCAGCTACAATCTACCTGTCAGCCGGTTGTTTTGCACTCGAGATCCACTGACATCAATGAAAGAACTTTTATTCTGCTGCTGAAACAGCAGCATCGATTTATCGCTGTTCATGAGTTTAATTGACTACCCACGCTTTGCTGTAAAACCGCTGACTCGATTTCGATCTCTTTGACAAACTATCGTACTAATACTTTACCAATTATAAATAATAATTTACTTGACCAATACTTCAAACGTTAAAACCAGTACAATAAAAAAAACTAACATCGTATACCCATTTAGATCATAGTAATTTAACAATTATCGCAATAATAACAGGAAACTGTCAGTTTTATGAAGTTATTCGATAATCAACCGATCATCCAGTGTATTTTTCGAGTTGAATGAGTTATTACATATGCATTATGTTGGCGCATTTGATGTTTCAATACGATACGCGAAGGAAAAAATTCATTTTCAAATTAAATACTGTTATTATATTCTGTGAGTACAATAATAAGAGTATAAGGATAAGAAAAAATGTTATGTAAACATTAGCCACTTGATGTTTTACTGAGAAGTTACAACAAGAATATGAAACAGGGACATGCAGTGATATTTGCATACACTGAGACTGATTAAACGATCTTTAGTGTCTAAGGTAGAATATCAACACCTTTGGTATACTCGTATGTATGTACGAGGTAAACAGTAAAAAATTGAATATATTGTTCTAAGAAGCTTTTATATTATTTATATTATTTTATTTATATATTTTACTTTTTTACTTTAATATTTATATTATTAAATATTTGGATTTATTTTCATTATTTATTTTTATTTTGATTTACTGTCAGTATTTGCTTTTTGATTTATGTTCATAAATTATTAGCTTTTGAACCTTTCAGATAATCTTCAAGGTCAAAATATTTATATTTCTCAGAATATATATTTTTTAAGAAAAGAATTGAATAGTGATCAAAGCTCTAAGTGCCACTTTAAAAAAACTGTTATTTTTTATTATTGTAGAAACTATATATTATATTTAATAACTGTTATTATGATTATCTATCATTTTTATGGGCAACAAATTTTTATATAATTCGATAAATAACATTTTGATAAAAAATGGTAGTTTCCAAAAATATCCATTTAACAAAAAATTCTAAAGTAAATAGTTTTAATGGTACACAGTTTTTATCATAAACTATAATAATTATAAAAAAAAGTCGTGGAAAATTAGGCGAAATTAAAACATTGCAGCTACTGAACGTATAAAGGAAAATTGTCTTGAATGACATCCTCAACAACTTGTTTCAAAGTCTAAAATAATCTTCAAACTCAAAATAATTACCACATCGAAAGTATTTTTGCAAATATCTCTGAAATTGAAACCGAGCGGCGATTGCACAAAGGAAAGTAGTCCTAAATGACATCCTCAACAACTTGTTTCAAGGTCATCGAAGTCGATGAAGCATTCTCTCTTTTCTAAATTATCACATTGAAAATATTTTTACAAACACCTCTGAAATTAAAATCGCGCGGCGATTGCACAAAGGAAAGTAGTTCTAAAGGACATCCTCAACAACTAGTTTCAAAATCAATGAAATCGATGAAGCATTCTCCCATCTCTAAATAATTACCACATTGAAAGTATTTTTGCAAATATCTCTGAAATTGAAACCGAGCGGCGATTGCACAAAGGAAAGTTGTTATGAGTGATGTTCTTAACAACATATTCCACGGTGATTGAAATCGGCGATGCGAGCGATTTTCTATATAATTATCCAGACTTCTATCCAAGTTCCACATCCTTATCCGTCTTGCATAAAAATATGCATCTGCATAATCATCCGCGGTCTAATAATATGACTGACACTTATGAAACAGCAGTGCCGCCAATTACGCGATTACCATAAGAAATCGTCGTTACGTACAAATGATTACCTCAGTTAGGAGTATCACGACTAATTACCGTCCAGTTACAAGTACCATAATTAACACAGGTGCAACTGTGTATCGTGAAAGTTTTCACGGTTCCAACAGTCGTGACCAGAGCCTCTTGCCACTTTTGTTTCAACAGCGCCGGTAATATATCCATGTTCTCGGAGTGACAAATTATCTGGTGGCGACTTCCTAGACGTTATCTCGGCTAAAACAAGACACAGCCGACCCCGTGGAGAGGATGTTGCCGTGAATACACAAGCGCACCTGAGCAGAAGGTGAAAGATGGCTGAAAATCTCATTAACCGCACGTTTTCGAATTTAACCGAGAAATTTACGACATAGAATGTTTTTCAACGCTTTCGTGTAACTTCTCTTTCGTTCGTGAGATATTTTGCACTTTTCGCGCGCATTTCTTGCTTTACATCTAGCGACGGAAAGCGATGCCGTCTTTTTTGCGGTAATTTGTACGCGATGAAAACACGATCGATGAGTAGCAGATTAATGAGTAGGGTAACTGGTATCTTATTGCTCGATTTTGCGATTTGCGAAGTGTAATAGGGTCTTGTTTGCAGTTTTTAGAGAGATCGAATAGTTGTAGGTTTTAAACGTTCATATACAGATATGAGATCTTTGACGAAGAATGAACTATGCAGGTGAAGAATTTTGAAAGTTGAGAATTTATGGACTTTGAGAACGTGGGGATCTGGGGATTTCAAAAATGCGAATTTAAAATTAGGATTATGTAAAAGTTACAGATTTACAAATTTGAAAATTTGATATTTTGAAAATATACAAATTTAAAACCATTAAAAAATGAAGGTTTGAATATTGACTTTTGAAGATTGGAAATTTAAGAATTTATTAATTTGGTAATTTAAGAATTCAGGAATTGAGAAACTTGAATAATTATAAATATGGACATTTGGAATTTTGGATTCGAAGATCTGGAAATTAACAAATTTGCAAATTAGAGAATTTGAAAATTCGAAATTTAAATGAATAAAATTGAAATTTTGGAAATTAATTAATTTGGATATTCAAAAGCGTGGAAAATCGAAAATGTAAAAACTCAAGAAGCATAGAAATTTAGGAATGAATTATAAATTTATCAATTAATGAAAAGAAATTTTTTGAAATATTTTATCGCACCCCAACCGCAGAGAAATAATAGAAAGACATAGAGAGACAATTAGTACGAAAAACGTGGAACTAAATTAGTTAGTTCCAGGTTTAACACCTGGTAATTTGCAAATCGCAATCGTGAATGAATTTCAGCGTGTAATTTCAGAGCCGTAGTTTACGTTATAATTTAGTCCTCAAGATCTGTCAGCGAATGATCGACTTCTTACGTAACGTAAAGCATATCCTGCAAAAGAAGTGTTTACTAGAAAATTAAAATTCTTATTTGCATTTTATCGTTAAGAAAAATTCTAAAATTTCAAATTCCAAGTTGATAGTAAAAACATATATACAGAAAAAGTAGTAAAATATAACAAAATAAATAGAAAGTAAATAGAAAATGAATGCAAAATAGACATGAAATAAATAGGAAATAAATACAAAACGAATACAGAACTAATACAAAACAAATACAAAATAAATAGAAAACAAATACGAAACAAATACAAAATAAATATAAAATAAAAACAAAATAAGTACAAAATCAATGGATAATAAATAAGAAATAAATACAAAACTAGTACAAAATATAGTAAAAATATTCTTAACTAAATTTCCAAACCATAAGTTTGAAAACTTATGAAGAGAATGAAAACAATATACCTAAGCGTTACACAACGAGTAAGTGGTTTTGGTTGTGATGTAAGAAAACATTTTTGAAAATACCAAATTATTCAATCAGCAATGACTACGGACAATTCACCGTTACACGATTTTCTATGGCTCCATTCACGAGATTACAATTTATAAGCGCGAAATAAACCTATGTCGACCTATTTGGTTCGCGAAGAAATTTATTACCCGCTTGACCCAACCGATCGAGACGTCGATGTGGATTGATTCTACTTGACAACTTGTTTGCACTCTCTTCTCCTTTCCTCTTATATTCTGTTGCTTTATTTTCTCCTATATTTTCTCTATCTCACATTTTCACTATACTTGCAAATAAGAGCTAAAAACTTACTGAACCTAAAATTGAAGGTAAAATACCAGTCATGTTCCGATATAAAAATCATTTATTTTTACTAAAATATAAATGCAAAGTTTAATATCCTTTTCCGACTGTACGAAGGTAGATTTTCAGAAAGTAGATTTTGAGCAAGACTCATTCTCATACTAAAATTCAGAAGTTAGGTTAGAATATGTTGTAGGTGACGAGATCGAAAGCGACGTAATAAAATGTATCAAGAACGAAATTACTATTAACAAGCAATACATAATGAACGATTCAATAACGGGAAGATACAGCAAAGAACAAAATTCAAATAACACATGCAAATGCGAGACGAAGTCTAACGATGTAATGAGTAATTATAAATTCCGTTAGATGGAGACAAATGTTAATTCGTGTATCGAATCACCAATAGAATATACATATAATAGAACATATCTATTACCGATATTAGTTACTAAGTATTATCGTAGACTATAAGCATAGATACTAGTGAGTGTTCCTAATTTTGACCTCCAGAAAAATAAACTAACAAAATTTGACTTTCAAAAGTTTGAAACTGTCATTAAAATCCTAGAATAAAATGCAGAGTAATTTCTACCACAGATCAAACTCACTAGATCCGCATCCCTTTATAAACCTACAAAGTTTCATTGGAACTGGTGAATAAGGGTTTGCGGTATTGCCGCCATAAATCATAGGTGTATACCTCATGATCGAGCGAATCGACGATGAAGAGTTTCAAGTTATAAGTTGACCATCGATTCGCCATGTAATAATACGGCTTTGTACCTTCCGGCCCCCTCCGTCCTCCCTATATTAAGCATTCCAGAGCAACGATGCAATAACGCTGGACTATCGGTGCATAGAAACGAAAACAAGACGGTACGGCGAATTTAAAATATTTTGCAGAGGATATTGCTCTGGCCACGGTTATGTACCCATACATAGCGAGCTGGATAATGTAATTTCAGAAGAACCTTCGGTTTCGGTATTCCTTCCTGACTCTCGTTAAATCCTCTTTGACCTTTTACGAGAATAAGGTATCTGTGATGCTCGGCGGATTATTGCATTCCTCTTATCAACGGTATGAAATTAATTGCAAAATATCTTAAGCGAATCGAAATAATTTATTCTTTTCCTGGTACCGCTGCAGGGTTGCCTTTGAAAATAATAGTTTTATGAGATTTCCGTAAATGAACTATAAATAATTTTATTATATCGGAAACATGGAGCCACGATCGTTTTTCGAGTAACGATAATTTTGTGATAGGAATACGGTCATTCTTTGTAGACGATTTCATGTGACCATTATTTTGCTTAAGTATTATTTTATCTAATTAGCGTATTGGCTTTAGTAACGCCGATAGTAAATTGATTTTAATATCTTTTACAACTTGATAAGATTATAAAGGATTGTGTAAAATGTTAAGTAGTCTGCGGGTTGGTTAGAAATTTAGAGAACTGCTACGACCGATCATGTGTTAAATATTATGATATTTTTGAAATATATTCACATATTACTATATCTATTTTATTATTTATTATATATACCATACTTATTTGTTACACTTAACTCTGTTAAAATACTTGAAACTTTGTGAACAATTTCTCGAGGACTAAGATAGATGATGACATTATTGGACACGTACAAATGTGACTTTTTAGAAAGAGTCATTTTTTATCCACACCAACAGATCTTTTTAATAAAATGATCATTCAATGTTGGTCCTTTTAACTTTTTAAGTAAGTCAATTTTCAGGTGTAACATTGAATATTCATCAAGAGATTATTAATAAATAAATACTGTAAATCAATCCCAAATACAGAAGGATCTCTTGTACTTATCTTTGTTCAAAATTTGAAGATTACTTTGAACTTCACTTAAGACCTACTTTAATCACTAAATAAATTAATCGTCAGATTTAAATAAAAAAAAAGACAGTAAAATAGTAACAAAAGTAAAACAGCAAAATACTTTCGACTGATAGAACATAAATCGAAAAGTTAGGTTATGTCACAAGTCATTTACACGTCAAAGTAATGAAAGAGTATCTAGTAAATAAGATTTCTGAAGCCTCGCGTCTTTGACAGAAATAAAAAACGATCAGCATGAAATCAACTGTAACTCAGGCCGGATTTGACCCGGACCGTTGGAGGTTTAATTATTACAAGACTCACCGTTGAAGATGATGCAAAGAATAACGTGGTGAGTGAGGTTCCCCGTTAGAGTGCAGAGGGTTAACGTCTACAACTCTATCGAACGTTAAAGACGTTTCGATAAATCATCCCTATTTGTGTTTCAATCGATCATTAATTAAACTTGCAGCTCATTCAACAGCCACTTTCCTGTTCACCCATTAACTCGATCCCCCAATCCGCCAGGTGCGTAAGGCAGATGTCCTTGTGCTTAAACGAGTCCCGGTAATTAACGACTGAGTGAAAATCTTGTTAATCATAATAATTATTTAATAAAGCAGAATATAATATTATTTACAAGGTTTAATCTGTTCAAAACATAATAGCAATACAATATACGTTGTATACATATAATAAAGAAAAGCTTTGTATGAATATTTTCAGATTTTAATTGATTTCAACTTTTTCACTCACAAATGTAGATTCTTGTTATTTTATCCGAAAATAGAAAATTTAGACATTACAATATTACATTATTTAGTTAAAATTTAAATTAAATACAGGGTTTTTAAATTAAATTCTTTCCTTTGCAAAAGAAGTTCACCCTTTTGCAAATCAAGCACTTTTACATATATATTATATTAAAAATAAAAACATCGAAGAATGTTAATTATTTATATGAATCTAGGCATTTGGGGATGTAGGGATTTCAGGATTCAGAAATTTGGAAATTTAGCTATTTGGGAGTTTAGAGATTTGGGGATATAGGGATTTAGGGATGTAGAGATTTGGAGATGTAGGGATTTGAGGATGTAGGGATTTGAGGATGTAGGGATTTGGGGATGTAGGCATTTGGGGAAATAAGGATTTCAGGATTTAAAAATTTGGAAATTTAACTATTTGGAAGTTTAGAGATTTGGGGATATAGGAATTTAGAGATGTGAAGAAATTGGAGAAGTAGGGAGTTGGGAATGTAGGAATTTGGGGATGTAGGGATTTGGGGATGTAGGGATTTGGGGATGTAGGGATTTGGGGATGTAGGGATTTGGGGATGTAGGGATTTGGGGATGAAGGGATTTGGGGATGTAAGGGATTTGAGGATGTAGAGATGTAAGGATGTAGGAATATGGAAATTTAGAGATTTGGGGGTGTAGGAATGTAGGAGTTTAGAAATTTGGGAATTGAGAGATTTGGGGATGTAGAATTTTGGGGATATAGGGATTTGGAGATGCAAGGATTTGGAAATTTGAGAATTTGGGAATGTAGAAATTTCAGGATTTAGAAATTTGGAAGCCTGAAAATTTAGAAATGTTGTTATTTTGGGATATAGGGATTTGAGAATGTAGACATTTGGAGATGTAGGTATTTGGGGATGTAGGAATTTGGAGATGTAGGATTTTGTCTATCTAGGGATTTGGTGATTTTTGAAAGAAAATTAGTTCTTTCTTTTCTTGTCTTCTTTTTCCACCCATAGACCTAATGCAGGCAAAGCAGAAAAACGTAAAAATTTGACTATCATCTGACCAATGTTCTGGCGCTACTAGCGCCAGTTACTGACATAATATAGAATAATGCTTTCTTAAATCTGATGGTGCTAGTACAGTTTCCTTATACAAACACTGTCTAGTGTTTGTCTAGTGTTTCTCTAGTGTTTTTAAATTCAGTTTTGCGACAACAATTAATAATCCAACAATTCCGTATTACAAGTATTAATAAACCCGATGCTTGTTGCAGACATGAAGCCATCGGACAGGAGCGAGAAGGCTATGCTAACCGGAAACGCACAACCTTCGGACGTGTTCTGTTCGGTTCCAGGACGATTATCGTTACTAAGCAGCACCAGCAAGTACAAAGTTACAGTAGCCGAGGTACAAAGACGACTATCGCCACCGGAATGCTTAAACGCGAGTCTCCTTGGCGGAGTCTTACGAAGGTAAGGTATTGCCTTGAGAAACTTGGAACTGTCTGATGTGCGTAGCCCGTACACCAACTTCGTTTGCATAATACAATTTTATAAGGGGATTAGCTCCATTATAGTGAGGTAATCAGACGACGCTGTTTGATGCCACTGCGCTTTGCAACGAGACATTTCATCCCGTAAAATTACTGGATTTTCACGTGGAAATTGTATTTGGTATATGTTCTCAATTTACGCGATCAATTCCACGTGGATTCGTTTTTCGTGGACGAAAATCGCATAAATTAAGTCTATCAATACAAAAGAAAAAGTATTGGAAAAGCTACCGCACGAGTTTACTTTGGACATGGGTCGATTTTTTATGAAAATGAAGATAATAACGGTAGAAGGGAAGAAATATAATGTAACATAATATAAAATATGTCGCATAGCAACGTGAAAGTATAATAAAAATTTGAACAGGTCGAATAACGAGTGTTTTAACCCCCTGTACTATAATATCGTGTCACACTCGTGATCCTTACAGTTCACACGTGACGAACCGGACTCATATTTTCATTGCAAATTTGGAAGTTCAAATTTTGAAATTCCAAAATTTTTAAAGAGGAAAATTTGGAATCACAATAAGAATGAAAATTTTCAAATTCCTAAATTTAATATTTCAGTACTGAGTATCTAACCTAATCAAAACTTAATATTTCAATATTAAACTAATATAACATAACCTAACTTAACTCAAACCTAATACTTCAATATTAAATATGCAGTCTAACCTAAACATAATATTTCAATATTAAACTAACAAATTATCAAATAGTCAAATTGTCAAATTGTCCAAATAGTCAAATTGTCCAAATAGTCAAATTGTCCAAATAGTCAAATTGTCCAAATAGTCAAATTGTCCAAATAGTCAAATTGTCCAAATAGTCAAATTGTCCAAATAGTCAAATTGTCCAAATAGTCAAATTGTCCAAATAGTCAAATTGTCCAAATAGTCAAATTGTCCAAATAGTCAAATTGTCCAAATAGTCAAATTGTCCAAATAGGCAAATTGTCCAAATAGTCAAATTGTCCAAATAGTCAAATTGTTCAATTGTCAAATTTCCAAATAGTCAAATTGTCAAATTGTCAAATTGTTAAATTTTCAAATAGTCAAATTGTCCAAATAGTCAAATTTCCAAATAGTCAAATTGTCAAATTGTTAAATTTCCAAATAGTCAAATTGTCAAACCTAACCTAACCTAACCTACACTTAATACTTCAATATTAAGTTTATCAGTTTGAAAATAGTTTCAAATGAAAATTCGTAACTTATAAATTTGCAAACTTAAAAATTGATAAAAAATTTTAGAAAATTGATAATTCACAAAATACAAAATTTGTAAATTGCTAAATTTAATAATTGCGTAACTGCCCTCTATACAATATCAAAAACTTATCGAAAATGAACTTATTAAAAACTTATCAAAGATGAAAAAATTTCTGACCAACTGTTACAAATAAAATTAATTACAAGGTATGAAAGGAAAAGTAAAAGTTCTAAAGAAGTAGGTTCTCGAATAAGAAAGTTGTATATTGAAAACGGTTTGAATGATTTAACGTTAAAGAAAGATACGCAAAGAAAAGCAGAATAAAAACGTTTGCAAGAGTATATATCACTCGATGAATAAAGGACTGATCAGGCAAGTTGTTAACTTTATTCAAGAAAGATGTCAAAGATGAAATACCACTGTATCAGAATGTCCAATTTTTCTGTAGTCAAGTATTCTTTATTTATGTTGATGAACAATATTGATTACTTGGAAGTAGTTACGAACGCGCTATCTTTCATTCACAAAATGAATCCTTCGTTTCAACGATGTAATCTATCTTCAGCACCAAAGATTAATGTTCGTGTTTCTGAAATCGCATGGCGGTTTTGTAAATAGTTTGCGAGATATTTAAATGACTGGGAAACGGCTGTATTGTCGATGTTACCTAAAGACATTATCTGAAATTGTTGCTTTAATCTAACGAATAATTATTTTATTATACAGGGAAAAGAGAATTAATGTAGACTAAAAGAATTTTTATAATTTTGAATTTTGGAATTTTGGAATTATCGAATTATCGAATTTTTGAATTTTTGAATTTTTGAATTTTGGAACTGTGGAATTGTGGAATTTTCAAATAATGGAATTTTTGAATTTTCGAACTTTGGAATTGTCGAACTATCGAATTTTGGAATTTTGGAATTTTGGAATTTTGGAATTTTGGAACTGTGGAATTGTCGAATTGTGGAATTTTCAAATACTGGAATTTTGGAATTATCGAACTATCGAATTTTTGAATTTTTGAATTTTGGAACTGTGGAATTATGGAATTGTGGAATTTCCAAATATTGGAATTATTGAATATTCGAATTTTGGAATTGTCGAATTATCGAATTATCAAATTTTGGAATTTTGCAATTTTGGAACTGTGGAATTGTGGAATTTCCAAATATTGGACTTTTTGAATTTTCGAATTTTGGAATTGTCGAACTAACGAATTTTTGAATTTTTGAATTTTGGAACTGTGGAATTGTTAAATTGTGGAATTTTCAAATATTGGAATTTTGGAATTTTGAAATTGTCGACTTATCGACTTTTTGAATTTTGGAACTGTGAAATTGTGGAATTGTGGAATTTTCAAATATTGAAATTTTTGAATTTTCGAATTTTGGAATTATCGAACTATCGAATTTTGGTATTTTGGGAATTTTCGAACTGTGGAATTGTTAAATTGTGGAATTTTCAAATATTGGAATTTTGGAATTTTGGAATTTTGGAATTGTCGAAGTATCGAATTTTTGAACTTTGAATTTTTGCATTTTGGAACTGTGGAATTGTGGAATTTTCAAATAATGGAATTTTTGAATTTTCGAACTTTGGAATTGTCGAACTATCGAATTTTGGAATTTTGGAATTTTGGAATTTTGGAATTTTGGAACTGTGGAATTGTCGAATTGTGGAATTTTCAAATACTGGAATTTTGGAATTATCGAACTATCGAATTTTTGAATTTTTGAATTTTGGAACTGTGGAATTATGGAATTGTGGAATTTCCAAATATTGGAATTATTGAATATTCGAATTTTGGAATTGTCGAATTATCGAATTATCAAATTTTGGAATTTTGCAATTTTGGAACTGTGGAATTGTGGAATTTCCAAATATTGGACTTTTTGAATTTTCGAATTTTGGAATTGTCGAACTAACGAATTTTTGAATTTTTGAATTTTGGAACTGTGGAATTGTTAAATTGTGGAATTTTCAAATATTGGAATTTTGGAATTTTGAAATTGTCGACTTATCGACTTTTTGAATTTTGGAACTGTGAAATTGTGGAATTGTGGAATTTTCAAATATTGAAATTTTTGAATTTTCGAATTTTGGAATTATCGAACTATCGAATTTTGGTATTTTGGGAATTTTCGAACTGTGGAATTGTTAAATTGTGGAATTTTCAAATATTGGAATTTTGGAATTTTGGAATTTTGGAATTGTCGAAGTATCGAATTTTTGAACTTTGAATTTTTGCATTTTGGAACTGTGGAATTGTGGAATTTTCAAATATTAGAATTTTTGAATTTTCGAATTTTGGATTTTGAGAGACTGCAAATTTGATAATTTCGAAATTTAAAAATTTGGGTTTGTGGAAATTTCGAGATTTGCAGATTTGAAAGTATGTAAAATTGAAATTTACCAATTTGAGAATTTGCATATTAGGAATTTTGTGAATTCGGAAGCTGAAATTACAAAATTTAGAAATTTAAGATTTTGGGAAATTCGAAGTTTGTGAATTGAGAAATTTAGGAATTAAGAATATTGGGAGATTGGACACTTGAGAATTTAGAAACGTGTATGATTGGGAATTTTGAAAATTAAGGGATTTGCGAATTTAGAAGTATGTGAATTTCAAATTTAACAATTTAATACTTTAACAATTTAACAATTTAACGATTTGGAATTTTGAGAATCTAGAAGCTGAAATTAAAAAATTTAGGAATTTAGAAACACAGACTTTTACAAATTTTAGACTAAAAATAAATTGCAAATTTTTGAAATTTATGACTATACAAATTTTGATATTTGAAAATTTTAGAAATTGTGTACGTAGGACTCCAGAAATATAAAAATTGTAAAATGTAGAATTTACGAATATGTGAATTTGGAATTTTAGAAAATTTGATTAGGAGACTAGGAAATTTAGGAATCTATCTTTAAAATTTAAATAACATTCAATGTTTGAGTATTCAATAATTTATAAATTGAAAAATCATGTATTAATATTGCATAAAAGTACTAAAAACATTGAGTAACTTACATTTTTACTTTATTTATTTACAAAGTAAGCCTTTCATACAAAACATAAAGTAAAATAGAAAATTTAACATTTAGAAAAAGAAAACCAGAAATTAAAGTTCGAATAAAAAGAAACCAACGAAGAGAAAGTATAAGTATAAAATAATATAAAATACTGACAATACACGATTGATCCAGCGAATTCGAAAGTACTACCGATATCTATAAATCATTTTCGTTCTCCCTATCAAGTTCAAAGAACAGCGGCGAAATCGTTCCAAGTGAACGTAGGACCCATATTCTTTTCAATCAAAGGTCCATTCGGTTGCCAGTGGACCACCATTCGCGTTCATCCGCGTTGAATAAAGTATTTTAACGGTACCCCATGATAGTGACTGATAGCTCGTCCGAAAAGCGAACACGTAGAAACGGGTAAGAAACACGAGATACCGTGTCGCTGTAAATAAAGCGTACGCTTCCGGACACTTGTCCATGGTGGAGAAACATTCGAGCTCGGTTTGTATCTCGGAACAATGCCTCAGAGCAAAGGATTGCTTGGAACTGAGATACCGATACGTTTCACCGTTACGCGACTTTATCTAGCCGGTTAATTAATAAACGTGCGTTCACTTCATTCGGCTAACCTCATATACCCGCTCACGGACAGCCAACTGATTTATGGGTTTCTCTCTTGGAAGCGGGAAGCGCTCTTCTTTATCTGATCCACCATTTTACTCAGCCAGAACACTATCCGTTGCGCAATGCTTTATCACCAAAGGCATGGATAAATCACCAGCATGGATACGGCCGGATGTATCTCACGCATGTAGGACTACGCGACTGATATACTAGTGCTCATTTTTTCGTTACTAAATATTTATTTCTTCTTGCGGATGAGATACTCGGTGGTGTTGCTGCGATTAGGAGTTTCGTGTGGTAGGATAGGTGTGAGGGTAACGCTAGGGAAAGTGGTGATATAGGGAGAGAAGACAGATGCAAAAATTTGCTAAAATCTTAATAGTTCAAGTTTGCAAAATTCTTGAGTTCTTAAACTCAGAGATTTTTCAGTTTCAGAATTTACAAATTGTTAAATTGTCAAATTGTGAAATCGTGAAATTGGCAAATTATCAAATTGCCAAATTGTCAAATTGTCAAATTGTCAAATTGTCAAATTGTCAAATTGTCAAATTGTCAAATTGTCAAATTGTCAAATTGTCAAATTGTCAAATTGTCAAATTGTCAAATTGTCAAATTTACAAATTGTCAAATTTACAAATTGTCAAATTGTCCAATTTGTCAAAGTGTCAATTTGTCAAAGTGTCAAATTGTCGAATTGTCGAATTGTCAAATTGTCAAATTATTAAATTATCAAATTGTCAAATTGTCATATTTCCAAATTGTCATATTTCCAAATTGTCAAATATCCAAATTATCAAATTTCTAAATTATTAAATTGTCATATTTCCAAATTGTCAAATATCCAAATTATCAAATTTCTAAATTGTCAAATTGTCAAATTTACAAATTG
The DNA here is from genome assembly GCA_036983795.1 of Megachile lagopoda. Classification (NCBI taxonomy): domain Eukaryota; kingdom Metazoa; phylum Arthropoda; class Insecta; order Hymenoptera; family Megachilidae; genus Megachile; species Megachile lagopoda. Next base: position 3,805,582 of record CM072786.1, read on the forward strand.
TCAATTTTACAAATTGTCAAATTTACAAATTGTCAAATTGTCAAATTTACAAATTGTCAATTTTACAAATTGTCAAATTTACAAATTGTCAAATTGTCAAATTTACAAATTGTCAAATTGTCAAATTGTCATATTTCCAAATTGTCAAATATCCAAATTATGAAATTGTCAAATTGACAAATATCCAAATTATGAAATTGTCAAATTGTCAAATTGTTAAATTGTCAAGTTGTTAAATTATAAAAGTTTCACATTATCAAATTATGAAAATGTAAAATTCTCAAATTATTTAATTGTAAAATTTTCTAATTTGTTTCTAAATTTTCAGAATTCCAGGTTTCCAAATCTCCAAATTTCTCCTTCCAACTTTCCAAATCCCAAACTTCAAAAATTTTAAAGTCACAAATCCTTAAATTTTCGAGTTATCCAAATTTTCAACTGACAAATTTCTGAATTTTCCAATTACCAAATCCTTAAGTATAAAAATTCCCAGATTTGTAAATTTTCAAATTCTCAACCTTTCTAAATTGCAATTACATGTAATACATGATAACTGTTAGGTATAATGCTTAATGACTGTTAGGTATATTGCTCAACAACTGTTAGATATAATGCTTAATAATTGTTAGGTACACGTGATATAATTATCACTATGAACATGTAGTAATATTAGTATAATAGCTAGTGTTATAATACATAACATGTCTATTCCTTATATCACTATCCCTAGAACATATCATACTCCAAACTAATAATTTTGCTAATAACCTAACGTCTCTTAAAAATCCTAATATATTCTTCTTAATTTAATTATACCTAACAAACATCAGGCTACTAACAATCCTAAGTTACAACTCTAAAAATTAAATAAAAAAAAACTACTAAAAAGAATACGAATAAAAGTGTAATAAAAATGTAAACAAAATAAATAAAAATGACGAATAGTATTTAATTTAATACATAATATTTATTGACATATAATTTAATTATTTAGAAGTGTTTCATTTAAATTTGAGTCAACAGCTGTATTTCAAAATGAACTAAAAACAATTACAAACGATTAATGCTAAAACTATCAGAAAATTTAATACGTTCGATAAACAGTTAATTAGTTACAGTTAACTGATTTCGTTAAAAAGAAGTATTTAGTAATTTGCATTATCTAGTAATATTTATTTACTCTTACCGTGTATTCAGCTACCGACGAACGGTATAATATTGGTATGATGTGCTCATGCGTTTCAGCCTTTTTGCTTGGCTAATCGCGAGTTTAAGAAGCAACAGCTGTAATAAGCCATAATCGCACGCTGTTTATCTTTGTCGTATCTGATACACGAGATGTTAACGAGATCTTGAGAGTAGTAGCGGTGCGAATAAGTGCTTCCGTGTTTTGAAGAAATGAACGAACTTTAAACGATCAACTTGTGCAGAATGTGGTGCAATTCAGAGCACTTAAATACTGTTATGATCAATACGTTGAGGAAGATCAAGATTTTCAAGGCTCTTCAAACTTTCAGACATTTCTAACTTAATGATTGAAATAATTATAAGTTTACCGTTAATTCTGAAGCTCGTTTCAAAGTTAATTTGTGGGATCAAACTCTATTGAGTTTCGAGTGCTATTGGCTTCACTTTGAACAATGATTCATCGAAATACGTCGCTTTTATTCGTGTTTCGACTAATATTAAGTGAAAAGGTATGAACAAATAAAAACTTATATTTTATGTGCATGTTACGATTGCACTCATCCATAGGGATTTATGAATCATTTAACCAGTGAAATAGTATAAGACTGATCTTCCATTTTCACTATATTTTATATTTTGTAAACAAACGCATTTTTTTATATTATTTCATAATTATTTAAAGTTAAGATTTTTCATGAGCAGTTACAAATATTTCCTATAACCGTCATAAATCATAAATATCTTCAAAAGTATATATTATTTTAATAAAGCATTCTCAGACATAACTCCGAATTTTTGTTCCACATCAGTAGTATAAGTTTGATCCCAATCTTCTTGGACTCCCTGTATTTGTTATAGGGACAATGATTTCAGGGATAATGATACATCGATCACAATTGTTGCACGATGTTTCGACTTCGCTTGTCGAAAGCAACCACTATCGCCGTAACTGATCGCGTCCAAACGATCAGTTAACGCGACCTTACTGCACTTCACGCATGTAACACAGATTATCCATTCACACTTCCATCCATCTGAACTTATCACATGCTACACACTAAGATTCGCTCCTTTACATGAAATAATCGTGTCCATGTTATTCACCCACAAATTAATGACTACATTATTGTCTAAGGATTAGTTATTGAAATTAAATTCGAGAACTCTTTGAGTCACTGTCACAATTCGACATGACTGAAATTTTTGTAATACTAGAATGTGTTGTTATTTGGGCGAAGGAAAATATTTAATATATATATTGAACAATTCAAATGAACAAAAATACTAGCTCCTATGTTCCTATTCACTAGCTTGTAACTAATCGACATACATATAAGAACTATAAGATTCGTCACCCATCCCCACTCACATTTACAGACTACGTCAACACTCGTAACGTGTGTTAAGTTTTCTCCAACATTATGAAAATTCAACTGCCAAGGAAAGTAATTTCTGTACTATAAAGGCAACACGAATAGTTTTACGATATCCTATATTACTTTGAATTTGAAAAATTGATTTAGCTGCTACAAGTGCAAACATGAGTTCACTCGTGTCAGCGTTTGGACATGAAGACAAAAGTTAACTCGTGATTAACATTGTGTTAACACGCTTCACTTTGAAGTTCAAGTTATAATTTACATAGTCAGCGATAATACCAAATAGACATTTCTATCTCCGTTTTATTGTAGCTGTTAGTTCCGACACACAAATCATAGGGTTACCCGTCAGGAATAAGAAATCTCCGAAGAGTTGCTAATTACAGATAAAAGCATGAAACAGGGTAAAGTGAGAACACAGAGAGATCACAGAGTGAAGCGACAGAAAAAGAGATCATGAAGCGAACTGACAATAAAGGAACCGATCTATCTCGGATGCAAATGAGACATTAATAATTGCATAGCTCCGAGTGTCAATTGCCGGTGTACGAGCAGCCCTCGGGCTAGCAGCGGGCATTCGATGCACCGCAGACCGCGACGATTATAATTCATCCATTCGAATAGCGATCTGACTGATAATTACACGCGGCTGATCCTCTTGCCACCATAGATTTCTACTGTGCTCGTCTGCCTTTCTTTTGTCTCTCGCGTCCGCCTCCCTTCGCCATCCCCCTTTCGTTCTACCTTCACGGTGAATTAAGGTTTACGATCGACGGCTTTTACGGAGCGTTCAACGTTCTCCAGCGAGCCTCGGATGTGCAACCCCTTTTCGATTGCCGGTTGCTCGGGCGAAATTAAAACTGCAACTCGGTTTATCGACTCCTCCGCGCTGACAGGGGATTGATATTTTATTAACCGTGCTGTGGCGTAAGCGGAATTCGATTCTAGCGAGAACACCTTGTGACGGCCCATGATTTAGAACTGCAAGGAACCTTGGGATAAAATAGTCACAGACACTGAAGTCATTTTTATAATTATTTTTAAAATGTATTTTAATGAAAAACTTCTTTATATAACTTTTTACTGTTTGTAGAAGTAGACTTTTTAATCAGAATATTGGTCTGAAGAATCCGATTTTTGGGATGAAAATAACGGGTCCAGTTTTTTAATGAAAATAACGGGTCGATTTTTTTAATGAAAATAACGGTTCAATTTTATTAATAACAATGACGGTTCAATTTTTGTAATAAAAATTCGAAACTCTTATATTACGGAATTACCAATTAGCAATTCTTGATTATCCAAATGTTTAAAACACAGGATTTCCACAGTCTACAAATCCTCAAATACAAGGATCGCCAAATCCCCAAATTCCTAGATAAATTTTTATGAAACTTTCTATTATGGAATTTCTCCTGAAGTCCTAAAATCCCTACATCCACAAATCCCTATATCCCAAAATCTGTAGATACCCAAATTTCTATAACCCCAAATTATTATTTTCCCAAATTTCTGCATCCACAAATTGCTAAATTAAATCTCCAGGTTTCCAAATTCCCAAATCCCGAAATCCCTATATCCTCAAACAACTAAATTCCCAAATTCCTAAATCCTGAAATTCCTACGTCACCAAATCCCTAAATCCCCAAAACTCTGCATCACCAAATCCCTAAAGCCCCAAATCCCTACATCGCCAAAGTCCTAAATGCCCAAAACCCTAAATTACCAAATTCCTACATCACAAAATCACTAAATCCCCAAATCCCTAAATCCCCAAATCCCTAAATCCCCAAATCCCTAAATCCCCAAATCCCTAAATCCTCAAATCTCTAAATCCCCAAATCTCTACATCACCAAATTCCTAAATCCCCAAATCCTTACATCACCAAATCCCTAAATCCCCATATTTCTACATCACTAAATCCCCAAATCCCCAAAACCCTAAATCCCCAAATCCCTACATCACCAAATTCCCAAATCCTTAAATCCCCAAATCTCCAAATTTCTAAATTTTGAAATTCCTGAATTCTGCAATTTCCCAAATGAAGTCCCTAATTTCACAAATTCTAAGTTCCTCATTCTCCAAGTTCTATCATTAATATTTTTGATGCATGAATGATTGAACCAAAAAAAAAATCTGCAAAGCACCAAATTTAGAAATATAATTTAAAGAAGATTTCTAAAAATCAATATCCGCATCTTTAAACACCAAAAACGACAGTTTAATTGTACCCCTTACGAGAAGTCTGCAGGAAAATAAAAGACGAGGAACCTAACCTCAAAATATTCGCATTGGAACAATCGTCCACGATAACTGTTAATTTTGTTAACGTTTAAGTGGCGAATAATTATATAGTACGTCTGAAAAACTGTCCAAACTTCAGAACGAATCGTATAATGATCATTGAAGCATTCGAAAAAAGGTATGCAAAAAATGAACGCTCTCAATTGTCAGGAAACTTGAATGCGTGTTTTCGCGCAACAATCATAAAAGTTAATTCGAACGCATGCTTTATTCATAATTTCACGTTTCATTTTCGTATTTGACCGTTCTCACAATCGTTTAACGGCTTTGAAAATTACTCCCGGCAATTTAGCATTGTAATTTCTGTTGTTTAACGCGAAATACCCTCGATAATAAGGGCACCGTAACGCTGCGCCGTCGTTGTTATTTCGCTGACAAAGAACCGGTACGTCTGTTGAGCAATAAACGCGTGCAATTCTGCGAAACAGAATTTTACGGTCAGATAATTTTCATTTGAAATGATTAATTTCCTTTCGTTTACCAAAGATCCGAACAATACGGATTTGCATCGTTTGTAACGACCATTGCAACGTTTACCTTGCGTTATTTGTTGAATATTTAAGGTACACTCGGATACATGAAAGGAAATTTTAACTTTACAATTAATTTGCAGATTTACAAGTTTCAGATTTAGAAATTTATAAACTTTGAAGTATTCCAAATTTGCACAATTTTTAAGTTCTAGATTCCTAAACATTTGATTTCTCCAATTCCTGCAATTGCATATCTTTTAAATTATGAAATTTGTAAATTTTCAAATTGTCAGATACTTCAATTTCTTAATTTTCCATTTGTCAAATCCAGAAACCTGGTCAATTTTAAATTTCTAGATTTCTAGTTTCCAAATTTTCAAACTTTTATTTTTATAAATTATCAAATTTTTCAATCTTAAAATTTTCCAATTTTCACAATTCTGAATTCTTATAATTTTAGTCTTTTAATTCTTAAATTTTGAAAGTTTCTAACTTGAGAATTTCTATAGTGTACAATCTTAATTTCCAAATCTTCAAGTTTCCAAATTTCCAAATCTTCAAGTTTCCAAATTTCCAAATTCCCACATATCCAAATTCTGAAATTTCCAAATTCTTAAATCTCAAATATTCTACTTTCCAATCACAGAATTGCCAAAGATTCCAAATTTCCAAATCCCCAAATTGCCCACATATCTAAATTCTTAAATCCCAAATTTTCAACCTTCAAATCTAAGAATTGCCAAAGTTTTCAAATTGCCAAATTTTCAAATCCCCAAATTTTCCACATATCCAAATTCTGAAATTTCCAAATTCTTAAATCTCAAATTTTCAACCTTCAAATCTCAGAATTGCCATAGTTTTCAAATTGCCTTCCAAATTCCCAATCTTCCACGTATCCAAATTTTAAAATTTCCAAATTCTTAAATCTTAAATATTCAACTTCAAAATCTTACAACTGCCAAAATTTTTACATTTGTAAATTTCCAAATCTTCAAATCTTAAAATTTTCAAAATTCTCCAATTTGTAACGTTCCCCCTTAATTTTCCATAGTTGCCACACATAGTGAGACTCGATCTGCATTTATTTGTTTGTTTGTCTGTAAGCTACAGGTCTCAATATTGCTCCTTTTCACATGAAATTTTGAGGGTAGTCTCGTAAAACACCCTAAATTTGCTGTATAGGCTTTGACGGTGATCTGACGACAGGAACGTCATCGTCGATCGTCGTCAAATCGATAAAAATCCGTGTTTTGGTATCGTTTCCATAATTTTTGAAACATAAAACCGACTGGTACCACGTTAAAAGCTCTATAACTCATCGTTAACGAAAATACTTGGTTGTCATTGACGTCAGTCCCATCAACAATAATGTTCGGTATCGTTTTCAACAGTTTCAGACACGTTTAATCGATCGTACAACTTTAAAATCTCTACATCTCATTCTTGTTCCACCTATATACAGTAGGTACTCTAAATTTTAAATACATATTCGAATTCGCGTGACCCAGTCTGTAGATCCACTGGCATTTCCCCAAAATGTAAGATAAATGAGACATTCCTCCTCTTTCAGCCTCACTGTTTGTCAAAGAAAACTGACGTTACACGAGTGTACACGCATTGTTTGCGCACGATTGTTGAAACCATTGGTTGTTCGTTAACTTTTATGTCTCGTTTTTAAAGGCTCGTTAATCGCATGAATTCGTGGACGTTGTAAATGATAACAGTCGTGTTGCAGCATTATTTGCTGATGGTTATTTGATGACATCGTAAATATTCTTTTATTTTCCTTCTCGTTTGTCTATTTCTTCTACATTCTCTTCTTTCCGGTTGCGTTGTGTCTTTATGACCAAACAGAGGTTTACGATCGACAGTTACGCTGCATTGCAAAAGATCCTTAAGTTACGATTGTATCTGCCGGGACTGTTAGCAATTTGACCATCATGATCTTTCGAAAAAAGATTGATGCTCAACTGTCGACCATATTATAGATCTTTCTCCTTTGTCTGCGATCTTCCTTCTTTCGACGCGTCGTTAGTGCCAAACGTTTTTGCGATATTACAAAAAGAAACGGACCATGTGGGGGAATAGAGGTAAATTAGTCGTGAAATTAACGAGGTATTATCTTTTATCGTTTGCTGGAATGATTCGAATTTTGATAAATTTCTAAAAATTTATTTGATCTTCGCGTACGGGTTTTAGAGACATGATTTCGTGACATAAATTAGGGATTAGTCGATTGTTGTAATACATTCATTTTATTGTGATATATTATATTGATAATGTATTAATTTTAAATATTATTATGTAAAGTATCGATCACGATAGAGAACATAAATTAATATTCTCAACCCTTCGTTAAGAAGTTAGAATCATTTCAAGTTACGATAACAAGTTAATAATCATTTCAAATTACAACCATAACAAATTTGATCAAATTTCAATCAAATTTCAATGATTTCAAAATATAATCATGGCAAGTTATAATCGTTTCACTCCTAACAAATTTCAATAATTTTAAATTACAATCATAATAACGAGTTACAATTATTTCAAATTACAACCATAACTTGCTATGGTAATTGTAATGAAAATTGTATGGTAATTGTATGGTCAATTATAACGAACTTCAATCATTTCAAGTAACGATCACATCAAATTTCAGTCATTTCAAATTTCAATAATTTTAAGTTATAATCGTTTCATGTTATACTCGTAACAAACTTCAATCATTTCAAGTCATAACATCAACAAGTTATAATCATTTCAAGTTACAATCACTTGAAAGTGTCAATTTCTTTTTGAATAACCCTGTAGTATCGAGGACGATGCCAGCGATTCATTTGGACGTGACAAGAGCAATTCTCCACTCATTACACGCTCTTGTCCCGACAAGTATTCTTGTCTTCTTCACCGATCTGCTCTTCGCGTTTCCCCAACACATTTCTACGATCTTCTTCGCGCCCTTCGCGAATCGTCTACACCCTAAGAACATAAACTCTAGGACACCCTGCGCCCCTGATTACTCGAGATATCCTCTCGAATACTGGCATCGTTAATCGTTGATATCTACGACGATGGTAAATCGAAGGAGCGTGATCGAAGGCGAACTAGAGAGAATTATTTCTTAAACGGATGTTTGGAGTAACGATGGGAAAACTAGGAGATACTGAATATTACGTGTTTTCCTTCGATACTTGTACTTTATAGGTGATTGAAGCTTGAATATATACTTCATCATTATACAGAAGGCGATATTTAACGCTAGATTTACGGAACCCGTCAAAATAACGGATCGTAGATCTATTTTAGATGATAAAACTTATTAAGAAATTTTTGTAAAAATGTCAACTTTTGTCAAGCAAAAGAATCAATGACTTAGGCCAGGGCAACATGCGACTCGCGAACCGCATGCGGCTTAGTAGATTCATACTTGTGGCTCTTGAGGAGTTTAATAGTACACGTTGAAAAATTAACTGCAATATTGCAATTGCCAAACAAATATAATAATCCTGTGCACACATCAAAATGCGCGGCAGATCGCATGCATGTAAACCTAGCTTTAGCTAACCTTGCTCTCCACACTCACCGATGCCACACTCAAAACCAAAAAGTGTTTCCGTTTTCTTTAATACGTTGACTTATATGTTCTGTTACTACGCAAAATAGAATGTTTTGATTTCACAATCAATACATGTTTCACCGCAGATATATTATTTTTTCTAATACATACCGATGTATGTACTTATATTTGGCTCTTTAAAAAAATAATTTATCACATCGGTTAAAAATGGCTCTTAACTCCAGAAAGGTTGTCGACCCCTGACTTAGGCAGTTCACATATCATCCCCAATTTATTTATTTTCCTACTTCAGTTCAAATTTAAATATAAGTGACCGTCAAACGTCCGTAAACCTAGTGTTAATATCTTTTTGGAAGATGAATGTACAGAAACTGTTTTAATCATGTCGAATGACCAATATTTAGTCAATGTTGACTACAAATTCTTAGATCCCAATATGTCCAAATGGCAAATCTCAAGGTCCACAAGTTCACACGTTCTTTAAATCACTAAATCCACAAATTCTCATATCTCCCAATTTTTCAGGTCTCGAAATCCTTAGATTCATCTAAGGATCACATACACACCTCTACATGCAAAATTTCAATATACCCAAATGTTTATGCCCCACAATTCCTAGATCCACAAATTTGAATATCTCCCAATTTCTAGATCTTCAAATTTTTAGATTAACAAATACGAAACTGCCAAATCTCAAGATTTTCTATATTTCTAGGTCTTCAAATCACTAAATCCAGAAATTCTCATATTCACCAATTTCTAGAGCTTCAAACCCTTATATCCCTGTATCTTCAAATGCCAAATATCACAGTCCCAAAATTCTTATATCCCCAAATCACTAGATCTACAGATTCTCATATGTACTAATTCCTAGATCTCCAAATCCTTAGATCCCCATCTCCAATTGCCAAATCTGAAAGTCCCCAAGTTCGTACGTCCCCTAAATCACTGAATCCACTAATTCTCATATCTCCTAATTTTTAGGTCTCCAAATCCTTCGATACACATATCTCTATGTGCTAAATTTCAACATTCCCAAGACGTCTCATAATTTCTTCATCCATAAATTCTCATATCTCCAAATTTCTGGAGCTTCAAATATTTATATCCTTATATTTTCAAATGCCAAATATCACAGTCCCCAAATTCTTATATCCCCAAATCACTAGATCTACAAATTCTCATATCCACCAATTCCTAGATCTCCAAATCCTTAGATCCCCATATCTCCAAATACCAAATCTCAAGATTCCAAATTTCCTAGTTCCCAAAATCTCAAAACCCCTAAATTCTTAACCCATCCTAAAATCTTCAAATCCCCATAAATCCCTAAAAATCAACGATTGACCACTACTCCTCATCCGTCATGCGTAACTTTTTAACCACTGTATGGCTAACATTAAAACTTGAATTTTTTTATTCCAGTATTCAGAAGCTATAATGGTAAAGAAGCTTAAATGGTAAAATAATTTTGTGTGTCCCAAAGTAACGTTTAGCCCCGTTTTTGAATAACCCTGTAAGTGTGGGGATAATGTCATTGAACGCGAATTCCTCGGCGATGCTTCGAGCTGAATCGAGCCGTCGACAAGTGCACGTGGAAGGACACACACGGTTGCGTAAAGTTCTCGGCGACTTACGTGCTGCGGTAAATGTCCTGATAATTATGCAATTTATACGGGATAATTACACATTAACTGTGGCACCATGAGGGTCGGTCGGTGTTTTTATCGTCGAATGTTATTTACCTGGCGATGCGGAGGGACCGTGACATTAAAAAGGTGCATATTTAAAATATGAACTCCAATTAATAACTCGTAAATATTTCTCTGTGTGCGACAGTGGTTTGTTTTCAACCTGATCATGTTTGTTTCAATGTTCGAATTTATTCAGTCGGAAATATTCTCGCTCGAGAGTACGAAGTTTATTACTTTAATTATCAGACTTTTATGATGTATTTTTGGCGCAATATTTTATTTGCAGTTGTTCTTGGAGAAAAATTATGTTCTACATATTTTATACTTGATATATAAATATATTTGTTATATTCTTGAATATATTCAATGCAAAAATTAAAATCAGACATATTAATAGATATCAAATTTTAAATAGAAGATAACGTATTCAATGGTGATAAGAGGCAAATGTTTCTCATCTAAGTATATTTTTTCTTACTATATAACAATACTTTCTTGCTATATAAACACTATACATTAAAAGTATAAGAGATAATATAATGAACTTAATCATGTTATTATGTTAGATAATATAAATACAGTAGATATTAACTTACATAGTATAAAGGAATAATGATTAACATGAATGTATTGAAAATAATTCACAAAATACACTTCTGACTTAAATCTCTTCAAACATCCTGGTCAAATGCGAATTTATAATTTATCATTGCTAAAATATAAATTCATCTATTAAGTTTGAACAGTGTATGTTTTATATAAATCTATGAAGAACAAATTTTATATAAATCTTTAAACAACATGTATTTCATATAAACCTATAGACAACATATATGTTATATAAATTTTTAAACAACATATATTTTACATAAATCTGTAAACAAAATATATTTCATATAAACCTATAGACAACATATATGTTATATAAACCTATAGATAACATATATGTTATATAAACCTATAGACAACATATATGTTATATACATTTTTAAACAACATATATTTTACATAAATCTGTAAACAACATATATTTCATATAAACTTATAGACAACATATATGTTATATAAATTTATAAAGAACATATATTTCACATAAATCCGTAAACAAAATATATTTCATATAAACTCATTTAAGTTTCCCGTGCAGATGAAACTAAACACAAAATTTCAGAATAGCATATAATTTAAATATCCCCTTTAATAAACTTTGCGACGTAATTACAAATGCACGTACCGTACCAAATAAATTATATATAAAAAGTAAAAGAATAATAATTGCACATTCCTTAACGTCGAGCAATAATTAAATATGACAGTATTCGAATATTAACGCAGGTCACTGTACTCCAATAAAAATGTCACGATAAATCACATGTCCAGAAATTGAATCCAAGCATCCAGCTGAAATCACATTACAATGAAACATCAAGAGGCAAGATTTGAATCGGTTGATCGTTCTGGAACCAGCACAACAGGTTTATCGTGGCCAGTAAAACATTATCTGATCCCCGAACTATAAACGTTCACAAATTACCGCAGGAATTCCCGAAGCAGGCTACACTTCTAAATCAAGTTCCAGCCGGGTGTATCTCGACATCGATGGGAATTACAAGCGGTATAAATAAAACGGGTGTCCAGCATCGACGCGTCGCGTCGCGTTTACGTGGAAGCAACACGAAACGTATCGAGAGCGTAGATCCGAAGGTAGATATATTAAAAAGTTTGTAGCGGTAAAGTGTATTAATTGCCGAGCGAACCGAAAGATTACCGGACCGACCGGCTGCCTGTCTGAACTTAACAAAGGTAGACGATATACGCATTACCGTTATGGCGGCTCGCGGATGATGGATGAATAGGGTGTGTTAGGAAGCTGGCGAATGCTCGATAATGGTCTGCAAATATGGTACATTTTTAGGGAGATATTATAATATAGAAACTGATTTTTCAGATCACTAGTTCTTATATTTTCTAATGTAGAATTTGGGCATTTTCTAATTTACGAATTTTTAAATATAGAATTTGGATACTTTTGAGTTTTCAAATTTTCAAATATAGGATTTCGACATTTACAAGTTCATGGCTTTTTAGATATAGAATTTGGATAACTTCTTATTTACTATTTTTAAAACGTGGAATGTGGATATTTTGAAATTTGAGAATTTTCAAATGCAGTTGTCTATGTTTGAAAATTGAGAAATTTGGGAATTTGGAAAACTATGCTTTAGAAGAAAGTTGTGAATTATAGAATATGGGGATTTGTACATTTGAGAAGTTAGAAATTTGAAAATTTGAGAATTTGAGAATTTGAGAATTTAGAAATTTGAGAATTGGAGAATTTGAGAATTTGAGAATTTGAAAATTTGGGGACTTGATAGATTAAGGAATTTTATAATTTATAAATTTGGTCATTTTAGAATCAAACAATTGTAGGATTTGAAAATTTTGTAATCTGTATATTAGCAAATTTGAGATTTTAGAAATTTAGAAATTTGAAAATTTGAAAATTTGAGAATTTAGAAATTTGAAAATTTGAGAATTTGAGAATTTGAGAATTTGAGAATTTGAGAATTTGAGAATTGGAGAATTGGAGAATTGGAGAATTTGATAATTTGAGAATTTGAGAATTTGAGAATTTAGAAATTTGAAAATTTGAGAATTTGAGAATTTGAAAATTTGAGAATTTGAGAATTTGAGAATTGGAGAATTGGAGAATTGGAGAATTTGAGAATTTAGAAATTCAGAAATTTGAAAATTTAACAATTTGACAATTTGACAATTTGGAAAGACGACAATTTGGAAATTTGACTATTGGGAAACTTGAGAATTTGAGAATTTGAGAATTTGAGAATTTGAGAATTGGAGAATTGGAGAATTGGAGAATTGGAGAATTGGAGAATTGGAGAATTTGAGAATTTGAGAATTTGAGAATTTGAAAATTTAGAAATTTGAGAATTTGAGAGTTTGAGAATTTGAGAATTAGAAATTTAAACAGTTGGAAATTCGGAAATTTGTTATATTGAAAATCCTAAAATTGATCAAACTGATAATTTCGTGATTTTTGAAAATGTAGAAATTACAATCTCAACCATAATAGTTGTTAATCAAACAGTTATTATTTACCAAAATACTCAATAGCTTAAAAATCTAAAAATTTTTAATCAGAAAAATTTAGATTCAAAATGTATAAACTTGAAAATTTGAAATTCCTAAATTTTAATAATGTAGAAAATTTTCCTATATTTTAAGAACTTAAGAATTTTGAAAATTTAAGAATCTGCATTAGATTTGTAAGTTCTCTAAAAAATAAAATAAAAGTTACATATTTGCTCTTCTAAAATCAAAAGCAAGCGTTAGCTCTTATATCTACACCAGTTTTAATCCACAGGAAGTTTACATCGCACCTCGCTACGCATTAAATGCGTAAAATGAGCAGGTTGCTGTGGAAAAATAATTTATCCGGTTGTAGAAAGAAGTTCCTTTGATCCCTGCTGCATGTAATATCTGTAATAGCGAGATTTTTGCGACACATAATAACGAGTACAACGCCTTCGAAAGTATCTTGCTCGGCGATCGATTTATTCATCGGTCGAGTTACTCAATAGTCGATGGATGACACGCGTAGCTACGGATTATGCTAATTTTCTCATCTCTCTTTCTGTCTCACCTCCCTTCTCTCTTGCCTCGTCAACTTGTTCTTTTTCCTTCTTTCAAACATCACGGCAAAAATGATTAATGGAGCAATTCCGTTTCGAAATATCTGCGCTCTCCGACTGGTCTCGGTTTAACGCGCGTGTTTGAAGCACTTTGACATATTTAAACGAGCCGAACAAAGAGACGAGCCGAAAGATAACATTCCGTTCAAACGAAGTGACACCAAGGGATGCTCGAATGCAGCGAAATTATTTCATTATGCAACCTGATGGGAATCGTGTGTTAAGAGAACACTGCTGGAGGATGTTCTCTTATGATATTTGATTTCGTGAACTCTTTATATGTATTTTATTTATTGTGCATGAAGAATTTGAAGATTTATTTAGGTTTTGAAACGTTGATTTTTTTAGAATAAATAATTATTTTTATTTTTTCATAGTAAAGTATAATTGTTTAATATATAAGGAATGGAATTTCTAATATTATTTAAAAACGTGCCAAAATAATACATGAAAGTGTTAAAAATTCATGAATGATAGCTTCATAAACGATGATGGCATTTAATCAATATTTTTCCTTATCGCATCTGTTTTTATAATTAAATTAACTAAAAATATGAAAAATAATACATCCTATGATATGCAAAATAATGCAAGTATACTATGTTAACAATACTTTTTATACAAAATACAGAAGTGCATGCTTAAAGTATTTAATAATATGTACATGTAGAATATTATCAAATATATTAAATACAATTTATATTTAATAATATGTGTATAAAAAATATTCGTACTATCATAAAGATTGCAAGATAAAGGAAAACAAAAAATAAACAGTTAACAAATTAGTAACTAACAAATTTTATTCCTTTCAAGATGTTGATCAGTGAATTTGTACAGTTTTAAAATTCATAGCAGTAAATAATATTGCAAGATATTACATGATGTAAATATATTATTGTTTTTTTTTTCAGAGCAAAATCCAAAAACGGCGGACGTCTGCTTAGGGAAAAATTGGAGAAAATTGGGTTAAATCTGCCAGCCGGAAGGAGGAAGGCAGCCAATGTTACGCTCTTAACTTCATTAGTGGAAGGTAAATAAACACATTCCTTTTTCACATTTCTACTAAAATAATAGTTAATAATAGCGATTAATAGAAACCATTAATAATTTTAAAAGCTGTTCAATTTATAATAGAATGTTTCAATATTGTACTTCCGTGAGTAGTAAAACATTTACTAGGTTCAGCTCTATGTTCACTATTCTTTTCAACTCAGATAATGTGGTTGGAGAGTTGTAAACTAGTCTTTTGAGTAGATATTTTGTATGGTATTCAAATTTCACCTGTCGCGTTATACTCGAGCCTAACGTACGCGCGGCCCTTAAGGGGGGTAATACCTTTAGATAGATGAAAATAAGCTGATATTTGTAAATTTTTTTGTATAGGATATCTTTGTCCTGTATTTTCGAAATTTCAGGTATAATTTATTGTAACTATTGCCTATTACAACATATTTTCTTTTTTTAAAAATATTCAAATATGGCGGAATTATGATAGTCTTTCCTGGAAGTGTTTCGGCGCGTCTCGTGAAACGGCATGACTTCTAGCTTTAGTTACATTGGTATGAAACAAGTTTGCAAACGATGTTTCGATTATTAACATTCACAGTTAGTAGATGAACCTAAGAAACGTGAAAAATATGGAAAATTGAAGAGATGGCGCGCTTTTAAAGAAAAACTTTGAATTTTACTGAAAATTTTCGCAATATTTTGCAATAAAAAAGGCACTTTAATGTTAAATTTATTTCGTACATTTAGGTTCATATGTTAGATAGTATTGTCATGGATATGTGCAAAAAATTTGAGCGCGATTGATAAACTAGTTTTTGAGTTATCAGTCACGCCAATTTTAAAAATGTAGTTTTGAGAAAAATGCTTTTAAAGTTTCGATAAGTAAAACCTGAATAATTTCAATGATTTACCAACTAATCTGCGATTTCTACGCCATATAATAATCCTTCGGCTTACTCATAAAGTTGATTTTTCTCCATAAGCTCATTCTCCGTAAAAATACAAAATTTCAAACACAGCAATGGCATGATAGTAACAAATCTGTTACATAGCCCTCCGCACCGAGCCCGTGAATATCTGCGGCGCGATACCAGACATGAGTCACGATAATCGGCCATAACATCAAAAGGGCTCCGTATTACGCTTCAAAATTTTGAGACTATATTTTTGAGATGTTGCACTAACATTTTATAGAAAAAAAACAATTTTGCAGTTTTTTAAGATTCTAAAGGTATTGCCCCCCTTAATCGCTCATCGCCCACACAATTTATTATCACGATAGTAACAAATTGCTATGTATATATCGTTGTCAACGTATTTAGTAATAATTTGCATGACCTAAGACAATTTTCCATATATGACATAATGTTATAGCCATAAAAATGAAATTTTCGTACGTGGTCGTAATTTGATGGCCAGAGACTGTATTGCTAAATGTTTGATAATCACGCGTTGTATTGCTAAATATTCGATAACTACGTGTTGTATTGCTAGATATTCGATAACTACGCGTTGTATTGCTATGCATTTGTTCATCACGGCAGATATTTGGAAAAATAATGAAGATATAAAGCATATGATGTATACAGAGCATGCTGGAAGCTGTGACCAAAGCAAAGGGTAGAA
Organism: Megachile lagopoda; assembly: GCA_036983795.1. Lineage (NCBI taxonomy): Eukaryota > Metazoa > Arthropoda > Insecta > Hymenoptera > Megachilidae > Megachile > Megachile lagopoda. Next base: position 3,822,551 of record CM072786.1, read on the forward strand.
ATACAAGATATTAACGTGTGTCAATAATGTTATGTACGGTAGTAGTTATGTTAGTAGCTAATAAATATCATTATAATTTGAACAGGCCAATTTTACAGAAAACGTGAAATATTCTAAAAAATTATAGTGGTAATTTGATGGCCAGGGACTTACATGTAGCACTATTCCGTATAATTATCGAATATCTAGCAATGTACCACGTGGTCAATGAACACCCAGCGATGCAACGCGTGACCATATAACACACAATGATATAAGCGATTATTCAACACGAAGCGATATTAACGCTCGACAATAAAATAGATGGTTATGCAACGTGTGGTAATATAGCGAATAGTAATTCAAGACTGACCTGTAACGACAAATCTACATAATTACGCCAATGAACTTGTCACTGAAATTCTATGTCTCATTTCGAAATCAGGTATTTCATATGCACCAAACTAATGTTACGCAAGCATCAAAGACAGATAAATTAAAATTATTATCTCCTATAATTAGCATAATACGCGATAGTGTTTTGATTACGATGTGACATAAACTTCTTACTAATGCTTTTTTTAATTTTAATTATGGATTCAGATATGTAAATTTGAGCGTCTAATTAACTTCATTTATGCAACCAGTTAATGGATCAAAGATGAGGAAGTATTTGCATTTGCGTAAATAATGTTAAAGCTTATCTGTGATGCGTGATATTATGTTAATGTCAATACTATGCCATTAAGCCGATTGGAACTGGACGAGAATTAATAGAATCAAAGTTATAAGCACGGAAGTTGGAAGGATTTATGATAATTCATATTTTGTGGAGAAGAGTGATATTATTTGTGATTTTTTTTATCTAAACTGACAAGTACAGAATGCGTTTAAGTCAGATTTTGAGGATTGTATAATGTGATCACCAACTCGTATTAGGGTAATTGTTTTATGTTTCCCACATCCCCAAACTCCAGAATCCTGTTTGCAAATTCCTATTTTCTCAAATCCCTACATTCTGAAATTTCCACATTTTCAAATCCCCACATTCCACAATCTCCACATTCCCAAATCCCCACATTCCCCAATCCCCACATTCCCAAATCCCCACATTCCCCAATCCCCACATTCCCCAATCCCCACATTCCCAAATCCCCACATTCCCAAATCCCCACATTCCCAAATCCCCACATTCCCAAATCCCCATATTCCCAAATCCCCATATTCCCAAATCCCCATATTTCCAAACCCCCATATTCCCAAATCCCCATATTCCCAAATCTCCCCATTCTCAAATCCCCATATTCCCAAATCTCCACATTCTCAAATCCCCAAATTCTCAAATCTCCACATTCTCAAATCCCCATATTCCCAAATCTTTACATTTCCAAATCTTTACATTCCCAAATCTCTACATTCCAAAATCCCCACATTCCCCAATCTCCACATTCCCAAGTACCTACACTTCCAAATCCCCATATTCCCAAATCCCCATATTCCCAAATCCCCATATTCCCAAATCCCCATATTCCCAAACCCCCATATTCCCAAATCCCCACATTCCCAAATCCCCATATTCCCAAATCTCCCCATTCTCAAATCCCCATATTCCCAAATCTCCACATTCTCAAATCCCCAAATTCCCAAATCTCCACATTCTCAAATCTTTACATTTCCAAATCTTTACATTCCCAAATCTCTACATTCCAAAATCCCCACATTCCCCAATCTCCACATTCCCAAGTACCTACACTTCCAAATCCCCATATTCCCAAATCCCCATATTCCCAAATCCCCATATTCCCAAATCCCCATATTCCCAAATCCCCATATTCCCAAACCCCCATATTCCCAAATCCCCACATTCCCAAATCCCCATATTCCCAAATCTCCCCATTCTCAAATCCCCAAATTCCCAAATCTCCACATTCTCAAATCTTTACATTTCCAAATCTTTACATTCCCAAATCTCTACATTCCAAAATCCCCACATTCCCCAATCTCCACATTCCCAAGTACCTACACTTCCAAATCCCCATATTCCCAAACCCCCATATTCCCAAATCCCCATATTTCCAAACCCCCATATTCCCAAATCCCCATATTCCCAAACCCCTATATTCCCAAATCCCCATATTTCCAAACCCCCATATTCCCAAATCCCCATATTCCCAAATATCCCCATTCTCAAATCCCCATATTCCCAAATCTCCACATTCTCAAATCCCCAAATTCCCAAATCTCCACATTCTCAAATCCCCATATTCCCAAATCTCCACATTCTCAAATCCCCATATTCCCAATACAAATATAAACATTTTAAAACTTCCAAATCAGAATTATCTCCACGCTAATAAGACGATAACAACGATAAGCTCGTTAAATCCATATTACCAATAAAAATAAAAATCAGTAAATCCACACCGCTATAAAGCAGCGCAACCTTCCATAATGAACCCTCAATATTCGCCCGACGAGCTCAAAAAAACCAAGAAAAAGATGAATTTAAAGAAGTTATTAATTTTTCAAAGCCGTTTCATGACGTTTACTATACAAGCATCATTTTAATACATATTTTATGTCTCGTAGTATCCCATAATCTAGAGTACCTATAAATATCATAATTTAGAGTACAACATCCGCCTGCTTTTATTTCCACCCCTAATTATAATTTACAAATAAACGCAAACATGCGTAAAACTATCCCCCGTATTTTAGAGGATCGTTGCTCGTTAATATCGTTATCTCGGAAACGAAACTATTATAATTAACTCGAGAACAACTTCGAAATCGTCTCGATAAAATCTTTTCACGTTAACGAAAGGACGTTAAGTACGTTTTAACAGCGGCACAGGGTTGTTCGACGTCGTTCGGTTTCCGGTGGTGAGATGCGGCAATCAGGTAGCCAGCATCGGATCCTACAGGACGTCCACTGTTAACTGTGTCTTTAATAACACACAGGTACAACGTTCGTGCACCGAGAGTCAACACTGCTCTTTCTCTGACGAAGCTTTAATGACTCAACCGAACGATTGTTAGAGCGTTGATGTGGACGTTGATTATAATTTATGGTTCCTCAGCTTCTATAAAACACTGTCTCGACTTTTCTTTGCTCGACAAGAATTGCACGATGACCTGTGTATTTACTGCACAGTTTGTCATAACATGTTCAATACTGTGGACAGCAATTTTGTACAAAAATAAAATGGTTGAACAAGTTTATTAGCGATTTGAAGAATCTTTAGTTAGGCTGGTCCAAGAATTTTCACAATTTTATTCTCTTAACCCCTTGCATTTGTCAGGTGCGTCAATCAGAACTAACTAATCACAGCTACAATATTAAAACAGACAGAGAATCTTGAAATGTTATGACAACATGGTATTATGCAATTGTTGATTATGCAAATTACAATTGGACTTGAACTCCAAATTGAAGCATATTCAAAATTCGAGTAAAATTGATTACAATTGAAGTACCAGTGCGTCACGAGTCAGTCTCGTCAAAATAATGCAAGGGGTTAATATGTATGGTACTGTGGACAGCAATTTTGTGTAAAATTAAAATGGTTGATCAAAGTTTGTGGTCGATTTGTAGAATCTTTAGTTAAGCTAGTCCAAGAATTTTCACAATTTTATTCTCTTAATATGTATGATACTGTGAACAACAATTGTGTACAAAAATAAAATGAACACTTAGTCAAAATTTATTAGCAATTTGGTGAAAAATGACCAATTGTTAGGTCAGTCCAAAAATTGTCACGAGTTTGACCTCTTTCGGTGCACATATGTGAACGTCTGGTTTTTTTTTAAATTCATCAGTTATATATTATTTTAGGATTTATATAATTATTACAGATTTAAAATCAGCAAAATATTATTAAATTATTTACTTTTCTTAAAAGGATCCTTGAAGAGGGGACTGGTAAAGTTTGACATTGTACTGTTATTAGAAACTTTATAGGTTAAATAGCAGTTATGGAAGTAATAACATCAGGATAAATATTTTTTAATCCTTTGATTTCTCTGAAAAATGACTACTGATCGTTCAGAGACATGAATGGTAAAAATACGAGTAGAAATATAACTATGATACAAAAAAATTTGAATACAATTCATACACGTTATGTACACGTATGTGTACACACGTTGTGTACACAGTGTAACAATATTCTGTGAAATTAATTGGATAAAAGTTAAACTGCTGATTTAATTATAGTCTACTCCTAAACTTAGCAATTCATAGTATTTCTCTTCTAGAAAAATAATTGGTAGCAAAGATTAGCGATCGAAGCGTAGAGATACTCGGTCGAAAAACGTAGTTAACAAGTTTCACACTCGACAATAAATTGTTAGCTCATTTTAATGTACTGTCTCTGGCGAATCGTGTAGCAAGGGAAGAGCGGCTCCTTAATAACGCATAAACCATAGAATCAATTCTATTAAGTCGACGGAACGCGTAGCCGGGATATCCCGTTCTGCGATCTAATTAACTGTCTGGCAACACAGGTTTTCAAACTCGTTTCATCGTACATTTAGAATCCTCGTTTCTCGACGGCATTTCGAAGACGGAAATTAATCTCGTGGATATTTTACTCGAACAACTGTTGTGCTGTACGGTTCGAACCACCTTGCTCCTCCTCCTTCCTTTTTTCTAACAGTCACGCGTCCATAATATATGGGGAAGCAGTAATACGTAACGGATATAGATACTCGATCATATTCGTCATTATCGATGCTTATTTGAATAACTGGTATACATTCGTGAAAGGAAACGGTGTCGTTGAACAAAATCAAATTATACGTTGCGCAACCTGTGACTATTTCGATTTCAAACAACGAGGGCTCGTGTCGTGATTGTTAATTGGAATTCGCTCCTCGTCAATCGTGTTCGATGAATTATTGTAATGGAATCTGTTTGATGCATCGATTGCAACGTTTTCGCGGATGGTTATTGACACTAGTTATTTCGAGCCTCTTCGACCGCGTGTTTCAACCGCCATTTTGCGGAATGGCTTTTAGAAATGTTGGGGGAATATAAATCATCAAGGAAGGTCTTATGCTTTATTTTATGACGTCGGTGTATAGTTATATTAGATTTTTTACATTTTTGGGAGGTGGTTTCGCGGATTTGTTAACGTAGTCTCGTGATTTTGGAGATTTGGGGATTTGGAAAATTTGGGATTTAGAAATTCGGGATTTTGGGAATTTGGGAATAAAGGACTCTGGGAATTTGATAACGTAGTTTCGTAGATTTGTAAATGTAGTCTTGTGATTTTAGAGACTTGGGAATTTGGGAAATTAGGGGCCTAAAAATTTGGGAATTTGGGAAATTAGGGACCTAAAAATTGAGAAATTTGGGAAATTAGGGACCTAAAAATTTGGGAATTTGGGAAATTGGAAATTTTGAAATTTTTGAATTTAGTGATCTAAATTTTATTATAGAACTTACAAATTTGAGAGGTTAAACACTGAAAATTTGTGAAGTTGAGAACTTGGAAGATTTGGATATTTAAGAATTTGACAATTTTTCAATTCTTTGACCTTAAAATTTTTTATCTGAGAATTTGGAAATTTGGAAATTGAACGTTTGTGAATTTGAAGATTTAAGAGTATAATCATTTTTTAATTCTTTACCTTAAAATTTTGTAACTCAGGAATTTGGGAATTTGGAGTTGACCGCAAACGGTTAGTGTTAACACTCTGCTGGCAAGAATACAAGTTCAGTGATAAGAGTCAATAACAAGAGGCAAGAGTTCTACCGTCGACTCGCTTTTATTGGCTGAGGAGCCACCCTCCAGAACCGTTAGTCATCTTTCAGCACTTTTAACAATTTTTCTTGAAGTTTTCGCTCATTCTAATAAAATTTGATTCAAATAATGGTTACACTACCAAAGTCAAAAGCTAAGTACTTCACATTTCCACTTCTGTAAATCGAGTAATATGTTAATAAAAATATCATGTAATATATGTTTTGAATTCGTCTCGATGTTCTCTAAAGCTATGAATAAAAACAAATGTATGTTCCTATTTAGAAAACCCAAGGTGACCTTGACTTTGCCAAGAAAAACTGTTTTCAAAAATTGCTTTACTAATATCTATTGTGCACTTCATAACTTGCAAATATTATTCTAAACTCTTTTTTGTAAGGTAGCTGCAAGTGGGAGAAAAATCGTGAGTAGCGTTATAGGTAACACCCTGTATATTTACACAGTATGTCTGAAAAGTAACGGAACTTTTTAAATAAAAAAAAAAGTATTAGTTATTTTGCCAAAATTAATTTTTTTTATTCAAAATACATCCCTTCCGCATCAATACACCGCTGGGCACGTTCAGGCAATGTTAACATAGATTTTTTTATGTCGTTTTGCGGAATCGCTTCAATCACTCTTGTCACAGCTGCTTGGACTTGTGTAACAGTGTCATAAAACGTTCCTTTCATGGCTAATTTCAATTTTGGAAAAAAGAAGTAATCACATGGAGATAAGTCGGGCGAATATGGAGGATGTTGGAGCACACAGACTTGTTTTTTCGCAAAAAATTCACGAACAGTGACAGTTCTGTGACATGGTGCAATATCACGCAACAGAAACCAACTCCCTGGCGCTCGATATGCGGGCCTCACACGAACGATTCTTTTCCACAAACGTTCCATAACACCCAGATAATATTCACCATTAACATTTTGTCCCTGTGGAACGAATTCCCGAAGTATAATACCTTTAGAGTCGTTTAGAATTTAGAAAAACCCAAAACCTGGCTTTGGGTCGTTTTCCAAAGTATCACGACCATCCTGGAATCGCTTATACCACTCGAACACACGTGTACGGGATAAATAATCGTCGCCATAAACATTTTTCATTAATTCAAATGTCTCTGTAAAAGTTTTACCGAGCTTTACCGAGCAGAATTTAATATTCGCTCTTTGCTCCATCGTGATTTTGCGACACGGTGACGAAAGGTTCTGTCGCTTTAAACACTATAAGTTTACAATTCGTTGCTCGATTCCAATAACGATTGGTTTGTTTTGTAGGGGAGGAATACTGTTTTCAAATAGCATATTGTTTTTATAGATGTCACTAATAGTGTTCCTTAAATTTAAGAAGTTCCGTTACTTTTCAGACATACTGTGTACGTGCGATAAATGGATTTACACCACTTTCATAATCAATAGCTAAACATCATTAATCGGTCAATTTTAAATTCAGCAAAGTATTGTCATTTTTTAAGATATTAAACATTAACTAGTTATCAATACAAAGTGTACACCAAATTAAACACAAATTACGTAACATTTCATTTTCTTCTTTATTAATTGACATACACCACTTTCAAAATAAACGGTACATTTGTATACGTGGGCGAGTTGTCGGGTTTTATAGTATTTTGAGCCATAGAAAACTATGGACTTCTCAGTCAGAAATCAAATTCGTAGAATGACACATTGTTTCGAAATATCCGCGTTATATCTAGCGTACGTGTGTAACGTACATGTGATAGCCGTCGAAAGAGAGCTGGTGGAGTGCAGCGAAAGTGTGGGAACCTCCTCTCGAACGGAGGACATAAACGCACCAGGTGTATAGGTATACATCGGCCGCGTACGATTAACTTATACCTGTGCGTGATTCATGCGTAAATTCGTAGTCTGGTTGCCGCATAGTGACGCAATCGTGGTTACACACGCGGACAAACTTCTTACGTTCGATTCCAGTTGGTGCATGATGTCATATACTGTACGTACTAAAAGTTCCGGCATTACAAATGTAAGATATTACCAAAAATACGTCGCAAACTAAAAGAAAATTGCGAGGATAGGCATAGTATGGGGAAAAGGAGGTTTTTCGAAAGTTAGAGAGCGTTCACATTATGCTAGTAACTGACACCAATAGCTTTAGTAACAGATAATCGATTTTTACGTTTCTTGCTTTGACTGTACCAGATATAGCGTTGGAGAAAGAAGGCAAGGAAAGAAGCCATTTTCTTTTAGAGATTTTTGAGAATTTCAGAATTTGGAGATGTGGGTATCTAGAGATTTGGGGAATTAGGAATTTGGCAGACCAGCGATTTGGGGATTTAGGGATTTAGGGGTCTAGAGATTCGGGGATTTCAGGATTTAGGATTTTGGAAATCTCGGCATTTAAGGATGTAGGGATTTTGGGGATGTAGAGATTTCAGAACTTCAGGATTTAGGAGTTTGGGAACCTGGAAATTTGGGAATTTAGTTACTTGGGGGTTTAGAGATTTGGGGATGTAGGGATTTGGAGTAGTAGGAATTTGGGATTGTAGGGATTTGGGGGTGTAGGGATTTGGGAATGTAGGAATTTGGAGATGTAGGGATTTGGGGAGGTACGAATTTGGGAAAGTAGGAATTTGGAAAAGTAGGAATTTGGGGAAGTAGGGATTTGGATATATAGGGATTTGGGGATGTAGGAATTTGGGGACGTAGAAATTTCGGGATGTAGGGATTTGAAGAAGTAGAAATTTGGGGAAATAGGAATTTGGGGAATGTAGGTATTTGGAGACGTAGAAATTTGAGAAAGTAGGGATTTGAGGATGTAGTGGATTTGGAGTTGTAGGAATTTGGGAATGTAGGTATTTGGAGATGTTGGAATTTGGGAATATAGATATTTGGGGATGTAGGAATTTCAGGATTTTGGAATTTGAGAATTTAGCTATTTGGGGATGTAGGGATTTCAGGGTTAAGGAATTTGAGAACCTGGAGATTTGAGAATTTAGCAATTTGTGGGTGTAGCAATTTGCGGATGTAGAATTTCAGGAATTTAGGGATTTGGAGGTATAGCAATTTGGGGATGTAGAGATTTGAAAACTTAGCAATTTGAGGGCATTTTTTATATGTACAAATTTGAGAATTTAGGGATTTGGAAACGTAAGTATTTGTGAATGTAGTGATATCAAAACTTCAAGTGAAATTTCATAATAAGAAGTATCATAAAAATCTATCAAAAACAAATGTATATTTCAATGCGTTAAATTAAATTATAGACTGCTAATTAAAGGGAGATAAATTATAGGATAGGAAAAATAACAAAAGAAAAAATGATGAAAATGAATAAAGTCATCAATTTAAGTACATTAATGTTTATTACTTTTATTATTTTTTCCTTGAAAAGTTTTTCTACCTTTTTATCGCTGAGAAATCATTTGAGATCCCAAAATATTTGTTGCATCGGAATCTTGATAGTAAGTGAATAACGTGAATTAGCGTGCAAAGAGAAATGCGAATGCAGATTCACATAACGGAGATAATGACCGAAGATTAGCATGATTAATTATAGATGAGTAGCAGAATTATTTATTACCTGTCGAGTTGAAAGGAAAAGGTATAATAATTATAACGGTATGACAGACTTTATTTTCCTTTATTTAAAATGGATAAATTTGTTAACACATTCGATAATTGTGTTGAGTATGTCATGAAAGATTATGTTATTTAATAATAACTATACTCGTTATTTAGAAAAAAATTAACTTTTTCTCTCTAATATGAAATTGAAATAAAACAAGAAATGTATTCATAATCATGATACATTTTCAAAATAATAATAATTTAATATTAATCAACAAAATGCAACGAGGTTAATAAATAAAATCACACAATCAAGAAATATTGAGAAAGAATTTGATTATAACATGACATATTTAATTATTTCTGTCGATGTTTCGCTGAACATAAACATTATTCTCTTCTCTAAAAACAAAATTCCTAATTTCTAATTTCTCTTTTCCAAATATTTGACTATTTGATGCAAAAATATTGTCAACTTCAAACATTTATTCTTCGTTTTATTTACCAAAGAATCAAGTTTTTCATTTTGTATGTTAACAAATTTTAAAATGGAAGTACAAAAGTTTTCAGAAAAGAAAAATTTAAACTAGAAAAATTGGTTGTGCTATTATAATTTATTTTTAATCTTTCCGCAAGTCTCTCTTTTTTTCAGGAGTATATCACAGGTTAAAAATAATTAAACACATCCCTACACACTTCAAAAATTAAATCGCTTAACTGGTTAAATATCAAGTTTGATTTTGTTACTTTGTGCGAAATTTTATAAAAAAAAATTTGTGATTTGTAGGTAATTTATTTGGTACGTTTCAATTTAAAGTCAAAGAAAAAAAAGGAGCTTGTAGAGAATCAAATATTTCCTTGTCTATTGCGTATAAATTGATTAAGTGCACATGGATAGAAATAAATCGATGTTTTTAATCTTGTAGAATCACTGCATTACAAAATTAGATTGCTGCGCATCAAATGAATTTCGAAACATAGAAAGTCCACGTACATTTGATTACGTAAAAGTACCGCAAGATCTGTATATCAATTTGAAGTTTAAGGTCTGATTTAAATTAATTGATTGAAAACGAATAAATTAAAAAAACGAGTGAATTAAAAAACTTGTTAAATTTAAAATTGTAGGTTTAGTGTTAAAAATGAAGAAAGAAAAAAGGCGAAGTTGTAGTGTCTCAGTCATAGTAGCAATAACCACGATGCGAACGTATTTTCTCAAACAACGTTAATCTTTTCAACTCTTAATTGTCACGTTGTGTTTTCGATCGAACGAGGAACGTAGTAAAAAGTCACGGAGCAAAAAGACTAACCATTAATTCGCGAGTCACGTTGCTGATTCGTTCTTTGGTGCAACTGCGTGTGCCAATCTGCGGCTCGCATCTGTAATCATCTTTTACCAATCTGTGGTCCTCATCTGCATCGAGCTACGGACGCTTCTGTCGCTTGCATTGAGTTGTCTTGCTAAATGACTGCATCAAAAATTATCGTTTTAATCGTTCATCTTCTAGAAATAGCACGTTGCTATCTCGTAAAGATTACTTGATTCGTACTTTGACATGATGGAATAGGACAACGATGATATCTGAAAACATATGAAATCGAAAGTTCGATCTGATCTGTTTGGACAATGATTTGCACATGGACTGATTTTATTTCGGTCATCTTCTAGAAATAGCACGTTTCTCGGTAGAAAAGATCATTTAATTCATACTTTAACATGATAGAATACAACAACAACGATGTTTGTCAAAATGTATTAAAATTGAAAATCCAATCTTGCTGATCTGTTTGGATAGACAATGTTAACTTGCACATGGGATGATTTCACAAAAATTATCCTTTGAATCGGTCATCTTCTAGAAATAGCACGTTTCTCGGTAGAAAAGATCATTTAATTCATACTTTAACATGATAGAATACAACAACAACGATGTTTGTCAAAATGTATTAAAATTGAAAATCCAATCTTGCTGATCTGTTTGGATAGACAATGTTAACTTGCACATGGGCTGATTTCACAAAAATTATCCTTTGAATCGGTCATCTTCTAGAAATAGCACGTTTCTCTGTGGAAAAGATTTAATTCGTACTTTAACATGATAGAATATAACAACAATGATCCTGGAAAAAATGTAATGAAATCAGAAGTTCAATCTTGCTGACCTGTTTAGATAGACAGTGTGATTTGCACACAATTTAATACTACTAAATAACAGTATAATAAAAGTATAAAAGTAATAATAGTATTAAGTCGTCACATGTTGCATTGAACGTACTATATTTTGTAAAGGTTATACACTGATATACATATAGGTATACCTAGGTACATGTATGTACATATAGGTTACGTATTATTGTAGGTACATGTATAGCTACAATATACTTAGGAATTTGATGGCAATGCAGAAATATATGGATCTTCTACAAGTTGTAATCCAACTGTATTTCTATGACATACACGTATGTTTCTACGCGTTGTATACGTGATACTCCATTTTGTATTCCTCCGCATTGTACTACCACGCGTTACATTTCGATTAATTGTGTTCCACACGTTTTATGGCCACGAATTGTATTTCTACGTGTTGTATTTCAACATTTTTTATTCCTACACGTCATATTAATGCTATATAGATCAGGATTGTTAGCAAATTTAGAAATCATTCAAAATATAATTGAATTTCTTTCAGAAGCAAGTTACCATAAGAGAGTAAATATTACAAAAAAATTGAAATAAATATAATTTGCTTGTGCGCCCTCTGCATCCCCACTGTATTCATTAGTAATTCAAGAAATAAAGAAATATCACATGCTATGCTTACTGCTTTCTTTATAAATCAGTTAATTTGAGAGAAAAATGAAATGAGAGAATAGACTCACCTACATAAAAGTTAATAAAATCACATGCACGTCTTAAAAATTCCATATGACGCAGAGAAATCCAACTTTCCCCCTGTTTATACACGTCTATAGATTAAAATAGACCATATTATACTCATGATGTACTTAAATTATATTTCATAACGCTTGCAGTGTACGACGCCAAAAGGTTAAAACTCTCAGCAAACTAATCGGTTGAAACACGTCTCTTACAAATTACGTAAAATGTATTCGTGCAGCAAAAATAAATTTCATAACATACGGTAAAAAGATAATAATGAAATTGTACACATCCAATTCGCAAGCGGAAGATAAGAATTATCGAGGCAGAAGTTGAATCTCTAATCTCGCGTTTCATAAAAAGAAACGATCCTAATGTCTCATACAAATTTTTTTTTTTAACTAATCTTATGTATGTATACCGTGGCGAACACGTATGCCGGGGAGTTACGTGGGGAAGATAGTAATTTAGTTAAAGGGAATTAAAAGAAGTTATGGAACATGCGATGCAAGGAGCATATGCAAATCGATGCAGACGAGTTACGTCGACGGTATTAAAATCGAGCTGAAACAACCTGTTGCACTTTGTACGTGTATTGCGCAAAAGACTGCACGACCTACGTTAACGATTAGATCGTTGATAATCACTGCTGGTGACACGTGTTTTAATTCTAGCTTCGATAAGAAGTTCTCTCATTTATTCGAGCACAACGGCGGGCGCTTTATAGGAAAAATGGCGGCGGAGAGTCACGAGGTTCACGATCCTTAAAACTAAGAGTTTGTTTAAACTTTGCACAATTTTAGGGGACATCGGAAGTAGTGATTTTACAATTGCATACATCTTTCTAAGTATAGTAAATTATAGTTCATAAGACTCAATAATACTTATAAATGATAACATTTTAAATGTAATTATAGTACATGATTTTTGTAATTTATGTTTAACTGTTTAATCATTAAGAATATATTGTAGCCTAAGGGAAAGTTACGTTTTGTTTGTTCTTTTTAATTCTAAAATTTGAATACTAACATTGGTTAAAAAGAACAAATGTTTTTAAACATTAAAAATCTTGACAACAATTGAAAATTTTTATGTGAAAGTATATTTTTTGGAAACCGATATGAAAATTTAAATTAAGAAGGTCAAAAGAAATTTTTATTTGGCAGACTGATGAAGTTTGGACTTAAAAATATTTGTTTCCCTTTAAAACCTTATGTTTGAATTCGAAAGCTGACATATGAAAATATTTAGAAATTATTTGACAGCCTTCATATTAAATTGAGAAATGTAGAAAATTACTAAAGTGTCTGAAAGTGTCGTAATAAGAAAGTCTCTGAATCGGCCATATAGCGAGACTGTACTATAGAAACCTAAATAATTTTACCAAAATATTAAATTGATAAATGTCAAAGCCTATAATCGAAACAAACATGGAATTACCAAAAATTTGTTTACAAATCATCAAATATATTCCGAGCTCAGCTCACATCTAATGATTATTCCGTTACAGGTATTTTCAGGAATTTTATTGGTTTGTATGAAGAACAGTTAATTATAATCCCGAAGAACTATAAAATTTCATTCGTGAACGTATTACGCTTACGAAGAAGTTAAGGCCTTATGCGTTTGACGACTGTAAAGCTTCTATTTGTTTAACGTGCAACTAGTCGTAAATTAATTTGATTCTTTCTTGTCGGCTTAATGAACAGTTGTAAATAGTAGCGAGAGCCTTTACGACATAACACTTTTCACCTTTTTAATATCCCGTGGGCGTTTGGGTGAATCTTTCATAGATCATATAAGTTTATAGCAAAGATATCTGATATTATTGATAATATAATTGTAATCGTGAAATATTACATACTAATCGTTTCTGTGGCTTTTATAGTCTGTTATGTGAACGAGTAACTGTGAATCTTAGTTTCTTTGCAGCATCGATTAATAAGATTTTTTCTCTTTTTCAAAACATTGCGATGCGCTTTATGTATTGACATAAGATTTTTATTCGATGGATCAAGTTCTAGACGTGACTAAGGCATCACACCAAGTAAAAATAACTTCTGGGAATTTGCGAATTTAAGGTTTAATTTGGGAACTCAAAGACTTGAGAATTGCAAGTTATTTGGCCAGATAAAAACACCTGTATCGTTTATTTCATCATGAAGTTAATTTTAATCTATCGTTTATTTCATCATGAAGTTAATTTTAATCTCCACCCAATTTTATTTTATAAACCTGCACTATTTTTCCTATTTGGCAAAAGCCTGGGGCACCTTGTACAATTTAATATGCCATAAAGTCTTATTTATTTTAATCAAATTTAATCCTGTGTTGCTCTGCTGTACGTATATTTTGTGATCAGAGTCACAAATACTGTCGATACACAGTATTGGTAATAAATAATTACAACCACCCTTAAATTTGACACAGAATGTCGATACTTTCAAGTCCTAGAAAGGATTAAAATGAATCTGAAAACAAGTGCGATAGACGTTAACATCCGAAATTGTTCTTCCTGGAAACGATTTTATCTCGTCCCGTTAAGTCGTAAATGTTTCGAAAAAAAGTTCACACATTTCCATGCGTAGCTTATGTGATTCCGCTTCTATACCTCGAGTATTTTATTTCGTTTTGCAGGAGAAGCCATTCACCTTGCCAGAGACTTCGGCTATGTTTGCGAAACCGAATTCCCTGCAAAGCAAGTTGCCGAATACCTGAGTCGACAACATTGTGAACCGCAAGATTCCTACAGGAGAAAAGAACTTCTTCATGCCACCAAGTAAGAATTTATCGTCAAGCTGAAAACAATGGCGAAAGAAATCTATCGAGATAATCGGGAGCTTCGATGGTTGCATCGCGGACATACGTTACTATAAAGTTTCTTCAACACTTCCCTCTGAATTGGAAATAAATAAGTAAATATTGAGGCATTAGATACACAGTTATTATTCATGTTAATATGATAGAACTTTCAAATTTCATATGACAGAACTATCAGAAGCGACGAACTGAAATATAAAATGTGAAACCTGAAAGTAGCCATTTTGGCTGTTCTGGTGTTAAAATTTGACTGAATGAAAATTATAATAAGCTAGCGACATTTGGAGATGATTATGGAAATGATTATTAAAAAGAATGGTGCAAATAATTAAACTAAAAGTTATAACATTTAACATGTAGAGGGAAGGAAAAATATTTAATGGAGGTACATTTTTAATTATATCCTCGGGAATGATTATATATTTTAAATTAATTACAAATTTTTAATTTGAAATTTTAGTGAAAAACTGAAGAATTATAACAGGATGCAATATCAGTATTTTAAAAAGCTAGTGCTCATCCAGAGTTTATCAAATAATTGATAGAAGAAATGTTTATTTTTTGCTTATTTTATATTGTTGGTATGTTTCACTTTTTTGCATCAATATTATATTAAAAATCATGAAACATCAATATTATAATGTACTATAAGATTCATTTTTTGATAAACTTGAATCAATTACTTGAATTTGATTGTCGCGATGCAACCATAAACTTTGACCAAAAAGCGAAATGACTGCTGTAATTTTATAAAAGGAATGTTCGAAATACTGAAGTTTGTCCAATTATATAGAATCGTAAAAATTATTCTGTTGTTGTCTAGTTAACTGTTTTAGCCACATTCAATAGAGAATCGTGTACAGCAAGATAAGGTGTTAACTGCACCAAGTGTTTGTGGGTTAGCACCTTGCTGCTAGGTTATGGAGCAGAGGTTCTCAACCTTCACATAAATGCACCTTCAAAAATGAAATTTAAAAATTCTAGCTTTTCGATGTCCTTTTATATCAGTATTTCAAAAGTCATCATTTGTCAGAATTGCTAAAATAAGTTTAGAAATAATTAATGGTTTATTAAGAAGTTATGAAAGGAGAATTTAACACCGTTGGTTGTGTTTTTCAGACAAATCACCAAAGAGCTGATGGATCTTCTGAATCAAGATAGATCTCCACTTTGTAACACACGGCCACAACATATCCTCGACCCAAGCATACAGAGACACCTAACACATTTCTCTCTCATATCACATGGATTCGGAAGTCCTGCAATCGTAGCCGCTCTTACGGCAATACAGGTATTGGTTTTCCTTTTGATTCTGAAGAAGTTACAAACATTTTTCTTTTTCATAAGTATCACATAAAGAATCATCAAATTTATTGAGAAAGACATTTAATACTAAACGTGCCAGCTTATAACGCATACATAATTTGAAATTAAAAATATGGCAGAAGAATAAATAAACATATAATTCAATATAAGTGAATACACATCTACTCTTTATTTCGATATTAGTCAATACAGATTTCAAGAAAAATATCTTAAACTTTATAATTCAAAATAAGTAACTTGTGAACCGGTCATTTGATCAGTTTGGTAGTTTTAGAGTAAATGAGTGTAAGAATTATCTAATAAATTTTAATTAGTGCAAGAACAGTCTGGTAATTAATAATTAGTGTAGAAAGGATCTAGCAAATAATAATTAAAGTATCTAGTAACCTTTAAACAGTGTAAGAACTAGTAATAATTGCGACTAGCTTGAAATAAATCAAAAATTGAATTTAATGTTAAAAACAAATTATTGAAATCATGTTTTTATTAATGACGTCCATTTTTCTGAAATAAAAGTATTAAGACACTTTTAACAAAAAGTCATTGTTGAAGACACAGTTTAGAAGATATTTTTATACTGAATTGATACAAATATTAATGTACATATTTTAACACATAAAATTGACCATACACTAATTTTGTAAAATAAGGAGAAAAGATCAGGTTATAAAAATTTTGGTGCCTTGAAGTTTATGAACGGACTCGAAGACATACGATGATTTGAGGATCTGCGTTCATTCTTACAATAATCGCGTTTTCAACTTCATAAAGAAAAGTTCGAGAAGAAAGGCAGAAAACCAGTATTAAACGTATAAGAATGTGTATCATTTAAAATTCATAATTGATTCGAAGGAAATCATGGAGACAAAAGAAAAAGCACAGGTACATGTACTTCAATCGATCTTCCTGCGCCGTCGAGATATTTTATTCCTACCATTTTTCCTCGCACGTGCATGGAAAACCTAATACATTAGATTAATCCTGATTATGACACCTTATTAACCAGAGAAATGATAAATGACAGCGTGTCAGACGAATAAATTATGCTGTGTCACTGAGATAAGCTGCTATACTACATATTGAAACATATGAATATGTAAGTTTCATGACACACAAAATATAAAACAGGCTTTAAATGCATAACAAGACAATCGATAATTGATGAATATAAATTATTGCAAGTCTGATTGTGAGTAATCAGTTAGGAATTATTTATAAGACACAACTTCATCACACTAACGCTTACAGCATTACATATATTCTTTCAAATAATTATTTAATGACAATTTTAATGTTATAGTTTGAACTGTGAGATCTGAAGTAAAGTAATAGTTTCAAAAATGTGGTTCCGGAACAAAAATTGCAACGAGTTACGCTTGTCGAAATTAAATCGAGTATGTAACAAACTTAAATACAGTATATATATTACGGACAATGTCGCCATTTTGTAAAATGGCACATTGTGCAGAATGCCCGTTCGAAAGGACATTGTACAAAATACCCGTTCGAAAAGACATTACACAATATACCCGTTTCAAGTTTCGGTCAATCTATAAAATGTCCGGTCATTATACCTAAAGTGCCTAGAGAGTGGTAGTTAAGGTTAGGTTTTAAAGAATACTATACTTGTAACGTTGGAGAACCTGGAGAGCTACGTGAAAGTCCATCTGGAACAGAACAATTATAGACCCGTTTCAGGTTGAACCAGAGAGATGTTGGGTTAAACTAACCTCATCTAACCTAACCTCACCCGATTGATTATTGTTATCGTCCTATTATATACATTACCCAAAATATTTGGCATTCTACACAATAACTGATCGTTTTACAAAATGTCCACGTTAAACTCATTGCCAAACATGACACATGATAATCTAATCTAGTTAACATCCCCCGATTGATCATCATTGTCGTCTCATTGTATACATTACCCAAAATATTTGGTATTCTACACAATAACTGATCGTTTTACAAAATGTCCACGTTAAACTCATTGCCAAACATGACACATGATAATCTAATCTAGTTAACATCCCCCGATTGATCATCATTGTCGTCTCATTGTATACATTACCCAAAATATTTGGTATTCTACACAATAACTGATCGTTTTACAAAATGTCCACGTTAAACTCATTGCCAAACATGACACATGATAATCTAATCTAGTTAACATCCCCCGATTGATCATCATTGTCGTCTCATTGTATACATTACCCAAAATATTTGGTATTCTACACAATAACTGATCGTTTTACAAAATGTCCACGTTAAACTCATTGCCAAACATGACACATGATAATCTAATCTAGTTAACATCCCCCGATTGATCATCATTGTCGTCTCATTGTATACATTACCCAAAATATTTGGTATTTTACACAATAACTGATCGTTTTACAAAATGTCCACGTTAAACTCATTGCCAAACATGACACATGATAATCTAATCTAGTTAACATCCCCCGATTGATCATCATTGTCGTCTCATTGTATACATTACCCAAAATATTTGGTATTCTACACAATAACTGATCGTTTTACAAAATGTCCACGTTAAACTCATTGCCAAACATGACACATGATAATCTAATCTAGTTAACATCCCCCGATTGATCATCATTGTCGTCTCATTGTATACATTACCCAAAATATTTGGTATTCTACACAATAACTGATCGTTTTACAAAATGTTCGAGTTAAACCCATTGCCCGTAACATATATAAAAATAAATTCAGAATGTTGGTAATATATTTGACTCGTCGCAATCTGCGAGAAGTCGCTAGTTCCGGGCAACGATTACATTCGTCTAATCTGTCGAATGTCCTTGTTTCATTACAGAAGTTCCTAAGCGAGTCGCTGAATCACCTGGAGAAGATGTACCCAGGGAACGGGAGCGGCGTAACAAGTAGTCAGCAATCGAATCTCGACACGAACAAGAGCAAGGACGGGACGTTGATGAACGACATGAAGAAGTGACGCCCGGAAGACCCGCCTACCTCGAACGTGGTCACTTCAATCAGGCACTCATGGCCGTACAACTGAGCTTTCGCGAGCTGTCCTCATCGCGAATGGCTTCTGGTGGACCACTGAAACGACGCGTATGTCCGTGCACAGACCTGCACATTGAATAATCAAAATAAAAGAAATAATAAACTGAGCCCACCAATCGCAAGGGAAACAAGCGTGACAGCTAGGCGCGGATATCCGTGTTCGCCGAGGTTGGCTGGTCGAATGTGTTCTAGGTGTACGAACGACACGAAGTCACGAGAAATGTGCAATGTGAAATCTAGCGAGAATCGATCGACCTCGGCAAGGGTCTGATCGAGAGTTCTGGTCGAATCGGCCGGCAGTGGGACACACGAGATCATTTTTCTCCTTATTTTTAGCGAATCGGGATACTCTTTCGATGTTCAGGAAACATCCACACACATTTGCAGTCGTATCATGTGTATCGACGAGAACTCGAGTAACGAGGTAGGAATAACTTTGTACCCTCACTGCCTACTTTAGTTGAGACGCATCTATGCTGATCGAGAAGTATCGATCGATTCGACGGGATCGTTGCAACGAGTCCGATCCTTGGTTTGAATGTTTCGATTATTTCTCTCTTGTTTCCTTAGGTTCCTCGTGAAGGATACTCGAACGCGTACTACTACTTGTGATAGGCTTAGCGATAGTCGAAACGTTTGTGCAATCGTTACGATTAATCTTCGCAATGATTCTTTGCCGTGCTACAAACTTGAAGATCTAACAACTGAGGCTTATCGAAACGGTCGAGATCGTTTTGTTGAAATGCAGCGTAGACCATGTAGACTTGTTCGTGATATGATTCGAACACGATTAGAAATTTATTCCCAGTTTCGAACGCGTTAACCTTTCGAGTGCTGAATTCTTTGGATATAAATGCTTGGCGGAATCTGTCCGATTGCGAACGGCGTTATTAATCAAATTTATGTTGCATGCATAGGTTCACTGTGATGATCTTTTGGGTATGGTCTTTTTCTTATGTTGAGATTAGAAGGTAACTCACAATTCATGATCTTTTCTGATTTTACAGTTTTACAGAATTTTTTAGTTTAGTAACGAAATTTGGAAATTTAGAAATACTGAAATTAACATTATTCTTTTAATTTTGGAAATGTAGAATTTTGGGAGTATTAAAATTAACAACTTTTTCATTCTGAAAATTTAGAAATTTAGAAGTATTAAACTTTTATATTTTTGTTATTTTGAACATGTAAAATTTTAAAAATATTAACATTGACAATTTTTTAATTTTTAAAATTTAGAAATTTAGAAATATTTCAATTTTATACTCTTCGATTTTGAAAATGTAGAATTTTAGAGATATCAAAATTTGAAAAACTAATTTTGAAAATATAAAAATTTACAAATTTTGGAACTTAAAATCCAAATTTGGAAATGTAGAAGCTTGGTAATTTAAGTAACTTGAAATCTGAGAATTTAAATATTTGGAAACATGGAAATATAAATTTTCAACGTTTAGAAACTATATTCCAATTTATAAACTTTTCAATTTAAAAACTTTCAAAATTGGAAAAATGTAAAAATTTAACCATAATGATTCTAAAATTAAGACATAAGTTTGGAAATATCTGTAAAAATGGAAAATCTGTAAATCTCATATTTTTTTGTTAAAAATGAACAAACTGGGTTTGAATTTCTCAATTCTGTTTCTGTTCTCGCAGCTCTCGAATCGATCGATAATTACGCATTCACGGAGATGCGATAAAGAGGAATTAACTCGTAACAACCGTACTTCATTCGTAGATTTGTTGAGTGGATTATTTATATTGCTCAAGCATCGTTATTCTTTGCTCATTACGGAGCGTTCGACATGCATTCGCGCAGTATCGATGATGACGCTGCTGCCTAAGCATTAATATTATCAGCATAGTGATATATTGCTCTCTACAGCTTGTAGTTTAACGATCATAAATGTAAATTCACTCGTGAATGTTTTACAACCGATTTTTATCCAACGACCGAGTCCGGTGTGTAAAATAGCTCAACTCTATTTATAGTGACTCGCACATTTGCTCACATGTTTTCATATTTCTTAAAACTGCTGATATCGTATTTTGCTGCTTAACCGAAGTGTGAAAGGTGTTCAATTTATAGGGGTTTATATCATGGCAGAGATTTTACGATACGAAATGGCTATCAAAGTTGAACATCTAGATAAAAATTTGCTGTAGTCAACCAAACCTAACCCAGGAATTGGCGCGTAGACTGAAGGGTCCCAGTTGGTCAGAATAAAATGGACGCCTCACACGTATTTTCAGCGGTATATTGAGCGGTCACACAATTAGGCCAAAAACAACAGTCGACAAACGTCTGAGTGAGAGAGATAGTGCCAATTGCGTGATGCAGTTATTGTCATTATTCTTATTTGGCGATATGTCACGCAGGAAGTGTTCACGGTGGGGATAGGTGGAGCGACCGAGTGGCTTCTTTTACTCTGGGTCGACCTCCAACGCGCCAATTCCTGGGTTGTCTACAGTACATCCATGAGATGTACCATATTCTACATAATTATCAAATTCTTCAGCCATGAATTTTCGTGTCATGATCGGCACCGATTCGCCCACAAAAAATAGCGCACGTTGCCTAACCCTCCTAGGTTACCTACAGTACTTCGTTAACGAGTAAACCTGAACTATCTTTTAGTTACATTTTAATATAGCTTGTTAACTAGCTATTAAATTTATAACTCTAATTTATTTGAACGTTTCGAATTTTACGAGAAAGTCCTCGAAAAAATCTCACAATAGTTTGTAATATGAGTTATACCAATAAAGATTTAGTAAAATTATGTACAACCAGATAAGTGATATAATCACCTATAAAATCAGTGACAGGATTATGTAAAAATTTATGAGACGTATCTGACAATGAGTATAACGTGCATATCGCATAAATATTTATATATAATCAACTAGTAATTGTATGGCATTTTTGCGGAAGACATTTTATTGAGACACTGATTAACGGGAACGTGATTTTCCTTGGATCTGAATTTTATTGGCAGGAATCAATTTAGTGTGATAAAGCCTTAAATAAAGTAAATTTTTACTAACTTCCATCGCAAAAATATTTTGAAATTTGATGTTTTTACCTTAGTTTTTATACTTTACGGTATTTTTCTGATTTGGGAAGAATATAATGAAAATTGTTGACAGTGATGTGTACGGAATAAATATTTCGGAAAATTTTTAATAAAGGTCACTCAGAAATAACTACAAAGTATCAAAATGTCACTGAATGTGTTTTCATGCAAAAAGATTATTTTTTCTTGAATGCATGTTATTTTATTTGAAATTGCGGAAGATTACAGTACTTGTTATAATATTTTTAAATGACTGTTTAGTATAAATAGAAAAATTAACTTGCTAGAAAATGAATACTCAAAAATTCGTTTATGTCAGAGGTTTTTATTTTGTGCCAAATTTTTTTATAATGCATTATTTTCTAAAGTTCCAAAAATCCAACATTCTAAAATTCTAAAATTCCAAAATTTCGCATTCTACAATTAAATTAAAAAATTCTAAACTTCAAAAGTTTAATAATTCTAAAGATCCAAATTTCCAGAGTTTCAATAATTCGAAGTGTTAAAGTTTTGAAATAATGAAGCCTCCAAGTTTCAATCTTCAAATTCAGAAGTTCTATAATTTTAAGGTTTCAATGTTCCAAAAATTTCCAATGTTCTACAATTCAGAAGTTCTATAATTTTAAGGACTCAATGTTCAAAAAATTTCCAATGTTCTAAAATTCAGAAGTTCTACTATTTGAAGGTTTCAATGTTCAAAAAATTTCCAATGTTCTACAATTCAAAAGTTCTATAATTTTAAGGACTCAATGTTCAAAAAATTTCCAATGTTCTAAAATTCAGAAGTTCTACTATTTTAAGGTTTCAATGTTCAAAAAATTTCCAATGTTCTACAATTAAAAAGTTCTATAATTTTAAGATCTCAATGTTCCAAAAATTTCTAAGTCCCAAGCTTGTACAATTTAAAAGCCCGAAACTGCTACAATTTAAAAGTCCCAAGCTTCAAAAGTTGCAAAAAGTTCCAAATAGCAGAGTTCCAAAATCTTTTAATTATAAAACCTAAAATTCCCAAATTTCTACAATTCTAACGTTTCAACGTTCCAAAATTTCAAGGTCCCAAAATCCCGAAACATCAAAGTTCAAAAATCTGAAATTTCACAGCCTGAAAGTTCCAAAATTCCAAAATCTTAAAATCCCAAAGTTCTAAAACTGAAAAATTGCAAAGTCGGAAAGTCCAAAAGTCTCAACCTTGCAAAAATTACAAAATTCCGAAAACTAGAAGTCCCAAAATTCCAAACGTCAAAAATTCCAAAGGTCCCAAAGTTCCAAAATCTAAAAATCCTAAAATCCCATACCTTCAAAATTAGAAAATTGCAAAGTCAGAAAGTCCCAAAGTCTCAACCTTGCAAAAATTACAAAATTCCGAAAACTAGAAGTCCCAAAATTCCAAACGTCAAAAATTCCAAAGGTCCCAAAGTTCCAAAATCTAAAAATCCTAAAATTCCATACCTTCAAAATTACAAAATTGCAAAGTCGGAAAGTCCCAAAGTCTCAACCTTGCAAAAATTACAAAATTCCGAAAACTAGAAGTCCCAAAATTCCAAACGTCAAAAATTCCAAAGGTCCCAAAGTTCCAAAATCTAAAAATCCTAAAATCCCATACCTTCAAAATTAGAAAATTGCAAAGTCGGAAAGTCCCAAAGTCTCAACCTTGCAAAAACTGCAAAATTCCAAAATCTAAGGTCTGAAATTTCCAAAATTACAAAATTCTAAAAATGTCAAATAAAATCTCTGCCTAATCGCCATTTTCCTTACGTAAACCTATCGTGACAAAACTCCCGATTAAAATAGTCACTTACCGAACCAGAATTAGATACCGATCGTTGGCAACGTCAAAGCAAATAAATAATTCTAAGAACGAAAATAAAAATATCACACTGACGAACATAGCAGCGAAATGATTACTAATTATCCCGAGTCTCTTATTCCGCGTAAAAAATCGTTGACTTCGTGTGAAGAGATGTGTGCGTCATGTAAACATTGAGTACGCGACAATCATTGAATATTCATCGCTATCACAACTTTGAAAGTTATAGATCTCCTTGGTCGCACGTTGCAATTTGAAAGTTTTTCTGATGTTTTTTAGCAAGTATTTTTTCTCCGTTTCTCATCGCTGACAATCGTTATTAACTGCAGAGTAATAACAACGTGACATTAGATCTAATATTAACGAGAGCTAACAACGTGGACTCGGTTGCATTACGTTTTATCTGTCGTCTCTTCGTTAGAATCTCAACGACAATTTTACATCGTGTTTAAAGAAAGAAATACTTCGTCTATATTAGCTAGATGACGTCGCAACAGCCGTCCGAGGCTAAAAAGTATTAATTTAGGATTGTTATCTATTGCGTTAATGGCCGACAAAGTTTTATATTTAAATCAAAATACGGATACGAATAGCCGAATTATCATCCATGCAGACACCTGTTCACCGCAGTTGCTAGTTTCGATTTCGACACGATCGCAATGAGTTTATAATTAGCTAGAATTAACGATAATAGTACCAAAAGATACTTTTTACAGGACGATGTCAAACCACAAGTTGGCGCATGAAGATGTTTAGAAGAGCTAGGCTCCGATTGGTCAGAATACAAAATGCGCACCTCGCACGTATTTTCGGCGGTATATTGGCTCGAACACACTAATTAGGCCAAATATAATGACGAATGAAATAATAATAATAGTGCAAATTGCTGCAGTTATTGTCATTATTATTATTTGCCGAAATGTAACGCTGCAAGTGTTCACAGTGATAGAGCTTCTTTTTGAGTCACGCGCCATCTTGTGCGTTTACACCTACGTTTTCGTCTCCGAATAGATCAGTATCGTAAAAATTTCTCGCTCCAAGCTTATTATCTTAAGATCAAGTTTAGCCAACGCAGTTTTCAGATGGTTCAACGTTTTATTGTACATTTTTATCTACTTGATGTTCTTGCCAGGTAACTCTCACTGCATAGATTTAGTGTAACGCTGTCGATCCGATGGATTAAAATCGTACGAGTGCTGTAGAACTTCATTCATTCTGATTTGTGGAAAAGTGGAAGAGACATTGATTTCTCGTTCAAATCATGGGAACTCTCGTTCCGCCGTTTTCATTAGTTTGCTACGAACAGGTTTAGTGTATTCAGAACAAGTTTCAGATTTTGGTATTCAACTGTTAGAATTTTAGAGTTCAAACGGTGAGGTTGGGTTAGTTGCAGTTCAGATTTAAAGAAAACAATACTAAAAGAAGAAAATACTTCACTTTACAAAAAAGAATTAAATTTTACCATTATTTAGAGAAAAAATTCAATTATAATTGCAGTAAATAATATTTTCAGCTGAACTTCAGAAAAACATTACATTTTGTCCTTAACAGAAGAAAAAATTAAATTAGAATCGAACTAACTACTTTGAATAAAACTTCTGGAGGACGTTCAATTTTGCGACTACTAAAAGAAAAATTAAATAAAAATTTGCAGTAACTAATACTTTGAATAAAACTTATGGAAGACGTTCAATTTTGCGACTACTAAAAGAAAAAATTAAATTAGAATTGCAGTAAGCAATATTTTGAGTAAAACTTCTGAAAATCTGTCTTTCACTTAGCTGAAATTTTTTAAGCATAATAACTGTTCACGAAAAGAATTTCGATTTTTAACAAAATTTACCACTTTAATGTAATTCTCTGTCTTATCGACATAGCAGAATAATATTACAGTATTCGAAATATTTTCGGTATTTTTGCACAGTTACGACAGTATTATGAAGTTATATTACATATACAGGGTGAATTGTACTTCGTTATACTATCTAATTTTAATTTAATTATACGAAACGTAGATAGTCATTGAAAAACGTAAAGTGTATTAAGTAAATTGTATTCGAATATACTAGGGAATATAATTAAAAAACAAACCCTAGATATATCGAATGTATTGTATTTCGATTGTCATTTTTTCCAGCAAATATATCTGAAATGCCACTTTATTTTATTATATCGGTAAAGTAGAGAATGCTGTTAAAATGATAAAAATATGTTTTTAAATCATTAAAAAACCTAGCAAACATTGTTTCTATACAAACTAAGACTAAAATAAAATGAAGCAAAATAATTTCAATTAAATCACACCTGACATGGTTTTCGGAAGTACAGCCTTTCTTCATAAAAAATCTGAAATTTGTTTGAAGAAATATACCTAAAGATTAATTTAATAATAATTTATTAATAACCTAACTTCGCTCAAGCCAAACTTTACACAATTATAAAGTTTATGACATGAATTAAGAGATGTTTACACATTTGATAAGCAGCGACAGTTTCTCCAACGAATACAGAAAAAAGTATCGTAGATTACAGAAATAAATCATAACACTATTAACCAGGGTTATGAGAATGAATCATTTCTCAGTAACCCGAATAAAATCGATCTCAGCAATTTAAAACACTTCAATGTCATTTCAAAGTTGATTTGTCTGTAAATGTTAAACGAAGTTCAAATAAATGAAGTTCTACTGTACCAAAAAATAGGAAATAAAAGTGAAGCAATCATTCTACGATTGGAACACGCATTTTGATCGGCTGTTTGTGTCCAACGTGAGGTATGCACGCGTTGTAAGAACACTACGATAAGTTAATTATCGAATTTACCGATCGCAACATCGACATTTCACAGCTAAGAGATTGATCAAGCTTCCGAAGATCGCGAATAAAATTGCAGATGTTACGCTTTCAATCATCTATCGTTTGAAACTGCAAAAATTTGTGAAACAGCTGTAAAGAAAATGGCACCACGTCAGCGACTGTGAATGTATTAATACCTTACCTACCGTTCACAAACAAAATTTTGCTTGTAATTAAATATGCAAAGGAGTCCAGGGTCCTTTTAATCGCAGTACATCTAAATTGAGTTATGCATAAATTAACAAAAGCTTATTAACCCTTTGAGGATGACGATGAATTCGAAAGTCATTATCGTAATTTATGAATTGTGTCCATAAGTAATTTTTTGTAATTCATGTTTTAAGAACATTTAGTTTGATACTTGGACATAGTGTTCACAAAGGGTTAATTTGGACCTCGATCGATAATCTGTTATCAGATAGGCTTGCGGTTGGTAAGGTGTTAACCGTACGGCTATAGAAGGTTCAATTAACTCTAATCTGGGTTAAACACCGCAAAACTTTTGTAGTGATGTAAAACGGTGACAGACAGTTCAATCGCTCCGAGCTATGTTTCATATTATAAAACTAAAACGAAAACAATGTATTGTTTAAAGTTGATCAAGTGGCTCAATTTCACAAATTCCAAAAGTCTCACATGCTATTTGATCGCTATATTAATATTTAAATTTGTTATTGATAGCCGTTTTTACAATTATTTTCTATAAAATTAAAAAACTAATTATCTGGTGTTAAAATATGTCAGTATTGAATTATGTTGAACAATAACAAAAATTTGGAATAAGACGTAATACAAACACGAAAAAGATTTGCAGTTCGAAAAAATAGTAAAATAAATGATCACATTATCTTTTAAAGATAGTCATTCTTTGACAAAACATATGGTTTTGGTAAACAGATATTTAAATTACATAAACACTTTTGCTCAAGATTTTAATTATCGAATATTAGTTACTCTAAATGTAAATCACTTTCCAAGTAGTATTGAATATTTTAAAAAAATTATTCATGTAAATTACATTTGATCTAATACCTCTTAACCATCATAATTGTTTAGAATTATGTAAATGTTAACCAACGTTTTCCTGTTCTCGTTTTTGCTATAAATTGCGGAGACCTTGTTAATTTAAATAAATTATTGTGTAAACTCGTACATTTTTTCTTGTAAAATCAAATTTCTTGATAAAAGAATCTTTGAAATATTCGAGAAAATACTTCTATTTTCAACGTTTTGTACTTTTAGCCAGTAGATCGCTTAATTTGTTATTTTTAATTAAATGAAATAAACAGTTGGTGAAATGAACTAATTAGGATCGATAATGAATACTTTTATTTTATAGTATCGATAGGTACATGATCTCAGTGGTTTTCTCATTAATACTGATTATATTGTATATTAATATTCATTACATTGTTTTTAAAGATTTAAAAACTGCTTTTAAAGATTTGGGAAATATAGCAGTTTAGTAACTTGTGTCATCAAAATATTCTCTGACTAAAATAATCAAAACAAAAATTATCGTCAAACTTTCAATATTTGCAATAAATATGAAGCAATCTTGTATGCATTTGTAATTTATATGATCTAAATAATTAAGGTAAAGTTTTTAAAATGTATAGTGAAATTCTTCATGAAGTCACCTAAAATTTTCTATAACACATTCAGTCTGAAAAAATTAGAGCACTAAAATTAAATAATTAATTAACATTTGACCACTTATATTTAAACTGAAACTAACCTATAAAAATAAATGATGAATAATTCGTACAGTAACTTTTGCATTTTAAATTTACAGTAGATCCAAACAATGATTCGTTATCTTGATGAAGGACGTTGAATTTTTGTAATTTAAAACAAGAAGTCTAAGATCCACCATTTTGACGGCTTCCGTAATTTCCGAGTACTTTATCCGAAAAGTTTGAGGTAGTTCATCCGAAAAATGGCGCAGTCATTCCACGCTAGATCAATTTTTCAACTCGATTACTGGCAATTCTAAAATTAGTGGTGTTACAGAAAATGTTTAATTTTTGTTTTAAAATTGTGTAAAATGAAATATGTATAAAAAGAAAATCAGAAAACTTGATGAAAAGTGATATTAAAAAGAGCACTCATACTAAATGTTATCGATAATATCAAATAAAAATGGTGCTGCAATTTCACAGAAACAAAAATATTGTTCCAATTTTGAAATTCAGCACACGTAAAATTGTACAAAAGAATTTAATTCTGACTTTAGGAATTTCAAATTTGGTTAAAAGCTATAAACATTCTACGATTATAACTATACCTATAAACGTTTAGTTATAAAAGCAACATGGTCACCTTATTGGACCAAATACAGTGTTAATGTGATCAAATAACATACATGAGACATTTAGAACATCTAATTCTTGAGCGATTGTCCTGTCTCCGTCTAAAGAGAATATTGTACACCCCGAGCGACTTGGTGTCAGAATCGATTTAGACCCAGATCGGTCGACACCGTTTTTGACCGATAACAGCGAGCTTATTAGTGATCCGTAGTAACGCGTTGATCAAAAAGCAATCTTTCGATCAATCGCGTATGATCATGTTCCCCTCGTTCTTGTAACAATTTCTTCTCAACACGAACAGAGAAACAAGAATTTCGTGGATCGTCGACACCGACGACCCGGGGATCGTTTTTCTTTTTTTCATCGTGCCAATGCAAATCGAAAGTTGCCATTCGAGATGTGCCAATTAACGATATCGAGTTAGAAACGTAAGTCGAAGATCGTGCGAACACCCGAGAGCTTTTCCGGAGTTTGTGGAACGCGTGGGGAAATCGATAAGGGGGTGTTCGTATCGATACGCAGGAGCAGCCGAGTGCTCGACCGTTTCGTGCAGAATGGTAAGGAGAGACTAAATCGACGAAAGGAAGCACGAGAAATTGCGTTGAAGTACAATACCAGGTGAACCTGAGACATATCTAACTTTGTAATTAAATCTTAGGCGTATGTAAATGTAAGGATTAAGAAACCTGATCGAACGTCTCGCGTTCCGGGATATTATGTACAGAGTATTTGAATCTTTCTTGTGATATAATCGTAACATTAATAAGATATAAATCGATAACAAGGCAAGACAAAAAAAAAAGTAATTACTATTATCATTCCATGTTTTTTCATAGAGAGACGAGGTGTTAGCGTGGTCGTGAAGAGCGCCAAATGGACAACCCTCTGTTTTTAACCTCGAACAAACCGATTCGACGTGTAATTTTAAATAATTCGAATTTCGTTCACCCTGTAAAGAATACGATTCTCTCCCTTACGCTTTAATCGTTGTGTCTGTTGAGAATGAGAAGGAAACTGAGTCTCAGACTAATTCTGTGAATTTAGTTAGGCGAAACGAGAATGTAAAAAAAAGGAAATGTTAAGAAAGTGAAGATATTGAAACTTTTATTTTCATTCACGACTACTTAGGCGACTCGTTAGACGTAAGATCCCGTAAATTAATACTTATTTATAATCCTTAGAGCGGCCGTAGAAAAGACGTTTTTCTACCAGAATTTCTGTGCCAACTACAAAAAAAAAAACAATGTTGTAGACAATTTTGTTCCAAGTTGAAGCATCATTCTAATCTTGTAAGATACTCAAATATATCTTTATTAAATATATTTGAATTTCGTAGTATATTATATTCTGATATTGATTATACAGTTCATTTTTGTATATTGGTGTGTGATAAATAAATAAGAATATTGTTTCTAAGCAATTTACGTTCGGTCTGATCCTGTTGTCATTTCAAAACAGTTTTAACGATTTTTTATGTTCTAATGAAATTAAATTTTATTTCGTTTCGACTATCGAATGTACAAAGTTTCCTTTTCCTATATCACATTTTTCCTTTGAGAAGACTATAGTGTTATTAGGTTAATATTAGGGGTCAGTGTAAAAAAATCTTCACACTCAACAAATAATATGATGTTGGGTGAAACCATTTTCAAATACTCTTTGTAAAATTTTAATAGTTCAAAGTTTTTAATTTTTCTAATTCTAAAGCTTGTACATTCTTTACATTCTTTAATCGCTTAATTCCTCAATTTTTAAATATACGAACTCGCAAATTTTCAATTTTTCGCATTTGCAAATTTTCAAATTGACAAATTCTTAATTTACCAATTTTCCATTTTCCAAAATTTCCATATTCCCAAATTATAAAATTTCCAACTTCGTAAATTAGCAAATATTCACAAATTTAAACTCTTCAAAGCAAAAATATTCAAATTTCTAAATTTCGAATACCCCAGTTCCGAAATCACCAAATTCCTATACTTTTAAATTACCAAATTCTCAAATTTCTAAATTTTAATTTACGAAATCTCTAAATTCTTAAATTCGCAAGCTTTCGGAAGTCTAAATTTTCAAACGCCCAAATTACCAATTCCTAGATTTTCAAATTTTCAAATTCTGATACCCCAGAATTTCTAAATTTCCAAGTCTCCAAATTACCAAACGAAAATGAGGGGAAACTTCGGAATACCGTCATGTTCTGGCCAAATTTTGCACACAAGCTCCTTTCTTCAAAAGGAAACATCTATGAGAACGGTTTCTGGCAACTCGAACGAAAAATTTTTACCATTCCAATGTTATTCTCTATATTACCGACGAGACACAGTATAGTGTGCGAATTGAACACATAATCCGCATCTTCGAACCCACGGAATATATTGCAAGCAGCATAAAATCAATATTAATAAATGCATAATAAATATATGGTATATTAATCAATATAATCAATACTAATTAAATTTTTACGAAAATGGAACAGGTGGCGCCTTCTCTCAGGCGAACAGGGTGAACTACACGTGTATCGTTTTCGGTTCAATTCAATTAATATAGTTAATTTTATTAGCTTAATTGACTATAGTATGAATTGAATTACATCGGAGTGCAAGAACAATTAACGTTGAATTTTTTTACCAAACTATTATCAATTCTTAACCATTCTTAGGCCAATCCTAATTAACCTAAGGATTTCTGTCGTATGTACCGCCATCTATTAGTAGAAGATGAGAACTAATTAAATTACAGTTTCAAAAGTGTGTAGTTCACCTTGTTCGCCGGAGAGATGGCGCCACTTGTTTCATTTTCGGAAAAATTCAATTAATATTAATTTTCTTGATTAATATGCTATATGTTTATTAATATTGATTTTATACTGTTTACA
The DNA here is from genome assembly GCA_036983795.1 of Megachile lagopoda. Taxonomy (NCBI): domain Eukaryota; kingdom Metazoa; phylum Arthropoda; class Insecta; order Hymenoptera; family Megachilidae; genus Megachile; species Megachile lagopoda. Next base: position 3,854,845 of record CM072786.1, read on the forward strand.
ATATATTTCGTGAGTCCGAAGATGCGGATTATGTGTTCAGAACAATTCGCACACTTTATCTCGTCGATATTATAGGGACTGACATAAAAATGATAACAAATTTTCTTTCGAATCGCCAAAAACCATTCTCATAAATATCTTTTGCAGAAAATTATTTGCAAAATTTGGTCGATATCGGAGCATGATTTTCCGAAGTTTCGACGAAAATGATTATCACATGGAGTGATGGTGCGATCTACTATTAATTAATCAAACTTCAGATCCCGACAGTTTTGCACATCTGTTGGTAATTTTGTAAAACAGAATGGTCATTTACTGATAGCATCACTTACTTGTATCACAGTTTTCTTTTTTATTCAAAAAACACCCTTATGAACATAAATATGTAATTATTGACTTGTAAATTACAATTTATGCTATTCATCACAATTCTAAAGAAACATGTAAACAATAATAAGAAAAGTACACCCCTTGCTACTCAAATAATTGTGAGGGTATTAATTAAACATCAATTTACTTCTTACGTTCAATTTATTTTTCATCGAAGATTTTCAACAAATTCGTTGAATGAACATATTTGTATTGACACAGACATTCACTATAAAGTCATAAAGTATTGTCTACTTGTTAGTTGTATAGAAATAGAATTTATAATTGTATTCAATCCATTCAAAAGCTTGAATGGTTTTAATTTACACCGCATGCGTAATCACTTATGTAGACGGAATATGGCTACTGCTTAGATGTTAGAAAAATTCCCAATTGTATTGAGAGAAAAATCGGGATCTTACATTTATTAACATTAACGGTGGCTAAATAGTGTAACTGAAAAATGTAATAAAATGGTTACGAACGTTTAAAGAATTACTTTACACGTTATTAAAATTCATTCAATGCTAATTTGATTTAGAGAGGTAGTTAAAACCGTTATTATCTGCATAGAGAATTATGAAAATACATTTTTCCAATTACGATCCAGACTTTAACCAAAATACAGAATAGCGATATTTCGTAACTCCCTCGTCGGTTGACGCGTCAGTATTACCTGAACATTCCATTCCCTGAAAGAAAATCTTACTATCTCATAGATTTTTGTGTATAACTAAGAACAAAAGTTCATTAATCCATACATAGTGTTTTAGAAAGATTGCACAGTACTGTAATAAAACTAAATTTTTCATTTCAAAACAAATCAAGTCTTTCATCATTTAATTATGTTTTCGAGACACGTGTGACGCCGCTATTTCCTCTAAATTGTAACAACATTTTTCCCTTTTACGTAAAATCATTCCTCGTGCTATTCTGCATATAAAATATATAAAATAAAATTCGTGAAAGCACAATTAGTTTTATTTTTCCTTAAAACCTATAACAAAATTATTTTTTATTAACAGAGAAAAATAATCATAAGAACTTTCACATATTAAAATAATAAAAATAATAATTTAAAAAAGTGTATTTATTTAATACATGTATCTGCTAAATACAGCGCACATTACAAATACTCGCGCATCTAACGGAGGTTTAAGTTTCAAACTGAAGTTAAATAAAAATTACATCCTTACTGTTTATATGAGACAAAAATATATTCCGTTGTGATGTCTGAATAACCAGGAATGTTAGGTCGTAGAATGCGTATTACAGTGAGAGGATTAGACCTCAGTATACAAGATTTTATAGATGATTTAACGATTCCTCATTCACATTTGTAGTTTCAAATCAATTCTTCACCCGTAGCAGGAATAAGACCCAAGGAGTCATTACATTCTATCAAATATTTTTTGATTCATTCTTAGTCACATATGGTTGTGAACCCTTAACCTTAACAGTAGTCTTTTGTTTGCAATTTTTCTATACATGTCGAGGTATTGCTTGGTTTTATTACTCGCTACGATCATTTTGCAGGAAACCCAGTACTCATTTCATAGGTAATATGTATTTCCATTTCCACTCGAATTTAGTTAACCAATAGAAAGTAGGGAACTGTTTTCCCTCACCAATGTCCCAAAAATTGTACGCCCACTCCGAGCCTTTGTAACACGTGAAACATCTTCGAAGAGACACTCTCAGTCATCAAGTACATAGCAAAATAAACTCTAGTCGTTCGAAGTCAAATCCATTCTTTAGATATAGTCCACTTATATTCACTTATTGGGAATCTACCGATTCCACGCGTCGTTTAATCGTCACTTAATACTGCTGACGCTGCGACGCACATACATGGAACATTTGTTTCGCTGAAATTGCAAATCTCGATATAGCAAAGAATAAAAAGGTGTTGCGAAGGTGGAGATAAAAATGCTGTAACAAAAAACTATTATAAACGAGCATTGGCGTAATTAAAATCATTGTTTCGGGTAGACTAAGTCCGCTAGATTTATTAGTCACGTTAACACTCCACATAATGTGGCACTAAATGAGATCTGGAAATTTAGGAGTTTGGGGGCGAAGTTTGCAAATTTGTAGATTTGAATAGTTGGAAATTTAGGGATTTGGGGATTTTGGAACTTGAAGACTTTGAAATTTGGAAATTTAATCATTTAGCAATTTTATGCGGTCATTTATTAATTTAGTAATGTAGCAATGTAGTCATTTAGTCATTTAGTAATATAGTAATTTAGTAATTTAGTAATTTAATAGTTTAGTAATTTAGTCATTCAAAAATTCAAAAAATTAGAAAAATTTAGAAACTTGGAAATTTCACAACTTGGGAATTTAAGAATTTAGAGATTTAAAAACTTGGAAATTTTAGTTTCAGAAAATTTGGAGATTTGAGTATCTGAGATTTTGAGAATTCGCACATTCGAAAATCAGGAAATTTCCAAATTTTTGACACGCGTTAATCCTTTTTCTGGAGTGGCCAAATATCCACCCTCACCGTACCTAGTTACGCCAATGTCATCAAGTGAGATTAACCTCTTAGGCACGATACGCCACTATAGTGGTTTTCGTGAATCCATCTCTCTATACGACAGTCAACTATAGTGGGTAGACAGTCAACTATAGTCAACTCACCATTTCAATTGAATGATCGTTTTCATATATTTTGATTCGCACTTTTTTGCCTTCACCGCGTTCTCTAAATCCCTATATTCCCAAATCTCTACACTCCCCAATCCCTACACTCCCAAGTTCCTATAATCCTAAATTTCTACACCCCCAAGTCTCTATATTCCAAAATCTTTACATTCACAAATTCCTACACTCCCAAATCTCTACACTCCCAAATCCCTACATCCCCAATTGCCTAGAGTCTCAAATTCCTAACTCCGGAACGACACGCCACTATAGTGGCTTGGGGTACCATCTCTCTATACGACGGTCCACTATAGTGGCTCGGATGTCATCGTAGATTACATAGCGCCATAGTGGCTCTACTGACTCACTCGCTCGTTTCAATTGAATGATCTTCATATGTTTGATTCGCACTTTTTTTGCCTTCACCACGTTCTATAAGAATATTAACAAATCCCACAAAAGTACATTACATGTAAATAAAAGGTGACGTCAAGTAGTTTAGGCACTATGGGAGCGCCGCTTTGTACTAATACGATATTGGAAACATTTGAAAATTACATATTTTGTGAATTTTCTAAAAAAGTAAATTATCAAAGTTAAAGTATATCTATGGGAAAAATAATTTATTCATCAAATACTTCATTCCAATGTACTCGCGTAGAGAACAGCATTGTCACACATTGTAGTGCTGTTTATGCGTAATTTGTGTCTGCCGTAGAGAAGCAGCGCCAAGTTCAGCCGTGCCTAAGAGGTTAATTAAATTCTTTCTGAGTACATAAAAGTCAAGTACCCATTCAACGGAAGTCCCTCAAAAATTAAATTGTAAAATGGTACTGCAATAATCGAATTATACTCACGTGATATCAAGGCACTTGTAACTCCACTGAACAGAGAAACAGAAGGAGATTAAAATATTTCGATCCAAGAAAACGCGTTCCCGCGCGATCTTCCTTACTTTTCTATACACCTAAGAAGGATACACGAAAAAAGCTGTTAGAAGTAAATGTTTCAAACGCTTCAAACAAAACTTTACACAGATCGAATTAAAAAATACGCCTGTCGACATATTGCTATCACATTCTCGGATTACACACAATATTGATTACTAATAAAAGTTTAAACAACGTGCACATATTAGAACTTAATATATTGTAGATTAAGCACTTGACACGTTTGGCATTTAACGGATATAACAAGTATTTGATGCTTGGTTTTCTTTTAATTTTTATTTCATTGCAACGTTAACGTAAGTTAAGATACATTAGAACATTTAGGAAGATGTTAAATAGATTTTATTATATTGTTTTCACATCACATCTTAATATTAATTAACGCTTCGTCGTTTTTCTTTTTTTTTTAAGCTCTAGGGGGATTAAGTACGAAAATTCCGATATAAACAGGCTGTTGTAATTACTAATATAATAAACAGTTTGTTTACAAACTTTTGAAGAGATTAAGATTACTCGTTAACTCTAAACATGTTTATTTATTTTCATTCGTGTTATAATCGTGTTAATTGATTAGAATTTTAATTTGATTTTATGCTGTCGAACGGAACTTATTATAGCGCCATTATATTTCTCATTTATTTCGATTCTTATTTATTTACGATTACATAGAAATAGAGAACAGATAATTACTTTAAAAGTGAGAAAATGTTTATAAATTACGCATAGATTATTTTATCATCGTTTTGTATACTTATACTGAACGGTTGCAAAATTACAATGTCTTCCATTTTTTTTCTAGTTTTCTCTTTTTTATAATGTTAATACTATGTCAATATCTTTACAATAAAGTAAACAAATTTATCGATTAGCATATTTTGCACGTGCCACTATACACGTGTTCGTTAAGTCTTATTTATATTCTTTTTAGATTTTTCGATGAATTGTTTTAATCGGTTTTGCACGTAAACACTATACACACGAGTTACGATACAATTTACATAATTATACGTAGCTTATTTAATATTAATCATTCGTAAATTTACAATATTTAATTCAATAGTTTTAAACATGTATTGCTAATTTATTAGAACACACACGACTGTCCGAGCTATGTATTTTTTTACGTCAAACGTGTTTAATACGTGGCATATTGAAACTAAAAAGTCATTTTTCTTTTGTTTCAAGTAACGCGTATAAAAATCAAATTCTCGAAGTATATGCATATTCTATCATTTTCGTTTTCATTATTTAATGACATCGATGTATATCAGTGATAGGCAAATGCAGCGATAACATGAAATACGTAGACATTTGATTTTTCAAATTTAAGGATATTATATGGCACTTTAGAAATAGGAACGTAAACATTATTTTCCAAATTTTTTAATTTACAATATTTCCAACTAGAAAAATTGAATATTAGACACTTATAAAATTAGTAATCTAGAAATTTGTAATTTTCATATTTTTAAGATCTTTAAATTTAGAATTTAGAAACTTAATTACACAGTCTTTTAAATTTCAAGTTTTGAAATACTGAAATTCAGAAATTTGAAAAAGTAGAAACTTATGAAGTAGGCGTCCTAAAATTTAGAAAGTTAAAAATTTACAAATTTGCAACTGTAGACGCTTCAAATTTACAAATTTCTGAAGCATTGAATTTTTCAAATTCAAATTTCTTCGTTCCTGTTTTTTCTAGAATTCAGAAATTTAGAAATTCAAAAACTTCAAAAGTAAAAAATTTAAGGCTGCAGAAATTTCAAATTTCTAAATTTCCAAATTTAGAAACTTAGAAACATAGAAGAACATTAACAAATATCTTACATTTCAAGTTTTTAAATATTAATATTTAGAAATTCGTCTACTTAAAAATTTACAAATTTATTTGCAAGTTTAGAATTTTAGTAAATCAGAAATATAGTAATTTGAAAATTTCTGAACATAGAAATTTCAAATTTTCGGGTATTCAAATGTACGTAAGTACATGTACCGCGCCCTCAGGGGTGTAGTTACCAATCACTGATGTATATCACCAATTACAAAACAAAAAGCAAAAACTTGTCAAGGGTATGCGTTCAAAATGGAATATTAAAAAGGCAATACGAAACACTCGATCTACAGAAAAGAAATTCGTGACACAGCTCCGACGGTTTCATTTCACAATTTTACTTGTTTGCATTCCATCGATCCTCTTGGTCCTTTTAGCCTTCCACTCTGACGTGACGTATTTTTTTTTTCGAAGAGAAAAAACAAGGATTCGAGGGAATTTCATTTGAGATTGAAACGTTGATACAAAAAAATCAGTGTTCAATCCAGTCAACATTACGACACAAATTAATTCATTCAAACTTTACGAGACAAATATTGCGTGATCTGTTGCGATAAAAATATCAAAGTCGCTGAGACACTTTGATTACAGTTTTCATTGTATTACATATTCCGATTCATCCAGCGTCTACAAAAAAATACATCTGAAAAGCATGTCAATAACTGCGAGCGAAAGTAAAGAAAAAGACACGACGATACAACAGTATCTTCCAAAAAGGAATTCGCCAGAAAAAAAGTAAACATCGTGAATGTAAAACTATCGAAGTTACCTCATCAACTATAAAAAATGGAAGAAACAATCGATAACTATCGTACCGATTCGATTGGTCGTTGCAATACGATGAAAAATTGTAATATCGATTACGTGCCTTGTTTTTAATCCAGTTAGTCTCCCATGTTTAGTTTGGAAACGTAAACCTTATTTCGTATTTTATACAAATACGAAATAGTAAAGTCAAAAAGTTGTCTCAGCGGGTGTTTCGGATATATAAAAATTAATAAAAATTTTGGATGATTTGTTTTCTGTTTTGTTTTTGTTAGGACTTTTTTACTTGGAGGGTCGTGAATACGGAGCGTTGCGGTAGCGCGAGCTTGAGCCCGATGTCGTTGTCGTCTTGTACGATTTCCATGCGCGGCTCGATGATTCCTCTGCGAATTTCATGGAGTGATTCATTTGTATTATTTCAGTGAATTCAATACACCACGACGATATTATTAATCGGATGTTCTCCTAACTATGCTACGCGAAGCGACAGCGTTATGTTAATTCGATACGTGTCTACAGTTTGCAAAACTTGGTTATACGCAGTGATATTTTATTCTAAACCAGAGATTTGAGATTCAGATTTTGGAACCTCAAATATTTCAAACTTTTGTAGGTTGGAACTTTAGGATTTTGGGAATTTATAATTTTGGAATATTAAGATTTCAAAATTTTTGAACCAGAGAATTAAGAGACTGGAATTTTTTATTTTTGAATGTCAAATTTTGTTGACTGTGAGAACTTTATAACTTTAAAATTTTAGAAAATAATGCACCACAAATAACTATCACGAAAAATGACCGTTTTTAAAAGTGGATAAAAGTCTATAAAAGTTAAGGAAACTGTCCCATGCTACTGTCTACTGAACTTCAAATTAGCATACTATGTTTTTATAATACAACAAAAAATTGTACTAAAATTTAAATTTTATATACCTGCTAAAAACATACATACACATAACTTATGCTAAATATCTTATCTCAAATTTCATATAGACTATTTAACTGTAGTAACTGTATTCAAGTAGAAATAAATTTTGCAGTTCTGTTAACTTATTCTGTAATTTAATGCAACTACTAAAGAACTTGCTTCTTTATTCACTTAATATTTTTATGTTTATTATTTTTGTTTATTATTTTGTTTATTATTTGCATTTCTATATAACTCACTTTTTCTTTTGTATCTGCTATAGAATATTTCTTGTTAATTTAATTTCAATTTAACTTTACTATTACTATTGCTATAATAGATCTTGAAGTGCTGCAGAAGAATTTATTCTTTGTTTCATAAAAAAATATTTCCATGTTCAATATTTGATTTTTCAAAACAGATGCAAAAACTTTTATCAAATATGATGTGCTATTCTGACAAAAATAGAATATCAGAAACTTATAATTTGAAAATCAGTAGACAACATTACAAGAAAAGTATCACTGTGTTTAATCAAGTGTCACAGACTATAATTCAACTGGTCGTAAAGGACTGAAAGGACTTAGCTCAAATCAGATCACACGTGGTTATATGAAGCCATTCCATGACTATTTTAGCTTTGAATATTATGGAAAATTTCGTAAAATTCAGTTCAATGTATAGAAGAATACACGTTTCAATTTTATAGGAACAATATAAAAATTATATGTTTCATTAATATCATAAACATCGTTTTATGCTGCTTACATCTGTTCGATTTAATCGTAAAAATTTTGTAAAAATTTCAGAAATTACAAGAATTAATTATTACAGCTATAAGCCATTATATTAATGTTTTTTTTTGTTTTACTTTTTAGAATTCTGATGCGTTTAAATTTCTACTGAAGAACTTTAGGTGTTAACTAATTTTTATTATCTATTTCATGCTCCGACAATATTTTTCAAATATTTTTAGATTATCAAGTTTCTCGTTCAATCCGATTCAATTCAAGATATTTAATTGTTTTTAATACGAGCAACAGTCGATGAAACTTCAACTATGTGTAAATTAATATATTAAAATATTTTTAACCGAAATTATGTTAATTCTGTTCCACATCACACATGCGAATGTTTATGGTAATTTATATTTAATTACGTGTTAAACTTTTATATTATGAAAACAATAATGAACATAAACAAATAGTACTATATTACCTGGATATTCAGACGTTTCGTAGTAGTCGTGTGAAGAGTGCGGGACAGCATCGTCATCGTACTCGTAAGTCGTGTACCTCGAGGAAGGGAACATATTATGTCTAAATGATGTATAAAAATACATATATGGCACATTAAAAAGCTAAATTACTCAAAATATGTGTATTATATACCATATAGTCAGTGAGGAAAAGTACATAAATAAGTTGCACTTAATTACATTATATCACAGGACAAATATTCAAAATTTTTACATTTGTTACAAAACACAAAGGAGAACGTAACTTCGCTGAAGAACAAATCTAATTCAAATTTCATACGGTAAAAACTCGATAATTTCCTATATTGTGGACTCTATAGGCTACACAAGGAATTACAGAAATAATTTATGTAAGAGATATTAATAACCAAGAATATACATAAGCAGAAAATTTAAGTAAGGAGACATATTATTTAAAGAAAATTATTCGAATTATTTACTTTTTATCCTTTCAAAGAATGTTTTTGATTTTCATGTCCAAATTGTCCGATATTTTATTCTATGAATGTATATTTTAGGAGAAACACGGCACTGTTTAAATGTTGATAATATGTTTATTATACTCACCCCGATGCTGATGTATAATGTCGGTCTCCGTATCGACTACTACTGCCAGTTGACGTGTGATAATCGTAATCGTGATGAGAACCGACGCGATTACTCGGAGGAGGTGTAGCAGTCTCGTAACTGTGAATAAAACAATTATCATAAATTTTAAACAATATCCTTTTTATTTATTGCAAAATAACGTTTACTTTTAAGTACAAAACCCTTACCCATAACTTTGATCCATAGCAACTCTAGCACGATCCAAAATGGAAAATACTTTACTTTTTGCTGATACTTGACGTGAAACTGGTCCTCGACTCGAAGGTGGTGGAAGTATAGCCGCTAAATTTAAGATATCAAAAAATGTATAAATTTTCTCGAAATTACGATATACATTCATAATAATAAAAAGTCACTTACCTCTTGAAGATCGTGGCATTGTAGGTCTTGCAGTTGGCCTCAGTATGCCACCGCTTGGTACGCCCCTCATAGGCCTTCTATCATCGGCATTTGACGGATCATCGTTCATACTCATCTCCATTTCACGCATTTGTTCCTGACGTATATTATCATTATTGTCAGGGATCAAGTACTTCCGAACTTCGGCTAACGCAAACGCGATACGGGCATAAGCTTCTGCAGGAGGTGCTAGAGCTGTTATCTCAACGTGAAGATCATCCGAAAGATGAGCGTATTTCGGATCCAAAGACATACGATATTCTTCCTCCTAGATGAACATAACCGAATAGAAAATTATCGCATTGCTATCGCGCAACAAATATATGGAACACATATATACATAGATATACATAGATATACATAGTTATACATAGTTATACATAGTTATACATAGTAATATATACATAGATATATATAATTGTTGTTATATAGAAACACAAAATTAAATAATACCTTCTGACGATCCTTCATTGATCCTCGTCCTAGAACAGCCATTTTACACATTGTTTCTTCTTGTAAACGTTTCATGGAATTACCCTTAGGACCCAATAATTTTCCAACAAAGTTAAACTGCAAATAATGCTGGGTTACATTTTTGTTTCTGTTTGTACAGAAAAAGAAAGCATTGATAAGAAAATACAATTACCTTGGGATGTTCCCGAACAGGTACCAAAACCTTAACTGAAACGCGTATTGGTTTCTCACGATAGATATCCACATATTTTGGATCCCTTACTGGCTTTCCAATAGCTTGAGTCTTTTGAATTTCTGTGGAATAATCCATTCACTTTTAATTCAAGATTGTTTTGATTTTGAATATTAATTAAAGAAAAATTATTAATATATCCTCCTCAAATGATTCATAAAATTATATATCAATTTATTAATATTAATTCAATCCACAAATATCATTCTGTTACATAAATGATATCATTGAGACCCAAAGTGCCTGCAGAAAGCCTTATTGTAAGTTATGTTTACTATAAACTAAGTTGATGTCCCCCATTAAGATTAAACTGTCCTATATTTGAACTTATTATTCTTCATTCATAATGCCCTTCAAAATAGATTAATGATATTACAAAATTAATTAAATTACATTTCAAGAGAAATACTGAGAAAAATCTCATGTTATTAACTATATGTTAAAGAATATCAGTAACATCATAATGAATTCTAGAAGTGAAATAAAATATATAAATATTTTACAAGTAATGATACATAGATAAATATTACATTATTCCTACAAAATATTAATTTTTATTTAAAATGCTTTTATTGCATATTAAGTAAAAATATAAAATTTGAATACAAAATTATTCAGAAACATTAATTAATAAATGATTATCTATTTAAATAAAAAATACCCACATAATAAATAAACCATTATAAAAATAAATATAAAAATAAAAACCTAACTGTTGTATTTAGTATTTAATATTGTATCAATAAATAATTTTACAATAAGCAATACATAAGTTTAATACTGTAGAAGGATAATGATATTTTACTTTATTAATTGATCAATTAAACACTTCAATTTAAATTCATTAATTATTAAGAAAATATAAATGATAGGGCTAACCTTAAGCATCAATTATTAAATTCAGTTAATATAATTATAAAACTGTATGAAGTAAAAGATTAAAACATAAAACTGTACTGCAAAGAAACATAACAACAATCAAAAATTAACAAATTTGTAATAAAATAGAAAATATCAACATGAACAGTGATAACAATGGATCTGAAATAAAAAAAAGAATGTGAATATTAATACAATTATAACAATAAAAGTTACCTTGATCGAGTAGCCTAGTTGCATTAGGCCATTTCTGCGAATCCAATTCAACTTTTTCTTGCAAAAGCTCCCGAACATATTCCCCGGCTTTGTCAACTTGATGTTCCTTTTCATCACGATCTTTCTCTGATGATGCTCTTACCTTCACGTCGGCATTTTCATCTCTTTGATATTTATACTCACCATTACTCTGTCTATCACTCATGATTAATTCGTGTTATCAAATACTTTCACAGTGATAAACAGAAAAAAAAGAATGATTTCGTTAGTCCAGTAAGGAAACGAAGCAGATCATCAAACGACCAGACACGAGTTTACAGCAAAGTTACAATGGCTGAACGCTAAGCTTTTTCATCTTTAGCAAACCTTAAGGTGTATATTCATGTATTGGCTCGTACATTTTTTTTGGATTATAAAAATATTTCTGTTTTATATATATATTCGATATAAATTCAATATTTTAATATTATAAAATTGTTTTTACTTAAATTTGTATAATATTTATGTACATTTATAATTATAAAATGTGTAGATAAGCGTATAATATTTTATTAGCGATTCAGTGTTATATCTAAAATTTACTCTGCATAATAAATGTCTATGATTTTTGCAAATTTTTAAATAAAAAATTTCAAGTAGGGAGTGTGAACTTAGTTTAATATTTGTATTGTATACAAATGGCGAGAATATCGAAGATATTTCTAGTGACTACAATAGTCAATGGTATTACCAAAGAGTAAGGTATACTAAGTGGTATTACCATGATTACCATAACCAAATTATTCAACCTAACCTCGCAATATGTTAATGTGCGCTTAAACTTCGATTTCGGTTGCTAATTATGTTCAAAAATCATAAAAAGTGTAAACGAATATTGTAAAAATGAGTCATATAGTCGTAATACGAAGCTATAAGCCGGGTGATGAAATCAACTGTAAGGAATTAATAAAATCCGGTATTATGTCATCTTTAAGTTCAACCTTTTTTGGAATTGTATTAAAAGAACTGACGTTTCAATTGATGATACTGTTTGCCGCTATAATGTTCATTTTTTTCGGATTACCTCTCACAGTTTGTTTTTTAGTTATACCTCTTGTTATTTTTCTTGTCTACATTGGAACTTACATAGGTTTCACCACGAAATCTATGGAAGTCAATGAAGAAGTTTCTAACATACCAAGGTACAGTTTTTTTCTCCTTATGTTTCTTAAGTAACATTATATATTTTAAATAGATTGATATTATAACTTGTGTGGATTCGTTTTTATTTAACCCTACAATAGCATAACTTTTCAGCATATCCATTAACAACACACAGTAGTAACAAACTATTCCACAAATCTTTCAGTTTTTTCTTCTCTTCTAATTGTAATGGGAATTTTTTGAACAATACCTTCTTATTCAGACAATAAAGAAGAGACTGATGTATAATATTTTTAATTTAAAATACTTTTGAAGTGTTGGAACAATGAATTATAATACTCACACTATTGTAGGGTTACTTTAAAAATTATTTAAAATTATTAGTTGTTTTGTTATTGTTTAATGTTATATAATTCATTTTGTATTTTTTGTGCTTAAAAGTAAATGTTATATTACTTTGAGAATTTTATATACTTATACATAAAAAATCAAATAAAGTAAAATAGTTTGGAAGAAGAGAATTGCATTGTATAAATTGCCTCATCTATTACAACAGGATGTACATGTCCAATGCATTTTCATGCTTTTGGGTTGCGGAAGCATTTGAACCTTACATAATGACACATCATCCAAAGAATATACATTACACCATTATGACAGAACAACAGTTTCGCGATTCAAATATTGATATTTCATCTCAAGTAAAAAGGATTGTAGGGACCATTGCTTTATGTAAAAGTCATAGATTAGACAAAGGTGCATGGATTAAAAGGCTATATGTCCACGAACGATACAGAAGAAAAGGAATTGCTTCGTGCCTGATTAATGTTGCTGTGCAATTTGCTATTGATCAAGGTTATAGCTGTGCTAATCTTGTTGCTTCCGAATATACAGAAGGTGGAAGAGAGTTATGTCTTAAGAAAGGCTTTGAATTGCGACAAATGTATCATAGACCCATAGTGGGTCCACTTGTAACTATATTAATGTATGAACTGACGTATCAAATTAAACCTGGTGAAGATGATTATGTACCTGCTGCGTACAACAGAGCAATGCTTAATCAATAAGGATGAGATTTGATGTTTGTTAAAATAGTTGAATTGAAATTTTGAAACATTTATAAACTCAAACATTTCCAGAGAAAAGTTTCTAAAAGTTGCATTTACAGTTAATTATATAGAACTATTTATATTTTATAATATTAAGTATAATCTGGTAATAAACATTTATTATATAATTGAACATTTAATATGACATAACATGTTGTATAAATCGTCATATGTATAGAAATATGTACAAAAATATATTTTCTTACTTTCTTACATTTTCCCAATATGTCTGAACCTCTTTATCCTCCCAATGTTTTTCTGTAATTTTACTTATGTATCTGAAAGAATAGAAAAATTATTTTGTTTACAGATAAATATTTGTAATATGTAACAAAGTTATATTAACTATTCATACATTTCATGAATCAGTGTTTTGTGGTTATTTGGTGTAAGTTCAATTAATTTTGTTAATAATATGAAAATGAATGTTTTGTTACACAAGAACTTTTACTTTGATTGTTGATAACTCACCAACTTAAGGATGAAGTATAATATAAAAGCCTGAAGACTTATGTATCACAAAAATGTATGGATAAAATATAATTCTACATTATACACATAAAAAAGCTCTGATAGCTGGAACTATGGGCACAGAAGAGAGTATTTATTTTTTAAGACACGTGACTAGGTTTTATAATAGAATACTCTATAAAAGAACTTGAATAAATAATATGAGAGGGCTGGGATAATGCAAGATAAGGCAAGCTTTCTTTAAAGTTATTTCGTGAACTATTACTGTATCTTTAATTTTTGTTTGTACTTTACTGAACATAATTTCTTAAATAACATTGCCTTATTCCTGCAATGAATCTTGGCAGTACTCTCAAAACATCAATGTTTAATATACCATGCAAAGTAGACAAGTAATGTTCTATGTTATTTACTATAATTGCTAAGCTGTGTTCCAAAGTGTAATAAACACTACATCTTTACATGTATCATAAAAATAATATGATACATTTCTATTATAATTGTGTAAAAATAATAATAATAATATCTTACTAGATTAATACTCACTTTTCTTGAATTTCTTGTAATAGATTTTTCTCCTTTTCTGTAATGCCATTTCTAACTAAATCCAGACTCATCTTCAGTTCATTTAAAGTTTGCATTCCACTCAGGAAACTTGCTATATCCTCACATTGCATAGAATACCATAATGCTAATCTTGCTAATTCAGTATCGTGGTCCTGGAAATATAATTTTTTAATATGATATAATTAAAACATTTTACGCAATAATGCTATGGGCGTATATACTATTTATATGTATGCTTCTTACCTTGCAATAATTTCTAGCATCTGTGCATAATTTTTGTGTGTTATCTGAAGCAGGATGCCATGCTGGTGGACCTTTATTAGTTAATAATCCCATACATACTGCTGCAGCATTAATTATACCAATATTGTGCTCCTAAATTAGACGAAAAATATATTGCACTATAGATAAAAAATTTCCAAAGTAGAAATCCTAACTATTTGGAAGTTTTTAATTGTTGTACTTTGAAATTGATGAACTTGAAGATTTTTAAAGGCTCACAAAATGTTATCATTTTTTAAAGTGCGTTCCGGCCCATAAAAGTTTTGGATACTTTATTTTAGATCATGCATAAATTTTTATCTGTCGTGTTTTTATCGTAATCAAAAAATAAATAAATGAATAAATGTATTATATAATGTATAAATAAATGAATAAATAAATAAATGTATTATGATCGTAATCGGTTAATAAGTAATTTGTTGCTTGTAATAAAATCGTACCTTAAAAAACGGAATATAGTCACACAAAGTATTATCTAGTAACGTGTATCTTGTATAGCTCAAAATAACGGCTATGTTAATATTACTTTTTTCGATACACTTTTTCAGAATCGATACCGGATATCCGGTAATACCTATATATTTCGCTTTACCGTCTGCGATCTTAACCGATAATTCTGGTAAAGTTTGGGTAATTACTATGTCCAAACTTTGTGCAAATTCGATGTCATGAACCTGTAAAAAAAATACAACAATTAACAAAGTTGAATAAGAAGTTGAGAAATGTCTTTTTACCTGAATGACATCTACGTAATCTAAATCGAGTCGTTTCAGACTATCGTTAAAACTGCTCCTAGTTTTTTCTTTCGAAAAATCAAACATATTTTCGTAATTTAATTCATACCGTCCAACTTTCGTCGCAATATAATATGCTTTACGGGGAATGCCTTTGAGAGCCTACAATTAATATAATTTAAACATTAAAACATATTTGGTAAAGTATTTTTGACGTATAAATGCATGATTATTATTTGAAAGAAAATATTAAAGTACTTTTCCGATTATGGTTTCTGAGCGACCTTGGCCGTACCATGGTGCAGTATCAATATAATTAATTCCCTGTTTTATTCCTTGACGTATCACTTCAATAGCCTCGTCTTCGTTAAACGTACTAGCCACACAATAAAATATATTAAAATGATGAGAAAAAGCTTTGAAAAATTATTTTACATCCCTTACATAAAAATATTTTGTAAGATTGATCAATTGATATAAAAAAATGAAAGTAATATTTGAACAAAATACTGATAAAAAATGTGCAAATTTGTCGACATTATTCGTTGTTATCGAAGCGGCCAAATTATCGATAAGATATTTCAATTATTAATAAACATATTTTTGTTATGGACAACATATTTGAAGTTTAAGGCCACAAGTGACGTAAGAATAAATTGCAGATATAAAGAAAATATCCGAAGATAATTGGCAATTATTTTATTCAAAGGCGTTCGAATAAAATGTTATTCCGTAAGTAACGAATAACATTTAACTAAAATAAAAGCTGTTTCGAATCAAGTATTATTTCTTAGATTTGAGATAATTTTGTTTCGTTGGATATTTTTATTTGAAAATCTCGAGTGAAAAATTTTGAACAGAATCCAACGATTCCGAAAATAACGAATTTTTAGTGTAAATAAAAACATACGAAATAAATGATATTTATTACTTCTGTAATAATTTCGTTTTATTCGAAACGAATTTTAAACATTTTCTATTATTTTTTTAATTAAAAATTTTCAAAAAAACAGAGTATTGGTTGTTTTTAAATATATTTGTTTCATTTTAAATTTGTATTTCGAGATTATTCGAATAATGTCCAACCCTACTTTACACCAGTATTTTGTGTATACAAGGTAACATACGAATTTTATTTTTTAGAATTATGTGTAATAACTAACTTGTAATGACAGCCAAATGGTCCACCGCCAAGTGATAATTTACTAACTAATAATCCAGTTTTGCCGAGTGGCCTATATTCCATTGCTTTTACAGCTTCCAAATCGTGGAAACCTTCGACATATGTCGGCGGTAACATTTTTCTAATTGCACATTAATAAAAATCAGTCAATTATGAAAAAATTACTAAACTAAATTCTCTTCGTTTGATTTATTTAAACACACAAAAAAGAAATTAGTTTTGAAATTAAATGATTAATTACCCTATGTTTAAAATATTAAAAACCAGAAAGTATGTTAGCAATTAACGAAATAATACAATATGGTTTTTGATAAACATAAATGCAATTAAAGTTACATTTTAAAGTAAAAGTTTAAGAGATAATGGAACCATCGTAATAAAAAAAACAAACTGGTCGTGCATTATCAACGATACTACATTCAAAAACTTTATCGTTTTATTTTTAGTCTTTTTATTGTGAAGTAAGTACACGTATATGTACAGATATCTGTTCTTGATGATCTAGTCTAAATGTAAATAAATTTGTTTGATTCCTAAAGTTTGTAGCTTCTTATCTATAATTTACTTATTTTTAGTTTTATCTTATATGTCACTTTCTCCTCATCTGCATGTACGTCTCGTAAAAGTTACGAAGAAAACATTCGTAACAGAATTTTTTAATTATCTTCGAAAGTATTGCAAAATTTTTTAAACAGCATTAACAATAAATTTAAATTGTAATTGCACTCATCTTATAATTATCAATGTGTCACATTGAATATAAACAAAAAGTGCACATGAATGATTATATAATGTAAATAAACTTGCTAACTATACGCACGTAAAATATATCTTGTTTTTATATTTTTAATGTTCAAGGGCTCTCAAAGTTAAACAGAAATGTGATACTGTGTGTATATCTACTCGTGAGACTCAATGTTAAAGCAATTAATATTTCAAAACAACAATATCATTAAGCTAAAGAATTTCGGGTAGACTGTCACTGCAAACAACCCGGATTAACAGTAATCAGAAGCATGATAGTCACGTATCAGAAATTATGTATATACTTTAATATTCTTTATCTTCATATATCAAATTCAGTTAACAGTAAATAAATATTACTTTTTTATCGTATTTGTAATGAAACAATAACTTTTACTCATTTCTTAAGCTTATTGCACCTGTTAAATAACTTGAACACAAAGCTACGAACTTTCACTACGACGACAGGAAGCAGACACAGTACTGATCGCACGCCTCAAGTTCTCAAGCTTATAAGTAAAAATTTGGTTACACCTATTGCCATCTTCACGAAGTATAGAGATTCTAATATTAGCTCTACTTTATTGATCCAAACGTAGGAGACTTTTAAGAAAATTGCTTTACCGATAATCGATAAATTAAATTCACCGTTGGAACTGCAGCTCCGACGGAGTTCAATCCAACATGGCTGCCATCTCGTTTCGTACAACAAACACGTGACTATTATGCAACCGATAATCTTTATGATCAAAACACCATGGTTATTTCTATGAATATAATAACTATGCTATCGTTTGTAATATTTCATTTACTTTAATTCATGGGAATAGTCATTTAAAGTTTGACATTCTAACTTATGCTGTTGGC
Organism: Megachile lagopoda; assembly: GCA_036983795.1. Classification (NCBI taxonomy): domain Eukaryota; kingdom Metazoa; phylum Arthropoda; class Insecta; order Hymenoptera; family Megachilidae; genus Megachile; species Megachile lagopoda. Next base: position 3,873,479 of record CM072786.1, read on the forward strand.
ACGAATACAAAAGTAGCAACGAAATAATACGAACCCCTGCGAACGGCAAAGTAACGAAGGAAATTCGGCGATTTTTATGCGGATACTAAATAATAAAATTAGTACGCAGTTAACAGTGCGCCGTGCACCGGCGGTTAAAGCTAATTTAATGATTTTCGTTATTGGCTCGAACACCGTAAAGCTATCGAGGCCCATCTGTTGCCCGCGTAGATTTTAATATCGCTCCACTCATTTACGCACCCTGATTCGAACCGAATCGTGCTGTTCCGGTCTGGGCGGCATTTTAACGTTTCCAATTCTCCGATCATTTGTTTACAACCTTTTTGATATCTAAACTTAGAGTCGATTTATCTCATCTCGTGGTCTTCGTTATTCCTTCAAATCTTTTTTTGAATTTTCTAACAAGAGATTGGTGAACTTGTGTACTATTTTCTGGATTATGGTAAGGATGGTAGGCCTACCTACGGAAAATGAGGACTTACGAATAATTATTTGCTGGTTTTTTATTTGTCACTTGTGAGATTTATGAAGTTTTAAATGTAGAATTTTGATATTTGAAAATTTAGAGATTTGGGGAGTTGAGAATTTAAGGGATTGGAAAGTTGGAAATTTAGAAATAAAAATTTGAAAATATTGGTACTTAGAGATTTGAAAAATTGAGGTATTTGAATGTTCAAAAATTGAGATATTTGATAATTTGAAAATTATTTATGATTTATTACAATACTAATTTATAAACAGTGTTATAAAATAGCTAATCTCACAAAATCAGATACCTGCAAAGAGAAAACAATATGATCCTATCCAGATGAAGTTCTATAAAAAATAAGAAGTGGTACTCTAAAAAGCGAGTATTAAGTATTTAATTATATTTTTTTTTTCATATTAAAAATACATATGTGAAGTACTTCAATAATTTAATTCTAAATAAAGAAATCATTAAAATAAGCAAAATTTTACTTCTACACACTTGTCTTATCATTTTTCTGATAATTCTATTCCATTTTTAAAGTGCAATTCTGCAAAGTCCGCAAAATATCCCATATAGTGCCAATCTCATATTTTACCATAAATGACAATGAATGTGGTCAGTGATATGTTGAAATTTAACATAATTGAATAGATTATATTAGGGACATTAAAAAAAAAGAAACAAACAAATGGTATAGTGGATAAACAGTAGTACAATATGTTATGTATATTATTGTATATCATAAATTTAATAAAAGCTTTTTGCATATATCTCAGAAACTAAGATCAAGCGATTATTGTATATACAAAGTTATTCAGAATGTTATTTGGAAAATATATAATTCCTATAATTACCGAGTTCTCCAATTTGAAACGGTGTACGGATTTTGACGTTTACGGTAACACCGCAATGGGGATCGGTGTTTATACGTTCTATGGTTGCTCGTTGATTACAATATTCACGCGTTGGCCAATATCGGGGGATAGAAACGGCATAGAAATCGCGTGAAATCGACAGGGCGGGATCGCGTGTACATTCAAAGGGTCGCAATTAAAATCGTCGTTAAAGCGACAAACAGCACGCACGATCGTCTACAAACAGCCAGCACCGGTGGCTACATTCCACTTGCAGTCGGTAACGTTTTGTCGCTTTGTTCGAAAGGATGTTGAAGGCAGTACATCAAGTCACAGGGTTGTTCAATAATTCCGTTGGGTATCGTAAAGGAACAATGAGACGAGTATTGGCCTTTCGTCGTGTCACCGATAGGTTTTCTCGTCGCTAGCGGGAGAAAGAAAGAAAGATAGATGGAGTTAGAGAGATAGAAAGAAAAAGAGGCGGACCAAGGCAAGTGACACCAGCTCGTTTATTAATAAACGAAAAAAAGAACGGGATAAAGGGGAGCTCGCAGAGAGGGGTTGGGGATGAGTGACGGTGGAGAACAGTGTGGGATGAAAAGGAACGAAGTGGTAGGGTGGCGCGTGACGCGGGGTTTAAGGAAGCCGCCGAATATATACGCGCGCCGATCGTTCGCCACCGCTTTAACAATTCGCGACGCGTCCGCGTTAACAGCGTTACGACAACAAGCTCGAGTTGTAGAAACTTATAACGAGAAAATAATGAACCCGGTTCACCAAGTCTGCTTGGAATGCGAGCCCCGGTGTACACCCAACCTCTCGCGAGTAGCTGTCCCGGCTCTCTCGCTCGTTTCACCGTCCTCTGCCTTTAACCACCTTTTCGATTTTCTACCGTTCTCCCTAAGCCCCCTCGGTCCGCCTCTATTCTAATTTTAGTCTCCGTTTCCATCGCACGACTCACCCTCTACCGTACTTCTCTTTGTTCGCTTCATATTTTCCTTTTACCGATCACCTACACCTGCTCGTTTTCTTTTACTTCCTCATTGCCATCGCTGCAGCTAGGATTTTTATCTGACGGGGGTCCAGACTTGCAATCGCTACTCGTTAGATCGCCACGTGTTAGATTACCATGTGTTCAATTCCCACGAATTAGATGAACACGTGTTGAATTCTCACGCCTTAGATCGCTACGCGTTAGATTGTTATGCGTTGTATAGCCAACCGATGGGCAGCCACGCGTTGTATGGCCACGCGCTGCATTCTCTCATTTCAGTTAGCCAAATTTTATCATCGTGAGTACTTCATTCACAATTCTTACGTTTTCATGTTCTTGATTTAAAGTTTAATTTTTTAATTTTTAAGTGTTCAAAATTACAAACCCTTAAATATTCATCGTATATGTATTAAGCACCTACAGTTCAAAACAAGCTTTCAATTTTCAAAATCTTGAAAATCTCAAATCCACAAATATCTCAATTTTAAAATACCACCTTCCAATATACCTAAATTTATTAATTTTTCAGATTTCTAAAATTTCAGATCCCTAAATTAAAAAAGTTAAAAATGTTCAATTTTTGGTACAAAAATTTGCATTTCTCAAAGTTTGCATTTCTCCTAAAATTTGATAATGTAAAAAATTAGCGTTCCATCACGATTGTCGATTCGATAACTCTTTATGAAGGAAAACATTGGCAGTACACCGTCATTTCTGTTTTTTTCGTTCTCCTTATCAGTCGTTATCGTTATCGTATATCCATCGGATACAATTTTTATATTTTTACGTTCATGAATGTATACTGTTCGTTGATTAAATGTTATCTGATTAACGTTGATTAACTAATACTGCAACCTCTCTAACAAATAATTAAAAATCATCCTAGGCTTCTGTCACCTGATGTTGCAGGTGCACACGGAGTTCTTCGATCGTCTGTCACTCGGTTAAATCGCCTCGCGTTAAATCACTCCTTAGACGACACACGTCCTCCAAGTCGCTACCTACACGTTGCTCACATTTAGGGTATCAGGTCCATCGATGAGCCTACTTATACAAATGTTCATTGGATCTTTCCTAACGTTCGTTCCGTTTCTATTCTCTTCAATTTCGTCCTCCACTCCGTCCTTGGTGCAAAGGAATATTCGAATGTTGAGGATTCCAGGACGAAAAGCGAGATAGCAGGCGACGAAGCCGAGAACGACGTTTGTATTGAACGCAAGAACGAATCGAGCGAGGAATTTCGTCGAGGAATCTGCAGCCCCCGAACGAATGCGAAGACAGATAAGACTGATGTCCTGTATCTTGTCCCTGAACGTCCTCACCGAGCGATCGAAAGGGAACGGCGACAAGGGTGAAAAAAGGGAGGAACAGGAAGCAGGATGCCGTCGGTATACAGAATGGATTACGGAATCGGATGGAATAGCGGACCGGAAAGTCCTTCTTCTCTATTCTAGCACGACACCTCATCATTCCGCCACGTTCGCCGAGGTATCCTTCGACGTACGACGTGTTTCGATCTCTCCCCGAGGCGTGTACGGTGATTTAAGTCACTGTTTACGTTTTCCGTCTTTCGCCTGCTTTTCTTGGATCGCGTGGGAATTCGTATTCTCCTACGGTACGCTTCCTATATCTTACGCGTGTAAATCTATTTCGGTATTAGATCAAATATCCTACTCGCTAAGAGTGTCGACTTGTCGATGGTCCAAGAGAAACGATCGACCTGCTTGTACACTTCGGCGCGACGTTGCCTTCCTTCGGGTGAGGACACTCGTAATATTTAATTCTTCAATTTATAGATTTCAACGTTTTCTAAATTTTTTTATTTACAACCTTTTATCGTATAAAATATTTCTAATTTATGAATTCCTATGTTCCAATATTTAAAAAATTTTCAAATTTACAAATTTCTGCTCCAACATTTTTTCAATTTTCAAATGTACAATTCCCTACATTATAACATTTTCTAAATTTACAAATTTCTACATTATCAATATTTTCTAAATTTTCAATTTTACAAATTTCTACATATTTTTGAAATGTTCAAATTTACATATTTATACATTTCAATATGATTTCAAATGACAGTTCACAAGTTCCTTATTACATGTTACACAATTTGTTAATATTTCTTAAAACCTGCGCTGATTTTCATTGAAATAAAGAATTAATATTTTGTCATTTACTCTTCAATTTCATTATTTCAAATTGGGTATACATTATACTCCAGTGTTAATTACACAGTGATTTTTCTATATGAATTCAAATTACAGATTCTGTTTTTGCACAAACTCGTTGAAAATAGAAATTTTCTGCAAACTCGTTATCAGTTCAGAATACAATCGCTCGATTATTTTAGCGAACGATTCTATATACATATTGCTGACATTCTGCACATTGTTACGGGGACAACGAGGAAGAGCGGCGCTGACTGAAACGCGGAATCAGATGCGTCTCGTGATATGCACACGAGAGAAATGCTTGCCATTGGATTAGCATACTATCATTTAAACAGACATTCCGGATGCGTCATCCGGTCGTCATTAGTAGCGCTCATTGAAGGTTCATTGAAAGCTGGATCCAGTCCTACAGACTAATTACAGTCCGGCGTATAGGGTATCGAAAGCAGTCACCGACCTATAAAAGGGTTGCGAAACACGTACTATTACGTGGCACCTACGTATGCGTTCGGCATTGTGCACATTAATGAACATTCTACGTTTACGCCAATCTGCGATTTAATTCTCCTAACTTCGTCGGTGATTAGTCCATTTATTTCACGAGTATTGTGTTCAACAAAGTTATTTGCAGAAATTTACATTTTTATATTAACTATTTAAGGGACGCGACGTGGATCCGTGAGAAACGAATCAAGAGAGAAAATTATGAAAATAATTCTGTGATCTGCTAATATTATTCTATTCACACTTTGTCACTCATATTATTCTATTAACGCCGTGTCACTCGTACAGTTTAAATTTTTGTACGAATGACTTAAAAATTTGTTTGCTGAACTAATTGGAAGTATTCTTACTAATGTAAAAGTGTTTGATTTGTTAAAAATAAAAATATCTGAGTTTTCAACCGCTTTTGCGTGGCAGTCAACAGTAAAGCTACAGCAAATTTTTACAGTTGGCAATATATTCGAATGGCTGTAAAGGTATTTTCTTATTTATACCTTGTAACTTTCCAAATTTTTGAGTAAAGTTAGACACACAAAAAAAAGGTACGACTTAAAACTTTTAACTTTTTGAGTAAAGTTGAAAACACAAATAAAATACAAAAGACTTTGTTCTTTTATATTACCATTAAAAAAAAAAAACTACTTACTACACTACACAAGTGTACCGAATCCACACTACATAAAAATTTTAATTTCACCATTGTAATAATATACCGATAACCTGTTGTAGTATCAAATATAAAATTAACAATTATCAACAATTTCTGTCCACATTTTCACTAAACACTGAACGCGTCAATCCTCCAAGATTCTCATAAAAATGCAAGTGCAGACGATTAAGAATAGCGCATAATCAGATCGCTAATGGGTTTTCGTACGACCGACATCTATTATGTTCATAAAGTGTCGAGAGACGAGCGTCCTTCAATGAAATTTTTGACGTAATTTGTATCTGCTCAGACGACGTAAGGCGAAAGATAATGCTTCCCAGATCAATGATGGTGACATCGGGGTCGAGTGTTTTTATTCCATTACTCGGCAACGCCGTCTTCCTAACCACTTACTTAACCTACAACCTTCATCCTCGTCCCCCTCGCAACGGGGCTTGATGGTCTTCGACAACTCAAATATTATCCGCCGCACAATTCTCCCTTCTTCGTCGCCTGAAAATCGACGTGCCGTAATACTCTGACTAAAATGTAGACACAACACTTTAAATCTAATTCACCGTGACGCGGATGCTCCTTCGAATAAGGTGGTTGGAAGTTTTCAGGCTGTAGCGTGATTCTTATTCCATTATTCTAATCGAAAGATTGCTGGAGGTTGCGTGAATTTTTCGATAAAAGTTCTAATAATTCTACTAATTCTAATAATTTTAATAATTCTAGTGATTCTAGTCATTCTAATAATTTTAGTAATTCATTGTTTTATTTTCTTGCTACAATATTTTAACGTCTTAAGAGGTTAAGGCAATTTATACATATTACCACATCTGAGTAATTTAGAACGTACAGCAATTTGTTTGCACCAGGTTACGTTAGTATTCGAGTTAAGTTCAGGTTAGTTAGGTTCTAGATTAAGTTAGGTATACTCGAACTTACACACTAATCAACTTATACAGTTATAATATAAAATTATGTAGGTTGCCAGTATATTGCATATTGCATCGGTTGACGGTTATTAACCTCTATCGACATAAAGTAATTACAAATAAAATTGTAGGCATTTATCTTGATTTACTTCGTCTATCTTTTCTAGATATTTATTTAGATTTCTTTTAACTTAATTATAAAAATAGCCGATCGACAATGTTTTAATCGAAGTCATCGTTGCACGCGGTAGAAGAATCAAAATGGCGTCATAGAGCAGGTTGCTATAATCACTATCGATTCAATTGTAAACGTTCAAACATATAAAATTTTACAATGACTACTTTTAACTATTAATATGAAACTTACAGTCATTTTTAAATCTAGCATTAAAGAAATATTTACAACATATAAATTATCTGCTACTACCAATAAGTATATTAATTATCCTATTCACATTTAGCTAAGTAGCCACATTTCTACAGACGAAAATAAAGACAATTTTTTAACGAAACTTCGCATCATCAGCCAACTCTGTACGCTTGTTTAACAAAAAATCGTGTTAACCCCTTGTACTATTTTGACGAGTCTGACTCGTGACGCACTCGCACTTCAATTGTGACAAATCTTACTCGAATTTTGAATACACTTCAATCTGGTGTCCAAGTCCAGTTATAATTTGCATAGTCAAGAATTGCTGAATACAGGACTGACATAACATTTCAATTTTCTTTGTCTGTTTTAATATTGTAGCTGCGATTGGGTTAGTTCTGACTGACGCACCTTACAAATAAATCATTGTGCAAGGGGTTAAAAATATATTTTTCTATGTTAAGAGAACGATAAGATTAAAAATGACATGATTTTTACTTTAATTTGATTACCAACATATATTTTTGATTAAATACCCCAATTATTCTGTAAATTTAAAAAAGTTAGAGCGAGTTTACGTCAATCATACGTCGAATCAATATGTCATCCGTTTTAAATCTTTAAAGAACCGCGGTGCTAAGATTGATAAATGAGAATGAAGAACGCGAGAGGAAGGGAGAAAGTGACAAGGGAAATACATCGAGGAACGAAGAGAAATACGACCGATCCATTTGAAAAAAACGCATTATGCTGGTCGGTCTCGTTACAGGGGTTGTAAATAAAAACTCCGCTGCTCGTATCTGCATTTCAACCACACCCTGGGCCATTTGCATCTCATTTCGAACGTTATATCAGTTTCATTAACGAAGTGGAACAGTGGATTGCCGTTCCATCGATTACACGTGGTTCGTTTAGTTTTCTGTATACAATGTGTTAAAGTCAAATTTATCCTAACAAACAGCTCCCTCCCCTTTATTGGATTATCAACGGTTTGATTTTGTACCATATCGTATACGACCTACGATAATTACATGTAATCATTGGTAAAAACCTTTTTAAATACACCAAAAGTAATGGCCTTTACAAATATTTGCAACTAATTCTTTGCACACGCAAATTTCCATTACGTGGTTTAAATTTTCCACGTAGTTTCTATATACAGTGAAAGCAAATTTGCCTTTTATAAAAATAGGATTTACATAGGAATTTGGGGATTTATGGATATAGGAATCTAGGGATTTTAGGATTTAAGAATTTGGAAATCTAGAAATTTATAAGACGAGGAATTTGAGGAACTTAGAATTTGGGAATCTAGGGACATGGAAGTTTAGTTATTTGGAGGTCAAGAAAGTGGAGGATATGGAGATTTAGGAGTATAGGGATTTGGGGAGCTTGGGATTTGGGAATTTAGGAATATGGGAATTATGGGATACAAAAGTGTAGAAATTTAGGAGCTTAAGAATTTGACGAATTTGGAATTTGTGGATTTACGGATTTGAAAATGTAAGGATTTAGAGGTCCAGGAATTCAGGGACGTAGAAATTCGTGGAACTTGAAATTTGGGAATTTAGGAATTTGGAGGCCCAGAAATTTGAGGATGAAGAAATTCAGAAGTTCAGAAATTTGGAGACCTTGAAGTTCGGGAATCTAGAGGTATAGGAATTTAGGGAATTTTGGTGTACATTTTTCTTTATTTTTACGGATAGAATGTGTACACCCTGTAAATAACGCATTATCTTTGATATCTCTATTTGAGGATACCATACTGTGATTCCAAAATCGTTAATCTTTTTTTAATTGCGTTTAGTAGCATGCCGTATCATGAATATCATCTGCGTAATACCTTGATTATACCATACTTTACATATCAAAGGCATACATGTCAACATCTACGTACATATTTAGGTTTTTGCATATCAAATGATGGATCTCGAACACGATAAGTCTGTCATGATTCGATAACATAATACTGACATAAAATAGCATTCATGCTATATCAATTTGAATCTTGAAGTTTGATATCTATCTCACAAATTCGTCGTTGATGTCATTCACATAAAATGACTGGTTGTCAGTTACAAAAAAATACATATATATGGTTGTTTATAATCACTGAAAAAAACAAATTGTGTGACAATAAAATAATAATCGTAACTGTTTAACTTATTGTTAATCGTTTAAATAATGATTATTTATATTCAAATTTAAATAGTAATTTATATAATAAATTAAGTAATCTATATCTGCTATAATAATCTGAACAATACAAATTTTAATAATCTGTGTGTACAAAAATAATGCTACAATTTTTATTACATTTATTTCCTTTCGTATTGTTATTAACGGTAGCTATACATATTTATGTAATTACTACGTAGAATATTGTTGTATGACTTTTAACTTTTAACATATTGTCAAAACACATTTTTTATTTTTATTTTAACAGATTTTAATATATTGTTTTTTGATATAATATATTGTTCTCTAACATCCTTATCACATTTTAATATATTGTCTTCTGATTGCTTTATGAAAAGCGGACTATTCTCACTTGATTCTTCCTTTTCGATCGCATTTAATTATTTCGTTCATAGGAGTCCACGATTTCGACTATCAAACGTATCACGTGATTGTCCGAGTAGTACCGAAGAGAGACGAAGTTACCCGATATACCACCACTCCGTTTACCGCGAATTTTGTTACAGTAAAGTCTCGATATAAGTGAGACGCTTGAAATTACAAGTAAATATGTTCCGAATTACGTCGTGTTTAGTCTCATTTTAATCAGGTAAATGTTACAAATATGTTGGTAAAAGTTCCCTAACAAAAATAAAAATTCTAATGCCAGAAAAAGTAATATATATCGTTTTTTTTTTTTGGATAAACTTAATTATATCGAACATTGCCTACTCAATAATACTACAATAACATTGGCGACTTTGTGTAATTCTAATTCCCTGTTATTCGAGGGTTGCAATTTTTAACTGTGCTAGTCGCGACTATTCTTTATTGCAAAGTCCATCATCTAAGATAGCTAAGACCCTCTTACGTTCCGTTTATTTGAAGTTACTTTCCAACCCCGTTTATGTTTAACAAATATTACATAATTTTTATGGTTACCATGGAAATTATTTTTGCTCATTATCGAAATAAAAATTCAACACATCTTTTAGAAGTTTGATCCTCGCGCAAATTTTAATGAAAGTCTATTGTCTACCGCGCTATTCGCGGCTACATACAAATCAAATACAGTATTGCTTCGAAACAACAGCTTCGAGCTTCGAAATTAGCAAATTTCTATCCCCAGTTCTCTGATTAAAGTCGGCCGCCGAGTAAGAGACCCAAGACGAGTGAGAAGTCCATGAAACCGAAGAACTAATCATTTTTACGGTTGACCGAACAGTTTAGTGAAAAGAGGACAGAACATGTACATTGTTTTCGTACTCTAACACATAGCGATTCAAAAAACAAAAGTAAGTGGCATAGCATACCACCTTCGAAATAAGCAACTGGCCGGTCCTGAGCGTATTTATTTCGAGGCAATACCGTACCATGTTATTCGAGAGATGCCTGCATACGAGTGTTAACCCCTTCCCGTGCGAGTCTCACATGTGACGCACTTACAGCTCAAATGTGACTTTACTCAAATTTTGAATACCCTTCAACTTGAAATTTAGATCCAACTATAAGTTGCATTATCTTCAAAAAAAAAAACTTCTATTGAGCGAATTCCTAACTCAATAGAATTAATATGAGAACCAAAGAGCAAAATGCCAGCAAAAATGGCAAGTGGTGAGGTCTCTTCTCCTCACTGGTTGACCATATATTCCGTCCCTTATATTTCGAACACCTGCCGGTATGAGCTAATAAGCTCGGGTAAGGCGGAGCGACCCTTTGGGCCTAAGACGCTCAAATTAACAATAACATGCTAGATATTATTTACTTATAAAAATTAGGCAAGGTACTTGTAAGATAAGGGTTAAAATGACCGAAACGTACATTAAGTCCCTTTTTAAAAATACGATATATTCGTGTAAAGTCGCGTTTTCGAAGACGAAGTTATGTCTTCCAAGGCTCTTTACAGAATGCCCTCTTCCTGTTCCGAGAGATTTTCTTGTCCCTCGCGAAACTCAAGGGCCTTGGGGTTGGTTTATGGCCCGGACGTCCCAGCGTCGGGGCCTCGTCACCGTGATGGTCGTCGTTGGACGGCCATGTGCCCTTCGCCCTGATTTATTGGAGTGGGTAGTTGAGAATTTTCTAACATACTGTTCTATTCAAAGGTGCTGGGGTAAGTGCCATGCGGACTCTCATGGTCCTCTTACCAAAGGATGCAATATCCTCCCCACTCCGTGGCCAGATCCTACTAGAACACCCTTATCGCTTCGCACGCGCTACGTAGCACCATGACGTCGGGTCATCGGCCACGAGGCACGGTACCTTTGGCGATTTTCAAAAGAAGTGTATCGACCTCTAACCAAAACATCCGCGACTCTTAGAACTCGCCGCGGTCCTAAGCTATCGGTTACCACCGATCCTTAACTCGATGACAGACATAGGTTTATATTATTGTCAACCTAAGACCCCTGAGAATCGGGTCAAAGTCCGGGGTACGGTGACCCTGACACGTGTGCCACCTTTGCACACGACTTGACGCTAACATAAGTTGCATTATCAAGGATCCCTGAATATGAAATACTCACAACATTTTAATTGTCCTTGTTCATTTTAATGTTATAGCCCTGAATAGATAGTGTTGACTGACGCATCTGATAAATAAATGGCACGGGAAAGGGTTAAACTGGCATACGTTCAACGTCCGTAATTTCAGCGTTATCCGACGCGTCTGAATTGGAGTGCAAAGGTCCGATGGTAAGCAACTCCCTTATGATAATTAAACGTTGGTCAAACGTGCAGCGGAATTACAGGGTGCCGCGAAGGGTGCTCCTTTCTCAAGGGACGCGGGCGTGAAGCGGCGCGATCGGACGCTGCGAGAACACGCGAACAGCGAAGAGGAAGCGGGCCGTTCGAAAACGGCGAAGGAAGAAGCGTAAAAGCCGAGGGGTGCAGGTAGTTGCACGTGGAGGCGGAGCGACGCCGCGCGTCGCGTCAAGCTAGCGACGCCGGGCGTCCTGCCCCCAAAGCGTCGGGTGGGGAGTCGTGGCGAACGCAGTTCTCGACGGGTCGCCGAGAAGGTGTAACGGTATTGTCGTTGTCGGCTGCGAATGCCGGTGAGTCGTTCGAAAAGCCACGTGATCGTCGTTTCGCCGGTGTTGCAAATCGCTCGTCCTTTGTTCCTCGAAGGATCACCGACAAAATAGTGTCCTTAGTTCCATACTTCACGGAGTTCGTGTTCCAAACGGACCGTGTTGTCCGTCGAAAAATAAGGCTAATTTGAAAATTCTCGAACCAGTTGCTCCGTTTCGAATTTGTACGCGCATTTTTGCTTTCGATCTACACGAATGTGATTTGGTGCTCCGTTTTTGCCTGCGAGTGAAAAGGCACGCGTCGGCCGGCGATAAATCATTTGCTGGGTTCAGTCACACCGAAGACAGCGTTCTTCCACTTTTCGTATGGGTCTGTAACTTGGACATGATACAGAAACGCAGTTAACGACACGTGTTTTTTTCTGTGATACAACGTGGACCGCGTGCAGTGTCTAAGGTGATCAAGGTGCGTCGGGAACCTATTAAGGGATAAGAATGCTGGTGTAGGAGCCAGGAATTCGGGATTTTCAAGATCGGGGAGCTGTTCCATAAGGTAAGTGTTTCGATTGTTTTATAACTTTTATTTTCTTGTGCGATTCAGTCGTGGTTCTTCTTATCCCACCGTTACAATTTGAAAATTTAACATCGAAGCTTCTTACCTTCGATTAGCTCGAGACTAACTAATAATAATTGAATAAAAAAAATATTGTTAAGAAATTATCAATATTGTAAAATTTTTATCTATTGGAAAAACTGCAACGTGTCATTTAATAAGAAATAAAGTCGCGTTTGTGAACCGTTATGCGACAAGGGATTAAATTTTCTCCTTTGGAGTAATCTTTTAAATATGTATCGTTCACTTGCTTCAACAAATATGCAGTTTTTGAGTTATCAATATGCAATGAATGGTACTTGTACGTTTTCTAGCAAAGTCTTGAAAGCAAGTTTTTAACATGGGGGTAGTTTTTGTATAACGTCCCAACGCTTCAAAATATTTAAATCCGTTTTAATCGTCATTTTTTATTCAAGTCATTTTACTGTAGGAGTAAAACTGTAAATCATAGATCTTGACGGACACTATTATTGAATGGTTAGGTTATATGGCCACTGAAATGTTTACTGCTATGCTGTTTACCGGTGAGCGACGCTGCAGTTAGCCGAATTAATTATTCAAGGGAAAACAAAAAAACTTTCGTATGCTTTCAATACTGGGTCAGCGATATATCAGAAAATGAAACTGACTGTTTAATTGCTTTCGTGTTCATTTATAAATATGACCTCAAATTATCAATTTGAGGTTATCAATTTGACAGTTGATCTGTCGACGATTTATCTTTCAGAAGCTAATATTTATAACTACATTATAAATAATTTAAAATTTAAAAATATGATTTATTTAATAAAAAGTTGATGGTTATTAGAATGAAATCTTTAACTTAGTATTTTATTTATAAAGGGGTGCATATAGTTTAAAAAACTTACGACTTTAATTAACATTGACGGAATAAAATATTAAACACATTAAATATTAAATACAAAATATTAAAATTAAACATATTAACACGACATGTTGCAGTAAAAGTGTTAATTTGTTGAATGTATCCAACTCTAATGTAAGAAATAAATGTGATACTTTTGCATTAAAACTATTTATTTTAATTCATATAAATGAATGTTTGTAAATTTCTGAACCAAAGTGTTAATAAATTTTCATTTTCACTTATTAAACACACACGAAAAAATGTATGTAACAACATACTTTAATGTAACTAATTATATGAATAAAATACGCTAACAATAATTGATATTTTTATAATTTAATCGACACTGTTGTTGAAATACAAATCGTGATTTACCGACTTTCGTAGGAAGAGTTGAATGTAATTTCTCGAATGTTATGAATCCTTTTTATAAATTCCTGGAGGCAAGCTAGTAATTGTAGTTTACAATTTTTTCCAGCGGTATTTCATATTCTTCGGAAATATTTTCGATGGAAATTATGATATTCACTCGTGTGCTTTACGTATTATTCAATCAACTTTTGATATTCCAAACACGTGCTCGTATGTACAGTCGAGTTAACAAAAATATTAGTAGTATTGTAAAATATTATTTAAAAAAAAACGTTACATTTCAATTGAACAGCTTTGTGAAGACGTTTTATTAATTCATTGAATCTATTTAATACGAAGGGATAAACGCGTAATGTAACTTTTCAAATCATCAGATCGTTTATTGTCGATGTACACGTATAATACTTAAAACTTTGGGAGGGTAAATAACTTTTTTAAAAGAGGAAGTAGTAAAAACTTTATAGAATCATTTCCCACGCCATGAACTTTTCATATCAAAGCTTTAATCGCTCCAACTTTTCCCGTTTCTTTCCAAATGTTCAATACAAAGATATACGCAAAAGATTGGAGAGTTTGATTGTTTACCATTTTCTTTTCATGAGAAACGATCGTTGTTGAATGTCGGTATATTTATTCTAGGTTGCCAAAATTCAAATAAGAATGTATTTAGTGTTCTTGTAATTTTTAAGAAAGTGCTTATTTCCGAACTTTTCAATTCGAGAAAAACTGCACCGTTTTATTTGATTTTGTTTTCGTTAAAAAACAGATACATCATAGATTATTTTAAAAGATTGTCAAAGTTGTATATAAATATGGATACAAAATTCAATTTAGTAATAGTCATAGCAGCTAGCTCAAATTATTTATTTTCACAAAAGATTCACAAACGATTACTATTAATTTATATTACATTGTTAAAAGTTTGCTAAATATGACAATTTGGTATAAATTAAAAATAAAATAAATTTAAACCGTTATCAGTAAGTAATTTTAACAATATTATTATGATAATTTTATTAATATATTGCAATAATTTGAACAATTTGAACTCTATTCTAATATTAATATTATTTTTTCAATTTTTAACGTTAACAATACCTCTGCAAAATAATCAAATATATTTTTATTTTTAATGTCACAGTATTTGTCCTATTTTTATTCTGTACTTTGTATTTTCAAATGCAGGCAGTTTCACACGTATTCGTCGCACGATTTCACGCAGTAAATTTTTGCGATATCGTTATCGCGAAGGATCAAGAAAAAAATGGCTGATAAATTCGTCGGTAGAAAATACTGTATACCATTTTTTCGGTGTAACATCATAAAGTAATTTAATCCGTCAATTCATATCGGATCTTTATCGGGTGCAGCATGCATTGACCCATCATTCGTCACGGGACACTGTTACAGATATTGAAACAATTTTACTGATACATGACCATAAACTTTAAAGATTGAATCTATGTATCGCAACATGTACTATCAGGCGGTTTAACTACTCCCCTTGCTCCTAAATCACTGATGTTAAAACAGAAAAGAGGACGAAGGAAAGAGAAACGTTTCGAATACGTCGCGAAAACTTCGGTTGATTGAAATTTACAGCTACTAAAACACATTTATAGCTTTCAAATAATATTTGCTATGTTAGCTGTTTTCTTTCGGTATTAAATATCTCTTTCGGTTGCAATAGAATTCTCATCTTTGTTTTTGTGCGATCGGTGATACAAATTGTCACTTTTCAATATCGATCATCTTTAAAAAGGCACAATATTCTTTTAAATAAAATATTTCTTACTGTATTCGTAATTTACTGGGTATTAGAAATGTAATTATTATAATAATTATTATTAGTAATTTTTGTATAGATTCTATCATCAATGAAAAATTTTGACTAACTGAAAAAAGTATAATATTTAATAATGTAATTATAAATGTTAGAATACAATTTTCACCTGATTAAATTTAACCTTGTATTAGGTCGTATTAAATTTTGTACTGTAGTTTATTATTTCATAGTTTAATATAATATATTTGTCCCACGATGCTATGAAGGGTCAATAAATTATATTTATCATAATTAATTTTCCGCGTTAAAAATTAATTATTCATATCGATGATAAATAAAATCTCAAAATGAACTTAAAATTCTATTTAAACAATTTCTTGCCAAAGAAATACATTCGTGAAGAAAATAAATAGTGAAAAGGAAATGACTAGGATTAATCAATTTTGATCACTCACACGAATGAGAAGTAAACATTGAATTCGTCAAAATTCATTTAAAATTTTAATTAAATAATTCTCTATTTATTCGTGAAAATGAAAGACAAAGAATTAAAAAAGATCGTATCAAAATTAAACTGACTGTGATCAAAATTGAGCTGCTTATAATGAGAACAGAACAATTTATTTGGTACATTAGTGTGAAAATTCAATTTTGTATTGAAAATTCTATTTTCGATTATACTCAAATTACAACGATGTAATTACTTATAATAGAAAATGAGAAAAATGCTGAAAATTTATAGTGGTTCTAATTCGATGGCCAGGGACTATACATCTCATTCTTGTTCTACCTATATGTTTACAGTAGGTACTCGAAATTTTACACATTCGAATTCGCGTGAGGCACCTGGTCCGTAGATCCATTAGTTAATTGTCGATGGCATATTTACTTTTCATTTCAAATTACGTGTCCAATGTATGAAGGTACCTTCAGCATTAATATCCTGCATCAAGTAGTACGAGTCGTACATAGTCAGACATGTAGGACATACATAGTAAACGTAATTCATTAATTGTCATTGTGAAGGTAACAATGTATAATGAGCTACGATAATTTCAATTATTCATGAGCATTTCAATTTTCAATTTGAGCTGTTCACATGACGTCTGTAATTAACTCTCCAGCTATTCACTTGATATGTTTGACGTTAAATATTCACTCACGATATCGCATACTCGATCATAAACGCTTAATTTTGCATTATCACTTGCAAGAACTTTGTTCGTCAGAAAGTTCAATTAAGCTTTCTATTAAAACATGTGTTAGTAATGTTATGTACAGTAGTAATGTATCATCTAATGACAATTGAACAAACCTTTTAATTTTACGGAAAACGTGAAAAATACTGAAAATTTGTAGTTGTGGCCAGGGACTGTATATCTAAAAATCCATCAAAAATTGTAGTGAAACAATTCTCTATTTACATGTCGAGGAAATACGTCCGTGAAAAGGATAAAAGATTCACAGTTTCATTTATATGCGGCCCGAGTTTTCGTGGCGCATAGTTTTCTGACCACGAAGGGTATGCAAATATCCAATACAGAGTCTACAAGTTTGGCGCGTAAAGGATCGCGAAAGTTGCACGAAGATCACCGGCAACGTGAAAACATACGTTCGTACATAGAAAGGGTATAAGTTGAAGGGGGCCAAAGCGAAGGAAGAACGAGCAGAATGCGAGTATTGGACAGCATAAGGAAAAGGAAAAACGCGGGGAAAAAGAAGGAAGGAGGAGGGAATCGTTTTAAACTACCATCCACTTCACATTCCTGATTTCAGTTAAGGGGTTTGTTTATTTCCTTTTTGGGTCTCGAAGGTTCGTCGTGCATTATACGCGCACCGCTGCTACAGAATGCAATGCATCACGGATAAGAGAGGAAAAAGGGAACACAGGAAAACGATACCGCCCCTATACTATCAGTGACAATGAACTTTTGCATTGTCTCTTATTTGCTTCTTTCCTCTCCATTAGAATTGACTACGATCGCTTTCAACCACACTTTTCAATTATTTTCTGTTACTTGCTCATTCTACTATATTGTAGACTTTCCTATTACGCGCATTTCATTAAATGCGGCGAAGATATTCAAACTACTTTTTCTTGGATTTGCAAGTTTTCACGTTATTTAATCTGTAAACAATTCCACATTTTTAAATATCAATTGGAATTTTAAAATTTTCAATTTCATAAATTCACTTTAGGACTTCCGAATTCACAATTCTCAGATTTGGGAATATCTACAATATAATTTTCTAGTTCTGAAATTTGTAAATTATGAGATTTTTAAATCTCAAAGGTGCGAAATTTCCAAATTCTCAAATTTCGGTACTTTCAAGTTTTGAAATTTAAAAATCGCGTCCTTCGATTCCTAAATTTTCAAGAGTTGAATTTTTTAAATATTCAGATCTTCATATTGTCAAAATTTTTAATTTTCAAGTTTAAAATTTTCCAAATTTTCAAATTCTCAAATTTCTAAATTTTCAAGCTTTTTAATTTTCAAATCCACAAATTCATGAATTTCTAAATTTTCAAGGTTAAAATTTCCAAATTCTCAAATTTGGAAATTTCCAATTTCTCAATTCTCAAATTCTCAAATTTCTACCTTTAAGTTTCGAAATTTTCAAATCAAGTCCTTCCATACATAAATTTTCAAGTGTTGAATTTTTGAAATATCCAGATCCTCAAATTGTCAATTTTTTAAATTTTCAAGCTCAAAATTTTCCAAATTCTTAAATTTTCAAATTCTCAAATTTCTAAATTTTCAAGCTTTTTAATTTTCAAATCCACAAATTCTTGAATTTCTAAATTTTCAAGGTTAAAATTTCCAAATTCTCAAATTTGGAAATTTCCAATTTCTCAATTCTCAAATTCTCAAATTTCTGCCTTCAAGTTTCGAAATTTTCAAATCAAGTCCTTCCATACATAAATTTTCAAGTGTTGAATTTTTGAAATATCCAGATCCTCAAATTGTCAATTTTTTACATTTTCAAGCTTAAAATTTTCCAAATTCTTAAATTTTCAAATTCTCAAATTTCTAAATTTTCAAGCTTTTTAATTTTAAAATCCACAAGTTCATGAATTTCTAAATTTTCAAGGTTAAAATTTCCAAATTCTAAAATTTTTAAATTTCCAATGTCTCAAATTCTCAAATTCATAAATTCTTAAATTTTCAAATTCTAAAATTTCTAAATTATCAAACTTCCAAGTTCTTAAATTAAAAAATGTCTAAATGTTTAAATTTCCAAATTCTTAAATTAAAAAATGTCTAAATGTTTAACTTCCCAAATTCTTAAATTAAAAAATGTCTAAATGTTTAAATTCCCAAATTCTCTTCATTTTTTCTTAAATATTCATATTATATTCTACTAAAATATTTGAAACTACTCAAAACGGATAGTAAATATAATAAAATATTGCGAATATATTTAGTAAAATTTGTTAAGAATAAAATATTATCTAATAAGATATTACTGCCTCAGTGTGGTAGTCAACGTATTAAACAGAATAGTGAATACGAGTCACCTTTCAAGCGCAAAGTATTAAGAAAGTAATGTTTATTATTGAAAATATTTCGCAAAACACGATGACGATGGTTTTATTACTCTTCGTTGAGGGACGAAAAGCTACCCGTTGATACTGAATGATACTACATCGTTCTATTGTTTCGAAAAGAATTTTACATGTCATGCATCGAGCTTGAAAGGCATAAAATTGATTTATGCTCACTTCGTGTAACACATTGTTTTCTTCCCTTTCATAAACGGGAGCATGGTAAATACACGGTATATGAGATTAAACAAAAGCTACAAGATTAAATAAAAATAACACGAAACGTATTAAAACAGCACAATGCAGGTCGAACAATACGTATCGTGGTATAGATCCTATTAAAAAATTTAACGATAACCTTGGCCGTAGTTTGATTGAACGTCGATCGTTAATATTTCACGTTTTCACAAACGAGCGAATAATTGCGAGCAATAAATCTTGAACAATGCGTTCAAATATTTCCGGCGTGTTTCGAATTAAGTCGAACGTTAATAACATAGTTAGGGAGACAAACGAGTGCTGTGTGCGTCCCGATAGAGCACAGAAAGACATTAATTTACCGGGGAGGTCATTAAGGTTGTGATGAATGAAATTCATGCATCTTTGAATGCCACGCGATTCTTGCGTCGTTGATGAAGAGGCAACGAATATTTCGCTGTCGTCTGGTTACGTTTTTACTTCACTACTTATTTTTACCCTTTTTGCGTTTTTCTCGGAGTATCGAGCGGACTCGAATTAAATTTCCTTGGAACGTACAGGAGACATGAAAGGAATATTTTTGTTAGATAGCTTGCAAACGAATCTTGTTCTAATTGGTAATATTAAAAGTTATCTGACTAGAAAATACGGTATGTAAATTTATCGTGAAGTAATATATGTTAGTTCATAAGTAATATATGTTATTTATAGTAAACTATTAGTATAGTTATTGCCAAATGTAGTGAGGTTCCTGAGGACAACTCAATCAGTTCCTTATTATATCTAGATTTTCTAGTTTTCAAATTTTCAAGTCTTCAAATTCCCAAATTTAAATATTCTCAAATCTTCAAATTTAAAAAATTCTCAAATTCTTATATTTATAAAATCCTCAAATTTTCAAATCCCGAAATGTTCAAACACTCCACATTCGCATCAGCAAAACTTAAAAATTTCCAAACTTTCAAATCTTCTTTTCTAGTTGTGTATTCACAATGTCTTAGATTTCCAATTTTTAAAATAATCCAATACTTTTAATATTTGGTCAGTTATATTTGATATCGATCCATCGATTCGTAATGATATTTACGATTCTCTTAAACACTGCATTACTCTTTAAAAAAAAAGTCCAGTAACCTTCAAGCGACTATTCATAAATGTTTGTCGCGTGTGCTCCATGCATAAATATCACACAAAATTAGGAACCTAACAATTATAATATTAATCTAAATATATTTGACGTCTCACGCAATTATTCTTGAATAAAAATTTGTTCTGATAAGTAACAAAAGAATCAGACAGTGGTAAATTAAGCCGTGTATTACAGCAATCTTTCAAATGGACTCGAAGATAAGCATGTTTGAACGTACATTAACGTTGCAATAAAACAAAAATATAGTCGTTGCGGAGAAACTCTTCATCTTCTACGTAATTACAGATCATTCTTTTTTTGACTACACAGAGGGTAATAATTGTAATATAATATTTAATAACTAGACGGGTGTCTACGCTTTGGATCAGCTTGATCCAGATCAGGTCGATCGGACCAAAAATCCAGAGTCGTAGCCCAGATTTGCTATATTGATTCGCAAAATTTGAGTGTTAAGTGTTACATGGTGGGTCAAAAATCCACACATGTACACAAGAACAGCGCAAATAAAGAAATTTGCAATGCATAACAAGTACATAATAATTGAGACTCTAATAATAATAGTTCACGAAATAAGTTTCGATTTTTCTAACAAAGATATACCTTTTCGAAAGTTTCCAATTTTCTTGACGAAAATCCATCATACGATTCCGTCTGTAGGAGAATTAATTTTGCAATGTCAGAGTTGGGATTTTGTTCACGCACGCAATTTTTCTAACGCTCCAATGTAATGCTCATTACCAAACGTATCACCGCAATTTGAGGCATTTCTCAAGCTTCGCCTCGTTTTCCTTGTGGTACGATGCAATCGCGGACGATGAAAAGGGGTAGGGTAGGACGAGAGAAGAGAAGGCAAAGAGGAAAATCGTTTAGCACGCGATCTTCTCGTAATTCTGCACGCCAGTCTCGTGGCACGCTTTGTCTTCGTCTCCACCTGACGCGTTACACGTGTTAGATTGTTTCCACTCTACTTTTCGACCGGTGCAATTATTACCATACCACCACGTAGTAACCTAATTGATCAGGGAATCGTTAGTAGACGTTAGTAGGCAATATTCTAGATATTCTACCATTTGCTGATCTTTTGCTACTTTTAGCACTTTGATCGAGGTATTGAAATGATCACATTTAAATCAATATGGTATTTAACGTCAATTGTAACTGGGTAAATTGTAAGTTGTAATCGGGTGAATTGTAACTGGGTAAAATTTTTCAAGATCATTTTAATGAGTCCCTCTAAGTTACCTTTCTTGTTTCAGTATATTTTTTCTTAAATTAAGATCTTGAGATTCATGAGTGGACAAATTAAGGTAGCAGTTAATCGCAACTTCGTTTACATTCAAACAATGCAAAATTATAAATAAAGTCTGAAAAGGTAAAATGTCTACTTGCGGACAAAATAATTACATTTGTGAACAAGAAAGTAAAAGAATTATAAAAGATCACACTTGTGAAAGAAAAGGTAAGAGAATTACAGAAGAGTTTACAGTCGTGAAAGAAAAAATTTTAAATTAATTAAAATCTGAAAGTGTTCATAACACAGTAATTAAACAATATTTTATGCATACTCTAGTCACTATTACTGTCCCAAATATTAAATCTGTATTTAATTATTTTCATCGGTTGAGATGTTAACATTTTGTAGAGTAAAAATATTTTATCTCTAATAAATTTATTTAATCAATTACAATGAAAAAATTAACATGTACAATATAAACCACGTAGAGGGAGCATACATTTTATTTGTAACAAGATATAAAAGAAACCAAAAAGACTCGTAATTAATACTACTAATACGAAAATCTTCAGGCTCGTAAAAACATTCTCATTCCATTAAATTCCGTCCGTTTTCATCGGATCGTTAGAGATTGAATCACTCCCAAAAACAAACTTCCTCGATCAGACACGATTTCGTTTCCCCTTTCAGCGCAATACAGATTTCTCCCGAAGAATACAACGTGATGAGTGCATTTAAACACGAGAACCTGGGCAATTTCTCTCTCTTCCGAGAAATTTCTGCGGAGTGGGTGTAGAGCTTAAAAGCTGCGCCTTTTCTTACAGAGCTGATGTTCGTTAAAAGAATTTTCTGACTTTAAAGCTAGAAACTTGGTAAAACCTAGAACTGGATGGAGGCGAAAGAGAAAGGACATATCTCGTCCGAGGCAGGATGTATCTCGAGATACAGGGGTTGTTTTAGGGAAAAATGGGACGAGCTGCTTTTGCGAAATATATAGTGATTACATGATAAAAAGCTGGGATTGTTCGTACTAAACTTTCTGCTTCGCTTTGTCGCACGAATTCAAATTTGTCTGTGAAAAAGTAATAAATAATTTGTCATCAGATTTTGGGAAAAATTTGTATAAGTAATTCGAGGTGATTTTATCATACTCTAACATATTGGATCCACCATCTTGAATTTGGAAAACTCAATTACAGATTCGTAATCAGCGACTCGAAAAATACCTAACTTATATGAAAATTCATTTGAAAATGTTGTTTCAATAAAAATCAGATATAGCATACAATTTTCAGCTTTGAGCGGCCATATTGGATATCGCCATCTTGAATTTTGAAGTTTAGGGTCCATGGACGTCAGAAATGCCTTCAAATTGAGCTGCAGCAGTTTTAATACGATATAGTTAATTGAAAAACAATCTGTCAAAGCAAATTTGCGTATTTTTCTCGAAAAATTGCTTATAACCATCTTGGAATTAATTTTTCGACAAAAATGAACTGAGATTCTAAAAGAACACTTTGTACGAAAGTCTTTTTGTTGTATTCTTTGAAGAGATAGAACATGTCCAAGGAGAAAAATCGTCCGTTAATGGGTTATAAACTCAGAAAATCGTCATATTTGTTAAATAAATATTTTTCATGCTCATGATACATTTGTATTAGAGAGTCGCCAATATTCTTGATGCTTTATCATTACTAATTTAGGATCATTGTATTCGTGCCCGTTTGTGACACATGAAGGTCAATATCCTGTAATTGAAGAATAATTCGATTTGAAGAAATGAGACGCGCAATTGATCGTTGTCGCTGTTTGACAGGAAATGCGGCCCAATATTTGCAAACTCGATTGCACGTGTGCTATTCTAACAAGACAATTTTGAACGCGACGTCACGCACAAATATGTGAACAGATGCATATGCATGTCCCGGAACAGAATGCTTTCCTATCGCGTGGTTCGTGTTTCATGGAAACTGGCTTAAATTGATCCCTTGTTTTCGCAAACATTACTCTTCCCGTTCTGTTCTAATTTTTCCGTCGAACTATTTCGATGGCGAAAAAAAAAAAAATACCAGTTCCTAGAAATATTTGCCGCTCTAATTGAACGTGGTATAAAATTATTTCGAAATGTAAACAGTTAACGATACGCTGTTAGTTCAAGCACGAATTAATTCTCTAATCAAAGCTGGACGTTACGCGTTAATTTATCGCGCATTACCACCGGAGTATAGAATATTTATCACGATCATTAATATTCCATTTACCTGTTGATAAAACAAAACATCATATGAATTTATATATATTATTATATATACATATATGAATCTAGAGATTTGGAGATGTAGGGATATAGAGATCTAGGGACATAGGAATGTAGGGTTATTGCGATCTAGAGATATAGCAATCTAGGGATATAGGGATCTGGGGACATAAGCGTCTAGGGATATAGGGATCTAGGGACATAAGAGTCTAGGGATGTGGGGATGTAGGGATGTAGGGATATAGGGCCATAGGCATCTAGGGATATTGCGATCTAGGGACATAGGGATATAGGGATCTGGGGACATAAGAATAACCCTAGTTATTGTGATTTAGAGACATAGGGATCTAGGGATATTGCGATCTAGGGACATAAGAATCTAAGGATATTGCGATCTATGGGCATAGGGATCTAGGGACATAGGGATCTAGGGACATAGGGATCTAGGGACATAGGGATCTAGGGACATAGGGATCTAGGGACATAGGGATCTAGGGATATTGCGACCTAGGGTCATATGCATCTAGGGATATTGCGATCTAGGGGCATAGAGATCTAGGAATATTGCGATCTAGGGACATAGAGATCTAGGGATATTGCGATCTAGGGATATTGCGATCTAGGGACATATGGATATTACGATCTAGGGACATAGGGATCTAGGGATATTGCGACCTAGAGTCATAGGCATCTAGGGACATTGCGATCTAGGGGCATAGAGATCTAGAAATATTGCGATCTAGGGACATAGGGATCTAGGGATATTGCGATCTAGGGACATCGGGATCTAGGGATATTGCAATCTAGGAACATAGGAATCAAGGTACATCTAGGAATATAGAGATCTGAGCGTATTAAGATCTGGGGATATAAGGATCAAGGAATATATCAATCTGATGATATAGGAATCCAGGAATATACGGGTCTGCTGATACTAGGAACTAGGGATTTTAATGCAGATGTATTAGAATAAAGTGATAGCGAATCTATTTTGTTGAAAGAATTATTTCTTAAAATGATTACTTGAATAATTAATAAATCTATAACAAATAAGAATTACTTGTATAGTTATTTTTTAAAATACGTATGTTGAAAGTGCAATACTATTGTATAGTGTCTTAAGGTTCAGATTATTAAGAGTGAAGTCTCTGCGAGACTTTACCCACGAATTTTTGCATCAGTGACTGACGACGTTTCACTATCGTAATTCACTAGCTTCAATTCATCTAGGAATTTCCGGATGACCTCTTGTTCATCGTAGAACTACGTATATACATATATCTGTGTCGAAAACCACAGGCTGAGCTGCTCCGGGCTCTTTTGAGAGCAGCAAGCACACTTTTCTCCATCGAAATTCATAGGCAGGACTAGCGAATCCGTGGAAAAGCGCATACACGAAGCTTCGCTTTTGAAAATCGACCACGAACATCTCATCGCCCCAGAGAATCGACCTTCCGCCGGAAGTTCGACGTTGAACACGCGGATGCAATAACGTTGATTGACCGTCCGTCAACTGAACTTGCTGTTGTTAACTTCGCCGGTCCGACAACATTCTGTCTGTTACGTCAACCTGTTTATTTCTATCTCTTTTTGTGAATATATTTTCGCGAACTCTGTGGTACGTGATTGAAGAGGATATGCAATAAGGTAAAATCTCGTTCTATCCTGGTTTCATTTTGTGATTACATTCTACTATATTTTTTCGACTTTGTAAATGTCTTTTTGAATCTGCGGAGGGGTTCAAAGATAAGAACGAAATTTTATTAATAAACAATTTTGATTTCACACACTTTTAATTTTTATATTTCATTCTAGGTGCTTTTGTACTACTTGGGTTTTAAAATTTTGAATTCTGAATTATTTTCTTTAACCACTTACCTAATAGGAAATCTTCTGACAGAAAATTAAGCTAGTATTCGTTGATCGAAAATTAATAGCCCGTGATCTTGTAGTAATTATAAGAATTTTGTGATTTTTATTGCATTTTTTGTAAATTTTGTAATTTTTATTATATTATACTTTCGTAAATTTTGTAATTTTTATTGTACTATAATTTTGTAAATTTTGTTATTTTTATTCGACTATATTTTTGCAAATTTCGTAATTTTTATGATACTTTTGTAAAACTTGTTATTTTTATTGTGCTTTTGTAAATACTGTAATTTTTACACCCCTCTTGTAATTTTTATAATTTTCACTGCCCCTTTGTAAATTTTGTAATTATTATCATAATTTTGTAAATATTAAACCACTAAAAAAATTAATTGTTTCATTTAAATTAATACATTGTTTACAGAATAACGTTAAATGTTTGTGGTTTTAATCTTTTGCAAAAGCTCTTTGGTTGAATATTAAATAGCATATGTCCAATCAATTTAAACTGTATAAATTGTATTTAATTGAAATCAATTCTAGCAGCTTAGTAAGAGACAGTGAGATTAATTATGTAATGGATTTGATATAAACGCGATAAAATTTACTGGCTTATATTAACGAGTCATTGAATTTCGTACTTGGAATATCCAGGATTTCGTCTGTAAAGGGTTAATTCCCATAAATTATTGGAAATTATGTAATAAATGCACGAATATATTGAAAGTTGTATTAATAATTCATTAACTGTTAATTGAGAATGTATGATTACATTTAATGATAATATTAATAGGTTTAGTATAATACTTTCTTTGACTAATAAGATGGTATTAATATAAAAAACAAAATTTATAAGTATATTGTGTTTGAATTATCTTTTTTATATTTTTACCATAATTGTTAGCATTATTTGAAAGAATTCATGTCATAGCCGCTTTTTTTTACAGAAAATTTACTTTCTATGTTAAACAGATGATATTGCATGTTGATTGTGCTTATATTATTGGATACAATAAACCTAATAATAATAGTTTATTACTGTATTTTATTCTAGGTTGAGTATCAATAATAATAGTTCATTATCATCAAAGTATTTAATCCAAAAACACATTCATCATATTTAACCACTTTAGGGACGATTGTTTTGAGGTTAGAAAATGAAATTATATAATTTTTTGACATAGTTCTATATTAATCGTTTTGAATTGACCTGTATACACGTCGAACATCTGGTTAAACTAGTACGATATTGTACATAATAAATAAAAAAAATATTTTTTGGAATATTTGAGGTGCCTCTTTCAATACCTGCTTCTTTCAACATTTGTACATTTTTAACATTAAATGGTGTTAACATATACAAAGTACAATACTCATATAATTTCAGAACCATAATTATGAATGTAGATTAAATTTGTATTAATTGATAGTTCATAATAAAATTACTACTTCGATATCTGCTTCCACTTGTCTGACCACTTAGAATAATCTACTAGTTTAGATGGTAGTTTTCGATTTTAATTTAAAGAGCTAAAATTTTAGCTGAACACCCTTGATATAACAATTTAAGAAAAAAGATGGTAAAAATATCGGGGTTTCATATTTTTAGGATATATTTGCTAAAATTGAAGCTATATTTGCCGGGGTTGTTTCATACCTCAGTGTGACCGTTCGAAATCCCACAACCTCGTTACAGCCTTTTTATACTTATGGCGTTTTTCGTGTTCTAAATTTTACACGAGTTTTCACGTTAATTTTGTGAGCGTCGAAGTGTTCGTTAGAACCTATCGCGCCATTAGCAGAGACCCACCTATCCATAGAAAGTTTCGTCTTTGAACGGCTATGGTCCGAGCAATGGGATAAGTCTAATTAGAAGTGCCACGAAAGTTTTCGTGGAAAATCCACGTTGAACGAGGGAAAGAGAGAAGATAGGGCAATGATACGGTCGAAGGGAGAGAACGCAACTCGAAGCAATTATTGTTCTCTCGGCCGCGAATTTAATTGAAGCGAGGCGTATGAACCCGATAACGAGAATCCGTATCCATCTTGATTTCCGTCGGTGCAAGCTTCCTCGATTTCTCCCCTGTTACGCACCCTGTTCAGTTTGATACATAATTTCGGGTAGTCCATTCAGTCACGGTTACCGAGTCCATTTGCCGGCAGTGTTTTCACGATGTTACGCTTATCGAGATAAAGTTTCGTTATTAAGATTTTGTTTCGGAATGTTTCAAATAGTTGGATGTATTGCACGGTCTATCAAGATGTAGAACTTCCACAAGGTTTCGGGGCTTCGTAGCGTTACGGAAATAATGACTGGAGAAACTTTCAGCTCGCAGTGTTTGCCTAACAGGTATTTATTCAATTAATGGCAAGGCGGTTATCTTTCGTTCAATTTCATTCGCACAGCGATCGCGTTTCCGGAACGGAAGTCTTCGTTTATTAAACTGAAATGGCAAACTTCTTTGCGAGAAGAGATTTAACCCACGCTGTGATTCAGCCGTTTTGCACCTGCCTTATAAAACTACTTTCCAGAAATTCTGCAGTGCGATTCGATTTTTTATACCTTTGAAACTTAATTTGTAGTATTTATTTGATGATTTTATCAAATTAGCATTGCGTTGTTTATGAAATGTATTTTATCATACTTTGTTAACTCTGAGTTTATGTTTATTATAGACACAGTACAAATAATTTCTATTGTGATTATTGAATTAGAATAATTCATATTTTTTATAGTAGTATGTGCATAATTCTCGACACAAGAGGGTGTTAAAAAAATCATTCAAAATTTATATTGTACATACTGATTAATATTATGATTTCTTACTACCTTTTCAATATTTGTAGAAAGTCTTTCACATACTTTCATATACCTTCTCTGTCAAATTGTTTGACAAACATATGGTGAACGGGTGTGACAAAGTTTGTCGTTATGGTGGATATATTTCGCAACATTCCGTCAGATCCTTGCGGACACTCATTTCTGAAATTCTAAGGTCTGAAACACGACTTGAGGACTGAAGAAAAAATAGACAATAGCTGATTTCTAAAATGAACTCGTATGTGCTACATACTGCAGGTCTGCTAAACTGACGAAAGAAGAAAGCTAACAGTTTATAACCGATTCTACGAGTACTTCATACAGTCGTCCCCTTGCTATCCTAACAATTTCTATAGGAAAATATCCAAAGGGTTTAAATCGGGAGATCAAGAGGCAATGCAGCTGGTCCACCTTTGACCGAGCACCGTGTTTAAGTGCTCTCTCATATCACGCACAAAATGAGGTGGAACTCCATCATGCATGTACCGCATCGATAATCTTTCTGCCAAAGGCATATCGTTTCGATACTGAAGTAACCTAACCACAGCACGGATGCTATATACAGAATATTCCTCTAGCACACAATAAAGATACAATGCTGTCGAAACGTCAGGAACTTCTTTCTGAAGGTCACAGTTATAACAATATTAATTTTAACTTACAAGGGAACTTGAGGGCTATTACCTTCAATGTGCACGATGGCCAATATAAAAAAATACGTGTCAAATATTTTCTTGAGAACTATCTTTCACATAAGTTTCATTAAAATCGGTGTGTCCCGGTTCGATAGGTTCCCTTGTTAGAAGAATTAAATTCAGAAGATTAACGCAGTAACTAATATTATTAAAAGGCATGTTCTTTTGGAAGATGTTCCTAATATTTCACCACTATTGTAGTTAGCTTCTATATGTATTCTAAAATACATTCTGTATTATAATTCATTCTAAAAGCTATTTTATATATCAATTAATATAGATATAGAAGCTAACTGCAATGCTACTGAAATGATAAGAACTTCTTCCTGAGATATTTTGTGCAGAGTGTCTCAGGATTTAACTGTCAAATGTTGTATGTATAATATATTATATAGATAGAATGTATTAATAGATGTTTGATTTTAATTAGTAACGTGGCCAACTCCATGTATCCGGTTCTCTAACTCAATTTGCTGGAATGGTGTTAATGATGAATATATTTTATTTTTGCAACATTCTAGTTGCTTATCGATGGATTGTGGTCCATTTTAAGTTATGTTAACATACTACTTACATATTTTTATAATACATACATTGACTAGTATCAAAAGCTTTTTTGAAGTCACTTAAAAGAGGTATGAAGTTACTTCGAAATAAAGCGAATTCATAAATTTAACCAACAATGTAATCGTTAATCCGACAAAAGTGTGATGACAGAAATAATGAAGTGAGAATTCATTTTCTGCATGTATAATTTAGTAATATAATTAAAGAATCATATTCTTTTTAAACGCAATGGAGAAGTTATACCGAAATGTCCCGAAATTAAATGCTGGGTAAATATTTATGATCGGAATTAATTTTTCAAGAAAGATTTTGGTTAGTTTTCTGACTTCTACTGACAATTCTAATGTAGTAAAAGATATCAAAATTTATGAGAAATTCTCGGTTCCATCCCCAGAGAAGTGGTTTGCACTAAAGGGAGATAATTGAATTTTATAAAGAGAAGAATAACCGCAAATTTCATAGCGAATGAATGAAGATAGCGTTGATATCTTCGCTGAATATCAAAATCATTCTACTATATGATTTTAAAATGGAATGTAAAATAGCGAGGACGTTTACTGTTTTGGAGATAAATATACTTATTTTATGTTATAGATAATTTACTACGTGATCAGATGATAATTAGTTTAATTCATTTATTTTTTATACATTATTATTCAGTTCTTTGAACTTGATGTTGATAATCTAGTAAGAGACTATGGTTCTTTCCAAAGTTTTCAGCTTTGTATACGGTGAAAAAAAAATGTTTATTAACCTCAACTGAATTGTTGCCTCATGAATTCAATAGATGAATAAATAAATTTGCAACGTCAGTTGCTGGTGAATATTTAATTCCAACACAATAGTACAAGTTTCTGAACAGGAATATTTATCAATTTTCTTCTTCTTCATTTACTATTACGCTGTTCTTGCGTATGTGTGTACGTAATCCTTACCTTCCATGTACGTAACGCTTAACCTTCGAATTTTGCCATTTTGAGAAAATCAATATAGCAAATCGACCCTGGGCTACAACATGGTTAATTTAGATTTCTGATCCGGTCGTTCAATCACCCGGTCTGGGTCAAGCGTCTGATCCCAAATTTCAAAAATACATTTAGGGTCTGCAAATGGGTGTCTGGGGGTTTTCGACCACTCTGATTTCGAGTCTGACAATATTATTTTAGTCTGATCGATCACCTGATCTGGATCAAGCTAAGTGAAAATTTAAAAATGCTTTTCAAACCTTAAGCATCTCGAACACAACCCTAAAGAATTTCGTGACATACGAAAACAGATGTTAACTTAAATTTTTCCGATTCTTTGATTCAGATCAGGGTCGATCAAAAAATGTTCAGATGGAGTCAGCATAGTTGAAACCCTAAACCATAATTCTTACAACTCTCCCATTGAATTTTTAAATTTTCGCTATTCAACATGAAGTAAAAGTTGCATAAACACTCCTGGGGCATGAACTTGCAGCGTAGGCCTGTCTAGTCTACATTTACTAAATCGCCGTTATCCGTTCGTAAGTCACGAAATCTTTCAGGTCGCTATAGGGTATTCATTCCGTGTCAATTCTGTCATTCTACCAAAATCAACATAGCGATCCCAAGAGTATGGAAACTGATTTTTCGACCCGTCTCTGCAGGACCAGGTTGAGGGACATCAAAACTAGCTGCATTATTTGTTTGTCGTAAACTGTATCTCGAAATTATGGTGATCCTTGTTACTACCTTATTCCATATTGTGCCACGTCCACAGTTCGTTTATCAAAGTTGCATACAATTAACGTTGCCACGTGTTTAGCACGGAGTAAGGTCACGCTTACTTAACTCTTTAGCCTAGGGACAGTGTAACTATAATCACACGTCGCTAAGCGTCCATTGTATGCTAAGAGGGATTATTAAGCGGCAGTAGTAAAGTGTCGACTATAAGCACGCAAAGAGTGTGTACAGTATCGTGCTATTAAATGTTCGTTGTGTAGCAAGTGTGACTATCTGACACCAAATTTCTGGCGTGTAACAAGTGCGAGGATCCGTTGCAGAATATTAATTGTGTTACACGAGCTGAAAAAACACGACAGTGCAGTAATGGTTCACTTGGTTTATAACGACGTTGTGAATATTTTTAACGTATTTTGCTCGGTGTAATTGAATGGAATTGTTCAGCTTGCAACGGTTAGCTGTGATATGATGACCTAGCAAATTTACAATTTGAACAATTTTTAACGCGGAAAGGGAATTTGAAATTCCTATATTTCTTGATTTTTTAATTTTTAATCTTTCATCTCACTTAATTTCCAAATTAAGGTTCTAAAATTTCCGAGATCTAAATCTTCTAGATTTTCAAAAATCTTAATTTCTGAATTTTCCATTTATCTAATTTTTAAACTTTGTAGTTTGAAATTTAAAATTTCAAGTTTGAAGTTTGGAATCGGAAATTAGAAGTTTGGAATTTGAATGAAAAATTGCAAGTTTGAAGTTTAGGATTTGAAATTAGAAATTTCAAGTTTGATGAGCTCTATTATTCTGAAATAATATCCGTAAGTTATCTCGATATTTGTATGTTTTATATCATTTCCACAGAAAATATTCGATAACTTTTATTGACAAACTTATTAAAGACACAGTAAAGAATGTTATAAAAAAGTTTGTTATAATATATACATGTCAGCGTACATTTATCACGATTCGCGATGAACAGGTATCTAACCTAGCGTGATAAGCGGAGATAAAAAGAATTGGGTTCGTTCGATCGTATCGGAACTTAAACTGCACGGTATGGTTCATTTAAATTTACGACGAGACAAATTTTCTTTCTGTTGTCCCGAACAGCATCGACGTTGCCTCTTTCCTATAGAAAATCAATAGCGGAGTAATGTTTCGAAAGTTCAGCGCTAAAAGCCGTGAATTAATTTTCAATTTGAAAGAAAGGACATGTTTCGTTCAAACAGGCGATCAATCACTACTGACAACGTCACCTATTCGATACTTCGAATGTGCATCTCGCAGAACATACGCTAACCAGTAGTGTAACATTCTCCAAAGTAATATTCACGCAAGCATCGAATAGTTCAAATAACATTATTCCATTGTGAAACGGAAAACCTGTATGACGTATTTATTGCAAATAAGTGTAAACTTGATGAGGGTAAACTTCCCTATTTTGAGATAGAGCAAATTATCGATAAAATTTTTCGTCCTTAAATAAGAGGAGTTTTAAAGTGTAATGAGGCTCATTCGAAAGATTAAGGTTCAATGAGCTGGTCATGGTTCAAATATATTATGTTAATATACAGTAATACGTGTGCTTCAAAGATAAGTAAAAATCAATACAGCCGTGGATTTCAAGTATAACTCATTGGGTCTTGTTGCTGCTACGGGTAAAGAACTATTGATTTGAAACTACAAATGTGTCTGAAAGAACGAAAAACCCTTGAGCTATCATATCGCTAAAAACTTGAGCTATGTTCTAATCCTCTCTGTAATATGCATTCTAATACATCACAGAGAGATTCTCGTGAATGCGACTAATACCAGCGTGCTCGAGCAAGCACAAGCCGTAGAATAAGTTATAATTTACCTCGATTTGATTGAGAAATAAAGGTGAAAAGTTTGGCCCCGTCGTCATTGCTTTTCGTATCTTTTGCCATATTATCGATAAAACAGTGTAAAATACGTGATAGGTGTGGTTGGACAGGTACAAATGAGGTGGCGCCTGAATAGAACAATTGCCAACGTAAAACCAGTGTTGTCAGATTGAATAATAGTATATATGTCTATGGATTTAATGATATATCGCAACTTGAACGACTTCTGTACAAATGCTGTTGAAAAAATCACAGGACGCGAATTGAGCAACTTCCAATACTCCGGACCTTGATTTCTTTCTTCATTTATTATTTAGTACTACTTCTGCTGTTTATCAGGTAACAAATAATCAAGTGATAACGATATGACTTGACGACCCACAGTATATTATGCAAATTATGTACTCCTACAGTGTTCTTATCAATATATTTTTTTACTTGAAGTAAAACACTCAGTAACTCATTTATGAAATAATCATTCAAAACGTCAAGTGACTACACCCTTAAAGAGTTTGTATTTCGCGCCCTTTTGGTTCGAATACTCCTATCATTAAGTTTATAGAAATATCGTATAAAAACATTGTAATCCAGTTACAATTTTCATTTCACTTTATTCACAGTTATAAAACACTAAAAAGTTCTGTTTAATGTGTAATTAGTTCATTTTGTAAATTCATGCATAATTAAAAGAATTTCATGTAGTTCGGTATATTTTCTAAAGACTTCTCGAGCGACTTCATTTATTTTATGTGGATCCTAAGTTTGAGATAAGTTCGGTATATTTTAATATACTATAAGGCATCGATGACCTACAACGATAATTAAAAACATGAATTTTATCGCGTGAGTAATTAATAGAGCGGGCACAATAAAGGTACTCGTTTATCGTAGAACATTAGAACGAGAATTACTCGTAGATCTGATTTAATGTATTGTTCCGTAAAAGTATGTTATCTTTTATAAATTAAACCGTCCAGCATAATTTTTTGATTCGATCATAAAACATCACTGAAAGCTTTATGTTTTGTTAACAAGGTCGATTTATTCTCGTCGCGATAATGAAATCACCGTTTCAAATACGCCATATTGTTATGCGGATTGCTGACAATACAGCGACTACGAGATATGTACGATTGTAATACTATTATATTGCGAACTGTTTTCCTCTTGTTCTTTTTTTAGTTACTCGACGAAATTAAATTTATAACTTGATCATCTGTAACCCAATAAACTAATCGAATATTCGCTACTATTATTTCCACAAAGTTTGATTAAATTGTAACGAAGGAAATAGAGTATAAGGAACTCTCAACATTTATTTTAGTCAATTTTTGTTTATTTTAAGGAGAGATGTTTCGCGTTGCGGTTTTTTGCTTGGATTTATTTTATACTTGCGTATTTGTAGGAGATATTTAATTCATTTTGGAGTACTGGTTGAATATGCGACTCCATTTCGATTTTCATAAAATTTTGCATGTTTGTAGATTGACTAAAAATAAATAAAAAGGTTACTCTTCTTAATTTGTGGACATATATAAAAGCATTTCAGAATTTGGAGGTGTAAACATTTAGGTATTTAGGAATTTAGTACTGCAGCACTAGGGATTTAGCAATTTTGGGACTTTAGGCATTTGAAGATGTAGGGTTTTCAGAATTTAGGAATTTGAGAATCTACGGACTTGCGAATATCGCGATTTGGTAGTATAGAGATTTGGAGGACTAGAGTTTAGGGAGTCTACAAATTTGGGAATATAGGAATTTCTGGATTTTGAAAAGAAACCCTTTTTTCCAACGACAGCCTGGTACAGGCAAAGCAAGAAACTAAAAATTCAAATACTTACTGGCAAGTCTACACCAGTTATCGGCATTATAAGTCGCTCCCTAATAGTTTGCCCACCCACTGCTCCATAAATCTACCTAACTTTAAACATCAATTTATCTCATCCGTCAGATTTGTCAAACGTCCACCCAGTGCGTTCAAGAAACAATTCCCTCGGTTCCCATAAAAGTTGTCTACAGGAATTGTATCTCGTGTCAAGCGTCAGGGTTCGAAGAGTAGGGTGGTAAGAAGATTGGCGATGATCGAAGGACCGAGAGGGAAGACGTCGCAAGTACACTCCGGGGCGTGCGCGCGGGCTCGCGTTAATGTATATTTATGTATTAAACAGGCATTATTTATACGTCCGATGAATATGCATTGTTTGGTGGCAGTAGCGAGGTGTCGAGTGCAGACCCGTCGCTATCACTGCCTCATCAATCACACACAGTTCCAGTGGCAACCCGCCCCTGTTCCCTGCGAGCCGTGCAATGCTCGTGCTGCCGAGGGCACCATCTCGTTCCTCTCAGAATGGTAAACGCCACTCCTCTCGGCACGGTATGGCGACCATTCGCCGCAATCCACGCTAATTTACGTAATTTTTTCGCAATGTCCACGTGACACCCTCGTTACCGAGCTTCCGCGAGCAGCGTGCCTAACTCGATCTGCCTGCTCGGTTGGTTTACCGATTTGCGGCAGGGCAACACGGCACGCTCGCGTGCGCGCACACGCTCGTGCCGAGATGGAAGTGGTAAAACGGAGGATAAAGAGAGGGACAGAGGCCGATGGGTGGAGGTAGATCGAAACCACCGTGAAGTTTCGCCAAATGGTCATCCGCGACCACCGTGGCGACGATATTCAGAACGTTAATCGGACGAATCAATCGGATCTCGTCGGCCGCAAAACTGACCCGCAGACATTCGAGGACTGCACGCGCGGAATGTATGTTGCAGCTACGTCGAAATTTTTCGCCCGTGGAATGGACGTTTGATATGTTGTTTTGCTCATGGATTTTGGTCCGGGAATTGCGCTTCGACAGCGCACCCCTACACCCACACGGACCCGCTGCATCGCGTATCCTGTTAAATATGGATCGTCGTATAATTGTCGCCGCTATTAGCCGCGACCAGATGCATCGGTTTGCCGTTGCAATTGCCCAGTGCATAGGTTACCCCACGTGCCATTTACGATGTCGAAGGCGAACGGCGTATATCGGCATGAAATTGCCTCCAAGGCGCAATACTGCGTAAACATTTTTCAAGTATCGCATTTTTTATCTTCCTTGGAAGCTTTGAAGAATGTGGGATATTTGCTTAAAAAATTGTTGTGTTCTTTTTTTTTAAAGACTTTGTTTCTGTTTACTTCAGGGATTTGGAAGTTTAGATGGTTGGGAATTTTGAAATATAGAAAGTACGAGTTTTTAAACTTGAGAAATTAAATTTGGAGATTTGAGAATTTTGTAGTACGAAAGTCTGGAATTTTCAAGGTCAGAAATCTTGAAATTTGATGAATTGCAAATTACTTTAGAACAGAAATAATATAGTAATATTTACAAATATAGAAACTTAAATTTTTGAATCTAGAAGTGTAGAAATTTGGTAATTTGTATAATTAAATTTGAAAATCTAAAAATTTACTAATTCTGAAATTTAGAAATATAGAGATTTCAAACTTTCAAATGGAACAATAGTTCAAATATAGAATTCTGTGCCTTTCTTTAAATAAATTTATTTTGTATTCTAATAAAAACACTATATATTTTTATTTTGAACTGTCTTGCTTTGAAATAAGTAAAAGTCGAGAAGCATTGACTTGTACTACTTATAAAAACTTATCTGAGTACCACTGTAATAATTATTCTACGTTATTTTAGTTACAAATTTTTTCTTTGAACAAGTATAATTCAGCGAAACAATTATTCTCAGTTAAATCTTGTTCTCAAATAAAATATTGCACTGTGAACGGAAGTTACATTACTTCAAAATTAGTTTTTTGTCCAGTGTGCGGGTATTTCAACAGAGTTTCGTGAAATGCACCTGAGCACCATGGCTTTAAAGTTTGTCACCTTTGCTGAGATTTTTTACCTCTTTAGGAAAGTAGTTCTTCACAGAGGATACAGTTTCAGTAATTACTTCTATTCACCTGTTGTCAAGCTGCATACAGTTTTAACTTCTTTATGAAACTTTGTAAAAGTTTATTTTGATGTTGTTATGTTATGTCTCATATAAAATACATAATCCGTTTTTTTAAATAATAAAACAAAACTTGCCTAAAAATAGTTGCGTCAAAATTATTTGAAGAAATTTACATAAAAATTGTCAGTGATATTTTCACTGAGAAAAGATTTGTAAAAAATTTATTTCACAAATTAATTGTCAGAGTTGAAATTTCCATGTTGAACATAGACGTCGGAATTATACATTTCAGTATTAAAAAATCAGTATCAAAATTCAGTATTAAAAATTCAGTATTATAAGTCAATATTAATAATTGTTTATTAAAAGTTCAGTATTATAAGTCAATATTAAAAGTCAATATTAATAATTAAATATTAAAAGTTCAGTACAAAAATGCGTTATTAAAAATTCAGTATCAGAATTCAGTATTATAAGTCAATATTAATAATTGTTTATTAAAAGCTCAGTATTAAAAGTCAATATTAATAATTAAATATTAAAAGTTCAGAACAAAAATGCATTATTAAAAATTCAGTATCAGAATGTAGTATTAAAAAATCAGTATCAGGATTTAGTATTAAAAAATCAGTATCCAAATTTGGTATAAAAATTTACCATTAATAATTCAGTATAAAAAAATGTCAGTATTAATTTTAATAATCTATTATTTCAATTAGTTTAGATTTTACATTTTATTAGTAGTATTTTGACTTATTCCTTCATCATTTTCTAGATATTTGAGTACACTGTGTTACTTGTAATTTTTATTATTAATTTTATTATTTGTGGTAATAGCAACTTGGAGTAGTAGTGAACGTATTAATGACGCGTTCACGTTTCTTATATTCTATATTTATGAGTCTTTTTAATGTTATCGAATTTTAAATGATACTTATTATTAGATATCTGTACAGGAGACTAACTCTTAATGTATCTATGTACTTCATTTCAATCTCCTCATCGTGGTGTGTTTTGCCTTCAAGTTCGCAGCAAGTTGATATCATTCATTGAGGCAAGCTTACTCGAGGCGCCATAAGGCGTATTTTATTACCTAGCTTTAGTGTCATTTGCCTTCCTGCAACACCAATTCAAGTGGTGTATCACTTAATTACGAAGCAACATTTCAAACAGCGGTATCTTCTCCTGTCTAAAGGCACGAATTATGTTATGTAGAGAGACATACATAATTTATACAAGACTACTATAAGTAACAAAATACTAAGATTAACTTAGTACTATATTTCTAAAATGACTGTTTTTAGATTTCATATTATTCATTTTCTGAAGAGCATTCACTTTTATTTCGTTTTGTTTGTTCAAATTTTCAGGATCTCAATTTTTTTTAGTTTTTTAAGTACCATATTTGCAAATTTTTTAATTTTTAAATTCCTAAATTTACAAATTTTTAAATTGCAAAATTCTTCAATTCTGAAATTATCAAATTACTAAATTTCCAAGCTTTGAAATTTCTAAATTTTCAAATTCCCAAATTCTGATATTCTGAAATTCACAATTTCCCAAATTCTCAAATCCTAAATTCCTAAATTTCCAAATTCTAAAACTTCCTAATCCTACAATTCCCAAATTCTCAAATTTCAAATTCCGAAATTCTGAAATTTTAAAACTTGCAAATCCTAAATTTCCAAATTCTCAAATCCCAAATTCTAAAACTCCCAAATCCTAAATTCCCAAATTCCTAAATTTCCAAATTCTAAAACTTCCAAATCCTAAAATTCCCAAATTCTTAAATCCCAAATTCTAAAACTCCTAAATCCTAAATTCCCAAATTCTAAAACTTCCAAATCCTAAAATTCCCAAATTCTTAAATCCCAAATTCTAAAACTCCAAATTCTAAATTTCCAAATTCTAAAACTTCCAAATTCTAAAATTCCAAATTCCTAAATTCTCAATTTCTAAAATTCCCAAATTCTCAAATTACCAAGTTCCCAAATTTTTAGAAAGAAAATACCTAAATAGATAAATTTCAAAAAATCCCAAATTCTTAAGTCTCCAATTGTGCATTTTTCAAATTCTCAAATTCTCAATTTTCTAAACCTATATCCCCAACTTTATAAATGACCAAATTTCAAAAATTCCCCAAAAATAAATTCCCAAATACTTAACATATCAAAATGACCAAATTCTGAAATGTCCCCAAGTATAAATCACCAAACTTTAATACTTCTAAAATACCAAATGTCCAAAGTTCCAAATTGTCAAATTTCTAACATCCAAAATTCCTGTTGAATAATAAACGCAGATATTTTATTCCAAACACATGTGTCGAGCACGCATGTAATTTTTGTTATTGCATTCTCGAATCATTTCGAATTTGTTTGAATACCGTCGACAATAGAGAGAAGTGGCAGTTTACTCGGGTAGGTTAGTAGAAAATTATGAAAATTGTTTTCCGGTTGGCCGGATCGGTAACGATCGTCGGGAGCCTCTTCGTTTACACTTCTCGCGTTCCGTGCAACAGAATAAATCGTTCGTATAATCGAATATGCATTTGCGAGACTATTGAATTTCCACGCAAATGCAGTGAACTTTTACTGGATTTTCTTGCGCTCTATTTTCTGTACCGCCGGTAAATAGCACGCTTTAAACAATGCAGCTCGTACGATAGCCTACCATGTAAATGCAGAATGTTCGCTGTGAAACGAGATAGTACGTGAGCTTGATACAAAAATATTTGATACTCGTTTGCTATCAATTCCGAAAATATGAACCGTATACTACAATCAATGTATTCTGGTAATTTCACAAGAATCGAAGAAACTCGAGAACGCAATAGCTGTATCTGTTAACCAACTACACTGTATGTGGTTTCGAACACAGCTTTTGTAAATATTGCTCTCTTTTGTTATTCCATTTTCTCAGATTACACTTTTGGTGGGGCGTTCCATAAGGCACTGACACGGTTAATAGTAACAGCACGGAGTTTAATTTTGCTATGAAAAGTAAACTACTTCTCACGAGCGTGATACCGCATGGCGTCGCGTGACAATTACGTAGAGAAAACAAGCCGGAAGAGAGGGAACACATCACAGAGGGCGTAGAAGTAGAATTAAACGGAAGAGGTGCATATTGGCGCGAAATACAAACTGGGTAATGGCAAGTATTTACCCTTTACAAGAGTCGAATATGACTATACATTATTATTTATTATCTTATTTGTTGTATATGTATTTTTATTTATTTACTACTTGTAAATATTTCATAAGTAGTATTATTATAGTAGTTTTATTATTTCATTGAGAATTAGTTTCGTAGAGAAAATAAAAGCTGGAAGAGAAAGGGATGTTCGTTGACGAGAGTTAATGTTATATTTTTGGTTCGAATAGAGTCCTAGTGTGGCGAAGAATTAATGAAGCTTGAAAACCAAGAAATCTAAACCTACTTTAGAACACTTGGACCCACTTGGAGTAGGTTCTGTGATTGTATAGAGGTGCATTCCCAGTGCGAGTATTTCTAAACTGGGGTTCATTAACGATATTTTAGATAAGAATATAACCTTTTAAAAATAATTGACGTTTTAAATGTTTTAAACCTTACCTCTTACTTTTAAACTGCGATACATAACTAAACTAAAACCAAAGTTAACTAAACTGATAAAAATAAAATGTACCTCAAATATTAATATCAGTGGACAGTGCTCAATATTTGATTTCTATTTTTATCCAACCGAGAATAATCCGCCACAAGTAAGCGGTATGATCAATCATCCCTTTCTGTATAACAAATACGGAAGTATAGAAATATTAATGTAACCGTATATCGTGGATAAAATGGATACAAGTAGACGCGTTGAATTCACCGGTGAAATTGTGGCTATATATTATGATACATCCTGTATAATTCCGCAGAAGTGTTCCTCGTCCCCGTTCGCTTATACATATCCTGCGAGGAACTCTCAATTTTCGCGTGCTCTTTCCACCCCGCTAAATTAGATCCGCTCGTACGACTTTTATCGTCCGTTCTTCTGGTAACCATCGTCTAATACTCCGCTTGTAGTTCACACTCGAACGGTACTGCTCGAAAACGGCGAATTTCCTTCCCTGTAATAATAGTCTGAATTCCTTTGGAATCTCTTACTAAATTTCTGCTGAATTTCCTTCCAATGAAAATTTGATACTTGTAGGGGATAGGTCTCCGGGCATTTGTAAATCTTTCCACGTCGACGACTGCGACGGCTTCCATTTTAACGGAGTTCTTAGCCAACCATTTTAGTCAAATTGAAGTTTGTTAATGAACGATAAATATAGCGTTCCGTTTTAATCTATTCATTTAACTCAATTAATTTCACCATTATTTTATTATTTTTCTTCGCTCTATTCTTAGATTGATCCCAAAATGACATCGTTTATCACATTGAATTTTTTAAATTTACGATTAAATTTATTAATTTGATTTTAACATAGATTTATTAATTTAATTTCAAATTAAATTTATTAAATTTATGAATTTGAAAGGAGTGTATCTTTTAGAAAATGTGTATCATTTGCGAAGTATAGCATTTAGTAATTAGGGAATCTTAAGATTTGAAAGTTTGAGAACCTAGAAAATTTGAGTGTTTGGGAAATTTGAAGATATAGGAAAGTTTGAAGAATTTTGCAATTTTTAAATTTAGGAAAGTTGGAAAGCTTCGGAATTTGAAAATTTGATTTGATATTAAAAAACTTGAGAATTTGAAGATTTAAAAATATGGAAATGTAAAAATTCAGTAATTTGACAATTCGAAGAGATCAATTTTGCAATTTTACCCTAAAAATTTCAGTAGACGTACAAGTTATTATAGAAGAAATTTTTCCACGTCCCATTTTTCCAAAAACGCGGTCTTTACCAGCCTAGATTGCTGTACAAAG
The DNA here is from genome assembly GCA_036983795.1 of Megachile lagopoda. Lineage (NCBI taxonomy): Eukaryota > Metazoa > Arthropoda > Insecta > Hymenoptera > Megachilidae > Megachile > Megachile lagopoda. The sequence goes on from CM072786.1 coordinate 3,916,053, forward strand.
AATATTTCGCAAAAGCTATCATGACAAATATTGCTTCCTGGCTTCAAAATCCTGGCAAAACGAGGTCGCATTTTTGCACATTTTTAGAAACCAATATGTGCTTGTCTCTCTTGCCCAATAAACCATAAGATAAACAAGGATCGTAGCTTATAAATTTCCCGTTAAAAGCCCCAGAAGTTCCCAAAAATAGTATACGGAGTATTCGGTTACCAGAGTTGACCCTTAATTTAAACTCTCACATTGACGTACTAATTATTCCATTTGCGTCTTTTTCGTTTTAGATACCTGACCTATCATCAAATTGTGGCGCAGAGAATGAACTTCTATTAAAAAACACCGATATAAGGCTATTTTTAACTTTGGCCGCAAAATACGGCTTCCTGGATCAATGTGCTCTCGTATCATACGATTAATGAAAAAAAAGTTAAATATTGTATTCGATCAATCTATACTTTCAGTACTTTCTATAAAAGTCAGTAGTTTTCGTATAAATAGAATGTTCCATTAAGAAATGATTAAATATTGGATTTCCATTTCGGACCAATTTAAATTGAACTGTGTACGAGGATTTAATTACGTTTTCATCAATCATTTTACTGAACATTGCTAAAGTAACTCTAACGCTTTGTGAAAGTTTTAATTTATCGTATTTCTTCTATTTATCACTGTTGTTTTGTATAATATCAGCTACTGTGATAAGACCGATGCGATTTTGTATTATATGGTATATTTTATTTATCTGTAACACAACTGTATTATTAATTAAAGTTTCAGAAGTTCTGATGCTCAGATGCTTCAAGACCAGTAGTTCAGTTATTCTAAAATTGCTTAAAATAGTAATCAGTTAACCTCTTAGGTAGACGCTGTAGTGGCTTTTGGTACCATCTCTCTGTACGATGGTCCACTATAGTGGCTCGAATGTCATCGTAGATTACATAGCGCCATAGTGGCTCCACTGACTCACTCACTCGTTTCAATTGAATGATCTTCATATGTTTTGATTCGCACTTTTTTGCCTTCACCACGTTTTATAAGAGTATTAACAAATCCCACAAAAGTACATTACATGTAAATAAAGGTAACGCCAAGTAGTTTAGGCACTATGGGAGCGCCTCTTTGCACTAATACGATATTGGAAACATTTGAAAATTACATATTTTGTGAATTTTCTAAAAAAGTAAATTATCAAAGTTAAAGTATATCATATCTTTGGGAAAAATAATTTAGTCATCAAAAACTTCATTCCAGTGTACTCGCGTAGAGAACAGCATAGTCACATATTATAGTGCTGTATCAGCTGTGCCTAAGAGGTTAAATATGGTTATTTAAAAATTAAGTACTTGACCTAATCAAATTTCTCCTAGTTTCTTAATTCAAAAATATTATTACCTGTTATGGATATAACTAACTTAATCAAAATCTGATTTCTCAAATCATAGACATTATTAAAGTATGCAAATTTACTTTTTAAAGTGAAATATCATTCGGTGTCGTGGCATTACGGTCAGCAGTCACGAAATGCAAATTCTTAGGTTCGGAACATGCAAATTTTTAAATCTGGAAATTTTCAAATCATTAAAATAAAAAAATTTCTAATTTCTACATCTCCAAATTTTCAATCTCCCAAATTCCTCAGAAATGTTCAAGTCCACAACAAAATCACCTTGCAATGTTCAAATCCTCAACTCACTTTCCAAACGACTAACAAATATTTGCTGACTTGTTAAAAATGAAAAATACTACCAATAAAACTGTTGTCATTAAATCTAAAGAATTTCAAATTTTTACATCTTCAAATTTTCAGTTTTCAAAATTCCTCAGAAAATCACCTTGCAATGTTCAAATCCTCAACAAAATCATATACCATTGTCCAAATTCTCAGCTTTCATTTTCAAACATCTATAAAATGTCTAAAAAAAACTTGTTAAAAGTTGAAAATACTGCTTAAGAAAATTTTCAAATCATTAAATTCAAAAAATTCCAAATTTCTAAATCTCCAAAAGTTCCATTCCAAATGAGTTTCCCTAATTCTTCAGAAATGTTCAAATCTCGAACAAAGTCACCTTACGCTGTTTAAATCCCCAACTCTCAAATTTCCACAGACCTACAAAATATTACATAAAACTAGTTAAAATCGAGAAATACTACGTAACAAAATTTTCAAATCATTAAATTAAAAAAATTCCAAATTTCTAAATCTCCAAAAGTTCCATTCCAAATGAGTTTCCCTAATTCTTCAGAAATGTTCAAATCTCCAACAAAGTCACCTTACACTGTTCAAATCCCCACCTCTCAAATTTCCACAGACCTAAAACATATTTCATAAAACTAGTTAAAAATGAGAAATAGTACCTAACAAAATTTTCAACCGCTTCAGTCAAAATTAATAAAACAAAAAAGATGTTAAAAAAATAATACCTCCTAATTTCGACAAATAGTTTCATTAAACTTTGATTCTAAAAAAAAAGAGATTCCACGGAAACAAAGAAAATTCGTTAAAACGCGATGTAACAACTGAGGAAACGTAAATAACTGCTATCAAAGACACCTATGTAAAGCAAACGAATGACCGATATCGGGAACGAATGGCAAAGAGGCATCGAATCAATTGTAGATAACCGATAGAAATACGCGATGCGGCTGGTTGAGTTGTAGCGGACAGTGAGTGATTGGTAGCGGACGGTCCTGAAAGTTCGTTTGGCAAACGGGCCACAGGGTAACCGACTGGTGAAATTTCGTTTATTCATTGCACACATTTCCACAACAATATCTGTATACCATGCGATTCTACAATTTGCCGTATTACCGTATCACCGAGCTTTTTCCACCACCCTGTTACTCCAACTTCCTGAACCGCTCTTCAAAGTACCGCGGCCTATGAAAATGTTCGCAAATGAAATTGTTCAATCGACGGAAAGGTGATTCCGCACAACTAGCTGGCAAATGTAATACATCGGAATGAAACATTTTTTGGATTAACACTGTAGGGAAATTTTTGGCGAGGGAGATAAGGGACGTTGGGGTTTGGGAAGTTGGAGTATTGAGAATTTGGGGAATTACAGATTTGGGAGTTTTGAGATATGGGTAATTAGATATTTGGAGATTTGAAGATTTGGAGGGTTTTGGGATTTGGAAAAGTGGGAATTTGGGGGTGTGAAAATTGGGGATTTCTGAAATGTGGAAAAATGGGAATTTGGGGATGTGAGAATTTGGGATTTTTCAAATATGGATAATTAGAAATTCGGGATTTGGAAATTTGGGGAGTTTTAAGATTTGGGAAATCGAGAATTTGGGGATGTGAGAATGTGGGGTTTTGAGATTTGAAAAATTGAGAATTTGGGGATGTGAGAATTGGGGATTTCTGAAATGTGGAAAAGTGAGAATTTGGGGATGTGAGAATGTGGGGTTTTAAGATTTGAAAAATTGAGAATTTGGGGATGTGAGAATTGGGGATTTCTGAAATGTGGAAAAGTGAGAATTTGGGGATGTGAGAATGTGGGGTTTTAAGATTTGAAAAATTGAGAATTTGGGGATGTGAGAATTGGGGATTTCTGAAATGTGGAAAAGTGAGAATTTAGGGATGTGAGAATTTGGGATTTTTCAAACATAGAAAATTGCGGATTAGAAAATCTGGTAATTTTGGGATTTAAAAGTCTGGTAATTTCAATAATCCGAAATGTGCGATTTTGGGAATTTAAGGATTTGGAAGTTATGGAATTTTAGAATTTGAGGATTGGCGAATTATCGAACTTGGAAATTACTATATCTGGGACTTTCGAAATTTGGAAGCTTGAAGTCGAGGTGAAACTTGACTTCTCTTGAATACACAGTATGTCTGAAAAGTAACGGAACTTTTTAAATAAAAGGAATCATTTCAATCACCCTTGTCACATCTGCTTGGGCTTGTGTAACAATGTCATAAAACGTTACTTTCATAATTAATTTCAGTTTTGAAAAAAGGAAGTAATCACATGGAGATAAGTCGGGCGAACATGGAGGATGTTGGAGCACACAGACTTTTCGCCAAAAATTCACGAACAGCGACAGTTCTGTGACTTGGTGCATTATCATGCAACAGAAACCAACTTCTCAGCGCTCGATATTCGGGCCTCACACGAACGATTCTTTTCCACAAACGTTCCATAACACCCAGATAATACTCGCCATTAACATTTTGTCCCTGTGGAACGAATTCCCGAAGTATAATACCTTTAGAATCGTTTAGAATTTAGAAAAACTCAAAACCTGGCTTTGGGTCGTCTTCCAAAGTATCACGACCATCCTGGAATCGCTTATACCACTCGAACACACGTGTACGGGATAAACAATCGTCGCCATAAACATTTTTCATTAATTCAAATGTTTCTGTAAAAGTTTTACCGAGCTTTACCGAGCAGAATTTAATATTCGCTCTTTGCTCCATCGTGATTTTGTGACACAGTGACGAAAGGTTCTGTCGCTTTAAACGCTATAAGTTTACAATTCGTTGCTCGATTCCAATAACGATTGGTTTGTTTTGTAGGGGAGGAATACTGTTTTCAGATAGAATATTGTTTTAATAGATGGTGCTAGTAGTTTTCCTTGAATTTAAAAAGTTCCGTTACTTTTCAGACATACTGTGTATGCTACCAAGTCATAAGTTTCATTTGTCTCAAGGTTCTGACCACCTTATTCCGTCATACCCTTTCATCCCTGCTATTTACACGAAAACCGCTTTCGGAAGGAGCTTTAGGAAATGAGGAAAATCCATTTCGTCGGAATGCCTAATAGCGCACGTCACCGTGAAATGTCACAATATAGGCAGCCATAATGAATGGGCAAGAGTTTCATTGGAGCCGTTGCTGTTCTCTGTGCAACGAAGAGTGGATCGGTCGGCACTCATCATTCACTGTCTGTTTCGAGTCAAGCATGCCGCATATCAGTTCTCGAATACCTTTCGGTCTTCCCTTGGACGCTGTTACAAATCTACCTACCCTCGCGCCACGTAAAACGATTCAATTTCAATTTGTATGCCCGGACGTTTTTTTTTCTTCCGTCAAAGCAAACGCGACTCTTGTTCATTTTTCTTCTAAATGAGTTTCCCTTTTGTGCCGAACGGATCGCGGTTCAAATTTATAATCGCTCTAATTCCAAGTGACCCTCGTTATTGGCGAGTATTCATCCGTGAATGCTTGATATTTGTTCGCGCAGGGAAAATGTTTCAAGAATTATCACCGGGAATTTCGTGTGAAAGAGACCGGGATTGGATAATAAAATTGGTGATTACGCCACATCTCGTTCAGTGATCTTGAAATATGTTGGCAAGGATATTTTTTGAAACTTTTGTAGATATAACTGCTGATAGACCTTAGTGAAGGACTAATCACAAATGTTTGAGACAATTCATGTTGAGCAATCTTAGATGACGTGATTATTTTTTTTAAGAGCTGAGTGCAGTCTTTTGTTTGCTGCATTGAATTGAAAGAGCGTACAGTGAAACGCCTGTAAAACATTATAGTAATAAAGTTATAGCATCATCATTATCAAAACATTCATATACAATACAACATATGCTGAATTTATATATAAAAATGAGATCAACTACGTACTACACGCTTTAGGTGAACCTAAAGTCAAAAACAAAAGAAATACTTCGTTCTTATATGTCGACTTGCCAGTAAAATATATCAAAACTTTTACCTCTTCCATTTTTGTTAATAAAATAAGATTTCCTCCGTTAATCTTTCTATCAGTTTCACTTTGTCCATCAGTTGTATTGCGTGTACTTCAAGGTCATATGAAGGTCATGACCTTGAACCTTGTACAGGTCGTTCTATTCGTCTTGATCTCAGTTATCATGTTATGACGATTGAAATATATTGTCAGATTCATCTTGACTTCAGTTGTCATGTCACGGCGATGAAAATATATCTTTCGTCTTAAAAAAAGTCAATGACCTTGAAATCTCGGAAAAAATATCCTTGAGAAAAATTTCTTAACCATAATATTTGTCCGTTTGAACAAAATAATATTTTCTTTTATCATAAAAAATAAGTAAGATATTTAAGGTGGTCAAGTCAGGGACACCCTGTATGTAAAAAGCTATTGAAGACTTTGATAAAATATTTCAAGATCATCATTGCTGAACCTTTTCGTAATTAATTATTACGATTTTTTCGTAAATATGTCCTTGTACATTTGTGCCAATACAGGTATGTAGAACATGTATGTAATGTATGTAGAAGAAAATTACTCATAATCAGAACATTGGTTTTGAAAATATTTTTGACTGTCATAATCGCAAAAATATATCACAAAGTGACAAAATATGTTCAAATTTTATACATACACCCATTGTATAAAATTGAATATCCCAACTGAGTATTCCAACAAACCCAAATGGTTCAGAAAGCGATTGATCTTCCACGAGGGAGCAGGGTATCAAAATTAGCAGCGTACGCAGGAACAATGAGGAATCACAAGGGAGTGTTCAACGAGGTGTCAGCTTGGCAAACCTTATCGAAACTATAACCAAGACGAACGTTCAGCATTTACCCGTGTCAACATAAAACGAACTGCCTTCGTCGGTGAAACTGTTTCGGTTTACCATCGCCTTGGGGTACCTTCTGCTTCCTTGCGGAACCTTCCCTCACGTTAAGATACCTTAGAGTCGACCCAAAAGCTCTATTTCAACGTGCTCTCTGTAACTTGCAAGCTTCAGATATTCCTAAACTCACAGCCATTCATGAATAACGAAGTTTTACTATTCTTTACTCGCAATTTTGGACTAAAATTGTATTGTAACATCATATCTTAATGGAAGCTGCCTTTGAGGCAAACAAACTTGAAATGCACATTTTGTAATCACGTTATTTAAATTGAAGAATGTTCGCACAACTTTTTTGAAGGTCTCACAAAATTTTCAAATTTCACGATCTCTAAATTTTAAGAATCAAAGGTTGTCAAATCTTTCAATTCTCAATTGTCTAAATTTCAAAAATTGCTAAATTTTCAAAACCCTTAATTTTTAATTAAATTCTAAAATTTCCATATTTCCACCTCTTCGAATCCTCAATTGTCCAAATTTTCTCTTTGAATTTCTAAGTGTTCAAATCAACTTTCCGAATCCCTAATTGTTCAAATTTCAGAGTTTCCAAATTTCCACCCCTTCGAATTCCCAATTGTCTAAATTTCAAAGTTACCAGATTTCCACTTCTCCGAATTTCTAATTGTCCACATTTCTACCCCTTCGAATTCCCAATTGTCCAAATTTCCACTTCCCCAAATTTCTAATTGTCCAAATTTCCACCCCTCCGAATTCCCAATTGTCCAAATTTCAAAGTTCCCAAATTTCCACTTCTCCGAATTTCTAGTTGTCAAAATTTCCACCCCTTCGAATTCCCAATTGTCGAAATTTAATTATTCTCAAATTTCTACCTCTCTGAATTTTTAATTGTCCACATTTCCACCCTTTCGAATTCCCAGTTGTCCAAATTTCAAAGTTCCCAAATTTCCATTTTACCGAATTGCTAATTGTCCACACTTCCACCCCTCCGAATTCTCAATTGTCCAAAATTTAATTAGTCTCAAATTTCTACCTCTCTGAATTTTTAATTGTCCACATTTCCACCCTTTCGAATTCCCAGTTGTCCAAATTTCAAAGTTCCCAAATTTCCATTTTACCGAATTGCTAATTGTCCACACTTCCACCCCTCCGAATTTTCAATTGTGCAAAATTTAATTAGTCTCAAATTTCTACCTCTCTGAATTTTTAATTGTCCACATTTCCACCCTTTCGAATTCCCAGTTGTCCAAATTTCAAAGTTCCCAAATTTCCATTTTACCGAATTGCTAATTGTCCACACTTCCACCCCTCCGAATTTTCAATTGTGCAAAATTTAATTAGTCTCAAATTTCTACCTCTCTGAATTTTTAATTGTCCACATTTCCACCCTTTCGAATTCCCAATTGTCTAAATTTCAAAGTTCCCAAATTTCCATTTTACCGAATTGCTAATTGTCCACACTTCCACCCCTCCGAATTTTCAATTGTGCAAAATTTAATTAGTCTCAAATTTCTACCTCTCTGAATTTTTAATTGTCCACATTTCCACCCTTTCGAATTCCCAATTGTCCAAATTTCCACTTTTCCGAATTTCTAATTGTCAAAATTTCCACCCCTTCGAATTCCCAATTGTCGAAATTTAATTATTCTCAAATGTCCACGTCTCTGAATTTTTAATTGTCCACATTTTCACCCTTTCGAATTCCCAATTGTCCAAATTTCGAAGTTCCCAAATTTCCATTTCATCGAATTGCTAATTGCCCACATTTCCACCCCTCCGAATTCCCAATTGTCCAATTGTTCACTTTCCCGAATTCCCAATTATCCAAATTTCTACCTCCCGAATTCCCTATGTCCCAAATTCCCAAAAGTAAATATTTCTACATCCCCGAATTCCCTCCTCGACAAACAGGAATTCCGCTCGTAACACGTATCGTCCCCAACCGCGCTTTTTCTATAAATCGTACATCAGGAAGACTTTGGTGAGTGACTGTAAACCCCATTCACCCGTATCGAGCATGGTTTCTCCGTTCAGAAATCGTCTTGCCGATCTCGACAGTTGAAATTGATAAAAGCTACAGGCGAAACGATGCAATGCAAACATTCCGACGTGCCAATAGAAGGGTGAAGAGCGAGAGGCGATGGGCGAGCGTGAAAGGAAAAAAATTCGAACACTTCGCTAGGTTTGAGGCACGGTCTGAACGCAAGGTTTTACGAGCGGCAGGGCATCTGCATAGTCCATTGTTGTCTCGAACAATAAAGGCCAACCGGATCCAGGATCACCCGTGTTGCTGCTGTGCGTTTAATCTTTATACTTGCTGAGTGCTCGAAGGACCGGCACGGAATAATTGAACAGGCTCGTTTCTGTCCTCGCGAAACAAAACTGCGTGAAACTGCCATGTCCTCTGTGCCCCATCCGTCACATGCCATATTACATTCATTATTTCCACTAACTTTCCATTGTCTAACCTTTTTACCTTCCGTTTAATTCGTTTGAGCTTTGTTCAATTCAATTTTCGGTGAGTATGTAGTGCTCTTGTTCTATCTTGAAGGCTGTTTCCACTTAATCTTAGCATGGGTTATAGGTTAAGTATGTTAATTATACGTGTATGCACGTATCGGTAATATTTGCCGACTATTAAACGATGTCGAATAACCCAACACAAGTTTTAAATATTTTATTTCTTCAAGCTGACAAGTTTCGAATACGGTTGTTATTTTAGTATAATTATTACGAGTGGGTATAACTGAGACAGGAGATTACTGACCCTGGGTCGGGGAATCCAAGTTTTATAGGGTGGTTTTGACTGTAGAAATGAGAGTAGAGGTACTTCTGGGAACGGAATTTTAGGGGTGTAATTAGGGAAGTACATCATATGAGAGTCTAGAAAATAGGATCAGAGGTGTCACATGTGGACCTGATTGTATCAGATTACCTAAAAACAGGGTCCATGAATATTGGAATATCTTCAGGAATTTGGACAGAAAGGAGAAAGTGATATAGTTTATGAGTACCTAAGGGTTAATAAGGTGGAGGAATATGATGGATGGACAACTTCAATCGTTTGAAGTCCTATTTGTAAGTGGACCCCAGGTTGAATAATTGTATAACACGTGGACCCTACTTATTTTTAAAGATGCTCCAAACTGACTGCGTATGTATTCGATGTTGTTCGTAAACAATTTCCTATGTAACTAAAATTCTTTCAAAGAGCATAACTTCGTGTTTACATGTGTTTTTCGATGTATGTAAAAATACTTCATTATATGAGCGTTTGCAAATAATGAAGCTTTCCTACCCTGTCATTTCTTTAAGAACATTTTCTACATAATTCTACTGAATTTATTCGTATAATAGTAATATCGTTATACTCAACGTAATAATTGTATATTTCACTAACAGATTTATATCTGTTCGGAATAATCTGTTCACGACATAGGAATACTGTCATGAATGATAGCACGTTTCTTGGGCAACTTGAAAAGATTCAGTCGTGTCCGATGGAATTTTCGATACCGCTGATATCTCGAACTAGAAGTTTGGATCCTTTGTTCTCGGTACATTGTTTCCGAATAAAAAATACACGCAGATCCATCACTATGGTTGATGACTTGCAGCAAGTTGACGAGCCGCTGTCCATGGTAGAAGAATAGGGCGAAGAATTGATCGATCGTTTTTTCCATCGGTTTAGGGAAAAACACTTATCTTACGCTTTCCGCATCAATGATTGCCATTAGCAGATAACTTTCTTTTGATCTTGTTACTTTTTAAACCTCCTTGGTACCGCTAATAGCGTAAGAATTGACGAGGTGCTTTATGGACGATTAATAAGAAATGTGTATCCTAGAGATGGGTTTCAATAAAATTTTTATACTCTCGAAACTTGGAACTTTCTACTTCGTAACAATATTAAGTGATTAAACGATGCGTGGAAGCATTAGGATTCCCAACGAGTGGATATGTAGCAGGGAAATAATGAAAATAGGGATTTGATCAAATCCCTAAGGTATATGATTCACGGAATGTACGGAATTCACGGAAGATGATAAAATAACAACCCTGTGGGGTGATTTCCCTGAAGAAAGTAAGTGATTTAATCAAATCCCTTAACTGTTTTAAAACAGTTAGGTTAGGTTTTCTATATTTCGAGTTTTATCAAGTACCGTAGAAAAGTCAGTTCAAATATAGAAAGAATCGAACTCTAACCAAATTTGTATCTGAAGAAGTTATTTTAACATCTTGATCATATTAGGGATTTGATCAGATCCCTATTTTGATCATCTCCCTGCAACAGATGGACTGTATCTGAGAAATTTCACTTTAAACGAATAGAGTTTATTTTGCAATATGCTTGAATGATTGTTCAAGCTTGAAGATTTTTTACGTTTTACAAAAGCTCAGAGTGGGCAATTTTTGTGACATTGGTGAAGGAAGTTTCTGATTTTGTATTGGTTTAAAATTCGGGTGGAGATGGAAATGCGAGTGACGCATGAAGTGCGTCTTCCCCAAAGTGACCGTAGCAATACCTCGACACGAATAAAAAACTGTAAACAAAGCTACTGTTAAGGTTAAGGGTTCACAACCAGATGACTAACAATAAAAAATACTCGCTAGAATGTAATGACTCCTTGCTTATTATGACACTTATGCAAATAACTTCTATTCGATACTTCGAATGTGCATCTCGCAGAACATTCGCTAACCAGTAGTGTAACATTCTCCAAAGTAATATTCGCGCAAGCATCGAACAGTTCAAATAACATTATTCCATTGTGAAACGGAAAACCTGTATGACGTATTTGTTGCAAATAAGTGTAAACTTGATGATGGTAAACTTCGCTATTTTGAGATAGAGCAAATTATCGATAAAATTTTTCGTCCTTAAATAAGAGGAGTTTTGAAGTGCAATGAGGCTCATTCGAAAGATTAAGGTTCAATGCGCTGGTCATGGTTCAGATATATTATGTTAATATTCAGTAATACGAAAAACCGTGAAACTATTGTGAACCTAGAAACTTATACTGAGGTACTCTCGCTGTACCATGTATTCTAGACTTAACACAATTTATTTTTTGCACATTACGAATTTAAGGAATACTAATTCCTTACCAAAAGCTCAGGTCATTGAAAACATCAGGATACATCAGAGTGTATGGATGTTTCTACATTTGTTTCAACAACGTGATTATGATGTTATCTTTTTCCCATTATTCGTTGCGATTGTTGACGGTGTATATGATATATAAAGTTCTTTTCCATTTCATCAAGAGCCATTCAGAGCGCATATTTTTATTAACGAATGGAATTACTGAACGTTTTTATGTACTTTGATGAATTAAAACGTTGATTGTTCTTTGTAGGGCATCAAATAATTTAATCATGTGCATATCGTAATACGTGAATATTGCATGTCCACTTTTTATGAAATTTGTGATTTCATTTGCAGCAAATTCATCTATTTTTGTATTAAATTTATTTGTTGTTATGACAAGAAAAGCACATTTTTATCCACATTATTTGTTATAATAAAGCATATGCTTTAAAGCATATGTGATCATAATCATATATCTACTCTGTTATCATAAAGCATAGAATCACATTTACACCTACTTATTTGTTATAATAAAGCACATAATCACATTTACTTTATTTGTTATAAGAAAGCATAGAATCACATTAACATCTACTGTATAGATTTGCTATTTATTTCAGGACCCTTAATCTGATATTCTGGTTGTACGAGCATTTGTAATTGGACGGTAAATGTTCATACATTCATGACATATCGAGGTTTGCAAACTGTAGGTACATAAATCATGTAATCTGTGAGAACTAATATCTATAGATAAGTTATGTTTATTTTGCATACCTCGATGTATCATAAACGCATAAATATTTGTTGTATGTTTATAATTATACAGATTCTAACATACGCCGTTAACTATTCACTTGAAATTATTATACTACATTACAGTGTATCATATTACACATATAAATGTATTATATCGTATTATACACCGTTTTCACGTACAAGATGAGTGAAAATAATATGAAACCAAGAAACTATCACAGCTTTATAAGAATTTTATTAAACAGTTCATTTACTTTTTCACTTCATTATTTTTAAAGATGAAAGAGGAAAAAATTTCTTTTTATTTTAATCTTTCTGTCAGAGTTTTAAAATATTCAGTTTCACATTTTAATTTCGGTGGAAAATTAAAAGGGCTCAAAAATGAAAGAAAAAGTTATAAAACTTCTACGAATCTAGAGCACACGTTTCTCGTAATTAATAAAATGTAAATTTAACGTGTTTTGGTCAGTGTGCAATATATTTTTGATTCTATACGATTCCCACGTAGTTAAATAAAAATTTTAAACTATACTTAATTTTTATTTATTTAGTTGCAAATATAATTTGGTATGCAATTTTAATTGCAAGTGTAATGTAGTGTACAATTTTCCAAGTGTACAATCTTAATTGTAAATATAATTTAGAGTACAATTTTCCAAGTGTATAATTTTAATTGCAAATATAATTTGATGTACAATTTTCCACATATACAATTTTAATTGCAAATATAATTTAGTGTACAATTTTCCAAGTGTACAATTTTAATTGCAAATATTATTGTACAAATTTCGAAATAATATTGAGAAACTTCTAAAAATCGTACAAATTTAGTATATCCATCTTTTATTGAAATGACCCGTAATTCATGAACAGCAACAGATTTTGTTTACCAGTTTACGTTACATAAATAAATAAGGTTAATTGTTATGACTTTTATCAAATGTGTTAAACACAAGTTTTCAGCACACGTCATTTGAATGTGTACGCGCTATCATCCAATTCGTGAAATCCTCTTTATTTGCTTCGGATCAAGGGATGACTGGTTTCATCCACCCTAGGTCGACGCCTTACCTTATGAAATTTTCATGTTTCATGGAAACCTTCGCTGACAACAGATCGGCATGCTACAGAAATAACGGGCTACGTGTTTCCGTTGTACGAGAAAGGTAAATGTTTATAATGGAATGCGTTTAATCTTGGCTATTTAGGAAATGTAAATATTTGTACTCGGTCGAAAAATTGAATTAATCGTCGCGACCTCTTGCGTGTAAATGCAAACCACTAATTGTAAGTGTGGGATTTCTTGCATGCGGGTCGTTTACAATGAAATGGAGAACATTTCTCGTTAAACTGGTTTATATTCGGTATAATGTAGAGTATATCATTACAATAACTTGTTAGGTGTACCTTTTATTATTCTTTAGTACGTTATTTAGTACTGCAAACTTTGATGTAGCTAACAATGATAATTAATTCATTTATTTGTTAAATAAAAAATTTGCAGCAATAATTCAATTTAGTAGAATTCGATGAAATAATAAAATTAAATATCGAATTAATTTTCCTCTTCTTGTACATGTATGGAAATTACAATTATGACTAATGTCTAAAAATATAAATATGATATGATACAATTCAGTTATGAACAACTCCAATATTCATTTAATTAAGACATTTAGCGTTGTACTCACATGATCCTCGAATGGACATAATTAAAAATAATAAAAAAAGAAGAGAAAATAAAAAAAAAGATACATAAAAAACTTAACGTACATTAACGTAGTATAATTATAAACAGTTTAATATTGATTTTTACTGACTATATATAAAATGTCAAAATATAAACATGTGTGAAAGAAAATTATACGTTGTCTTCTCAGAAGTAATTTTAATTATCCTTTTACGCTATATGTCATAGTATATCATATGGCAATAACTTGTGACATTTATGCCATGATACTAAACGTTATGACTTCGGTCATCATGTAAACTACAAATTGCACTGTCATTTCGTGTGGCGACATTAATGTGTCACGCACTGTACACGGTGAAAATTACATTGTCCTACTGTCACGATCGAGCCATTCTGTTTCAAATCAATCATTTTTGCACTCGATATTAGGGATTTTGTTTTCAACTATTTATTAGGAGTTCATGGGAAAATGTTCATGGGAAGTCTTCACACCGTTAATTTCAAAATTATTATACTATACATAGTTCCTCACCTGTCTTACAATATTTTTACTTATTTTACTAATTATAAATTTGGAAAACTTGTATTAGGTATTTGAAATTTAAAACGATAAAAATATTATAACTATGAAAATAATGAATAATTTCAAAATTATTATACTATACATAGTTCGTCATCTGTTTTACAATATTTTTACTTATTTTACTAATTATAAATTTGGAAAACTTGTATTAGGTATTTGAAATTTAAAACGATAAAAATATTATAACTATGAAAATAATGAATAATTTCAAAATTATTATACTGTCCATAATTCGTCATCTGTTTTATAATATTTTTACTTATTTTACTAATTATAAATTTGGAAAACTTGTATTAGGTATTTGAAACTTAAAATGATAAAAATATTATAACTATGAAAATAATGAATAATTTCAAAATTATTATACTGTCCATAATTCGTCATCTGTTTTATAATATTTTTACTTCTTTTACTAATTATAAATTTGGAAAACTTATATTAGATATTTGAAACTTAAAATGATAAAAATATTATAACTATGAAAATAATGAATAATTTCAAAATTATTATACTATACATAGTTCGTCATCTGTTTTACAATATTTTTACTTCTTTTACTAATTATAAATTTGGAAAACTTGTATTAGGTATTTGAAATTTAAAATGATAAAAATATTATAACTATGAAAATAATGAATATTTTCAAAATTATTATACTATACATAGTTCCTCACCTGTCTTACAATATTTTTACTTATTTTACTAATTATAAATTTGGAAAACTTATATTAGATATTTGAAACTTAAAACGATAAAAATATTATAACTATAAAAGTAATGAATAATTTCAAAATTATTATACTGTCCATAATTCGTCATCTGTTTTATAATATTTTTACTTCATTTACTAATTATAAATTTGGAAAACTTGTATTAGATATTTGAAACTTAAAACGATAAAAATATTATAACTATGAAAATAATGAATAATTTCAAAATTATTATACTGTCCATAATTCGTCATCTGTTTTATAATATTTTTACTTCTTTTACTAATTATAAATTTGGAAAACTTGTATTATGTATTTGAAATTTAAAATGATAAAAATATTTCACAAAGGTAAAATTAAACTGAATTATTCAGAAAATAATGAACAGAAGATTTGTCAAAGATA
Source organism: Megachile lagopoda (assembly GCA_036983795.1). Lineage (NCBI taxonomy): Eukaryota > Metazoa > Arthropoda > Insecta > Hymenoptera > Megachilidae > Megachile > Megachile lagopoda. Next base: position 3,931,839 of record CM072786.1, read on the forward strand.
ATGTTTAATGAAACCTTTAGCAATTTTAATGTGACAATGTTAACAAATGCAAAAGATTTGAAGGTTTCATTAGATTTTAAAGCTACGTTTAAAAGCGAACTTTTATCTTCAGAATTATTGAAAAGCCAAAATCCGATCATTTTTCGTTTTAATTGCGAAGACCAGTAGAATTGTCCGTAATACGATCAGTTATGCGTATAATATGCCGTAAAACTGCATATGTATGTATGTTACGTGTTATTCTGGCTTCGCATTCATAATTTCCTGACTTTATTTCCTATTTAATACGTTGACTGCCACAGCGAAAATTGCCATTTAGTAATATACATGTTATAATTGCAGTTACACGTACTATGATTGTTTCATTTACCAAATTAAGAGTTTCATGCGTAAATAATATTAATTCTGTATAACATAAATTTCTAATTTTTTAGATAAATCTTTTATGAGCGTGTTAAAATGTTCAAACATGCGAAATCAACCATTTCAAATTTTCAAACATGTAAATTTTCAAGCGTAGAAAATTTTGTATGAAAATGTGTGTTTGTAGCTAAGAGACTTTTCTTTTTATCTCAACTACCTAGTTTGTATTATCTCCTTACTTTATACGTTTAACTATGGTTATGTATTCATCATTTCATTTATATTATACTTGTACATTTTTAATAAATATCTCAATTTTAGTCTATTCGTAATAAATACAAAAATTTCACCTCTAACAACATGGCGTCGACACACCTTTTTATCACAATTATTTAACAATATTAAACTTCCGGTATCGACAACCTCTGATCATGACAACAAACGTATCCACCGAATTAACGATAAATTCGATGAAAATTGAAACTCCAAAATAACCGATAAGTCATTTAATCATTTAAAATCATTTAGCTAAGTTTAAAAGAACAAGAATTTATCCTGATAAATCAGAAGGAAGTAAACTTCCACGAACAAAGTCTTGATTTAATTTTCATCAATTTTCCCCTGTTCGAAGAACATTCAAGCTTAATCAAACTTAACTCCAACGCCTGAAGCATACTCGGTAGTGGAGTATCTCATAGCAAAGCAGGTACAGATATGAAATCTTCAAACTGCCTTTCGTAGGAACCTCGAACGAGAACCTAGGATAGCGAGTGTATGGCAGAATGATGAAAGGATTTGATACATCGACTGAATCTCTCGGAAATTTGTACTGGGTGTCGAGGAAATACGTAGTCAAACTTTCACACCTTTTATTTCGTTTATTTATTTACGAGTCTTCATACTTCATGGTTTAAGTTATGGGATATATTTTGTACAGAAAAAGATTAAACTTGCTTTACAGTCACTTAGAGCAGTTTTTACACTTATGTAGTTCGAACCTCTTTTGAACATTCTTCTATGGGAGTTCTAACCTAACATAACCTAACTCTAGGTATTTTACGTCGTTCTTGAAACTTAATTTTTGGCTCAGTTATTGTTTCATTATGTTTAACTAGTTTAACTAATCTTTAACTAGTTAACTAGTTAAGTAACAAGTGTAAAAGGTCTTGACCATATGAGTTATTTGAATAAAAGTAAAAAGATGTGTAGTTAATATCAAAATTCTTTGCGAACCCTCTATTCTCTGACCACAGTTTAAGGACCTCTATAAACAAATGATCCGTCCATTTTGAAAGTGACGAAAGTCCTTTTCTCCCATCAAAATATCCCTACCTTCTTTATAATATCAAAACATGAGGTTGCAAAGTGCTATGACTAAATCTAACAATGTGACACTTAGCTAACTTGAGAAATAATTTATACACCAATCGTGAGGTCTGATATTCGATGAGTACATTGCAAACTACTAATAGTATGATTCTAAACTATCAGCAATATTATTGTAATTATAAACCACTTTTAACATGATCCCATAAATAAGAACCCAAAGGATTCAAGTCATAAGATGGTTTTCGATGTGCAGGCTGTATCTTCGAGAATAATAATTTTCAGATATGTGTATACGACATTTTTCATTCCTTAGTATTGGAAATGGGTTAGAATTAAATAAAACCTTGATAATTTTTCAAGAAATTTTATTATTAACAAATTGACTCGCAAGCAGCCTTACACGAAGTGAACGATCAAACGCTTGCTGAAGAAATTTGGTGTTCACTCTGCAGTACTGTTTTTCAAGTAAAAATTCAGTGTTACTTAAGTATAATAATAATACTATACTAGTATAATAACTACTAGTATATTAACTCTTGATACAAAAATAAATCGAATTGTAAACACTGAATTTTTGCTTGAAAAACAGTAGGTACACTGTTGGTACTATTGAACACCAGATTTCTTCAGTAAGCGTTTGATCGCAACTTCACTTGGTGTACCTAAGTAACACTTATAATAGAATACAATACGGAAGATTAGGTTAGATTCAGCAAGATACGGTTACTTTCCTGAAAGTACAGTTTCCGGAAGCAAATCAAAATCCGGGCGACCAGATCCTGTAGAAGGGCATTCCGCGTCATAAACCTGACACTTCATTTTTCCCTCGTTCTCCTTCACCGCTTTACACCCTTTAAATCTCGTATCCCTTTTCTATCCGGCAAGGGTTGTCTCTCTTCATCCACCTGTCTTTCCGCGTTTCCGCTTCTCCTCTCGCAGCTGGTCCCTCCGTGCGAGCTCTGTATTACTTGAGCTATGTAAATGAATTTCGTTTAATTATCTGAGGAAGGTGGCGCGAGGACGAGAGACGAGGGACGTGGCTTTAGGTTCCAAGAGACCGAGTGAAGAAAGCGAAGAAGGGAGACGTCGCTTCCGTTACAGTTAAAGACTACCTCTGAATTCACCGCGACTTTACCAGCTTTAGAATTTCCCCGGTCTCTCACCCCCTTGTATGCTCCCTTTCTTCGCGTACGTACACTCCACATCAAAATGGTTGCACATGCGTGATATTTTTAACATTTTTGCGTTGATGACTTATTATGACGCGAAAATCTTGTGAAGAAATACAAGGTCTGGTCAGATAACTATTTATTGGAAATGGGTGAAAAGTACTCTTTTATCTTTTAAACTATGTACTTCAAGGTTTGGAACTTGACTATTTTAATATTGCAGAAGTGAAGCAATCTCCGTTACAACTGTTATTATCGTTATTACTGAAAAGAAAATCTGGATGTTGGTCCACTGTGGTGAGACATGTCTACTGTGACATGATTACGAACTTTGGCGAGTCGTGATGAATCAACGGTGACATGACAAGCGCATTCGCCTAAGTTGGGGGTCTACTTCTGAACACGAATATAAGGGCCTCCTGAAAGGCCTCGAAATTTATTTATTATCCACAATAAATGATTCACATCTAAAATAAGCAACAACAAATACAGAAGTACTGCAGTGTCCGAACTGCTACTGTAATGTTACTGTAGTTTTCGAGAAAATTTAGTTTGAAGATCCGCTGCGTTCCTTTGCTGTTATGGCAGTGTTATCTTTCGTCGAGCGACCTAAACACGTATTGTGCTTGTAAACAATGTCTACACAGCACGTGAATGCTGCTGGCTCGAAAGAAACACACGAGCAACATTTTTCATGTGAAGAATTTTATTTTGTCAGTTTCGAAATTCCTGAAATCGTGCTCGTTGTTGAACGCGTTCCTGTTTAATCACCGAAGCATGTTTCTTAACTCTATAGTAAACAAATATAAATCAATAGTAATAATTATTAATATTGCTAAAATAGGTTTAGTACTTTATATTACTTTATTAGGTTTGTTACTTTATATTACTTTATTAAATTTGTTACTTGTGTTCTCATCATCGAACACGTTCATCACATTAAACATTAGTATCCACATAAATAATTTTGTGAAGAATGACTGATAACGAACTTTAGTAGTATTAATAATTAGATTTATTTGTTTGATAACATTCATTAATTCTAAAAGCAATGAAAAGTTGCATTTATCATTTTGAGTTGTGAACAATTTTTGTATAAATACTTTAAAACTATTCAAATTCAATTTACACGAAAATGAAGCAACATATGAACAAATTTTCTTGCATATTTTTGCCTGATTTTTTCGTGCAGTTTCACCCTCTTCGATTGTACCATCTCGAAAATACCGTACAGAGATATTCAACGTATTATAGTTACTTTAAGAGACGACTCGTTCTCGCTTTAAGGGGCTGTAAACGTTAAAGAATCACTATGATCTACATCAAAATGAATTTAGCGTTCCTAGCGACCGATAAGCTGAACATGACCGTATGAAGTTACGTACAAGGTGAAACTGGTAGATTACCACAGTAATCGTGATTTTGTGATCACTGTGATAAATCACTGTTAGTGATTTTGCACACCATCTCTAGTAGGATTTATTGGTTTGAGCGGTCATGGACAATAGAGCCACAGAACAAGGACGTCGGCAAAGGTTTCGAGTGGTCACCTGAAATGTCAGAACGTCATATTGTGATTGTTCAAGGTAGAGTAGGCGTTGCGACCTTTAAACCAGGGTCAGCCTACTGCACCCCAGCTATAGAATTATTGACGGTATGTGAGTTGCTGATTTATTTTATTCAGCGGTGGTTCGTATTTGGTCTGATATCTTGTTTCTTTGCTGAAGCGTTTCTGTCATTTTTATATTTTCGTAGAGACAAGGTAAATCATTTTTAGGTTACAGAGTGGTTGTAGCCAATCTTCTGTTGTCGAATTAGAGGGAGAGGCTGGGCCAACGTTTTACTACATCAGACAGGTTGAAAGATTTTGATTTTAATCTTTTAGGCACGACGGTCCACTATAGTGGCTTTCGCGAATGTCATCGTAAATTACACAGCGCCATTATAGTGGTATCTCTACATTCCCAAGTCCCTACATCCCCAAATTCGGGCATCGTCAAAATTCTACATCCTCAAATCCCTACATTTCCAAATTCTCATATCCTCAAATCTCTATATTCCAAATTGCTACATTCCCAAATCTCCAGGTGACCATGTTCGTACATCCTAGAATCCATACATCCCCAAATCCCCATATTACCAAATCTCTACATCATCAAATTCCTACATCCTCAAATCTCTATACCATGAAATCCCTACTCTTCCAAATCCCTACAACCCTAAATTCCTACATTCCCAAATCCCTACATCTTCAAATTTCTATACCCTCAAATCGCAAAATTCCCAAATCCCTAGGTTTCTAAATTTATGAATCCTGAAATTTCTACGTCTCTAAATCCCTATATTCCCAAATCTCTACACTCCCCAATCCCTACACTCCCAAGTTCCTATAACCTTAAATTTCTACACTCCCAAGTCTCTATATTCCCATATTTTTACATTCCCAAATTCCTACACTCTCAAATCTCTACACTCCCAAATCCCTACATCCCCAATTGCCTACAGTCTCAAATTCCTAACTCCTGAAATCCCGAAGTCTCTATTAACTTCTTAGGAACGACACGCCACTATAGTGGCTTGGGGTACCATGTCTCTGTACGACGGTCCACTATAGTGGCTCGAATGTCATCGTAGATTACATAGCGCCATAGTGGCTCTACTGACTCACTCGCTCGTTTCAATTGAATGATCTTCATATGTTTTGATTCGCACTTTTTTTGCCTTCACCACGTTTTATAAGAGTATTAACAAATCCCACAAAAGTACATTACATGTAAATAAAAGGTAACGCCATGTAGTTTAGGCACTATGGGAGCGCCTCTTTGCACTAATACGATATTGGAAACATTTGAAAATTACATATTTTGTGAATTTTCTAAAAAAGTAAATTATCAAAGTTAAAGTATATCATATCTTTGGGAAAAATAATTTAATCATCAAAAACTTCATTCCAATGTACTCGCGTAGAGAACAGCCGTGTCTAACAGGTTAAGTTATCGTGTTTAAGAAGTTACCTCTACAATAAATGTTAAATAAATGTTAAATAATTACAGTACTCTAAATCTTGGATTTTACCCGTCGAAAGTCGTTACATAAACGTCTTGGGTTTCTCTCGTCATAAAATGCTGCAGATTGTCTTACTTTCAATCGTCGAACAACAGTTTCCGGAACACAGCGTTGATTCGTTTTACGTTGTTCGGATCTCAGGTCGAGAGAAATGTTCTCGAACGAAGCTGACTTCGCTGATTTCGTCTTCTTCCGAGTAATTTGCTGGGCAAATTTTCACGTTTTGTCCCGTTTATCATCGCGCTCCATTCAGCCTAAATCGCGGGCTAAATTCGCATCCCGGAATCACAGGAAAAATCTGTTCCGGGCGGGCGTTAATTGTTTCCCTGTTACGTTTTCATTTTCTAGATGAGGAAGCTGATCTGTTGGAACGGTGCACGCTGCGACGAACTCGAATGCCGTTCGATGTGGAAATTAATTGATATTAAATTCAATTAACAAATAATGTATCCACGAAAGTATACAGGAAGTTTGATTAAGCGTAGCATAACTGTGAACGTGTTGGGAATTTTGGCATTTAGGACTTTGGGATTTGGGAATTTGAAAACTTAGTAATTTGAGGATTTGGGAGTTTTAGAATTTAGGATTTGGGAATTTGGGAATTTAGGAATTTGGGATTTGAGAATCTGGGAATTTAGGATTTGGAAGTTTTAAAATTTGGGAATTTAGAAATTTGGGATTTGAGCATTTGGAAATTTTGGAATTTGGGATTTGAGAATCTGGGAATTTAGAAATTTGGGATTTCAGAATCTGGGAATTTAGGATTCGGAAGTTTTAAAATTTGGGAATTTAGGAATTTGGGATTTGAGTATTTGGGAATTTAGAAATTTGGGATTTGAAAATTTGGGAATTTAGGAATTTGGGATTTGAGAATTTAGGAATTTAGGAATTTGGGATTTGAGCATTTGGAAATTTTGGAATTTGGGATTTGAGAATCTGGGAATTTAGAAATTTGGGATTTCAGAATCTGGGAATTTAGGATTCGGAAGTTTTAAAATTTGGGAATTTAGGAATTTGGGATTTGAGTATTTGGGAATTTAGAAATTTGGGATTTGAAAATTTGGGAATTTAGGAATTTGGGATTTGAGAATTTAGGAATTTAGGAATTTGGGATTTGAGAATTTAGGAATTTAGGAATTTGGGATTTATGAATTTGGGAATTTAGGAATTTGGGATTTGAGAATTTAGGAATTTAGGAATTTGAGATTTATGAATTTGGGAATTTAGAAATTTGGGATTTGAGAATTTGGAAATTTTGGAATTAGGGGTTTGAGAATCTGGGAATTTAGGATTAGGAAGTTTTAGAATTTGGGATTTGAAAATTTAGATTCTGAGAACTTGGGAACGAGAATTGAAGAATTGGGAATTTGGTAAATTAGAAAATTGGAAAATTGAGAACTTAGGAATTTGAAAATTTGTAAATTAGAGGTTTGAGATTATAGTATTTTAAGGACACGGAAATTTAGTAATTGGTGGCAATCCAGAATTTAGAAATTTGTAAACTTGAGGATTTAGGAATTTGGGAAATTTGTAAACTTAGAAATTTGGTACATTGTTCCTCTGAAAATTTAGAAATTTTACAATTTAGGATATCGAGAGTCTAAAAATGTAAGAATTTATAAATTTGACTATTCGTATATGTGAAAATCTAAAAATCTAAAAATTTGTAAGCTGTTAAATTTTCGTACTTAATTTCTGAAAATGAAAAGCAAATAACAGACGATTCCACTGAACCAGCAGAATTTTATAAAAATGTGTTCCATTATTTTAAATAATACAAGAGTTTATTATTCAATTTTTTAATATAACATACAAGGTAAATCATAACATTTTACGATCTGAAATATTAAATTTGTGCAAAAGAATTTTACTGTATAATAAACGTAATTAATAGACAAAGAAACCATTAGAATCTCCGTACTTCACTAACAGGAAACGCGTTTATTTATTCGTCAGTTTAATTGCTTGGCTGATATTGCGAAGCAATTTTCGCTGTTTCGCAATTCATTTTCAATTCATACAACAGAATTTGCTTGTTCGGGTTTTTTCTAACTTTAATTTGACAGCCTAAAGAAAACAAGAATAAAAACCGCGGAAGAGAAAAGTATGAATCAATAAGAACAGCGAATTTCGCATTTTAAAATTGCACATATATTGCATGATCATATTTAACCCTTAATAGTTAAACAGGGGTATGAAACGACCCCAGGTAAAGCTTCAAATTTAGCCACTTTATATCCTGAAAATCTGAATAAATTCTTTTTTTAAATTTTTTGGTATTTTTATTATTTTTTACTCAAATTGTTATGTGTCAAGAGTGTTCAGCTTTTTAGCTCTTTCTATTGAAATCAAACAAAATTTTGAGCTTTACTGTGAAAATCGATATTTCTTCATTTTCTTTACATTTCTGAATTTCTTTTCATATTCAAAGTTTACATTTACTGAAATCAGCTGAGAAATATGTTAAAACAATTTTCAAAGATTATTTAGAATTTTGTTCAAGTTATAATAATGAGTAGTTTTTTCATAAGAAACATTTTTAGTTCGGGTCTTAAACGTCCCAGTGTCCCAGTAGTTTATTCTGACAAAGTGTGACTGTTAAGGATTAATTCAAACTTATTTTAAAATCAATTATTATTATTTAAATTAAAAAATTTACAAATTATTTCAAATTACAAAATGTGCAGTTATTTATGCACTAGTACAATAATTCTGAAATATAATATATAAATGTTCAAGTTTAATATAAATGAAATAAAATGAATATATAACATAAGGAGATAATACAAAAATATAATAAACACTAACTAGTTGAAAAGTATAAACGAAAAACTGTCTTTGGTATAAGCGCACATCTTACATGTCTAAGCGTCGTAACGGGACGGGAAAGAAGGAAGAAGAAGTAAAGAATTGACAAACGCCACGCGCGCATAAACATAAGGGTCTAAAAATCCCTGGTATTTTCTAATGTCTATAAATGGGGCGAACAACTCTCTTCAATAAATAACTTTGTCGTTATCTTGTTTTTTATTTGTTGAATTCTGGTGGTGTTATTGTAATAGTGCACTATTACTGTGGTTTATTTTGAAGCAGCATTGAAATCACATTATACCAGGCAACAATTGTTACGCTAAACCAACGAGTAAATCATTTTGATTTCGGATAACCAATGATAATTGTGTTGACAAATATCGATCTGGTAAATCCATTTGTCCTCTGCACATCTATTGTGACAACATAAATTGAACATGATTTTACTGCAGCTACATTTGATTCGTCAATTTCTCAGCAGATGATAGTTTTAAGGGATTTGTACTGTGGGAGGAAGGTATGTTTCAAATGACGATGGAATTTTCATTCCTTAACCTTGCACTATGATTTACTTGTCGAGTGCGTCAGTCAGAACTAACTAATCACAGCTGCAATATTAAAACAGACAAAGAAAGTTGAAATGTTATGTCAATTTGGTATTAATCGTTGACTATGCAAATAATTGGACTTGAACTCCTAATTGAAGCGTATTCAAAATTCGAGTAAAATTGATCACAGTTGAAGTGTATCACGAGTCAGATTCATCAAAATAGTGCAAGGAGTTAAAGGTGCGTTTACATGGTCCTAGTAATTGGTGTTAGTAGCATTGCCTGTAGGTAGTTGAATTTCTGCGTTCCTTGTTTTGCCTGTACAAGGACTGATGTTGGAAAAAGAAGGTGAGAAAAAAAAGAAACTAATTTCTTTTCAGAATGTTCAAATGTCTGCATCCCCAAGTCCCTATATCTTCAAATTTCTATACCCCTAAATCGCTAAATTTACAAATCCTTACATTCCCAAAGCCCTGTATCTCCAAATCATTACGTCCTCAGATCCCTACATTACCGAATTACTACACCCCCAAGTTGCTAAATTCCTAAATCCCTACATTCCCAAATTTCTATGCCCCCAAATTGCTAAATTTCCAAATTTCTACATCCCCAAATTGTTATACCCCCAAATTGCAAAATTCAGAAATTCCTACAACCCCAAATCCCTGCATCTCCGAATCACTACATTCTCAGATCTCTACTTTTACCGAATTGCTAACACCCAAATCGCTAAATTCCCAAATCCTTACGTTCCCAAATTTCTGTACCCCCAAACTGCTAAATTTCCAAATTTCTACATCCCCAAATTGTTATACCCCCAAATTGCAAAATTCAGAAATTCCTACAACCCCAAATCCCTGCATCTCCGAATCACTACATTCTCAGATCTCTACTTTTACCGAATTGCTAACACCCAAATCGCTAAATTCCCAAATTCTTACATTTCAAAATTTCTGTACCCCCAAACTGCTAAATTTCCAAATCCCTACATCCCCAAATCGCTAAATTCCCAAATCCCTACATTCCCAAATTTCTATGCCCCCAAACTGCTAAATTTCCAAATGTCTACATCCCCAAATCGCTAAATTCCCAAATCCTTACGTTCCCAAATTTCTATGCCCCCAAATTTGCTAAATTTCCAAATCTCTATATCCCCAAATCGCTAAATTCCCAAATTTCTATGCCTCCAAATTGCTAAATTTCCAAATGTCTACATCCCCAAATCTCTAAATTCCCAAATCTCTGTATCTCCAAACCACTACCTCCTCAGATCCCTACATTCCCAAATTTCTATAGCCCCAAATTGCTATATTTCCAAATCTCTATATCCCAAAATTGCTATACCCCCAAATCGCTAAATTCTCAAATTCCTACATCTCCAAATTCCCACATCCCCTAATCCCTATATCCCCAAATTTCCATACCCCCAAATCGCTAAATTTCCAAATCTTCAGGTTCCCAAATACTTGAACCATGAAATCTCTACACCCCCAAATTTCTACATCCCCAAGTGCTTAAATATTCAAATTCCTAAATCCTGAAATCTGCAAATCGTCAAATCCCACTCCAAATCGCTGTATTATCAAATTCCTAAATCCCCAAATTGCACAGTCATCTATTTTCCCTTGAAATTGCACCCAGAACCACATTAACCTAACAAAATTAAGAACACTTTACAAAATAAAATACCAATCATTACATATCTTCCTTACTTTAACAAAGAATATTTATATTTACCTTTTTTCAGCAAAGTAACTAGTTCAGCTATGCAACAGATTATTAAAATATGCACATTTTAGAAACAGAAGTGAGGCACTTAACGGAGTATCGCAGAAATCGAACAGTCTTCAATTTATGAGGAGAGAATAAGAACGTTCATTGGACGGAAGTTAGTTTAGAACTATGCGGATATTAAATCTCGACCAGCAACGAACACCCTTCAGTTTTTCGCTTCCTTCTCTGTTTCTCTTTGCGTATTCCTCGTCTAATCGGCCTTCGTATACCTACTCCCGATGTTGGTTAAGATTAGTTAAAGTTGGATGAACTTCCGTCGGGCTCGAAACTATGCGCAAGAGGTTACATCAGCGTCAGATTTTGCATGTTGTATGATATAATGGAAATTATAATGGAACTTTTAACTTCCATACGTTCCAGTGGTCTCTATTTTTATATAATCTCGTTTATTCACCGAAGATATGACGAGTTTGCAGAAAATACCTCTTCTTGCAGATGTCTTTATTTTTTAAGGGATGGAAATTTGTAGTTCTTAAAAATTTTGTGGAGGGAAATATTTTTGGCCTATAAAATTGTTAATGCATGATTTTATACTCTCATTTCTGGAACCTTCCAGAGAGATATTCTAATTTAGATATGTTCGCTACGAAAACGCTCTGAATTATTAAACTAGTAGCTTCCTTAATTCAAATTATTGAACTATAACCTTGCTTAATTTATGTTCTTGCGCTATAATTTTGCTTAATTTGAATTATTCAGCTATAACCTTGCTTAATTGAAATTATTAAACTAGTAGCTTGCTTAAATCAAATTATTGAACTATAACCTTGCTTAATTTACGTTATTGCGCTATAATTTTGCTTAATTTGAATTATTCAGCTATAACCTTGCTTAATTGAAATTATTAAACTAGTAGCTTGCTTAATTTAAATTATTGAACTATAACCTTGCTTAATTTATGTTATTGCGCTATAATTTTGTTAAATTTAAATTACTGAATCATAACCTTACTTAATTTAGGCTATTACGCTATAACTGCGCAATTTAAATTATTAAACTATAACCTTGTTTAGTCTGAATTATTGAACTATAACATTGTTCAATTTAAATTGTTATATTATAACAAATATATGTATAATTTTTATCAAATTAATGCTCGAAAAACGGTCTTTTTAATCAGAAAACTCTCCATACGAGTAATACAAAATTAGAAGACAAAGGTCATCAACAAATTGCTGAGAACATAATTTTTTATTGTAATAGCAGATTTGTCATGTAGAACAGTTTGCAATAATAGTCAGGCAGTTAAATTGGATTACATATGTATAAATATTATGCACGAGTTCAAGTAAATGGAAAAACTAACCTCAATTTTTCAAGTTATTCTTAACCTTTAACACACTTCATCAGAATAACATATCTGGCATGTTTACAACTCCTAAACAGAATCTACTCATCATTTAAACTTGAAAAAAGTTATAAATACAGTAAAAACTTATAAATAACAACTTTTGAAAGTTTCAATTTCAGCTGATTCCATTTTTAAACGTTGAATATTAAAAAGAATTACAATATGTGAAAAAATTGAAAAAATGACGGTTTTCATAGAAAACTTCAGTAAATTTAAACGATGAATATAAAAAAGAATTAAAAAATGTGAAAAAAATTGAAAGGATGATGATTTTCACAGAAAACTTCGTTTGACAAGGAAGACATTTAATATCGCGCGAGCAAAATAATTCAAGCTCCATTTAATCAGATGCTTAACAACCAGAACCAAAAAATACACATATAATCATGTATCACATCTCAAAGCCTGTGCACATATGTCGAGATTACACTCCATCCCTATGAAGTTGAATAATGAACTCTTTCGAAACTGCCCCCCAAAAAAGAAAGAAACGAAAAAAAGAAAACTTTGAACACTTCAACGTTAATAACACCATGCTCACGTAGTTTTTCCTTCCGAATCTGCATGTAGGTCCAGCGTCAAAGTTTCGCGATATTACGCATACATTAATTAAACGTCCAGTATATCATTTCTAATCCCGGGAAAGGGTTGTCCGCGGGCATGGGTGGCGGGCTAAGTAGCGCGTGCAACGCACGCTCGACGTATTTTTATTAAAAAATATTTGCGAGGATTAGCAGCAGCCGCGCTTTCATTACTTGTGGTCGGCGGAAAGAGTCAAAGGGAACGTTCAAAAAGCGAGCATTCATAGCAAGCGTGGATCGAGGGATACATACATTCATGTATTTAAGCGCGACTGTGTCCATCGTTAGTGTACGCTGCTTTTTCATGCGACCTTTTCTTCGCCCGCGTTGCGATATGGCAGATGCCTCCAGATTTTTCTCGTTATGTGCTATTTCTCAATGGCAATTAGCGTGTTTGGTAATCAAGACGCTCTGCACTTTCCTACCTAACCTTTACACCTAAGATGCTATAGTAAGATACGCAATTTTTTCAAAACTAAGTCGCTATCTGTTCACACATGACTGCTTGAACGCGAGATTACATTCTCATTGCAACGTTGCCATATTTTTTGAGAAAATAATAGAATGCAGGAATTTATTTAGCACGACAAAAGCGGTGTAGAGAACGGTGTTTATATTGCTGCGTCTTTATACACATCCATTTATGGACTGAAATTGCACGCAATGTCGCAAGAAACCTTGACGGATATAATGCATCTTTCCCATAGTCTTCGTTTATACATTCCTCACATAACACGATTAATTCCGGATTATTCGAAATTAGGTTTTCCCTGTAACAGATTCTTTTCTACTCAATTCACCTATATTCTGTATATCTTATGTGTATGTTCTTCTTTTCTTTAACCCCTTGACTATTTTGACGAATCTGACTCGTGACGCACTCGCACTTCAATTGTGACAAATCTTATTCGAATTTTGAATACACTTCAATCTGGTGTCCAAGTCCAGTTATAATTTGCATAGTCAAGAATTGCTGAATACAGGACTGACATAACATTTCAACTTTCTTTGTCTGTTTTAATATTGTAGCTGCGATTGGTTAGTTCTGACTGACGCACCTTACAAATAAATCATTGTGTAAGGGGTTAATAAACATATCGTATTTACAATATAGGCAGTGTATAGACAATAAATTCACCGTATTTACGATATAGACAATATAGAGTCAATAACTTATCGTATAAAATAAACCATGTCGAAACTTTACTGTAATTACCATCCATTTTGATCGTATTTGGTCATATCGTTCATAGGAGTCTACCATTTCCACTGTCAGACGTATCACGTGAGTCCGAATAGCACCGAAGAGAGACGGAGTTACCCGATATACCACTACATTTACCGCGAATCTTATTACAGTAGAGCCTCGATATAAGTGAAACACTTGCAATTACTAGTAAATATGTTCCGAATTACGGCGTGTTTGATCTCATTTTATTCAAGTACGTCACAAGTATGTTGGTAAGTTTCCTAACAAAAATAAAAATTCCAATGCCAGGAAAAGTAATTTTTTTTTCGATAAACTTAATTATATCGGACATCGTCTAGTGACTACAGTAATGTTCGCGAATTTGTGTAATTTGAATTCCGTGTTATTTGAGGGTTCGCAATTTTTAACAATGCTATTCGCGACTTCTCTTCATTGTCGATCACCTATGAATGTTTTACGTTTCGTTTATTTAAAGTTGATCTTTAAACCTTGTTTATGCTTAACAAGCATTAACTGTTTTGATGGTTATTGCGCCAGGGAGATTTTTAAGAGATGTTCAGAGTTAATCCTATTTACCCCTTATTCGGATAAGTCTTCAAGAACGTTATTTCGTTCAGTGATCATTTTACGATGATAGAAAATTACACGTTTTATCTCAGAATACGTTATCATCTAATCGGTAAATATTAATACTAGTAAATATTAAATATCACCAATAGTATTATCTGATTTATAATTGTTAGTGTTAGATTAAACGAAAAGTTCACACGTATGAAATATGTATATTTGATATCTGTTGGTATGGTATCCATTGTGGATATTTATGTGCAAATCCTAATTGATGAATGTAATCGGATATTGTTTGTAAAGCATTCAGTCATTCACTTATTGGTCTTCAAAAACAAAATTAGGAACAAGTGTTTCAAATTTGGGACAAATTTTCCAAAAAACATAGCGATCGCCTTACAATTGCGTTGTAGGTTTAGTCTTTCAATTTCAATTTTTTACGTTCAAACCTTCAAACTATTATCAATTTGTAACTTCCAATATTTATTTCTTCTATTAGCCGATATTTTCCGCCGTTCTATTATGCATAATTACTTTTTAATGCGACATAAATATATGTACAATATTGTAACGCTGTAAATCAAAATATCTGCGAATTCTCATTTCCAGTTTTTAAATTTTCTATCCTTCAAACAGTCCATATTTATAAGTAATCAGAAACAATTTAAAACAAAATGCACCCTCCTACAGCGTCTAGTTTTCGAGATATTTAAGAAAATGTGTTTTCAACCTCCAACTTTGAGGACTATTTTCATTCCCTCAACATGAATGTCAGCAGATATAAAAAAATACGTGTCAAATAATTTTCGGAAAGCTACCACATATGTAAATTTCATTAAAATCCGCATGTAACACCTTGGTGATGTCATATAAAATTGACATACACTCACATACACATGTACCAACACTCATATTTCCCACATCCTTCATAATAATTGTAGGACTAAGTATTCAGAAAGGCGGACATAGTTGTAATATAATATTTAATAGCAATTCAAGGTTTTTGTACAATGGTCACGAATAATTAAATACCACGTCGTGATATTACTGTCTCAATTCTTTTAACCCCTTCACCTACAATGGCTGGCTAAATTATTATACGCGAACAAAGGTTCCATATTTAACCGACGGGATAGCACAGATATTGTTATCGTAATGTTACAATACATTATTTCTATAATATATTATTTCAACAATATATTATTTATATTCTACAATACATTATTTCTGTAATATAATATATTTTATATTTTGTTAGAATGTATCATTTTTATAATATAATTTACTGTATATTTTGTTACAGTGTATCATTTTTATAATATAGTACACTGCATATTTTGTTACAAAGCATTATTTTTATAATATAGTATATTGTGCATTTTGTTGCAATAATTTTTTAACAATAATATACATAACTATAAGTAAAAATCGAACACTAAAATATAAGTCGAGCAACACAAGAAAATTATTTAATATTTCGTCACACTGCCTTTTACAATTCCAAGTACATAAAAATGTAGCATATACTGAATAACGTCGCTTAAATGGAAATCAAGGTTTTCGTCCAACTCAGTGGTGAAGAATACTTCACATACTTTTATACCCTCCTTTTACCCTAAAACTGATTTATGTGTTAACACAGGGGTTAAACATATGTAGTCAGACCTCTTGAACAACTCTTTTTACCCCATCCCATAATTTCTATTAATTATTGTTTAGTTAATAACTAGTTATGTAACAGCAAATACAAAAAGATCATGTACGATTTTTGATAGAAGAGGAAAGTTGGATGTAAAGTTAATTTCAGAATTGTTTCACGCACAGTTCAAGAACCTACGTATCAAAATATTACTCACTTTATGTATCAATATCGTCATACACAAATTATTAAACATCGTCCAAGGAATTAAAATCTGTCGTATATTTCTAAAAAGAAATCTCTCGAGTACAATAATTTGGTCACTGTATCCACTCAACGCAAATAAATTTAAGTTAATAACCTTTTACCGCTACATTGTTGCAAATGATCCAAAAAATCATCCCCTACAAAGTATACAGAAATGTGGATTTTTCTGCGTAAATATTGCAAAATAAACAGACATATGAAGTGCGTTATCATTTTGTCCCACGGTATAATGTACTCTCTATATTTTAATACTTTCGATCTGTCTCTGTTTCCCGTTTCTCGCAATCAGCCCGATACGCTGTCCTGCCTCTCTCTGTCACACACACACACACGGCCAGTTCTCATTCTCATTCTCTCGCTCGGTTTCCGTCTGACGCACGTACACATGCACACGTTATAAAATGCTCGTTATAGTTCGCCGTGGTGTTCACGGCGCACGGGGTGAGGAATTTAATTTAGAACTTGATTTATATTTTAGCGGGCCATAAAATGGGGAAATAATTTGTCCCCTGCACGCGTATGAGATGGGCTTCCCCCTCTGCACTGCTATGCCGGCTTCGTTCTCTCATCCCCAAAATTTTCGTCCTTCTCCTGCACTTCTCTGCGCCCTTCTCACCCTCTCTATCCCACTGTCTGCCACCCTAAACCGTGTCTCACCCTTCGAGGCAGCAGCGAAAGGTCGCGCACATATATTACGCGAAGGTGGCAAGTTATCCCGGCATTGCACGCGAGAAGTACCTTTCCGTTTTAACCGCGAATTTCGAAACGAGACGAAAAAAGACAGTTTCGGTTCTACAGCTGCCACTTTTATACTCGTTAAATGTTTGACGAAGCAAGTGCCGACCGTTTGATCGTGTTGAAAGAAATTATAGCTCGATGAAAAAAGTTGCTGTTTTTAACTCTTTCGGATTGCATGGTTTCCGCTCGCGTGTTGCTCACCATCGAAATTGCTTCCCTGATTTTGCTAATTTGGACGAAGTATGCTTTTTCTAACGCGATAATGTCTGACCATTTCGAGGCAATTTGTGCATGTTTCTTGGTAATTGACGGATCTTCTTGGGTTTTTAGTTTAAAGTCTTTTATTCGGATGGGTTGTACGTTGGGTATAGAATTATTTATTAATTCCAGACAGTTATAATCAGTGTGAGTGTGACTGAGTGACGGATATAATCGAATGATAGTTTCGTGTCAAGCTTTTAACGATTTCTCGATTTCTGTGCGGAAGAATTTGGATTTTTAAGAGAAACAAGTAAATGAATTTGCTTCTTAATGTAGTGGATTATTACATTTAGGTGTGAAATTTTGAAAAGAAAATGCAAGGAAACTGTAACAATTTTAGTTTTGTATTATTATTATGATGTACACAGGCTGCTTCTATTGATTGAAATATATATTTAAAACGATTAGGTAGGAAAGGAATAGTATAGAAAAAAATGAATGGTATATGATCTATTTTTGTACGCTTTTAATTTTCTTATAAGTGTAACGGTGTACATAAACAATGCTAATACACCATTTTTTGAAAACAAAACTGTATATTATTTTTTGTTTAGATTGATTTCTTGCAACATTCTGCATAAAGAAGTATGAGAGTTTAACAATAAGAAAGTAAATAGTAAATAGTAAATACTAAATATTTCACGAAATATCTTAAACTTAAAAATTGAAATTTTTATATAAAAATTCAAAAGATTTCAATTGTAGGTTATTTCAGTATTATAAGTTAACATTTTTCATGCAGATTGATTCGATAGATTGAACCATGTAAAGATAAATACATAAGACTAATATCATTAGAGAAGTATAATGTCAAAAACTTTAGGAACCTATGCGATATTATACTTTGTTTATGAATCATTTAATTCTTAAGTTGAAAATATGTCACAAACTACGTTTTTTTAGATATTATTACAGCTTTTATATACAAAGTGATAAAATTGTAAAATTGAAAAATTGGAAAGAGGATAAAGTTGAAAAATTGAAGAATTGAAGATTTGAAGATTTGAAAAATTGAAGAATTGAAGAATTGAAGAATTGAAGAATTGAAGAATTGAAGAATTGAAGAATTGAAAAATTGAAAAATTGAAGAATTGAAGAATTGAAGAATTGAAGAATTGAAGAATTGAAGAATTGAAGAATTGAAGAATTGAAAAATTGAAAAATTGAAAAATTGAAAAATTGAAAAATTGAAAAATTGAAAAATTGAAAAATTGAAAAATTGAAAAATTGAAAAATTGAAAAATTGAAAAATTGAAAAATTGAAAAATTGAAAGATTGAAAGATTGAAAGATTAAAAGATTGAAAAATTGAAAAATTATAAAATTGGAAGATTGAACGATTGAAAAATTGAAAAATGATAAAATTGTAGAATTGAAAGATTAAAAAATTAAGAAATGATAAAATTGTTAAATTGAAAGATTGGAAAATTGTAAGATTATAAAGTTAGTTATATAGTGAAGTGGTAAAATGGCAAAAATAGTAGCTCATTGAAAGAGTAGAACAAAAAACAGCAGAATATTGAGATAGCGATTAATTGAATAATGAATTAGAAAAATATTAGAATAGCGGAATAGTAAAATAATAGAGTAACGAAGTGATGGAGTACTAAAATAGTGGAGTATCTTGCAAAATGGTATAATAATAAAAGTGATAAAACAGTGAACGAGATAATAGTATAATATAAGATAATATAACATAATACTACAATAAGCAATAGCAAAATAACAGACAAGAAAAATTGTGATATACTAAAATAGTAATAAACATTCAAATAACATACTAAATCAATGAAATAATAAAATGCTAGTAGACTTTCCATTTCATATTCATCGATTTAACGATTATTACATTGCAGTACCTTACAAGCGAATCTTATTGGGAAACAACGTTGAAAAATTGAAGTAAAGTAGACTTCGTATCGAGTAAACTTTCCCTCATAACGCGAACAAAAATATCGTATCAGTACCTGTTGCTTCGTAATGCAATTTTTCTCAGGCATGTCCATCTTTTTTCCACGTACGGTGCACGTCTGCGACTTGCAATCACCCGAACTGGAAAAATAAAAAGCGGCCATTGAATCGAGCTCGAAACTGAGCCGAACTAATTGCTTTTCACCGATCGTTCTGACACATCGATGTAACCGGTTGCAAATTTTATTACGATCCACCATGAAACGGTGGACAGAAACAGCGTAACAGAATTCACTTATTCGATACGAGAATTCTGGCGCGCGGACCAACAATAACGAATTGAAAAGCTCTCCAACTTCGCAGCGGAGCCGAATTCGGTGCGAAAACGCGCAATATGCTTCGATAAACGCGTATCGAACTCGATTGAACGACTCAACTGTTGTCAAAGTGAGTTACGGTCAACCAGTTCGTGCAATCCTTTAACACCTTTTATCCGGCACAAAAGAAAGAAGAAGAAGCGTGAAGCTTTTTTTTTATGGTAACGAGATTAACCCTCGTACGACCGTGTTCTAAAACTTATACTGAAGACCGTGCGGGGTACAAAATTACCCCATTTCTTTTTCGTATGCGTTTCTGGGCTAAAGGGTGCGCATGCAAATTTATTTAACCCTCGCTCGGCTGCTGCCTCTTTCAAGATCTGGCTTTATCACTTTGTACAGGGGTTTTAAACTATTTATGGATTTACATCCACTTTTAGAAACGGTAATTTTTCAGATCTCACTTGTGTGTAATGTATGTTTTGAGAAGTAAGGGAACTTGGATAATACAGTGCTACTTTTAAATTTGATATATTTTATTATTGGGTCACTCAAGAGTCTATTCACTTAGTATAGGTTATGAAACCATTTGTGGACTTATATCCACTTTTCAAAACAATCATTTTTAATGTTTTATTTGTGTATAATGTATATTTTGAGAAGTAAGGGAACTTGGATAATACAGTGCTACTTTTAAATTTGATATATTTTATTATTGGGTCACTCAAGAGTCTATTCACTTAGTATAGGTTATGAAACCATTTGTGGACTTATATCCACTTTTCAAAACAATCGTTTTTAATGTTTCACTTGTGTATAATGTATATTTTGAGAATTAAGGGAACTTGGATAATACAGTGCTACTTTTAAATTTGATATATTTTATTATTGGGTCACTCAAGAATCTATTCACCTAGTATAGGTTATGAAACCATTTGTGGACTTACATCCACTTTTAAAAACCGTAATTTTTAATGTCTCACTTGTGTATAATATATATTTTGTGAATTAAGAGAACTTGAATAATAATGTACTTTTCTATTTTTAAGTTTGAAATATTTTATTATTGGGTCACTCAAGATTTAGTCTCTTCATTGGGTTTTAATACCATGTATAGACTTACATCCACTTTTAAAAACAGTAATTTTTCGTGTCCTACTTACAGTATAATGTACATTCTAAAAACGAAGGGAATTTCAATAATAAATTGCTTTGATATTTTTAAATTTGTTACGCTTCAATATTGGGTCATTTAGGGGTTGAAACCATTTTGGGTCTTACATCCACTTTTAAAAACAGTAATATTATGTATATTTTATGAAGGAAGGGGATTTGAATAATAAGTTGCTACCTACATTCATTATACCTTAACATATCGATATTTTAAGATTTAACGTGACCCGTTTAAAATTAACATCGAGACAGACTCGTGACGTACAGTTCGTGGTGTACATTTCAAATGTGACAAAACTAAATTGTATTTGCATAAAGACCAAGTTTCGAGTATGATTCCAATTGCAGTTTGTATAATCAAAAATCGCTAAATCGAAAATATACATTTCAACATTCATTATTTACCTTGACGCAGCTGTGACGCACCTGTCGAAAAACTAGTAGGCTATGGGGTTAACTAGCCGATACCCGAAAATTTCTTCCGACAATATTTTTCCTAAAAATCCACTTTCCTTTTCCGTAAAATTCTTCGCTAATTTGAAAAATCCAACCCCAGAGAAATTGAAGATCGCGCTATCGTTTCGGGGTATCTCTGAAAAGTCCTTTCAAGCGCGATACCAAATGCATGTAAGCATCTAGATACAGGAAAATCTCCGTTCGTTCGCGAAGAAGTTGAATCACTGGTTACCGTAGCTGCAACGACGTAATTAAAGAGCATACCTCTTTTGAATTCCCGGATCTTCCCAGAAGAAAGAGAGGAGCAGAACAGAGGTAAAGGGTACCTACGCGTGAAACTTACCGTGAAATAAACGGATGCCGAGGCAGAGCAAAGATATTTACGACTTCGAAAGAGGAGGGGAAGATGGCGGAGAGGTGCGAGGATATGGAAGGGTGGGTCTCGATCTCTCCTCCTCGAGCTAGTCGAGACCCGGTGAGGGATTCATTAAGATTGGATGGAGGTGTTAATATAGTGAACATTGCCGGCGGGACTACCGTGTACCACTTTGCTTCTCCTAAGACAGGGATACGGTGCTTAAGCTACGAGAAGCCGGGCTCGAGAGCCGCACAGAAAAGGGAAGAGTTCGGGCCAAGAAGGGTGGTGAACGAAGGACACGAGAAACGAAGGTCAGGAAAGGACTACGATTTAAGGAAAGACGAGCTCCTTCCTATGGTATGAAGTTAAAATACTGAACTCGAGCCGAGTGAGACTATGAGAAACTATTAACCGGGATTGAGACGTATATATGCGTCCGTAACTCAACGACCTTCCTTCCTTTATTACAGGCTGCCAACCCGTGACGAAGATAAAGTGGAAACTCTAAGAAAATGTAAAAAGACTGATTTTTAAGTTCAGTAGTAACATAAAAGATGTATGCAGCTTTTTTAATCCATTAAAGCAACTCTTACAAGGAACGAAAAATTGGGGGTTGAAAAGTTTGATTCTTTGGAGTTATTATTAATTGATTTATTTGAAGTTATGTTTTATTTATTGTCTGTTTTGCTGTGTGTAATACTGTAGATTTAGTTAAAAAATACTTGATTCGTATTGTTGTATGAATTGTGGGGATGTCATCTTTCGATGACTTCTTCAACGAAGGGTTGGAAACATTATTGAACTTTCAAGCTTACAAATTTTTATTTTTATTTGAATACACGTCTGTACCCTTTCACTTTCGTTCCATAGTTAATTTATTAGTATACAACTTTATCTCAAACTCATTGTCAGTAACATATATTCGTAACAGATTCATTCTTTCATAATTGTTCTTATGATACAATGCTCTGAAGGCGTTCTTAAGAAGAGAAAAAATTGATTAATCTGTATGACTAGCAAAATGTATTATACAAGGAGATAACGCAGCAGACTCATAAATTAAATTTGACAAATTGAACGTAATTGACTAAAATAATTTAGTTAATGAATTATTGAGGTACTCGAAGATGAATTATGGAATCGAGATCTTCATTTCATTTATTACATATTGCATTTCATATACGTTTTATAAAATTTTTATATATAAAATATAATATTAGGATTGTTTTAAAATCTAATCACTGATTATAATTATCTATTGTATAAAGTTTATGATCAACTAGAATCTTTTGAAATAATTTTTAAATACTTTTAGAAGACGTCTATTTTCTTTTTTTATAAAAATGAAGAAATTGTTGATGATTTTTTAATATTTTTAAATATACGGTGAAATGCATCCATTGTATGTATTTGAATAACAAATATGGTTTAATAACATGTCTATGCGTTTAAAGATGTATTAAAGATGGCGTGTTTTTCAGTGTACCTGTTTTTCCTTTCTCCATCAAAAATTGGACATCTTTTATGACATTTTATGATACCGTTGCTACACTAGAAAGCTCGACTTCGTTTATGGTTGCAGTAAGTGGGTCACATAACCATTATCGAACAACGGAGTATAAAAAAACTTTATATCACAATTTCTCTTCTTTTATATCTACCTTTACAAGTATTATATGTATTCGAAACGTGAGTAAGGTTTCAAGAAAACAGGTGTAGTTTTTAAGAAAATTTATTTGTAGGAAACTCGTGTTGCAATCAAATTTTGCGGTCGATATTTGACGAGTAGCTACTTTGTACATATTTGAAAATTTTT
Organism: Megachile lagopoda; assembly: GCA_036983795.1. NCBI lineage: Eukaryota > Metazoa > Arthropoda > Insecta > Hymenoptera > Megachilidae > Megachile > Megachile lagopoda. The sequence goes on from CM072786.1 coordinate 3,955,563, forward strand.
GCATATTTTTGATTTTTTGAATTTGTGGAATAAGATATTTATACAAAATTAGTTAATTACAGTAACAGAAAAATTGAGATCGAGTAGGGTTATGACAGAAATGAAAATATCGATGAGTAACAATTATGAATTTATTCTGTAAAATTAGTATGTGATACATAACAATATATCTCACTGTCGGTTTAGAAGAATTAAAATCTTTTTTAATATTTAAAAAATTTTGAAGGTGCTTAATTAATTGCTATGCAATATAAAATAATATACATATTTAACACTAAACCTATCGACGTATAATGCACACATAATTTGAAATAAAAAATAAAAAAGGAAGATAAATAAACAAGCGATGTAACATATATTAATTCTTTATTTATGATAAAAAAATAATAGGAATTTCAAGAAGAACATGTTAATCAATATTGTAATTTAGAAAAGAAAAATTGATTGATTCAAATAATTTATTTAATAATTTTAGTGTTAATGGTATTGACAAAATGTTCATGTATAAAAATTGTCCCATTTTAAACATTATTAAAGTTACATATGCATTTTACATCTAAATTTTTTTCAAAATTCAAACATTTGATAATATGTAACAGTATGGGACGTGTTAGGTAAAAATGAATAACGGATCTAGTAAAATGGAAATACTGTTTCCAGCTTTTTTTTTGTAAAGAATGATTTTTCCGCTTCAAACTCCGACTATTTACATAGCTACTACAATTTTTGAAAAACTGTCCGTTGCGTTTTTATTTTCAAATGGAACAGAATTTTCGATTTCGGACATCCTGGTTTTTATTCGGCTGCAGCGATGAACAATCGATGCGTCGGTAAAATAAACCTTTAAAACTAACAAATACCACTGCTCTTTTGTAACTTTCTCTATTTTTGAAAACTAAGCTGAAAGTTTATGCTCGAAAATTGTATTTGAAAAAAATGGTACATTTTTGTTTCCGAATTCGGAAGTTTATTATCGGATATACAGATTTTTACAGTGTGGAGTTTGCAAATTTAGATTCAGAAATTTTTTAATTTTGATGTTCAGAAATTTAGAAACCCTTAAAATCTGAAGTTTGCTCATCCTTCAAATGTTTGTTATTTTCAAAGTTAGTAATTTAGAAATCTTCAAATTCAGGAATTTATATATTTTTAAATCAAGAAATTTAGAAATTTTCAAACTAGTAAATTACGAAATTTAGCAGTTTAAAAACCCTCTTGAACATTTTCAGCACATTCAAACATTTATATTCAGAATTTAAAAAATGTTTAATGGATGTTTAAAAATGTACACGCATTCGCAAAAGTATTTCAATTTAAAAATTCATTCGATTTTTAAATTTTTAATTGTCCAATCTAGGAATTTAAGAGTTTTATGATTTCCAGTCCGTAACATTCGGGAATATAGTAATTTTCAAGTTTACGAAGGTTCAAGGAATTTAGAAACGCAGAAATTCAGATACTTTCAATTTTTCAAATTTACAGCATACTCAAAATTTTACTTTTCAAATTTCTAAATTTTGAGATTTACACATCTTAAAATTTACAAATTCAAGATATGCACATCTTCAAATGTACAAATTTAGAGATTCCCATATCTTCAAATTAACAGATTCAGAGATGTACACACCTTCAAATTTCCAAATTTATAAATAGAAAGCTTCAGGAATTTTCAAGCTTAGATTACAAATTTAAACATTCTTAAACTTTAAAAATGTTTGATAAATTTAATTCTCCCACATAATCCATGTACAAAAACCATACCCGTCTTTCGTAAAGATACGAGTAAAACGTAAAATGAGAAAAAATCCCCCAGACGTTAGCAAACAAAGAACTTCGATAAATCTCTAACAGTAACAAAGGATTTTGTCATGGACCTCAACAGTACCTTCCGAAAAATACAGTTCTCGTAATGCAGTACGCGTTTGATCCCGTATATTTTCACAAAAAACATCTCCGGAAAATACTTGTTCGTACAACGGGCACAAAAGGGAACGCTACCGGTAACGATCTACTGTTCGGCACATCCGCGAAAGTGTGTTCGGTCGGTTACAAGAGAACCGTAGCACAGTGAACCAGATATCGATTGCGCTTTTTCGTGGCTCGACTATCGCGCGTTCATTTACATCCGGCGTGCCGTAAAATATTCGCGACCTTTGTGCGACGAATTAGTTACCACCGCAATTCCGTTCATGAAGTATTGAACGGCCAGCGCACCGGTAATAGCACGGTTGCTGTGCGATCAAAGAACATCGAACGTCGATTCAACGAGCGTAAAGAGCCGGCATTGCTCGGCAAATTTTACGTTAGTTAGACGTAAACGAGCCGTTTCCCACTTCCCAAGGGCCAATCTCCTACTTTTGTTCGATCCGTTCACCGACAGAGCACGGTGAGAACTGGCCCGATTATCTGGAAAATTTTTACGTGGACTCCTCCGTGTCAAGGTTTTAATTACCACGTGGTTAATAATTAATTTCTGGGTTGCACATGAGGGCGTATTCATAGTATATGTTATTTTGTTGCTATTTACTTTCAAAACGCTGTTATTCAGATTTCGAGCGTCATATTTTATTTTTGTGGTAGTTTCAAACCAAATGAGCGGCGCGTTTTCGTGTTCGATCAAAAGAACAACGCGTCTTGTGGAAACTTGCGATATGTCCTAACGCAATAGGTATTTGGTTCTACTTTGGGAACTCAGAACGCAAAAAGTCATGGGTTGACACAGGACAACCAACATCGACCGCAAGACTGAATCTGGAAGGAAGGCAATGCATTTGGTGGGATCAGGTGTGTATCATGAGCTGAAACCACGTGAAAACAGTTACCGATCGCCACCGTCAATAATCAATTTGAACCATTGATCGAAAAGCGTCCAGATTGGGCTAGAAGACACGGAAAAGTGATTTTGCAACGCAACGCCGCATCGCAGAAAACGGTTAAAGGCACAATTTCTGCACTTGGTACTCTTGCACCACCCGCCATACTCATCAGACTTGGCCCTTACCACTTGTTTTCATCAATGACTTTTCCAGGAACACTTCAACAGCTAAGATGTCGGAAAATAGCTGAATGACTGGTTTCTCTCAAGATGTGAATTTTTTGGGGAGGGCACAATTTAAGATGGTAAAATGTATAGCTGGCGATGGTACTTTGAATAAAGTATTTTTTTTTACCCAAATTTAAAAATTCAGAATTGTTAACTGGTACACCTGTATGTAAACTTTCTCTAAAGTCCTGTCCCACTCTTATATTGTGGAAACGGCTTTAAATATGGAAAAATGTTTAGGACAAAAGTTGTAGGATGTAAGGTGGTAATAAATCTTGGACGGTTGTTTGAAGCCCACATGAACATCTTCAGTTTATTAACCCCTTGCACTATCATTTATTTGTTAGATGTATTAGTCAAAACTAACTCATAGCTATAATATTAAACAAAGAAAATTAAAATGTCAGTACCTTATTAAAACAAACAAAGAAAATTAAAATGTGAGTACTTTATATTCAGCGATCCTTGGCTACACAAATTATAATTGAACTTAAACTTGAAATTGAAGTATAATACCAGTAAAATTTATCATAATTGTGCACTGTGAGTGCGTCACGAGTCAGACTCGTCAAAGTATAACAAGGGATTAAATACAACCCCCCATTTCTTATTACACATTCTTGTAACCTTCAACGGTTTCAAAATACTGCCTATGTTTGTTTTTAGTGCACGTCATTCCCAAGATACGAAACTTCAAACTTGACACGTAAGTGGCGTAAATCTGATCGTGCAACCCTCGCGCTGTGTATCTTGGGTAATGTAAATGCCGACGATATGTCAACTTTGAAGCTTCGTATCTTGGGAATGACTTGCACAGAAAACAGACGGGTAGTGTTTTGAAAACGAAATCTACAATGTGCGATAAAAAATGGGGGTTCTGTTTAAGAAACTTGAAGATTACGTGACCTTCAGACGAGTATTCAAGATTAAACTGTTGGTACCATCTTATGTACCTTGATATCCTATAATTTTTGTCCGAAACATTTTTCTATATTTAATGCCGTTTTTGAAATGTAAAGGCGGAGTAGGACTTTAGAGACCTTGTATAGTGCGTTGCATAAATTAACCCTTTGCACTCCGAAAGTTTATTTTGTCATTTAAAATGTCTCCTTATTGTCAGAGGGGATAGCGTAGTGCAAAGTGTTAATATAGGTTCATTCCACGCCAAATGGATCATTTTAGGAAGTCAACATTTTGCTCTAATCGAAGTATGTTGTAGTCCATGCGAAATTAGGGGGGGTTTAAGTCATCATTTTTCCGGTTTCGAATTTGTTAAGGAATAACAAGCCTTCAAAGTTTGCAATTTTGGGCCATTTTGAGGAAAACTGTTTTCACTTACGAATTTTTATCTCGGAAACTACTTGTCCGACTTAGCTACATTTTTTTTGTTTTTGTCACATAGGATCGTGCTATTATAAAATAATTTTTTCAACTTCGATAATTCTATAATATCGAAAAATTTGAACAAATTCTTCTTTTGTTTTCAATTACGGATGTAGGGAGATTAAATTTAAAAAATATGGTCATACTCGTTCGAATTTCGATTTTTATTTTCAGACTTCACGTTTATTGTTCCGTTTACTTCGTAAATTGGAGCGCGTTTGTATTATATTTATTTATTCCAAAAGTTCATTGTGTTTTATTAATATTGTGAAATAATTGCAATGATAAGTGTTAAAAAATAGTGCATTCGTTTATATTATATAACGTTATGTTTTATTATCAATTAATATTGTAAAATAATTGCAATGATAAAAATAAGCGTTCAAAATATTTTATAACACGTCCAAAAATCGATTTCGATTTGAATAAAATACTGTAATTAATAACAAAAATCATAGTAATTAATTCTTACCTCATTGCACACAGATCGTTAATAATGTTGAGAATGAACCACTAGACGGTTAAATAAACCTGAGGCGAGCTGAGTTATTTGAAATGGTTAACCTCTTTTCCGACAAACGAAACCGCAGAGTAGATAAAAGTCATTAGTTCCTCCTGCCCGGTATTGATCCAGCTTAACAGCAGATGATTTTGTAACTGATTTTGAATGTGGAATAAATCGCTACGGTTCGCTTCCAAAATTACCAAATCAGTATTAAATGTAACAGCGTATTTACCTTTCAATATTTATTCAAATTCTACATCTTTTTAAATTCGATATCTTTCATATTTAATTCTGGACATTGTTATAACTTCTGTTATCTTAGAAGCTCGATAATTTTATTTTATACAAAGTATAAAGTCTGAAATTTTTATTTCAGTTAAATTTGTTTTTTCTTAATCTTAACAGTAATTTTATTTCTTTAATGAATATAATTGAAGTATGGTTTTCAATAAGTAATTAGGATGAACATTAATAACCGTGGGGATGAATTCGTTAATATAATTTCAATAATATTCAGAATAATCTTACTTGTTTAATTCACTAAATTATCATACTTATAATAACTTTATTTATTTGACAAAATTCGTGAGGACACACATTAATAACCAACGTGGTAATGAATATTTTAATACAACTTTTAATGGTATTTAAAATGATCTATTCTCTTAATTTCTTATTTATCAGAAGTTAAATTCATAAAGATGAACATTAACGACTGACTTGACAAATATAATTTTAATGACACTTGGAGTTACCCAACTTTTTTTATTTCTTAGTTATTTGACAAAATGAAATTCGCAGAAGTGAACGTTGATGGTCGACGTAAATATGTTAATACGATTTTAATGGCATCTGGAATTACCGTACTCTTTTCATTTAAGAAAGTTCGTAAAAACCATTAATGGTCAATGTAGGTGTATTTCAATATGACTTTAGTGGTATTTAGAATTATCCTACATTTTTAATTCCTTAATTATTTGACATCCCTAAATCCATAGGGGTCATCAATAACCACATGGCAAAATACTCTTGTAATTCTATTCTTTTAATTCCTTAATCATTAACTAAAATTCGTAGGTGCTGGAAATGGGTTAAAATTAAATAAAACTTCGATTTAATTTTAAAGATATTTCATTAACAAATTGACTTAGGAGACTTTCTTTGCAAAAAGTGAAGTTGCATTCTCGCTGGAAAAATCCGGTGTTCAATATACAGTGTCCATTTTTATTATGACTAAATAAATATATTAGTTTGTTAATATAGTTAATGTTAATAGAGTTAATATATTAGTTTGAAACAAACAGTAGGAAACATTGATCGACCAATATATTAACCCTTTGCACTCGAAGGGTGAAACATCGATTTAATACGACAATTTGAACAAAGTACTTTTTAATTAAATCCACAATTATACACGTGTGACGTGTAACAGTGAAATGTTCCATAATAGAGAAATAATTTCAAAAGGCTTCATCAAACTTTGCAACCCTATACCAAGAAAAACACTTTCGAGGGTTAGTTTTTCATTGTCCGTTACACCATAAAAGTATTCGAATCCTGACGTTAAACAATTTCACCTTATTGACTGCGTGCACACGATCAAGACAAACACGAAACATGATATCAAACTGCAAGTCGCATGAATGCGTCGTAATCAACGGAGGACGAGTTCTCGGTGCACAACTTCTCTGTTTGCATACGTCAGGAGAAGTCTCAACTGCAAGCAGTTAGATCGGAATGGCTGGGCGATGTTAATCCTAATTTCTATCCGGTAGCCGTAGCTTGGATAGAATCGAGCGAGCGATGGTATAGAATTCAGAGGTGGAACTGCTGAGAACGTAGCTGCCCAATCGTTCGTACATTTTATCCAAGTTAATTTTCCCTCACGGAGAAACAGAGAGGTATCGTAATAGTTTTGACGCTATATTATAGGTTTCACCTTAACGCGTTAAATGCTGCATTGGAAGCAGACGTATGTGACATAGCTTGTTATAATCATACTCGGTATATGATTTCATGGTAAATATTTAGAATAAACCACCTCCTTCGATCACCTTGAAATTTATTGTCAAGGTGCGTTAGAAATAGTGGCAATTATGTATCCCTTGAAAGTCTAAATGAATAAATGACTAATATATTCAACGTAGAAATGATGGAGAAATGATTCAACATAGAGAATAATTTTAAGTTAAAATTTGAAAGGTGTCTTGGTAGAAATTTAAATATTTCATACTTGTATATAGCTTGGATAAATTAATGTATTCTGGTAGTGATACTAAATAATTTTTGTAAATGAAATACATCAAAGTTTTTGTGACGTACACGATTGCATAAATGACGATTTAAATGGTACACATTTCGAAATGCATTTAGTTCAGTTGCAGTTTTAATATTTTAACTTAGAATACATGTTTAATTGATTTATCGATATTCCGAAAGTTGTCGGTGCTTTCATATTAAAAGTTTTAATTGTTTAATACCAACCGAGGAGAGACAGCAATTTCCCGCTATAATTACTTATGCTTCACGCGTGCATCTTTCGAATTTCAAAGTAACTTTGGGGAGGAACTTAAAAAACATGACCTCGCGTTTCAAAGTTCAGAAAACTCAATTATGATCAGCTGTACACACTGTCGTTTGATGATATTAGAGATGTTAAACTTAGGATATATTCCATGTAAAAGGAAAAAGAAAATTTGTAAATATAATAAAAGAGTAAAGATAATTTTTTAACTGATTGATACATTTACTCATTATCGATAGAAATAAATAATCGCTCAAAAGTTGAAAATAATTAAAGAATAACAAATTGAAAGCTGAAAAATAAAAATACAGTTTTGCATATACCAAGCAGAAATGTTAATAAATATAAAAATTTGAATACTCATAATTTTTCAATTTACAAAGTACAGTTTAATTTTATACCATGATAAAAACTATTTAATTATGAAATCATGCTGCAGCACTATCAGCACAACATCTTACTTTACGTAATTCTACGTGAATACTTATCTATTTTTCCGACATGTATTTATGGTTCTTACAGTAATGATTGGTGTATGTCAACCTCGGATAATAAACACAGCTCATATAAACAGAATAAACGTCATTGACTACTCAGGAATTGGTGCATAGACTCATGTGTTTCAAAGCTACGGCTCCAAATGGTCAGAATAACAAAATGGTCACCTAGACTCACGTATTTTCGGCGGTATCGACTCAAACGGTCAGCACACTAATTAGGCCAAAAACAATGACAGTCGGCAAACGTCTGAGTGAGAGAGATAGTGCGAATTGCATAATGCAGTTATTGTCATTATTCTTATTTGCCGATATGTCACGCTGGAAGTGTTCACGGTGGGGATAGGTGGAGCGACCGAGTGGCTTCTTTTACTCTGGGTCGACCTCCCACGCGCCAATTCCTGGGTCGTCTACCGTACATCCATGAGATATACCATATTCTACATAATTATCAAATTCTTCTACAGCCATGAATTTTCGTGTCATGATCGGCACCGATTCGCCCACAAAAAATAGCGCACAAACGTGTATTGCACAAAAGTTTCATCACAATGCACAACACGCTTGAGACTGTTTGTTCGTGGGATGAAATAGATGCAAGCTGCATTGGACGACAATTGAGTGCATAATGTTTCGAATATGTTATGCGTCGTAAGTAATAACCACGACGATCAAGTTATGTTATCAGACTGTTGCCATGTTATCTACAGTACATCGTTTTCTTCAATAATCTTAATTGTATCGGTCATAGCCTACTCAGTGATCCATTCTTCGTGTTATTCGAGGATTGTCGCAATTTTTAGCATAGCTGTTCGTGACTCCGTGCAATTTCGTTATTCGAGGGATGCCTGTAATAACTGTCGGGTCACAGTGCTATTAGCAGTCGAGTGATCGAGTGTATCGGGAAAAGTGGCATAAAGCAATACCGTGACAAATCGTTACACAGAAAGTCACCGAGAACGGATTAGGTGCGATAAACACAGGAAAGGGAAACGGTAGAGGGAGAGATGCTCCCCGAGCTCGAGGTTCGTAGAAGGGCGTCGTGTGTCACCGACATGCAACAAGTTGCCTTCCTCGAAGCTTCCCCTCTTACCCTCTCTACATTCATCCCCTGTACAAGCCGAGCCACCCCGCATTAAATCATTTTTAAACGTCCTCACGCTTGCTGTCTGACTTCTATTTGACCGATACAGACCGCGCTTTGACGTACGGCGACTATTTTTCTCTGAAACTCGATCTCCTCGTTCGTCGGAAGTTGAATTGCAAATCCGTTGTTTAAGCGACAATTTTTGCGTCTACATGGACGTAGACCATGTATTCCACGTCTACCTCCGCGTATATTTATTCTGTTGTTTTTCTTTCTCAGATCGGATATCGTGCTCTTTATTTTGAACTGTTTAGATTCTTGTATTTTTTGTTTGAACGAGAAGCAGTTGAAATGTATGGAATGAGAAATGAGTGGATACGTTTATATGGTGTGAGATTTTATATTATGTTTTTTGAAGAGGATTGTGGAATATAGATATTTGAATATTTGGGAATTTGAACGTTTTGAAAATTTGCGAATTTGGGAATTTGAATATTGGGATATTTGAAAAATTGAGTATTCGGGAATTTGGATATTCGGGATTTTGGGAATTTGGGTATTTGGGTATTTGAATATTTGGGAACTTGAATCTTTGAAAATTTGGATATTTGGATATTTGGGACTTTGGGAATTTAGGTATTTGGGTATTTAGATATTTGGGAATTTGAATATTTGGGAATTCAGTATTTAGATATTTGGGAATTTGGGTATTTAAAGAATTGGGAATTTGGTAATTTAGAAGTGTAGGAATTTGAGAATTTGGATATTTGGGCAGTTGGATATTTGGGAATTTGGAATTTTGGGAGTTTGTATATATGGAAATTAAAAAATTTGGAAACATGAGAATTTAAGATTTTTTAGAACTAAGAGAATCTTTTAAAAACTTTAAAATAGGAAACGTAAGATCCGTCATTTTGACGTTCTGTAAATGTAGTATTAATATACTGTACTATGTTATATGTTACATAGGATGCACTGTTTCCATATCAATGTAGAGACATCATAATCTGGCTAATGGTATCGTCACTGATCTTACTATACACTGTTCAGCATACATATAACGAATAACTCAACACACGAGATCCCTGCTGTACTATGAAGTATATTTCTAGGAAATATGATCACAGTTACGAATGTTAATAAATTGAATCACACAACGCAAAATTTTGTAACATATTTGTTTAGGCCCACTGTTGTGTGTTATAATACAACACCATAGCGAAAGGATAGACCTCGCTCCAAGTTTCTATCGATACAATAATATACCGTTTCCCAGACATCTTGTATAGGTTCAAATCCATAGGTTTCCGTAGCATCAATAACACCTAAGCAGTCGTCACATTCTATCGAATATTTTTAGTTTACTATTGTTCACATCTGGTTGCCAGAATCCTTAATCTTATCAGTAGAGTCCTTTATTCGCAGTTTCCTGTTCGTGTAGAGGTATCGCATGGTTTTACTACATGTACCGTCACTTTTTGGGGATCAGACCCACCGCAGTCACTCGGATTTCCATTTCCACCCGAATTTGTGCATCCAATAGAAATCGGAAACTGTTTCCCTCAGCTTTGTTAGTAAAAATTGTTCGCCCACTCCGAGCCTTCATCTTGCGAAATAAGCAATCGAACAGATAGACACGAAATAGACACGAGGTTGTTCACTTCGGAACATCGGATACATAGACACGAAGTTGTTCGCTTCGAAATATCGGATACATAGACACACAGTCGTTCAGTTTGGAACGCATTAAAAATAAGTAGACAGCACATATCGGTGTTATACAATTATTCAACCTACAGTCCACTTATAAATATTAGGACTTCGAACGATTGAAGTTCCTCGCGTCGTTTAATCTGACGCTGCCACGCGTACACAGAAGCGAAAGAAACGTTCGAAATTATAAAAGTTCAAATAGTCTAACGCGAGGAAACGAAGGGTTAGAGAATTTTACGGCGTGTTTGTCAACACGTTCCGACAAGGAAAGATCGAAAAACATCGGGTACCTAGACACAGTCGGTCAGTTTGGAACGTCATTGAATTTCTTAATTTTGACACTAATTCTTTAAACCCACAAATTTCCAAATTCCTAGATATCTAAATTATCCAAGTCTATACACATCTAATTCTCTAAATCCTCAGAGTTCCCAAATTTCTAAATCATCCAAATCCACAGACATCTAATTCTCTACATCCCCATAGTTCCACGTTACTAAACTATACCGTCAAATTCCTACGTTCATGCTTTCCAAATAATTCCAAACTTTGAAATTTCCTATATTCCTGAATATCCAAATCCCTGAGTATCCTGGTTTCCATCGGAAGCCAGATTTGCCCTTGACTGTATCTACGTGGAATCATCTAAATGGCAGAATATCTGGAGCTAGTGGAGTGGTAATGGTCAGGTCGTGCAAACACGAAAGACCAAATAAACGATCGATCAATCAATCAGTCTAGTCGTGGTGAACATATGTATGCACATCAGCAATCAGCTTAGTAGCTTCGACGGTAACCTGAAGCAAGCGGCCTTTGGTTGTTATTAAAGGCAAAGCAAAGAAGGCCGATGCATATACAGGGTTACATAGTGAAAGCAAACTCTAACGACCTGACTTCACTGCCCTTCGACATTCTCTGAATAGTTTGAACGTGTTACCGATCGTGTTACGGATCCAAGCACAGGAGCACTAAGCTCTCCTGTAGCTCTCAGCTGCCAAAGGCGAATGTAATTGATCGACGATACAAAGTAATCCTCGGTGTATCGCCTGTATTGGACGCCTACTGTTCATGCGTGAACTTCAAAAGTCAAAGAGGAAATGTTTGAATTAAGTAGCTTAACTTGATGATCCTTACCTCGTGTATGGCTCATAGTCTGTCATCAAATATTGCTACACTGCTTTCTATAAATGTCCTTGGCTTTTAGTAATCAGAGTTTTAGGTTGAAAATTGTGGTCTTTAAATAGTAAAACAATTTAGAAAATTAGTAGAAAAATTTGAAATAGAAAGTAAGAAATAATAATAAAAGTTGATAGTCAGATATTCAATAATTTCATGAAAGTTCAAGGCTATTTGAGCGACACATACTGATTCGCGTTTATACATGTATGCGGATGGCGAATTTTATCAGAAGCAAAAGATCACTTTCACGTGAAGTAGCACAGATAGGGGGATTTCGTGTATCTCTTACAATGTACAGGGAATATCACCATGAGTCTAACCTCAAAGGGTATGCCCATGTACACAAGCTACGTTTGATCGCCCCTCGAGATTTCAAGACATTATGAACCGCCTAGCTGTTTGCTTAGAAGATTATATGCGCGGCCAGCTTCGAAACCGCGTCCTATTAATTTATTATTTCTAAGAAGCTTTGTACATGAACTTACGGGAGACAACCTCCTGACAGACTTTCGTAAGAGAACTTTCCAGAAACATTAGCCCTCATGTATGAAATTAGCTGTTTACTACACGATCTCAACCTTTTGCTATGCACACATTAAGGATATTGTAAAATTAGATTGAATATGGGGACTTTAGTGATTGTTTCATGATAGGTTTTAATTTCAGGTTTTTTAATATGACAATTTGTGGTTTCATAAAATATTTCTAAATTGTGAAATTTGTAAATTTGAACATTTCTTTTAATGGGAGATTTGAAATTTATGTATTTCGATGTTTTCAAATTTCCAAATTTTCATATCGTCAGATTTTCTGATTCAAAAGTCTTCATATTCTAAAATTTGTAAAGCCCTAAAGTTCTCATAACAGTTTCCATAAGTATACATTTTTAACTTTCCAAATTTTTGAATTTACAAACTTAATGGTACCATTTTGATTTGCCTTTTTTGTGACATTTTAATAGAAAACTTCAGGGAAATATGCATTTCGCAAAAAGTTGGAATAAGTTCATTCTCCGTAATCACTAATAAACTTTGATGTCCCCTCAGAGAGGACAACCGAGTGCAAAGGGTTAATTTACTTAGCAACGTTTTAAAACTTTGGTAACTAGATTTCTAGACTACCAGATAACTGGAACTTCATATTTGTAGGTCGATAAATCAGTATATTTCTATGTTGCTATATTTCTATATTCCTATATTATTATACGTATTTTTGCATTCATATATTTCTAAATTCCTATACTGAATATTCCTATATTTATAATTATATCTCTAAATTCATACATTCTTAAACCTTTATGTTCTTAGATTCCCATAATTCTATATTCTCATGTCTTTACATCCTCATGTCCTAATATTCACATCTCCCTATATGTATACATATGTGCCTTCATCCACATGTCCCTACATCCACATGTCCCTACATCCACATGTCCCTACATTCACATGTCCCACATCCATATATCTTTGTATTCACATTGTTTCTACATCCACATATCCTTGTATTCACATGTGCCTACATTCACATGTCCCTGCATCCACATGTCCCTTCATCCACACATCTCTACATCAGCATATCCCTGCATCCACATGTTCCTGCATCCATATGTCCCTACATCCTCATGTCCATATATCCATATGTCTCTGCATCAACATATCCTAACATGCACATGTCCCTACATCTACATGTCCCTACATCCACATGTCCCTACATTCACATGTCCCTACATTCGCATGTGCCACATCCATATATCTTTGTATTCACATTGTTTCTACATTCACATATCCTTGTATCCACATGTCCCCACATCCACGTGTCCCTACATCCCTGCATCCATATGTCTCTAAATCCATATGACTCTGTATCCCCACATCCCTACGAATATTTCCACGAATTTAAGACAAGCAACCATAGTTATCTAAATTAACAAACTTATAAAACAGTCATTTGATCGCTTTCATAGTTTCAGTGCTAACTTATGTTCCACTTTTTGTTATAATTATTAAAGACATATGAAACTGAAAATTATCACCGGAGCTACATGCTACCGTCCAAAAATAGAATCTGACACATGTATCATAAACAGAAATGGTCACAGCAGCGATTTATAACAACATCCATAGCTCCAGGCATCGTTCAGATGCACGCGTTTACCGATTCTGAGATTTATTCGCGTATTTTATTTATTTCCAAAAAAGTAGTAATTCATTTAATGTAAAGTTCTGTTATTTCTACGTATTTTAGATCGTAGAGATCTCAAGTCCTTTGTTCAAATTTCCCAGTGATATTAGAGTCGAAGCACCTTCTTCATCTTTCAATCTTCTTACACAAAGGGTGTGCCAATGCTTTCGGTAGAATGGGTTGAAACATTTTGCATTCGCTATATACAGCGAGAAACAGTAAGAAACAATGGTCATTAATATTACATGACGCATTGTTCCGTAAGTATGTCAATGTAAGGAATATACATCACTGTTTAATTGATTTTAAGACTGGATCTACGACGTCTAAAGCACTCATTTGCATTTTGAAACGAAATATACTGATGAATTGTAGATATTTGAATTAATTATATTACTGAAGCAAGATTCAAGAAGTTAAATATATTATTAAGTAATTTAACATTTTGTTATTTCGTATTATGGTTTTTATTGTTAGGTTAAGTTAGAGTTTTCGTTGATTATTGCTGAAAGCATGGAACTGTGAAATTTCGAGGTTTTAGTATTTTGTGAGCTTGCAACTTTTGGTCGTTTCCATTGATTACTGTAAAAAATAATTGGAATCGTAGAATTTCTGGATTTTAGAACTTTGTGAGTTTGGAACAATGAGACTTTGGAATTTGAGGATTCCAGTCGTTTCTGGTCATTACTGTCAAAACTTTGGAATTGGAATTTTGGAACTTTAGCAATTTGTCAATTTGAAGCACTGGTGCTTCAGAATTTCAGTCGTTTTCATTAATTTATGTTAAATATTTGGAACTACGGAATTTTAGACTTTTATAATTTTCTCAATTTGAAACACTGAAATATTTGAATTTTAGAATTTTGAAATTTTGGGATTCTGAGAACTTGGGATTGAAAACTGTTAAATCCTGAGATCTTGGGATTTCAATACTTTGAAGTTTTGGCACTTCAAAATTTTGAGATTTTAAGGTTTCACAAATTTGAAACCTTGGAATTTATGAATTTTTTTAACTCGAGAATACTTCAAAATTTTGGGACTTTGGGATAATAGTACTTTTTTAGAATTTTGTGACCTTGAAACTGGCACTTTAGAACTTTAGAACTTCGAAGTTCAAAATTTTTTTATATAGGAACTTTAGGGTTTACTATTTTCAAATTTTCGCACTTAGGAATTTTTATATTTTAAAACGTTGGGACTATGAATCTTTAAATCTTCGAAACATTGAAATTTCAGAACTATAGAATTTTTTATTTTTTGAGCTGTAAAATCTTTTGGGTTCTTCAAAGTTTTCAGACATTAGGTTTTACGACTTTGAAATTTCAGAACCTCGAATATTTATAATTTTAGGATTTTAGAATGTCAGAATCTTTTTTCTATAGAACGATTTTTCACGGAGTTACCGTCAGCCTTTGGCCAATTTCTGTCAAAAATTTTTCTATGTCACATTTCTTTCGAGCAGTGTATAACTTAATAACGCATTCAAGAGTGTATGTTCATATAAACATTTTTTCTTATTTTCATTTTCACAATATACTAATAAAGTTATACGCAACTGGAGCACCCTATTGTATATCAAACAAAGCAGTCCATCGTAAATTTCTATTTTTATTCTAACTTCTAAGTGTCCAAAATCTACATCGACATAACATTTTTATTTCTACGATAAAAATATGTTAATAAAGTTCGTTAAAAAACTAAGTCTGTATATTAAAATTCCATCAAATCTCGAATGTCAAAATATTTGCATTTTTTCAACGATCCTCAAATACCATCGCAAACGAGTGGATAACGCGCGAGCTTCTCACCAAGGCCCCATTCGCGATTCAATAATCACGCAGCAAGCTCGGAATTTTGTTTTGTCTTTCCATTAAAACGCGAGGACAAGATTTCCCTGGTCGTCGGTGAAATTTCTGAATTCCAGGCCGCACGCTGTTGCAAGATAAAACGCGCTTCAATGCAGACTTTTGCCGCGAAATAAGGTCTCGTCAACGGAGAACGCTGTCGGCGTGGAATTGTCGCGGAACAATCCCACGTTTTATAATTAAAAAGAGTGGTTTTTATCGCACACGTCTCTGTATGTTCCTCTCCCTTTTGGATCTGAATGCTGAGAGAGGAGGCGTGTGCCTAAGCTAAAACTCGCCAGCGAGTCATCGAGAAAGAGGCGCATTGCATCGTAACGGGATACAAGTTTAGCCATTCGTTATTTCGGCATGATAACGCTCAAAACGTTTGCAGATAAGCTTTTTAATTACGCTAAATGCTTGCCACACTCCAATTCAGATTGAAGAACACTGCGCGCTTCTGGAACGCGATGTGATTTCGAATAAAAAGATAAGAGGCTTGGTTTATCCGGTTGAGTCGAAACTTGTAAACAGCATTATCAAGAGAGGACGCCAGATTATGTTGCTGTTTTGAATCCCGTTTACCAGCTGCTTGTAACGAAATTCACCGACTTAGGATTTGCGCTGTGTTCAAATTTATTTTCATTTTTATGGACGTTGAATAGTCATCTACAGTCCCTGGATTAGGACCATGTACGAAAATTTCACTTTTATGATTATAACATTATGTCATGAATCATTTTAGGTTATAAATATTCATTATAAATAATAAAGATTTATTTTAGTTTGTAATTTGTACTTAATTAATTAAAAATATGCTGACACTACCCCAATTATTCTAAGAGATGTAAGCATAGTTCTGAAAAGTGAAAGGTATACGGTGGGGTAGCAACGTACGCATGCGCAGTAGGGCAGTCCGACGTCGGGGTATAAATACGCGTGCGTTCGCCAGCTGCGCGGCAGATTCAATTCAGGTCGAGACCAAAGGACTACGGAACGAACCAGATCGTAGAACCTGAAAATAACTGTTAACTTGCGACTCATTCTAAGTTAGCTACCCTAATCTCTGTATAGTACTCTAATCACTGAACCTCGTTATTTTGAAGGGACTTGAACCGAAAGTTCTTGCAGGGGTTTAACTTGAGATATCGAGGAGTACTCTTTAACTTTAGTTTATATTCTAATTGAAATTCCTTTCGGGTTCTGTTGCAACCCAAAGCTAACTCGGAGCTTGCTTTAAGTTTTATGAGCTGGTAAGAGGCTGAGCTTGTTTTGTAACCACCTGATTTACGAAATTTGTTTTTTTGAGTAAGCGTTGGATAATTAATGAAACATGAAAATACTTAATATTGTATTATGTTATGCCATTTTTTCGTTTTGAAGAAGCGAATATTCCCAATACAATTACAACGTAACATTATATAATTTAATGTTATTTTCCATTTTGTGAAAGAATTGTTAAATCATAATTATATAGATTAATATTTAATTCAATTTATATTTAAATGATTAATATTTAATTCAAATGCAAAATAAATTCGATAGATCAGAAGAATTTTGTTAATTTATATTTTTATAATTTTTGTTTGCATCCTCAGTTTCTCAAAATACTCATTTTGTGTGATCGAACTGAAATCTCTGTGGACTTCGACGTTACGTTTATCGTTTGTTCATTATTCCTTCTTTTGTATCTTTAATTGCAGTTTCATTTGAGGTTGCTCGAATTCACTTACAAAATTTTAATAGCGAGACACGTAATTTATGATGTGCATTACAAATCTCTGGTAGCACTCGACTTTTTAATTAAATTACTAGGCTCTACACTGCTACCTTACCCTTTCTGTCAGGCAGAAATTAATTTTCATGTGAAACTTTTGTGTTCCTCTTAGCGACTCTTTTCTTTCTAAATTTTTCAAGAAAATGATTTACTATTAACTTGAAAATCGGTATATCCATGTATGTGCAGATATTTCATCTTTTCCTCATGAAAAATGTACTTTCACTAAAGTTATTCGGTTGTTCTCAAAATAGTAACAAATTATTTAATAACTATTTTCAAAGCTTAACTGTTATGCACTTTTTCGACCGTCTACATCCATTTCTTCAATAAATTATCACCGACCTAAAAATTTCAATATTTTCATAAAAATATACACTTACATTTCACATTTCCGATATTAAATATTTACATTCGTTAAAATTATTAAATCGTTTTCGGAATATCGACGAATCGTGTTTTAATTATGTTCCTCAAAGTTTAACTCCTGTCTACGGAAATGGAAACTGAACTTTTAATAATTCTTTAATGAAATATTTTATTTATATAAAATGGAGTGACTATTACTGTACATATTGGAAGAACATATTCATTAAATGAAATATCACTTAGCTCTCTTCGTTGGAATAAATGTAAATGAAATATGCAAGTATAAAAGTTTAAACAATGCAAATTTTATGTTTAAAAATTCATTCGATAGAATTGGTCTTCAGTCGATTAGAATGTTTAGTTTAATAGATTGATTAACTTATCGTTGCATTTTGTTATGCGTTAGTCAATCTGAGCTTTTAGGGTATTTGACTGGTGCGACGCCATATTGGCTTTTACTTATGCGCAGTTGGTCGATTAAGTAGAGAATGACATTAAAATGGTAAAACGTCTTTCCGAGTGTTTGCTGCAAACAGATGTTTTTCTTTTAAATAATCAAAGAGTCACTTTAATAGACGTCAATATGGCGTCACTCTCACGTGTCAAATAACCTATGTACTTATTAAACTATAACCTATAAACCTATAACTTATAACCTATAAACCTATCAACTTTACATGCACATAACTTTTTAACCGTCGCATTCTTAACATTGAAACTTGCATTTCCTTAATATTAAAACTTGCAACTCGTATTTTAGGCATCAAAATCAAAATGGAAAAAAAACATCCACAATTTTGTGTGTCCCAAAGTAAAGTTTAACCTACATTTATGACGCGATCACCTTAAAAATTCCTGCAATTTAAGTAAAGGAAAAAGCGAGTGAACTGCGCCAATTTTCAAATAGTATCATCTCGCAATCCCTGCAAGGGCAATCCAAGGCTATTAAATGATAAAAAAAGTCAACAATTTTGTGTGCCCGAACGTAAAGTTTAACCTATGTTTGTGACGCGATTACCTTAAAACCTCATCCAATTTAAGTAAAGGAAAAAGCGAGTGAACTGCGCCGATTTTCAAATAGCATCATCTCGCAATCCCTGTAGAGGCAATTAAATTAAGCTCAACCTATTAAACCTGTTAAATTCCCCTAGAAAATAATTTAAATACTCCCGGTGGCGGCATCGGTGAATTCCCAAAAGTTGCAGCGTATTCTGAGCAGCCGAGCCATGTTTCAGCGTTACAAACGTTCTTGAGAGATTTCCAAGCAAAACGGGAAACGAAAAGGAAGACGCGGATGCGAGTAAACCGTAGAGCAGATACAAGAGGGTAGAGGCTGCGGTGGTGCCGGGGGTACGTAGAGGGTTAATGCATTAACATCAAAGTGGCTCGCCGGTACAATTATTGCACCCTGAGCTACGGCTACGCACGCCATGGCCAAAGGGCAACGAAGGTGTGTGCACCGCCAGAAACACCATATATTACATTCTTCCGCGTTTAACTGGTCGGACATTAATTTGAAAAAGTAGGTAGCTGGCCAGCTACTGACCCTTGCGGTCTGAAATCTCATATCCCGAACCCGTACACTTTGCGCGAATGCTAAAGCGGAACTTGCGTGCTCCTTGTGCACCTACGAGATACACGCTCGAGTGTACGTTCACCCTTTTTATTAGTATTTACTGAATATGAAGTGTAACCTGTAGTAACAGTGATATCGCGGGGATTGCGCTGGATTTTCTCGTGGAAAGGACATCAATTTTAATTTGATTTGATGCTTAGGGTAATTTTGTGTAGAGTGACTTTGGAGAGATTGGTTGCGGAGGAATTTATCAAGTGGATTCGATGGCGGAATCTTATGAAATGGTGTACTGTTGGAATCTGTGCAGGACGGATTCGGATTTGTTGATGTGTACGTAACGTGAGTAATGCGGGGAGTATAGGTGGCGCACATTTGCGGTTTCCCATTGATGGGGTAGTAGTATTTTATTTTTGTAGCGAAATTGGAAATTTTTGTATTTCTTTATTTGCGTATTTTTATATTTTAGTATTCCCAGATTTCTAAATTTCTAAATTTCTGAATTTCTAGATTTCTAAATTTTTTAATTTTTAGATTTTTAGATTTTTATGTTTTTAGGTTTTTAATTTCTGGATTTCTACATGTCTACATTTCTACATTTCTACATTTCTACATTTCCACATTTCTACTATTCTACATTTCTACAATTCTACATTTTTACATTTTTAGATTTCTACATTTCTACATTTCTACATTTCTACATTTCTACATTTCTACTATTCTACATTTCTACAATTCTACATTTTTAGATTTCTAGATTTCTAGATTTCTAGATTTCTAGATTTTTAGGTTTCTAAAGCGCTGGATTTCTAGATTTCTAGATTTTTAGATTATTAGATTATTAGATTATTAGATTTCTAGGTTTCTAGATTTTTAGAATTTTAGATTTCTAGATTTCTATTTCTTTCTAATTCTGTGTGACTATATTTCTATATCTCTACATTGTTATATCCCTATATTGCTATACCTTAATGTCACTATATTGCTATGTCTATATGTATATGTATTTCCATATTTTTATCTCTAAATTCCTGCAATTAAAAATTTCGAAATTTAAAAACTTTTGAATTTCTAAATTTCTGAATTTTAAAATTTCTGAAACTTCAAGTTACCAAATTACCAAACTGCTAAATTTCTAAGTTAGAAAATTTAAAGTGCTTCGAAATTGTGAATTTTAAGAGTTGCATAAATTGATGAATTTGAAAATGCAAAGTGCTTCAAAATTGTAAATTTTAAAAGTTTCATAAATTGATGAATTTGAAAATGTAATGTGCTTCGAAATTATAAATTTTAAAAGTTTCATAAATCGATGAATTTGAAAATTTTAAGTGCTTCAAGATTGTAAATTTTAAAAGTTTCATAAATTTCTAAATTTTCAAGTTTGAAGTGCTTTGTAATTGTAAATTATAAAAGTTTCATAAATTTCTGAATTTTCAAGTTTAAAGTGCTTTTAAATTGTGAATTGTAAAACTTTCATAAATCTATAAATTCGAAAATTTTAAAAATTGAAAGTCTTAAACTCTATAAGATTCAATATGTAAAAATCTCCAACCCTTTAAATTCGTAAATTTAAAAAATTTGACATATTTCTTATCAGACTTCCTAAATCTCTAAAATTTCTCTCCTTCCAGTAGAATTTCTATAAATTATTTGGTTAAAGGGTATAAAATATCAGCCTGCGCTCACCTTTCGCTCACGATTATCAATACTTCGAAACATACGTTAAGTTACCTTTTTGTGGGGGTAAATACTTCCAGAATTCACGGTGTACAGAAAGTAGCACACGGAATGCGATGAAAATTCTTGCGAGTTAAAGCACAGGGGATACTGGTTGAAAATATGTAGATTTATATGCGCATACACTTTTGCCTGTCAATAATGTGAAAAGTTGATAACTGGAGGCCGCGTCGAGACGTAAAAATTTTATTTATAGTTCAAAAATCTTTCGTTCTCGCGTTATCGAATGTGGCACGTTTTACATTGGGATCGTATAAATGTATCGGAGTAAAATAAGCAGCCACTTCAAATCATGGAAAATACAGGCAATGAAATTTATGATACCCCTGCAATGTTTCATAATATGCATGAGAATAAAATTGAATTATAGCATTTTTATATTTTTTACTGTCGATATATTATTATTCCAATATTCTGATGTATTGTAACGTTATTAATATTAATGTAACAGGTTTTATGGAGTGCAAAGGTTGTACTATCAGTATGGTTCCCATTGTTGCAACCATTTCTTCAGCTTCGTTTATCGACGACTGAGCATTGTAGTGGAATCACAATATTTCAATTTGTATGCATCTGCGACTTGTCTGTACACGCATCTTTAATTTATTCAACTGTTGACGATTTTTGGTAGAATTTATTATTTGGTTAAATCTCGGTATTTTATAATAATTAAATTTTTTACACTGTCCCTTACCCCATCACGTTTGACATTCACAGTTAATTTATTTAATTAAAATAGGAAATAATAATTAGATATATTTAAAAGTCTTTTATTATACATACAATCGTTTAGTATATCTACAATTGTGTGGTAAAGTATAATTTATAATTTTTATCTTGAGATGACTAATTTGTTTTTCACGTCAAGTTCAAGATATTTGATATTGAAATGAAAAAATATTCAAATTCGATATTGAAAATGAAGAAATATTCAAACTTCATCGATTCTTGGATCTATAATTTAATTTGTCTCCAAATATCAAAATTAATGTAATCAGCAATAATCAAAAACAGAATCAATAAATTTGCAAATTCATTCATCGAAGAAAGGAAATGAAGTTACACAAGGAAATTTATTCCGCAATAAAATTATTTAAATTATTCGCAAGCGATGAATGAATGTGCATATTTTTTCATCGCGTGACAGCAAGTTCGCTTTTTAATTGCTTATGTATGCGTCGTGCGAGCATTGGGATACGAGAGAACCCATGATGGTGCACTTTCAATTTCTCGAATAACTCAAATAGCATTAGAAGCCAGAGGAAGATGCGTGCATGAAGCAGTATAAAGTAATACCAGAGAATTTCCGATATAAAACAAACAACAGGTTCTATAGCGATTCAGCTACATAAACATAATTAAATCGTCGGATTCCTTTACAATTTAATACCACGAAGTGATTTTTATGAATAAACGTAACCAACTGGGATACAATATAAATGAGAATTGACATATGTTTCTGCAACAGTTTTAGAAACTTTTAAATTGACGAAGTTTATATTTGAGTAAATTTTAGTAGGGCTATGGAGATCCAGAGACATATGGATTTATGGACATGTGGATGGAGGGATATGTGGATGGAGGGATATGTGGATGTAGAGACATGTGGATGTAGAGACATGTGGATGTGTGGATATGTGGATGTATGGATATGTGTATGTGTGGATATGTGGATGTAAGGATATGTGGATGTATGGGTATGTGGATATATGGATATGTGGATGTATGGATATGTGGATGTATGGTTACGTGGATGTATGGACATGTGGATGTATGGACATGTGGATGAAAGCACATATGGATGTAGGGACATGTGGATATTAGGACATGTGAATGTAGGGACATGTGGATGTAAAGACATGAGAATATAGGATTATGGAAGTCTAAGAACATGAGGATTTAAGAATGTATGAATTTACAGATATACATATGTATAAATAAAGGAATATTCAGTATAGGAATTTAAAAATATATGATTGTAAGAATATTGAGTATAGAAATTTAGAGATATATGAATGCAAGAATAAGTATAATAATGAAGGAATATAGAAATATAGCAACATAGAGATATACTGATTTATTGACCTACAAATATGAAGTTCCAGTTACCTGGTCGTCTAGAAATCTAGTTACCAAAGTTTTAAAACGTTGCTAA
Source organism: Megachile lagopoda (assembly GCA_036983795.1). Classification (NCBI taxonomy): domain Eukaryota; kingdom Metazoa; phylum Arthropoda; class Insecta; order Hymenoptera; family Megachilidae; genus Megachile; species Megachile lagopoda. Next base: position 3,979,130 of record CM072786.1, read on the forward strand.
GTAAATTAACCCTTTGCACTCGGTTGTCCTCTCTGAGGGGACATCAAAGTTTATTAGTGATTACGGAAAATGTACTTATTGCACCGTAACTTTCTGGGAAACACGTTTCCTTGAAGTTTTCTATCGAAATTCCACAAGTAAAACAAAATATTGTACAATTACAAAGATATTTGAAACAAATATTAAAAGTACGTTTACAAGGATCCGAGTGCTTTTCTACTCCACTTGAAAAGAGCGATAAAGATGATTTGTAGAAGAAAGGTTGGTGCGCAAGCATGCCTCGCACTGTATGGTGAAATTTGAGGATAAGCAAGCCTAGAATTAGAGGAACAAATTTTCGAAGGTGATCTCAGTTCGTATTGAAGTATCGAGCGTTACAAATAGATCTCCGTGAATAAGAAAATCGAAAAAGTGACTTTTGGTAAATATCATTTTGTAAACTCGCAATTTACAAATAGAAATTTTCAATCCATTTACTTATCCATGTTTTTATTAGAGAATAATGGCAAAACGATCAAACAGGAGTGAGACTCATTAAGTAGTACTGAAAAGGTTCAGATAGACGTTCGTACAGGCATGTTAGGAAAAATAAATCTGGAAGAAAACGGTAGCAGTGATCGTGATGTCCAACCAACAAGACGATGTAGAAATCGCCAAGATAGCGATGGTGATATAAATACTGCAGAAGAACGCATACCGGTAAATGACCACATATCGTCAATCTTAGAGAAGACGTCGCTGAATCAGATGTTCCTCCAGCAACAATTTTAATATTTTTGCAAATATTCCTCGATGTCAACAAATTCATATAAATGAAATATCATTGCAATACCTGATTTGTTACCAAAACCATACTATATAATATAACGATTCCTAAGTGCTCGTTTTCGCGACAAAATGGCGTCAAGTCGATGGCACGTAATGTCTATGATAGCGCCGAGTGCAAAAGGTTAAATCTCGCAGTTAAATGGTTAAGAATCGAAACGTACAGACTGCCCCATCGCAATAACATCCCCGTAACTGTGTCACAGAGTGCATTAACATGCGACGTACGCTTAAATCTGTGGCAGGTATACGAGCGGATGTATCGATAACGTGAAAGTGAGAACCGGATGAAACAGCAAGAAAGGGTGAATAAAGACAGGAAGAGAAACGAAAGGAGAGCAAGTAAACGATTCCGCTGGCGGCGGGGAACGAGAAGAGAGAACAGGATGGTTTAAAGGCAGTCCACGTAGCAGCGACGGTGGACAGGATGGTCAGGTTAGGTATGGGGTCTGCGCAGTGGTCAGCAGAATCAGAATGCTTAGAACCCCATATAACGGCCACTCGACTGGGTTGAAACCGGTCGTATCGGCTACGTAGTCGGAGTACGTCGGTTGGTAGGCGGTTACACCGTTACACACACGTTCCCGTTGGCTTCACGGGAGTTGCTGCAACTGTCTGTACGAGTTTCCACGGGCTTTTCTGGAGAAGGTCTCCCGGGTGGATCCAGACGTCGCGACGCTGCGAGTTCACAACGGGACGAGCATCGTCTCGATGTTCCGTCAGACGCGAGATAGAGTCACGCCGATAATTGAACCGTGTCGCGTGCAAAGAAACCGACTTCGTTATCGTTCGAATTTCTTTCCGTCCGTCTATCAATGCTCCCTTTTCGTTTGAACTTTCTTGCACCGTTTGTGTCGTCCTCGTAACAACGCGAAAATAGTCGTAGACGACGCGAACGTACGTTTCTGTATTGTTCAATTGCGTGGGTCAGGAAACGTGGCTCGAAGATTTCTTGGAAAATTTTGTTGAGAAACGAGACAACCGTGTGCCACCTCGTTAGAGGCATGTTCAGAACAATCGGGAAAGGAAACTCGTAGCGGAGGACAGGAAAAATTTGGCGAAATTGTTATTTCAGAGAGAACATTAGATCGAGGAAACAATTGGCGGAAAATGGTAACGTAATAGGAGGAACTACGTTAAACGTTATCGTACAATTTTCGTATCCTCGTATTTATTTTCATGTTTCAGATTTTCAAGTTTTCGTATTTCTCAGTCATCAAACTTTCGGGTTTTCAATTTTCACAGAACAAATTCCGTTCTTTACAGATTCCTAAATTACATTTTCAAATCTATATGCTACCAAGTTACCATATTATCAATTCAGAAAAAAGTTGTTCAAAACCACCTCAGCTACACCCCCTTTCCGGAAGTGCAGTTTTGATACTCCCTGTATCTTCAATATCTTGCACGTCTATTATTCAACATACTATCATACAACAATTTACCTGAAACAATTTTAAAAATAGAACTAAAGTTCTAAAATGTGGTAATTATGCTCTTCAGAGTACGTCTCCATGAACTGTTCTCGACAGCTAAAATACCTTCGAGCGTAATAATTAAATGAGTGATAGTCCCACAAATAAAGAAAACAACGAACGTAAACCATCGGTTAGTTCGAATTTCTTCGGGTGTATAAAACGACCCATTTCTTTCGAAAATAGCAAGCTTACTCGAACTCGCTATAAAGAACTTTTTTTGGTTCGTTGCCGACGAAATAGCGCAAGCGGACTACGCGAGTGCATCGTATGCCAAGTATGTCGTTGTTGCAAGAAACATTCTCAAGTATTAAATTGCATGGCTGCCGCTACAGCTTGGTAAGTGGTCACATTACAGAGACAGCAAAGACAAACGTTATAAAGCCGCACTGAATAGTTCTAACGGCGGACCGTTGCTCGTGAATCTTCGTAGATTCTTGCTTCACAGTTCGCCTGGGTTATGCTACGAAAACTATATCGATTACTATAATTCATGCAAATATTATTCATGGTACAGACCGCGAGAGTCCTGAACCTTCTTTTCCTATTTATCTCCTGCCAGGATTTCACAGCGTGATAAAGAGTTATGATGTTAGATGGACTCAATTTATCTGCGCCATTATCCTTCGAGTAAACGCGAACCATTGTTCGCATTCACGGCAACGATCCTACTCACCCTTATTCGCAGTTCTCCTACAAATCATACGGACAATTAATAACGCGTGTTACGTGTTCGATTAACTGTTTCCTATTCTCGTTCGTGTGACACGATCGTGGAAGCTAAATTATTGTATTCAGAAGATTTTTGCGAAATATGCGACAGGTGCGGGTTTCATTTGTTTAATCCTACATTTATGAACATTCTGATCAACCCTAGATTTACGTTTGATGGCCGCTTATATTTAAAATAAATAATGGATATGTGAACTGTGTTATACAATGATTTTTTATCTCGAAGGTTAACATTTTCACAAAAGTTTCTTAATAATTTTTCTAATTTAAAATGAAAACTCTGAGGTCATGATGAGTTCTATAAAGCTAGTATTAATAATGTTATTGATAATCGAGATGTTGACAAGTTATTACGTATAACAAACTTGTGAATATGTTAGTACATAAATCTCATTTTTAAGATAGAAGGAGAGTGACGATATAAGTGTATGTTAAGTAATGCATTGTAATAAAATATGCAATGTATTGTATTGGAATAATAATATTGTAAAAATAATATCTGTTTTATTTCATTGCTTAAAGTAATAAGATACAAGTTCCTATATTCCGAAATTTCTACATACTGACATTAATATTGACATTAATACTCTTCGTCCTCAAATCTCTACATCCCCACATTGCTAAATTCCCAAATCCTCAGATCCACAAATCTCTACATCTTCAATTCCTTACATACTCAAATCTCTACATCGCCAAATCCCTATATTCCCAAATCTCGATATCCCCAATTCCCTACATTTCCAAATCCTTACATTCCTAAATCTCTACATCCCCAAATTCCTGCATCCCCAAATCCCTACGTCTCCAAATCCCAACATCCCCAAATTCCTATATTTTCAAATCCTTACATTCCAAAATCCCAACATCCCCAAATTCCTATATTTTCAAATCCTTACATTCCAAAATCCCTACATCCCCAAATTCCTACGTCCCCAAATTTCTACATCTTCAAATTTTTACATCCCCAAATCCCTACATACCCAAATCGCCACATCCCCAAATTCCTAAATCCTCAAATCCCCAAATCCCTATATTCTAAAATCCCCACCTCCAAATCGCAAAATCTTTCCTTTCTTGCCTTCTAGAACCTGGTATTTATTGCCATCGCAAGCGAAATAGTGTGTGAAATTTTGCTGGGTGATCGAACTTTCATCGAAGCGCCTAACAGCGATTTTATTTCTATCCGAGTACTGAAAGCAGAGAAATCTCTCGGGATTCTTCGATCCATTCTGTCGAAAGTGTTTCGGTAGTTTTAAAAAGCAACGGCGAGGAATCCTAAACGAGCTAACTAAAATTGTTTCGACTCCCTGGTAATTGGCATCGATTACAACGCTTCTGGAAAGTTAACGGTGACTCGGTCGCCTCGTCTTCGTGGTTCTTTTCTTTCTTTTCGATCTGATACGACGCTACTTCGACGAGAGAAAGCGCGACTTAATGGAAATGAAATTGCTAATTAAAATCCTGCCTTGAAAGCTCGGGAACAAGACTTCGCTGTTACCGTTTGGAGTACGTATGTCGTTTCGCGAAATGTCGCGAGATATTTTTAAGCGTCGCATGGGACCTTCGTGAATATACGATTTCAAAAATATAACGTAATTGAATAGTAATAGGGAATTAGTTCCGAGCGTGAAAAAATACAGCAGCAAGATTGCGGTTTGAGAAATCGAGATAAGACTGCTTCTTTTAAGACCACGAATATCGTACATCCTCGTGTTTCCTTACTTCTCGTGAAAGGGTTCTGACATCACTGATTCGGTAAATTTTCTCCGTAGTTTCCCTCGGGTCTTTTCGCCAACCTACCGTGAATTCTTCAACAACCGTCTTATCCCAAAATGTTGTTCGGCTTTACGAACGAAACATTTTTGCGAGATTGTACGCCGCACGAAATAAATTTATGTTTTCGCAAATATTCTTCTGTTTATATTTTTTTGGCATAATATGTATTGATAGTGCTTGTGCTAGATTCTTTAACCTTATTAGATTAAAGAATGTGTTTTATCGAATATACATACACATAAGATGCGATTTCTTCAAAACTTCAAAAAATTAAACAGAACTTTTTAGTGTTTCATAACTGTGAACAAAGTGAAATGAAAATTGTAACTGGATTACAATGTTTTTATACGATATTTCTATAAACTTAATGATAGGAGTATTCGAACCAAAAGGGCGCGAAATACAAACTCTTTAAGGGGGTAGTCACTTGACGTTTTGAATGATTATTTCATAAATGTGTTACTGAGTGTTTTACTTTAAGTAAAAAAACATGTTGGTAAGAACACTGTATGAGTGCATAATTTGCATAATATACTGTGGGTCGTCAAGTCATATCGTTATCACTTGATTATTTGTTACCTGATAAACAGCAGAAGTAGTACTAAATAATAAATGAAGAAAGAAATCAAGGTCCGTAGTATTGGAAGTTGCTCAATTCGCGTCCTGTGATTTTTTCAACAGCATTTGTACAGAAGTCGTTCAAGTTGCGATATATCATTAAATCCATAGACATATATACTATTATTCAATCTGACAACACTGGTTTTACGTTGGCAATTGTTCTATTCAGGCGCCACCTCAGTTGTACCTGTCCAACCACACCTATCACGTATTTTACACTGTTTTATCGATAATATGGCAAAAGATACGAAAAGCAATGACGACGGGGCCAAACTTTTCACCTTTATTTCTCAATCAAATCGAGGTAAATTATAACTTATTCTACGGTTTGTGCTTGCTTGAGCACGCTGGTATTAGTCGCATTCACGAGAATCTCTCTGTGATGTCTTAGAATGCATATTACAGAGAGGATTAGAACATAGCTCAAGTTTTTAGCGATATGATAGCTAAAGGGTTTCTCGTTCTTTCAGACACATTTGTAGTTTCAAATCAATAGTTCTTTACCCGTTGCAGCAATAAGACCCTATGAGTCATACTTGATATTCACGGCTATATTGATTTTTGCTCGTCTTTGGAGCACACGTATTACTGTATATTCACATAATATATTTGAACCATGACCAGCGTATTACCTTAATCTTTCGAATGAGCTTCATTGCATTTCAAAACTCCTCTTATTTAAGGACGAAAAATTTTATCGATAATTTGCTCTGTCTCAAAATATCGAAGTTTACCCTCTTCAAGTTTACACTTATTTGCAATAAATACGTCATACAGGTTTTCGATTTCACAATGGAATAATGTTATTTGAACTGTTCGATGCTTGCGTGAATATTACTTTGGAGAATGTTACACTACTGGTTAGCGAATATTCTGCGAGATGCACATTTGAAGTATCAAATAGAACTTATTTGCATAAGTGTCATAATAAGCAAGGAGTCATTACATTCTATCGAGTATTTTTTATTGTTAGTCATCTGGTTGTGAACCCTTAACCTTAACAGTAGCTTTGTTTACAGTTTTTTATTCGTGTCGAGGTATTGCTACGGTCACTTTGGGGAAGACGCACTTCATGCGTCACTTGCATTTCCATCTCCACCCAAATTTTAAACGAACAGAAAATCAGAAACTTCCCTCACCAATGTCATAAAAATTGCCCACTCCAGGCTTTCGTGAAACGTAAAAAATCTTCGAAATACTCGAACAGTCATTCAAGTAGCAAAATAAACTAGTCGTTTGAAGTCAAATTCATTTCTTGGATACAGTCCACTTATGTCTTGTTGGGAATCCTAATAATTCCACGTGTTGTTTAATTATCAATATTTCTGACGCTGTGACGTTCATACAGTATCCCTTTATGCAGATAAGATCTTTTTGAGAAAAATTAAAAATTTGAACTGAATTTTATCCTCTTAACAAGAAGCAACCCATCTTAAACGATTCGAGGAGTAAGACGATAATGTCACGTTTCGAACATGTATCGAAAAATATCATGTTCTTATCCCTATTCTAACGTGTACACAGTGCATTCCATTCGAGTGTTTATGCTCATCGATACTCATTTCAATCTCGCGTCACGTTCTGCAGTTTTGTAAGCGGCTATGTAACGAGCACGATACATGTATGCGTCCCGCGTAAACATTATACGCTCTGCACCGAAGCGGCAAACATACCCCATAAAGCGGCGCGAAGGGACACGCAATTTTCACGGTTTAACGTATTTCACTGCAATTGTGTTTTGGAAATAGCCCCCAGCACATGTCACTCTGATGAGTTCGATCGAAAGGAACGTAAACATTACTTGTTTCACGCTCGTCGAAACAGAATATTATTTTGCCTTAGCTTTTCGTTGATATTTTTCCTTTGTGACAACGTTGCCACGACTGAATTTTAGTTTCGACGGAAAAGAAAAATTATATTTGGACACGTAACGTTAAATATTAGGATGCGTTTACGAATGGATTCGATATCCGTGGTTTCGATTAATCACGATTGACCGAATGGTGATGTAACGTTGGTAAAACTGAATTTGTGTTTCAGTGAAAAACAAGAATTAATTTAGGAAATAATTGACTATGCCAGGGGTCGGCAACCTGCTCAGTAGAATCATACTTGTGGCTCTTAAGTAGTTTAATAGTACATGTTGAAAAATTAACTGCAATATTGCAATTGCCAAACAAATATAATAATCCTGCGCACACATCAAAATGCGCGGCAGATCGCATGCATGTAAACCTAGCTTCAGCTAACCTTGTTCTCCACACTCACCGACGCCACACTCAAAACCAAAAAGTGTTTCCGTTTTCTTTAATACGTTGACTTATATGTTCTGTTACTACGCAAAATAGAATGTTTTGATTTCACAATCAATACATGTTTCACAGCAGATATTATGTTATTTTTTCTAATACATACCGATGTATGTACTTATATTTGACTCTTTAAAAAAATAATTTATTACATCGGGAAAAAAATGGTTCTTAACTCCAGAAAGGTTGCTGACCCCTGGACATGCAGTAGAAATATACAGTAGGAAGGTATGTACACATGGGCTTAATATCCACGGTTTCGTTTATCCGCGATTGACCAAAGAAAACGGTAATGTAACGTTGGCACAACCAAATTTTGCTGTCAACAGAAAAGAAACATTGCATTAGAAAATATAATAAATTATAATAAATAATCGTTAAATATGCAGTAAAGGCTGTCTACTCACAAGTTCAATATCCGCGGTTTTACTTATCCGCGATGGACTGGATAAAACAGTGATATGTTGGAAAGAGGTACGCTTGCTGGTTTTTTATTTGATGAATTTTCAAATTTTCAGGTTGACGAGTGTGTTTGAAGAATGGAATACAGCTTTCTGTTTATCAAAATGTTTACTGACAAAATATGTAAAAACTGATTGCGTATAAAAGCTGCACATAATTGTTGTAACGCTTTCATCAATATTTATTGACATCAGCTTTTGTGCAAATACCATTTGTGTGAACGGAAAACACTCTCTGTTTTTAAAATTGACTTTTACGACGTTTTTATTTTCGATTTCGATTTTTTTGGCATGTCAATTGAGAAATTTAGAATATTTGGATATTTAGATATTTAAATCGATATTTGGATAATTTGGGTGTTTGGGTAATTGAATATTTAAAAATTTTCAATTTTGTGAATTACAGATTTTTAAGTCTGGTAATTTTTACATGTCGAAAGTTCGGAATTTTGGAATTGAAAATTGGTGAATTTGGGTTTTTGGAAACTCGGAAATTTAAAAATTTAGAAATTCTGAAATTCAGAAATTGAGAAATTCAGAAATTGAGAAATTCAAAAACTGAGAAATTAGGAAATTGAGAAATTGAGAAATTTAAAAACTGAGAAATTTAAAAATTGAGAAATTGAGAAATTGAGAAATTGAGAAATTGAGAAATTGAGAAATTGAGAAATTGAGAAATTGAGAAATTGAGAAATTGAAAAATTGAGAAATTCAAAAACTGAGAAATTGAGAAATTTAAAAACTGAGAAATTGAAAAATTGAGAAATTCAGAAATTCAAAAACTGAGAAATTGAGAAATTGGGAAATTCAGAAATTCAGAAATTCAAAAACTGAGAAATTGAGAAATTGGGAAATTCAGAAATTCAGAAATTCAAAAACTGAGAAATTGAGAAATTGAGAAATTTAAAAATTAAAAAATTGCAATAACTTTCATTAATGTATATTCACAACTATTAATACACTTTTAAGCACATTACGAACATTAAGTTGATAACTAAATTTTTAATTTTCAATTTTGCAATTTCGCTCATTAATCCTCGTCGATTTACTGTTAATTATTTTGATTCGTGTGTACGTTTAAATTACGTATATCTAATTATCTCGATGCATACATTTGCTGTATCTGCTAATTACATTGCATTGATTGATATTTAGACTAAACATTATTACAGTGAAAATTTGTGAACGTGTGTTCTACGAATTTTCGTATTTTGGGTCATTCAGTTATGAAAGTACTTAGTTTACATACCTTTACAAAATTTGATAATATAAATAATTAAACAAATATAATTATTCCAGAATAGAAACATACAGATACAATATATTATTATTCAAAGCGATTATAACAAACCATCATAGCACTGAAACTACCAAACTGATCAAATGACCGGTTCACAAATTTCATATTTTAAATTAGAAAATTCGTTAAGATGGTTTTTTTTAAATCTACATTTTTAATGAGATAAAAATTATTTTGAATGTGTGTATTTGTATAGTTATTATATTTGTCGAACGTAGAGAGGCTCCTAGGACGACTCGAGCTGCATTTGTTTGTCTGTTTGTACCACGCTACTGGCTACAATTTCGATCTTTTCACTTGAAATTTTAAGAGTAGACCCGCGGGACACTATAAATTTGCTGTGTATAGATTTTAGCGGCGATCTGTCGACAGGAACCTGTCGGCATCAACGTCGATCATCATAGAATCGATAAAAAACCGTGTTTTGGTATCGTTTGCGATAATTTTTGACACATAGAATCAATTGCAACCAGGTTAAAAGCTCTATAACTCATCGTTGACGGCTATACTTGGTCGTCATTTACGTCAGTCTTCGTGAAATCAAGAATAATCGTGTTTTGTATCATTTTCAAACACGTTTATACGTCTAGACGGCTTTAAAACCTCTACAGTCCCTGGCCATTAAATTAGGACCACGTACGAAAACTTCACATTGATGATAACATTATGTCATATATGGAAAATTGTCTTAGGTCATGCAAATTATTACTAAATACGTTGATAACGATATATACATAGCAATTTGTTACTATCGTGGTAATAAATTGTGTGGTGAATGATTAAGGGCCGCGCGTTTACGTTAGGCTCGAGTATCGATAGCGTGAGTGAAATTTGGTGAATAGAAAATGTCTGGAGCCTCAAAAGACTAGTTTACAACTCTCCAACCACATTATCCGAGTTGAAAAGAATTACAGATATTTGGGAAAATAATGATAATATAAAGCATATGATGTATACAGAGCCGGAAGCTGTGACCAAAGCAAAGGGTGGAAATACAAGATATTAACATGTGTTAATAATGTTATAGACAGTAGTAGTTATGTTAGTAGCTAATAAATATCATTACAATTTAAACAGGCCTTTTAATTTTACGGAAAACGTGAAAAATGCTGAAAATTTATAGTGGTCCTAATTCGATGGCCAAGGGCTGTACATCTCATTCTTGTTCTACCTATATGTTTACAGTAGGTCGAAATTTTAAATACACATTCGAATTCGCGTGAGGCACCTGGTCCGTAGATCCATTAGTTAATTGTCGATGGTATATTTACTTTTCATTTCAAATTACGTGTCCAATGTATGAAGGTACCTTCAGCATTAATATCCTGCATCAAGTAGTACGAGTCGTACATAGTCAGACATGTAGGACATACATAGTAAACGTAATTCATTAATTGTCATTGTGAAGGTAACAATGTATAATGTACTACGATAATTTCAATTATTCATGAGAATTTCAATTTTCAATTTGAGCTGTTCACATGACATCGTCTGTAATTAACTCTCCAGCTATCCACTTGATATGGTTGACGCTAAATATTCAATCACGCGATATCGCGTACTCGATCATAAACGCTTAATTTTGTATTATCACTTGCAAAAACTTAGTTCGTCAGAAAGTTCAATTAAGCTTTATAACATATTTCGAAAATATACAGAGTATTTTACATTTTTATTGACAAACTTTACAAACATATTCTGTACGCAAACACAAGAAAAAGGTTTTATAATTTGTCCCTCGTATCATTCAGAATTTGTTCATTCACCTACTTGAAAATATCAACAAATGTTAAATTTCACATTCATATTAAATCGCTTGCAATTTATTTACTATTTTGCAATTCTTTTATGACACCAAATTCTGGCAAACTTTCAATATTTCATAATCATCTTGTCACGGCCTAATACAAGGGGAAACAGTTCATCAACAATAGCTGTTTCTATACAAAATGTTAATTAACGAATTATGTAGTCATTTTTATAAAATTTATTTTCGTTTAAGCTCCAAATTGATACAACATAAGTACTTTTTTCCTAACAATATGTTTATACTTCTAAATCAGTTATTGTTTTCTTTCACTGACATTTTACATTAAGCATAAATTTCCACCATTAATATCGTTACTGCAAAATTGTCAAATTTTAAGATTTTATCTTGATAGTAAAACTGATATATCACGAGTACTATTTTGAGGTACGTTCATGACATCAAGTCTCATTTTCTATTTTCAAAATCCTCCATTCGATATTCGCTGATCATCTATATTAACACGTACGTCATCTGCACGCAATTGGAAATTCATCAATCATGAATCATTTCCCGTTATGAACCCTTATAAAATAACATAACAATGAATAGAAAATACTATTATATAATAACAGGTGATAAAATAGCCTACAATTATGTTGCTACAAATTGCTTTATAATATACTTTTTTAAATATTATATAAAACAACTATACTTCCATATGGGACATCACATACGTTACGTATAAATACACGTGGCGTGAATACAGTGCGTTGCATAAATTCTTTCTTTTCATTGATCTGAATTTTCAGATCTCTACTATTTAGACACTGCGAATTAGTATTTAAAGAATTTTCACCATAATTTCATACCAGAAGTTCAAATAATTGAAAATACAAAGCGCTGGTTTTATACAACGTACTATATTAAAGGGGTGAAATTCGTATTGAACGTGAAAGTCGTCTTTTAACAATAATATTAAAAACCTGTCAACAGCAATCCCATATAAACAATAATTGAAAGAGACAATACCAAATGAGAAAATCCATTATTTCCATCAACGAGTTTATTACAACGTTAATCACATCGCGAACGATCATCCCTTTAAAAACGGTCCAGCACCGTTCCATTAAAATACGAAACGTAATATAAAACCGATATTATTCTTCCAACAGCAAAACGATAGTTCCAACGAAGGTATCCCATTTCGGTCAGTCGAACAGGTTGCATCCCGAGGACAAAACAAATATAAATTTTCATCGAGCGAATGCAATCGACAGTATCGGGTTACGGTCGAACACAATAATATTATATTAAAACTCAATTAACGCGACGTTATTTGCATACCAAAAATAAAAACCAGGAAAACAAAGCAAACAAGAACACGTAGCCATACACGGCAATTTTATGACACCGAAACGGTGGTAGTGGCAGCGGATAAAAAAAAAATGAGAGACAGAAACCTCGAACGAAGAGGGAAAGAGACCCCGTAGCCTCGTTTCCCATTTTAAAAAATTTTCCTCGACGCAGGAATTCGATTTCCCTGATGCATCGCGCTCCACAAAACACGGCATTCATTTCATCCTTTCGATAACGAAATGAAACGACGCGATATACCTGGCGCGGCAGGAATATTCCCGCTAAATGTCGACGGAAATGCAAAGTCGCGAATAAAAGCTTCTCGAGCCGGTGGGTTAAGCGATTCCCGCGAATAATCTCGTCGAAAGGTTCCCGTAACACGCATATTCGTAATTAGACGCGTGCTCGAGGGATGTCGTCGGCCTACACAGAACGTATATGTTAAAAGACCAACACAATGCACCGTTGAACCTTCTCGCATTCCTCTCGTGCACCTGTGTATCCGGGCCAAACGTTCCATCCCGCGTACCATTACGCCATCGAACCGACAAATGCACGCGATAAAACTAGCCGAACCGACAGTCACAATTTTCCCGTTTTACCGTTTACCGTGACAATGTCTCTTTCGAAATGACCGGCAATGAATAGCGACCAACGCTCGTCAAGAATGCACGCTCGCGCACGCCCGGCATTCGCTCAAGCATCCAATGTGGTGCGAGCTTTAAGGTACTCGAAGTACGGATTCACCGAATACGATATTCAATTTTTTCTTTCAATTAGTCGAATTGTACACCCAATTATTTATCGTAGATTAACCCTTTGCACTCGAAATTTTTGTTCATTCATATTACGAGCAAGTATTTTCAATAGAAACATATTCACATATGAGTAAATGATATGCGCATTAACACGTTGACTGCCAAACTGAAGCAATTGAAAATTGTATGAGGTATTTTTATATTTAACAAGTCTTTCATAGGATTTTCTCGATATCTTATATTTATTTTCGATAGTTTCGAAAAATTAATACGAGTATTTTCAATTAGGTAAACAAATTTTTAATAATATAGATGCTAGATCTGTATAGAAAGTGTCACCCATATATGGGCAGTCAAAGTGTTAAAAGAAAAGTCACTGTTCTTAGATCCATTTGTCCTTACATTATGAACTGAAAATTATTTGCATTGTCTCCATAGTGAAGCCCTCGAGTTTGAAGAATTTTAAATGGCTCCATATGGCGACCATACAAGTCACAGCACAAACATTACAGATTCATCCCCATACAACCACACTAATCACTATTTCTAATGGAGAATGTAGGGATTTAGAGATATAGGAATTTGGGGTCTGGATACTTGAGAGTCTAGGAATTTAGGGATTTTGGAAGTTAAAGATATGGGAACTTAGAGATGTGGATTTTAGGAACTTGTAAATTTAGAGATTTTGGGATCCAGAAATTTCGGATTTAGATATGTGGGCATCTAGGAATTTTAGTGTCTAGGAATTTGGAGATATAGGTATTTGGGAGTCTAGAATTTGGGCATGTAGAAAATTGCAAATTTAGGGATTTGGGATACTTGGGTGTGGAGATCTTGGGATCTTAGAATTTAGGGTTTTGAAATTTAGAAATTTGGGAAATTTGAAAACTGGAGAATGTAGAAATTAGAAATTTGAGAATTTAAGAATTTAGAAATGTAGAAACTTAGGGATTTAGTAATTTGGGAATGTGGAAATATGAAAATTTGAGAAATTAAGAATTCGGGGATACTTGGATGTGGAGATCTTGGGATTATAAAATTTAGGGATTTGAAATTTAGAAATTTGGAAGATTGAGAATTTGAGAAATTTGAAAACTTGGAAATTCGGAAATTAGAAATTTGAGAATTTAGGAATTTAGAAATGTAAAAATTTAATAATGTGGAACTATGGAAATTTGAAAATTTAAGTAGAGGTTAAAAATTTGAGGACACTGGTATTTGAGAATCCATCGATATGGTAATTCAGGATCTTGATGGTCCAGAAATTTGAAGAATTTGAAATTGTAGGATCTGTACATATGGAAAGTTATAGGGTGATTAAATATTCAAGGTCCTAGGAATTTGAAAACAGAAGAATTTTAGAATATATTTAGAAATCTAGAGATGAATTCTAGGAAATTGGGGACGCAGGAATTTATCAATATAGGAATTTAAGAATCTTGCGATTTAAAGATCTGGGGATATGGGAATTTGAGATCTAAAGATTCGAAAGTTCAAAAATCTACAAAATTAAAGAATTTAAGAATGTATGTATTTAAAAGATTGAAAATTTGTAAAATTATAAAACTGGAAATTGCACATTTTTGAATTTGGACATTTTTATACATGAAAATATAAAAATTTCTTTCAAGATTATATGCCCTTGCTCAAAGGAAGCCTTCGTTGCACTCGAGTGTATCACCGTAAACCGACTTCGAGATGCGACTGAAACGTGGCGATGTGCGTCAATCGGAATTTTGGGTCGAGTGGAATGATTGAAAAGCAGACTGATTTTTTCTGAAAGTTAGGTGACTTTAATAAAAGTTGCTACAAACTGATTTTGTAAAATTTGAATGTGATATTATACAGTAATTTACAATTAAACTCTTACAAAATTTTCTTACATGTATTACTGTTTAAATATTTTCGTAACACTAAATGGAACAAGACCAGTAATGTCATTAAAGTATAAATAAATTCCCGAAAGCGTTAGAGCAAACGTTACACCCCGACGGAATCACGAACACTGCAACTAATTTTCGTAAAGTGTGCATGTAACTCGTGTGAACCAGCCCGAAAACGTTTGCCGCTGTCGCGCGTCGATGTGTGTTGCGTGCGCTTTATTTGTATTCAGAGCAAACGTTACATGGATATTCTCCCTGTAGCTCGGGGTTGGTAAACATTCCCGATAAAGCGAGCCAAAAGGATGCGCAATTTTCATGCTTTAACGTCTCCCACGGCGATTGCTGTTTAGAAATGACTGGCAAGTGCCGTCATGACTGATGTGTTCCGTCAACATCGACACTCTGTGTTTCTCTGCCACTTCGAATTAAATGTACCTTCTTTTTCTATTATTAGTTTTCTTTTATACACAATTTGCTTGATGATTCGCCGAATTCAATTAACTGTTATTCAAACAGGTTATTTTGGGCTGTTCTCTTTCTGTCTTTATGTCTTCTTGCTCCGGTTCTCACTTTCATTCGATACCTTCGTTATCGATACATCCGCTCGTATACCTGACACTGATTTAAGCGTACGTCGCATGTTAATGCAGTCTGTGACACAGTTACGGGGATGTTATTACGATGGGGCAGTCTGTACGTTTCGATTCTTAACCATTTAACTGCGAGATTTAACCTTTTGCACTCGCCGCTATCATAGACATTACGTGCCATCGACTCGACGCCATTTTGTCGCGAAAACGAGCACTTAGGAATCGTTATATTATATAGTATAGTTTTGGTAACAAATCAGGTATTGTAATGATATTTCATTTATATGAATTTGTTGACATCGAGGAATATTTGCAAAAATATTAAAATTGTTGCTGGAGGAACATCTGACTCAGCGACGTCTTCTCTAAGATTGACGATATGTGGTCATTTACCGGTATGCGTTCTTCTGCAGTATTTATATCGCCATCGCTATCTTTGCGATTTCTACATCGTCTTGTTGGTTGGACATCACGATCACTGCTACCGTTTTCTTCCAGATTTATTTTTCCTAACATGCCTGTACGAACGTCTATCTGAACCTTTTCAGTACTACTTAATGAGTCTCACTCCTGTTTGATCGTTTTGCCATTATTCTCTAATAAAAACATGGATAAGTAAATGGATTGAAAATTTCTATTTGTAAATTGCGAGTTTACAAAATGATATTTACCAAAAGTCACTTTTTCGATTTTCTTATTATCACGGAGATCTATTTGTAACGCTCGATACTTCAATACGAACTGAGTTCACCTTCGAAAATTTGTTCCTCTAATTCTAGGCTTGCTTATCCTCAAATTTCACCATACAGTGCGAGGCATGCTTGCACACCAACCTTTCTTCAACAAATCATCTTTATCGCTCTTTTCAAGTGGAGTAGAAAAGCGCTCGGACCGTTGTAAACGTACTTTTAATATTTGTTTCAAATATCTTTGTAATTGTACAATATTTTGTTTTACTTGTGGAATTTCGATAGAAAACTTCAAGGAAACGTGTTTCCCAGAAAGTTACGGTGCAATAAGTTCATT
Organism: Megachile lagopoda; assembly: GCA_036983795.1. Taxonomy (NCBI): domain Eukaryota; kingdom Metazoa; phylum Arthropoda; class Insecta; order Hymenoptera; family Megachilidae; genus Megachile; species Megachile lagopoda. Next base: position 3,995,992 of record CM072786.1, read on the forward strand.
TTCCGTAATCACTAATAAACTTTGATGTCCCCTCAGAGAGGACAACCGAGTGCAAAGGGTTAATTTACTTAGCAACGTTTTAAAACTTTGGTAACTAGATTTCTAGACGACCAGGTAACTGGAACTTCATATTTGTAGGTCAATAAATCAGTATATCTCTATGTTGCTATATTTCTATATTCCTATATTATTATTATTCTTGCATTCATATATCTCTAAATTTCTATACTCAATATTCTTATAATCATATATCTCTAAATTCCTATACTGAATATTCCTCTATTTATACATATGTATATCTGTAAATTCATACATTCTTAAATCCTCATGTCCTTAGACTTCCATAATCCTATATTCTCATGTCCTTACATCCACATGTCCCTACATTCACATGTCCTAATATCCACATGTCCCTACATCCATATGTGCTTTCATCCACATGTCCCTACATCCACATGTTCATTTTCACCGTAACCAGCGAACGTGTTAGGAAGTTGTTAGAAGTTCAAAATTACAAACACTCTTAATCGAGAAACAGAAACGTAACCTGATGTAATCCAACCTTGAACGAGTCCGCATAAAAGAAGATTTCATCTAATTTGCCAGAGCTCTCGGTATAATATTGAACAGTAAGTAATTCGAATCTGAGAACCGCGATTGCGTGGTTTCAAAGTGGAACAACGTTACGTGTCAGTAAACGTAAATATTTGTCCGCCGAGATTTTGTTCATTTTCAGGGAAGTTCGTAAAAGGTATGAGCGGAATTTTAAATAAGTGTTTCCTAGATTGCATGGTTAAAGGGAAGCGTGTTTCCACCAACGAATCATAATGTTCCTCGTTCCTCGAGGAAATAAAAAACATTGGTACGTTGATAATCATAATACTGAAATTTGATAACTTTTTTGTTAATTTGTTTTATCCGGAGGTGTTAAAAAAAAATATAGAAAGTTATTGCAGAAATAAAAGTTATTTTGAAAGTGTGGCACGTTTGTGTTTAATAAAACCTTTATATTTTTAAATAATAAAGAATAAATATACATTGTTATTAGATAATGCTACCTAATAGCACAAAGTACAAAAATTTCATTTATTCTTGCTTACCAATATTTTTAAAATTGAGATGCAAACCCCAAAATATTTCGCAATAAAAATTTGCCCCACTTTTAAAATAAACGTTCCACTTATTCAGGTGTGATTTAGAATAAAAGTATGAAAGATATGAAGATTTGACAGTAATTGAGATTGGCATGTGCTTCCTAATATTGCTTTATTTATGGTTTAGGTTAGAATCATATTCACTGAGCGCTCCACGATAAAAGGTCACATATTACACTTACAGGAGAAAACTCCTGTTATATTACTAGAGAAATAGTCTCCTAGCACGACAAATTTTGCAGTCGAATGAGTCGAACCTTTATTGGGTTTTTATCAAGAAATTTATCTGGTATTAGGATACTGCCAGAGACCTAATCTGGCCTAACCTAATATTCAGTGTATCGATTTTATTTAAATTTGATACTCATAAAGTGAAAATAATTTTACAGAATTATAGCATGAATTCTGTGAAACGGAGTAGTACATGCTTAAAGTTTTTTTAATCTATATTTAATATAAATATACGAATGAAAATAGAATGAAAACACTTTTTATTTATTCCGTTAAAGATAATAGAATACAAGAAATAAATTTCTTTTTACTTTTATTTTGCAAAAATTTTCTTTGCTTTATTTTTTCTGCTAGAATTAAAAAACATTTCCGTTTTAAATAGTTTTAATAAAGAAAATTAAAGAAGAAAAAAATGGAACAAGGGGTTATATAAATTCCGCTAGTCCCGAATTCACAGTCCTCGGTTTAATAAATCTAACCTGTTCCATCAAGCTGCCACTGCATTCTTGATGAACTTTCAAAGTTTTATTCCAAATTGTAGAATGCTGAGAAATCGTATCCCAAATTCGCAAATCTGCAAATTTATATACGTACATATTTGCAAATTACCTAATTCCTCTCTGTTCAAATTTTTAAATCTTCGAGTTTCATATGTTCTAAGTTTTCATATTTCCAAATTCTCAAACTACTAAATTCTTAGATTGTTAAATTCTTAGATTCTTAGATACTTAGATTCTTAAATTCTTAAATTCTAAAATTCTCATATTTCAAAATACTCAACTTTAAAAATTTTTTAATATCGAAATTACGAAGTTTCGAAAGTACTAAAATTTTGATATTTCCCGATTGTAATTAATCAATAATGTACCTAACAGCATATATAAATTATCTGTGGCAAAAAAGAAGGCAAACCATTTATAAATAAATAAACTTTCATATCCCAAAGTCTCAAATTTTTAAATTCCTAATTTTAAAAACCACTACATTTGAAAATCTATGGATTAAAAAATTTGCAAATAGGGAAATTTTCCTTATTTCATGCAGTCAATTGCAAATAAGTGGAACCACGGTTGTTAAATTCTCTGCTACAAAATTTTACTATGTATCTTTCATAAAGATAAAAAATAACTCTATGTTTCACCCATTATTCACACATTTTTCCACTTTATTCTCAACCAAAAAATACAGTGGATTTAAAATAATTGTCAAAAAAATACCTCATATTTGAATAAAATTTGTGCCGTGCTTTCTCAGTTTTTAAAAACGAAAGCGGTGAAATAAAATGTGCCCCAATTTTTAAAGTAGCCATGAATAACTGTTATAACAATTTCTGTAGATTTATTAAATGATGATTAATAATAACGATAATTTCTCGATTAAATAATTTAAATTTAAACTACGTTTCAAGTCTAAAATCTGCATCTTACATTGAAAATTAATAATGTAAATGACAAGCAAAGTTTAAACCTTAGTCTAAATTGTAAAAATTAAGTTTAAACTTTAGTCTAAATTGTGAAAATTAAGTTTAAACTTTAGTCTAAATTGTGAAAACTATGTTTAAACTGAAATTAAACCATTATTGAAAAACCGGTCTTTACTTACATAAGAAGATACAGTGGAAAAGGGTTAGGTTATGTTATATTTTATCGAAGTCCGAAATAAATCTGTTTAAAAACCTGTTTAGGATACATTTGGACTATATTCTTGTTAGCCTGTGCATTTATGTGAAAGTGGATATGTTTTTTTAATGCTATGGCTCATTACTGAAAGTGCAACCCACAATGGCACGAATTTTTCACCCGTAGCATTGCTATATGTAGGTCATGATTATTTGAAAAAAGTCTGCATTTAACAAGGACACGTTTAGTGACACAATTTCACTTTGTATTAAAAAATTTGCAATACATTGTATTAAAATCACGATCCCAATCGTGACTAGACTTCCTGTGATTCACAAGATGGCGTTTTAGGAGTGGTTAACTGTGGTCACTATATAAGTAAATTATTAAGTTTTTCATCCATATACATTGGTTCTAAATGCCAAAGGTTTTCCATTTATTCCGATCGCTACAAGTGATACAAAATTTGAAAATTTGAGAATATAGGTATTTAGGAGTCGAGAATTTCGGGACGTAGAAATTTGAAAATTTAAGGATTTGGGGATACTTCGATGTGTAGATCTTGGGATTTTAGGGTTTTGAAATTTAGAAATTAGAAATTTGAAAATTTAAGAATTTAGAAATGTAGAAACTTAGGAATTTAGGAATATGGGAATTTAGCAATTTGAGAATGTGGGAATTTTGAAAACTTGGAAATTTAGAAATTAGAAATTTGAAAATTTAGGAATTTAGAAATGTAGAAACTTAGGAATTTAGGAATATGGGAATTTAGTAACTTGAGAATGTGGGAATTTTGAAAACTTGGCAATTTAGAAATTAGAAATTTGAAAATTTAGGAATTTAGAAATGTAGAAACTTAGGATTTTAGGAATATGGGAATTTAGAAATTTGAGAATGTGGGAATTTTGAAAACGTGGAAATTTAGAAATTAGAAATTTGAAAATTTAGGAATTTAGAAATGTAGAAACTTAGGAATTTATGAATATGGGGATTTAGAAATTTGAGAATGTGGGAATTTGGGAATTTGAAAATTTAAGTACAGGTTAAAAGTTTGGAGACACTGGTATTTGAAAATCGGATGTGGTAATTTACGATCTTGATGCTCTACGAATTTGAAGAATTTGAAATTTTAGAATCTAGAAATTTGATGCTTAAATATTCGAAGTCCTAAAAATATGTGGACATAGGAATTTAAGAATATTATTTGGGAATGTAGTGATGGGTTCGAGGATCAATTTGAAAATTTTTATGACATCCAAAATGCCATCTCCATTTTACTCAAAAACCTATTTTTATCGACTTTTATCGATCATTGAAAAGTTGCACACTGGATCGCAAAAGTTAACAAGGACGATTCCATCATTCGTTAAAAATAAAAACTTGTTAAAAATTTGTTTGAATTTAATGTAAATAGACATTACTATCCGGTCCCCTATCTAACCCTTCTCAAGTAATCGATTGGTAGCTCTTTCTTGTAAATAATTCGAACTTCCATTCCCTTAATAGTCTTTGTTTGAATTCCGTACAGTACCGTGAACTCGCGTTTAAAAGAAGAATTTGATCGTCTTTCTAAATTATTCGGAGATTTCTGGAAATAACCGGAACACCTATTTGAAAAGGAATATTTTATGCAAGTTTTTGTCTATGTATGTAGTGACCGGTTGTACTGCAGTCCCAAGTTGCTGCATTTTTTATTACGAAGATAAAGGTTGCGTCTGGGTATAAAACCTTCGCTGTGCTCCTTAATTGCACTTAAAATTCTAGCAGCTCTCAGGCGATAGCTGTTACGGATGTGACAACGGTCAGATTTGTGATAAGCTAATTTAAAAGTGAGCTTCACCTAGGATTCTTCATTTCTGCGAAGTACTTGAGATTTTGTACATTTCATTTCGTTCCGAGCTTACATTGAAATCTTGTAATTTTATTCTTGCCCTTCTTATCAAATCTGGATTTCATTTCATTCTGCACGAAGTTCAATCTTATTTTGATTTTCTTGGCACGGTTTCTTTTTCTTCTGTTACATTTATTTTATCCTGGTTATTTAATGTTGAACGTTTAAAGGCTTTGTTGATAGTTTGAGGTTAGGTTATGGGAATGCGCTGACATTGTAAATTTGTAAATTTGTGAATTTGTGAATTTTTCAATTTGTAAAATTGTAAATTTGTAAATTTGTAACTTTGTTAATTTGTAAATTTGTAACTTTGTTAATTTGTAAATTTGTAAATTTGTAACTTTGTAAATTTAAAAGTTTGTCAATTTGTAAATTCATACATTTGTTAGTTTCGTAATTGTCAAACTATTAAATTATAAATTTATAATTCCAAAACTTTGAACTTACACAATTAAAAATTTATAAATTTCCAAATTCCAAAAATTCCATATCTCCAAATTTCTAAATTCTCAATTTGTCAGATGCTCACATTTCAAAATTTTTACAGTTCCAAATTTTAAAATTTTAAAATCTCTAAAATTGTAAAATCTCAAATTTCCAAACTACAAATTTTCAAATCCTCAAATTTCCGAATACCAAAATTCTAAATCCCCAATTTTCCATACTTTTAAATTTCTAAATTGGTATGTATCTACCATGTTAAATTTCTAAATTTATAAATACTGAATTTCAAAATCCCCAAATTTGCAAATTAACAAAGTTTCAAATCTTTGTAGTTCAATATCCCCCAAATTCCAGATCTCTAAATTTCTAAATTAAAAATTGTGAAATCCCTAAATTTCTAAATTTTTAAATTTTTAAATTTCTAAATTTCTAAATTTCTAAATTTCTAAATTTCTAAATTTCCAAATTTCTAAATTCCTAAATTTCTAAATTTCTAAATTTCTAAATTTCTAAATTTCCAAATTTCTAAATTCCTAAATTTCCAAATTTCGAAATCTCACAAATTTCAAGTCCCCAAATTATCAAGTTCCTAAAATTCTAAACGAAAGTCCCAAATTCCTAAAAATTCCAAATTCCCCAATTTCCCAAACTATATACTCAAAATTTCAAGTCTTCAATCTTCCAAATCCCTAAATTTCTACGTCCCAATTAAATGTTTAAATGTTCAAATTTCCAAGTTCCAAAATATAAAAATTTCTAAATTTTCAAGTTTCCAATAATCTTAATCTTCGAATTAAAAATTTTCCTAAATTTTCTATAGTTTCTATATTCTTTCCCTGGGCACGACATATTCACTGATTTATAGCAATTAATTGAAATCAATCGAAGCCGCAATTTTTTGTTTGCAGATTAAAACAAAAGCTTTGTCACTTCTTTGAACATTACGCGTCGACTGGTTAACAAATAAGTTATATTTCTATATGATACGCAATACCTACTGGGAAATAATTATCTTGGGAAATGAGAGCACGAGATATAACAGAATCTCTGTTAGTGACGGGGATGAAAAGAAGGAAATAATGGAAGCTAAAGGTACTGAAGGAAATCGGATATAGGAAGACAAGGGAAAAGCAAGTTGCATTCACGTATTATGAAAAGCAGACTTAAGGTTGACAGAAAAGTTTCGTTTAATGCATTGGTAATTTGCTCTGATATACAAAATTATTTATTAAGCTTCTTTCTAATGAAATTACAAAAGGATTTTGTAGTAAAATCTCGTTTAAATTTATTGTTAACATTTATCTTTCACATTTATGAAACTTAAAAGCTTCCACACTTACATCAAGATTTCTAATTAAGTTTAATTTTCATTTCTAATTAAATTAAAATATTAATAATAAAAATTAATAAAATTCAATTTGTAATTAAATTAAAATGATAAATTTAATGAAGTCCAATTTCTGATTAAACTAAAATAATAAATTTAATGGAATTCAATTGCTAATTGAATAAAAATAATAAGCCTGGCGAAGTTCAATTTCTTATTGAATTAAAATAATAAATTTAATGAAATTCAATTTGTAATTAATTTAAAATATAACATTTAATGAAGTTCAACTTCTGACTAAACTAAAATAATAAATTTAATGGAATTCAATTTCTAATTAATTTAAAATATAACATTTAATGAAGTTCAACTTCTGACTAAACTAAAATAATAAATTTAATGGAATTCAATTTCTAATTAATTTAAAATATAACATTTAATGAAGTTCAACTTCTGACTAAACTAAAATAATAAATTTAATGGAATTCAATTTCTAATTAATTTAAAATATAACATTTAATGAAGTTCAACTTCTGACTAAACTAAAATAATAAATTTAATGGAATTCAATTTCTAATTAATTTAAAATATAAAATTTAATGAAGTTCAACTTCTGACTAAACTAAAATAATAAATTTAATGGAATTCAATTTCTAATTAATTTAAAATATAAAATTTAATGAAGTTCAATCTCTGACTAAACTAAAATAATAAATTTAATGGAATTCAATTTCTAATTAATTTAAAATATAAAATTTAATGAAGTTCAATCTCTGACTAAACTAAAATAATAAATTTAATGGAATTCAATTTCTAATTAATTTAAAATATAAAATTTAATGAAGTTCAATCTCTGACTAAACTAAAATAATAAATTTAATGGAATTCAATTTCTAATTAATTTAAAATATAAAATTTAATGAAGTTCAATCTCTGACTAAACTAAAATAATAAATTTAATGGAATTCAATTTCTAATTAATTTAAAATATAACATTTAATGAAGTTCAATCTCTGACTAAACTAAAATAATAAATTTAATGGAATTCAATTTCTAATTAATTTAAAATATAAAATTTAATGAAGTTCAATCTCTGACTAAACTAAAATAATAAATTTAATGGAATTCAATTTCTAATTAATTTAAAATATAAAATTTAATGAAGTTCAATCTCTGACTAAACTAAAATAATAAATTTAATGGAATTCAATTTCTAATTAATTTAAAATATAAAATTTAATGAAGTTCAATCTCTGACTAAACTAAAATAATAAATTTAATGGAATTCAATTTCTAATTAATTTAAAATATAAAATTTAATGAAGTTCAATCTCTGACTAAACTAAAATAATAAATTTAATGGAATTCAATTGCTAATTGAATTAAAACATAATGTTTAATGCAGTTCAATTTCTAATTCCGAATTAAAATTTGTATTTTTTAGTATTTTAGTTAAAAAATTTGTTATTTTATGGTATATTTCTTAAAATTTGTTTGTACGACTACTAAAAAGTTTTCGAACGCGACAACATACCGTTAGATTTTGTATTCATGAACCTACATATCAAAACGTTCTATGTGAATCTACATATTGTGATCATCGAATTTAGCATATAACGGAACTTATTACAAAGTTTGAGATAATATTTGGTGTAACAGAAGCTACGTGGTAGCTGAATTTGCTGTTCTGTAGCATTGTTGAAAAATATCGCTTGTGCTTCCGTATTCCGTTCGATGCTTTAGCTATAACAACGATTCGATGATCAACTGAAATGAATCTCATAACTGTATTAGTTAAATTAATATGTTGAATGTTGCAACAAAAATATATTTCATATACATTTAATATTATTATTACATTTACTATATTTTATGTTATGTTATACATTTAATATTTTTATTATACATATTTACTGTATTTTATGTACTTAATATATTTACTACATTTACTATATTTTATGTATTTAATATTTTTATTATATTTGCTCAATTTTATAGATTTTATACGTTTATTATATCTATTGTATTTTACAGATTTTATGTGTTCATTATATTTACTGTATTTTATGTATTTAATATGTTTATTATATTTACTATATTTTATGTATTTAATATGTTAATTATATTTACTATATTTTACAGATTTTATATGATGATTATAATTACTGTATTTTATATATTTAATATGTTTACTATATTTACTATATTTCATATATTTAATACGTTTATTATATTTACTGTATTTCATACATTTATAAATTTTTATTTCATTATATTCCGAGAAGAGGAACATAACCTAACACATTTAGGCGCAAGCACTACGGTCCTCACCGAATTTCACGCGTTAATTGAAGCTTCCATAAAAGATAATAGTACATAAATTACAGCAAGCATAGCATTTACTTACGTAAAATTTAAGTATGTAGATATATGTCCAAAGAGGTAGTGGATTTATTTTAGGACGCATTCTCGAGCCGGAAAGAGAAGGATCTGAAAAGGCACGATTGGAATTTTAATCGAGAATCTTGTTGTCACTGATGGCATTCCAAGACGTAGTTCTCGCAATCGGGTATGGGGGTTTATCGGCTTTATTCTTTGGCATTTACCCTTATAGTCGAACGGGTATAAAATATAAAAGGAAGAAGTCCCTAAATTCTAAAAATTTATTGACGTACGGACAACAAATCTGAACTCGGAAATTCAAATATCTGTAAATACGTTTCAGATATCTATTTAAATACTATACTACTTATTTTGCCACTCATTTTTAAAAAAACGACCTTAAAGTACTTCTCATTCTTAATCTTCGTTTCACTTCTTAACTTTTAGTAACAAATTTTGGTGCAATATTACAGAACACGTTGAATATATTTTGTCGAGTTTAATTAAACAATGTTTAGTTTGGCGTGCGAGACAGGGAACCATTTTGTCACGTACGACTCGTACGAAATGAAGAAATAGAATAACATTATTGGGTTAATTAATGCGACGATAAAAAGGGATAATTGCGTGGAGAAAGTTGATTTGATGCTTTAACGACATTCTACATGGTGTGAATGAAATTGCATCTTTTATATCCAGGAAGAGTAATGTGAGTGTTCGAAAAGCTTTGACATTCATACTTTATTATTGCATCTCAATCTTTATATTTGAAGATGCGGATGGTTAACGACGTTATTTACAGAATCGATTTGTTACGTGACATAAAATTTTTTAGAAAATTGATTTGTACAAAACATATTTTCTTTTAAATTGATTTGTAAGAAAAAAATAACATTTGTTAAAAAATCGTATCTTCATTTTCTTTTGTTATTATTATTACTATTTCATTATTCATTACTACAATTATTGCTGTAATAAATTTTGAAAATTTGCAAAAATATTTGATCGAATTTGTATTTAAAAGAAATGTACATATGTGAATATATACACATATGTGTATATTATCTACTATATCGTGTGTGTGTGTATCAATTTCGTCAATAGTAGTTTTATATTCATGTAACGATAATTAAATGCAAAAATGTATACAAAACTTGCAAAATATCTTTAAATCATTGCTAAATAATTAATTCGCAACATAACATCTTTACCTTTCTTTCATTTATCTCCGAGTAACCCAAAAAAAATGAATAATTAACATTTTTCCATGTTGAAAATCGGTTTTAAATACGGAGGAGAAAAGGAATTTGGATATATTAGAAAAATTAAATGTTTACGAAAGTGTGTAGACAACGATATGTCAGAAACATGCAGGTCACGCTTTGTCGCGTGTTAAAAATACTGAAAATGTAGCCATCGACGTTCTTCGTGCTCGAGTCAGCGACGAGATGTCGCGAGAATTTCCTCTTTAAAAATTCATCCACGTATTTTGCTTTTTGCTTCTCGATTTCCTATTTGAATTCGCAACTTTAAAATTTATTAAACCTGCAGACGAAAAGACGGTATTAAATGTTTGCAACTTATGTTTATTCTAACAGTGTTTCGGAATGCCGGAAAACTTCGTAGCATACGGACTTCAATTTTCATAATATCGAAATGTGAATATTTACAATTATATGAACTTCTTGTTCCTAGAAACTTCATCTTGCGTTTAATACCGAAAACGGGATTTTTAGCTGTAATAGTTCATCGCGAAAAATTTAAACAAAAATTCGTTTTCTATTGTATTCATAAAATTTTATTTTGATTCAAGTCTTCTCACAAATTTTTATTTAATAAAATTAATATTTGTCCTTCCCTCACAAAATTGTAATATTAGTTCTTGTATCTAATTTAATTTATTTTATTTTTCATAACAATTTTAACTTAATTTTTTTCTTCTCATCATGAAGTTTTAATAAAATAAAATAAAAATTAATTTATTACTAAATTATTTATAAATAAAGTAATCAAATTATTTAATATATTTATAGTATATTTATAATTCATTTTTATACTCCAGATTATTTGATTATATTGTGTCTTCCTCATAACCTATATTCTCATGTCATCTGATCTTCCTCATGATTTATCTGTTCAGATCTTTAGATTATGTTCTGTCTTCCTCATCACCTATCTCTTCAAGTCATTTGATTATTTTGTGTCTTTCTCATAACATATCTACTGAAATCATCTAATCTTCCTCATGAGCTATCTCCTCAAATCGTTAGATTATATTTCATCTTCCTCATAATCCACCTTCTTAATATTTCGTCTTACTGGTAACTTAAAATTATGTAATTAAATTGTGAGTACCTGAAATCTAGCACCACACGGTGCACAGCAAAGAACATTTTAAAAAAGTCCATCGATCATTTAGCTTTCCTCGTATCTATCAATTATACGATGTATCTCGTAGGAATCTATTTGTCCGCAAGCATAAAAAATTTGTTCGACCTCTTTCCCCTGTTCCCACGAAAAGGGGAAAAGGTAGAGGAAAGAATGATGGAACAAGATCGATAAACATACGCCACCACGTAGGTATCACGCGATCAACAGAAGAAAATCCCGACGAGTCTGAAATGCCTGGTACGTTCAGTTTCGCGAAACAAGAACGAAAATCGATGTAAGAAAAATGAACGGAGATAAGCCGCACGGATAAGAGGGATACGAGCCGACACGGTTGGAATTCATTTGATTTTCCGTTCACAGAAGCCAAAAGAACAAGTGGTACTTCCGGACGTCGATGCATCAAAGACAGTAGTGATATTGGAAACAGGAGCAAACTACTCTTCTTTTACCCCACACTCTCTCACCTAGTCGTCCACGATTTCATGACTTTCCGCCAACTTCGATTCGCTCTTTTCACCCGTCGACCCGACGGCCAACCTCGACCCCTGCCATCATTCTGTTTCTTCCCTTCCGGCTGTTTCTTTCTTCAACTTACCGCCCCGAATGACCGTTTCTGTTCCGCGCAATTGACTCGGAATAAACATGAACGCAACAAGTTTTAGACTGCCACCAGACACGGATACATTGTCACGTACAATTCACCTGTTATGTGATGTAATAGTATTTTGGTTGTTATTGATAAGCTAGATTTTGGATTTTGTACAAAATATGTATAGTAATTTATAGGTTAAGATTCGTATATTAATGTGAGAATGAATGTGGGGTGTGGACCTTATCACTCTTGTGTTGGATATTAAGAAAATTGAACTCACAAACTTTCAGATATTAAGGTATTTAATTATTAAGATATGCAAATATTCAAGGATTATAGTATATAAGTATCAAAGTATCCTAATACTCAAATACCAGTATTCAAATTTTCCAGTAAACAATTAGTCAAATATTTTGCCACATTTTAACTGTTTTATTCGATTTCTGATATTTACCCTTATAATGATACTTTCAAAACCACTATATCTGCTTGTACACTCGTACACTGCCACATTTACACTTTGCTACATTAATAGTTCGCTATATTAACTGTTTTAATCTGTTTCTTATATTTAGAATATGAGGATGTCGTCAAAAGTTATATCTTCAATATCACTATATTTGCTTATAGCAGATTCATACTTTATCACATTTACACTTTGTCACATTTCCATTTTGCCATATTTATATTTTACTACATTGACTCATTTAATCAGTTTCTCATATTTACTCTTGCACCATGAGGTTTATCTTCAGAAGTCAATGTCAAAACCATTATGTCTACTTTTGACATACTCACACATTGTCACATTCACATTTTGCCATATTGATACTCCGCCATATTTATACCTTGCCACATGTATAGATTACTACATTGACTCATTTAATCAATTTTTTATATTTACTCCTCAAGTATGATGATATCTTCAAAATCATCTTGAAAACAACTATGTCTGCTTGTGACACAGTCACACATTGTTACATTTACACTTTACCACATTGATACTTTGCCACATTTACACCTTGCCACATGCATACGTTACTACATTGAGTCATTTAATCAATTTCTTGTATTTACTTTTGCGCCATGAGGTTATCTTCAAAAATCATCTTCAAAACAACTATGTCTGCTTGTGACACATTCATACATTGTCACATTTACATTTTGCCACATTTTCACTGTGCCACATTGATACTTCGTCACATTTACGTTTTGCCACATTGACGCTCTGCTACATTGAATCATTTGAATGCCATAGAAAATGTCTGGAGTCAAAATAATAGTTTACAACTCTCCAACCACATTATCCGAGTTGAAAAGAATTAGATATTTGGGAAAATAATGAAGATATAAAGCATATGATGTATACAGAGCCGGAAGCTGTGACCAAAGCAAAGGGTAGAAATACAAGATATTAACATGTGTTAATAATGTTATGGACAGTAGTAGTTGTGTTAGTAGCTAATAAATATCATTACAATTTGAACACGCCTTTAAATTTTACGGAAAACGTGAAAAATGCTGAAAATTTATAGTGGTCCTAATTCGATGGCCAAGGGCTGTACATCTCATTCTTGTTCTACCTATATGTTTACAGTAGATCGAAATTTTAAATACACATTCGAATTCGCGTGAGGCACCTGGTCCGTAGATCCATTAGTTAATTGTCGATGGTATATTTACTTTTCATTTCAAATTACGTGTCCAATGTATGAAGGTACCTTCAGCATTAATATCCTGCGTCAAGTAGTACGAGTCGTACATAGCCAGACATGTATGATATAGTGAACGTAATTCATTGATTGCCATTGTGAAGGTAATGTATAATGAACTACGATAATTTCAATTATTTATAAGCATTTCAATTTGAGCCGTATATGTCACATTAATATTTTTCAATATTGATGGTTTATTATATTGACAGCTTTAATCAGATTCTTATATCTAGTTTTACAATATGGGGATACAAGGATATTTCAATCTGTATAAGAGTATCGTTTAAAGTCTAAAAGGATGAACTCGATAGTTCTCGATCTCGAAACGATGCCAGCCGAAGTGGTTTATAAATTTCCCGGTAGTCGACTGATAAGGATCCTGAAATCTATGGTTTCGGATACAAGAGATTTAGAAGTGGAAGGAAATTCGTGGAGCTCCTTTCAGCCGTCGTAAAGTCAGATTTTTGAGCTGTAGTCATCGATAATAGCGAAACGCTGGAACTTTTCGTTCAGCGGCCGCCTATCTCGCCGAAATCGAATTCCATCAAGTTGAAGAAGTATATCGACGACGAGAAGCGTTTCGTGAAGCAGTCTCGAAAGTTTTGAAAAGTACATATACCTTTAGCTTCCTTTTTTTTATTTCAAACTACTTCGACGACGATTACTATAAAATATTGTCCTCGCTCCTTCTGGCTATTGATTTCATGCGTTATTCCTTTTGACGTGTTCCTTCATACTTGGAAAATTGAATGCCTCTGCCAGAAATTTGTTACTTCTTTACCGGAATCAATCTTACGCGATTGAGCTGTTAATTTTCTAACACTGACTTTCTCAAATTTTGTCACTTCGCAATTTTTAAATTTCGAAATGTACCAAACATCGAAATTCACAGATTTCTATAATTTTCGAGTTCTGGAATTGTTAAATTGTCACACTTCAAAGTTTACGGAATTTTGAAATTTTGAAATTTCTAAGTTTTCAATTATGAAATTTTTAAATTGTCAAATTTCTAAATTTACTAAATTCTCAAGTTTCAAAATTTCAAAATTTTCAAGTTCTGTAATTTCTAAATTGTCAAATGATGAAATGACTAAAGTCTAAATTGTCAAATTTTGAAATTTACTAAATTGTCAGATTTCGAAGTTTCTAAGTTTTCAAGTTTTGAAATTTCTAAATTATCAAGTTGTGAAATTTCTGAATTTTCTAGTTCTGAAATTTAAAAATTGTCAAGTTCTGAAATTTCTAAACTTTCCTAAATTTTCAAGGTTTTATAATCAGCATAAAATTTCACTATAAAGATTGCAAGCAGCGTTGTTAAAACGTAATTCAAGTTTTAAACTGAATTTTCAAACAGTTCCTTTTATCAAAGTTAATTCTATAATCTACCCTTTCATTCTAAATGAAACTAACCTAAATAATTAATCTGATATTTGAAATCTCATTCAGCTCTTTATTGCCACGCATTATCTGAAAATCTCCCGAACTCGCATTATAATTTCATTTCGCACATTCATTCTTCGATAGACTGATTCATTAAATTCATATTTAATAATAATTATTCATCTAATCATCCACCTATGCGCACAGATTTATTCGTACATTCATGCTCAACTACATTTATACATTTAATCATTCATCTAATATTCGTTCCTACATTATTATCCAGTCATTCGATAAATATACGATCGCAGATTAATTTCTGATAAAACTTCCTACGTTTGTAGCTACGTTTCGACCTGTTAGAATATTTTTTATTGTTAATAATATTTGTACAGACTATAAGTGCAACAATTATAGGTTCAATTATTTGATATATGAATTATTAACCCCTTGTATATTTATTGAATAAATATAAGTAACTATTGAATGTGTGATACAAGTATTGAATTATAGGAACTTAATACATTCTGCTACTACATTTCGATTAGTTTAAATGTTTAAAATAAGTAGAAATTACTAATAAACTTCTTTCTAAATTAATTACTGGGTTTCTGGTTTGAGTACATTTACCTTATACCAGTATAAATACATGAATCCACATATGAGTATATGAATATCCACACACGATAGTCTTGGAGAAAGAGTACGTACATTTGCGTCAAAATGATTGACAGAATAATATACAGAATTAAATAACACAAAATATTTAATTAAATATTTGATATTTTGTTACTTAAATAGTTAAATACACAAAAATACGATTACACTTCAATGAAAACATACGCCTCCATTTGGCACGATTAACACTTTAATGGCCGCAGTCAAATGTCTCCAGGGGCCGGCAATATTTTTGAAGAATTAATTTAAAGAAACTTTATGTAAATTCAAGAAATAATTCAACACGCGTGAACATACACACAAAACAAACGAAAACAACAACACATTTAATACAACACTATTCGAATGCAATAAATATCACATCCAGAGACAAAAGTATGGAATAACACCGACCAAAGCCTTAAGTTCATAGAAGCACATAGAAAACACCCTTAAGTACCTGAAAGACATCAATATGTACCACAGAATATAGCCAAACAAAAACGTAGGATACAGGACCCAGTATTAATGACCTGAAGGTCGATGCGACGTAAAACTTGAAATAAAAAAAAATTTAATATTTTACGTTTGTGTGATAGTTATTAAAGCAATCATCGCACAAAGGGTACCAGCCAATAACCTTTGGTGGCATCACACACATGTGTGAGCGGCCATTAAAGTGTTAATATTTACCATCATGAAGTTAACCTCGTGTCACAAACGTTTTATTTTTCCAGCAGTAAGTTGAGGAAAGTGGCGGGTGAGGATAAAACTAAAATGTTTGCTGGTAATTAATTAGTCGTGCGAAGGAAAGCAACTTTAAATATCAGCTAGAATGCGCGAGGCAAAGAGAATACTAATTTCCATTCATATCAAAGCACTCTTGGACTTAAGTGATCTTGAGGTATTAAATACCGTCTGCATAAAATTTACCTCTTGAATGGCAAATTACGTCGAGCG
This sequence comes from Megachile lagopoda, assembly GCA_036983795.1. Classification (NCBI taxonomy): domain Eukaryota; kingdom Metazoa; phylum Arthropoda; class Insecta; order Hymenoptera; family Megachilidae; genus Megachile; species Megachile lagopoda. The sequence continues at coordinate 4,012,735 of CM072786.1, forward strand.
AAAACTTTTATTCGTTCAAGTTGTTTGTAAGTGGATCTCTTGTGAACCTCTTATGTTCACTGTTGCGTGTGCAGTCGACATGTATGTTAAATTATCGAGGAACAATAGGGTGGCTTTTTGACAATTTTCGAGCTCAAACTTTGAGAGGATCTTTTTAATACCATGTACTAACTTTTTGGAGGGTGCGAAAACATATTTATTTTGAGCTACCCTGAACAATTTATAAAATAAATGATGATTTGTACATTAAATAAATGATTATTACGGTTGTAGAGAAATCTGTCTAATTATTTTAGTACCTTTTTACACAAAAGATGATTTATCCGAATTTGAGAAGATACTTGAAATTTAAGGGTGATCATATTTCGTTAAGAAATATTAAATATAACTTGCACACAAGTTTGGTTTATTATCATCAATGTGGTATTTGACTGTGTTATTGACTTCGTAATTTAATTTTTGTTCAAAGATATTATTTTGTACGGGGTATTTTCTGTTGCTCTTTTCAGCTTGTTATATTTTTGACATTATATCTTGCTATCGATCGAACGGAAGATTTTCCAAATAAAAGGAGTCGGTTCCAGGGTGACGTGATATTGTCATTATTTGGCTTTGATATAGTAAGCAGTGGTGTTAACGGTGGTAATGGGGTGACAATGTTTTATGAAGTTCCAAGAAGTTATTTTTCTAAGTCTTTTTTCATACTTATCCGGAGACGCACTTTCGTCAAAGCTTCTTCGGTAATAAGATGAAATATAATGCTGCGTGACATAAGAAAGGCTGGGTAAGTCTTTGATAAACATTTTTATTTTTGCTTCGGTTTTATTAAACAAGAATGGAATTGGAAGGTATTACGTTCTGTCTTTTAGAAAATGGAGATGTTACGTCATTTATAATTCACGATTGGTGCCACTCTGATTATTTGTACATACAAATATTATTTGCTAGAAAATTTAGATTTCAGTTTTTATTTTTGTGTCATGCTGTTGAAATTATATTCTTTTGTGATATATATTTACATAGTTATATTGTATTAATTAAATATGTTATTTAGATAAGAATTTATTCATTAGCTTTTTATTCAGTAAACGATGATGATATTGAACAGTACAGATATTTAGATTTCCAACTTTTCTTTCTTAATTTTAACCTTTTTAAGGTTCTTAACTTTATTTTTATTTTTTCTCGTTTTTCTTAGCTCTTTGTATTTACTCTTGCATTATATAATTATTGCACTGAAACTAATGCATTGAAACTTAATGCAGTGTATGTTTTTAGACTCTGTACATATTAATTTTCTCCCAACCTATTCTCAATCTAATTTCTTCCTAATCTATTCAATTTTTTCATTCATTTTCAAACTTTTTAAAACAGATGCATATTATTCAAAGTAATACAACAGATCTCCAAACTTAATATTCTCGAAAACCAAATTCATATTCAAAAAATTCTGTTACATATTTTTATCTTATTTTTCCATAATGCAGTGTATGTTTTAGACTGTGTACATATTAATTTTCTCCCAACCTATTCTCAATCTAATTTCTTCCTAATCTATTCAATTCCTTAATTCATTTTCAAACTTTTTAAAACAGATGCATATTATTCAAAGTAATACAACAGATCTCCAAACTTAATATTCTCGAAAACCAAACTCATATTCAAAAAATTCTGTTACATATTTTTATCTTATTTTTCCATAATGCAGTGTATGTTTTAGACTGTGTACATATTAATTTTCTCCCAACCTATTCTCAATCTAATTTCTTCCTAATCTATTCAATTTTTTAATTCATTTTCAAACTTTTTAAGACAGATGCATATTATTCAAAGAAATGCAACAGATCTCCAAACTTAATATTCTCGAAAACCAAACTCATATTCAAAAAATTCTGTTACATATTTTTATCTTATTTTTCCATAATGCAGTGTATGTTTTAGACTGTGTACATATTAATTTTCTCCCAACCTATTCTTAATCTAATTTCTTCCTAATCTATTCAATTTTTTAATTCATTTTCAAACTTTTTAAAACAGATGCATATTATTCAAAGTAATGCAACAGATCTCCAAACTTAATATTCTCGAAAACCAAACTCATATTCAAAAAATTCTGTTACATATTTTTATCTTATTTTTCCATAATGCAGTGTATGTTTTAGACTGTGTACATATTAATTTTCTCCCAACCTATTCTCAATCTAATTTCTTCCTAATCTATTAAATTTCTTAATTCATTTTTAAACGTTTTAAGACAAATGCATATTCATCTTGGAGTAAATGAATGCAGAAAGAAAATTATCGAATAGCAAGGCTGTTCGAGGCTGGTTATCCGATTTCGGTTTATGAGATTTGTACGGTTTTTCGCGTAAGTGGGCCGAGGAATCTATCGAAATCGAATCTCACGGGAAGCATAGGGGTTTCCCATGACGAAAGTCGGACCCGAAACTTTCGTCCTTACCAGCCTTCGCAGTTTTATCCCCGCAAAATCTCCTCTTATTCGTCGTTCGCCTCGCCAGCAAAAACTTCTCGGCGCGGAGCGACGTCAGGTGCAGAGCGACATCTTGGCTGCTGCAACCTACGTACAAAAAAAAGCGGAACCGTAAAAAAAAGAAACGAAAAGAAAAGAAAAGGTGTTTTACCTTCGTCCGATGATGACAAAGGCTACGAGTAAAGTTTTCTTAACGGATGGCCTCCAGTGCCTTTGTAGAGCAAGCAATCGCTATCAAAACTTTCTCGTCTGCCGCTGCTTAATAGATAAATCGATTACTCTGCGAGGTGCTGCTCTGAAAATCGACTACCTTTTGCTTTGAAAGCCCGTAAACTGTATCTTCAACAGTCATATCAGTTGCAAAGATAATTATTATACGGTATGCCAAAGGAATTGTATAGATAACATCTACAGTGTGTTGTGCAAATAACCTCCTTTATTTTTATTTATCTCAGATTTTCAAGGCTATTTTTTAGATATTCGTAGAGAAATTAAATAGCAAATTATTTATATGTATATGTGAATTAGGGTATGTTATATTTAATTCTTATAAGAAGTTCATATTAATAAACAGCTATAAATGAAAAATGTACACTATGCTGATTTTGTGTTCATAGAAAATTGTGATTCAGTTAAATTACATTGAGTTATAAGGAAAAACGTAGAACGTGCTAAATGTATTAGTAAAAGTCGAGAGTTAGGTTATGTTAAACCTTGTTATTCTCATAAGTTGGTATAAATGCTGTACAAATGAAAAACATACAACATATGCAACATAAAACATACAACAATATATGTGTTATTAGAAATTGTTAGATTAGATTAAAAAATTCATGTCATAATTATATTAAATAATTATAATAAGCTTAATAAATGCTTGTATACAAATCATGTACAATACGTTGGACTTCAAATTTAGTAAAAACGTGACATATTTTGGAGCAACATTATTTTAAAAAATCTCATTTAAAATGTCTTTCGTAAATTTCTTAACTTTATCTTCAACGTAGTCGTCCTAGTGAACATTTAGTTCGCAATGCGGTAGAAAGGTTTGAGACAGCTTGTTTTATAGTAATCACTTTACTCAAGTACAAGAACATCTTAATTTAAGCTGTTCTTTAGAAAATACTGTACTAGTTTAGAGGAATACAGAAAAATAAATAACAATGAAATTCCACGAAATAAAGTAGTAATCAGGCTTTTCAGAGACCACCATGTAACTCGTCGTTTAATGAGCATTTGTCCTTAAAAGAGTACCAAATTAAAGAACGCGAATAATTTGTGAACGGAGTAATTTAAAAATAGAATCCGCAGTGCTGTTGGATAATGAACTAAAATTGTTATAAACAAATTATATTTGCAATGATTCATTAATATCACTGAATCACAAGTTTTATAAATAAATTTTGATAAAGAAATACTCTTGTGAAAAAATATGTGAAGTAAACTCAATATATGTGTTAGGTACATGTAAATTGTTAAACTAAACATTTTTTCTATAAATTTTACATTTTATAACAAAATTGTCATAGATTGATTATAACAAAATAATCATAGATGCTTTATAAAGCAAATAATTAGTAATTTCAATAATGAAAAATATCGAAATTTATGAACTGTAACATTATTTGATAAGAATATTTAACTTTCAATCATGCTAAAAGAATTTTAAAAGAAAGAACCTACTAAGATTTTGAGGTTATACGTATTTTTTCCGTGTAAATAGGTATGAGATAAAACTCATAATTTTCGTTCATATAGAGGGTGTTTCAGAAAAGATTATATAACGCAGAAATTGTAAATTCTCCATTGCATAACAAATCGAAAGGTCCATTCATGATATAAAATCGGATATTCGCTACTGAACAATACAAAGTTGTAAATTCGTTGATTCATTGCTTGACCCAATAAAGAGGAGCCATTTTCTGTTAAAAATATTAATGCAGTATTTGTATACTGATAAAAAGTATTAATTTATTGTACTGGTATATCATTAAGACATATCAAAGATATGCATCGAAATTTATCAGTATTTGCTATATTTTGTTTTGAAAATTGAAACGTGATTAATATTATTTTTCACAACTTCGCTCTAATTTTTATTTTTCTTTGTTTTAATTTCTACACAATTGATAAAACTTTAACCATTTGATCTGATTGAAAGAAGTAACTTTTGTCTTAAAACCTTGTATTTCTTAAAGATTACGAGTTATGATGTAATGTTTAAAAATGGCTGAATCTTTAGAGGTTACTTTTAACCCGATAGAATGAATATACATGTAAATACATATAAATTCAGTAGAGTGTATGTTTCTTACTTAATATAACTTAATATAACCTAAACTTTATATCTCTCCTAAAGTTTATATCATAAATGTAATATAACCTAATCTACCTCACGTTTTTGTTAACATAAGCATAGTGTACATTTCTAGGTATTTATTTACCTGAATGTATGACAATCATCTAACATTTCTCACAACCTTTACTAATATAAGTTCAGTATATTAAACATTGTTTATTCGCGTTTATGTTCCAAAACACAAAACTTCACTGAATCTTCCAACACTGATATTGGTAAAATAAAAATGACATTCAGTTCGATAATTTTTAAAAATCCTCCTTTTAAAAATTCCTGATTAATAACTTATCTAGTCTTCATAAGCTTCATAAGCATTTTTGAATTGTCTATGTCCCAAACATTTGATAAACAACACACTTGTTTATACAGTTCTTCAGCATCCAAGAAAAGAAACTGTACAGAATTTTGATAAAAAAATGAAGGACTTGATATTTCAGTAGAAGAGATCTGTTAGTTAAATCAACAGCAACACGTGTATCCGTTTCGGCGAATGAAACAGCTCACAAGTTCGAAACACGTGTACGTCTAGTTTACATCGTCCATTGCAAATTCAAGTATAATGCACTTGTGAATGCTCGCCGACTCCGTAGCCTTCAAAAGTGCATCCTTGCTATTTTCTTTCAAAAGTTGCTATTATAGTGCATATGCAGGCGTCGCATTCAGAGGTGAATATAGTGCAACGGAAGCACCTTATTTCACGGTGTTGGGAGCCCGAGAGTATTTTTTGAGGTTCGTTTCAAAACGTCCCGCGTGATTTATATTAACCATGGAAGAAGGCGGCTGTCGCACGAAACCGAGAAAGCCGAGAGCCGCGAATTTAGTTCACCGGTATGTAACTGCGGCCATTGTGTATCGTGCTTTGTTGTTATTAATGGTGCTGCATGCTTCTGTAATTAATATTATATATCATTAGAGATGCGGTTAATTCATTTTCCGATTCTTGTTACATTTTCGACAGCGTTCTCGATGCAACGTGAAATAATGCTCGCGGAACAATTGCAGAATGTTAAATGTTTTATGCGAGAATTATCTTTGTTTCATAAACCATGGAATGTTAAAATTGAATATTTTTGAATACGTTTACTGCATTTGTTATTGAAAGCAATTTTCATTTTTTTTAGAGATGTTACGTATTTATGGTGTTAAAAACTGTTGTTTTTAGGTTTTTATTAATATGATATTTTTATAATAGACTCACATAATGCAACTCATGATTTTGTGTAATATATTAGTTTCGTACTGTGTGTTTTTTTGTCATTTTTTTTGACACATGAGTACAGTATATTTTATGATTTTTATTTGTAGATAATTACTACAACAATAGCCTTAACTAAACTATCTCGCAACTTTTACTATCCATAAGTTTAATGTAACGTTAAAACAAAATATTTAATGAAAAATGGTAAAATTCATCCTGTAGTATCGATTTTCATTTACTCTAATAAAATTATTATTTTTAATAGTAATAACAATAGCAACAACAGCAATAACTATAATAACAATGATAATAACTGTAATAATATAATACTATAATAATTATTGTTTAATTTATATTTGATAAAAGTACAATTTAAACTTTCAAGGAGATTTAAACGAATATTTAATAATAATATTTTGTTATCACAAAACTGACGTCATAGATTAAATCTAAAAAACTAATGAATTAGTATTTCATATTAAATTAAATTGAAAGTTCTGCTACTTTATCATAATAATTTATATTTACACAAATAGGTTAGAGTTTTACCGATATCACATTCGGTTCAGATCAATATGGCGGAACATTTTCGATCACTACATCGAATAACATTAATAACAGGTGTTTGATTAAAAACGTGAGAGAGAAGAAAAACATAGTGGACAGTTAACTGTGAAGTTTTATAGTCGTTTCTTACATGTTTTATTCCACGGACGAGCGATGCGATCGACATCTTCCACACGATTAATTCGAAAATTCTTTTTCCTGTACCTCTCATCGATTTTCACCTGTATAACCATTCCGTTTGCTGACCATCGGAAAGGATGGTCAAGGGGAATGTCAATTTTCAACGGTGACAGTTTTTCGATTTCGCATCGGCTGCGTTGCGGTAAATACTTTTTCCGTGAACGGAAATCGAGTGGTTGTGACTCTTAAACGAGACAGTTGGTGTCCGTAAAAAGAATCACGATATTTTTCTCCAACCCTGGATTTATTGAACTAAAGAAAAACACCTCATTATCGCGCAGGTTGCTAATATTATACATCTATCAAATGATCGTTTTAGAAGTTTTTTATTTTAAATTATAAAATTTGTACCTTATTTGTAAATTTGTAAACTTGTAATTAAGGTAATTTTTTTTAAACCTATGTTGATCTTCGTAAAAATGAAAAATGTATTTATTAATTTATTCATTTTCATTTGTATATTTATTTCTTAACTTCGTTTTTAATTTCAAAGTAAATGTGGATTATACGTTGGTAGGTTTAGCACTAAAAAAGATTGACCTCTTCTCTTATAATATTGTGACACACATAACTGTAAAAATGCGACAAATTTCACTAATATTTAATTATGAATTAATAATTAATTCGTTGAGTCTAATGTGATTTGCTGAAAAAATCATAGGTTAAGGAGTTAATAATAATATCGAAGTTAAAAGAAATGTTCAGAATTATTGTGAACGAATTTTCTTCTAGAATTCATGTCACAGTCTTCCATTTGTTCTTGTACTACTATCGTTACTCTCGTACCTTTTGTAAAATATTAAACGCTTATTCTCGTTTTACATGCTTTATACTTTTAGCGCTGAAAGCAAAAATGTGTCGATTTTACGGAAATAAGTTGCAAGCGTAGAATAAAATGTTTGAATGTAATGTTCGTTTTTTGAAAGAACAGATTTTAAAGCGGGCTACGTACAATAACGATTTCAGTAAAATCTCTGTAGAATCACCATTGTCTGATAAATTTAAATGATTAAGATATTGTCTTTGTTTATTTTGTAAAAATTGAATACAGCAGGGATATTTTGTCACTGACTGATTTTCATTTGGATCACTAGGTTATTTGATTTGGAGCAGAAATTTGGTTACTGACTTTAAATTTTATTTTTGAATTATCTTATTTTAGGGGAAATACTCACATGTGTGTATTCTTATTAGGACACACCTTTCGAATTCAAATACTGAAGTTTTATAATTCTTAACTACTTCGAATATTTGAAAATTTTGCAATTTTCAATTTTTATATTTCCAAATTATATCTTAAATATCTAAGTACAAAAATTAAAATTTCAGAAACTTAGACGTTAAGTCTAATAATGATAACACGAGCGATAATAATAATGATGAGTGGAATTTACACGTAGAGATGTGTTCGCATGCGTTGCGTGCCTTTAAACATCGCCTTTAGACCAAATCCCTTGCGTCTTTTGTCCATTGACACGCATCCTCGCCGTTCCTCATGCATTCCTCTACACGCACTCACACATTCGCTTGCACTCTCTCATACGTACGTTCACGCATACTCGCATTTTCTCATTGAAATTTCCATATCCTGAAAATGTCTATATCTCCAAATCTCTACACTCCCAAATCCCTACAATCCTATATCCCTACATCCCCAAATCTCTACACTCCCAAATCCCTATATCCCAAAATCTCTACATTCCTAAATCTCTACACTCCCAAATCTCTACATTCCCAAATCCCTACATCCCCAAATCTCTACACTCCCAAATCTCTACATTCCCAAATCCCTACAACCCTATATCCCTACATCCCCAAATTTCTACATCCCCAAATCCCTACATTCCCAAATCCCTACATCCCCAAATCTCTACACTCCCAAATCTCTACATTCCCAAATCCCTACATCCCCAAATTTCTACACTCCCAAATTTCTACATTCCCAAATCCCTACAATCCTAAATCCTCATATCCCCAAATCTCTACACCCCCAAATCCCTACATTCCCAAATCCCTACATCCCCAAATTTCTACACTCCAAAATTTCTACATTCCCAAATCCCTACAATCCTATATCCCTACATCCCCAAATCTCTACACTCCCAAATCCCTATATCCCAAAATCTCTACATTCCTAAATCTCTACACTCCCAAATCTCTACATTCCCAAATCCCTACATCCCCAAATTTCTACACTCCCAAATTTCTACATTCCCAAATCCCTACAATCCTAAATCCTCATATCCCCAAATCTCTACACCCCCAAATCCCTACATTCCCAAATCCCTACATCCCCAAATTTCTACACTCCAAAATTTCTACATTCCCAAATCCCTACAATCCTATATCCCTACATCCCCAAATCTCTACACTCCCAAATCCCTATATCCCAAAATCTCTACATTCCTAAATCTCTACACTCCCAAATCTCTACATTCCCAAATCCCTACATCCCCAAATTTCTACACTCCCAAATTTCTACATTCCCAAATCCCTACAATCCTAAATCCTCATATCCCCAAATCTCTACACCCCCAAATCCCTACATTCCCAAATCCCTACATCCCCAAATTTCTACACTCCAAAATTTCTACATTCCCAAATCCCTACAATCCTATATCCCTACATCCCCAAATCTCTACACTCCCAAATCCCTATATCCCAAAATCTCTACATTCCTAAATCTCTACACTCCCAAATCTCTACATTCCCAAATCCCTACATCCCCAAATCTCTATACTCCCAAATCTCTACATTCCCAAATCCCTACAATCCGAAATCCCTATATCCCCAAATCTCTACAGCCCCAAATCCCTACACTCCCAAATCCCTATATCTCCAAATCCTATATCTCCAAATCTCTACACTCCCAAATCCCTACATCCCCAAATCTCTACACTTCCAAATCCCTACAACCCTAAATTCCTACATCCCCAAGTATCTATATCCCCGAATCTTTACAATCCCAAATGCCTACACTCCCAAATCCGTACATCTCTAAATCCCAACATCCGCAATTGCCTAGCGTCTCAAATTCCTAACTCCTGAAATCCCCAAATCTCTATTAACCTCTTAGGAACGATACGCCACTATAGTGGCTTGGGGCACCATCTCTCTGTACGACGGTCCACTATAGTGGCTCGAATGTCATCGTAGATTACATAGCGCCATAGTGGCTCTACTGACACACTCGCTCGTTTCAATTGAATGATCTTCATATGTTTTGATTCGCACTTTTTTTGCCTTCACCACGTTTTATAAGAGTATTAACAAATTCCACAAAAGTACATTACATGTAAATAAAAGGTAACGTCAAGTAGTTTAGGCACTATGGGAGCGCCTCTTTGCACTAATACGATATTGGAAACATTTGAAAATTACATATTTTGTGAATTTTCTAAAAAAGTAAATTATCAAGGGTAAAGTATATCATATCTTTGGGAAAAATAATTTAATCATCAAAAACTTCGTTCCAATGTACCCGCGTAGAGAACAGCATTGTCGCACATTCTAGTGCTGTTTAATTCGTGTCTCTGGTACAGAGTCCTATCATAAACTGTCTTACTACGCTAACCTACGAGCTTATATCTCCCTCTCTTACAATAATTCGATGTAAGTAGAAAATAAAGCAACTATTATTTGAATGAGGAAGGTATCTTGTACCAAGACGCTCTCCGCTGTTTTGGCATCGCGTAATAGTCAGTTGATGAAGATCGCCTGTTTTCAGGTAGCGAACAGCATCGGAAAAATTAATCCATTAGCGGCAGGAGCTTCTTTTTCGCAAGCTCGACGGGACGCTTGTATAATTTAGCAGCGAAAAAGGAAGGAGCAAAGTGGGGAAAGTTTTCGTAGCTCGCTGAAGTTTCCTTCCTGGCAGGCACTCCTTTTGATAGAAATGCTCGTTCCGCCGGTTGTATTTTGTTACAAACGCTATTGATTATCGAGTACACTCGGCAATTTGAGTGTCTCGAGTATACGATGTACGTTTTTAACGACTGATATTCGACGGGGGAACGGAAGTGGAGCAGAAAATAGGTCAATGCGATCGGTAGAAGCCCTTTCTACAATAATAAAAGTAACGCGTGGTTGACTTCGCAAGATTGCATTGACCCACTTTCTGTTGCGTTCTCATTCTTTCCCTTTTAGCGAATAGTTCTTCCGCTGTGCTGCTCGCGTAAGCGCGATTTTACACTTTTCTTAATCCGCACGTTTCTCTAACAACGAGAAAATAGAATTCGAGTGCGTCCGTGGAATATGGATCGTTTAATTTTGATGAATGGTTACTTCTTTGTGCGTTGCTCGCGACTTCAAATTGGAAGGAATATTCGAAAAGAACGATTGTTGTATTCATAGCCACGACTTGTATTCAAGTTCGACTTTACGGAAATGTCTTAGTATTAAAACACCGGTAATTAACTGTTAAGTGCGAATTTTGTTAATAATATTTCCTTAAAATGTCAACAAAATTTAAGTTTAGATAATTGTAAGTTTCTATACTTCAGTATTTATAAAAAATATTATACATATATTAAGATTTGACGTTTTCAAATAAAAAAAATTCCTTTCATAATAACTCATGCAAGCATTTTTATTAAAGTACTTTTGTTAAAATATTTTTTGTTCTTTTTCTTAAAGTTTGTTGTTTTGTTTCTGATTAATATAAATAAAACGTAATTTTATTGTATATTTTTCACTTATTCTTCGTGTGCACTTCTTTTATTTAGTAATATTTCATTATATCGTTTAAAATTTTCATATTATTTAACCCGTATTGTAATTCATTGCTGAAACTTAAATTTATCTTGTAAAATTTTCTAAACACTGTGTAGTTTAAAATTCTATCTCGAAATGAAGTATGCTAGCGAGTACGGTAGGTCTCTCTAGGGAAAATGGTGATGTAGAGGAAACAGGCCACGTCACTCGTTTTAATACATTTGCTACACAGTGTGAACTTTCGTTGTGTCAATGAAATAAGTTTTCGAATATTTAGATATGTAATTCTGCAAATTTAGAAATTTGCAAGATATCAAACATTTCAATTTTATTAATTAAATATATGTGCAAATTTCCACATTTTTCAATTTTACAGCTTCCAAATTTTTGAACTTCCAAAATAATCTTACTGAGTTAAAAATTTCAAAAATAGCAAACAATTAAATTTGCAGATATAGAGATTTTTAAATTTTCAAATTCACAAATTTACAAATTTATAAACTTTCAAATTCACAAACTTACAAAGTTACAAAGTTACAAATTAACACATATAAATTTCAAATTTTCAAATTTAGAAATTAGCAAATTAAGAAATTTGTAAGTTATCAAACTTTTAACTCTGTAAACTTTAAATATTAGAAGTTATCAAAGTTAACAAATATTGTGAAATTTACAAATTGCAGATCTTCCAAATTTCTAAAATCACAAACTACCTGTATATAAATTTACAAGCTATTGTATTTTCAATTATAAAACACTCTTTCAATTGCATCTTCTAACCTATTAACATTGTCTCAACATTACTGTACAATTTTAACCCAAATACCGTACATCAAAAGTACATTTCGCTTTTGCTATAAATAATTAATTTCACCAAATTTGCAGCATCGGCCACCGTGTTAAATAAATCTTTACAATGAAATAATATCCCGCAGAACCATTCGTTCGCGTTGTATGACTGCATGACACCGATCAACTAACAAACCAACTCATTAATCGAGAACGAATTAACTGCATAAATGTCTGGAAACATTCAACAGTTAGAAATCTACATTAAACGTCAAACAATAAACGATAAACCGGTGTTTCAACGCAATCTATAGTCTAATAATGTGCCGTATTCCAAGGGACGGGTTTACATCCCTAACACGATGTTCCAACGACGAGGCAATAGTGTGCTAATGGAGGGCCTAATGACTGCAGAGTGGTTGCCGCTTCGAGACTTTCTTGATCCACTGCCAATTATGTAAGATGTCCCCGATTGAACGCTTTTGGGTCACGGATACCCAACACGATTAAGATCCTGCTGGCGACATGTCCGATCCATGGCTTGTTCAAAGAACCTTCTATACATAGTTTGCGTTTATTTATACAAAATCGAAAGAGCGATCGAAGTTCCTCGAATTTAACCTTGGATCTCGTATTTTCGTGATATTTCGAAGGGAAGTTCGATCTTTCCTTAAACGTAATAACACGCGGTAGAATTCTCTAACCCTTCGTTTCCTCGCGTTAGAATATTTGAACTTTTATAATTTCGAACGTTTCTTTCGTTTCTGTGCATGCGTGGCGGCGTCAGATTAAACGACGCGAGGAACTTCAATCGTTCGAAGTCCTAATATTTATAAGTGGACTATAGGTTGAATAATTGTATAACACCGATATGTGCTGTCTACTTATTTTTAATGCGTTCCAAACTGAACGACTGTGTGTCTATGTATCCGATGTTTCGAAGCGAACAACTTCGTGTCTATGTATCCGATGTTCCGAAGTGAACAACCTCGTGTCTATTTCGTGTCTATCTGTTCGATTGCTTATTTCGCAAGATGAAGGCTCGGTGTGGGCGTAAAATTTTTACGAACAAAGCTGAGGGAAACAGTTTCTGATTTCTATTGGATGCACGAATTCGGGTGAAAATGGAAACCCGAGTGACTGCGGTGGGTCTGTTCCCCAAAAAGTGACGGTACATGTAATGAAACCATGCGATACCTCGACACGAACAGGAAACTGCGAATAAAGGACTCTACTGATAAGGTTAAGGGTTCTGACAACCAGATGTGAACAATAATAAACTAGAAATACTCGATGGAATGTAACGACTTCCTAAGTGATGCTACAGAATCTATTAATTTGAACCTATAGAGGAGAAACTGAAAACGGTATATTATTATATCGATAGAAACTTGAATTGATGTCTGATCATCTAAGACCTAACAATAAACTAACATATATATTTTTTACTTCGATGAAAATCTTAGCACATTTTAAATAGGGTTAAAGAAACATGCACGTGAGAATATAGGAGTTTCACTTTAAGCTTAAGTTATTTTTATATTAAATCGGGAGCATGTACGCGCAAAGGGAAAAATTAAAAAGAATGTATTTGTGGGATAACCGCATTATACCGAATCAGTACTAATTAAGGTAGCTGTATTATACTGAATACGTGCGTTATTAACAGGAGTCAATATGAATTTAATCCGTATGCATCCAGTAATATGAATGAACAAAGGTAGATTTCCACGTAAAATCTTTTGACGGCGAGCTGTATTTCAAAGTAAATAATATGGGATTTTTAAAAGATTTTTTAATTAAATGTTAAAGGTAGCTAGCAGCTGTTGGGCTTTGGTCTTTTTGAGGAGAAAGAATGCAACTTTGTTTTCGACATTATGTTTTTAAAACATGTTTGTGTAACGTTGAGATATTATTACAAAGAAGACTTGTGGAATAACTATTTCTAGAAATAACTGCGTTAATTCTGTACTAAGTTTTTAAGATAATCACCGTATGTTCCTAATCTGAGACTGAAGAAAATATGATTCTATAAGAAGATTTGAAATAAAATAGGAGAAAAAGAAGATTTCAGACAATTTTTTCAACGTTGAATATAATGTATTTTTGAACTTTTTCAATAAACAAATATTTTCCGTTAAAACAAATTTATTGAATGAAAGATTGTATAATATTGCAAATTCACAAGGACTTGAAAGAAACAAAAATTTGTAATTACGAATGATAACTATTTCCGATAATTTCGTTAATTATGAAAATTGCTGTTTATTTAAGTTTAGCAAAGTACATGTATTTCGTGTTGCACATTTGTGACAGATTGCAGTGAATGATTAAATGAACATATATCAGTAATAATTTCTGTATCAGAAATTCTATACAATATTTTGTATACAACACGTATGTATTAGCATATGTGAACAAGTTCGTAACGATTCTAGAGATATTTTAAGGTTAAAAATAACATATTTTGTACAATTTCAAATTTCTTACGGATCATTTACATATGTTGAAATTGCTACAAATATTTTTAGCAAATAGATAATTACAAGTTTGTAAAATAATCAGCAAATTTTTTATTTATTTGGTTGTCTGCAAGTTTTTGTAATTATCTGCAAATTGTCGTGTTTGCAATTTGAGATTGTACATTTTAGCAGCATTACTTCGTTCAATACAGTTTTTAACACGTTTCTCTTGTCAAATCATTCATTGACTCATACTACTGACTGCAAGCGAAACATTATTATGAAATTCCAACAACGCAATATAAATGCTTGAACTAAATTTCCACGGAAAAACATGTGTAATAGCAATGAGAAACGTTAAAAATGTGTATCAAATATTTTATTACTTTACAGTTATTACGCATAGAATATTTATACCCAATTTTTATTCGAATAGATATTTCATTACTTCTCATTCTTGACTGTTTGTACTAAATACATCTTCCAAATAACTTTAAATTTTATATTAATTCGTATAACAATGTTAACAAATGTCAAATTTTGTATAACAGAATATTTAGTAAAAAATGAATAGTTAGGTTCTATGGTAACTTGTTATCTGGGGATGTAAAGATATAGCTATTGTACAGAGATCGATTATTACTCAATTATTATAGTCGGTATAATTATACTAAAATACAATCATAGGGCTACAAAATGGCTACATTTTGCTACATTGATATTTCGCCACTTTTACAGTCCCTGGCCATCGAATTAGGACCACGTACAAAAATATCACTTTTATGGCTATAATTATGTAATATGGAAAATTGTCTTAGGTCATGCAAAATTATTACTAAATACGTTAATAACGATATATACATAGCAATTTGTTACTATCGTGGTAATAAATTGTGTGGTGAATGATTAAGGGCCGTGCGTTTACGTTAGGCTCGAGTATCGATAGCGTGAGGTGAAATTTGGTGAATAGAAAATGTCTGGAACCTCAAAAGACTAGTTTACAACTCTCCAACCACATTATCCGAGTTGGAAAGAATTACAGATATTTGGGAAAATAACGAAGATATAAAGCATATGATGTATACAGAGCCAGAAACTGTGACCAAAGCAAAGGGTGGAAATACAAAATATTAACATGTGTTAATAATGTTATGTACAGTAGTAGTTATGTTAGTAGCTAATAAATATCATTACAATTTGAACACGCCTTTTAATTTTACGGAAAACGTGAAAAATGCTGAAAATTTATAGTGGTCCTAATTCGATGGCCAGGGGCTGTACATCTCATTCTTGTTCTACCTATATGTTTACAGTAGGTCGAAATTTTAAATACACATTCAAATTCACGTGAGGCACCTGGTCCGTAGATCCATTAGTTAATTATCGATGGTATATTTACTTTTCATTTCAAATTACGTGTCCAATGTATGAAGGTACCTTCAGCATTAATATTCTGCATCAAGTAGTAAGAGTCGTACATAGTCAGACATGTAGGATATACATAGTAAACGTACTATACATGGTTGATACACTTTCGTCCATTTTCGTTTCTCGAGAAACAATGCGAGTATAAAAATTTGATACATGTCATCGTATTACCGATCGAATGCATCAAAACTTTTTTCTCTTGCAACTTTTTAAATCCCTTACCGTTTGCGCAAAAAACACTAAATAGTAAAATTATGAGGATACCATAAAAGAGTGATAGGATACCATCAAACTAAATTTCCCCGAAATCTGCTATACGTCCAATGCACGTCCTGTCCAAAGAACCGTGTTAGGAAATGGAATCAGCCGAGGGTTAGAATTTGTACCCAAAGTTCGCTCATGCAATGGACATAATAGATTAAGAACAGAAAATGGCTGTTCCGATCAAAGAATAAAATAGATCGAAAGAAGGCCCTGAAGAAGTCAAGCTGTCGATAGCCTGTTGTGGCGCAGCGTTTTTTCGGGCCACCCCATTAACATCTCATTATGAACAGTCGAGTAACACACCCACGGCGGTTAGTTTGGCGAAATATCTCGAGTTCGGGCTTCCATTAAAATATCTGACTAGCTTGGCGAGTCTCGTGCTCTCTTCAATCGACTCGATCGTCTTCAGGTCCGTTGCTGGTCCGCTAGCATCGTCTTTTCAGAACTCCTCGTTGCCCGCAAACGATTCCGCATTGGAATCGAGCCCACTCGCAAGATTGAAACGAAAAGGACCGGAAACGGACATGCTTGTCGCGCATGACTTTTCCGGAGAAACGTGCATAAAAGTGATACGGGAGATCAACTTGTGGTAGCTCCATTTAGGTGATGGTATTGTGATTGCCAGGGTTTATGTGTATTTATTTTGGATTTAATTATTGGTGATCAATTTTGCGTTATAAATGGTACTACTAGTATGGAGGAGAAATTATGGTGGAAAAATTTCTTGAAAGTTTTGGATACTGGGAGTTTTTGGAATTTGGGTCGTTAGATCACTGGAATTTTTGGAATTTGGGACATTGGATCGCTGCAATTTTTGGAATTCGGGACATTGCAATTTGGGCACGTTTGAGGTTTGGAACGCTAGAATCTTGGAATTGTCGAAATTAGAAACGCTGCAAAACGGAAATTTTTGGAATTCGGGACGTTGCAATTTAGTAATAATAGAAAATTGGGGCGCTACAATTTTAGTCTTTTAAATTTGGGTCTCTGGAATCGTGGAATTTGTGGAATTTGGGACGACGCACCTCGGGAATTTTTGAAATTTGGAACGCTGAAATCCTGAAATCTTCGAAATTGGACGTCAATGACCAAGTATTATCATGAATGCGTTACAGAGCATATAACATGCTTCCAATCTATTCTATGCGTCAAAAGTCACTTAAAACAATACCAAAACCCTGTTTTTTATCGATTCGACGTCAATGACGACAGGTCAGATCACCTCCAAAATCTATACAGAAAATTTTAGCGCGTCTCACGAGTCTACCCTCAAAATTTCAAGTGAAAAATTGTGGCCTGTACAGACAAACGAACAAACGCAGTCCCTGCAGCCTCAATACGTCCAACAACAAGGAAATAATATTTGAATGTACGTGTGCGTCAAGAGATCGATATTATACATCAAAGCTAAAAGAGTTTGAACGTTATCCGCGTATTGGATAGTCGATCGTTGCATCCAGAGTTATGCGGTTGTTAAGCTCGTTTAAGTCACGGTTTGTAATTCGATCGTCCCTATGACTGAGCTCGAAACTCGAATCCTGAACGGAAATGGAGCCTCAACGTTTAGCTTGTTACTCGTCGAGGGAGTTAGAAGGATAGCGATTCGAGAACGATTTCGACTGTGCCAAATGATACGATGATGTCTATATCAGTGAAGTTCCATGGGAATTTGATTTGGTTGATCGTTCACTTCGTTTCTCATAATTGCGTCGGTTATGTTTCTCTCGCAATGATCAGCGACGAGGTCGAAGGTTCTCCGAATTTTCCACAACTGCCAAATCGGTATTTTATTTAAGTCTGTTTATAACTGAGTTAGTTTTATTCGAAACACTTATAGAAACAGACTACAATAAACTAACTCAATATTTAATAAATAATATTATTCATATTTGATGTAGAAAATATTTGAAAATTCTTTTTATGGTACAACAAATAATGAAATAAATAATATTTCCAGTTGTGATGGATTTAATTGTTAATAATTATCTTAATTATTAAATATTAAAGATATTCTAATATGACTGGTACTTTAATTTTTTAAATTTCGAAGAAAAATATTTGATAAATTATAATTACTCATCAATGAAGCTTGGAACTATTTGAAAGTTCCCGCCTTCATTCAAAAAGCCGCCATATTGTTTGGTGACTAGTTCTATTCTAACTAATCTTGCTGGCATTTTATATTCTATTATTATAAACAAGTGTATAATTCATGTAAAAAATATTTGTGATTGTAATAAAAACAAGGTACAATATTAAATATAATAATAATACAAGAGTAAATATAAAGTATAGTAAAATACAGATATTAATATTAGATTACTGATTTTTTGTTGAATAAAGAGTAATATGTACAGAGCAAAAATGTTAAAAATAGTAACCTTGACAGTTTCAAGGTCATCAAAATCGTCGAGAAATCTCTAAAGCAGATAACGAATAAATTTCTGTAAATCGTCGAAGACATGAATTGGTAAAAATTATTTATTTTAAAGGCAAAACAAGATATTTTGTGTCAGCGCTTGTCCTGTAATAATTCATGCCTCTACTACATTGGAAATCCATTAAAGTCTCACGTTAATGTTTAATTACATGCTCTTAGTCCTATTTAGTTCACGAATCCTGGCGAACCTAATTGGAATTGGTTGATGCCATCCTTCTTCAGCTGTAACGCGAAACAATATAAAACAGGTTAAGATTAAGAAACAATTTAAAACAGATTGGTATTAAAAAGAAGTAAATTAAATTGAGCAATTTAATTTAATAATAACGTAAAAAATTAATATTAAGTAACTTAATTTAATATTAATATAAACAATTAATATGAAGTAATGTCTTTTGATAGAAACGTATATAATTAATATAAAGTAATTTTTTATTAATTATTGAGTCGAACTTTTAATTTAATATAGGTTTGTTTATCATCAAAATTATTCCTGTCTACTACTACGCTTTATAATATAACAGATTTATGATAAAGTAGTCATATTTTATTTTAATTCTGATTGCGGAGATATTGTAAGTTTAAAAAACATTCGACATTCATTTTAAGTGACCGTATTGATCCGAAAATCAATTTATTTCAACCACTCAAGCCTTTAAGCTTTTTATTTAACTTTGAAAGTGTACATCAGATACAAGATTTAGAAATCTTAAAATTAGTAAATTTCAGATTTTCAACTTTAGAAATATAGAAATTCGAATGTTTGGAGATTTGGAAAAAAATGACAATAACTGCGGAAACGTGTCATAGCTTTTTGATTATTTATAACAATCAGCTTTTGGGTCAAGTGATACTCCGATCAACTTTCTTATAATTCGTGTTTCTATACTTTTAAAATGAGATTGACAAATAGGCTAATCGTGAAAAATGATGCTTTTGTTCCACCGCTACTGAGACTAATGTAGAAAGGAATTTAGTGGAAATAAGAAACTGACGATAGAATTGACTGAGCGATACGTAAAGTCGCCAAAGTTTTGTTTTCTCAAAGAAACGAGGTGAATAGAATTCGTGAAACATTTGGGAATTCTGGAAATGGTCCGGCATCGTACTTTTTCTTTTCGTGTCCCTCTTGAAAGTTTAATTAAAGGGACTAGGAATCAGCGGCGATGTTTGGTGTCTGGTTACACCAGAACGACAGAAATCTGTAAAAATAAAAGAAAGAAGGAAAAAGGGAACGAAAGAGAGAGAGGACCATCATCAGCACTACGTTTTCTCTTCGTTTTATGAAAAGTTTCTTTTTCCCTCGAAATTCGTCGATTTCACGTCGATTCCGTGTCACGGAGAAATCTACAGCTGCAGCTTTGTCTCTTTTCTTAACGCGGAAAACTTTCTGCGGATTCGAATTCGACGGATTTCGAACTGCTCGAACTTATCGTCGAGATTCAACGGGTGATGCTTCCATCCACGCAACGAAAGTAAAATGACGCCGCGGAAATCGTGCGCCATTTTAAATTAAACGACACGCGCACGCAAGAAACATGCGAGTTTGAAGAAAATTTGCCGTTGTTGCGTCACACACGTCATCGTGTTTTGCTTCGAAACTTCGGCTAAACTTCGTTTTGGAACACCATATTTTATAACTTATTTTGCGTAATAGTGTTAGATAAATATACAGTCTGTTCCACAAGTGTGGAATTTGGGACACTCCATTAGACTGTCGATATACAACGATTCTGACTGTGGGAATCTATTAATTTTGAGGTTATGCGTTTTTGAAGTTTGAACTGTCTTGGCTTTTCTAAAACTCTTTTGTTTTGCTCATGTGTGCTATTTTGCAGATACATACATTACTGGTGAGGAATCTCCCCTAATATTTGAAATGCCGAGGTAATTATGAGGAATAGAGACTTCTCTGAATTTTGATATTTTCTTGCAAATTTTTTCATAAAAATGTGTTATGACTCTGACAACGATAATCAATGGTTTTGAGAATTTTTAAAATTGAGCATTCGAGGATTTGGGAATTTGAAGAATTAGAAAGTTTGGGAAACCATAAAGAAAATTTGAAAATTTAAGAATTTATATGAACAAAAATTAAGAATGAACGACAATTAAGTCATGGAAAAGTTATTCAGGAATGTCCTTAATATATGTCAAGGTCAATGGACATTTTCTATTGTCAGTATTTCCCAAAATTTGTTCTGGTTACTGCCTCAAACTGATCATCGCAATTATTAGATGTAAATTCAGTGTGAAATGTTAGACAGATACAACTGCATAATTTGGAAGAATTAAATGAAATGAAGCAGCTTGTTCAAGGAATAAGGTTGTTGTGAAGGTGTTTAACTCGAGAATATGCTGTGAATTTAGTGAAAAGCATGTTCCACAGCCGTCAAGCTGTAAACAGAGATGGTGGCTGGACTTCATGCTAATGAAATTGTACCCAAATTAAATTATAATAAACGTTTCGCGTGATTTTTCTTGCGATTAAATGCACAGTATCAAAACAGTAACTGCAACTATAATTTTGTATCTTGCATTTATAAAACAGTCCTCTTTTCTAAATTAAAGTGAATTGGAACTTTGATTTGTGACAAGATTCAAAGCCTTATAAAGTAATGCATTTATTTTAATTTCATTGAAAATCGTATACTATGTTTGTTTGACTAAAAATTACTTTTAAAAATAAGTAATAGCACTGATAAAATATTTTACTATGTATTACGAAATTGTCATGTTCATGCAATTTTTTGCAAAAATTAAGGAAACAAAGGCGGTGTGGGATTTTCAATGGCTGCCGCATATCGAACCTTTTGTGACAATTACTTTGTCACTTTTTGACAAAATTCTATCGCTTTTTGCATGAAAATAAGCACTGACAGAATATTTAACTACGAATTACGAAACTGTCACTGTTCATGTAATTCAATTTTTAGCCAAAAAGGGGTGTACGATTTTCAGTGACCACCACTGTACGTTGTAATAGTAAAAATCTTCGACAAACAGTTAATGTTCGAAGAAATGAGAGAGATTTAAAAAGCAGAAGAAATTAGAGAGATTTAAAAAACAGAAGAAATTAGAGAGATGTAAGAATTTTAAATGCAAAAAATTAAAGAGTGGTTTAAATATACGTTTCGAGTATTTAATCCGCGACTATCAGTTGACGAAGCAAAGTACGCGGAGAAGCAAACTATGGTATTTGAAACAGCTATTGAAATTGTAAACTCGTGTCGGAATATCTCTTGAATACATAACCTCGCTGTAATTTGCCCCCTTCTAGCACGTAACGGTTTAATGTATTACGATACCCGCGCACACACTTAGATGGCAGCATGAAGTGCACCGAATAAAATGATATATGCAGGGCGCACTCTACGGTGGAAAGTAAAATGATTTATACACGGAACTGGTAACTATAATATTAATATACGTATTCAAGCTATGTGGAAATAGTTTTGTCGTGATACAATGCAACAATTTTGTTCGGTACAGAAAAAACTTGAAATAAGAAACTTATAAAGGGTAACCTCCTTAAGTACTTTTAGTGTTAATAAATTTTTAGTGTTAATAAATTATGCAGTATAACAGACCACCTACTGATTTTAATAATTTTCACAAATTTTGTCAAGTACATCTCCCTAAGTAATGTTGTGAAGGTTTTAGGACGGTCGTTGTTTGCTAAAAAGTTATTTACAAAAATGTATGTGGTTTTTACTACATATCTCGTAAACTATCGATGTCAGGAAAAAAGTTTCAAACAAAACATGAAGGTCTTGAAAAACTCTACAAAAAAGGTTATATACATTTTTTATGTAGACCTATTATTTTATCTGTTATGATTTAAAAAGTGATTTAAAAAAGCTTTTTCCTAACTCTACCCAAACCTAAGTGACTTTAGGTATAGTGAACAAGGGCAAAACGGTGGTAATGGACTTGTAGCAGAAATCGACGAGGCGAAAAACCAATTCCTACGTTTCTGGTTAGGTTAGGTTACGCACCTATGGTATGCGAAAAATATGTATTGTTGATGCTTTTCCAATTTCTAAGTAAACAACTACCAACGCCTAAAACCTCCCAAATATTACTCAGAGAGATATCTTTGATAACATATGTGGAAATGATTAAAATCCCACACCAGTACCAGTAATAATTAAAATATAATTAAACAAGTAATGGAACTACAAAAAGTTATAATTTGAGGCAATAATGCATTAAATTAAAATGTGGCCAACAATAAAAGTTGTAATAATATTTATTAATCATTCATACGGATAAATTTAATGACAGTAATGTGCTACATTGGCGTGGAAATGTATAGAGACGTATCGGTCAAAAGATTGATAATTATTTATTTGCTTATTTGGTCATTTTTAACGAGATTGGTTCGTAGATTTGGATGTGCAAACGTTTTAATTAAAACATGGATTTGCCGGACGTACGATGTTGGATAATAAACAGTCACATGAACATGGCTTAATTTAAAAATTTCGTATAAAATTCTGAAAAGCAAGAGTATCGTAATCCTTAATTTATTCCATATTTGTATAATAATATTATAACACTGTTATATCACTAATATTCTAATATTATAACACTATCTATTAACTGTGATGTTAAACTGTTTATTAAACACATTTTTGAAATTTGATTATTATAGACCATTTTTTTATAAAATGATTTCAAACCATGCACATTGTTTATATATTCATGAAAAAAATACGCAGAATTTATATTACAATATGAATAGTAACAATTATTCTGATACATTGGAAAATTATTTAAAGCCTTATTGGGCAGAATGAGAATTTAATTTTTATGCACGTTCATAAACACTATAAAATACAAAAAGTTTGAGGTTAGTGCTTGCCAATATTTTTAAATTTATTGAAACGCAAACCCTCGAATATCTCGAAATAATGAAAACTGGACTTGCCCCATTTTCAAAATAAACGGCTCATTCAACGAATATTGGCCAATGCAGCCGAAAATTCAAGTTAACCCTCGTGGGTGATTTTTTATAAAATAATTACAATAAAATTTTACACAAAATAATTGACATAACATTTCAACTTTCTTTATCTATTTTAATAATGTAGCTGAGATTAGTTAGTTCTGACTGACCTGACAACTAAGTCATAGGGCAAGGGGTTAAAAATTCTACTAATATTTATTATGTTTGATCTGTGAATGCAACATGAATTAAACTGGTCAAGGTTAAATGAAAGTTGGTGAAAATTTAAATTGTTGCATAAAAAATTTGCTTACTTGAATTTCGCAAAAGACACATATCACACGGACATATAGCATATATACCTTATGCTCTAATTACCATCAATATTCAGTCTCCATAAAATCGTCAGTACTCCAGACACTGCAAGAGGTTAATAAAACCAAAGATATATTTATGCAACACGGTATATGAACTATAACAACAAATTGAAGCCAGCCGTTGTCACCGTTGGAATATACAAAAATCCATAAGACAAATCCATAGACATAAAGAATATACTTACTATGTTTTATTCAGCTAAATCATTTAAATCTGGTTCAAATCCCAATAGTACGCACCTGTTAGAAAATAGAAATCGACGAAGCAGGTCATGTGCCTTAGTGCACTTCCCCTTCCGGAAATTTCTCCTAGCCCAAGTGCCCTAAACGACCATACTAACGAGGGTGTCCTCAGGCCGAGATTGTGTCTACATTCTTGTATTGCCTTTAGCCGAGAAAAGATACGATTAACCTCCGATTTTTCAAACGCGACCACAAGTTTATTCGGCGAACCCACTCTTTACCGAAATATTCCTGAGTCTTAGGGATCGTTTACACTATGCCAGTAAGCCATACCAGTGGCGCATGCAAGGTAGTCGAATATTTGCGTTTCTTCTTTGCCTATACCAGGTCTATTGTTACAAAAGGAAAATGGTATCTTCCTTCCACCAGGCCCTGCGTCGTCATTGTACCCGCCCTTTTTTAACACAAATATGGAGATTCAGGCAAAGTAACGCCTGGTACACGCAAAGTAAGAAACACAAAAATTCGACTACCTACTTGCACGTGATACGGGTTATTGGCATAGTGTAAACGGTCCCTATCGGTGATAGCTGCTGTCAAGGAAATCCAAACTCAATTCGAATTCCCCACTTTCTCGCGCTACTTCTACATTCCTTGACGATGTCCTGGAACAGTGTTCATAGTAAAACTGCAATCAGCCCGATCGCTAATGCGCTTCCACGACGGCATACTACATTGCTGCCGCGGTTTTGCCTGCTCGAAATGGAATTTGCAATTATCCGGCCGCAGAAGGACCGCTTTGTTCTGGATAGCGCGTCGCGTCCACTGAATCTCCAGGCAGTTTCTGTTCTACTGCCAGCCAGACAGCCTCTCCTGGTGAAGCGTATTCGAAAAAGCGGGAAATTAAGCGCGACCAGTGAATCGTTAATTATTGACCTTTGAATAACGAGCTGGATTAATGACTTCCTCTCCTCGATACGTACAAATTATTTGCACTTTACCGTCATATATCTCGGCCGCAGCTTGAGATCAGGGTTATTAAAAATCCACGTGGAACACTTCTCTTGACTTTGATGCCTGAGAATGTGCCTATTTTTATCTTAATTTTTAACGGTGGAAATTATTACGTTATATGTAATAATATAATAGGATAAGATAATACTGAGCTAATAATAATATTAAATTATTCAAATATTTTGAAAAATTATTTTATTCATGTACTTATCACTTAGTAATTTATCATTTGTGTATTGATTAATGTAAAATTACCCAAATAATATTTTTGAAAATTATTAATTAATATTATACTTATTATATGATATACTAATTTATAATTTGTGTGTTGATGAAAAGTGAACATGCTAGTTAGAACCATCAAAATACAAACTTACTTTTAAATCGAAAAGTAAGTGAAAAATAAGTATGGAAGTAACTAACGTGTACCATTCTTTATTCATGATAGGCGTTTAATATAATTTTAATCGTCACAAAGAAAATGTTGGTAAACCCTGGATTCCCCAAATTGGCACGGAACAAGGATAGTCTATAAACGAAATTCATTATTGAGAAACAGCTGTACCGTGCTATCTCAATTTTGATGTCGTAAATAAGTAACTATGAGGTAGTATATTGGCGAACTCGGCGAGCTTCCCCAGGGAAAGTGGTGATATAGGGAATAATATTTAACACGTCTCTTACAAGTTTAAAAATTTCTAAAGTTACAAATTTTGAAACTCTTAAATGTCTATGATTAAATATTTGTCAATTTCTTTTATTCAATTCTCGATACCTAAATTCCTGAATTTCCAAATCATTAGATTTCTAAATTATTTAAGCGTAAAACCTTTCTAAAAGAATTTCTGAACTAAATTTCCAATTTTTCAAACACTCAAATTATCAGGTCTTTTAATTTGGAAGCTCAAAAATCTTCAAATTTGAAAATTTCCAAGTTCAACCTTTTTGTTTCAAACATTTAAATCTTTTAAATTTCCGTATTTCTAAAGTTCTAAATTTCCAAATCTTCGAATTCCTCAATTCCTAAATTCCCAAATTTCTGAAGTCCAAATATTTGCATTCTCAAATCTCTAAATTAAAAATAAATAAACTGTAAATTTTGTTACAAACATTTTCTTAGTAACATAGTATTTATATCAATCCATAAACAGATCAACATTATTATAATTTTGTAACCGGAGAAATAATAATCAAGAAAATATTTAAGGATAAAAAATTATAATAGTGCTATCTATAGCTCTAGTCAAATAAGTGACGCATCTAATAGTGTCACTTAAAACCTTAATAGTTTTCCAATTTATTTTATATTATAAAAAAAAATGTCCCTGTAACGTCACATCACGTCTATTTATAAAAGGAATGTTCCACCTTAGTCAGTTTATAACAGATATAGCAAGGATTGCAGGAACACGAGTGGAGGCTAGATTTAATAATTAATTATTTTGTTTAGCTGGATATGATGTGTAATAATTCTTCGGTGTACGTATTCGTAGCCGGCGATGCAATTACTGGGAACAGCAGCGCAAACGGTACTCCCTAATGGCGAGTTTGTTACTCGTGCCGTGACGAGTTTCCGGTTCTCCGGAAATTCCACGAATTTAACCTTGGATCTCTCGTATTTTCGCGACGGTGACATTTCGGAGGAAAGTTTTTCGATCTTTCCTTGTCGGAACGTGTTGACAAACACGCCGTAAAATTCTCTAACCCTTCGTTACCTCGCGTTAGAATATTTGAACTTTTATAATTTCGAACGTCTCTTTCGTTTCTGTGTACGCGTGGCAACGTCAGATTAAACGACTCGAGGAACTTCAATCGTTCGAAGTCCTAATATTTATAAGTGGACTGTAGGTTGAATAATTGTATAACACCGATATGTGCTGTCTACTTATTTTTAATGCGTTCCAAACTGAACGACTGTGTGTCTATGTATCCGATGTTTCGAAGCGAACAACTTCGTGTTTATGTATCCGATGTTCCGAAGTGAACAACCTCGTGTCTATTTCGTGTCTATCTGTTCGATTGCTTATTTCGCAAGATGAAGGCTCGGTGTGGACGAACAATTTTTACGAACAAAGCTGAGGGAAAAAGTTTCTGATTTCTATTGGATGCACGAATTCGGGTGAAAATGGAAACCCGAGTGACTGCGGTGGGTCTGTTCCCCAAAAAGTGACGGTACATGTAGTGAAACCAAGCGATACCTCGACACGAACAGGAAACTGCGAATAAAGGACTCTACTGATAAGATTAAGGGTTCTGACAACCAGATGTGAACAATAATAAACTAGAAATACTCGATAAAATGTTACGACTTCTTAAGTGTTATTAATGCTACAGAATCTAATAATTTGAACCTATAGAGTCTAAACCTACTGTGTCCGGAGAAACTGAATACGGTATATTATTATATCGATTGAAACTTGGATACTAGTCATCTAACATTTCTTCCTTTTGATTCACGAGAATATTTATGACATCCCGAAGAAAATTACTAAATTTATTGAATTATTGTCTTGTTTATTGACGTATCCTATATTTTACATTATCGGAATTCTGATCAATAGTATCTAATTGTAATTACCAACGAACAAAATGAAGTCGCGGAAAACATGAGATATTCGGTGGAGCGAATGTTAAATAATTTTCCATGTTACTGAGTATTGAATATTCAATCATTACAGTTAAATTTGATCGTACAATTAATCAATTAAACGCTGATTAATTATGAAATCCGTAGGTGAAAATATATATATGTATATATAAAAGTGTAATAAGGAAGATAATTATTGAAATAGTTAACTGTGAATGGTTAGTTCAAACTTAGAATTTTCAGGTGTTATTTGAAAAGAAGCGTAGAAAAACGATACAAAAGATCAGTTGAAGAGCGAGAAAAAGAATGTTCCGTTTACTTTGTACAAGTAATTTGATAGAAAGGCAGAGAACAGGGCATCTTTTTATTTCTTTCATCCTTTGACTTGTCGTAAGTTTCGTGAACAAACCAAAAAGTAGGTGAAACAAGAGGAAGAAAGTTATAGAAAGCTTGATGGAGGCTGTTGTCAGCCAAAGAGCGTGTACTAGGCTTCTCGACATTTCAAAATAATTCTCGTTAATGAAGTCACTGACGTCGGACAACAGCTTTTTATATTCATAAACATAATATTTATTGATATTAATTATTACAATCTCACAAACGGAAATAGATAGTAACAACCATGCACGTTTCTTTCAAGTGATTAATATAGTTTACGTGAAATTTTTAATTTCTGAGTTATGGATATCTATATATATGTTTGAAGATAGTGTCAATTACAAAGCTTATGTAAAAATTGCAATTTAAAATATTAAAATATTTTATATATACTTTTAATGTTTTTCGTAGTTATTCTACATATTCTTCCTTGAAAGTTTAGTTGAAACATTGAATAATTTTCTACTTGTAGAATGACTCTCTGTGGTTATTTTAAAGATTGTTAGTTCAAAATTTATTCTGGTTATTTACAAATAATTAGTTCACAAATTTACTATGTAATAATACTTCAACGTAAAATACACACGTTTTAAAATTATAGTACGTCGAAAAGAACATTGTGCTCTCTTTCTTGAAAAGCACAAAATTCAATGACTGATGGGACCCGTAATATTTAATCCAGCACTGTATTGATTATTCATAAAGCTTAACAAATTAACAGTGCACAAAATTAAAGAAAATAGTTCATCAAATTATTGGTTTATTTCAAGCTGATATATTAACTCTTTTAACAAATGAACATTCTGGCTAATGAATACGAAACAGTAATAAAGATTAAATAAGAATAGGGAATGCGATAAAAAATGAATCAATTATCATGCCTATGGGGTGCGCGAAAATGGGGTTAGAAGACGTAAGTCGATAAGTAAGGAGAGAAATACGGCGGCAACGCCGAAATTAACAATAGCCTTTAAGAAGCGACGGGGGACAAAAGATAGACAGTGGGAAACTGGCAAAGCGAAGGATAAGGGCGAAGGGGAGGAAGGAAAATCCGGGAAAGGTAGGATAGAAAAGAGGGTGGAGGGATAGAGGAGCGTTGGCGAGCGTGGGCTATGCGCGCCACGTGTAATTAGCAATGTTCCGGGGTGTCGGGACTCGACTTTAATGGAGCGCGTCGCATTAACCCCGGCATTTACACGTCAGGCACGAAGATCGAGTGGAATCGGAGAGCGTGCCTCTTTCAAGCAGCTTAAATGGATTCGCGTTGTCGAGTTATACGGCTGGTCGCCGCGGGCTTCGTAACTGGGATGAAGGAAACAGCTCCAGAGGGAAGGTATACTTTTGTCGCAGCAGGCCACGGCGAGAAATCGACGCGGATAAAGCTGGAGTGTTTTTTCACTCGCGATTGAGATTGATATTATGAATTTAAGTGCACTCATGAATATTTTTGGTTGGCCAATATTTGTGGTTGCTTGATGTACAAAGAGGGTGGCATCTCAAACGCGTTTCTAATTTTCTTAAAATGATGACCAATCATCCCCTTCCAGTGCACCCATAGTACATCCCTGAAGGGTGACAAAGTTCGTCGCTATGGTAGACACGTGTTCCGCAACATCAGGGAAATTTCGTCAGATCTAAGGTCCCTCTGTAACATGACTTATGCACCTTTATGCACATTTCAGGCTTTAAACGAAATGAAAAAACGATTTATAAATGACTCTACGAATATTCCACCGTATCATAAAGTACCTTGCTGTCCTAACAGACTCGAACGTATCAAAAGTCCAAACTCGAGCAATTAACCGAGTGAGCCGATTAGAAAACGACAGTACGCCGGTATCATCGCGTAGCCGAGTTACATCAAAATGGTATCATGAATATTTTTGGTTGGCCAATATTTGTGGTTGCTTGATGTACAAAGAGGGTGGCATCTCAAACGCGTTTCTAATTTTCTTAAAATGATGACCAATCATCCCCATCCAGTGCACCCATAGTACATCCCTGAAGGGTGACAAAGTTTGTCGCTATGGTAGACACGTGTTCCGCAACATCAGGGAAATTTCGTCAGATCTAAGGTCCCTCTGTAACATGACTTATGCACCTTTATGCACATTTCAGGCTTTAAACGAAATGAAAAAACGATTTATAAATGACTCTACGAATATTCCACCGTATCATAAAGTACCTTGCTGTCTTAACAGACTCGAACGTATCAAAAGTCCAAACTCGAGCAATTAACCGAGTGAGCCGATTAGAAAACGACAGTACGCCGGTATCATCGCGTAGCCGAGTTACATCAAAATGGTATCATGAATATTTTTGGTTGGCCAATATTTGTGGTTGCTTGATGTATAAAGAGGGTGGCATCTCAAACGCGTTTCTAATTTTCTTAAAATGATGACCAATCATCCCCTTCCAGTGCACCCATAGTACATCCCTGAAGGGTGACAAAGTTTGTCGCTATGGTAGACACGTGTTCCGCAACATCAGGGAAATTTCGTCAGATCTAAGGTCCCTCTGTAACATGACTTATGCACCTTTATGCACATTTCAGGCTTTAAACGAAAGGAAAAAACGATTTATAAATGACTCTACGAATATTCCACCGTATCATAAAGTACCTTGCTGTCCTAACAGACTCGAACGTATCAAAAGTCCAAACTCGAGCAATTAACCGAGTGAGCTGATTAGAAAACGACAGTACGCCGGTATCATCGCGTAGCCGAGTTACATTAAAATGGTATCGTGTTGACGAAAGGAGAGACGTCGTCGGGCCGCAAAACTTGGTAGACGCATCGGAAAGTAAGACGGATCCGGGTCTGCGGTTAACGATCGAACATGTCGAACGAGTCATCGAGGAAGGTCGCTCGAGCCTCCAACGTTCTGGCTTGTCGTACAAACTTAGTTTACTATCGTGGTTATTTACCCCACCTTCTTCCATCGGGGATGCGCGAGAAAGCGGGCGACAATAAGACCACATTCGCAAGTAGAACAGGAGAGAAGGAGAACGAGGAGAGCAAACGAGGAAAACAATGAACAAAGATGGCGACAGAAGGGGAGCATGGCGTGGATGATGGTGGGAAAGAGCCAAGGGTTGTAGGACGAAAAGTGAACAAGACGGGGAGAGCTTTGTTCCTATGACGTCATGATGGAACGTGTCCCGTAACTTCTGCTCAGGAAATTGGAGAAGTATTGTGATGCAGGATGTTGCCTGTCGGACGAGAAAACCGAGGAACCTTCAAACTTGGCCCGTTTATGTCCTGACGGAAAATTGTACGTACGAATATCAAGCTTATGGAATAGCAACCGGTATTGAATACCGAAGATTCGATTTTTAACTGTTTATAAGGGACACCTATACTCAGCTTTTTATTTTTACTGGACTGTGCGAATTAATTATGTAACGAACAATATGAGATATATTTTCGACCTTGCTTTTTATACACTGGACAGATTATGCTGCTGTTGGGGCGTGAGAGGCGGCTTGTTTCAGAAATCGGGATATTATCTGTCGACCAATGGCACTTCCGTGCAGTTAGGAAGCGTTCACACACAGTTTATAGGCCTTGTAGGTTATCTTCCTCACCCCTGTGTTACTTGCTTGAGCGGGTCTTTGCCTACACTACTTGCAAACGCGTCTTTAGTCTCTGTGTCAGGAAGTGTGGAGTGCGTACGTGTGCGTGAGTAATGCGTGAGACAGAGGCGTTCCTATCGGCATATTTAGTGGCAGTACATTATTTGTTATCTAGTATATATACAAACATATATGAGATAATGTATGCGTGGACGTGCAGATGAGAGAATGTGAGTATGCGTGAACGTATGAGGAAGTACAAGTGAGTGTGCATGTGTAGGAATGCGTGAGGAACGACGAGGATGGGTATCAATGAATAAAAGACGAAGGACAGTTAAAAGGAGATACGCAACGTGTTCGGAGTTCTATTTGTACTTATTATTATTATTGTATTTATTACTGAACTTAACGAGTGTCTCTTTCGGGACCCATCCTACGTATACAAGCTGTTTTCGAAATAGTGGTACAAATGAAAAGAAGGTGAATTTACATGGAAGAATAAGGTAAAGTATGATAGAATACAATTTTTTCATAGGTCACTTCATTTTTGAAAAAACTGAGGTAGTACAGTTTCGAAGTGTTTATACAAAATTTGTTCATGACATAAAATGATAAATGTAACAATTTTTCATTACTTTGAGAATTATGTTACTAAACGAATAAATCCAATCATTAATACTACTAAAGTTCGTTATCAGTTCTTCATAACATATACTTGAAAACTTCAATACTTCAATACTTGAAAAATTGGAGAATTGAAGAATTGGAGAATTGAAGAATTGAAAAATTGAAGAATTGAAGAATTGAAGAATTGAAGAATTGAAGAATTGAAAAATTGAAGAATTGAAGAATTGAAAAATTGAAAAATTGAAAAATTGAAAAATTAAATAATTGAAAAATCAAAACATTGAAGAACTGAAAACTTGAAAAATTGAAAAATTATAAACTTGATGATTTGAAATGAAAATCTGAAAATTTTCATTTTAAAAGTTTAATAGTTTAAAAATTGAAAAATATATAGGTTTTAGAATTTGTAAATTAAAAAATTTCAGAATTAAAAAGTTTAAAAGTTAAGAAGTTTACAAGTTTTTAAATTTAAGATTTTCGAGATTGAATAAAGTGAAAAGTTTTAAATGACAAAGTCTGATGTAACAAAGTATTCAACAGTTGAATAAACGATTTAGTTAAATCTTCAGGTACGTATATTTCGGTATAATCGTGCTTAAAATTGGAACGTTGCAGGGAACAAGTATGTCGAAGACTTGGATGTGGTTCAATTATTCTACAACTGCATTTGAATGATCGAAAATCGAACGGTGCTCTGCGCGTCAGTTAAATCGTTACTCGATATCTCTTTGATTCCATTTTCAACTGACCGCAAAGTTTTGATGATTCCGCAACCGCTTGCTATTCGTCGATCACCGAAATTCTGCCACAAACCATACGAGCGTAAACGTTCGGTCATTGACATAATTTGCTTGATAAACGTCTGGAAATAGCACACGCGTGATGAGATTGAGAAGATCTGTTCGTCGATGTTAATGCATGGCACTTTTAATCCTCGGCCATTTATCATTTCATTCCAGTTACACGATCGTGATCGTGATAATGATTTTATTGAACGTGTTTTTCGTAATGATTTCATTGAAGTATCATGATTTATTATTATTATTATGATTTTCTTGATAATAGCGTTTGTGAATTGGAGGATACATTGAACTCTGAAAATAATGTGATGAATTTACAATTACTTTATTGTAAATAAATTTTGTTGAATTGCAAATAAAGAATCTATAAATGATTCGTTTGGAATAGGGTATCTTAACATTTTTAACATAACGTATTTATTTATAAAGATTCGTATGTTTATAAAATTTTCAAACATTTTGTAAGTCAAGTTGTAAAATTTAAAAATTTAATTGCACATTCAGAATATTTCTTCACTTCAATTTTTTATTATTGTAATTTAATTATGAAGTATCTTAAAATTATAAAAATTAACTAAATAATTGATGTGATGTTTGTTAAAGATTCTGATATAAGTTATAAACAAAATAATACAAAATAAAATAATATTTAATAATATTGTTATTATTGTTACACTTTGCTATGTTCTTTTTTAGCGTCTATTTACTTTTAATATTTATATTTCATGTAATATTAATATTAATATTTACAATATTTTTATTAATATTTATGGTACCACAAATAAATGCTGCACATTATTAAAAAATTACATTTAGTTCTGTTTGTAATAAAAGACACTATTTTTTAAATAAAATATTTTAAACTCTGATAATGGATGAATCAATTTGCTTATTCTTGGTTCAATAAAATTGGCGATTGCTATTTTTAATATTTAATTTAATTACGCTTCGGCACATGGTAGCCATTCTAATTTCATGACGCATCAAAAATTCAATGTGGTCAAATGTGTGCTAAAATGTGCACTTAATTCGCAAATAATTAATCATTTTATTATTTATTAACGCGTATATTTCAGTCGATACTCTGAAACTTTCTATTTATGTCACGCGTAACGTGATACAAAATTAGATTGCACGAATTGAAGAATTTATACTCGAAAAGTTTCATTTTGTTTTGCTATTTAAATCTTTTAAAAATTGTCTGTTCGTTTTAAAAGATATCAAGAATGTTGGCTAATAAAATAAAATTCTAAATAAAAATAAAAGTCTAATAAAATAAATAATTTATATGTAAAATTCATTAGGAATTTTATTTTGTATTGCTTTCTAAATCTTCATGAAATAAAGAAGTTTTACAAGACGTCTAATTATTATTTACACATATAATTCTTCATAATTTATTTCATAAAATTTTCCGTATTTAATTATATATAGACGTATCAACATTATTACTATTTAAATTGAAAGTACAAATTAGCAGTGATTCTCTGTAATATTTATATTTTCACCTATATATTTCCTATTTAGCTAGCAATCATCTTTGATTTTCCATAATCATTATCATTAAACACGTGAATTTTGAAGTATTTCTACCGAAACTGTATTTTAATCAACAGATGTCAATCTATGTTTTAAAAAATTCCATTAACTAAAAATTTTCGAATATCGTAACATTGAAATAAAATCTTTCAATTCACTTTACTCATAAAATTTGTTCGAAATTCAAACAGTCAGTGTAAATAATCAAATTCCACAACATCAATCGAATTTTCCAAGCTTTTTGTACAGAGTGGTTAAATTTTTTCAGAAGTGATTCTGACTCCGAGTAATTCGAAACTTCTGACTTTCATCCTTAGATTCGTCTCTTATCTTTCTCCTTCTATCGCACGGTCCTCCGCTCTCTAGAGTTCATCTAAGTTAAGCTCTGGTGATTTGCATTCCTGAGCTAAAGACGTTCGAAGTTCAGATAAGGCAATAAGCGTGAAAAAATGATTCCGTGCGGGTGTTGCGAGCAAGCGAACGGAATGAGAATTTTCCAATACGCCAACATAGAAATTAATCATGAAATTCCGTTATTTAAGTTAAACGAAAGAGCAGCGTTTGCGGTTTATGAAGTGAAAAACAGAATACGTTCATCTCTCCATAATCTTTTCTAAGGGTAAAGTTTGGTCATAAACTCGGGACTGTTTTTTGGGATCTCTGGTGGAAAATTGATATGTTGCGTCTTTGTTTATCTTATGTTGTTTTGGTCAGGAGAGTCATCTTAACCTTAACCCCTTGCACTATGACCTATTTGTCAGGTGCGTCAGTCAGAACTAATTAAACACAGCTACAATATTAAAACAGACAAAGAACGTTGAAATGTTATGGCAACATGGTATTATGCAATCGTTGACTATGCAAATGATAATTGGACTTGAACTCCAAATTGAAGCATATTCAAAATTCGAGTAAAATTAATGCCAA
Source organism: Megachile lagopoda (assembly GCA_036983795.1). NCBI lineage: Eukaryota > Metazoa > Arthropoda > Insecta > Hymenoptera > Megachilidae > Megachile > Megachile lagopoda. The sequence goes on from CM072786.1 coordinate 4,048,586, forward strand.
CTGAAGTACCAGTGCGTCACGAGTCAGACTCGTCAAAATAGTGCAATGGGTTAACCGGCCATCTTAACCTTGTATGATGTCAAAGACGACATTTAGAAAGTTAAGGGCGCTGACTATTGTTAATTAAAAATTTATTAACAAAGAAGGATCAATATACTCTGCAATTTTCCCGGAAATCTGAACTTTGCTATACATAGTGTTTATATTAACGCTAAAACTACCAAATCGGTGAAATGACCGCTCCACAAGTTTCTTATTATAAGGTGCACATTTTGTGAAAGTTCATTCCTTGAAATCGGCATTGATTTTCATCAAGATAAAGAATAAATGTGTACTAATTTATGTTTCGTCGTTTGTTTATTTAATTTTCAACTTCATTTTTAATTTCAAATTAAGTACACATTATATGCTAGTAGGTTTAGTGTTAATTATTTGGTTTAGTGTTAAAGCGGACGTATCTAAAATCCAGATAAACTATAGTCTATATAATCTACAATTTATCTAATCTAAAATCCAGATAATCTATAATCTATACAATCTACAATCAATAACCTATGGTCTATAATATATAATATATAATCCATATAATCCAATCTATAAAATCTACATAATTTATAATCTTTTATAATTCTCACAATGACCCTTGTAAAAAATCCTCATATAAAATGTCTATTTTTAAATAATCAAATTTTTATCCGCCCAATAATGAGATCCCATAATTCAATCTTCTGATACAGTACCAAATTACATTACTCGCGTAATACAATTGTACCCTTATTTAAAGCAAAAGAGGAATGTATTTTTAAAAATTCACAGTGTCTTCTAAAACATGCCCCAAAATTGACGTACCGTGTCTCTATACGTCATGTCCCATAGGAAATCAAGCCAAACCCGATGGAAAATCAACGGTTTTTTTGTCCGTGCACCGTGCAGTAGAACATACGAGTACGTTTTCTGAGCTCTTCAAACGTGTAAAAATACCGTTTGCAATCACACCCCCATTGATTTTATAGGGAATTTTCATTGTTTAGACTTCCAGCAATTACTAAGGAAATCGCGAGTAATTGCGACAGAAAGCATTTAACTCTTTCTATGTAGAATCTACGATATGCAATGCGTTCTATATCTTTACATCGTTTTTCTGAATAATTTCTAACTTTATAATCGAAATTTCTTTTAACACTTAATTCGATACGAATAAAAAAAGTATTTATTCATTTTATAGTCGAATTTTCTTTGGACGATTAATTTAGTACGAATTTCAAAAATTATATACTAATTTTACAGTAGAATTTTCTTTTAGCGCTTAATTCAAAATGAATTTAAAAAATAATGTACTAGCTTCATAATCGAATTTTCTTTGAACACTGAATTCAGTATGAATTTGAAAAATTATTTACTAACTTTATAATCGAATTTTCTTTGAATGTTGAATTCAATACAAATAATATAATGAAATTTTCTTTAAACGCTGATTTCCGTGCGAACTTAAAAGATTAGGAATGTTTAATATGTACTACACGACTGTCAATTTGGAAATTGATGAATATGACAATTATTTATTGCTTTATCGATTACACTATATTTTTTTATAGTTTATTTGTCTAGTCCCTAACCTCTATATTCCCATATTTAATTTTTACGTCTCCAAATACCTAGATTCCAACATCTTTAAATCTCCAAACTTTTACGTCCTCGAATACCTAGATTCCCATATCCATAAATCCTCCAATTTCTACGTCTTCATATACCTAGATTCCTATACCTTTAAATCTCCAAATTTTTACGTCCTCAAGTACCTAGATTTCCATATCCATAAATCCTCCAAACGCCCAAATTTACATATTTCTAAATCTCGAAAATTCTACGGTTTCCAAGTCCCTCAGATTCTCTCTAAATTCCCAGATTTCAACGCTTTCAACCCCTTTCTCATATCTCTAAATCGCAAACTTTCTACGACCCCAAACTCCTAGATTCCTACATGAAGTCCCCAAATTTTTACGTCCTCAAATACCTAGGTTTCCATATCCATAAATCCTCCAATTTCTACGTCTTCATATACCTAGATTCCTACATCTTTAAATCTGCAAATTTCTATGTACTCAAATACCTAGATTCTCCTGTCCATAAATCCTCCAAACGCCCAAATTTACATATTTCTAAATCTCGAAAATTCTACGATTCCCAAATCCCTCAGATACTCTCTAAATTCCCAGATTTCAACGCTTTCAACCCCTTTCTCATATCTCTAAATCGCAAACTTTCTACGACCCCAAACTCCTAGATTCCTACATGAAGTCCCCAAATTTTTACGTCCTCAAATACCTAGGTTTCCATATCCATAAATTCTCCAATTTCTACGTCTTCATATACCTAGATTCCTACATCTTTAAATCTGCAAATTTCTATGTACTCAAATACCTAGATTCTCCTGTCCATAAATCCTCCAAACGCCCAAATTTACATATTTCTAAATCTCGAAAATTCTACGATTCCCAAATCCCTCAGATACTCTCTAAATTCCCAGATTTCGACGCTTTCAACCCCTTTCTCATATCTCTAAATCGCAAACTTTCTACGACCCCAAACTCCTAAATTCCTACATGAAATCCCCAAATTTCTACGTCCTCAAATACCTAGGTTTCCATATCCATAAATTCTCCAATTTCTACGTCTTCATATACCTAGATTCCTACATCTTTAAATCTGCAAATTTCTATGTACTCAAATACCTAGATTCTCCTGTCCATAAATCCTCCAAACGCCCAAATTTACATATTTCTAAATATCGAAAATTCTACGGTTCCCAAATCCCTCAGATACTCTCTAAATTCCCAGATTTCGACGCTTTCAACCCCTTTCTCATATCTCTAAATCGCAAACTTTCTACGACCCCAAACTCCTAAATTCCTACATGAAATCCCCAAATTTTTACGTTCACAAACTTCTAGATTCCTCCATCCCTACACCCCCAAAGCTTCCAAATCCTACATCTCAAAATACGTAGATCCCACGTCCCAATATCCCCAAATTGCTAAGTCCCCAACTCTGAATCCCTAAATCCCTGTCTCCAAATTCCTAACCCATTTCCAAATATTTTTCTGAAAATATAACCGAGTGGAAGTTCCGTACCTCTCTAATTGCCATATTTTCACTAGGCAACTCAAATTAGGTCTCATCTGTACTTGTAACTGTTTCCTACTATACATATTGTTGTATTCCGTAGAGATCAGGGTTATTATATTAAATAATCTTCGATTCCAAGCGGAATTTTAGGCTAGTCTTTATTAACACTAGGTTTACGGACGTTTGATGGTCACTTATATTTAAATTTCAACTAAAGTAGAAAAATAAATAAGTTGGGGATGATCTGTGAACTGCATAAGACATTGATTCTTTAGCTTGACGAAAGTTAACATACATTTTTACAAAAATTTCTTAATAAATTTTATTATTTAAAATAGGAGATCTATGATCCGTCATTTTGTCGGGTTCCGTAAATCTAGTGTTAACGCGTACAGTAAGACTGACTGATATTTTGTCGTGCAGACGTACAAGAGTTCGCTTTAAGATAGTAAATCTAACTGACTGACTGACTCTAGTTTTGGAAAAATGCAGGAATATATATATATTTGGAAGAGTGGTGGCGGGAGTTGGAATTTGTAAGGACGGGGTTCAAAAATGACGCATAGGACAAGGTTGAGGATGATGTAGGGCTGATTGTTGACAGTGTGAATCGCAGTTAAGGATGAGGTCATCGGAGATATTGGATAGTTGGATAGGATATCTATATTAGTTTAGGTTGGCATACAACAATATCAAGGCAGTAAATTACAGTTCTATTTACATAATATTAGCCCATCGAAGTAGTATAAGTCAATCATTAAAAAAGAAGCAAAGTAACAATTACATTAGCGAAATTACCCAGTAATCCAATAATAAGGCGCAACTTCCAAAATAAAGAAACGACAAATAGCGAGCGATTAATAGCAAAAGTTGGAGCGTGTGACCGGACTTCATTAAGAGCGTTTCAATTAAAGCCGTTCGAAACGCCCGAACGTTCGGCTTATAAATTTTCAATTAAACAGAAGGGCCTTGAAACTTCCATCGTAGTTAACAAACTTGAAGTCGACGGAAATTCGATAATTACATAAACTCTCTCACTAGCCCGCGACGTTCCTCGATTTCCGTGCGACGACGAGGGTGAAAAAAAAACAAGGAGGAAAAACAGAGAAAAAAAAGGTAGGGACCAATTCAGCGAGCGGGACCCCTGGGGTCTTAAACTTTTGTCGATCACTGTATTCAACGTCTGAGGTGAGACGGTTAAAAGAAAACGTTTTCTCACGCATCGGTGGCACGAAGGGAAAGAAGGGTTCGAGTTTGCGCCAAAGTCGTTTCATCTTGACAAACTCGTAAAAGCGAAGAGAAGTCGTAAACCTGCCTCGAAGATGGGCCTCGTTGAATATTCACGAATTCACGGTTTGCGTGTGCACGCTGCTCGAAAAGAAGCGAGGGTACCACGTACGCGGCCATACTTTATAACATAACACCAGAAACACTGAAGGTTCCTAGACACCTACAGCTTCGGAACCGTCTACATCAAATAGCCGCTTGAGTCATTTTTATCTGATTGTACGATTCTGTTACTTATTAGTTTTTGTAAATGTTTCATGTCGGTAAACATTTTTTATTTATTCTAATAGTTTCTCGTGTAGATTGCTATGTAAAGATTTGGACTCTGAACTTTTTCTGAGGAATTTCAAAATTTAGAATTCAGAAATTTAAGAATTTTAGGGTTGAGGAGTTCAGAATTTAGGAATTCAGGAATTGAGATATTCAGAAATTTAGAAATTTAAAAAATAGAGATTAACAAATTTGGGAATTTGGTAATTTAGTAATTTAGCAATTTAGGAAGTTATGAATATAGGAATCTAGGAATGAAGAAATTTTACAATTTAGGAATTTAGGAATTTAGGAATTTAGGAATTTAGGAATTTAGGAATTTAGAAATTAGGAATTTAAGAATTTAGGAATTTAGGTATGTAGAAATTTAGAAATTTAGGAATCTAGAAATGTAGGAATATAGCAATTTGGGAATTTTGGAGTTTTCAAATTTTAGAATTTGGAATTTTGGAATTTAAGAATTTAGGAATTTAGGAATTTAGGAATTTAGGAATTTAGGAATTTAGGAATTTAGGAATTTAGGAATTTAGGAATTTAGGAATATAGGAATATAGGAATATAGGAATATAGGAATATAGGAATCTAGTAATCTAGTAATCTAGTAATCTAGTAATCTAGTAACCTAGCAATCTAGGAATCTAGGAATCTAGTAATCTAGTAATCTAGTAATCTAGTAATCTAGTAATCTAGTAATCTAGTAATCTAGTAATCTAGTAATCTAGTAATCTAGTAATCTAGTAACCTAGTAATCTAGGAATCTAGTAATCTAGTAATCTAGTAATCTAGTAATCGAGTAATCTAGTAATCTAGTAATCTAGCAATCTAGTAATCTAGTAATCTAGTAATCTAGTAATCTAGTAATCTAGTAATCTAGTTATTTAGTAATCTAGAAATCTAGTAATCTCGAAATCATAGAATTTATGAATCTAAAAATTCAAAAATGTTGGAGTTTAGGAATCTAAAAATCAAGAGATGTAAGAATTCAACAAATTTTTAAATTTGAAAATTTCACAATTTTTAATTTCTGCATCTTGTAAATCCTTCTTAAATTATAATATGAACTTTGACTTTGTAAATGTAGCAATATGTGATTTTTCGAATTTACATAATTGAAAATTTACTTTGAACGTTTGGAAATTTAGAAGTTTAGAGGTGACAAAACTTAATGTTTGTAGTATTGCGCGTCTACCGTATTAATAGAAATAATAAGGCGAAAGCTGTGCATGCACAGTTGTAATTTAATCGTATCTTCGAACAAAATAATCAAATTACACGGTATGTGGAATCGCTTTCAGTGACGAAGAATGGACGTGTTGATCGAGGGTTGACGGAAACGCGAGTATAATGGCGTCTCGTCATACTTTGTCGCAATACCTATTGTGCAAGGAACTTTCGAGCTTCCGTAGGATGTTCACGGTTGCTGCTTCTACGTTTGGGTTGTGTACAAACTGTCATAGAAATGAAAAATTAAAGTTTGATGCGGAACACATTCTCCTGTGTGAAAAGTAGGAAGTTGTGAAGTCTGTTAAAATATACGATGGTACAGGGACATGAAAGTTCAGTTTCAAAAATTGAATATAAATGTTCTCTTGGGGGATTTTGAGTTTGAATAGCAGTTCAGAAGTTTTAATGAATTGAGTTTTAGAAATTGCTACGCAGTTAAATACATATTGTAATTTTATTCTGACTGTTTAAAAACTACAGTTGAAGTGAAAAATAAAAAGGTATACTATGTTCCCCACATAATGTAGTCGATCTTTATATTACAGAGCGTTTCGATAACAACTATACTGTAACGAGATTTAAAAAAGAGAAAACATCTGCACAACTCTGTAATTGAACATTTTATTTTTGAGGAGATAAAAACATACAATTAACTGAATAATTCTATTTTCCAAATACGAGACGTACTAATAAAAACAGAAAGAAATTATAAAAAACTATGCAGTTAAATAAATACTGCAATTTTATTGTGACTGTTAAAACGGGTGAAATCCGTTGAAAATAGATATTAAACATTCATGGCTACTGCACGTCTCCCGCGAAATCTTCGTGTGTCACTCGGGTAAACTCGGCGATGTTCGTGACGTGGTCCGTTGCCGGTTTTTCGTACGCGAGCAAATGGCAGTCAGAGGCAGTTGGCTTAGAGACAGATACGTGCGATGCCCAGAATATTGAAATTTTAATAAAATCTGAAATAGCCTAACTTATTTCAGAAATTATACACACCATCTCTGTAAAATATAGTTGATTTCTATATTCCAGTGCATTCTAATAACACCATTACGTTGTAACGTAATTTAAAAGATTTAATACATCCGTACACTCCATGATTGAAAAATTGTATTCTAAAAAGAACATACAATTAATTGAATAACTGGAATTCTTTTCTCTGAATACAACTATTGTGCTGATAAAAGCGCAAAAAATAAAAGCATTTGTAAAATGTTTAACTGCGTATTACGATATTCGTTAAATATTTGTTCTGAAAAATCTGGCAAACGAAGATAGGAGTTTTTATAAAAAGTGAGGCGTGGTAGTACTGTTTAATATTACTTTCATTTACAATTTGGTAAATGTAGTGTTTGAAGTGATATTCTCAAAAGAGTTTTTGTGCAATTCTTAACAGCAGTGACTATATTAATGATTTAATAATTGACTAAAATTAATAATAGATTTTTTATTCTTTCGTATCACATAATAATTTTATATTTTGTCGCGTACGAATGATGCATTTAACAATTATTATCGTTACAATCACTTTTTGCTGTTATTGGTATTATTTATTTCCACTCGCACTCTTTCAAACCATTATAAATCAATGCATTGATGCAATATTATATTTACGATGTTTTTAAAAATCAATTTACATTATTAAATTCTGTTTTTTTAATACTTCATTGTATTCTGTTAAAAATGCGCTGCATAAAATAATTTACGAAATTGTATACTTTGTAAAATATAAATGACTAATAAATTTCACAGTTAACAAAATTATTGGAAATATTTCTTGCTTTTAATTTTGCCTTTTGAAAATTTGTCAAACTCAGACGTTTAAATCTTTATTGCATTCTGTTGCAAATATGCTGCATAAAATATTAATTTACTTCGCAACTTGTTGAACACAAATGAAGAGCAATATTCACAGTTAACGAAATTATTGAAAACGTATCGTGTTTCGTTGATGACTAGTTATTTCTGACAATATAAAAAATTACTATTATTATATTTTTGATAGGTTGACAAAATAATACAATTTCCTTATGTTTTGATTATAGTACAACGTCCACGTATTTTCGTCGTGTCAATATTTTATTATAATTTTCGCCTATGTTTCATTTTCATTCACCTACGACAATTCTTTCACCATATCATAACTTTGGCGCACAACTGTACAAAATGTTCACTAACTCGTAAAACCGTATCGTGACTATCAGTCTCTGTAGATTTATCGAGACAACTTTCTGTATTCTTTAAGGGACATTTCGTACAGTTCCGGTTTTATGCGACGGTTAATTTACAACAGCGGAAGTAACTCTCTCTGGAGAATAATGTGTAGCGGCCCAGACTATTGCTTCTCCCTAGAGACAGTATCTATCTGATAATCATTTTACGGAAACACTTACAGCCATTGCAGGATCGAATATCCTGCTGTCGTAGACAGCCATTTATTTCGGCATACGGAATCGATATAATGTCGTTGCTTATACATTATGTGGTTTTAAGTGGTAAATATTCGGTTATTGAAATAGGACAGTAATTTAGATAGTCAAATGTGATTGGATTATTTACATATGAATGAAATCATTTCAGAGAGATCTAAATATGATTTTCAGTGATTTAAGTTCGATATTTTTATTTAATTTTTAAACGAACATCATTATGTTCGAAAATTTATCATACTATTCTATGTTGTAAAATACAATATTGTATGTCATCTCGCATTATATGGCCCGCATTACTAGCCGTTATATCTTCAAGTATTGTATAGCCATGTGTCGTATAATTTCGCGTTCCATAACTACAGGGTCAATAGTCACGCGTTATGTGTATATTTACGCGTTTCGTAACTACAGGGTCAATAGTCACGCGTTGTATAATTACGCGCTCAATAACTACGCTTTCAATAGCCACTTGTTGTATAACTACGCGTTCTGTAACTACGCTTCTTACAACTACGCGTTCTATAACTACACATCTTACAACTACGCGTCCTATAACTACGCGTTGAATAACTATGCGTACAATAGCCACGCGTTCTATAACTATACGTCCAATAGCCACGCGTTCTATAATTACGTATTCAATATCTACGCGTTCTATAATTACGCGTTTCATAAGTACGCATTCTATAACAACACGTTGTAAAACCACGCGACTATATCCACTCATTATGACTTTAAGTATTGCATAATCATGCGTTATATCACCTGTTATATCTTTACATATTACATAACAATATGTTGTATCATCACACATTGAATAACCACGCGTTGTATAGCCATTCGTTATGACTTAAAATTTTGCATAGCGTTGTATAATTACACATTGTATAACCACACGTTATGTAGCCAATCCATTATGTCTTGAAGTATTACATAGCCACGCCTTGTATAGTCACATGTCCTCGTGCGTCGTATAGTCGCTCACTATATCTTGAAGTATTGCATAGAAATATCGTTATACAGCCTTATGTTAAATTTAGAGATATTATCTATACATTATTTGATATTTAACGATGTGTCGATAAAATATCGATTTGCTTAAGCAGAAGGTAAATTTGAAATCAAGTTCAAAAAGTAAAGATTCTCAGTTTAATGGTTATGTATGATATCTAATCATTTACACGAAAATCATAAGCTTTTAGTTTAAATCCAGGATATTGTTGAAAACTAAATATTTGAAAGTAATTAGATTACTTCCGAGAGCTTTTCATCTAGACTTGAGCAGCAATAAGGTTTGAAGCTTAAAAACGCGCAGGCTATAAACCGTTGGCGAAATATCATTTTTATCACGGGAATGATACAAGCGTCAGACCGCGTTGTATAAAGCGATCCGGAAATTGTGGTGGTCGTGTAGCGTTTCAAATTTATTTTCACGTAAATTTCGCCTACTCTTGTACCGAAATACCTGTGCAGCCGCAAACGATCATCATCGGAAAAGTGATAGTGTCGCGGTTTGGTCTGACACGGTATACGTGTACGTGCCGTGCGATATAGAGTGAGGTCGATGTAGGACCAATGGTCGACGATGAATATTTTAAGCACTTCACCGGAAGGATAGAAAAATTGGAAACGTTTTATTCGAATCACCTGTTTCAGTACTGTCTGCATCAAAATAAAGTTGACCTTTCGTGTTTCAATTGGAACGATTTTTTTCCACAACGTGAAATTAAAACAAATTGTTACCAGTTAAAAATAATTTTTTTATTTGAATATTTCCTTCACTTCACCTGTAGACAGATATATCTAAATTGATTGATACGTGAATTAATTTTGTAAAATTATATTGAAACAATTATACGTTAGTTATTGTTAAAAAAAATCACCGTTTCATGAAAACGATAGAGAACGAAAGTACAAGGTGTATTTTAAAACGTGACTAAAAATAAATAGAAATTCGAATGGCAGGCAAATAGCTACGAATTTATTGAAATTTCCACGTACTTCCGGCGCTGTCTCGTTCACCTAATTAATCATGAGGAAGTCCATGTTTTCTAAACGTCAAGCGGTGCTTCAAAAATAATTATCACAAACGGGCGATCTCTCACGCTATGTCTATCTCCGTTGACTTTAATCTGCGTTTAATCTAAGCACATAAGCCCTCATTACACCTGCAAGTGGTTGAAATTCAATGTTGCAACGGTTTATTTTTGAAGTTCCTCTGTTCTTAGTCGTGCAATTAGGACACGGAGATTGGAATAGATATCTTTTGAACAGATGTCTGTCAATGCTGACGGTCTATTATCTGGTTCGCGTGGTATTCTTGCAACTAGCTGCTCTGTTCGGTGAAAAATATAGAAATCGCTGAAAATGTAAGAAATTCTGAAATAAGAATGTAGTCCAATTATTTCTTAATATCCTTTATACATGAAATTTGATCTTTTTTAGATTCTTTGTATTTTTAACGTACCGTTATTAATATTGGAACACTATAGTATTGAGTCAATTACTATTCTGTATACTTGTTAAGGGGTTAATTTCTATAATTTATGCTATAAATATTTTTCTTTGCGTTTAAAATAATTTATTAGTCCCGAATCTGTTTTTCGTCCTCATAAGTCTCGCAGTTACTCGTTGCAATTAATTAAAATTCCTGAGTACATAATGACTTGACTCCGTAGTTATCAAGATGTAAAACGGCTCTGAGGAGCATTCGTCTTTTAAAATCGCCTCCCTGTTAATTCAAGACACCCTCGATGGTTTACCAGCTCCTGGGACATGCTGTGTACTTGCACACGTGTATTGTAAATATGCAGAGTACATAGGTACGCGTGAATGTAAATTAGAGTTAGACCCGTCCGACTATTTTTGTTTCAGCTGTCTGCGTAAAAGAGCCAACTCCTCGTGACTGCTTTTGCTTTCGTCTCTGCCTCCGCTGTTTGTGGTATAGATCGGCTTTACCTTCTCGGTAACGAACTGCAGTATTTCGTGTTCTGTTTCGTGTTTCGCATTTTACGGCGGCTCGTCTCGACTGTGAAGACGTACTTAGGAATCGGTGCTTTCGTAAGTATTGCCGTCCGAAGTTTTACCAAGACAACTCGTTTAGTTACTTCATTTTTACGTAACTTTCGAGATGCTGAAATTTCGTTTCATTAATCAATGGTGTTTACAAGAATTTGGAAGAGTAAATATTATTGAAATTGGACGCATGTAGTAATCAGTAAAATGATATAGGATATCAATTGGATATTGGTCCGATGGTGAAATGATGTTCAAGAGCTTTCCTACCAAAAATATGACAAACAAGGGAGATTTGCCTGTCATTTATTTTGAAGGATTTTTGAGGATTTATGAATTTGATGATGTAGGAATTTGCGGAGCTTGAGATTTGGGAAAATAGGAATTTGAGGATGGAATTTGGTGAATTAAGGATTTTGACATGGGACCTAAGAGACGTAGGTATTGGGGTATTTATTGGTATGTAGATCTTGGAATTTGGGTATGTGGATCTTGGAATTTGATCTAGAAATCTGAGAACAGAAGTTGGGGATGTGAGGATATGGAAAGTTTGGGATTTGGGAGTGTAGTTGTGGAAATTTAGGAATTTGACGATCTGAAATTCTGGAGATTTACAAATTTGAGAATTGGAGGATTTGGAGAGGTTGGGACCTGAAAATTTGGGAATTTGATAGTCTAGAATTCTGGAGAACCAGAAATATGGGAATGTGAGGATTTGGGGGATTTGGGATATGAAAATTTGCGAATTTGACCATCTAAAATTCTAGAGACCTAGAAATTTGGGGATGTGAGGATTTGGAGAGCTTAGGACTTGGAAATTTAGGAATTTGATGATTTAGAATTCTGGAGACCTAGAAATTTCGGGTGTGAGGATTCGAATCTTGGGATTTGGAAATTTGAGAATTTGACGATCTAGAAATCTGGAGATCTAGAAATTTGGGGTGTGAGGATTTGAATCTTGGGATTTGGAAGTCTACAGCTATGAAAATCTAAGAATTTGACGATCTAGAATTCTGGAGACCTAGAAATTTGGGGTGTGAGGATTTGAATCTTGGGATTAGGAAATTTGAGAATTTGACGATCTAGAAATCTGGAGATCTAGAAATTTGAGGTGTGAGGATTTGAATCTTGGGATTTGGAAGTCTACAGCTATGAAAATCCAGGAATTTGACGATCTAGAATTGTGGAAGCCTGGAAATTTGGAGAATGAGGGTTCGGGAAGTTTGTGATGTGAGGACATTGGAATTCTATCAATTCCAATATGTGAATAAAGGGAATGTAGAGATCTGACGACATTTTGCAATTTAGTGGCAGGCAAAATTGCCAAAAATCGAAATAAAAACTTACCAGTTACTCTTTGTATGAAAAGATATTTTTCAAATTTCATTCGTTTACTGTTGCCAAATAAAAATTTTATAAATTTTTAATTTATTCGAAGCTAATAAAAAATGGAACTTTATTTCCTCAGATACATTCCAATTATGTAACTTTCTGTAATAAATCTCCCACGTATTTATATCAACAAACAAACATCATAATAAAATAAATGCCTTCGCGCCAAGATCCAAATTTCCCGAGTCAATTTGTCAATTAACATCACATAAGCTGATGAACCGATCGAAGCTCGCAGCTATTATATTATTTATATCAGCTTAAAATCTCCTCGATTGAAATTAATTATTTATTATCCCTATAACCTCGTCGAGGATCAACGGATTGCCGATCATTCGAACCAATTTTAACGAGAATTGTAGCCAATACGAAGTTTAGGATGTCGTCCCAAACGGATTAGCATTACAAATACTTTATGATGAAACTGTCTCCTGTTGGGCATGGTGAACAGGAAAGCTGCGAATCTGATCAATGGTGTGCATCGTGTGGAACGTATGGCTGCGCATGGAATGCGCATCACCCTATGGAATATGGAAAATTAACAATTTCGTGATAGCTAGAGAGAAATCGAAACGCGAACACCAACGTCGAATAATAATTCGTATGATACGCTTGCATTACAGCTTTTCGTTTTGTTGAACATTATGGACAATGATGGCTATACATTTGCCATTCTGGCGGAAATTATTGCCGATAAACCTGCTGCCTGTTCATTGCATTTAGCACACTGTGTTTCGTCGAGTGATAATGTTTCTCTCTTTTCTTTCAGTTAGCTGATCTTTCGTGTAATGTTCTTTTTATATTTTCAGTATTTCAAGATGTAATAGGGTGTTCGATATTGAAGGTTATTTATTTCACTTCCCTTTTATTGAAGAATTGTATATTCACATGTGATGACATAGTTTATCATGTATTCTAGGGAGTCGCGAAGTACATTTGCAAGAATTAATTTCTTAAGCTATTCTTCAAATTGATAGACAATTGAAAAATGTACACATCTACAAATTCTAGTATTTTGATCTCAGCATTGACTTCTATATTAATGATTAAATGTATGCGACATAATGCCTTGATGCCTAATGGTTGTCCTATAATTCTTAACTTTGTTACATTTTCGTGTTGATACATGTACATCTATTTTATATTACATTACACTGCATTTCTTTTCTTCGTCGCTTTGATTCAAAATTGTCTTATTTGCTCTGAGGGAAACTCTAAAAGTAGACAGTAATCTTTTTTAACATTTTATTGTGCGTTTAAACAATGAATGCCAGAAACAATAAATTAGAATCAGACAGTCTAGTTAGCTTTGACTCTCAAATTCCACAAAATGACCTCCAAGAACTTTTAAACTATTCATTGTTTCCTAACATTTCGTCTGTACTTTTATGATCACAAATCATTAACTCAATAAATTTTTCATTTTATTCGATGAAGTTGCCTAAACCCTCGATTTATTTGAATACAGTTTAAATGAGCAGTTAAAATGAAACAGTACACGTTCAAAATCAGCGATTCGAAGAAACTAATATGGAGGTTGTCGGAGTCGTTAGCTTCATGCCGAAAACACGTTGCAGAATTTGCCTCTTTGACCAGCCTATTGGGCAAGTTTCGCGGAACAAGATCGAACGTCGACGAGGAGAAACGGCAGCTCCGGTCAGATAACGATGATAGGAACACGGTGGGATAGTTAGTTTTGTGATGCAAGGGTACGCGAGTCGAAAGTTCGCTCGGTGGAAACGACCGATAAAGCGGCCCGGTGACGAGGCATCCTTCTGTCCGCTCATTGAAAACAACGCGTTCCTCGGCCGGTTCGATGTGCGAGGCCCGGCAAAATAACGATTAACCGATGCTATATAACGTCTGTCTGCTGTTTCAGGCATGCTATGCGCCAGAAGACTGGAAACAGAGGATCCCGCGGAAGATGACAGGGTTAAGTAGATAAAAGGAGCAGCTACTTCCATCGACCACGAGGGACGATTCATCGCGTTTTCCATGCAGTGCACAATGCTCTGCCATCGCGTTCTTGTCGTTCTCTTTGCTGTCAGCGTGCCAATCGGTGAGTGGAACAGTCAACAGTTTCGTTTATCTCTGGTATTTGGCCTCTGCGAGAAATTTTTCTCCCGGGGTTGATAAAACAGTTCTCTTTTCAGCAAATGCCACTTTTTTGATCTGGCTAATTGGGATTGGTATTATGGGAAAGTTATAACAGCAGGATAATAAATGACGTTCATATTTTCATGAACTTTGTTAAGACGTTTAACAAGACTAACAATGCTATTCAATTTCAACGATCATGCTCTATCGAAGACATCAATCGACCAATATTCGTTCAGTTAATAGGTTTAGTTCAGGGTTGAAACTGTCCTTGTTAAAACATTAACCCTTTGCCTTTGACGAGTCTCACTCGCGACTCACAGCTCAAATGTGACAAACCTTGCTCTAATACTCTTCAACTCAAGTCCAACTATAATTTGTATAGTCAGGGTCGTTGAATATAAAATACATTTTAAGTTTCTTTGTTTTCATATTATAGCTATGAATAGTTTCGACTGACTGGCAAATAAATTGTACGGCAAGGAGTTAATTAAATAAATGACAATGAAAAAATTGAAGGAACTTGTATGTGGTATTTCACATACCAAAATTATAGGATTATCGTTTAACACGTTTATCGTTTAAAATCTTTTAAGGACTTTTGAGGGCTGTGTTCAGACAATAATATAATTATTATTGCGACAATAGTGATAGAAATCATTTTAACATAACAGAAATAATTTTAAGTGATAGAAATGATTTGACATGTTGGATATCCAAGAAGTTCAGAATCACCTTGGCTTCAACCCCTTTCCGGGAGTTGTGAGACAACTTGTATACTCTCTGAGGACAGCTAAAAAGAAGTCTCTAGTCAAATCATGGTCTCACGTCGTTGCAATTTTATTCGAAATTATAATTAGTTGAGTTTCTATGTAGATTCATTTTCTAGTTGAAACATCATTTCTAAAGCACCCTATATTTAACTGTTGCAACCCTAAAATAATGTAAAATCCTTTCAGTTAGTAATTTTATTTTCTAACAAAATAAATTTTAAATAATCTGACAAACTTTTATATATCCAAAGTTATTTATATTTTGTGAAAAATGGTTTCCACTAAAATTAGCGTTGGTCGTCCTTAGCCGCATAGGATATAAAAATTCGCTACGTCTGTAAGAAGCCTTTGCATAAATGAATAACATATGAAAACCTTTCGTCAATTAATAATTTTGACCTTTACAAGCTTCGTTCAAATTTTGGAACGAGCGTTTAGCTTTGACTGCTAGTTATTTCGTAATTTTTGTATGAAACAAATAAAGTCCGTAATAAAAGCCGTGAACCGTTTTGAATATAAGACGTATAAATCCGCGTTTAATGAGCCGTAAAAGTGGCCGCTTTGATCGTTCGACACAAAATGGAAGAATTGGATAAATTGGAAAACGAGTTCACAACTTCAGCCTGACAATTACCGACTGTGTATGCGGTACAATGGGCAACCTTGTGAACACGAAACAATCGAGCTAAATGTAATTGGCAACTTTTCCAGATTACAGAAAGCAATATACATCCATATTTACATTTTATGGACACTGTATAGTGTTTAAATAGCCTCTCGATGAAAGACAAAGCTCTTTTGTTCGCATGAAATAGTAAAATTGTTCGCGTATCTACATATGTGCGTGTCGTTTCATCAAAATCGATATCCTCGATTTTCAGCTTTTAAGCTTTGTATGGGCGAAAAAGTGGTAAACGCTTTCGAAAGAGAGAAAAAGTGGGACAGAGAAAGTGCTCTTATAAACTGTTTCGCTTCGATTGCTTTTTCGTGCCGATCTTAACACTCGATTTACGAAACCAAAGTGACGCGTCTTAGATTCATTATTTTCAATTACAGAAATTAAGCTTTCGTCAAAATGTATGTCAACTTTTCTTGAGAATCTTTCGTCTTCGGAATCATTTATTTTTTAACTTAATAGAATGAAAATTGTTTTTGGACATGTTTATGAAAATCGATTCTCTGAAATAATAACAATTGTAGCGCGTTTATAATACATTAATAACATTATTGTTAATGTGAGTTATGAGTCACCTGAATTTTACAGTTTATTGGTAATAATGTAGTAGAAATCAGTCACTGAAGGCAATTTTGTTTGCAAGTGGTCTTTTCATAGGTTAATGTACATTTACCTTAAGAGAAGCCCTTGAAAATCATCATTGAAAACACTAAATTTAATAATTATGTTACTCTTATTGTTACGTTGAATTCTTAATTATTAGTACGATGTTTTATCTCATAAAAATATGAATATATTATTACCTTGTATTCAATAAAATCAAATTTGATATTGTTTGAGTTGTGTGACTATCAGTGCCAAGAAACAAAATGGCGGTTTTCATAAGGAAAAGAATGTATTATCTAAATAATATAGTAATCATTATCTAATAATATGTCAAAATTCTTATGTGCCACAATTCTTATGTCACAAAATTTGTATGTCCTAAAATTCCTATGTCCCAAAATTCATATGTATTAAAATTCCTATGCCCCAAAATTCTTATGTGTCAAAATTCCTATACCCCGAAAGTATCAAAATTCTTATGTGCCAAACTTCTTATGTCCCAAAATTCCTGTCCTAGAACTGACATGTTCCAAAATCTCCAGATTTCTAAATCACATATTCGTAGATCCACAAACGCCTTACCCACATATCCACATACAATCTCTAAATTCACGAATCTGTAGATTCGTCAAAATCCTAAAACCGCAAGGTCTCAAAATTCGTAACCTATTCCCAATAGAATCCTGAAAAATCTCTGAAAATAGCGGGGCGACTTAATCGCCACATTTTCCTCAGGGAAGATCAAATCCTCGAAGACCTCAGTTTCTTATTTCGCACGCGAGGGGCGATATCTGTGAACAAGAAAGTTAACTCAGTTCCGCGTATTAACACGTCGAAGACAGTTATTTCAGCAACTTTGTGATCTCGTTACGTAAGGGGGCAAAGATCAGGAATACGCACACGAAATGAAGGGAGAATCGAGACGTAGAAGGGTCAGGTCGAAGTCAATCATCAAACAGTTCTCGTGTAGCTGAAAATTGAAGCGCAATCAGCCGCGCGTTCCAGCGCGCAAAAGCAGTTAACTCCCTAATTTCGCAGATCGCCAGGACCGGAATTGGATATCAATTCGGCATCGCAGTTCACGGATTGCGTTCGACACAGTTGGCTCGAAAGCCAGTTGCGAGACCTGACGTCCGATGCAGATGCATGGGAGAAACCGTGCCAAATGCGGAGTCGGAGGAAACGGTTAGCTGGGTATTTCGGATATGCCGGGAAACCGGCGGCAATGTCGCTCCGGTCAACTTCTGGTCTTGATGTTTATTCGGTGAAAACGAGTAGAAACGGCGCCGACAACTGGGCTTGTCGTTCGCGAATTAATTTACCGTTCGAGAACCTTCCTCTACGGCAAGACGTACAACTGATGGGCAACGTGGATGGCGAATGCCGTGCACTCGCGGACTAGTCAGTCAATTGACTGAGTCAATACTTTTGTTAGGTAGAATGTACGATTGAGTCTCAGGAAGGTGCGAATAAAACTCATACACAATTTCAATAATAATATTGTTGTGTACTCTTAAAATCGTAAAACCAAGTTTATCTTTATTCTTTGCAATATTCTTGAACATACCGTTGCCCTTTGCAGCTGTTTATTACGGACAATTTTGATTCTCAAATTTTTCTATTTAACATATTTTGTCAATTTCAATAATAATATTGTTGCGTACTCTTAAAATCGTAAAACCAAGTTTATCTTTATTCTTTGCAATGTTCTTGAACATACCGTTGCCCTTTGCAGCTGTTTATTATGCACAATTTTGATTCTCAAATTTTTCTATTTAACATATTTTGTCAATTTCAATAATAATATTGTTGCGTACTCTTAAAATCGTAAAATCAAGTTTATCTTTATTCTTTGCAATATTCTTGAACATACCGTTGCCTTTTGCTGTTGTTTATTATGCACAATTTGTATTCTCAAATTTTTCTATTTGACATATTTTGTTAAAACCCAGCAAACTTTATGGTTTTATTTCTATTGTTAGGTGACGAACATAATCTGTACCTCTGGTAAAACTTGGCCTATTAATAGCCTCTCTCGAAATTCTATATTTTTAAATTCGTAAAGACCTTGAGAAAATAATTAAATTTTCAATATTTGAAATGTAGAAATTGCCAACCTTTAATAGGAAAAATTTGATGTTTGTTTATATTTTCATTTTTAAACTTGACCATTAGAAATGATTAAATTTGCAAGTACATTTCGCAATCAATCTGAAAAAGTTATCAAATATATACTACTGGGTTCCCAAAATTTCACAATTTTTTTAAAATCTTTGTACGTGTAAAAACTAGAATCTCGATTTTTCCCAGTTACTACCCTTTGATCTACACGGGTTACCTATTAAGACCTCTTAGGCAAATTTCTTCATTTTAACGCGATTCTAATCTCATATAAAATATGAATCAGATGCTTCTGATAGAGCTGTCTAATTCTTTGCCCTGAAAATAGAGTCTTGTGACTCGCGCAGCTTTTGTACTGGCACGAATCTGAATGGCGAATAATAAATTACTCTGAAGCACGATTTCGTTGATTGATACGAGAATAATTAAATAAGTTCGCGTTGACTGGCTTTTACCTATGTGAACAAGTTCAGCGATACCGGTAGGTTGATAGAAAAATAATTAAATAAGTTTCATGGTTGATGCCTCACTGAACTAGAAGCAAGCTTCTTTAAAAATAGAGTTTAGAGTTAACGAGATTAAAAGTGTAACAAGTTTACAGAGTGAATAGATGGTACTAAACGATTTTTAATTAACATTATCTCCGTTTATCGCGTTCTTCTTGTGTGGATGTCACGAAATTTTTATCCTCCATGTAACGTTCAAATTTTGCTATTTTAAGAAAATTAATATCAACTTGGGCTACAACGTGGTTACTCCTGATTTTTGATCCGATCGATATTACCCTAATCTGGGTCAAGCGTCTGATTGGAATTTCAAAAATGCATTTAGAGAGAAAATGGGTGTCAGGGTTTCGACCACTCTGATTTCGAATCTGACAATATTTTTTTGGTCTGATCGATCACTTGATCTGAATGAAGCAAAGTGATCGAAAATTTTTCAAATCATTTTCAAACTTTAAGCGTCCCAAACATGGCCCTGAAGAATTTCATGACGCACATACGAAAACAGATGTTAACTCAAATTTAATTTTTTCGATACCTTTGATCAGAGTGGAAGTATAATTTGTCTTACTACATCAATGTTATTATGTTATATTATTAGAGCAATATTAATAGCGGAATTGTATTACGTTTCTATTAATTTTAGGTTATGTTAGATCTAAAATTAGATATAATGACAGATAAAATTAGATATAATAAATATAAAAAGAAGAGGAAGAAGAAAAATAAATATTTTGGACTTTGATCAAGAAATTAATATATAAACGTGAATAATTGTACATTTATTAAACAATTACATTCGATGTTAGGTCTTATACGGAATAAATCGATCACTGGTTACAGCACTTTTACCTTGTCTATATACGATACTTAATATTGAACATTTAATAATAATTTACATATTATTTTCAATACATTTGTAATTGAATATGTAAATTGTATTTCGTATCTTTGTACGTTAATTGCTTCATTATATGTCTGTCCTGATTAATATTAAATTGTTGGAATATATTGAAAACTGAATATTGTACAAGCGTAAAGATGTTTCCTCTGCAAACATAATTAAATTCATGATAGTCTGATGTTCTACCAGCATCTTAATAAATGTAGTCCGACATCAGATTAGTTGACGATTCCGTTATATCTGCAATATATATACAATATCTCTATGATGCAGCGTCCTATGTCAACATTATATTGCAATCAGTGTTAGGACTGTTGAATTTATGGTCGACTAAATCTACAAATTACTAGTATGCAAGTAGTTGATCTAAGTGCAACTTCCAGTCGTGAACATAGACACAGGTATTTATGTTATCCCCGGTTTTGGTAGAATTGCTTAGGGATTTATAGAGATATTATTATTTTGACGTGCAACTAATAAGTTTTTAAATATAATAGTAAATAAAAATTAGTGACTTACTGATTATTACAATAATAAATAGGAAACGACCTAAGAAATTTGATTTTTTCACTGAAAGTGGAAGTAATTTGTGAAACTTATATCAACATTTTGGATACTGTACACGTTCAAGAACGTTCTTCAATTATTCTCTTCTCAATTTTAATTTAATTTTAATTCTCAAAATGATTCGGAAAGATAAATAGTGCAGTTAGATCAATGAAACATCTAATTTAATTTTAAAATTAACCATCCGTAAACTTCTTTCTCGTGAAGCTTCAAAACTATTTCACCTATGTTTTACATTTCCCAAAAGTTAAAACCCGCTGTCAGAGTTATAAAAGTAAGATTCCATGAATTCAAATTAAACTCTTAATTAAAAACAACTTTAAACAGGATAAAATTCCTGATTTCTTGGGATTCTTGGTACAAATCAAATTAGCCGTTGGTTTTATCTATTATGAATAATTAAATTTAACAAAATTGCATTTTTCAAGTTATCGGTACAAACTTTCAGTTAATACAGCAGAAATGATGGGAGTTATTTGGTTGGTCAGTACTTTTATTGATCAATGGTAAATATTTTCCAGAATACTAATAATTCATATTACGTACTGAATATTTTATAAAATAATTATTATTAATTAAATGAAAATACTGATCGACTAAATGCTAAAATGTTATTTAGTAATATTTTACAAAATACCTGCCTTTAATTCAGCAAAAATACTGATTGAATAAATGTTAACAACTCATGTTACTTATTAATATTTTACAAAATATCTGTCTCTAATTAAATAAAAAACTGATTGAATAAACACTAAGAATTCATATTACGTATTGAATATCTTATAAAATAACTATCATTAATTAAATGAAATGATTGATGGAATAAATGCTAACATGTTATTCGTTAATATTTTACAAAATACTTGCCATTAATTGAATGGAAATACTGATCGAGTAAATGCTAACAACTCATGTTACTTATTAATATTTTACACAATACCTGTCACTAATTAAATAAAAATACTGATTGCATAAATACTAACAACTCGTATTACGTACTGATATTTCACAAAATATTTATCATTAATCAACATACTGACCATTTGTTTAAGACCTAAATAAAGAATATTTAAAAGTACTGATCCGCAAAATCGCAGCAATAAATGAACAAAGAGAAGTCTCTATTTCCTCCAGCACCGAATCACCGCAAAGATTTCAGCAACCCTAAATAGGATCCTTTAAACTTATAAATTCAGCATCGTCTCGCAAAACGTTTTCCCTGGTTGTTTCCGTCGGGGAACACCTGTTTGCTTTTCCCGCGATATTTACCAGTCAGCATCGTTCACGGTGATAAGCTGTATCCGTCCGCCCAGGAGGATGTTACATTCCCCTCCAGACATCCGGAAGTGGAGGATCCGATGGAGAATTGAATCTCGAGCAGTATCGAACAGTATCGAGGGAGGGAAACGACAGAGACGAAGAAGGTGAACGTGGGTAGAAGCAGAGGACGAAGGAGTACGAGAGAAAGAGAGACAGTAGCAGAAATTGAGAGTCCTATCTCTTGGCCAGTAGATAAGATTGTTTGTCCATACTCTGGATCACCGTTGGTCTCGTCGATTGTTCCACGGGAACACTGGCTGCCTCTCGTTCTCTCTTTCTCCTCTCGCTCTCTTATCTAGAAACAACGACCTTTCCGGCCAAATTGGTTGGCTCGGCTGGAAGTCTAGTAAAACGTGATTAATCGCTCGCTTCCTTTCGCGGCATGTATCCAACTTGAAGCAGAGCACCAACACCGCCATCACTATCATCGCCAGGGGCGCGAGCACGCTTACCTATATAGTGATAATCGGATAACTGCGGTCCAGAACTCAATTGGGTTTCAGCTACGAGGGTCAGCCATCGCTGTGTTCCTTTCCACCCCTCGGGAAGATGAAGAAAGAAAGAATAAAGGGGAAAAACCGAGCGGGGAAAGTATACGTTCGTTAGGTGGCTACAGTCAGCTTCCAGTTCTAACGCGTCCGAGTTTTACTTCCTACAAGAACAACCATTTTGTTGATCGCTCGCGGAAATGAACGCTAGTAAACCATTGTCTGAACGAATTAAACTTACAGGATCTACGCTTTTTTTCAGTTGGAAAAGCGCACGAACGGTAGGCGGGCTTTTTTCGAGAACGAAGCTATTAGTTAGACAATCACTACTGAACGGAGAAATACGGAATCTGTCGAAAGTTAGTTTCAATAATTCGGAAAAATTTTGTCACTTGTGGGAAAATGATGGTAGGTTTAAGAAGTGACATTATTTGAAGGACGCAAGTGGATAAAGGAAATAGAGAATATTATTTTATTATATTATTCTTTGGAGAAATCGTAGAATAACTCATCTTCAGTCCGAGTATAATTCTTTGTTAAGTGGACCCACAAGTTTTCTCAGCTCAAAAGTTCAATTTTATATGCAAATGTATACAGGGTGGCCCACTCACTCTTTTACAAAATTATATCTACGTTATTTTTAATATTACGCTAAAATATCAAAATAATATTTATACACGTCAGAATTGGTTATAAATGCCAAAATTGTTTCAGTGGAGAAAATATTGAAGTAATTTGCAGTTGTAGAGTAAACTTGCAAGGCACTGATGAGACATCTATTTTTCAATCCCTGAATTGCTAAATTTTGACTATTCCGACTTGTAGAATTTTCAAACTTAAAAATGTGAAGGATAAAAATACGAAATATCTCATTTTTCTATTTTTAGCAAGAAATTTGATATATCTATATTTTTTAATTTTTAAATTTGACTAATTCTTGTTCCTACATTTTATTCTTTGAATAAGTTGTGTGTTTCGTGTAAACTTGAAACATATTGGAAGACAATGTAGCAAGACGGAAATGTTAGGATTCCAACAGGAAGTTTGAAGAAGTTTTTTCAAATACTCATATTCAACTTTTTGGGAAAAATGGAATTTCTGTTTGAAGGTCAAGGTCGTGTTCACGTGGTTTATCAAATTTTCAAGTTTTGAGACTTGGAATTAGCTTCTAGTTACAAGCTATAAATCACTATTATTTACAAATTCAAAAATAGAAGAAATCATTGAGAGCAAAATATTTGGCCTATCAATTACCTTTTAAAAATATAAAAAGCAAAGTTATTCCATAAGAAAGTTTGTCAATTGTTTCAAAGTATATTTAAATTAATCATGAAGGTTTATACACCTTTAAGTGAAATTGTTAAATATCTGCCATGGAAATAAGTTCAAGTGAATATTATGTTCTATAGAATTTAAAATATTTGTAAATTTGAAAACATGCAATCAACTTCATTGTTGACATAAAACCTATAGCAAGTTTGCTATTAGCTAGTCAGTTAAACTAAATAAAGCTAATATTATCGTCAAAATATTGATTTACGCTTCTACTGAATGCACAAATAGTACTAAAATTCAGAAGTGACAATTGAATTCATTAAACAAATTTTTGAATTGAAATATTCCATGGAAAATAGGGGAGTGCGGGACAAAAGTAACATTTTCTACGAGTAGCCTAATTCTTAATCACCTCTCAAAGATATAGAAACCGTATGCCATAAGAAAGTTATGCGAAAGAATTATGCCATAAGATTATTGGTCTTTGACCCTTTAGCTTCATGAGCAGTCAAAGAGCATAATTTATCCATAATTACTATCATTATTTTCCTAACCCATCAGGACGAAAGTAATATTAACCATTTTGTAGCGAATCAAGTAAAAATACTTTCACTAACGCAGAATAGGATTTCTATTATAAGAAACAATAAAAAGAAACGCTTAAATAAACATATTATATTTTAAGTAACGGTACATACCCGTACATTTAGATAACGAAAAATAGAACGCATACAGCTTCGAGCATTTCTTTGGAATTGTGTATGTGGTTTATTTATCGATTCCCAGTTACAGTTATGACATGTATAATACATCACCCTTCGCACAGTTTTTACGGACTTTTTCGTCTCCACATGTTACTTTCATCCCCAACCGCGTTTTCCAAAACAGAAGTATAACTTACGAACTATACATGATTTATTGGATTTAACTATAGGAACTTGTAAAGATGTCTAAGAACGCTCTAACGAGTGATTGGTTTAATAAGAATAGTTTATCTATGAATAAGAAGGTCGAAATGGTAGAAACTTGAGTGATCTGAATTAGTAATCCAGTTTAACCACCGCATGCGATTCGTGTTATGGCTCAATGGAACAAAACATGTAACTATGAAAAATAAATTGTTTAAAAATGTTCGTAGAAATGAGGAAGAAGTGTGTTACTTTCATCACGTCGATACTTTTGTCCTCGTTTTCGCCTGTCACTTCGGAGAGAAGCAATAAAATTAAAGTCTATTACAAACTAAATAATGTAATTATTTTCGTCAGGGCGAAATTAGTAAATAATTGTTTACGCCGCCAACTGACATATTCGATGGCAGCTTCGTAATTTATTTTCGCTCAGTTATCTGAAAAATGAAACGCTTTTCACGACATTAGTTCCAGTGAAATCGTGTCAAACACGTTGGAAGTAATTTCTCATAAATCATAGACTACGAAAAAAGATTATGCACAGTTTTGTATTTATTGTTGCACTGACTTCGATGAACAATAATAAATAAAATACATGGACTCTTTAATAAAATTTCGCTTGAAAATAATAAATCTAACAAAGAAAGGTTATCTTAATAAAATATTTAAGAGTGAAATATTAGTTTGGAAGTAAGGAAATAAAACAAGATAAAATTTCATCAGAGTCTCTGGTAATTTCAGCGAGGGTAATTTTTTCGCAATTAAACGAAACAAAGTGGAAAAAATTAATCTTCGATAAAATGCAGAAAGATATTTTTTTCTCATTTCATCACGGTTTTTCTTTGAATTTCATGAAATTATTTTCTCGCGATTGTCGCCGTATGATTTTTTCATAAATTGCAAACGCGTGTACGCTTAAAATTCCCATGATCTCACGCGAATATCGTTTCATAAAATAAAACAATTTGAGTAAACAAACAGGAAAGCGAATATTTGTTACCAGATCATTGACGAACAAACGAAAAAGTCTCGTTTCATATTTGCAATAACGAAATCACTATTCCGTCATTGTCGGATTCAATCCTCGATCGATTCAGATCGCTTTATTTAATCGATCGGTTAATGCATAATCGCATCAGCGAACAAAAGCAAAGAGAGAAAAGAAATATCGTTTTGCGCGATTTTTCAAACGGTATGCTCGTTATCGCAACAACGACCCACGTTTCTTAGTCGCAGATTTTTTCGTATAATTTAAATAATAAACGCGCACGTCATTATACGAGCATCGCGTCGCCGACCACTGTTATAAAAATAAATGTAAATTGTTGCGGCTATTTCGTAAACACAGACGCTTCAGATTTGATCAAGAAAATCTTATTACCAAACGCGAACTCGGCAAATATTTCCAACGAGACTTCTTTAAAATTCTGCTTAATCACTTTGACGATTTAATGAAAAATATGAAAATGAGAAACGTGTATATTTGAAGTAACCAAAATGTGTGAATATTTTATACGTGAAAATATGTGAATTATATGGAACTAAAATTTGGTGAAATTCAGAAACTTTTGCTCCATTTATAAAATATTTTAGCGCTTTTTATTTTTCTCTTAAATAGAAAATTGGTAAAATATATAATTGTAGATAAAAGTAGATAATTCTAGATGAAAATAGATAATTTGAGATAAAAATAGATCATTATAGATAAAAATAGATTTTACACAGCAGATAATTGAAAAAAATTATTTTACAACCAACTTGTAGATCGACTGAATTTCAGTTTTATACTTGTATACAATTTTTATACTAATTTTTATAAAAAATGTTTATACTTGTAAAATTAGAATTTAGCACTTGTCGACTACTTAAAGCTAAATATTTTTAATTTGTGATATAATGTATATCAAATATTTTTTTGTTAATTACCGATTGTCATTGGCAAACGACTTTAAATTAAAAAAATACTTGATCATAAATTGATTTTTAATTAAAGCTTCCTGTGTATTACAAAGAATGTGATATTTGTGTTATGCTGGCTTCTATCGGAATTCAGCGTAAAAAGCATGATCATTGTTTGCGTTATTGATTAGTGAAATAGTGTGCATTGTACAGGGATAGATATCGATATTCATTATTTCTGCATTTCCACGGGACAAATTTTCATTTATGACAGCGGAGAAAAATGTTTATATTATTTTAAGAACGAAATCGATAAGGGCTTTATTGATTCCTATTTAAATCCAATAGCTTTCATCACTTTATGCAGGTGGGTCGCAATTTAACACGCCTTGTGAATAATTAAATTCGAACAGGCCGACGTAATAAACCCATTGAACGGTTATAAATCAACGTTTGAAATTATTAAATACGGTTGCCACGCGTAAGGGGTTATTTATACCAACACAGAGGAAGCTTCTAATTACTTTTGCTTTAATTAAAGAGATGAAAGGACCGTTCGCCCGTAACCATAAAATCACTTTATAACGAAATCGAGAGAGAGATTTCATTAAAAACAGAATAGACAATGAACGGGTCTAATTTCACCTTGTCGATTTACGCGATGACGTTCTAATACCCGTTTATCGACATACATTATCGGGAATAGTGTATTAATCACTTTTATAATGACATTTGAAGTAACTGACGTGTGAGGAGTACCGGTCTTTCTATCTCGACTGTTTTAATTGTCATTGCAAGTATTCAATATTACCTTGAAATTGATATTAATATGATTTAATGTAAATATAACGAAACGTAATATTAAGTGACGTGCTCCGGTCCGCTTAAGAGGGAAGAAGAAAATTGAGGAAATTAAATTGAAATACAATTTAAAATAAGTAACAATTTTTAAATTTGTTTTATTTTCGTTAACACTTTATAAGGGGATTTTAATTAAATAAAAATGGAAATTTGAAATAGAAGATTGATTATTTGAAAATCCATTTTATTTTAATTAAAATTTTATGAAGAAATTTTAATTAAATAAAAATAGAAATTCAAAATAGAGAAGTATTAATTTTATAACAGTTTGATTAAAATTTTGTGAGTGAACTTTAATTAAATAAAAATACAAATTTAAAATAGAAAAGTAGTATTTTATAATCTATTTTCTTTCAATTATAAATTTTACGAGTTTAAGCAAATAAAAATAGAAATTAAAATAAAAAAGTAAGCACTTGATGTGTAGTAAATAACTTGGAAATTTGAAAATATCGAATTTGAAATTTCCGGATTTTAAGTATAAAAGTTAGATAATTGGAAATCTACAGGTTGTAAAGATTTAATTTTCTACATTTCTAAATTTGTAACTTCACATGTTTGTAAATTCAAACATGTGAAACTTAATGTATTCGTACTCTCGAGACAATGGATTTTGTCGTGTTACGAGACGTTTTTTTTTTTATTATTGTAATACGAGATTTGTCTTATGTTTGCTACGACACAGGATCTTTTCTGAGGAAAAAATGATATACGGTTTCAAGTTTCATAATAAGCAACACATTAGCTTATGAAGGGATTTTCTCTTCCCGCCTCACAGAGCTTCCAGTGTGCGCAGAATGGTCTTACGAAATGAATATTACTTTTCTTTCATATTTAAGTTCGTTTAATTATAATAAATACTACTGTTGTATTATTTACGCCTCTATCTGCGTGTATCTATTCACGCAAAGCATTATTAGAACTATTAGGGTGTAATCTAACCTAACCTCTTAGGCACGGCTGAACTACGCGGCGTTGCTTCTCTGTACGCCATAGTTCGACGCAAATTACCCATAAACAGCACTACAATGTGTAACAATACTGTTCTCAAAGGGAGTACATTGGAATGAAGCCTTTGATGATTAAATTATGATTTTTCCCAAAGATATGATACATATACTTTAACCTTGATAATTTACTTTTTTAAAAAATTCACAAAATATGTAATTTCCAAATGTTTCCAATATCGTATTAGTGCAAAGAGGCGCTCCAATAGTGCCTAAACTACTTGGAGTTACCTTTTATTTACATGTAATGTACTTTTGTGGATTTGTTAATACTCTTATAAAACGTGGCGAAGGCAAAAAAGTGCGAATCAAAACATATGAAGATCATTCAATTGAAACGAGCGAGTGAGTCAGTAGAGCCACGATGGCGCTATGTAATCTACGATGACATTCGAGCCACTATAGTGGACCGTCGTACAGAGAGATGGTACCTCAAGCCACTATAGTGGCGTGTCGTTCCTAAGAAGTTAATAGAGATTTCGGGATTTCCGGAGTTAGGAATTTGAGATTCTAGGCAATTGGAGATGTAGGGATTTGGGAGTGTAGAGATTTGAGAGTGTAGGAATTTGGGAATGTAAAGATTTGGGGATGTAGGAATTTAGGGTTTTAGGGATTTGGGAGTGTAGAGATTTGGGGATGTAAGGATTTAGGGTTGTAGAGATTTAGGAGTGTGGAGATTTGGGGATGTAGGGATTTAGGATTGTAGGGATTTGAGAATGTAGAAATTTGGGAGTGTAGAAATTTGGAGATGTAGGGATTTGGGAGTGTAGAGATTTGGAAATGTAGAGATTTTAGGATATAGGATTTGGAGATATAGGGATTTGGGAGTGTAGGGATTTGGGAGTGTAGAAATTTGGGAATGTAGCGATTTAGGATTGTAGGGATTTGAGAATGTAGAAATTTGGGGATGTAGAGATTTTGGGATATAGGGATTTGGGAGTGTAGAGATTTGGGGTTATACGATTTCGAGATATAGGGATTTGGGAGTGTAGAGATTTGGGGATATAGGATTTGGAGATATAGGGATTTGGGAGTGTAAAGATTTGGGAATGTAGCGATTTAGGATTGTAGGGATTTGGGAATGTAGAAATTTGAGAGTGTAGAAATTTGGGGATGTAGGGATTTGGGAATGTAGAGATTTTGGGATATAGGGATTTGGGAGTATAGAGATTTGGGGATATACGATTTGGAAATATAGGGATTTGGGAGTGTAGAGATTTGGGGTTATACGATTTCGAGATATAGGGATTTGGGAGTGTAGAGATTTGGGGATATAGGATTTGGAGATATAGGGATTTGGGAGTGTAAAGATTTGGGAATGTAGCGATTTAGGATTGTAGGGATTTGGGAATGTAGAAATTTGAGAGTGTAGAAATTTGGGGATGTAGGGATTTGGGAATGTAGAGATTTTGGGATATAGGGATTTGGGAGTATAGAGATTTGGGGATATACGATTTGGAAATATAGGGATTTGGGAGTGTAGAGATTTGGGGATATAGGATTTGGAGATATAGGGATTTGGGAGTGTAAAGATTTGGGAATGTAGCGATTTAGGATTGTAGGGATTTGGGAATGTAGAAATTTGAGAGTGTAGAAATTTGGGGATGTAGGGATTTGGGAATGTAGAGATTTTGGGATATAGGGATTTGGGAGTATAGAGATTTGGGGATATACGATTTGGAAATATAGGGATTTGGGAGTGTAGGGATTTGGGAGTGTAGAGATTTGGGGATACAGGATTTGGCGATATAGGGATTTGGGAGTGTAGGGATTTGGGAGTGTAGAGATTTGGGAATGTAGAGATTTGAGGATGTAGGATTTGTATGATGTAAGAATTTGATGCTACCCGAATTTGGGGATGTAGGGATTTAATGATGCCCGAATTTGGGGATGTAGAGATTTGATTATATAGAAATTTGTGGATTTTGGAAAGAAAATCTTTCCTTTCCTCCCTTCTTTGCTCAACAACAATTATTCACTAACAAGGCCACCGGCCCAATGGCCTTCTTAAGAAGTTAATAAATCCCATTTCATTGTACTCGAAAACATCATTGCTCACCAATCATCGCAGTGTTATATCGTTTGCGCGTAATACGCGTTCAAATCTGTCGTACAGAGTAGCACCACGTAAAGTTCAGCCTAGGAGCTTAACAATCTAACATGAACAAATCATCGAGTAAGGACAGCAAAAAGGAAAAAGCTAGTGATTTACAAATGATTCTAAGAGTATTTCACTGTATCAAGTTGCTCTCTTGCTGTCCTAACAATCTGTTTTTTTCATTGAAACACCCTGTACTTGCGCAAGTGCGGTAGGTTGCGGCGGATTTGAAATCCGTGACAGAACACGGGTTGGGTTCGATTTGATCGGATTGCATTGCGAGCGGGCTGCCTTGTATCGGTCGTGGCGAGATTCGAAAGTAGATTGGGAAGAGCCAAGGCAAGCGTGCGGCAGACAGGCGAGGTAATACATACAATCTCCCTTGTTGTCTGGCATCGAGTTGCAGCAACGACGACAGGGTCGGTACAACGACGGACAGAGAGAAAGGTTGGCACAACTGGAGAGACAGCAGTCCAAGAAAGAAAGAGAGAAACGTGAGCCGGTACGGCGAGCTTTGAAAAGCGCGGCAACTACCGGAAGTCTTATAAACAATCCCAAGAGCGATGGGAACAGGAACCGAACTACCCACGGCCCCGTGCAAAGAGGATCAATGGCGAACAGAATGCGTGTAAACAGCAAAGCAGCGTAACACGACGTGTCTGTGTGCGCATCACCCTTTCTCGTTCTCCGTCTTCCTTCTCGTTTCAACCGACGAACGAGAAGGGCAGAAAACAGACACCGATACTGCCATTGAAACTCCGTTTAACGTTCGTCTGGAGGAGATACCTTCGAGTGTGTCAATAGCGTAACGCGTCGAACCCTTGCTCTCAAGCAGCGTGTCGCAAGCGTTTAACCTTTCGAGCTACGTTGAAATAATTTGTTTACGTTAGCGGGTCGTGGGATATTTTTTTTCTATTTGTTTCTGTTTTCTCTTTGCGCAACTAGTACTTGGTAAGTGTAGACGAAATGTGAGCTGTTTATTTTTGTTGCGGTTATTTGGGTAAAGAGAAACAGTTTATCGAAGAAAAATATTTAATATATATATTGAAAAATTCAAATACACAAATACTGGCACGCTCCTATGTTTCTATTCACTAGCTTGTAACTTGTATTCACTCACAACATTTACAGACTATGTCAACACTCATAACGTGTATTGAGTTTTCGCCAACAATTTTGAAAGTGGGGCAAGTCTATTTTTGTAGAACGTGGGTGTAGTGATAATATTGGTCAAATTTAATATTGTATTTTTATCTGTGAGCAATTTATATAGTAGAAATAATTCAAATTCTATTTGAAAACTATTGATTCTATTCTATTCTACATATTCTATTCCATTCTATTCTACATATTCTATTCCATTCTATTCCACATATTCTATTCCATTCTATTATACATACTATTCTATCACATATTTATTATGTAACTATCAATTCTACTTGATAGACCAAAACTATTGAAAGAAATGAAGAAAAAAAATAACTGAACAACTTAAATATTATCCGTTCATTAATGATGAAAATGATTTATTAAATTTGAAAGTCAGGCCATTTGTTATTATTCTACATGATATTATTGACATACTAATGTATAGCATGATGAATTCAGTCGAGAGTATAACAAATACACATGTAACAACATCCGAAGTGTCTAATAATAATTTTATTGACATTAATGATTTCGGATATTAATTTGTAACATCCACTAATTGCTGAATTAATCAATGAGTTGTTGAAATTGTTATCTTTCTTGTTGGTCAATTTAGCAATTGTAATAATTTCGTAGATGTTATATATTAATAAATGCAATTATTAATATTGATGAAATTATTATTTGTCCTTTAGGATGTTACTTGTGTATTTATCATAATTTCGATGGAGTTTATCATACTATTATATTCATACGTATTTCAACAATATAATGAAGAATTATTGCTGATAATACATTTTAAAAAAATTCAGAGGAGATCTGAAAGTGAAAAGAAAATTTAAATATTTGTTTAGATATTTTCTAATTTATGTATTTAAAAATTAGAGAACTTAGGAGTTCGAAAATTCATTACAAAATTTGAACATTCAATCGTTTAAAAATTTGAACATGTGCACATTTAAAAATATTGGAATTAAAAAATTTGTAAACTAAAAAAAATGTAAAAGTTCGAAAACGTAAAAATTGTTTAATTTAATAATTGAAAAGTCTTACAATTCACAAATTTCGACAGGTGATGGTTTAAATATTTGAAAACATGAAATAACACTGAACTCATAAATCTTTTTTCGAAAAACGTTGAAACATACAATATTTGTGCAGTAAGATATCGATACGTTAAAATATTAGGATAATACTACGTTATGAATAAATTCTGGATATTTATACAAATATACAAATTTATTAATTCTCGTATTGCACACGTTTTGCATATTTTTCATTAACGGCGGATGAATAAATGGCTCTCGTATTTGTAACATATTTTACATATTTTTATTTCGATATCCGTTTTGTTTGCAATAATATATAATTCATACAACCCGCATATCATGACCGACGTATGAGCAATTTATATTATAATAAAACTGTCCAATTACAATTCAGTCGTATTCTCAGAAATATGAACAGTGTTGTTTAATTACATACAGAATTATTCAAACATCAGCTATAAGTTTCGAATGCGAAATACACATTTGACAGTGACAAATTCTTTTCATTCTAATAACAATATGTAAAAACCTTTTCGATTAAAAACAAGGAATCGCTGTAGTTGTAAAAGTAACAAAAATTTGAATATAAATTTATTTGAAGGACGAAGTATTGATTATTTCTGACATAAATTCATTTTATTCAATAATTTTTATTAAATTATGTAATAACCTTCCAATACAAATTTTAGTAAAAATAAAAACAAATAAAATTTTATTTATTTTTATTTTGATTAAATAATTTTCGGATATGTTTTCGTTAAAAAAAAAGTATAATTCTCAAATAGTTTCCTTTTATTTAAAATTTGTATCGAAAGGTTATTTTAATAATAAATAACTGTAATTATGAATAGAAACAAATATGTTCATCGCTTTAATTTAAACCAGAAACGTTCTAAAAGCGAATGACGCGTCATTTTTCAGTGTCTCATAAGCAGGATTGCAGTTACAAACTCTCGAGCAGAAATTTGTTCTTTTCTGATATTCCTCTGCTAAGTTTTAATATTCCTTTCGCGTACTTATGTTTACTGGGGAAGTTGGACTGTCACGCATGTTACGGAGAATTTTATTCCCTCGGTATTCTTATCTACTCCAAGAATTTCAATGCTCAAATAATTTTAATATTAATCCTGCATTTCATAATTAAATTTCCTAATTTAATACATTCTCTGTTTTGCTATTCTGTATTAATTAGTATCAAGTAATTAACACGTTCATAGAAGTAATTTAATTCTGTCAGTTTGTCAAGTTGATGTAATCATAGGTAACATATTTATTGATCCATCTGGGTTATTTTAATTTTGAACCTTTTATTTAATAATTTAATTATATTAATTATAGGAATATAATTTTGAATTCTGGAATTCTGGAATTCTGGAGTTCTGGAATTTTGGAATTTCGAAACTCTGGAATTTTGGAAATTTCGGAACTTTGGAAATTTTGGAATTTGGCAATTTTGGTATTTGGAAATTTTAGAATTTTGGAATTTGGAAATTTTGGAAATTGGAAGTTTTGGAATTGGAAATTATGGAATTTCGGAACTGGAATTTTGAA
Organism: Megachile lagopoda; assembly: GCA_036983795.1. Classification (NCBI taxonomy): domain Eukaryota; kingdom Metazoa; phylum Arthropoda; class Insecta; order Hymenoptera; family Megachilidae; genus Megachile; species Megachile lagopoda. The sequence continues at coordinate 4,083,193 of CM072786.1, forward strand.
AATTCGGAATTTTGGAATTTTGGAATTTTGAAATTTTGGAATTTTGGAACTGGAATTTTGAAATTTCGGAATTTTTGAATTTTGAAATTTGGAAATTTTGGAATTTTGGAACTGGAATTTTGAAATTTCGGAATTTTGAAATTTTGGAATTTGGAAATTTTGGAATTTTGGAACTGGAATTTTGAAATTTCGGAATTTTTGAATTTTGAAATTTGGAAATTTTGGAATTTTGGAACTGGAATTTTGAAAATTCGGAATTTTGAAATTTTGGAATTTGGAAATTTTGGAATTTTGGAACTGGAATTTTGAAATTTCGGAATTTTTGAATTTTGAAATTTGGAAATTTGGTTTTTGGAAATTTTGGAAATTGGAAATTTTAGAATTTTGGAATTTGGAAATTTTGGAAATTGGAAGTTTTGGAATTGGAAATTTGGAATTTTGGAATTTTGGAAATTTTGGAATTTGGAAATTTTGGTATTTGGAAATTTCGGAACTTTGGAAATTTTGGAATTTGGCAATTTTGGTATTTGGAAATTTTAGAATTTTGGAATTTGGAAATTTTGGAAATTGGAAGTTTTGGAATTGGAAATTTTGGAATTTCGGAACTGCAATTTTGAAAATTCGGAATTTTGGAATTTTGGAATTTTGAAATTTTGGAATTTTGGAACTGGAATTTTGAAATTTCGGAATTTTTGAATTTTGAAATTTGGAAATTTGGTTTTTGGAAATTTTGGAAATTGGAAATTTTAAAATTTTGGAATTTGGAAATTTTGGAAATTGGAAGTTTTGGAATTGGAAATTTGGAATTTTGGAATTTGGAAATTTTTGAATTTTGGAACTTTGGAATTTTGGAACTTTGGAATTTTGGAATTTGGAAATTTGGAAATTTTGGTATTTGGAAATTTCAGAACTTTGGAAATTTTGGAATTTGGAAATTTTGGTATTTGGAAATTTTAGAATTTTGGAATTTGGAAATTTTGGAAATTGGAAGTTTCGGAGCTGGAATTTTGAAATTTCGGAACTTTTGAATTTTTGAATTTTTGACCTTTGGAATTTTGGAATTTTTGACCTTTGGAATTTTGGTATTTTGAAATTTCAGAACTTTGGTATTGTGGAATTTTGAAATTTAGAAATTTAGAAATTGCTTTGCTAATTTGGAAATATGGAAGTCTGAAAATTTTGAAATATAAATATTTGCAAAGTTTTGAGTCCACTAATTTGAAAATAAGGAAATTTTTGAATCTACGAATTTTTAAATTTAAGAGCTCCGGGGTTTACTAATTTGAGAATACGTAATTTTTTAACTTGTGACTATAAAAGTTTACTATTTTGGAGATATAGAAATTTCTATATTTATATGTAGAAATTTAGAAGTTTAGAAATTTGCAAACTTAAAAATTTAAAAGTCTAGACAGTTAAAAATAATTAGGAAGTAAAGAAAATAAATATATAAATTTGAAAGTTTTGAAACTTTGTAACATATAAACTTGAAAATTCAATTATGAATAAATAGAAACCTGAAAAATTATGAATTCGAAAGCTTCAAAATCTGCAAACGTTAAAACCTAAAAACAGAAAGAAGTAAAATATCTTTCTTTCCCATAAGCATGGATTCCACACACGGCATAGTCTCAGGTGTGGAATACTCTACACGTTTCGCATAATTCGCGGCAACGTTGGTTGAGTGTATAAAACGTCATTTATGGAACTCTAGTAAAACTGTATCACATATCCGCGAACCAAATATTATAATCTCGTAATTTCCTCATACGCTTAAGAGGAATATGGCAGCGCTGGGCTTGGAAAGAGTGAAACAGAAATTGTTTAATTATTAATCAGGGACCACAAAAGGGTGCAGGTATGTTAATTATGCAACATACTGTGTTGCACTGAACGTAGAAAGTTTATTGCGTCGTAAAACGAAATGTACGTCTCTAACAACTCAATGCAATTAGTTTTATTTGCAACCTGTCCTTCGGTTAATTCAATTCCCGTTTTGAAGCTATTTTTCAGAACTCTGTACAAAAGCAACGTTTCGTTATTTCTTCTTTAAAGATTACGAATATTATATTCGAAATTACATGAAATAATTTAAGAGGGCCTAAACAGAAACTACACAAACTTGTACTAAGTTCATATTGTATTAAGTTCATTAAAATTACATAATTAAATTTGTTAAAATTCAACACGTTACAGTTACATAGTATGCATTGCATATTTTCACCTTATTTTTAATAGAAAGAAATGAAATAATTAATTATTATGATGTCCAAAGGTGAAGTAATAATTCTACGACATTTTCAAACTTAGTTAAATTTAATCCTTTGATAAAATTAAGAGGCGTTCTCCGTTTTAAGCAGCTTTCAAGTATCTCATAATCATACTGTTCCTTTGTTCAACATTTACTGAGCTTTATTTTTCTTTTGGAGCAGCTCTGTTGAAGGTGTAATCCATTTCCGGCTCTTTTGTACGTATCTCAGTATTTCTCTTGTTGTCATCACCCTTTTTTTTTCTGATATTTCCTGATGCTGCATCTCAAAATTACATATTTCCCTCTCTCGCATTCTGCAATTTTCTTCCTCGAACAGCATTTCTGTCGTGTGATCTATTTTCTTCGCCATTTTATTATCCGACGCTTCTTTCCGCCCTTTTTTCACCGGCAGTTTTTAATTTTCTTTGTAATCCTCCTTTATCAGGATACACACTTTTCACGGGTTTTCCTTCTCTACAAGATTCTCTCATCTGGCATTTTAGATTTATTCAAAAATTTGCATTTTTAACTTAGTTTGCCGTCCACCACGTATTACTACCATTTTTTCCGCGGTATCTTTCGCTACGCTGTCCTAACCTAACTTCGTTTATTGCTCTGCTATTGTCGGGATAATATTTTCATACGTACACGTGTTTTAAATTTTTAAGTCAATTTCTGACCGTGTGCGAAGTTAATCGTGTTTTTTAAAATTCTGGTAAATTGCTTTTTATAATATGAAAAAACGAGACACAAATTTAGTACTTCATTTTCTATGTAACCGAAAATATTAGACACGTTCGATGGATTAATCTCCATTTAAAAATTGAAATTTCTGTTTTTTTGACTTATTGTAATTCGTTCTGAAATTCATTCAAATATGACTTCTCTGATTTTCTACTTTACAGCAAATAATATTCAAACCTTATCGATTTGTTAAAGTAAATCTTATTTGTAGATTTGTCATTGAATTGATGGGCTATTGCGTATTAGAAAAGACATTGCATGCTTACTTTGCTGTATTAAGTATAAAATTTCATAGATATCGCGTCCACGCTCTTGTGGGACTGTATTTGTTAAATTCACGAACGGTCGTTTGTTTCCATATGGTGGCTATCGCAGTGTAAAAATCGTGGTTATCGAAATATACAGACAGGAAGATAGTCAAGGAAGACGGACACGAAGGGAAATCCTTTCCCGGAGTCATATCCTTCTTTCTATTGCTATGTATGATGCACGGGCCCTGTGCACATGTTGCATTATGCATCGCGTGATAATGCAAGCCTGAGGGGTTAACGCCAGATTCGCGAATTCCTTTTGGCTGTTTTGCAATATCGCAGGATACGGTTCTCGAGGTCTCCTTTGGCCCGGGAATCGTTTTACCAGCGTGTTCTCATCGCCACGTACACATATATCTGTTTAACACGTGATCCGGCCGGGGCAAACTGCTTGCCAGGATGTTCACGTACGATCGGAGAAACCGTTTCTAGCTCGCTCGTTTTCTGATTATGAAATTATATGGTGCCCCTGAGAATCGACGCCTCAGGATTACGCGACGACGTCGCGAATCTTTTTAGACGAACGCTGACGCCTTCTATTTCCGGTTATATCGTCGTCCGTGTTTCATCGTATCATCCTTCTTTCATGGCTGAGACACCTTAATCCGGCCAGTAGGTGTAATAAAACTGTTTGCCGTTGTTGAAAGATATTTCTTCTTGGTCTTCGACGACCGGGCAACATTTTGTCGATCTCGGTACGTGTTTCAACTTCCTTGGTTAACGGCACGTTCTCTTAAGGTTATCACACACACATTTTATTACCACATTTGTTTAAAATTCTGTTGAACGCAAATAGATAGGAGCTGTATACTGTTTTAGATTCGGATATATTTCTGTTTACTATAAATACAGAATAATTACTTGAAATGGTTTCACTTCTTTCTTGTCTTCTTTTTATAATGACAGACCTGGTATAGGGAAAATAAGAAACTCAAAAGTTTGACTAGTTACTAGCAAAGGTATTGACGTTAGTTAGTGGTATAAATGTGGACGCTAAGGACGCACCATAAGGACGCGTTTTTCTTTTAGGGATTCTTGACAACTTCAGAATTTAGAGGTGTGGAAATTTAGGGATTTGGACTTTAAGAAGTTGGAAATGTGAATTGGAGATTTGGAGATTTGGGGATTTAGGAATTTGGGAATCTAGGCAATTGGGGATGTAGAGATTTAGGAATGTAGTGAAATGGGAATGTAGGAATTTGGGGCTGTAGAGGTTTAGGGTTGTAGGGATTTGGGTATATAGGGATTTGAGAATGTAGAGATTTGGTAATGTAGAAATTTGGGGATGCAGGGATTTGCGAATGTAGAGATTTGGGAATGTAGAAATTTAGACATAGTGATTTGGGAGTGCAGAGATTTGGGGATGTAAGAATTTGGAGTCGTAGGAATTTCAGGTTTTATAAATTTGAAAACCTAGGGATTTGGCAATTTAGCGATTTGAGAATATAGAAATTTGAGGATGTAGGTATTTGATGATGGATTTGGGGATACAGGGATTTGAGGATGTAGGAATTTGGGCACGTAAGGATTTGAGGATATAGGTATTTGGGGATGTAGGAATATGATGATGTAGGGATTTGGAGATGTAGTAATAAGATGATGTAGAGATTTGGGGATATAGAAAGTGGACTTCGGAAAGAAAATGGTTCTTTTCTTGCCTTTTTCGCTCAACAGCAGACCTGATATAGTCAAAGGAAGAAACGCATAAATTGGATTATCTACTAAGACTACTAGCCTAATGTGAATGCTGCCTTACTCCTCTAGCGTTCTTCGACCGATATTAATTTCTTGCTCATATGTGTACTACACGGTGACGAATACCAATTCGTGCCCAAATTCACTTGTAACATAGAACTAGTAGTAAAAACGATAGTAGAAGAAGTTGATAATAGAAGAAGTTGATAGTAGAACAAATACGTGATTTTTCTTTTCCCTATCGTAAAACGTAGTCTGGGTCAGTCTATGCCACATGACTCTCGCTAACTATCCTTTACCACCCTACAAATATGTATGAAATAAAATGTCGTTACAACATAACAGGTTTCTCGTTCTCTAAATTGTTCAATATTAGAGATTAATCTTGAATCTTGAAGTTTATCTGAGAAGCTTAAGGTAAAGGTTGCACACGTTCATAATTACGGCTAAATAACGAAACACACGAGTCCATCAGCGGATAATCTTTCAGCAGCGCCATTAACGGCACATTTACGAGCATCGCCGTCGTCTTCCAGTGTTTTCTTTTATCTCGGCTTAAACAAGAACGCAAAGGATCTTCCGTGCGGCAGCTTAAACGATTTTCTCACGCCGTATTTACGTGGATGAGCGATCTCGCGTTGATGAAGGGACCGAGTCTCTGCGAGGGTGGATGAGATACAATCGGGACGCGGAGACTAATAAGAGAATAATGAGAGTGAAAGAGGACTAACCGCTTGTTTCCCCAGAAAACTTTCCCTCTATTGCTGATAATGCTTTTTTCTAAAGGCCATAATTTCGTTTAAGGCTGTTTGAAGCCGTTTCGCAGGGAATTAATAAACCTCGTGCGTAATTGGAAATGCGAAAAGGGAGAAAATTGCACGAGGTGCCTTACTTCTTTCGCGACTTGATTATTTTAACCGTGGAAAAATAATGGAAAGGTGTTGGCTGGATAACCGATTACGCATCGTTGCTGAATTACGGCCAATGAATAATTGTCCGGCCGACGATGCTTTTTAATAATATTCTGCTTTTAATTTGAAATCTTCTGCCACGATTTATTTGACGCAGAAACACCAGATCAACGCAGAAACATCAGATTTTAATTAGTATACGATATTCGATATAATGAGTTCACTTTCGTGTTATTTTCTCGAATATCACTAAACCGGTGTCGAATGCTTATTTAAAGTACAGATATAAATGAACAATTGATCAAACAAATTAATATAAACATCGATTGTTTAGATAGGCAAGACAGACATTAATTCTTTGCAATTAATATAGACATTCTTCAGGTAAAAAGTTAATATAAACATTTTTTATCTGAATAAAAAGTGAATATAAATATACATTTATATAAAAAATATTTTATCAGAAATTATATTTTAATGAATATGAATATACATTTTTTATTTAATATAAATGTTTCTGAGGTCGGAACAGTTATAATCGACTTAACCACTTACGGTTGCTTTTTCATAGTATTACAAATATTAATTAGAATTTTAAATTAATTTCAATTAAAGTAGTCTAATAAATTACACTTTCAGTTAGCAGAGTTTCTATTCCGAACGTTTGCAACGAAAATGATTAATTCGAGAGAGGTAGTAAGTACATTTGTAACCTGAAGAGTATAAATTCTACTTACATACCGGGAAGCTTGTTTGTCTGTCCATAAATCGCAAGTAGATAGGGAAAGTTTTTTATCAGATTGCCGGGTAGTTTGCATAATTCTCGCGTTGTATTACAAATTGTGCTTATCGGTTCACCGAACTGTGCAGTTGTCTATAATAAACAGTTAATTGTAACGATTTCGACATTTTTTTATTGACTTTGTTACTTGTATTCATTCCATGGACATTTTATGGACATTGTAAATTTTCCTCGCTATCTGCAAATATGAAATTTTTATATACACAAAACTGGATGAAATGTTGTAAACAATTATATCTAAAACCATAGCAAATATTGATTCTGTATTTTTTAAATTCAGTTATTCCCACACAGTACACCTTTCTAGGGATTATTAACAGAATATACACGATCGTTTCCATTTTCAAACAGAACGTGTTTATTAATTTTTTTAATTAAAAAAGAAGAGGAAAAATAATTTTATTTGGCTAACTTGTTATATGTGTACCAATTATACAAATAGATTTCTAGCGGGCAGTTTTTCTTGTTTTATTGCTCCTCATAAATTAATGAAATATTACTATGCAAAACGGGGGATGGAGTAACCATTTTGTGACGTAATGAAAATAATGAAAATTTAATAACGCAGTTTAAGGAAAAATAATAAAAATTGAACAACGAGTATACACGTCGAAACGAATTTTTGTATTATAAATTCGATGAAAAAAATCAAGCAAAACGAAGAAGGGTTAATGATATGAAGGAAAATAGTAACAATCTAAATGATGTAGGTGATAATAGTAACAGTCTAAGCGGTATAAGCAACAATAACAACAGTCTACACGATATAAGCGATAATAATAACAGCCTAAATAATATAAGTGATAATAATAACAGCTTACACGATATATGTGATAATAACAGCCTAAACAGTATGAGCGATAATAGTAACAGCCTACACGATATAAGCGATAATAACAGCCTAAACGATATAAGCAATAATAACATCCTACACGATATAAGCGATAATAACAGCCCAAACGGTATAAGCTATAATTGTAACAGCCTAAACGATATAAGCGATAATAATAACAATCCAAACGATATAAGCAATAATAATAACCTAAACGATATAAGCAATAATAAGAGCCTAAACGATACAAGCGATAATAATAATAGTCTACACGATATAAGCGATAATAATAGTCCAAACGATACATGTGATAATAATAACAGTCCAAATAATATAAGCGATAATAATAGTAGAACAAACGACAACACCGATAATAAAAGGTAAAATATACATTGAAATGCACCCCTCGAAAATTATTGTCATTCAAGAAGCGAAAGGTGCGATAAAAACGCGACACCCTTACCGGCCAAGGAATTACGATAGAAGAGAAAGGAACGAATATGTAATGTAACATTACCGTCAGTATTAGAGGCGGAGTATGTAAAGTAAGGACGTATTACCAATTTCGAGGAGCATAAATTATTCCTGCAGGGGGTAAGGCACGATAAGATGAGCCAGACGATTCGGCGAGCAATTTTCCAAATTAGAAGACTCTCCTTCCTGCAGCGATAACATGTGAACATTCTCGACGAGCCTCACTCCTCCTCTCCTAGACACCCTGAGCATTCGAGCCGATGATGGGGCGCGTTTTGAATGAACGAAGGTATGCCGCATCGTGTTCCGCCACGGGACAGAAGCTACAAAAATGCGGACTAGGGTGAGACGCTTTTAGAAATACAGTCTCTTTCACGAGAGCACGTCCGATATTTCTATAAATATATATTTGTAACAAATTTTATGTACATCAAATATCTCTTCCTTTTTATTCTTTAGTACATTTATACACGCGTCTCTGGATTACCGATCGCGACACGCGAGAGATTGCAGCTTACGTGATTACGCGAGTATTATTTTACGTGTTGTCATCTATCTTCGTGTTCTAGAACGCTACCGATCGACCCGCTTCTTTCGGATTATCGAGTGATTACGAAAATTATAACCAGTTGTATTTTGCTTTGGAACGATTACACCTGTCCCACAAGAGCATGTCGAATATTTCTGTAAATATATATTCGTAACAAATTTTATATGGGTCGAGTCTACGCCTGAAACACCTCATCCTTAAGGGGACCATCTCCGCCATTAGCAGTTATAGCTTGACACCGTTTTGCCATACTCGCGATTAATTTTTCAGCGTATACTGGTGACCTCCATATCTTCCGAATGTGGTGTACAAGTGTTATTTTGGTGATACGTCTTCCTCAGCTTGTACTTCATTAGGGACCAGACATTTTCAATGAGGTTTGCATCTGGATGGTCATGGAAGTATGATGGTATTTCCATTTTCCATTGGGTGCAGACACGACTGTGATGTTTAGGAACGTCTTGTAATATCCATTGGTCCGTTTTATTGAAAGTTTCATGGATGTGAGAAGACCTTTGGTACAATTTCACCATTTGTGCATTCAAATTGTCTGTGAAGACGTACAAAGTCCCGAAACCGCGTGCGTTAAAGCAACCCCAAACATGCACTTTTATGGTGTGTTTCACACTTCTTCGTCCATTTTCTACTCTCTCTAAAAACCAAGCAACTTCTTTTCAAAACATGTTTTCTGTAATAAACGATTTATTAATAAAGTAATGAACAGCAATCGGATCTTCAAAGAAATAAAATCCTGTTGCCATTAATAGAATATCAATCGGAGTTTGTATTATAGAACATGTATGCTTGTGAGAGAAGGAGACTATGTTCATGTCTGTGTGTCCGACTTTGAATTTAGTTCGTGAATATTGAATTAGGTTTTGGTTAGATTTTAATTTCCGGTCGCCGTCAGTCGGTCAGTTATGCTAATACTGAGGTAATTAGATAGATAAGAGTATATCTCACGGATTTCAATGGTCGTGAAATGTATCAAGGTCATTATTCTCAATAACTTTTTCCTGTGCACGTAATTGGTGCTTGACTTTAATTCTAGAGATGTATGCAAAAATATTTATTATAGTACATACTGTATTTTGAAGGTTAGGTTAGATTGCACTAAATTTCAAGTTATTGGAGTGTACATAAAATAATTTTTATAATTTTTTTAAATATTTGGAGCAAAGGATTCGTCTTCATTTTGTTTTTATTATTCATTCGTCAGAATGTAGCGATTAAAAATTACGAAGTAGTAACAATTTTGTGTAAATCCGTGAAATAAAATTTTGATCAAAAGTTTAGAATATAAGTTTTTATAAGATCTATTTATAAGATCTATTCATTAGGTCTTTAATCGCAAACTTGAAGTAAAGCTATGTTAGTTTTTTAAACTGTTTGTGGTATTGCTTTTTCTTTTTTAGGAAAGGTAATTTTTCAACGATTCTTTGTACAGATTTCATCAATTAAAAATTCGTTGTGAGTCACGAGAATGTTTCACTTTTATCCATAAAACTAAACAACAGATATCAAGTAACGTATTGGATTTATGTAAATACGCAAGCAAAGTGAACAAACTGTTGTTATCCAGAGCTGTTTTTATTTTTCGCCACCAGATGTCAGGTGTCAGATTTCAAAATGGTCGGAAACTTTGAACACTTTTCGAAACATGTTACGTCATACACAGTGTCCAGCTGAAACGTAAAAATATCATTCTACATCTTTAATACTTTCTCAGATATTTATTTAAAGTCGGTCACACTATCTACGTATGGATTTTACATAACAGAAATTCAAAATTTCTGAATTTGGAATTAAGAATTACAATTAAATCTTACTTATGTAAAGTTCAATCTTAATCTTCGACCGGTCACAATAAAATTACAAATTATATTTTGATTCTTAATTTGAAGTTTGAATTAAAAGCTAGTTGTAAGTCACAAGAGTACATGATCAAAATTACCTTTCAGTTCATAATTGGATACGTTTGAATTGAAAATTAAACGTTAATTTGTAATTAGAAAACCATGCAATTAACAATTACAACCTAACTCTCAATTAGAGGAAGTTTAATTACAAACCTGCAATAAACGATAATTGTTAATTGGTCGCCAATTAAATTAAAAGCTTAATTAGATATTTGAATCGCTACGTATTTGATTGCAAGCATTATAAAGCATCGTAATATTATTTTATAAAAGTATTATGGGTAGTTATTAAAAGCTACAAATTAGAAAACGATAATAATGCAAATCTATTTCTAGATTCAAAATTTAATTAATTTTGACCCATATGAATAGGTTAATTAGTAGGTTAATTAACTAGTAGTAGTCAATAATTAACAGTTATCACATAAAAAATAGCGTTGATAATACAGTGCGTTGTTTAAATATTCATATAACTCTTTGTTTATATTAATTTGAGTTTTTGAAAATTATGAAGAGTTGAAAATTATTGCTAATATTCTTCAAATATTAATTCGCAGTGTGTAAACAACAAATTATATGAAAATGTTTGGCGTGTTAACATAAATATTTCGATTATTCACGATTGAACGAATGGTGACGTAACGTTGGTAAAACTGAATTTGTGTTTCAATGAAAAGCAAGAATTAATTTAGGAAATATATTATTGACTATGCCAGGGGTCGGCAACCTGCTCAGTAGAAACATACTTGTGGCTCTTACGTAGTTGAATAGTACATATTGAAAAATTAACTGCAATATTGCAATTGCCAAACAAATATAATAATCCTGCGCACACATTAAAATGCGTGGCAGATCGCATGCATGTAAACCGAGCTTTAGCTAACCTTGTTCTCCACACTCACCGACGCCACTCTCAAAACCAAAAACTGTTTCCGTTTTCTTTAATACATTGACTTATATGTTCTGTTACTCCGCAAAATAGAATGTTTTGATTTCACAATCAATACATGTTTCACAGCAGATATTATATTATTTTTTCTAATACATACCGATGTACTTATATTTGGCTCTTTAAAAAAATAATTTATCACATCGGTTAAAAAATGGCTCTTAACTCCAGAAAGGTTGCCGACCCCTGCTCTAACACATAGCGATTTAAAGAAAAGCAAGCTGAATAGCATACCACCTTCGAAATAAGCAACTGGGCGTTCCCGAGCGTGTTGCTTATTTGGAGGCAATAACTAGCGAGAAAGCCAGTGTCTTATGCGCCGTCTAGTGGCGATGAGCGTAGTAGTGAAACCGCCACAAGCGTAACAAGACGAGGGGACGAGGAAGACATCAGTCAGGGCGCGAACGACCCTCCGCTATCAACGCCACCCGGTAGACAGGTAAAGGCCGGCACGGGTAGGAAATGGGCGAACGTAAAACGCGAGCAGGCCAAGGAATAACGAGAGTACGATCCCGGGCCACAGGATATGACGTAATACAATATGTGCGGTGTCGTCTGTCCCATCCCATTTGTTCGTTCGCAGCCGTGCCGCCTCGGAAAAACGTTCTGGAGTCCGTCCGATCCATGTGTCGTGGCGAACACGGCCTCGAAAAAGGAGACGACCACGGGAAACAGGGAAAGAGAAATAAAGAAAGAAAGAGAGAAGAGCCCACGAGCTGCGCTGGCGTTGATAACGACTCGCCAGCTTTCATATTTTACGCGACGCTCATCAATAATTCATGCTGTGAATAATGCAGCACTGTTTCGCGTTACTTTATACCAGTCTCTTCTTTCCTTCCTTCCTTCCTTCCTTCCTTCCTTCGGCGTTTCTTTTCTCTTCTCGTACCCGTTCTTCTTTCCTCGTTGCGTCAGCTGGCCAGAGGGATCTTCCCTCCTTGTTTGACATCCTCGAGAGGGAGGAACTTCCGGTCGGGACACTTTTATCTTTCGGTTTATCCTCTAAAACGGAGGCACGCGCGACTCGCTTGCCACACTTTCGGATCCGCCATTCCGAATTGCTTCCTCTGCCCGCAAAGTGCCGCCTTAGCGGGAGTGGCGCGTTTTCGCGGGCATTCATCGATCTACTTCAAGGTCTATCAGTTTTATAATTTGCGCTTGTGGGATTTGAGTGGTGCCAGATCTTTAGACGTAGGGTTCGAGAATTTAAATTTGGAGATTCGAGATTACATAAATTTCAAGATTTGGGAAGTAAGTTTGAGAAATTGAACATTTAAGGTTATGTGAATTTAATAATTTGGGAATATGTCAATTTAAAAATTTGAAGGTACAATGGAAGATTTAAGATTGTGTAAATCTGCAAGTTTGGATGCTTGAATATATAAATTTCAAGATTTCAGATTATATAAATTTGATGATCTGAGAATAAGTAAATTTCAAGATTAAATAAATTTAAAGATTCCGATTATATAAAATTGAAGACTTGTGTTAAGACTTTGATCAATCATTTCAGTCATCATTTCTTATAAAATAAGCGTTGGTAAATGAAATAACTAATGAAATGGTCGCTCATGAGTATATTTATACTCATCTAACTAAATTGTCAGGCCAAACTTTCTATAACAGTTCACTTCATTTTTTCACGTCTACTTCATTTTCTACATTATCTTTATTATTCTCTTTGCCCGAAAAATTCTTTATTCTGATTTTATTATTCTATCCGCTTATAAAGGGATGAATGAATAACACGAAGAGAAAAAGAAATTAAATGTATCGAAGTATAAAGCATCATTGATTTCCTTCATCAAAGGTTTCTTCTACTGTATCACCATTCAGCAATAAATACTTCAGAGAGCTCTTTTAGAAGCTGCCAGATGTAATAACGATAATCTAACAAAAAGGCAGCGTATACAATTAATATCAAGAGCTACGTTTGTTCGATTCCTACTGAAATGTCGATAAAATTGATTCTCGCTTCAGCAGCACTTAATGTGCGATATTATTATTAAATCGCGACACAACCGGAGCGCCATTAATTCCTTAATCGGAACGCCGATAAACAATCATCCTGGGCGACCAATAAATGGAAGTGGAACGAGAATGGAGAACACGGAACGGAGCTATATGATTATTTTAACGTTCGCTAAAAGGATTCTTGACCGTTCTTAGCGGATAGCGAGTTCACGATTATAAAGCGGTGATGGTAGATCGAAGGACAATCAAAAAATTTACGATACATCGTAGCAGTGGTTATGGTTTAAGATTCATGAAGATTTCAACTTTTTGAATATCTTATTCTGATGTTCAGATTATGTGAGAATTAAGAAAATTAGAAATTTGGAGATTTGGAAATTTGTAAAATTGAGAATTTGGAAATTTGCGAATTTCGGGATTTCGTAATTTGGGGATTTGGAAATTTTCTTTAGAATTTGGAAAATTGTAAGCTTGGGGATTTTGAGATTTGTGACATTGAGAATTTTGGAGTTTGGAAATTTGGGGATTTGGAAATATGCGAAATTGAGAATTTGGGAATTTGGGAATTTGGGAATTTGAGAATTTGGGAATTTGGAGATTTGGGAATTTGAGAATTTGGGGATTTGGGGATTTGGAAATATATGAAATTGAGAATTTGGGAAGTTGGGAATTTAGGAATTTGGGAATTTGGAAATGTAAGAATTTGAGAATCTGGGAGTTTGGGGATTTTGCAATTTATGAAATGGAGAATTTGGATTTTTGAGAATTTGGAAATTTGCGAATTTTGGGATTTGGTAATTTGGGGATTTGGAAATTTTCTTTAGAATTTGGAAAATTGTAAGCTTGGGGATTTTGAGATGTGTGACATTGAGAATTTTGGAGTTTGGAAATTTGAGAATTTGAGAGTTTGGGAATTTGGGGATTTGAGAATTTGAGGATTTGGGAATTTGAGAATTTGAGAATTTGGGGATTTGGGGATTTGGAAATATATGAAATTGAGAATTTGAGAATTTGGGAATTTGGGAATGTAAGAATTTGGGAATCTGTGAGTTTTTGGAATTTATCAATTTATGAAATTGAGAATTTGGATTTTTGAGAATTTGGAAATTTGTAAGTTTGTAGATTTTTAATTTTTAAATTTGAAAATTTACAAATTTGGTAATTTGGGAATTTGAGAATTTGAAAGTTTGGTAATTTCGAGCTTTAGAAAAGTATCAAACCCCATTTTTTATATCTATTATGAAATTGCTAAATATGAAAACTTGGATATTTAAAAACTCACAAATATGAAAATCTCAAATTGTCAAATTTACAAACATGAAAATATATAACACATTAAATTAAACATTTAGGAATGTACAAACGTATCAATTTTTTATCTTTACAAATTGTGAAATTTTATATTCCATAAAATTCGACATTTAGAAATCTCAAACCACAAAATTCACAACTTACCACAAATCTGAAATTTATAAAATGTAAACTGCCACTACAAAAATTCCAAAATTCTAAAACTTCTATATCCTAAAATTTCAGTCTTAATATTAAAAAATTTGTAATTGCTCTGTTTTAAAATACTAAAGTTCCTAAATCCCAAATTTTCAAAGTTTTAAGGTGTCAAGTTTCCAAAGTTTCAAAATTCCATACTTATAAATTTTCAAACCTTCAAACTTCATCCAAGTTTCAAACTCTTAACCTTTTAGAATTTCAATCTTCCAAACTTTCAAATTTTCAAACTTTCGCAGTTTCAACGCTTCAAAGTTCCACTGTACAAAAATACCAAAGTTCCAAAGATTTAAAATACCTCATAACACGTCTGATGAGTGACACATCTATCTTGTGTACTTACATTTTCCCAATTTGTATCAGAACAGGTTTAATACTCTCGATTTGTATCAATTTGTATCACGACCTACTATGCTAGACTCCGAAGTTAATAAGGTGCAATTAAATTGAAGAATGCCGTTTAATTCAATTCCGTCAAACCTAACAAACTCCTTTGGTGCTTATTCGCTGTTTATAACAGCCATATTTGAACTAATTCTGCAAACGGTATGCTGTAGTAACTAAAAATTGATCACAGCAATTATTCGATAAATTCAAACAATCTTCGTCACAGTTTGTCACCTATAACAAGAGTGCATTATGTCACTGAACCAGCCAACAAACTTTTTGAGTTATCGATTAAACGCATTCTCGTCTTCATTTTCCTTCTTCACACGCTTGCTCATTACCCTGATAAACAGCGAAGTTCGCTTATTTCGATAAAGTTCACTTTGTGGACCATTCGCGACGAGACAAAAGAAACTTTTGCCCGGAAACTTCGGAATAATTTTATGACGGTGTTCGTGATAAATTATTTACTAAAATCCCGAGTTGAATTCCTCATCAATAATTCATGGTGTAAGCTGCATCTACTCCTATCTGCCACTTTGTAACCGGACTCTTTATCGTTTTCCCACTCTATTCTCCGACTTCCCGACCGCGCAGCCAATGAATTTCAGATCGAGTCGCTTATTTTTCCATTTGTCTTTCGAAACTAAAGCGCAACGTTTGTTTCGCGTTCAGCTTATTCCCGCCGTGACACGATTTAGTTTCCTTAATTTATGACAATTCCTTTATCGATATCCAACCAGAATATAATCCTGTCGATGTAAATTAACTGTTATAGAGGAACATTTCAACTCATACTCGAGATGTCATTTATAAACTTCTTCCTTCCGTTAGTTTAGCAGGCCTACAGTCAATATACATAAGGGTTCATTTTAGAAACCAGCTAATGTCCATTTTTTAGCTTCAGCCCTAAATGTTTCAGACCTTAGAATTTCAGAAATGGGTGTCCGCAAGGATTTTGACTTTACGGAATTCTCCCGATGTTGCCAAACGTCCACCATAGTGACAAACTTCGTCACCCCCGTCTGGGGATGTACCGCACTATGGTTGCACTGGAAGGGGATAATACGGTCACTATAGATTTAAAAAAATTAGAAACCCGCGTTTAAGGCCCCACCTTCGTACATCAAGGGAGTCCAGGGGTCTGCTAGTCAGAATTTTGGTCAGCAACAGAATTAACAACAGCAGCAACAGAAACCCTTGAGAACAAGCTTAGAATCAGTAAACGCTTAATCAAAATCACCAGTGAGTTTTTTATTCCAAATCGTAGTTCTTCGACTCATAGAGCATGAAGTTGCAATGTTTCAAAGGAGTCGAACAAAGCTTGAGTTCTGAACACAAGCTAGTGTTACTGATCACAAGTGGTACTGATCGCAACCCTATTTTTGGATGAGGCTGACCCAGGTTTGACGCACCACATAGTCCATTTTGAACAGTCCCATGTGACGTTCTGACATTCGAAACATTTTAACCCTGCCGTTGTTCTTTGTCTCAATACATGGCTGTTCGAGCCAATTTCTACCGCTGAAAATACACGTGAGTCTGAGTATTCGTCCTTGATACCGTAACAGGCTCCTGGTTCAGCCTTCTGAAATAGAGTTATAACTCCTAGTATTGTCTACAAATCTATTTGTCTAGAAATCATTCAAATCTTCACCTCCTACTCGGTGAGAGCAAGGCAGCTGCCGTTTCCTTTCTCTCTAAACTAGAGTAAACGCTTCAATTCTGATCCCTGGTTTCAACTGGCGCATCCCGAATTTGTAAGGGAGTACGAGTTGCTTGGCCATATGTAGCCGGAACTGAAATTCACTGGACCATACTACTAGTTGCCACATCACGGTGTGATGCGTCAATCTAGCAGGACTAGTAAACGTAGAGTCGTGTTTAATGCCTCACGCAAAAGCACTTCAGGTCTGTTAACGACCTCGTACTGGCCCAAATCTTCTAGAGATCCTCTCTGTTTTATTGCGTTAGCATGAATACGCTATAACTTTCGTGGCGAACATTTAAAAGATGTCACTAAATCTGGATAGGTGAGTTTCAAATCCTTTGGCGAGATTTTGAGACACTCATCTCTAGCTTTTAACGACAGGTCTCTGTTGAGGGTTTTTCTAAAGGTTAGAAGGGTTTTTCTCTCTGTTGGGGGAATAAAGGGAAGATAAAAATTCCTTACGCGGTATGGAGTCAAGTGAGGTCCCCTCACTGATGGGACCATGTTCCCTCTCTTCGGTGGTGGCTAGTTGGGTGGGTAATAGTGATGACAGGGTTAGGGGAAGTGCGTTGCACTCGGTAGTAGAACACCGGCAAGGGTGCTTAACCTAACACCCCTCCTGCGTTCCCACAGGTGTAGAGCGTACCTTACCAGAGGGCTACTGCCATGGCCGGTCCTAAGCCCACGAAAAGTAGAGGGGCCTACACCTAATCTAACGCTCTCCCCATCCACCCACGCGGGGGTGATAAGTCACTAGTTGGTATAGTCCCACTCCTGGCCGAGGCATTCGGTGGTGAAATTTCGGCCCAACAAAAGAAAAGGTAGTAGTTGTGTAGCGGTTTCACTCCTATGCTCATCGTCACTAGACGGCACATAAGATCGACACTGACTTTCTCGCCAGTACTCAACGAGCCTTCTTATTCCTACAGATCCTGTCCATCCCTTCCATCGCGTCTAAGGCCGCGTTTACACTATGCAAGCAAGGGCCGTGCAAGTAGGTAGTCGAATTCTTGGGTTTCTTTCTTTGTCTGTGCCAGGCCTGTCGTTGGAGAAGGAAAACGGTTTCTTTCCTTTCTTGTCTTCCTTCCACCAGACCCTGCGTCGTCATTCGACTACCTACTTGCTTGGTCCTTACTTGCATAGTGTAAACGCGGCCTAAGACAAGGACCTGCTAGAATGCCTTACTGACGAGTCCACTAGCAGGTGGACGAAACGATTTCTACCTCTCCTTCATATTTCCTTAGCCCTTCCATCTGCTAGCCAAACCCGTTGTACCCGTTCGGATGAGATGGCATATTCGTGTTCCTACCTCGATCAACCAGATTCACAATAACTTTCAACGATTACTTACGGGTGGCACACTTCATATCCGTACTCTCCAGTAATTGAGAGAGGCCTATTTGTTCGCTGTCTCTTAACCAACACCTACATCAATGGCATATGTGTATCTAATACTCTGGAAGCCATTCATCTCAGTTAGCAATTGATAGCGTTGTTGAGCGCGACTGAAACTTCGAAAATAGGTGTCCAAGCAACCTGGCGTTACATAAGGTCATAGGAGAACCAGACTGACGTACCTTCACGGTAATGGACACCGTCCGCACGAGGAATTTTCCACAGTCCTCTCTTAAATCCTGGCTTGCCTCAACTCGCGTCCCTTGGCACCTTTAGGGACAACCTTGACTTCTATGACTTTTTAACACCTGGTCACTTTCTAAGAGGAGGTCCTTTAACCGCGTTGGAGGAAAACTATCTCTGGCAGCTTCTTCGGCAAATGCAAGATCACTTTTGGCGACCCTGGCTTGCAGAGTATCAGCCATTACAGGTGTGGACTAAGTGGACAACTAAAAGCACAACCTGGAGATGTCTCAATGGTTACTTTGGAGGTGAGCCTACGTAGCAAATGGCTGATGGGAAGAATCATATCCTGGCTCGGATGACAAGATTCGTCCTGGTATGAACTCCACATGCGACCTTAAAGACACTCATGGCAAAGCTGCCTCTTTCCACGTCCGACTGATTCACTCGCACTTTTGAGTCATCTCTGGTGAATACTCTGCGTATAAATACTTTGAGTATTTTTGGGAAATCTGACGGAAAATTAATAAGCTCCGATCTTTGTTTATCTTATGTTGTTTTGGTCAGGAGAGACAAGGATAGTAGTTATTCGGTTCCCAAAAATATGCAAAAATACTTCGTTTGTCAGGATTTTGAAGTCAAGAATATTTTGTCATGATTTCATTTGCACTATTCATTTACAATATTGTATATATTCTTTGTATAATACAATAATTTAGATCGGTAAAGATCTAGATTGTAAAGATCTGATTTTGAAATTTTACTCTTAAAATTTCACGAGAAGCGAACATTCAAGTTTTCATAGAAAAGATTTTATCACGTCCCATTTTTCCAAAAAAGCGCTGTTATTATATTATACATATAAGTACATTATAAAAATTTAGTATGAAAATTAATTTGCTGTCATATCGTCCATAGGTGACTTGTTAGGCTAACACTGAATAGAACATCAAACTTAAACACATTATAACCAATTTGCATTTTTACAAATAAAATAATATAGTACAGTTAGATCGGTCTATATAAATCTAACAAAGACAATGTTTATGTTATTAGTCTTCTCTTTAACTTCTATTATGTACATCAGAATCGGACTCTTACCAAAACAACAGTACGTATCGTATAACCTAATTCGGGCGATTAAAATGAGCATAACGGACGAATGGGCACGGTTTCCATACATTAGCAGATTACACAAATGAATACCCCTGAAACATTAGCTTATCCTAAACGCGCACAATCGAATTGTACATTTGAGAATCTCAATTGCAATTTATGTTAATTAAGCCGAAATACGCTGAATGTGACTATAGCGTATTATTCTCTGTTTTGTGTGTAATAATTGTGTTACAATTATATTAACGTCATCCTTGAAAGGACTTCAATGACATTTTCGAATTAAATCAATGACCAAGAAGTCAATTTTATAGTATTATTAATTACAGTCTATTTCTATACAGGCTGTTCTAAATTTTTGCGATTTATTTTAGAAAAGTAGAAAATGTTATATTAACATAGGGTTTGAAACAGTTTATAGGCTCATTCGATATAATATACGGATATAGAGTCTTAATATGTGGTAATAGTATGTGTGGTGATATAATATGTGGTCATACACAATGTGACAACACGTGTGTGATGTAACACGTGGTGATACAACGCGTAGAGATGTACAATGCGGGGCGATACAACGCGTGGCGATATAACGCGAAGGAATTAACAGCGCGTAGCAATACAACGCGTAAAGATATACAATCCGTGGTGATACAACGCGTGGCGATATAACGCGAAGGAATTAACAGCGCGTAGCAATACAACGCGTAAAGATAAACAATCCGTAGTGATACAACGCGTGGCGATATAACGCGAAGGAATTAACAGCGCGTAGTGATACAACGCGTGGCGATATAACGCGAAGGAATTAACAGCGCGTAGCAATACAACGCGTAAAGATATACAATCCGTGGTGATACAACGCGTGGCGATATAACGCGAAGGAATTAACAGCACGTAGTGATACAACGCGTGGCGATATAACGCGAAGGAATTAACAGCGCGTAGCAATACAACGCGTAAAGATATACAATCCGTGGTGATACAACGCGTGGCGATATAACGCGAAGGAATTAATAGTGCATGACGATTCAACGCGTAGAAATATATAATGTGTGGTGATATAACGCGAAGGAATTAATAGCGCGTGGCGATACAACGCGTAGAGCTACATAATGTGTGGCAATATAGCGGATTTATAAATGCAGGAAATTGGAAATTTGAGAATTGAAAGATATAAAAATTTTAGAATTTAAAAATATCGAAATGTAAAAATTTAGAAATATTGGAAAGTCACAGAAGGGACAAGAATTTGAGGAATTTGGGAATTTGAAAATGTGAGAGATTGAAATTTCTACATAGAAGAAATTTACAGATAGAGAAATTTGGAGATTTGGAACTCTATAAAATTTAGAAATTTCGAGTTATTGAAAACTGTTACATTTAGGGTTTTCATGAGTTAACAAATTTCGAAATTTAGAGATTTGAAAATTTGATAATTTAGAAAAAAATATTTTAGTGAAATCCGTTTCTTTTTTAATAAATAAACATAACTTATTCGCATCATATTTCTAAAAAATCCTTACAACAAATTCTGAAAATTCAGACAATTTTACATCGGAAATGATTGTTGAGAAATTTTTTTAGGTTCAATTTTGTAGAAAAGAAAGCTGCTGAAGAAGTCCGCGAAAAAGCGTCCACTTAGACTTTAATGAGTTAATCTTTTGATTAAACTCCATTAAATCATGAAGTTTAAGGTATTTCGAAATTAGGAGAAAACGATAGAAACGACAGACCTAGTATTGAGAGAAGTGTTTATTGATTTGTCCTCATCCCTATTGTCGCAAGCAAGTGTGTAATCGCGGTATTTCCTCTGGAGATTCGATTTTTCCGATGGGAACGCATCCGAACTCATTCGATCTGATTCAATGCACGGTGTTTCATGTTCTTTCGTGCTTTTCAATTTTACACGATTGAATTGTTTCGATCTGATACGATCGGATTTCGACGATGGTTCTCGTAACTTTAGCAAGACGTTCGTCATCATGACTAACATTCGTTAATCGTTTTTTAGTCTACGGTAAATCAAACGTAGAAGGATATTGTTTGGAGGCAGAATTTTTCTGCAGAAAATATCAAACATATTGCTTACTCTACATTTTTAAATAAATCAAATGCAACATTTACAGAAAATGAAATTACTAAATATTTTCGAGTAAACAACGTTATACTTTGATACTCTTTTTATTGATTTTGTACAAGTGAATATTTGTTTTCTTGTTATTCTACCGGTGACATGTTTCTCGATAATTTGAACAAATTTATTTATATACTTCTTTTTATAAAATATTTTATATATGGGGTTGCAAGTGAATATTATTGTTATCCAAGATGTTTGTATCGCTATTTTTAATTTAAATTTAAGTAAAGAAATAAAGAGATTAGGACTGAAATTAATTTTTGCTTGATATAAATAAGCAAAATATATAAATCATCTGCATACAATGGCAAATACAGAAATAATGCTAGTGTCGAATATTAATGTAACTGTGTTGACATTTTAACAAAATAATTTTTAACACATTCCCCGGCATAGACATAAGTAATATAAATATAGATAACTATAGTAACACACGCGATGAAATGAATTATTCAAGATATTCGAAATTAATTTTTTAATACGCTATTTCGATCTGCTATTTTACTTTACTAATGTGATTTTAATGAGATTCATTTTACTGTAACTTTAATGTGAACAATAATTTATGACGAATCGTACGAACGGAAATACGATTGTAAATTCTTTATAATGCATTAATTAACTTATTTCTGTACTAAATGTTCGATATTCTGCTTCTGCAGCAGCCAAACACAATTCAATTAATTTCAGTCAATTTTATTTGGAGTTAAAGTAACATTCTCATTATTATATTGTCGCAAATTCTAACAATTTCGTTCTGAAATTAACGTTAATTTATAGTTGACTAGAGTTATCAATAAGGGTTAACAAAAGAGTTAACTCTTAGAGTTAATTTAAGATAAGGATTAAGAGATTTTCGTGAACTATGTTCTATACGTTGAACAACCAAATAAAAAGGGCAATATAACGGGAGAATACAATGCATCCACTAATACAAAGACACATGTGTTAATACCGGTGTATAAAAACATTACTCCTGATCTACATTAGCTAACTGAAGTTAGCAATAGGGGTTGATAAAAGTTTTCTCTTTTGGTATCATCACGATTTGTATGAACTGTGTTCTACATATTGAGTAACCATATAAAGATGGTAATATAACGAGAGTCTACTATCTTAACACTTACTCTAAAATCAATGCATTCACTAATACAAAGACACATGTGTTAATACCAACATATGATCACATTATCCCCTGATCTACATTAGCTATTGACAAAATATGTGTCGCTGCGAAATTTCATGATTTGTCCGCCCATTTTCCCATATTTAATAATTGTTTATTTGTAGCGAAATGTAGACAGCGAGGAAGTTGTAATCTATTAATACACATCACAATAGCGTCATGCTCTAGTAAGCAATATAAAAACTGAAACACCTGCAGGTACCTCGATCCAACGACAATATTCTAGATCTTACGTATATGTTGAAACAAGCTTCCTCATCGATTTTTTATTTATACGCTGTCTTTATATTGTCTTTGACAAAAGACAATTTTCTCTCTTGACACAGTAAGAGAGCTGCTTTTGCAACTTATTTTTAGTTAAAGATGAAACCCTAGAGCTCTAGAGCCAAAGAATATTGAGTATAGTTTTTTAAACAATATTTTACTTAGTGACTTTTTTTATAAAAAAGGATCTATAAGTTTTTATAAAGTTGTTTCTTTCAGTTCATGTTAGAAATAAACTTTGAGGTATCATTTACGATGAGATTGACTTTGACTTTAGTTATTGCATTATAAAATGGCTGATTTCTGTGCAGAAAGACATAATCTGATAACAAGAGTAGCTCAAAATAATTTTAATGAAATTAAAGTTGAATTTGACGATTAACCATTTAGAGATCTATGTGAATTTAAAGTTTAACATTTGGAGGTAAATTTCGTGACGCTTTACCTCTTGCAATTTTAAATTGTTATAGAAGATTGTTAATAGAATAGTGTTTAAAGGTTTTATTTTAAATTTACCGTGAAATTGCTGAATTTTATATTGTAATTTACTAAGTTATGTAGCAGAATTAATTTAGTAAATTTACTAATTTATCTATTCTGACGAAGAAAACAACAATGGCGTGAAAAGTGAAGCAACATAACCTCAAATACTATAATTTCTTCCAGAATTTCACAGTATGTGACTCATCAGAAATACGGGAATATCGTAGCAACATATCCTCTTCAAACTCTTTAAAGCTCCCTATTTGGACTTTTCTTCTCGATGAACCGATTTTTAGTTTACTTTAATTACACTGCGTTTTTATTTCCTTAATTAAGCAAATTACATTTCTATTTCCGATAAAATTGAGAACATAACTTCAATTAATTTATAATTATTCCTTCTTACAAATTTGAACTGTCGATCATTTGATAACTTCATATTAAATTTCAAATAACTTATGACTGTTTCTTTCTGTAGATATAATTAGCGCTCAATTAATTACACAATTCATTGTGCTTCCTTAGTGAAGTTCTAGAAAAGCATTCTACATTCGAAACCGGTTGAAGCCACTAGATTTATTGATTTTTTTCGTAAAATATTTTGTAACAAATTGTTTATGGTTCGTTTGCACCGTTGGATCAAATTCTACTGCAATATTACGAACAAAGCTATTCGGGATCGAAATACACACTCGAAAGTTATTGCCATCTGCGAAACTCGCTTGGACACGTGTTTCTCTTCGTTACATTCGAATTTGCTTCTGTCTATGGTAACTTGTGCCGTCTCGTTATATTTTCAAGTATCAAACACTCAAATTACTTGTATAGAAACTATACACCACGAAAAAACAGATATGTTGATGGAAACGAATTTTTTGTTACGGTACCATGTTAGGAACTTGTTCTATTTCTTTATTTAGGCAATAATCAGTATACGTATCTCATTAAACCTCTTCGGGGATGTCTTGTAACACTATATAATATTTTATTATAACTCGAAATTATATTAAAAGAATGGTATAAAAAGGCATTAATATACAAGAAAAAGAGAATATTCTAATAAGAGGCCTAAGAGGTGAAATGAAATGGCGTACGTAAGTATATAGTCGTCACTGTAAATAAAAGCTGGTAAATAACGTGTGGCTGCAGAATAACGCCCCAATTATTATTTTACACTATTTCCACGTATTCATCGTACCGTTTTATATTACAGTTTCTACCGATTATCAATTGACCTCCATTATTTATCTTATTGATCTAGATAAATGCTTACTCAAAAACATGCTCATGCAACCTCGTGGTCTCACTCACCATATAATCATGCATTAAGACATGCCTCGCGTAAGTGAGAATTCGGAGACACGCTAAGACAGTCTGATAACACGACTTGATCGTCGTGGCCTCGCTATTACTTACGAAGCATAACATATTTGAAACATTGTGCACTCAATTGTCGTCCAATGCAGCTTGCATCATATTTCATCCCACGAACAAACAGTCTCAAGTGTGTTGTGCATTGTGATGAAACTTTTGTGCAATACACGTTTGTGCGCTATTTTTTGTGGGCGAATCGGTGCCGATCATGACACGAAAATTCATGGCTGTAGAAGAATTTGATGAATATGTAGAATATGGTATATCTCATGGATGTACTGTAGACGACCCAGGAATTGGCGCTGGGAGGTAGACACAGAGTAAATGAAGCCACTCGGTCACTCCACCTATCCCCACCGTGAACACTTCCTGCGTCACATATCGGCAAATAAGAATAATGACAATAACTGCATAACGCAATTGACACTATCTCTCTCACTCAGACGTTTGCCGACTGTCATTGTTTTTGGCCTAATTGGTGTGCTGACCGCTCCAGTCAATTACTACCGTCGAAAATACGTGAGTCTAGGTGTCCATTTTGTTATTCTGACAAACTGTGGTTAGGACTTCCAAGCACCTGGATCAATCTCCTACCCGCCAACTCCTGTGTTGTACAGTACTTTCTTTCTCATTTTGTAGACTATGTTAATATTTGACCGTTAAATCGTGGAACACCCTGCATATTTGGTGGCATTGTAAATATTGTCAATCTATACGTTACGTGTGTGATAACAACAAGAATATTTATTTGACAATTTCAACAGCCTCGTCTGAAACTTGCTGTTTTTCATTTCGATATGTAACCGCCATCCCCGAAATATTGTTCCCGGAACAACATTCTAATATATGGGCCAGCTGGCTGAGAGCTACTAAAGCAAATGTTTTATTCATAAAACGTTGATATGATAGAGTACCAAGAGGAATATCACGCCGCTTTGTTTGTATTCCATTCCGTATTATCCAACCTTCCCATTATATGAAAATGATACACTACCTATCGTCCGTATCGAACACACAGATATTGCAATGTATCGATAAGCAAGTCGAACATTATGCGCTTGATTTTCTCAGATTTGTAGTCGAATGGGTATTTTGCAAAGGTCACGTAGCGATAATAACGCGATCTTGAGAGACTGAGACCTATCGGAGAATGACTTAAGTTCATAAACTGACATTTAGGATGAAGTTATAGCAATCGCTACTCGAAGAAAGGACCTTCTACAGTAACTAATGAGAAATTGGAAGTAAAGATTAGAAGTAAATTGGTAAGAGAAAAAAATATGCCTAGTAAATACCTAGTTGTCGAAGTATTTTATTAGAACCACTCGAAATTTGAAAATTTCGAATTTAAGGTATTTGGAAAATCTGAAAATTGCATGTTTAAAAGTGTAGAATTTTAGGAAATTGCAATTTTGAAATTTGGATATTTGGAAATATAGTAATTTAAAAATTTGGAAATACAGGAACTTGAAAATTAAAATATTTGGAAATTTAGAAAGTTCGAAGTCTAGAAATTTAGAAAGTTAGAAATCTAGAAATTTAAGAATTAGTGAAATTTAGAAAGTGAAAGTTTTAAAATTAGAAATTTGAAATTGGAATTTGCAAAATTTCCACCTTTCAGACAAAAGCAGCACGAACCAACCTAATACCATATATTTATTCATAAAAAATACTTTCATATTGGTCGTCAATTGCAGCTGCGAAGCGCGTATGAAAATAATAATAAACTCGAGCTGAAATGAAAGACTTCCAATTCATGCTTTGTTAGATTATACATTGCTCATGAAATGCAACTCTCAAGAGAACAAAGAGATATTACTACCCAAAGTCTTGTTAGTTCTGGCACAAACGAGCAGGAAACGGTGTAAACTGAATACGGTGTAAGATTTCGTTAGTTGTTATTCGATAACAACTCGTTGAGCCGGTTTTTGCATCGGTGCGAATCACGTTCTTATTCGTTCGATGCGGAGGATTTTTATTTTTATTTCAATTACTCCATTAGCGTGACTGGTGCTTTCATCAAACTCGCTAACTAGTTAGCTTTAATCCGGGAAAAAGTTTTCTTGTAAGATCGTATCGAGGGAATTCAAACGGTAAGCTTATCAGAACTTGAAATCCGCTGAATTCCTGCCGTCTCTAACGCAAGTTCAGTGTTATACTTACGTGTCTTCAATGCATCAAATGATTCATCGTTCTAAACTTCTAATTGT
Organism: Megachile lagopoda; assembly: GCA_036983795.1. Taxonomy (NCBI): domain Eukaryota; kingdom Metazoa; phylum Arthropoda; class Insecta; order Hymenoptera; family Megachilidae; genus Megachile; species Megachile lagopoda. The sequence continues at coordinate 4,110,554 of CM072786.1, forward strand.
TTCTTCGACTTATGAACTTTCATGGTACATAGTTCCACAGCGGATAATTTAATTATTATAATGAAATGCATCTACTGTAGACAAGCCAGGAGTTCACGCGTAGGCTGACCTAGGTGTTTGGAAGTCCTAACCACAGTTTGTCAGAATAACAAAATGGACACCTAGACTCACGTATTTTCGACGGTAGTAATTGACTGGAGCGGTCAGCACACCAATTAGGCCAAAAACAATGACAGTCGACAAACGTCTGAGTGAGAGAGATAGTGTCAATTGCGTGATGCAGTTATTGTCATTATTATTTTTATTTGCCGATATGTCACGCAGGAAGTGTTCACGGTGGGGATAGGTGGAGCATCCGAGTGGCTTCTTTTACTGTGTGTCTACCTCCCAGCGCCAATTCCTGGGTCGTCTACAGTACATCCATGAGATATACCATATTCTACATATTCATCAAATTCTTCTACAGCCATGAATTTTCGTGTCATGATCGGCACCGATTCGCCCACAAAAAATAGCGCACAAACGTGTATTGCACAAAAGTTTCATCACAATGCACAACACACTTGAGACTGTTTGTTCGTGGGATGAAATATGATGCAAGCTGCATTGGACGACAATTGAGTGCACAATGTTTGGAATATGTTATGCGTCGTAAGTAATAGCGAGGCCACGACGATCAAGTCGTGTTATCAGACTGTCTTAGCGTGTCTCCGAATTCTCACTTACGCGAGGCATGTCTTAATGCATGATTATATGGTGAGTGAGGCCACGAGGTTGCATGAGCATGTTTTTGAGTAAGCATTTATCTAGATAAATAAGATAAATAATGGAGGTCAATTGATAATCGGTAGAAACTGTAATATAAAACGGTACGATGAATACGTGGAAATAGTGTAAAATAATAATTCGAGCGTTATTCTGCAACCACAAGTTATTTACCAGCTTTTATTTACAATGACGACTATATACTTACGTACGTCATTTCATTTCACCTCTTAGGCCTTTTATTGGAATATTTTCTTTCTCTTGTATATTATTAATGCCTTTTTATATCATTCTTTTAATATAATTTCGAGTTATAATATAATTGCAAAACGTGTTTGTATCCTTAATTTTTCACATTATTAAAAAGACACCCCTGACAACTGTTATAGAAGCAACAATAAATGTCATTTTAAATGTATCATTAATTGCATTCTTGTTTAAACTTTCCGATTGTAATAATTTGATCATCCCCTGTAAGTACAAAGATTACATGTAGGTACGTGTTGCATATGAAATTTACAATACGTCGCTTGATATTCAAAATGCAAACGAACCGTCCTCATTTCTGCCTTTTCTCTTTTCAATATTTAACCTGGTAAAACACACAGAAGCGTGCAGAACCGTGGTTCACTTTTCGATTTAGCTTTCATAAAAATATTTCCGCGATAATTAAAATGATATACCTGGAAATGTGATTACGTACAGTTTCCTCATAAACGTTCTTTCATTTCAAACTTCGCGATTTGTTAAACTTTATGCTGTTTTCACAGTATCGTGACAAGTTGTTATTGGAAATTTACATCGAAGCCGGCAGCTGGATATAAAAACTTTACTGAGAATTATAAGTTATGTGAATTAAATAGAATTACCAAAATTATTAAATATATTTTATGTTTTTATTCACGTATCTGTTGTTAGATCCGGAATAGCATAATCGAAACCCTAAACCATAATTCATAGAACTTTTTCATTGAATTTTTAAATTTCCGATAATCGGTATGCAATAAAAGTTGCATAAACACTTCTGGAGAAATAAACTCTCAGCATAAGCCGTGACGTCTAATGAGGTTTAGTCATATCTAGTTTAGTACTAAGAATGTGCGAATAACTCTGTGAATTTCGTACTACTTCAAGTTAACTGAACCTCTTTCTTCTTTCATGCAATAAATCCTCTTTTACGTTGAATATATTATACCTCCAACTGATTCGTAGGAGAATCATAATCACAACAATAATATAGCAAAAGTATCAGTCACAGATTTCCAGAACATTACCGAATCATCAAAATCTAAGCGAATTGATCGACAGAGGGAGATTAATCGACACACGGCACCGATGAATAACACAAGACATCGAGATCGGATGTAGCGAGACGTTCGATAATAGAGGCTTTGTCACGGTGTATTAGCAGATCGAAGAATGAATTCGAACCTGATCTGTTAGTAGTGATTATAGTCATACCAACCAATCCGTTGCCGCTTACCGCAAATGTGATCGATTACTTAGGCAAATGTGCTTGATTCGCGCTTCCTTGCTCCCTAAAATGCTCTTAGAGGATACTGGACATCGGACTTGTGATTATCAATGCTCTTTCATACTGATGCAATCGAACGTGACTATCGTGTGCACATGCACGCACTGTCATTCACGCACGTTTGCACAGTCGACTGAATGGTCATTTTAGCTGGAAATAAATCATGTCAACCGGTAGATCATTTCTCTGATTACCCTGCACTCTAGCATTTTCTCCAAAGGTGGTAATAAAGAATTCTCCTTCGATTACGAGAAGCATCAAGAGTGGATTTATGTTAGGATCCCGGTAATGTTCCCACCGTTTCTGGGTCATGTAATTGTACTTCTAATTTTTCCAATTATTTAACTGCATTGTTTCCGGTTTTTCTAATTGCACTTTTTCTAGTTCTTCTAATTGTACTTTTTTAATTTTTCTAATATGTGTTTTGCTTAAAAATCTGAAGCGTTCTTGAAATTAATTAAAAAACCCCATTTGTCAATTTTAAAAGCACTCGGCATTTTTGAACCGTGAATTGCATTGTTATTATAATAAAAGGCCACTGAAACATAAATTCAGCTCTGCGAAAAACTGAACCAACAACAGAGCTTATTTATTAGTTAACCGAAAATTCCGGGTACTTATTTAATAAACAGGAATTTAACAAATTTTTATGAATTCGTAGAATCCGTGCAATGACATGATTCATACGAAATTTGTAAATTAACTTTTTAATTATATTAGTTACAATTTTTTTCAAAATGAATAAATAAGGGAGAAATGTAAATATAATAGCTAGCTTGATTTTTCTGAAAAATGAACTTTGGCCACTTTGAAAATAAATGGCTCGACTAAACTTTACTTTGGAACACACGAAATTATTAACTCTTTTATTAGCATTAGTTTTTGACGCATAGAGTACAAAATTGCGTATTGAATGTTGAAAAGTTATGTCAATAAGCGCTTTGGTGTATTTGATTACTGCGACGCCATATTGGCTTTTGCCCATGCTCTGTTGGTTAGGTAGAGAATGCCATTAAAATGGTAAAACATATTTTTCGAACACTACAAGTTGTAAACAGACATTGTTTTTCTTTTTCAATAATTATTATAAAATCACTTTAACCCTCATAAAAGCAGCGCAATGAAATTATAGATAGAAGTCAATATGGCGTCACTCTCACGTGTCAAATAACCTAAAAACTTTACATACACATAACTTTTCAACCGCTATATTCTTAACATTAAAACTCCCATTTTTTGTATTCTAAGCATGAAAAACTATTATACGGTAAAAAAGTTACCAAGTTTGTATACCTTAAAGTAAAATTTAACCAACCATTTGCTCTAAGTGATCGTACAACTAAACCGTACTAACCCCTTGCACCACAATTTGTTTGTCAGGTGCGTCAGTCAGAACTAATCACAGCTACAATATTAAAACAGGTAAAGAAAGTTGAAATGTTATGTCAATTTAGTACTATGTTATCGTTGACTATACAAATTATAATTGGACTCGAACTCCAAATTGAGGTGTATTAAAAATTCGAGTTAAAATAGTCAAGGGTTAAATAAACTGTATTCGTCAGTTAGAACAGCCATTATCGGATTTCGGTTAAAGGTAATCAAATAGCACACCTAAGAAATAATAAATGTTGCCAGACAGAGCAACATGAGTAACATTCAGGCAAAATGAGCGTTTTGTCTAAAAATATTCTCTTAGCAATAATTGAAACGAACAAACAGACTCCGCAAAGTAAGTGGATCTTTTTTCGGTCACCTTTTGAAAACTTACACGTTTCACGTTGAGCATACGTCTGGTTTCTCAGATGCCAAAGTGAAAACTACCTATTATAGCCCTGTTACGGTGCCAAAGAAAATGTATCGCAAGATGTGAAAGTGTAAAAGTTATTAAATTCAAAGATACGAGATCTATCACGAGGGCTGGGATAATAAACTAAAATGACATGTTACGAAATGTTTACTGTGGAAATAACAGAATGACTTTTTGTCACCTAGGATAGCCATTCGTTCCACCATGGTTAGCGTTGAGATATAAAAAGAGAGAGAATCCACTCGTAATCGTTTCACGCGAATCAACCGGGCTTACAACGTCTATTTGCTCAACGTGAGTCTCCCCGCATGAAATTTTGAGGGTCTTTATAGTTTCTTCTGTCGAGTTTCGATGCTTTACATCGTACCCCTTTCCCCAAGCCATCCCCTTCGTTGTTTCATCTTCCTTTCCTTCTTTTGTTTTTCCTTTCCCGAAGCCGCCACCTTCTAAAACGAGTTTAGCGGACCCTGGCATTTCAGCCGAGTAATCACGGATCGATACGTGATCGGAATCCAGCAATCTAAAGTGATATCGTCGAATACCGTGCGTGCTTTTCGCTCGGCGGAACGGGACTATTGATAACAGTCAGCTCCCTTTGATCGCGTCTTATTAAGACAATATACGTTTAATGCTGTTCTTTCCATCTTGCCCACTTTTTCTGTCGACGTGATATCACACATTTCTGAGACATGGGGCGGGGCAGATTCATTTCTGAAAAAATATGATGATAACGATAGATAAAACTTAATATATTTTTGTCTGTATACAGTACATTGTGAAAATAATAAAAATGAATATTAATAATTTGGGCTTACAAGGACAGTTTCATTGGGAATATGTTTATTTCTAAAGTGGTGCAAGACTACTTTGAGTTCTAGTGAAGTTGCCTTTTAACACTTTAAGTCGATCATTTCATATAATAGAATTTCATATAATATGCAGTGGTCCTATATTTTCTTATACTCTTTACGACATCTCTTGTAACAGTAGACACAATTCGAAACTTGAACGTATTCACTCTTCTTTATTTTTACTGACCATATAAATCGAGCAGTAATATTTGCGAACTAAGCTCTTCCTAATAAGATCATCCTCTGACTTTAAATATATCACCCTCAGAACATTATATTTCTCTCCAGTTTTGCCCCACTTTGCATCTGCTACTTGGTCACCGTACTTCAAATATCGAATAAAAAATCTTGAAACTGTTTAGCGCAAAGTTTGTTGACATGCCTTCAGACTTGGTAAATCGAGTATCACTGATCATAATTACTCTGCGATTGTCTCTTAATACGCGAGGTAAGAAAGTAGGATTTCCTCTGATGCGATTTTCCTTTACAAATTACTCAACGGTCACATTCGTTAGCCAGATATCCTTGAAAGAATTAATTTTTATGCATCGATAAGCTTAATCAGGCATCCTACGTCCTACCCACCAATTTATACAAGATACGGCCACACTGATATTGTAACCAGATTGTCAAATCTTGCTAATGTATTTGCGGAAAAAATTAACTTTCTTGCAACTCAAATCTTTTAAAAACACACACAACATTCTTTGCGATGGATTTATCGTCATTTATAGTTAAATTTTTGATTATCACTTTTGTACAAAAAATGTGGTTTCTTCCGTATATAATAAGTAGAGAAATAAAAGTGAATCAACAATTGGCGGGACGATATTTTGAAGAAATAATGGCGCCGCAGAGTATAAGGTACATCTTTGCGACGAAACAAAGGAAGGTTGCCTTTGTGTCGGTTCGAAGTAAACTCAGGAAAATGAGATTGTAAACAGAAATTGCTTACGTTGACCAATTTTGCTTGTTCTTGTTAAATGATATTGTTCTTATAGCGAGTTGTAACGTTAGTTCGTAGTGGTTCATGCTTCCTTCAAAATCAAATTCTTTACGGTACAATAGGTTTCCCTAAGGAGCATCAAGATATACGAGAAGCAGAACGCTTTACTTTTTCCAGCATGCTTTGAATATAGAAATTCAGGGACTTCAAATTTTCAAGTTTTGGAATTTCAAAATTGGGAATCTGGAATTTGGGAATGTGGCAATTTTATAATTTGATGATTTTCAATTTTACAATTTTACAGATTGACAATTTTATAATTTGGTAATTTTACAGGTTGACAATTTCACAATTTGATAATTTGATGATTTGAAGGTTTTAAAATATCACAATTTTACAATTTTACAATTTTACAATTTTACGATTTTACAATTTTACGATTTTACGATTTTACAATTTTACGATTTTACAATTTTACAATTTTACAATTTTACAATTCGATAATTTGATAATTTGATAATTTAACAATTTGACAATTTGACAATTTTACCATTTTAATGTTTTACAATTTCACGACTTGATGGCTTGATTATTTGACAGTTTGACAATTTTACAATTTTAATGTGTTACAATTTCACGACTTGATGGCTTGATTATTTGACAGTTTGACAATATTACAATTTGACAATTTCGCGACTTGATAACTTAATAAGTTGATAGTTTGATAATTTTACAATTGTATAGTTTGACAATTTGATAATTTATTAGTTTCATAATTTGCCAGTTTGACAATTTTACAACTTTATAGTTTGACAATTTCACGATTGGATAGCTTGATTATTTGACAGTTTGACAATATTACAATTTGACAATTTCACGACTTGATAACTTAATAAGTTGACAGTTTGATAATTTTACAATTGTATAGTTTGACAATTTGATAATTTATTAGTTTCATAATTTGCCAGTTTGACAATTTTACAACTTTATAGTTTGACAATTTCACGATTGGATAGCTTGATTATTTGACAGTTTGACAATATTACAATTTGACAATTTCACGACTTGATAACTTAATAAGTTGACAGTTTGATAATTTTACAATTGTATAGTTTGACAATTTGATAATTTATTAGTTTCATAATTTGCCAGTTTGACAATTTTACAACTTTATAGTTTGACAATTTCACGATTTGATAGCTTGATTATTTGACAGTTTGACAATATTACAATTTGACAATTTCACGACTTGATAACTTAATAAGTTGACAGTTTGATAATTTTACAATTGCACAGTTTGACAATTTGATAATTTATTAGTTTCATAATTTGAAAGTTTGACAATTTTACAATTTGACAATTTTATAACTTGACAGTTTGACAGTTTTACAATCTTACAATTTGACAATTTCACAGTCTGCCAATTTACTCATTGAAAGAAGTATTTTTGAAACAAGTATCAGATTCAAAGTTCCATAAAATCTATTTTGACTTTCCTAAAACAATTTTAGTTCACAGATTATTATTGTTTCGTTTTGAATATATATTTATTCAACAAAGAACTCGACTTTAAATAAAACCTTTCTAATACCGTCACGATTTCAAAACGTAGGTCATTTTTATAGACTTTCCACAAACAGTCGCTAGTAGCACACAGTGGATTGACGATTTATCTTCCTACGTGTTGGATCAAACACACTTATTTATGTGTATACTATCGACGTCATCCTTCTTCTCTTTGCCTTTTCATACATCACACTTTAAACCGCTTAACTTACAAAAGTGAAAGAAAAATCCTTGTTTACACATGAATTGAATTGTTCAGGTTGAAAAATTAAACATATTGCTTTTGATAAAATTCTATATTTAGGTTAATTCTATAAGCTGTTATTGTAACTATAGATAACATATTCTTTACGACCCACAGTATGATTGATGTAAGACCATTGGTATTAATCACTATTTAAGAAATTGTTTATAAGATAAAATTGCAGAGAATTATTTAATTTAAAAATTCGCAAACAGCAAATTTTCAATTGTATTGTTGTATATGAACAAATTTTATTTTTATTTTTTTACGTGTACGATATCTTAAGCTTTCCACATGCATAATTTGGAATAAAAAATATTATTACTTAATTGTTAAATAACATACATTAAATTAATATAAACCACAATTATTATATAATATATACTTATCTTAATTATTATCTGATAATGCAATAAATGAAAAATTATCATACTTTATCGCAAATAGCACATTTGCATCATTATCAAAATAAACGTGACTTGAATTTTGGTCATATAATGACTAACTTTATTATGAACTTAATTTATGAATATTTTTCAAAAATCCTTCCATAGTTACACATCACAAATTACACATTCATGAGGAGGCAGTTGACATCATTATCAAAATGAACGAGATCTGAACTTCGTTCAGTCACATAATGACCATCTGCATTATGAATTCAATTTACGAATATTTTGCAACAGTTCTTCCATATGTTTGTAAAATAAATCGATGTAATATGTAATAAATGGAGGGCTCAATTTTTGGTTTAATTTCAACTCCTAAAATTAGCAATCGCAAAAGAATACGTGTGTAATTTATGAGAACTACAAAACAAACTTTTAAAATTTGACAAAGGTCAAGGAACACTAAGGATATTTCAAGGTCAATTGATTGGTCAGGTGTTTCAAGGTTTAAGATCGATTCACTAAATTAATTTTGTTGTATTTTCATGGAATTAGAACAAAAATATAGGTTAGAGATATATGGTGATAAAAATTCTTACATTTTTGACTAATTATGTACTATAACGGATCACCCCCGATTTTGGAAGGTTTTTGACATCGGTCGTGTACTTAGAAGTTATACGCAAGGAAAGCATCAATAATACATAATTTTCACACACCGTGGGTGCGCAACCTAATCTAACCAGAAAGTTAGGAATTGGTTTTTCGCCTCGTCGATTTCTACTACAAATCCATTACTACCGATTTGACCTTGTTCAGTATACCTAGAGTCACTTAAATTTGGGTAGTTAGGAAAAATGCTCTTTTAAATTACTTTTTAATTCATAACAGTTAAAATAATAGGTCTACACAAAATATATATATAACCTTTTCTGTAGAGTTTTTCAAGATCTTCATGTTTTGTTCGAAACTTTTTTTCCTAATATCGATAGTTCAAGAGATATATAGTAAATACCACATACATTTTTGCAAATAACTTTTTAGTAAACGATACCTAACCTTCACAGAATTAGGGAGATATCCTTGACAACATACGCAAAAATTATTAAAATCAGGAGGTGGTTATACTGCATAATTACCTTCATAGTTAACACTTTAATGGCCGCTCACACATGTAAATTAAAATGAAATTTTCTGTATTAAATGTGTCGTAATTTATTTTATGTGTATGTTCGCACTCGTTGAATTGTTTCGTGAATTTACATAAAGTTTTTTTAAATTAATTCTTCAAATATATTACCGACCCCTGGCGACATTTAACCGCGTAGGCGGCCATTAAAGTGTTAATGAATTCATAGTGATTATTTTTATTACCTTTGGTTATTATTTTTTCTTATAAAAGTTATTATATTCAGGAAAAGTTGACTTGCAAAAATTCGATCAAACGTTTGAAGCGCAAAAATAATGATTTGCAAAAGAATTGATTAGGAGTGTATCACGTAAGCAGTATTACAGTGCTGTCCTCCCTTATCTCGTCATCGCCCACACTCGATGCACGAGCTTTTCAGCTTGTCTGTCTTTCGAAGACTTTTCCAAGGAATCCCCAGGACACGATACGCCGATACTGTGTCCGTATCCAGAACCTTTACTTTTCCAATAGGACGGGACAACGTTTCGTGTCAAATTAGCGAAAAAAGTAGTGGCGTTTTGCCCCGCGGGAGGAGACGCTTCACTGTACACGGTCGATTCGTGTAAGAAACGGTGGGATTTTCTGTGTCCCTCAGCCGACGTTCCTGTAATTCAAGTTCATATTGGACGATTCCCTGTCGCGGATCGATAAGCTCCTCCGGGATATTCGCTCGCTTTTTCTTCGTATTTGATCCTGCCACCGAATCCGCTTTGGAACAACGCGTTCTAGAAGTGCTTGGAAATCTGTTTACATTATTGCGAATAATGCGATGAATTTTTTGTTGCACTAAGCCTATCGATAAGACACAGTTTAAAATTAGAAATAAAATTGCAAATGGCAAGATTTGTCTACACATTAATTCTTTATCTTGGTTAAGAGAGATTTCGAAACCATTTTAAATTTTGTAAGTTGCAATAAGAATCTTTGGAAGGACTCATTTTATCCCACTAATAGTTTCAGTATCCTTTACACTCTTCGTGTGTTGACATCACACTTCTCTTAGATTTAGACACGGTTTAAAATTAGGAATAAAATTGCAAAATGGCAAGATTTGTCTACACATTAATTCTTTACCTTGGTTAAGAGAGATTTCGAAACCATTTTAAATTTTGTAAGTTGCAATAAGAATCTTTGGAAGGACTCATTTTATCCCACTAATAGTTTCAGTATCCTTTACACTCTTCGTGTGTTGACATCACACTTCTCTTAGATCTAGACACGGTTTAAAATTAGGAGTAAAATTGCAAAATGGCAAGATTTGTCTACACATTAATTCTTTATCTTGGTTAAGAGAGATTTCGAAACCATTTTAAATTTTGTAAGTTGCAATAAGAATCTTTGGAAGGACTCATTTTATCCCACTAGTAGTTTCAGTATCCTTTACACTCTTCGTGTGTCGACATCACACTTCTCTTAGATCTAGACACGGTTTAAAATTAGGAATAAAATTGCAAAATGGCAAGATTTGTCTACACATTAATTCTTTATCTTGGTTAAGAGAGATTTCGAAACCATTTTAAATTTTGTAAGTTGCAATGAGAAGCTTTGGAAGGACTCATTTTATCCCACTAGTAGTTTCAGTATCCTTTACACTCTTCGTGTGTCGACATCACACTTCTCTTAGATCTAGACACGGTTTAAAATTAGGAATAAAATTGCAAAATGGCAAGATTTATGTACACATTAATTCTTTATCTTGGTTAAGAGAAATTTCGAAACCATTTTAAATTTTGTAAGTTGCAATAAGAAACTTTGGAAGGACTCATTTTATCCCACTAGTAGTTTCAGTATCCTTTACACTCTTCGTGTGTCGACATCACACTTCTCTTAGATCTAGACACGGTTTAAAATTAGGAATAAAATTGCAAAATGGCAAGATTTGTCTACACATTAATTCTTTATCTTGGTTAAGAGAGATTTCGAAACCATTTTAAATTTTGTAAGTTGCAATAAGAAGCTTTGGAAGGACTCATTTTATCCCTCTAATAGTTTCAGTATCCTTTGCACTCTTATATCGTTTGTCACATTTCTGTTAGATCCTATAAATAATTTAGTTAAATAGATTGCTTGAATGATATTTTCATTTATTTACTGTTTCTGATAAATGAAAAATACATTTGTCACATAGTCGCACTGGTAATACATTTAATTCAGACTTTCTTTATCTATTTTGCAAATTCCGGAGTTGGTAGGTAATACAAATTAAAAAGTGCAAAGGAATACAGAAATCAAGTTTTGAACGAAAATTTGGAAACTTTATAATTTCATCAAACTTGAACCATGAAATACACATGAACAGCACTAATAGACAATTTTTTGTATATTTAAAGTATTTTTATTATCCAGTGTTAGCTAAAGAAAATGAAAGTTTTATTACACCCAAATGGTCCCACTTGCAAGATATCTTACAATAAGACATAAAAAATCTAGTAATTCTTGAATAGAGTAAGCATATGAAGAAACTGTTTCTTTAAATATACATCGTTTACGTGCTTTTATTATTACAGTGTTAAGACGTGTTTCAGTGAGTCTTAAATATGTATAGAATGTAGCTGTACTCTCTTTGTTAAGGATCGTCTAAATGGAGAATCACATTTTGAACTATTTCTCAGATTGCATTCAACAGAATCTGCATAAATGATGAAACTCCAGTGTTCCTATAAAGTTTACCGTAATGAGACTTTGACATTTGCAACTTCACCACTATTCAGCTTGTCATGTGATTCAACGTTTGAATGTTTCAGATAAACTAGTAGCCTTCAAAGTTTATTCCAGTTGTGCAACTTTTGTGAACAGTGAAGTCTCATGAATTATTCTTAATGAAATACATGTCACTTTTCGATCATAGATCGAAGTCTAGGATGTCTATTCTTTTGTCTATTCAAGCATTCGTATAACGTTCAAAATTATATATACTCAATAATATTGATGAATAAAATTATACTATTTTAGACTTTTTATTAAATTTTTAAGCGTATTTTAATTATTGTTAGTAGGTGATGATTTGTTTATTTGGAGGAGGAACATAGCGATGGGCAAATTAAGTTTCCACTGAAGATGCACATGGGTTTCACATTCTTTAACATAGGAGACAGATAATATAGAAATTTTGGAATTTTAGAATTTAGGAACTCAGGAATTCTGAATTTCAGGAATTTAGGAATTTAAGAATATAGGAATTTAGGGATAAAGGGCTTTAGGAATTTAGGAATTCAGAGGTTTACGAATCCACGAATTCACGAATTCTGGAACTCTGGAATTCTGGAATTCTGGAATTCCGGAATTTTGGAATTTTGGAATTTTTGAATTTTGAAACTCAAGAATTCTGGAATTCTGAAATTCAGGAATTCTGAAATTTAGGAATTTAAGAATATTGGAATTTAGGGATTTAGGAATTTAGGAATTTAGGAAATTAAGAATATAGAAATTTAGGGGTTTAGGAATTTAGGAATTTAGGAATTTTGGAACTCAAGAATTCTGGAATTCAGGAATTTAGGAATTTAAGAATATAGGAATTTAGTGATTTAGGGATTTAGGAATTTAAGAATATAGGAATTTAGGGATTTAGGAATTTAGAAATTTAGAAATTTGGGGATTTAAGAATTTAGGAGTTTAAGAATTTAGAAACTCAGGAATTTAGAAATGCAGGTATTCAGAAATTCAGGAGCTGTGGAACTCTGGAATTCTATAATTCCATAATTCAGGAATTTAGGAATTTATGGGTTTAGGAATTTAAGAATTTAAGAATTCGGATATTTAGAAATTTAGAAATTTAAAAATCTATAAATTTTCAAATAGTCAAATATTTCATTTCTTTCGCAATTTTCTTTTTTACGTAGGCGAACGAATTTGTAAGTTTAGCAAATTAGAAAAGTAGAAATATGAAATGATAAAATTTATGAATTTACAAACTTAGCTCGAAATGCTTAATTTGTCTTAAAAATTTACAAATCAGAAAATCTATGAATCGAAAAATTTAAATATTGAATTTTACAAAATATTAAAAAGCACAAACTCCTATATCCTTATAATTCACCCTAAGTTCTCCCTAGGCTTTTTCACGTATCCACAGTGTCAAACTTGAAACACCAATCCAGTATAACAATCAATACTCCAGCGTGTGAGATGCAGAAATGTTCAAAATACTCGGAACGCGTACACATCAAACACTATCAAAATGTGGTAGTCGAACGCATCTCATCCTTCGACGAGGACATTTTCTCCGGAGACAGCTTTCAAGAATCGTCTGGATGACAGCGCAAAACGTGGAACATTCACGTCGAGTTCCGTCGGTTCGCCGTGAATATATCACGTCCGGTAAGAGGTGCTCGATTTCACTTACCACGACACGATCTTCGTTCGAGGAACCGGGGACTCGAAAGAACACGCCGGGAAAATAGGAAAAATAGTGGATGGAAAGTCGGGCTAAGATAAAATTGAGAAGAATGGAATTGTGAGACAGGAATAACGCGCAATCTGCATTGTAATATAGTCCCCAGATAGCTGGGTGTCGGCGTCTCCCTATAGATAACAGCTCCTCTCGATGATGGCTTGTATCTTTTAATAATTCTCGATACCTTTCGCCTACCGGTGAATTATTATTCAATATACAATGCAGCTATCATACACAAATAAAATATTTTCCTCCTTCAAGATAAAAAGTGGTTAAATGTAAAAGCGGCTGAGTGAGATTCTGCAATAAAATTGTAAGATAAAATACTCCCGTTTCATTGGTTTACCTTAATGTGTATTTATGACGGCGTTTATAAGAATTTTCAATTTTATCGGAATATTAAGGAATGTAAGTCGAGATATGATCCACGTTAAAGAATTTGTCATTTTTACGGTAGATTGATAATTTATAGGATTTGTTAGAGGATTATAGGGGATGGAAATTTTGGACGATTAATATACGGGATGTTAGTAACAAATTGTTAGGTATATTCAGGGTATTTGTCAAATAGTTCTAAACAAATAAATAGTTCTAATAAACATCACATATGCTATGTGATCATACATACTATATACATGTATGTAGTCCAATGTATATTATACATACTACATATATTATGTTACGTACACTACATATGCTACACATAATACATATATTACATACACAACACATGCTACAGATTCTACATGTACTACACATACTTCTTATTTTACATATCCTACATATATTACATATACTACACATGGTACACATACTACATATGCAATTTATTTTACATATCCTACATATATTGCATATACTGCACATGCTACATATCCTACATATATTACATATACAACACATATTACATACACTACACATGCTATCCATACTACATATACTACATATCCTACTTATTTTACATATACTACATATGTTACATATACTACACATGCTACATATCCTACATATATTACATATACTACATATGGTACACATGTTACATATACTACACATGCTGTACATACTACATATACTACATATACAACCTATTTCACATACTCATATATGTTCATATGAATATATATGTTCATATATGTCCATATATTCATATGCATACTACACATACTGCATAAACATATGCTATGCATATTCACATTAACATACAGAAACTATTCTACATATGGTACATATAAATTTTTGCTTTACAAAAATCTTTCTGCAGATTCCGTATAAGTAATTAAAATACAAGGAACAGTGAAATATTAGATCGTATTTATGAAGGAGCATCCGAAAGGGACACTTTCATGAAGGCACTTGACTAAAGACGACAAGGTTACCGTAATGGCACTTCCAGCATGGATTTCATTTGAATTTCTCGATTCGTTTGTAAATATATCGTGCCGGGAGGCGTTTCGTCGTCCAATGATTCCGCGAGTTGCAGCTGCAAACAAAGTACGGTAAACGGGCTGAATATCGGATCTCAGACTTTCAAGATCTCATTAGGATTTTCAATTCGGAGAGCGCGGAACCGTGGACGATGGGGTCGGATAGAAGAAAGCTGCGTTTTCGCTGTGAAACGCGCGAGACAAGGATACAGATCAAGAGGAGAAGCTCAAGTGGAAGATGTACGAAAAAAACTCTTTCTATACCGAACACAGAAAGATTTTACGGGGGAAATTGTAGGGTAGAAAATGCTGAGGGCAGCTTAAACTTTCTTTCGCAGAGAATTTTCGGAATCTTTTGAAATTGATAGAAGATGAGACATCGATTTTAAATTATTATCGTATGGTTGTCACATTTCTTTATTTTTATCTTCTTCACAAACAATTCATATATTTTATCCTTGAAACATTTTATAATATTAAATATATTAAATAAATATTACGTAATTGTATTTTCTTGTACAATGTAGTGTTTGACTATATTATTCAGGTATAAATTTAATTACATTTTTAAAAAATTTTATTTAAAAAAATATTGTTAAAAAATAAAACACTGTAACAAATATTAATATTATGATAAAAATGTCTGTTTTATCCCATCGGTGAAATTTATAAAATACGAAAATTGTTTCAGTATAATGATTTTGTCGCCATTCGTGGAGTGTAATTTTAATAGTATTTTTAAATCGTACACAATTCCACGTGGCATCGTGTAATTAGTTTTAATTGAATCTATAGTCCGGCTGACTTTTACGATTAATTTACACGAATGAATTGCGATCGATAAACGAGTACGGAAAATACTATTTTCCCGTGGTAGTAACTGTTCGCTAGCAATTTTCCGCGAGAGTATAGCGGCTAGTAATGGCGTAGTCTGACTTTAATGACCTGTGAATTAAGCCGCATTACAAATACACCGGTGCATGCAGTTGAGTTAGAATTTCTGGATGCTAGCGTGTGAAAATGTTTTCCTTTTCAGTCTGGGTTCCTTTTGTGTGAAGTCCCGTAAACGTTTTAAGGAAGTAAAGCGCACTCTGCATTATTTATTAATGCACCAAAATTTCTACTGTAATTTATAGCAAAGTCCCGAACTCCTCATGAAAATGTTATCGTTTGCAAACTACGTGGAGCACTATATCAGTGTTTGTAACAGTTTCACGATTTTCTGAGTGTCGCTTGACATTATAGACAGTTTTAATCTATTTGAGGAGCGTTTGCTACCAATTAATCCTGCAAACTTTTGTTTACATCATTCAAACTTAATTTTATGAAAATTAATACGGTTACTCTTTAGTTTTCTCCTGTTAATAAAATAGTATCCAGGGTAGATTTAATCGCCATTAATTAAAGTTTCAGATGATCCAACAGTTTAAAATGATCGTCCAAAATTTAAAAAATTACAATAACACTGTACATATAACATATTTTTAATATACGTATAATACAGAATGTATAATTCAGTATAATTCAGAATGACGTCCTCGACCACGCATTTCCGAGAGTTACACTAGTTGTGAGACACCCTGTATATTCAAATCAAATATTTGTGATAATTTTCATATAGTTTTTTAACGAAATAGTATTTGAAAGTACAGTTGCGCGATAAATACCCGACTTAGGGGCTTCGGAAGCATGCTCGTTTAAATAACGTGTACTTATCGAGCAGCCAATTGCGCATGCGCTTCCTCTGACCTGCTTGCTATCTCATCGTATACATGTTCGAAAATAAGGATTATAGTAAAGTACGATTTAAGTAGATGTCTACTTTTATATTACTTTAATTAACACTGAACAAACTCTAACTTTAACAAGTTAAAATTGAAGATCCGACTTTTTTTAAAATCGAATTCCTCAATAATTAAAAATGATCAAAATAATTAAAAATTAAAGATTTGTCAAATAGTAATGAGTACATGAAAATCTTTAAAAATCAATTATTGGATATTGCAAGCCATAAAAGGAGATACAACTTGTTGGCCAGTGTAATTGAGGAACACAGAAGCAAAAAGAATGTCATCGTTGCAGAAACTAACAAGCGACAACTTTGTTCCGACTAAGGGAGTCTATATATAATACGTGGTTCTAGGAAATTGAGATGGATAGATATTATTCGATAACAATGTCGTTTCTGTACTAACTTCCCTACGTGTTGTTATCACTGCTACCCACCCCGTACTTCCGCCCTTCGAATCGGAATTCATGAACGAAGCATCAATTGCGTATCGCGGAATACATCCAAATTCGATATATTCGGGGAAAGAATAAGATTCTTAAACTTTACTTTTTTGTTTGTATAAATATTTTCATTTACTCTTTTAGTGTAGTGTTTACATTTGAAAAATAGGGGTGGAACGATATTAGATTTATTTAACTTTTTAGCCTTGCTTTAAAATTTGGAAAATAATATTGAGGTATTTTTATATTTACAAATTTCTAAATTTTCAACTTCCAATATTTTTTAATTTTTTAATTTTCAATTCTTCGATCTCACAAATTTTCAAATTTCAAAATTTCCAATTTACCAAATTTCTAGGTTTCCAAATTTCCAAATTTTCTAATTTCCAATTGACCAAATTCCTGTATTTTCAAATTTCTAAATTTTCAAATTTCCAATTTACTAAACTCCTGCATTTCCAAATTTCTAAATTTCCAATTGACCAAACTTCTGAACGTCCAGATTTCTAAGTTTTCAAACTTCTAAATTATCAAACTTCAATTTTTCAAAATTTCCAAATTTTTAATCTCCCATATTCCCAAATATCCAAATTTCTAAATTCCTAAGTCTGCATATTCCCAAAGTCCCATTTTGCAAATTTTCCAAAATGAGTCAAAAAAGGCCCAAGACCCACAAAGATTTAACAATAACCTTTAAAATAACCGTACGAAGACATTCGTTAATTTATTATAAAAGTTACCAACTTGAGGTTACCATAAATTTTACGATGAACATCACTCAATCGATAACCTATTTACTGTGATATACTACTGGAAAAAATATGTGTCATATATTTTTTATATCGACAATCATTCACTCTGAAGGGGTGAAAACGAGCCTTAACGTTGGGGTAGTAAACCATATTTTGTTGAACATCTCGGTAACCATTTGCCAAAGGGAAATTATTTCACGGTTATTACAATTTGTGTGTTTCCGAATAATAATTGTATATCCGAGATATTCGACAACATGATTTAAAATCGCAATTTCACTGGCTGTTTTCATCTTTTCAGTCGTGGAATAAAAATTACATATTAATGGGAAAAGCTGAAAAAGACTCATCATCGTCTGTTTGAATAAATATAAAATATTGAACTGGACGTAGATTTATTATTTATTTGATACGTAATTGATGAAATATACAGGGTGTCCCATCTGACTTGACTATCTTGTTTATTGTTTATTATAAAAGAAAATATCAGATTAAAAAATTTTTGTCAGTCATCTGAAATTTTTGTCAATGTTATCTGAAATTACAAGGTCATTAAAATTCTTTTAAATGAGAACATATTTTTATTACCATGGCATAAATGTGGTCAAGACGAATCCAACGAGTTGAAATACTATGACCTTCACGTGACCTTGAAGTGCAAGAAACATAAAAACTAGATAACCGCTGAACAAAGTGAAATAACTGACAGAAAAAGTAATAGTGGGAATTTTGTTTATGACAAGAAATGTTTAAAGACAGTAATTGATACGTGAGAAACGATAAAATTAAAATGATTGTATTTTTATAGGATAATTTATGAAAATATACATCCTTAATTACTCAGTTTATATTCAAGCTTTTAATAATTTTGATTAAATTCACCTTGCATAGCAATCACATAATTTGATTTGTTTTTAAATTACTTCAATCGGAATTTATTTATAATAGTATTTGGAACTACGTGGCTGGTAAATGAATGCAAAACACACTTAGGATTTAAATTTAATAATTAAGATAGTAAATTTAAGCTGTCCAAATGCATCTTATGTTCAAGTATGTCCCGATCTCTCCTATGCATAAAAACTTGACCAGTATGTATTTAAAAATTACAGACAAATTACAGATTTTTATCAACGTTTATAAACATACAAATAATGAAAGTAAATTGAAAGAATTTAATATATCGAAATTAAGGAGACAATGCCAAATGATGCAGCGGTCACAATTGGTACCGTATGTAAACATAGGAGGAGCACATCCGAAGACCTAAATTACAAAGATCAAATTATATTGGAAAGAAAATATAGAAGAAAGTCGAAAAGGGGTAACAGAAAGAGGAATTGCCATCATGGAAAGGGTATAAATGCGAGGACGTGCTAGATAGCGGAAGGAATCCCAATGGCATTGGAACCGGAAACAGAAGTGGAAGAACGACGTGCTGGAGGATTGGAGTGAGGCTGGTGGACCGTGGAGTGTGGTGTGACATGTGGGATGATGCTTGGACACACGGGCAGAAGTAGTGGATTTCCTGGCTAGGAACTCCTGTTTGCTTACACCCAATCAACTCCAACCTTTCCCCGTTCCGATGCTAGTACACACACGTGCCACTGAGTGCGTGCCTCTGTGTTGCTTGCTACACACACGTATGCTTTACAATATTCCTAGACGGTCAATTTTGCTAGCATTCTTACATAAGGTCACGAAGATTCTGATTTCATTGTAATTTGAAGAAAAATTGGAATTGAAAAAATTGGGAGTGATTTTTGAATGAAAATAAAACCCCATACCCACTCACGTATACAAAATGGACCAAACTGTGCTGGATACGACTTCTTGTCAGAGAATCAGACTTTTCCAGAATGGACCAAAACCTTCAGAAAAATTGTCAAAAGTAGCGAAAGATGGCTAATGAGGGTCTGGGGAGTGGAAGGCTCCCCAGCGAGCGAAAACAAGTCTTACGTGACTGTTTAACCCTAAAACTGCCATGAGGGTCAAATGACCCCTTTACAAGTTTCTTTACAATTTAACTCACAAAATTTGTTATGTTTGCTTGAAATCTGTGTTGAATTTTCATCAAGATAGGGAATGAATGTACATTAATTTATGGTATATCATTTGTTTATTTTTCAACTTCATTTTTAATCTCAAAGGAAGTGTGCATCAAATACTGGTAGGTTTTAATCGAACTCATTGTTGGTAACAGCCTGATGTCCTTTGAAGAGTGTGACTTTGAGTGTACGACTTTCGGCATGCTGGTTTGCTGTGAATTTTGTTATCAGGGAGCCGAAGAGAAACGAAAGTACGAAATTATAGCCTGTACTTTTCTGGAGCAAAGGAGAGTTTGAAACCAAAATTGTTTAGCTTCATGATAAACGATGATTTTGATATCTTAAACATTGTTAATTAGAATTAATAAATTGGAATTTCCATATTTATTTATTAAATTATAATTTTTTCCCAAAGATATGATATACTTTAACTTTGATAATTTACTTTTTTAGAAAATTCACAAAATATGTCATTTCCAAATGTTTCCAATATCGTATTAGTGCAAAGAGGCGCTCCCATAGCGCCTAAACTACTTGGCGTTTCCTTTTATTTGCATGTAATGTACTTTTGAGGATTTGTTAATACTCTTATAAAACGTGGTGAAGGCAAAAAAGTACGAATCAAAACATATGAAGATCATTCAATTGAAACGAGCGAGTGAGTCAGTGGAGCCACTATGGCGCTATGTAATCTGCGATGACATTCGAGTCACTATAGTGGACCGTCGTACAGAGAGATGGTACCTCAAGCCACTATAGTAGCGTGTCGTTCCTAAGAAGTTAATAGAGATTTCGGGATTTCCGGAGTTAGGAATTTGAGACTCTAGGCAATTGGGGATGTAGGGATTTGGGAGAGTAAAGATTTGAGAGTGTAGGAATTTGAGAATGTAAAGATTCGGGGATATAGAGACTTGGGGATGTAGGAATTTAGGGTTTTAGGGATTTGGGAGTGTAGAGATTTGGGGATGTAAGGATTTAGGGTTGTAGGGATTTGGGAGTGTAGAGATTTGGGGATATTGGATTTGGAAATATAGGGATTTGGGAGTGTACGGATTTGAGAGTGTAGAGATTTGGGGATGTAGGGATTTGGGGATGTAGAGATTTTGGGATATAGGGATTTGGGAGTGTAGGAATTTGGGAGTGTAGAGATTTGGGGATATAGGATTTGGAGATATAGGGATTTAGGAGTGTACGGATTTGAGAGTGTAGAGATTTGAGGATGTAGGGATTTGGGAATGTAGAAATTTGGGAGTGTAGACATTTGAGGATGTAGGGATTTGGGAATGTAGAGATTTGGGAGTGTAGAGATTTGGGAACGTAGAGATTTTGGGATATATGGCTTTGGGAGTGTAGAGATTTGAGGATGTAGAGATGTAGGGTTATAGGGACTTGGGAATGTAGAGATTTGGGGATATAGAGATTTGGAGACGTAGGAATTTCAGGATTTATAAATTTAGAAACCTAGGGATTTGGAAATTTTGCGATTTGAAGGTATAGAGATTTGAGAATATAGGAATGTGATGATATAGAGATTTGGTGATATGTGGATTTAGGGATGTATGGATTCCAGGATGTGCGAACATGGGAACCTGGGGATTTGGGAATATAGCGATTTGGAATATAGAGATTTGGGGATATGGAGATATAGGAATTTGAGGATGCAGGAGTTTGATGATGTAGGAATTCGAGGATGCCCGAATTTGGGGATGTATGCCACTATAGTGGCGCTATCTAACCTACGATGACATGCGAAAGCCACTATAGTGGCCCGTTGTATAGAGATGTTTAGATTATGTTTAGAGATGTATCCACGAAAGCCACTATAGTGGCGCGTCGTACATTATAGGTTAATATTGTAGCTGCCATAAGTTATTTCTGATTGCCCCTGAAAAATAAATCATAGTACAAGGGGTTAATGAATGATTTTTCTATTTAACCTTCATGATTCACACCACCAACCGATTTCCATTTAAATTCTAATTTCTTGAGTCTTGAACGAAGACGTTTCTTTTTGAATTAGCCTCGTATACATTCACTCAAAGGGTTAAGTGCAGTAAATTCAGAAACTTATAAATCTTATTACGTATATCCAGCGTTGAGCTCCGGGATAGACATGCGAACACTATTTGAAGGGAAACCACGTATCTGCACACGCAAATGAAATCACGTTCACCGTTAGATCGTTAGACGGATACGCGGAAGTGATGATAACCGTGGATGATAACGCGCTCGTGATAATGGGACGACAATTGTTTGATAGCAGCCTGTACAAAGTTACTCGCATGCGCTTCGATTGAATTCTCCACTTTGGAAGAAACTCGAACGCGTTGCACGGAATGCGATTGCGATCCAAAGCTATTTCTCTATTTATACTGTTTTCTTTGTTAAACAGCTAGGTAGTAATAAAATAACTTTAGATTAGGTAGTATCACAGTACAACTCTTTGGTCACAAACATTTGCCTTAATGATATTGCCAATAGATCAAATTATCAATAACGTTGCGATATGTGGTACCATTCGAACTTTTTATAATAATTTGTATCAACTGCATAATCTACGACTATCAAAAACATAAATTTACAAAATCACCCAATTCTCAAATTTCTATATTTCCAGTTCCTTTTCTAAATTCTCTAAGTCGCAAAATTCTGCTTTCTGAATTTCAGAATAACAAATCATATCATTTCTGTATTATACCTATTATTTTCTATATTTTATATATTTTATATATTTTCTATATTATTTATAATTTTTATTCTATAAAAATTTGCTTTTCATCTATTTTAATGCATATAGCATGTGTAATACATGCATTGCATAATAACATATGCATAATCTATTGCACAGTGTATATGTATAATAATATATAGCACAATAATATACATATAATGTATTATATATTGCATGATAATATATATACAGTGAATAATAAATTGCATAATAGTATATGTATATGCAACACATAACATGCAATTACGTATATTATGAAGTCAGTGTCATGTATATTCGACACTGTCAGCAAATGTATCAATTACTCAGTATAATAAAAATTGCTAGAAATAAACTAAAATTCATGAAAGTGGACCTTCGTTTTTGTCAGAGTATTTGCAGTCCATATTTGTGCACAGCGAGAAAATTGTCGTGGACACGCCTCCATTCCGTAGTGTTTACCAGTGCCGCAATGGTGGAAACTGAAAATCGTCTGCGAATATAGTGATGTATAACTCATGGTGGTTTAATTTTCCGGTTTTGGAACACCTGCTGCAAACTTTAAACGTGGAGCACCTGTTTATCTGATAATTTCATGAAATTGTTCCAATTAATTTTAACGTCGTGCGGCAAGTTTAAATGTTTGTTATAAGCCGAATTTGCAAGTATTCGGACTGTTATCCTTGTAATTACAAAGCTTACATTAAAATAGTGAGCAGCTATAGTTACACGTGTATTACAACATCACGTGTTATATAGATTTGGTAAACTTTACAAAATAAACTTTAATGAGCATGCATGTTAGTTGCTAGTTATAACGATCCTATATTTATAACGAGTAATAGTATGCAAAGAAAGTTTGACAGATCAAATTTTATATAGTACGTATCTGTACAAAGTTTAAGATCGAAGCGTAATTATAAAGTTACGATATTTTTTGTTCGTCGAATAAGGATATATTACAAGATTCTTATAATACAATTACTGCATACGTATATTATAAAATTAGTATAATACACAAATAAATGATATTTGAGATTATAATTAATTATGTTAATACATGTTACGAAATTGATGTATAAATTGCATTAAAATGATAGTTGAAATTATAGAAACTTATATAAAGTATATAATTAATTCGAGACTACAATTATGTGAAGTACAAAAATTTATACAAATTGCATTCCTTTAAATATTTGAGCGATTTCAATCATTTGTCCATTAATGAATTTTGATAAATATGTTATGCTACATTTTTTGAGCGAAATCGTAGATTTTTATTAACTGGTTAAAAATTATTTTACTTTTGCTCCCTCAGCAGTTTTGCGCGGTAAAGAAAGAATATAGTATCGTGTTAATGGATTAGAAGCGTTTGTACGTATATAATACTAATTTCAAAATATCTGTTTGCATTGTCAGTAGTGGCAACCAAACAAGGTAGCAATTGCATCGTCCGTTAATCACTTACGGTGACTAGGAATGTGCTTCACTGGCTTCTCTCGTAAACAAACAAAATTAGCTAATAATCTGGCCTCGACGAGGCGTGGATGACTGTCGCATCATCTCAAAATTTACGCACAACCGTTGTATATGTGCGTTGATGGATACGGCAATTGATTAGCAGCATCATTTAACCGCTGATCCTCGTGTAGGCTAATTTGGTTCGTGTAACTGAAATCTGTTATGCTACGAATAACACATGACACGTGTTTAAGTATAATTATTATGTACCTTTATTATACAAAATTGCTAGTCGAAAACTTAACTATAAATGACGGTAAATCCATCGCAAAGAATGTTGTGTGTGTTTTTAAAAGATTTGAGTTGCAAGAAAGTTAATTTTTTCTGCAAATACATTAGCAAGATTTGACAATCTGGTGACAATATCAGTGTGGCCATATCTTGTATAAATTGGTGGGTAGAACGTAGGATGCCTGATTAAGCTTATCGATGCATAAAAATTAATTCTTTCAAGGATATCTGGCTAACGAATGTGACCGTTGAGTAATTTGTAAAGGAAAATCGCATCAGAGGAAATCCTACTTTCTTACCTCGCGTATTAAGAGACAATCGCAGAGTAATTATGATCAGTGATACTCGATTTACCAAGTCTGAAGACATGTCAACAAAATTTGTGCTAAACAGTTTCAAGATTTTTTATTCGATATTTGAAGTACGGTGACCAAGTAGCAGATGCAAAGTGGGGCAAAACTGGAGAGAAATATAATGTTCTGAGGGTGATATGTTTAAAGTCAGAGGATGACCTTATTAGGAAGAGCTTTGTTCGCAGATATTACTGCTCGATTTATATGGTCAGTAAAAATATACAAGAGTTAATACGTTCAAGTTTCGAATTGTGTCTACTGTTACAAGAGATGTCGTAAAGAGTATAAGAAAATATAGGACCACTGCATTGTGCTAATCGGATAATATATTTTTTGATATTGAGGAAGTTTGCACCGGTAACTTTCATTATTATAAATATTAAATTCTGTTATATTAAATGATCGACTTTGAAATGTAGAAAGTATTAGAAGGCAATCTTTATACACTAATACCCTCAAACCTATATCTTCTTCTATATATGGATATATGTAGAATGTATATATGGAAATATTATGTAAGAATTTGCTCTAATATACTGTAATAAAAATAGGAAAATTCTTTTTTCAACTAAAATAAATTTAAAAAATGTTGCATTTTTAGCGTGCAAAAAATTTTCTCTAGGAAAGTAGAATAAACTGTATATTTCTGAGAATTGTTCTACATCTTTTGCATTTTATAAGTTGTAAAATGCACACTAGTTTGTTGCAATGTCCCTCGAAAATCTTTTATTCTTTGCATATGCATGTTTACTCCGGACGGTATGAAGCGTCTTTAATTAGCTTAGGATTATTTTTTATATTAAACAAAGCAAGACAAAGGTCGTCCGTTTGTACTTATGAACGTTTAATGTCGCGTCCGTAATAGAAGAAATGGCCACGCATATATACCTTTTTAATCTCTGATTATAAACGATGTTTTCACAGGGATAATTAAAACATAGAGTCATAATGAGCTTTATGCTTTTTATCTTCTTAATCGGAAGGTAGAGATTTAGTTTACAAAAAGTGTAACATTCTCATTGGTTGACATTTAATTATAAAGCATCATATTACTCTTTTGCTTTATCGAGAAGGAGAATAATTTATAAAGTGAACTTTACTAAATGAAAAATTTTAGATGTTCTAAAATCGACTACTATTTGTTATAACTCATAACCAGCCATTTTGTGTCTAAAATATTTACGTAGTCATTTTCGTTGAATTTTAAACTTCAAATTCATATAGCATATGTGACATTTTACAGAAATTTTATGTGGAACCTATCTCACGACACATGGCTATTATTTCGTAATTAAATATGAAAGTGAAATAATTTAAATGAAGTTCGATACTTTATGTATAATGAATTAAACATTTTGTACACGTCTTCTATAATTTCAATCATTGTTTTAAATCACAAACTGCATAGCAGCCAGATGCAGTATCTGCATACAATTCGCTAAAAAATCCTTTAGTGTCACGTTCATGTTTGAGACACTAGAATCGTTACGAAAATCCAAATGTCAACAAAAGTAATTTTCTTTATAATAAAGTGAACACAATTGAGTACCATGGAAAAAGCTTTTATAACGTCCTATAATACTGAGAATTTTGAAAATTGAAATAGCTGACACAAGTGCGAACTCGTGTTAACTCGAGGACGGTCAACAATGTTCGGATAAGAAAACAAAGAAACATGATCGGTCTTCCCGAAAAAATCGCTAAAAATGAATGTACAAACCTAGCCTATGTCACTGGAGAAACGTTGATCGATAAAAGCGTGTTGTCTAAAAGCGACTGGCCAGAAATGTGGTATTTTTTGAATGAGTCTAGGTGATCTGGACCATTCCACAAATATCTCTAGCGACGAATCGTCTCTCACAATCGATCACACGCTCAGCGAGGCGTTAATTTGTTACATCTCGCGTTTGTATTCCGCTTGTCCCTCTATTATTGATGACGCGAGCAACAGCTTCGAGCGTGGAAAAGGCGCGGCTCAGTCCCGCCGTTAAATAGCAGGCGAGAATGAGAAATTTCAGTAACATTTCACGAGTACCATTCCGAACACGTTTTGCGCCTAGGGTGCAGTTGCTCCGAGCACGGAGGATCATTTCTTACGTTGGAAACAAAGAAGACCGAAGTAACTGGGTCGTTCGGTGAAGCGCGATTGTTCAACGTCACCCCCGTTCCCTAAGAATGTGCTTTTGTGTTTATCGTAATGTACTTTCCGTTTGCTATCCACCGACCTCGTTACAATCTCTATAACTGTCAGTAATTCTGCGAACCCTGTGTATACTTTTCACTTCTTCTTACACTGCGATGCTTTAAGCGCTGGACGTTTGACACGCTTCTAATTGGAAAGTTTCCTTCTGGTTCGTTCATTTTTTCGCGGCTTTATTCCCCTTCATCGATTCTTCTTTCAACTTTCATGAAGATTTTGCGATTGTACGATTTGCCTCTGTCGATTTTCGCTTCTTTTGCACGGTTAATGGAAAAACAAATTTTTGAAACGATTATGATTAAAAATGTTTAACCTTGTATGTGGAGTTATCAGAACTTTGAACTCAAATATGTTGGTCCTTCTTTTATTATATTATTATATACAAGAATACATACTCCTATAAATAATTTTCAAAACATATAGGAAAGTCATTATTTTGAATAATTCAAGAGGTGTGTGTGTGGATGTCACGAAATCTTTACCCTTCATGTAACGTTCATCCTTCAAATTCTGCCATTTTGAGAAGATCAATATAGCAAATCACCGCTGGGTTACAACAAGGGTACTCTGGATTTTTTATCCGATCGATCGGTCACCCTGATCTGATCTGAAATTTCAAAAATGCACTTAGAGGGCAGAAAATGGGTATCAAAGTTTTTCGACCACCTTGATTTCGAATCTGACAAATATTTTTTTGATCTAATCAATCGACCTGATTTGGATCAAGTGAACATTTAAAAAATGCTTTCCAAGCGTCCCAAACACGGCCGTAAAGAATTTCTTGACATACCTACGAAAATTTTAACTCAAATTTAATTTTTCCGATACTTTGATCCAGATCAGGGTTGAATGATCAGATAAAAAAATGTCAGATTCAGCGTTAGCTAGTAGAAACCATAATTCATAGAAGTAAATTTTTTAATTTCAGTATGAAAAGTTGAATGAATACTTCTGGAGGAATGAGCTCGCTGTGTCGTCCGTCTAGTCATTCAGATATTAAGTCTCGAAATACTTAATTTACTGTGCAAGTTCCTGAAGTCCCGGAATGCAAGATAAACGATGAAAAAGTTGAATAATACTCTCGCACGGTAATTTCATCGCTATTGTTGCAAACAGGCCCTTGACATTTACTGTTTGCTTACTTGATCTCGAGAGCGAGAAGTTCATTTCCCAAATCGTAAAGGAGGAAGATAAAGTAACTGGGTCGCCAACTCTATTTCACGGTTCTGGCGTGTATCTTGATGATAAATCGTGTCTTTATTGTTTCGTTTGCTTGCCATAACCGCTATTACATTGAAGGCAGTCAATATATGAAGTATAATGCTTGTCACTTTGACTTCATGTACTGAATATTTACTTCTTTCAAAAAGAACTATTTGTTATATAGACTTGAAACATTTATATTTATGACGCATTTTAGTGATGTGGAGATTGAGACCTTTAGGAATATAGAAACTTGTGCATTTGAGAATTGACAAAATTTTGAATTTGAGGATTTGGAAATCTGCGAACTTGAGAATTTTGGAACCATGGAATTTGGGGATGAAGGGACCTGAATATTTCTGAACTTGTGGATTTAAAAAATCTGAAAATTTAAGAATTAGAAAATTCTTAGTGATAGTAGAACTGCAATATGATGTGAGCTTGAAAAATTTTATTGACAATTCCTAAAATAAGAAAATTCCCTTGCAAAAAATCACCGCTTCAACTTTTGAGAATGACCAATTTCGAAATTTGTAAAGCTTCGAATTGCAGTTTGAAAAATTTAAAAATTCGACTCGAACCCATCCGTAGAAATAAGCTATAAAACAGACTGCCGCCGTCTAGTTCGCAATTTTCTTCATAAAACGTCGCGTCGAGAATGACGCAGAAACGTACGATCCTTTCAATCGTTTATTCATGACTATGTTAAAAGTGTTCACCCCGCGGTTCATAATGTTTCGATTCTATTTGCGTTTGAAATTCATAGCTGGTTACTGCTTTCCATTCTTCTCTACTCATTTGGCTAGGCACTTGGTTTATTCCCTCTACGGAGGCTACCCCCTTTTTTTATATTCACCACCTTGATAAGTAAAAAGGCAATCACGGCAACCGTTTCGAGATAATTGCATTTTTA
Organism: Megachile lagopoda; assembly: GCA_036983795.1. Lineage (NCBI taxonomy): Eukaryota > Metazoa > Arthropoda > Insecta > Hymenoptera > Megachilidae > Megachile > Megachile lagopoda. Next base: position 4,139,831 of record CM072786.1, read on the forward strand.
AATTGAAATACGTGACGTTTTCGTTCCTTTCTTTTTCTTCTCCCCTCGCTCCCAGTCGTGCGCGTTTCAAACCCTTCCTTTCATTTTTCAAACCAGACACGTACAGTAATTATTACCGTGTTCATTAACTGAAATTTTCTGGATTTTGACCGCTATACAATACAATATTTTCTTCCTGATTTTATACGCTGTTCGAACAAGTTTATTTTTCATATAAACAACATTTTACGAAAAAGCAAAGGAACCTTTTTACGATATTGTATTTTTGTGTATAAAAGTAGTAATATCAAAAAATAAAAGTTCTCAAGTTGAAAGAGTTTTATGTCGTACCCATCTTTTCTCAAAGGCAGCACAAAGGTTTCTATCCAATGTTCAAGGGTGAGATCGGTTGTGGATTGATAGGTTATGTTAATTACAAAAGTTAGGTTCGTTATTAATTCAGTTTATTCAGCATTAGGTTTGGTTCGAAATGCTCCTTGAAACTTTTATCATTTTTCTCGCAATTTTCCTACAGTTCATTTCAATATTTTTGAAGCCAAAAATTGGCGGTTGTTAATTTAACAGCAGCATTAAACAAAAGACTGAATTAATAAGAAAAATTCAGTCATAGAACTACAAAATTTCCTATAAAATTTAATGAGCATGAAACCACTTTCGCTTTCTAAAGTAAATAACCGTGCAATTGAAAATGCCACTGTTCCCCAGAACATTCGTAAATGATTATAATTCAATGTCACCGCATTGCAGACTGTAATTACACAAACGATTACCCGTTCTGTGTTTCCGTTACAGCCTTTCGTGATATACATCAAATAATTTCGCGGGCAGTAACAACATATCGCGTGATGATCGTGAATGAGCCAGGCGTAACAATTCGAGCACGCGCTGACGAGGTATTTTCAATTCGAATAGCAACGTTACGCGACCACCGTTGCACGACAAAAGGATCAGAAACAGTTTATTGGTTGTTTCGTCTTTCTTGTCAGTAGAGATACCGCGTGACAGATCCCGACCAGCCAATCCGTTTCACAATGTATCGTGCTCTGTGTGCTAGCTACAAAAGCTCGCAATCCGCTACGCAGCCTCCATTCCAATGTTTCACAACGTGTCCTCTTCCTTCCTTCCTCTCTGCCAAACCCATTCCACATTTTACATTTTTGTTTCATCCCTCAGCCTCCCCCCTGCGCCGCCTCTTTTTTACTGTCGTTTTAACAAGCGCATTTTTACATCGTCGCGTCAAAAAGCATTTCGCGCATATAAGCATGTGTAATTGAACATAGGATCCACGGAGCGGCTTAAATTTCAATCTTTGCCGGTCAGCCTGGCATTTTTCCCGCACCCACGACGAATACTAGCTGACTGGTTACATTACTTCACGCGGGAATAATTCTGGTTATCCGGTTGTAACGTTCGACGGATTTGTCGGAATTATCGAGTTCAAAATTCGAACAAGAAAAAGGGAAATGTTTGTCGTTGTTATGCGCTCGATATTTTGTTCGTGTCTTCGTACTGCTGTTTTTCTCGGATAGGTGTGTTAGGAGGAATAGTGAATGTTCTAGTGCACGAGTCATGGTAATCAACAGCTGATGGGAATTTTGTTAATGCTTCTGTTTACTCTGAACGTTTATACGAATCAAGATGTAATAGTAAAACTTTACATAGATGTCACCTATAATTTTCTATAATTTAGTATATCATTTCAAAAATATTATTGTACGATAAGGCAAGATTCAACGTTCTTATATAAAACGTTTTCCTTTCACAATAACTGAAGAAAATACTTTTGCTGAAGTTCTTTTGTATTCTCTTAAAGTTCTAATTAATTGTCATATACTTTTATGAACAGTGAAGATGTCTTCTTTATTAAACAACAGAAAATTCAAATTGAGTTGCGGATTTGAAAATTTAGAAACCTTGAAATTCCAGTGAGTGGCAAAATTTTTATTCCATTAATTTGATAATATAAAGATGTGGCCACACACTGTTATTCTAAACTGTCCACTGTCGTAAAAGTTAATCGAAACACAACCCCAAGTGTCGCACGTTCGCAAATACAAATCGACTTCTCCCGATCGCCAAGTAAATCACAAAAGGTTAACGCGCAAACGCTCAAAAGATAACACGATCTGGTCCCTCCTCCAGATCGGTCAGTTGGTTTTCCTCCGTGTGGGAAGAGTTTGTTTGCAACGACATCGGAAATAGTAGCACTCGCGGGAGAAAAGTGGATGTGTAAGAAGAGGCCAGCCAAGGAAACGTTTGAAGAAGGGTCAGAGCTGATCGGCAGCAATACTCTCTCGTCAACGATGGCCACCGTGGTCAGATCCCCGTGGGAAACGTTGGATAGCACGTTATTCGCTTGCGACTCCTTATACCCGAGGACACGAGTTGACCCTTCACCCATCCTCTCTCCCTCTCCCTCTTTGTTTTTCCTCCTCATCTTTTCCATCTATCTATTCTCCCGCTTTTCCATCGTTTCTGGTTTTCTTTGATTTTCTCTGACCTCTTTGGTCGAACGACTTTCTCTTTTTCCCCCATTTTTCCTGTCCTTTTTTCCACATTCTTAGCGTTCTTCTTCATCCGGCTGCCCCTTTCTCACCGGTTATACGGTCATAAACGTTCCTTGGTTTTCCTGGCTCCACCCATGATGTGCTGTTGGCTCGCAGCGACAATTATTGGCCCACGAGATACGGTTAAAATAACTGACGGTTCTTGCTGAGCACGTGCAACTTGATGACTGACGTAGACGAACGACGGGGAACGGATAACGGTCATTCGCTTCATATCGTGCGTGATTACTTGTTACCCGCGACTTTTATCAAGTTTCCTGCTTTCGCCATTCGCCGCCTCCCTAGGGGCTTTTCGCAACAATTTTCGATGAAATAAAGAAGTTTCCGGTGTGCTGGAGACAGTAATACCGAGATAATTGCTGATAGCTACGACGAAACTTCGAGAAAGCCTCGTTGTTTTTGATAGATATTCAGGTTGCGTATCAAATGACAGATTTTGAAGTACTAAAAGCCTGATACGATTTGACGACGTGAAAGGGCCATAAAATACCTATGGCGCGTCGGTTTGAAGCTTAAAGTTTGCTGAAAATGAGTATACATATAAATGACTAGTTTGAAAATTGACTTGTGGAAACGAGGATGTATGTGGTGGTATAAAATGGAAAAGGGGACATTTTGTATGAGGCGTTTCTACTTTACATGTAAAGTTAAATGAATTTATTTTAAAAATTTATGGTAAAATAAAAAATTAAAAATAATAATGGAAAATTTTAAAAATATTTTCTTCAGAAATATTAAAAATATCAGTATTATTATTATTTCAAATATTCAGTAATTTGCATATCATTAATTACTAGAAGTAAATTAAACACCACAATTCAAACAAAAAATTACTTACAATGTTGAATATATAAACTTGTTGACCCATGTTAATTTTAACTTTTTCTTCTATTTGGCAGGTTCTATAAAAGGATATAATTTTATGTTCTGCCATATATCAAAATAAAACGACGTATGTTTGTTCTCCAACCTTCAATAAATATGTTAAAATTAGAAATCATATTACATTTCCAATTTCACTTTCACAACTCCGTAGTACATACATAAATATTTGAGCACACTTCACCATCGATTTCCCGCCTTACTAAATCCTCAATGTACTCTCAAAGAGGTGAGAGAACGTCAGACAGAGATAAGTTGGCAATAAGTGGTTACCGTTAACGCGATTAAACCGCGAAGCTAAATACAAGAACTTTCCCTCGAAGCAAAGTATTGACCTTCATATTTTCTCAGCAAACCTTTGTCCAGCCATTCTGTCCGCTATGAAAGTGCGAGGAATCAATTTTTGCAATCGACAGAAGCGATCAGCCGTTGCTTCGACCGTTTGCTTTCCTTCCACTCGAAACGTTTCAAAATATTTCCCGACGACTCTCGTGTCCGGCTAATATTTATACAATTTATTCCGCTGTTCAGCGAACAGTCGAAACACGCCGTATCGTTTCCGGCTTCCTAATACAGTGAACTTTCGATATAAGCAAAAATGGTCTACACAATTCTAGGACTTGTAGGCTAAACAGTGTTTTACGAAAAAAAAATTGATTATAATGTGAAGAAGAATACTGGAATGACAAAAGAAGTGAACAGAATGAATACTAGGTTTACTAGGTTTATTTTAAATTACAGAAATTATTGTTATGTTTCATGTAAATTACAGAAATTAGCTTTTGTCAAAATGTTAACCTTCATTAAGGTGAATTATTGCACAAACTGGTTTATGTATTATATATTTATTTTTATAGTCTAGTTTTAATTTAAATATAAGTGATCATTAAACGTCTGTAAATCTAGGATTAATCGTAAAGATATTCGTAAAATCGTATTATAATTACACAGTTGTACGTGTATGACAAAGCGAACGTCTGCACTCGCTCAGATTACAACCGAAAAAATGACACTATCGCGTTGTGTCTCACACAGGTCAAGAAACAAAACACGATCACACGTGTCCGACACGATCGAACAACTAAAACTATCGACTAGAAAAATCAAATCCAAAAGATTCATTTATGTTGAACTGTAACTATCATCCTTTTCAACTACATTTAGCCATTTCAGTCATGGAGATCTACGATTTCGACTGTCAAGCGTATCACGTGACTATCCGAATAGCACCGAAGAAATACGAAGTTACCCGATGTGACACTCGTTCGTTCACGGCGAATCTAACTACAGTAAAACTTCGATATAACGCTTAAAATTACAAACAAATATGTTGCGAATCACACCGTGTGTGGTCTCATTTTAATCAGGATAATCTCACAAATATGTTGGTAAAAGTTTCATAACAAACAAATTAAAAATAAAACAGTTTTCTTCTTGCATTGGTGCTGTTTCGTGAATACGTTACTGTTCGTTTACATTCGATCATTCGGACGTTTCTTTCGCTGCTAGTTCTTTTCTACGTTCAACAAACTTCAATCAATGTAGGAACTACATGATATAAGCTAAAGTTCGGACCCGAAAGATTCTCTTGAATCGAGGATTCACTGTACATTATTTCTAACTGACCACTGCAAGTATTTGGTGAAATAACCAGGAAGCAGGTCTGAGTCTCGTTCCATCAATGCGTGGAAGTTAATTGCTCCATTTGTTGACCATTTAGTAATGTTTCGCGGCAGCTTAATGGATCCTGATAGATTCACGCTAATATTTCGTTCGGTTCAATTTCGGCTTGCGTTTCATTGCGTTGCGGCAGGCTGGCGTTTGTTTTCGGGGAAACCAAGCAATAGAATTGATGTACTCATTTTTCTTTGCTTGCGGTCTGTCGGATAGACAATAGGATCTCTGTTTTTGTTGTGCAGAAGCTTGTTCTACTGATATTAAAGTAGACGAATATTATTGGGTGTTATATCGATTACATTTTTTGAAATAAAATAAAGGATACCTTGGAAGTAACAGTTTTTATCTAATTTCTTATTTTTATTTTAAAAATTATGTGTGAGAAAGCCATTTTCACATAACTGTTTAAGTGAAACTTTTATGGGTGCAAGCAAGATTTCAAGTTTCTAAATTCCAAAATTCTCAAATATGTAAATCTGCAAATTTTCACGTTTCTAGAAACGAAATATTAATACTATAAAATCATCGACATTTAACACATTAATATATTAATACTTTAGTGTACTATATTAATCGCATATGACCTTATTACCAAACTGTTCATATGACCAGTCCACAAATTTCAAATCACTAATTAACCTTATATATATTTCTCTCTTTTTCTGATCGTGTGTATATATTTTTTGCGCTCAAACGTTTCTGCATCGAACTCAAGCCCGTTATGCAAACATTGACACGTAATTGGAGATCGTGAAGAGTCGGTGCATTTTCTGGGAAATGAAGAAAGAGAACGAGTTGCGCCCGAGGGATGGTAGAATTCTTCGCGCGACTCAAATTAGTGTTTGAATACGACAGATGGTCATTGAAATTACTGGAATGTCCGTTTACTCTCCCGAGGACGGTCGCTCGACGGACATGGTCCATCGGGGAATCAATCCTGGCAGGGGAAATTCGACGAAAAACAAATTGCTTTACCTACGGTGTAGAACAGATATTTCAACCACACGCGTTTCATTTCACGTGTGAACGTATAGCTCCTTCATGCTGAAAACCCCATTAAACGATTCTCCTATTTTTGAGATTAGTGTCGTCTTTGCGCAAACTATTAGCCGGTTACAATGCAATAGAGTTAACCTGCTGTCGTATAACGCACATTCAATTTAAAATTAAGAATAAACGATAAAGCATAAATTAATGTGAACATTTTTTATCTGGAAACAATTTTAAGATAATTTATTTTCTTAAATTTTAAGAAGAGCATCTTAGCTTTTGTTTAATATGGAGAATTTGTGAATTTTAACCGGTGTGGTTTTAATTTTAAATTAAATTAACTCAAAAGAATTTTGTCAGTTTAAATAAAAGTCACATTTCTTTTTAGTTTTACATATGATGGATGAGAAAATGATAAATATTTTCCCTGAAATATTAACAGTATAGTTATCTATCATCTGACATCTCCATTACTGATAATTCAGAAGTTAGAATTAAATCTATGTCCGTACAATTTTTCGTTTAATAAAATATCGCCCACAATAATTGTAAAAAAACGGTCCGCAAGATTTATTACTTTTGGCGTTTTGTAATAATGTTCATACCGCATTAAATAAATTTTTTATCAAATACGAGAATCATGTTTAATAATCGTGATTACCCAAGCGAATTGAATAACTTCTGTATGTTTACTTTCTAGTATTCGTTTTGAAATAAATAACGATTTAATAAGTTTTTGAACGACAAACGGTCTGTTGAACAGCCCTCATAAATATGCGCCCATAACAGATATTAAAATCAGTAAAAGAGCATCCTTGAAAGTCATATGAAAAACTCATTAAAATTACTGTCAGCCGGTTAAACAAAATAATAAGTGCTTTAAATCGGATCAATGGTCGTTCGTTAATTTTAATTGCAATTTGCTGTATGCATACTATTTTATCGATCTTCATTATTCAAAGACATTAATTGTCACCAGTCGCACTTGATAAAACTTTTCATTATTAATTTCAAAATTGATTTCTCTTTGTTATACTCATTTAGTTACGTTTCAATCGTATTGACACATGTTACACGTACGCGTCAATATGCAGAATTATATGTTTGTATCGTTACTGTGTTGCAAAATAATTGTTAATATTTTCCTCAGTTTCTTTTAGACACTTGAATTTCATAGAATTTCTGAAAGTATTTCACTACATTGTTATAGAATTTATTTGTCAAACGTTGGCATGACTATTTATAATCATTTCATTAGTGCAATACTGATTTATAATGACTAAAAGATTTTTAATTATTATTTATACCAATTTTTTAAGTAATGTATTAGAAGTATCGATTTTTAGAAAATTAAATTTTGTTTTAAATAAATATAATCTTTAAATTTTGCTGAAATATCCATCGAGATGGCTGATTCGTTCAGAAAAAATTTCAGCATAGCCTCTGTTGCATTTTTATAGCACTCACCATAATTAAAAAGTATGTCAAGTTTTTCAAGGTCTTCGATTTTAAGTTCAAATATAATAAAAGTATTTTAAAATTATCGTAATTTATATAATTAAATATTAATTAACACAAGAGCTTTTATGAAGGCCACACAAGAGTCCTATACACTCTGTCCTATACACATACGCTATTTATAAAAAAAATTATATTCGTTTACTGTATGTATCATCAGGTATATTCAATGCAAGTGTTGATCATGCTCGAACATAAGAATGCGAATATAACACGCAGTCCAGCTCTATGGATGCGTATATGTAAATGGCCTGTGTGCAGCCAGGCGTTAATATTCATATTACAGTGTATACAAGTGCCCACCTATGCCTGCTGGAATCCATGTTGCTGTAATAATTCCCAGCCGAGTTTGCAATTACCCTGCTAAATACATAATTCCATATCACGAGCGAATCTTACTGGCTGTTAGGGCTATTAGGACCTGAAATCAGTGGGACGATAAGGGACAGAAGTGTTTCACAACATCCAAAGATTAACTGTTATATGATCGTATAATCTATATTATTATTGTTTCAAAAATATAACAAGTCCCTTTTTTATTACCGATATCTAAAATTTGCATTGCATTGTGAATTCGCTTAACAAATTTTTACTAAACATCATTTTATACGTTTTAATTATTTATTAATAACAACCTCAAATGCTGCTAAAAATGTTACTCGTATTCACACGCCCAGGGCACTATGTGCACTTCCATGTCCACGTTTCTCAGAAAATCGTGAAAGCAACGAATTGTAGTCAAAAGAAATAACCAAGCGCGAATTTGAGCTTCAGCAATCTCGTTCAACGAAACGAACCCAATTTCTTTAGGGTGGCGCGTACGAAGATGGACTTCGCTTGAAAGAGGGATCTCTGCGACGCCACGTTTCTTTTTAACCGTTGTTCCAGATTCTACGATTTCCTGGCTGAGCCGTATAATCACGTTAACAATTACGTGCCGGTACTACTGCGAGTTATCTAAATTGATTGCAAGTGTAATTGCATTCGCCGCCGAGGTCCCATGAAAGCACGCCGTTTTAGCGTACGCGTTTTTTCTGACCCGTGCATCGTGTTCTAGCACAAGCTTCATATTTTATTCTTCTGTTTGTATTTACAGAACTATCGATCTATTTTACACTATTACTTCACGTTCCTGATACGTAGACAAACTTAATCCGTGAAGTTAAGTTAACTTAACGTAACACTTACACCTAACTTAACCTGTACAGTCCTTAATACATAGACTAACTTAACCCGTACAGTCCTTAATAACTTAACCTATAACCTAATAACCTAACTTAATTCGTACAATCCTTAATAACTTAACCTGTAACTTAATAACCTAATTTAAGCCGTACAGTCCTTAATAACTTAACCTGTGACCTAATAACCTAACTTAATTCGTACAATCCTTAATAACTTAACCTGTAACTTAATAACCTAACTTAACCCGTAAAGTCCTGAAATCACTGAAGATCGAACACCTTAAAACATCTTCGTAAGAATACATTCTCTAAGCAAATTTTTCATGAACCTTTCAAGTACGTCATTATTTCCATATCTCTCATGGTTTTCCAATATGGCGACTCTTCCCCAGAAAAACATAGATATATACAAATTTTTATTAATTGTTATATAGACACGGTTGACGGACTTGTAAAAAGTGACTGTTTAAGAATGGGAATTTTGAAATTGAAATTTTAATTAATTTTCACTATCAGTTCAATATGATATTCGTTAGATTATATTGCAATTATTGTAATTCCATCAAGAAGATAGAAATTTTAAGTACCTCGAGTCATCCAAAATGTAGGTTTTACTTTTTTGGTAACTACTTAAATAATAAAGTTCTCAGGAAGAAGGAATTACCAAGCAGATTGCCACGATGCATTAAGAAGCTAGAATCAGAAAATGTCCGAGAAGAAATAGCTACAATTAGCGGCGATGGTTCGTGCCACGGTTCAAGCTTACGTAATTGTAATTGCTGATTACTATAATCCCATAACCATCTCTTTTATTATACACGTTTTCGTAAATTGAACGGCAGTTTTTAGTTGCTTTAATTATTGCTACGTTACACTCTTATTCGTTTATTCAAGTATTAAAAATGAATTTACATAGCCTATTGTATAAATTATAACATATGTGATTATTATATAAAATGTAATTTATATTATATCAATTATAATATATGTAATTATTGCATAAAATTATGACACATATAATTATTATACAAGATGCAATTTATATTACATAAACTGTTATATCATGTACACTATATGAATTATAATTTTATAGTGCTAATTTTAGTTAGATCTTATATAGAAATCTTCACAGTATCGCAATGATATTAAATAATATTGTTAAAGTAAATGTTAAAACTACTTGTAAAGCTTAACAATATTCTCTCAAGTAATTCAAACTAAAAGTACCAGCATGGAATATGAAATTAAAAATAAATAAATAGATGATAAAACAATTGATTATACACAGTAATCCTCTATCTCGATAAAAATCAACACAGTTTTCCAGAAAAGTATCTGAATTTTGTAATTTAAAATAGAAAACTTGAGAACTGATCATTTCACCGGTTTGATTTTTAGTGTTAAAATTGATCAAATAAAGTGTAAGAAGTATATAATGTATATAATTCGTACCAAATTCGCGTCACGCAACTTGCCCACGCATTGTTAGCGATGGACAGACCTTTGTGGGGTTCCTTTCGTATCGAGATCATTAACGAGAATGTCTCCTCATTCGTTAATTTGTCGAAGGGCGTGCAATACAAAAAATTCCTACGTATAAAGATAAAAATGTTTTCCACGAATATATGAAAATAATACATTTTATCAAAAAGATGCCTTTTCATAGGAACCCTTAGAATATGGAATAAAATTAACGGGATTAATTCTTTACCGCATGATTTATTTGTCAGATGTGTTAGTCAAAACTAAATCCACAGCTTCAGTATTAAAGCAAATAAAGAAAGTTAATATGCTATATCTATTTTATATTTGATCATTGACTATGTCAAGTATAATTGAACTTAAACTTCAAATCGAAGCGTATTCAAAATTCCAGAAAAGATTTATCATGTGATAGTATCACTAGTCTATTGTTGTAGTATATTGTGTGAAATAGTCAATACTTTATTTAATACAAATATTTGAAAGAGTAAAGATTAGAAGAATTGATACTAGACCTATTTTGAGATAGGCATGCGCAGTCGTAAATTATATGGAGGCTTAACTACGCAACTTCGTTGGCGCATGCGCAGATACGTCAGCACGAGAGCAGATTACTAAGCGCATGCGCAGATTGGTGAACGCGTGTGTGAACGCATTGAAGAGTGCACGAATTTTGACTAACACAAAAGTTATAACTCTATCACTCGCAGTGAAGCATATCTCACAATTGAAAACTCGAGAAATAACTAATAAGACAGAGGTGCGATGTGCATATTCTAGATTCACTTTTCAGATTCTCAAACTATTAAATTCTCAAATTTAAAAATTTCGAACTTCGACATTTTCAAATCCTTAGACTAAGTGTTCTTTGACTAACTGACTTCCGATCATCAAACTCAATCATTATATTGACTTCCATTTTTTAAAACCAATCTTTCAAAAAGCTTCAAACGAATATCACATTCATGTTCGTCACCACACCGAGTGCAACCTTGATCCAATACAGACAACTTAAAAATAAAAAATCATAATAATTGCAGAGGTGGTTAAAGCTGGTGCAATAACCACAACCAGTACATCAACCTTCATCGCTTTTATTTTACTCTATCCTTCATTGTTCTCCCTCTTTAAAGCGTATTTCCCGTTAATAAATTTACTGTTACTATTAAAACACGTTCGATCGTAACGCCGAGAACTTAATCGAGCCATTTTCAATTACGCCTCGCAAACTCTGTTTTTCCGTTATTCGATTCGCTCGGCGGATTCCCGCGCTGTATGAAGCGGAACGTAACGCAACGACCAAGCGTTTTCCGCGTTTCCAATTTCAAGCGGCTCCGCTTTCTAACGCGGAACAAACTCGTAGCATGCATTATGAATAGAGACGAACATCCGACGCGTTGAAAAGAGAGACGAGTAAAAGCTGAGAGATAAGGATGCCGTGGAGAGATATCGTGTAAGATATTCCGCGCGAAGCTAGCAGCCCGGGCGAGTTCCTTATCCGGCTGGCAGCGGGATGAGAAAGAAATCTTTAAAGCGCACTTTGATTCATAGGTGGCCGCCTCGCCACTGAGGGACAGAACGTGACCTGGCATTAAGTGCTCTATAAAATATTGCGCTCATGTAAATATCCTCGTAAAATTCAGTCGCCACAGTTGCCGCCTCTCGCCTCCTGCCACGCCACGTCACACACTGCCACACCGGTGCACCGCGTCGTCCTCTTGTCACGCCATGCCCGTGATATCGTTGATAACAACCACTGATGCAAACAAGGATCCGATATGCCGTACTTTTTCTTCAACGGAACGTGCAAACACTGTTCTTTCCGTTACCAGAGATTTCATCTTCCGTTTCAACCATTTTCCTACTCGCGTTTCACTGAACGACCATGTCACGTTGGCAGGGGTCATTTGGCGATACCGTCGATTGCGGTGATTAACGAGTAACAGGGAGGTTGTACGTAGCGTAAGAATGAATGTAGATGAATGATTAGATGCATGAATGTGGACTTGAATGAGTTTGTAAGTACTGCTGACTGATTACATGAATGAGTATAGTTAAATATGAATTCAACGAGTCTATCAAAGAATCTTTCATATGAAGTTTATTACTAATCTAACTCTTTGCGTATACATATCCGTTATTGATATTTGCTTTTTATTTGAAGTTAGCCACATCGATTAATGGTCAAATAAACTACAAAGAGAGTACGCTTTTCATTTATTTTTCTATCGATGAATTCTAGGAAGCTGTATTCAACTTCTGTTTCACTTTTCGTTTCACTCCTCTTCAAATGAAGTGAATTCGCACTACCGTTCGTTAGCAAGTTTCACTTGAAAAATACGAATGCACGAAAATGTATTCAACAAAACTTGTATAATATACGTGGTCTGAGTAACGTGTAAAAGTGGACATCACTTCTTTATAGAAAAATAGATATATTATAGAAAATAGTATTATAACGTAAAATTGAGAATTAAATAATAAATCACTTTGAAAGTGTAACATATCCGGAATTCATGTCATACAAATTTTTTTAGTCGAAAATAAGTTAGGTTATGGTCTTAATACATAGGATGCAGTATTATAAATTACAATACAAAATTAACTATTAAATCATTTGTGAAGTTCAAAATTTACTAATTAACATAGGAACATAGAAATTTGTTTAGTTGCTAAAAAAAAATTAGGTTATAGTAACTAATATATATACATATACATATACATAGTGTTATAATTAAAAATGAAAAGTGAACGAAAATGAAGTAAGATGATTAAAATCACCTTAGATTTCAAAGTTCGGTAGTTGCACATCAGAGAAACTTACCCAGACAAGAAATTAGGTTATATCGTTAAAATCTCGATCTGAACTCCAGATTTGATAGCTCCCGAGATATTATATTAACGCATACTCCAACAGTATCGTACGTTCAATAAATTTGCATAAAAGCGTTTAAAGCATCTCATATAATGCATCGAACTTACAATATCAGTAGCTGATCTTCGGTAAAATTGAAACGAGAAAGCTTCCTTCTGTTGTAATATTAACAGTTTACGAAATATTCCGGATTCCAATATCGCATAACTCCGTCGGCGCACTTTATACGGAAGTACAAGTGAGAGAGGGGTGGCATAAATTATTACGGGACCGTGAAACGGAGCACGTGAAATCTAAATATTAATATTTCGTGCCGGTCGCAAGAAGATGGGCGTACGTTGTTTTTCGTTTTCATGCGGAAAACACGACACACGGCACCGATGAAATAAATTTTTACCTGCTTCCACCGCGCCGGCGAGCTTCAACATCGCCGCGAGCAAAACTGCCCGAGTTCTCGAACTTTCAACTGCTCGTACCGTACGCGAATTTGTAGTTCGTAACGTTGAACAGCGATGCTGCTGCATACCTCACGGGATCTTCGGGGCCAATCAAAAAGTTTCCGGATTCATTGAAATTTTCATTAGAAACTTTTGATAAGATGTAGTGTCTATGCACGCGGAACGTTATGCACGTCGGGACAAACATTCTTTTTGATGAAACACGTAACTCGCCTGGGAAATGGACGAGTAACTGCTTGATCAAGGGACCGCATTCATATTCGTTAGAACTAGAGATGTTACTTTTGAATTACTCGTGATTCGATCACGTTCATTGCCAATTACAGTGATTTGTCAGAGTAATTCGTGATTACTCTGACGCTCCTGATTGGTAGAGTATTCTTTTCACTTTTGAAATGTTCTTGCACTATAAATATATTATAATATGGTCTAAAAGCGACGTTAACACTATTTCTACCATGATGTTATACCTATTTCGACCAAAAGGTGTCTTTTAGGAATGTTCATAAAATTCTTCAGCAAGGTACGCAAAATTAACCTGCTTCTGGTTTTAAATTGTAACTTGTTTCTTATTATCTTTCAGAGTAATATATGATATAGATATATACAGAAATGTATAAAAACTTAATATGAATGATGGTAAAAATTAAATTGACATTCTTGAATTTCCGCTAAGGGCAGTCAGCGAATAACGATCACAGTTAACGTGAACCGCTCCTAAAACGCCATCTTATGGTCACTGTCGTTATGAAGTTCGAATGTAGTTTAATCACGATCGTCATCGTGATTTTGTGATCACTAAATCACTGTTGGTGATTTTGCAGACCGTTTCTAGTTAGAACATTTACCGCTTTCTTCTTTTTCTTCGTTCATCTGCCGAGCAACGATAAGCGTTGCGTTTCTTTTTCTCTTCCTGTAAATAGCGTGTGTGCACAAAATAGCTCTTAAATCCGTGTGATTCAATAATGTCTCACTGTCATAGTGTCTTTAAGTTCTTCACTTCTACTCCTTAATATAAAATAATTTATTTATCGAATCGTTGTGAATTATAACAAATTATAACGTGATACGAAATGATCGAGCATTTTACATATTTCGAGATACATTGCAAAAAAAAGAATGTAACTTGCTTCATTTATCTTATGAAGAACAGCGCGTTTGTCTTCGTTGTCACAGGAAATATCACGTTTCGTTTGTCGCCAAGAAATATAATATACTGCAATGGCTGACTACGAAAAATAGTAGGTTCTCCTTTGCGGTGACAACTTTACATTTTAGAGGTTAGATCAGTAATGGCAGCCACATTCGCGGGAACACGTGTGCATTGGCTGATATTAATTAATAGTTTTTCTAATTGATAATTTGAAAATTTTTAAACTTCTACATTTCTGAGGTTGAAAATTTGGATACGAGAAATATGGCAAATTTGGAAATTTGCGTATTTAATTTAAATATATCTTAAGTTATTCGAATTAGTTAATCTGTAATTACGAAATTTTTTATATTTTTAAATTACGTTTTAAAATTTGTAAACCTGGAAGTTAGAACTTGTGCATCTGAAAGTTTGATCTTCCTAAATTTCTAAATTTCAAAAGTATTAAATTCCTAAACTTGACTATTTGTATTTCTTAATTTGTACATTTTCATATTACTAAATTCGTAGGGCTCTAAATTTGAAAGCTTGAAATTATACTTCTGAAGTTCTAAAATTCAACTAATTTCTCAATTTGAGGTTACGTTTACTTACACTAAAAAGTCACCTTAAGTTTATCATATCCTAACAAATATCGAAACACTTAAATATAATTAAATAAAATATAACATATCCTCCAAAAATATTGATCTTGATATAATTTTCTGAGTTTAATATGCAATGGTCCTCCAAATAATTGAATTATCCGAATTGCGAAGGAATTAACTATATTGAAAAGCTTTTTTGTTAATCTGTTTGATTTTATGGAACACAGGTCGTTTGTATCGGTCACGAGTATTCGAGAAAATATAATTAAACCAGATTTTTGTGAAAATGGTCCCAGAAAAGTTTGATCAAATCCGCTTAAACTTTTGCAGCGTTTAAATCGATTGCGAACGTTATACGGGGTATTGTATGAAAAATGAAAACGCAGAAATGTTATTATTTAATTGTATTATTCACAAATCCGATAAAAAGTTGAAGTATAACGAGAAAATACTGTAACCGTTCGAGTAAAAAATTAAATAAACTTTCCAACAGAAGTCAGTTTACTCATTTTTCCACGTTTATTGATCACTTATAATTGGTACAATGAAACAGCGTAACGCGGCTAACAATTTTGCAGAATGTCCTTCTCTTTGATGGATACGTTTATAAGCGAATTTCCGCCGGGGGAAAAATGTTGGGAATCATTTTTGAAGTTGAAAGAGTTTTTAATAGCTGCGTTCTTTCATACGAACTGTCATAAACTGCTGACCCGCGTTCACATAAATAACATTTGATATTTCAGAAAATATTTCCCGTTTAGTTTTCCCTTATCTCTGCGCAGCGTTCACAAAAGAAAAAATCATTTGAAGGGATATGATAAAGCATTTCACGTGCAGTGCCCATGGTGCTTCGGTATAAAAATGTCCCTATGTCTCCGAGGGATTTATTCAAAGAATACCGTTGCAAATTAAATTGTTATCTGTGTAAATGTATATTGGTTTTCAATTAAGAATGAAAACACGTTTTTGTTCTTTTCAATCATTTAAAAAATGCGGTACATTTTATTTGATACGTGTAAAATAAAATTGATTGAAAATGTTACGGTGAAATCTTATTAGGATGGATTGTATGGATTCTCTTTATATAAAATATTGATATTTTTTAATCAATTCTGTAATAAAACTCTCGATAAAATATTTACGCTAAAATGTTAACGCTATATAGCAGAGTCGTTATTTTGGTACTGTTACATCGAATGTATTTTTAAATCGGTCAAAATAGCTTTTATTGTATTACTTTATGTAACCTATCGCAATCACTGTATCTGTTATTATCGTAAAAGTGTTATAATTTTTAATTCTGGTCCATTTTATTTGATGAGCACAAGGTAATTAGTAATATATAAAAGATGAGATGATTTTTAAATAATCAGTTAACCCTTATCGCTAGTTTTTTATACGTGGGTGGGTTGTAACTGGTTTCGGTAAATATGCGAGAAATCTGCAGTATTATAAGAATAACATTCTTGTTCTGAAAGTATGTTACAAATATGTGAGTTTCAAATAATTATTTATAAGTTTTGTATGATATTGTTTGAAATAATCCAATATGAAGGAATGGTTTTTGCACGATTCACAGAAGTGTTGTTTTTCTTCCTCCAACTTACAATTGGAACATACTAAGCAATCGTTATGCTTTCCTTTAGCAAGTTGCAAGATATGTAGTTTTCCATTTAATCTATCTGTATTGTCTGTTAATGGCGTATCGAGCAATTTCTCCTTCTCGAAAATTAGAATTTCGACAGGTTCCATCATTGTCACCTCCCACGTGACGTGCGACCGCAGCGCCAAAGTAGTGTCACGTGAGAGGTGACTTACAACCAAAAGTTAATAAACATTGAATTAATGTACAATTTACACATTTGAGATAAAAACCTTCATTTAAAGATAAATTAAGACCAATTTAAATCTCATCAATCCAAGAGCATTTTTTCAATATATCCATTACACCCATGTTACCAAACAAGAAAAAACAACTGCATGTTCCCTGATTCGGACTGAAACCAAATACTATAAAGAATGTTTCTCGGTACACCATAAAACACGAGCAAAAAGAAATCGAATATTCCTGTTTGACTGAAGTCTCGCAAAAAAGTGATAAAAAGTTGCGTGCAACTATCGAAAGCTCAGGTCCAGTGTTTCTTGTTATATCATATCGCGACGAGCCAGTCGAAGCTGCAGGGAATTGGAATTCAGTATGCCTACGTTTTTCTTGAAAAACTGCGAGAAAACTCGCATAGTGAAGCAGTTTCTTTACGAAACGTTCGTGATGTACATTTGATAGTATAACTGTCGTTCTGTCTGTATTAGAAACACCCTTTCGACTCTTTTTTTATAATTTTTCTTTGTAAAACGATTTGCCAGGAACACCTGCATCGATGTTTACGTGAAATTTTATTTTTGAGGAAATTTGTTTATTGTATGGTAAATATTAGATATACATTTAATATTCTGTATATTTGAAATAAATATTAAGATTAAATATTTTGTATATTTGAAATAAATATTAAGATTAAATATTCTATATATTTGCAATAAATATTTAGGATATTGGGTAGTTACTTGGAATAATGGACCTCCTCATGATCCACATCCTCATTGACCTTCACGTGTATTGTCAAGGTCATCCTGAATAATGTTACGAAGGTTTTACTTGATACTTGTTATTTGTTAAAAGATTATAAACAAAACGAGTTTCTTAAATTTATTGACTATTTCCCAAAACATTTATATATAATTTACAGATATTTTCTAATATCTCTAACGTATTTTAGAAATACATAATAGCTGACATACTTTTTCATATTCTTATAAATAATTGATTATTGCAATCCTATCTCCTTCTGTGTTTAATTGAATTTCTTTATTGAAAGATATTAATCTGTGGATTTCACTTCTTAACCACACAGACTCTTGTATCCCTAGAACAGAGTTAGCTAGAACAGCTTTTCTACTTCACGAGCACAGTTTGAGCCCGAACCCAGTTTCAGAGACATTACAATACTATAAATAAGGTATTTAATTACTTATGAGGAAATTGTCTGATCTTTGGAAAAGCGATTTACTTGAAAATTATTATCAGTGCAATTATAGAGGATTTCAAATGTTACAATTGTAGGAAATATTAGACATTTTGAAGTAGAGAAAAGACAGACATTGTCATCATTTTCACTTTATTAATAATGTCAGTAACATGTGAGAATTTGTAAATTTATACATTTGAAGTAAAGAAAATTTTTAAATATTTGGAAAATTTAGAAGTATAAAAATATTTGTAGAAAAAGGAAACTGAAAAAATAAAAAATTGCAACTTTAAAAATTTATCAATTCGATGGTATGAAGAAAGAAGAAAATTTGTAACTTAGAAAGCTTGTAAATGTAAAATAACGTATTTAAAATTTTAAATGTAAATATAAAATTCAAAATGAAGTTTGTATATTATAAATATTTTAAATTTGTTTTAATACACAAGAAAAATTTAGAATCTAAAAAGCTTGAAAATTACACAAATTTATATTTTTAATTCTTTTTTAATTTTTTTTTTAATCAAAATTAAATTTCTTAATTAACACTTACTGTACAATATTAAGTTAATATTTTATTTACAAATACGATAGTAAAGATTGATGACATATTGATAGTTTGTTGTACACTGAAATGTCATTTAATAAAGCAATAATGACAAGTTTAATATAACCAATACCCAGATGTCAATATTTGCTTCTAATGCAAGACACACAATGGTATCTACATTGCACCTACCAAATTTAACCCAAGGCTTGTTAATATGCACCAAGTAATTTGATCTAATTACACTTCGGTTCTCGGTATAAAGCATATACCCTATTGTTCACCACTGAAAACAGTTAATTCCATGAAATTTCAGTATGAATATGCGCATACGTTTGTTCAATAATCGGAAGGTATACTTTATGGCTCGCTAAGGAAGAATTTCAGAAAACCGCTATCTAGACGCGAGAGACAAATGCACACACAGATGAAATATTGTTCTTGCAAATAGTTTGAGTACAGGGAAGTTCGGCTAAATTATAGCTCTTCTGATGTACGTAAATAATATGTTTGGAAAGACAAGTAAAACAATGGTTAAACCAAACTGAAATTTGCGTTATATGTACATTCACGATTCGAGATATACCGGGTGTCTCAGTTTTTTACTGACACGTTTTACCAACATATTTCATAAACAAAAATTAGAAAAACATGCTGTGTTAACGGGAGGTTTTAAACAGTTTGTTGAAAAGCTGTAACCAACGTACATAATTAAACAATTTGTTAAAAAGCTGTAACCAAAGTACAAAATTAAACCGTTTGTTAAAAAGCTGTAACCAAAGTACAAAATTAAACCATTTGTTAAAAAGCTGTAACCAAAGTACAAAATTAAACAATTTATTAAAAAGCTGTAACCAAAGTACAAAATTAAAGAATTTATTAAAAAGCTGTAACCAAAGTACAAAATTAAACAATTTATTAAAAAGCTGTAACCAAAGTACATAATTAAACAATTTGTTGAAAAGCTGTAACCAAAGTACAAAATTAAACAATTTATTAAGAAACTGTAACCAAAGTACATAATTAAACAATTTGTTGAAAAGCTGTAACCAAAGTACAAAATTAAACAGTTTGTTAAAAAGCTATAACCAAAGTACAATATTAAACAGTTTGTTAAACACTGTAACCAGAATACAGGAGGACTGGAAATTAGACAATTTTGAAATATTTAAATTTGTACAAATTTCTGAAGTACTAAAATTCTATTTTGAATTGTTAAATTTTAATTTTGAACACTTTTACATGTGAGTATATTTAAATTTGTTATTATATTTATAGTAATATTTTATGTTATATGTTCATATTAAATATTATATGTTATTATATTTATAGTAATATTTTATGTTATATGTTCATATTAAATATTATATGTTATTATATTTATAGTAGATAGTTTGGATAGCTAATTCCTCCAGTCATTATATTTCTACAATTTATTTAAAATTGTTCGAAAATATTAATTATCGCTTTTGTTATACTTATCAATGCTATGTCCTTGTATTTTATATAACATCAACATAAGAAATATACTGAAAATTATACTTTATTATATATTAAATAATTTACTTATTATTAATTAATTATAAATTATGAAGTATACTATGACGTGTACCATAAAGTAAGTATACTATAAGTTATAGTATGAAGTATACTTAATTATATAAATAATATACTTGTAAACATCAATTGATTAGTATCGTTTAACTTTTATTATCCAGAATTTTCTTCCTCGTTATCGAATTTGTATCTAGGTATAAAGTGTATTCCCGGAAATCGTTGGCCCACATATTGTACAATATTGTGGATTAACAATTATGGAACATACGAATGCATTGGCTGGAAACCACATTTTTCGTGTCAGTAATTTCAGAAAACAGTTTGATCGACGAACAAGTGGAAAGTAAATTATTCATTCGACTTTTACTGACCAAATTACACGTTTGTTGAAAACCTAGTAATTCTGTTTCACTGCTGAATACATGTTTCGCTGATTTTTCATTGTAGTACCTTCCTGTTATACATGTTTAACTTTTTTACGTTACTGAGCTATACGAATTTTTTTACATATTACTGAACAATACATAACATTTATGGAACAACCTTATTTTTCCTGAAAAAAACTTTTTTTATTTTTCTGGTTAAAAACGCTGAAAAATATTTTTGAATAATATTGTATGTATTTAGTGTCCATTAGAAGCGTAATGAAACTATAATTGCTATTACTTTTTTAGCTTGTTCGTTATCTAAATAAAAGAGTTCATTCAAATTCTCTCACAATCAGCTAAAGTAATACTGAAATAAAAATTGTTTCAGCGGTAATGAGAATTATTTCAGGGAAAATGTAAAATTCGTATGAAATTTATTAAAACGCTTATTAAATTCCTACAAAATTTATGTCCGTTTTATTGAGAACGTAAATGCGGAATTAAAACAAAAAACAATTAAAATAAATGAAGGATGAAACAAAATATAGAAATTTTTTCAAAGGCATCAAAAATTAGTTTCTGATTTTTGTTTATTCATATTTTTTTAATTTTATATACTGTATCAATACCTCTCAAAGAGAATGGAAGGAATAATTAAGGTTATCTCTGCGTTCGTTATAATCTATTTCATTCATTTTGAACGTTAATTATACAAGCGGTTACCTTGTTCCTTTAGAAATTATAATAACTTTTCCACGAAGCACCCTTCTTAAAAGCTTTCATTGGAGCTTCTTACAAACCCTTAAATTTTCATACTCCACCATTTTCATATTATGATTTCTGATTGTTCAAAGCGTAAGCGTATCAACGTTAATAATAAAATATATTTCAATGACTCGTTATTGTGCATGAATCCTTATTTTCCGAAACGTTCGTACCATTACCAGCTAAGAGTTACCTTCTAGGGGGAAAAAAAGAACGTTTCGAGAAAGAGGAAGCAGGATTTTCCTTAAGGAGCTAGGTAAAATGAAAATCATGAGAGCAGAATTTTCAGTGGTGCTCTGTACCAGCAAAGATAAAGCATCCGAAGTGCACGGTGCTAAAACTTTTCGACGTTGCTTGCTTTAGAGATAACATTCTTTTAAGGAGCCTGCAAATTACACACCCCTTTGGAGCCTTCTTCTATGTACACTATCATCCCCTTGCACCCTTAATTACTATTAGGTTCGTGAGAGCATTTTATCGCTTCTCTTTTTTATTGCTACAATTTTTCCTCGTAGAATGTTAAATTGGTATGTGTTTAATCAATGATTTCGAAATGTGCGAGAATATAACATGAGAAGAAATATAAAAAAAAATACATGCGCCGTTTAAAAGTCCGTGTATAATTCAATTTTATAAATCAATAAATTTTAGTATTCAAATTGCAAAACCGCAATATACTTATTTGCAATTTTAACTAAATCACGCTACATACAGTAGTGCATCAACAATCATGAGTGATATATTTTAACGATACTAATAATCTTTATGAATTTGTAACATCTGTTCACTATTAGAATAATAACAAACTTGTTGGAATTATCTTTTAATGAACAAATTTTGTTTTTTAATATTTAAACACAATTTTAGCACTACAATAAGACGGACTATTCTCTACGCGAGTATATTGGAATGAAGTTTTTGATGATTAAATTATTTTTCCCAAAGATATGATATACTTTAACCTTGATAATTTACTTTTTTAGAAAATTCACAAAATATGCAATTTTCAAATGATTCCAATATCGTATTAGTGCAAAGAGGCGCTCCCATAGTGCCTAAACTACTTGGCGTTACCTTTTATTTACATGTAATGTACTTTTGTGGAATTTGTTAATACTCTTATAAAACGTGGTGAAGGCAAAAAAAGTGCGAATCAAAACATATGAAGATCATTCAATTGAAACGAGCGAGTGAGTCAGTGGAGCCACTATGGCGCTATGTAATTTACGATGACATTCGAACCACTATAGTGGACCGTCGTACAGAGAGATGGTACCCCAAGCCGCTATAGTGGCGTGTCGTTCCTAAGAGGTTAATAGAGATTTGGGGATTTCAGGAGTTAGGAATTTGAGACTCTAGGCAATTGGGGATGTAGGGATTTGGGCGTGTAGAGATTTGAGAGTGTAGGAATTTGGGATTGTAAAGATTTGGTGATATAGAGACTTGGGGATGTAGGAATTTAGGGTTGTAGGGATTTGGGGATGTAAGGATTTAGGGTTGTGGGGATTTGGGAGTGTAGGGATTTGGGGATGTAGGAATTTAGGGTTGTAGGGATTAGATAGTGTAGAGATTTGGGGATGTAGGAATTTAGGGTTGTAGGGATTTGATAGTGTAGAGATTTGGGGATGTAAGGATTTAGGGTTGTGGGGATTTGGGAGTGTAGAGAGTTGGGGATATAGGTAGAGAGTTGGGGATTTGGGAGTGTAGGGATATGGGAATGTAGAGATTTGGGAGTGTGGAAATTTGGGAATGTAGAGATTTTGGGAATGTCGGGATTTGGGAGTGTAGGGATTTGGGGATGTAGGAATTTAGGGTTGTAGGGATTTGGTAGTGTAGAGATTTGGGGATGTAGAGATTTGGGGATATAGAGACTTGGGGATATAGGAGTTTAGAGTTGTAGGGATTTGGGAGTGTAGAGATTTAGGGATATAGGGATTTGGAGACGAGAATTTCAGGATTTATAAATTCAGAAACCTAGGGATTTGGGAATTTTGCGTTTTGAGGGTACCGATCCGTATTGAGGATGTAGGAATTTGATGATGTAGAGATTTGGTGATATGGCGATTTAGGGATATATGGATTCCAGAATGTACGAACATGGGAACCTGAGGATTTGGGAATATAGCAATTTGGGGTATAGAGATATGAGGATTTTTATAATTTAGTTATTTGATAATGCTCGAATTTGGGGATGTATGCCACTATAGTGGCGCTATGTAATTTACACTGACATTCGAAAGCCACTATAGTGGCCCGTCGTATAGAGGCTAGCTTAGGTTTAAATCTAGTATCCACGAAAGCCACTATAGTGGCCCGTCGTATAGAGGCTAGCTTAGGTTTAAATTTGGTATCCACGAAAGCCACTATAGTGGCCCGTCGTATAGAGGCTAGCTTAGGTTTAAATTTGGTATCCACGAAAGCCACTATAGTGGCCCGTCGTATAGAGGCTAGCTTAGGTTTAAATCTGGTATCCACCAAAGCCACTATAGTGGCGCGTCGTACCTTAATATTGTAGCTGTGATTAGCTAGTTCTGACTAGCGCCCCTAACAAATAAATCACAGTGCAAGGAATTATTTTTCTATTTAACCTTCATAATTTACGGTACCTAGTGGCTAAGAGATTAATAATGAATTTGCATGAACCCGTTTTGCAACTAATCCATAAGAATGACCGTTTGATTGTTCCAGTGACGGGGTTAGAGCCAGACTTCGTTATTCCGCTGCAGAATGTAACGATCCCGCAGGGTCGAGACGCAACCTTCACCTGCGTGGTGAACAACCTCGGTGGATACCGGGTGAGTCCTTCCTCCTCCGCGAGCAGAGATCACTCTGGCGGCGCCAAGGCCCGGGTAACTATTTTACCATTAACCTGTGTCCGCCTGTAATGGACTACCTTATCTACTACTACTACCACCATCACTACTACTATTACTACTACTACTGCACTACTTATATGCGCGTGTGCCTGCACCTCACAGCACTGCATTTAACTGCACCACAGCCAGCTATGAAAAAGAAAAACCACCGCAGCAGCCGCCAACCATCACCAAGCATCTCTCTTTCTCTCTCTATCTCTATCTTTCTCTCACTTTCTGTACGACATCCATTTTCACCCATCAGCCGATAGAAGCGTTGCACACGAACGTGCCAGTCGCGAACCTTCAGTTCCGCGTAGTTTTCTCTTCCTTCTACAGCCGTTCCCTTATTCTTCTTCTTCTTCTTCTTCTTCTTCTCCTTGCTTTCGACCTTCTCGGCCGGAAGAGACTCCTCGGTAACGAGACGCGGAAAAAAAACGAACGCGAAATGAAAAGAGGAAACGAAGGACAGATAGCGTAGCCTGCAGAATAGCGGACGATAGCTTGCGAGAAACTCGTGCATATTGTTTCGTGCAACGTGTACGGGATCACGTTCGACTGTTTTAGGTATAGTAGAGTGCTGGGTTTGTTCGCTCACAACGTACCTTTCGGCTGTCTTTAGAGCGTACAGAGTGTTTTGTCGGGACAGGGGAATGTGCAGCCGAGGGATTTCGCTTCCTTTTTAGTTTACATTTACTTCAAATTGGATAGCAAGGGTAACTATCGTCTATGGCGGGCTAAATGGTTACGACGAAACGATATGGGCAAAAAATATGCGATTCCGGAGAAATAAAATGCATTTGCATTTTTCAGGATTGTGATTGCGTTAAGGATGACTGTGGAATGCGGGCATCGGGGAGAGTGGAGGCAAACTTTTTAGCAGACAAATTTAAAAATTTTTAAGTTTCTTAACTTCTCAATAATCGAACTATTAAATAATAGCATCTACGCTTTGAAAATTTTAAGTTTGTAGCTTTGTAAATTCCTGACTGTGTAAATTTGGGAATTTCAAAATATATAAATTTATCAATTTGCTAATTTCCTATTTTCCAATTCTCCAAGTTTCCAATTTCCCATTTCTCATTTCCAATTTTCCAATTATCCAATTTTCCCATTTTCCAATTTCCTAATTTCCCATTTCCAATTTTCCAGTGTTCCAATTTTCCAATTTCCTATTTTCTAATTTTTCCATTTCCAATTTTCCAATTTCCTATTTTCTAATTTTTCCCTTTCCAATTTTCCAATGTTCCAATTTTCTAATTTTCCAACTTTCTATTGTCCAGTTTCACAATTTTTAAATTTTCCAATTTTCTATGTTCCACTTTCTTAATTCCCAAATTTTTGAACCTTTGAATTTTCCAATTCCTGATTTTGAAATTTCGAATTTTCCAGTTTTCCAAATTCTAGAGCCCCAAATTTCAGAATCTTCGAATTTCTCAGTGTCCAAATTTCTAAGTTTCTAAGCTTCTAAATTTCCAAATTTCTAAGTTTCTGAATTTAAAAATTGTTGAATTCTTGAATTTTTGAATTTTTGAATTCTTGAATTTTTTAATTTTTTGAATTTCTAAATTTCTATTATAACAAAATATATTAAATGTGAAATAGTAAATGATAAAATATCTATTCCTTATATTTATTATCTTTTAATCCATGACAAAACCTCTCTACGAAACATTCTGTACGTAGATATTTGTTAATAAATATAACAAAAAATAATCACGAAGGTTCAATGCGAACAAACCTGCACATCCTTTCAGTTGAAAAGTAGCATGTGCTTCCTTTTAAGCTGCTTCACGGTAATTTCATTTTCTACAATCTCCATGAAATCGGTATTCGATCAACGTTATCGAATTAATAAAGCTCGATTGCCTTTATCAGATGAATAAAACTCGGTTAACATTATGGAATTAATAAAATTCGATCAACGATATTCAGATTCTATAGAACTTACCGTTAAATAAACACATCAATGTGATTGAATCGGATATACGTACTGTAAATATATATTGCCTTTGAAGCAGCTTAAAATCCATTAAAAATAGCGGTAGCTTTGATAGTAGATTACGTGAAACGATAACGATAGCTATTAAAAGAGTGTTAATTGCAATTGGAACTAGTGGAACGAAATTACTCTTTTCAAAAGGATCCATCGTTAGATTACAACGTGATTAGTTCGTTCTCTTTTTCTGTCTCTCTTTGTTCAAATAATTGTTACTCCATATACTTAATTACGATGTAAAATATTCCCGACATTCATGTCTCTGTAATTGAATCGTCGACCTGAAAAAAAATCCAAGGAATTCTCATTTCATTTCCATTACTAGGATGTTTTATTGGATAGGCGCTAATTGATTTTTATTCTTCTCGTTCTCTTCTTCACGTTTCCTCGAAGTAGTACTTTTCTAAAATTCTGTCTTTGTGTAGATCTCATACTCGTGCACTTTGTTTATAGATTAGTCAGTGTAACGTTAGTTATACAAACATTACGTTTAACACCTGCCATTTTACAGAAATGTTTATGCGTATTTATATGCATCTTGTATATTTATGAAGTTTACGTAGAATAGGTATAATTGTTTCAAAGTTTATTTAAATTAATCATGAAGGTTTATACACCCTTAAGTGAAATTGTTAAATATATGCCATGAAAATAAGTTCAAGTGAATATTATGTTCTGTAGAAATTAAAATATTTGTAAATTTGAAAACATGCACTCAACTTCATTGTTGACATAAAACCTATAGCAAGTTTGCTATTAGCTAGTTAGTTAAACTAAATAAAGCTAATATTATCGTCAAAATATTGATTTACGCTTCTACTGTATGCACAAATAATACTAAAATTCAAAAGTGACAATTGAATTTATTAAACAAATTTTTTTAATTGAAATATTCCATGGAAAATATGGGAGTGCGGGACAAAAGTAACATTTTCTACGAGTAGCCTAATTTTTAATCACCTCTCAAAGATATAGAAACCGTATGCCATAAGAAAGTTATGCGAAAGAATTATGCCATAAGATTATTGGTCTTTGACCCTTTAGCTTCATGAGCAGTCAAAGAGCATAATTTATCCATAATTACTATCATTATTTTCCTAACCCATCAGGACGAAAGTAATATTAACCATTTTGTAGCGAATCAAGTAAAAAAACTTTCCCTAACGCAGAATAGGATTTCTATTATAAGAAACAATAAAAAGAAACGCTTAAATAAACATATCATATTTTAAGTAACGGTACATACCCGTACATTTAGATAACCAAAAATAGAACGCATACAGCTTCGAGCATTTCTTTGGAATTGTGTATGTGGTTTATTTATCGATTCCCAGTTACAGTTATGACATGTATAATACATCACCCTTCGCACAGTTTTTACGGACTTTTTCGTCTCCACATGTTACTTTCATCCCCAACCGCGTTTTCCAAAACAGAAGTATAACTTACGAACTATACATGATTTATTGGATTTAACTATAGAAACTTGTAAAGATATCTAAAAACGCTCTAACGAGTGATTGGTTTAATAAGCATAGCTTAACTATGAATAAGAAGGTCGAAATGGTAGAAACTTGAGTGATCTGAATTAGTAATCCAGTTTAACCATCGCAAGCGATTCCGGTTATGACTCAATGGAACAAAACAGTGTATATGTAACTATGAAAAGGAAATTGTTTAAAAATGTTTGAGGAAGTGAGGAAGAAGTGTGTTACTTTTGTCTCAGCTCTCTGTCTATGAAATTCCACGAAACACTTTTTTATTTCTTTTGTCGTATAAATTATTAAAGTCGATAATATTCAATGCACGGACAAAATTAATAATACACAATGGTTTTGCTCATTTATATATTAATTGTATTTATGGAAAATAAGCGATAAGCATTTTTGAGAAATCAAATAAGTAAATATATATTCATACAATAAACATTTGATGCAAATTAAATTTTATTGCTATTGAACTTTATTAAACACAAATATTCGTTGCTCGCGTGAGAATTGTTTTGATGCATAATCTACATATTTTTCATTAACACAATGTTATGGGAGTAATTCAAGAAATATAATGAAATATAGTTAGGTATAATCAAGTATAGAAAATTACCAAAATCACAGAAAATTCTAAATAATTTTAATTCTAGATTTCATGATATTATTCATCATAATATTAATTACAGAGCTCATATTATTCGTGATAATATTAATCATAGACCTCGTCATAAGTTTCACTAATTTCATAAAATATTAAGTGATAGCTTAAATTGTAAAATGAAACAGATTGAAAAAAATTTAAATCATAGTACTATACGCATCCATTTCATTTGTGGCATTTAACGAGCTAATTAACTCGCTCGTAATTACAGTAAAAAAAAATTCAGCTTTTGAATTCATTTTGTCGGGCAATGAATTTATTAAGGAAAAACAATGAGTAGCTTTAATTGAAGTTATTTATAAAATGAATAAATTCGTACGTGTTGGTGTTAATTAATTACCTTAATGAAACGGAAACGATAATTTCGTAATTGAAACTCGCGGTAATATATATATTTGACAGTTTTACGATCCCACTTGTTGAATGGATTTCTTACTACATAGAAGACTCAGTAGAGGGAACATTTCTTTCCGAAGAGATTTCTCTGAAAGTTGGTCCGCTGACTTTAATTAAGCCTTGAAATCCTGAAGTATATAACTTGGAAAGAATGATTCGCATTTACTAATGGTATCCGGAATTCTTTCTTTTCGTACCAACTTTAGCTACGTGTAATCGTTTACGCAGTTTACACGCGAGAAATATTTGCACAAAAATTTAAACAATGAATTACTCTCGATTCCTTTTTAATAACTTTGTTAATTCATTTTCTATTGATAACAAGTCCTGTGACGTATAAAAGGAAATTTTGAGAATGAAAATAGGAAGGAATGTCAATAAATTCACATATGATTGACATTAAGAATTATTCAAACGATGTTGAACATTAATATTGAAATAAATGTTAGCAACATTTTAAAAATCACAACTGGTGGTAAATAAGCTATTAATTGTAATAAAAAGTGAACTATTACAATTGTATTAAAAATTCAAGTATTAAAATAGTATTAAAAATTAAAATATTAAAATAGTATTAAAAATTAAAATACATTTGACAAATATTATTATAACGTGTCGTACCTTATACAATTATTAAAAAGTTACATACGAAACGTAGGATTATGAAGTAAACAAATTTTTACATGAGTTGTTGACATGGAAGTTGCAAAATATCGCTCATGGCATATCAATATAAAGGTTAAAGTTTGATTGAAATGACTACATAAACCCTCCATTACTGCCCTCAGTTGTATAGTGGATGATCGCCAGTCACATGAGAAAATGACTGATTGCGGGACATGTGAAGTTTGACACAATTTGATGACATAAAAATAGCATTCGTGGACTAGATCCAATTTAAAATCAGAACAAACAAAGAGTACATCAAACATTCCAACTACAAAATTTCAGAATTACTACAATTTACTAACAGCAAAAGATCTAGTGCAAAGTTTTAAAACGTGCGTTCAAAATGTTCTGGGACTTCTGTTATGTATCGTTTATTCGAAGGTTTATGGCATTTACAATATACCGCCTTCAAAATATTTCCTGCACGTATGCATTTATAAAATCTCTATTTCCAAATTGCGAATGCTTCCTGGTAAGCCGATTTCGGAATCCGCCTCAACTCTTCCTGCGATTTTGTAAGTATGTCTTCTCGAGTATCGAAACGTCGCCATTTCGGTGCCCGTTTGAGGCGGAGGAGAGAAAAAAGTCTGCCGGCGACTTTTATCACCGAAAGCAATTTGAAGCATCTCCCCCTCCGATGCTGTTTTCTTAAGATTAAAACAGAATTTTATGCACGTTCTCTGCTCGCGGAAATCACTCGTCTTCAAGAATCGCCTAAGGCACAGCTCGCGATTAACTGCAACGGACAATTACTAGAGAACAACGCAACCAATTGTTAAACTTGGCACGCATATAGGAACGCAATCGAAGATCATATACTGCGAGTTTCATTTTTCCGTTGCTCCTAATGTGTTCTATACCAGTCCCCTTTTTGAACGCACCTTATTTCTCTAGCAATGTTGTATATTAATTTTCTCTATTTTTACATCTGAATTTTTCGAGAAATGAAGGTGACCATAAATGAAATGTTATATATTTCTTAATGTCATATCAAAGCGTCAAGAGTTTATTCATGTGCATGACCTTCAAGGCAGTATGTTCAATAGAATGAACTTTGTTTAAATTGTTTCATTTGAATTAAGAGTTCGTTTAAAGTAGTTCAAGGAGTATACGAGAAAACTGTCGCTCATTCGTAGCTCTATTTGTCCAACGCCTTTTCACGAGTAAACCACAGGATATCAGTTGGTTAAGCTAAAATGATTTGTCATTCAGTGAATTCGCAAAGGGCAAAGATACTCGGGGTGTTTACGGCCGTATATATGCGCATACATTTGGCGCAAGACTTTACCGGGTCTCTTGATCATGAGAATGAAAATGAAAATGATAATTTGTCGTATACGAATCAGCAAGTCAAATATCGCGCGAGTTAGGCGCGTTCGCGCTTTGTTCGCGAAAGAATGATGATTTTCGTCGGTCGTACACGCGGTAACTGAAATTATGCATGCGCTTTCGAAACACATTTTATCGTCGCATTTTCCTCGCCTCTCTCGTTGTATCGATTTCATTCCTCGTCTGAGGTGGTGGAAATATTCATTCGGACGGACTCTTTGCAGGTTGATGAAAATTGAATAAGAATATATCCTGTCATCATCTCGAGGAATATGAAGCTATAATTTTACAGCGAATTTATTCATTTCAAACTTCACGATGTACATTACAGGTCAAAAATTCAAAAGATCGTTATGAAAGGATATTTTAAATTATGTCTATTAAATTTTGTTAAGTATAATTAGCTAGTGTTTAATTATACTATTGTTATATGAAAAACGACACATTATAATAATGAGTTTTAGAAATATAATCATTGAATTAAAGAAAATGTTGGTCCTTTTTTAATACTAATATTAATACTTTTTTAATACTAGGTATAGGTAATTGTTTAAAGATGAATGTAAATTAGTATATTCATGACGACTTTTCTGAGTATAAAGAAAAATTACATAATCTAGTTTTATAATTTTTATTGATATAATATTTTTGGAAAAATATTTTTAATATTTTATATTACGAAATATTATAATAAATTAATAAATTGTACAAAATATTGGAAAAGAAGAATGAAAAATTATTATAGTATTTTATATACTACTAAATAAATCATTTTTCCTTATAAATAACAGAAAAATTTTTAATTTTTGATATATAAAATCTTTAATCCTAATTAACGTAAACGTCTAAATACCTATTTACGTCTTACGAAAAAATTGATAGTATAAAAACTAAAAATGTGGTATCCGAATATTGATGTCATTCATTATATAATACGTTAAACTTTTATTTTAAAGGAATTTGTTAAAATTTCCCACCGAATTTCTTTGTAGGTGTACATAGTTTCTGCGTTTTTCCGACTGAACGATTCTTGAGCAAATTTCAAGCTTCTTCACAGAAAATTTTTCACGCCCGCAATATTCCTCCTCTGGCGTTTCGGAGTTTCTTCGAATATTCTTTCCTCGTGATTCTTAAGGTGCGCGGATCCGGCAAGACGAGTAACTTAAATAAGCGTACTCGAAAAGCTTAATCTTGCTATTCATGCACCGATGAATAGCCGGCAATAAACGCATTCTGCAGCCCCGACGACATTCCACGGCAGTTAGAAATACAAGTTTTGCGACAGCGATTTCAATTTTCCGCGCAGACCTCGAAATCGTCGGTTTTCGTCCCCATTGTCACCCAACAGTCTGAAGTTACAATTCCCATGGGATACTCTGCAAGAAAATAACACTGGAACGCCGTTTATCTGCTCTTCATTTGTACGAACAAGTTAATGCTTTCAAAGAAACCACCCCTGCGTTTACCCTTCAAATTTTAACGAGTTTTTGAAGCTCGATAAATCGTATTATCACAGATATTACTGTTGTGTATGCCGTTGGAAGATGATTCAAAGATATTTAATATTAATAATAGTGTAAGAGATATTTATTGCAGAAAATAATTGAGAGGATATTTAATGGAAAAAGTAGTTGAAAAGATATTTAATGTTAAAAATAATTTGAAAGATATTTAATTTTAATGTTTCAATAGTGTCCTATATTGCAAACTGTATTTCTGACGAATTACTTAACAATTAACCTTTGTAATTCAATTTCTCTGAGTTAAGATATAAATAGTAATCGCCAATTGTATGGTTCTCGAATAAAAATTAAATGCTGATTTTTTCTTCAAATTTGTTCAATTAAAAATTAAAGTTACTATGTAATTTTAATTTAAAATCGAATTAAAGACTAAAACTTCAGTTCACAATTTTTATTATTTGTCAAGTAAAAGAATTATTTTACAATTTTTATTTAGATAGCACCCTCCGTAGAGAGTATAATACACCCCCATATTAAAATATAAAGTTCAACAGTGTATTATACGAATTCATGTGATCATTTTTTCAATACTGTCTCAGTTTACGCATCTGAATTATTCAGACAAATTGATTGATACCATAAAGTATAAATTCTATTAAACGGAAGTGTAATTTCACCTCTTATCGTTCCTCCTCTGTTGAATTAAACATGAGACGCCGCTTCCTCCCTATCATATCTTATGTATTTTTATCATTTGTTCAAACGATTTCGATCTCTGTATATTCTTCGTGCATTTCGTAGTATCCTACGATCGACGTAGAAATACTGGAAATATTTTCTCGTTTATTGGTTTTGTGGCGTATTTTTCTCAAGTTTATAGTGATCAAAATTAGAAAGGAAAGTTTGAAACCCATGGTATCATGGCTTCTTGGCTTCTTAGATTTAAGCTTCAACGCTTAAACACAAAAAAATTTGAAACGAGTTGAATGAACATGCTCTAAACAAATTACAGCCGATCCTCACATGTCCCAGTTATAATAACATTTATAGTAATAC
Source organism: Megachile lagopoda (assembly GCA_036983795.1). Classification (NCBI taxonomy): domain Eukaryota; kingdom Metazoa; phylum Arthropoda; class Insecta; order Hymenoptera; family Megachilidae; genus Megachile; species Megachile lagopoda. Next base: position 4,173,382 of record CM072786.1, read on the forward strand.
AACAATTCGATTGCAGAATGTGAATAAAGTACTGAAATATTTGAACGAGTTATTGCTATCGTCCTTATAAATTATTTGAAAATTGTATGTTTTGTGATTACAATTTGATTTATAAAATTGTCTTTATTAAATGGGACTGAAGTTGATTATTATCGGAATTGAGTTGTATTTGAATATAAACATTCCAACGTCATTCGAGAAATTGATTATTCAATCATGTGGTATCGTCAAAATTTTTGGTAATTATGTCAAATAGAGTATATTTCACTGATGTCAATGATTTTTATGTATGTTGTAAAAGTTAATGTTCTGAATAATTTCTTGTGTACGTATAATGGCAAAGCCTTATTTTTAAATTTCTGCAATTCCAAATTGGGAAATTTGGATACCTGAAATCCTTGTATTTTTAAACTTTCAGATAATCAAATTACCATGTAGGTCAAACCCGAAATTCCTGATCCTTTAGATTATTCATTTTTAGAATAGTATATTTCTAAGTTTCTAAAATTTCCATTTAATAAATACGTTATTCTTGAATCTTCAAGTTTCTAAATTTTTAATAATTTTTTTTCTAAATTTTCAAATTGCTGAATTATCAAATTATCAAATTACCAAAGTACTAAATTATCAGATGACCAAATTTCCAAATTCTTACATTACCAAATTATCAAATTTCGAAATTACAAAATTATCAAATTGCTAAATTACCAAATTATCAAATTTCCACATTTTTACAGAACCAAATTACAAAATCCCTAAATTCGCAATAAAAAAAAATTAAAAAATTTCAGAATGTAAATGTTTAAAAATTTGAAATCTCCTTCGCCCTTTGATTCCATCTCTGCATGCACCATCCACATTTAATCTGTCCATGTACCTTCAATGAATTAAAATAAAAGCATATCTATACAACAATATGCACTTTGAAACGATACAATTATTAAAAACATACTTCTGTTATATTATTAAATCCAAAACAAGTCGTCAGTTGTACACACGAAGATAGAACGTTGACTTTCATAACACATATGAAAACCATTTATAGTAGACAACCCAGGAGTTGGCGCGTAAGAGGCTGACCCAGATATGTGAAAAGGCTACTGCGCCAATTTGTCAGAATAACAAAATGGACACCTGGACTCACGTATTTTCGGCAGTAGTAATTGACTGGAGCGGTCAGCACATCAATTAGGCCAAAAACAATGACAGTCGGCAAACGTCTGAGTGAGAGAGATAGTGTCAATTGCGTTATGCAGTTATTGTCATTATTCTTATTTGCCGATATGTGACGCAGGAAGTGTTCACGGTGGGGATAGGTGGAGCGACCGAGTGGCTTCATTTACTCTGGGTCGACCTCCCATGCGCCAATTCCTGGGTCGTCTACAGTACATCCATGAGATATACCATATTCTACATAATTATCAAATTCTTCTACAGCCATGAATTTTCGTGTCATGATCGGCACCGATTCGCCCACAAAAAATAGCGCACAAACGTGTATTGCACAAAAGTTTCATCACAATGCACAACACACTTGAGACTGTTTGTTCGTGGGATGAAATATGATGCAAGCTGCATTGGACGACAATTGAGTGCACAATGTTTCGAATATGTTATGCGTCGTAAGTAATAGCGAGGCCACGACGATCAAGTCGTGTTATCAGACTGTCTTAGCGTGTCTCCGAATTCTCACTTACGCGAGGCATGTCTTGATGCATGATTATATGATAATGAGAGAGACCACGAGGTTGCATGAGCATGTTTTTGAGTAAGCATTTATCTAGATCAATAAGATAAATAATGGAGGTCAATTGATAATCGGTAGAAACTGTAATATAAAACGGTACGATGAATACGTGGAAATAGTGTAAAATAATAATTCGAGCGTTATTCTGTAGCCACAAGTTATTTACCAGCTTTTATTTACAGTGACGACTATATACTTACGTACGCCATTTCATTTCTCCTCTTAGGCTGCTTCGGTAGGGACATATTTCAATATTTATCATGCAAGTTCTCAAGTATTATCAAATCTTCGCGATAATAGGTTTTTAATTTCCTGAGCCCTGGATTTTTGAGTTTCTAAATCTCCATATTTAAAAAATTCCAAATTCCTTCGATCGTAAATTTAGAATTCATAGATTCGAATATCGAAAATCCCACAGTCCTATATTTTCAAATTCACAAACTTTTAATGTGTGATTAGACAGATTAGATTGAATGGATAAATTAGAAATTTGTGAATTTGGAAGATTTAGAAATTTAAGTTCACGAATTTAAAAATTCAGGAATTTGGGAACTTGAATATTTGTTATGGTGAAAATGTGGTAATTTCAGAATTTAATAACTTACAATGCATTTAAAAATTTTGGGATATAGATATTTGGGTATGTGAGAACAGAAATTTGAGAATGTGTGTGAGTTTGAAAATTCAGCAAAGTTTTCAGATCACGAAAACTTGAAAATTGATAAAGAAAAATCAAACGATTGGATATTGGAAATTTGCAACTTTTTACATATTTACAAACTGATAAATTTAAAAATTTTGTCATTTGACTCTAAAAATTAAATTTAACTTTTACTTATTGGGTATATTAAATTCTTTTCCTTTATTGTAAAAAACAAAATGAAATCTTCCATATAACATTTCAAAATAAATTTAATTTTTGATATACACAATCAGAAGTTGTAATTGCAGTGTTTTGAAACAAATATTTGGATCGTGCCTAAATTACTGAAACCAATGAGAGATCTTTGCTGGCATACAATAGATGTATTTTGTAACAACGTTGTTTCTGTTTTGTTAGAAGCTTCATGAGAGATCTTCTGATGTTTTGAAGACAAAGTCCAAATTCTCCGTAAGTATATGGTCGCCACTGTACATGTTATAAACAACAGGAATTAATTAATTGTTGGAGTAATTTGCAATTAGGAAAGAGGCACTAGTAACTAAACTAATAATGCTGTAACATCTAATGACGATCGAGTGAACAATGACACAGCATTGATATAAATGTATGACTATAATATTAAAATTGATAGTTTAACAATTTATTTATATACATAATGGAAGAAAACCCTTGTCAGACAAAGTAATGAATTAGAACAGCAGTGTGATATAAGAATAATAAATTGAAGGATAAACTTCCACAAAAATAATTATTATATGAAACTTTTTATAGTTATTTTGACAGAAAAATGAAATTATATGATTACGATGAAAGCAACACTGAAAAATTTTAGATGAATATTGGTTGATTTTACCACCGCAGTGCCTTAAAAATTACCAAAATATTTGATTATAAAGACGAACAAAATAGCCAATTTAAGTCTTGCATGTTTCCTTACAGATGTGTCATAATTATTCGTTATAGAACGGATATATTTTTTGAAGTTATGTAGAGCGGAAAAGGCGACTCCGAATACTTTGTATAATGGAATTTTTCAAAATAGTTTTACGTGTTGCAAAGTTTGGAAATTTGAGAATTGTTTAATTTAGGAATTGGGGGAGTTGGAGGTGGGAAAATTTGAGAATTTGGGGATTTCGGAAATTGGGAAATTGGGAATTTAGGAATTTGGGAATTTGGGGAATTTGGGGATTTAGGAATTTGGGGAATTTGGGGATTTGGGAATTGGGGAGTTGGGAATTTGGAAATTTGGGAATTTGGGGAATTTGGGGATTTAGGAATTTGGGGATTTGGGAATTGGGGAGTTGGGAACTTGGGAATTTGGAAATTTGGGAATTTGAGAATTTGGGGAATTTGGGGAATTTGAGAATTTGGGAAATTTGGGGATTTGGGAATTGGGGAGTTGGGAACTTGGGAATTTGAGAATTTGAGAATTTGAGAATTTGGGGAATTTGGGGAATTTGGGGATTTAGGAATTTGGGGATTTGGGAATTGGGGAGTTGGGAACTTAGGAATTTGAGAATTTAGGGAATTTGGGGAATTGGGGGAATTTGGGGAATTTGGGGAATTTGGGGAATTTGGGGAATTTGGGGAATTTGGGGAATTTGGGGATTTGGGAATTGGGGAGTTGGGAACTTGGGAATTTGGAAATTTGGGAATTAGAGAATTTGAGAATTTGGGGAATTTGGGGAATTTGGGGAATTTGGGGAATTTGGGGATTTAGGAATTTGGGAATTTGGGGATTTGGGGATTTGGAAATTGAGGAATTTGGGAATTTGTGAATTTAGAAATAGGGGAATTTGGAAAATGGGAAATTTGGAAATTGGGGAATTTGGAAATTTGCAAATGTGGAAATTTGGGAATTTAGAAATATTGGTACTGAAAAATTTAAAAATTTGGTAATTTAGAAATTTAGAAATTTAGAAATTTGGGAATGTGGGAATTTGGAAATATGAGTATTTATTAATTAGAGTGTTGAGGAATTTGAAAATTAAAAACTCTGCAAACTTAGAAGCTACTAACTAGTCAATCATAGTAACTAACCAATTTAGCCAATTCTCGTACACATGTAAAGCAAACAATTAATAAAAGCACGATACCGTCCAAATCGCCAGATTCAGAGAGCAAGGTAGAGTCAATAAAACGTGAAAAATGAGTCGGTGAAGGAAAGGTTGACGGTATGCACGGAGAAATTTCAGCTCATTTAGTTGATGTCACAAATTACGTCGAAAGTCAGGAAGATTAAGTTAAGCCTTTACCCGGGACGAATGTGCAGGTATCAAAGCAAACGGCACCGGAATTCATATCTCCCTGCTACACACGCCACGGAGTAATCTTGTTTAGCGGCGTAATGCATGCCTCGTATGAAATGCTCGATCAAACTACAGCTAATCATTCGAACGATTTGATGATTTGCATCCTAACGAATCTCGTAAGAAACTAGCTCGGCGAAATTGAACGTCGAGTTGCCCGAACGTAAAGGAAATTAATGGGGAAACGAAATATTAAAAGCGTATGAGCTTCGTTGCGATGGGAAAAGGGCAAACTTGTAAATTGTAGGTACAATCGAGATTGGCGCTTTATGGCTCGGAGATTCTTTCACAAAGCACGCAGATTGGAAAACAGAACGGATAGAGGTGAACATTAATTGCGTTCGTATGCAATCACTCGTATGTGTACACTGAATGCACCGGAAACTTAAAACGAGTATTATGCCGAAGTTGTGTGGAAATTGAAATAATTATCGATGTTGTTTTGATACGAGATTTAACACGTGACGATATAACGTACAGTTGTACCTTTCATTGAATCATCGAGTTATATCGCCGCGCAGTAACGCGATATAATTTGTGAGGATTCAAAGAAAGGATGTAATATCAGAACTACATGTGCTATATCGCCGCGCAACAATATAACGCGACATAACTTGTGGTTATTCAAGGAAAGCGTGTGTAACGTCAGAACTACATGTGCTATATCGCCGCGCAGTAATGTAACGCGACATAACTTGTGGTTATTCAAGGAAAGCGTGTGTAATGTCAGAACTACATGCGTTATATCGCCACCAAGTAGTGTATCGCAGTATAACCTGTGAAGATTTAATTCAAGCTTGTGTCATAGGTGACGAAAATTTATTAATCTATAAATTTCCAAATACTCAGACTTCCAAGTTCCTAAATTAAAAAATTTTTAATTATGAAAATTCTTTGATTTTATCGAATTTGTAGATCCTCAAATTTTCCAATTCAACAGTCACAATTTTTTAATGTGTAAATTAATATTCCAAATTTACAGGTTGTCCAAACTTCTTAAAACCCAAATTTGAAAATTTCCAATTACTCAAAATTTAATTAAAAAAATGTTTAAATTGTAAACTTAAAAACAGCAACATTAAAAAATTTTCCAACCTAGAACCGAAAAATAATTAATAATTTCCACAAAATTAATGATTTGTAATTAATAATTTACAATTACAAGCAATTTAAATAAAAGAAATTTCACAAAGTTACTCAATGAAACGTGTAAATTGTGAGATTAATTATTCTCGATAATAGATATCCACGTTATCATATTTTACCCCCAATCTGTTATTGAACAGTAATTAAAGCGCGATACAGATTGAATTACCAATAACGCTAAATTGAATCTGTTGTTGATTGATTTTGCACTTTACAACAGCGGATATAATCAAAAAATTACGACAGTTTTATTGTTTTTCAATATTGAACGCATCGTTAAAATGTATAGGCAAGTTTATTGTTATGGTGCACTGTGATTACCCCCTATTTATTTCACCTTTAAATGTATTTCGGTACACACAACAAAAAATCGAATAACGGATCGGATTATTGAATACGTTTTTTAAGCCAATTGAAATTTTGGTTCGTTATATTAATCGATTCGGTCATTCATCCCGGTATTATTCGATTAAACTGACAGGTAATTCGATTTCTACTAACTGCAATTGGGGTTAAAGTCGAGCTGCCATTGTTATTTAGATCCTTTTCCATTCGTTGAGTGATTGATTTACCAATTCGCTGTATAAGATACTAATAAATCCCTAAGCATAGTGCGAAATTGCTCTTTGAAGCTACTGGAATAGCTCATATCGAAACTGATAAAGTAAATGTTTATCAGAAAATGGATGATTCAAAGAAGTGAGAAACACCCCACAAAAGTGCATGTTTGAGGTTGCTTCAACACACATGGGGCGTTGTGCGTTTTCACAGACAATTTGAATGCACAAATGGTGAAATTGTACCAAAGGTCTTCTCACATCCATGGAACTTTCAATAAAACGGACCAATGGATATTACAAGACGTTCCTAAACATCAAAGTCGCGTCTGCACCCAATGGAAAATGGAAAGACCATCATACTTCCATGACCATCCAGATGCAAACCCCATTGAAAATGTCTGGTCCCTAATGAAGTACAAGCTGAGGAAGACGTATCACCAAAATAACACTTGTACACCACATTCGGAAGATATGGAGGTCACCAGTATACGCTGAAAAATTAATCGCGAGTATGGCAAAACGGTGTCAAGCTATAACTGCTAATGGCGGAGATGGTCCCCTTAAGGATGAGGTGTTTCAGGCGTAGACTCGACCCATATAAAATTTGTTACGAATATATATTTACAGAAATATTCGACATGCTCTTGTGGGACAGGTGTAATCGTTCCAAAGCAAAATACAACTGGTTATAATTTTCGTAATCACTCGATAATCCGAAAGAAACGGATCGATCGGTAGCGTTCTAGAACACGAAGATAGACGACAACACGTGAAATGATGTTCGCGTAACATCACGTAAGCTGCAATCTCTCGCGTGTCGCGCGACGCGATCGGTTAATAATCCAGAAACACGCGTGTATAAACGTACGCAGGATGAGTGCGTTTCACTGTAACAACGTGGCAAGCCGTACTGCATACAGTAATCAATTCTAACGTTTAAAGTTGTCCGCGACTGAAAAAAGTAGCGCGAGGACAAAGGCTATAGAATATTGCCGGAAGCTCGAGAGGAAAACGGAGCAGGGTTACAATCGAGAAAGAACGTAAGAAGAGGAAATGGCGGAAAGAACCACGTGACTAACGCATAGATGCGATTGTGGACCTGGAAATTATGGAACTTGGATACTAAGTTCAGTGTTCGAGGATTTCGGATATTTGGGTATTTGGGGATTTGGAATTTTAAGAATTATGGAGGTTAGAAATCCGGGAAAGTCAGGTAGAAAATTGGGAAATTTTAGAAAATTCGCACATCTTTCGAAAGTAAGGTTTTGGAATTTAGGAACTGGGAAGTTTAGAAATTTTCGAAGATGGTTTTACAATTTAAGAGTGTAAGAATTTGTAAATTTTTTAATTTGATGAGTATAGAATTTTAGAATCGGGAAATTTGGGAATTTGGTCATTTTTGAACTTGTCAGTTTTAGAGTTTAGATATTTTGAAATTTGGCAGTTTTAAAATTTACAAGTTTACGACTTTTCAGCAGTTAACACTTTGGAAGTTAGTCAATTTTCTTGAACTCGACACTTGAAATTGAATGCGTGAGAATTTGAGAATTCGAGAATTTGGGAATCCGTCCACTTTATTTCAATTTGACGCTTTAACAAATTAAGGACTTGAGAATTTGAAAATTTGCTAATTTCTAAATTTGGAACTACTAAAATTGTGGAATTTGGAAATTTGAAACTATTAAAATTTCACAATTTTTAATTTGAAAAATTGCTGAATTTTTTAATTCGAAAATTTGATTGTTTAGAATTTCCAAAAGGATAATAGTTATTATCAAAGTGATACTTCTTAAAACACGGTAATTCGAATTCTCAGTAGAGAAACCGGAACGAAGCGAGAAGTGAAACGGCAGTTAATACCATTTCGTACAAGAGCTCATCTATCGGAAAATTAAATGGAACGTCTCTACTGTCTTCGTAGTTTCGTCCGCTCATTTATTCTATATGGCTAATTTGAGACAAGAACAAACAAACATGAATAACGAATTTAACTGCGTGAAAGGTTAGATGTGAAGTTCAAACAAGAATGAGTATATTTCAAACTTTATATTATATTTCAAATTTTAAACGCTGAAATTTCTACATTTCTAAATTCTTATATTATCTTACATTTCCAAATTTCTCTGTTTCGGAATACACTAGGTTTCCGAGTTTTAGAAAAAATTCTAATTTTCTGACTTCTCAAATTTTACAGTTTCGAAACTCTTAAATTCACTCCTAAGTTTTCATGTTCTCTAATCTCGAAATTTACAAATTTACAAATTCAAAAATGTCAAAACTATTAAATTTTCGAGTTCCAAAATTTGCAAATTTGCAAATTTCCAGATTCCAAAATACAATTTCGAAATCTCTTCATAATACAAATCCTCAAATTCCAATTACAAAAGTGTCAGACTTACGAACCCCTAAACTTGAAAATTTCAGAACTACCAAAGAAGTTCCGAAATTTTGGTACTCTAATTTCTAAACTTCCAAATTATCAAAAGCCAAATTTTCAAATTCCTTAATTATACATATAACAGAAATGATCACTACAAAAAAACTTTCATAGAAATGAGAAACTATTTATCACAAGAGAATACAGATGAATATGTTACAAGGAAATGACAAAATATTTATTACAATGTGTTACACGGAAGCTACAAAATATTTATTACAAATAACTGATGAATGTGTTACAGAACAAAATATTTAAATAACAAAGTATTTGTTCCAAATAAATTACAGATGAACATGCAAAATAAACCAAAGAACCTAACCATTCACATACCTCGAAATTCCACCCCGTTTCATTTTGCATCACTCATTTCTCTAAAATTAATTTCTTTGTCAGAGTACCTTATAACTCTTCGTCAATATCTCATACAGAATTTTTTTTATTCCGAATGGGTCACGATTTTAGACTTTTGTCTCGGTAAATTATTGCTAAACAGAGGTGCGTGCGGCGAAAACATCAAGATGCGAGGGAGGCAACCTCCCTGATGAAACTTTTAATTAGCAGGCTTATCCATTTATCTGCATACCGTTGAAAAGAACATCCGTGCCTTACTAACGAGAAACAGCAGCGGAGAAAATAAAAGTTTAGATGCACCGTGTACGAGTGGCTTTCGTGGAAGGTCGAAAGAGAGACGCAGGTTTGAGAAAAGGGGGTGAGCGAGAAGATGGCAGGAAATAAACGAGGTGTGGTAGACTGGACCGAGGCTTCTGATCCCACAATGCGGCACAATAGAACGCCGACGATGGTTTTGCATATGAAAGAGGGCCGAGAATGGAGACCGCGAGAGATAGGTGCACGTAGTGTGATATTATATCTGACTAGGGTTCCGACCCCTTCCCTGTTTCTCTTCTTCATCTTTCTCACGTTTTATCGCCGTCTTCCAAGCCTTCGCCGTCCTCTTACGCTCTATCATTCTTTCTGTCTCGGAGAGGGAACACCCTCGGAACACTAACATCGACTTGACGGATAATTGCAATATCACTGCTCTCTAAAATGTAGACATATGCTCAAATAAATTATTCTATGACGGAGTAGTTTTACTGTAATTTATTGTAATATTACAGTAAAATGTATAATACATTATATTTTTGCAACGTGAAATTCATATAATACAAGATATTTAATTTTTACAATATAATATACAGCACATTATTTTTACAGTATACTGTATAATGCTATATATTATTTTTATAATGTATATTTTTACAATGTAATATACAGCATATTATTTTTACTGTATAATGTATGATGCAATATATTATATTTACAACATAACATGTAATACAATATACATATAATGTTTGCTATATAATATATAATACAGTATATTATTTTTGCAGTCTAATGCATAATACAATATATTATTTTTGCAACGTAATATTCATGTAATACAAGATATTTAATTTTTACAATATTATACACAACACATTATTTTTACAGTATACTGTATAATGCTACATATTATTTTTATAATGTAGAATATAATACAATATATCATTTTCACAATATAATATACAGCATATTATTTTTACTGTATAATGTACAATGCAATATATTATTTTTACACTATAACATACAATTTTTGCTAAATAATGATACAGTACATTATTTTTAAGTATAATGCATAATACAATATATATTACATTTAAATGTAATAATACAATACTTACAATGTTTACAATATAATATATAATACAATATACATCATTTTTACACTGTGATATACAACACAGTATATTAACACCGTATAATACAGGGTGGCCAGAATGAAAAGGCCCGGCGTCATACGTGAAATTTGAATTGCGCGCTCGAGAGGGGTCACGTGATGTCCAGGGCCTCTTTTAGATAAAAGAGAGCCAAGATGGCCACCCATCTTGTTGCAATATACTATTTTTAACAATAATACATGAATCATACAGTAAAAATTGATCACAAGTATTCTTCCATGTTTTAAAAAGTTACACCTGTTATTTTGCACAAATATACTACCCTCGATAAAGTATACTACCTTCGCTACATCCGAATAAAATCGGTGTTTCATGTACTTATCTTATCAACAATTTTCTTCTTTGCTTTATTTTTTCCTTTTTACTCGTTAACCACTGAAACCACCAGACAGGTCGTAAGTTGAAAATGCGTAAGGGGAACTGCATTATACGAGGGGCGTCTTTCGCTTAAGATAAACTCGTTTCCATAGAAGCAGCCCTTTAAGTCGTGCCGCTCATTGTGCTGCAAATTTGCGATCTCTTACGAGACGCGAGCAACTCACCCTCCACGTTTCGCGGATTATATCAGAACTCTGCTGGGGTGGATTTTGCGAAGAGGTTTTAGAACGAGAAAAGGGATTCCCTTTTTTGTATCTGTTTCTGTGTCAGCTGAGTAAAGATCATTCGATGACTCGCGACTTTGTGTTCATTGCGATTTGTTTCGTTATTCGAAACTGAAGAGGGGTAGATTTTGGATGGCGCTCTTCGAGTATTTTGCGATTTGGCGTATATTTGTAGGAGATGGTGCTGCTTGGAAATTTGGAAGAGAAAGATATCTGAGTGGAGGTTTGGAAATTTGGTAGATTGACAATTTAGAAATTTGAGAATTTGGAGATTTAGAAAATTGGGAAACTGGAAATTTGGAGATTTGAAATTTTAGCAAACTGGTAATCTGATAATTTTGAAATGAAGACATTCGTAAATTTGGAAATTTGAAAATATAGAAATTTGAGGATTTGAACATTTAGAAATATTGAGACTTGAGGATTTGAAAATTAAAATATTTGAGAATTTGACAATTCGAAAATTTAAGATTGAGATTTTGAGAATTTAAGGATTTGAGAATTTGAGAATTCTAGAATTCGAAAATTTAAGATTATGAGAATTTGAAAATTTGATAATTTCAGAACTTGAAAAATTCAGAATTTCAAAATTTTGCAATCTGAAATTTTAAGAATTTAAAAACGTTCAAATTTGATAATTTAAAAATCTTGAAATTTAAATGTTTCGTGATTTGGAAATTTAATAAAACGTCGCTTAAGAAAATTGCAAGGTTTTTAGATTATTTTAATATTAATAATGTAAGTGATAAATGAAAGATGAATAATGAATACCGAAAATGGAAGGTGATTTTTGAGGCACTGTACGGTGACTGAAAACATGAATAAAGATGATAGTGGTTGAAACAGTAGTGATAACACTACCAATACTAGTAGTTATAAAAGATGAAGAACGATGAAGTAATTTTTCACACTGTGTCATTCTGAAATTATGTTGCGATTATATATTATTTCTTTATTAATTTACATTTTACATATGATTTAGATACTTGTTTGGTTTCAATATTAAATATTTTATGACAAACCAGACACTGGTATGCTAAAAAAATATCCAACAAACGGGTAACGTTAATTAAGTTAATTAACTCGTATTACTCAAAATAATTAAAATATAAATATTTGTTAATATTTAAAAATAGCAACAAAATTAATATTTAACCCTTTAATTTTATCAAACATTGAATTCGAAGCATCCTTCAAATATTACACATTTTCTCTTTCACACCCTTACGCCCTGTTACCCAGAAATCTTTAAATAACATGCGACAATTTTTATAGGTAACTTTGTACAATTGTTCATAGGAGTAATCTAATAATTTTCTAATATTTTATTGATGCTGTTTTTGTACTTCAGTGCAGAAAATACTATTTTTGCGCGCTGTTAGCGTACCACCTGTTGTCGGTGTTTCAACCCTTGAGGGTGACACTGGTTATGAAACGACCTCCGCCAATAGTTTCAATTTTACCCTATAAATAGTGTCCACGTTTAAGTCGATCTCGGGTTGATGACAGTCCAGTTGTTCAACAGATACACAATATTCCATAGGTTAAGTGTTAAATACAAAAGAATCTCCAGTTATCTTAACTGCTTCCCCGATCATTCACTAAGGCCTTAGTACCCAATGAAAAATGTAAAAGTATAGTCCATAATTACGGTCTATAACAGCACCGTGAGCACAGAAAAACTCTTAGATTATCCGAATGAACAATTGTGCAAAGTTCCATAAAAATCGGCATGTGTCACTTACCGAGGCGCGCTTTGTGAGCCTCGAGACGGTCCATCGATTAATCATTATCCGCTGAATAGCGTCGAAGAGACAACTGATTGAAAAGAGAAAAGAGAATCGAAGGTAAAAAGCGCGAGTAGGCAAAGGAGTAGGGAGTGGAAAAGTGGCATAAATGTTTCAGAATCACGAGCATCTGTCGTCCGGGGACTTTTTCAGTTCTCCGAGGAGAGCTCGTTTTTGGAACTGTTCAGGAAGAGGGTGAACGAGGGGCAAGGATACGGGGAAGGGAGTTCACTATCCTCGTATAATGTATTATAAGTGGAAGCACTCACAGGGCCGTCACTACCAAACACTCAAAGCCCTCCCCTCCTCGCTTTTCGCTTCTATCTACCCCGTCGTGTCTCTCCCTGCTTACCTCCTTCTCTGTACACTCCGCTTTCGAGTTATCGATAAGAACCGCAGACCTCTTTTGTTGGTTGATAGATAGCCTTTCAAAGCGACGCGGGGTCAAATATTCGACATGCCACCGGTTCAATTTCATGCCAATAATATCTATGCGAAATAAGGGCCGGAAGTCTTCGGGTGAAACCACCCTTCAGCTTCTTGGCAAATCTTGGACCTGTCGAGCGATAGAACGTGACGGTCCTGAACGCTTTTGGGGGATTGTTGATGAAGTAGGCTTTTTAGTGAGGGGCGATTTTTGAGCTGGTACACGCGTAGGCTCTCTTTGAATGAGAATGTGAGGGGAAGCCATTTTGAAGAAGTAATGGAAACTTGGAATTTTTTAATTTTCAATTACTGTATTTTCAAATTTACAGATTTGCTGATTCTCGCCAGTTTCCAAATCCCCATATTCTCAATTGTTGTATTTCTGTATTTCAATATTTTCAAGTTTCCATATCACAGACTTACAAATTTCTTAATATCTCATTTCTAAATTCCTTAATTTCTTAATATCAAATTTCTAGATTGAATTCTCAAATTTCCTTCCCCAGTTTTTCAGACCCTTAATTTCCCTAATTTTAAATGTATACCATTTCCAAATTATCGAACTATCAAATCCCTAAATGTCCAAATCTTCAAATTACCAGATTTCAAAATTTCCACATTCTCAAAACTTTCAAATATCCCTATTTCAAAGCTTTCAAAATTCGAAATTTGTAAATTTGTAAGTTTCGAATTTAAAAAATTTCCAAGTATCTAAACTTAAAAATATTCCAACTGAAAACCGCCATGGGTGCTCCTTTTCTTTTCACGGGGAAGTCTACCATGCACATCAGTGTACAAAAGTGTCTGCGTTTGTACGGTTTTATACTTTTTGCAATAAAATGCGAATAATTGTAATTTAGTTGAAAGTTTTTTTGTTTCATAATTTTATTAATATTAATATTTTTCTTTTGAAAATTACGTTTGAGTTGGTTTAGTTAATTATGTAGGAAATGTAATAATTGCGAATATAAGAACAAAAATATATACTACAGAAATATTGACAAAAATAACAGATTTATGTTGAACATTGAGGAAGGACAAATAGCAAGCGCAAAATTTTTAGTTTTGTTTAATTATAAAGATAGCAAAATAAAATACTGAAGTTTGATCGGAAAACAAAGATGGATATTTACAAATATAATAAATATAATAAATCTTAATAGGTGCTGTAAAATTAAATCTGAAAATTTTTTTCGGTAAAATATATTCTTCGAAGAAGACATTGAATACACACTTTTTAATTAATATATATCATGAAGCGAAATTAAAATTCCATAAATGTAACTATCTTTAAAAATTACACATTATTAGACATTTACAATTTTCAATGAATATTTTTACGTAGGAAGTGCCCAAAATTTGTCAATAAATAATTGAAGAAAGGACTGACATGAATTATGTTAATTGTAGTAAAAAGTGAACATATGAACTGTTCGCGTAAAAAGTGATCCTAATTATAAAAAAGAGAGATGCGTTTTTTAAAGAATAAATATTGTGCCATTCATTAAAGAATTAAAGTATTGAAATTTTAAATAATTTCGTACAAAAAGAAAAAGTTCCGTAGGAATTGAAATAGAAACGCAAAAAATAAAACTAGGATAGCGTTACGTATTACCTATATTTATATCTACCACAAAAAAGAAAAGCAAGTGCAGATAAATGTAAAGCTAGTGGCCTCATATCTGCTAAACGAGTACATCTTATAAGAAAATGATGAAGTTGAAATTCTTAGTTCGAAGAGCGCATAAATTTGTAGAAGGATCTTCGCAAAGATCGCTGCTTGAGACACGAACCCAATTTTTCAGAAATGCTGTTCTTCGCTAAATTAATCAAACGAATTCTTATCAGATCCATCTACAAGTTTCTGAATTTCAAAAGAACCATGTCCTTTTTATTAAGCAGAAATGATTAAATCTTTTGAAGTACTTCAAAATTCGCGCGAAAATGAAGTATACTTGAGTTCAAAAGAGAAGAGTTTGCATTATCCGCTAAGTGATTAAAAATTCAAACGAACCTTGATTATATTCCGTTTGAAACATTTTGAAACGTTGCGAATTATTACGAATAGAGAACATTTCTGCGGCAAACAATCAAATGAGAAGTTAATTTATGGTAATTTAAAAAGCAAGCAAAGTAATGGGGAAATGGTTTCCGCTAGGGATGGGTTTCTGGAAATGAAACCTCGAAACACAAAAATGTTGGAGATTTAATAAAACGCGATTGTGTCGCTTGTCTGTAGATCCGCTTCGGTGCGGATCGGTGTTCGGACGCCTTCGGTTTTCCCGAACGTCTCCGAATGATCCTTGCTGAGAAAATAGCGACTTTGACGATAATATTTCTAACGTGTTTCCTTCAAATAAATTTTTATTGCAATAAAATCAGCTTTCTCCTGTTTTACAACCCGCAATCCCACCTATAAACTATAAAATACAAGAGGAAGCTTTCGAGTTCCGAGAACTCTTTTGCACTTTGTTCGTGATTTGAAATTCTCGAAACGCAGATAAGAAAACGTATAATTTATAAACGTAATAAGTGAATAAAACAGTGAATAAATCAGTGAATTCAGCATATCTTGAAAATATTTGATTCGTGTATTGTGTATTTGAATATTCGGTTGATGCTTTGCACTGCGATTAGTTTTTGTTTTTGAGGTTATAAGCAGATCGACACTAGATCGTAGAACTGCAAAGCGAGTGCGTGTGATGTGAGCTTGAGAAATTTTGTTGACATCAATTCTTGAAATAAGATGTGTCTCTTGCAAAACAAAGTAACACCTTGAAGTTTCAAGAGTTTCGAAATTTTATTAAGCTTCAAATTTAAGTTTTGAGAATTTGAAAATTCGGCTCGAACCCATTCCTAGCTTTTATATCGACGTTATTCTCGCTTTTGTAAAACGCAAGATAAGTCACGCAATTGGGACGAGTCATATCTCTTGGTGGTTCAAGATAGAACAGAAATGTAGAGGGTACGAGTGGCACAACAAAGTTTACTTTCCTATAATTTAATGTATTTTATCATAATAATTGCGTTGCGGCCATAGAATGTACAGTCACATTTTTCTTTCTATTTTCAACTATAATTTGATCCTGATAAATATCACGTTGTATGAAGCTAACAAAATGAATATTAAAGAATACTATAAATAACAATGACCATTTTTGGGTATTAAATTGTGAATTTTTTAAATTTATTTATGTTTTAACGATTTTGTATCCCCCTCCTATGGAATAAAAACGTGCATAAATTTAGAAAATTATTTAAAAATTTAGGAAACTGAACATTTGCAGATTTAGTAATTGCAAATTTGAATATTTAGTGAATTGGAAATTGGAAACTTTCAAAATTTAAAACGTTGAGAATTAGTGATTTAGAATTTAAAGAATTGGAAATTAGGACGTTGAAAATTTGGAAACTTAATAGCTTTTTATTTCTAAATAAATATTAATTTTTTGTACAAGAGTTAGATGAATTAGGTACAAGATATAGATACTTAAAAAGTCAATTATAATAAAATATAGAAACGCCATCATTAAAACTTTCATTCTGAAAGTTTGATAGAAACTTTATACTTTTATATTTAATAAGTTCTGCTCCACTTTCTATAAGTAATTACATGACTTTTAAAAAAGTGGGTTATGTGCATATCTCCTTTGAAAATTGTCCACTTGTTTCAAACAGCCATTCTGTCAAAGATTATCCTGTTCAGTGATATTGAATATTTTATATTCTTATCAAAGAATTTGATAATTCTGAAAAACTCTTTAAGTATTTTCTTTCTTTCTGAAAAAAATCAATATTAAACTTAATGTAACTTGATAGTTCAAAAATTTCCAAACATTTCAATTATAAAATTCATTATTGTGCAAATTTTAAAATACATTTTCTATATTTTCTACTTTGAAAGTTTGAATATTTCTGATTGTGTAAATTCGAAAACTCAAATTTTGAACCTAAATGTAATTTTGAAAATTTATCTAAACTCAAAAATTTATGAATTAATAAAATTCCCAGAGTTTTAAATTTGAAAATTGATCTAAATTAAAAAGTGTATGAATTTAGAAATTCCCATATTTTTAAGTTTGAATGATTATAAATTTGAAAATTCCTAAATTGTTTAATCTGAACGTTTACAAACTTAAAACTTAATTCCTAACTTTATAAATTCAAAAATTCCCAAGTTCCCAATTTCAACGTTTCTAGATTCAAAAATTCACTTTATCTCCTGAATTAAAACAGTGAAAGTGTCTTCCATTTTGCATCGAACGTACCTCCTACATTTAAAACGATGAAGTCTCCATCGCCATTTTCCTCAGTAACAAGTGCTCTTCAACTTAATACTAAAACTACTAACCAGAACTACATGTTAAAAATAAAACTCTATTTTGAATTCAAGTATTCTTCATCTCACTGATAATAATAATTCTTCCAAGGTTTCGTTCTCGAACAAAACTTGCAGTGCAGCCATAAATGATGACTGCATGATTTATAATGACTATCGCACTATTAGTAATAAGTAAAGTATAGCCGAATGAATTTAGGAATAAGTGAAGTATAGCTGAAAGAAATTAGTAACAAGTATAAATCACTGATAAGTAAAGTATACCTAAACGAAAAGATGTGACAACAAATAGATTTAGGTTAGGTTATAACTGATTAGTCACAACCTCATAGGTCACAAGGTAACTCAAGGGGTGCACCAAGGTTTCGTTCTCGAACGAAATGATGCGGCAATAAATTAAGGCATTGATAATATTATGCATACCATTAGCGATAAGTAACGTACACGAGAATAAAAGATGCAGCGTGTTAAGAAATGGGTTTGTGAGGCCAGGTGGCGTGGATCAAAGCGGACACCAAGGCGATCCTGGCGATTCACGAGCACGTGATCACGAACAACGCGCGTTTATCAGTAACACACAGTGACTCCAACACGTGGACGTTGAACATTCGCGGAGTACGTCGAGAAGATCGAGGCATTTATATGTGTCAGGTCAACACGGATCCTATGAAGAGTCAGGTACGGAAAGGCTATCCTTTGGAGTAGCAAAGCGTACAATAAAAAAAGGAAGAAAGATGAAAGAAAATGGTCGGGGAAGCGGAGAATCTTTTTACCCTAGATCCGGGTCAGATTTTTATTGTATGCGATGCTTTCGCACGGAGGGCATTCGTTTTAAAGTGAAATCCGTTCTGCACGTGAAAAACTGATGCTCTCCGCTGCCAGGGACGTAGTTCAATTTTACGTTCCTCGGAAAATATTTGCAAAAGTAATAATTATTTCTACTTGGTCCATCTTAAAATTGGAGATTGTTATTGCAAGGGTTATTTTATGTAGTCTGAGGACCCCTTGAACATTTTCTTTGTGGATCCCAACCCTGGGCATTTCATGCAGTTGAGACTTCTGGCTCAATTGTTATGTTAATAACTTGTAACAAATACAAAAAGTCTTGACTATTTTTTACTATTTAAATAAAAGCGAAAAATTGGGGGATGTAATAGCAAAATTCGAGAGCCACAATTTAATATATGCTCTATTGCATTCCGTTCACAATTGACTTTTTCAAATGTTAGGTAGACAATGTTGAAGACTGTCAGCATGTTCGTTACATGCAAAAAAAAATAATATTTTCTAATAAAATTTTACTGTTTACTTCTTGACCACACTCGTTTACCCCTATGACAAGTGTGGATCGACATTGTTCTTGGATCTTATAAATAATTCAGATAAATAGATTTTTATTTGATCACTACTTATAAAAAATGAAAATATATTTGTCACATACTGCACACTCTTGCAACTTTATTGAGAACTTTCTTGATCTATTTTGTAAATTTAGAAGTTTGTAGGTAAAAGAAATTAAGGAGTGAGACTAACAACCATATTTTTTAACCCGCCATAAAAATTCATGCAATAAAGGGTTAATACAATTAAATGTCAGTTGTCAGGTTGTATATTAATTTACGAATTATACATCAAAAGTTTGAGATTGTTTAATGACATAAAAATAGGAAAATAGAAAGAGAATGAAAATGTGAAGATATGAATTTCAGTAATTATAAATGACAATGGGATGGGATTCACCGTGCTTCAAAGGGTTGAGATAATGCATGTGATCCGATATTGTAGACGTATAATATAATAGATGATTAACCCATAACGGTCGCACTTCATCAGTGTAACATATCTGGTACAGTGGAACGTTTTAGACCCCAGCTATTAAAAATTTTACAAAGAAGCTACTCATTATTTTAACTGGAAAAAAAGTAATAAATAATCTTCGACAGTCGTTTTAAAATATTTCACAGCTGATTTCAACAAATTTCGTCGAATATAAAAAAAAATTTAGAAACGTGAAGAAATTGAATGAATGAGTTTTCACAGAAAAATTCAAAACTTATTTTGATATCAATATATAGAGCTAAAATTTTAGCTGAATACTCTCGATATATAGCAGTTTGAGGAAAAAATAGTAAAACTACCGGGGTTTCAAAAATGGTATTTATTAAGATTTTTAGGATATAACGTAGCTAAAATTGAAGTTATATTGGCTGGGGTCGTTTCGTACCCTGTGTGACCGTTAAGGGTTAAACGCAGTTGCTAGAAAATGTAACTAATCTATTTATGAATTTACAGAGTGCGTTTTTAGAAGTGGTGATACCACCGGACATAATATCTGAAGAAACATCGAACGATCTAATGGTACCGGAAGGTGGATCCGCGAAACTAGTGTGCAAAGCTCGTGGATATCCGAAACCGGAGATTCTTTGGAAACGGGAAGATGGCGGTGAAATTATTTCCCGTGCTGGTCTCTCTGGTGGGAAAACGAAAAGTAAGATCACTTAATTATCTTAAATTAGTTTTTAATG
Organism: Megachile lagopoda; assembly: GCA_036983795.1. Classification (NCBI taxonomy): domain Eukaryota; kingdom Metazoa; phylum Arthropoda; class Insecta; order Hymenoptera; family Megachilidae; genus Megachile; species Megachile lagopoda. The sequence goes on from CM072786.1 coordinate 4,193,711, forward strand.
CATTATTTTGATTTCAAGTTCTAAAATTCTAAAAATCCCAAGCTCCAAATTTTCCAAAAATTTAAACATTCCAAACTCCATATTTCCAAATACTAATAATAATATTAACACAATTATGAATGTTACAAAATATTAATATTACAAAGTTAAAAAGTTTCAACACCCCTAAATCCCAAAATCCTAAAGTCCTCCAGTTCTAAAATTCTAAAGTTACAAAATTCGAAAGTCCAATAACCCAAAATTCCAAGATCCCCTTATCTCAATATTTAAACATTCCAAAGTTCCAAGCATTTCAAAATTCCTACATTTTATATCACCAAAGTCCAAAATTCTCAAAGTTCGAAAGTCGTACGAAGTTGCAGAGAACTCGACAAATTCTACAATATTTCTTCAGACTCTCATTTCTTTGTAGGATGATACAGCGGCGTCTTTTGAATATTGTTGAGGTGTACTTTGGTAAAAGAGAATTTACATCAGCAGGTGACAGCTTTTCGAGGTGATGCACAAAAAGCCGAGAAGAATTTAAAAGAAATTTGAATTTCAGCATTGAAGTTCATAGTACAATAGCATCTCCCAAGAAAAAGCAACCTTGTCTCGGTTCTTCTCTTTCTCTATCTTTAAATTTACTACGGCTTTCTTGTCACGTTTCATACGAAAGACTTCAGAAAACACGATAAATTCTTTGGAGAAACAATGTCAAAGGAAAGGTAAACTTTGACGTTAGCGAACCCCGTGTTAAGAAATTTTAGGCGACAAATACGTGACCCAATTAAAAGGACTCCCTCGTTAAAATATAAAGAAACAAACTATCTTTCTCGTGGTATGTAAGCTCCTTTATTTCCCACATTGAACTTTCTTCCCTCCATAAAACTTGAAGGTTTTACTCGAAGTGGTGATTTGTATAAAAAGAGTGCTCAACCTTTCTGTTCACATTAATTAATCTAATATTCCAGTAATGTTTTTATTTCAAACGAATTGGTGTATTGGTGTAAAATATGCAATATATTATTCTGCAAAAATAGCATATACAATATTATACCGAAAAAATAATATATTGTAAAAATAAAATAGAAATGTTTAATTTTATGAAGTTATAAAATATGGAACATGGGTATAATAATTCGGTCACCCACTATATATTTTTAATATTATATTTAATTCCTTGAATCTCTTTCCGAAAATGGATTTTCAAGTGAAGCAAGAATTCAACGTATTGAACGAGACGTCATTTTCTAATAGAATTTCTGGTCTCTTCAGGGAACATTGATTCTCAAGCACAGGTGAAACTACGCTTTTCCTAGCACTTCATAGAGAGATCGAGGGTGTAGTATCGACGTGTCGAGTTGAAAGGGATGATGACAAGGTCTTAAGCTTCGTACCATGTATTCATGCTTAATCCGATATGTTTAGGAAATACAATTCAATTGTTTACTTGATACGGTTAAACGATTCTGTATAAGTAGGATTACGTTGGCATCGAGTGAATTCCATTAGAAATACTAGAATTCTGTTTAGAAAACTTTCAGGAAATACTTTAACTTTCGTTACTCAGCAATAATCTAATCGGTCCAATTATTATACCTGATAAGAGTCTGTTTTAAGGATCGAAACAATGAAAAATACTGATTAATTTATACAAAACGGAGGTAATAAAAAATTAACATAAATATCTTTTTTTTTAAATCACTGTCATATATCAGTGAAAGGTACAATTAACCCTTTGTGCTAAAAAACACTTTTACTCAGACTTAAAATGTGAATAGAAATAATTCATATCGATAAGTTCAAACGTCCTCCAATTTTTTGTGTCCAACCAAAGTTTCGAATGCAAATGATTAAGAGCCAAAAAATAAGTATTAATACACCGTAATAATAAGTTACATTGGCAAAGCAACTTAAAATCGAGATGTAACATATAAGATTCAAATCTTGACTCTGGATGTTTATGCATTTATGGTAATCAAAATCTGCAAGAACATAACTCATGTAACCCATATATGTACTATGGCTCTCATAGATTACGTGATCTGCTTAGCATCGCAGAGTTCGATGTACAAGGTGTGTTCGAAAAGTTTGGGGATCCCTATAAACATAGTGAAACAGGTAACAGTGGCAATAAATAGAGAAATAACAACTTCGAAAGAGCTCATCCAACATTTCAACTACAAAATTTCAGAGTTACTACAATTTACTAACAGCAAAAGATCTAGTGCAAAGTTTTAAAACATGCGTTCAAAATGTTCTGGGACTTCTGTTATGTATCGTTTATTCGAAGGTTTATGGCATTTACAATATACCGCCTTCAAAATATTTCCTGCACGTATGCATTTATAAAATCTCTATTTCCAAATTGCGAATGCTTCCTGGTAAGCCGATTTCGGAATCCGCCTCAACTCTTCCTGCGATTTTGTAAGTATGTCTTCTCGAGTATCGAAACGTCGCCATTTTGGTGCCCGTTTGAGGCGGAGGAGAGAAAAAAGTCTGCCGGCGACTTTTATCACCGAAAGCAATTTGAAGCATCTCCGCCTCCGATGCTGTTTTCTTAAGATTAAAACAGAATTTTATGCACGTTCTCTGCTCGCGGAAATCACTCGTCTTCAAGAATCGCCTAAGGCACAGCTCGCGATTAACTGCAATGGACAATTACTAGAGAACAACGCAACCAATTGTTAAACTTGGCACGCATATAGGAAAGCAATCGAAGATCATATACTGCGAGTTTCATTTTTCCGTTACTCCTAACGTGTTCTATACCAGTCCCCTTTTTGAACGCACCTTATTTCTCTAGCAATGTTGTATATCAATTTTCATATTTTTACATCAGAATTTTTCGAGAAATGAAGGTGACCATAAATGAAATGTTATATATTTCTTAATGTCATATCAAAGCGTCAAGAGTTTATTCATGTGCATGACCTTCAAGGCAGTATGTTCAATAGAATGAACTTTGTTTAAATTGTTTCATTTTATTTAAGAGTCCATTTAAAGTAGTTCATGGAGTAAAATATGAGAGAAAACTGTAGTTCATTCTTAGCTCTATTTGTCCAACACCTTTTCACGAATATACTTAGTATCTTGCATACCTAGTATCTTGTACATTCAGCGTCTTGTATCATAAATGAACATCCGCAGTCAGATCACAAATAAAGTAGTTAAGTATTCTTGATAGACAAGTTTTGAAATTCCTTTCTTCTGTTTGTGTATTGCAGTCGCTACAGCCGAGGGCGAAACGCTGACTCTGTCGAAAGTAACCAGAAGTGAGATGGGTGCCTATCTGTGCATCGCAAGTAACGGAGTACCACCGTCAGTCAGCAAACGGATGATGCTGCACGTGCACTGTGAGTACGTCCTAATATCGTTTCCCCAGGTACTTCCAACAGGATCTATCTCCTTCCGAAGATTATCTTCTTAACCCTGATAAATTCTGCTGATTCCCGTTCAGGCAATCGAACACATTTTTAGAAATTCGCTCGGATTTAAACGCGTCAAATTTCAATTAACTGTTATCTACGGTAATTGATTTAGTTACCACATTCTATATAATGACAGTCCATGTTATTTAGTTCTGATTTTATCATTTTAAATGAAGAGAGAAGAGTGAGGCATAAGAGTGCGAGGAAGTAGGTGATATTTACTTAGGGGCATCCGTGGGAAGTTAATTTGAAAAATTAGAGAATTTTAATTTCGAGATACATACTTTTTTCATTTTCAAATTTATGTATTATTATCTTTTTAAATTACTAAATTACTGAATTGCCCAATTAAATCCCTAATATTCTAAATTCGAAAATTTGAAAATTTAAATGTTTAGATAGCTGAAATTTTCTGTATTCTCAATTTTCAAAACTTAAGAAATTTCAAGACATCAAATTCTCAGATTTCTACATTACAAAATTTGAAACTTTCAAACTTGCAATTTTACATATTTATAAACTTGTGAACTAATTTATGATATTAATACTAAAAAATTGTTGAGTCCAGGAATTTTAGACCGAGTTTGGAAATTTCAAAATTTAGAGAGGCATAAATTATAAAATTCAGTAATTTTAAATTGAGAATTGGAGACAAGGTTACGACGAACATCTCACATGTCGAAAGTGTCATGGGTCCGACATAAAGACAGCAGTACAATTTATCAAAAATCTATTAGAAAAAGGTTATAAACCAGGTGAAAGGGCTTCACCGGAAGGAACACCCTATCGAATGGTCATAAAAACCATAAAGACATAAAATTCCCTTTTGACGAGTAACATACTCTCGAAAAAAGTACCATATTCCTTGCCACTTAGACGAGGAACGTTCTCAGAATCGCGGCCTTATTCCGCTTCAGCCAAATGTACACGGTGGTTGCAATGGCAAAGGCAAAAGCAACAGTAAGTCTGCACGGAGATAGCCATCGTCTCCTTCTTTGCATAATTTCAACGTGGTGAAAGGGAAGTTTGCATCTGTATCAGAAAAGAAGAAGAAAAAGCAGCAGGAGGGTTGGTCGTCAGCGTTGCAGTCGGTAAAAGGAAGGGAAGGATGCAAGGGTAAAATGCGGCTTAAATAACAACACGGACCGGTGTGCTAAGGCGAAGAAAAGAAGAAAAGTTGAGTCAAAGAGGGAGAAAGATAATAAAATTACACTCGAGACGATATGCTAGCCGCCACGAAGTTCGGGGTAAAAGGTGCAGCTAAGATACAAGGAATTGTCAAGGAAAAATTTGACTAAAATAAAACTCACTTTAATACTCACTTTAAGTTAGAAATATTCGATTTGTTAGGGTGAACAATAAAGGTTTAATCACAAATGGTGGATCAAGATTTTAAGAATAATCTTAACCTCTTCGGTCGTAAAATCGCCATTAAACAGCAACTGAACAACGTTAACGATTCCTTTCCACGTATTACAAATACAATTGTAACAAGTAGTTATGAGGACTTGTTTATAACAAAGAAATCACACGAAGAAATGGAGGGTGTAAGAAAACACGAAGAAAGTACAGGAAGACACGAGATAAATGTATAAACGAAAGAGTACATTTCCAAGAGGAAGAACGTGGAAAAGGGCCGCAAAGGATAAACAGAAGTCTGTGACGATGGCGAGTTAAGTCGCGGTTACGGCTGTGTTGTCGGTGCCTTAGATTCGACGAGGTAATTCTTCCCCGGAAATTGGATGTACCTAAGTTCATGCTACGATCTTGCACCTGCCCTCGAGCGATAAGATCGTGCAGGATAATCGAATTTCATTGAATACGCTCCGTGCCCACAGACCGTATAGACGATTGCGTCCGCGAGCTATTGCTTCGAAATTCAAGCGATCGAGGCTATTGTCAATGGAGAAACCGAGATGAGGAGGACAAACCGGATCATCTCGAAGATGGCTCTGTAGAGAGGATCGATTCGATTCGATCTAACTGTTACATCGTCACGCATAAAACGAAAAATTCAGCTGGCTCGGTTAAATCGAGGAACCGACACCTTTTATCTTTCAATTTCATTTTTGATAATCTTCCGAGCGTGTTGGAGACTATTTCTGGGAAATGCGGCGAAAGGAAAGTGCGAGGTTCTTGGGAAATTTCATTTTCACGCAATTTACGCGAGATACGTGGTGCATTTTTTAGCGGCATCTTTTCATTCCTCTATAGACGTAAAGAGGAGCTTTGTGACAAACTAGGAAACCTTGTCTTCTAGGAAATAATGTGAGAACTGATATATACTTGATATTAGAAATTTTTTAATTTCGTGTTGTTATAATTTTTTATTATTTTAGTATTTTATATTTAAAATTTTTAATGTTTAGTAATCTTCAATATTTCTGTTTACGAATTTTTTGCTAATTTCTGAACTGAGTTTGCGGGTTTACGAACTTCTATGTTCCCACATTTCTGGGAATTAAAATTTTAAGAGATTTAAGTTTTTCTAAGTTTAGAAATTTTACAATTTTCAGATACCTGAATTCTCATATTTCATAATTGCGAGATAACTAAGTTCTCAAATTACCAAATTCTCAGATTTCGAAATTTTTAAGTCTCTAAATTCTCAAGTTTGAAATTCTGAAATTCCCAAGTTCTCCTATTTTGACCAAATTTGCAAAAACTCAAATTTTTTAATTTTTGTTTCCCCACATTCTCAGATTTTTAATTTCTTAAATTCTCAAATGTTTCAAATTATTTGAATGCTCAAAAGTTCTCACGTTTCTAAAAATTCTTACACTTTCATTTTTCCAAAATTCCAGATTCTTAAATTCTCAAATATATTCCAAAATTTCTTCACATTCAAATTTCTATGTTATCAAAATTCTAAAATTTCTAAATTTTCATTTTACTGAAATTTCAAATTTTCACACTCGAAACTTCCTAATTTCCCAATTTTCAAGTTTTAATAATAATACTCAGATACTAATTCCGCCATGTTCCCCACCTAATTCCTCCAACGTACTCGTAAACGATAAGTCCTGTAATAATACCCTTCGTACATTGCAAACGCGATTCAAGTAAAACAAAAGACTTCTATAAAATTCCGTTTTGATTTAATTTATAAGAAGCAAGTCATAGCGATGATTTTTGAGATCAGAATAGTTCCGTGTATTCTTTTTTTGGATGAGGTAACAACGCTCTGATTCTTTCTTCTGCTTCCCCGAGATTCTTTCTTTCGTTAATACTGTGGAGGATAAAGATCTCTTTCTTTGTTTCTTCGAGATAGGAAATTCGTGAAAGCAGCTCGTCGACGAAAGGAAGTTGGTAGCGGTATATTTTTCAGAAACTGTATAGGAGATTTCTTTTGGAGCTTGTTAAATACATGGAGTGTGTATTGTCTGCATATCTTGTAATTTTACTAATAAATGCTGAAACGAGCAATTGTTAAGGCATGAGAAGTATTTATCTTCTTACCACATAATCTATTTTGCTTGAATAAAGCGGTCGAAGCGTGAAGAGGATTTATGCAGAGAGTATTTAACTGACTTTTTGAGATATTGTTTATTGAAAAATCAGAAATGTGCCATTTGTGACGATGTAGTCATGTTACAAATAAAAATTACTACTAAAAAAATAAGAAAAACAGATATAATTGATTTTAACCGATTAAATATATTTGATTTTAAATTACACGTATTTTATATGAAAAATGAAGCTTATTTATTCAGCTGATTTTATTAAAATTTGAGTTTTATGAAAGCAAGACAATATACGTCTGACCCATATGTGGTTAATATATTCTACGTGTTGAAATAAGAAAAAAATATTATATAGACATATTACATAGAAATATTACATAGAAATATTATATAGAATATTATATAGACAATATTTTGCTAAAACTAATTTCAACCTAAGATGGATTTACACCACTTTCAAAGTAAACAACCTTCTGATACATCACACAAATTTCCATTACACAAATATTAAGGAATTTCGATTACTTTGACTATAAATTCCTTACAGATAAAAATATATAAAGTGCTATCTATTGTCTTCATGTCTTTCAAGAATGGACTTGCCCCACTTTCAAAATAAACAAATCAATTACTCGATCTCAAAATGTCCGCCATTCTTAGCAATACAAGATCAAAAATAATACCAATTTATATATTAAATAATACCGATTTTGACCAATCGGTAGAAAATTACTTTCTGAATTCGTAGACAAGTGCATGTTGGAATAAAGTTCATGAACTTACTAATGAGGCTAAACTAACCTCAAATAGTAAACATAGATCCTATAAACAGAGTAAACTGCTGATCTGTTTCTACATCGCAATTATCCGTGAGTTTGTTGATCTTATTTCGTATTAACTTATTAATGAAAAGTCCGATTATTAGTATAACATTAGAAAGCGTTTATTTGTAATAATAGATCAGAAATATAATTTAAATGAACATAAAATATAAAATAAAAATTTGGGGTATCGTAACCTAAAAATTGAGATATCGATAAGTATTTAAAAATTGTAATAGTTGAAAATACGTATTTTCGAAAATGACAAGTTGACGTTTTTATAGAGCGAATTTCAGTATCCGCTAAAAATATTCATGATCTTCAGCTCCCTCGGTCGGTGACACATTATTTCGGCCATTATTCTCTCAGTTTTAAACTCGTTTCCATTAAATAGTTCTGCAGAGGTACGATAATTTTAAACGTGTCCACGCGCGACAGAAAGTAGAGGATCAGATTAATAATCTCCGCTCTCTGAATTAAACATGCGGTAGCTCAAATTCAGCGCGTAATTCCCAATTGTGCAATAGCTGGTCATTATTGAGCGGAAAACGTGCTTAACCGTTGCCAACACCTTTCATTTTGCTCTGTTGTAGACCGGCTCTTGAATGGCAATGTATGAATGGAAATAACTGACGCTTCGAGTATGTTCAGAACAGCTCTGGTTAATTGTCACAATTTATTAACCGCGGAAAACAAGCTTGATCATTTAACTATCTTATAACCGTGATATAATGCACTGATGGTTCTATGTTTATCGTTAACGTTCCGTATTAAGCATTCCATTCAACAAATCAAAATTATTTACCTTTCATACGTCTGTTCCACAAGAGCGTGGACGCGATATCTGTGAAATTTGGTACCCAATACAGCAAAGATTGCGTCAGTACAAACATACAATGTCTTCTGTAATACGCAATAGTCCATACTCTTGGTATCATTTCTGTCACTGAGAAGTTCAAGTCATTTCGAGATGAGTGTATACGGTAAACGATTCGAAGCAGTATTCTTGTGCCAACACCCGAAAGGGCCAAAAATGAGTGTTAGAAATGCAGCAAAATATCTGCACGAGTCTCGCGAATTTGTAAATAAGTGTGTGCAACGTTATAAAGAGGCAAGTTGTGTCGATGATCTCCCTGATCGAGGTTCGAAGCGAGCTACAGAACTTAATGCGACGGGGTTTCGGAACTTTATGCGTCTTTCCGGATAATTGAAATGCTCAGAAGATGATTAAACTGTACCAAAGGGGTCTCTTAGTATCGGTGAAACATTGGTTTAAAAGAACCAGAGACCATTGGATACTTGAAGAGGACAACGACTCCAAACACCGAAGCCTTTGTACGGAATGGAAAACAGCGAATGGTGTCAACGTGTTGGATTGGCCTCAGTCCCCCGATGCCAATTCAATCGAAAATGTTTGGTCTCTCATGAAGTACAAACTCTGAGGAAAGCGTATTTTAAAATTGAAGACGCTAGTTTGCCGTATTCGAGAAATATGCAGATCTCTTCCTCTCTCGTACGCTGCAAAGCTAGTTGGAAGTATGCCCAGGAATCGCTAATGGTGGTGATTGGACACATTATTAAGCAAATACAATGTACATATAATAATACAAGTGAAAGATATTTAATCAAAATAAATATATTATTATAGTAACCATCTATGTAACAGAATTAAGTCAGGTACCATCTTATTAAAGAAGAAATATCATGTTCTTTTTGTCTGAGGCAAGGAAAAATCTATTTTTCGTGGACCACACTTTATCTCGTTGGAGCTGCAGTCCACTGAGAAACTCTTACATAAGCTGAAAGCTTACCTGGAAAAACTATAATGCCTTGACTTACAAGCTTATTTTGTGTGAAGCAGGGACAAGGAGCTGTTTAAGTGGATCCTAAATCTTTGGTAATTTTCGTTACTGTTAAATGAATCTTCACCTTGTCTTATAAGCTACATCCTTTTCCCTCTACTTTCAAACAATTGCTTGTCATTTACTTTATTCAATTGTTGCTTGTTTCTTATTAGACTGTCCTAATATTACTTTGATATTTATACAACAAATTACGAATAGTTTACATTTATAGTAATTTATACATATAAGGCACAAAGAAATTTAGCAGTTTTTCTTTGGCACCTGTAAAATTTATATTCAAATAAAAAAATTATCAAGTTTCAGAATTTATGTTGACTGTCAGATTATTGTTTAATTATTCAAAAGTCCAGTCGATGCCACGATTAAAATAAGACACCCTTTTTTAATACAAATTTTCCACGTATTACAAAAATTATTTAAGTTTCATATTTAGGAGGGAAAACTGTGAAGAAGTCTTAAACTAAATATAAATTATTAATTGTTCATTGCACTGAAGTTAAGGAAATAAAATAGCTGAAAATTTTTAATTGTAGATATTATATATGTACAAGTTGTACAATTTCTATAATAACAAATTTAACATAAATTTATATTTCTATATTAACTGTACTATTTTCTTTATGTACATCGCCAGTGATAGTATTTTAACAGATATTAAAATTATTTGTCATCGAAAATCGCATTTATTAAACGAAAACTATTTCCAAGTGTGTCTCACTTCTCCAGAATATTTCGGCCGAGAAAATTAAAGGGTTGGATCTACCAGTGTAACTATTCTACTCTAACTAAACGTGCCCAGTAGCTATCTATCTAACCCACCTCGCTCGCGGGACTTAATTTAGATTCGTGCGGATTAACTTCTAACTTTTGACCTCCTCGAACTGTTACAAAATTTCTCGAGACCCCTGATTACTCCATACCTTCCCTCGCTATTCCTTTCCACCGAATAATCGTCTAAATTTTCGGAATCGTTTGCATATGTAATGAATAATTTAACTTCTTTGTCACTCATTGTCGGTGTAATCGTTCTGATTTTCTATTTCTCAAGTCAATGAATTTACTATTATATTATGTAATTTCATTCTATGATCGTAAGGATAATTTGTAATTTCGAGCACATATACTTATTAGATTCTTAAGAAATTTTTTTGCGAGCTGATTTTAAAGTGTTTATAAAAATGAAATCTTGAAATTCAATTTTACAAGTTATCTACAGTTTCAAATTTTTTAGAAGTTATGAAGGTTCTGAATTATTGAACATGATAGGATATTTTTATCTGTATAATCGTTCTTATGCAAATATTACAAAATAATTTTTTTTTATTTTGTGTCCCAAGAGTGTACGAGTCAGATAATTAAAAATTTGTTTTAAATAATAAAATAATAATTACCATGAAAATTTCATGCGACACTGCTAATAATGATACTTTTTTAAATCGAAAGTGATAAAATTATCATCGTTAAAGTTTAATAAATGTATTGATTTAACAGTTTCACAGTCACTATGAATATTCAATTTAATTTAAATAAAATTTCTGTATTACCATCTCTGTGATTCAAACATGAACGTTTTAATTCAAAACCATATCTAAAATTATTTACCGAGTATGAAAATATGAGCAGTGTCATTTGAAAATATGGAAGTGACTTTAACATTCAATTAAAAATGTATTTTACAGAAGTTTAACATACAGACGTGTAGCAGATAGAAATTTAGTAATATTTGTTGAAAATATTTTCTTACAAAAAGTGCATGAAATGTGGTGTCGCAAATGCTTGAAAAATGGTGGTGAATATTAAATGATACACACTATGCATTCGATCTGTATATAAATAAATTCACGAACCACATTTCTTTTACTGCAGAATTATTTATTAACGCTAGATTTACGGACGTTTGATGTGCAGTCACTTTTAGATTGAAAATAATGTAGGAAATAATTAAATAGGGATGAAACATAAATTATTTTTCACAGTTTAATAAATGCAACGCACTAATTTCTTTAATTTTAAATGAGGAATTTAAAAGGAATTTTTACATGTTTTATATTTGTATATTTTTACATTTTTACTTGTTTTACATGTTTCTTTACATTTTTACTTGTTCCGCAAATCTGGTGTTAAAATTTAACGAATAAGAATTTCAATCAAGTTACATTAACAAAACTTTATTATACTTTTTAGAATTTTTTAATCTTTCCACTATACATAGAATTTGCATAATTCTTGAAAAGATTGCAAATCTAATAGTGATACACATGATACAGTGCGTTTTATAAATATTCCAACATCGCACTTTCAAAGATCTAAGCTTCCGGTGGAGAATTATGGTTAATATTCCTTAAATACTAATTTCTAGCCTGCAATAAACTGCATAAAATAAAATTGACGTATTAACGTAACTATTAATCTAGGTTTTACTTGATATTCAAGTTTCATAAATATACAAACTTCATGTATTTTCTTTATGTCAATCGAGTTTCATAAATAGACTTAATCATGTTACTTCATTTGTTTCATTTCACATTCATAAAATTCGCTCATAAAAGTTAGAAAGTGAAATGCCTCGTGAAAAGAACATTCAGAGAGAGAAAAAGTCGTGATCGATGCTTTCCGCATTGAAGGCAAAGGTTACGGTCATATTGCGAAACAAAATGGTCGTTCAAAAAGTGCTACTGCTGAGTACGTTAGTAAAAGACGTAATGGCGAGAAGAACCGTTCAGGTCACCCTCCAAAAGTGCTTCCTCGAGATGAACGTAAAACTCTACGATTAGCTTCTAACTTGACCATATCATTGATCCAACTGCGAGATGATTGCAAATAAAATGTTGCACAAAATACCATTCATAGAACCATTGTATCCGCACATTGTTACGGCAAAATCGATATCGGTACCACTACTGAAAAAAGAAGATAAATCAACGAAACTTTCATTCGCTAAAGCAAACATGAGTTCAGATTGGGAAATGTTAGTAAAAACATTTATTTTATAACAAACGAATGTTTTGTAGTTACAATTTATTTTTGTAAGTTATATTTAGTGACGAGGAAAAATTCAATCTAGATAGACCAGATGGTTTTAATTCGTATTGGCACGATATACGAAAAGATGTGAAATGTTTTTCGAAATGCAACTTCAGTGGTGTCTTATGGTTTGTGCGTTCTTCGAGTCATGGAAATTTCATAGCATTTCCACGAAATGAACAGTAATAATTATACCGATATTTTAGCGATTTCTTATCGATCTGACTTTAAAATATGACGTCACTACTTTTTCTCTATGGATATTACCACAGCCATTTTTTTACATATTCGCAAAAATAATTTTATGTCTGAGTCAACAAGAATTTGGAGATAAAATACTAAACTTTATTCTTAATTAACTGCACATATTAGAAAATTATTCAAAGCACTATTGAACACAACATCGCTAAATTTAATTTTCACGCAGAATAATGCATCGGTTCATAAATCTATACATTAAGATGTCGTTTTGCTGAATATAACATGCTGTTATTGGCCCGCACGTTCTCCTGACGTTAATCCCATACAAAATTTATGGGGAATGTTGATACGAGCGATTTTTTAAAATAATAGTACATATTCAAATGTAGATGAATCAAAGCAATACCTGACATATGGAACAGTATCGGGGAAAATGTAGTAAAAGATCTGATTGGTAGTATGCCAAATCGGATTTTCGACATAATTCGCGGCGGCGGGATAAATTATTAAATTGCCTATTTTTGTACATAAAAGAAAAAGATTTCCTTAAACATTGACATATTTATATATCAACTGTGGATATATTTATGGAACGTCTGAAAATTAGTTTTTATTCAGCCGAAATCTTTTACCAAATCTTTTGTATATAATTGTATAACATAATATAATTATAATTATATAATAACTGCACACACTACGTATTAGTATTTAAAGAACAGTGACCATAATGTTGAGCTTAAAACAAAGGTTATTAAAAACAAAGAGGGTTGGTATATACACACTGTATTATTTATTTCGTGCATTATGAGACCTCGTTGGACTATTTTATGGTAGAAAAAGGAATCAATAAAAAACGAATGAACAAAATGTTTCGATAAACCTAACAGGTAGTACTTCGCCTACGTTTCGCGAGTTCCTCTCGAAATGAAGCAACCCCGTTGCATCCATCGTGTTTATCGCGGCTGTCTGCGTTAATCAAACTGATTACAACTGCCGTAAATTGCTGTCACCGACGGGACAATTTCGGGGCCAGTTCACCTCTTCTGGGACAAATTGTGCTTTATTTTGCCCCACGCAATTCCAGAAAATTGCGCATGGCTCGATGGAACCGCTTATGACAAGAAGAACAAGAACTTGCTATGAAAACTTGAACTCGCCAACAAATGATCATGCAATCTCACAGTTATGTATCAAATATCTTACAATTTGTGCACAGATCCTGGCAAACTTCCTTTGAAATTCGAATAAAATATAGCTGTTCGAGATAATGTTATAGTCCATTATTTACAATGCTGTTAAATATATGTAGAGAAAACCTAGATTATGTTAGGTTATATTTTTATTTTTGACAAATCTTGAAATATATCCTCACAATATTTTATTATACTTTTTACTCATAGTTCCAAGCAGTTATTTTCATTTCTCTAGATGTTCCCAAAATTTTATATTTCACAAATCCCTATATTCTTAACACATGCTATTTCCAAATCTATGTCCTCGCTACATTTCTTTATTTTTAAATTTCTACGTTCCTTAAATCTCTACTTTATCGGTTTATGTTCCCAAATTTCTATATTCTCGAATCTTGATATTCCTAAATTTCTAAACCCCCAAATCTCTATATTCTCAAATTTCTGCGTTCCCCAAATCTCTATATTCCCAAATTTCTACAACCCCCAATTCTCTATATTCCCAAATTTCTACAACCCTCAAATCTCTATATTCCAAAATTTCTACAACCCCCAAATTTCTACAACCCTCAAATCTCTATATTCCAAAATTTCTACAACCCCCAAATTTCTACAACCCCCAAATCTCTATTTTCCCAAATTTCTACAACCCCCAAATCTCTATATTCCCAAATTTCTACAACCCCTAAATCTCTACATTCCCAAATTTCCACAACCCCTAAATCTCTATATTCCTAAATTTCTACTTTCTATATTTGTAATATTTATTCTATGTTTTATTCTACTTTTTACTCATAGTTCCAAGCAGTTAATACATTTTCACTTAGATACATAAATAAATTAATATAGAATTTCTATAGAAACTTCAGCGTATATGCATGACTCAAAGTGTTCAAAATAAATTTTAAGTAATCTAATTAAAATTAAATTTTTAGAGCATCACCCTGAAAGAAATCTTGCATTAATGAGAATCATCTCATAAATTGCACGTTACAAGAAATTAGAAAATTGTTAAGAAATATCATTATTCCGTGAGAAAAAAAATTTAGTAGATAATGAGGAACCTACAATGAAGAAATTCCCATGAAAAATTAAGCTCGCACATAGTAGCACAGTTTCTTCGTTCATCAAAATTCTACGGTAAAAGGAAAGCCAAGTTCTACGTTGTACATCATAAATTTTTCGCCGTAGAGCGAGTTAAGATGAGATCCAAGAAATACATTAAAGAAAAAGTAACTTCCGTTGCATACAAAATATTGTAGGCGAATAAGCGGATAAAATTGCAGGCGAACCCTTATTCACGTAGCTAAAAAACCAGTGATTCCTCGCGAAAGTTTCGCAAGGTCGATGATATTATCGAGATTTCTGATACGACAACGCGCTACGTGCGGCTATTATAGCAAAAGTTGATACTAAAAAGCTTGGTAGTTTGTACACAAGTTTCCGGTCGACTCGGTTCAACTTCTTCTATGAATGTGAAACTCCCCGGGAATGGAATTCCTCGTTGAATAGACGTTCAAGTTCAGCGAAAGGAATGGAATTCGAGCACTTTCGGAAACTTAATATATGCATTTAATTGAACTTTGCTGGAACTATTATTCAATTTCATCGAACTTTCGCTGATCCGTTAACTATTTATCCTAATGAAATATAGATTCGATGACGTGGTGATTGAGGAATATTTTAATTACTTATATAAGATTTAAATTGGTTTACACATTCAAGACGGTTTATAGATTTTTGTGAGTTTACAGATTTAAGTAGGTTTATAATTTTGGGTGCATTTATAGATTTAAGTAAGTTTATAGATTTCGGTAGGTAGGTTAATAGATTTGAATGAGTTGACAGATTTAAGTAGATTTATAGATTTGAGACAGTTTACACATTTAGGTAAGTTTGTAGATTTCAGTAGGTAGGTCAATATGTTTGAGTGAGATTATGCACTTAAGCAAGTTTATAGATTTGAGTGAATTTTCAAATTTAAGTAAGTTTATAGATTTCAGTAGGTAGGTTAGTAGCTTCCAGTGAGTTGACAGATTTAAGTAGATTTATAGATTTGAGACAGTTTACAAATTTAGGTGAGTTTATAGATTTAAGTAGGTAGTTAATATGTTTGAGTGAGATTATGCACTTAAGCAAGTTTATAGATTTGAGTGAATTTTCAGATTTAAGTAAGTTTATAGATTTCAGTAGGTAGGTTAGTAGCTTCCAGTGAGTTGACAGATTTAAGTAGATTTATAGATTTGAGAGAGTTTTCAAATTTAGGTGAGTTTATAGATTTCAGTAGGTAGGTTAATATGTTTGAGTGAGATTATGCACTTAAGCAAGTTTATAGATTTGAGTGAATTTTCAGATTTAAGTAAGTTTATAGATTTCAGTAGGTAGGTTAGTAGCTTCCAGTGAGTTGACAGATTTAAGTAGATTTATAGATTTGAGAGAGTTTTCAAATTTAGGTGAGTTTATAGATTTCAGTAGGTAGGTTAATATGTTTGAGTGAGATTATGCACTTAAGCAAGTTTATAGATTTGAGTGAATTTTCAGATTTAAGTAAGTTTATAGATTTCAGTAGGTAGGTTAGTAGCTTCCAGTGAGTTGACAGATGTAAATAGATTTATAGATTTGAGACAGTTTACACATTTAGGTGAGTTTATAGATTTCAGTAGGTAGGTCAATATGTTTGAGTGAGATTACACACTTAAGCAAGTTTATAGATTTGAGTGAATTTACAGATTTAAGTAAGTTTATACATTTCAGTAGGTAGGTTAGTAGCTTCCAGTGAGTTGACAGATTTAAGTAGATTTATAGATTTGAGACAGTTTACACATTTAGGTAAGTTTATAGATTTAAGTAGGTAGGTTAATAGGTTTGAATGAGTTGACAGATGTAATTATATTTATAGATTTAAGAAAGTTTACAAATTACAGTAAGTTAATAGATTTGACCAAACTATATAGATGTAAATACTTCATTCAATTCACTTAAAACAGCCTTACTTATTTCCACCCCTAAATTGTAATAACTCTTCCATCCATATTTATCAGCATTAACCTTTATACGTATAAATATCCCTTCTATAAAAGAAACTAGTCTTTCTATTTTTATTTTTCAATTCGTAATTGATAAGCTTAAATGTTCTCCCTCAGAAATTTAATTTTGACAGTCTCCCTAATTCCACTCCTTGAAATATTTTCATCGATATGGGCCTTGAATTACAAATAAACATCCCTTATACAAAAAAGCAATTCTCTTAAAAATATAACTTTTCTATTTCTTCCAATTTGCAATCGACACGATAAATCTAATTACTTAATTGCTGTATAAAAATCGAAGTTCAATCGAGTTTGCACAAACATCCATCGATTTCGAGCGTCTCGAATGGGGGGATGCGTACGTAAGATGTGTTAAATTCCACGAAGGAATCTCCCCGTACGCTTTAAATTTAGCACAATCGCGAGAAGCGTTCAGTCGCTAAGGAAACGGCAACGAACTGTAAAACGAAGCAGCGATGTGAAATTTACATTATTCCCGGAATTATTTGCGTCAAAACGCGACGTGCTTCTGCGACCTCCTCGCGACTCTCACTATGTCGGGTACATCTTTAAAATCGTCCATCAATATTGAACGAGGAAGCTCTCGTACCAATAGTCTATTCACGGGCGTTGGTGGCGATGCACAGAAGCGCGAAGGTTATGGTATTACCACGAAAGTACGAAGATCTGTCCTTTGGCCCCCAAAGCGGAGGGAATTCTGCTTTCTATGGGGTCCGTTGCCGCAAAACCACAGTCTGCTCCCTGACCGGTCAACCCAGAAACCTATTACAGGATTTCCTAGCGTTTTGCCGCAGCATGGCAAGCGTATTTCGCTAGACGATATTCCTGCTGGACGTCCTTAAACGATTCGCTGTTTTAACACGTCCAACAGCACACGAAGTTGCTGTCGCGCTGCACCCGTTCCTCTTGGTCGATTTAAAGTGGACCTGCTAGTCGCTTTGGGCTTCCAAGTTGATCATGTTGGTGATTTATGTTGGCTTTTCAATTAAGAGTTAGGTTCGAGAATGGGTAATTGTGGAGTATCTGATACAGTGATGCTTTTTACATCTGAATGTGAACTTGCACTATTTATTTATCAGATACGGCAGTCAAAACTCTGTTCATAGCTATATGAACATAACTATATTCATAGATATATTGAAACAGAAGAAAATTAAAATGTCTACTTTATATTCAGCAATTCTTGGCTACACATGTCATAATTGTTAGACTTGAAATTTATGTGTAATAACACGAGCAAGATTCATCTTTACATCGTGAGTGCGTCACGAGTCAGAGATCAAAGCATGGCAAGGGGTTCGCCCCTGTGTGATGTGTTTGTCAGATGCGTCAGTCAGAACTGTTCATTGTTACTTACTGTGTACTTTGTGTTTATCCTTTACTTCACAAGTTCTAATTGGACTTGAACTACAAATTAAAATTAATAGAAATTTGTGTAGGATCTGTTACGTTTGATGAGTGCGTCACGAGTCAGACATCAAAGCATGGCAAGGAGCCCTTGTGTGATTTGTTTGTCAGATGCGTCAGTCAGAACTGTTCACTATTACAATATCAAAACAAATAAAATTATGTGTGCTTTGTGTTTATCCTTTACTACACAACTTCTAATTGGACTTGAACTACAAATTAAAATTAATAGAAATTTGTGTAGGATCTGTGAGTGCGTCACAAGTCACACATCAAAGCATAGCAAGGGTTAACTCCATAACCTATGATCTTTTTTGTAATTGTATCAGAAAAAGGTAAATAATTACTGGTGCAAAATTAAAATACATAAGGAAAGTTCATATATTATATTTCGAATTTAGAGATTTGTGATTATATAAATTGAAAGTGGCATTGAACTCAAAAGTCAATCCTTGTGCAAATATGAATATGTGTTTGACTCTACATGTCACTTTCTTGTATTACGTTAAGATAAATAAAGAAACTTTATATCTTATATTTTGAATTTAGAGATTTTTAGTTATATAGATTGAAAGTGGCATTGAACTCAAAAGTCAATCCTTGTGCAAGTATGATATATGTTGACGCACATACGTGCGTCATGTGTTTGACTCTACATGTCACTTTATTATATTACGTTAAGATAAATAAAGAAACTTTATATCTTATATTTTGAGTTTGGAGATTTTTGTTTATATAGATTGAAAGTGGCATTGAACTCAAAAGTCAATCCTTCTGCAAATATGATATAGGTTGACGCACATACGTGCGTCATGTGTTTGACTCTATATGTCACTTTATTGTATTACGTTAAGATAAATAAAGAAACTTTATATCTTATATTTTGAATTTAGAGATTTTTAGTTATATAGATTGAAAGTGGCATTGAACTCAAAAGTCAATCCTTCTGCAAATATGATATAGGTTGACGCACATACGTGCGTCATGTGTTTGACTCTACATGTCACTTTATTATATTACGTTAAGATAAATAAAGAAACTTTATATCTTATATTTTGAGTTTGGAGATTTTTGTTTATATAGATTGTAAATGGTATTGAACTCAAAAGTCAATCCTTCTGCAAATATGATATAGGTTGACGCACATACGTGCGTCATGTGTTTGACTCTATACGTCACTTTATTATATTACGTCACTATTAATCATGATTGCAGTGATTCGTTGGGACCAAAATAAAGAATGCTGTGAAAATAAAGAATGACCGATGAGGGATAAGACCATATATAACGCAACAAGCACGATAGACCGATTATTTGAAGCAACTGATACCAATAACCTAGCGTCGGTAGTACAAGTTAAGAAGGATTTATTGAAGGTTACCACGAACTTCTGATATTATAGCAGTAATACTCATCATGAAGATCGGCTACCGTAGCCACATAAAGCGGCTTGACCAGCCGACCTGGAAACCTATTAGGGCATCCCAATGTTTCGCCTTACGGGCTTACTTCATCGCCGCAATCGCATCAGGAGACACACCTTCACACGAAGATCCTAAGCTATTAGCCGGGATTTCTCTTTCCTCCAATTTAAATGATTTATTTCGCGGTGGGTCGACCTATCTCTGACCAAATACCTATCCTCTAACATTTAGAACGAATGCCAGCACAGCGATATTTCGCACTGTCGTTGCTGGCCCTTTCGTAATTACGTCCCTCTAATGACGATCAAGTTTAACGCGAATATGGTTTCTCTGACAAATGGCTGCTTTTTGATTTGTTGGAAATGCAGGAACGCTTCTGTATTTCTTTTTTAAGCGAGCTTCTAAGGCTTCATCCACCTATTTGGTTATTAACCACGATTTGTCGAGTATACTTCGATATGAAACGTATGTCCTTAAGAAACTTAGGTAGCCTTTGCTGTTAATATTGTTCAAGATTTTATACAAATCTGAAGGAAGTCTAGTGGCTTTTTATATTCTGATATATTTTGTAATGGCTTTCCGTATTCTGATATCTTGTTAGTAAATGTTTCACGGAAACTTCACAAGTATGGCAAAATGGATTAGCTAGTTATTAGGTAACTTCTAAGTTCGCAGAGTTTTGAACTTTCAAATTCCTCACATTAATAAATTTCCAAATTTTAAATACCCATATTTCCAAATTTTGTTCGGGTGTAACATTACGTTATTATATTTAAAATACAGTCTATTGCACAACCGTGTTTTCTTCGATTAAATCTGTTGTGATTAAAGTGTTTTTTCATGACGTGTGGTACAGTGTAGATGCGTTTGGAAATATTTTTATTCTTGATAAACGAAATGTTAGTAACGTGGCAATTGCGAAATTTCATTTACGGATTGATACGTCGGTGCAACGATCGTTCATTTTTATTTTCAATTTAGGTAAAAGGATGTTTGCAGCCATCTGCAGTAATTGACTTGTTCGTCCTCTACTTTAATATACTCTAAAGTAAATAAGAGTGAGTTTTATTCGTGTCACAATATGGCGATACCTGAATGACCTCGGAAACTAAAACGGTGTGCAGTCGGTTATTATAAATAATAAATTGGTGCAGTAACCTTATATTGACATCCTAGTGACATATGGTTCACATAAGCGTAATTATGCATATTATGATAAACTGCGTATATCTTTAAAATTTCAAGGTCATTGTCAAGGTCAACGAACAAAAAATAATTTACCATTAACAATGAAATAACTTTTAATATAAATTTGAATAAATAAATTTTAACATTTTACTGAAATTTAAAATTGTAGATAAAATTACCAACAAAACTTTTGATTTCAATTAATTATGTGAATTTCATTATGTTTAACTATACAAAAAACCGCAATACATTTTTACACTGATATTTTTGGATATTTAAATATTTGAAAGTTTAGAAAATTAAAAATATGTTTCTTGAAATATTTTAGTATGAAAAAATATGTTCAATTTATTAATAAATTAAGAATTCACGAATTTGAAGAAATGTTTATTTCTCGCGTAAATCACTGCAGATTTAATGTTAATTCAATGTTGTAGAATTTACAAATTACAAGTACTTATACTGAGCCAACAAAATATCGAAACTAAATTTGCAACTGTAATTGCATGGAAATTACAGCAAAGATAAATTATTACACGTGGATGGTGCCATCGGAAGCTGGTGTGTTATTAATTTCGTGCAGTGCAAAATAAATAATTAATTTTCGGAAACTTTCCTTGTTCCTATATTTTTGTCACATCTGATGGGTATTCCACAATGATTAAATTTGTAACAGTTCCTCAAATTTGCATTTTACCCAAATCTCTTTATTTCCAAATTTCTACAATCCCCGAATCTCTATATTCCCAAATTTTTACAAACCCCCGAATCTCTATATTCCCAAATTTCTGCAACCCCCAAATTTCTACAACCCCCAAATCTCTACGTTCCCCAAATCTCTATATTCCCAAATTTCTGCAACCCCCAAATTTTTACAACCCCCAAATCTCTACGTTCCCCAAATCTCTATGTATATTCCCAAATTTCTGCAACCCCCAAATGTCTACAACCCCCAAATCTCTACGTTCCCCAAATTTCTGCAACCCCCAAATTTCGACAACCCCCAAATCTCTAGGTTCCCCAAATCTCTATATTCCCAAATTTCTGCAACCCCCAAATTTCTACAACCCTCAAATTTCTATAACCCCCAAATCTCTACGTTCCCCAAATCTCTATATTCCCAAATTTCTGCAACCCCCAAATTTCTACTACCCCCAAATCTCTATATTCCCAAATTACTACAACCCCCAAATCTCTATATTGTCAAATTTCTACTGTCTATATTTATTATATTCATTACATTATTTCCTATATTTACTATATCCATTACTTGTAAGGTTAATGTACCCATTTTAAAAATTGTTACCTACTTCGCTCTAAACGGAATCTTTGAACAAATATGTTCAAGAATTTTCAAACTCAGTTTTTCCGAAAATAATAGGATGCTTTGTACACAAAAACTGTATTGCATATTTCCGATTTATTTCCTCGCGCGAAGTCACCATCTTCCAGTTTGTATCCAAGATGTTGCAAGGAGTCATGAATAATTCAAGAAGAAATAAACTATCACGAAGTACTGTAATTCAGTCAGTACTACTAATAGCCTTTATTTTATTCATGCGCCATTTACTTTGTAATTTACGGCATCGTACAAATTTCTGTTTCAATGAAAATACTTCTACCGGAACCTATATCATTTATCGACGTACCTACATCATTTCCTTGTTAGTACGTTTTACAAACCTTTCATCATGTACATTACTCACTGGTTGATTACAAGAAATTATCAGTAATTTATAATGAGTTCTACAAATGTATAATATTACTGATTAATTAATATTATCATGCAGGTGAATGCAGTTTTATTTGGTCGTTGAATTTTGTTAATTTCTACGCAATTTTTTTGTTACAATTAATTAAGCTTTCATATTCTCTGGTATTGTCATATATGTGTCATATTACTACACTAGATATGTGTTATATCACCAGGTGTTAAGTCATAGGTGTTAGATCAAGTGTTAGATCACAAGTGTTAGATGTGGTATTAGTTCACAGGACCATGCGTTATAGGCCCCCATACGTTTGATTCTCACGCGTTACACACACACGCCATATTATCATGTATTGTATCGCTACATTATATCACATATTACATATTACATGTATATCTTTTTATGTTAGATTTCTACGTTTTATATATCTCTACTTGATAGATTCCTACGCGTTAGATTCCTACGCATCCTATCATCATGCGTTAGATTCTCAAGTTTTTTATATCCCCACTCGATAGATTCCTACGCGCTAAAATTCCACGCGTTATGTCACCATGCATTAGATTCTCACGTTTTATATCCCCACTCGATAGATTCCTACGCCTTGGAATCTCACACGTTATGTCACCATGTGTTAGATTCTCGCATAATATACCAGTACGTATTGTATCCCTTCACGTTACATACAGCGGATTGTATCACCACGCGTTACATATCTCTACGTGTTGTATCGCCACATGTTATATGTCTCTACTTGTTACATATTTCTATGCGTTACATATCTCTACGTATTGTATTGCCACGCGCCATTAATCCCCACACTTTGTATCGCAACGCATTACACATTTCTACTTGTCTACTTGTCTCTGTTCGTTACATATCC
This sequence comes from Megachile lagopoda, assembly GCA_036983795.1. NCBI lineage: Eukaryota > Metazoa > Arthropoda > Insecta > Hymenoptera > Megachilidae > Megachile > Megachile lagopoda. Next base: position 4,217,353 of record CM072786.1, read on the forward strand.
TCACGAGTCACATATCTGTACGCGTTGTATCGTCACGTGTTATGTCTCTGCTCGTTACATATCCTCACGAGTCACATATCTGTACGCGTTGTATCACCATGTGTTATGTCTCTGCTCGTTACATATCCTCACGAGTCACATATCTCTCGCGTTGTATCGTCATGCATAACCTACACACATTGTATCACAACATCTCATTAATCCCTACCTGTTATATTCCCACGAGTAATTGGTCGGTATTTTTCGTTAATAATTCAAAACCGAAGCCTCAAACCCCATTTCTGCAAAGGAAAAAGTTATTAAAAATCTCATCCCCTACAACCCCGTGAATTACTCTAGTTGTGAAACACCCTGTATAATTTCTACAAGAAACTTAATTCTATTATACCTCAAAAAAGATAGCAATAGTTAGAATTTATATAAACATTATACCCTTCGTTAAACTGTCTTACAGAAAGTGCCCATACATTGTGGAGTGTATCTACACGTTATATCGTCATGCAATGTATGACCACGCATCACCGCACATAGTTTTACCACACGTTGCATCTGCAAACATTACCACGTACGTCCACGAATATCGAATGACCCAGTTACCACCGTTCAAAGGTTAATGCACACCATACGCGTTTCAATTACCGAAGTTGTTCCTGGAAGAACAGATTCATTATTCCTGACAATTCGATTATACAAGCTCGTGTTTATTGCCGAGCGTACATCTTTATCCGCGTTTTTGGATGTCATCGGAATTTCGGCCGGCCAATTACAGAATTGGATTACGTTCAGCTCATTAATCTAAACATCCGATCGGAACGACGTGGTCACAATCGAGCCTTGCTAAATGAATATTCGCGTTGTTACCAACGGTGTACATGTCCAGATATAAAGATTGATTTACGAGCCTCGCCGGCCGTGGAGAACAGTGAAAAAGTTTTAATTGCCTCGGCCATGTATTAAATAATTTGGTTTGGTGATACCGCTCAGCGAGTCGATGCAGTATTTACAACGGTCATGCAATTTTCTGCCTCACTTTTCGCAAATGTTCTTCGATGATAGAAATATCTATTATTAAAAGAGATACGTACTGACTTTAATATTAAAATTACGAGCGGAAACCGCGAAATCATAAATCCTGCATGACAAAACAAATGGAATATTTCTACGTCTTTTCGTCGTATTGACGAGTGGAAATTGGATATTCGGTAATGGATAATAGTACGCTGAAAATTGGTTAATCCATTGTCTGTTCCAACAAAGAACTGGCCATTTTGTTTTACGAATATTGATGAAATGTCTGTGGTCGATGCAGTCGTTTTTACCAAAGCTGTAAATTCAAATTAACTTCTCATAAGTGATATTTTGTGTCATATTTATGTTATCGCATTTTGTCAAGCTTTTAAATTATCAGATTTTGTCAGACATTTAAGTTGTCACATTTTGTCGAATATTATATGCTTCGTAGTTATTGTTGTAATTGGAGATTAGGTATTTTATGTCGAAAGCGTTATTGAAGAGTTTATGTGATCGTTAGCTAAATGTGAAGAAATTAATTTATGTGCTATGTAGGTATATTAGTATAAGTATACCTAGGTATAGTATATCTAGGTATATTAGTAGACTTATATGTATAGGTATACGGTTCGTGTGTTTCGATGTGGGCCATGTGGTACGACACAGTTGTAAGAGTTCATGTGTTTCGATGTGGGCCATGTGGTACGACACAGTTATTGGGAAACTAGTTTTATTTAGAACAGGTCAGGTTCATTAGCTTTATTAACCCTTAATGGTCACACTTCATCGTAGTATACCTGGCACACTGGGACGTTTAAGACCCCAGCTACTAAAATTGTTTTTAGCAAAGAAGCTACCCCTTAGTTTAACTAGAAAAAGTTATAAATGATCCTGGAAAGTCGTTTTAAAAGTTGGAAGCTCGAGAATTATGCACTTTGGAAATTTCAGAATTTAGAAGTTTAAAAATTTGGGGATTTGGGAATTTACAAATTTAGAAATTCTAGTGATTTGGGATTTCGCAATTTTGGCACTTGAGAAATTGAGAATTTGGGAATTTTAGAATTTTTGAATTTTAGAATTTTAGAATTTTAGAATTTAGAATTTTACAATTTTACAATTTAGAATTTTACAATTTTACAATTTTACAATTTTACAATTTTACAATTTTACAATTTTAGAATTTCACAATTTCACAATTTTACAATTTGACAATTTTACAATTTAGAATTTTACAATTTTACAATTTTACAATTTTACAATTTTACAATTTTACAATTTTACAATTTCACAATTTTACAATTTTACAATTTTACAATTTAGAATTTTAGAATTTCACAATTTTACAATTTTACAATTAGAGAAATTGTAGATTTATACTTTCCCAAATTTGGAAATTTCGAGTTTGGTATGGAGATTTGGAACTTACAAAAGGAGATCTAAAAGTTTGAAAACTTAGAGATTTTGAAAGTAAAGAATTTAGAAATGTTCAAATTTGGAAATTCCCAAATTAGAGATTTTAGAATTTTTGAAACCTGGTAATTTAAAAGTATGAAACATAAGGAACTTGTGCTTTTTTAAATTTGTGTATTTGGGAGTCCCAAAATTCTTAAATTTCAATATGTAATAATTTTGAAGTTTGGGAATTAGTTTACCCTGTTAATATCTGAAAAATTAACAATTTTCAAATTTGAGAACATGAATTTTAAATTTCAACATTTCAAAATTTAGAAATGAATAAATTTGCGAATTTGTTAGTTTGAAAATTTGAGAATTTAAAAATCGAAAATTATGTCTCCAATTGGTCAGAATTGAAAAATGGACGCCTCACCCATATTTTCGGGGGTATACTGGCTCAAGTGGTCACACACCAATTAGGCTAAAAATGACAGTCGACAAACGTCTCGAGACTGAGTGAGATAGTGCAAATTGCGTTCAGTAGTTGTTATTGTCATTATTATTCTTATTTGCCAAAATGTAACGCTGCAAGTGTTCACAGCGGAGATTGTAAAAAAGTTCGAAAGTATTTCGTATATTAGAAAGTTGAATGTAGACCATCGACATTTTTGTGCCCTTGAAGGGAACCGTTAAAGCCATAAACAATTCGCAAGCTAGACTAGCGAAGGGGGTCTTAAGACTAGATGTGTCCTTTTCGGGGCCTTCTTGTTGTAGCCGTCTTAACGTGAGCAAGGCAACTATATTACAGTTTACGAGAATACACACGATCTTTTATTTTACGCCCATAAATTTATATATTTAATTCTACCTCGGTCATTTCTTAAAAGATAGAGCTTCTTAAAAGAAGCTCGACCTTTGGGTCGATCGTGCGCCAATCGTGGGTTGACATCTGTACTTATACCAATGCAACCACGACGTGTCAAATTCCTTATCAAGGTGTTCAACGGTTGTTGCTAAATGTCTGAAATTGTATAACTACCCTATAAACACGCAATCGAGAAAATTGATTTTCCTCTCGCGAGGGAATCTTCTTCAGTCTATTTCGTTGGAAACCTGTAAATCCCAAGGGCGTGTGACAAACTGCAGGTTTGTTTTCGTGTTATGCATCCTCGTGGGTTACACGGAGTTAAGGTTTAGTTTGTAAGGTTGTGGTAGTCTCCTCGGTAGTATATAGCCGTCGTGGAATTATAAAGTGCAACTCAATTTTAGTCGTAATCAAGTTTCACTATTTCGTAGTCAACCTTCGAACTTGGTCATGTTTCTGGCGTTTTCAGAGTTTGATCGCATAAACACCACTTTTGAACACAAATCGTGTGATCTATTGAATGTGGATTTACAAATGAACGAAACTAATATCACTTTGACGAAAAATGGACGATGGATGTTTTTTGAGCATCAATATTTTTGACGATATGGGTCGATTTAAATGAGGTACTCTGATACAGCATTTGATCTGAGGTACATACGTTGCTGAAATACTATTAAATAAAATATTGAATAACATTTAACATGTTTATGTCAACTATGGAGTAAATAAAATATTAAAAATAATATTAAAATAATATTATTTTAAGTATGTGCAACATGGACATGCATACAATACAATAATATATAATAAGGTTTGTTACTGTTCCTGAAAAGTGTTGCAACTACAACAAGGATATGGTCCTATTATATTTAATTAATGACAAATAAATATCTGAAGTATTATAATTAAAATTATATTCATAATGTCAGCTGTAACGCTATTAATCAAATAAAAGACCAATTTATTAAACGAAAAGAGTTACACTTCATTTGAATGCTTGAAAGCAAATTACTTTTATTAAATTGAATAATTAAAACTCAAGAACGTACGTTTTACAATGCGTTTGATTAAATTGTGGCAATTAAAAAAAGACAATTTCTGTATCTGAAAACATTCAAACAAAAAACTCTCGAGTCATTGTTCACGTTGCTAATTATTTGATAACAGTTGTACTTGCAAATCATGTAACGAAACTTTTAATTGTACCTTGGACTTATTATTGTCGAATATTATAAAACGATCGATAACACGATTTAATAGCAGTTTAACCACAGTTCTATTTCAAACTTCGGTATATATGTTTTTCATCAAACCGGTAGGAGTTTAATTTATTTGGACAAAATGGACTGGAAATAATGTGGCGTAAGCGAAATCAAGAGCTTAATTTTAGAAATTTAAATCCAGCAATTAAGCACGGATGTGGAAATGTTATGGTTTGGGGCTGTATGTCAAAAGGAATTGAAGAGTTGGTTTTTGTAAATGAAATAGGTAAAAATAAATACTTAGATATTTTAAAACAAAGTATAAAAAAGTGTAACTGCAATGAATATCGGAAACATTTAAATCTTATTAAGTTGAAAATATTAATAACAGTCACTTAAACTTTAAAACTTAAAAATTGCATGATCTATTTTTGCAGATTTCGATACACCATGAATGCATAAACCCTCGCAGTCTAGTAATAACTAATTAATTAATATCACTTAAATTCGCAATCAAGTTTTAAGCAACCTTGTTAATTAATTATTCTCTTTAACTATAATTCAACGGAATGAGGTTAAAATTTAAATAGTTCGTTAATTAATCCAGACCGGCTTCCCAGAGATAATTGGAAGGCGTTACTTTGCAATTCATAAAGTTGATTTTCCAATTAATTGTGTACATTCTCTCGGAATAAAATTATCTGGTATTATTATGTAATGCACTTGGCAGATTATATCTGCATAAGTAGCAGAGAATGTTCAATTCGATTAATTTTTAAACAGAAAGCAATCGTACCAAAGACATTTTAATGCTTATTCAAACGCATTTTCGTAAAACCAATTTTGTATTTCTAAAGTTCGAAATAATTTTTGGCATTAAACTAACATGAAACAAATATAATATATACCAAATATTAAATACTGGCACGAGGTATATTATTTTCATAGAAAACAAATGAAAATATTTTTATTCTCCATTTTGATTAAGACGTTTGTTCTTTGTATTAATTATAGTATTTGATTATATAAGAATGTTCGGAAAAATTGAATAAAAAATAGATTCTTGCAAAATCAGATGTTTCATAAAACATTTGTTATTGAAAGAAGAAAATTAAATAATATTGTAATCTCATATATTTCATATTAGGACCACTTCCGAGTGTTCACATGTGAAATTTCCACATGTTAGCAACACGAAATTTAACTCACAGATACTTATAAATATTACCAGCAAGTATGTCGACAACATTCATGTATGTCAACAGACACGTCACCAAAATTCGCTCGATGACATGTTACAACGCGTGTAGCGTCAAAATTAGTTACTGATGTAGCCTATAGTCATTCAACACACTGTCATTTGTCAGATCAAAATCTGAAAAATGTCACATTAAAAAATTTTCAAATAATCAAATTTACAAGTTCTCAAATTCACACATTTTCAAATTTCTAAAATTGCAAATTCTTACATTCTCAAATTTCCAACTTCTCAAATTTCTAATTTCTCAAGTTCGCAAATTCTCGAATTCCTATATTCCCAAATTCCCACATTCTCAAATTCCTATGTTCCCAAATTCCCACATTCTCAAATTTCCAACTTCTCAAATTCCCATATTCTCAAATTTCTAATTTCTCAAATTCCCATATTCTCAAATTTCTAATTTCTCAAGTTCCCAAATTCTCGAATTCCTATATTCCCAAATTCTCACATTCTCAAATTTCTATTTTCTCAAATTCCTACATTCCCAAATTTGTATATCTCCAACTTCTTAAATTTCCAAATCTGCAAGTTCTCAGATTACTAAATGCTCACAACAATAAATTCTTATGATCCTAAATATCGAAATTTTCAAATTCACAGACTTCCCAAATCACATTTCAAAAATTTCAAATTGTCCCCATACCTTTGTGATCCACAAATTCTCAAACTTCAGAATTGCCACATATCCTATATTGCCATATATCCAAAATTTCCATATGTTCTGTAATCCCATACTTTTAAATTCATAAATTAGCAAGTTCCTACATTCGTGTGTCTGAACATCAAAAATGAACTTCCGAAAATGTAATGATTCAAAAATTTTCATCCAAAAATTTTCTCAAAAAATTATTTTCAAAAATTTTTTATCTGAAGAAAAATTACGTTGCACACCCTGTACACCAAACTAATCAGGAACTAGATACCGATTTCTGTCCTTGACAGCGAATGTATGGAAAACACGACGATAAAACTTGAAAATCGTATTAAAAAGAGTCAAGTGTATCCCCGGCACGAGTTAACGATCTCAATCTTCGAACTGCGCTCGGAAAGGTATAATACAAAAGCGTTCTTCGAAACGGAGACAAAAATCCCGTCTGGACCACTTTTAGCGACTTATCTTTAAAATATACATAGATAAAGCATGTCGTCTGAAACAGGGTAAGCTCTTTGTACTGGTTCTTCCTCGGAAATGTACGGACAGACGCAACCCCGGTCAAAAGCAGTGGCCGGCGACGACGGTGGCTGCTAAAACCTAAGCTGCTCAGAGAAAGCTGCTTACGATATTCGAAACGAAAGACCGGGTACATCGCGAATTACCTTCCGTTCCTTCTAAAATGACAGTCTGTCAGGCATGTCAGCATTTCATTATCGTAACTTTCGTGGCCTTGGTTGCGTCTAATGGGTTCTACAAAGGAACGAACGCCATGAAATACCATTGTAAGGCGATTGCGCGGATACAATACATTGTCTCGCGATCTTCGTTATTTTTACTGCTTCGTCGTAAATCCCTTGCTGGGATCGTGAGTGTATTGTGTACAATTGGGAATAAATCTGATCTAGTAGTGTTTCCAGACTAAAAACGAGGATTCAATCTGATGCAAGTTACATGGTAGGAAATTGGTAGGTTCTACATCTCAAGTGTTTAACACTGAATTGATGAACTCTCAAGTGTTCAAATAACCAAATTTGACATTTTTATTTGTTCTCTCACATGATCTGTCCATCACCGTGTCGGATAATTTAAATTTCATTTTGTCCAGGTTCGTTCACCCACGTTTTCTCGATTCACTTATTCTATTAAATTCGGTAGATTTTCAGAGACGTATCTTTCTCTCGCGACTTCAATGGTTTTTTCACACGTCATACACTTCAGGGTGGCATCGCAACATGATCTCCATGCGAATCCTTCGATTCAGTGAGGCGAAGAACTAAACGATTCGTGAACAGAAGTATTTACATCCTCGCAGAATCGTTAATAGTTAAATAATGCAGTAAAATATTTTACAGTACACTCTTGCATCGATTGTTTCGTCTTACGCAAATATACACTTCATTCACTTGCACATTTCATCGTAATCGTAATTATGTGAATGAAAGTATTGACAATGGTAATATCAGAAACGAAATTCCATTCGAAGGTAAATTTAATCATGGATGACCATCGTTCACAAATATCAATTTAACAATAAATTAGACGCTTGTAGCGTAGTCAACCCAGGAGTTGGCGTGTAGGAGATTGACCCAGAGTGAAAGAAGCCTGGTAGCTACTATCCCACCGTGAACACTTGCAACGTGACATATCGGCAAATAAGAATAACGACAATAACTACATCACGCAATTTGCACTATCTCACTCAGTCTTGAGACGTTTGTCGACTGTCGTTTTTGGCCTAATTGGTGTGTGGACCGTTCGAGGTAATCTACCGCCGAAAATACGTGTGAGCCTAGGTGTCCATTTTTCTGTTCTGATCAATTGGGTCCGTAGACCTTCCAAACACCTGGGTCAGCCTAAGCGACAATTCATGGGTTGCCTACGGTACACTAGGATATTATGAAAAATTGTATTCGTTTGTTTTCAATGGTTTATACCAAGAAGAAAATGCATAGAATTTTGATCGCGATTTAAAAGTAATAATAATTTCTGTATTTGTGTTACCGAATGATGGAACGCCGATTTTATTACGATTTTATTTCTTTTGCTTTTTTATTTATATCTTATACTCTATCATGTATATATATATTTAACCGTCGTAAACACCTACAGTCAACAATTCAATAACTTCAATAATATCGTTTCATCCTATTCCGTATTTTACACAATCTACACATAAATGTAATCTTATATCCAGTGATATTAAATATAGTTTTTCATTTTTTGGTCATTGGCAATCATTCAACATTGAGTAAGATTTATCACATTTGAACTGTGAACGGATTCTTTAAAGTATGAAAAGAGGCAGAATTGGAATATTTTAATTCACGAGCATCTTGTCCTATCTGTTATATCTCCAAATGGAACAGATCAAAGTGCTTCAAATACAGACTTGAAAATGCTACATATGGGTCATTTATAGTATTGAACGTTTGAACATTTTAATTGAAAAGGGTGGAATAGTTTATAGATGTGTATATGTTGTCCTATTTGTGGGCTTGTATCTCCAAATGGAATAGATCAAAGTGCTTCAAATTTGAAATTAAAAGTGCTACATATGAGACATGTATAGTATTAAATTTTACAACATTTTGACCCAGAGAGAAGGATGATTTATTGCTGAACACAAGTCTACATTTTACTATTTGTGTGCTTATATCTCCGCATTGATTAAACCAATGTGGACTATTAATTAGAACAAATTCGTAGTACTAAATGTTGTAACATTTTGACCCAGGAAAGGCTAGTTTACAGTTGATAAGAAATATTTTACTATTTCTCAGCTTACAAGACTGATTAAAGTGGTTCAGATTTGAAGCTAACCTAAATATAGTGTCCAATTTATGCTATTAAATGTAACATTTTGACCCAAAATCCCGCAATCGGTGTGAAAGCTTCACAACCACCCTTTTCCGTATTACTTATCCAATACGATATTCAGCTTCAGAAACGCAAAAATAGAAATGAACAATGAGTATGAAAAGTTAAGTTCTAATACAATTTCAAAGTTCAATCTTGAAACTGCTGCAAAATATTGGTCCGATTGAAGAAATGAAAAGCCATTAAGCGAAAAGTTTTCTCGGATTTCCACTCAGTGCTTTTCGACCTCACGATATTGTTGCTTTTTATAGCACCTGATAAATTCGGAACTTCGAAAATACAAATAACGATTTTCCTTTGGAATTCTGTTATAAGTATTCGGTCAATTTCCCTGTTCGAATCGTCCGATTTTGATTAATTCGGGTCGTTATTCAAGGAGAAGTTTTCGCTGTTGAAATTTCTGGAAGGCTGTCTCCACGGGATCAGAGACGCAGTTTCGTCCAATTGAATTTGCTTTAACCGAACGTGTCAGCGTGTTACGTTTCATTGATCCCTATCGGTGCCAGTGACAAATCACGGCACGTTCGATAATTATTACATATACGTATACTTTATGTTTGGCCATTGATTAATGACGTCACGATAAATTGCAGTTCACCCGATGGTTCAAGTACCAAACCAGCTAGTTGGTGCACCAACTGGAACCAACGTTACGCTGGTTTGCCTCGTGGAAGCATCCCCAAAGGCCATTAATTATTGGACACGCGAATCAGGTAAGATTCAATTAACTGTTGCAGCGTTAGTTTATTTTATTGGAACTCGAGGAAAAAAATCAACGTGGTACAATTTTTCGATACGAAATGTCGAAGCGTGCCACTGCAAAGGTTAAATCGACAGATTTATTTAATATTCATTTTCCTTTACTTTTACTGAAATTATTTCGGTAGGACGTATCGACAAGAAGTGAAGGTATACAAATTTTATCCCAATGTGCAAAATGTAAAATTTTTGTCGTTCTGCTTATCTAATTTTCATGGAAGGTTGGAACTTAATTCGATAGAAATTTCTTGGTAAATGTTCCTGTGCTGAAAAGCATTTAAGATAATTGCAATTTCTTTTATATTTCGACAGTGCAAAATTATAATTAAATCGAACGAGTAAAATTTCTACTTTCAGATAAAATAATAAGAATTTTCGTGAGTACATGGAAAAATGAAAATTATATCTATGTTTTTGTATTGAATTGTATCTGTTTTAAATTAAATTAAAAGTGTTAAGGCTAATACACTTTGCTATTACACTTTGGTTGGTTTAAACATTCACATTTTGATAAGAAATATCAAAACTCCCACTCGATTGATGATCAGAACTCGTTTTAACACCAGGGACATTTACCTTATATCAACGTTACTCGAACTCGGATCATCTCGGACGAATGTTAAGCTGGGTTTAGAACGCTCATGCAATTTGCACAAACGGACTTGTGCAAGCGATTTTGCACAAGTCGATCGTTACATGTAGAGAGAAATTTGAAGTTGGCAGAAATCACAAAGTTTGAGTCGAGTGAATTCCGTCAGATAATTTGCATGAAATTGATGCAAATAACTGTGAGCTAAACGGATGTGACGTGACGCATTTTGATAATGTGCTATCATAAAATCTTATAGTGTTTGAAAAGAAACCACTTTTTAATTTTGTTTCTTTCAATTTCAAGTTTGTAGTAATTGATTCAAGTTATGTATTTGAAATAGTCAAAAAAAAATTAGAAGTATAGTCAGACATAGAAAATAATTAGAAGTATGAAATAGTTAGAAATAAAAATTAAAAATTTTACTGTAATTTCAACTATTTTGTCAGTACGATGCACATTTAAAGTGCAAATGCATTATTTTTTTAAACTGTATATTAATTATGTGGACCCATTTTGTGACACATTGTACATACGTGTATTATATGTCAATTCAGCGTTAATATTTTGTATGTAACAATAAATCCAAAGTCAATTAAAGATAAAATGATAAAATTTATCTTAAGACAAATTTTACCTTACTGCCTTACTCTTCTGTATTACATAAATTCAATATAAGAAATCGTGCTTTTCATACACTACGTTGTGTCAGTATTATAAAATAAAATTAACATATTCGATACACTAAATAAAAGTTAATCATTAGTGGTTAATAAAATCACCCTTGCAAATTTTTATTTCACTTAAGATTTGATGATAAAAAAAATATCTGCAAATTCTGTCTAAACCTTGCATTCTTCAAAATTCTTGAAAATTGAACAGGCAGAACGAGGAAAATTTAGCCGAGTACATTTTACACTTTACACAGTAAAAACCGCATAGCAATATACTAAAAGCACTTTCCTTGCATAAGTCAGCTCTACAAAGTTGCAATAATTCAAAAGGGTTCTATGAGCCGGTATTATGGATTAAAGAATCTTGCATTGCTTTTAGCACGCTCTTGCGAGATACAGAGTCATAAAAGGCTAACAAAATGACTATATGTGCATCGTTCGATTACAAGTTACTTAAGCACATTGAATAATGAAAAATAGAACGCTTCGAGTATTTCTTTGGTATTGTGTATGTGGTTTATTTATCGATTCCTAGTTACAGTTATGACATGTATAATACATCACTCTTCGTACAGTTTTTACAGATTTTTTCGTCTCCACATGTTTCATCCTCAACCGCGTTTTTAAGTATAACCTAATACATGATTTATTGAAATTGAGGAACTTGTAAAGATATCTAAAAACGCTCTAACAAGTGATTGGTTTAACACTAAAACTACCAAAACGGTCAAATGACTCCACAAGATTCGAACTTATAAGTTACACATTTTGTTAAGATACTTTTCTTGATATATGCGTTAATTTTCGTCAAAATAAAGAATTAATGAATGTACCATTTTGTGTTTAGTCACTTCTTTGTTCATTTTTCAACTTCATTTTTAATTTGAAACGAAGTGCATATTATATGCCGGTAGGTTTAGTGTTAGGAATAATTTAACTATGAATAAGAAGGTCGAAATCATAGACTTGAGTGATCTGAATTAGCAATTCAGGTTAACCACCGCACGGCTCTAAACAGATATGCACATGTAATGAAAAACAAATTGTCTAAAAACGTTCCTAGAAGCAGGAAAAGGTGTACCGGTTGATAATTCCTAATTTTTTCTAAAAAAATTTAAATTTGGGTAAAAAAATTATTCGAAGTACCATCGCCATCTGTCCATCAAATTGCGCCCTCCCCAAAAAATTCACATCTTGAGAGAAACCAGTCATCCAGCTATTTTTCGACATCTTAATTGTTGAAGTGTTCCTGGAAAAGTCATTGATGAAAACAAGTGGTAAGGGCCAAGTCTGATGAGTATGGCAGGTGGTGCAAGAGTACCAAGTGCAGAAATTGTGCCTTTAACCGTTTTCTGCGATGCGGCGTTGCGTTGCAAAATCACTTTTCCGTGTCTTCTAGCCCAGTCTGGACGCTTTTCGATCAATGGTTCAAATTGATTATTGACGGTGGCGATCGGTAACTGTTTTCACGTGGTTTCAGCTCATGATACACACCTGATCCCACCAAATGCATTGTCTTCCTTCCGGATTCGGTCTTGCGGTCGATGTTGGTTGTCCTGTGTCAACCCATGACTTTTTGCGTTCTGAGTTCCCAAAGTAGAACCAAATGCGTATTGCGTTAGGACATATCGCAAGTTTCCACAAGACGCGTTGTTCTTTTGATTGAACACGAAAACGCGCCGCTCATTTGGTTTGAAACTACCACAAAAATAAAATATGACGCTCGAAATCTGAATAACAGCGTTTTGAAAGTAAATAGCAACAAAATAACATATACTATGAATATGCCCTCTTGTGCAATGCAGAAATTACGAATTATTAACCGGTACACCTGGTAACTGTTAGGTTACCTGGTACTGCTAGGTAACTGCTATGTAAGCTTTGGTTAGAAAGAGTTGATGACGATTGAAATTTTACATAATCGCAAAAATATTTGTATTTGCAGGTGAAATGATAATCAGCAACAACAAGTATTCGATGTCAGAGGTAAAAACATCAGTGTACAGCGTCCAAATGCGTTTGGTGATCATGAATCTCCAGAAACAAGATCTCGGTGGTTACAAGTGCATCTCAAAGAACTCGATCGGCGATGCAGAAGGCAACATTCGACTTTACGGTGAGTTTTCATGGATAATGCGTTTATAAGGATCGCGAAGTTTGCAACTTTCAGACTTCGCCCTTGCTTCTCTTTACCTTTTGCCTGTCGCAACGAGTGTTCTTTCGCGACTGCTGTAAAAATGTGACACGACCCAACGGAAACGTATCGTTTTCAGGGCGAAAGTTTCACCGGAATACGGATATAAAGGAAATTTATTTACTGTTAGTTTGCACGAAACGAATTTAAAAAATTTACTTCGTATGTTGGAAGAAGTAAATGTTTACTGGATACATCTTACAATTTCTAAGTTAGAAAATTTTTTAATTCTCTGATTTTTGTATTTTTTAATTTTTATGCTTCTCACTTATAAATTTCTAAATTTTTACATTTCTAGAATTCTCAGATTTGTAAATTTCTAAGTTTCTAGAATTCTCAGATTTCTAAATTTCTGAATTTCTAAATTTCTCAATATCTCAATTTCGCAATTTCGCAATTTCTCAATTTCCCAATTTCCCAATTTCTAAATTTCTAAATTTCCAGAATTCTAAAAATTCTCAAATCTCAAAACTTCCAAATCCAAAAATTTCAAAACCCTAAAATTTCCAAATACCAAAATTTCTATATTCCTAAATTCCGAAATCTTCAAATTTCCAAATTCTAAAGTTCCATAATCCTAAATTTCCCAAATTTTTAAGTCACAAGATAAAATTTCCAAATTCGTAAATTCCCAAACTTCCCAATTTCGTAATTCTCGTATTTTCGCTTCCTTTTATTTTTGTAACATGTTTAATAAATAACAAACATCGTGACAGTAAAGATATCCCAAAAAGAAAATCGAAATAATTTGCAAATGTCGATTGGGTGAAAGCGTAAAATTTCAATTTTATGATTTCATTGTTATTCGTTTTAATTTTAATGCATTTATGCAATCTTCCTACTGTTGTTACCTGTGATAACAGGAACAAAAATATAGAGTTTTATGAAACAAAGTACTACGCTGTATCTGCTATGAAAAAAAATCGACAACTCGTGAGATATGTAAAATTTTTACATATATGTACATATAAAACGTTTCACTTTTCAATTTAAATGGTTGTTTTTTTTAACATTTCAATGCATTCTATTGTCAGTTTGCAAGGCAGCTGCATTCTTTTAATCTACTACTATATATACCTTTGTTTAAATAAAAGATTGTGAAAACCTGAAAATTTTGAAATGTATTTTTTCGATCACTTTTTTTATACATTCTTAACACGATGTGATAATTTTTGTTACGTATTCTTATAACTAAATATAACTATATTTAACTATATTTAACTACATTTAATTATATTTAACTAAATTTAACTAAATATAACTAAATTTAATTAAATTTATCTAAATTTAACTGAATTTAACTTTATTTAACACTACATTGAACTTTATTTAACTTGACACTATATTTAACTATATTTAAATTTAACACTGTATTTAACACTATATTTAACACTAAAACTACCAAAACAGTTAATAACCGCTCCACAAGTTTCGAACTATAAGTTACACAATTATTTATTTTTCTTGAAATCTACGCTGATTTCCATCGCGATGAAGAATTAGTATGTGCACGATTTTATGTTTAGTCGCTTGTTTATACATTTCTCAACTTCCTTTAATTTCAAATGAAGTACACATACGCTAGTGGATTCAGTGTTAAAAGATGTAGTAGCTCAAATGTTATAATATTTTTAATACGTTTAAAAAGTGTAGTAACTCAAATATTTTTAATATTTCTAATACGTTGAAAAGATTTAGTAACTCAAATATTCAAAATATTTCTGTTACGTTGAAAAGATTTTGTAACTCATATATTTTTCATATTTTTAATACGTTTAGAAAGTGTAGTAACTCAAATATCCAAAATATTTCTAATACGTTGAAAAGATTTAGTACCTCAAATGTTTTGAATATTGTTAACACTAAACCTACCGGTGAACAATACACTCTTACTCTGAAATTAAAAATGAAGTTGAAAAATAAATAAGCAAATGATAAAACATAAATTAATATACATATTAATTCTTCACCTTCATGAAGACTAGCAAAGGAAATTGTATTAATAAATTTTGTAAGTAAAAATGAAAAACTTGTAAAAGAGTCATTTGACCTTTATGGTAGTATTAGTGTCAACGCGTTTAAAAGTGTAGTAACTACTTTTAACAAACATGCCATTTTCACCATGAACTGTTTATAACCGAATATTCCGTTGATACATAAAGCTGTCATCATCCCTAATCGCTAGACGAAATACAAACCTTACAAATATAATACTTGTCCTCGACTACTAAACGCACCTGTTCAGTAAGGTTTCGGTCTTCGCAAGGTGAGCACGTACGCACGTGACTCCCGGTAAATGAGTTCGCGTTGTACATCACCAGTGTTACAATAATAGCTCGCAATTTCTATATTGTTAAACATTAACCGTGCAGTATAATCAATAGTGTACATTAACAAATACTAATAAAATAGCTGTGTACGACTTATATGGAGTTATTTGTGAATTTCGTGCTTTAAGAATTGGAATTCGTGGCTGGTACACGTGGTTAGTGCATTCGTGCCGTTCGGTTAGGTTAAGTTAACCGCACTGAATCAGGTTCATTTAGTAAAATGATGAGGACAGACAACGATCAGTACATTTGAATAACTTTAAGGTAAGATTCTTTTTATGATACATTCATTATGTAGGATAATCAATTCTATTTCATGTAATAGGATTTGCATTGCAAATTTCTCATGACTTTCATGCGTGTTGACGATCTTATGTTATCTTACGAAGGATAAAGAATAAAGATAATCAAGCATTATATTACTACACGTTATTTTATTAGAATGTATATTATGACGTATTAAATAACCAAGTGTTAAATTATTACGTGTAACATCTCACGTTAGATTACAACGAGTAAAATTATTGCATGTAGAATTATCACGCATTATACCGAGACGCGTCAAATTTACGCGTTGTGTTGTTACGTGTCAAATTACCACGCGTTGTGTTGATGTGTGTCAAATTACCACGCGTAGAATCATCACGCGTTATATTGTCACATATCAAATTACCACGCGTTATATTACTATGTGTCAGATCACCACAAGTGGAACTATCACGCGTTGTGCTGTTACGTGTCAAATTACCACGCGTTGTGTTGATAGGTGTCAAATTACCATGAGTAGAATCATCACGCGTTATATTCCCACGTATCAAATTACCACGCGCTATATTACTACGTATCAAATTACCACGAATGGAACTATCAAGCGTTGCATTGCTACGTGTCAAATTACCACGCGTTGTGTTGATGTGCACGCGTTGTATTTCCACACGTAGAATTATCATGTGCTGTATTTCCACGCGTAGAATTATCATGCGTTGTATTTCCACGCGTAGAATTATCATGTATTATATTTCCACGCGTAAAATTATCATGCGTTGTATTTCCACGCGTAGAATTATCATGCGTTGTATTTCCACGCGTAAAATTATCAAGCGTTATATTTTCACGCGTAGAAATATCACGTGTAGTACTGTCACATGTCAAATTACCACACGCGGAATGATCATGTGTTGTACTCCTACGTGTCAAATACCACACATAGAATTTTTACACGTTATATCAGCAAATATATAATTATCGCATATTGTATCGTCACGCGTAGAATTACTACGGTTATACTGTCACGCACAGAATTACCACGCAGTATATCGCCACGAGCTAACTTATCACGCGTTAAATTGTCACTTCACATTTTATCATCATGAATAAAATTACCACGCGTTGCATTGCCACACACACGTTTATCACGCGTTGCATTGCCCCACACACGTTTACCACGCGTTGCATTGCCCTACACACGTTTATCACGCGTTGCATTGCCCCACACACGTTTACCACGCGTTACAAAGTTACATATTAAAACAATTTTATAAATTGTAACTTTTCACGTACGATTTTAAAATACAAAAGCTTGATAGAAGAAAGAAAATGAACGGAAAATATTTTACAATTTTATTTCCGATTCTTCAGCTTTATTTTTGAGATATAGTCTGTAAGAATTAAGTACTTGACTTACGGGGCAATCCATTTATGTAATAGGCGACTTAGCGAACAGCTGATGCACCATCAGACAAATTGACACTCATATCTAAGCACACATTCTCATGTACATAACAAGCACTCAACAGCGCCACGCATATAACAAATACCATTCGTGTTACTGTGACGTAACACGACAAATGCTAATGTAAATAATCTCCTGTAACTCAGTAGTGCTTAATATATGTACAGCAGCTCGTATTATATTTAAATATAGAGCAAACCAAATGTTATGATGGAATTTGAAAAGCTAATTAAGTTTTGTGATGACTTTAGGACACTCAAAATTGTAATTATTGTGTCAAGTAATTTCTTATTTTCAGTTTAAACTTTTTATTCAATATTTTATCAATTTGTATCGATGCTAATTATAATGTAATATTAATACCTTAAACTACAATTTTTTGGGCAGTAGCGTCATTCACAGCTACTTAATTGTTTTTTTCAATGTTAAGACAACTAAAGAAAGTTAAAATGCAATTTTGCATCGAACCTTGATAACGTAAATAAAATTGAACTCAATATTCAGTTGCAGTGAAAATACGAGTATAATTTATCACATGTGAGTCATGTGTGTGATGTTATAGAACAAAGGGTTCCTACGTTGATATAAACATTACACTGCTGTCAAAATATTTTTAACAAACTTTACATTGAAAATAATAATTCCCAAATTGAAAAACTATTCTTATTTAATTTTATTAAAAACTAGTATACAACTACTCAATTACCATAAAAAGAAATAATTAATCAATTACTCGAAAGTATCGAACACAGTATTAATTAATTAATTAAATTTTCATTCAATTATTAATTAATTGAAATTAAAAAATTAAAGGACTGACAATAAACTTCATGAAAATATGCAATCTTAAGCAAAGTGTACATTCACTTAATATAAATAAAAAATTTGTCTGTATGTTTTTTTCTCTTTTAATGGATCGATCAATACCGGTTAAATTTTCGTTTCGCAATTTTTAATTCATAACGTTATCTGACAATTTTCCAAGAGAGAAAAATGATTAATTACAGGAAGATGATTCGTTCGGCTACAATTGGTGATAAATAATTTACAGACGCGTCCAAATGTCAGCTCTGCAGCGCGCGTGGATTATCGGAATGCTTGTTAACAATTTACATGCAAATCAAAGATAAATGCTCGAACGAGATAATTGAAATAGTCGAATTATTGATATACGCTGGACATCGGGCATAATAATGATTTGACAGATATAAAATGCAGTCATTTCAACTGAAAACTGTTGAAAATACGAATAAATTGTTTCGTTACTTCACCATTCGCTACACGTTTATCGGACGAGTTGAAGTAGATCGGAACAACGTAGTTATTCGAAACGTATAATGGTCGCTCACCTAATGACAATGGCAATTAGCATTGATTATTAATTTGAGCGTAATAACTGTTGTATCGGGTTGCAATTGCCCAAGCTGCTTATTTCTGCCAAGCTGATGGTTATCGTCTGAACTAGTTCGATTCTCCGTGCAAATCCAAATTTGTTTCCTGGTAATTTTCGAAAATAAAACGCAAGGTATCTTATATTGATCATCGCTTTACCGCGATATTCTGCGTTAGCTATCAATGTTCAATTTGCTCAACTTTAACACGATTTCATGATTTCGAAATTTCAATAAATTTCTAAATTTCTAGAACTCTCAACATTCGAAATTACTCAATTTTGAAAATTCTCAAAACTCTCAAATCCAAAAATTTCCAAATTACAAAATTCCCAAGTACCAAAATTTCTGTATTCCTAAATTCCAAATTCTTCAAATTCCTAAATTCTAAAGTTCCATAATTCTAATATTTTCTAAATTTCTAAATTTCTCAAATTCCCAAATTTACTTCCTGGTAATTTTCGAAAATGAAACGCAAAGTATCTTATATTGATCATCGCTTTACCGCGATATTCTGTGTTAGCTATCAATGTTCAATTTGCTCAACTTTAACACGATTTCATGGTTTCGAAATTTCAATAAATTTCTAAATTTCCAGAACTCTCAACATTCTAAATTGCTCAATTTTGAAAATTCTCAAAACTCTCAAATCCAAAAATTTCCAAATTACAAAATTCCCAAGTAGTTTCAAAAATTCATCAGTAAAAGAGAAAGTAATTATATGATGACTCTAGTTAAGTGACTGAAGTTAGTTGAATTTTTTCGGTGTCCTATTATCCGCAAAGTATCTAAACGCATTCTGGAACGCATTTTGCATTCCGTTCCAACTCATCTCGTAATGCTTGTCCGTCGCATTTGGCGATATAAATTTCCCAGTAAAAGTTTCCGAGACAAACGTATGCAGCATAACGAAACTGCAACATGATAAAGTGATCGAATTTACTGCAGCTTCGTGTTCGTGAGTATACGTTTTTTCTTGTAAACTTCGCGATATAAACTCTGCCAGAAAAAATTATGAAACAAAATTGTAAGTTCGAGATGTACTTTACGAGGTGACCTTTAGAATCAACCCTAAACTGAAAGTTGAATTCCGGAATATATTTTAAAAATCTTTCCAAAACTTTGATATTTTACCCGGTTTTAAGATATGAATTTTGCTTACGTTTCAACTTGCTCTTGTTTGCTTTATTGAAAACACGTTTCCTCTTCAAAAGTAACTCGGTATAACCTTAATTTAACTCCGATGTTCCATTATTTCTTCAATTCTGTTTTAATTATTACTGGTAATTATACAGTATGACGAACCACCCTCGATTTTAATAATTTTCATATATTTTGTCAAAGACATCCCTAATGTTTGGAAGGTTTTAGGCGTCGGTTTACTTAGAAGTTATACGCAAGAAAAGCATCAATAATACATAATTTTCGCATACGTAACCTAACCTAACCTTACCAAAAAGGTAGGAATTTTTCGCCTCGTCGATTTCTACCATTACCACCGATTTGCCCTTGTTCACTACAGAGTCACTTGGGTTTGGGTAGAGTTAGAAAAGAAGCTCTTTTAAATTACTTTCTAGATCATAACAGTTAAAATAATGGGTCTACGCAAAAAATGTATATAACCTTCTTTATAGAGTTTTTTACGAGCTTCATGTTTTGCTTCAAACTTTTTTTCCTGAAATCGATAGTTTAGGAGATATATAGTACTTTCACATACTTAGTAAACGACCTGAAACCTTCACACCGAGAAAGACGTTCTTGACAACATATATAAAAATTATGAAAAGCACAGTACGATATACTGCATAATTAGCATTTAAATTATAAGGCAAGGGCGACGATAGATCCGCGAAGACGTAACAAGTGGGGCAAGTATTTACGAGAGAATCACCGCAACACGCAGTCCATTATCAGCGCGCGAAATAGTACACCCCTCCACGCTTAATGACGGAAATTTTATCGCGTAAGCCTTGTAAACTAACATGCCTATCGTTTGTGTTAACGTCCACGATTGTGTGCGAGGAGTTGTCCCGGCTCGTGGCATGCTCGAACTTCTCGTTGTAGTCACGCGATCAGATAAGCCTCGGGGATTAACTGTTAAACCGCTGGTTTAAGCGGAGCATGAAGAGAACGTAGGAAAGAAATGACCGGGAGAAAGGGTGCTGTTTTCTAACACCTTAGACTTTGAGTTTAGAAGTTCCATCGTTGCATTCAATTAAGTTGCAATGGCAAGCTTCCAAATGGTAATTCGATATAATATTATCGAAATGAAAGGTTGCATCTGATTATTTCACAAAATCATGTAACGAATTTGGGATATTGGAGAAATTGGAGCTTTGATAGGATATTATTTTAATATTTTACAAGGATAGTTACTCAGGGAAACAAAGGTCAATTTTAATTAAAATAAACAATTGTTAGATGTAATTCGATAATAGATAGGTAATATTAATATTTTTATAGATAACTTAAATTTATACAGTCGCTCATAAAAGTAGTTGTATGCCAGCGAATATGGGCGACAGTAGCGGCCATTTTGAGATGTCCCCCATAGTAAGAATTTTATTAGTTGCTTTACTATTCGAATAAAAGAAGGATCTATATAAATATAGATAATAATAAATAATAAGAGTTAATAATAATAATGTTAATAATAATAGATAAATTATGGATAGAAATTTGAGCTTTCAAAAATTTCGACATTTGAGGACATACATAGCTGCTTAATCACTGGATTCCTAACACTAAAACTTGCATTACTGTATCCTCGGAATTAAAAACCACAACAAATTTTACCATATTAAATATTAAAAAAAGTTGGCAATTTTGTGTTCATCAAAATAAGAGATTTGCCCGAATAGAAATACTTTTACAACCCACTCTTTCTGCACCGAGAGTCGAAATATACAGGCACGTAAGAAGACAAATAGCTGTTGAGAAGATGAAAGAGTAGGAATAAAAGATCAAAGATAGGATGATGGTCAAAGCGCGGCCCATATAACAGACACGATCGAGGGTGGATACACGAGAAAACGAGGTGGAAAAGGGTGGTAAGCAGGATGTGGGACGACAATGTGGCGAGATGTTGGCACGTCACGTCAAGGGCTAAAAGTCCGCGAAACAATATCCAACCAGCAGCAGCAGCAACCCATCCTGCTGTGCTACATCTCTCTTCCCTTTTCTCTTGCTGGTGCTTCTTCTGTTCCGTATTAGTTATCGTTTATCAGACCGGCCAGACAAAACGCGCCGTCGGGAATTGGGTGAGCCATCTGTTGCCAGACATGATCGATAAAAGTCCGCCAAGTGCTATCAGTGCTAAACTGCTATTTCGACGAGCTGCCGCACGTTTCACCCTTCCCTCTATATCCTACCCGGTTCATCCCCCTCTCCCTCTGGACCACGGTTTGTCGACCGTTCACCACCTTTCCCGATTTCTTTCCCCGTTTTCGCTGTTCTTTCGACGTCCTCGTTCCTCCGCAACAGCTGTCCGAAACCGGAACTGTATACGCAATAAATTGAATCCTCCCTACAAATTGCTCGTTACTGACCGGTTACGTTTTTACTCGTCGTAGGACGATGAACCGTTACGGGAAATCGAACTTGGGAATTAAAAAGTTTTTATCGGATTATCTTTTGCTGCATTTTTCCGGGTACTGTTAGAGTACCATCATAGTACTATTCAGATTAGGAATATTAAAAATAATTTATATGTCTGTACCAACTTAAAACAGTTATAGACAGTAATATAAGTATACAAAGCAACGGTAGATCTCGATCGATTATGAATCGATAAGGCCGCAGTAGCGACAATGGCGAAGGAAAGAGGGCTAGCGATCTAGTAAGAAAGGCTGATTTCTAACAGTAAAAACAAGTTCAAATATAGCAAATTTTGAGTTGGTAACTGGACCAAGACTTAAATAGTATAGGAAGTGATAGGAGATTTAAAAGATAGAGGAAATGACATATATTTGAGAATAGATGTAGAAGATATGTGGATGTTTGTAGAGACTTCATATTTTCTGTTGAAATTTTATTGTTACCTTTTACAGGATTTTTTGGAAGAATAAGATAGGTGTAGGATAGAGAAGAAAAGTTTGACATAGAGATACTTTCTACATGGAACATATGTGTACATTGTATCATATGTATTCTTAAGTTGCCAGATCCCTATATCCTTATGTCGCTGTATTCCTGTACTCGTGTATTCCTATATTTATTCTTGTAGCCCTATATTACTGTACCGCTACATTTCTGTAGTTCTGTATTACTATACTCCTATATTCCTATAGTTCTATATCTTTATAACCTCGTGTTCATATATCCTTGCATCCTTTTAACCTTGTATCCATATATCCTCGTGTCCCTATATCCACATGTATACGTGTACGTATCCCTGTACCCATGTACTCCTATATCCATGCATCCCTATATCCTCGTATCCCTATATCCTTCTACCCCTATATAGACGTATTACTATACCTACGTACCTCTTCCGATCCCTATAACCTCGTGTCCCTATACCCCTGTGCCCCTATGCCCTCATATGCCTACATCAGCGTACTCCTATGTCCTTATGCTCCTATACCCACATGTGCCTATATCAGCATACCCCTATATCCTTGTGCCCCCACACCCTCATGTGCCTATATCAGCATACCCCTATATCCTTGTGTCCCTATACCCTCATGTGCCTATATCAGCATACCTCTATATCCTTGTGCCCCTATATCCACATGTGCCTATATCAGCGTACCCCTATATCCTAGTGCCCCTATACCCACATGTGCCGATATCTGCATACCCCTATATCCACGTATCATTACACCCTTGTATCCCTATAGTCTCATGCCCCCACATTCACATATCCCTATATCCTCGTACCCCCATATCTTCATGTCCCTATATTCACATATCCCTATATCCTCGTACCCCCATATCTTCATGTCCCTATATCCACATATGCCTATATCCTTGTACCCCCATATCGTCATGTCCCTATATCCACATATGCCTATATCCTCGTCTCCCCATATCTTCATATCCCTATATCCTTGTACCCCTATATCCTCGTGTCCCTATATCCACGTATCCTATATCATACAGCTCTATATCTCTCTATCACTACTATCGCTATCGTCCATTCTCAAATCTCTACATTCCTCGTATTAATAAATTCACTTCAAAACGCAATCACGTCAAATGAGAAAAGACAAAAGCAGTTTACTTACTTTTGTTTCGTTCTAATTTTATTGAATTACTCGGAGGATATAATAATTCGAGAGAACGATATCGAAAGAGTACGGCGAAGCCGACGAAGCTTCCCATTTCGCCTTTTCCAATTTCTGGAGTGTCAATTTTGCAACACATGGCCCTTGCGTTATCGCGATGGAAGATTACACTTCCTGCCCGTTTTTTCTCCTATTCTTTTTCTTTGTACGCTTTTTTTTTACCGAAGCGTCGAGCAATTCCACGGGATAGCTTGATCAAATTGTTCCCCCGCTCGTAATAGATCTGCAAGAAAATGATTTCATTAGATGAAGCCGGGTCGATATAGGCACGTAATGTTGTTAGTGTCACTCACTTTGACGCGCGATATCCATCAGTTCTTTTCGAATCACATAGATTTTATTGATCCAACTTTCATTAATTCCAATAATACTCGTTACTTATGTTACATCCACACAATTTTTATTTGATCGCAGATCCATTCTGTAGATTCGATTCAGATTCACTGAATTTTAATAGCGTTTCTTTAACTTTAACGCTTCGATGAAATAAATTGTAAAAGTGTTATATAAAGAAACTACTAAATATTTTGCTTCTTCAATATGTTTTAACAGTTGTAACAGAAAATGTGTAATAGGAAAATTGTATATTAAAAACTCATCAGATCTCAACAGAGGAAGAAGGAAACAAAAAATGTAGAAAATTAAAGAATTTAAAAATAAAATAAAATTTCGTTACATATTTAAATATTTTGCTAGTTGAAAAACTCTGTTTATGAAATAATGTATCAAAATAAAAAACGTTTGACGATTTCGAACACTCACCTTTGAACATAACATGTTTCAAAATCTGCCACTTGCTTTTTACATTTATTTCCCCACACAATTGTAAAAACGATAATGCAATTGATTTTACGAACGTGGACTGAAAAAGAGAATCGGAAAAGCTGGGAAGCTGACAATGCAAAAGCTGCATCGTACGAAATCGAAAGGCAGAATCGTAAAGAAATTTTAATATAGCGAGTCACGAGGTAAAAACTGAAATATTTTTATGAAACCACGGCACAAATTTAATATCGCTTTTAAGCAGTCGCACGAGATGCCGGACACAGATTAGTGTTAGTAGTGTACACGCCGATACATGTATAAATTGAATCCACTATAGGAATTTCTCGTCAAAGAGAGGAATTCTTGCTTCCTCTTTTTCCCTCGATAGTTGCCTCCTATGTGTTATGTGACGTCGAGCGTAAAACTGCATCACATAGGTCCGTTGTATTTTTCGCAAGGTTATACTTATAAAAAAAGTGGTATCACGTCGTTTAAATTGGGTCGTTAATAACTAAATTATTATTGTCTACGTTTACTATTGCGCTGTTGTGTGTATGTGTGAATGTCACTATATCTTTACCTCCCAACACTTAATATTCGAGTTTCGCCATTTTGTGAAAATTAGTATAGCAACTCTGGGTAACTCTGTATTTTTGATCAGATCGATTACCCTGATCTGGTTCAAGCTCTGATCTGAAATTCACTCCGTCCTCTACATGTAACCTTCAATACTCGAATTTCGCCATTTTGTGAAAATTAGTATAGCAACTCTGGGTAACTCTGTATTTTTGATCAGATCGATTACTCTAATCTGGTTCAAGCTCTGATCTAAAATTCACCCCGTCCTCTACATGTAACCTTTAATACTCGAATTTCACCATTTTGTGAAAATTAATATAGCAACTCTGGGTAACTCTGGATTTTTTATCAGATCGATTACCCTGATCTGGTTCGATCTCTGATCTGAAATTGCAGAAATGCATTTAGGGTACTGAGACTACCAAGCTGATCAAAGTTAGTTCACAAGTTTCTTATTTTAAATCTACAAAGGGTCTAGCCGAGTAAGGTAGTCAAATGTGCCCTTGAGCCAAATGAAGCACTCGATACGTAGGTTGGTAGCATATCTGAAAAAAACACCTCGAGTTTCAACCTCATCGGTGGGGGTAGTAAAAGAAAAATCGAAATTCCGGTGTTTGGCTTATTTTTTCTATTTAACTTCGTACAAAAATTCTAAAAAAATTCTATAATATGCGCTATGTGGACCTCAATGTCTCAGAATTTTCTTTAATAGGAGAAATAGGCGAAAAATCAGAATTTTACTATCCCCACCGATGAGATGGGGGTTGAAATTTGGCGTGAGATGTTTTTCGTGGATATTACATTTGACTACCTTATTAGGCCCTTTGTTAAAATGCTTCTCTCGAAATGTATGATGTTTATCATGATATATATACCTAAATATCCTTCATGTTTAATTTCAAGTTAACTATACCGATTTAGCGCTGTTGAATTCACTGAACTAATTCAATATTCACCGGTTTTCTGTTCAGATATGGATCTACCGAAGCACTCGAAGAAAGTGGGAAATCGTCGAGGGGAAGAGGACACAAACGAATCGATAAGTGATCGAGATCACAGACTGAATCACGTGTACCAGGGTTCTTTACGAGAAACGGGTTCAACCTTAGAGCCATTCTTCGACGATGACGACGTATCCTCGTCGACGTCCTCGAACAAAATTCTACCAATCGCCTCTTGTATCCTTCTGATAACACTTTGCCAGCTGCTTGTTTTCACGTAAAGAATATTAAGACACGTCGAACGAGCAATGCGTTCAATTCGACGACAATGATTATTTTTATCGCGTCGTTAACTATCGAACTCTGTGCTGTGTTAGCCAATCGACTGAGGAAAAACATCATTTTCCATATTGATCTTTGTATCCGTTTCGTCATTCCATCGATGATACTCTACCTAAACGACGAAATTGTTGCTGAACAAAATTTGGTTGCAGGTTTCATTTTGCTGAGTTCGATCGGTGAGTAACGATATCTACAGCCATTTTATTTTGTCAAAGTTTAATCATTCTACTTATTTTAATGATTTGTATATGATTTCATAGTGATTTAACAGAAATCATTAACAGAGAGTTTATTTGAATATCAGCTTTCTTTTATTTATTTTTAATTTTTAATTTTTATTTACAAATTTTTAATGATTGTAAAATTTGAAAAATTCGAAATAATTTTTCTGCTTTGATAGTTTTTCGGAAATTTGTTAACGAGAAACACTTTCGACAATAAATATTAAAGTATTTTATTACTTTTTCTCACTTTTTTTACCACGACAAGTTTGAAAGTAATATGACTACTATTAGGTTATAATAAAAAGTATAAACTATTTAGCGTGATTAGATCACTTTTATATGAAACCTTATACATATCCCGCAATTCACGGTATACTTGAATCCTACAAATTTTTTATTCGTTTAACAGAAAATTATTTTCAATATCCGCAAATTTACTTCACAAATAATAAGAAGTAATAATTACTTCAATAATACAGAATTTTTAATAATCCCAAATATAATATTTTATCTAAAAATTTTGAATGAGTTTAAATTAAATTTCATTTTAACAATTTACTTTCTTTCAAGTATTCTTCCGTGCATTAAAACTGTTAGAGGTGCAAAAGTTGTCATAGTTTTATCTCAATCAAAATATTTTCTATCATTTTTACTACCGTTGGGCAAAAAATACTATAAAAGCTCTTAGAATGAATAGGCGAATTGTTTATACGTAAGCAATGGGAACTTTTGCATGTATCTGATAGTTTACAAGATGATAGATTAACAATTAGCTTCAAATATCTTGTATAAATAATAACACTGCTCGGTCCAGAATATTTAATTATTATTTCTTACGTTAATTTACGCTTAACGAAAAGCTGGTTCGAACAACAAAATATCAAAGATATAAAATTAATCGATCATCATCTGAGACACATCGTTTCAAAGGTTTCTGGATGTTAAATATCGCACGTCAACGTTCCTTAAACGAATGACAAATTTTAATTCATCTTGTCGGTAGTGCAAGCAATTTTATCCCGCCAATTAAAAAGACACGTCTCGTTAGAGCAATTTCACCATCCACCTGTTACTCTGTAATCTACTTGACCCACGTGTAGGTCCACACTTTAATGTAGTACCACTTGTACGATCTTTCAGCAAAAGTATCAGACCGGAGAAGCGCTTTAATGTAGTCTAAAAAATACGAGTTTAATGGTTACAATGTGTCTGCTGGTTAAATAAAGCTAGTAATTAAAGAAAACATTTCGGATGAAAATAAAGAAATTAACACCTTGCGTTATAATCGAGCTTTCGTGCCGCTAATTGTAGTCTGGTATTTATGTAGTAATCAAATGTTAATTATTCGTTGTATGATTACTTCAAAAGAAGCTACTTTTATATAGTTTTGAAAGAGAAAATACAATTTTGAACTCTCACAGATATTAATAATGAAATAACATTGCTTGATACAAAAGTTTAAAGAAAAATTATATAGTATTGCAAATTTGCAACTTTTCGACAAAGCACAAGAAATTAAAATAAACGTTTAATTTTGTTGGTTATATTTGTCGTTTAATGTCCGGCAGAATATAAGAATGTAAAAATATATTTTATGAAGAATATTTGCAAGTTAATTAAATAAAA
Source organism: Megachile lagopoda (assembly GCA_036983795.1). Taxonomy (NCBI): domain Eukaryota; kingdom Metazoa; phylum Arthropoda; class Insecta; order Hymenoptera; family Megachilidae; genus Megachile; species Megachile lagopoda. Next base: position 4,246,056 of record CM072786.1, read on the forward strand.
ATTTAAACGTCAATCAATCTTGATAAATCAATAGTGGATGTTTTGTGGAAGTAAAATAAAATCCACTACCGTTCTTTACAACGTTTCAATCAAGTCCCCTAAAAATAACAGTAATCTTTGAAAATCTAGGATTATAGAGGATTATACCGTAGCTACATTTGTAACAAAAATGTGTACGAAATTTCAGGAAAGAGTGCATTGTGTTGTTTTCCAAAAGTCTTTTACACTGAAAAGAGATTTTGAGAAGAGTATTCAAAAATTTGCGATAGGATTATTTTTAGGAGAAATAGTCAGGTTCAAAAACTTTTCTGGAAGTGTACAGACATCTGAATATATAAAATAAAAAGAGAGTCAAATTTATTATTAAAGTCCCGATGAAGTCAGTTTATGGAGAAAAATTTTGTCAAATATTTGTAATGCTATTTTACTGTGCACACGAAGAAAAAAAAATTTTACAGTACATATAATAAAATTTTATAAAAATATACTTTGTAGCAATATATAAAACGAATGAGTTTGTACGTACTTGCATATAAATAATAAAATTCACTGCTATAAAGCCTTGGAACAATTTCCTTGAATTCAGAGATTACAGTTAATAAATTTAATTCGACAAAGTCAAATTTTAGATTGAAGTATTATTAGTCAATTATTATAAAGTTCATATTATGAAAGAACTCGGTCCCTAATTTTTTTTTTATAAAAAAATAGACCTTGCAAGTAAAGATATAACGCGTGGCACTTTAACACATAGTTAATGTCACATGTGGTGGTTTAACGATGAACTAATACAACGCGTGGCGACCTAACGGGCATCTAATACAACGCATGGTGATCTAACGCGTAATTAATGCAACATGCGGTGACGGTGTAGGAAGGTTATACAACATGTAGCGATTTATCGCGTAGGTTATACAATGTGGGGTAATTTAACACGTATCAGTTTAACACGTCGCGATCTAAGGTGTTGTGTTGACAAATCGCAATTGAACGAGTAGCTAATTGAAACTTGTGACGATGTAATGTGTAGACTATATTAACACGTACCGATTTAACGAGCAGCTAATATGTGTGGCCTAATAACGTAGGCTATACGACGCACGATCTATTACGTGAAATATACAATGCGTGAAGATCTAACGCATAAACTATACAATTTTGATGATTTAGTGCGTAAATTACACAACGCATGATTAGGTAGATTATACAGTACAGGGTGATTTTATGTGTTGCGATATAGTACATGTGATAAGCTGATGCGTTGCAATATAGTACACGTGGAGATCTAATGCGTTGTGGCTCACAACGTTTGGTAATTTAATGCGTAGATAATACAACGCATGTAGATTTAACACACAAGTTGTACAACACTACAACACATGTAGATCTACCACACAAGCTATACAACGCGTGTAGATGTATCATACAAGCTATACAACACACGTAGATCTATCACACAAGCTATACAATACGTGTAGAACTAACACATAAGCTACACAACACGCGTAGATCTAACACACAAGCTATACAACACGTGCAGATCTAACACATAAGCTACACAACATATGTAGATCTACCACACATGCTATTCGACGCGTGCAGATCTAACGCGGAAGCTATACAGCGTATTATAATTCAGCGCTTAAGTTACACAATGCATGGTGGTCTAACACGTGAGGTATATAACGTGTGTCGATTTCATGCGGTGACCTTCTACGTTGTAGTACACAACGTGTACCGATTTAGTGCGTTGCGATACACTACACATGGAGATCTGATACGTTGCAGTACACTACATATGGAGATCTGATGCGTTGCAGTATGCTACGCGTGGAGATCTCATATGTATGTTGTAATACACAACGTGTACCGATCTCGTGCGTTGCTATACACTACATATGGAGATCTGATGCGTTGCAGTATGCTACGCGTGGAGATCTCATATGTATGTTGTAATACAACGTGTGCCGATCTTGTGCGTTGCAGTACACTACATATGGAGATCTGATGCATTGCAATACACTACATATGGAGATCTGATGCGTTGCAATACACTACATATGGAGATCTGATACGTTACGATACGCTACACATGTAGATCTGATGCGTTGCAGTATGCTACGTGTGCAGATCTGATGCGTTGTAATACACGTGTGCCGATCTCATGCGTAGGTAATACAACGCATGGAAATCATACGCGTGAGCGATTCAACGCGTGACCATCCAGTGCGTAGGTTATTCTGTATTTAGTGCTCTAATGGATAGGTTATAACGTGTGGAGATCTAATGCGTTGCAGTATACTACTCGTGACAATATGATGCGTTGTAATATACTACGTATAGCTCTCACATGTATTGCCATACACAATGTATGCAGATGTCATACGCTGCAATATACAACGTGTCTAACGCATATCCACACAGCACCTAACGATCCAACACATAAAAATGTAAAATTCGATAAAAATAAAATGTAATTAAGATAAAACTTAAATATATTTAAAATCGAATCAAAGTAAAATTTAAAATTTAATCAAAGTAATATTTAAAATTTAATTCCAGTAAAAATTGAACGCTAAATTAAAGTGTGTCGATCTAAAGCGTGGCTGTACAACTTAAGACGTGTCTCTACAATGGCGGTATAACGTAGCGATCAAACTCCATTCGCCGTCAGAAAGAACTAACAAAGAAAAGTAGTGAAATGGAGCGAAATGTGCCGATTCGTCGCGTTTCGTGACTCCCGCGAGTTAAACACAGAGATAAAAGTTGGCGAGCAAAGACTATAATCGTTTCATCGGACGCGTTCGAGTTCAGCCATTTAACCGGAGTCAAATCGTGCGGACGAGCCACGGATTCCTTGTTTATTCAGATCCGAGTCGATCGATGCGGCGTTTATAACGCGATACTGGCCGGAACGTTGGTATTATCGTGGCACGGTGAACGTGAAATTAATATTCTAACGAATATCGGAGAAACGGAACGGCGAGAAGGAAGATCTCGTCACGTCGAACAGCTCCACCGTGCGATTGTCCGTCTAGGCTTAACGAGATATCTCGTTAGCACTGCATGTTCGTCTGCGGTTTCTGTCTCGCTTCAACACGGTCGGTCGATTATCCGATCTGTTGAAATGATAGAATTATTAAATCCTGGACTCGTTTCTTTTTTTTTTTAACTCTTCGTTTCTCTGCTTCTCTCTCTCGTCGATGTAACCACGTATAGGTACGCGTGTAGCGACAGCCGGTTTCCCTCTATCCGTCGACACGACGCATTATTACGATCGTTGATGAGGATATCAGGGAACCGAGATAAATACACGGTCGCGAACGAAATCTAGTTACGCAAATGTTACCCGTCACAAAGAAGCGCGTGCGAACGCCAGTCGACGCTGCGCCGGTTTCATTAAAATCGATGCCGATATATAGCGAGCCGGAACGAGATGTAGGCCAGAACTTTTTCCGTTTATTGTTCGATTTCGGATAGTGGACATGGTATTCTATTGAATTGTTTGGGAAATTCGGTTTCTTTCTTTGTTTGATTATAATAGCGTGCAATATTAGGACACTTCGAATTATTATTACTTTTCATTTGTTAGTTAATATTGAAACTACCGATCGGAAATTAATATCAGTCAAAATGACTCTGTAAAAATCAGCTTTGGTACTCAGTAAAAATCAAAATCCTTGGTATTTCATTTTTTATATTACAATTTCTTTTTGCTCCAGTTATTTATTTCTGCACTATTTTCGATTTATTAGTAAGTGCACATTTAACTACTGCAGTTCTAGTGCTAATACAAAATTACCTTTTTCGTACTATTTATTTGTGAGATGCATCGGTCAGCACTGTTCATTTTTACAATATTAAAATAAATAAAATTAAAACATTTTCATACGATTTATTTGTGAAATTCATCAGTCAGCACTATTCATGTCTACAATATTAAAATAAATCAAATTAAAACATTTTCATATCATTTATTTCTGACCTTCATCAGTCAGCACTATTCATTTCTACAATATTAAAATAAATAAAATTAAAACATTTTCATATAATTTATTTCTGACATTCATCAGTCAGTATTATTCATTTCTACGATATTAAAATAAATAAATAAAATTAAAGAGTTATGGTAATTTTTTATTCAGCAATCTGACTGTTTAAATTTTACTTGAACTTAAATTGAAGCATATTAAAGCTTTGAACAAGGTTTATTTATTTGAACTATGAGTCACGAGACTCTTGAAAGGAAAATCTGAAAAATTCATAACATTTTCAAGATTTCTTTCTTGGTTGCTGGATCTTTATGCAAAATAAGATTTTGATAACGAGACTCGATACAAAAGATTGAATATCTTTTGCGTTTTAACTTTATGTGAAATAATAATTATTAACCTTTGCGTTGTAAGCCACTCAGCAATCTCTGTCTTTGCAGCTTTTTCCACCTACCTTTTTAAGTACAATTACCAAGTTTTTGATTCTGTAAAATCTCTGAAACGTATATAACAAGTATCAAAAGTTCTCGGATTTTTATTGCAAAAATATTTAGAGAGAGATAGTTAAAGAAGACATTTTCTTGTTTTATTTTTTTTGTATTTCTTGCGCAATATTTTTATTTTTCATACTTAAATCTTAACAATTGCATTCTCTTGAAATTATTAAATTTTAGTCATTTTTAAATTATTAATAATTTTCTAGGTTTTGGTCAAAATATAAGGAAATAGTCATATTACCTTTGAAAAGGATTCTTAAGGTTTTATTATTTTAAAACTGTTCTCAAGCTCTGGAAAGCCAGTTTCGAACATAATTTGATCATTGTCTAAATTTTGATCTGTAATATTTTGAGTGAAATTTGAATTTATCGATAAAAAAACGAGAAACTATTTTATGAAAGTATTTTAAATAAGCAATACATGATATATGAAAATATGGAGGACGCAAACTCTGTGTTACATAAAAAAGAATCGATGCAGGCAATTTAAAATATGAAAAACAAAATTTTAGGTTAACAGACAAAATATATAAAAATATTAAGGCAATGAAAATGAAGAATAAAAATACTGTCGGAAAAATGAACACTTTTATTATTGGTAGGTCAAAGGGTTAAACTGTCATTATTGTCTAATAATATTAATTTTTGTAGTTTTACAGTTTTACAAAAATAATATTAATTTCTGTAGTTTGTAGTTTTTGTAGTTTCACAAAAATTAATATTATTAGACAATAATGACCAACCCTCTGACCCGCCAATAACAAATTGAAAAGTATTCATTTTTCCGACAGTATTTTTATTTTTCACTTTCATTGTCTCCAAAATAATATCAATAAGTCCTAAAAAAAAAACTTGAGAAAATTGCAAACAAAAATTGAGTTCAGAGAAATTTGCTCGACATCCAGAAACTCAGTTTCCGGAACCCGAGTTAGCCCAGTTGAGTGCATTAAGGTGTTAATTCGATAACACATGATGACAAATGATTGTGTAAAATATCCAAACACTACATTTCGTTCATAATATCATTTATAAACGGTATCATGCATCATCAATAATTAATTGAAAGGGTAACAATACTTCTATGATTAATTATAGCAGTTTCACGATGTGCTCGATGTTGAGTATCAGAGACGTTCAATAATTTGTTGTTCAACAGCTTTTCATGATCGATGATTCATTTCATGCTTTTCGACATGATGTATTTGTTGATTCTGTTGTTACTTAATTAGTTGTTACCAATGTATGACAGAAGGACATTATTTGTTGTTCGACAGCTTTGATCGCCCTGTTTACATATTATAATTATAAAATTCTTTTGATAAGCTTCGTTAGAAATTGCACCAATACAATTTTGTTCGCTAGCAAATATAGTCAAAATTCGTTTGTATAGAGATGCAAATTTTGATGTAGGTATCATCGAGAGGAAAAAGGTTAATTTTTTTATTTCTGCATTGTATAGATAAATTAGCGATTACTAGTTACGCGAATCCAATACATATCCCTAATCAATTGTAAGTAGGAATATAATTTCACGTGTTTAATCGACGATTAGGAGTACACAAGTCTGAAGATATCGTTAGATTTGTAATAAATGCAGAGATTTGTACAGATGGACTGTGTTTATTGGTATGGTTGCAATAAAAGAATCATTTTTCTAAGATTACAGAAATTTAGGGCTTCAATATTTTAAAACGTGTTTATGAGGGAAGTCACGTGCAGAATATTTATTTGTTGAAGTATTTGAGGTTAAGTACGTTGAAGTTTTGGAGGTTATGTATGCTGAAGTTTTTGAGGTTAGGTGAAGATACGTTGTTACATGGCTGATTTCGAATCAGAGAATTTGATATGATTTTATGATAAATATGTACGAAATAAAATCTATAATTGGTTTTATATGATGAGTCGAATAATCAAATATAAATTTACAGATTGTGTTAAATAATGAACCAAGCAATTTACAGATTTGGTCAAGCAATGAAATATAAATTTACAGATTGCATGAATCAATCAATTTACAAATTAATATTTGTTTAAACACACGAAGAACCATTTATGATACGGTTATACAGTCATTTTCATCAAACTTCAAATTACAAATTAACACACCATAACTAATTATTTAAACTTAAACTTAATGTCATTTTGTGTTAATTTTGTATCATCTATATCTTTATTCATTTCAAAATCAATCACAGATTGCTCTAATTGGCAACCATTTTGAAAGCGTTAATTTACATACGGTACCATATTAATTTACTATAAGATAATTTGCAATAATATTAATTTATAATATTGTTTGCATCATAATTTTCATACAGCTTCGAACTCCAAATTAGTTTACTACAAGTACTGTTTCATTAAATCATGTCAAATTTTCAGTGCTTTCAACCATCTGATATACAATTTATTATTTATCACCGAATTTCAATAAATTTATTTGAAATAACTCATAATTTTCAGCAGAGAATACTTTATTTCATAAGATACAGTACACGAAGTTTTAAAGGAACAAAACAAGTAACTTGATCAATACGAATTATTTTAAACAAATTTATATTGTTTCTTTAAAAACTCATGAACTACATCCGAAGCTAACTTTCATGTACTCAAGTTCTATTTATAATAACATTTCACACAAAATTTCTACGCCTGAAGTTATTAATTTTGCACAATTTGCAAATCATGCAAATGCACATTGTTTAAATTACTTGTCCAATATTTCTATATTTAGATCCGTTATAAAATTTCAGTTTACATTATTTCCGAACGAACATACGTTTAATTTTTATTTTACATTGAATTTGAGACTCGAAATCCCAAACTACCTATTAGCTGAATACCCAAATTCCCAGAATACAGAATTTCTAAATTTTGGAAACCTTACATCCCCAAATCTCTAAACCCCCAAATACCTAAATTTCCAAATTTACAAGTTTCCAAATTCCTAAATCCTGAAATCCCTACATCATGAATTTATACACCCTTAATTTTCTACACTTCCAAATCTCTGGACCCCCAAATAGATAAATTCCCAGGTTCCCAAATACTTAAATCCTGAAATCCCTACATCTGCAAATCTTAAAACCCTCAAATAGCTAAATTTCCAAATTCTTAAAACTCTACATCGCCACAACCCTAAATTCCTACACCCCCAAATCTCTAGACCCCGAAATAGCGAAATCCTCAAATTCTCAGATCCCCAAATTCCTAAATCCTGAAATCTCTACGTACCCAAATAGCTGAATTTCCAAATTTCTAAATTTTAAAATCCCCAAATCCCTACACCCCCAAATTCCTTATTCCCAAAATCCTAAACCCTGAAATCTCCAAATCTTCAAAACTCTATAGCCCCAAATCGCTAAATCCCCAAATCTGTATTATCAAATTCCTAAATTCCCAAATCTCTAAATTTCTACACCCCTAAATCCCTAATTCCGTACATTTCTAAACCTCTAGACCCCCAAATAGATAAATTCCCAAATTCCCAGGTTCCCAAATACTTAAATTCTGAAATCCCTACATCTGCAAATCTCAAAACCCCCAAATAGCTAAATTTCCAAATTCTTAAAACTCTACATCGCCACAACCCTAAATTCCTACACCCCCAAATCTCTAGACCCCGAAATAGCGAAATCCTCAAATTCTCAGATCCCCAAATTCCTAAATCCTGAAATCTCTACGTCCCCAAATAGCTGAATTTCCAAATTTCTAAATTTTAAAATCCCCACATCCCTACACCCCCAAATTCCTTATTCCCAAAATCCTAAACCCTGAAATCTCCAAATCTTCAAAACTCTAAAGCCCCAAATCGCTAAATCCCCAAATCTGTATTATCAAATTCCTAAATTCCCAAATCTCTAAATTTCTACACCCCTAAATCCCTAATTCCGTACATTTCTAAATCTCTAGACCCCCAAATAGATAAATACCCAAATTCCCAGGTTCCCAAATACTTAAATTCTGAAATCCCTACATCTGCAAATCTCAAAACCCCCAAATAGCTAAATTTCCAAATTCTTAAAACTCTACATCGCCACAACCCTAAATTCCTACACCCCCAAATCTCTAGACCCCGAAATAGCGAAATCCTCAAATTCTCAGATCCCCAAATTCCTAAATCCTGAAATCTCTACGTCCCCAAATAGCTGAATTTCCAAATTTCTAAATTTTAAAATCCCCACATCCCTACACCCCCAAATTCCTTATTCCCAAAATCCTAAACCCTGAAATCTCCAAATCTTCAAAACTCTAAAGCCCCAAATCGCTAAATCCCCAAATCTGTATTATCAAATTCCTAAATTCCCAAATCTCTAAATTTCTACACCCCTAAATCCCTAATTCCGTACATTTCTAAATCTCTAGACCCCCAAATAGATAAATTCCCAAATTCTCAGGTTCCCAAATACTTAAATTCTGAAATCCCTACATCTGCAAATCTTAAAACCCCCAAATAGCTAAATTCCCAAATTCCTAAAACTCTACATCGAATTCGAGAACAAACAAAAAGTTACAAGCCGTGCATAAACATGAACCGTAACAATAAACGCAGTTCTGTAATTTCACTTATTCGTTATGCGTACAGCGTGCATGTCGCTGCCATTTTGGAGAATATCGCATCGTGAAAATGACGAAGAAAAGAAAGAAAGTCGCGCGAACAAGCACAAAGTCGTTAATTAAAGTCGTCGTATGAGCGAAAAACGAAGATTGTATCCGTGCTTTCGATACTCGTTATATCGGTGTGCATGCACAGAATGATGCCACGTTGTTCGTATGATGAGCTTCCACCGTATGTAGTGTAAAAAAAAAAAAACGAATAGCAACCGAGAGAAACGTGTGAGAGAATCCCGTGCTATTGTAAGAAACGTACTCCTTTGCTTTTGCAACCGAAAAACGAGATAAAAACGACGAGACGACGCAAATCTCGTCGTTATTCTCGCGAATCACGAATGACTGCGATTTTGTATGCGTGTTACATATAACTATGTAACATTTCAAAAGATCCCTAGTGTTTTTTCTTCTCTTGTACAGAAGTAACGAACAGTTTAATTTGACTGCGAAATTTTTGTTTGTTCATTTTTTGACAGTCAAATTTTTCTTTTATTTTTTCATTTTTTGACTGTCAAATTTTTCTCTAATTTTCTTGATGTGTTTAATTAGTTAGACTATTTAGTTAGTTAAATAATTTAACAAGTTAGGAATTATTTGATGGAATGAAAAGTTTGAACACATTACTTACTGACGAATCGTAAATTTGATATCGATATTTTTTATGGAAGATTAATAAACGTTAGATGTTAGATTTATTTGAAACTTGATTGGAATAATAAAAGTTGGTTGTTCTGTTCGAATTGAATTCAATTTTCCAGTTTACAGCTTTGAAAGTTTTCAAATTTTTGAAATTTTTAAGTCACCTACCAGATGTCCAACGTCGCTTGCGTGTCAAGGTCCTTGTGTGCCAATGGATGGCCATATAACGAGAGCCCACTGTATAAGTTTATAAAATAGTCTCGTTTTCAAACGGTAAGTAATGTGTTTAAAATAATTACGGTACAAAAGACCCTAAAATAGAATTATTAGTTGTTGAAATTAGTAAACAATTGGTGAAATGTAATGATTTATTGGCTCCTTTTTTATTGAGTTCGCGTTTGAACCGGCACGTGCTGTGATACACAAAATTTTGTATTTCGCTTTTTACTGGAAGTTCGATCAATTAAACTAATTATCTACTACACTGAATACGTGTGCCATCGATATTTTAGTCACGAATCAAAATACAAACGCGTTTATTTATTAACTTTTCTCGTGTCACTTTAATTAAATTCTCATATCAATTGTACACAAAAATTGGCTTTTTATCAAAAGCTAGTTTATTAAAAATCGCCAATTTTTAATATTTAGTGATTTAGCTTAAGGTAAAAATATTGTTTCATTAGATTGAAAAAGTAAAAAATGATGATGAAGTATTGAGATATTTATTTACTTAAAGAATGTGCCAAATACGTGTGAATTTAGAGCAAAGGTGTAGCGTTTCATTTACATATCAATTTGTTTACAACATATCATTAAAAATATTTGAAAGAACATTAAACAATTTGTTCTTATATTAAACAATATTTTCTTCGTTTATAAACATTTGACACTAAAATGACCAGTGTTGAACGTATATTTGCTTCCAGATTGAAATGAAATTTGATATTAAAATATGTAATTTAATATTTAAATCTATTATCTGAAGTATAGGTATTCTTTACTGCAATAAAAGCATCTTAGTTTCTTACAATCTACAGAAAATTATAATTAATTTTTTTTAATTTATAATCTGTTGTATCGATAGGTTTGGTTGTTCTAGTGTTAAATAAATAAGTTTGATATTTGCAATCATACTACGAAGCCATCAATCATCACACAAAGATGTTGGAATATTTTTCGACAAGGAAACGTTAAATTCGTAAACAATGTGAGAGATTTTATTAGAGACTGAAGTATAATTAGTTCTTCAATAAGTATCTTTAACTTATTTACAACAGGTTTGTTAGAAATAAAAATATATCAGTTTGTTGTTGATATTAAATATATTTATTAACGTTATATAATTTTTTATGTTAAAATGAAGATATTCGGCAAAAAATTATGAAAAATAAATTGCTAAGACATTGTAAGTTTGTAGAATAGACTGTGTTGTAGAATTTTTATTTGAAAATTTATAACTTCGAGAAATTAAAAATTAGTAGCACTAACAATGTAAAAATTTATTTAATTGTAATTCGAAATTTCGATAAAAAATTGAAGATTAATTCAATTAATTGATTATACTTGGCTTCGTAGAGAAATAAAATTAATGAACTGAAAGCTCAAATCGGAGATTTGAAAATTTGCAAATTAAGGCCCTTAGCAATTGTTAAATTTATAATTTTGCAACTGAAATATATTACAGTTCAAATTTTTTAATCTCTTAACGTTAAAACAGTAAGTAATATAATCGAAATATTTGACATTCGAAAAAATTTGAATTTAATTAAGAAAAGAAAAATTGTGAAACAGTGTTGCAAAAGATGTACCCGAATGAGTTATTTGTTTAAGTACTGTTTCATACCCTCTCGCAAATGCACGATTTGAGTGAATGTTGAATGATTCGATGGCTGTCAATAACCAAGAAATGAAAATCATGCGGTATTTAATATCACTGGATATAAGATTACATTTATGTGTAGATTGTGTAAAATACGGAATAGGATGAAACGATATTATTGAAGTTATTGAATTGTTGACTGTAGGTGTTTACGACGGTTAAATATATATATACATGATAGAGTATAAGATATAAATAAAAAAGCAAGAGAAATAAAATCGTAATAAAATCGGCGTTCCATCATTCGGTAACACAAATACAGAAATTATTATTACTTTTAAATCGTGATCAAAATTCTATGCATTTTCTTCTTGGTATAAACCATTGAAAACAAACGAATACAATTTTTCATAATATCCTAGTGTACCGTAGGCAACCCATGAATTGTCGCTTAGGCTGACCCAGGTGTTTGGAAGGTCTACAGACCCAATTGATCAGAAGAGAAAAATGGACACCTAGACTCACACATATTTTCGGCGGTAGATTACCTCGAACGGTCCACACACCAATTAGGCCAAAAACGACAGTCGACAAACGTCTCAAGACTGAGTGAGATAGTGTAAATTGCGTGATGCAGTTATTGTCGTTATTCTTATTTGCCGATATGTCACGTTGCAAGTGTTCACGGTGGGATAGTAGCTACCAGGCTTCTTTCACTCTGGGTCAATCTCCTACACGCCAACTCCTGGGTTGACTACGCTACAAGCGTCTAATTTATTGTTAAATTAATATTTGTGAACGATGGTCATCCATGATTATATTTACCTTCGAATGGAATTTCGTTTCTGATATCACCATTGTCTATACTTTCATTCACATAATTACGATTACGATGAAATGTGCAAGTGAATGAAGTGTATATTTGCGTAAGACGAAACAATCGATGCAAGAGTGTACTGTAAAATATTTTACTACATTATTTAACTATTAACGATTCTGCGAGGATGTAAATACTTCTGTTCACGAATCGTTTAGTTCTTCGCCTCACTGAATCGAAGGATTCGCATGGAGATCATGTTGCGATGCCACCCTGAAGTGTATGACGTGTGAAAAAACCATTGAAGTCGCGAGAGAAAAATACGTCTTTGAAAACCTACCGAATTTAATAGAATAAGTGAATCGAGAAAACGTGGGTGAACGAACCTGGACAAAATGAAATTTAAATTATCCGACACGGTGATGGACGGATCATGTGAGAGAACAAATAAAAATGTCAAATTTAGTTATTTGAACACTTGGGAGTTTGGAAATTTGATAACTGGAGAATGACGAAATTTGAAAATTTTTTAAATTTGGAAATTTGAAGTTTTGGAATTTGCGAAGTTGAGAATTTTAAAATTGGACGATTTAGAAATTTTAGAGTTTAAGGATTTGAAGATTTTGGAAATTTGGGAATTTGAGGATTTAGGAATTTAGGAATTTAGCAATTTAGAAATTTTGAAGTTTTGGAATTTGAAGAGCAGAGAATGTAAGAATTTCAAGGTTCAAAACGAGTTAGAAATTTAGTAACTTAAGGTTTCTCTAGATTTCTAAGTTTTCAAATTATCAAGATTCGAAATGTCCACATCCCCTAATGTCCAAATTTTTCAAATTTCCAACTTCCAGATTTTCAAATTACCAAATCTCCAAATTCCTAAACTTTCAAATTCTTATATTACAAAAATTTGTAAAATTCCTGATTCCCAATTTAAAAATTCCAAAATTTCATAAATCTCCAAATTTAAAAATTTCCTAAATTAAAATTTTGTTAATGTAATAATATAAAAATTTCTAATTTTCAACTTTTCACATTGAGTAGTTGACTATTCATCACGAATCAAACAAACCATATCAGATCACATATCCGTCAATTTTCACCCTCGTTATGTTCCTCTTTAATTTCGATCAAATTTTAATATACAGAAAATTTGGACAAGAATACATTCATTTATAAGTGTCCTAAAGTTTTATTGGTTCGTAACTAACTTTGTCCAATGTTAAAAAACAAATGTTTATCACAATTATGCAAGATATCAACATTCGATAATAAAAGATTTTACGTAATGGTATACAAAATATGTATTTTTTAAATTCTTATAAACTAGTTGATTATAACTTTTCATAAACACTCGAGGAATTTAATTCAAAGGAGGATTTTAATTCAACTTTCTTCACTGTAAATACAGTCACACTAGACACCCATTATATTGCCATATATACACTCATAGTAACCGAGAATTTTTGAAGTTGGCAATATATTGAATTTCCAAAAATATCCTTCTTCATAAATTCCCATGCTCTACGATGTCTGAAATATTCCATTACCATGAATATGGCAATATAACGCAAGTATAAAAATATTAAAAATTGATTATTCTCCGATCCTTCATCCTAGAAGCATTCGTTTCCTTTATCACCAATAAAACTCGAAACACTTTTCGGAAAAGATCAGCAACAAAAATTTATAGTCCCGAAACGATATACAGCCAATTTCATTCGTGAAAGAGCGACGAATCCAAACAAAATGTTCAGCTGTTAAAGTGAACATTGAAAATGAACGTTAAATGAACGAACAGTCGGTTACGTTAACACTAAACATGCCAGCGTATAATGCACACATAATTTGAAATTAAAAATAAAATAAAAAAATGAATATACATATTAATTCCTTATCTCGGTAAAAATCAACATAAATTTCAAGAAAAGTGTCTTGACAAAATTTGTAATTTAAAATACACAACTTGTAAACCGATCAATCGATCGGTTCGGTAGATTTAGTGTTAACGGGAAACCATCAGCTTCCAAGAGTATGTCAGTGCGTCGATTCGATAAGCGAACGAGAGAAGAGGCTAGAAGAATAGTGAACGAGAAGGACTCCAACTGTCCTCGTGTAAATAATCTGGCCTTAATATATTTTGCACGGTATGTATACATACGTTATTTACAAGACACGAACGGACAGAGGAGCGTTTCTCCTATTGTGAATACGATCATCCCCTCGAGTCGAATTTTTAATCCTTTGCCTTACGATAACACGAAAAAGAGGCTAAAAAATACGAGTGTGACTCGTAAAGTAGGTCCAACAAGGTAGACACAAAAATTAAAAACGCTGCATTTAATTATCACGCATTCTTTGATATGCCCTGACGTAGAAAGAACATGGCTGCCTCTGAAACAGGTTATAAAGAGAGATGTAAGGCAAGGGGTTAAGGGCGTATCGCAAAACTGTACAATAATCACGCGCATAACATATGTTACATACATGAACATATGCATATAGTATAATATAAATATAATTAATAATATGCATACCTGCGTCGATGTAATTATACGATGTCCCATGTAACGTGATCCCGAGATGGATACTTGTACTAAGCCTACTAATAAATTATCGCATATGCTGGTACCAACGGAGATAAATATATGAACAAATCTGAATAAAGAAACGATTAATGTATAAACTTTCACTGTATTATTTTCCACTGCATTACCTATGCCTTTTGATGGAGTAAATATCCTAGGGCTCTAACGAGCTGAATATCCTAGTGCTCTAACGAGCCTCAGTAATTAACAAGTCAGTGGGAATTTTATTAATAATAACAACTCTGCTTATTTTAAACGTTTAATCAAGATGTAACAGCAAAATGGCTTTACATAGATACAACTATAAATTTGTGTATTTCAGTATATCACATATTGTTGTACGAGTCAATTTTAATAAGTTGCTTTGTGAATATAGCTTGTTATTATACAGCACGAAAATACTTATCTCTCAGTTTTTAATAATTTGTCAGAGGACTTAAATTAGTTGAAATATTTTATATAGTAGAATTTAAATTAAAAAGTAGCTTAAATATTTTATATAGTAGAAAGTATTAAAATAGCTTATGAAATAGCAGATAATAGCTTAAATATTAACGTAGCTTTACAAGGTATTGTAATTTAATTATGTCCTTTATTCTCGCATGAATTTTGCATTTCAACTAATATTATTAATTATTTCTACTGTATTACATTCAACGGCTGCAATTTGAAGTTCATCGGTATTGTCGTTGTATATAAATGTGTATCGACAATCTATCCTACTGTATTATATCCATCATATAACCAAAGCGTTGTATTGATCTGGATGATTATTCAGTTTAATAACCAAACGCTGGCTCGTACTTTAAACTATAATTTAACTGATAATTTATCATTCGAACGGACCTAGTTAAACTAAAATGTTGAAAATTGATGGTACACACGAGGATCGATGAGAGTGTTTATGTTTCGTTAAATTTTAACGTCAGTTATTAATGAACGTGTAACGAAGCTACATCGGTGAATAAATAATATTCGTTTTGGCATCAATTTTGAAATTTTCGAAATACAAACAGAATCGATAATTGGAAGTTTATGCAGCAGTTTCCAAGTTGAACTACATTTTGCAGGTAAAACGGGGAAATTAAATTTTATTGTACTTTTAATGCTACTGAGCTGTAAACGGAAATGTACAAATAATAAATCACAAGCAATATTACGCTTTTAAAAAGTATATATCGGTTTTTATATAAAGAGAAAATAGGTACCCACAAATTTATTTTCTATCTCTCGGTTATTTATTTTTCCAATTTAATTTCAATTTGAAAGTAGATTACACATTGCAGTGAATCTGCCATCTCCTTCCCAAAAATATGAATACTCAATCCCTAGACTGCCAAATTGCTGAATCCCCAATTTGCTGGATTACTAAATTCATAAATTTCCAGATCTCTAGATTTCCACATCTTCAAATTCTGATATTCTTAAAAATTCTTGAAAGAAAATGGTTTCTTTCCACCATCCTCAAATCTTCAAATCCTCAAGTAGCTAAATTCTCTTTCCAGGTTCCCAAATTCTTAACTCATGAAATCCCTACATCCCCAAATTATTACATCCCCAAATCTCCAAACTACCAATTAGCTAAATACCCAAATTCCCAGATCGCAAAATTCTTAAATTTTGAAAACCTTACATTCCCAAATACCTAAATTTCCAATTTTCCAAATTCCTAAATCCTGAAATCCCTACATCATAAATTTGTACATTTCCAAGTCTCTAGACTATCTCAAAAATCCCTAAAAGCAAATTCCATTAACGGAAGTCCCCAACGAAAAATAACAGCCTTGTCTGCAACGTATTCGGTATCAAAATTTTTGTTTAAAACTAAAAAATTTAATAACTCAACAAGCTCTATAAAAAATCCTGGTTACATTGAATGCACGTCCAACGGTTGTGTTAAGCTTCGCACACTACGGTTAGGTTAGGTCCTTTATCGAAAAAAGTCTGTTCCACGCCATTCATTCTATCGCCAAATGCTTCGAATCGCCAAAAATGCAAAAACTACCTCCATATTGGAGTATTGATATCCGGTGACCCTGAAGAGAATCATTCAACTTGCTGCCCTTCGTTTGCGACGTACAAAGACCGCAAAGGGTGCTTTCCATTTATACCGTTCAAAGAGACAAAAGCACACGCTGTTCGTAGATCCGTTATTCGGGGATCAAATGGATTGAGTTGTATCGTGTTTAGCCGCCATGTCATGAAATGACTGATGGCCGAACACCGAACGTACCATGTTGCAGCCACTAACAAAATGAAACCGCCACTGAAAGTCGGTGACCCAGGTATGAA
This sequence comes from Megachile lagopoda, assembly GCA_036983795.1. Classification (NCBI taxonomy): domain Eukaryota; kingdom Metazoa; phylum Arthropoda; class Insecta; order Hymenoptera; family Megachilidae; genus Megachile; species Megachile lagopoda. The sequence continues at coordinate 4,263,308 of CM072786.1, forward strand.
ATTCGTACAAATTGCTGAATGGAATTTGGATACGTTTCCAAAATTACTGGGACATTTTATTAGACCAATATACTCGTTCCATACAATTTCATACAATGTTAAATTGTGTTACATATAACACGTAACAGATCCTCTATATTTTCGTGGTAACAATTTTTCAAACAGACTTTTCAATTGATTTAATAAGAGAGAAAAAGGATAAATATTTGGTTCAGTTCAATTAAACGTATATTTAGTTTAACTCAATTAAATGTATATTTGGTTCAGTTCAATTAAACGTATATTTAGAATAGTTCAATTAAATGTATATTATTTTAGTTCAATTAAATGTATATTTGGTTCAGTTCAATTAAACGTATATTTAGTTCAGTTCAATTAAATGTATATTTGGTTCAGTTCAATTAAACGTATATTTAGTTTAATTCAATTAAATGTATATTTGGTTCAGTACAATTAAATGTATATTTGGTTCAGTTGCATTAAATGTATATTTGGTTCAGCTTAATTAAATGTATATTTAATTCAGTTCAGTTAAATTTGTGTTACAATAATTTATGAATGCATAAACTGTAACATCTCCAAAGAAAATGAATACAGTTCGGTTAAATTTGAAAATTCGATAATTTATAAATGTTTAAACACCTCCAAGAAAAATGGAATATACTAATAATACATTTACACTTAGATTTTCTATTACATGTAATATTGTTAGACTCGTGTGATCATTAGAGCATTTTACGCGTATTATCCCTGCGTGATGTATACTTACAACGAGCGAACAAGATGAGCACACTTTTTTATGGAGAGCATTTCTTCGGCATTCACGGCGAAAATTATATGTTAATGGAAGGAAACAGCGAACAGATGAGGGTGCAGAAAAACGAGTTGAGCAAACAGGAAGGGAAAATATGTGGTGCCAGAAAGTTGCATGAGAACGATGATGAGCGAAGTTTAGAGGTGCACGATGGAAACTGTGATATTTTTCTTGAGAAAGGGTCTTTGTCTGAGGATATCGTAAAGCTGATTCTGTCGTAAACGTATTCCAGGAAAATTTGTGATTTAAGATGGTGTATTTTGCAAATTTGATATTGTAGACGGGGTAATAAAATATGTGATCTGGATAGAAATATATTTTTTTTAAAAGAGAAATTAATGTGGTGTAGCAAAAAAGAAATTCAAATGATATGATTGTTAATTTTCTTTTAGTAATTATTTTCATTATCAAACGAAAATTTAGCATCTGGTTTCGAAGAATTTTTAAGATTTTGCAATTACATATTTTCTGCTTGTATCTAAATAAATTTTAATAACTGCTAAATTTTTTTATAAACCATATTCAATATAGAAACTTATTATCCAAAAATTGAGAAATAAATTAAAAATTATAATGAATGTCCAATTTGAATTACTTTATTTAATAGATATTCAAATATTAAATATTTAAATTACACAATTAATTGTGTAATTATGATAAAAAATGGTATACTGTAAAACTTGAGAATTTATAAAAAAATTCAAAAAGTTCCCGCTATCAAAATGTAATATTTTCTAAAATTGTACGCCATCATTTTCAACAGATTAAAATATAATTAACATAAAACATGATTTGTACGTATAACATATTTCATAAATGAATATCAAACGCATCGATTGAAGTGACATAATTTCACCCTTTGTCGTAACACTTTGTGGCTGCCGATTGTAAATTTCATATACGATCGATTAATTCTACTAATCTGAGCTCTCCGTTAACAATTTAATTACAGCATTGTTACAGTCCAATTGCAATTCGTTTAATTATTGTACGCCGTTTAATAATTCGAATAAATTACCGAACCAAATTTATCGAATCATAAATGAGACATCACTGCAAATAAACGAATAATATTTTAAACAATATATCAAAATAATACCGCGACAAGTTATTCAATGGTCGTCGCGCTGTTCGGTCAATGCGAAAACATTTTAGAGGCGTTTATGAACCGAATCCAATTCGAGCGGACACGAGTAATAAAAGCCAAATTGGTTCTGTCCGATTTGAACAATGAAAGTGCGAAGAGTGATTAATTAAGCGATACGTGTGATAAACGGATATGGCATAAACGACTAACAGCCGGTACATTATGGTGTAGCATGGAAAATATGTACTCATTCAGAGCATTATGCAGCCTGACATCGGATCACGTCGATACGCATTATTATATTTTCCATTGCTCTCGTGAAACCTCGTTATATCGCTCTTCCTCTTGCTGAACATTACACCTTGTACAAATTTACGTATCCCATGAGCGCAATGGAATACGCAATAATTTTATAATAATAACAGTGTTGAAAAACGAGATCAGAATTACTCGGAAATTAATACTGCATTGACGAAACTGTTACTTTGAAAACTATAGTCAGAGTGTTAACACTAAAACTACCAAACCGATCCCGCTCCATAAATTTCTTATTATAAGTTACACACTTTGTTCAAGTGCTTTTCTTGCAATCTGCATTGGTTTTCATCAAGATTAATGTGTGTGTACTAATTTATGTTTTGTCATTTGTTTATTTATTTTTTAACTTCAGTTCAAATTAAGTAGGTTTAGTGTTAAAGACTTTATTTGGTGATAACTAAAAGCAATGTAAAAGTATTCTTAAGTCATGCCATTACAGCAAAGCGCGATGTAGCGTCATGACGTCATACATGCCTAAAGACCACATGTAGATGTCACTGTTTAGACAAAGACAAATTACAAACGTACTTCTCAAGAGTTACCGTAATTAAGGGTACACTGTAATTTCTACTAAATTTAATTGTTATTTATATCTTAAAATTGATTAATGTGTTAGGAACTTAGAAAGTCTGAGAATTTAGAGATATGAGGTTTTGGAAATGTACAAATGTAAATCTGTCGTTCGGAAATTTTAAAACTTTTGTATTTAGGAATATAGACGTTAGGGATTTAAAACTTTGGTTTACCAAAAAGATTGGTTGAAAATTGGAGAGAGAACTTTGTACAACGTAATTCAAGGCCTAACTTAGAACAATGTAAAAATTTGATGGTTTTATATAATTTCAGAGCGATTATTTTAATTTCGAATATTTTATCGAATATTTTAATTTCTTAACAAAAGGTTACTTGCAATATTTTTCCTATTATAAAAATATTTCCAAGTATAAAGGTTAAAATCTATTATCTTACGAGATTCGAGGAGACCTTGTAACGACAATTCGAAATCGGAATCTCAAACATCGCTATAGTCGTCACGGTCCAGACTCAATATACTCGATAACGGTACTTGTCCAACTGGACCAACATAACTTTGCCAGCCGATGACCAAGTAAATTGTAGATACCGCATCCTCGACGGTCGGGATATGACCTCGATGATTATTCAATTTAATGAGCCATTGTAGACGCCCTCTGAAACGTGACGTTTACACCGCAACCGATTTCCAAGCTTCGAACGATCGGCTGTTCATGCTTAACGAGTTCGCGAATCTCTCTCTGTTTCTCTTTCTCTCTCCCTGTCTTTCTCTCCACGCTCCCCATCGCTTCGTCCATAAACGCGTGAAAGTTCTCCGGTGTTCACGTACACGCGAACAGAACACCAATACGCAAAAGGTTCACGGTGTTTCCTCTTGCTAGAATTTCGATCCTATGACAAGCACGCAATTCGAGCCCACCGATAATTAGTAGACACTTGGAATCAAATTAATCCGCAATACGACGACGGGATGGCTCTCTACGTTCAGCCATTAATTAAGGATCACCGCTCAAGGATTATACGCTGGTCTACCGAATCACCCTCCATTACAATGGTAAATAAAACTTCAACAATCGTTTGGTAATGACAGTACATTTGTTCCATATACTAATCGAATAACCGGACCTGATGACGCGGCCCACTTGAGGTTATTATGAGGAAGACATTAGGTCATTTGAATTAACCGCCAAATCTTCAGTGTAAATACGTCCCAAGTTCTAAATCCCATCGGACAATATACTAGGCGGTGAAATGAAATAATAGTCCGAATGTTTTATAAAAAGAAATTTTAATAAATACCTGGGACACTGAAATGTCTTTTCTCTTTGGGGAGAATCTTTAGACGTTGAAGAGGAATTCGTCTATAGACCCTATCGGTCCTGCAGTTGAAATAAACAACTTGAGCTGCATCCACTCGAGGCTTCAACGTTAGAGAAAATTTATTTACGTCCAAAAATATGAGACCATTAAAAAATGGATTAAACTGAATTATATCAGGTTAAACTCAATTATAGTTATATCAAGTCCATGAAAATAATTGCATCAGTAAAAATGGATATAAACATTTAACTGTGAACCGCGGGATGAATCTCATCGATCCAGATAGCGGTGCACATACTCAAAACACTGAATGTTGTTTTCGTGAAACGAGAGCCAATATTTCACGACATGGAACGGAAAGAGCATTATATTGGTAACATAGCTGAATTATTGTTTCAGCGGAAGTATGATTTTGATACAAGAATGGTTGCGTTGTTTGATATAATAGCATTTTCCCAATTTCTATTAGAGATAATCAAGAATAAAGTTTAGTATTTTATCTCCAAATTGATGTTGACTCAGACGTAAAATTATTTTTACGAATATGTAAAAAATGGCTGTGGTAATATCCATAGAGAAGAAGTAGTGACGTCATATTTCAAAGTCAGATCGATAAGAAATCGCTAAAATATCGGTATAATTATTACTGTTCATTTCGTGGAAATGCTACGAAATTTCCATGACTCGAAAAACGCACAAACCATAAGACATCACTGAAGTTGCATTTCGAAAAACATTTCACATCTTTTCGTATATCGTGCCAATAAGAATCAAAACCATCTGGTCCATCTAGATTGAATTTTTCCTCGTCACTAAATATAACTTACAAAAATAAATTATAACTGCAAAACATTCGTTTGTTATAAAATAAATGTTTTTACTAACATTTCCCAATCTGAACTCATGTTTGCTTTAGCGAATGAAAGTCTCGTTGATTTATCTTCTTTTTTCAGTAGTGGTACCGATATTGATTTTGCCGTAACAATGTGCGGATACAATGGTTCTATGAATGGTATTTTTTGCAACATTTCATTTGCAATCATCTCGCAGTTAAATCAATGATATAGACAAGTTAGAAGCTAATCGTAGAGTTTTACGTTTATCTCGAGGAACTTTTGGAGGGCGATTTAAACAGTTCTTATCGCCATTACGTCTTTTATTTATAAGCGGCAATAGCACTTTTTGAACGACCATTTTGTTTCGCAGTATAACCTTTGCCTTCAATGCGGAAAGCATCGATCACGACTTTTTCTCTCTTTGAAAGTTCTTTTCACGAGGTATTTCACTTTCTAACTTTTATAAACGAATCTTACGAATGTAAAATGAAACGAAGGTAACATGATTTGTCTACTTATGAAACTCGATTGACGTCGTCATAAAGAAAATATACAAGGTTTATTTATGAAACTTAAATATCAAGTGAAACCTAGATTAATATTTACGTTAATGTCAATTTTATTTTACACGGTTTATTGTTTACATGCTAAAAATTAGTATTTAAGGAATAACCATAATTTCGTACCAAAAACTCAGATCAAATATAAAGAATGATTTATGCAACACACTGTAGTTCAGTTCTATCTGGTATTTTAGAGTCGAACATATTAATGTCTGTAATCCACATGTTTAATACAGGTATTAAAGCTTTAATACAGGTATTTCTATTACGGCAATCTTTTGATAAAATCAATAGCACTTTATTCGTGTTAGAAGTGCAGAATAATGCACGTGGGGATAGTTATTCTCGTACATGTGAAATACTAATCCTGTGATGTGATTTAATTGCTGTTAAGTGGCGAATAGAAGGGGTGTCGAGTTTGCATAAAGTTTTTAGCGAAGCCTGTAACGCTTATTGACAGCTTTGAGAATGAACCCTTTAGATTGAAGGGTTTCGGGGTATTAAACAGTAAAGTCGAGCAGTGTCTAGCGAAGTGGATCGATCGTTATACCAATCGATATCTTCTGTGATGTACATAAGCACTTACTCTGAGATAACAAGTTTGATGTAGAACTCTCCTTGAAAGTTGCATACTTACGCAAGATACATAGCAAATTTCAGTTAAACGCAGTATAAATAATGGTAGATGAAGTTAATTACTGCATTCCAATTTAATGCTGTTTGTCTTTCTCTTAACAGAAATTTGACAAATTGTCGGTAAAGTGTACGCTTCGATGTGAATGTTTAAGATGAGAAATTGATGAATTTTTTTCTTCTTTTTTATTTATTGTAATCAAATATTTTATACACTGGATGGGTTTCCAAAGGAAAATTTGAAAACCTGGAAATTTATAAATTGAGAAATTATAAAATTCGAAAATCTGGACTTTCATGAGCTTGAAAAATTGGCAATTTGAAACTTTTGAGATTTGAAAAGGAAATCTGAAAGCTATAAATTGCAGAATTTGAAAACTTGAAAATTTCAGAATTTCTAAATTCAAGAACTGGAGGATTCTAAAGTTTAAGGATTAGAAAGCACGAATAGACTTTATGGAGTATTTTATTTCGTCAAAAGATCACTAGATTGATCTAGTGAAAATTGATTCATAAATGTTTACAAATTCATCCACTCAGTTGAGATAATGAAACACGTACTACAAAAAGAATGAAACTTAATACTTCATTTTAATCTCGAATTATCATTATAAAACTGTTCATCCAATTCCAAGTTAAACTGTCAATAAACACGTAACAATTATTTCCCTTGAAACAAACCTCAAATCGCCAAAATACGATACCAAATCTTGCGAGAGTAACGAAGAAGGTCGAATTTCCTAAAGCAAAGGACAAAAGAACCGATGGAACAAGTTAAGGCAGTTACGCTAGTTGTCGCGATTGATTCTATCCGATTCAAAATGGCGCAGAAGTTTGCGGGTGGTCGCCGGTGGCACAAGTGAAAAGACGCAGCAAGGGAATAGAATCAAAAAGCGAGATGAAAAAGAATCTGAAACGACAAAGAAGAAGTCGAAGGCAAAGTAGCAATCTCTGGTAGCACATATCTATATCGAAGGACTCGTTTCGAAGCGAGTCACGAACGGGCCGGATGGCCGTAGTCCGAAGTGGCCGGTAGAAAAAGGGTCGGCTCGTTAATCCAGATCGGTAAGGAAACGCCGGAAAGGATGGGAAGGATAGCCAGATAGCCAGAGAAAGGCAAACAGTCTACTATCCCTGGAGAAAGACAGCCGCAAAAAGGGAGAGAACGCTCGGGAAAAAAAGAAGGAACAGCTAGAGAGGCTTTCGGACGTTGATGACGGCGAACGGCTAGCAGTAAGAAGAAAGGTTAGAGAAGGTGAGAAGGGCAAAGGGTAAAGAGAAAAGAGGCTAGATGGCCGGGGATAGGATAGAGGGCTGATATCGTAAGTGGCTGCGAATCCTTTATAACTGAGAGAACTCGTGGCCTGAGTAGGGCGAGCTTGGAATTTTTGATGTAGTAGCGAGCAGATATGAATATCGGAAAGTTCCCAAAGGAATTCCGCTGGATCGATGAGAAGGGGGATGAGCGATGACGAGAGCCTCGAGGATTTGGGAACAGGAGAGAGAAGATGAAAAAATGGGAAGATGGTAATGTCGTATTTACACCTTGTTTGGATGGACATCGGATGCGAATCATCAAAATCGAATTTATACCTGTTGACTAGCTGATTTTCTAATATTACTGATGCCGAGTTGGCGCGTGAAGAGGCACCCAGGTGTTTAGACGAGCTATGGCTTTGTGGTGTACCATGTTGTCCACTTCTCACTTAACACGAATGGAAGCACCAGATCCACTCTGATCTCAATCTACCGGTATCAACCCATGAGTTGGCGTGTGAAGCGGTTGACCCAGGTGTTTAAAGGAGCTAAGAGGTGTTTAAAAGATTGGTCGGAATAGAAAAATGGACCATACACCAATTAGGCTAAACATGACAGTCGACAAACGTCTCAAGATGGAATGAGATAGTGCGAATTGCGTTCAGCAGTTGTTAGTGTCATTATTATTCTTATTTGCCGAAATGTAACTGGAAGTGTTCACTGTGGGAATACTCATGGGTTGACATGTGTACGTATTTAATATAACCGTAATGCACACACATTTATTCTATTAACCACGTCTGTGAACATATCAGAATACTATAAAACACCATCTTGACCACTCACGTCTACAGATGTACAGGTCAAACCGTGCCAGATACGACTTTTTGTCAGAGAATCAAACTTTCTCAAAATGAGTCAAAACCCCTAGGAAAATTGTCAGAAGTAACGAAATATAGCGGAAAACCCCGCAACGAAAGCGAGTCTTCATATGTACATGTATGAAGTATACAGTTAATAGTCACTGATGTACTGTTGTGGATATTTTCTGGTTAGTTCAAATTAACAATTAATGGTTACTATGAATTAATATATGTAATTGTTAAAATTACTGTTATCAGTCATTTTCAAAATTTATCTGTCATAAAAATTTGCAAAACCTGAGGCTATTAATCAAGAAAAGTTTACTTAATTGTTATAGTAAATCTAAATTTTCTTCAAAATTAAATTTCTTGAAACCTTGAGAATAAACAACAAGAGTTTACAGATTTGTTTAAATGCAGCAAAATATAAATTTATATCGGCAATATCATAAAATACACTGATTGAAAATGTATTTCAGCAGTTCTGATACTTGTATTCATTGATTTATAATATCCATTAATTATTAAATCAATGATATTAACGGTTTGATTATCTACCGCGAATTCAGTTTAATCCTGCCTTTTCGTTAGCGTTTATCGTTTAACGAAAACTTTGAGAAATTGCCATGGAGTCGATAAACTTACCGCCAAACACGACGCGATTTCGCAATTCCATTGGAGGTCGTGCTCCCAGCTACTGGCCGCGTAAATCAAACTAGATGTAAGAGATACGCGAGTGGAATTTTTATGGAGCGAAGCCAATTGAAAAGATTTGTAAACGGATACGAGAATGGGTTTAATGAAATGAGCGAAATCGTGACACCCTTTTTATCATGCTAATTATTTCGTACACAAAACTGATGCTGATTTAACTCTAAAACAATTTGAATTAGAGCAAAAAAATAAAATGTCCAACTTTTTGAAGGTCTAAATAAATTAGAGCCACACAGAAATTTTATTGCGTTTTAAATTAAACAAAATTGATTTTTGTTAACAAAGGAATGATATAGAAACAAAAATATAGTAATTCAATTTGTTGTTATTGGGTGGGAAATAGTCCTATCGTGCTACATGGATTCATATTTCGAGGGTCTCAAAATGTCAGACTCATGCATTACCGTGCATCAAAAAGGTGGGTCATTTTTAATCCTCCGTGCATCAAATAGTAGGTTGACTGAAAGACATATTACCTTTAAACCATAATTCAATTTTAACGATAGATGATCTAATTTTGTGATACACACTTCTGTTCGGTAAAAAGAAAATGTGGACATTAAATTTGAGAGTCTTCAAGTTTTCTCGATTTCCAAAAACAAAAGACTTTAAATTTACCCACTTATGTCGAAAAGTTGATAGTTCAGGAGTCTATTAGCTTACTCTATGTAAGTGTCAATAAAATTGAAAAATAAGTAAAGACATGTTGCATGTTTTTAAGAAGAAATCTCTTGAGTGTAATAATTTGGTCACCTACAAACTTTGATAGAATTTTGTGGCCTGTCAACGTTCCTAAAATCGGCCATAAAGTAATGCAATAACGTGTCTTTACAACGTGTTTCCAAATAGTTTGGCGAACTGGAATATTTGGTGAGCATCAATACTGTTTCCAAGCTTATCAAATTCATTTGCGGGATATCAGGGAACTTTGCCTCTGGGATGTAACAAACTTACGATTCGATTCCTCTCTCTCGCTCTCTCTATTTCGCCGGAATACAGGAAAACTTTGATGCTCTCGGTTACGCGTTTGAGCCAATGTTATATGGATGATACGCTTGTAAACGCTTACGATGACCTTAATTCGTTCGCGGATTTTCTTTTCAGTGTTTTCAATTATTCTAGATTTTAATATTTACAAGGGATTTTCTGGTTTTGGTATAACCCAGTTTAACGATAAACATTTTCGATAACTTTGCGTCGAAAATGATAGAAGTGGCAGAATTAAGAAATTTCATTAAAGAAGTCAATCTCAAATTTGTAAACCAAATAACAAATTTTAAAATGATGAAACTATATGGTAGAAATAATCAAAGTGTTGGAAGTCGTTTATAATACAGTTGTATTCGTTGTAAACACGTACCTTTTCAAAGCATCAAAATAAAGCTTTCTATTATTTTGAACATTCAAAATAAGTAAAAACGTAATTAATAATAAACCTACGTGTTTTGTTAATAAACGAAACTTGTTTGAGTACTATTCATCTATTGTGTAAAAAGTTCGCAGACATATTTGTGCGCTAATCGATAGGAGTTGTTCTCGAATTACTTAACTGAACAAAAATTACTTTCCGTAGAAGTGTACCTGAAACAAGAAAGTTGGATGAACCGTGAATCGCGATTCTTCGAGAAGGTAAAGAGTAGGGAAGCACGTTTCGCGCTCTATCGCGAATCTTACACCGCGTGTAAACTCATAAAACGTCGGCCTTTGTAAGCCGAGCGGAGTTAAAGCCAGCTGAAGTCGCAATCTTCTGGAAGCGAGTAATAACGTGTCGCCAACGTATTTCGCGGTTTTATCGAGTTCTTACATTCTTAATCAGCTCGCTTTGTGCGACTGTGTTGCCAGTAATAGACACGTTTCTTGTGTAACCTGTAATATGCTTAAAATGGCGAAGACTCGATTTAAAACACGTAACTTATAAAATAATATTGGGCGAAGGCTAAAGTTTTCGCTTTTTATATTTCTTCTTTTATATTGTCCAAGATATTTATTCTGATATTCGATTACAAATCTGACATATGAAAATAAAATATTATTCCACACATGGCTTTTTCGAATTTAAACAATTATGTCGATTATTTTTATGAGTTATAATCATGAAAATGTATATTGCTAAAATCAGTCTTCTTGCATTTTTTACTGTTTACCAAATGAAACACGACACCATACTTAACACTATTTTTTTAATAAATTTTCCTACAATGTAAATCTCAAGACCAAGTTTGCATTTGTGCAAAAAACTACAATGTTGGCACCTCAATTTACATATCGATTAACAAACAGTAACTTTTTAGCCAACCCAATATGATGTATTTATTATATATTTATTTTGAAATTATTATTTTTAATCCGATCTTACAACAGGGAAGTTCAATTTTCACAATTTTCAATTTAAAATATTTACAAAGGAGGATTAAAATCTTGGACTACACGTAAAAGAATCTATTTAATAAATTTTAGTGAGGTTGAAGTATTTTAAGGATTTTAAGTAAAATAGGTAGTAATTGTTGACACGTCAAATTTTAATAAAAAATCGTAAATGTTATATACTAAATAGCAATATACCAAATAGTATATTAGGAACAGAGTAAGGTTGCCTAATTGGAAAATCTTTCGTAATATGACACCTCAGCTTATTTCCGTTATAGAGCTTTCAGAAGTCATGTGAACGTTATTTCACAGGGTGGCCCATAGCAAGTTACTAACTGTTTGTCGTCATCGTTTATGACTTTGTAACGTGTCCGTTGGACCGTAATCATTTACCAGAGACTCCGCAGTTTTATTCTGGCTTTAGCAAAAGTATGAACATACGTGACAGAATGAGCAAAAGGAGAAAAAGTTTATATCAAAGCTTAGAGATGGTTTCGTAGCAAATTTGGGACGCGTGGAGTTGCAAATAGAAATTCTGTATAAATATGAAAATTTATTATTATATTTATGTGTGATGTTATTCAATTTTTTAAATACCTTTATTATTATTATACATTATTATGGTTTCTCGGATTATTTTTCATACATAAATAGCATGCAAGACTACTCGAGACTGCAGACATGGACCCATTCCATTGAAATTAAAAAAAAAAATTTATTTTATAAATAAAATAGTGGTCGACTTAGTTACAAGTAAAAATTTAGTTGGCATCAGAAATGACTTATAAAAGATTTTATATATTATTAAAAAAAAAATGCACATCCTGCAATTTACCACTAATTCCCCATTTTACTGAATCTATAAAATAAATATATACAGAAACATTTCATTATAATTATACATGTACTCATTTTGAACTTAATTTAATTGAATTTATTGGAAATTATATGCATCTTTTTATTAAATGTCCTCGAAAATAACTTTGAGAGTTGGACAATTTTTACATATGAAATATACAGTTTTATATGACACAGTGTGACAGAAAAAGCTGAGACACCCTGTATATACAAGGTAAAAAAGAATACTTTGTCATGGATTCTGTAACATGATTTTACACTTCCTGATTAATAATGATCTGCAAAAAAGTGACCACGAACATTACCTCGACTTCTAAATTCAAAATCAAACTCTTTTACGTACACTAAAAAATCGTCAAATTATGGATCAAAACAACTATTCTCGTGGAAACTAGTATTACAGTTTCAATCCTGATTTTATTGAATATATGACAGGAATAGTATGCCACCAAAAAGCAACTGATTCTACGCGAAAAAATAACTAAGAAATGTGCTACGAAGCTTAATGGTTTGATGCTTTGTTTTAGAGAGAATCGATTTTGAACATTCGTTAGACACACATTCTATTGAATATAACTTGACTGTCATGTCAAACGCAATTCATAACAAAATGGCGCACTGGCAAATAGTGACGAATCCTTCAAATCTTTCAAATCCATTTTCGCAGACAGAAAGCTTCGAATCAAAAAGTTTCATATCACTCGTCGTTTTTTATTGTAAATTAATTATCGCGCCATCTCAAGTTATCGGCACAACCAGTGTTAAATTTTTAATATTATTTTCTAAGAGAATGATCGAGTTTTAACGCATAACTCATTGAATCTGTGTATATGTGTTAAATCTTAAAATCCTTAAATTTGCAACAATGTAAATTTTCAAATTCTTGAAATTTAAATCCCCAAATTCCTGAAATTTAAATTCCCAAATTTCTAAAATACTAAATTTGAAAATTTGTAATTCGTAAAATTTCTGTTTAATTTGCAATCAGGAACCGGGTAGAGCCTCTTTTTTATTTAATACTATCCAATCTTTCCAAACATGACAAAGACTAATTACTATGATTCTTTATTATTACTACGTTTCAACTTAACAAACTTATAAGATTTTAATGGCTCTTGTTTCGACTACTGAATTCTTTTCTAATGATAAGCTAAAGTGTGCTACCTTAAAATTAATGTACACAAATTATTTTTTCATGAACGTAATGAGTAATAACATAAGAACATATAATAAATATAATAACATATTTAAACTTCCAATATCGAACCATTTACATCCCTTAAAAGTGGTCTTTTTATACGATGCTTCAAAAACAAAAGCCTAGTAATTCCCATATTTTGAAACATAATGGTCGTATTAAAAATTTTACGATACATCATACAATTCATATTCACGAAATGAAACCAAGTAACTTTTAGTTTTTAATATGACGATATTCAGTCGTACAATATACGACAGTTAATTTGGAAATTCCGGAATAAAAAAATTGTATAATAAAGCACAAAAATCGCGTGCTTTTTTTCAGCAGAGGAATTATTAACATTCTTTTTCGATGTCTACATGTTTCACAGAGAACTAACGAACAAAGCGATCACCGTTCTGTTTTGTTTTAAACTTCAAAACAGTACAGAAATGGGAATTTGCATTTTAAAATTCCCATTCAGAAACGATAAATACACCCCTAAAACTTATCCGAGCGCTATTAAAACAAGTCTCACACTCAACGAATAAATTCAAAGTTATCGCAGCTTAAAAAGAGCTGTCGCGGCGAACTCCGCCAATTTCTCAAAAACTTTAATGTTTTAACCGCTTTTAAGATGTGAATATATTTTGCTTCCGTTTCAGCTTGCTCTCGTTTGCTTTATTGAAAACACGTTTCCTCTACGAAAGTTGTAACTCGGTATAACCTTAATTTAACTCCGATGTTCCATTATTTCTTCAATTCTGTTTTAATTATTACTGGTAATTATACAGTATAACGAACCACCCTCGATTTTAATCATTTTCACATATTTTGTCAATGACATCCCTAATGTTTGGAAGGTTTTAGGCGTCTGTTTACTTACAAGTTATACGCAAGAGAAGCATCAATAATACGTAATTTTCGCATACGTAACCTAACCTAACCTTACCAGAAAGGTAGGAATTTTTCGCCTCGTCGATTTCTACCATTACCACCGATTTGCCCTTGTTCACTATAGAGTCACTTGGGTTTGGGCAGAGTTAGAAAAGAAGCTCTTTTAAATTACTTTCTAGATCATAACAGTTAAAATAATGGGTCTACACAAAAAATGTATATAACCTTCTTTATAGAGTTTTTTACCAGCTTCATGTTTTGTTACAAACTTTTTTTCCTGAAATCGATAGTTTAGGAGATATATAGTACTTTCACATACTTAGTAAACGACCTGAAACCTTCACACCGAGAGAGACGTTCTTGACAACATATATAAAAATTATGAAAATCACAGTACGATATACTGCATAATTAGTATTTAAATTATAAGGCAAGGGCGATGATAGATCCGCGAAGGCGGAACAAGTGGGGCAAGTATTTTTGTTTCAAACTTTTTTTCCTGAAATCGATAGTTTAGGAGATATATTGTACTTTCTTGTACTTTCTTGTAAATAACTTTTTAGTAAACAATCGATCTAAAATATTCACAACATTACTTAGATATACCAGACAATATATGTGAAAATTATGGAAATTAGAGGTAGTTACTGCATAATTACCAGAAACAATTACTAAATTTTCTCAAAAGTAATTGCTCACTTTCTCTAAATTATCTGCTGTAATAAATCTAACTTAACATTTTAAATTTGTGCTGCCCAACCAAGCAGAAGTGTTTTCACTGGGTTTATTGAGTCTATAAACTAACACGTTTAAATTCCGACCAGTGAAATGTAGCTCTTTGCGGGTTTATATTCGGATATTCTGTAAACGTTGAGAGAGAAACGTGCAATCGATGAACATACATTATTTACTAATTTACTTAATTGGGGATCATTCGGCATATCGGCATTACGCTTTTATAACTCATTGATGTAATTAAAAGTAATTACTGTTAATGTAATGTACACGTAATAAATAATAACTGTAAATTTTATAATAATTATGCGATAATAATAATCATGTAATTACCGCAACTATTGAGTGGTTATTTTTATTGAAGCAGCCTTATATATAATATTTAACATAAAACAAAAATATTTCAACGAAAGTCACATTTGTTTACGGACATTAAATAATTAACACTCTATTTTGCTCAAAAGGGTTCTCATACAATAATGTATACAATTTTTTTGTTAAACATAATGAACAGAAATTTCATAATTAAATTAAAAACATTTCTTGTTTCTTATAATTTTATATACCTTCTCAAACTGTTGCAAATTTGCATTACACAGTTGTTATTCGATTGTACCATTTTTCTTTAAGTGATTTTCTTCGTTTTGAAAGAAGTAGTCTTTTTTAAAATTTAAGTATCACACAACAAATTATCATTTGCTATTTTTTGTTGACTTCGCAAACAAAATTATTTGATATTATTATAAATGTTCAACTTACCCAAAAATTAGTATCAACTAATTAAAATAAAATAAAAATTCGTCCAAGTACGAAACCGAGCGTGTAAGTCACTTCTTTTCTTGTCGAAGACAATTTCCTTTAATTTTCCGCTGACAATTTGTCCACGCGTGAATAATGAACGACCTCGGAACAAATTACAGCTCGTGCCGTATAAAAAGTCGTTGGAACAGAATGATAGTGCAAACTTTCTAGAACGTTTTTATAACTTGTTACCTCGTAACAAAGCGAAAGTTTTTTTAATACCCCTGAAAACCACCATAAACCTATGTCCCTCTTAACCGAAGATAGAAACCACCCTGTTACGTTAGCGGTACTTAACGTGCAAGTTACTTCAAAAGTTTCAGTGCAACTCAGAAAAAAGGGATGCTTCCGCCTTCCAATTAAATATTTTTAATTAACCAACAATTAACGACATTTTGTGTGAATTGAATTTCATAAATTGTAAAATTTTGAAATTGCAAAATTGTGAAATTGTAAAATTGTAAAATTGTAAAATTGTAAAATTGTAAAATTGTAAAATTGTAAAATTGTAACATTGTAGAATTCTAAAATTCTAAAATTCTAAAATTCTAAAATTCTGAAATTCTAAAATTCTAAAATTCCAAACTTCCAAATTTCCAAACTTCCAAACTTCCAAACTTCTAAATTTCTAAATTTCCCATTTTCTTAATTTCTAACTTTTTAATTTTCCAAATTTCGAATACGAGTCTTTTTAAATATAAAAATTTGTAGACTTATATCATACACTATTATATTTAATTATTTGACATTAGTTACACTATTTCAAGGGTTTAATTTGTAATTTTGAAAAAGAAGGATCCACTGCCTTCTCATTATTGTCTGTCCACATTTCGACACCATAATCGCTCAATTAGCTGCCACATGTCATAATTAACGTTATCACATGTCATCTTAATTAGATTATCAAGTAATAGATTTTCTAGTCCATCTGTAATAATTTATTGAATTACATATGCTCTACTATCTCTGATTAATAACAAAATAAATTCTACAAACTTTATAAAGATCGATCGAATTTTGAAAATTGTACATACAAACTAAAAAATTATCTTTTAATATATTATGATTTTTATATTTCACCACACGTTTTAGACCAATGCCACACACTACTTAATCATATATTTATATCACACGTTCTATAATTTTGAAATTAATTTCGAGTTAATTAATTTTTGATCAACAATTAATTATGTAGAAATTAATTAGAAACCCGTAATTTCATACACATTAATCTAATAACCGAATATAATAAAATAAATTATTAATCGTAGTTCAACCCCATGTATGAAACAAATCCCCCACATCGCGACATGAAATATGTAGTTGTTAACATTGTATAAACCACGTACAGCAACCAATACCTACCACTTAAAGTCTCAAAAAGTTATAAAACGTGATGCAAGAAATATCCGCGAAACTTGCAAGGGTTTCCGCGGAACTTCTTCAAAATTCATAGCTTAGAGGAAGTTCGCGATTTTCCAGAGTCAAGAAGAAAATTAGTTGGAAGCGTCGTGGTGTCTTTTAGCTTAACCACGTGGATATCGTGATTCCCTATCAGTGTTCATAGGGCCGGTGAAAACTTTCGTTTCAGCCAGTTTCTACTCCATTTACCTAGCAGTGTCGGTGTAGTACACGAACCGTTCGCGTGATCTGCTTAAAACAGTAAAGTGCGGTTTGCCGTGGCTAGTGCAACGTTAATCAATTTTATCGCGAAGTCGATTTCATCCGGATAGCTCGTCGAAGGTAAAGGGGTAAGCCCTATGAAACGTTGGCTTGCATCCGCATTATTAATTGGCCGATGCATAACACAGCAATAACATTAGCTGAATAATATAATAATGCTATCGGCACTTGACCACCGGTCCAACAGAATCGCTCGCCGAATTTCGTGACGTGCCACGACAAACATATTTGCATAATACATATTTCGTTATCGCGCGTCCGTAAAACGTGAAACGCAGAACTGTAATCAGTGCTGGACCATGGATGCTGGATCGTTGATAGCCGATAGAAACATTTAGGATTTTATGATGAAGCAAAGACATTTTACACCCTTTCGATTTTTTGGCAAGTAGACATATACAGTCTGTTCCACAAGAGTGTGGACGCGCTGTGATGACGCGGTGAGTGCAAGTAAATCTTTTCTGTAAAAAGGTTGTATAGGTCGAAAGTACATTTAAGGAACTAATACGCATTTGCTTAATAATGTATCCAATCACCACCATTAGCGATTATTCCTGGGCATACTTTCAACCAGCTTTGCAGCGTATGAGACAGGAAGAGATCTGCATATTTCTCGAATACGGCAAACTAGCGTCTTCAATTTTAAAATCCGCTTTCCTCGGAGTTTGTACTTCGTGAGAGACCAAACATTTTCGATTGGATTGACATCGGGGGACTGAGATAGCCAATCCAACACGTTGACACCATTCGCTGTTTTCCATTCCGTACGAAGGCGGCTTTGGTGTTTGGAGTCGTTGTCCTCTTGAAGCATCCAATGGTCTCTGGTTCTTTTAAACCAACGTTTCATCGATACTAAGAGACCCGTCGTAAAGTGCATATTACAGTGAGAGGATTAGACCACAGTACAAGTTTTTAGCGATACAAATTTGTACTTGGAAAATGTATGTATACATATACCTAAATATACAGGGTGTCCCGCAACTACTGTAGGAGCTGAAAAGGGGTGTCAATATTTTGGCAAAGGAAAAAGTTGTTTAGTATCGCCCCACCTACCGCTGCATTTCACACCTACCACAGTAATATTATATTATACTATATTTTTGAACACTGCATTTCTTACTCATAATCAAGTAAGTAAGTAAGAATAAAGTATTTATTATAAATAATGTATTCGTACAAGTACTTTTTGATTTAATCTCTCATTTGCAAACCTATATTTACAAAGGCTTCTAGAACCACTTTACTTAATAGCAAATATGTTGCTTTCGTGGCTATGTATAATTATATTCGCTTACTGTAATTCGTACTTTTAATGAACTGTCAGGCAGTTAAATTAATGGAACAGTAACGTGAGTGTCGAACATCTGCAGAGAAATTCGAATTGAAGCTCTTCAATTTAGTAGCTACCGCCAATCAAATCTTCTCAACAGATCCCTTGCCTTATTATTCCAAAATTGCTTTCCCGGCAACGAAGCAAATATCTTCTTCATCGATCGACAAAACTCAAACTCTCCCTCCCGGGGACTTGACCGTCAAGATGCATAGCTTTGCATAACTTAAGAAGTGTGTTTAAAAGAGCAGTCGAAAATGAGACGATCCATCGTGTCCTCGACGGACTCAACGGGTCATTTCATGATTTTAGTGTAATGCTAAAAGTTTGATCTAGGAAATTAAACTTGTACTCGAGAATTGTCTGTGGATCGGTCTGAAAAGTGGGGAAATTTGTATACACTGCTAAATATCATAGATTTCTCTAGGACAATGTAGGGAAAATTACAATATACAGACAATATAGGGAAAATAGATATATTTTAAAACACTGACAGTATGAGGACTCACAACATACTTAAAATTAAAATACGTTCACAACATACTTAAAATGTGTACATTTTAAACATTGAAATTAGCAAACTTACAAAACCTTGAATTTAGGACCCTTCAAAAGACCTTAGACAATTTTGTTATTTGGTATTTTGCAGATTAAGAAATTCAGAGTCAAAGAATACTAACTCATAGTCTGACTCCAACTTATTGATTTTGGAGTTATCGTTGTCTGACTCTAAACCCTTTTAGGGAACAACCCCATTTAAAGATTAACCTTGCCCTACAATATCGTGTCACATATAATTCGAAAGTGAACCAGACCCAGACTTGTATTTTCAATTTTGGGCTCAATTCTGTTACAGAATTAACCCCTTGCTCTACAATATCGTGACGCACAGATTCTGATAAACCAGACTCGTATTTTTATTGCAACTGAATTTTGGATTCGATTCTGATAATTTGCATAATCAAGGATCGCTGCTGATGCACCTAACATTTTAACATTCTTCAATTGTCATCAAGTTGTAGAAATAATTAGCTACCTATGTGTGACGCAACTGTCCAGAAAATTGTAGGTTAAAGGGTTATTAACATTTTAACTTCCGTTGACTTAACGTTGTAATTAGAAAGCCGTGAATAACGTAACTGCCTAAGAAATTGTAGGTTAAGGGGTTAAAATGTTGGAACTATTTCCGACGATGATCAATGGATCATGTTCGAGTACTTGAGCCGCTTATAATCCGCGAGTCTTATTCAACACGCAGGCGACATTGAAGCGACAGGTAGTCGGACGAAGAGCTGCAGAAGCGTAGGTGTGGGTTTTAATTATTTCCACGGAATGAGATTTCGCCACGGAGACTAGTATTGAGCGTTAGTCCGGTGTAAATTCCGGGAACCCCGGCTAATCGGCATAATTCCACGGAATCCGTAATAGACTTTGGAACGGGTTGGGGAACGTTGGCGACCGTTCCTGGACAAGTAACAGCCTGCTTTTCTCTTCAGAAGAACGTTGTCTCTGTATTCTGTCTGCACTTTCCTTTTATGTGTTTTCGTTTCCTCGGGGCTTGACTCTTTTCTAGCTTCATTCCTCTTTCGGATGCAGTTCAAAGTACGAATTTGACTGTACATGTTTGATCATTTTTTTGGTGTTTTACGAGGAAATGACATAAATTACTTTTCGAAGGTTCCCTATATTTTTGTTCTCTCCCAACCTACTGTTGACGGGTTCAAAAGAACTGAAGAGCTCTTAAAAAGACCTTTAGTGAACTTACAAACTTTTATTAGAATGGAAAACTTGTATTGGAATTAAAAATTAATTATTGCATTCCGTTCTTAATTGTAACCTTAAATTTCAAATGTTCTATCATAAATTGAGTAGATAACTGAAGACTCTGAGCATGTGCCAAGTAAAAAAAATAAATATTTTATAATAAAACTTTATTTATTTCATGACTACACTCTTTAAGCAGCCATACATATTTTTCCACTCATTAAAAGTTGTGATAGAGGGTTAATTGTACATATAGGTACACCTTCACGTTATTCCATTAACTGTTTATCAGCACGCAACCATGTGTCAAAACTACGCAATTCACATCATAATTTCATGTTGCGGATTCATTCGACAGTTCATTCACTAAATTCATATTTAACAATATTCGCCTAATCCTATATTCATAAATTCATTTAGAAATTCATAGTCGACCGCAGTGGATTGCCACATTATTATACTCACACTAAAAATTCCATATTTTAAAAGTTTATAAAATGGAAAAATGTAAATTATTATTATAATAGAATATTGTATCTTGTGAGTTTATAAAATGGAATATTATGAACAATTCTTAAAAATAGAAATAAAAACTGAGAAATCTAGAAACATGTTACGCGAATTTATTTTCTAATTTTTAAATTAACAAATTTTCAAACTTGAAATTTCAGAAACTTGTAATCCTAGAAATTAGAGAATTTGACAATTTAGATTTTTAGAACTTTCTGAAGATTTGGCAATTTGAAAAATTAAAAATTAAAAAATTTTTGGTTTACGACATATTTGCATATGAATTATGTTCATAAAATTGGCAGTAAAAAAGTGGAGCATTCTATACGTTGTCACTAGTGGCCATGTGTAAAATATTGCATTATGCATAAAATGAATAGTACCAGTAATTCCGCAATCAGTGCAAGGTTAAGTGCTGTAATCTGTCTTGCACTGTTTTCAAACGACACTTAAACCGAAGGATTATATCGGCTGAGCGGATTACGTATTATGTTAATTGTGTGCCAACGAGGGTCGAGTTATGCAAATGTTGTCTTTGACCAGTTAAGTTTCTTAATCTGCCAGCTAGCAGGTTTTGATACAGCCGGATCGATAAGACGATCGTTTGAAACGCCATTTCATCGAGCTACATCATTCGAGCGCGACTGCAGTCGTTCGTGGATAATGTCGGATACCGGTCGCGCGCGTTTGATCGATATTGAATCTACGATTATGGAGGATTACGTATTAACGCGTCGTAGACTGCGACCCCGTGACCCAACCAATCCCCGTTTCTCCAATTTAATAGCAGCTCATCTTCCGAATGATTCGTTTTAAGAATTTATTTTGACCGAATATCCCGACATGCAATGATGCGTTGAAATCCACACAATCTGCTTAAAAAGTCGAACTATGTGCAGTTCAGAAATTAACCAATGAACAAATTTTGTATGTACCAGCGTATAATGCATATATAATTTGAAATTAAAAATAGGGTAAAAAAATGAATATACATATTAATTCCTTATCTCGGTAAAAATCAACATAAATTTGAAGGGAAGTGTCTTAACAAAATTTGTAATTTAAAATACACAACTTGTAAACCGATCAATTGACCGGCTCGGTAGATTATTGTTAACGGGAAACCATCAGCTTCCAAGAGTATGTCAGTGCGTCGATTCGATAAGCGAACGAGAAGGACTCCAACTGTCCTCGTGTAAATAATCTGGCCTTAATATATTTTGCACGGTATGTATACATACGTTATTTACAAGACACGAACGGACAGAGGAGCGTTTCTCCTATTGTGAATACGATCATCCCCTCGAGTCGAATTTTTAATCCTTTGCCTTACGATAACACGAAAAAGAGGCTAAAAAATACGAGTGTGACTCGTAAAGTAGGTCCAACAAGGTAGACACAAAAATTAAAAACGCTGCATTTAATTATCACGCATTCTTTGATATGCCCTGACGTAGAAAGAACATGGCTGCCTCTGAAACAGGTTATAAAGAGAGATGCAAGGCAAGGGGTTAAGGGCGTATCGCAAAACTGTACAATAATCACGCGCATAATATATGTTACATACATGAACATATGCATATAGTATAATGTAAATATAATTAATAATATGCATACCTGCGTCGATGTAATTATACGATGCCCCATGTAACGTGATCCCGAGATGGATACTTGTACTAAGCCTACTAATAAATTATCGCATATGCTGGTATCAACGGAGATAAATATATGAACAAATCTGAATAAAGAAACGATTAATGTATAAACTTCCATTGTATTATTTTCCGCTGCATTACCTATGCCTTTTGATGGGGTAAATATCCTAGGGCTCTAACGAGCTGAATATCCTAGTACTCTAATGAGCCTCAGTAATTACCAAGTCAGTAGGAATTTTATTAATAATAACAACTCTGCTTATTTTGAACGTTTAGTCAAGATGTAACAGCAAAATGGCTTTACATAGATACAATTATGTTTCAGAATTTATTGTTAAATGTGAACAATCCTTTTATTATTAGTCATTACGTAATAAATGTAAATGTGCTGAATGTAATTAATTAAGTATACTTCTAACATATTTTTCCTGTAATTTCATCCAAACTTTTATAACTTTTGTACTAAAAATTGTCCCGCTAATTGCGTTACAACGCAATATCTCCAATATTTTTAATGGTACGCAAAAATATTGAAATGAATTGTTTAATTGAGAAAGATAAATGTCATTTTATTTCATTCTGTTTTTAGTTTTATTTTCTTTGCTTCAATATTTTTCTGTGATGAATATGTCTTTTGTTTTAACAAAATGTTAAAATTATTCAAAAGTTTCTGTCTTTCTAAGTTTGTCAAACAATGATTACCCATGAAAGCAAAAATGATAAATGTTAACTATTATTGTAATCTCAAGTTAAAAATCGGAAATCTAAAAATTTGATAATTTTGAAATTTTGTAATTTGAGAATTTGGAAGTTCAAAAATTTGGAAACTTGAAAATTTGATAATTTGGAAGTCTAGAAACTTGAGAATTTAGAAATCCACTTTGTAAATTTAACTTGGTAATATAAAAATTCCGAAATACACATTTCTAAGTTTAAAAATCCGAAAATTTGTAAACTAAAGATTTTCGAGTTCACACACTTAATCCGTCAAAATCGAAAGTAACTAATGAGAAGTTCATTCCCCTGTATCCATGTCAAACAATGATTAAATCTTGATCAACGTTTCAAACTTCATTGTAGATAACTTAAAAGCGAAAAAAGTTATAACATTTCTGCGGAAACATTTCAGTTTTGTGTTACAAACTTTGAAATAAAGAAGTTACTATCACCATTCCACTTTATTAAATTGCTAAAGAATAATTGGAGTTTATTAGTTGCCGCAAGTCGTTACAGCACTCAAAGTTGTTAGATTATAAAGTTACTAAAATTCGTTAAAACTTATTGATTAAGAAAATAACTGTACACGAACCAGACTCAATATTATCTCATACTTCGTTAAGTAAATTGATTATGGGTCATTCCACGTCAAATCGATTACTTCTGGACCTGACCATCTTGCTCTACTCACTATATATTGTAGTCCACGTGAAATTAGGTGGGGTTTAAGTCATCACTTTGCCGGTTTCGAATTTGTTAAGGAATAACAAGCCTTCAAAGTTTGCAATTTTTGCCCATTTTGATGCTAGGTCCGAAAGTGATCGATTTGGCGTGTTTGGAGTCGTCCTCTTGAAGTATCCAATGGTCTCTGGTTCTTTTAAACCAATGTTTCACAGATACTAAGAGACCCCTTTGGTACAGTTTAATCATCTTCTGAGCATTTAAATTATCCGTAAAGACGCATAAAGTTCCGAAACCCCGTCGCATTAAGTTCCGTAGCTCGCTTCGAACCTCGATCAGGGAGATCAGCGACACAATTTGCCTCTTTATAACGTTGCACACACTTATTTACAAATTCGCGAGACTCGTGCAGATATTTTGCTGCATTTCTAACACTCATTTTTGGCCCGTTCGGGTGTTGGCACAAGAACACTGCTTCGAATCGTTTACCGTATACACTCATCTCGAAATGACCTGAACTTCTCAGTGACAGAAATGATACCAAGAAAATGGACTATTGCGTATTAGAGAAGACATTGTATGTTTGGACTAACGCAATCTTTGCTGTATTGGGTATCAAATTTCAATAAAGTCAATAAAGTCATTGCACAAATTTTTAACAAATCTAGAGCACAATTTCTACTCACGTTAAATACGTGATATCTCATTTTTTCTAAAAATGGACTTTTAACGGTCTAATCATTTACGAAAAATTCCCGAAAGAACATATTTCAGGAGAACTGCGTAACAAAGCACAAACGTCTAAGATCCTAAAATTACTGGCTGAGTAGTTCACGGGAAAACGAAGGCAACGTTTCCGTGAAGGATCGGTTTGTTGCATACAAATTGCATACAAAAGCTAGGAAACGCATCGATCGATTTCAAGTTACATTCGGCATGGCATTGGTTCGTTAAAATGCCGACAGTTTGTGTTTGCTGGGAGTAGTCCAAGATCAACTTTGATAAGACATTTTCACATCGTACGTGCATAGACTGCGAACAAGATTAACGTAGCGTTACTTAAGAAATTTTATTATCCGTGTGACAAAATTAACAAATCAAAACAATGGCGTATTTGTGGGTTTGTATTTAAATACATTTAAAACAATTGTGTAGAGTCACCTAATATGAAATGCATTCTTTTCCGATTCATTTTGGTATGCATAATTATCACACGGTTTTTAGGTCTGTGTAAAGTGGATCGATTATATCTGGCACCTTGAATATTTTTCAGTATAACCTTAACCTATAATTTCTTCGTCAGAAAACAAGTAATTGCTAGAAAACGATTTATTGCAGTCAACGACCGAATCAAAACGATAATAACAAAACAAACCAAACAACTCGAGCAACGAAATTCAACTCTCGCTCTCGACTTCACATCATGCATTCATCCCACAATTATAATTGGTATCTGTTGGTATTGGTATTATATGAATTATGTGAATGTGTATGTGTGAGGGATCACTGCCCTTTTCCGATTGTTTCATGGCGTCTCTGTATAGCTAACGTTTTGACGAGGTAACGAGATTTATAATATTATCACCGCTATTCTGTGTATTTCTTGTGTTTTTATATTGTGTATTTATCTTGTGTTTTTACTTCAAGTATAACTATATTAAAATAAATTCGACCTCTGTTTAATTCGATTCATATATTATTATCACCGCTATTCTATGTATTTCTTGTGTTTTTATATAATTGTACTTCCCCTAAGAACTTGACTAACAATATTAACACTAAACCTACCGGTGTAATCCACACTTACCTTGAAATTGAAAAATAAATAAACAAATGATAAAACATGAATTATTTTACACATTAATTATCTTCAGATCAACAAAAGTTCTGAAGAAATCGTCATAATACATTTTGTAACTTAAAATAAAGAACTTGTAAAACAGTCATTTGTCCTCTTTGGTTGGTGTTAAATTCCCGATTTGATCGCACTGCAAATACGATTTTAATTAGTTGTACTTGAAGTGTAATGCATGACACGAGTGCGACACGATATTATAAGTGAAAGGGTTAAAACGTCATGGAGAGAGTAAATAGATCCTACATGGAGAAGAAGTCCAAGTACGAATAGTAGACTTGGACAGTTCAGTGGCAGCAGTTCGATGCTAATGAAATTCCGCCGGTCGTTCTCATAGATTGTGCAGTCGGTCCAAGTGACTGCTAGTTTGGCATGAGTGCGAATCCACAGAATGCACCATGGGATTATCCGGGATTCAAATGAACCCAGATCCCATTTGCACGAATCAAGAATTGAATCTCGAATTTATTTCATTGGGCAACAAACGACAAATGCTGCGCGATTAGGAAACGTGATCGGTAATTCAATTCTAGTTATTTAGATCAATAATCCGAATAATCTTATATTGACTCTTCATTTGTTACGATATAAATAACGTACTATAAGAAAATATTATGGTAAGATCGCGATTAGGTTCATAATTCAGCAGAGGCGAGAAATTGATATTCAGGAATATGGAAAGTTTAGAAATTTGGAATTTGAGGAAATAGGAAGTTTGAAATTTGAAAAATCGGTAAATATTTAAATTTGATAATTTAGGAATCTGAGTTTTTAGAAATGTATACCTTTGAAAATTTGAAAATTTTTAAAATTTTGATCGTTTGAAATTTATAAATTTAACAATGTGCACTTGTAAAATTATTAAATATGGAAATCTTAAATTTTTTAATTCTGAAATTTTCTAAACTCGAAGATATAGAAATTAAAAAATGTAGAGATCTGTAAATTTGAAAATTTGATTATACACAAAATTTAAATCACTATGTCAAGTATGTGAATGACTAATCTTTATCATTCTCCTACTTTTTCTTTTACAATACTATATTGTCAAATTTTGCATTAAAATAACAGTTTTATTTTATTCTGTTATTTCCATGAATTATATTTGCTTCCGTAATACAAATACAACTGCACTAAATAATATCGAGCCCTTTGAAGCAGAAATTCAGCTTATAATGCCAATCATTTCATAGTTTACCATGCAGTAATACGTCAATTAATTTTGAACAGCCGTTGAAGGTGTGCAAATTCCTTTACATTACATGGTTAATTAATGTGAATAACGTACCGTGGATCCGCAAGTAACGTTTTAATGAGTCATTACACAGAAAATGAATTTTATGACGGTTTTTGTTTAACAAGTAAACAGCGGCGGTGCTGTGTAAATGTTTCGTCGTCGCGTTGTACAAATTAAAGTTGCTTGAATTCAAGTTGAACAAGTTAAAATTGAATCAAGAAATTTACGTTGATAAATTAAATTATTAAGATGAAAAAGTTTTTTCTTTAAAGATAAAACGATTGATCTCGTATAAAAGGAATTAAAACGCAAAATACAAAATAAACATTCAAATATTGAAATCACATAATCGTTAAATATTTTTCAAATTATATTTCAATTACTTCTAACAACTTAAATAATTAAGGATCATACAATTGCAGAAATTGTTAAAGATTGAAATATAATCGAATAATAATATTTTATCAAAAAAAAGAATGGAAAGCAGATTCTTGTTCAAAGAGGTGGTGCCATAGTTGCTATTACGTTTTAATAGAAAAAAATGGTTATTACGAAGACAGCGATTCCTTACAGTAATAAATGTTCTCATTAATTGTGATAATTCTGCTGCCGTGACAGTTAATCAATGTCGCCTAAAAATGTTCGTAATGGCCCCAATTTTCAAAATGGCAAATTTGAAATAGGCAATTTTGCTCATCACATCAACCATTTATAAATGCAAAATTTGAAATACAGACAGAATGGAGTCAGACATTTCATAATTGAGTGATCCTGAAAATTCTCCATTTCCTCTTGATATTTTCATAGAACAAATTACTTGAAGATTGACATAAATTAAACAGAAATAGCTCTCAATAATAAAACGGTTTTATGTATTCTTATCTGTAGAAAAATTTGTTCGATTTCTAATTGTAAACTAGAATTAGACTTCGTTGATCTTGAATGAAGAATACTATATTTTATCATTTATGAAACGTTTTTGTAACTTTTAACTTATATTAAAAAAGATAGTATTATTTGTGATTAGTGTACCTCTTAGTGATCACATATAACTGGACATTTAAATTGACATATAATAGCATTTTATTTACTGTTTCTGAACAAATATTTAATGTACATGTTTAATGAAACCACATTCTACGATATTGGCTATTTTAAAAAGTTTATTGTAATGAATTAGATTTCTTTTAAATATACTTAATAATTTTGTATCAGGATGTAAGTGCGAGGTATTTTTGGGCCTTTTAATACTAGTCTGCAAGTATTACATTTTGAAAGCTTTTGTAATTGTAATACAGTTCAGGTAATATACATATAACAATAATACAATTAGTATATAATATCAATATAGTATTATATAATAATATATAATAATATAATATACATATAAGTATGTATAATAGATAATATTGTATGTATAAATTCACGCATGCGCACGACGCCTATACTGCCGCCATATTGTTTTCCTCACTTCGCGTAAAATGGAGTATCCAGATCTGATCATATGATGACGTTCATATGTATTTATTCTTTTTTAAAGTAGTCACATGAAATGAGTTAACAAACAAACTACGAATAGAATAATATTTAATTTTATATAAAGTATAACGCAGTAAACTAACCTTTTTGTTTTATTCGAACTCCTTAAAAAATTGCTTTGAACTGCCGTAAAAAATTTCATTTGAAAAGAAAGAAACCTCATTTCTTATTCGTGAAATAACGCTTAAGTCGAGGTGCGAAAACTATAAATGATTGTAACAACCTTGGAAAAGGGTGTCGTCAAAAGCGAAAAGAGACTTTTAATCGAGTAGAAGAACGAGAGGGACTGAAAGAAACATAGTTGGATTTAATAAACATTCCCGGCTCGTAATCGGCCGTCGCCGACTGCAGGGATCAATGTCCCGATTTCCGGCAGGAAATCTAGATTCCAGGGTAGATTAAACTTACCGAAGATATGCTCATCGTCGATAAGTGACTTTAACTTTCGGAAGCTGTTCATAGTTCAGTGCGTACATAATGAAGATTCGCAAGGGAGTTACGAGAAAGTCGTTGGAAAGTCTCGGAGAAACGCAAATGGGAATAACGAAAGTTTTGCCTTTGATCGAATTTATGGTCACTGACGAGTGTAATCCACTTTTTTAATTTACCGTTTTCAACCTGTAAGCGGATACAGTCACATGCCTTTTTTTGTTATTCTAGAACGTTACATTTGTTACTTAGTCTGCACACTCGCTTTGAAATTGAAAATAAATAAATTACATTTTAATTCTTTATCTTGTTGAAAATCGATACAGACTTCAAGAAAGATTACAATTCATTTTAACTTAAAATAAGAAACTAGTGCTTTATTTAACCAGTTTTGCAATTTCTATGTATAAAAAGGTGGTTGTACATTTATTTTTGCTACTCTACAAACTCTGCAGGGATGCTTTAAATTAATGAAATAAAGAAGGGTACAATTGGTGAACATCTCTTATAAGAAATTTAAATTTGAAGAAATTATATGAATGACGATTTTTAAACTTTATTGTATCACCATTGTCTTTTTGGTAAAATTACAATAGAAATGTAGAGACAAGCTACTAAACAGGAACAAGTTACTAATATAATTTTCACACACTCAGCTACTTGAGAATTTACTTCAAGCAAGTTTGAATATATAGAACTTCCTCCTTAGTTCCTACGAAATTTTGTGTACGGAATAGTCAGACGTCGAATGCTAAACAGATTAACGTATTAAAGACACCATTACCTCTTGCTTAATTGTTCGCTAATTACGAGCTAATTTACCTCTTCATACGAACAGTCAATTAGAAATCAAATAAGAAGCCCTATATTTTTACTACTTTTAACAAATTTATGGTATAACAAAATCGTGATAATTCTATTAAAAATCCAATAAAAATGTACGTAACAGAAATTTAATTTCGATAAAGCGAATCAATAGTTCGATTTTAAGAAAGCGAATAAAATTACGGGAAATATAGTTGTATCACGTAGACCCGAATACAGCGAAAGGGTTAAAGGATTATACACCGTGAATGCATCAATGCTACAAATGTATGTGAATGCTTGGAAGCAGACGGGAAAATGAAATGTTTCGACGTTTGTAATTATTCATGGTGTCAACGTTTCCGTCGGTTTCACGCCATTTCGAATAGATTCTATTCATTACCTAACTCCTATCCTATCTCCTCGACATTTTCTTCTGTCCTAACTGGTGGAGAATGTTAATGCCTGTTTCCCGTGACACGTGACAAATGGAAAACGTGTTAATCCTTTGAGAAAAGAAATACGACTTTATACTCTTTATAGTGTATTTTTGTTTATTTTATTTTTAAGATGTACAGGGTGTTCAGCGTTTTTTGAGTACATGCAAGACTTCCAATTTCTAGTCTCTGGCCATCGAATTAGGACCATTATAAATTTTCAGCGTTATTCACACTTTCTGTAAAATAGGCCTATTCAAATTGTAATGATATAATTTATTAACTACTATTGACTATTACTGTATAACATTAACACATGTTAATATCTTGTATTTCCACCCTTTGCTTTGGTCACAGCTTCCGGTATGCTCTGCATACACCATATGCTTTATTTTCCCAAATATCTGTAATTCTTTTCAACTCAGATAATGTGGTCGGAGTAATTATTATATTGACCCTGAGATACTAAACATTAAACATTAAAATTAAATATTAACATTAAGATACTTAATTATTGTTAACTGCTAAATTAAAATTAGATATCTTTATCAAATATAAAGGTACAAGAGTACTTGAAAGAATAAAAAGCGTGACATGTATGAATATTCATTTTGTCTGAATTAACAGTACATATAAAGTATGTTAGTTTACGTATTGCGTGTAAACTCCATTTTAGATCCCCGTAATTCTCCTTTAACATTAATGGCTTCGTTTAGGATTGAGGAAAGTTTTCTCATTCAATTATGGTTCTTTCGTAAACTTTATTACAGCCACGATATTTCACTCTGGATTCATAAAAATAAACAAGACCTTCGAAGGAACAAAATATTACCAACTCTTTTCATGATCATTTCATTGAAAATTCAAGTATGAAAATTAATTAAAAAAACCTTTATTTTTTTTAGTCGGCAATTGGCCTATTCTTGAACATATCTCCAAACAGAATTTGCCGAATTGCTATATCTTTGAAATCAAAAATCCTATAATTTATGCTATTAAATTTTGAAACATATTGGCATAAAGATAAACATTCAACTGAAAGAAAAATTCCACAACCACATTGTCTCCTTTTTTATCTAAACTAGTTTAGAGTTTTATTTAGCTTTAAAATTTTGCAGTTTTTAAACTGCTATATAAGTCAAATTATTCAACGCTTCTCAAAGAAAATTGTACCAACTCTGGAGGAGATTCAGATTCAGAAGATTTCAGTTGAGGTCCACTCTTTGACATTTTGTTATCCTTCGTCACATTTGTGTACACCAATTACAAGGTTATTTTGATTTGATGCTTATGCAAAAGAAGTTAAAAAATACCGCAAAATTAACCGAATGAATTTTCCCGCAGCAACCTTTAAAATAATCCAGATTTAAAAATGTGACAATCAATCTACAATAGTTGAGCTATGAAATGATAAATTCCAATTGTGGCAACCTATAAACGAAATTATATAGGATTGGTAATGGCATTCAATTACCAAACGTAACAAATTGTTGGTGTGTTACATATGAATACGACAGTCTTGAGCCCGTCCATCTTGCAACGGTAAACGGCTTTGTACGCGATATCATATCGTATGACGTTAAATTGCCACACCAATCCACAGGAAACTACGCCACGTGGATTGTATACCTGCATAGTATTAGACATTTACACGGTCAGAGAGCTGGTGACAGTAGCACGAGTGTCTTTGACGTACTCTCCGTTACAGTGCAACGCCACTCGGTCTTTGTGCGAGCAAATGTGACCTGCACCCGGCAGCATGTCGTTAATGGTCCCTGTCATTCGTTAACAGACCCCGCGAAATAAATCAACGATCCAAAGGTGTTCTATCGTTTTGCGGTTCGTTTGCTAGGATTATAGGGCAAACGAGACGCGATCGTTTGATGTGCGACCCGTTAAGAGCCGTTGATTGCTGTTGTAACCGATTGACTCTTTCTGCGCTCCATTGCTGTCTTCTTTCGTTCTTAGCGGAAGCTAGGAGAAGGTTTATTTATTCTCAAATCGTACAGGGAATCTCTTAACAAAAATGTGGACGAAAGGAAATATGTCTTGTGAATTTTAGGAGATCACCGAACGGATCTTGAAGTACTATAATTTGTTAACACTATAATGGCCCTTGGTCAAATGTCGCCAGGGAATATTTTTGAAGAACTTATAAAAATTTTATGTAAATTCATGAAATAATTCAACATGTGCGAACATACGATAAAAAACAATTACGACACATTTAATACCACTTAATATTTTCCTTTGTGTGGTAATTATTAATGGAACCTACGTTCAATCGTCACACACATGTGTGAGCGGTCATTAAAGTGTTTATAAGAAAATGTGCCATTAGTCTTTCAACGTCGCTCAATGTCATGCAATATTTTATTGAAACGTTTCTTCTATAATTTATATTTCTCGAAATATTTGAGAATTATCAAAGTTATACTACAAGTTTGACATATACTATACACATATAAAAATTAAAGAAATGTATATAATACGTATGTTTTAAATTATAGTAGTATACAATAAAATGTATCTTATTGAAAGGGGTTTAATTTTTGAGATCTATTTTACCGTATTTACTGCAATTACCCACAGAGATTGCACGCATTCAAACGTGTACACACGTATGTATATATGCTTTTCCGTCGATCATACATCCTGTTAAATTTAAACATCCACCATGTGCAGTCAGTCAATCTATCAGCAGCAGCTATGCACAATGCATCATCACCACTCGTATGTTAGCTATAGTATGGTAAACCGTGACAATTCTCTTAGCAAAACAGGAATTTGTAAACGTTGCAAACATTAAACGATTAATTTTAACTATATTTATTTATCAAAAACGACATTCAGTGATGTCTATTCTATGCTATCGTGTGCTATTAGCATTATAACTCGTCGACTGAAAAATACAAATTGTTTTAATGTTATAGCCCTGAGGTCTTGACGCATCTGATAAATAAATGGGAAAGGATTAAATTCATAAAAATATTGAAGATGTCCACAAACGATCTATCTAAATTGATTTGTAACTACAAATTAAATACAAGTGCAAATAAACTTGCACGAATAGACACTATCTCGTTAGCAATAACCCAAAATAAGAGTTAGATCTCGTTTCCAGATGTTCGATAGAAGTTTTTAGATTGAAACTGGCGTACACGAACGGCGAAAATTGTTATCGCCTAAAGGCTTCGCGAGCTCGCTGTTGTTTCAAAATTTGAAATTCAGATCGCTTTATTGTGCCCGGTATTTACGTATGTACATTCTACTGGTTACAATTACAAAAAATATTTGCTCGTAAATCTATGATGTATAATGGAGCTAACAGAATTTCCGTTTTATTGTACCGTCCGTGAAATATCTCTTTCCAAATTTTTCATCCTGGCGGCGCGATTGAAGTGAACGCGGGAAATCGAATAAACGAATATTTTTACGAGCTGCAATAACTAATAAATATTGTAATGCAGATATCGTAAAGCAGCGTGACAACGCATTGAACCAGATACTTAATTTCGTAATATTTCACGGGACGATTTTGCAGTTTCAATTACATGAGAAACGTTTTTGGAAAAGGAAGTTCGCGATCGCGTCCTCTCGGTATTCCTGAAAAACAGAATATAATACACTTTCAGCTCACATTATGTAAATACAGAGAATAAACGTGCAAATTTCATGAATACTCATCACATAAATTTTTGTGGCGCGAAGTTAAATTCAAGAAGAAGATATGCAAATAATTTTTTCTCTTTTCACAATAAAATTGTCATGAACATTGGGTGAAATGTTTCGTTCTTTACGCGACGTATTTCGCTTTATAAATTATGGAAAATATTGATTGTCGAATGTAGCGATTGGCAGAAACCGGACAGTTGGTAAGCAGATACGGAAGACTTACAGAGAGTTCAAGTTTTGAAATTTAAGGGATTTGTGCATTTGGGGTTTCGGGGATTTGGAAATTTAGAAATTTCAAGAATTAGAAATTTAAGAATTTCGGAATTTGGGAACTTGGTGATTTGGAAATTTAGTCATTTAGGGATTTCGGAGTTTAGAGATGTGGAGATGTGCAGATTTAGAAATTTAAGAATTTAGAAATTTGAGAACTTATAAATTTGATAATTGGAAAATTTGAAAAATTGATTACCCTTAGTGTTTTAGTGTACGCCATTTTCAGATGCGTGCCCCCGACGAGTACAGTTGCACGCCATTATAGGAACTTCCAAAGCCGCGATAGATTTCTTCCATTTCCTTTTGTCGAACATTTGTTCGTTTATTTGTTTGTTTGTCTATACCGCAGGCCGCAATTTAAACTTTACTTCACAATAAACAATAAAATTCACAGGAAACCTTCACAAGGGATGTGTATTACTCAGGGAAATGTCCAACATATGTAGAAATGATTAAAATTGTGTGGTCGTCCATTGCATCGCGTTCACCGAAATTTTTACTGAGAAATCCGTTAATAATCATCTTATCAGAGAACGATATTTCAATAACGATAATTATAATATTCGGTAACAGTTCATAGCGATACTGAGTGAATATCTGTTGGCAAAGTTTCTACGCCATTGCCGTTAGTTGTTTCCTTGCTCTTGTGCACATCCTACACCTGTATAATTTACCAGCATGCAGCGAACTGGGTGTATCCATATCCCATTTGTATTCGGCATTACGGACGCATAGATCGCACGGGAAATCGCGTTTCTATTTCCGGCAATATCATATCCGTCACAGAGCGGACGTTTGTTGCTGCTGGTGGTTGCGGTCGAGACGCATTGAATCCCATAGCAGTTTCCTTGCTTCGCAGAAAAACACTCTGTCGGAACGACGAGAAAAACGAACACGACGCTGCGGAACGAATTAATCATAGTTTTCAAATAGTAAGCGATATAGCGCTTCGGTGGTTACTGGGACGAACAAAGTGAGAACTTACGTGGTTGGAATAATCTGCACGAGAGAATGGAATCAACGCGTTAAGGAATGTGAATGCGATGAGCAAATCAGGTCTGTAGAGTCTTACGAGCACCGGTAAACAGAGGAAGTGATGTGTTGAAAACACATGCAGATATCAAATTTTTTAATTTACAAGTTTACTATTATGCAATTTTTTAATTTTAGAGTTTTAGATATCTAAATTTTGAGGAATCATTCATTCTTAAATGAATGAAAGAGCTTTTGTCCTTGGCGATAAGACCTTGCTTGCCCTCCACTCCCTTTCAAAGTTTTTACAATATATATCCGAAAATATTAATTTTAGAAAAGAAAGTTTGAAATAAAAAATAAAGCTCTTAAAAGACTCTATAGAAAAGGTTACATACATTTTTATCGTCAACCTATTATTTTAGCCGTTACAACCTGTATGTATGAATTAACCAAATTAACCTAATATAAGTATACAGGGTTTTAGACCATCCACCCATTGAAAAATTAGATAAGTCGTCAAAAATCCTTTTAAGAATTTTCTCGTCCAATGAGGTATGAGCTTCAGTTCAAATTTACCTCTTTTCCGTACTACACCCCTGAATATTAATGATCCACTGTATGGCCAACACCATGAGAAAGGATCAGTTGATAGTGGCATCACGAGAGTAGATACGAGTTATCTATCAGTTTTGCATGTGTCTCCCGTATCCGTTCAATCTCCTTTATGTCCCCGTAGTTTCTCCAACTGCTTTGCCTTGTCAATCGATATCCGTACACATCGTTTTACGATACGTTTGTCCCTCTGGCCATATACACCTTGACCTCGACGTGTCGTTTTCTACGTCTGATCTTTTCCACCAAACTTTCTTCTGGCTGGGATGCTTAAATTGCTTTTGGAAAATTTAAGCTTTTTCTTTCTTTGACATTTTCTCTGTCGAATCCTTTCATAAATTTTAATAGTCGTTCGTTGTGTCGTGTTGCAAAGATATGAAATTTAACTTGGTCGAGCATAACAATTTTGAAAGGTAAATTTTATAGATAAGTTATCGGAAATTGTCTGTAATTCTGTAGCTTCCCAAAATATTGCGAGTTTGAAATATTACGTGAGTCATTTTCAAAATAAACTTTTTGTATAACTGATTTATTCTTATATTCACAACAATTATATATTATATTAAATTTGTGTTAAACATTTATTTTATATTACAAACAGTTTTTGACGAAAATACTTTGAAATGAAATGAACGAAGCTCACAAAATAAAATCGACGAGATTTCTCCTAAGACTCCACGTTAAATATGTTAAATCAAAAATAATTAATATTTCGCTCGATCATCCCAATTCCACAACAATTTAACCAATTCTTTTTAACCATATCTATACTTTGGTAAAAAAAGTCAAATGAAATTTGTCAGTTTCGATAGAACTCTCGTAAAATCAGTAATGATTACTATTACAGTGCATGGTATGTACTCGCGTGAAGACAATAGCCATAAACAAACTGAAATTGCTACGAATTGAAGAATGATACAAAGAAACTCTTTGAAACTCATGAAACTACAATACCTTCGCTGCAGTAGTACAGGTCAGCCAACGATCATGCTCCCGCAAGTAGTGTAAGTCAATCTAACCTCAGCCACACGATCTAACGAAAAGAACACAATATTATATCGATACGATTACGTTCGCTTCACATTTGCTTTTATGTGCATGCATCGAGAAGCTTGCTGATCAGGAAACAGCAGGAATCCCCTGAGGTTCTATATCGTCTATCGTCCTCGAGGACCAATTCCACCTCATTGTTAGTCTAGCTTCTTCGGGGATTATTGATTCTTTCGACTTACGA
Source organism: Megachile lagopoda (assembly GCA_036983795.1). NCBI lineage: Eukaryota > Metazoa > Arthropoda > Insecta > Hymenoptera > Megachilidae > Megachile > Megachile lagopoda. The sequence continues at coordinate 4,300,495 of CM072786.1, forward strand.
TGTAGGCAAATAAATTCATTCCTCTTTAGATACGATCTATTTCGTTGCAAAATGTGTACGATACTTACTATTAAATTGGCAAGTTAATTTGTTACCTTCGTATATTTTTCATGTTGAATTATTTATTGAGATTTGCTACAATTTTTATTCTCGCAAAATTAATTAAGATTTTATTAATTAAAATTTATTAAGATTCGATAAATAATAGTTATGAATTGAAATAGTTGTACAATCAATAACGTTGAATTTGACACACTTCTGGTAATTTTTCAATCACTTTTAGTAACTTTTCTGTTGTAATAAATTACTCAGGAAGGTCACAAATGTAATTGTAAATCTGATATGTACTTACCTGGTTTCAAAAATAGTGTTGGAAAATTATTATTCATTTCCAATTATCTAATATAAATAATTTTATTTAATTTTGAATTAGCACTTTCTATATTAAAACAAATAAATCAACATCATTTACATCATAAATTAACATCATTTACCTAATTGAATTTAAGAGGTGCTATATTTATTTAAACGAACTCTACCTTTTAAATTTTATTTGCTAATTTCGTTTATGTTAAAAGCACTGTAATACTCTCATCAGCGTCTGAAAATATTTTAATCGAAGAGTGAGGAGTGATTCGATAAATAATCGAATGCCATAATGAGAAATAAACTCATTTGCCTTTAGAAGCACGCAACAGAGAAATCTGCTGATGAACAGGAACGCCTTAAAATTCCTTAAAAGTCGAAAATCGAAAATGGTCGAAAGAGGGGGATAGAGAAGGTGGTTCTAGTAAAGTTCGTTCCGCTAGATTCTGCAAGCATCCATGTACCTTTTCCTCTCGAACGTACGAGCGAAGAATGTTAGGAGGCGGCGGATGGGTTAGATACGCTCGTAAAACCATCGTCCCATAAAACCGGCTAGTTCACCGGCTACCGAGACGCCCATCAACCATTCCTTACATGGTCTAATTCCGAGCCGACCTCGTATCCTTCTCGCGTGTGTCTCATATATATATATATATGTACATACATTGTATGTGTGATAGTCGTCTGCGCACACGCATGCACGCGTCAATATACGTGTAACGAGTAGACTATACATGAATTGTGTATATAGCTGTTAAGAGGAATAATGAAGGTAATAACAAATTTTAATCCTTTGCTAACAAGCTGAAATCTTAGACAATCTTCTGATTATATCCTTTTTCTCACACTTGTTACGAATGCGAGTAGGTATTATTATACCGTCATCTTATCAGGAGTGCATGGTCTTCTTTAATCGTAAGAGTGTTAATGTATCGGATGCGGTATGAGAGAATGGAAAATTGTGTAATTTAGTTATTTTGTTTATTTAGTAACTTAATAATTAAATAACTTAGTAATTCAGTAATTAAAAAATTTAGAAATTCAAGAACATAAAAATTCGAATAGCCTTTCATCTTAGTACATATTAAGCACCAATTGTTAAACTAATTAAAGTTGCCCCTGTCGAATATTTTAAAATATAAATCTCTCGAGTAATAGTTTGATTACACACTGTATTCTTTTTTGACATAAAAGGTAAAGGTAAAACGAATCAATTTGTACAGAGCATCATACTCCAAAGCTGTCTTTCCCAGACCAATCAACTTCACGACGCTATAATTATGTAAATGGAAAAGCATTACTGCTGATCGTTGTTGGTATATAATTGTTGTTTAATGATTCGTGGCGGTCAGCGATTAATCTTTCCACCCGGCACGCTGGTTGGTCGACAGCGCGGATTTATTCTGGCGGTGCATTATCGGTGTTGAATACAGAACTTCGGAATGAAAAATGATAAGAAATTAATGATGACGAGGTGGCTGGAAAAATATAATTTCACGAAAGTGTGCATTCGCTGAATGGGTACAGTAAAAATTTAGTTAACCGCGGAACACGTTCAACGCGGTTAACTCTGCAACACCAATAAAATCTTTCTTCTCCATTATATTCGCGTAAAATTAAACTGCAATTAATTATCTGCGCATTAATTACCAATATCTCCTTTTTCTGCTATTCGTTGAAATTCGTGTTGATATTAAATCGTTAGGTGGACAATTTGAAAATAAAAGCTGTTTAATTTTCACTATTATAATTCAATTCTTAATCTAAACCTTCAAACATTATACATATAGTAGAAAAACGACGGTATATTCTTTTGTAAAATAATGAAAAGTATGATAACATTTCCGATAATTCAACTTTCCTCTTTGAATATATTGAATAAAAACTACACTATTCAACATCGCTCTAATTATGGTTATTTCAGTTGCATGGAATTGGAGGTTATGTTAACTCTACTACTCTGAAACTCTATAAAATCCATAAAACAATCGTTACCTTTTTTAATTCTTAAGTACGTTATATTTTTGTGTTAACATGAAACATGTTTTATATACTCTATAATAAAAAAAATTGAATTAAATATTTATTGGGAATTAATTCAATATACACAGAAATTTCTCGTACAAATTTGTAACGAAATTAATCTTAAAAATTTTACGTTACAATTTCTCTGATTACCTGCAGTTACGTATCAGTTATTTGAATTTGAAATTTTCTGCAAGTGCAGAAAAAGAAGAAAAATGTTTTTCTGTAACAGTTTATTCTGAAAATAATGAAACACTACTGTGGTTGCCAACATTTCTCATGTGTAAAACATTGGGATACCAAACAATTTATCTATGTCGTAGGAGTGGTTTTCTTATTAATAATGCAGTGTGAAATATATTGCCAGGGCCTCTAAGATTTACTAGTTGCCTAAAACGAGTTCATTAACTCCAACAAATTCATCCCGTGGAATGCTCGCTTCAACTGGGATACTAATATCCAATTAGGAAACATTTTGAAGAAAAGATTAAATGCTTGCAATATCGTAGCATACCATGTAGTAAACTCTCAGAAAACGTCTCTAAGTCGCTCATCAGGGTTTTAACTCTTTAAAATGCGAGAGCTATAAAATCTCTGGACCCTTTTACATCTTAAATCCTCTCTACGTACTGATTAATTTGATAAAAGTAGTCTTCGTCTTTGCATGTTCAATTTAACGTATCAGAATAATTAATAGAACATAGTTAAACCTTCATTGCATTCTTCAATTTTTGAAAAAATATATTTTTCACTTGGTAATGAAAATAATGAACGAGTGCTTTGTTACGAATTTAGTGAAAGAATAGTTGTAGGATATTGCAAACGCGAAACGTTATAGCAAGTTGGAATAAAAAATTGAAATTTAACAAAACTGGAAATGTTTGAATAATTTCAACGATATAAAATGTTCAACAAGTTCAATATTTATTTATGTTCAACAAGTTCAATGTTTATTTGTGTTCAACAAGTTTAAAGCTTATTTATGTTTAACGAATTCAAAGTTTATTTATGTTCAACAAATTTAAAGTTTATTTATGTTCAATAAGTTTAAAGTTTATTTATGTTCAACTAGTTTAAAGTTCATTTATGTTCAACAAATTTAAAGTTTATGTATGTTTAACAAATTTAAAGATTATTTATGTTTAACAAGAAACAAAAAATTAATATTCTAATACTGTTAATATTTTTTATGAGTGAGTACTTCTCACAATATTGATAGAAAACACCATGGAAAGTTATACAACATTTAAAATATGCAGTATCTAAATATTGTCAATGCGTTGCATCATGAATAAATCTACTAGTGGTTGCGTTTGCAATAAATATTTATCTCGAATAAAAGAAAACTCTACAAATATTTCCGCAGACTACACAGTATTCGTAAAGAAACTTCATGTACATTAATTTTTATCGACGTCTACTGTTCTTTATACAAGAACGCGACGCTCACACGATTTTATGCGAAGTCACGGTATCAAAAATATTGGATGAAGATAACATGAAACTATTGAGTTAAACCAAAGCTTGTCTGAAAGAAAATTCCTTGAGATATTGTTAAAATTTCTTAGAAATTTTAATTTTCATCTACCTTCCGCTTTTTTAATATTTTAATAAGCGCATATTGTGTTCGACACTGAGCTTTAATCTGTCGATTAAATAATTTTTTCAGAATTGTTCTTTGTTTTTCAAATTGTAACTCGTAGAGGATTATTGTAAGGATAAATATAGTAATAGTAGAAAGAAATAAGTGTATAAACTATGCGAATATAATAGAAAATACATTGCAGTAATTGTTGCAATATTAAATAAATATAATTACAAAATAAACAGATACGCCAAATATATTGTATTATTTATTAATTTATTAATCTACTTGAAGATGAAACGTTCTATAATTACATTGATAGCTATCAAACATTCCTACAATTAGCAATCACAGTTTGATCATCGATCACTAGAAAGTTACATAACCTCAATTTAGTTGCTGCCTCCCTCAATCATTATAAAATAGGCAAGTGTTTATTATAATTTTTTGAAACCTTATATATTTAAAAATACAAGCATTTCTCAATGAAAAAATTCTCTTTCTGTCTTGCAAACTTTCAGTTTTATTTTTCGGAAAAATTTAACGGTGAATGTGTCGATGAAAATTAGAAATTGTTAAACTAGAAAAATTCAAATGCAAAAAAAAGTTGCGTGACATTCTTCTTTAAGGTGACAGTATAATTCATACTCCTTTGAGCTTCAGTAGTCCCAAATGTAAGATTTAGAGATAAGTCATCGACGAAAACGATATTCACCGTTTTCTACGTACTCTCCGGAGAATAGGAGGCAAAAATTATTTCATCTTTTATTGTCCTTTTTCTCACTTTCTGTATCTTTTTCCGTCGACTTTCTCCTATATCGTCTATCGTCTCCCAGGACCAATTCAATCTTATTGTTAGTCTAGCTTCTTCGGGGATTATTGATACTTTCGACTTACGATGTAGGCAAATAAATTCATTTCTCTTTAGATACGATGTATTTCTTTGCAAAATATGTACGATACTTACTATTAAATTGGCAAGTTAATTTGTTACCTTCGTATATTTTTCATGTTGAATTATTTATTGAGATTTGCTACAATTTTTATTCTCGCAAAATTATTTATTAAGATTCGATAAATAATAGTTATGAATTGAAATAGTTGTACAATCAATAACGTTGAATTTGACACACTTCTGGTAATTTTTCAATCACTTTTAGTAACTTTTCTGTTGTAATACATTACTCAGGAAGGTCACAAATTTAATAGTAAATCTGATATGTAATTACTGGTTTCAAGAATAGTGTTGGAAAATTATTATTCATTTCCAATTATTTAATATAAGTAATTTTATTTAAATTTGAATTAGCACTTTCTATATTAAAACAAATAAATCAACATCATTTACGTCATAAATTAACATCATTCACCTAATTGAATTTAAGAGGTGATATATTTATTTAAATGAACTCGACCTTTTAAATTTTATTTGCTAATTTTATTTCTCATGAGCGAAAGTATAAAAGATATTTCTATAAATACAAGAGAAATTTATCTCTCTCTCATTATGTTACCAACAAAATTTCATTCTCAGCACTGGAAATTCTATATTTTACACGCCTCATAATGGAGCAAAGCCCTAAAGAGTTGAAATTAACTGAGGAAAAGAACTTCATTATTTTCTGTAATAATACTTACTGTATGTATGTAATCACTTGATTATGTATATAATAGATCTATTAAATATTTTTACTATCAATTAAACGTTTATAACTACACAATTATAACTTCACTAACGTCACTTTTTTTATTATAAATTAGACATTTATAATTCTATTTGTGCACATTTTTTCGATATTTTTTTAACCTTAGTCGATAGATTTTTCATCGATGATGATAAAGTTATAGTTTTTACTAGTCTCACTAACTTCAGTTATTTAACTCATTATCCTTATTTTAAAATTGCTTTTTAAAGTTCAAAATGCAAATTTTCTTTGAATATTGTTAAACGTAACAAAAAATATTCTAATTCATTACTTTGTGTCTGTAATGCCCAAATATTAGTTAATGAGTATCGATTTCGATGCTTTTGCCTTGAAGTTTATTACTCTGAATATTGTCTTAATAAAAAGTTAATATTTCAATATTTAATATCAATTTAATTTTAGAAGATTTAATGAATAATATATGTGAATAAATTTTGTAATTATCCAAGAGAGGTTATGTTCGTAACGCATCGAGCGAAAATTAGTTCAATTATTGCGAACAGTAAATGCCGCTACTTCAGAATGAGTTTCGGCTACAAAATTCATTGAAAACAGAATCAAAAATTGAAATTATTGATCTAATTAATGAGATAATTTTCTAAAAATACAAATTATTAATGAGATGATTAATATAATTCAATACTTCATTGCTAATTGTTACAGTAAGTTCATCACAATTCTTTTTTCACAAAGTTCCACAACTTTCTTTTTTACAATTCTACGTAACGAATTCGCTCTGGCATTTTGTGTTGGAGCAGTTCACGTGTAGTAAACAAAATGCTTGCCAGGTTTGTTGCTCCAATTACTACGTTAATTAATTTGATATTTTCGCCTTGCAATTATTTATATTACCGTTTCATTTTTTTAACTAAACATAAATAACGTTGAAAATTATTACTACTATTTTTATACCTTCATACCACTTTTATACGTATCATTTATTAATAGTCTTCAATTTTACTGTTACAGTTGACTAAGAATTACCGTAAGAACCTTTGTGTTTTGTGAGTAAATAATTAATTCTATTTTATAGAATATTTATTGTTACTTGATAAATCTAAAATTAACTACGTCTAAAAATAAACGGAGGACACAGGACTTCTGTACTCTACTTTCTTCTTTTATTTCCACCTCTTTCAGGTATTAAATATTATTGCATAGCATTAATAAAGACATAATTCAAAAACACTTTTAGACCTTTTTAAAAATTGTGAATACAGGTCTTATAAATTATTATTAATAATAAATATGTCACTGTATAGAAAGATAAAATCATAATGTCGATTACTTTTAATTGCAATAAAAGCGAATTTCGAATTTTTTTTACTGTACTCTTAATGTCGAACAGCGGGATGTTAATTTGCTGAGAAAACGTGGTCTCATAATTCACACCATGTTTACAGGATTTTACACCACGAAGCAAGTTTCAGTGGTGCTCGATTACCGTAATTTCCCAATTAATATGTCTTGAAGAATGTACTTTATTATAGTGGTTCAACTTCAATTAGCAGCTCTCTACATCCATCCTCTTAACGCGTAATTCACAAAAGCGGTTGTTGCGCACTTGTAGCCTTTGATTGTCATTAATTTCCAATATCCTCTGATGAAGTATGATAATATCGCTGAACACGATAATGTGCAGTTTCGCGAAAGTAAGTGTAGTGTTATAAGTAAACATATTCGTACGTTCAACTTAGCTTCACTTTAATTCGTTGTAACTAAACAAATCCTCCAATTTTTTAATTTATAAAAATTCAAGTTTAAAAATTTCTGAAGATACAAATTTTCAAATTGACAAACTTTCAAATTTAGAACTGTGGAAAGAAAGGTTGAGGATTTGTAAATATGGAGAACTTGAAAAATTGCAAATAGGGAATTTAAAATTTCACAAAATTTGAAAAATAGTAAATTTACAAGTAAATTTTAAACTTAAAATTCGAAATAAGAATTTAGATATTTCTTTTCGAACTTGGAAAATAACTTTCAAGATTTATAAACTAATATCTACTAGTTAGTAATAATGCTTTTCCTACCATGTTTTACCATTCTCGATAATTGCCTACAATGAATATATTATAAATAAAATATTTTCATTTCTGAAAACCACCTTGATTTTTCATTACCACCTTGATTTTTATAATTAAATGTTAAAAATGATGAAATTAATGCGTATTTAATACTTGAACTAATAATAAACAGTGGCCATCCATGAACATATGATTTCATATGTGTCATATGAACATTTTCAAATTAAATTAATTTAAACATCGAATCTCGTTATTTTATCTGAAGGTAGAAATTCCACCTTTTGGGATAAACGTGTGTAATTATAATTTCACCCTGTCTACATATTTAACATTTGAGTCAATAATAAACAATGGTCAGCCATATTCATATGTATCATATGAACATTTTCGCATTGAATTAATTTAAACGTCGATCCTCATTATTTTATCTGATGGTAGAAAATCTACCCTTTGGGATAAACGTGTGTAATTATAATTTCACCCTGTCTACATATTTAACGTTTGAGCCAATAATAAACAGTGGTCAGCCATGAACATATGATTTCATATGGGTCATATAAACATTTTAGATTGAATTAATTTAAATATCGATGTTTATTATTTTCTGTGAACGTTGAAAGTCTACCTGTTGAGATTTAATTCTAATTTCTCGCTATATAAAAAGAGATAGCAATTGCTTCATCCACCGGGACATTATGGTTACTTCATAATTTCGTCGAATGGAGTTGGTACGTTTTAACGAAAATAGAAGGATCCGCGAATAAATCGTCAATGATAAGATTTGCATATTAACAGCGTTACTGTCTACGTTGTTGGACTGGGACTTCAAGTCGACCGCCCCTTTCGTGTTGTGCCCTACCCTCGCCATTCATTCGCATTCTCCCAGGAGCTTGCAACAGCCGAATCCACCTCGGATTCTGACCACGACTTTTCGAACCCTTTCCAACGCGATGGCTGAATCGACGAGAAACGCCTCAAGTTCTATCGCTGTAGATAAAAAGTCCTAAAAGACAGTGCACGGTTTGGGTTAGCCAGCGATCACATTGGACTCCATTGGACGTATCAGAAAACGACGAGTCGAGAAGAAAGCTTGCTTTTACACGGTTACATGCACCGTTCGATGAAACTACGTATCCCGGATAGAGACGTCCACTTACGAACTAGGGCGGTGAATTTGTTTAGCGAAATATTGGCAACTCGAGAATTGGAGCACGATTACTTCAGTGATGGAAATTGAATCTCTGTTTCTGTGGTGACTTTATAGGTTTCGGGAGTAAATACATTACATTGGTAACATTGACTATTTATGTAGTCAATACTATTATTATGCTATTTATACAATATGCAATATTTGTTCAATTATGCTCTTCGTGTATAGTAGACTTTTACGTAATGTGCCACTCTTGTTTTGTTTTTTTTTGTATGGTGAAGAGTTTAACATTCTACATATAAATAGAGGAGTTATTCTTGTAGTGACATTCGAAATGACCTCTTTGCTTATAAAACTTTCTCTTGTATTTTCTATAGAAATATTTCTGTATTCTTCTGATTTTATTTTTGCTGGATTTGGAAATTTTGGAAGCGAAGATTAAGGAATATGAAGGTTTAGGAATTTGGAAATTTTGAAACTAGAAACTTGGAAATTTGTGGAAAATTGGAAACTTGAAAATTTCTGGGGATTTGTTTGAATTTGGAAATTTGGGAATTTAGGAATTTGGGAATTTGGGAATTCAGAAACTTGGGAACTTGGGAACTTGGGAACTCCTTTCTCAAATCCATTCTTGTTTTAATACGATTACTTCGACAAACCATTAATTCATTAAACTTTTCACTTTATACACTGATGTTAATCAACTATGGTAGTATGGAATACCAATTTATCAAAGATTTCAGTGTATACTGATATTAGACAAGTAGTATATAACAGTGTATAGTTAGACAGCTGCAAGTAGTATAGATCACTGTATGGGATGGCAGGCGATTAGTGGTATAAACCATCGTGTGGTCGGACATTGGACGCCTAGTATAGATCAACGTTTACTTGACCAGTAACAAATGAAAATGGCAAATGGATATAAATGTGTACGAAGATAGTTAACTGCATTTGTTTTATAGTCCTGTTTCCCATTAAAGCATTATAAAACCACAATCTTTAGAAAACCTGATAATTTTTATTTTCCCTGCATAAAAGACAAATCACTAGCTAAAATACTAATTCTAATCCTAAAAAAATACTAGGTCTAATACTAATTAGAAATGGCAAAATCACTAACAGTGATTTATCACAATAATCACGATCGTGGTTAAACTTCATTCACAACCGTGATTCGGAAGATGGCGTTTTAGGAGCGGTTCATGTTATGATCGTTAATGTTCCTCTGACTCCCCTTAACTAAAATTCAAGAATGTCAATTTAATTTTTACCATCATACATATTAAGTTTTTATACATTCGACATTCTGTATAATTACTCTAAAAGATAATAAGAAGTAAGTTACAATTTAAAAATAGAAATAGGTTAGTTTTGTTGTAGTTTGCTGAAGAATTTGATGAACATTCCTGAAACGAAGTTTAAAGAAATTAAATATTAAACTTATAATTTATTTATTTTTAGTTTCTCTTTTCCTTTCTCCTAATAAGAAAATTATATTAACGTTGCTTTTAGACCATATTATAATATAATACACGCATAGTCTAAGAACATAATTCGTGACAAATGAAAAGTATACTCTCTACCAATCAGACATCTTTAACACTAAAACTACCAAAAAGGTCAAATGACTCTTTTACAAGTTTTTCATTTTAACTTACAAAATTTATTAAGACAATTTTTTTAGAATCTCTGCTAATCTTCATGAAGGTAAAGAATTATGTATATTAATTTATGTTTTCATAAGTTGCTTATTTATTTTTCAACTTCATTTTTAATTTCAGAGTAAATGTGTATTGCACACCGGTAGATTAATGTACCTTTTTATTTTCTTAGTACCAGAAGTACAAGCTTAAATCTCTTGCATGCGTACTATAAGCTATTATATTATCAGGTTAATATTTATTCATCATTCTACTTCATCTTAAGTAATTATGAATTATTCATTTATACAATATCCGAGGAATGCAGACGATTCAAACAGGTTAAGTGTTTTTAAGCATGTTAATGATAAATGGTTGCTGGAAACCGACGTTGATTCAATTTGTATAAGCATTTAACAAGAATTACGATTCATGATTTTCCTGCCTTTTACTGCTTACTTTCAGAGAATAACGATGCTGTAGTTCATTAATCAACGCATGCCACTTAATACCGTGTTTCTTGTATCACTTCAAATAATAACCGTATACTGTAACTATTTTTTTAATGAGTACAATGAGAACTATAATTAAAATTCCTAAAGTTTTGGTAACTATAGCTCGTGAATTCTTTCTTTCAATTTTTCACACTGAAATTATTCGCGCGAAATTTGAAAAATAAAATGATGTCAAAGTCACGTATGATCATAAGTTTCATATCAATATTTCAAGGTCTGTTTCCGTTGAAAGAATTTTCGAAGAATGTAGCAGGGTTCGTGCGAGGAAAAATGATTCTTACTTTGTCGACGTTAAATCTTTTGGCATACGTGCCCCGAAATCAAGTTCTCCACTTAAAATCACGGAACAGAAATTACTTATACATAAGTTATCGGGAAATCGCGTGAAAGTATCTGCAGAGCAAAATGAAAAGTTTGGTGTCCGCGCAGCATGTGAGAACAGGGAGGTTAAAATAGAGTGACTCTTATTAATATTCACAAACTATAGTATTTTAACAATTATTGATCTGTATATTTGTACATAAATTGACATATTATTTCTATTATAATAAAACGTGTCCTCTTAATGATATTGCAACATGACTGCTAACATTATACATGATACGTATACATTATACATTATACATGATATATTATACATATGCATACATATGTATTATATGCATGTTCATGCTACACAAACTTAAGGTAACATTTTATTTATTCCATACAACAGAAATACTAATTTTTAGAAGGAAATGATAAGTGTCATACTAAATATATTATAAGTAACACATTAAGTGAAACTACAGAAATTTTGCGTTTCACGTTCTTCAAAGATATTTGAATTAATTTATCAAATATATACATATTTCACCTTAAAGTCAGATGCTAAATATTACAACAAATACGATTCGTCTAGTTTTCAAAAATTTCAAACAAATGCCACGCAATGGAACTCTTGCTGACTTGAACTTAAGAACCTAAAACACAGAGTCGCGAACCCTTTGACACACGATTACGTTTCGATTGCTCGGGCCCATTTAATCGTGGCTGCAATATTTTTTCTCGCGAGTGCTCCCTTTATACACTTCTCCCCCGACGTCTCGAGAAATACTCAACATCTTATCCCTCCGATTATAATACACAATCCGTCGTGTTCCCCGCCCCTCCTTCGAAACTCTTCTTGCTCCCTTTTTATCCCTTTAACCTCCACTTCATCCCTATTCTTCGTCTCCCACTTCTGGCAACCCCTCTGTCTATCGCAGGACCAAAACGCTGCTTACCTCGCTCTATTTCTGTCCCTCTTGTGGTGAAACAGTTGCGGGTTATCTAGCACTCGCTAATGGATATTGCCGCTGCCCTTGCTCTTGCTCTTGCTCTTGCCACAGCCATCTGACTTTGCAGCCCCGTCTGCTTTCGCGTTTCGGATAAATTAGAAAACTCCAGGCTTAGCCTCCTTTTTCTCGGAGATCACCTCGGCTCACTTTTGCATGCCGGGTAAAGCGTATTTGCATGACAAACGGCTCGTTCCCAGTGTGCCTCGAACGTTCAATTCGTGGCCCTGATCCTTTTCACGAGCACCAACTTCTTTTTGACGTAATTAGTCCATCATTGATCCTCCTACAAATCGCGGATATTTGATTGTTCTTTCGACGGCGAGCGATCATGATTTCAGGGTTTAAAGCGCTTAAAGGACAAGAAGTTACTCATCCTCGCGCGAGTTAGAACAAATATTTGACCCTTTTTATACAGAAGCAATAGTCACAAATTGTAAGTATGTCAATGGATAAATACGTCAAAGGATATTAACCCTTAGAACTCCTATGTATGACTCCACATTTCTTTTGGATCTTATAAAAAATTCAAGTAAATAGATTAGTTAAATATATAAATTTTCATTTATTTACTATTATATATTTTTTCTTATTTATTTATTATATACATTTATTTTTCTTATTCATTTATTATGTATATTTTCATTTATTAGAGAATTTGTACATGACCGAGTTTTTAATCCAGTTACTTCAACACCGTCATGTGCTAGACAATAAAAAATAATTCCAATATAAAGTTAGAATTATTCGATGTAATTGCAACGAGTTGTACGGTGCACCTTCTGTTGATTTATATCTGTATCGATTGTTGTGAATAAAGCGGGAAAGTTTTAATTATATTCTTAGCCACAGTTACGCATCGGTCCATAACCAATGCAGGTAAGAAAATCTGCAAGTCCGGTGGAGAATGGCCGGTATCCGGTATCTATAGCCCTCTTTCTCCTACCCCTCTTTAGACGATATCCCCGGGACACGAAAATTAAATTTGCTCCATCGTGCATATCGGTACACCCCCTCGAAGCCGTCAATATTAATCTCACGGCATGCGCTCACGGAATTCCAAGAAGGGCAAGGTAGACGCAAGTTTCCCTCGGCAGCTGGATTTCTGCCGGAAGAATATTAATCGATCGTTGGGAAACGCACCACTTCCGGCTAGGCGCGCACTCTGGATCAGATACTTTCACTACTGGTAATGAGTTTATTTATGAATAATTTTATTAGCATTTCTGAGTTAGCACCTGTTTATGAATAATCCGATTAATTAGTCGCAAGATTGCAGTTAAAACGGGATTACTTAAATACCAATATGGCTTCGTTTTGAATAACGGCAGGAAATTTTTGATGCTGACGTATATGCATTTATGATACATTGAAACTTAAGAAGTATAAATAATCGACAGTATAAATAAATGATGCAATAATCGATAGATTACATGATACTTGTATATTTATTTTAATAAATATATGAATAAGAGTTTTAAAAGTGGACAAGTCCATTTTTGGAGAAAATGAAGATAATGATACAGTAAATAAAACATATGGTAAAATTGTAATGTTAATACAATAAGTAATAGTTTTTGCAAAAAGGACAATGTGATCTTTTCACTCGTTAAATAGGGTAAGAGATCCAATAATTGCTACTGATCCAGTTATTGGCACTTCTGTCTTTCCTCACAAATTTCACCTATTTTTGTCTTCTTGCTTGTCCTTTACGAATGTCAATAATTACATATAACAAGCACGTCAAGTCGATTCTATAAATCTGTTTTACAGAAAATTATTTTATTTTAGGGGTAACCCCTTTGTACGAAAAGAAATATAATTTAGGTAAGATTTAACATTTTTTACAGTTTTATCACTCAGAACAAATGAGGCACAAATTTTAAAAAATCTGATGAAAAGAAAAAATATAATAAAATAAAATGTAATATATGAAATGCATGTTGCGTATTAGTACGGAAATATAATTAAGAATTAAAAAAAGTCGACTATCAAGTTTTCAATATATGGTCATACATTGACTACTCACTACACTATGCGTGACATTAGCTAGATTCATGTGTAGCCGAATTCAGGTCGCGGCGTCAAACGATAACGGTGATATATGAAAACTTATGGGTTTATCTGGACATCAATATTCGACAAACATCAATTACGTGAAAGGAAGAATTAAAGCAAAGATTATTAGAGGAATGGGAGCATATCACGCAAAATTATTCACATAATTATATAGGTAACATAACATAATTATATAGCTAACATGCTCAATCGATCACGACATGTAATTAAGGAAAATGGCTGCCCGATTATAATGTATTATATTTGCGTAAACGTAAAAAATGTGATGTATAAAATATGAATTATATTACTAATAACATTAGTAATTGATGCGACAGAAATAAATGAATTAAAAATACATTTGCAATAAATATTTCAATTTATTATTTTTTGTAATAAATATTAAATATTTGTAAATTAAATTAATTTTGTTAACTTATATTTTCATTAACGTTAAAAACGTAGCGAGGTTATATTCGTTAAACTTTAAGTTTTAAAGCGATTTGACTACTTTGCGAAAATTTTATTTAATTAAATTATCAAAATTAAAATATCAAATCAAATCACATTTTCTATGTTTTAAATTGATATCAATTTAGTATATAATTTGTAAATATTAACACGTTAATCAAATGATTTAAAGATACGTTGTATAACATTCTGTAACATCGATAGAAAATTGTACTTAACAATTTGTAACTTTAAGAATATTCCATAAATCACTGAATTCCTCCCATCAATTTTATTTTCAGAAACCTCCACGCGAAAGGTTTTAAATCACCATGATTGATACAAGTTTCTTTAAACTTCACCCTTCTTTATAAACACAACAACACTTTTAAAAATCTTTTTTTAATATATATACTAACTCGTGTAACTAACAGGCAAAATAACCAAAGTTACATGCGAGGTTATCATTATTTAATTATTATAATCAATTACTGGAAACGAACGTGTCTAGCTAAAAATTGATAAACGTATCTCAGTTTTAGATAATAATAGGTTTATAGAGGGAGAAAGACCATTTTTAAGGAACCTTTCAAGTAAATCACTTACTACTATTCTGAACGTGTATTTTTCCTAGAGTATAAGTACACAGATTACTGTAGTGTGAACCTAACCTAACCACGACTTTCCGATTTTCAAAGATAAAATATGTAACTTCAAATTTTCGTGTTCTTATTATTCCAATTTTTTTTATTTTTATAATAAATCCCTACATTCTTAAATTTTCAAGTTCTCAAATTCTCAAATTCTCAAGGACCTAAATTTCAAAAATTCTAAATTTCAACATTCTCAAATTCTCAAATTCCCAAATTCTGAAATTCCTAAATTTTCAAATTCTGCAATTCTCAATTTCCAAATTCACAAATTTTGAAATTCTTAAATTCCCAAAATTCCTAAAATTCCTAAAATTCCTAAAATTCCAAATTTCCAAATTCCCCAATTCCATAATTCTCAAATTCTCACATTCTTAAATTCACAAATTCTCAGATTCTCCAATTCTCAAATTCCTAAAATACCAAATTTCCAAATCCCATAATTCTCAAATTCCAAATTCCCAAATTCCCAAATTCCATAATTCTCGAATTTCCAAATTTCCAAATTTTCAATCTCCCAAATTTCCACATCTCCAAAGTCACAAATTTACAATTTTTCTAATCCCAAATTTCTGAATCATCGAATTCCCAAATTTCCAAATTACTAAATTCCAAAATTACTAAATTTCCAAATTTCCAAATTCCAAATTTCTAGATCTCCAAAACCACAAATTTGCAATTTTTTTAATCCCAAATTTCTAAATCCTTGATCTCTCAAATTTCCAAAAGTCTAAATTCCGCAATTCTCTAATTCCCTAAATTCCCTAAATTCCCAAATTCCCCAATTCTAAAATTCCCATATTCCCTAATTCTCAAATTTGTAATTTCCCAAATTTCATGAGTTTCAACATTCAAATCCTGAAATGCCAAATTAAAAAATTCCCAAACATCCCAAATTTCCTAATTTCCAAATCTCATCCAATTTCTATGCCTCTAAATCCACTTTCCCGTTGCATCTAAATTAATACACTTTCCAAATCCCTCTTATTCAAATTCTCAAACCTCCAAGTTTTCAATTTCCCAAATTTCTAAATTATATAATTATCAATTTCTCAAATTTCCCAACAAAAATGCAAGTAACGTTTCTTCGAATGTTCCAAATTTCGTAACACTTTCATAAGAATCCGCTCTTTAATATCGCTGTGAGAAAAATAACCGTGTCAAGAGAAAAAAGATTCACCCTGCAAATACTTGACCTGCCCGGTCGTCCGGTAGGATATTCCTGAACAATAATAACTAGAAAGTTTCAGAACTCGCATCAAGAATTAATGCAAATAACAGTCGCTTATTGGCATCCAGGAGTGTGTGTCCTATGCATCCTTATTGACCGATACTTTCAACTATCAAGAAACTTCTTCAACTTATGCCGTAGAAACAAGTGGAAAAAGTATCGGAAAGTTCAATCGAGCAACTCGTTACCTAAGATCCGAGAAAAGGAGGTCCCCGTTTGGTAGCCACTCGACTCTTTATATTGCAATTCGATGCTCACTCGTCTTATTGACATTTGAATACCAAATAACCTTAAGGAAATTCCATTTAGCCTCTCGGGTCTGTTATAAGAAATATATCGAGGCCACAGCAGTATTGAAACGTTCTATTTAAACTTTCTTTTTTCACTTACAAATAATTTCATTTTCAATTGTTCGCGTTGTTATGGTTTATAATATGATCTTGTATACTTCGTATAAGAATTGTATTTAATTCTTAATAATTTAAAATACTAAACGGTACAAGAACAATATTGCATTTTTTTATAAAATAAACACAAGTATGATAACCCAACTTTTCTCTTTGGAGAATAACTACAGGTATTAATAGGTTATAATGGAATTGTATTATATTGTATTCTAACCTAAAAACCTATGTTATAACCTTAATAGATTGTAATAACCTATATATAATTATATAGGTCTATTATACCCTTAAGGTTACGTTAACCTAACCTATATTATAACCTGAAGGTTAGGTTAGGTTATTACCTCAATAGGTTATAATATAATTGTATTATATTGTACTATAACCTATTATAACTGTGTTATGTTATGATCTATTATTATATTATAATTGTATTACATTATAATACAATTACATTATAATACATTATAATACAATTCGATTATAATATGATAGTATAATATAATTATAACCTCAACTTGTATGAGACACTACATTTTATTTTGTACATCGCATGAATTACAATTATCTCGTGAAGTATAATCGCGAAGTACAGAAATATTAAATTTTTAAATTTCGGAATTTACGTTTGGAAATTATAAAAACTTGTAAATTTGGGAATTGCGAAATCTTAGAAAGAGAACTAGTTGAATATCTTCCAAATTTTGAAGTTGCACAGCAAAGTACTTGACATATTTGACAAAATAGAGCTGGTTGGTAAAATTCGTGCAGGTCCACTCCTGAAGATTGGAGCAGCAAGAAAATACAGTAGAAATGTTCGATCACGTTAAGATAAAAGAACCTCTTAAAACAAACCGCAATAAACGTAATGCGTGCACGACAGCTATCAGCTGTCTCGAAGAGAGGAGACGCTCAGAAGTAAAAGTAGAAATAGCATGCTTAGCTACAGTTCTCGTTGCGCGTAGAGATCCAATTGCCCGAAACCAGAGAGGAAAGAGCAAATTTCCGGTACTCGGCTCTTTTCTTGGTCCGTGCACGGGAAATGGTGGCAAGCTCCTTTTTCCGAAAGCTGGAGACTTTTGGCTAGTGAACTCTCGCAGAGGCCCTGAACTGTGGCCGAAAGTTTTGCCGCCCGGTCCACGATCAGTATTTATGTCGAGGCAACAGAGCGTGCACTTTCTGCTCTGCCATGCCGCTCAGACGGAAGATTGAAACTCCAGCTGCTTCCTCTCGTGCCGATCGAAGCATATCCGCTTTACGTTCGATCGAGATTCATTAATTGCCTGTGAATTACACTTCGCAACTCTCGGTTTAGAACCGCATGCGGGAGGATGATCGACATATCGCGTGACTCGTTTATCGTGTACTTAAATTTGTTTAATAGGTTAACTGCCGTCGAGGTCCTTGGTGGCTGCTGATATGAATTTAACTTTAGATAAATACGGTAAGTGCTCTGGTGCTCGAATGAATCCCGGTAATTAACGACCGAGTGCGAATTTTGTCAATGATAACATTTCTGCTTGTTTTCAACGTTTAAACTAATGTAATAAAACAGGATATAATAAGCTTCTAGTATACAACCGAAAGAATAATCCATTTGTGTAGACGGTAACAACTATTTTTAAATAATAATGAACCAGACATAAGAAAATAGAGAACCATTTAACATTAACAAAATAAACCTTTTATAGTACTCATGCAATAAGAGGTAGAAGGTTACATTAAAAATTCCTTAATTAAATTTTAGATTGTACACACGTAGTTAACTTAATGAAATATATTTACCAAAGATATTTCCTTCAATACGAATTCATACACCGTCCTGCTCCTTTTCTACATATTTTACTCCTTGTCCGATATCCTCCTTTTCGTTCCATTTATATTTAATTCATAAACGTTTCACGAGAACTGCCTTTGTCACTGAAACTACCAAACTGGTCAGGTAACCAGTCCTTTTTATTTTAAGTTACAAAATTTGTTAAGATGCTTTTCTCAGATGGAAGCTGATTTTCGTAGAGATAAAGAATTCGTTTATACACTACTTCACGTTTTATCCTTCAATTACTTTTTAATCTGATAGATTTGATTCTCAGTACGACTGAGTATTTAGTCTAACCATTGCCGTATTTTTCTATACTTAAATTATGTACTTGATTGGAGAACTTGAGACTAGATTTCAATACTCAAAACCTTTCTTCTATATTGACGAATACTATCCGCTTAAAAAAGGTGCTCCAAAACAAAGTTTAGGCTATTCTTTTATTTTGGTCTGAAAAGTGAACGCGTATTATACGGCGGAAGGTTAACCAAGTTTTTCCAGAAATGATTGTGCCATGAGACGGCAGGCAAGAATGATCATTAGAAAAATTATGAAACCACGAGTTACGCGTCGTTGCGTGAAGGCTGTTGGTTCTCATTAAGGTTAAAGTAACGAAGGAAGTAACGTGCTTACTCGAGAGAAGAGCTCTCCGTACCGAAAACCAAGAGAACAAAACGGGAAAGTTTCGGATACCGTGCTCTTTTTGGACTGAACGAGAAGTGATGACAAGGCTCTTCCACAAAGTGGCCAGAAAGTGGAATTTTGCTTGCCGGGTCTAACAGCTTTCCGGAGGCTCAAGTTCAAAGCCTTCCCGCGGTTTCTCCGCCGGTATTTGCGTCACGCTTTTCTTACGTTGTTCGCAATTAGCTAAGATTATGGGAGTTCGTGCTTCCGTCAGTTTGCTCAAGATCCAGCCGGTTTTAGCATGGTTTTGGTCAAGCATTTCCCCGTCAATCCAAGTTTCCTGGAATCCTGAACACCCGTAAAGGACAGAATTCGCGTGCATCGTGCAATTTGTAACTGTTTCCGGCATTTCCGAGAATGGGGAACTTTAAATCACCGTGCAGCGCATATTTGTACCTGCACGGATCACGCAGAATGCTGTCTGTGTGTTTGGAATCAATTTGCTTTCCTTTGAAACGGTTCGGGTGCTAAATTTGTGGAATCTGTTGCATGTCGCG
This sequence comes from Megachile lagopoda, assembly GCA_036983795.1. Lineage (NCBI taxonomy): Eukaryota > Metazoa > Arthropoda > Insecta > Hymenoptera > Megachilidae > Megachile > Megachile lagopoda. The sequence continues at coordinate 4,320,621 of CM072786.1, forward strand.
AATCAAGAATATCGAGAAGAGAATGACGCCGCTGTCATATGTCAAAGTGAACCTACTGTCATATAATTACAATTGATTTCCTGTCTTGCAACAAATGTACAAATGTGCAAATGTACGATGTACAAATTATTATTCATTGCGACAATTATTGGTAATTGTGACTATTGCTACTCGCTGAAGTTATTATTACTGATTATTATTATTGGCTGTTATACTATTCATTTAAGTTATCATTAATAATTCGCTTACACTATTTTCTTGTTATTGTTATTAGTCGTATAAAGCAGTTACTGCCGATTATTATTATCAAGATATTACTATTTATTCAAATTATTATTTTTGCTTATTAACAGTGATTGTTCACATTATTCATTAAAACTGTCATTATTAATTATGCTATTCATATACATTGAAGTTACCATTATTGATTATTGCTGTTACTCTGCATTGCAATTGTAATAATTGATTATTATTGTTATCATTTATTGAAATTGCTATTATCAGTTATTATTATTTTTAGTCGTTGGAACTATCATTATTAATAGAATATTATTATTACCCAATTATGAAAATTATTATCGTTATTCATTGAAATTATTATTGGAATTGTTAACTATTAACTGATTCTGCAACCAAATTAATTGCCCATTCAATAAGGAGCTCCACTCCTCACTAGCTTAATTGAATTTAGAGAGACTCCGAGGATATGATGGCTGAAAAACAGTAATTCACTGAAAAAATATAGAAATATGCACACATGCTGAAGCGCACAATTTGACGTTTCAAGCTAGGCTGCTGTATAAGAAACTTGCGAACGGCCTTTCTCAAAGCGAGCAAGTTTAGAAACCAGACCGTTCAATAAGCTATACAGCTCAAGGTAGACTCTGAGAGTCTGAAAAGTTAGCGACACAGCATTCTGTATGAGCAAACGCTGCTGCCAGCGAAGTCGGTCCAGATGCTTTGAGGTATATTCTATACTGATCCTACTCCAGGTGTCCTATCTGAGATAACCTAAAGTTATCTGCCGCTCCTGTACTCAACGCACGCGTATTTATACCCCGTACCTGGATCTCCATAAGCGCGCATGCGCACCACTCTAATTTGCCGCTGCCCTTCACCTTTTGAAAACCCCGCGAAATTCAACCTTGCGCTAGACATGTATAAAGCTTGTAATCGTCACAAATGAATTTCAATGTTATTTAAATTCTTTTATTCTTTTTACATAGGTCATTGATTAATAGAAAAAGTGGCAGAACTAACATATGACCGAGTAGAAAGCACAAGTAGTGCAAAATTCGTTCAAATGATATTTAATAACCTATATATTTGCATAACATACAATTTATTATCGCGATTTGATCTTTTTAAACTTTCCTCATTCATGACCTTATCGTCGAGATTATTTCGTGACCCCAGAACTAAATATAAAGGAAAGATATAAAACTAAATGTTTTCCCATAGATAATTTATTTTTTTGACAAACACTGTGCATATGAGAAGTAGTTTTATAATTTGTTTCCAGAATACAGAAATTAATGAAGGTCCGTTTATTATTAGTGTATAATTTCAATTATAAGAAGGTTTATTTATTAGTTATTACACTGAAAATTGTTTGTAGAAAAATGTAAAAATTTGTTCACTTATGTACATAATAAGCTGCAACTTTTGAAGACCACAATTTCTGATTACACAAGTCCTTTTACTCCAACACGGAATTAGAGTGAATGATAAAACAACGTTGAAAGAGCACAGGATCTGTTAATTCAATGAACTGATCCGACGTCACAAGCAGAAGTAACATTTTAAATTGCCACAAAGTAATTCCAGGCCGTTTCCCCCATCCCCTTTTTCTCTCCTCTTCTCTTTTCCTCTCGACTGAAAGAAATTTCATTAAAATCTGAAGCAACCAACGAAATGATATCTATCCAACTCCTGTCACTTACTGTCCACGATAGCAACAGGTAGTGGTGGTCAGACGACCTCAGTCTTCTTCATTTTGCAGTACTTCCGATTAAGCTATTTTAAAATATTCCAACATGAGCTTAGTTTAAAAAGAAAATCAAACCATGTTGTAGAATCCCCTTAGAAGAGCATACAGTGATATTTCAATATGCTAATACATTTTCAAATGGACTTGACTTTATTATTAAATTTATATTTTTTCTTTAAAAACTCAAAGTGTACTCTTAGCTAATAAATATTTACGGAGTCCACCATTGACAAATAATTTAACAGAGATGTTTTTTCGACAGTTTGCAACTCTGTAAGATGTCAAAGTATAAAAATGGAAAGGTATGCGTCTTTTGTCAATTTTGAAAAGTCAGTTAATCACAATGCTGACATACAAAATTATTTATATTTCAGAAAACAGCCTTTTGATATGTGTTTACCAAGGCTTTTTTTTATTTGGTATAGTCTATCCTGTCTACCATGTAAATATTGATCGACTTTATTGAACACTCTGTATATTTATTTTCTTTATATCATACCTCCTAGAGAAGGTGGAAGGCTATCTCCTGAAGAATTCCAATTGCCACCACTCGCATCGATCTGTTTAATATCAGAAACGCGTGAAGAATGTTCATACAACGAAATCTGAATCGACGTGAATTAATCTTTTCAATTTTATTCTCGTCTTACGTTCCGTACTTTGTGGTGGAGGCTAAAATGGAATTATATGCTTGATTTAGTGTCCCATTAATGGTCCAAATTTACGAGTCTCGGTAATTCGCATTAGAAACGCTATCAAGATCCTAATCGTGCAGGGAACCTCAGACGTATAATGTATGCATTCGAAGGGAAACAGCGAAATTCTATATTCTTGGACAAATATAAAGCGTAATTAGTACTTGTTACGGTTATTAAAAGATAATTTAGTCAAAAATTGCTTGATTAATGTTCCTAAACAGTGATAGATGCAGTAGATTATCTCATGTCAGAGGCTTTAAAACATAATTCAGTGATATGAAAGTAAAAGAGAGTAGCATTTATATTAATTTGATAAAAACTAGTAGACAAACTTTGCATTAATATTCTTAATGTAGAGTGGATGATTCTTAATGGGAATGGATCAGTTACAGCAAGTATTTATACCATTCGGTGGCACAAAATTAGTCCAAAATGACACTTATGGTATAAGAATTTAACGCTTAAAATTTGATAAAAATGGCTGTATAAAATCCTTATTAATATTCAAATGTAAAATGGCTGCTTATCAATTACAACACGCAATGACAGATTCTAAATGCATACATAAGTTGAACGCAACAACAAGGTCATAAAACGTATCACAAAATGGCACGCACAGTATATCAATTGGAAGCGTAAAATTTGATAAAAATGGCTTCATAAATTCGTAATTTCTAATATAAAGTGACTCTAAATTACAGTGAGAAATTCTGAAGCATTTGGGCGAGCACCATTTGATGACACGGAAGTATAACAAAATGGCGCTCATGAAATGTGAATTGAAAGTTTAATGTTTGATAAAAATGTCCTATAAATATTTCTAATATTATTGTAACAAACTGTGAATTAATCGATTTACAGTTTATTAACTACCAGCGAATATTTAGTTTTTGGTATTATAAAAGATATTAAATATCCTGAAGGATATTAAAGAATGAGTATCCTGATTATATTAATCAATCACTTCGTTATATCGAACAAATAAATTATATTTTTCAACGTTTAGATCCTTGATGAAAGAAATCGTCAAAAACAATTTGACAGTTTTAAAAAAAAGGTATAAATCTTTTAAGTAATACCAATCAATAAAACCAATTAAATCTTCGGTAATATCTGTAGTAATAGTTTTACTAAAATATATACTGATAGTTTACAGAAGTGCATCTTTCGTAAATAAGCTTTGATAGCCGACATTTATACAAAATTAAATAAGAGGATGATGTACTTCAATTCGAAACATTTATAGTTAAATAGCTTGTTGTTAAAAAGAGACAGATGATTTTTAACAATTAATTTTAAAAGTTACAGTAATGTTACACATAGAACTGCAGAATTTCAAGCGGCAGTAAATCTTTCTACGGGTTTCCAGACTAGGTGGTTTTTCCAACTCCCAAAGAACGTAAACCGATTAAGTCGGACCTGCAGGCATAAATGAAATATTTAATCCCGGCAGCTCGGTGAATATAACTTCGTCTCAGTAGACGCTTTGTAATTATCATTCATGAAAATAATTCTCATTTATAGTCGAAAGAATAATCGGGACGTAAGTAAATTCTGCCATTGTGCTCGTTGTTTCAGACGATACCATCTAAACTGCGATGTCTTTATTGTTATATTGGTTGAATATTTAATTATCGTGAATAATTATTTCTCGTTGAAACTTGTGGAGCGGTCATTTGACCGCTTTGGTAGTTCTAGTGTTTTTCAGAGTTTCTAGTAACGGTAAAAGATCATGTGACAATGAGATTCGACGAAATTTTGTTTTACACGTCCTTTGAGCTATTTTACTTGATTGTGCGGCGTCACGTAGAGTTATTAACCTCGTCGTGAACACAGGATAGCGCGATTAACGGCGTTAAAAGCAGCATTTCGGACAGCGATAGACGAAGACAGGCCACAGTCGGCTCTCATTCTACGAGCTTGAGCTTTACTAATATCCCTAAGTGCATCGTCAGCCGTTTGATGCAGCGTTGCACAAGCTCTGATACGCTGCACTCCCGGGTTCACTTACTTTTTTTCCCTCCTTCTCTGCCTTTCTCGCCTCTTTTTCACCGGTTCATACGTCTCCCCGTCTCTGTCATTTCCTTTCAAACCCCGGCTCGTCCTGTCTCACATCTGCATCTCTCTCTTCTTCAGCTTCCTCTTTCTCCCTTCAATGGCGCGCGCGTGTGCTCTCGAGATCCCTACTTCTCATGATTACTTCCGATTTTATCCTAGACACAGAAATTGTGGTGGAATGCCCACGGTTTCCCAAAGAATGGTAATATAAAGTAGTGCACCTGTGTTTCCACCGATGCGACACGAAAAGAAAGAGGCGGAAAGCGTGGCGCGCGAAAGAATAGAAGAACAGAGACGGAACAACAAGAAAGTGAGAAAGTAGAAAGATTGTGGGTAGAAACATTACGGATAGTCTAGCTAGAGCGCGTGTTACCTCGACCTTATCTTTTTTTTCGCGGACACACCGTATTTTTTATTTTTCTACATCGGTTAACCTCGACTTTTTTACACGTTTCCCTTCCGACATTGCATGAGATCGGGATGCTTAAAAAGAAAAGGCCAGTAAGATGATGCCTTTATGCCTTCTTCTAGCCTTGGCTTTTCACGATTCCGACTCGAGGAATGCTCAGATAAATGTTCGAACCCTCAAACAAGTCTAGGTAATTTACGATAAAACGTAATTTTTTTTAATAACAATTCAGCTTATTTTCAGCTGCAAAATTGTAATTATTTTAAACATCTCTTTAATCGTTTGGACACCGAAACATTTACCTCGTTCTAAACGGACGATGTCGCGATACGGTGTCAAAATAACGATCTCATCTCAAAGGATATAACGACGTGCCAAGCATACATATTTCCATAAAAGTACCACCTAAACTTCCGTAACAGAGTATATATACCTGTCATTTTCGGGTATAGAAATAGGAAATTACATTCGCGATTTCACCAGTAATATTACGCATGAGAAAACGAGTTTGGCCATGGTTGTCGTAATATTATGGACTTTGCGGTGTAGTATTGTGCGTTCAGGGAACAATGTTGGTCAAATTGCTCGGGCCATTTAATTAACCCCTTTGACCATTACCAAACTAAATAGCTGTGATTGCAATTTGTTTTGGCGCTCAATTGTTGATATTTGTGGACAGGAACAATTCTGGAAAACAAAAATCAAATTATAGACGCAATTTAATACAAAATATGGTGCATTCTCTAGATTTAATTTAAGAACATCCGAAATTAGACATAGATTTTTTTTAGAATTTATTAAAAATATCAACATCATTTTTTAATTAAACGATCCCAAGCTAATCTTATTACAGGGTTTCTGTATATAATAAATAAATATTTCACTCCATTCATTTGACACAGTTTTCCCTACACTAAAACACCTTTTTATTACAACCTAACGAAATTAATTTTGCAAACAAGCGATCCGCCTTATAAGCTACGATATGAACCCATACACTCTTGAAAACAGAAAAGACATGTCTTGTATTCTCAATATAAACTCATGTATGAAAAGCTTAAAAGCACAGCTGTATTCGCCGAAACAAATAAAAACAAGGAACGAGTTTAAACGGAAATTCCACGTAAATCAGGCTCAACGTCTTGGGTAGATCATTCTTGGGAAATTCGCATTCGACGAATGAAGTCCAATAAAAGGATTGCAGGCGTACTCCCATCCAAAAAATCCTGTTACCACGACGAACAGGAAGAGATCGAAAGGACCAAGAGGTCCTCGAAGATCGAGAACTGGATGGAAAATCCGGTTGAATCCGTAGCTCGCCTCAGCCTCTCGATCTCTGTTTCCTCCTTTTCACGTCGATCCGTCTTGGATCTTCGTGAATACCATCCTGCGCCCTCAATTAGCATCCATAGAGAGGAAGAGAGAGAAGCAGGAATTTGTTGGACAAGTCGAATTCGAAAGGAACAGCCAGAAAAGAGACGAAGAGCAACGGTGGACCCCGAATCGGTCGCGTTATTCAAGACATTCAAAGTGTATCTGTGGCCCGGCTGGCATTTAAGGATTACCAAAGTTTAGCATAATATTAAAGAGCCAAGGAGAGAAGGACAACAGACGTTGGGCGAAGAGAAGATTGGAAGTAACGGGGTAGCCCATGGGTGAGAAGGGCGGCAGGGTACAGGTATTATTCATGGATTACCTCACTTGTCCCGGCTACAATCCTCCCAAAGCCTCCATTAGAATAATTGCTTCTTCATCTTCGCGCTTATGTGGTTGCTGGGCATAGCTCTGCGTCATTCTCTTTCACTGCGATTCACTTTCACCCTACTGGGCTGCCTTCGGCACCCCCGACACTTATTGTTAGCCTTGTATAGGTGCCACCATTGCGTGCACCATGCGCGTGCATCGCTTTCTTCTGTCAGACTTTTTGTGGTACAGACCTCATATGTTTTAGCCGTATTGCTATTGTATTATCCTAAGAGTATGGGAATTTAAGTGTAAGATTTGATACGCTATCGGTCAAAATGGCACCTTCAAGTTAATTTAATCTTAAAAATCCCTCACAGGATTAACCCCTTATCATGGTTTTAATCTGACTTTTGAAGTCCATGATACATTTTACTCGAATTTTTAATACGCTTGACATTTTAACTTTCTTTATCTGGTTTAATATTGTAACAGTGGTTAGCACTGATTGACGCATCTGATAAATTGTACGACAAAAGGTTAAAACAATGACAAGTACACTTCGAACACAGGAATGCTCCTATAGAAGATTTTTATGCGATAAAAATTTACCAAAATTTACAATATATCAGTTTACATCCAATTCCACATTAGTGCCTCTATTCGTCGAATTTTACGATCAATACAAGCAGTTTGTAAAGGGTTAATACAGTGAAGTACACGTCAGTGGTGTTACAACTTGCAACACCCTTGCACCTGGCCATAAATACAAGAAGCTTTTTTATATCTCGAATTTTTACTGCCTATAAAACTACGAGTCCTTCATGTTTAGCAAAACTGAAAAGCACCAGTTACGACGTTTATTCGTTCGTTCATAGAAATTGAACTGTTCTTTTCTCTTTCGCAATTAATTAATGTGACGATCAGGAGTAACATTAAATTACAGTGAAGTTTTTACCTGAAACAAATATTTTATTTTGCTCGCTTAAACTCGCGCTCCCTTTACGATGGTTTTTTTATATTTGAGAGATGGATGCGGTAACTTCATCATAAAGCTTTTGCAGAACCAGAAGAACTTCAAATATTTGAACAGCGTCGTGGCGGCCACTTTCTTTTGCGTTTTTATATGACTCGTCGCTCTTTTGATCAAAGTACATCCTTCACTTTTGTTCTTTTCTTTTATGGGAAAGATATTGTTTGTATTAATATGTACTAGTAATTATTAAAACTTTACCTACATATTCCATACGCAAAAATAAGAAAAATATATTATGTTAACATAGAGTTCTAAACACTTTATTAAAATGTTATAACAAAATTTCAGTAAATTGTGTATTTGAAAATTTTCTAGTTTAACATAATTGTCACAATCTCACGTGCTATCTCCTCCCCTTACCATGATCCTTAATTACCAAAACCTACTTTGCACTCTATAATACTTCACATTTATCCCGACTTACGTCAGCCACTCTGCAACCAATTAACCCGTAAGTAGGATATGTAGATACATATGTAGATATGTACATATATACAGATGTATACCATTTCGTTTTAACTCGTCGTGTAATAGGAACGATGGAGTCGCATGGCGCGGGATTAAATGGTATATCAAGTTCTTCGACGCCTGGTGTCCTAAGACCGGTCTGTGTACGAGCCCCCATCTAGAAATATTCCCAGCAGACGTTACAGTAAATGTCGCGTGAAATGCAATTTGCAGCCGCGACGTTGGCTTTTCATTCAATGATTCTCGTTATCCTCGTTACACGTGCCCGTGGCAAATTGCGCGCGAAACCGTGAAAATAAATTGTCTCCACGAGCGACGACGACGACGACGATTGCATACACACAGCGACAGCGACGACGACGACCGGGAACAGCGACAGGAGAAAGCGAGAACATCGATTCCTTTTTCTGTCGTTGGCCTCTATGCGATCCTGCGAATATTTAGTTACCATGAACTACACTCGTTACCGTTTCATCTTCTCCTGGCAGATACGTGCGACGATTCCTTGAGTCCTTTCGACTACCCTGAACATCCGCAGCTTCTTCGCTTTTTGCTCGTCGATCGTCGGTTTGGCAAGGCACGTCTCGTCTGTAAAATGCTAAGCGACACCCTTCCGCCTCCTATGTTTCGCTCTTTGTAGCCCCTTCGGCTTCTGCCACTTCGCACCCCTTCGTTTTGCGTACCTTATCGTCCATGGCTACGTGTTAACGGGTTGACAATTAATTTCGGCAGTAATAATTTTCTATCTCTTGGTCAACCCATCGCTCTACAGGACGTTCACGGTAATATGGACCAATACATTAACGGTTTCAGAAAAGAAAATGGGAAAGTTACTATACAACTATCCTCCAATTTACACTTAGTTTCCTTATAAAACCACGTAAATCGAAATCGTGTAAATTGATATTCTTGTCAATTAAACCACTAAATTATATTGTATTTGGCAGAATAATTTTGAAAAGCCTCCTTGATAAGACGTTGAGGTGCACCGTCAATCCCTCGGACTCGAACTAGTTGACAGTCCCACATGGCTTGTGTTCTGATAAGTTCATCGCAGGGCGATTTGCGGCTCCATAGATTAGTCCCCTGGTGAGGCGATGGTCGTTTGTGTCATTATCATGCGGTGTGCGGTGGCTACCTGCTGCTAGCCGACGAGTCATACCGGGACTGGACAAATGGTTGGCGGCGGTGATAGACGGTAAGATTCACCGACGTTGGGTCGACGATCGGTGTACGGCTATTGGCTGATGATTCGAGCTGAAGACACCTTGCAGGCAATGGCCGAGTGTTGGATGGTGGGGACTTGGGCCCCTTGCCAATGATTCTACCAAACGTCCGAAGGCGATTGCCCTACTGGTGGACGTCCGGCAAGTGGTAGTCCGGCGTACGGCGGTCCGGTCAGCGGGCCTGCTGATGGCGGTCTGATCGTTGGAGGACGAGCCAGTAATCGTGGGTCTGTCCTATGTCTGTCCGAGCCATGGCGGTCCGGTCTGACCAGATTGTTCTCTTCGCAGCTCGTAAATGCTACAACTACATATTCCATCAAGGTAACCAGCCGAATAGACCCTCGATGATTTCCAGTCACTTCAATGCTTGGTGTTCCGTAGTGAACTGGTATCTCTTGAGATTCGATTGTATTTTATAGACACATACAATGATGCATTCTCTCATAGTTAAGTAGTTCCGCTCGACTTAGTTTATCTCTCAGCTGGAATAGGCGACGAGATGTGGACCCCATCCTACGTGAGAACCACGTCGAGACCGTCACTGTTCAGTTTACAGCATGAAGTGGTGTGTGTCCAGACATGCTAATATCGTTGCCAACCGGTGTCTCAGCTCGTAGATGGCCGCGTCTTCGGCGTTCCATTACCACTGTTGACACATTTGAAGTAGGCAAGTTAGCGATACCGTAATGTCCATAAATTATGAGGTGAAGTACTAGTACCAGGACACCATCTTCAGGAAATGGTGTAGCTTCTTGTTCTTCGATGTGTCGCGGATGGCTTGTATCTTATCGAGAATTTGCTAGTTAACAAGTAGCCTAGGTACTTGAGCTCGACAGTCAGTAGTCCAGACGGTGTCGTACGATAACTGCAGAACAGACCTGGCCGATGGCATTTGGTCCTCTGGTGGCCGAATCGCTAGCAACAAGTGACTCGCTCATAACCCTAGTCCAGCTCCACAGTATGATACCGTCAAGTGGCAGGGATTTTCTCCTCGAATGGACGCGCCAGTGTGGTCTACTTCTCCAGCTCATCGAAGTCGGTTACGAGGCAGAATAGGTCCAAATGGGTGCGGACAACGGTACTGCGAATATAGCAGCAGTATTCCGCGTGGAGGTTTCGGTAGGGCCAGGTCAATAGTTCCTCCGCACCCCGGCGATGCATTAAGATCGGTCACCTGGCTTCTCCTGGTCGATGGTCTCGGCAAAGAATGCGTTCCATTAAGTCCTTGGGTCGCGGGTGAGGAAGGTACTATTCATAAAACTCCTGCTAGAACGTTTCCCACGATGTCCACGCTTTTTGGCGATTCAAGTACCAGATAAATGCTTCTTCCCTTAATAGCACCGGTAGGCACCGGAGAATCCTCTCCCTTAGAAGGTCAAGACACTGGCGGAGTCCTGCCAACTGGTCTAAGAAGTCCGAGTCTATTCCGTAAAAGTTGAAGCCGCTTTTCCATAGATACTCCAATATCTGCAGGTCTAATGACGGTGGAATGTCTGATTCCATGGTGTTACTCTAACCGGGATTTGTGCTTTTGTCTAGATTTGGAAGCATGGTCCGAACGTGTTCTACTACCCTGGCTCATAGTTTGTCGATTGCCCTCCAGTCGTCCAGTCACCTGTCGATCGCGAGTTTTATTAAGTCGAGCTTGTAGAACTGTAAATCCAACCTATCCTACTCGTTCAGTGTGACGGAACACTTCCCTGTTCGGGCACCAATGTTACGGATTGTTTCCGCGAGGTTGCTGGCTCAGTAACGCCGGCTTCTGGTATGAGTAGAGGCTTGTTTTGTAGCCGATTTTATTACTCGTCTCTCTATTTACAATATATACGAGTTTAGCTCAATAAATCGCTCACTTCGTGATCCTAACCTAGTCTTAACCTAATACGGTCCTGATCGCAATTTTATTCTATTCTACATGCAAAGTAGTGTGCATATAGCTGTTCGACGTCGGACGACTGTTATGAGCACTTCCTTCTTCAACAAGGAGTCCGGTAGACGCATCTGGCAAGTGTGATCACCCGATCGAAATGCTACTTGAGAAAAGAATTATCCAGCAATGACGGAGGATATGCTTGTCACGTCGACAGGAGGCTACGATTACCATCTCATCTGATCGAACACCTATGTGAAGGACGGTGAGCGTACTAAACCGAATGCCAGAATAGCTCTCAAAAAGAGCGGGTTCAACTGTCGCATTACCTGCAATTAATATATGCTACGTAAAGCCTGGTCTGCTTTTCGCTGTTCACAGCGGCCTACTGTAAGCGGTTGCCCGCATTAGTTGTGGGCAAAACGTGGGATGACCCTCTCGTAGTTGCGGTGAAATTATGACGGAATTCGCGGCCTTTACGCATTTACGTTACGCTCCTTTATTTTTTAAATATGGTTAAAAGGAAACAGATATTTAATACACGTTCGATTGAACAAACCGATTTTTGCAGAAAGAGTATAGCTGGATATGCAGATATTGCATTGGGCTTTTTTTAACTGTGTAGTACCAATTCAAACCTCCTGCAACTTTTACAGACAATAGCTAAATAATATAACATTATTCTTCATTTTTCTTGTGGGTTTCACTCGAGGGGTTGTTTACAAAAACCACTCATAAAATATAAATTATTTTTTTATAACATTAATAATTGTCCCAACATTTTAAAGGAATTATGTGAAGTAGAGCTAATCCATATGTACATGTCTCTAATAGTTTTCGAGAAAAAAATGATGAAGTTTAGTGTTATCCCCACATCTCTGTTGAGATACTAAAAACTACTCTCTATTAAAAGCATTCTATAAAAGCATTCGATAAAAGCATTTCTATGAAAAAGCACTATTTTATGTGCATAAATACTGAAATTGATGGTGAGTTCACTGCTCTACACTTATCCTTTACGTGATTCACATCGAGATTGATGAAAAGTAGAGATACTTTTGTAAATGTTAAGAAGGTATATTTTGTTCTTAATATTTCAAGGAATATCTGTTGGCAAAAGTAATAAACATTAAATTTTAAACTTCGAATTTAACAGCTGGTGTTTTATAATACTGTTATGTTACCCATTCATTTCTGCATTTTGCAACTCGTCGGTATGCAATCTAATGCTCAAAATGTAAAGCGTTATTTATGAATTTGGTTTTTTTTTCACAATAATTTAGACTTAAATAACAAGAAATAATAATTGAACTGATTTCTTTTTTAATTACATGATAAACTTTGTTTATATGTTAAAAGTACTTAATAATGTTTATACGAAATCTGTTGTACTATCAGATTGAAGCTTCTTCAAATCTAATATGGATGCAGTACTAACACAATAGCTATCTGGCGTATAATACAATTGTTGCAGGTAATGTGCTCTGTACAGTATACCATAGTCATTGAATTGGCCGTGGTAAACCGAGAGCTTGCTTTGCTCATTTCCCGACCCCTGGTACCGGTATTTACCAAGATATTACAACACACTAGAAAATACGAGGTTACGAGTTATTAATACATACTGCCCTAGAAATTCAAAATTAAGCGAGTGTAAAACAATTAAGGTTTACATTTGAGTAAGTAACGTGAAATCGAGACTGACTTTATTAAATTTTGCTGAAATTATTGGAAATACTCCTGAATGACTACATTGGAATATTCGTACATATTGTGCATAATTAAAAACAAATTATTCTAGTATAAAATTGTAAGCATTTCTTTGTAATTTTATGCGAAAATTTTTAAATGTATAAATATGAATATTGAAGAATTCGAAACACTGGAAATAACAAAATTTGAAAATTTAATCATACAAATTTCTAAGGTACATGGTTGTCTAGATACACTTTGGTCCACACTTATTTTCGTCAATAGATATAGGTCACCCTTCTTTGTATCAATAATTTAATGCTTAAACTATTAGTTACTGAATCATCGATAACCGCATTTTTCTCGTCTATTCAGCCTACATTTTCTGCTGAAAGGGATCCTCTCTCGCCGGTAGTGAAATTGGTTTCAACGTGTCGTGCATCAGTAAGACTACTAGCCGGTTAAAAGGAAGCGCGAGCGCGTGTATAGTAGGGTTCGTGTGTATAAATACATAAGAAAAAGGCACGAAAAAGAGGTGCCGACGAGAAGCTGGCTGGTACATAATCGCGTCGCGACAAAGAATCCATAAAAGGTTGGGCTTGCTGCGTTTTTTCGTGTAGTGCCGAAGAAGAGAGAGACTCTAAGCTTGTGCCGCACTCGTGTCCCCGTGAACACAATAATGCTCCGCTATTAACCGAGAGCTTGTATTAAGCCCTCGAAAAAAGCTTTCATGCACTTAACAACAAATAATATGAGAAGTGGTGCTACGCGGCTGGGACACCCGTCTCGCCAACTTTCTACCATGGATTACACCATCCGTGTCACCTCAACACAGAAACAGACCTCGTAATTGTACCTACTCTTTTCTATCGCGTTCTTTCAATGCATCTTTAACGCGTTCACTGCCATGCTAAAGCTCGTGGAAAAGGTTATTACGCAGTGCCTTTATTTTTTACAAATATTACCTACTATTTTTACGATATTTCGTAATTTCTATTGTTCATGAAATACGTTGCATCTTTAACACGTTCACTACAACGCTAAAGCTCGTGGGAAGGTCATTACGAAATATTTTTACTTTTAATGAATATTGCCTATTATTTTCACGATACTACGTAATTGTACTTGATACTTGTTCGTTTGAATTCAACTTTTAAAATATTACTTGGGTACCTTAACATTTTGGTTTCTAAGCTGAGATACGAGCCTGGTTGAAATATTATTGTTTCATAATATTTTAGAGGATGACAATTAATATTTTGAATAACGTTTCCATGTAGCAGTTCTCAATAATGCATCTACCGTATCAGTAGATTTCCGATAAATTTATTATATCAGTTTATACAGGAAAAAATGAAAAAGAAAAGCAGTATATATTATTATTATTATTAATCAAACTATTCTGACAGAAATATCCTCACATTATGATCAAATGCCTGCTGAAGAACTCGCGGGCTACTGCACGCACAGTGCGTGCGGTGTATGAAACAAGAAAAGTGATAATAAAACTCCTTTTTGCTAATGAACTTGTAAATTTTCAAATCCAGACATTTAGAAATTAGGAAATTTTGAATTTTGAAAATTTAGATCAAATTGTGTATTTGGTGGTTTGAAAATTTTCAAAATGGAAAACTGTGAGGATTCTGGAATTTGGGGATATTAAATTTGAATATTTAAAAAGATTATAATTTGTAGATTTAGAGATTTAGGAATATAATAACTTAGAAATTCTTGAATATCCATTTCAGATTTTCTATATTTGAATATTTGAAAATATAACAACTTCAAATGTTATAAATTTTAGTAAAATGTAAAAGCTTAGAAATTTGATATTTTAGATATTTGATAATTTGGAAATTGAATAATTTAGTAAATAAATACACTTTTAACTTTAATGTTTGAAAGTTTTAGTGGAAAAGTCGCTTTATTTCTAATTTTTAATTAAATGAAGTAAAAAATTAATCATTAATAGTTTGTAACAATATACGATATTAAAAATATGAATTCTATATTAAAAACTTATAGGTGTCTTAATGAATAATTATTTTTACTAACATCAAATACGTTATGATTTAAAATGTCTGTATTTACAAAAACTGTATTGATATTTTTTATAAAATTATATATAATTTTCTTATAAAACTTATCTAAATAAGTTAAACATGTTAATCAAATGCTATCTGTTAACAAATTTAGAAATGTGAAATGTACGTGTCGATAAGAGTATCAAGAGATACTAAGGAAATACAGTAAATACAATAAAAATGTAAAGATTATTTCCTAAACCTATGGACAAGCAAATTTGAAAAAACACAACTCAAATATTATAAATCGTAATTACAACTTGTATTTAACATCTCATTTGCTACACATTCATGTTACCTATTAAATCGAGCAACAACGTGTCTGCTGTCTAGCGAAGATTGCTACAAATTATACATAATCCATTGTGTATTGTGGTATATAACTTAAATATTACATTTTAACCAAAGGAATTTGATGTGTAGTATAAATCTTTAAGTCGATTAGTACTTTAATTGATATCTCATTTATTTAACTAAGCCCATTTTTTTAGCTTCCACTTCATAAATTAATAACCTCCACATTTTCACTACAAACACTTCCGCTTCTTCGTCTAATACCTGCAAACATACGTGGCGTTAAAATAACAAAAATGTTGTATTTTCGATCAAATCAATAAAAATAATTTACCATCTGTACATCGTCGAGTATGCCTTGAGGTGAGCTGCCAGCCATTACTTTGCTGCAAATAAAATCTACTAATGTAGGTTCAGGTTCTCCAATATATTCAATAATCTTCTTATTGATCCACGGCCTTATCCGTTTTTCCATTAATGTCTATATAAATATAAGAAAGCATTAATTACAACTTGACACACAAGATTATATATTTATGTAGGTAGCACGCACATTATCTATTACGGCCCAGTCGAGTTGATATCCAAACAAAGCATTTTTATCTGTAGGTATTTTGTCAATAAGAGATTTTATGTGTTTCCGTTTTTCTTCTTGACTTTTTGT
Organism: Megachile lagopoda; assembly: GCA_036983795.1. Taxonomy (NCBI): domain Eukaryota; kingdom Metazoa; phylum Arthropoda; class Insecta; order Hymenoptera; family Megachilidae; genus Megachile; species Megachile lagopoda. Next base: position 4,336,793 of record CM072786.1, read on the forward strand.
ACTTTCTTCTTTGCCGGATTTAGGAGCTTCTTCACTGGATTTCTTCTTTTTCTCTTCACCATAATCTAAAATATAATTGAATTAGGTATAAAATACATCCATGTTCAACTGTATCCTACAAGACTTACCTAAAGGAACTAGTTTACGCTTCTTTGCATTATTAGCACCGTCATCGTCGTCGTCGTTATTAAATACATCTTTAACGTCGATTCGACCTTTCTTTCTACTTTGATTCGTTTGTTGCGAATTAAGATTAACAGCTGTGCTTGGACTAGCAGGGGTTTTGTTACCAATACCATGGTCATTGCCACGATTGCCTCCGCTTCCCATAGCAAACGGTACAAAGTTACCTAAAATTACATAAATGTAACACATGGACGGATAATTTATTCATCGATCGATCAAAAAACGACACGGTTTTACTCACTACTACTCGTTTTTTCTGGTTCACTAACAAGAGACATGCGCGAATCTTCGTCTAATGTTGGTGGAATGGATTGAACTGGAGTTGTTACAGTTTGATGAGAGGGTGATGATCTCGTTCCCTTTACACTTTCCCTATCTGTTTCTACGACTTCTTCGTTTTCTTCGCCGTCCCGATGATGGTTCTGATGATGACGATGATGCCTTCGATGGTGATGATGGTGTCTTGGTGGTGTTCTAGAAGGTACTTCCGACTGAGAAACATCATCGAATTGTACACATTCATCACTATCACTTTCAATTGGCTCAGTTTCTATAGGTGGCATAACTTCTTTCTCCTTTTTCACTACTTTTTCATCCTCCTCGTCGATTATTGTAATTACTGGTTTAGGCTTATATTGTTCTTCCCTTTCAGCTTTTAACTGAAATCATATAATAAATACGTTATAAATTTTCAAATTTTTATAGATTGCATCATACACCCTGAACGTTAAAATGCCCTTGTTATTTATAAAAAAAACGCATCACAAATTTTACAGAGTATTATACATAGTATCATACGTGTACCTAATAAATATATATTTGTATGGCCAAATTTCTTATAAAATTTACAAGCATTTTAAAGTCGAACCATTCTGAGATTCAAGCACACTGCATTCGAGCTTGAATCGTTGCAAAGTTCAAATGTTCTAAGTTTGAAGCGCTTTAAACCTGAAGCGCTTCACACAGGCATTCCAAGTTCGAAACATTTCCAATGTGAAGCGTTCCAAGTTTGAAGCACGTCTAGGTTGAAGCATCCCAAATTGAATCACTTCAAGTTCAAAGTATTCCACGTTTCTAGCGTTTTGTACTCAGAATGTACATTCGTTTTTTTTTGTCATCACATAATTTTGAAATTCGACATTACAGATATTCATGCCGACTTTGTTACCATTCCCATAAAATATCATTATAAAACACTTTACCCTTTCAAATTCGGCGGCCGGATCTGGATGAGAAGCATCAGCATAAAGTTTGTCGCGAAGACGTTGAAGTTCTTGACGTTCGGCACAACGATCCCGTGAATCGGCTTCTGCTTCTAGCGCTCTCTCTTCCAAACGCCGTGAAAGTTCTTTACCTTTGTAATATTTAGCGTCGTCTCTATCGTCATCATAATCTTCGAGAAATTCTTTTAAACGTTTTGCTTCTCTTTCTCTTGCCTCCCGTTTTGCTCTACGCTTCTCTGCTTCTTTCTCGTATTCTTTTTGTTTACGACGTTCTCTCGTCTCCCATGCTCTTAAACGTTCTTGGTAAGCCGCTTCCTTCTCCCGTGCTCTTCTCTCGTTCTTCTTCCTTTCCTTCGCTTCTTCCTCTTCTTCCCTTTCGCGCATAATTTCTCTTTCGGTTTTTCTCGCTTCTTCTCGTTCTCGTTCTCTTTCCCGTTCCCTATCCCTTTCTCTTTCTCTATCCCTTTCACGTTCTCGTTCACGTTCTCTTTCACGATCTCGATCTCTTTCTCGTTCCCTTTCACGGTCTCTGTCTCGATCTCTGTCTCTATCACGATCTCTTTCACTTCTCTGACGATCTCTATCCCGTTCCTTAGACCTTGAATGAAAAGAAAATGTTGATATTTGAAATTGCACATGAATAATATTTTATAATTAATTAAAATTAAAGCATATTCTGTACTAAATTATTCTTTCTGTTCTGTTACATTATAGTTTTTCTTATAATACTTCAGTTACTTGTAAATAGTAAAATGGAATTAATCTTTTCTAAATATCACAGCGCATAATACCTAGATTTAGACCGCCTTTTATCCCTTCTACTACTTCCAATACTACTACTGCGCCCCTTATGAGATGTGGGACTGCTAGGATCACCATCTTGGTCATCTTTAGTACTACTACCATCCCGCCTATCCCGACGTTCTTTTTCACGTTTCTCCCGTTCTTCTTTCTCGACTGCTTCTTTCTTCCGTTTTACTTGTGCCTTCTCCTCTTCCTGCTTCTATAAAACACAAAAATGCAAGAACGGGTGAGACCAAACAATCACAGTAAACTTATCAGGCTGTGATAATAAAACGCAAAAACTAGCAATCGTATTCTCCTGAGTTATAGAAATTAAAGGGTAGAAAAAAGGTTACTGTAAGTGAAAAGTTAGTTAATATGTATAAAAAATAGTGGTAATATCATTACACTATAACAGTGCAGTATTATCATTTTTTTTTTAAGTCAAAATATAAATGCCTTCGTATATATAATATATATAATATATACACACATATTAATAAAATATAAAATATTTCACATTGAATATCCATACAATATACATTATCTGAGGAATAACATCATAGAGATTTTATCAACTAATATTAAAACTTATAAAAAATATACTGATACTCTTTCACAGTTAATGCCCTGCTAATACCAACGAAACGACCAATTTTATATTACTTAAAATATTTCAGAAAAAAATTTTGATTCCTTATGAAAAAGTTTAAAAATTTATTGTCGTTTATGAACTCGATATAAATAAATTTAGTATCTAACATTTAAAAAATTATAACATTGAACGATTACTAGTTGTACAAGAATTAATCACATATCAGATATCATAATTTTGTTCATCTCAGTATGGTATACTCACTCCACTGGAGCATGCTCGGTCAGCAGCATCTTACACGAAATCTTGTTTACATATCAATTACCTAAGTGCAGGTATAAATTTTGGAAACAAGCATAAGAAATTTCTTAAGCTCTACTTAAATTAAGAATACCTTAATGCTAACAGACGCATCGTAGAGGCCACCCAATGTACTTACAACATTGCAAATGTGCCTGTAAATCAATAGTGTCTAAAACTATATAAGTCTAAGAGTCGAAAGGGATGAATATTTAGATTTCTTGTCAATACTCAATAATTATTAGAAAGTATTATACCAATCAGAAGCGGAGTCATCACGAAGAAGGGATTCCACCAAAACATCTTTCACTTTTGCCAAGAAATTGTCACACGTCTGTCAACTTTGTTTTCTTCTGGCTATGCAGCTGATGCAGCAAACTGTTGGATATCAAATGCACAATAGTTTGCCCACCCTTATCGTCCCGTGTTATCAACGTAACGTCTTAGAAATAAATTAGTATGGTTCATCCTTACTGATATAATAGTGACAATAATGGATTACTGCCTGGAGAATCCTAAATCAACTTTCATTAATATTTGACAAAATATTCCTATATACCCTTCTGATAGGAAAAGGAAATGTAATTAGAAGTGTTATCATTTTACCGGAATATACTTTACATAAAATTACTAATAGGAAATATAACAATGTATTTAAAAAAGCACATTCACATTTATAAGTTGCTTTTTTTTAAATTTTCATAGTTATACATCCATACAGTAACCCATATCTTTTTTTAAACTAATAAGGACAGAATAATTGAGTGCATAAAAATAGATGCACATATGAGGAAAAAACAGACTGTTGAAACATGAAATATCAGTGGTCATAGGTATTTTAGATGGGCAGTTCACTAACAAAACTACAAGAACCGAATGGTTGTGTTGGCTCATGGTTGTGGAGTTTACTCACGGTGTGAAGTTGACTTGGTCAGTCAGTGTGGTGGTACCGGAGAATGGAGGAGCGCGCACCTAGGTACTACATGTCTGATCGAGACGCTGACAGAAGCTGTTTACACAAAATAAAGACAACAACTGAACAGTCGCCATTGTGAAGACAAAATCATTTCATTGTGTGTAGGATTCAGAAAGTCTCGATCCTATCAATAATCTATCTAAGAATATATTATAAAATATGTCAGCGTCAAATTTCTTTGTTCAAAATGATATTTTTGCCAGTCCTAGCTAATATGTAAAAACAATTGGAATAGCAATTTAATGATCTTCTATTACCAATACTAGACTGCTAGACTTTAATATAACATGATTCATTTTATCACCAATGTTGATATTGGGTCATTGAAACATCTTTTGGATGTTGCTATTAAAGCCTTCCAATTCTTTTTACTCTTGTGATTTCGTATCCTGTTTTTTTATTATTATGTAAGTATTAAGGTATTCTTTTCTTTTTTGAGGCTATCGGATTACTCGCCTACTATTTCTTTCTTTTCTTTTCTTAAAATTGAATACAATATTACATGACAATTATTGTACTTTTATAAACGTACTAGTGCTAGCAGTTTAGCACAATAAGTATAGAAGCGGATAAAAAATTTGATCATGTGAAATAAATTCAAAATACAATAGCAACGATGCTATTAACATATAACGCAGAATTATACGTGACGAGTTAAGAAAATGGAGTTCCAATAGAAACAGATTTATCTGCTTATATGGTGTCAGCATGTTGTACAAGATTCTCCCGTCTTAATATTGCACATTTCTTGTTTTTTCATGTTTTGTTGGTTGGATATACTCTGACTTACCGACGAGGCTGCAGCTGCCTGCGAAAATACGAGGGATGTGCTGTGATTGACTCCCTTCAGAGCCAATGAGTGAGTGAAAGAGTGGTCCCCACACACAGCATTCCTAGGCGTGTGCGTTTGCTGTGTGCGACGCACGCTGCCTGTTATTATAATTATAGCAACGAGTCACGGCTCCAATTATTCAGAGCTAACATAGCACACACGCACTTTATCACAAAATACTTAAAAGCTAAACTTTATAACTATGCATTTGTAATCCTCTTTTGCCTGCCCAAATACATTATATGACTTTCGACATATATACTGCGAGTTTAATAAAAAATTGTCTAACGTGAATTGCATATATAATCAGATGCAACAAAATATTTCTAAATCCACAAAGTGTTTACAATACATTTCATTTAAATTATACATTTATGTAAATATTTGTGTAATAAACAAACTTTATCAATTATAGTGACTTTAATGAAAATATCCTTATTCACAAATCAAATATTATTTTCAATATAGTTATTTTAATAGAATCAAAACATGTAAAAATTCTGATTTTAACATTTAACAACTGTTCTTTATAAAACAATTTCAACATAACCCATGTATTCTAACATTGTAAAAAAATGAATTTTATTTCTTTTTTCTTTTTCAAAAAATGAATGGAAAAAATAATTCCTTTTTGAAGATAATAGAACTGATACTACAAAGTATTACAAACGTATTCTCAGTGATATTTTCAAATTTTAAAAATAGGGAAGAAAAATTTCTATCAACATTCTACCATTTACTGAATATATAAAAATAAATAAATAATTGCAAACATAATAGATCTAATTTTTCTATCAACAGACTATAATATTTTTTACAGAAAAATTATAAAGAATGAAATGTGTTGTACATTTTATACATAGAAAATCATATGATAAATACTAATATATAAGAAAAATTTTTAGAAGAGATTACAACATAGTACAGAATAATGTTCATAATGCTTCGTAAAAAATTCGCATGTCAGTAAATAATTTTATAATAACTGTTAATATCTGTAAACCTAAACTTTTGCAAATTTTTTACCCAATCCTATTAGACCACAATTTGTAATACCTTCTGACATTTTGGTATATCACATCCGACAATATGTCCAAAAAAGAAGGGCAGAAAAGTAGGAGTGACATAAGAAGAAGATTGCAAAGATAATCGTAAAAATAATTACCTTCATAACCTCCCTGAACTTTCCAATTTCTCTGGTAATCAAGTCTCTTTTACTTTCTTCTATTTCTGCATCATCCAAGTTCAATGATTTTGCAACCATCTTTGTTTGATGCTCTTCTGCAATATGTCAGCAAATAATATTTAATTTTTTAATGTAACTGCTTAAAATATTGTAAAGAAATTAGGACCCTACCAGGTGCAGTTTGTGCCATTTCCAAATCAGCAGCATGTTCAGCTATAATTTGATTAATACGAGCTAATGCATCTGCATCCACTACTCTCATGCCCTCATCCATGTAATCTTCACCTTCTTCTCCTTCGACTCCTTCAGTAGGTGTTTCATCCTGTAAAGGTGACTGACCTCCTCTTAATTTTTTTCTTCTTTCCGCTAAAAGTACGAAATAAATAAGTGTAATGCATGTACAATATAAAAATAACCATATTTAAAAAATATTTAATTTACCTTTAAATTGATCCAATACAACTTTAGCTTTTGCATCAACTTTCACCACAAGTTTCTTCGTACCTATTTCCATATCATGAAGTAATCTAACTGCTCTAAGACCTGCATCAGGACCTGCATATTCACAAAATCCAAATGCTTGGACTCTCTTCCATGAGAGGACGTGGCCACATGCACCCAGTATATGTCTAATCATTACATCAGGTGCTCTATCCATTATGTTACCAATAAATACGGTAACTGGTGGACCTGATTCTCTCTCACGGCGACGATTATTATCATGGCGATTCTGGTTACGAGCATACCGAACAGCTGGAGCTGAGGTCTGCATCGCAGATACGGGTGTTGGAATCATCTATTTTTTATAAATGGTAGTATTCTTAATAATACACATCTCTACTCATGCAATCCAGAATCTTCCCTATCCCTAATAATGTATTAATACACTTTTTTCTGTTTAATTATCTTCTATTACAAAGCTGATCATGCAAAGATAAAACATAAACATAAAATGAAAAATTGTCAGAAATCAGAAGTTTAAAATAAATTTTTGCTTTATCCATTACAATTCTACAATAAAATACTTCATGTAATTATAATCTAAATGTAAAATGTTAATACATTACATAGCATAACCACATTAAGATACAGAAAATATAAGATAAAATTAGTAGTATTTAAAAAATAAATGACAAATTCATCTAATGTATTATCTAATACATCAATTTGCTCACACAATACTGATTAAACAAAATATTACATGCTTCTTTTTTTTTTCATTTTTTATCTGAATACATATATTGCTTGTTAAAAATCTCTTGCACTTGTTGATATTGGTTTTAGTTCTTTTCATTTAAATATAAATAAGCAGATATCAATTACTATTGTTACTTAACACAAAAACAGTAACAACAAGCAATCTTCTAATTGATTTTATATAAATGTCAGAAAAAGTAAAAATCGTACAGCAGAAAATAATGTTAACAGAATTTACATAAAATATATAATTCTTGCTGATATTAAATAACACTAAAAATGTATAAGAATTGTAATAAACATTATATTATACTAAAATTTCATTTGTTAAAAAAATCATTCAATGTTTTCTTAAGAATGTAATAATATTTATCAAGTGCAAAAATGATTTTAAAAATTCTAAGAATTCATCAATATCATACATAGAAACAAACATGCTATGATATATATGCATTTAATTTTTATATTTACTTACATGTGCCATAGGCATCACACCACTTATAATTGGTGGAGGCGCGCCAACCATATAAGGCATAGGTGGGATGCCTGGTATACCCATGGGAGGCTGACCAGGATAAGACATTTCTTACTTTGAATAGTACTATGGCAGTGTACTCACTAAAAAATATTTAAGACATACTTGAAATACATGAATGTTACATATTCATTAAACATTTTATAAATCTTATACAATTTCAAAATGTAATGGTAAACCATACTCATGAAGTTAATATACAATGAAGTTTGTTTAAGTGTGTATAGTCTGGAGTTTAATTCGATATGTATCTAGGATGAATTCGAGAATTTGAATGGATGAAGAAACAGGACTCAACGTCAGTGAGATACCATTATTTTGTGCAAGAACATTGTACCAAATTAATTGCTTATAAAAATGAACATGTTAAATGTGAAAATCTTGGATCTGACTCTATTAATCCAATGGACCTAACTACAAACGCTTAACCAGTCTAAAATTTGAACACATAAATAAACCTCACTGTATATTAATACTATTTGAAATTTGAAAGCAAACTGAAATTGATGAAATATTGTAAATAAAAAAGTTAAATATATTTAACAAATAATAACCTTCTAGATATTATATACTTCATAAACATACTTTTGGCATGCATTTAAGTGGATTTTTATTACACTAATTAATATTACGAAAAGAAAAAATTTAAGCCTAAGAATAATGTATAGAAACTGTACAGTCTACAAATTATATTATACAAAAACATACTTTTTCATAAGAATACCTATAGGTACTATACAAGACATTAATGGATGCTTTGATATTCTAACCATTAAATGATTTCAATAAAAAATCAAACTTATACTTACATAATGTATTTGAAAATAGAAGTAAAGCAATAATCATCATTTGAAAAATTATTTATGACATTTTATTAATGTTATGCAGTCATAAAAATGTTACATTAAACACAGGAACTGAAATTTCCACCTTCACAATTTTTCAGCTGCTAATCACTTCTTTTCGTCCATTACAGCTTCACACGCCGATCGCTTCAAGAAGGCTATGGTTGGTAGTACGTTACCCGTGTGTTCAAAAATGCATCATAAATATATCTATACTGCATGCTACGTAAGAATAACCAATCCACACAGCTCAATAGTTTACGGAGATTCCCATCCTTTTCGATTGTTACAGTTTCAAATTTATATATATTGACGTCTATATAATATGAACAACATTGTAACTCGTATATGTTTATGTTAAAGTCGGTACATTAGATGTCGACATATATACTTCATTCCGCAATAGGATCATCATGCTGCGATAGTCCATTCATTTGGCGAAATATTTTCTTTCCTACATTTAAGAAACTGGATATACTTCATTTATCTTGTATATTTTATACATTATCATCATTTTACATTGTTCATTTATTTTTCTCCATCGTGTATATGACCACCAGGTTTTGCCATACTACCATACACTTTCTATTTGTCAATCATATATATGGTAGGCAAAAATGTGTGAATAAAGAAAAGAATTGATGATATAAAAAACATATAAAATAAAAAATCACTGGTTTTGCGTGCTTGACGTTGCGAACATTGTAAACGCGCATTCACGTTTCCTTGGTTACGAAAGTTTCAGTTTGTACAGAATGTACCATTGATCTTCAATATCTCTCAAAATATTCTCAGGTGTTTCTTCGCCGTTCCTAGTTCCAAACAATCCCAGTCCCTCAAAGAATCTCAGTTCATAGGTCAAATGCCTAGGAACACTTCTAACTATGAGTGTGATACTCCTTCATAGTCTGTTTCCATCTGCGTGGTTATGCATATGGTGGAACAAAATGAAAAAACAGTAACAACTGGTGATGGTATGGGAGAAAGCACGATAAAAAGAATACAATGAATATATATTTTTGGCGTCACTATAGATCTCTTATACAAAAGAAAACAAATACTCCAGTTCTCCAATTTCTAGATTTTCAAATAAGTAAATTCTCAAATTCTCTAATTTATGATGTTTATACATATACACTCGTAATCATGTTTGATATAATGAGATACGAAATAAAAGACCACTGGATATATATTATACATACTCTTTGGCCTTGTGCAAAGGTGTAATTTCTTAGTTCTGCCAACTTACTATGTAACCAAATTGATCTATCTATAGCTGGCGACCAATCTAGGAACTTTGTTGGAAACGTGACACTATAGTACTTCGAACGCCATCTCTAAATATTTTCTCATGTAAGAACATCAAAGAAGATAAATAACTTTTAGGTTGCATCAGTTTTTTAAATAGCAGGATATTATAACTGATTTATATAAAATATATTTTTTTTATATAAATAATAATAATAATTATTTTGCATGAAAATCCATATGAATATAAATAATATTACCTAATGACATAACGTTTATTGCATATTGCTAGGTAATGAAAATACAGTCTCCAAAAAAATATACACTTATATATTAAACACTATTTTTTTTATATGATCATAAAAGAAAATGATCTATACATGCAGATCAGCAGTTCAAATATTATCATCGAAGTAATCGACAAATATAACCGTTACATATAAATGGTAGATTGTCGTGAGCTGTTCAAAAAAAGGAAGATACACAAATATTGTTGTTTAAAATTTTAATATTCAGTGAGTTTAAAATAAAATCTTTAATAAATGGAATAAAAATAAACTTTTTTAATTATTTATATACACATAGTAAATTTAAATCCGAAAACAAAAAGTATAAATTTAAGAACGCCCTCTTTGGTTGATCGGCTTCCGTTAAACTCTTTAGTTCATGAAATGGCAGTGTGATGCATTCTTAAGCTGGGTGAAGTGAATTCTCTTTGGAGGATTATTAGAATTTCAAAACACAAAAGAAGTAATCTAAATTATTGAAGATACCGATCAACAAAGCAATTAGTGACTGTATGCAATGTCCTCTAATACAATTTCTGAGGTATATGAATTCGAATGAAAGGATATTCTGAACTTTTTACTAGTAGTTAACTATTTTGGATGACAGTTGGACCATATAATTTTTTAAAAGTAAATGTTTCAATAGAATTTATTCGAAAAATGGAACAAAAATATTTTGAGATGCGTATTTGTGGATTACAATGTAATTTTGAGAAAATACAAGAAATGATTTCCAACATTTTCCTAATATTTATATAATTTATATTCATTTGACAATCTTATTAATTAGAGCTCAAATAATGCATATTTTAGTGTGTTAGCAACATTTAACAACAGTAATGTATACATGTTTCTCTAATTTGATTCTATTTTGTACTAGTTTCTATCATATTCTAATATTGATAATTAATTATCTTATACCATTACAAAAATTAAATTTGAAAATCATACAAACTATGAATTTAAAATATACACAATGTAAAGGAAAAGTTATTTATATGTTAAATTAAAATGTTCTTTTTTTTAAAATATGAACATATTTTTGTGTATACAGAAAAACAATTATTCTTTATATAATTTTAAATATTAGGTTGATACAAAAATAAATGTTGTTTTCATTATTGCAAACTTAAATGTTTAGTCGTTGCAAAGATTTGTAATTATGTGTTACAAAAATATATTGCTAACCGTTCTTTTCTGTATTTATTCTCATCTATTTTAAAGTACATAATTAAAGATGAAAAGAAATAAGTTTGGATAATTTAATTATTTGAATTCTAAATTGAAATTCGATTGAAATTCAAGACACACAGAGTGATATCAGAAAGCGAGATATTTTGTTATGGACTAATAAATACTGTATATCACTATGCTAATTCATATTTTATGAAACGATTAGTTGTTATTTGATGTAGCTAATTATTAAAGCTTAGAACTTTTTGTTTTGCATTATTCATTCTGTTAAAAATAATACATTCTTTATTATTATGATGTTCTATTAAAGTTCTAGAGTAGAATGATTCTTATTTCAAATAATTTAATTGTAATTACGAATGTATTATTTGAAAGTTAATGCGTAAAAACTATATTTATTTTTGCATCAATCTAAAATGTAGATATTTATCATTCTTTTCATATAATTAAAAACTTGTATACTATTTACATATAAACTTATATATTTGGTTTAATGAAATTACATTCAATTTAAATGCTTCAAAAAATTGTAAATAATTGCATTGTTCTATATCATAGTAATTACAAAGTTTAAATGTAAATTACATTAACAATTCATCATAAAAAATGTATTCTTAATGGTTTAATTTATTTAAACTAAAAATTTGGAATAAATCACATAATTTTGTATATACGATTGTGAGAAAACCATTTAGAAATGTTATCGATATTTGTATTCGCTAATATTTCTTTATATGTATATATGTGTAAAAAGAATAGAAATGATTTCAATTAAAATAAATTTTTATTAAATCCTTTTTATATAATAAAGTATTATTTTAAATATAAATGTATATACTAACATTTATTATTTATGAACTTACATTAATCCTGGTTAGTATGACAAATTATTATATCAATGTTTCATGTGTGCTTGTTTTTATCATAATTTTTGTGCAATACATTTTAATAAAATCTTATAAAACATGTTTTGAAATATTTTATACGATGTACCTGTACAAGAATGTTCTAATGTTACAAAAAATAGTATATCTATATACCTTATTTTATAAGTCATTATTGTATAATAAAATTGTTACATGTGTTATTTCTTATTTTGTTCTTAATATACAGGAAATATTTTGATTATACTTCATATAAATGATTGTATAGTGATAATGGCACCAAGAAGAGGAGAAGAGATGCAGATTAAAAGAAGAGCAGCTACAGGTTGTAAATTACCAAATCAATTACCAGTTGGAGAAATATTAACTGATATTACTCAAAATAAATGGAAATTGGGACATACAATAGGATATGGTGGATTTGGTGATATATATTTAGGTAATATTTTTTATTTCTATTTTCTATTAAATTACATTTCAAATGTTGATATTAAAATTTATTTATGTATTTAAATTAATTTGGCAAATGATTTATATTCCATGTTCAAACAAAACCTTGAGATATTTTGTAATTTATATTTTTTAGATTAAAAAAAAATTTGGACATGATTGATATTGTTTTTAATAAAATTTAACAATACATATTTTTTATAACAATTTTTTGAAACAGCATGCTTCTTTCGTTTAAGAAATATTTATGAGTCTGAAAATTTTAAAAGTCATATGTCTTATAAATTTGAAAAACTAAAGACATTTTTATGTGTTAATTGATTATTTTATTCTTACATTACAGCATCAAACGATCTTAACTCACCAGTTGGAGAAAATGCAAAATATGTTATAAAGATTGAACCACATAATAATGGCCCGTTATTTGTTGAAATGAATTTTTATATAAGAGCAGCACGTAAACATATGAGTAAGTAATTTATTTCTTACTGACATATAATTTATATCATGTATATATGTTAATATAACAAATTTCAGTTGATAATTGGTGCAAGTCGCAAGGAAAAAAGCGAATAGGTGTTCCAACATATGAAGGATCAGGTTCTCACGTATATGAAGGTGAAAAATACAGATTTTTGGTAATTCCAAGATATGGTATTGACATTGGAAAACTATTTCTATCAAATGGAAGGAAATTGCCAATTAAACTTGTTAATAAGCTAGCAGTTCAAATGGTATTTAATTATAAAGTTACAAAGCTTTTATAAATTCATTATTTTTCTATATTTCTGTAGTTTTACAGTTTCATAATTTTTGTCTTGTATAGCTGGATGCACTTGAATATGTTCATAGTCGAGGATATGCTCATGCTGATGTTAAAGGATCAAACATTTTATTATCTCTATGTGAACCCAAAAGATCTCAAGCATATTTAGTTGATTATGGTTTGGCTTATCGTTTTCGGACAGCAACAGGGATGCATAAACCATTTGTTCATGATGAAAGAAGAGCACATGAAGGAACATTAGAATTTACATCAAGAGATGCACATCATGGAAGTAAGTCATAAATATAATATGAATATTTTAGAACATCATATCACACCATATATTACATGTTATATTAATATACAGCACATTCAAGAAGAGGAGATTTAGAAACATTGGGGTACAATATATTACAATGGTTATGTGGTAAATTACCATGGGAGAAAGAAAATGATAGTGTGCCATCGACAATGGATCCTGAAGAAGTTCATGCACAAAAAGAACTTTTTTTTGCAAATATACCATTATTTATGAATGAATGTTTTCCTTATGACAAGCCACCTGGTAAGTTATAAGATTTTCTATATAAAAGAAAAGAATATTTTTAAGTATTAAACATATTTTCTTGACATTAAAATTTTCAAATAATATTTATTTATATACTTGCTGTAGTAGAATATATTAAAGTAATATGTTCGTTAAAAAGTATTAATTTAAAATATTTTTTAATAGCTGCCATCGTGGAATATATGACATATATTACTGAATTGGGATTTGAAAGTAAACCTAATTATTCTTACCTACGTGGTTTATTTCAGTCTGGTTGTAAACAGAAAAATAATGTTCCTATATGTTTATATAGTATAAAAGAATCTAGTGAAAATATTTCTTGTCCCATATCTTTTAAACGACCATACTTAAGAGAAAGAAAACCTTGCCAACCTGTTAATGCAGAGGTATTATTTTTTGTGTACATATTATTCGAATGAAATTTTATGTAAATTTTAATAAACAATACATTATTATTTTTAGATTCGCATAACGCGAAATATGCAACCGAAAATAAATGTTGAAGTTGAGAAAAAGGAATTTTGCTGGGAAGCAGTATTAGCACTTCACCCTGATAAACTTGCAAAAATTAATATGCAGTCTCCGCCATCGCCACTTACACCACCCCCATCTCCACCTCCTCCATCCTTACCCACATACGCTATGTTAAATGTAATTCAGAGGATGAAAGAAAAACAATCAGGCACATTTCGACAAAAATTATTACCAAAATCATTAGAGTAAATATCATGTTTTAATTCACAAAACTACCAAATTTGAATAAAAATATTAAATAAAAATAATCTTTTTTAAATAGCGATGTTAAAGGGAAATTGATGACACCAGCCATGGAACAAATAGTTCAATTAAGAAAGAAGACATCTGTACCAACGTATCCTTTACCTGTGTCTTCGTCGCGTGTAACTCGTTCACGAATGGCTAAGACAAAACGTAAGATAATTTTTTAAATGTATTTGTTTGTGTACATATTATAGCATAAATACTGCTTTTAAAAATATAAAATGGTTTGTTTTAATCGATCTTTTTTATATAAATTTTAATCTTATTAGGACTTCAGAATGAGAAATCCTACAAGGAAATGCAGAGCAGCAAAAGAAGAAAAGGTCCATCATAAACAGAAACAATTTTTCTAAATACTGTTCCAGTCTTCATTCCATGTACAATGGAATCACCAGCAAGTTATCTGAATAATGGATATATGCTTAAGTATTATTCTTTATTAGTTTATTTAGATTTTATAAGAATATACTCTTGATGTTCCTGTTACAAGGACAAAATTGAATTAATTAGCAATGCCTCGGGTGTGCTTAGTACACCAATTTTTGTAAGACTGCTTTATCGTCATTATTTGTTGTTCGAGGAAATGAACGTAAGATTTTTTAAATAACTGTATAGCGAACAAATAATTACAAATAGTGAGGTAACTGGAAAATTACACTTTTTCCTTATAAAAAAATAATTTTAACCCAATTGAAATAAGACTTGCTCATAGACACAGTGATAAAATATCATCACTTCGATACATACAAAATATTGAAATATTTCGTAATTAATTATCATGATAAACTTATGATCTGAATACTAAATTTAAACTAAACTACTAAATTTATTTTATTAAATTTAAACGCTTATTTCTTTATTTTATGAAATACACGGTTATTAAAAGCACAATATGCTATATAAATAATGTTAGTATTTCATTGTTTTAGTAAAATGAAAGTTATTAAAATAGTAAATTACTAGTAGTTAAAATGTTTAAAATGTATTTAGTTTTTTATCATTATAATTGTTTTGTAACTCATATGACGTAAATCAAACATTTTATATTTATATAACAATAACATGATACTTTGATTTTATGATCAGACAACAGTTTGTATTCTTATACAAAATATGGAATTTAAGTTAGTAAGAATCACGCGAACGATCTTTTTAATATCAAAGTATATATTCAAACATAAAGTTGTTAATAATATAAACAAAACTGTAGTATATAGCGAAACAATACAATGATGAATAGTAACGTGTGTAAAAATTTACAATCGTAAACTGTTGTTTGTTCTTAATAGATCAGTATTGACCCACTAATCGCTTACACAATTAAAATGCAACAGTTTACGTTTGTTACTATAATTACAATATACTGACAAGAATGCGTGTGTGGTATAATTAATACAAATATTTTAATTGAATTTTTGATTTTTTTACCTGACTTAATTAAAGAAAAAAAAAACATTTCAAAGTTTGTCTCCTGTTTACATAATATTATCTCATGTTACTTTAATATAATGTAATCTAATTTGCATTAACTTTTATCCAATACTTGCATAACATAAAGCCCAATAAACCATTGTATATATTTATAATAGGGATCATGTATAGATAAAAGGGACAATTTATTTACAGTAATTTGTGATAATTTTATTTGTATTTTCTTAAGTTATGTGTACCTGTGCCACAAAAGCAGAATTGCTAAAGACTTAAAGATGTATTGTAATTAAATAAATACACATACATTTGTAATTTTTTCTATAATAATACTATTTTGTTTACTAAGCTTCGTTAATATAAACCTAATGTTAACTTTGTTCATATTTTCTGAGTTATAGTAATCACATAAATTAGTATTATTAATTTTAGTGTGTGGTTACTTTTAAAGAATCTGAACAAGTAATGGTATATAAATTTTTATTAATAGTATTGAATTCAAAGATTTTCAACCTGTAATATTAAAGAAATTATTCAGATAAAAACATGATAAATATATAATGAATTTATTTAATGATTTCTATTATATTATTAAATTAAATCAACATTACTTCAGAATTTTGATTTTTTTAAAATTAAGAAATTAAAGATTTAAATATTTGAATTTTTGACAATTTAAAGATCTGGGATTTCAGAAATTTGAAATCAGTGTTTATTGACAATATAGATATATTAATTATCTGAAGTCTCTATTAGCATAAAATTTTTTAATTTATGCGTGAAACAAGCACAATTTCTTTGTTAACTTCTTTCCACAGTCACATACAATCGTGCTTGTTTCAAAGATTACTCATTACTAACGTCATGTGTGAAATATGTACGAGTGTAATGTGCGATACCACACCCGTAAATATTCCTCAACGTGTTAATATTTATCGTATTTATTTAGTTTACAAAGGCTCATAATCATTCTTAATAAAGTAAAAAATGATAAAAAATCAAAGATATTATTATTACTTCTCAATAATCGAAAGAAATATAATTGATTATAGAGCTAACCTTATATAGTGACATCATTCGTTTATTGATTCAAATGTAAACTATTCGAAAATAACATTTTGTTAATATCTTAGAGGTAGTGACATTAATAAACATCAAATCATAGACACAGTGTTAAAATTACATTACGATATACAATGATAATATTATCCGTTCTTTTTTATTTCTGTAACAATGTACTTAGTCAAAAATATGAGGGTTGTTTTCAAAGTTCTGTGTCAGATCCTGATTTACCAACTTTAATATTAGATCATGCTAGCATGCCAACAGAATGTATCAGGGAATGCCATTCACGTTATTACATGTAAGACAAAAACATTATAAACATTTAGTGCTTTTAATTACAAATGTATATGTAGTTACTAATTACTGATGATGTATAGGTTTGCTGGATTAATGAATGGTCAGCAATGTTTTTGCGGTAGTAAATATGGTAGAAAAGGATTATCTACTTCGTGTGTGGATCCTTGTCCTACTGATCCAAGTAATTATTGTGGTAGTCAAGAAGCCATGAGTATTTATTCAACTGGACAAAAAGGTATATTTGTATAAAGCTCAGAATAATCTTTTATTGAAATTGTTATTTGTTCTTACATATTTTAATTTAAATTAATGATGTATTTAGGTCCTAGTCCACCAAGAAGTGCTCAAATAACTCACAATGGGCATAATAATTTACAAATTACATGGGAACCACCTAACATAACTAATGGAAATATTACCTCTTATATTTTAAAGGCAATAGTTATCCAAACATTTTCATCAAACTCGTTACCACCTGTAGAAAGTCAAATACAAGGAGGTGCTTCAAACAGCACTATTTTACAAAATCTGCAGCCAGGCACAAAATATAATATATCAGTTATTGCCACAAATACTGAAGCAAATAGTGAGCCTGCATATATTTCAGGATGGACACTAATAGGTCCACCTAATAAACCAAAAACACCGAAAATAATAGAACGAACAAGTACTACTGTCACTGTTTTATTATCAGAAGGAAGTAGTGAATATGGACCTGTTAGTGCATATCAAGTTTTTGTTGTTCAACCTGGTATAATACCTCCATTAGGTCCTAATGTTACATATTATAATTATAAAAAATCAATACAGCAAGGTTTAGAATACTATATTACTGGAGAATTTGAATCCTCAGAATTCTATAAATATAAAGTATTTGTTGTTGGAGATGGTAAAATGATTGGAGAATATTATAATGCGCCTCTAAGTTCTGAAATAATTCCTCAAATAGGATTAGCAGTAGTTTCTAGATTTCAAAGAGAAATACAATTTGCATACTCAAATTTAATTAATAATTTGATAAGTAATGAAAACAGGAACAATGAAATGGATTCTATAACGATTACACTTTGTATTGCAATTGGTCTTTTAGGAGCATTACTTATAGTATTAATCATATTGTATTTTGTATTGCGGCAACGTCACGAAAAGTTCCGTATGAGAAAACTTCCAGAACAACAAGAGCTTACATTACAAGGTCCATTATATGAAGTTGACAATTTAGCGTATATTCCAGAAGATGTACCTGAAAGGGTAAATCATTACCAAGAACTAAAAAAAAAAGTGTGGACAATACCGCAAAATGCGATGAAAATTAATGACACTATAATACGTAGAGGACGATTTGGTACAGTTCACACAGGTGTAGTTGAAAAAGATGGAAAATCTTATACTGTATCAATTCATAATATAGCTGACAAGTTATTAAAAGCATCGGATAAAAGAAACATGTTGCGAGAATTAGATATTTGTATTAGAGCATCTCCTATGAAATATCTTGCAGACCTTGTGGGAACTTGTGAAACACATGATACATTATATGTTGTACTAGAATTACCACTTCAAACGTTAAAAAGTCGTTTATTAGCAGCAAGATCTGGGAATTCATTTCCAGTTAATCAAATGTTACCTATAGGATCTATGGTAGCATCAGCTTTGCAACATCTTGAAAATTATAAAATTGTACATGAACATCTTTGTGCACGAAGTGTAGGTCTTTGCAATGATTGGACACCTAAGTTAATGGGTCATGGAATTGCTAAATATGCATTGGAAGATATAAAATATACTCGATGGACTGCCATTGAGTGTTTTGGTAATAGAAAAAAACATCAACCTGGAGTTGTTTGGTCTTTTGGTGTACTTCTATGGGAAATGTTTAGTATGGGTGGAACACCATATTCTAATATTTTACTTGACAATGAAGTAGAAGAGGCAGTTGGAGGAGGAGTTAGGCTACCACAATTACAAGATACTCCTGACCCACTTTATGAAGTTATGTCATCTTGTTGGCAAGTTGAAACTCAAGAGAGACCCACATTTGCAGAACTTACAAGATTAGTAAGTATTATTTCTTTTTGTATTTTGAAATCGTGAAAAAGAAGTATTTCATTTACTTATAATTCTGTTTTGTATTTTCAGGAAACTTTAAGCATTTGTCCAATCACAACAATAACAGAACCATATATCCCAGAACTAGAATTAAACTAATGTTCATAACAACAACCATTTGTACTTTTATTGCATTTATGTGATGTTTATTGTACACTGTACATAATAATCTTTATAAGTACTTTTAAATTCTACTTTTAGATAGTCTGTGCAGTTACCATTTTATGTAAACTACAGTACACAAGATTTTATATTACTTTTTTTTCAGATTTTAGGTTCTTTATATTTTTATATCTTTTTTATAAATCATAATATTATATAAGTATTACTGCCACTTTCCGTCCATAATGTTTAAAATAAGATTAATAAAAGGTATGATGTTTATATAGTATAAATTTCATAATCATTGCATTTCATGTACGATCATTTTATTCATAATAAGAAAGTATACAGGGTGGAACAGTATTAAAATCGATTATTTCCAAAATTATTAAAATGAACTAAAATTACTAAAATCGTTAGAGAGAAATTGTTCTGAGTAGACTGTTTTATATGATAACAATTGATTCTTTTTTAATCAGTTTGAAATTATTCAGGAAATATGAGAGTCAGTTTAGATCTTCTAATGAATCTGCAAAATTTATTATTTTTGTTTTCTTTTTGTACATATTTTTTATAGTATTTTATTTATTGTCAGTATTTTATTATTTTATGCTTTAATATGAATGTTTAGATTCTGTATTAAGCAACATTTTAATACTTTATTTGGTAGAAATTATTACCTTCATTACAGTATGAAAGTATTTAATTAGTAATCCGAAATGTGTGTTTATATGTGTGTACATTATAAATATAGCTATATAATTTTGTAATTGTAAACTGTGTTCCTTGAAACAAATACAAATCAGAATATTGTGACGTAATAATGGTAATTAAAATCTCTCCTAATTTCTTTTCAATCCTTAAAGTAAAATAAAAAATAGAAATTGGAAAACTATACATATTAATTTCAAATACTGCAATGACAACAAATTTATTTTCTAAAAGCTTTTATGAAACTATGTTTCTATACAGGATGAACCACCATAACTCTAATACTTAAACTCTACTACCTATATTACATACTTATAATAAAGTATCCTCTTATACATATAAAAAATTAAATAGATATATGAATTTGTTTCGTAAAATTAAATATTTGCTTTGATACAAATGTGTCTTACTGCAACCTCAAATGTTTATTAATTTTTGGTACATACCTTGTACATACATTAAACCAACGTTTAATTTTTATTTTCAATAAATCTAAATTAAAACAATAATTCTTTTTATGTATAAAAATAAATGAAGGAAATAGGTACTGCAATAAAATAAATTTTATTATTTCGTATTAAATAGATAAAAATATTGTTATTGTAATAATTCTTCACATAAATAGATTCGAATTTTGCCGCTATCTGAGATCACTACTACCCTCTTCTTCTAGTTAATAGTTTTTCTGTCTTTCTTCAAATGTTGATTAATTTGATGGCGACCAACCAAAAATACGGACAAGTATTCCAATCACTCCCATAAAGATTATTACTCCCGCAAAAATCAAATTGACTTTATGGAGAGTAACATGTTTGTATCTATAATTGGTGGCCTCTAAGTACCGTAAAAATGTATTTCAATGTATTAAAATATTTTTGTTACAGTATAAAAAATAAGAGTTGACGGCAAAGCGATAAGAGAGGATGAACTTAAGATAATGTTAGACAAAATGATTTTGGCAGATACCTCGGAGAAATGTGATTATGGTATTCAGCGTATGCGCTGGTAAGTTTTATCTTAGTATATATTATATGTTTTGTATACCAAGTATATAAGATATAACACAGCTGTGTTATATTTACATTTTTTTTCTGTGTTTTGTATCTATCTGTAGAAGTACTTTGAATATTAGTTGTGTTTACATTTTTTATAGTAAGTTTTGAATTAATATTTATATAATATTCTTGTAGTTAAGAAATTTTTTTATTAAAGCTACTAACATAGAGAACATAAAATATTAAAAAGTGCCTTTCCAATACATTTAGTAATTAACAAGTTTTAAATTTTAAATCAGAATTTTTTAAGATTTCTGAAGATAGCAACTAACAGAAAGCAAAAAAGATTGTAACACACTTTACAAAAGTGTGTATTGTTCAATTGCATATTTCAAAATAAATATTTTTCATGTCGTAGCAACTTATCTGATGGTGTGGTTGCAGTTTAATTATGAGTGGGTTAACGAAAGACCTATTTCTCTCTTCCAACTTACTACATTTAATGAGACAAACCCATTGACAAAATTAAATACATTCCATATGAATTAAAGGTATGTACCTATTAATAAATATACATATATATGTTTATATATAATATATAAAACGTTATGTACATCTAAAGTAATCAATATTTTTCTAGGAATTATTAACTAGTAAACATATTCTTAAAATTGGAGTTGCTTCATGCAAAGATGTGCAGAAAATAACATATTATGGGTGTAAAATTAGTGGATGTTTGATTTAAGGACATTGGCAGAATGGGTTAATTTACCAAGTCCAAAAAGTTTAGCTGCAATAAGTTTAGAATACTTAAGCTAGGAAATGGATAAATTAATAAAAGTAAGGTGTTGCAATTAGAATGTTGATAGTCTCAATGATGAATAAGTAGCATATACTGCTTGCAATGCAGTTGTGTCTACTCTTATGTATGACCAAGTACAGGGTGTGTGATATGGAGCATTCCCCTTTGAGGCGGCGCGCTGCATCGGCGTTCCTCGTATTCACGAACACAACTTCAATCATAAAAATTTATGGTTCTAACTAATGGAACGATGCGATGTAGCAAGTCATTGAATTTGTCTCAACACTCATTACGATATTATACATAGAAAAATGTAAGAGGCCATTTCAAAAAATTGTTTTAATTTCAAAATCTATCCCACCACTCACCTATTGAAACATCATTTGCACCACGTAACGTACACTTCTTAAGTCTATTATTCGAACGGTTTGAACAAATAGCACGCGAAGCTGCGAATTTCTCGAGAAAAAACTATACCTGCGGGAGCTAACAGGCGCCGTGCCCGTTACTCGTCCTCACCGAATCGTTCAATTTTAAAGATAACGACTGATTTCAACTTTGCACCCTAACTCGGGAACGGTATATATAAAAGCCTGACTCTCGCATTGTCGTTATTTTCATCTTCAGCACGACTTGTTCAAACCCCCGTAACGTATAATTCTATAGTTACCTTCAAGAAAAATGGAGTTTGTGTGTACGAAAAAATCTTCTGATAAGAAAAGAGCAACATAAATAACAATAAACATGAATGATACAAAAATTAGTAGAAGGGATAAATATCAGCACATACAAGTATTTGTCCGTGTTAGGTGAGCAACTCATTTATTTTGGATTCAATAACAAAAACTTTTGACATATTTAAATTGCCATGAGATTGGTAATAATTTATGAAACAGATATTATTAATTTATTAAAACTTTTAAGTTTTCCAAATTTAGTACATTTATATAGAATTATTTCATATTTTCACTGATATTTGACAACTAAACATGTTATGACACAAATCTAAATGTAAATAAAATTTTATAGAACATAACAAATTTAACTTATTTTTGTTATTGAAGGACCTAGAATTCTTTAAAAAGATAAGGCTTGTATGAAGTATTATGTTAGATTTAAACTGTTACAATTTGAAGTGTTCTGTTCTTTTTTTTTAAGTAAAAAGGAAATTATTATAATGTTATTTAATTAGATGTTCTATTTATTTTAGACCAACAAATGCTATTGAAAAAAATAATAAGTCCAAAACCATAGTAGAAATTCCTAATGACAAAGAATTATTAATACATGAATGTCCACATGATAAAGTTTTTAAAAAATATAAATTTGACAATGTATTTGGACCTTCCGCAAAACAGGTATACATTTTTATTATATATAAAGGATACATATACATGTTAAAAAATTTACAATTCATTATATAATTTTTAATTGCTAGATCGATGTATATAATGTTGTTGTTAATCCATTATTGGAACAAGTTTTGGCTGGATATAATTGTACAGTGTTTGCATATGGTCAGACTGGTACAGGAAAAACATTTACTATGGAAGGAATCAATAGTGATCCAACTTTGCATTGGCAAAATGTAAGATACTATATTCATATATACCCTTTTATATAATATGAAATGCATGTTAATTTATTATGTGTATTAAGTGTATTTCGTATACACCAACTTAATAATTATATTTATTCTATTCATGCTTACATTTTATAGGATTCATCTGCTGGTATGATACCACGTTCTTTAAGTCATCTATTTGATAAATTGCATGTATTGGAAATAAAAGAGTTCAGAATTAGAGTTAGTTTCTTGGAACTCTATAATGAGAATTTATTTGATCTATTATCAACTAATGATGATTGTTCTAAAATAAAGTATATAATGCAAATTGTTTAATCTGCAAAATGCTTAATTAGATACAATATTTTAATAAATATTTCTTGTTTAGATTATATGAAGATGCATCGAAAAAAGGTGCTGTGATTATTCATGGTTTAGAAGAAGTAAGAGTACGTAATAAAGGTGAAGTTTATAAAATTCTGGAAAAGGGATCAGAGAGGAGACAAACTGCTGCGACGCTGTTAAACAGTCAATCTAGGTTAGTACTTTTGACTTGTTATTACTGAAACTGAATCTGTAAATCTATAAAAATAATTACAGTCGCTCTCATACTGTATTTTCGATTACTGTACATATGAAAGAGAATACCACTGAGGGAGAAGAAGTTTTAAAAACGGGAAAGTTAAATTTGGTAGATTTAGCAGGAAGCGAAAATGTCGGGAGATCTGGCGCTATTGAAAAGAGGGCAAGAGAAGCTGGTAGTATTAATCAGTCCTTATTAACCCTTGGTAGAGTTATAACAGCTCTTGTTGAAAGAGCACCTCATGTACCTTATAGGTAATAAAAATCTATTTTTTCTTTATATTATAGGAAACATAATCGGTTACGCTTTTGTTTCTTATATTGTACAGAGAATCCAAACTCACAAGGTTGCTACAAGAGTCACTGGGTGGTCGAACAAAAACCTCCATTATTGCTACAATATCTCCTGCTGCTATTAATCTCGAAGAAACACTATCAACATTAGAGTATGCACATCGTGCGAGAAACATTACTAATCGTCCAGAAATAAATCAAAAACTTTCGAAAAAAGAATTCCTTAAACAGTATACAGTCGAAATCGAAAGATTACGAAAAGATTTAGAAGCAACGCGTGAGAAGAATGGAGTTTATCTCGCTAATGAAAATTATCAAAAAATGCAGACACTGATCGCTCAATTAAATAAAGATATAAAGAAGAAAATAAATCATATAAAAGCACTTGAAAAAACTATGCAAGATAAGGAGGTAAATAAGTACTCTTGATTCTGATCATTTTTGTTGTTTATCAGTATTATTTTTTTAATTATATATTGTTTTATTTTAGAAAATATACAATGATCTTGAAGTACAAACTCTCGCTCAAACGAAGGAGTTGTGCAAAGTTAAAAATAAATTAGATAATGTTACGAGTGCCCTTAAATCTACAAACGAAGGATTAAAAATGACGATTAAGGAACGAGATACACAGAAATTCCTAGTAGAAAAATATGTTAATACAGAACAGTCTCTGTTAAATCAAGCTCAAAATTTATTAAACATTGCAGATACAGCAACGTCAGATTCGTATAAGTTATATAATAAGATTGGACGTCAAACGTATGTTAATTATCTTTAATATATTTCATTATACTTTATGTATCGAAAATATAATTAACTGTTTCAGTCAAGTCGAACAAACGTTTGAAGTCCTTAGTCAACAGTTCAGAAATAATGTTTCTGACTGTGCACAAGGAATTGAAAAAGATGTTATTGCGTGTGTAGAAAGATTAATAAATTGTTTTGCATCTATAAAGAATGACATTGGTAGTAGAGAAATTAACATATAATATAAATCCTAGCAAGCGTAAATTTACTGATTATTACTTTTGCTTACATTAGATCTGTATACTAATAATAAGTGTGAAAGTGTGGACACAGCAATGCAACAAATTTCAATGGATCTTATTAAACAACATTTATCTGATATTGATAATTTAAAGAAGAGTATAAACGAATCTGTGTGTATTCATTAATCTAATGCAACAATATTATTGCAGTTAAATAAATGTATATGTTTTTAAACATTACAGCATTCAAACAATCGAAAGTGCATAAAAGATAAACCAACTATAAATCCAGCGAGTACAATAGAATGTAAACATGAATTATTAAATGAAATTTCTATGGCATTGGCGAACAATATTCAAAATATAATGAGAAATGAAATTGTTAAAAATTTGCAAATAATAAGGAATAATGTGACCCAAAAATTAAAGCAAACTTCAATTCTTATGAAAGAAATGATAGATTCTGCATGTTATGCTCAATTAAAAGCTTACAATGATATAAATAAAAACATTAAAATTATTGCAAATGATGTAGAAATGCTCCATAAAAGGCAACAGTTTACAGAAAAACAACAATTATTCGCAAAGGTATAAAAATTTTCTTTTATTATGTTCTTTTAATTTTAGGACTATTAAACTCGTATCTTTTAGATGATGCAAGATGCATCTTCTCAATTCAGCCGTTTGTATAAGAGTCGAGAGGAGCACTATTCTTCTGTAGCTAACAAATGTAATTATGTCAGCAAACTTTGCAATGATATCACTGATTATTCAACAGAAAGTTATAATAAAAGTATGGCGTTGCAAAATGATCTAAAAGATCAAATACAACGTAACTTACAAAAAATTGAAACAAATGCTGTTCTTAAAACAGAAGAGGTAGTTTTTATACGATTTATAATTTAAGTGGAAACTTATGTGCCGTTATTTATAACCCATTATATGTTATTTTATTGATAGAGTGAAGAGTTAGCAGATAAAACAGCGAAGCGAGGAAAAATTCTAATTAACGCATTAGAATTAAATATAAACGAAAGCTGTAATATATTGAAACAATATAAAGACCGTACTGAGAATAGCGTTATAGAGGTACAACAAAAATTTGATGCAGATAGAAATGAAGCTCTCTCATTGGTTAATGTAAGTTTAAATCTAATTAAAATTTGCATAATAATGGAATATTGCTTCTTCTGAATAAATGTTTTTCCTTGTAGAATGCTCAGGAAATAGTTACGAATGTAAGTAAAAATTATGCAGGATCAATGAAAGGTCAAGAAATTAAAATAGCTGGAATTTCTAACAAAATAATCGGTAAATTAGAGGATCAAATAGCAGAATCAAGTGCATGGAGCGACAGAATTACTAATCAGTTAAAATCAGTAACGAACGATGTTAATAAATTTTTTGATGAAGATCTACAACGTGATATTCCAACAGGTACTGTTATATAAGAATTATAAGTTAGAGCAAATAAAATTCTATTTTTTTTTATAGGAACAACTCCTGCTAGGAGAGAATTTTCTTATCCTCGTCAGTTTGTTGCAACATCTCCTCATGAACTAATTCTTCAAAGATTCAAACAATCTAGGAAAGTTATTGAAACGTCGGAAGATGATGTAAGTAACTATAATGCATACTGCAAAAGACAAATCAAATACTTTTTTTTACTTTTCTGTGTACAGGATAATTCGTACATTACAATTGGCGATATAACAATGAAACAAAATGGACATTCAACTCTTCTACATGATACTACTGTTGTATCTGCTTCAACTGATAACACATTTACTGAATTTACCTTTAACAACGATTTCTAATCAATCTCACTTGGATTCACGCACTTTTATAGATTCATACATTGAATGTATTATATCAAAATTGGATGTATAGAAAGCATTGAAAAATATATTAAGCTTTTTAACTAATTTTAGTTTTAACTAGAATTGTTAAAGTAGAAACAAATTTTATCATATGTTTTTTCTGTCTTCAACAAAATATATACTCATGTATAGTAATATCAGTGTGTAATTTAATAACAACAATAATAATAGTAAATTAATTTTACAGGATACAAGTAAAGAGGATACAGAGTATGTTGATTAATGTATACCCACATAGAAAGAAATTAATAAATTGTATAACAGTAAAAACTGACAATATTTGAAATACTAAATAAATAAATAAATAAATAAAGTACATGCTAGACATATATACAGTTCCATAAATAAAGTACATTCTCAGACCTTTAGTTTTTATCATAATTCTTAGATCCCTAGATTCCTAGACCTTCATATCTCTAGATATCTAGATCGCTATATGTAAGAGACAGAAAACTCTTGCTTATATATTTTTTTTATGTGGTTAATTCAGCCCTGTTTAAATTGATCATATTCAATTCTTATTAATTGTAAATTCTGATATATATAATATAAAATAAAGCACACCGTAATTTTGTTTCTATGAAAAAATAATGCTTTTATCGTTGTTATAAGCTTATCACTTTTCGGAACACTGAAAATGGGATAAGTTTATTTATGGTCCCACTTTGTCTATTTCGTGAGAGAACGGTGGCATTTAACATGAACCGAATGAACATGAATTGAAATAATCTATGAAATATGAAATAAAGAATGATTAATACAATACTTTATGTATACTTTTAATATAAGAGTGATTTTGGTAAATTAGTGAATAGATAGATAACAAGTTTTAATTATAGTAATTATTAAAGATGGTTATAACAATGGTTACTCGTTTTGCAAATATACGGTGCGTGAAGAATATTAATAATTTCAGTTCAATTGGAAATGCGATAAGCGTTATTCAATGTTCGGTAACTAAACATTTATAATTTTGAACTACTACTTTTAAAAAACGTTTTGTACCTTGTTCAATAATTTTCATAACCTTACAATTAATTTTATGATTTTAGAGCATCCTGTCTAAACCATATTCTACAGTTAATGATGATATAGCTATTGATTCTGATAAACAGCCAAGTAAAAAAGTTATAAACAAAGCTATGAAAGTTTATTTCCAACAAGCTAAGGAATATAGTAAGTTTAAAATATAATACGAGCATGCAAGTTTGATACAACATTTGTTATTATTAGATATACCAATGAATAGTCTACCCTTTTTGTTACATTAATTGATAATTATGTGTTGATTTCAGAGGAATTTATAGAGAAACAAATAGCAGAATATGATATTGGAAAACGACATCTAGCTAATATGATGGGCGAAGATCCTGATAATTTTTCTCAGGCAGATATTAATGTAAATTGTATTTTTATTACATATAATATTTTATCAAATTCATGAACAAGTATTTACAAATTGTAGTCGGTTTGTTTATTTTGCAGAGATCAATAAAATATTTATTTCCATCTGGTTTATATGAACGAGAAGCTCGTCCTATGATAATGCATCCTACTAAATTATATGCACGCAGAAAAGAAGCTGAATTTGATGAAAGTGGCAGACCACATCACTTCCTATATTATACTACAAAACCTAATTATTATGAAATACTTCATGTAAGTTACTTTGTGACATAATTAGCAGATTATATAAAATCTTTTCATCTGATAAAAATGATATATTATGTGATTTAAATGGCTACAATAGACTGTTTACAGAGGAAAAATAATAATTTCACCTTCTGTTGTATCATGTGAAGCAAGATAACCGAACGTTATATTATCACTTATAAAATAAAATTATTGGGTATTGAAAATAATTCAAATTGGAGTCATAATGTCCACAAGTAAAATAGGTTGAATTGTTACTTTCTCTCTGTAAAGAGTGTATTGTATCCACCTAACTGTTCCATATATAATATGGATTATCCACTTAAACTGTTAACATATATAATATTTTTATATATAGAGAATTGCAGAAAATATTAATAATTTAAATGAATTGGAGGATAAGAACCCACCACTAAAAATTCTATCTACTATGGAAGATAAATTGTACGTAACAATGTTTTCTATTGTTATGAAATATAGCAAAATAACTTTCCTCCTAAATCATAATACTTTGTTTTTATCCATTTTGTACTTTTCATTGACCTAGTGATGTTTCAACAACAGAATGGCTTAACAAAACTGAATTAGAGGAAAAACTATTGGAAGAAATTTCTGATGCAGAAGTAAGAAAAATATAATGTTTATAATTCGACATTTTCTTATATATTTATTGACCTCTTAAATCTATTTTAGTATGAATACTTTCTAACAAGTATAGAAAGAGTACTTGAACATCCCTATTCAAACCGTGCATCTTCTTTGCTCAACGACTGTAGAAAACAGTTAAATATGATTAGTACTACCATAAAACTCCCAGAAGTAAGTTCATTTTAAATCTGCTTTAATGTTCTATTTATTGTCTGTTCAAATAAATTAATGTTCTGATTTTTACTATTACAGGTAAAATATGATGGGAATAAAAGACCTTATATTTTTTTAAAGGGTAAGTATATTTTGTTAAGTAAGTAAAATAGACAAAATGATTTAATAATATTTATATACTGTAAATTGTGTATATAATATATTAAACATAACAATATTAAAATTATTTGTTTAGATTGTATAAGGAAATCTGCAAGAGGCAATGTTAAAGTGACAGGCAATGGAAGTGGAAACATTACTATTAATGGAGAAGATATTTCATATTTTAAGGATATACAGTGTCGCGAGCAGGTAGGTTTTTAGAAAAAGTAATTCAAATAATTACGGATGCTAATATTATTTTTAAATTCTTCGTATCAAAATATTTATTAATTTATTTTTTGCGTTTATACTCGAATAATATGGCTTTTATTACAATTCACAACATGCAATTTTCTGTTTATTAAATATCATAAATTGTTTAGTTTTATGTGAAAGTAGGTAAGTAGTGTATATTAATGAGTGTATTAGTTATTAAAGTTGGGTGAGTATTATATTTATTTGCTTCGTAAAAAATGTTTGCAAAATAGTAAAAAAAATAACGATTTCGACAGTTTGTAGAAACTAAAATATATTAGAACGTAGAAAGTTCAGTGATTACTGTCACTATTTCTATGGTGTAATCAAAATGGAATTTAAATGGTTGTTTCAAGGACAAATAACTCTTTCATGATGAAACTAACACATGATACGATTTCCTGATTTCATTTTTTCAGTATCTCATCGGCAATGTTATATTAAAAAAGTGAAAAGTCTTACAGTTCTCGTTTCAAATATAAGCTGAAAAAATCAGGATTGATTATTATTTATCATTATACATTATTCAGTTTATTTTGTTAGTCGACATTATAACTTTATTATTCACAAGATATTGTCATTTGTTTAAACGTTTTCGTATACAAAATGAAGAATAATTTCTGTCACAATTTTTCTTGCATGAAAAATTATATTGCATTAAAAAGATTGAATTATCCAAAAAGAAACATTTAATGTAGTATACCTAAAATTGTTTTTTTTTAATAAAAAACGATATATGCACACAATATTTGCATACTTTTTGTATGTTGTAAACATATATCTATCTTAAGTTTCATATTCTTCTTCGTGATTATTTAACAAGAATGTTATAATTCACATGAAAATTTGATTAAAACATTTTAACAAATAATACAAATTGTAAATATATTTTCCTTTTAGTAAAAGGAAAAAGATGAAAATATATTTCGTTTATTATTCTTCTATGATTTTAAGGTTCAAAAATTTTGTTATCTCAAATTTATAAATTTTCAAAATTTTAAAGTTGCAAACTCTCAAATTTCCAAATTGTCACATTTCCAAAATTTAAAAATTCCATATTTTGTCTTAAAATTCAAAAATTGTTAAGTTACCAATTTTTAAATTTCTCAAGATCTAAATTATCAAATTTTCAAATTCCGGATTGATAAATGTAACAAATTCCAACACTTCAAGGTCTTAACTTAAATTTCCCAAATTTCTAAAGTTCAAATTCTCAAGTTGTTAACATTCCCAAATTTCAAAGTTTCAACCTCTTAAAATTTCAACATCGCAAAATTGAAAAGTTCAAATTAAAATGAAGAAATTACGTTTTAATACTTAACATGGTTTAGACACGCATCGGTAATCTGATGCTAAAATGTATAATATTTACACGCAGAAAATTTCACTCCTTAACGAAAGTTATGCACGTGAGATTATCTTCTCAGATAATAAGCGGAGAGGTTCGTAAACGCGGAACGAAGACGATGCTATGCGAATTGTTGATAACTTATGGTGTACGCGATTTATCGTGGTCTCCGGGATCTCAGAACAGACAATGCGTACAAGAAGACTCGATCTGAGCTCAGTATTAATCGAGCCGTTCAATAGAACGACAGGCCCACGATATTGTAACGATACCCGATTGTTTAAGCATTCTGAGTCGTTCGTTCAATCGACCTGATCAAGTTTGAAGGTGAAAAGGAGGTGGTTGATCGTTGTTTCGACCTTTCGAAGCTATCGGTAAAGATCCGCTAGATTATTCCTAAGGAACATTAAACGCGTTAGTGACAAAATAGAGAGATCCGGTTGCTCATCTTTTGGAGTTAAAGAGTCATCTTTCAAATTTTGCAGTGAAGTACATAATTGCATCTGCTGACGATACGCAATAGGAAACTTTGATATTATGTCATTGTTGATAGTTGAAAGTGTATAGAAACAACGATAATAAAATGTAAACGACGGTCGTGAACGGCTTATATTTTTCAATCGGCCTGTAATTAAGTCACGCTGTTATTACTGTGATTAAGTTGAAGGTCATTGGGTCATTTTACAATTGGTTTATCCGAGTTTTTTCAGATATCTAATATTTCTCGATAGAAAAATAATAGTGTCTGTGAGTTGAATTAATTATCTGGATACTGGAAGTTGTATTTGTATTAAGAGGTGCTTCAAAAAACAACTTTTCGATCAATTCAAGTTTTAATCGTTGAAATTGTTTTGAAGTGGTCAAGTAAAATATTTTACAAAAGATTTTTTCGAGTGTTTTTAGCAGAGTTTACGTGTTTAAACGAAAACAAATATTCTTGATATTTGTACATATTCTACTTTGTTTTTCAAATATGTTTTACAATTTTATTGGACATTGAATCTGCTGAGAAATATGTGAACAATGCTATTTCGTATCCTACAAAATAGATTAAGATGTCAAGAACGTCTTCGGTATCTAAGTGACTCAAACTATGTATAAATAATATCAATTTAAAGGTAACACTGCGACGGCTCGCGGTTAATGTATGTGCCCGATTTTCCAATTGACATTCACACCTCACGTGATACGGAATCAGACGTCATCAAAGATCATATGTTCTTAGTAGTTAATTGCTAACATTAGTATAATATAACTTTATATTAAATTATACAGTCAATAATTTTCGACATTTTTACAGTTACAAAAATTTTAACATTATTTTTTAAAGGAATTTCTTAACCATTTGATGAAAATCGTAATACTGATACGTAATATTATAGAATCTGCGCAAGTATTTTATTAACAAATTTAAATGTTTATTTATATTTATTCTCTTTCGTGTTTTGTATTTGAGTACAGTGGGACAGTATTTAAGTGGGACGTGGCACACTCTCGAAAATTGTCTTTTTTGTAACCTACTTGCATGATTTATTTACCGACAGTTTAAAGCTCTAAACTGTCTAAACTTACAGCTCCAGAATTCTAAAATCCGAAGTTTCAAAATTTCTAAAATTGTTTTAAGTCTCAAAGTTCCAACATTAAAAAGTTCTGAAATTTTAAGGTTTTAAAATTTCAATGATAAAAAATTCTGAAGTTTCAAAGATCCAAACTTCCAAAGCTTTAGAGTTCAACAATTTTCAAATTGTTTAAAATACTAGAAAATTTCAAAACTTTGATTTACGAGGTATCGAACAAAATTCTGAAGTTTTAAAGTCTATAAATTTCAAAGTACCAAAATTCAAGTATACAAATTTTTTAATTTCACAGTACTAAAGTTTCAAACCTAAAAATTTCAAAGACCCGAAAGTCTAAGAACTTAAAACCTTCAATAAATACTTGTAAACCACGTGATTTATTTATATTTTATAGTCCTCGATATATCATTACGATATAAACATTTGCAGCTTATGTATTACGTATATAAATCAAAATAGAAAAGATCTTAAGCAAAAAATTATTATTAACCAATCTCATGCTGAGAAATCAAAGGATGACTCTTAACTCCAGAAAGATAAAAAACAAATTTTAACAAGAACCATACCTTCCAACAGTGCAAATCTTAATAAAGATTATAACGCGGTCTCTCATAAACATCTTGTAACAACCTTCAATGCGAAGAACATCTGACCAAAGTTATGAGGCCAACAAATAAATCTGAACGGATCAGTTGATCAAGTAAAGTGACGTGATTTCATCTTCCTCATAATGTACGTTCACGATTGTATAAGCACAACATCGTTCATGAATTACCACTTTGGAATCCCTTCCACGCGACTTGTTACTCATAACAATGTTCTTTGTAGATCAATGATGTAATCGTGTAGAGTGATAGGCCGAGAGGATGGAGAATCGTTTGCAAACCTCGAATTCGCCATCGGCGAAAAAGAAGGTGCGACTGGAAAGGGTTATCGACATAGAGGACGAAGCTGTATCGATCCCAAATCCCCCCAATCGTATCATGACATCTTTACTTTTGACGCGATGGCTAGCATCGAGGAATACGTCTCGTAGTGAGCCAGAAACCAGCTGGTCCGACGATCGTAGCTTGGAGTATGGAATACCACCGCCCATAGAAGAACCGCATTGCTACTCCATGTGCCCTAGCGAGAGCTCATGCACCGAAGAGATTAATTGCGCGTTGCAGGTGAACAAAAATGTGATCAAGAACCTCTTGGTTGAGCACATGAGATACGTAGGCGGTCGACTGCAGCTGCTGGACGATTTAGATGCGAACAAAATAGACCTGGAGGACTCTGAACGTTTCGTGAAAACCTACAAGCAGCATGAGATAGACACTCTTTTGCTTTATGCCAGTTTCCTAGGTCGGACGGACGTTATTAGGATCCTGCATAAACATGGCGCGGACTTGAACTATTCGGAACAAGAGCAGGGCCTAACTCCGTTGCATCTGTGTTCCTTCAGTAACTGCTTGGAAGGCGTTCAATATTTACTGGCGAATGGAGCTTTCATGGACTTAAAACGAATGCATACACCATTTCATTACGCTGCTTTCGGGGACGCGTTCCATGTAGCTGAGTACTTCCTTCAACTGGGAATCACTCAGGAGTCCTCGCTGGGAGAGGAAACCGTGTTACACACTGCAGCGAGATCAAATGCTCTGAACGTTTTGAAGTTACTAGCGCCTTGTAATCCTGCTTTAAATAATTTGGACTGCAATGGATACGCAGCTATTCATCACGTGGCTGACCGAGGGGAATCAGCCTGTCTGACTGTTCTACTAGACGCCGGTTGCGAGTTGGACCTAATGACTAAAAAGGGCGACACTGCTCTGCATCTCGCTGCGGAAGCCAGCTGCGTGGAGAACGTGGATTTATTGGTAGAAAGAGGAGCGAATGTCCATTTGAAAAATCATAGGGATCAGACAGCCTTGCATATAGCGTCTCGCTCTCACTCGTTGGAGTGCGTGGAGATACTGCTGAAGAAAGGCGGTTGTGACCTTAACGCGGAGGACAGCGATGGAAGGACGCCTCTGCACCTAGCTTTAGGTAGATCCTTATTAGCTTACGACGTTACGGAATTTCTTATAACCTGGAAGGCGAATGTGAACAAAACGGACAAGTATGGATACACGCCGCTCCACATCGCCGCTCTCAACGAACTTTCTCAGTGCGTGGATATCTTAATTCAGCACGGAGCGGATCTTAGTGCCAGAACTAAGGGAGGCACCAGTGCTCTGTCCATCATCTTGCGCAAGACGCCGACGTCCTTGAACGTCTTCAAACAACGACTGGATGCCTCGATAACGCTTCACCAACACGGATCGGCAACGGGAGAGGTAGAACTCCGACTCGATTTTCATCCCCTGTTGATGCACCAGCAGCAAGGCGAGATAAGATATCTGGGCACATTCGTGAAAGAGGGGTACAAGGAGATTTTGGAACACCCCCTGTGTCAGGCGTTCCTTCATTTAAAGTGGCAAAAGATTCGAAAGTATTACGTGGGTAGGCTGGTCTTCTACCTCTTTTACGTTCTCATACTCACAGGTTGGGTAATGACTGCCTTGGCGCATAACTGTTACAACGAGTCGCACGGGCAATTGGATAATAATCAACGGCCATTGTGTGCAAATACCACAGGAATCAACGGGTTTCTCTACAGACATCCAGTATTGCTAGAGCTAGAATGGTACGCGTTAATGGTGTTGACCATTCTAGATGCGTTCCGCAAACTGACCAGCATTCCGACTTATCTGTCGGTTCGCCAATTCTTTACCCAAGCGGAGAACATGGTAGAATGGTGCGTGATACTGAGCGTGTTCGCCACGTCCTTCATTTACACGGGCAGAACGTACGCGTGGCAGAATCACGTAGGGGCATTCGCGGTTCTCTGCGGATGGAGCAACCTTATGCTGATGATAGGACAATTGCCGATATTTGGAGCATACGTAGCGATGTTCACCAGCGTTCAAGCACAAGTGTTCAAACTTCTGCTAGCCTACGCGTGCCTTCTAGTAGGTTTTACAGCCAGCTTTTGCGTGATCTTCCCACGTTCCAAGTCCTTTAGTAGTCCACATATTGGTCTGATCAAGGTGCTGGTTATGATGACTGGAGAGTTAAATTTCGAGGACTTGTTCTTCCCTAGGGAAGAGGATAGTACATCCACGGATTCAGGTGGCACCTCGTGGATTCTGCTGCAAGTATCGGCACAGTTGTCGTTCGTGCTGTTCCTGTTATTCGTTACGATTGTATTGATGAATCTGTTGGTTGGCATTGCGGTACACGATATAAAAGGGCTTCAGAAAACTGCGGGACTGGCGAAACTCGTCAGGCAGACTAAACTCATCTGTGACGTGGAAACTGCTTTGTTCCTCGGACTGATGCCAAAACGATTAACGAAATTTTTGCGGTGGACAGCGTTGTTGTTGCCGTCGCCCTTGAGAGCGGTTCTGACCGTCCGACCCCTCAACCCAAGAGAAACTAGGTTGCCTCGCGATTTATTGTTCGCCGCCCACAAGGTCGCGAAGGAACGGAAAAATATGTGTGGCACGTTATACAGCAGAAAGAGCACCAACACAATGCAGACGTACCTAAAAAGCGAGTCGTACTCGACATTCCGTCGACGATTACCCGAGGAAGACGTTGTTAACATGGATGATTACATGATCAAAGGAGAGCTGGCTGAAGTGAAACAAATCTGCGAGAGGAATCATCAACTTCTTCAAGATCTACTGATGCATCTGGTAATGAATAAGCGCGGTACCAGCAAGGAAGAGGATGAGAATAATTAAGATATTTCGAATTCCTGGAACATTGTGCTTGAAAAATATCGTGCGAACGATCTGAAGTACTCGGAATCGCTGGATCGATTTCAGAGATGATTTCAATTTACGTGGAAAAGATGTACATACTGTTTTTTCAATTTTAGATAACTATTTTCAAGTTTTATATAGTGAAATTTTATATCGAATATTGCAGTTTTAGAAGTACTTTTTATGGTCTGACGTGATCTTTCGACGAAGATGAATTATCGGAAGTGATCAATTAACCTCTTCAGGGACGATTGTTAAAGTTATTTATTTGATAGCTATTAAATCACAATTTATTTCTAAATTTCAGACTTTCAAATTACCAATTTTCAAAATTTCTAAATTTGCAAGTTTTCAAATTTTTTCGTTTCTAAACTTTATACATTCTTATGTTTCTAAATTCCCAAAAGTGCATACTTCTATATTCTGAAAAGATCAAATTTCCAGGTTTTTAAATTAATTTCTGAAATTTCACATTCACAAATTCACAAATTTCAAAATTTTAAGTACTCAAACTCCAGAATACCTAAATTTCCTCATTTTTAATTTCCCAAGATTCTAAACCCAAAAATCCCTACATTCCATATTTTCGAAATTCTTTAAGAATTTCCCGATTTCCAAATTCTTGAACATCAAGAAGTATAATTTTCCAGGAGTGTAATTTTCAAATTTCGAAATTTTTTAATTCTAAAGTGCCTAAATTTCTATATACCCAAATTTCAAATTTATATATACCCAATCTACTATCTATATACCCAAATTAATTTCAAAATATCAAAAATCCTAAACTTTTAAATCTTCTAAATCTCTATATTTGTAAATTCTCGAATTTCCAAAATCTCCCAAAATTCCCAAATTTTAATATTTATAAACTTCCAAATTCAAAGATTTTCAAATTCCTAAATTTTCAAAACTCTAAATTACCAAATTCCAAAAAAGAAAATCGTCTAATTTTTACTGTAATTATATTTTTTTAAATTTTAAGTAGATAGTAATTAAATAAAAATAATTCCAAAAGCATTGATAATATGCAAAATAAAAAAATATCCACCCATCTGTTCATTGGTTTTTACATTAAAAAAAAAAAAAATGTACACATCTCAGTATTGTTGCAGATGTTGAAGATAAAAGATAACGGGATAATAATAAGATAATAAAAATTAAAAACTGTGGAAATTTTCTTTAAAAAAATAATACAAATGTACAAAATATTAGTGTATACATATGACGCAAAAATAGTACAGATTTTTATATTTCAACCTAGACAATTTTCATGATTAGTGTTCTTTCGTTGTTTGTGTGTCAAGAACACGTGAAATATTTTCGCGTCCGAGAACGAGAAAGTTTTTATACGTCTTCATGGCTGAAAAATTGAAAGAGAGTTTCGAAATCTTGTTGTTTCGTTTGAAATAAATTATCTAGATACCGATTCGTCCTCAATATTTGTAAAATATTGTAATGTAGGAAGATATTCCGTCCACAAGATGAATAAATGTAAAAATTGTAGAAATATGTAAGAATAAATTATTGAACTTTTAAACTGAAATATTTTCATGCTTAATATATGCAAACATCTTGACTGCACAAACGATTATTTATCTAATACATGATTTTTATTCTGAATTTTAAATTTACTATTTAATAAAAATGTACAATAAAATATAAATTATTCCCTAGTTACATGTTTCAGTCGGAGAACAATTTTATTTCAAATAAAGTGATTTCATCTAATGTTACCGTGTAGATCTCTGATCAGAATTTTTAAGACAACTTGTATGTGACATTTAATGAAGATAATTAATATGTTGGTGAACGGAAAATTCCTGTCATTCTTAAAGGTGCACGCTTAAAGATAGATAAAAAAGGAATAATTGATATCTTGTAGAAGATACTTCTTATGTAACTCACTGTGAAAGGTGTGGAAATATTTCTTGATATTTTGACAGCTACATGTTTTGCGAATTCTTTATTTCTTTTTGTAATATGTCTGACAAGGCGATAATTGAATAATGTTCGATGATTTCAAAATTATTAATTTTTGAATTATAAGTAGTATGGTTATGTAGTAGTATACAATAGATAGTATGGTAGTCATTATCTCTGAGGTAGATACTGTTATAGTAATTATCTGTAAAGTAGATACTGTGACAATAATTATCTATAAAGTAGATGTTCTTATAGTAATTATCTGTAAAGTAGATACTGTGACAATAATTATTTATAAAGTAGATACTGTTATAGTAATTATCTATAAAGTAGATGCTGTTATAATAATTATCTGTAAAGTAGATACTGTTATAGTAATTATCTGTAAAGTAGATACTATGACAATAATTATCTATAAAGTAGATACTGTGACAATAATTATCTATAAAGTAGATACTGTTATAGTAATTATCTATGAAGTAGATACTGTGAGAGTAATTATCTATAAAGTAGATAATAAGGTAGATGTTGTCATAGTAATTATATATAAAATAGATGCTGTCATAGTAATCATATATAAAATAGATGCTGTTATAGTAATTATCTATAAAATAGCTACTACAGCAATAACTATCTAAAAACTAGATAAAATACAGTTAATAATAAAAATTCAACTACTTAAAAATTTTTGAGCCAAAAGAAAACAAACCCAAAATTCCTTAAGATAACACATTTTTTTCAAAAGATAAAAGACAAGTCTAAAACGCATTTTAAATATGGTTCCGCTCTACCCACAGAATAACCAATTTTCATTGAATTTTTGAATATTTAAATTTAATTTAAGCAATCCAGCTTTGGAAGGTATAAATAGAATTGTTTTGAAGAGATAAATAATAATGACAAAAAGTAAAAATCAGAAACAGTGGCTGTCAGACTGTTAAGTCTCTCGATCATTTAGGTAAAATGAATGCTACGAGCAACCATTTAAAATTTTTTGTTCCATGTCTCTCCGAATTCATTATACACATGGAAAGTTATGATCATTTATAACTGAATGTTCAGAGTGACTCGCCTCAAACTTCCGGTTAGACCTTCATCATAATTTGACATTTAAAACTGATGGCTGTTTACTTGTACCGTTGGATGA
Organism: Megachile lagopoda; assembly: GCA_036983795.1. Classification (NCBI taxonomy): domain Eukaryota; kingdom Metazoa; phylum Arthropoda; class Insecta; order Hymenoptera; family Megachilidae; genus Megachile; species Megachile lagopoda. The sequence continues at coordinate 4,377,115 of CM072786.1, forward strand.
AAGAAAGAGTTTCGATTCCAAGAAACCACGAGACAAGTATACATATGTAAATGTCATGGCATAAAATACTTTTTATATTTAAACCATAACACTTACCGGGGTATGAAACAACCCCAGTTTGGTTTCAATTTTAGCCACTAAAAATCTGAATAAATACCTTTTCTGGTAACCCCCGGATTTTTACTATTTTTTCCTCAAACTATCTCATGTGTACAACTAAAATTTTAGCTCTTTATATTAAAATCGAAAGTTTTAAATTTTTCTGTGAAAACCGTAATTTCTTCCATTTTTTCACGTTTCTGAATTTTTGTTTATGTTCAAAGTTTACATTTACTGAAATATGTTAAAATAACTTTCAAAGATTATTTATCATTTTTTCAAGTTAAAAAGAGTAGCTTCTTTGTAAGAAGTACGTTTAGTGGCTGCGGTCTCATTAAATTAATAAAATTGTAATAAAATTATCAATAATATCTAGACATTTAGTATTTCAATTTTGTACTTTATCACAATCGGAAGTACATAACAAATTAGTCAGAAGTGATTTGATGGCACTTTTTGTGGGAGATATCAAAATGTGGAAAACAATGTTATTCTTTATTTTTATCTGAAAAGGCAGTTGAATACATACACTTTATAATTCTTGTTTTGACATCTGGTGTTTAACGATAATGTCCTTGTAAACGAAGGTATAGTTAAACTTTTTATATAAAAGTAAAAACGTAATATCTTTAGTAGTATTCGCATATAAAAGATGTTTATCTATAGTAGAATTCCAGAAACTTTTGTATCCGGAGGTTAATTTTCGAAAATGGTAATTCTTGCAATTCAGTGTTCCAAAAGTCTGAGTCACGAATTTCCCGAATTTGAAAATTGGGAAGTTCAAAAATTCAAAAACTTCAATATTTCAATGTTTTAAATTTCATAAATTTCAATGTTCCAATGTTGCAAAATTGTATTGTTCAAAAATTTACATGTCTCAATACTATTAAAGTTCAAAATTCAAAAATTCTAATGTTTTATCATAATATAATTCCAGTATTTTGAAATCCAAGGTTCCAAAATCGCAGTGCTTTGAAATTCAAAAATTCTAAAATTGTAATGCTTTAAAATTCCAAAGTTTGAGAACTCAAAAATTCTAAAACTCTAAAATTTCAAAATGTAAGGTTCCAAAATTCAAATGTTTTAAAATTTCAAAATTCCAAAATTTGAGAACTCAAAAATTCCAAAACTCTAAAATTTCAAAATCCAAGGTCCCAAAATTCAAATGTTTTAAAATTTCAAATTTCAGAAACTCAAAGATTCCAAAATTCTAAAATTCAAAAATTTCAAAATCCAAAGTTCAAAAATTTGAAAACTCTAAAATATCAAAATATTAAAGGATTTTATATTTAAACTAATATAATAATTGATTTTATTTCGAACAAAACCAGTGAAACTAACATAAAATAATCATAACAATAAAAACCCAGAGATTATAGTGTTAACGATACATTTTAAATGATTACTATTAAAACTTGTCGAAAAAGATTCGTTTAAAATTTATAAAACTCCCGATGAAATTAAATATTTTTTTCATTTAAACGAATGTTATATTCCTATAGTGTCTACTCAGCAATTTAAAAAATTACCATCTTGCACAAGAATTTTGCCTCACCTTCGGTATTTTCGTAACCTCAAGCATGTTTTGCAAGATGTTTGAGCACCAAAAATGAAAAAGATGTCAAACGAAGGTGGAATGCAAATCTATAAAAGCAATATGTTAATCGATCGGTATAACGGTTTCTTATAGTGTATTTTTAAGTTTTAAAGAAATGTTGAATGTGGGCCTATAAATATCTCCTATAATCAATTCATTTAACGAAATTGTTTTATATTAACCTTTGGACAGTGAAAAACAGCGATTATTTAAATTTAATTTCAGAATATTTTATTCTAATTTTTTATGCGTCAATTTGTCGCTTTAGACACTGGTGTATCATATGTGAATGTGTTCAGGTGAAATGTTTCGGTGTAGGGAAAAGTTTCCACATTATTAGCAATTCAAATTTTTATTTTGTCAAATTTTCAAATTTCCGAATTTTTTAAATTCTAAATTTCCAAACTTGCAAATTTCTACCTTTCCAACTTTTAAAATTTGCAGATTTATAAATTTCTACGTTTTCAGACTTCTAACACTACAAATTTCTAAAATCATAAATTCCCAAATTTTCAAATTTCTGAATTTCCAAATCTTCAGTTCTCAAATTTTAAGATTTCTGAATTTCCAAATACCAAATATACAAATCTTTAAATTTACCAATTTTCTAATTTCTAAATTTAGAAATTTCAAAATTTGTAAAAAATTTACAAAATGTCTAAATTTACAAATTTTTAAATTTCTAAATTTACAACTACTTAATTCCAAAATTTATAAATTCTCAAAACTCGAACTTCAAAATTTAAAAATATTCAAATCCCCAAACTTCCAAATTTCTATAATTCATAAATTCACAAATTTATACATTTTCAAATTTCCAAATTTGCGAACTTTCAATTCTTGCTATTTTTCAAAATGTCAGCTTCCAAAAAATTCAGAATTCTAAAATTTCTTATGTAACATTAAAAACGTTAAACAAATAACGTTAGAAATATTTTTCTTCTTTAATAAAATATCTTTAAATGCCTACTTTGTTTACTTTAATATATAAATACCAGCTTAACATTTTATTTAATAATCCTCTCCATGTGAAATAGCTGTTATGTACATGGTCCAAGAAGAAAGAAGGTTGAGTATGTATGATGTATACTGAACTAAGGTCTGCATTACGGTTTCAACTACGGAAACGCTTGATAACTTCTAAGTATCCGACTACCAATTAATTTTCCAATGATTAGCCGTTTAGTCGTAACCTCTTCCCACTAATATCTCTCCACTCATCTAGTTAACAAGACTCTTTAATCGTAAACGTAAAATCAAGTTCTTTTTTAGTCCTTTCTTGCATAATTGATCTCTTCAGCAAAAAGTGATTAGTCATGTAATACTTGCATACAAACATGCAAATCCTTAACGAAGATTGTTTGTCTTATTCTAAGGAAGAACGTTTGCTCACAGCCACTCTATTTTTACTTACCGATAATAATTATTTGAACAAATTAATTCCGAGGTACTCTTTTAAATTATTGAGTTGGAAAATTAACATTAGTAATCTTAGGTCGTGTGTAACGTATTCAAATAAGGTTGTTAGTATTCCCTGAGTACGCTTGAAGTACTCGAGAGAACTGGTTTCGTTGGAAATCTGAATTTGAACAAAGTCGATGTCTGTACGGTGGAACAAACAATTGCGTACTTGACACGATGGGATCGAACAAGGACGCTGGGTTTCAGACCTTGTGAATGTGATCAGATGTTACGGAACTAGTTTGTTAAAGATTCGGAATTTCAAAATTTCGAAATTTTCAGAACCCCTAAATCTCACAAATACTAAACTTTAGAAACTCTTCCCAAATTTCAAAATGCAGATGTCCTAAAACTCCAAAGTTCAATTAAAAAATTCCAGAATTCTACTCTTAAAAAATGTTGATGTATTTCTTAAAATATTTCAAATACCCAAGTACCAAAATTCCAGAAAACTACAATTAACAAATTTTTATGTCCTTACTTTTTAATATGTTTAAAATATTTTTAAACTTACAAAGTTTTATAATTTAACAATAATTGACAAAGTTCTAAAACTTCAAATTCTAAAAATTTGAAAATACCTAAATATCAAAACTCTAGAATTTTTGGCTTAAAAAGTTGGAATGACTCAGTATCCCAAATTGCCAAATTCAAAAACTCACAAATTCCAAAAGTCTTAAAGTGCCGAATATTAAAAAATGTCGAAATTTCAACGCTTTAAAATCGTAATATCTCAAACTTCGCAAACTTCATGATTCTTGTTATAAAATGTCCCAAGATAAAAAAATTAAAAAATTCGAAAGTTTTAAAATTGACAACCTAAATTACGATATTCGATATCCCCATCTCAATTGTCCACAGCTATCTCAATATTTGCAAGGTCGAAAGCATTAAATTGCCAAAATTTCAATATCTATCTTCTAAAGTCGTAAACATGCTAAACCGGTTTGAATTCATAGAAAATCTGGACAAAGATGTATGTACAGCGACGAAACAAACAATTGCTGGCCACGATGAATCGAACAAGGACTCTCAGGGGAAGACCTCGTGAATGTATCTAGATTTTACGGAACATCTTAAAGCCACGTCGAATCCGTGAAAAGACTCACATCCGAGCGGACTTTTGCGACGTCTGGAGTTTCAGCTCCGCGTTTAATCTCTCGATCGTTTAATAACGCGTTTGATCCGTGACAAAACTTTCTCCCGATTAATCGTGAAGAGTGCCCGGATAGACCTGAATATTTTATTTTTCGTATAATGTGTCAGTGAACTTTGCGAGAAATTTAGCAGAAGGGTGATAATTATCAATTAACGGTTTCGAAGATGCTGATGTCATCGCGAAAACATTTGACGGTGCACCTTATGGATAATAGCGAGAGTGTATGATAATGAAATATTAGCAAAAGTTGGTCAAGTTGAATTTTTCATTTTGAACATCTGTGTCCATATCGAAATCGTGCTTTAAATTAAAACGAGTGACTGAAATATGTGGACTGTTTAAGATATTTTCATGGGTGTTTATCGATATTCGGAATTTTTGTGAAACATGATGATTGTTAATGTACAATGTTAAATTATTCTAAACAAAGTGTTTTTTAAAAAAACATAAGTACTAATGAAACTAGATATTATCAATTCTATAAATTAGAAAATTTAATAATTGAACCTCTGCAAGGATGCTTTTTGAAATTATGTGATCTTTTATATAATTGTATTTTATTTATTTTAAATCTGTGGTGATTGAATAAATAAAATTGCAGAAAAATTCATCGTATACAAAGATATGTGATTATTGATTGTTTAATTTAAAACGGACTGAACATGTGTGTAAATGTCCTTGAAGAGGTTTATTACAAAACGAACGCGGATATGATCCTTTTTCTTTTCATACGGTTATAGTAAGACTATAGTGACAATTAAATAATTTCGATGTGGTAATCGACTTCTTAACTTTTAATGGAGATATAGAAATAAAAATGTATTGTTGATAAAATATAGAATATATCAGTATCTGATGGAATGCAAAATTTATTGAAAATATGTTTTGGAAATTTCACATGAAAATTTCATTTTGATAAGCTTCAGTGAAAATTTAGTTCAGTGTGAGGAAGTTCATACATGTTAAAACATTAGTGATTATACATGTGTCGGAAGCAATTGTTCAAATTAATCTGCATTGTATCTCGCACAATGTTCCTGATGTACACTAATGTTGCTAATTAAATTTGCATCGGTTATGATTCAGTAATTATCGATTGTTAAATGTGCACAGTAAATATTTCTTCAAATGTCAGATAGACAAAAATTGTAATAGCGAAGTATATATTCAATTTCTCCATTCAGAAAATTTTATATTTTAGCATTTCCAAATTTCTATATTTCCAAAGTCCCAAAATTAAAAATTTCCAGATTCTCAATTTCATGAACTTTTATATTGCTAAATTTTTAGTTTGGAAATTGCTACATTTTTAGATTCCCATATTCTAATTATTACCAAATTTCAAAATTTCAAAAATTCAAAGTAACAAATTTCTATATTTTAAAATTTCCAAATTTGAAATTTTCAAACCCCAAAATTTTCAAATCTTCGAAGTCTCGGATTAATTAAACAAGCATTATTAATGAAATAATTACATCTCAAGAAAAATTGCTCTGACTTTGACAGTAAGAAATCATTTAGGTCACAAAATAAACTCCTCGTTAATTTGTAATTAATAAAGAAAATAGAAAAACGATATAATAAATATTTCTATAATTAAATCTTTATAAATTACAACAGCTCTACAAAGAAAATTCAATAAAAGACTCAGAAACGTGTATACGGTAACGCACAAGGAACTAAAGTGAAACCCCAACAAGAACAAATCCAGTTCCATCAGAAAAAAGGAGCAGAATATGCAAAGACACAGCAAGCAGTCATTTAGGTCAGACGGAAGATCCAAGAAACGAGTCCTTGATTAAAAAAGAAGAAGAAGCAAAAAACGAATCGATGAAATTTTGATCGAGAGAAAGCTGATTTTACCGCAACGGGCGACTCGTTTGGTATGACCCTGTGTACCGTTGGTTTTTAAGTTCAAGGTCCCTATTCGAGGGAGTACTGGCTGCTTGAACGGAAGCATGTATTTTCCTGTGAACTTATATATAGAACGAATCCAATACGAAGTAGCTAATATAAGTCACTCGGGCGAGTGACACCGGTAGTCGCGTGTACTGCAATGACGAGAGCATTCTCTTAAAGTGATCCAAATGACTTTGGGACGTGACGTGATAAACGAAGAAAAGAGTGAGGCCGAGGTATGACGATTGGAACGTTCTGTCGAGGTGATCCACGATAGCAGATAGTGGCTTGTGTTACCGCGCAGTTTCTTCGTGTTTTCTCCGCAACCGATAAGCATCCATCCTCCAGAAACGAATTCAGCAATAAAACATATATACCAGAGGATAGTATCAAAAACGAACGCAAGATGAACGTGCTCGGGCCAACGATAGTTACAGAGGAAAGACCGCGGCGTTACTCGTTAACCAGTTTAAGAGATCGTCGTCTGTCGTTCGACGAAAATGACTGTTGGAGCGCGATAGACGGAGACGGAGAAATGCACGAGAACGTGGACAAAGCGAGTCAGACGAAAATTAAACGCTTAACGAGTCGCAGCAGAAGAACCAGACATTATTCCTTAACGAGATTAAAAAATCGTCGGCCCTTTTGCTTCGACGACGACAGAGATTCCTCGCCGAAGACGGACAACACCGTTACAGATCAAATGACACAAACGCTCAGGTTACCGATCGCTCACGAAGGAAGAACGAAGCATTGTTCGATGTCCGATCTGAACGATCGATCCAACGATCTCCTATCCACGAGACTGGCCTCCACCTTTCGATCGGTCAGACATCGGCAGTCGAGCAACTCGGAAAAGATCGTGACCAACGACGCCCCTCTGATCACTACGACGAACGATCACGTGGAGATCGACGCCGGTACGCCACCACCCGTAGACGAGTCCCTGTTCTACGACAATCTGGATGTGCTCAGGCAAGCTGAGATCAACAGTAACGATCTAAGGTCGATAATGTGGTCCATCGTCACCACCGCCGAGATGAAACTGCTGTTTGAGCTAGAGAAGTGCAACGTCTTGCCAGAGATGCCTCCAGGAGACAGGATACGAAACATCGCGTACTTGTGGTCCTGTTACCGAGGTCTGGTTCACCTGCTCCCGAAACTCGAACAACGAGGCGTGAAGTGCGAATACGTGGAGCCGTGCACGGGCATGAACGCCATTCTTGCTGCGTCTCTGAGCGGCAACGTATCCTGCATCGAGCATCTGATCAAGAAAGGCGTCGATATTAATTGCAGAAACCCGATTAACTATTACACGCCTCTTCACTTCGCCGTGCTCGGGAATTCGACGGACGCAGCGCGAGTGCTTCTCGATAACGGGGCAAAGCCTAGCACGTATCTTTATCAAGAGGTGGTCGAACCAGTTTTGCATTGTGCGATTCGGGCTGGGACAGTGGAGATCGTGAAACTGTTGCTGGACCGAGGAGCGAGCGTTGTTGAAAAAAACCACACGGGCGAAACGCCGCTCCACGTAGCCTGCTTTGTTCAGTCCATTGAATGCGTGGAACTGTTGCTCGAATCTCCTGGTACAAACATCAACGCCGTCGATCGAGCACACAGAACACCTCTCCATTTTGCTGTTATGACCACGCATTCGTCCGCGAAGCTTGTAGAACTTTTGTTGAAGCACGGTGCCCTGATCAATGCCGCGGATAAAACCGGCTTTACTCCTCTTCACGTGGCAGCGCTGAACGAGCAGTCCCACTGCGTTGATGTTCTGATATGGGCCGGCGCCGATGTCAGCGCGACTACCAGTGCAGGATTATCCGCATTGAACATTATCCTCAGAAAGATACCCGATTCCCTACAGGTATTTCGACAAAGGCTGGACGCTTCGATAACGCTGAGGAGACCTGTTCCACATAACAGGGAATTCGAGATGAGGCTACATTTCGATCTGCTGTTCCCTAGCGGCAATCAGTGCGAGACCAGCTTCATCAACACCTTCGTACAGGAACGGCGCAAAGACTTGCTATCGCATCCATTGGTGATGGCCTTTCTACACCTGAAGTGGGAAAAGATACGAAAATTCTATCTGCTCAGGATCATGCTGTACGCCATGACCGTGATCTGTATGACTACCTATGTACTCACCGCGTTAGCTTACAAGTGTTACAACTACGACGACGCCAGCAGCTCGAAAATCTGCAGCAGCAAGCGTATCTCTGGTTTCCTGTTCAGGAGACCCGTTATCGAGATTCAGTGGTACCTGCTGTTCATCTTCACGTGCATCTCCATTCCCAGAAAGATATTCGGTTTCATGGTGTACACGTCCGCGAAACAGTACTTCTCCAACATCGATAACGTGCTGGATGGCGTGGTCATCATCAGCGTGTTCGTTACCTCGTTCGTGTACACAGGCCGAACGTACGACTGGCAAAATTATGTGGGAGCATTCGCGATATTGTGCGCCTGGACGAACTTGATGCTGATGGTCGGGCAGTTGCCAGCTTTTGGCACGTACGTGGCAATGTTTACCCACATACAGTTCGAATTTGCTAAGTTGTTGCTAGCCTACTCTGGCCTGTTGATAGGCTTCACCGTCAGTTTTTGCGTTATCTTCGTTGGGGAGCCATCCTTCGGCAACCCGTTCACGGGCCTCATCAAGGTGTTGGCTATGATGGCCGGTGAGCTGGACTTCGACAGTCTCATCACTCAGATCGATCAGGGATTAGAGTCCGAAGGACCTTTCGTTATTTATCATCCTCTGTCTGTATGCTCCCAAATCCTATTTACTCTGTTCATCGTGTTCGTCACGGTGATTCTGATGAATCTGTTGGTCGGCATCGCTGTCCATGATATCCAGGGTCTACGAAACCACGCTGGTTTGACAAAGCTAGTTCGTCAGACGAAACTGATCCTGTTTACAGAAATGGTGCTGCACAATAGTTCCATCCCGTACGCTTTCCGAAAGTGGATGTCTGATCATAAGATCAATGTGGAGAACAGGAGACGGGTCCTGGTGGTGAAACCGCTAAATCCTCTAGAGAAGAGGTTACCAAAGGACATCCTGAAGGCGGCCTATGAGATTGCTCAGAAGAATATACCGTTTATGAACGATGATAATAGCAGTTTGAGCGACCATGTTATGTGGATGAGACAACAGAGCGAGGAATACTCTGACTCCAGTTTACAACTGGTCATCGAAAACCTGGCAAACAAGCTACAGTCCTACGAGGATACGATCAAGTCACTGAAGGAGCAACTGTTAGATACTAATAAAACGCTGGAGAGTGTTGTGAAAAGTCTGACGAAGGAAAAGAGTAACTGAAATCTTCTAGGTACTGAAATTACACAAATAATTTAAATATCGAAACGGAGGACAATCGTCGGAAATAGTTCGAATTAGTGCGCACGATGAATGATCGAAAGTTTCGCGACGAATCGATTAACTCTCTATGCAAATAACCATAAGTTTTGAATGCCGTAATAAAAATGTGATCCCCATGGGGGAAAGGGCGAAAGTGAAAGTGGCAGTAGGCAAGAAAAGGATTGTTTTTACAAACTTACTGATAATGATCTTTTTGTATATTTTAAGTTGGATCTTTTATCGCGATGAAAGTTTTGTCCAAATTTTCTTGTGTACAGTTATAATTGTAAGATATGTAAAGTGAATTCGATATCCGAATCGTATAATTTAGTAGTCATTCAAAGGATCATTGTTCAAACATTCGAATCGGAGAAGAATTGTTAATGACTGTAGGAAATCGTCAAGATAGATACATTTTACTAGGACACGTTTCACTGTAAGAAATTTTATATGAATTAGGTAATTAAACTGGTGTCTCACTTCCTCTTTTCTCAAAGGTTATATACAACAAAATTTTAAAATGTCGATGCAGATTTAGGTAGATAGAAATCAGTTTAATCGCCTCAAGAAAATGTGCATTGCACTTAACGCTTTGACTGTTACAAATTTTGTCAAATTTTCATATATTTTTTTTTTGGAAAGCGGTGACATTCATAAACTAATTCAAAGTTATAACTCTTCTTATTTGTTAAATATTTTTGCTGAACGATACATATCTCCATATCTTTTAAATATTCTTTTTAAGACTTTAAACAAATAAAAGAGTTATAATAATTTTAAACTACTTTACGAATTATGCACCACCCTCTAATTCGTTACATTTATTAGATTATTATAGATTAATAATCGACTTACATTTGAACATTTCATTAAATGTATACTATAAAAGTAATTTTTAGATCGCAAATGGTATTTGCTGGAGTATAATGCCATGAACAATTAAACGTCATAATCATGAATACGTGACAATATTCGTCAAAGTGTTAAGACGTTTCGTGCCGCGTTAAATTTAAGTTTTATCAGAAAAACTTGAAAAATAAAGGAAAAAATTGTGATATAATATTAAATTACGATGAAAATATAATTATATTAAATTTGTTAAAACACTTATAGTACAGAATTAAAATGCGAATTTATAATACTCGGATATCATATGATACCAGTTAGACATTATCTAGATAAAAAATTACCTAAATAATTATATTTAGATAATTAACTAAATAATTGTATTTTCTACAGATGATTTTTTTTTATGTAGATAATATCAAACTATTACCTGACTACCCGCGTATTATAAATTCAGAACCCTAATTGTAGACATGTTCGGCACGAAACTTGGTTAATGAATAGTTTTCTAATAATTGATATATTCAAAAATTTGGATAATTATATTGAACATCTTCCACTTTGCATTACAGATTATATTTCCATTAATATTTACGGATATGAGCGACAAAGTTGATGTTGAAGCAACCGTTTCTGGTGGGGGACCAACTGGACAAGCAGGCCTCATTCGTTGGGGTATTGCAAAGGCGCTTCGAAATTTTGTCAGTGCCGAAATGATGGAAAAAATGAGAGTTGGTAAGGAAAATAATCTCGTTGCTTATTTGTATATACATATTCAAACTTATCCCTATTAACTACGAAAGTTACTGATTAATTTTTAATGAATTATAATTAAAACTTTCAAAATTTATATTGATCAAAATGAATCATTTATATACTTATGGTATACATACGACGCATATTATCGTACAGTTTAATAGGTATAGAATAATGACAAAATAATGTATCAACCTGTTATCTGTATCCGTAAAAAATATAATTTATAAAAAAAATATTTTATTTAGCTGGACTTCTAACACATGATATGAGGCGCCGCGAAAGGAAGAAGTTTGGACAGGAAGGAGCTCGAAGAAAGTTTACGTGGAGGAAACGTTAGTTTTGTTTTCTGATTCTGTGTATGTCGAATGTATCTAATAGACTTGAACAAATTCTTATAAAATATCTTTTAAGTATTTTGAAAATAATAGATGTTATAACAAGATGGATGTTCAATAGAAAATGAGCAATAAGAGGTAACTAAGTAATGAAATTAGGATGTAAAATTTTGTTAAAAATTTGTTATTCGTAACCTTCTGAGCATACTTTAATAAATAAATGGAAACATTTATGAAATGAATATAATAAATTATTGAGCACTGTACGATATTACTTTAAACAAGTTATAAGCATTACATAAATGTATAAAATATAAAATGTATTATTAATATTGTATTCGTTTCCATTACATTTCCTCCAAAGGTGTTAAACCAAGTAATCTCATACCTTGTGCTAGGGTAACTTTTGCTACATGAAAAAGTAATAATCTTTGATTTCCTACATCATTTGATTCGTCTTTTACTCTCAATTCCCGTAAAGCTACATTGATAGCTTTGCTATAGAAAAATGAATACATTACAAAGAATGTATAAATTAGTATGCTTACAATCTTAATATACTTGGGTAATATATATTCATACTAACCATAGATGAAAAAGATATACTGTTAATACGCATGGTTCTAATTCTTCATAAGATTTAAGTACTACTTCATCAAACTGACTGATTAATGTAATCAAATTATCAACTTCTGGTTCTTGTAAAGAACTTGGATCACATTCTGTTACTAATGTAGCATTAGATTGACGTTCTAAACTACATAACCGGCAATGAGTATATTGCAATTTTATTCCACAATCACCTTTCATCTAGTATTAAAACATGTTACTTATAATTAACGAATAACATTTAAATTTGTAATAAAAACTATTACTTTGTTTAAATAACTTACATTGTATATAGATTTCCAATCAAATTTGTAGTTGTTCATTCTGTTTTGTTTTAAATCCTGAACAATTACACCAGAAATACCCAAAATATCAGCAACTGGATCAAGATTATCTAATGGTACCTTAGTTGCTACACAGAAATAAAATTTTAAACATTTCGAATTTAGGTAAACATAAATTTTCTTTGAATGTAGATAAATCACTTACTCTTTGTATTTATTTGCTTTAATCTCATAATTTCTTTTGCTTCATTTAAAATATCTTCTAAAAATATTGCTGTTCCTTTTCTTGTACTCATACCGTGTATTCTACCATACTTGATATGCTGTAATCTATTTACCCAGGGTAATTGCATTTTATTTAAAATCTCAACCAAACCAATAAAATGATCTGTTTGACTATAATCCACGACATAATACATATTATCAAATTTGTTTCTCTCAAACCTAGCAATAGCAGCAGCAATATCTCGAGTTATATATAACGTTGTACCATCACTTTTAAGAATCGGAATAACTTTTTCTTTAGTTATGGATATTACCTTTCTGTTTTTGTCATCTACTGTTAACAGTTGTTTTTCTTCCATCAAATTAAGTATTTTATCTATCTCTTTTGCAGTATACATAGATTCCCATTCATACTTATTAAAAGTAATGCCTAATCTTTTATAAACTTTTTCCAATTCCAAAACAGTGTAGTCTCTAATTGTTTGCCAATTGTTTAATATTGTGTTGTCTCCAAATTCTAATCGTTTAAATATTTCTTTGGCACGCTCACTTAGTTTTGGATCACTTTCAGCTAATTTATGAGCAGTAACATATACTTTGTACAAAGTTTTAATAGGATCCATTTGTAGTTTTACATTATCAGTATTTGTCATTTCAATTCCTAATTGAATAAAACCAAATTGTGTGCCCCAGTCTCCCAGGTAATTTATTCTCTCTACATTATTTTGTAAAAAAGTATTTATATTGGCTATACAATTTCCTATAATCGTAGAACGCAAATGCCCAAAATGAAATGGTTTAGCAATGTTTGGAGAACTGAATTCTACAATAATACTTTTACCATTATTTACAAGCAATGGAGGTGCTACACCAGAAATATTATTTTCTAAAACAGTTTTCAAATATTTATCTCTTGATACTTCAAACTGTATAGTATCATTATTTATTGTAACATTATCAAAAGTATCATTTAGATCATTTCTTCCAAGATTTTTAATTTCATTTGTTATGTCATAATCTTTCGATTTCGAAAGAAGCATGAAAGAGTATGTACCACATGACTGATTATATTTCACGTGTAAATTAGACATAATTTTTTCCCGATGAACATTGTCTATATTTTGTAATGATTTTATAACCTAAAACAGAAGACAGTTCAATTATTTGTATTTATAAAAAAATAATGCGTATTTGATTTAATTGACAAAAAACAATGTTAAAAATAATGTATCCTGATATTAAAATTTGTGATAAACAATTTGATTATAACCAATAATTAACGATGAAATGAAACAGCCGGCATATGACAACAAAACATTTCTCAATCTCAATTACTAATTATTTAGTTAGAAATAAACAAAAAGAACTTGTTATAAATATTTGAATTGCCTTATAATTATAGTTATTTTACATAACTTAAAATATATAAATAGTGAAATTAACTCGTACCTTTTTAAAAATTACAGTCCTTAAGTAATTACTCATATTATGATAATAAAATTATTTTAACATAAAGATATCAAATTTCAGGTACAACATACGTTTAAATTAATACAAATATATTATTTTTCAAGTTTTTACTTTATAACACACTCGGAAGAACCTAAATCCACGTTTGAGTCGCTCTTGTTAGGATGTTGTCAAAGTATCATTTCTTGGAACATGTATACATCATTTATTATATCTTAACAAATATCTGTTATAAATATATATCAGCCAAGTAAATTAAATTTGTATAAATATTTTAATCAATGTTATTTAATATATTAGACAGTGCAATCATATTAATGGTGAAACTATAACCTCTATACACAAATTATTATAAAATTTTCTTAAAAATCATTTTCACTTATAATTAGAACAAAATAGTAAATCATAATTCATATCCTATGTTATATAAAAGTAACTTATGGAATTTTTTATTTATTAATCTACAATATCTTAATATTTAACTTTAAACTTGAGAAAAATAAAACTATATAAATGTAATTTATTAACATTACATTTATTTTCTATTTATGAAACATGTAATGTTTCAATAATTGTACCTGACAATAGCAAAAGTATGGAAAATCAAATTCATTCTGAATTAATTGTGAAAGAAGAAGAAGAAGAGAGAGAACAGAAATGTAATACTCCTACTACTGAAACTAAAACTAGTGTTCGTAATGGAGTTGAATCAACAATTGGTATTAGACCAAGACCTCTGATTTGTAAACCAGAAAATGTAAATATTGGATGCAAATCTGAACCGATAGAAACTAAATGGCACTGGGCTCCTGGGGCATGGCAAGATGCTACAAGAACCAGTGCCTTTCAACCATATAAGGTAAATTATTATTAATTATATAAGATCTGTTGTTTAAGATTCTTCAGTTTAATATGAATCTCAAAAATATTGAATCAAATCTCTTTGCAGCCACCTACTTTACTCACTAATTTACAAAGAGGTAATACGCAAACAGAAATACCTCAACTTTATGGTGATAGCGATATTACATTTCATACATTAGCTGGTCAAGGTGAACTTACACCTGAACATATACATCCAAGTATGTTATTTTTAATTAGTAACAAAAAATGTATATAAAAAATTGAAATAATGGTTAACAAATTATTATTAGGTACAGTGGATGCACCAGATGAAAAAGGTTTAACTGGTCTAATGTGGGCTGCAGGATATGGACAGTTAGGTAGTGCAAGACAACTACTTAAAGCTGGTGCTAACAAAAATTATCGTGGCCTCAATGGAGAAACACCTTTACATTTGGCAGCTGCTTATGGACACCATGATCTTGTAAAATTATTACTAAATCATGGTGCTGATTCAAATGCAAGTGATGAGGTACATATAGACATAGTGTTCATTAAATAAATATTTATAAATATTTTTGAATATTGTTCTTTTCTTTTGTGTAGGAGGGGAATACACCATTGATATATGGAGCATATGGTGATCATCCACATGTCTGCTATGAATTGTTATCGAGAGGGGCTGACATTACACGTCGTAATATTTATAATATAAGTGCTTATCACGCAGCAGTATTAAATAATTCATCAACTGGTAAGTAAACATCATGTACAAAATATTTCTAGCATATTATATGTACAAAGTGTTAATACATTACATAAATTAAAAAAAGATATTGTTTTTTCTAGCTAAAGCAGTTATTGAAAATTATTTAATACAACAAGTGGTAAATGTACCATCTGACATTTTGCAATAAAATAATGTAAATAATATAAAAATGTAATTTAAGCAATTTGATAGCTTTGAAAATGATGTATAAAATATAAAATTAGTATTTATATTCAAGTTTTTATATTGATATAATTATTTATAGTAAATATTTACTAAAAAGTTTATTATCAATTAATTAAATTTATATTTTCAATTTTATATGAACAAGCATTTTACATAGAATTTATTGATTATTTATATATACTTAAAAGAAAAATTAACTACTAACTAAATTTTTTTTATTACTTATCAAAATAAATCTAAATAAAATTGTTTTATAAGTATTAATATAATATTTTGTATATATGTATACAAACATTTGTAATACCTAATATTAATATCTTCCCTTTCTTAGCCTACATATCATTATTCATTTTGTGAATATTTGTACAAAAGACGTATAGTGATACTTTTCATTATTGAACATGAAAAATGTAAAAATATTAAATGCTTAAGATACTACCATTAAAAATAAAATAGTGAAATAATAGTAAAATTGATTTCTTTTGCTAAAAAGCATGTATTATGTACGTAATATATACTACACAAAAAATACTTTGACGTCTTTTTTAATATAATAATACATAATTTTCTCATTTTACCAAAAAACTTGTGTAACTGCACAAAAAAATTCGTAAAGAAATATTTTGAAAAATTTTTAATGAACCATGCAGGTAATAAATGTAATTCATGAAGTGAGAAAATTTTCAGTATTCTTTTTTTCACCAACTATAAAATATCTGTATACAAGTTTCATTAATAATTCAACATTGGACATATATTAAATAAAACAAAATTATTTATGAAAAGTGTATAAATACCGTTTAAAACATATTTAAGCATCCAACAATCGGTAAAAATAGTTCTGTGGTAATAACTTGTAATTTGAATGATTAACTAAAAATACTCATTGTGATTTCAATGAACAGTACTCAATTCTGTATCCGTGTACATGTTCAGCACAAGTAACTAACATTATTTTCTGAACACTTAAACCACTTCATAATTATCAGTAAAGAAAACTGTCTCTACTGAATATTTAACTGGACTTTCATCTTCTACAAGCAAAACTTCAGTTACCTGCAAAGAATAAAACAGTTTGAATTTAAAAACATGTCGTTTCTCCTTACAGTTAAGCCATATTTTTTTTTCTTCACAAGATAAAATAGGATATTATATATATTACTTATATCTACTTTTAACAAATGTATGTAATACAACGTACCTTAATATTAACATATGACGTCTTGGATGAAAAAGAAATAACAAGAGGGAAAAAATCAGCAGGAGTAGAAGAAGGTGCTGAGAATTCCATTGACCCCGATTTCGTTGATGCATCAACTACTGGTAAAGACCATACAAGTGTGTTTCGTCGTGCTTCGTGTGTATATTGTCCATCACATTCATTTACTATGGGACTGCATCCCATAGGTAATGGAATGTTTATTTGAACATCGTTTAATTCAAGATTAGCTTGCTCCAATTCATATTCTATATTAACATCACATCCACCTTCTCCATTTTCCGATGGCCAGCAATTAACTGTTTTTAATGATAAACAACAAAATTTTATTATATTATATTAGACTAAAATAAATCTGATATATTTTTCATGTAATAAATAATTTTTACTTGAAATAGGTAATGCTGTTTCATCTTGAGCTTGTAATCGCCACTTTAGTACTCCAACATCAGTATTCAATGGGAATGGTTTTGTAGGGATCTTTAAACCTATTTGTCCACGAGTCCTAAACAATTCTTTATCTACATTAGGATGTGTTTGTAATTGGATTCCTTTAGAATCCCTATTTTCTAATTGTACACGAATTCGACCCCATTTTTCATCGGAAATATGTAATGTTATTAAACCATGCAATTCAAAGTGCTGTAATCCACCATCTCGACCAATTCGCACATTAAGACGTTCTTCTTGCCGTAAATGAACTCTTAAATTAAAAATGTATTATATGGTATCCATCAATGGTGTACATACAAATAAAATGAAAAGGTTTCTTACGGTTCAGTGTTGACTGTCTGTGGTGTAATTGATGCTGGTTTTGTGCCTGCTGAAGGTAAAGGTGTTGATACAACATTTTCACCTTCTTCTTTTAATTGGTCAACAAATGAATCAACATCTCGAGACTTTCCTCCTAACTTCATTGCACCTGGTCCAGCATTAACAGGTTTTCTGTGTAGATAAAAAATAAATTATAATATAGTGTTTAATAATATTACCTTTATATTGTATTCTTTCTTACTGTGTTGGAGTATATGAAGGTCTGACTGGATCTGGCACAAAGTTAGCAGTATCTCCCACAGTAGGCGTTGGTGTAAAGTTACCACTACTTCCATAAGCATTGCCAAAACCAGGATTTTTAAGACCAGGTTTTTTATTTGCTTCCATTCGTTGTCTCTGCAATTCTTTAGCTTTTTCGCGCATTTTATTTCTGGCTTCTCTTTCCTGGGTCATTCTTACAGCTTGATAAACTTTTTCTTCATGTGAATCCATTTCTACAAATGTTCTAATCTGTGCTAAATTGACACTTTCTCTATATCCCAATGCAACTATTTCATCAAATGCAAATATTAAGTTAAATGCATTTTCAGCTATTTCGAGTTCATCCATTGAATTGCAATATTCTGGAATCTTTAAACATATTAAATTATTAATAATTTATGTAAAAAGTTATTTACTTTCATATTCAGAATATACTTACAACTCTTGCAAAGAGCCTCAATGTTTCTAGATCTTCTAATATATTACTAGCTTTTGTTGTAATCAATAGCATGTATACCTTTTCCAAAGGTTGATAAACATATCTTACAGATTCTGTTTCTACAAATGTATGTTGTTTGCCAGAACTCATTAATTTTGGAAATGCAGCGAGTAAACCTTCTATTCTAGCCTTTGTCATTTCAACAAATTGACGAGAGATAATAGCTAAAATTATTATACATTATTAAATTAAATTTGTCCTGTTTAATTAACAAATATATTTAAGTTAAGAGAATCAATGTGTTTTACATTAAATTATATTTTACAAAACCTGTTCTATCAAAACAAAAGTATATAGAATATTTTAAATGTAAGTAATTAAAAGTTATAAGTAAGGAACTTTAAAATATACTTCATAATTAATTAATATTAGTATGAAACGCACATTTATAAAAGTAAATATAAATAAATAAATGCAGCGAAAATGATTTTAAATACTTAATAACTAAAAATATAATATAAATTATGTATAAAATTATGAGATAAAACACACACACACATAAACAGGCGCGGCTGAACAGTATAAACGGTACTTACTTTTGCCTGCTTTAGTGCAGACTGCTGCTGCGATAAGAACCTAAAATAACAGTAAATAATTTAACAATTATATATATTTCAATTTTTTTAATATATTTCGGTAATAACCATCAGCGGTGGTTGACATCTGTAGCACCTCTTATCACAATCGTATTGTCATAAATATCACTTAAGATTTACGTATCTTAACAATGACTTAAATTTAACGATAAATAAATGCTTACCATTTTAATTAATTATTTTGATACGTTATGTGTTGTACGATTAACCTAATACAATTTTTTTACATAAGCAAATCTCTCATCCACATCATATATACAAATACGAGGAAACGGGTAGAGGGCGCGCTATGCTGACGTGTGGCATGATGAAAGATATAAACCACGAATTACATGATTTGAAAGAATGGATAATCGACTTCTTCCTTCAACAGCAAATCATGTGCATCTAACGACAAGATTTGGCGCATTCTACATATATTGGCTTTTATTGGTTCGAATATCCTTCACCAAAAATAACTTGCAATTGCGACTTTCGTGATACCGAACGTACTTATTCAATAATGATTTATTTCCTAGATGACGAATTTGCGTTCTTTTTGCGCATGTTAATCAAGTTTTATTCTCAATAATTTGTAATCTATGATGTCGCGCAAGCGCTTTTATGATAATCGTGACACCAAAAGTATGTACCTAGTGTATTTCTTTCATTGTGTCCTCCCACGTCATCACCTGTTTTTGCTGTTTCTTTATTTTGTCCCACCGTGTGTATGACCATGATGATAGAAGTAGATTGTAGGGGGACATTACACTTGTGGTTTCCCTATGCTGTCGACCTGCGCAAGTTGAATCCATTCTTTCGTGGAATAGAATATAATTTTATAGTTTTTGAAAAAGATCAAACAATAGTTTGAGCGATTTCTAAAATAGCAACAGCGTTTTTACTTTTATTCTATCTTCATTCTCTACTGCGCGTTCCGTAAAAAAGTTAAGCTGGGTCTAAAAAGAGAGGGCGATAAACAATAGGCGTGTTATCTCTTTCTAACATGGTTCTTGGTAGGAACAGTGGTATGCGAGAAAGAGAACATGCTCAAGCGTATATCTCTGTCCTTTAGAATTGGTTCAGGATTTTCTTATAGGGTATTCAATCTATGGCAAAATCTGGCTGCGTGAAGTATATACAGGTCAATTTCAAATGCTCTAATGCATGGATCAAAGTGGTGGTGTCATTGTATCCAAATAAGCTGATGTCAGTTAGATTATAAACGTTAACTTGAACCTTATTGTTATATTACATTATTTATTGTACATAATATCTAAATGCACTATTTATATGTTTACAGTTACAGTAGATTCTGTACATATATATCATCTTTAAATAAAATGTTCTACAATCTGTAGTTTTTAAGATATAAACAGTGTTATTTATAATTTTTTGGATAATTATTAATATTGATAAATTATGATACACTCAAAGAATCAGGATTTTGAATTAGCATATAAATTACATCAACAAAATAATTGTCTTGGCTTGACAGAAAATGCAATTTTACCAGAAAATGTAAGTTCCCTTTTTTTCTTAAATTTTTAATATGTTATAAAGTTAATGTTTATGTTTTTATGTTATAATAATTTTATACAAGTCTATTCATGTGCCATATAATTTTATAAATGATAATATTTAAAAATACTCTAATTTGTATATGAAAATACTTTTAGAGAAATAAAGAAAATTATAAGCCCAGAACATTAATTGATCAGACTTTAGAACTAATAGATCCAACTCCTAATATTCATACATTATTTGTACAATTTAATGAACGTTTTTTTTGGAATGTTTTACTTCCTGTTGAAGTTAAATGGAGTAATAGAATGACAAGGTAAATACTTTATTTTATATTAAACAAGTTTGAAGAGTTTCATAATACATACTAAACAAGTTTTATAATACATTTATGTAATACAGTTGTGCTGGCATATGTAGTTTTCATCCTAGAAATCGACAATGTATAATTACACTTAGTGCACCATTATTGAAACTTAGACCAAGGAAAGATCTTGTTGAAACTTTATTGGTAAGGTTTATTATTTGGTAATCTAATTTAAATTTATGTAAATTTTTGTATAATTTATATATTCATAGCATGAAATGATTCATGGATATTTATTTCTCACAAATAACAACCGTGATCGAGATGGCCATGGTCCAGAATTTTGTAAACATATGTATAGAATAAATAAAGAAGCTGGAACAAAAATAACTGTATGTATTTATAATAAAATAAACAATATAATGTACTAATTTCAATACTGTACTGTTTAAAACTGTTTTTTTTTTTGTACAGATATATCACAGTTTTCATGATGAAGTTAAACTGTATCAACAACATTGGTGGAGATGTAATGGTCCTTGTCAAAAAAAAGCTCCATACTTTGGTACAGTACGCAGAGCCATGAATCGTGCACCAGGTCCATCTGATTTCTGGTGGAATGAACATCAACAAACTTGTGGTGGTCAATTTATTAAAATCAAAGAGCCAGAGAATTTTAAAGCAAAAGGGTCAAAGCAAGTAAAATCTGTTCCAAAAAGTGCTAAGTCACCAAATGGTATGTTTAATTGGCTTACAAAAACTACACCAGTTAGTATAAAATCAAAATCATTGGAAAATAACCATAAATTATTAAATGAATTTAAAAAACTTGGGAATAATACAAATAATGTTCATGGATGGGGTACAGGAGGGCCAAATACTGTAAATACTTCACAAAAGTCTAATAGTCCTAGTACTACTTCAGTTTCCAACAAATCTAAATTTTCCTCTTCTGGAATACTTGGTGGCCCTAAAACAGGACAGAGTAATCTATTGAACAGGCTTTATAATAGCAGTCAATCCCATGGATCAAATACAAATACTGTACTTTCAAAAAAATCAATAAATTTGGTAACTATCAGTCCAGTAACCAAAAAAACAAATAGTAACAATAGTCAGCCACAAAAAGAGTCACAAATAAAATTTATGGAATGTCCAATATGCAGTAATTTTATATTAAATGATGACATAAATATACATGTAGATTCTTGTTCAATAACAAAAAATGAAAAAACAAAAACTATGATAAGAAGTTATAATAATGACAAATCTGTTAGTTCGCAAGAGAAAACGGATAATTTTTCATCTGTACAAAAAAGAAAAAATGATACACATATATTTTCAAATAAACCGCCAAAATTAAACAAATTAGAAAATTCAACAAAAACTAATTGCCCTGTGTGTAGTAAAACTTTTGAACTTGTAGATATAAACGACCATCTTGATAAGTGCCTTTTAGAAACAGATAAACAAGATAATAACTCGATTACTAATTTAGATGACACAAATGATAAAAATGAAACTTTAAATGAAAGTATTATTTCTATAAGTAGTACATCCAGTAGTACTTCATCTTCTTCTCTAAACGAAGATTCAAAAGGTTCTCCTTCTACTCCAAAGCTTGCGAAAAGTAATATTACTACCTCACATAATTGTTTAGTTTGTAATGCATTTATTCCGTCTGGAACATCGTTAACTGATCACTTAGAAGACTGTATCGGTAATGTTTTTAAGGATGATTTATCATTACCAATTGACTGTGATAACAAGGAAATATCGGAAACATCTTCAGAGATATTGATTGATCAAAATAATAAATACCCTTGCCCTGTTTGTATGCAATTAATATCAGAATCATTTATGAATCAACATTTGGACATATGTCTTAAAAATACATAATCACGATAGAATATTTAGTAATTTATATTAACTAATGTATACGAGAAATAATAGAAAAATATGATTATTCATGTATCCTTTATTTAAATATTTAACTTGTATTTATGTTATTCTAGTTTTTTACTGCCACTTTGTACTATTTATGAATTAAATAAATATATTTTATTTTATAAATTGATATTATATTGTTATCTGTTGGAAGGAAATAAATGAATTCTTATTACTTTATAAAAGTAAAATAAAATATATTTTTCTTTTAATTAGGATGCTTTTCAGTAAAACATTATTGAAAAATATATTATATTATAAAAATATATTATATGCAGTGATTATAATATAGAATTATTATCGAAATAATTTTTCACTTCAATATAACAACTTAGTATAGTACCTGTTCACTTAAAATTTTCTTACACTGCATTTTACAAGAAATACAAATCATGTTAGATACAATTATACATATTTGTTAAAATTAACTTACGTATGTAAATAATTACTTATTTTTTTACAATTTCTACAACAAATCCTCTTAAATTATATGTATTCATTAAAAGCAAACCCTACCTCTAAATATACTATATTTCAAATATCTTGAGTGTAAATGTATCAACACTAGTCATAAAGCAGGTTTTTTATAAATACGACATTATAATTTTTCAAACAAATTGTTGTTATCAAGAGTGCGCAACGTACATATACCGCAACTAAATTCCAGTAAATATGTTGGAAAAAACAGAAGAATTTGTTCTCGTGTCCAATGCATATATAAATAGAGATTAGGAACTATCATATCTATGGTATTATTGTCCAATCTTACTCTGAAACATAATAACATCTTTTAATATTATACGATTGTATGATTAACATATTATAAAAACGAATAAAAGATAATTGAAGATTTACTTCTTAGAACCAAACGTGTGGAACATATAGCTTTGTGGCAATGGAATATTTATTGTATTATTGTATAATGATGCTCCAACTTTATTAGGTACAATTCGTACGGTGTCTATCTCATCATATATGTTAACTTTGATACCATGTAAATTGTTTTCTGCTGTTAATGCATATCTCGGATTTTCACTATAACACTGACCAAGTAATAGAACTTCACCTTTGTTGTGAAATGGGTAATTCACATTGTGAATAGTTTTTATAGAGTCTGGTGTTATAACACACGTGCCTAAATTTGGAAGTGATTAAGACAGGTAAGGTACTGTAATCAGATAGAATGAATTCTGCAGGTACAAATAATTAACTATTTTTTCCAAGAAACTAATTAATACTACAAAAGATATAACAACTTACCAAAAACCGTTTTTAAAATCGATAAATCCAAATATTTATGAATTCCAGTTCTAGTTAAAAAATAATCTATAAAATTATAGTTATATTCAATAGCTACTTTATCATTGTTGAGAGATAATTCTCCAGTATCTGAATCTTTTGGAAATTTTGCCGTTACAATAAATTCTTTAGAAACAGAATCTGAACTACTGTTTCCACCAATAAAATCATAGAAAGCACGAAATTTCCAGGCTAATCGCATTAAGCTTTCTGGTATCTAATCATTGTTAAACAGTTAAACATAAAGAGTTAAGCAAACATAAAAATATGAACAGTTATTAATAGTATAATACTGAATTTACATTTTCGTGTTGTGCAATAATTTGATATTTCCTCAAAGTTGATAATTCTCTTGAAGTCTCATAACAAGCATCAGAATATGGTGTATAGCGTTTTCCCTCTGATTGTTTACGACACTCTTCATATGGCCATTTAGCTTGTTCAGCATCTTCTAATTGTTCCTTACTAATTTCACCAAGTAAATTTAACGTAATTGAAGATCCACTGCATTTGCCTTTTGCTGTATCAGACAAACCCCAAACAATATTTAATGAAATTGTTGCTGGGTCACTTGGTTTAGTACTAAGAAAATCCCAGTCCCACGGTATTTCTTTTTCTGCTTCTAAACAAAACTAAATAGTAAAAAGTACATTAAATTCACAATAGTTTTATATTGAATGTATCTTTACATTTTCAGATAAAAGTTACCTTTAAAACTTTTTGACCTGGGGTAATTTTAGTTGCTTTAATTTTAATCATATCAGACATCCAACTAGTAATTTCATAAAGTATAGCTAAATTCCATTGTTGCAATAATTGAGATGATTCTACATCGCGATGCGTTAAAGATAGCATATGATGACTGAGACCTTTCATATATTCAAATCTTACCTAGTGGAACATATTTAACATATTATTTATAGATTATATACTTAAAATATATATAACTGTTATATACTAACTTGAGTATGTGTTGTATCAATTGTACTAATATAAGCAGCTAAACCACAACTACCTTTTGGTGGTATATATGTATAATAATCTAAAAAATGTAGTGCTGTAAAAGCAAATTGCAGAAATGGCCAAATACTGAAACAATTTAGAAGTAAAGTACAATGATTAATATCTGCTACTAGTTAATATTTATAATAGATATTTACATTTAACTTACTGATAATTATCGTGATGCGAAGAAAATACATCTCGTAATAGTTTTTCTCGAGATATTATATTTTCACAATCAAAAAGTTTCACATATATTTTACCTCCTAATTCCGCTAATTCCATTTGAAATAGATCTTTTCCCTATAGAAAAACATGAATGAGTTTTTAATAAATAGCTGTTAAAATAAAATTTTAATTATTATTTACCTTCAGTTCATGTGCTGGTAATTTTGTAACTATATACAATTCGGGGCAAGTAGAACACACTCGATTTAATTTTGATTTAACATTTGCACCTTTTATATTGGTCGATGTTCTAGCATGAGTTGTAATACCCATTTTAAGGTGTTCTACAAATTACATCATTCTTACAGCATTATACGTAATAAGCACTGTGTTTAGAAAGATATTAAGTAAAATAATTAATACCTCCTGGAGTGTCATATGAGATAAAAGGTCGATCCTCGAACCCAATAGTAATATTAACTGGAAGGTATCCATGAATAGAATGTGCTCTTTCTGCACTATGCCATATATCAACCAAAGGATTATAATTTTCTATTATTTCTGATTTATGTATAGATGTTCTAAATGGAATAAATTTACGGGATAAAATATTATAAAAAAAAAATAAATGAAATTTATAATTCAATTTTTTTATACCGTAATATGACATGATTATTTCGACCAACTGAGCTATGCGTAAAATTCCCTCTCATTGAAAACAATGATGTTGTAGTAATTGCAAGTCTAATATTTGCTCCCAGATCTGTGACCTGTACTGATTCCATTGTTAATGGAATATTTATACGTTGTTGATTGACATGAAATTCCATGTTTTGATATATATTATATATATTATCAGGTAAAGAGGAAAGATCTGTAAAATTGTATAAAAAGTATTACATGATATTACAACATTGACAAAATACTGCAATTTATAAACTTACATTTAAATCCTTTTATAATATTTGTTTCATTTATATGAAGACATAGAACTGTTTTTTCTTGAATACGTGCAATTATTTCTAAATGTACGGGTCCATTTTGCTTCTGATCTAATTTAAATTGCTTTAGTATATCTTTTATTTGTGTGGGACTATCAAGATGTGCTGATAATGATGGTAGAAGACCTTCAGCTTTAACGTACAACTATATGTATGTAACATTTAAAATATTAAATATGGTCATATAAAAAGTTGTAAATAAATAATTCTAAAAATCGAGAACTTACAGACACATGATTGATATTAATTCCGCTTCCGTAAGTATTTACGGTCACATATAAAACTTCAGGTATGTTTGTTAAAGGATTAGCAATAACAATTCCATGTACCATTGCACCAAATTTCCTATAAATATCTTGATAATCAAATAAATAATTTCCAGTAATTATGTACTGATTTTTTGGTGGTCGAAGTACTCGCGTAAATTGTGTAGCTATTGTTCCGCTAAAATATTATAATCATATAAGAAGTAGTATATTGAACAATTTTTTAAAAATAAATTCATCACAACTTTGCATACATATGTACATAGCAAGGATGTGTAGTGTATTCCATGGATTTTAACATAGTATAAAAGTAATTATATAAATGTTGATCAGGTTCACTTTGCATATACCAATACAATGATATTAATCTGTTTGGCGTAGGGCTAGAGATAATGAGCAATGTCAATGCAGCCACTCTCATTTCTAAATGTTCAGTTCTATTAATTAAAATTGGCCAATAAACTGGATATATCTATAATAAAATAAAAAGATAATATTCGATAAATTATTAAATTATATAAGTAAAGTACTTACAACATCAGGCCTTAGAGAAGCAGTTGGAAGTGATGCCCATGCAGCAAGTACACGGAAATGTCGCGATTCTGCATTACTACCACTTGCAATAGGTTCTAAAAATTCAACAACTCTTCCCAATTGTATATTTGCTAATCCTTCCAACCAGATCATTTTCTTTTCATATTCCTTTGTCTCTATGAATGATTTATTGTTATAATAATAATTTAAATAAAATAAAAAATTAACGATTAAAAAGTATCATTATATACCTGTAAATTTATCAAGGTACAGACGTACATAATCGTCCAACATTTCATATGGGCAATATAATAAACATGTTTTATAAATCAATGTGCCATATGTGAGAATAGCAGTATTTTGAACCTCAATAGATATTTTTTCTGGTAAATTTAAAAATGTTTGTAAATTGACTAATAACTGAATATCAGGTTTTCGTATGTGAAATGGTAGCTGGGTAAGAAGCTGAATTGCCGACATATCCGAAACTTTTTTATCTTGAATTAATTCTAATATAAATAATGCAGATTCCTTTGTACCAACTTGTGGAAGAGCTTCAAGAAACATATTTCTAAAATAATGTTGAAAAAATAAAATGATATGTAGTAAGCTAAATTTGTAAAAATTATTCGACTTGTTGAATACCGTATTGTTTCTTCTTTGTAACTAGTCCCTGAAATCTTCGTATATGCACCACGTAAATCAGCAACATTTAACATTCCAAGATAATAAAGTAACACACTGATTGTTGTGTTATGTAAATTACCAGTCTCAGTATCTAAACCAGGATTTTCAAGTCTCTGGCTTAATCGATCTAATAAACTTCCTATCTGTAACATAAAAATATTATTATGAAACATAAATACACATTAGAACCATTACAAAATATGTTGTATAAGATGGAATGTAACTTACAGATTTAAAGACAGTATTCTTATCAGGAGTACCTCTGCCTTGGGTGAGATCTAATTCTGGAAGTTCATGTTGTAGAACTTTGAAATGTAAGTTTTTAATAGGTATTTTATTTATTGTATCTTTCACCGAAATTAAATTAAAGGTTTGTCTGTGTACCAAGAAATGAATATGAAAGAAGTGTAAATGTGTAAATCTTTTTCAAATAACAGTATTTATTCTTTTCAACATACCTGGTAAAGTGGAACTGTGCTTCTCCAAAACTTTGGAAGGGTTGTACATATATGCCTCCAGAAGCATTGACA
Organism: Megachile lagopoda; assembly: GCA_036983795.1. Taxonomy (NCBI): domain Eukaryota; kingdom Metazoa; phylum Arthropoda; class Insecta; order Hymenoptera; family Megachilidae; genus Megachile; species Megachile lagopoda. Next base: position 4,405,619 of record CM072786.1, read on the forward strand.
AACAAAATCTCACTTAGTTGTCGAGTTAAATTAACTTTATATAATCTTTCACTGGATTTTAGTATTGGATTCTAAATATAAATGAAATTTATTTTGTTAAAATAATAAAATAATAACATATTTATGTAAAGCATATTTTATTTAATAAAATTTGTTATGATTATATTCTTTGCATCCAAGTTATTTAAACTTTATAGAGGATATACATACTTGATCACTGTTAGGACACAACATTTTGGGTACATTTGACCATGTATAATGAGGGTGCCCAGTACAAGTACGAGGATCTAAAAATTTCCTTATCAGCCATTCATTTTCTTCTTCAAGATTAGCAACATATTCAATATTACATTGACCATAGTGATTTAGCTAAAATATAAAATTATTGCAATATACAAATGTAACATCACTTATTGATTAAAGTAAAAAAATATGATTACATGTGCAATTACTTACTTCAGTTGAATGAAATGCTGTTGCCTTTTCTATACCAGACAAATCTAATTGTAAAATTCCTGCTATACTTCTTTTTATATTTGTGGACCATGCAGATGTTGCTTCTGTGCTAAAATTTTCAACCAGACCATTTCTGTATGTAACTTGAAATGGTTTCAATAGTTCATCTGCATCAGCAGGAATATCTTGATCTTCTTTTATTTGTTCCTCACCATTCCACACAATCATCTTTAATGACTGTAACTATATAAGAAGATTGATGCATTATGAAACCATTCTTCAACTAATAGAAGGAGCACTTTAAAAACTAAGAGAAAATAAAATCATTTCAATTTTCATATCTTAATATTTATTAAACAATGCTGTGAAATATACCTGCATTGTAGAAACATTTTGTTCCATTTGAATTAAAAGTTTTCCATGAAATCCCCATGAAGATGATGCAGTAGATGGTAACAAAACTCCAGAGCTTGAAAGTGCACTATAGGAATAAATATATTCCTTTCCTGATTGGAATACACTATATGTAACATGATTATTGCAAAATAGAAGAAACACCAGTACAATTCTTCCTAGTTTATACATTAAGGTCTGCAATGTATAATTATTATCTGTAAAAAGAAGTTTGTTTTTTAATCAATGTTTACATATTTAATAATTTCCTAAAACTATTAAATCTATATAAATAGCTTTAGATATTACAAGTATTTATAAATGCTTGCTTCACAATATCAAGTATCACGTTTAAATAATGTATTTAAATTAAAATAAAGTATCTTATATGTGCTAATCCTCAGTACTTATGAGAATGTCTCGCTTAAAAGTTCAATCCTAATTATAAATAATGATACTTATTTAAATACCTGTGATTCTCATGGTGTGCAATGGTAGCTTAATAAAAGTGAACTGAGTTCATAGAAGTCAAGAGATGACCCTTACTGTCCCTATCTCTGTGACCCATGAACACGTTCTCACCATATGTGTGAGTCAAATTTATCTCCTGTCTAAATTATCTTTAATCATATAAATCAGCCTATTACATTTTCTTTTGTACATTTTTATATAATATGCGATCAATACACGATGTTTTCTGAAGAATTACAAAAGATCGTTAGTACTAATTTTAAATAAAATAATATTAAAAGTTAATTGTTAAATTTTGTAACAGATTTTTATTATAATACGTATGTTAGTAACAATCATATTCCTCATAAAATGCATAATAACATGCTGTACTTATAAATCTATGGAATATGAAACAAATAATTACTTTTGTCTAACAAAATCGTGTTAAAAACTATGGTAAAAACAAAAATATAGATAACAAGACCTCTGACCATATGATCGTCAGTTTTATCTACCGCATCGTTGAAAAAAGGATTTCTAATTTTTCAATGCAACCGTAATAATTTAATACAAAATTTATTCTATACATACATATTTATATCGCTTAATAAGAAAAAAATTACTACATATAAGAAAAATATCATTAATTTTATTTTTTCGGCTGCAATATAAAAAACCTGAATACTTGGAATACTTTAGTAAAGATATATATAATGTTATTGAATATAATTCATTATGTACAAGTTGTCGCAAGGAATCGCTAAAAAAATCGAATGAACGCGGAAGCGCATTTGTTTCAGCCAGCACAGTGATCCTTCAAGGAGTGATTCGAAAGCATGTCTGCGTCTTTGATTAATCGCCGCCAAATTGATCAAAACCGGAAAAAAGATAAAGACAAATCATTTTATTAGAAGAAGAGAACAATTGTGATCCTAGATGGCGGCAAACTTAAAATTTATTTGTAATAGATTTGAAATTCACTTCCACGTGAATTGACATTCGATTTTTATTAGTATGGCGGAACATTTTCCAATTACTCCCTTAAAGATCACTGGGTCAACCGATGATACGAAAAACCCCTCAATTGTTACGTCACAACCGGTTTCAAACGCGTCAATTGACTGCATAATTCAAATGTAGCGAGAATGCGGGTGTATAATTATTGTACATCGTATTACCGAATGGTGTTACTCCGAGTAAATGTTGAGGCTATAAAATGCTGATCTGAAATAATGCATAAACCTACTGCTAAGACATGAACTGGACCGTGATGTGATCAACGGGACTACTCGCAACGAACTTCGTAACCTTTTATTTTAGTAGCAAAATATAATAAATATGGAATGGAGCAGTTTTTGTTTCGTGAAAACGTAGTGTCCGAAGAATGACCGATACAATTATAGCATATTTATCAGACGAAGCTTTGACTCATGGACTCAATTTAGCCAAGAAGATGAACCACAGTTGGAAACGATACTGATGTACTTGGACATACAGATACAGAACTAAGGTCTGACCTGTGAGGACCGCTCTCAATATAAAGTGATAGAAAGGATATATTGGTCTAGCAGATGGGATGGAAGGAAGAAGGTAGTTTCGCGAAGAGATATATGGGGCTGAGGGATTCAAGAGCGAATCAAAAGTTATGCTAAAAAGTTATAGATAACTCTGGATATACTCTCGGTCATCGTAGCGGCTAGTTTATTCTCGGAAGGCTCAATTTTAAAGAGGTCATAGATCAGAAATTTGCAGGCGTACTAGTGGAAAAATCAGATCACCGATTTCCGGGGGCATGGTCTTAAATATCGTCGGAAGGCCCAGTGAACCCAAAAACTAGTCGGTGCATATAGATCTTTGTCACGAAACATCTCTATGACAAAGTGAATTAGGACGATAAATGCGTATCAATCCATAGGGTTACGCATTTTGAACACCTTCTTCCTGATTTACTTGGCTAGGTTTTACACCCCATTAGCTGTGGAGGAGAAGGTAGAGGTTCCTACTTTCATCGTGGAGGAATTGACGAAAATCGTAGACTCGATGAAAACCCGCAAGCCTTTAGGTCCTGATGACAAATTTGTTGGGAATATCTTAAAACTAATAATCGTAATTAGAAACGACGATTATACTCGTATTTAGCACATCAAAAGGCATAAAATGTATATGAGCCATAAGCTAGGGAGGAATTTAAGTGAAGTTTTATCCTTCTTACCAAACTCTTCACGGACCACAGATGTTTTCGTTGGTACCTGCGAATGATAGGAAAGGAAGCATCACCTCGCTGCTTACACTGTGTTGGCGCAAAAAGCATAGATGTCGATGCGCTCCACATGTTTTTCATCGTGTTTTCTTTTCGAAAAAAAAAAAGGAATGCAGAACCGGTGCGCAGGCTATCGACCCCAACATCGTTGTGTGATGCACGCCAATGAAGACTGTTTGGGCGCCTGTTGCACAGTATATATGTCAAGAGCATGCAGCGCCGCAAGCGTGACAAAAGGTGCCTTCCTCTAACCTCTCAATACGATTCGACCGATGCTTTTACATGTTTATCTTTTATTTACAATTACTGTTGGAAAGTGTACTATATTATCAGAATCTTATTTAATTTATTTCTATACAAAATTACATTTTTTATATATTACACATCTAATTGTACTGCAAGTTTATCATGTACAAGATCTTTCCGGTATGTGTATAAAACTATAGACAGGCATATTAATGAATACTATGAAATAAAAATATGATAAAATATTATTACGAAATGCATACATAATTAATACATTACAAAGGTTTAATTATTTTTAAGATGGACTTTGAATACTCCCAGGCTTCACTGTAAAAATTAATAATTCTATTAAAACATGTGTAAGCTTAAAAAATAAATATAATAAATGTAAAATATTAATCAAAATATGTCAAAGAAAATCCAAGATATCAATTCTGATATCGTATTATCCAATAGTAATAAAATTATTTGTAGTAATTGTTCAAAATAAAGAGTGAATTATGAATACTTACTTATGTGCTGGGTTTGCCTGATCTAATTGTTCGCTAAGTTGTTGAATAAGTGTAGCAAACATTCTTAAATGATCTATTGTTTCACCTTGCAACCATGCTCGTGGAAGTGTACTCATTACCTACCAATTAAATGATAATTAGCATTATATATAAAACAGATACTTCAAACCACATTAACATACAATTTAGCATAAAAATTGCTAACATATTAGCATAAAAAATATCAACATACCATATTTGCTTTAAATAAAGCATCGGTAGGGGCTGACACTCGCAAGCCCGCTAAAAGATACCGGTTTAATAATGAACCAAGGGCTAAATTTTTTAATTGCGTATCTCCAAGAAGACCTTGCCAACTTAATAAGTTTCTCAGTAGTTTCACAGCCATTGCAAATTGTCTTTGAAAAAATTGATGTTTCGTATCTAGAACTCTGAAAAACAAAGGTAAAAATTATAATTAATATTATAAAATTATAATTAATAATTTTGACAAAATATGCAAAATATACTAACTGTTTTGGGAAAATTGGTATAAAAACATCGTTTTCGACTGCCGATTTAATTTTGTCTAATATAGCATTAAATAATGTTTCTAATGGTTTGCTCGCATCATTTAAATTTGGATATTCTCTAATAAGACGATTTACTGTGCCAACAAGTCGTAATGTTTGAGATGTAGACATTGGATCCCATATTCTCTCAACTATAGCTATAAATAAAAAATTAATTAGTAAATTATTAAAAAATTTCTAAATATTCATGATTAAATATTTTATAAATAAAATAATGAATAAAATATTCTTACATGTTAATCTAGGTACAACAACCTTTTCTACTGTAAATGGTACTAATCTAACATCTGGATCTTTTTTTAGAGATTCCTCTGTTTCTCTATTATCTAACGCATATAAGAGCAATGTATTATACCATTTCGTTCTTTCTATATCAGCACTTTCCTAAAACCAAAACGCAATTTTAAATTGTCCATAGTACAAAATAATAATTAAATCAAATTACAATAATGCTATATAGAAATGATAAGATATAATAGAAAGTACCATGATAGGATTCCACGTCAGCAAATGCAGTCTAATAATAGGAGAAATGATTTTAGGTATACATAAAGACACATAAGCTTCCATATAAGCATCTCTATCAGTTTCTCTCCAGGATTCTAATTTTGAAAGTATTCCTCTTATTGTACAATATTCATCCATGACGTCAGCAAATATTTCTTTACTTTCGCTATCAATTTCGTCTGAAACAAAAGTATGGAGAGATTAAAATTTAGATAAATCGTAAGGTAATAGTAAATAGTAACGATAATTTGTAATGACAGTAAACATAGTATGTACATTCCAATTTTTTGTATGAATTAGACTGAATTTATTGAAACAACCTTTTGTTTGTTTGAACGCAAGATTTTGCTGTTCAGTAACTTCATCGTCACTTGACATTCCATCGATATGTTTTGGCATTGTAGGAGCTAATTCTCTAGCTCTTCTTCGACGAGCTCTTCTTCCTTCTCTTTCTGTAGCTCGGCGAATACGAGCTTCAACTTCAGGTCCTTTGCGGATAGGTTGTCCTCCTATAGTTTTTGAAGTAATTGTTATTACAATTATATTGATTAAAAAAATTGAATGTACACGAGACATGACCAAGTGGTCAGTGATCTACTGGTTTCCCATATTAGAAATTTTCAGATTTCTAAACTTAAAATTCCAAATTTCTAAGTTTTTCAGTTCTCAAATGTACAATTTAGGTTTCCAAATTTTTCCCCAGATTTTCAAATATCTAAATTTTAAAATTTCCAAATGGTTTGCAAATTGTATAGCAATAGGAGCCAATGGTAGAAATTGAAAATTCTTAGTCATGGCTAATGTACGATATTAAAAATGAAATATCTCTAATTCTGTATAGATATAAATAAATGTATATAATTAGTATTAAAATAACTGACTTGCAGCTGTCGTAATTTCTTCTGCTTGATCTCTCGTGTCTTGACGTCTTCTCTCCATTAGTTCAGTGGCACGTTCGCTATAAAGATCTAACCAGCGTTGCTCCAATCCAACGACCAGCGGCAGCTAACAAAAAAGTTTTATGTTAACATTCACACAGTGAATCAATTCAATGACTCTGGGAATTATTTTTGTTCCAAAAAATATTTATTCTATAATCTTATAATTATAAATGCATATTTAGCTTAAACATGAAACATGAGTAACAATTTACTAATAATATCTATTATTTTTAACATTTGCTGGAACTCAATATATAATTCCACAGTCATCGGATATCTTCTGTTCGAGATAAAATTAAAAATTAATATTAATTTACTTACCGCAATAATTAATTTATCTTTTCAAAAACTATAAGTACTTAACAGTAATTTTTACTACAGAATAAATAATTTGTTGTATACAGAGAAGATACAGACCCCCGGCAATATAAATATACATAATATATAATTTCTAATTTTGTTTTACACATTTTTATTCTTAGTATGCATTTTTCTTTTTCATAAATTGTAAATACTAAAGTAAACATTTTTATAAAAATTTGAAACGATGTAAACACTGATAAATAAAATTGAATTCTTACTTCTATTGTAAATAATTTTAGCTGAAATTATATAATTTTAAATTATAAATTTATCATTTTTATTCTAACCCTTAAAATACTTTATTATTGTTTAATAGTTTCATTATTAATAATTATAGAGAAGGAAGGTTACTATATTTTTCCTATGTGCAGTGTAATAAAATAAAAATATGTTAAATGAAAATTAAAGGGTTAAAAATATCTGTTAAATTTTTATCTAATTATAAGTGATTGTAAACTATCATTTTCAAATTATTATCTAAATAAAAACATTACAATTGAACTATATCGTACACAATATTTTGATTCATTTATTTCTGTTGGATAAATAAAGTAAAGCATTATGGTCCAACATAAAATATCTACGACAAAACAATTTTTAAAGCAAATTAAATTAAAAAATATATATTTGTTTAAACATCTAAGAAAAAACAGTACTACAGAGATTTTATTAAAAAATTTATTCGGTAAGAAAAATGCATTGCTTCTAACATGGCTGAATAACTTGTACAGCCAAAAATTGCATGGAAAACCCCAGTGCACATAAAAAAACGTGACAGCGTATAAACCCACCTTCTCATCAAGACACTCTACCAAGTCAGTGACATACCCACGCAACTCTTGGTAATATCTGAAGCGCTGTGCAAGCTGCGGTGCACGAATTTCGCCAACATCCAGTTCTTTCATTGTTTGCCCTAACTCTTGTTCTAAACGGTCCTGATCTAGTTGGTGACGTCGGTGTACTTCTTTCAAGCTATCCAATCTATAAATTATATTTCTCATTCTAATCTTAAGCAATTTTATAAATAGATAAAAAGTTTCTAATTTATATTGCAAAAGTTATTTAAAACTTTTAATAAAATTTATAACCTTGCACGTATTTTATTTACAACTTCCTGCGGCGTAATTGGCACTATTTTTGTTGGATCAGGTGGCTGAATTGTTGGAGGCGGTGGTGGAGCCGGCATCATGACCATTTCCAAAGATATTCCACTTCCCATCATCTGATTTACATTCATACCCATTGAATATTGTTGTTGCATTATAGAATCTTGTTGGACTGCTGCAATCTAAATATATTATTTATAATTTATCAAAAGAACATTTATTCATATAAAATTGCAGATAAATAATAGCAATTAGTGTGCAATCTCTAGGCTGTAGACTCTCCGTGCTAAAAGAAATCGACAAGTCTTTTAACATTTTGTAATGTGCAGCTCGTTCTACACACGCTACCCGGACCACGTACAATGTATCAGTTGTCCATGGCTACGATTCGTACTCGTATAAGACAACGCGTACACATATAAACGTGTACGCAAGCATATGGAATACCCAATTTTCAGTCGTTGCGCAAACAAAACTGCAGATTACAAAATAGTTGCACACTTTAGTTTGGATACCGTATTGTACAAACAGAACAATAAGATTACCTGAGCACCTGTCACACCTTTCCTAATTTGTTGAGCTTCCCATTCTTCCTCTTCATTTTCATGTTCACTTTCATCATCAGAAACTAAAAAGTAGTTGACAATATATCCATTTGTTTGAGAAATTGTAAAAATAAATTAAACAATACCAACGTTTCAATGGAACCTGCGAAGCAAGAAATGCTTCTCTTCTTTTTTCTTTATCGCGTGCTTCAGTATTAACAGTCATATCGATTCGATCTTGAGAATCATCGTCGTCGCTTCTGTCATGATCTTCTTCCCTAATAAGTCTTGATTTGCCTTTATCATCGCTGCAAATGTTAATACATCTACTATATGTTTTGCGAAGTAAATAAGAAGTTTGTTAAATAATTCTGTTGAAAAAATATTACCTTGGTTCTTCTATAGGAATATATTCAGTTCCTAATTCTCTTGCTTTCTGTCTGCATTTCCTAGCTGCATGGATCATTGCAGCATCAGGTATACAACCACCTATGGGTGTAATACATGTATTTATAATATTTGTTATATTACTTCTTAAATGATTAAAATCGTAAAAAAAATGAATAGATTTAAATAAAAAAAGATATAATAATAGTAGGCATTTGTTTAAAATTCTAATAATAATATTACATACTTTCAAGTAGAATCTTCATTGTATCAGCCTTATCATTATTTCTTCTAAATTTATGACTACGTGGTTCATCATCTTCTTCATCAGATGTATAGTCATCCTTTCCAGCTGCTAGTGCAGCTCGTCCATTTAAGATTAACGATCCTGTATTCTTTATTTTAACCTAGTAATAAAAATAATTTTTTGTTTAATAAAATCCTTAATAAAAAAACAATGTTAATAATTTCAGTAATTAATTTGTAATTGTTATTAGTTTAGTCGATGTTAAATTATATTGAAAAAATGATATACATAATAGCAATGCAAATTTTTTTCAGTATTTCTAATTTCTATGATATACAAAGATACAAAAATAATTATATTATGGCACATTATCACATAATGTATATATAAAACGATTTTTAACTTACTACATATGTTCATATTTTAATAGCTGTGTATACATAACATATTTAAAACTTTCATTAAATCCATTATGTTCTGTATTTGATACATCAAAATACTTTTGCAGTTAAAAAAGCAACATAACTTACAAGAACGATAAATGTAATGAAGATTTATTTACAATGCATTGATAAAGATTTCTATCACATTTTTCAATGAATATTAAATGTTGAACATTGTGAAGAAATGAAATCCTGATTTAAGAACAGCAAATGACATAAATCAGAAAAATTCTAATAATAATAAACATCATAGAGATAGCTTACTACTAGATCATCTGTCTTTATTTCTAAATCTTTTTCCTGTTTAATGGACATGTTCGCTTGCTCTGAGTCCACTTGCATTTTCTCTTCACCTTTCTTTTTTTTCCGTTCGTGATCTAGTTGTTTCATCAACTTTTTGCTCCTAGAAGATTTCTTCACTTTAAAGACTTCGCCATCATCCGCTGCAAAGTAATAAATTATTATGACTGATATATTATCTGAAAACTAAATAATTATATTAACAATCTTATATTTTAATGCAAACAGTATACATTACAGAGCATAACATTATTGTTATTTATCACTCACATTTTAACACTTTAACAGAATAATTTGACATAACCACTTATACAAAATGACAAAATATAATTAAATATTAATTATATAAAATTACATATTAAAGGAACATTCATTATCATTTTTTAACAAAAGAAACCAAGATTCAATGAACTTACAAATAAGAAAATACATATGTATACACTAACTAAGGAAATATAGTATGGTTTATGGTTAATATTAAATTTAATGAAATAGTTAACATGTTCAATAAATCAAAATGCAATAGAAAAAGTACGAGTTCTTATGACCTGACATGTTTACATAAATAATACAATGTTTTTAAACTCAATAAGACTAATGGTACCATAAAGACATATTACGTGCACCAAAAACATGAACCATCAGGAGATAAAAGATCTAATCATCCTTATTAGATGGACATAATAAATAAATAATAATATATAACAAGGTTCCTTTAACTATCCAAGAAAAAATTGTTGCTATTTGTCTTCAGTAAAAGCTTATTGCTATTTCTATCCGTTCTGAAACAATTATTGATATATATAACTAATAATAAATACAATAATTAAAGCTATTGTTTTATTTGTTTACAATTTCAATCTAAAGAATTATAAACTAATTTGTGAAAAAAGGATTCACACAGAAAACAATGATTCAGTCCTAAAATCAAATTAATGAAAAAAATTAAGAATATGATTAAAAGCGTTATTAAATTGGTATTATTGTACAATAATTAAAAATACTTTTTATTATTGCATTTAGTTGTAAATGTCATTTATGCACTTTTTTTTATTAAATAGACGTTCTTATTATACCCTCTCATGTAACGTTACAGCTTGTAAATCATTATTTAATTAAAAAATCAGAACGCTTGAAAATTGTAAGCGTTATACTCTGCAGTATATTTCATTACATGATTATTTTGTTACAAAAAAGATTAAAATTATTGAAGATTATTGTTATATTTATTTCATTAATTATCATAATCAAAACAATTAAAACTGAAATGTAATTTTCATTTTACAGAAAACATATACACTTGTGAACATATACTATACAAAAGTACCTTCTTCCAGCTCCTCTCCAAAACTAAGGAGCGTCTGCTTCGGTTTGTCCTTCTTCTTTGTTTTAGACTTTACAGGTTGAGTATCTTCCACTTCCATCCTATTTTCATTATCTTCATCATCGTCGTTGAAAGGCCGACGGCGAATATTTCTCTTCGGTTTATTAAATAATGACATCGTCCTTAACATCAACCAGCCCGTTTAGACAATTCGCATGTACAGGCTACTCTTAATTTCTTAAATGAGTAAGAGTAAAAAAATAAATCGAAATTTCATAGCACGAAAACGGAAACAAAAATTTGTTTAAAAATCCGTCAGTATTGCCATTAAACGTAATTTAAACTCGTAAATATGCGACGGTGACCACAAAAACGCGACACCTTTGTGAAATTGTAATATGGATTATCCACTGAATAACTACAATCCTATAGACTTGGCAAATGTTTCCCAAATTTGTGTCATGAAGACAAGCACTTTGTTGTTTAAGCTGATGATTGGCTAACTTTAATGCAGCTATGATATACATATATATGTTTAAACATATGAATTATAATTATATTATTACATTATCATAGTGTTTTCTACTGATATAAAAATTGAAATGATTATTACATAATCAAATTTTAAATGCAAAAGAGATATCACCATGGATCCATGCTTTGTTCAATGTGAGAACGTACTTATTTCGCGCTCGGACACGTCCGACTCTAGTACTAACCGTACTGAAGGTAAAACTGGCAACATTGCAGAGTCTGACTTCAATGTTCTAACCTACCTACCGTATAAACTTTCCAGCATTTACTTGTAGTTACTGACTGAACAAAGTGGCAGCTAGAGATGGTGCAAATTGCTACTTTTTGTGGCACTTCAACCTATCAAAACTGACATTATTAAACGAGTGAAAAGTATGAAGATATTATTTATATATACTAGTGGAACGCCTCGTGCTATGCACGGGGAATTAATCAGTTAAAATTTAAATTTGACTTTGCCCACCATCCACCTAAAGCTCCAATTCCATGATATTAAACCAAATGAAACTTTTAATTAAAAACTTCGTTGTAAACTATATTGTGTTGATTTCTATTGTTTTAAAAATGCATCAATTTGATTTGTTGGAAAATTTGTTGCGCAGGATCCGCTATTATCTCATGAAAACCGTGACCACCTGCGCAGTCCTAAACCGTTAGTGATAGAAATGCGCAGTAAATTTTTTATAAAGAGGCTTAACCCAGAACAGTCAAATGATGCACTTTCAATGATGACGTAATTAGTTTTTGAATCGGAGCAATTTTGATTTGTTCGAAAATTTGTTGGCCAGGATCCGCTATTATCTCATGAAAACCTTGACCCCCTGCGCAGTCCTGAACCGTTAGTGATAGACATGCGCAGTACATTTTTACAAAGAACCCTTAACGAAGAAAGGTCAAATGAGGCACTTTTAACGATGGCGTAATTAGTTTTTGAATTGGAGCAATTTGTTTTATTTCGAAAATTTGTTGGCCAGGATTCGCGATTATCTCATGAAAACCTTGACCCCCTGCGCAGTCCTAAACCGTTAGTGATAGAAATGCGCAGTACATTTTTACAAAGAACCCTTAACGAAGAAAGGTCAAATGATGCACTTTCAATGATGACGTAATTAGTTTTTGAATCGGAGCATTTTTAATTTGTTGAAAAATTTGTTGCCCAGGATCCGCGATTATCACATGAAAACCTTAACTCCCTGCGCAGTCCTAAACCGTATGAGATAGACATGCGCAGTAAATTTTTACAAAGAAAGGAAACAAAGAAAATGCGGCCGACGCACGCCCAATGATGACGTACGTAGTTTTTATGTATCCCTTAAAAATTGTTACTTAATAAGGGTTTTACTGTACTATCATTGTAAGAGTACACATGTGATATTTTTCTGCCTTGTTTTCGAGCATGCGTACAACGTCTCAGCGTAACTCACGGACATGTTCCTGCGGTATAATATGAAGATTCGTGCACATTGTCATTCATCGCTGTTCTTTTTTGTATTCATGTTGTTTTTTTTTTTTTCATGTTTTATACAGTGTTGTATTTTTGTACTGTACGTGTGCCCACTGCGCATGAGCATTCTGTACCTGTTTACTTCTTGCGCATGCGCAATAGGCACGAACGCAGCGCGCATGCGCAATAGACATGTTCGCAATGCGCATGCGTGAGGGGTGCGCATGCGCAATAGGCATGTACACAATGCGCATGCGTGAGCAGTGCGCAGGCGCAATAGGCACGAATGCAGCGCGCATGCGTGAGTGGTGCGCATGCGCAATAGGCATTTACGCAATGCGCATGCGTGAGCGGTGCGCATGCGCAATAGGCATGTACGAAATGCGCATGCGCGGTAAACAGATATAGAATGCGCATGCGTCAACGGCACGCATGCGCAGTGAGCACGTGTGTAATACGCATGCGCAGTAGGTAGTATTAGGAGCGCGGAAATTAGAGGAGGTATGCCGAGTAGAAAGTATCCCACGGAAACAGCGCGCATGCGCATTAGTTATATAGTAACTCCTTACACACGATGACATGAGTATGAAGAAATATTAATTTCTCATTTTCTGAACACAATTTATGAACTTTTATGTTCGAGAAATGACCAGTGATCCTTTAGCTACTTTCTCACGTGGCATTTGTTCAGATTTGTATTGTTAATAATTAGTTATTAACTAATTTTCGACAAGATGTCGAGGCTACACACCGTACGTATGAGCTAATTTGAAATTGTTAGTTACACATTTTCTAAAAGTAATTTATACATTTTCATTGTTAAAGAATGTTCAGTGATTCCATAGCTACTTTCCCATATTATACTTGTTCTGCTTTTTATTGAAAATAATTCGTTATTACCAAATATAGTGAGACTAGCCACGGTGCCAAGCGGTATGTATGAGCTCATTTAGACCAATTAATTACACGTTTTCTGAACATAATTTGTACACTTTTATGATTAGAGAATGATTAGTGATGTATTATTTATATTGTTCAATCATGAAAGTTCATAAATAACGCTCAGGAAATGAGTACTTAATTATTTTATATCAGTTTTCGATATAAACATAAGCCGTCTGAGACCGTCTTTTGTTATTCTGTCAAAAGAATTTATATTTGTATTGAATAAAGACAACACATATAGGTCCGTTTTGGATCTGAAGTGTATTCTAATAAAAAAAAAAAATGCATTATCTTTTACTTTGCCCATCATCCACCCCAAGCTCCAATTCCATGATATCATTCTAAAAATGCATCAATTTGATTTGTTCGAAAATTTGTTGGCCAGGATCCACGAGTATTTTATGAAAACCTTGACCCCCTGCGCAGTCCTGAACCGTAAGAGATAGACATGCGCAGTACATTTTTACAAAGAACCCTTAACGAAGAAAGGTCAAATGAGGCACTTTTAACGATGACGTAATTAGTTTTTGAATTGGAGCAATTTGGATTTTTTTGAAAATTTGTTGGCCAGGATCCGCGATTATCTCATGAAAACTTTGACCCCCTGCGCAGTCCTGAACCGTAAGAGATAGACATGCGCAGTACATTTTTACAAAGAACCCTTAACGAAGAAAGGTCAAATGAGGCACTTTTAACGATGACGTAATTAGTTTTTGAATTGGAGCAATTTGGATTTTTTTGAAAATTTGTTGGCCAGGATCCGCGATTATCTCATGAAAACCTTGTCCCCCTGCGCAGTCCTAAACCGTTAGTGATAGAAATGCGCAGTACATTTTTACAAAGAACCCTTAACGAAGAAAGGTCAAATGAGGCACTTTTAACGATGACGTAATTATTTTTTGAATTGGAGCAATTTGGATTTTTTCGAAAATTTGTTGGCCAATATCCGCGATTATCTCATGAAAACTTTGACCCCCTGCGCAGTCCTGAACCGTAAGAGATAGACATGCGCAGTACATTTTTACAAAGAACCCTTAACGAAGAAAGGTCAAATGAGGCACTTTTAACGATGACGTAATTATTTTTTGAATTGGAGCAATTTGGATTTTTTTGAAAATTTGTTGGCCAATATCCGCGATTATCTCATGAAAACTTTGACCCCCTGCGCAGTCCTGAACCGTAAGAGATAGACATGCGCAGTACATTTTTACAAAGAACCCTTAACGAAGAAAGGTCAAATGAGGCACTTTTAACGATGACGTAATTATTTTTTGAATTGGAGCAATTTGGATTTTTTCGAAAATTTGTTGGCCAATATCCGCGATTATCTCATGAAAACTTTGACCCCCTGCGCAGTCCTCAACCGTAAGAGATAGACATGCGCAGTACATTTTTACAAAGAACCCTTAACGAAGAAAGGTCAAATGAGGCACTTTTAACGATGACGTAATTAGTTTTTGAATGGAAGCAATTTTGATTTGTTGAAAAATTTGTTGTCCAGGATTCGCTATTATCTCATGAAAACCTTAACCCCCTGCGCAGTCCTAAACCGTAAGATATAGACATGCGTAGTACATTTTTACAGAGTAATCAAAGAAAAAGCAGCTGCAGCACTCTCAATGATGACGTAATTAGTTTTTACGTATCCCTTAAAAAGTGTCCCTTAATAAGCGTTTTACTGTACCATCATTGTAAGAGCACATATATAATATTTTTCTGCCTTGTTTTCGAGCATGCGTACAACATCTCAGCATAACTCACGGACATGTTTCTGCGTTATAATATGATTTATTTCTAGGATGAAAATTGAATAAAATAATTGTTACCTCTTATATGAGAGGTAAAAGGTAAATTAACTGATTACATTTAAAAAACTCATACAATAAAATATGTAATACTCCATAGTTTCTTGCTTTTATTTCTTTTAAATACACATTGCATTAATCAAATGTTATAAATTGGTACTTGTGTCATTTCAAACTTCCCATTTGGTTACATCAAATAAAATTATTTTATTATTCACTGATAGTTTAATTTAAATCATAATTTGTATTTTAAGAATATAAACAAAGATATGTAATAATATAACAATCAGATGAAATACAAAAAGTTGTGCAAAAATATAGCGAATGTTATATTAATTACAAATATACTAGGTTCAATACAGTTTGACCTACCTAAAAATGGATAAAAGAAATCATATGGCAATGTAAGATCTAAATTAGGACTCCCTGCAAAGTAGTATTTGGACGGCTTCGATATATCGTGGAATGTAACATAATTAATAATATTTACTTTCAATATATCTGTACAGTTTTCAGATATACACTTTGACCAGAATATATCAGATTCTTCTGCAAAAGTGATACCTACTCCTAGTATATTATAATTAGTCAGGGATTTTGGTTTTGCTAATGCAGAATATAAAATATCTAACTGCATAGATGTTACTAACCCTGAACAGTATGCTCGACCATTAATTAAATGTCCTGTAATAGTATTTTGAGGCACTCTGTCAAGTAATATTTGTGCCCAATCAGCTGTATCATTGCTGAAGAAGTTACCTGATTTGGAAACATAAATACTGTACTTATCTATTTGAGTGATATTAAATAAAGAATTTTTCATTACAAAAAGCATTATATGATTTTGCAACTCTATACAAGATGTTGTATTAAAGTTATTAGTTTGTAAAGATATAGAACATTTCAGCTTAATATCTTCTCCAAAAAGAGGAGTATATCTGTTATCTTCACTACATTCACCATGTCTTGTAGCTATGGGTAATGTAAAAAAACTATTAGTTTTATTAAAATTAATATATCTAACTTCCACGTTATTAGTCTTATTTATTTGTAAGGTACCAATAATTAATGGTCTTCCAAAAATATAGCCTGGATTACCGCTTAAAGAAAAAGTTTTTTCTTTATCTACTTCTGCCCATTCATAACTTATTTCAAATTGTTGATAAAAATGTTGAGAAACGTTTCCTATATTAAAATATACATTGAAACTGTTAATCCCCATGGAACCATTGTGAATAATCATATACTTCACACCTGTTACAATATTGTAACATGTTCCATTGGAACAAGATCCTAAGATAGTGTCATTGCTGCATGTTTGCCAAGAATATTTACAGTAGTAATTAATTAATGTTAAACACACATTTCTGGGACAACTCTGCAAATAATATTAAATATTATTACATTTTTGTGCTACAAGAAAAATACAAATTTTATAAATACCTCGTTTGATGTCATGATATATGTTTCATTTAATAAATGAGGAGATACAATAACAGTAAAATTATTAAATGCTGTAGGAAATAAAAATTTATTTGTATTGTTTAAATCAGTTTGTAAACACTGATCCTTCCATTCACGAAGATATTTTACAGTTTTCTTAAATGAACATAACTCAGTAAAACCAGATTGTGGAATTTCTAAATTAATGACAAACAAACTACTCATTAAAGTACTTATATAAGTATATTATATATAAAAATACAATAATACATACCCAAAGGTTCCACATAATTGTTATGTATTTTCCATATAATGTCATTATTTTTATAAGGACTAGAATTGTTATATTCAGGTACATATAATTGGTCTTTCCATTTCCACGTCAGTCTATTTGGATTCATTGCCTCTCTTAAATCTTTATTTGTTTTTATTTCCTATATAGCATGTAAGGTTTAATAAACCACGAATCACAAAAATTAAAATAATTTAAAGTAATTTAATCTTACCAGATCGTTAGTAATGCTATATGTTGGTGGAAGATTGTCATATAAAATACAAAACAAATTATTTGCGAGTTTTTCAAGTATAAATGGAGTGTTATTTCGTTCTATATAATTTTTATGATAACAATAACGTTTATCATACAATTCTGCTGGATGATCCTCACAATGTGAAAAAACTGTTAAATGGAATTCATTACAATCTTTATCGCAACAACAATTAATGTCACAAGATGATACCTGTTATAAAGTAAAAAAATTAAATTAAATATTACAATTTTATACATTAAATACAAAATTTCATGAATAATATAAACTTACTGTTAAATCACATTCACATACAGTAGACTCCACCTTATGTACAGTATGATTTTTTAATTCACTATTGTATCTAATTTTGTGAGGTGTTTGCATAGTTGATATATTAATCTTTGTAATTTGTGTTGGATATATAGAACTACTTGTACTAGTACTAGTACTGGTTGTATTATAAATGCTATCAGTCGTGGTACTTAATGTTCCTTGTGAAACATCTTTTTCTACTAATTCATCACATTCTGTTTCATTTGCACATGTAAGTATATCTTCAAGTTTCTTTGTATGTATTAGTTGATTGAATGTAAGATAAAGAAATATTAATAGAAATATGTTTGTAAACATTTTGATGGATTTTTATATAGTAGTGATATGAAATATACTTATTAATAAATATTTTTATTTAGCCTTAATTTGATAATATATTATGCATTTATAAGTGACATCCATATTTTTCAAAATTTCTTGTAAGTATGTGTAATTCAATTTTAACTGTACCCATACTTTCTGTAAGCAGTTCAAATCTATCCAAGGAATTAACTAAAACACTTGGAGATTTCAGTTGTAAAGTTATTCCCAAAAATTTATCTCTTAATCTATCTTTCCAATTACCTACAACCATATTCTAATTGAAAATACTATATGTACAAAGTAATAATATACTAAAAGTTTCTCAAGAGATATTCAACTTACCAATTGGTTTCCATGTGTGACATTCTATGCAATGTAATCCAGGGGATAATGGAACATTACAAATTCCATAAGATCCAAACAATACCCTTCCATGTGTATCTCTAAAAAATATTTGCAATAAAAGCTTTGGTGAATTTTGAAGAGTTTGAGTTGTATAATGTAAATCTATAGGATGATCCCAAATTGGTTCATTAATATATATGTCGCAGCTTTCTTGAGTTTGCCCTTCTTCACAACCATTCAATACCTTCCATCCATTACCTACATAAAAGAATAAAATCATTACCAAATGTACAATTATATATTAATTATTAATATTTTATATGATATCAAATTCTCAAATATGATAATGGTTACATTACCAGTATGAAAGCTCCACTTGCATAAAAGTTGTGATTGTTTAAAATCTTTTGCGGACAAAATTCTACCAATTATATGCAGTTCAGCCATTCCATATAATTATATCATTTCATTAAACATAATGATAACCTGAAGTTATAAATAAGTTACGACAATTATTTTGTTATTCACATATTACAAATAAAACAATCTACTTTTAATGTATACTTTTTTGAAAAACAAACGTTATAAATTATAGATTTGAATACAAATATTTGGTGAAACGCATTATATTGAAATTGAAAAAGCTATTTAACAATTATTTTAATTATCGTTCTCTTACATAAATAAACAGAACATAATGATTCCTAATTTACAAATTCATTATTGTTCTGTATACAACGAGAGATCGCACTCATCACACTGTTTTCGTTCTTTCTGCACATGCTAACTTTTTCGTAACCAAGAGTTACGCGCATGCGTACTTATAATATTCGAAAATAAATTTTCGAAATTCTATATTCCCCAATTTACAAATTTTTAAGTTTTTATATTTACAAATTATCAAGTTTCTATATTATCAAATGTTTATTTTTTCAAATTAATAAATATCACAATTTTTTAATTTCTAACGATTGATTTTAAAATAATTAAAATTACAACTTGAACATTTGCAGATTAAAAATTTCTAAATTTTTTCATTCTTAAGCTCTATCCCATGTTTTATTTGAGCTATAATAAATACATTTTTATGTACTCTTACAGAGAGTATGTAAAAAATGTATGCGCCGCATGAAGTTTAATATCTTTTATTATCGCTTTATTTGAATTTACATTCCACCCGTCTAGAGAACGATCTATTTCGCGCAATGTGACTAACTTCATTATATTTTTCATTAGTTACTGCTGTCCCACTAATTCAGTACTTTCCACTCATCAGTTATATACTCGACAGACAAAAAATATGTACATTAGGAGGGATAAAAATTGATGGGACACGGAATCTATCAGATAAAAGAAATATTCTATGTAATTTTTTTGTTGGCACTATATATTTACAAAAATTTTTAAATGAAAATTTATAATTTTGTCAAAAATAATCAAGCTTGTTTTAGATTTTATTTTCTCAAACTTCTTGCCCACCTGGTATATATGCTTCGTGTCATGAAAATCACAGACACTTGCATATTGTTCTTAGTTACGAACTATGCTCACATGCGCAAAACCAACAAAAATTGGTCAGACAGCGAATATGTTTTCCCCAAATAGAGTATATTCACAATAATCATTTTTAAGTTTATAAAAAAGAAAGTTATAAGAAAACTGTCTTAAATTATCTTGGAAAGAATGTAACTTGATAATTAATATTTTTGTGTTCAACAATTAATTGATTAAGTCGGATCGAATAGAATGTTACGTGCTCCATAGGTTATATTTCTTGAGAAGCATTTGATATCAATAGTTTTTATTTAATTTCAATAAAAATTTATTTTTCAAGCTTTGTCTTTTATTAATCTTCTATAATCTACATAAATGGAAACTAAACCTAAAAGTGAACATTTGCTAGAATTAAAAGGTAATCAAAATAATTCTTGTATGATTTTAAATTTGATTAGAAAAATAACATGATTTAATAATGTTTAAAATGTTTAGTGATGACATTTTGATTGTTCATTATTTTTAGTGATGAGATTAACAAGACCCACCCTTGCAAGTCCAGTAGTTGTCACATGTGATTCAACAGATCTTCCTGGTAACACATTAAACAATGAGCTTAAAAATGATTGTACTGCTTTACAAGGAATGGAAACTCTTGCAGTAGGACAGTTTATGGTGTTACCACAAAGTTTTGGGTATGTATATAAGTGAATATTAATAATTTTATCAAAGATAATTTTATGTAAGAATTGTACATATACTGTATATATTTACAGGAACATTTACTTAGGTGAAATATTTTCAAGTTATCTTTGTGTACATAATGGTAGCAGTCAGTTGGTAAAAAATGTTACTGTGAGAGTAAGTAATATCTTTTTATGTTTTAAATATACAAACAAAACTTGTGGAAATTGTAATTAATACAGTAAATAATAAAGTAATATCACTAAATACTAAAAAGCAAAAAATTATAATAACTACGTACATATAATGCATAACTTATCATCATTCTTAAACTTCATAGGCAGATTTACAAACAAGCACTCAAATCATTTCTCTTTGTGGTAGTAATGGAGAAATGAAAGATTTGGCACCTGATAATACAGTGGATGAAGTAATACACCATGAAGTGAAAGAAATAGGAACACATATGTAAGAGAATATGATAAAAGAATAATATTACAATTTGATACCATCATTCTAATATCATATATTGAGAAACATGAACTTTTATAAGGCATGATAAGATAAGGAAAACTGATTATTTCAGTCCAATTTTATATTTTATGCAGTTATCTTGTATATACATTCTATATATGTAATACATTTTATAATGTATAAGGTAACCATACAAAATATAAGAGTTGATTAAAATAATCAACTTGTTATTTTACTTATTATTTTGTAAAATTTAACTTTTTTTTTATATGAGGTATTAGAATGAAGATTAATATCTACTAAATAGTTATTTTCATTTCAGATTGGTATGTGAAGTAACTTACACATCTACAAATTTAGGTGGCACATCACAATCATTTAGAAAATATTTTAAATTTCAAGTAGTCAAACCATTAGATGTAAAAACAAAGTTTTATAATGCAGAGGTAATATTTTCATAATTTTCTTTGTATAATATCCTCCTTTTTATAACTTTTTCATTTAATTGAATAATTAGTTTACTAAAAAGATTTATTTATAAAATATACATTTTTTTTAAAGTCAGATGAAGTATACTTAGAAGCTCAGATACAGAATCTCACAGCGGGTCCAATATGTTTAGAAAAAGTTGCGCTTGAATCATCTCATTTATTTAGTGGTAAGTTTATCACTTACTGTTACTATAAGTAATTCAATCCTCAGTTTTTACGCGATTATTGTAATATTTCCAGTATCAACGTTAAATACAAATGAAAAGGGTGAATCAATTTATGGATTAGTTAATTTATTAGATACTGATTGCAGCAGGCAATACCTGTATTGTTTAAAACCACAATTAAGTTTATTGAAAGACCCAAAAATGATGCATAATGCAACTAATATTGGTAAATTAGATATTGTATGGAGAAGTAATTTAGGGGAAAGGGGAAGATTACAAACAAGTCAGTTACAAAGAATGGTTTGTTAAATTGTATTTTACTGGATATGTCATTGATTGAATTTTTCAAAGCTTAATTTATATCTAAATATTTTTCTTTTCTCAGGCACCTGAATATGGTGATATAAGGGTTACTATGAAAGATATTCCTTTAACAGTTTATCTTGAACAATCAGTTAATTTTAATTGCCACATAATTAATACGTCGTAAGTATCGATATTATATAAATGAATGAAAACAAAAATAGGAAAAATCAGCTTAACTTTAGTCAATATATTAAAACAACATTGCCCTGTAAGTTGATCATTGCTTGGAATCATATCTGGTGAATGTATTAGAGAAGTAATTTCTTCAGAAAATTGTGGGTATATGTTCCTTTTGTTATGTATAGGTGAGAAAACAATCCTAAACGAATAAATCCAGATGGTCAACTAAAACGACAATGTTGTGTATTAATAATATCTTTAAAAAAAAGTAATCAACATAATGTTTGTTTTTTTTTATTAGGGAAAGAAGCATGGATTTGATGTTAAGTTTAGAATCAAATAATTCTATAGCATGGTGTGGTATATCTAATACAACAATAGGAACATTAAAACCTGGAATATCAATAGATATTCCTTTATGCTTAATTGCATTACGTAGTGGTATTATTGTAAGTATTTTTAATGATATTCGTATTTTAAAGATAACGATATATTATTTAATATCATAATGTATAATATTTTAGACTATTTCAGGATTAAAATTAGTGGATACATTTTTGAAGAGGGTATATGATTATGACAATTTAGCGCAGATATTTGTTAGTCAAAAAGACTAATTTATTATTTAATAAATTAATAAAAGTATATTTATTGAATTCTTGCACGTTTCTTTCAAATAGATCAAATATTTTTTGAAATACTAAAAGATAGTGATATGAAAAAAATATTAACTGAATTATTTTTAGAAAATAAATTCTTTAGAAATATGCATCTACTGTGGACATCTTTTCAGTTTCACTTACTGCTCCTACTGCACATGCAAGTAAAGTTTGAACGTCTTGAGGGTCGTTTCCGCCAAAAATATAGCCATTAGCTTTATCTACAGCATTTTTTACTTGTAGTAATAAAGCTTGGTTAGAAACATCTAATGGTATAAAGCTAACAAGACTATAATCTTCTATTAATGATACAAAAGCTGTATTCAATTTTTTATACCTAAAATATAAAATATGCAATACGTAAGTTTTCATAATTAGAATATTTCTAGATATTTATTATAAATTTAAAAAAATAGGAAGTTCAATTGTAAATTTACTTTGATGTAAATGGATCTTCGTCCAGTTTATCCAACAAGTATTTTAAGTCAAGCACTTCAGTATAAAAATCTATATTAAAATCTAGACAGTGGCTAAATTTTTTCATTTCATCAAATTTTGTCATGATGTTAACATGAGGTAATCCTAATTGTAACATAGTTGTTGTGCATAAAATTAAAGAAGACAAATATTTACCTACAATCCAAAACATTAATAATTATACATACAAACGCAATTTAGTGTGTAGTTTATACATAAGATTATAATAAGCAATAATTACCAGCATCACTACAATAATGAGAATCAACAAGATGTACACTGCACAACCTTACTAAATTCTGGGATAATTTTTCAACAATTGTGCTGACTGATTTGTGATGTGTGTATAACTCAACCTGTTAATAAACATTAAATAAAGCTTAAAAATACATATTTTGTAATATAATATTTACTTATATGTACCTGCCCAGGACAATCAATAATAAGATAATGATCTTTCAAATTTAAGATCTTTGTAATTAGCCATTTTACATTAGCTTCTAAAAATTCCATACAGTAAACTAAAGCTCCATTTGGTCCAAGCCTATAATGTGACATTACTTCATCATGCTTTATTAATTCAGATATATCTATCACCGGTGTGTATTCCATATTCTCATTTGCAGGATCTGAAAATGTAAAAATTAAATAAAAATTATCAATGTATAAAATTTAATTTCTAAAATTATTTATAAATAGAACATTTATTAATATTTACCAATATTAATAACAGCTACTTTTCTACCAAGTTTTTCTAAAAATTTGCCCATAGCATGGCAGTATGTTGTTTTTCCACTCCCTGGTGGACCAATTACTAATTGACCAAATATTAAACTCATATTTGTATCGTTATTTTATAACGGTAATATCATTTTAATGTATTTATAGCAGTAACAATAGCTTTCAAAGTATCTGGCTCATAATCTTTTAAGGATAACGATATTAGTAATGGTTTATCTATATTAATTTGTTCTGCTATAAAACGGGCAGCTGCAACAATTTCAATGTCATCCTTTCCAAATAAAACCCTAAAATCATTATTTGTTATGTTAAATTAATTGGAAATTATATATTGATAGACCATAGATTTACTTACTTCGTAGAATATATACTATTACTAAATGGATGAAATGACGATCCTCGAGTTACTGCTATTAATGATCCAAACTTCTTAAAATGTGTTACAACCAACAATACTCGATTGCTAAAAATAAATATTGATTAACAAAAATTAGTAAACAATATACAGGAGTACTAGAAATATACCAATACTTATTAGAAACTATAGTTACTAATACCTGTATTCCTTGTTTAATTACCTGTAAATTTTTAAAGCAATATCAGTATGATAACCCTTAGTAATAATGGCACAAGCATTACTTTTCATATTTATTATTTTATCTGTACCAGAAATAAATGTTTAATTCCAAGAAAGTTAATCTAAATGACTTATTACGTGAAACTTACTTATTTCATGTTCAAAATATGCTTAATAATTTCTGCTTATTTCGCTCAAAACAAATGTTGAATTTGTACACACATGCTACACGTTTCTAGTGTATTTTCTTGAGTTACAATAAATATTTCCTACCCTGAGAAACAACTTCTTTTTTCATTCATTTTGCGCAGATCAGCTCTTATTGGTACAATCATGCTTCATAACCAAAAGCAATGCACATGCGCTTTTGTTATGTTAGTTATACCGAATGTATATACTCGGTGACTTAAATTTCCAAGTACATAAATCTCCCTTATAAATCTCCAAATTTTACACTTTCCAAATTTGAAATTCTCAAGTTCTCAAATTTATAATTCCTCATATTTCCTTTTTACGGAATTTTGTCATGCCTTATTTATACTTTTTTCTGCTCTTTGATATTTTGCACACCCTGTATATGACTAATGAAAAAGTAAATATATATTACTACATTTTCAAGAAGTGGGGAACCGGCTGAAGTTAGCCGTGATGCGCAAAATGTGTTTAGTTTATTTAGTTTATTATTTTCTTTACGTACGGAAGATGGCGTTTTGGTCTCGTGTGATTCATTTGTCCATTCATATCATTTCAAAAACTTACATCACTAACTTGCGCGTGAAATTCAAAACCCAAGTCGTTCTATACTCTGCAAATTGCACTCTAAACTTACATACATACAAACTACGAAATCTAATCCAAGGTACATTACATAACAGGTCGAAATATATAAAACTGTATAAAAAAGACAAATACATAAAATCTTTTTATTATTCTACCTATATAAATAATCTTTCTTATGTCTATAATTTACATTTTCTTAAAAAGGCATCTATCAGTCTAAGCACATTCGGGCCACTATCTGTTTGGTATTGTGAAAAACGGAATCACTCTTTTTCATCCGCTAATCCAAGACACCTCCATAGAATATGTTCGAAACCTGCAAAAAGCTCCCCACACTCACACTCCGGAGAACTTATCATATTTTTCTTCGGAACCAATGGGTAGCATACCTGAGTTAGGACAGGCCCCAACGAAAAGAGGTTAACCGCGGATTACCCCATGTCTACTCCGGAGAATATTCCAAAGTATTTACCACCGGGGAGGATTGGAATACCTATGAAGGTTTCCGCCGCTTAAAAAAAAAGGTGGAAATATAGTGCAAACAGAGTGGTGCTCCCTGATCCAGAAGTAGATTGAAACGAAATTAATACTCTGCATTTTGATATAAAAATAGACCCAAGGGCTATCTTAAGAAGTGCAAATTAGAAATTTAAGGAAAGTAAGACTACGATCTTCTTTTGTTACTACAGAATGGGCGAGGTATGGATGTGATAAGGCGATAGGTTTGAAATTGCCGCAAATTGATGATACTGTATACATCTAGATGTGGTTGTACTTTGACAAAATGAGCAGCTATGTCGCTCAAGCGCCATCTTTCTGTAATGAGAGCGAATCAATAAACTAAATTAAACGTGAAAAAAATGAAATTTACTTTTGTAAAAAATTTTTAGTTATATGTATGGAATATCTTTAAAAATCCTACGATTTTAAATAATATGCTGTACTTGCAAATGTTGCATATGCATCGATTATGCAATGATTTCAATATGAACAAGCTATAAGGTTACATCGATGTAACATCTATAATAACGTTTATGTTTTGAGATTCAAGATACTCTCAGTGACCCAAGCAGAAGACAAAAAAAATTAAATTAAATGCGAATTATAGCGCGTTCGTCTCTTCGTTTGTATATCTGTGGCGCGTTTTGGTTCATACGCGGTTCAACAAACACTCAATGTGGCGCTTGAACTTGGAAGGTTATGGATTAAAGCTTCGGGGTGTGGCATCATATTGCGAGTTATAAAATAAATGAAATATTGTATTCTCGCATAATGACGAATGAGCCTATTTTCTAAATGTGACGAGTGCAAGGGATCTTCTTTCAACAGTGTATGTGGTATCTTTAATCTTTCAACCACTGCCTGGAAATTGTACTTCAAACAAAACAAAAATCGTTTAAATATATTCAGAACTCTGTTGCACTTTTAACTGTTCATTCTAAAATCTGATAAATGTTTACATGAAAAAATATACATTCGAAAATGTTTATGATATTTTTTAATTAATTTGCATATTGACACGTAATTATGCGTAACATTGACACAAGGTAGTTGATTGTTACTCGATAGGATACGGTCCATGAAATCACGTGTATTAAAGTCTACGTGGGATGTTGGGCGCTATCATCCCCACGAACTCCCACGAATATACCGAAATGTCTCGATTAGCCGACTACTTTGTTGTGGTCGGCTACGACCACGAAAAAGAGAGTAAGTTTTCACCTTTTAACCACCAATTACTCTCTAAAAATATATGAATGTTGTCTGTATACATTATTTGCAAATATTTCATACGACAAATAATGATCATATCATTTTTATAATAAACTCTGTATATGTTTGTGGATGACATTTGATTCCTATATACTATAGTTGTCTATTTCATATTCCAATTTTTTAATTTAAATATTAACTCTTACTGACACATTGTTATCTAACTGATAGGTTTCTCAATATTATTACCACTACTAGTAAGCCAAATAAATACTCAAATAATTGATATTGGTTATTAGATTTTTTAATAATATTAAACTAAAGTTTATATGTGATAAAATTTCTCTTATGATAATATTTAAGAGTTAACTTGTTTTAAGATATAAAACAATGTTTAATACATTCTTTACTATTATTTACTACTATAGGAGGTGGTACAAGTAATGGGATCATTTTACAAAGATTCCCTGAGAAGGATTGGCCGGATACACCATTTATAGAAGGAATAGAATGGGTAAGATATGATTTTATTTAATTTGTACATTTTTCATTTAGTTGTATATTATTTTATAGTTTTGCCAACCACAAGGATGGGCATTATCTACAGAAAGACAAGAACCAAGGTTTTTTGTATCCATTTTAACTGACATCGATGCAAACCGTCACTACTGTGCATGCATGTGTTTTAATGAAACTGTGTCTATTGTGCCAAGTAAGCCTGTAGATGAAGAAGAAGACCCTGTAGATGGTGATAGTCGTTCTTTGGTTAGAACAATGCCAACAATTACACATCATAGCATTATGTATGCACCTAAATGTCTGGTGCTGGTTTCCAGACTTGATTACATTGAAACATTTAGAGTATGTAACATTCTATTGAAGTTAATATGACTTTAATTTTGGGTCCAACAATAAAATATTTATATTATTTTTATAGAATTGCCTTGGTATTATATACACAGTATATGTAGAAAATCTTGGTATACCATTAGAGACATTGGTAGGAAACATATTAGGCTGTATACAAGTACCACCTGCTGGTGGACCACAAGTACGGTTTAGCATTGGTGCAGGTGATCGTCAAGCACTTCAACCTCCAATCAGTCCTTCTCTTCCAATAACTCATAGTAGTGTAAACCTTTTATTTCAACAATTAGGTAAGAATAAATTGATGATTGGTATATACATGTTAATTTTGTAATCTTTTTCATTAAAGAAAAACATATATTTTATAGGTATTCGTAATGTATTAGTATTATTTTGTGCTGTCATGACAGAACATAAAATACTATTTCATTCTGCAAGTTATTCACGATTAACTGAAGGATGTCGTGCTCTCACTGCACTGATGTATCCATTTAGATATACTCATGTTTACATTCCTCTCTTACCAGCAGCTTTAGTTGAAGTACTCAGTACACCTACTCCATTTATTATGGGTGTACACAGTTCACTGAAACATGAAGTTGCAGAACTTGTAAGATATTTAATGTAGTTTTGTATTATTTTCTATGTCATAATTATTTTTATTAGGTAGTACATATTTTTTTGACAGATGGATGTAATAGTTGTGGATTTAGATGGAGGGTCTATCATGGTCCCAGATGGAGTTTCACTTCCTCTACTTCCTGAACCACTTCTTTCACAAACTCAAGATGCATTATCTTTAGTATTGCAACCAGAATTATCCTGTGCAGATTATGCATTTCCACCGCTTGCAACAAGAGCTCCTCATTCACCTATGTTAGATAAAGAATTAAGAGCAGTTTTCATGCGAACATTTGCTCAACTGTTGCAAGGATACAGAAGCTGTCTGACATTGATAAGAATTCATCCAAAACCTGTTATAACATTTCATAAGGTTGTTAATTATTATTCATATTATTTTATGACATATAAAAATGAAGAAGTATATACAAATTATATTTTTTATTTCTAGGCAGCATTTTTAGGAGAACGTGGTTTAACAGATTGTGATTTTACAACTAGAGTATTGGATTGCATGTTTTTTACTTCCTTTATTGCAGAAAGGGGACCACCTTGGAGGCCTTGTGATGTATGGGATGAATTATATAATAATTTGAGTGATCAATTAAAACAAGAAGCACAAGATACTAGTAAGTAATAATAACGTACCATACAGTACTGAAATATACAAAATGTCTGATAATATTGAAATATATTTACCTCAGACAACATCAGTTAGTTGTTTGCATTTGTGGCTGTACAACTTTTTTGGAACAGCCTGTATAAAACATTATTAATGTCATTCAAATACGTATATTCTAATCTATACTATTATTAGGACTCGTTTTAACACATATTCAAGAATTAGCACAACAATTATATACAAACGAAAATCCAAATCCACAACCATATGTACAAAAAATTTTAAAACCACCTGAAGGAGCATTTGCTAGAATACATCAGCCGCTTTTACCACGCATTAATTCAGAACAAGTTCAAGCAATTATAGATGAAGGTCTTGCAAAAAATAATCTTAAAGTTAGGTGTGTATCAAAGATAAGTTTTATAAACTCGTGTACACGTATAATACTTTTATATATTATATTTGCTTTTTTTGTATATAGATTATCATCATTAAGACCATCACAACCTCGTATTGTACCTATGGGTCCACACATTTCATTTGTCCATGACACTAGACATTTGGTTAGCAATTCTGCACGTAGACTGGAAGTTCTACGTAATTGTATAAACTGTATATTTGAAAATAAAATATCCGATGCTCGTAAAACTTTCCCAGCGGTCTTACGAGCCTTGAAAAGCAAAGCTGCTCGTTTAGCGCTTTGCATGGAATTATCACAGCATGTTGTTGGAAATAAAGCTATGTTAGAACATCAACAATTTGATCTTGTTGTTCGATTAATGAATTGTGCATTGCAAGATGATTCGTCCATGGATGAACATGGAGTTGCTGCTGCACTTCTTCCTCTTGCAACGGCATTTTGCAGAAAACTTTGTACAGGAGTAATCCAATTTGCTTATACCTGTATTCAAGAACATCCAGTGTGGCAAAATCAACAATTTTGGGAAGACGCTTTCTATTTGGATGTTCAGAAAGATATTAAACGATTATATCTTCCTGGTGAAAATTCTCCGCCACGACTAATAAATGATGGCATTTTGAGTCCTATTAGTCCACGTGACGGTAAAGAATTTCCATTTCGTGATCGATACTCAATTTATCAAATTCAGGAACCATCAGCTCTTGAAATAGCCGCAGAACAAATGAGAATCTGGCCGACAATTGATCCAGAAAAACAGAAAGAACTCATAGCAAGTGAAGAAAGTACTATGTATAGTCAAGCAATACATTATGCAAATAGAATGGTTTACTTATTGGTTCCATTAGATGTAGGAGCAAAGACTCACCGTCAAGATAATATTTATGATGACGAGAGAGCAAGCAATAGTATTACAAATAGTGTAGCAAGTGACAGTGGCGATGCAGAGTCTGGGTTTGAAGAAACTGATCCTGGAGAGACTGGTAGTGCAGTTATTCGAATGGTTTCACGATTTGTAGACCGTGTTTGTAATGAAGGTGGTGTAAGTGCTGAACATGTTAGATGTCTACATCAAATGGTTCCTGGCGTTGTTCATATGCACATCGAAACCCTTGAAGCTGTCCATAGAGAAAGTAAGAGATTACCGCCAATACAGAAACCTAAAATTTTGACGCCTAACATGTTACCTGGCGAAGAAGTTATTATGGATGGTTTACGCGCTTATCTTCTACCGGATGGAAGAGAAGAAAGTTCTGCAGGATTACCAAAGATACCACCACTCTTGCCAGCCGAGGGAGCTATTTTTCTTACTAATTACAGAATTGTATTTAAAGGAATACCTTGTGATCCATTTGCTTGTGAACAATTAGTTGTGCGAGCTTTTCCGGTAACATCGCTAACTAAGGAAAAGCGTGTCGCTGTACAACACTTAGCACATTTAGATCAGTGTTTACAAGAAGGTCTACAATTACGGTCTTGCACTTTTCAATTGATAAAATTGGCTTTCGATGAAGAGGTTACACCTGAAAATATTGAAACTTTACGAAAATTAGTTCATAAAGCTCGATATCCACCTCATATTTTCCATCATTTTGCTTTCAATGGTCAAGTGTTGGTTACTCAAACAGCTCATCACAAAGGAAAAGAAAAAAATGCTACTCTTAAGTAAGTTGTATATTATTTAATATTTTTCTTTCATCAATTACTATAACAGAATTATTTTTTTTTAGGGGATTTGCGAAAAAAACACTTTTAAAGACTGCACGTAAGGCGGGTTTTAAGCCAAAACAGTCATCTAAAAGACAAAAATACGTCTTGCCAAATATGAATATTATTACTAATAATAAATACATGACATCACCTGGTAGAATGAGTTTACCAGTAACAGATAACAATGATTTAAGTCACGATGATGATCTCAGTGGTAAGTAAAAGATGTACATAACTTTAGTATACTAATACACTTTTAATATGAAATATGTTGAAAAATTGTTTCACATTTTGAAATGTATTTAAGTGACATTTTTGCAGTAGATGATTTTGAAATTCCTGGTATTGTAACTCAACCACCAACTGATGCAAAAACACTAGAACGATTATCAGAACGTAGTTACGTTAGAGATTGGTATCGACTGGGATTATATTTAAATGGACCACATAATAATCGTAGAAACGAACCATTTCGATTATCATCTGTGAATTGTGCCTACATGATTTGTAGAAGTTATCCCGCACTACTTATAGTTCCTTCGTCAGTATCAGATGAAAGTATTCGTAGATTTTGTCGGCTTTATAGACATAATAGGATACCTGTTGTCACATGGAGACATTCAAGAACAAAAGCACTTTTAATTAGAGGAGCAGGTTATCATGGGAAGGGTGTTATGGGCATGCTAAAAGCTCATCCAGCATCTGCTGGTAACCTAAAAAGTATTGATCCTACTAATGATTTTTATATTTTTAATTTTTATTTTTTTCATAATATATTACATTAGTCGTTTTATATTAATAGCAACATCTTCAGAAACAACATCGTCCTTAGAGCAAGAAAAATATATTATGGCTCTTGTATCTGCAACTCCATTGTCCGCAATAAGACAAGGTTCTGCATGGGGAATGTCGGACAGTTCTCTTAGTATTGATTCTTTGCTGTTAGCGGCTGAGGATCGTAATGCAACACCTGAACAATCACGACGTAATCCGTTTAATAAAGCAATTGGAACATTGAGGTACATATATCTTAATATTACGTTTAAACTTTTACAGATTGTGTGACAACTTAATTAAATAGCCTATTTATATATTCTTTTATAGTTCATCGGGAGGTAAAGGGCCTAAGAACTTTGGTCGCTGGGGATCACTGAAAGATAAAAGACATAATTCTCAAGCTTCCTTGACTTCAGTTCATCAACGTGGAACTGTGAGGCATTCTACAGATTCGGATAGTGGTACCGAATGTGTTCATACTTTTCAACGTGCTGCATTATACATTCTTGGTGAAAAGGCACATATGAAAGTAAGATGACTCATTTTTATTTTGTTCTAAGTATATAATTACAATTTTATTATAATAAATTTATTTTTTTGAAATAAAAGGGAGTAAAAGCAGAATCAGCACCAAAAACAGATTTCATTTCAGTGGAATACTGTGATGTAAGACATACCAGAGCTGCATTTAAAAAACTTATGCGAGCCTGTGTTCCTAGCTCTCCAAATGTAGAGCCTGACCAAAGTTTTTATAAGTATGCGCCATTTATCTAAAAGAATGTAATTTTATTTGTTATAAAATTTTCTAACAAATAACATTCATAATTCTAGATTAATCGAAAGTTCAGAATGGTTACAACAGCTTCAAAGTTTAATGCAATTAGCTGGGGCTGTTATAGATTTAATGGATGTTCAAGGCTCATCAGTAGCTGTTTGTTTAGAGGAGGGTTGGGATACCACAGCAACAGTATGTTCTGTTGCTCAAGTATGTCTTGATCCTCATTATAGAACTATTGAAGGTTTTCGAATTTTGATCGAAAAAGAGTGGCTTGGATTTGGTCACAGATTCGGGCACCGAAGTAATCTTGCAGCGAACTCTCAAACTACAAACTTTACCCCTACGTTTCTTCAGTTCCTAGATATAATACACCAAATTCAAAAGCAATTTCCATTAGCGTTTGAATTTAATGAATATTACTTAAAATTTTTGGCATATCATTCGGTTTCATGTCGTTTCCGTACATTTTTATTAGACTGTGAATTCGATAGAGTAGAATGTGGTATTACTGCCGTAGAAGACAAAAGGGGATCACTAACAAGCCATCACAAAGGTGTAGATACAGGTAGCGACGATGAAACAATTTACCCTGGAGGTAGATTAGCAGGAACAAATCAGGGATGTAATCTTGGTCAAAGCATATTTGATTACATTGAAAAACAACATGCAAGATGTCCCTTGTTCTATAATTTCATGTATACTCCTAATACGGAGAATACGGTATTAAGACCTGTATCACATTTGCCAAGTCTCGATATTTGGCAATATTATTTAGAAGAAGAATTAGCTCATGGACCTGCATATGACTTAGAAGTATTACAACAAGACTCACAACAAGAGGAAGAAACAGAAGCTGCTGATGGTGTGGTGAAAAGTAACCGGAAAGTCGTTACACAAGGGTATGACTAGATTCAGTTAATTTACTTTATCGTTTTATTAATGCTATTAATGGTATTAATATACGATAGGTATGATGGCGTAAGTTCTATGGTACCCGATCAATTTTCTCATCTTTTGGAAGAGATTCATAAATTGGAAACTGAATTGGGCCATTTACCACAAAAATGGAAAGTTCTTTGGGATAAACTGGAATTGCCAAATACAGATTCACTTGCTGTTAGTAAAATATACATTTATTAAGTTCTTTAAAACATTTTTTTATTTATAATATAATATACATTTATTTTTATATAGCGACATGCTTCATTCAGTACCGCATTAGTTAGATATCATGGTCGATTGATTCATAAACGGTCTACGTTAGAATTACTTTTAAGAGGTAAACTCGCTGGTGGAAGTAGTTCTGGAAATGATGGTTCCGTTTATGCACATCCTCATAGGTAATTGTTACAGTATTTTGTTTAGATGAAACAAGTTAACTTAACAAAATATTTACAAATCTATTTATATTTTCTTAGATTTGAGAGATTAGATTCAGCAACGCCAACTCATTGCGATGCTTGTTCTGGTGTATTATGGGGTCCTGTAAAAGCCGGTTTGCGATGTGTTGATTGTGGTCACGTGTGCCATGATAAGTGTGCTGATGCAGTACCAAAAAATTGTACAAAATATAAGACAGTAACTGATAATTTACAAACTCACACACTTACACGAAGCGGTGGTGATAATGGAAGTGTAAATTCAAGTACGTGTAACATAGTATACATTAACATAATTCTTTGTTTATAAATTGCGGTTATTTATTTTATTAATAGACGAATTTTGTGTTACCTAATTTGACTTATTGGTTACAGGCGTTGCTACAATACAAACTTCTTCGCAACAATATTACGAACAATTCTCCAGTAATGTTGCTGAAAATAGAACACACGAGGGCTACCTATACAAACGAGGTGCTCTACTTAAAGGTTGGAAACAAAGATGGTTTGTGTTAGATTCTATAAAACATCAGTTAAGGTATTATGATGCAATGGAAGATTCTCATTGTAAAGGATATATAGGTATGTATTAATTAATTAAAAATCGTAGCGATACGTAAAGAAACTTAAAAGTACTATCAATTTTCTCCACGTTATAGATTTAGCCGAAGTAGTATCTGTAACTCCAGCCCAACCAATGCCAGGGCCACCAAAGAAAACAGATGATAAATCGTTCTTTGATGTAAGTATAAAATAATTTTATATTTTTTATTATTTTTTACTTGCTTAAAAAATAACTGAAATTGTATTGATGATTATATTTTCAGCTTCGTACAAACAGACGGACATATAATTTTTGTGCTGGTGATGCAGCAACTGCACAAGAATGGATTGAAAAAGTTCAAGCGTGCTTACAATAGCTTGATTATAATTCTAATTTAAATTATGCAAGTGACTGATAGATTAAAACAGATTTTAATTTTGTTACATACTATTGTATAGTCTAGTAGTACGTATTATAGACTGCAGTAATATTGCTTGAAATATTTTAAAAACAACAGTTGTTGGACTCACGACAGTATCATAAATTGAATGTGATGTACTCATATCTTCGACGTAGCATTATTATATAAATGTATATTGTAATTATATAATTACGTTAAATTTGAGTTATTACTGCTGGAAGATAAAAGATCGTATGATCATAAGATACTCAATGAACAGTTAAAATTTTTTTATTTTTTTTATTATATTTTTAATTTTAAATGCATACAAATAGAGCGTAAAATATGTTAAATGTTAAATGAATCATCTATTCTGCGAATTATTGTAATATTATTGTTAATATAATTACAATTATAACCGGCTAAGTAGCTACCTTGCTTGTTACAAAGAATGAACATGCATGAATACAAAATAGCATGTTCTTTCGAAATCTCATGTAATATTTGTTTAATAACTCTGCTACGCTTATCAGTAAAATTAAAATTAAAAAGTTCTTGTATACTGTTAATTTTTAGTTATAATTGCTTTTACATTTGTAATATTTGCTCGCGACATGCATTATTATTTTCTTACGTTTGTTATGTATATTGCACATCAATTTTTTTAGTAAATCGTTCTTTAACGTAATGAAAAGTTACAGTTAAAAATAATGAAAGTCGTAAAGTTACATCCTATCACAGTTTATTTAATACTTTGTTAATATCGTTGTAAAAATTAAGTAAATATTTAAAAATAAAAATTGAAATTTTTCAATAACTATCCAACACAGAAACTCTTTATATTTTTTATATAATGTGCCTAACTTCAGTACTCTCTCTTCCAGCTAGTGTTACCCTACTACCAAATATTTTTCCCTTCGACCATATAAATGGTGAACAGAAATATGCGAATTAAGAAAAAAGATGATATAGGACAAATATAACCAAGTGATAACTCGTATATTTTACTACTTTCAAATTCTCAAATTTAAAAATTTTCAATTTTCCAAGATTTTAAATACCCTAATTTCTAAATTAGTATAAAAGATTAGTAATAAAAGATCACCGGGTATATACAAATAAACCAATGTCTATGGTAAAGTGTGAACTACTGTAAATTAAATCGTGATTGCGTCCCTACGTGGCGCTGATCATAACATCACTATCGCCATCTGATCGAATTTTGATTTTGTTACGAACTACAAATGTCTTAAAAATTCAATGGCAGTTTCCGACCCCTGGTTAGTCTGTGGTTGGAGGGCGTTTTGCTTTAGAAGCTGTCAATGTACTGTCAATTGATAATTTTTTACGCTTTTTAACTGTTCACAACAGCTAAGGTATTTAGAAATAAAATGTTGTTAAATAACATTTTCCACAAATCATTGTAATAGGTCTACAAATAATTACAATTAAGATACAATAGATACGTGATGTAAAAATCTAAAAGATTCTCGTGTACTAATATTTTTAACTTATGGATATATAGTTATTACAGTTTTTAAATATTTTGATATATACTCTTGAAATTGAGAAATAGTCTTATTTAGTATTAAAGTTTGAAGAATTTTGTTAGACTTTTGTATCTTGGTTGGTGTTAGTAGAACGGTACTATACATATATTCTGATCATTGATCCATTCATGGTTTGCTATAGCGAAATCTTATTCAATTTTCCTACGCTATATAATACACACTCGTAATTATAACTTTCTTTTTTAGGGTGTAAATTGGAATACTTACATTAGAATTTAATAAAATATAAAATCTAAAATGACAGATTCAAAGTATTTCACAACTACAAAAAAGGGAGAAATATTTGAACTTAAATCTGAATTAAATAATGATAAAAAGGAAAAGAAGAAGGAAGCTGTAAAAAAAGTGAGTTCATTTATTAATAATATAGTAATAAATAACAAGTATCATTACAATTATTAAATGATTTATGTAAAATATATTTATAAATAAGCCAAGTAATACATTTTTTTTAATATTGGAATATTACTACTTTATCAGTAAACAATCAATGTATAGTTTTATGCAGCAAAAATCTGATTTTAAAAGGTAATGATTTTTTGTTTACAGCAGGTAAGGCATACAAATTATTAATAAATCAATGCACAAATATTCTTTATCCATTTTTGTTTGTCAAATTTGAATATTTATATACAATAAATAGTTTTTGATAGGAAACAACTAGTAATTTGTAACTAATTTTTCATGTTGTATAAGAATCATATTTATATCTACTTCACATTTTTATATACATCTATTTTATAAATAAGTTAATAATAACATCTTGTCTATTATAAGTTTCTTAATCTATTATTCCAGTGACATAAAAATTTATAATTTTGCAGATTCTAACTTGTATTGCTAATTAAACACGTGATTATAACTGGTTTATATATACGATATAATAAATATGATAAAATTTTTTATTTAATGTAGTATAAAGTACTATTCAATCTTTGAACCTGATTTTCTTGAAAATATTAAAAGTGAACATACAATGTTTGTGCATCAAACCATTGATATGATTTTTACAATCTGGTTTATTTTATTTTGTTCATAGTTTAAAACTTAATATTTATTGCAGAGCATTGGTACTATCTTTACAAATTTGCAGTTTCTAAATACCAAATCAATGTATCTGTTTCATGCTGCTCAAAAACAGGATAATTAAAAGCACATGATAAAATTTGTTAATACTGACAAATTTTAATATTATCACTACCTATATATATTATATTTTAATTATTTTCCAAGATGCCTGATGTTATTAAACTTAAAATCACTACTTTAAAAAGTATTTTGTTAAAGTCTTTATAAATCATTAATACTTTTACAATTTGCTTAAAAAATAATCTACTTTTACTGTAATTGTTCATCTTTATTTGTACTTATTATTGTAAAACAAATAAATTAATTTATTAAGTAGCTGTTTAAACATAATATTAACTGTGTGTAGGTCATTGCTTCTATGACTGTGGGCAAAGATGTATCAGCACTTTTCCCTGATGTTGTCAACTGTATGCAGACAGACAATTTAGAGCTTAAAAAATTGGTGTATTTATATCTGATGAATTATGCCAAGAGTCAACCAGATGTGGCCATCATGGCTGTCAACACATTTGTTAAGGTAATGTAGCTTAGTAACTGAATAAAAACTTACATACTTTATTAATGCACTTTTATCCTTTATATATTTTAATAACACCTGGATGATGTTGAGAATATCTGTCTGCAAAGAGGCAAGCTGGAAAAAAATTGATGTGCTAGTTTCTTTATGTTTAACATCTTTTTTCAAGTAAATTTAATATTAATTTTACAGCCTGCCTCACACTATGTACAGACTGTGCTTTGCAAATTACATCAGTTTGCACAGAGCTGTCTGCATTATGGGACGGAATGTATTTTTTTCTTATTGAATTGCTTATTTTGTAAAGGGCACGAGACTGGAATTTGGTTGAATAAAATATATATCATTTATTATTCTATGTTTTAAACTGTATATTTAATATATTGATAATTTTTATCAATTTGGTTTGTAACCACCAAATTCCAGAGTTTCTTTTCAGTTAAGCATTAAAAACAGGAATGAAATTCTGACAGTTGTAACATCTTACAAAATTGTGAAAAAGATCACATCAAGAATTCAATAACATATGTGTTAGTTTTTTTAATATTAATGCACTAATACTTTATGCTGTTTTCCAAAAATGAGCATGGAATTTTTTTCTATAAATCACAAAAAATATCATTAAACAGCTTGTAGAAAGATGTACAATATTAACACAGCTAGAATATTGTAATAAAGATATAATTGGTTTTAAGAAAAGAAATATTTAAAACAGCTTCAGTGGTAGAATCAAGAAGCTATTTTTTAGTCATGATGTTTAATGTATAAACAGCATGAACAAACCAATTCCTTAAATGTCCATTTTATATGTATGACTGCATCATAAATTGCTGCTTGTGTGCAGTGCATATATTTTCACTATCTGCACGTAAAGTATTTTATTTTTTCTAAAACTTTCGTGTTAATTAATCCATGTAATAAGTGTTGAAATTCATGATACAGTTATCATAAATACTTTGATGTGTATTCTTCAATGTTTGAATAAATATCATGTAACATATACTTATGTGCATGGCACCAAATTAATTGTGTTAATTTTAACTTAATTTTAATTTGTAAATTATTATTGAAAAGAGAAAGCTATAAATATAAAAGTTATAAGATGGATATCTCGTGCTCTTTAGAAAATGATCAGTTCTGTATCATATTATTTTAAATGGTTGATAAGTATAATATTTAACAATTAATCAAAATGGTGACGGTGACCAATTTGACCTTTTTCGTTCTGACACGCAAAAGGAGCTAGCGACATCTCCGATGACAAAGGTACCATACCATTTTCTATTTCGTTAAAATTCATGGGTTGAAATAGATAGCCACTGCTGTGACTAGACTTGAATCCCTGGCTTGCCCGATTTTTGCGCAGGATTGCGAGGACCCAAATCCGCTGATTCGAGCATTAGCAGTTCGCACAATGGGTTGTATACGCGTGGACAAGATTACTGAGTACCTCTGTGAGCCATTGCGAAAATGTCTGAAGGATGAGGATCCATATGTTCGTAAGACAGCAGCTGTCTGCGTGGCCAAGCTTTATGATATTAATGCAGCTCTAGTCGAGGACCAAGGATTTTTGGATCAATTAAAAGACCTTTTATCAGACAGTAATCCCATGGTAAATAGATCGAACTGATTTATCATTTAAATATTTATACAAAGCGTGGTATTTACTTCTTTATTCAACATTTGTACTTAGGTTGTTGCAAATGCAGTAGCTGCTTTATCTGAAATTAATGAAGCAAGTCCAAGTGGACAACCTTTAGTTGAAATGAATGCACAAACTATTAACAAATTGTTAACTGCTCTCAACGAATGTACAGAATGGGGTCAAGTTTTTATTTTAGATTCACTTGCAAATTATTCACCTAAAGATGATCGCGAAGCGCAAAGTATTTGCGAACGTATTACTCCACGTTTAGCTCACGCTAATGCCGCAGTTGTCCTATCTGCTGTTAAGGTTGTGTATCAAAGAGGAATTAATATTTATATTTGTGACTGTAAATAATTAATTAATTAGGTTTTTTAAAATATTATTTTTTCATACATAGGTATTGATGAAATTAATGGAAATGTTACAATCGGAATCCGATTTTGTTGGCACATTGACAAAGAAATTAGCTCCACCACTTGTAACATTACTCAGTTCTGAACCTGAAGTACAATATGTAGCATTACGAAATATAAATCTAATTGTTCAAAAACGCCCTGATATTTTAAAACATGAAATGAAAGTATTTTTTGTCAAGTATAATGACCCAATTTATGTGAAACTTGAGAAATTGGACATCATGATTCGTTTAGCATCTCAAGCTAATATAGCTCAAGTTCTGTCAGAATTAAAAGAATATGCTACAGAAGTTGATGTAGATTTTGTACGGAAAGCTGTGAGAGCTATTGGTCGTTGTGCTATTAAGGTCGAGCCTTCTGCCGAACGTTGTGTTTCGACACTCCTGGATCTGATACAAACAAAGGTATCGTAAGATGAAGGTCAAGAATCAATGGTGTATATGAACAACATATTTACTTATCTATTGTATTAGGTTAATTACGTTGTTCAAGAAGCAATTGTGGTTATAAAAGATATTTTCCGAAAATATCCAAACAAGTATGAAAGTATTATTTCGACCCTTTGTGAAAATTTGGATACTCTTGATGAACCTGAAGCACGTGCATCAATGATATGGATTATTGGAGAATATGCTGAACGTATCGATAATGCAGACGAATTGCTTGAAAGTTTCTTGGAAGGATTCCATGATGAAAATACTCAAGTCCAGTTGCAATTACTCACAGCAATTGTCAAACTGTTTCTTAAAAGACCTACAGATACTCAAGAATTGGTTCAACAAGTGCTTAGTTTAGCGACACAAGATTCTGATAATCCTGATTTAAGGGACAGAGGATTTATCTACTGGCGATTACTTAGTACTGATCCAGCAGCTGCTAAAGAAGTTGTACTTGCCGAGAAACCTCTTATTTCAGAAGAAACAGACTTGTTAGAACCAACTCTGTTAGATGAATTGATATGTCATATTTCAAGTTTGGCATCTGTATATCACAAACCACCTACTGCTTTCGTCGAAGGTAAAGCAGCGGGTGCTAGAAA
Organism: Megachile lagopoda; assembly: GCA_036983795.1. Taxonomy (NCBI): domain Eukaryota; kingdom Metazoa; phylum Arthropoda; class Insecta; order Hymenoptera; family Megachilidae; genus Megachile; species Megachile lagopoda. The sequence goes on from CM072786.1 coordinate 4,447,495, forward strand.
ATCGCTGCCTGCCAGGAGTAACTCAAATGAGGATTCAGGTCAACATGCAGCGCAACCTCACGCTCAAGTTATTCCCGCTCAAGATTCTTTGATTGGCGATCTCCTTAGCATGGATATTGGTAAATAATATTTATATTGTTTTTTAACAGGTTGATTATCATGAATGTTATCGACGATCAGCGCCTCAAATTCCATGTAATCAAATAGCAAATGTTGATGTATATTGATTTATGTGTAGGTGGTCCAGCTACGGTTACCCCAACGCCAGCTCCTCAAGCAGGGTTAGGTTTGGACTTACTAGGAGGTGTTTTGGATGGAGTTTTAGGAGGTACTGATACTGCAGGCAGTGCACCTGTCGTGTCACAAAGTACTACTGGACTTCTTGGCGATATATTCGGTTTTAATCAAGGTCCAACTTCTTATGTACCACCAAAAGTTAATTGGTTACCTGCCGAAAAAGGTAAAGGATTTGACATATGGGGAACATTTTCACGGAAGTAAGTAACGTAAATATAATTGGTGAAAAACCTATAAAGATAGTTGCAAATTCAAATGGATACTAAATGAAAGCTAGTATCGAAATTGATTAAAATATTAGAATGAAATCATACAGAGTAGCATTTTGTTTTAAAAGTTCCATAATTTTTTGTTCAGTCTTCAAAATATATCCGTATTTTGCTTTTGATGAACTTTACAATTATATTTATATTTGGTTCACCAATCATACATTATATGTTAAACAAATGTATATACATGTAAACATAATAATTATTTTATAATAGGAATGGGCAGATTAGTATGGATATGACATTTACGAATAAAGCAATGCAACCTATGGGAGGTTTTGCAATACAATTAAATAAGAATAGTTTTGGTTTAACACCAGCTGCTCCATTACAAGTACCAAGCCCATTAAATCCTGGTGCTAGTATAGAAACAAATGTAATCTTATCTACCGCTGGTGCAGTACAACGCATGGAACCGTTAAATAATCTTCAAGTTGCGATAAAAAATAATATCGATGTATTTTATTTTGCTTGTATCGTTCCCATGAATGTATACTTCGCAGAAGATGGCCAGTTAGATAAAAGAGTATTTCTTAGTACATGGAAAGATATACCTGCTCAGAATGAGGTTTGTTCTTTTTATTTCACATTATTATTAAATGTACCTAACAACATTTCAAATAATTGGATTATTAAAACAAATATTCCAGGTACAATATACATTGCAAGGAGTAATATTAACTGTAGATCAAGTTGTACAAAAAATGCAGCAAAATAATGTATTTACAATTGCTAAAAGAAACGTCGAAGGACAAGATATGTTATACCAATCTCTTAAATTAACAAATAACGTTTGGGTATTAAATGAATTGAAATTTCAACCTGGAAATCCTGATGTCACTGTAAGTTCGTGTATAAATTCAAATTAATTAAAGTTTTTAATTTGATAATAAAGCCTATATAATGCTTTCATTTTCAATTGCAGTTATCGTTGAAATCACGTTCTGTGGAAGTCGCACCGGGTATATTCCAAGCTTATAATGCAATTCTATATTCTTAAACAATTATTTAATATTGGAATTGTGTAATATTATATTTCATGATCATAATCTACTTGTTTATATAAGTTATTTATGTACTGTGCATATAACTTATCTAATTAAACATTTGTTTATATTTTATTATAACTTATGGTAAATTTAATATATCATTAAATTTATCATAAAATAGATATAAATCAAAATAAAGATATATTAAGGATCTATTTGTGTGTTTAATATATTTTTTTCATGTATGATGCAAAAACACAATCCAGAGTAGAGTTAATACTGATACAGGATTCCATGTATAAACTATGTCCTATACATAAATGTTCCCAATGTTTCAACAGTTTACACTGCTAACTTCTTATCATTATTCTTCAGTTTCAAGATCTACAAGGACTGAAAATAACTGTTTGGAAATGTCATACATAAAAATATGAATAAAATATAATAAATATAAGGTTATATAATAATTTTTATTTGTTTAATATAAAGAGAAATGTGTACACATCATATTGTTTTAATCATTGTTACATTAGCATTGAACCTTTCTTCTAAAAGAGCAACCTTCTGTCAACCGAGCTTTGCCACCTGTAGATGTACACAATATTGTACGACAACCATCACACTCTACTGATCTCTGTGCATGTGAAAATATCGTTTTAATGGCATAACATCCAGGACATTTAACGTCCATGAAATAGCTGTTTGGCTTTTGTACAAGCCTTTTTAGCTTATGTTTTCTTTTCTCCTCAGCTGGGCTTGGATGAAGAAGATCCTTAGCAAGAGGCATTCTATAATAAAAAAGAAAAAGAAACACTAATAAAATAATATACATATAAATTATATATGTCAGTATTTTTCACTTGTCTTCATAATGTTATGCAAAGCACATGTATGTCTAGTGCTTTTAATTTAAAACTGGAGACATAACAAAATAAATATACTTAATAATGAGATATAAATTTGTAATTTACAATACTTGCATGTCAATTACAACGTTAATCTTAATATAAGGTGATAAACACCCTATATAAAATTTTACACAAGTTTAGGCAACAGATGACAAGTTCTATACTTCACACAAACATGTTCCAGAAATGTCTATCCACACTTTCATATTACGTTTAATACTTGATAATTAAACAATATTGTATAGTTTATAACTAAATTTATTCTTAACGTTAGAGAAACTATATTAAAACAGTTACATATATATCTGCTGTAATTTAACAAAATTTGTAATATGCATTTTTGATGCACTGTCGGAAGCAGTATGAGTAGATACCGAATAACAAAATTTTACATAACGTCGATAAGTTTTTTCATTATAATGATGAAACACATTACTTAATATTTAATTATGAACGTTTACTTACGTGATTACACTTGTATTTTGCTTTAAATTCAACGATTACACTCTTTGCCACGTGCTTCAGCAATAACGTTATGCACTGAAAAGGACAGAATCTTTGGTTTTTCTGCCAATAAAATCCCTAATTGTAATTCATTGTGACCAACTACTTCAATTTATCTCATATGGGTATAAATTATAAATCTAGCATATAAGAACCAATAGGAAAGAAGTATAAACCTTGTTAGTCCAGCGACACAAAATAATTATAATTTATCATATGTATTGGTCTTCATCTTTCATACTTTATACAAAAACGGTCTTTACAAGAAGTTATATAAATAAATATTTTCTTTTTTTGCTTGAATATCTCTAGGAAATTATGTATTTTCCCTAATAACTAAATAACTCTAGAAATCAAGTTCTCTAACGATTATATGTCCCTAGAAAATCATGTTGTTTTTTCCCTAACGATTATTCCGGAATGTGGTAACAAGAGGGTGAGAATAATATAAACTTTAGGCGTGTCGGCGTCTGTCTTTTTATACTCTAAAGAAAATTGTATTAAATAAATTTTTTATTACGACATTTTTATATCATATAAATTCAATGTTTTAAAAAATGTACTTCCTACCCTAACATGTTGGAGGCGCAAAAGTTTTCATACATGGAGAATGCCCGTAAGATTCTGTGATCTCAACGCACCATTTTATAACATTATAATTTCAATTTTATGATTGAGATAAATTACGTATAAATGTAAATACATACATGTGCGTGGTGTTTAGTTATCAGTGGAAGAAGGTATGTTCTTATGGGGTAACAGGAGGGAGGTAGCCTTTGTCGGGGAATGGAGACGGAGAGCGTAAAGTCGGGGGCTAGCGAGCATAGCCATAGCCATCACAGCAGAACTTCACAAAAACATCATCGTACTCACAGTTCTAAATCTCATCACAGACAACACTCACATCGAAGTACCAGGTATTTTAAAAACTACAAAACTACATGACTTAATTAATGTCTTTTTGGTAATATAAATATTTTTTCGAAGGACCAATCGCAGTCAAAAGAAGGAGAGGCATAATTTAGATTCCACTGAAATGGCACCGTTTCAAACAACTGTTAATGTTAGAGGTGATAGTGTTGATAATTTAGGTCAAGAAGTTATAGAAGTTCAAATTCTACCTCAGGATGAAAACTGGGGTGAAAATACTACAGCTGTTACTGGAAATACATCTGATAGATCGGAGTCAACTGAAGATGTTAGCCATTGGCCAAGCGATAATGATGGATCATTCAATTCATGTAATCGATTTATGGGACCTATTATAACAATGATTCTTGGGTTGAGTGCTTTTCTCAGCCCTATAACCATGGTTATACTGCCTAAACTTGGATTTTTTCCTAATTCTACAAATGTTTTGCCAATGCAACAAAAACTGCAATTATTATCATGTAACGCTGAATGCAAGGGCCAGTTGTTAGGGCTAGCCTTCAAGTTGGTGCTATTAGGTATTGGAAGCTGGGCTGTGTTTTTACGTTCAAGAAATGCTACTATGCCACGTATATTCTTATTTAGAGCAGGAGTGTTGCTTCTTACTACGTTATGTATTTGTACTTATTGGCTATTTTATATTGTTCAGGTATATATTTCCATTAAACATTTTGAAGTTTATACTTAACATTTTCACAGTCCAAGTGATAAATCTACTCTCCATTCATAAGTCTCCACTCATATGTATGAGTAGGGAATATGTCAACTCGTATATGAGTGAAGGGATTATGAATGTGTTAATACACATGTAATTATACATACTTATTATAATTTCTAGGTCACTGAGAGTGCTAAGACAGCTGCTAATGGTGAAATAACAGAGTACAAAAATTTAGTAAATTATGCAGGAACCCTTGCTGATACTCTTTTGTTTATTCATTATGTTGCTATATTACTAATTGAAATTCGGCATCAGCAGCCTATGTTTTATCTTAAAGTAAGTATAATTATTTTAAAACAATTTCCTTTCTCCTATATTTATATAATATTAGTATACTAATGTTAAAATTAATATTTCAGATTGTAAGATCACCAGATGGTGAATCACGATCTTATGCAATTGGACAGTTATCGATACAACGAGCAGCAGTATGGGTATTAGAAAGATATTATACAGAATTTCCCATTTATAATCCATACTTGGAAAGACTGCCGGTATCAAAATCTGGTAGAAAACAATCAAGCTTCAAATTTTATGAAGTTGATGGAGGAGTAACTAGTGGTGTTCAGTCACGAGGTGGTAGTGGAGATAGAGCAGTGATAACAACTCAAACTCGTCGTAGAGATTCTAGCCATAATGAACGATTTTACGAAGAACATGATTATGAGCGTAGAGTAAGAAAGCGTAGAGCTAGGCTAATCACTGCCGCTGAAGAAGCATTTGCACATATTAAACGTTTACATTCAGAAGTGGAGTCAACTCCAAATGCAGGACCTATGGATCCTATGGAGGCCGCACAAGCAGTATTTCCATCCATGGCAAGAGCACTGCAGAAGTATTTAAGGGTTACACGACAGCAACCACGTCATTCCGTTGAGTCTATTCTAAATAGACTTGCCCGATGTTTGGCTCAAGATGCAGCACCACGTGCATTTTTGGAACCTTTTTTTGTAACCAGTCCTGTTTTATCAAATGAGAAAGAGAGACAAAAACGATCGCATCATTGGGCTTTAGTCTGCGAGGGAGAATTACCTTCACGATCACTTGCTAACGGTTGCGAATTTCAATTAAGGCAAGGTGAAGTAGCGCTTTTATGTACAGTATATCATTTACCCCATTTTCATCTCACCGAACAACTCGCACATCCTAAATCTAATAAATTTTTGTTAAGATTAAATTCCGAAACGTCGGTCTAGTAACTTAAAACAGATAGCTCAGCTTTTTTATTTTTTGAAACGGGGGGTAAAAGGATAATTTACAACCTCATATTTGTATTCTTAATGAATACAAAAGTTACTAAATATCAATAACTTTTTTACTGTATATATTTGACAAAAATCGTAATAGTGTACCTATAAGTATCGTGAATTAAATATAATTATAGCAAGCAAATGACACTAAAGCATGCAGAATATAATACTCATAAAAGTGATAAAGGTTTTCTAAAGTATATTTTGTAATGGAAAAAGTTTCGTAAAGAGCAACATAGGTTTTAATGTAATACAGTGAAATCTCGATCTACCATTCCTTGAATAACGGTTTTCCATATGTGTTGTTTATTTCATGCAATCCCAAATAATCCAATCCGGAATCGTATATTTTCGCATCTATGTTTTTTTGTATTTATTGTTTAGCTCAATAGGCCTCTTTAAAAACGATATAAGTATCTCTGTACAAAATGCTCTCCTTAGTGAAATTATTTAATTTCTGTTTACATGTTTAGATCACTCATAACTTCATTTTTAATGATTATTTATTCCATCAATTAGTACATTACTAAACAAAAATCAAATAAAACAAGGACCGCTTAAACGAGATTGTTTAAAGAACTCAAACTTACTACTTAAAAGATGTAAAGTATTAAGTGCTATTCTTTTATTTAAAGATTCCATGTTAGTATATTATTTGCTACTTAATTACATAGTATCTATGTATAAGGTTAGTCGTATATTTTTTATTTAATTGCATCGTTGCAATAATTTTTCTGACAACAATAACAAATGAAAAACAATAGAAATGAAACATTCTGAATAAGAAAATAGTACATTTTTATAACATATTTTTATTTTATGAAAATTATAATTAAATTCATAACTTTATATTTCACAGAGAGTAGATAATTAATTGTAAACATCATGTTGACAGAATATTTCATTTAATGTAATATGTGATTTAATACTCTATTTTTTATTTTAAATAATTAAATATTGATTTACTCACATTTAGCACTGAACAAAAATACATTTTTATACGCATTTATACAATTTTATATGTATTTATAATATTTTATTTTATATGTTTAAAATGCTATATGTCCTGGTATTATTTAATATAACCATTTTTACTGTATTAATTTTCAATTTTATACTAAAGTTTTGTACTGTTGTTTTACAACACATTTGTATTCTGAAAGGCTGATAATATTATATTGCATTTAATTGTACATGCTATTGAGATATATGTACAGTAAATAAGTATAATTCTTTGCATTCAAGTTGAAATATGTATATATGATATATATGGTATATACAATTTTATAAACGTATAATGTGCTGATCGGCATAATAACGAAACTTGTTACAAGAAAAGGTTGTTATATTGCAGTATTTTTTTTTTGTATTATTCGATATTAACATTTGGATATTAAAAAGAGGTAATTTAATATAATGAATGCAAATTTATACATGCCTAACAAATGTTTAACATATCACAGTTTAAGTAGCAAAAAACGTATATCACTTGCCTCTACCTATAAATTGTATTATTTAATGTTGTAGTAAGTTAAGAATATTTGTGTCTAAGACAAAAGTATTCCCAATTTTATAATTTTGTTAGTATGCGATATTGTTGTGGGTAGCCTTATCCATAAACCTTTTTTTCTATTTATGTGTGAGTGTGATGGATGTATTATTAATAATTGGAATATAAGTTGACTGTATAGTACATATTAAATTTTTTGACATTATGTATTACATTTTTACTCTGTTCTATGTGAAATATAATATGTGAAAAACTTAATTTGATAAGACAGCTATATTTTGTAAAAAAAAAGCACGCACAAAATAGAATTCTAATGTCATAAAAATGCTACATAAAAATAAATAAACTTATTACTTCAAATTTTATTTATAAATCTCAAATTGTTTTATGAAGAAATATTTAAATGTAAGACATATATTTATAACAATATGTGAAAGATCGAAAATAAAATGTTTATTTCCTATATATTCCCGTTGTAGTAAATGTTTTGCAAATTTTGTTTTAAATAAAATTGTATACAAAAAAATTGAAAATTAATTCAAAAAGAATTTTTTTACATTCTAATTTGTATATATTATTTATAAAACATTTATTTAATATTTGTTTACAATTTACAGAATATATAAATATTATAATATAAAATAAAGCAATTACAAAATAATAATTCAAAGGATGTAGTGAAGTAATATATCTCTAATATCCGGCATATATTATTTCTAACAAGTTTTCTTTTTTAAAATAACATAGTCTTTCTCCATAAATCGATTTTAAATAGGGACTTTCTGTACAAAGAGGTTCGGTGAGTCTTACGCATGCAGAAGAAAGCAATACAAAGCTCCTAATATGGCTAGCGATAAAAAGTCAGGAAAATCGTCAAAAGGTACGAAGTCTAATGCAGAAATATTATCTGAATTTCAAATGCTTCGCAATGAGCAAAGGACAATGGCTAATAAATTGTCAGAAATTGAAATGGAATTGAACGAACATAAGTATGTTTTCTAACCTATATCACCTTTTAAAGATTGCTATAAATCTGTAATTTTTTAAATATTATAAGGAGATAATACATAAGTTGTGCAGAATTTTTACACAATAAAATTATACTACAATTTTTATTATAATAAATTTACTTAATTAATTATATATAGATTTTAAAGCAATGAGTATTTACAACTTTAATGATTGAACTTTTTAGGATTGTAATTGATACATTAAAAAATATAGATCCTAAAAGAAAGTGCTATAGAATGACAGGAGGTGTTTTATGTGAACGTACTGTAGAAGATGTGATGCCTGCATTGGTAACAAATAAAGAACGGGTAAGATGTATTTTATAAATACTTACAAAATTGAAAAAAGTTATTTAATTACGCATTAAAAATAAAATATTCTGTGGTTTGTAGTTAACTATAGTAATAGATGTTTTAAATGATCAACTAATGAAAAAAGGAATCGAAATAAATGAATTTAAAGAAAAGCATAATATCAAAATCAGAGGGCAACAGGACATACAACGACAAGGTGAAGAGAAAGATTCTACAGAAGCAAAAAGAAGTGCAGTTGTTGTTGATTCATTATTAAGCAATTATGCATAAAAATCAAAGTTTCTTGTTTATAATACATATTACATTTATATTTGAATTATACATTGGTATTTATTTATTAAATCTTCTATAAAAACATAATTAAAATTTACAAAAATTCAATTTTTTAACAACTACATATTTTGTATAAAATAAAAAATACTCAGTCGGTTTTGTTTGATGACACTATTCTGATCATAGGTAACCTTGTAAAGGTCATCAAAGACCACCGTTTATATTTTAAATGAATCCAATTATTTTTTTTTATTGTATATCCTTACAGCTAATTGTCTTAATGTTTTCAAACTGGTATGAAGACTTCAGGTGATTAGTGTATATTATCAATATTTCAGGATTCTCATAATTAATATACATATATATATTGTCAAGAAACATTAACATCAAGTTCCCAAATTTATGATCGGTGTATTGCCAATACATATAAAGGCTTCCGAAATATTGATATTACAATTATGTATATTGATCATCTGAGATCTCCAATATAATTAAGCAGCTTTTTGTTAATAATTTTTTCAATTAAGATCTATAGAACTTTACGCATCGCCGGAATTATTAGTTTACAAAATATTGGTACTAGTATGTATGTACATGTATTATATAAAATTTGAAAACGTATTATTACTATTTATCTTGATTTTCTACTACTACAATCAAAGCATATGTGTAACTTAAAATATTTTTAAACTTAAAAAGCTAAACAAAAATAAATTCGTATTAAAAATTGCTTAAAAATTTTGTATGTATGATTATTATCTTAAGTTATAATAATTCAATATATAAAATAAGATATATATACACACATTTAATAAATAATATAAGATTCTTATTTTTTGCTTACTTTTGATTAAATTTTGTTTTAATGTGAATTATTCATTCGTTACATCATTTGTCTACCTTCAAAAAAATTTTGAATTTAAAATAATATCAAGTTACAATTAAGCAAACTGTGGTATGATGTGTTTTATTATAAATTTATTAATTTTTTAAATTTGCATTGAACAGAAATATCTTTTCCTTATTAACGATAAAATAACATATTTAAATATTTTTTTCAAAATAAATTTATTTTGTGAAATACAATATAAACATAAAAATTATGTTTTGTCTTTTCTTAAAATTTTTGAATTACAATTTTATGTATGGAAAATTCGATTCTTATTTTTAAGAAGAGAAATCTACAGCAATAAAAAAGTATATAAATAAGTTTGAATTTTCTCATAAATTATTTATGAATAAAAATTGTGTTACCTTATGAATACATTTTAATATAAATTTACTACCTATAGTAATCACTATATGAAGATAGTAAATACAGTACATTATATGGATATAAAGGCACTATTTGTATTTATTACACAAACGTTAATGTTCACGATTCCACCTCCATACAGTAGCATCATCGCAGACGCACAATAAAACTGAACCATCTCTACTTAAACTAGTTTGACGTATAGGAACAGTACATCTCGGATGCTGAAGCGAATAACACCGTGCTTGTCCAGGTTCATCAACTTCTAAATCCCACACATATGTCCTACCTACTTGGTTTCCTAGAGCTATTGTACGCTGCCAAAAATCCATCGAAAATCGTATAAACCATATATCACATTCTTTAAATTCAAATCTATGTAAAACTGTGGCACTTGTTTCTCCATTACGCAGCTGAGTATCTTCAAGACGTCCTGGTTTCCAACATACAATGCAATTTTCACAGGATTTACTTAAAATAAAATCGCCATACCATTTCACGCAATCAACATAATTGCGATGAACATCGCGTGTAGTAAAATCCGGAAAGTGTTGAAGTATGGAATCAAATGGTCTCCCATTACGACTGGGATTGCAATAATAGGATTGCTTTATTGCTTCTTGCATATCTTGTTTATCCAATGACCACAGTTTTAATGCATGATCCATACCACATGAAATAATACGTTCTCCTTTCATGTCAAAATCTGCACTTAAGACCTCATCTCTATGACCTTCAACACCACCAAATATTGCTATGCATACATCAGTTTTTATATTCCATAATCTAAGAGCATGATCTTTTGATGCTGAAAGTAATATGTTTGCATCTTTGGGATGAATTTTTAATTCATTTATTGCATGACCATGTCCAATATAGTGTTTGATGCAAGTCATAGTTACAGGGCTAATAACTCTTATAACCCCGCGTGATCCTGCCACTGCTAATAAAGGTTTACCGGAATCATCATAAGTCCAAGTACAAGTATAAAAATTTTCTTCTGGATCAGGATCTGCATAAGATTGCCGTAACCTGATATTACCTCCTTCTGGACATTCATAAATACTAACACGATTGCTTCCTACAGAAGCAAATATTAATGGTTCACCTTCTTTCAAATGGTGATTAAATTGTACCCCAAATAATGGTTGCCCATGATCTTCCTTAACACTACAGCAATATTTATAAAGAGGTTTATCCATGCATGTTTTATATTTTGCTGTTTTACTTCTACGTCTTCCTTTTCTTCTGTAACGAGCACTACGAGTGGGTGTATCACTACGATGAGTACCTGCTGTTGAATTACTACCAATACTACATTCAGTCTCATCGCTATCATTTTCACTATCTTCCTGACTGGAAGCATATGCTTGACTCTTGCTGGTTGTTCTTTTCATTTTATTGTTAACTGAACAGTTAAATTTTTTAAATTAATGTATTAATAGTCCATTAACAGGAACCCCACTTTTTATACCAAATATACTTTCTATTAAATTCAGTATTCTATTAGCTAATTGAACAGAACCATCTGGCTTCTATAAAAATAAAAATTAACATGATATAATCTAATAACTATTGAATGATTAATATAAAAAGAGTATAATAAGTTAACTTACAAAAATATTGGCACACAAAAGTCGAATATTATATTTTTCTCGTATTTTTGTTGACATATGACAACTCAATCCCATAACATTGGAGATACCTTTACAGTTTACTAGGCATGCAGCTCCAGAAATTATATAATATTCATCTATAAGACCTATGTTTGTTTCTACCTTAAATAATAATATATTTCTTACAAACATATTTGATAATAAGGATTGAAATTATTAGTAATAAATTAAGTACTTACTTCAGATACAGATTGAGCAATTCCCCAATCAAAAGCAAAAATAATGAAATCCACTTCAAGATTAAAATTTAATTCTATAATTTGAGTAAGAATTTCACACTGATGTACTGAAATATGCCAGTTTCTTGCTTTTGCACTTTGATGTAATCCTTCAGTAATTTTGTCACACAACTCTGCAGATCCTATAATCTACATTAATTTGTAACGTTATTTCTCATATTTCATATATACCACCGCACTTTTCATTCATCTTTTTAAAGTTAATATAACCTTAGCAAAACAGGTATACAAAGTTTTGAATTCATGAACAAAATTACTTACATATTTTAAATAAATACAACTATTCAAAATATTTATATGATAAACTCATAACATAAATTAAATTTTTGTAATTATTTTGTTACAATATACAAAAATATAAACATATAATTTGAATTGGAATAAAAATAAAATACAATTTGGTATACCTCAAGATGAAATAAAATACACGTTTCAATTTTTCATTCTTAAGATAACTATATCTTGTTTAAAATAACTTGCATTTCAAATAATTTAACAGAATAAAGATAAATATGTAATGTACATATTTAAATATTATAGACGTACCAAGATAGAAACTACACAATCATTTTGTACTATACCATGATGCGTAAGAATCTTCGCCATATTTTATTTGCACAAAATGCATCGAAAGTATACAAGTAGAAGTATAAAGTTTACATTGTATAGATAGGACGAAAGGACATACCCTTGCAAACGAAATCAACTTAAAAAAAGAAAAACAATATTTCATTCAAGAAGAATTAATACTAATCGCTTTCATTTAACAAGTTTTTGTTCATTCGGATTCGTAACCAACAGTAACGCGTATGCGCGGTTGCAACTTTTATGACGTCAAACATATATACACAGTGATGATTATTGAAAATAATCACAAAATAATTATATAAATAATTATTGAAAATGATCATAAGATAATAATGTAAATAATATAAAATTATTTTATGGAAGTATGTTTTATAGAGAAGTACTCAAGTACAATTTAGTTTATCCGGATATTTCGCGGGTACTCAATTTCCAAATATTTCAAATACAATTTCACATAAATAAGATTTACCAACTGTTACGTACAAAATGATTCTACAACGATCAAAACTCCTAGGGAGTATGTAGGAATATTATGTGTAATTGGTACAAATGTACTCCGTTCAGGCAGAGAGTTTTTTTCAAAATTATTATTTTTAAAAATTAGGTTATTCAAAATTATTATTTATCCGCTCAATCTTTTTGATTGTGTTATAAAAAATACTTAACATGGCACAGAAGAAAAGAGTACTTATGATTTGTCTAGGTATATTGCAAAATACTTAAATAAATATGAATCTTAAAATATTGTCTGTACCAATGTGATTTCTGATTTATAGGCAATATTTGTCGTTCACCTATAGCGGAGGCTGTGTTTATTGATCAAATAAATAAATTAGGCATAAACCACTTATGGGAAGTGGAAAGTGCAGCTTTGATAGGATACCATACAGGTAAAAGCCCAGATCATAGAGCCATATCCACGTTAAGAGAAAAGGGTATCACTAATTATTCCCATAAAGCACGACCAGTGAGTACATTTTTATTACTTAAACTAATATCTTAATAATTCCTAATGTAATCTTGTTTAATACAGATCACTGAAAATGATTTCATCAATTTTGATTGGATATTTGGAATGGACAATAGTAATATTCGAGAACTGAATAACATGAAACCCAATAATGCTACTGCTAAAATTGAGCTTCTTGGGAATTATGACCCAGAAGGAGAAGTTATAATAAGAGATCCTTACTATGTACAAAATTATTACATATATTAAAGTAACAATGTAGTTTGGTAGATTTAAAATCCTATTTTGTTTGCTATAATAGTGTAATTTGAATTACTTATTCCAGGAATAAAGCTAAATCTATAAGAATTTCATTTACAGGATAGCAACAGTGCTGGATTTCATAAGGCATATGAACAATGTGTGCGAAGTGTAAAAGCTTTTTTAGATAAGCATACAGGTATTAACATTACTTTATAAAATTATAATGTAAAATATAAATATGTAAATATAATTTTTTTATTTTAGATAAAGCATTGTGATGAAAATGAAATTTAGGAATAATTACTGAATTTACAATTATTTAAATATTGTATATTTAGAAAATAAATATTTATTTTCATTTCTTTGGGAAGCTGTGTCATTACCAGCTGTGAAAACAGCTCAATCATTTCACCATTGATGTTTTGAAAATTGGTAACATAATTTCTTTTGAACTTTATTTTTGTTAGCACTAAATTGCAATTCGTTATCATTATTTGTAATATATTATCTACATTGAATATCTTACAAACTTAAACAGACTGATAAAATTTAGTACTGCAGAACAATTAAACAAAATTCAACCGCATTGTGACTGTAAAACATTTTACTTGCATCAATGAGTCACAAAAGTTGCTTAGTTTACGAAAATAAAATCAATTCTGAGTTTTAGTTTTTGTGCTTATCATTTTACAACTTATAGTGGTTCATATACTACAGCAAATTTTACGAAATCAATAAAGCATGTACTTATGTAAGATATCGATTACGAAGAAAACAGTTCCGGAATTCTGTATAATCTCTTGAATCATATGACGCAAAAATGCATTGCACAAGTGGTCTGTTTCGTACTTTGTCTGTCGTATTAGTTTATTGCTGTTAATTTTGTAAAACAACTATGCTATAGAAGATATGTATACATATAAATATTTTGTTCCACAAGGTTTTTTTACATAACCTTAAAGAATACTGTAAACTACTGGTACTTTTAATAAAGAAATATAATTGTTCATTGTTCCAAAGATAATAGTTAACAATATGCCTCAAAAAAGGAAAGTATTAATGGTATGTTTAGGTATGTTAATGAATGCTAATCAATATTTAAGTAGGCTAAATACAAACATAGTAGCTTTCAAGTTTTTAAACTTTAAATAGGAAATAGTTGTCGTTCTCCAATAGCAGAAGCAGTATTTAATGTTCAGCTAGAAAAATTAAATCTTCGTGATTTTTGGGAAGTAGATAGTGCTGCTCTTTTAGAGTATCATGTAGGTAATGATCCAGAACCTAGAGCTATATCTGTACTTAAAAAGAGAGGTATTACACATTATACTCACAAAGCAAGACAGGTAAATTAATTATGTTTTTCAAGTATGAGAACAGAAACCATATTAGTTTATATGTTTTGAGATTACGAAAGACGACTTTTACAAATTTGATTGGATACTTGGAATGGATAGTGGAATTACTTATGATCTATGTCAGATGCAACCAGAAGGTAGTCAAGTAAAAATCGAACTCCTTGGAAAGTATGATCCAAATGGAGAATTAAATATTCGAGACCCGTTATTTGTAAATATTATTTGGTATTAATTGTTGTTCATAGATTAGTATAATATAGTTTAACTTGCTTACTTATAGGATCATAACAGTGCTGGCTTTGAAAAAGCGTTTGAACAAGCTACAAGAAGTATAAAATCATTTCTAAAACAACACACAGGTATATTTTTGTACCATGATGTTTGTCATCAATTTTTTTTTGAGTGATATATTAATCACAACATAAATTTTCTTTATAGATATTGCAACTGAAGAATCAGATTAATTGTGATTAATTAATATGTTATAGTTCAAATGAGAGTTATTTATCAAAAATAAAATAAATGTGAAATATGTAAATGCAGAAAATATATGTTATTTTTATTTAACTTTACATCCATTTATATAAACTGCAGTTATATTACGATCATCTCCAGAATATATAAATTTTTCAAATCTTTCTATCACAGTATTATTTTGAAAATTATTTAAAAGTCCAGTACTGGTATCCACAATAAGAGCATCGAATTTTTTACCCACCTCAAAACTTCCTACTTCATTTTGCATTGCAAGTGCTGAAAGAAAATAAAGGGTAGAATATACTAATATCACAAGGATGTTTCCTCCGATTTTATAAACCATACCAGTTGCACCTCCTAATGTAGCCATATGAAATACGTCTATATAATTAAGTGCCTTATAGTTATTTCCACTAAGATGCAAATGTTGTGATAGATGTAATGCAAATTTCATTGTATCTAAAATGCTACTACTTTGTCCTCCTGCAACATCTATAAATTAATAATATATTATTGAAGTGAATTAAATAAATAGCATTATTCATATCTGCATACTAAATGAATACAAAATTTTTTCTTACCAGTTCCAAGACCAAGTTTCACTCCCATATTTTTTAACTTCCTAACATTACACAAACCACTTTTCAAACAAGTGTTTGATGAAGGGCAATGAATAACTGCTGTACCTCGTTCTTTCAATAATGCAATTTCATCATCTGAGAGATAAATTCCATGAGCTAATACTGTCTAAAAAAAGATTATACTTTTTAAATATTTAATACCAGATAAGGTATAATAATAAAAATAATTATATGCATACAATAGTTTGATGTACCTTGTTAGTAAGAAGTCCAGCTGCATCATATACAGCTGAGTATGAAGAATATTCAGGAAACTTATTTTTTACTGCTGTTATTTCATTTAAGTTCTCGGATACATGACTCTACAATATGGAAATAATTGAATATACATCTATTCATGAAATATTTTTGGAAACTCTTAAATAGGAACATGATTTTATGTAATACCTGTACATGAAGATTTTTTTCTTTTGTTAGTTTTCCTAACTGTTTCATTAATGCCATGTCACAACTTAGTGCAAACCTTGGTGTTATAATTGGTTTTACAAGAGGACTCTACAACAAATGCATATTTAGAACAATTGTTGAAATTTATATGAATTGTATAACTATATTCTGTATCCTACATTTAATTCATTAATTTCTTCTATAAATTTATTGATATTTTTTATAGAATCTTCTGTATTTTCATAATAACCATCATTACGATTTTCATTCATACTTATTTTCCCAATAAGAGCACGTTGCCCTAGTTTTATAACTTGTTGTCCAAGTATTACAGATGCTTTTGTATAAAGTGATGCAAAATAACACGCTGTTGTTGTACCTTGCATTATAGTTTGTTCCTGTAATTGTTTTTTCATATTATTTTATTCTTTTGGTACATTCAATTTCTACATTAAAATTCTGGTACACTAAACTTACCACAACTTTGTGAAATACCCGTTGAGCAAAATCTTCATCTGTATATTTTCTTTCTAATGGAAATGTATAAGTTTCTAGCCATTCTAAAAGCTCTTTATCATATCCAATTCCTATATTGGGAAGTTGGACAGCATGAATATGACAGTCAATAAATCCTGGTATTAGAAACTGATTACTGGAGAGAACAATCACATTTTCATCTTCAATGTCAGTTGGTGTTGAATTTATTATTATGTTACTAATCTAAAAATGAATAAATATATAAATATATTCTATATTTTTTCTTTTATTTCATTAATACCTTTCCATTTTCAACAAAGATTGCACCGTGATCAACAACAATCAATTCTCCCTGTTCGTTAGTATGAATAAACGAACCAATAAATACTTTTTTTAATGCAGACATTGTTTATTGTACCTATAAAATTTTCAATATTTAAAATTTGATAGAAAATAGTTACAATAAGTTTAAACGTTCAGCACCTCTACAATTTTATACTACTTCTTCGGTTACTTATCTACTTGTTATTTATGCAAAACATCAATTTATCTTTAAATTATTTAATACGTATGTAACAGGTGTTCGAATATTTTTACGGATATACCTATGTTTACATATACTTCCAGTGACTATAGCATGTATTTATATAGTATAATCTTCACCACGAAATAGCGAGGTCATAAATTTTCTCAAAAGTCGCATACGAAATTCAAATAAAGAGCTGACATTTGAGTCTGGACTTTTTTGAGAATTTAAAAAGTTGGAGATTTGATTTCATCCGATATCATGTTTACTATCATGTGACAAAGGTCCATTTTACAAATTTACTATTTCGCGATAGAAACTCTAATGCATATCGATTTAACATAAACATTAAAAGCGAGTGCTGATAGTTACTCTGCGAAGTAATAGATAATATTGTGCAAAGTAATAAATAAATTATTATTAAAAAAATGAGTGGTAAGAAAGAACAAAAATCAGACAAAATGATAGACTCTCACCGAGAATATTTAGATATGGATACCGATGAAGAAGATTTTGGGCGGCAAGGTAAATGTTGAATTCCGGGTTGTAGAATTAAAACCAACACTTTAAAACTTATAAGTTTATTTGACAAACGGCAAGAACCGCACGCTGGTACTGACTATAGAAATTTGACAAGAGTTTTTGCTTACAAGTATATATAAGGGTAAGAGTGGGTAATCGCTGGTCAACGGACGATCAAGGTACAAGGGACAGGATGAGTAACAGGGTACAGGAGACTAGATGAGCTGGAACTATTTGTAAGATGTGTTTACGTTAAGATATCTTGTTGGTGATGAGTTGGTCATACAACATAAATTATATGCACAGTTTCGAAAATTATTTATCGAAATAAATAAATAAATTATTCTCAAATATTTTTAGAGATTTTCACGATTAAAGTCTTCAATTTAAGTGAATTATTATTAATCTCTCATCAATTGTTTAATTTTAAAATTCATAAAAAGATTCGAAAGACAATTTTAAAATGAATAGCGATAGATTCCTAAGTTATGCGGTTTCTCAAAAAATATACCAATTTCTATTAAAAACCAGTTAGTTTCGATTCAAAAACATAATCCCACAAATGAAACAATAAATGCAAGATACTTAACTGTATTCCAGAGTCCCTCGAAGACGAAGAAGAGGTTTCTTTAGAACCCGAAAAACCAGTATTCAACGAAGAAGAACTAACTACTTTAGTTAGTATAAATTTTCCCAATGCAATTTTTATATAAGAGTGATAGCTCAAGGTCAACTACACGCGCTTAATAACCACAAAATGAAGTACAAAATGATAAATATTGAGCACTATAAAATTTGATATTTTTCTTTCTTAGTAATTAATAACACGATTTCGATAACACGAAAGGATACAAAAATACAATAATATTTGGATACCAGACGTATGTTATCAAATATCTGGATATCAGAACGAGTAGTATCAACCTAATACTAATACATATAACGAAAATTAAAATTATTTATTGCTTTCACATTAATGGAAACTACAGAAGTCACAACTATGATTAGATAATACTGAAGTGATAACGCTTTGAATGGTCATCTCACAGTTGATGAATCACTATTTTAATTAACTTCGCTTGCGAGATGATTTATGGCGCGTTTTTCAAGGTGCACTTTTCAACTTTTTCGTTTGCACATTGATGACTTCGTATATTGTATACTTATTTTTTGTGAAATTTAAGTTTTTTTATCAACAAACAGTTCTCAAAATGATCTATGAAAATCACTATTTCTTAAATGTCTCATGTCTGTTTTATACATTCGTTCAAGATCTTTTTTTACTGCAAGTCTCTTAATTCATTATTCTAATTACAAAATATTTATGAGTTTGCAGATTCTAATTTGTATTGCTAAACGATTCAAACTATAGTTGTATTTGTACAAGATAATACAATGCGTTTTATATTATTATATCTGTTTATTTCGAAATATTTGTGCACTAATTGCAAGTTATCGAATATATTTACAGGTGAATTATATAAAAAATTTTACGATAATTCCCGTTCTTTGCGATCCAATATGGAGTGAAGATTCGGACAAAGTAATACGAGACTATTTCGAGAACCCATCGCACCTGGTGCTAAGTACATTCTACAAGGAAAATAAATTGCAAGCTGTTTTAAATGTCCCTACATATGCTCCCAAGGGATTCACATACTTTTTAAGATCATCGTGGCAGATTTATACGCCAGAAAATTTTTTAAACACCGTTTCATTCGGCAGTATCAACGAAAGTTTCGAAAACTGTGTTTTAAAGTTTATGGAAAATGTTTATGCACCATTTGCACTTCGCTGCGACGATTATTCATCATGTATCCACTTTAATAATTTTCTTTTAACGAAGTAAATGATCTGCTTTAATTGTTTTCTTTTTTACGGGTCAATTACTTACATATACTATTATTACTTAGTTTTTTATAACTAACTCGTGCGAATTATTTCTGAATTTCATCAATTTATTATTTTTATTATCGTAGCATTAAAACTGCAATTTTCCATAACAAACAGTTCTAAGAAATGATCTGTTTTTAAACTTGCACGAGTTTATCGTACACCTAACCGAGGCAATTTATAAACCGATGGGTTTGACTATTTTGTACGTGCCAAAGGAACGTTTTGAAATATTTTCGAAATTATCTAGCAAGAGCGATTATTTCATAATGGGTGAAAATCAGACTACGACTATCTCGGAAGAAGATGAAAGAAAGCGGAAGATGGTCAGCAGATTAGAGAAAATAGTTTGGCACTGGATCAGACAAATGCGCGAAGTAACAGCAAGAACATCGGCGATAAGAACAGTTAATATTATAAAGGATGAAGTAGACCTTTGCAACTCGGAACGTTAGTTTCTTATTAATCTTAATTTTCTATACAACACGTTTTACATTACCATATAATATTAACTTACGTTACTCTTGTATTAAAAAGTCTATTACTTGCAGATTCAAACTTAAAGCAATTGCAGACTCAACTTCTTAATCCAGAAGTACGATTCATCATTGAGCTACTCAAAGACTTGCGTTCCCCCCTAGCGACAAAATTTGAGAAATTAACTATGCTTGTCGACGCGAAATTAAAAGAAACCGCGTCAAATTTAACGTACCTAAACGTTTTATATGGTTTTTGTAAAAATTTAAATATTCCGGAGAACGTTGAAAATTCGGTAACAGAAGCCTTACTTTTAATAGTGTTTATTTGGACTGAATCACCGTTCTATTCTACCACGTGAGAATTAGAATTTATACTTAATGTTACATGCTTAACAATTAGACTATTTAAAATGAATGTTTACTTTAAACAATTTATGCCTCAAGTTTAATATTTCAGGAATAGGATAGAAACTCTTTGTCAAGCATTGAGTTCGCAGATAATACATCAATGTAAAGAATACATAAAGCTGGATGTTATTCTCGAAAGCAATTCGGAGATGGGTATACAAAATCTGGAAAAGTGTATATCTTGCTGCGACGTTTATAAAACAGTTTACAATAATGTATGTAAACAATTTCGCTATTGGAAATTGTTTAATTTTTATAATATTTTTAGATAGTGATAAACGTTATTCCTCGTATAAATTCTGCCAAAAAATGGAGTGCAAATAATAGCGAAGTATTTGATAAAATTGACGCTTTTAAACAGAGATGCAGCGACGTTATCGAAATTTGTCAAGCTTTCATTGTATTCGGAAGGTATTTGTATAAGATTAAATCGTGAATCACTTCAATGATTATACTTGTTATCTTTGTTATACTTCAGATGTAATAAAGTAGGATACATCGGAAGTGTCAAAGGAACCGATTACGAAGCTTACTGGCGAGAGATTGAAAACTTGTTTTACGAAAGTTTAAACGAAATTATAGTGGTTCGTGATATCATATTCGATGTTACGAGATCCATATGGCTCAGAAAAATAAAAAAATTTCGATGCATGATACTGCAATTAGAAAATATGACGATAAATCTGATTAACGATATGTTCAAAGACGTTAAAAATGTGGAAGAAGGTATCGAGGCGATTTTTGCTTTCCGAAAATTTGAAAAAAGAGAAAGTTTGAGAGAACTTCTGCAAAATAAACGGATACAGGTTTAGCATATTACATATATCTACCTGTTTCTTTAACAAAATTCATTTATGCTAAATACGCAAAATTCACAGGTGTGGAAAATTTTTAGTAACGAAATCGAGTATTGTTATACCAATGCAATTGACGAATCGAGGGAGAAAGCTGTTGTTAATACAGAATTGTTATGTATATTCCAATATTTAAAACATCAATATTCTATAATGGCGAATGCATTGAATTGGATAGGAGAGTATGGCGTTGAGAAGTGAGTAAAATGATCGAAATTATTTAAACACATTTATTGAAATGATAGATCTTCATTTGAAAGTATCTTATTCAGTTACGCTAAACATCTTTTTTTTTTAAGTATAATTTTACTACATTCGTATCGCTAACAGGACGTATCATGCATAATTTTAGGAGTATCTTACAGCAATGCGAATATGTATTAGATGTAATTGACAAGAGAAGAAAGATGTTTAACATTTACAATAAAAATGGAACACGCGAATGAAGATCTGTGTTATTGGAATCACTACGAAACTAGGAGCGTGGATAATTTCTGTCGACAAAAAGAATGAAAAATAATTTCATTGCACTAGTATGGTAGGCTTCCATGGAGAAAATGGCGACGCAGAAGATAAACTTTTAAATTTAAAACTTAGACATTTGGGAAGTTAGGAATGTGAGAATTTAGAAATTTAGGAATCTGGGAATTATTGGAAATTTGGAAACAGTAGAAAATTTGAGAATATGGTAGACTGACTTATTCATAACTTTTTAACCAAAGGAAGCCTACACACAGCTGTGTGCATTACACAAAATAATGCAGACCAATATTATTTAAAAATTATATTGTTATAATATTGGACGGGGTACTATATTTATAACATTTACACTTTACATATATTATTTTCGTTTTAATTTCAAATATATATATCATTAGATAATCCAAGGAAATATTGGGATGTTATTCTTTTTACAATTTATTACTTACGAAATTTTATATTACTTATATTTGTTCTGAATGTTATAACAGCCTTGTAATGCAATTCACGTCGTTATTAATATTGTTCTACCTTTTTTCCTCATTTAAACTCCTAAGAAATATAGCATACATAATGTGATGAAGATTTATGCTATACGAATTCCTTCTTATCAATCACCCTGCCTTCATTCTTAACAGTGTAAAAATAAAGTTTATAATATAATCGGCATAGGATGAAAGAGAAATGTTAGATGGCACTTTACACATTGTGAGGTATTTGAATAGTAACTAAAGTAAATATTATACTTTAGTGATTTACTATATAAAAATAATTTTACATAAATTATTAGAAAATTTGTAAACATTAACAATAATAATTATAAATTATTCTTTGTTAAATAATTGATTATAAACTGATCAGTCAATAAAAAAGATATTGCAATTAATATCACATAAAGTAAGAAAATAAGATTACAATATTGAAAGATTTATTTGTAAATATAATCTTACAACTTCTTTATAGAGTGTATCTTCTGCATTAAAACTAATCAACTTTGGGAATTTTTAACGTTAAATTGAAACGTACATAATCTCTATAGCAATTTTAATTCCTTGTTTGCTGTGAAATTTCAGAAATCATTTTAAAATCCAAATATTTGTCCACAATATAAACTGAACTAATTGCTATTGTTTGCGATTATAAAGTAATTCATAAAATTTCATTCCTACTTTTAAATAATTTATCTGTATTTAGGCACAGCATTCATACTTTCATTTTCTAATATGTCTATTAGTACCTTTTACATACTGTGGTCCCTTAAGCAACTCTGAATATGACTAAAAGTGAAAGATGGATATAATTTGGTACTTTACCTTATTAAGATATATGTTGCATTACATTTTTACATTTCCCAAAGTTATAGTAATTACACAGAACATCCACATGGTATATATTATATATATAACTTTATAAAAAAGGAATATATTAATAACATAAAACATGAAATGCAATTAACGAGTAATATTAGATATAATCCATTTATGGCAATGTACATATATAGGGTAATCTATGTAATTAATAATCTCTGCTGTACTATTATATATATGTATAAACTATACAAATAATAGTATTAATATAATTATTTTCAAATACATAACAAATACAAAAATGCTTCTGAAGAGAATAAGAAAAATAGTATCATATATTAAGTACTATATAACAAATATAGGAAAACGAGTAAATGCATCTGTATTTACGAATGTTAGAATATATATGTAGGCATATTATAAAAAGTTATAATACGATCACAAAATAGGCTGTTAAATATGCACAGAAGACTACAGATTTTAATATTAATAAAGAATTTAATAAGTCAACATTAGGCTGTAGAAAGTACTATTGATATAACCTTCTAGAAAAGAAATATATACTACCAATTCTTCAGTGAATCGTTTAGTCATACGATTTCAATGATAAAAAATATATAAAAATAGACCTATTAATATTGCTGAATGTATTCTAAAAATAATATAGTAAGAATAGAATAGCACCATTTGTAAGTTTATTTAGGTTTCATAATTCTAAGTAGTATTTATATTACAGTGAACTGTATTAACTTCAGAAGTTCAACATAGATTACCCTATAATTACTCGAGTATGTTTACTTAGGAACTATTATAAAATTTATACATAAATATTATGTACACTCACTTTCTAATTTTGATTATCGTAATACTGTAATCTACCATTCACTTAGAGTTTAAAGAATTAGAACACTCTTTTGGCACAAGTAACTTAAACAATAGTACGTATTTGGTTTCCTTTTTGTTCTACTTACTTTTAATAGAATTTTCAATTTGATGCAATTACTAGATTTTCTTGTCCACTGGTTACCGTAAAAATTGGACTACTCGGTGAATCTTTATAATCAAGCAATTCGCTATCATCGCTAAATGAGCTGGTGTCTGGAGAACAGATTTGCTCCAAACGCGATGGTGGCAAAAGAAATATCAGTGAAATGGCTATTATCATATGCCATACACTGTGAACATACTGAAGAATAAAAGAAAAGATATTATGAGCAAAGTGTTTTACTTATTTGGTAAAAATTTATGTGTCGTCACACATACCTGATAATTCGCTTCCGTTTCAACCAAAGAAAACAATAGTAAGCCGACTGTTGCCAACATTAAACCAGCTAATAACTTTGATATTCGATCAGGTTTCTTCCATTTTTTCAGTTTGAAACAGCGATAAGCATATGCTCCCATCTACAAATTTTCGAGCAACAAATAATATTGCCACAAATTTTCTCTTACGTTACTTACTGGTATCATAATGCCCATTCCTAGAGGTACCAATATACTGGTTAGGCCCGTCTTATTGGATTCCACCCCAAAAGCTATTATAAGGACTCCAAACATATGACATAATGATACAAAACGAGTAGGTATTTCAGCCATCGCGACAAGCGTTACCCAAAATGCTAATATGCTTGAAAAAAAGTCGCTGTATTGTAAAACCTACAAAGAATTACATAATAAGGATATTCTGTTTGCAATTTAAAGAAAAATCACAGAACTATTGTCAAAACCAAGCACTTTACGTACTTCATATTTAGCAACACAATAAGTCAGAACATGTTGATCACAAGCATGGTACAAAGACGAAAAAAGCATAGTTGCCAAATACACTAATCCTTCGGTATATAATCCGCGCTTAACAGCTAAGTATATAGCAGGTATGAAAAAACCATTACTTAAAGTGAGCATCATTGTTGTTATAAGAAGAGAAGACTCTGAATTGGCATTGGTAGCATCAGTGCATCCCCATCCTTTGTATCCTGTAAAAATGGAACATATTAGCACATTTCAAGAAAAATATAAATAGTAAAAAATATTTATAAATAAAAATCAAACCTTCGAAACATTTGCATGTTGTGTAATAAAGAATATCTCGATGAACTTCTTGACAAACACCGTGATGACCACACGGGTAATTTCCAGGAAATACGCATTGCCTAGTTCGTATATCCAATGATACTAAAATCTCTTCCATTTCACAGTTTACAGGTCTCCTAATTTTTTGATAATATCATTTCTGCATTTTTTTATTAAGATTTAATTATGATTTCAATGTATCGACTTACCCATTAAAATGGCACGATGCGTGTAAAGCAATATACCAAGTATCAGGTTGTGGATATGGTATTAATAAACTTGCATCGTGTTTGTCAAATGAAGATAAATTCATTAACATCCTTGAATTTTCACATACGATGTTGCCCATAAATCTATCTGGAATGCGTCCACGGCGAATACAAAGTATAACTTTAACTAATTGCCTTGTTGCAACCTAAACAATATAAAATGAATTGCAGTTGACTTAAATGTAAAATTATATACAAGAATTTCTGTTATTATCGTTTACCTTATCCATCTCCAAATGTACACTTATATCGAGTGTACCACCAATATCAACCAATGGTAGGATATCAAACTGTGTTACTACTGGATGTATATCAGTTAACATTACCCAAGAAGTTAACCATTCTCTACCCTACAAAATATATATATATATATATATATGTATATATATTTTCTATATTTCAATAAAGAATGCATAATTATATACATTAAACATTTCACACCTGCAATAAATAAACACCAGAAAATGTTTGTGAGTGCTTAATTCTAGCCAGTTGATATCTTGGAACACATGGATCATCCAAATCTTCATCTGACATACGAAATTCATTTTTAATAAGATCAACTCCATTGTATGATTTATTACTTTTGTTTTCATCATGATGTAAGTGTTTTGTTAAATCCTTCATGTGCAATTGAGCTAATGCTTTAGAAAACGAAGGTGCATCTAAATATTGTCTTACAAAAGACTTTTCTGTTATTCTGATTGGACATTCTGAAAATAATATGTAACAAAAACAATTTATGAGATCAAAGATAATATTAAGAGAGTATTGTAGATAACAATTACCTGAAGTAACAACTTTTACATTTACTTTAATTATACTATCTGAAATAATCATTAAATAGTAATAGCTATCCTCATAAGGAGAAGGTTCTGTAAAGACATATGAATCTAACATAGTAAAATTTCCAATTTCATTTTGTTCAGAATAATTAAAAACAGGTAGAGAACGTCCTTGCAAAGCCATATTTTTAATGCAAACTTCATGGACACTGTGAGATGTATATACAGTAAAATTACAACCCCAAATATGTACACGAAACTTCCATGTCCCTGATGGTATATATATTCTATAAAAAGATTTGGAATATTAGGAATTTTTAACATTATTAACAAATAAAATATAAATAATCACACTTTTTACTTGTAATATGAAGTAGTTCCTTTTGTTTTTAATGTAAACTGGTAACCAATAGGTATATTTTCAATGCTATTAGTTTGTGTCCAAATAGCTACAGAACCTATACTGTAATGGCATTTATGACCAAGTCCCTAAAATATGAAAGATTACTACTGTACAATATTTTTATAATAAAAGTAAATATATACCTGTTGTTGCACTTTCTCATCCCAATGGGATAAATATGCCCCAACAAACCAATCTCCAGCTTCTGGCCCATACACTGGTACAATCGCAGTAGTTTTTGGTTCAAATGTTGTAACTGCAGAAACTACTATTGTATGATTACGTTTGGGATACATATTATTAGGAAACGTATCATTATTTACAGATATCACAGGGTAACTGCCCCATTGTAAATATCTAGAAATTATATTAAAAATAAATATTATATCATAACACACTGCATTTGAAAGGCAACACCACAAAGTAAATATTTACATATGCACTTTTCTTTCTGGGCAATCTTGTCTATCCATAAACGCTGCAAATTGCCAAGTAGCTCTGAGCACCTCTTTCGGAACTGTATAATGAAACATTGCAATATCTGAATAACTTTTGAACGAATGTAATAATCCTTCTTGACTTGCTTCTGGCATGGTACATTCCCTTGCTACAAATACAGATTATTTATAAAAAACATATATTTAGATAATTCTCATACAATATTAATATCAATGCTTTTAATAAATTATAGTCAGTAAAAATACAAATATCATTACTGAAATATTGATGAGATGTATAAATGATTTGTTTAAAAATTTACCTGGAAAAAGAAGCAATATTAAAAGAACGTCGAACTGGAGGATCATGAGATATCGCCTTGGAAAATAACATATCGGAAGCATGATAATTCTTTTTGACATCACAAAAAAATGAAAATTTCTTTTGATCCGATGCCTCCATTCACTGCCTATTAATTGTCTATCATTTTCTCGGTGTTGTGTTAACTGTACATTTTGCACAGACGATAGAAAACCGCGACTAGACCGCAGTGTTTGCGTATTTAGTCGGATAGTTTATATGGGTTTCTTTCGATCAGCTGTAGCCATGTAGTAGACGACATATACAAATAGGAAAGGGTGGAGTGGATACAAGGGATGGTGATTTTACCGGCAGTCTAACATAGACATCACCGCGATATTTTAAACTTTGAATGTCATAATCAAAAGAAACAAATATGTCACAGAATACTTTTCTAAAAATTGATTTTCTTGTACAAAAGTGCTCATAACTTATAGTTACGTTTTTGTGGTATGTTCATTTTCTTCTATTGCTGTAATTATTTTGTAATTGAATTTTTAAAAGATAATATCTTTATTTTGATTGAGCTTTTATTTTAGGAACGAAAACATATCTCTGTCAATGATGATATAACTTTATAGTTATTGCACAAATAAAATGCTTACATAAAGATTCTACTTGAAGATCTATAAGCTATCTATGCTCTAAATAGTGACTTTATGATATGACATTTTTATCTCCTTGTATCCATTTCTAAAATGTGGGTCCTGACCTACTAATACACATGCTACATATATAATAAACTTATTATTTCATATAATTTTATACTATGCACTTTATTAAAATACATTATAATATAAATATGTAACGAGTTTTATTAACATTTATCATTCAATATTCGACCCGACTTTTATATTACTCGAATGAAAACATTATTGTACAATTCGTAGATGTTGCAGAAGGAAAAATTTGTATAAAAAGGGAAAGTTATAAGAACCTTTCCTATATCATTTACATTATCTCAAGAACAATAAAAATGCTAATAACTGCAGACTAAGTAATCAAATTACATACAGAAAATATCACTTTACAGCTTCCATTACTCTATCTAAACTAAATGTTTTCATCTATGACACGATAAAGTATCACTACCGAACATGAACTCAGAACATCTGTATAGATTGATAACTTAATAATAAAGCAATATAGTTAATAACCGATATGCACAACACATGATTAAATTTCAATATCCTCTTCTGCAGCTGGTAGAATTACCGACGTCACAGTTACAGGTTTCGCCTTCGATTTCTTGCAAAGTAAGATCTCTACCTTTCCCGATATTATGCCCTTCAAAAGTGCTTTAACGACTAAAGGAATCGGAACACCGCTTGGCAACAATGGCACATCCAACACTCGTGGTTTCACATCCGTATTTTCGCTTCTGCAGACAATGTACAGATCCGTATCGGATAACTCGTCGGATATATTCGTCAGCAAGATACGAATTTGATAATTCGGACCTAATCCTAAAACAGTTGCTTCCATGGTGATCGGATGAGGACCCGTATCCTGATTTTCGTTTAGAGATTCGAACGCTTTATTAGCTACCGTTAATCGCAACCGAAGAAGACCTTGTTGAAAAGCAGTGTGGATCTTCTTTGCTTCTGACCTTTCTCGAACT
Organism: Megachile lagopoda; assembly: GCA_036983795.1. Lineage (NCBI taxonomy): Eukaryota > Metazoa > Arthropoda > Insecta > Hymenoptera > Megachilidae > Megachile > Megachile lagopoda. The sequence continues at coordinate 4,477,197 of CM072786.1, forward strand.
GTTTGCTCCATAAACAGCTTCGTTTTCTTTGGTATCAAAAATTTGGACCCGTCGTTTGGTGCGGAGGTGATCATTGTATTATGTACACTGAAATCCGCGGTTCGTTTTAGAATTTTTACGCATAGACCACCGCCCACGGTGACCATCGCCATGGTTCGCTCCTCTTGACCCATTTTACCATACTGTAAAAACAAAATAAAAATAACAGAAGTTATATTTTATATGTTAATAATAACAAATTCTTTTATTTTTATCAATATCTGGACCTCAGTTTGTTAAACATTGTTGTCCCTAACAATTAATAGGAGCATTACCTTCATAGCAGATACTGGTTCCATAATCTTCAGCGTGTCTACATGGTGTTTTCCATCGTACACACGAATACCGTACCCAGCGGTACTCACAGCGAGCAAAGAGAGTCCACTTTGGGGCACTGGTAAGCTCACTGAATCCAAAATTGCCCCAGGAACATGAACATACCAAAGTTTAATTCCCTACACAACAAATTCATCAATTTCTCTTTGATCATTCACAGTTTAAATATTAATTAATTACAAGAATTAAACAACGGTGATACCTTCCTGGAGAAACCAACTAGGGTACCATCCATAACAGCAGCCACAACACCATCATTATTAAGGGTTGAAACAGCTACAGCAGGTGCTGATAACTGTTCCCAGAGTTTCACAGGACTTCCTCTTCGTATCGTACCTATTTTACCGTCTCTTCCAACAATTAATATCCTGCCATCACCCGTCCATAAGCCAGTGCAGGCAAATGCGACTGGTGGCCATTTTATGGAGTGTTTATCCATTACGGTGAACGTTCTGCAATATAAACCATACTCTATTATTATATTATTATATTGTTGAAACACTATTTTCAACTAAAAAATCATTCATTAAAAATTACAATGTATATCTTAATTAAAAGAAATTTAATTCTTAGGTAAAGGAATTGAAGTATGAATTAAATATCAATTGTTAATTAGTGCCCAAAAATGATTAATTATTTTAAGCCATGGTTCAAAACTGCATTGTGTAAGTAGAACCAAGTTTTTACCGAGGATCTAAAACGAGAACTTCTCCAAATTCCGTGCCAAGTACAAGACATCCACTAGCTGGATTGTTCCAAGAATCTCTTCGTATAACAGAAATCGCAGTCAAAGCGTTACTTTTAATCAGAGGAATTCTCTTGTACTGTTCCACGAAGCTGGGTCTCAAGTTTGGGTCCATAGACAGAAACTTCAATGTTCGTGGTGAGATAAATGCCGCTCCAAGCTCCTTCAATAGTAAATCCAACTCGTTGGCTAACGTCAATATATTTAATTCATCCTCTAATCCAGCCTTATGCCAAATCTGTGAACAAGTTTATTAATTTCAAATCGAACGAAACAATGAAAAGACTTTTCATACTTCGCGTTCTTTTGGATGCACGTCGATGAAGGGTAAGGTGTACTTGAAATATGGTCTCATGTTTTTGAAGATGAACACACTGGATCCAACACCCACACCTAACACGGATGATCGAGTTTCTCCGTTTTCCGTGTAAAAGCCGACCAATCCGCAAGGAGCGTTCACCATATTGTGCTCTGTTACTTGATCACCACCTTTGTAAACTCGTATCTGATACACAGTAATTATGATCTGTTACATATATTATCTTATAAACATAAGGTCGTTTGTAAAACAAGATGCAAAATGAAATAGTGAACTAGTTTCTTCTCTTCTAGATTTGCAGAGCTTAACAGTACAACAAAGTCAAATGTAATATGTGCCCCTTTCTCAGGGCCTCGATTACGAAACATTACTTTAGAAGAATTAACAGCAAGTGTTCCTAAGTCGACGCAGACGAGTCTTGCATCCCCATCGCCGGTGACATCGAGCATATCAACCCCATTTGGCAAAGTATACAATTTGGCTCCAGGTTCCCAAAGTGCTTCGAGCCATCGACTTGCACCGAGACCGCTCACGTTATGTTCGGCTCTGAAAAAAATCAAAATATGCGTGAAAAGTTGTTATAAAATAATGAAATGTAAGTTCATCGGTTTTAGGTTGCTAAGAAATCATTAACAACGGTTATCAAAATTGTTCATTTAAGTTATCGAATTATTTAATTACCAAATGATAATTTCTACATTTTTATTTCCCAATTTCCATACTTCTTTAAATTTTCAAAATTGTAAATTTATGAACGGTTCGATATGTATCTTTAAATTTCTGAATGACCAAAACTTCTAAATGTCTACATTTGAAAATATCGAATTTTAAAAGCTTGATACTTTTATAATACTATATGTTGAAATTCCAAAATTATCACGTCTTCAAATTCCCAAATTATCCAATTTCTGTATTTCTTAAGTTTGAGTACATAAAAGTCAGTTGTCTAATAAATATAATCAATCAATTGTTATGTACGGTGAACATACACACTCATAAAAATTGAAAATAAGAATTATCGTCTGTCCTTTACCGTAATCCGTGCATGCTCGAAGTCTTCTTTAATGTCCGATAGAAAATGTTACTTTTAATTAATTTTTAATTGAAACACATCAGCCGCACTTTTCTGGACTTTCCATATGCGTTCTATGCACCCTGTTGTAATGCAGTGGAACAGATCGTCATATTGCTACCAATATGTCCAGCTTTTTGAAAATGTTTCTTCTCGAAACGAGACCAGTCGCGTATCGACACAATTTTATATTTTGAACGAAACAATGATCGATCATATCGAAAGATCTGTTTGTAAAATTTGTTAAACGATACAGCGGTGTCGGTGAATGATGCTTTGTTGTGGACACTTGTAGCCATAGTAATGCTCACGTGTACAAAATATCAATGATCGCGCATTACGATTCATGCGTGATATCAAGAACAATGTTAAATTATTCTGAAATTGAAACAATATTTTTATAGTATACCATGTAATTCTTTTTCAAATACGAAATATAAATATGTACTTCTTTATTCTTCGTTTCAGCGAACTACATTCGAGCCCCAGTTATAATATTTTCATTTTTCTTTTAGTTTTGAGATTAAGTATAGATCAGTATATAGAAAAAAGTCAATAAATTTAATTTAGAAAATTGGTAAGGTAATGTTGAGGCTCGTGTAGTTCATCATTGAAAAAAATAGAAATAGAAATATTTAATAAACAAAAAAGGTTGTTATAATTTTAAACTAGTTTTTGAATTATAGATTGTATTGTATAAAAACTGTTTATGACACAAAATATGAACGGTCTAAAAATAACATTACAGATTGGTAAACTTTTAAATTTCGAAATTTTTAAATTACAAAACTTTCAAATCTAGAAACACCTTCATTTTTTAATTCATGAATTTTCAAATGTTTGAATTAAAAAATTTCGAAATTTTCAAGCTTACATTTCTCGAAATCAGAGGCAAGTGGGAAACTCTTCCCTTACATTTCTTCTTGGAAGACAACGTTGCATAATGTACAAACGTTATTTTCGGTTGTTATCTGAATTAGCGTTAAGTTTTGTTTACTTTGAAATTCGAGTTTTCGAGATTGACCTCATAATATGTAAACACGATTTCGTTGCTAAATATTCGAAGCTTCGTCCTGTAGTGTCAGTTTCTCCAAGGATAATGTTGGAATTCAAGGTACGATGAGGCATGTAACGGGAAAAGGAAATATCAACTTATTACAAAATGGTAATCGGAATAAATGTGGAGATTCGAGTACCTGGGACCATATCGAGTCTCCACAGTTTGTTGATTTCTCCAATTTACCAGACGTAGGAGATTCTTTCTTCAGTAAGTGAAGCAAATTATATCCCTTCTTATATGAGGGACTTAAATGATACGATCAGAAAATAGATCCATGATTTTACATCTCGATTCTTCTTTTAGATAAAGTAACCGTGGTTGTAAGCACACCAAATCCAAGGTTGAATAACGAAAAACTTCCTAATACAGTTGCAGAAGAGAATACATTAATCGCGTAAGAATTTATCGACTTCGAACGCAATTTATTTTAAATTTCTTTTTAGACATAGAAATATATTTCACTTGATTCCAGGTCCTTTGATAATTTCTCCTTGTCTGGTATAAAACACGACTCATACAATGATGGGAATAGCACAATCAAAGAAAATTATGTGGTTCACAATTCCTCTGTTAAATTGGTATGTACCATCAATTGATTAGATCATGAAGTATTAAAGTATGGGTTGTGACCCGCTCGTGGATCGCAAGCTAATTTTAAATGGGTTGCCTTTCAGTTTTTAACTTTGGGAACTTCGAAATTTTATAATATTAAACTTTTTAACTTCAGTATTTTGAAACTTCGGAACTTTGGTTAATGTATTTCAATGAATTTTGGGATATATTGTATCGATTGATAAGCATTAAAATTTCAGGCGGAGATCAAAAATGAAAAGTGTACTAAAACGAATAAACCAGTGAACACCATGGTAAATCCATTTACATTTGCAATGCGCGACAAATACATGGAACAACGTAAACAAGAGCGAATTAACAAGGTACAATATATGATATAAATTAAACTTTAAGATTTATTAATCGATTAATTATTCGCAGATCTTAGAAGAAGAGAAAAAGATAAAAACATTTCGCGCAAATCCTGTACCGAAATTTTTGAAAGCTCGGTTAGTTCATAACAATAATAATAATAATGATAAGAAGAATGATCAAAAAGCAAACGGCAATATTAATGGAAAAATAACAAAAACTGTACCTTCTGCTAACCAAGTTCAAAAAAGTACCGAGGTAACTGTAGAAAATTTCTATACAAATTAAATTATGCTTCGTGATATATAATAAATATTTTTTGTTTGTAAAATAATTTAGGCTCAAAAGAAATCACTAATGCTACATTTTCCAAGAACAAAAGTTAGACCAAAAACACCCCCTTTACAAACTACAGCTCGAGCGCAGCAAAGAAAACGTTTCGACGAAGCAATAAAAGAGAAAGAAAAACAGAGAGAACAACTCAAACAAATGGTAACAGTGTTTTTTCTCGCAGTATTTCATTAATAATAGTTTCTGTAATAAAAAATCGTTTACTTTGCACGTGTTTATAAATTATTATTAATAGGAAATTGCTGCTAAAAAGAAACAAGAGCAAGAGGAACTAGTGCTTCTAAGAAAACAAATGGTTCACAAAGCTCAACCTATTCGGAACTATAAATTAAACTTACCACGAATTGAAAAGAGACCATTAACAGATCCCGTCAGCCCAATAACGTTAAAACGACGTCGTCGATTATTTTAAAAAAATACAGTTAAGGAATGTATACTAGTAATTAGTTTCAACGCTTAAGTTTTACTTCTTTTTATGGAAAAATTAGTTTATTTATATTACGATAAGCTTATATAAGCATATGTTGTTTAATCCATTATATAATTTTATATTAACGTATACGTATATATACATATACATTTTGACTCTGCAAAGTTCATGAATAAAGCCAATGTTTTAACTATATTTTTCATTCTACATCCTATAACTATCGTTTTAAATACAATCATTTATGTATACACCAAATATACCGAATACTTATTAGCGGAGGTATTGATTGAACATTTTGAATGGGAGTATGGAGATATAATCATATTGTAAAGAAGATGAAATGTATTTGTTTCATAATATAGATTTACGTGCTTATCACAGATTTTACTGGATAAAACATTAACAAGTATACATGTTAACATGAAATAGTTATTTAACATATATAACAAGCTCACTATATTATAACATACGTGTAACATACATAGATACATATATAAATGTATTCAAGATCGCCAAGGCATTATAATATTATAGTGATAATTCTAATACGATTTCATTCAATATCATAGATTCTTATTTCTCTGAAAGCATGAAGTTGTACTACATAAATTGTCAATTTGTACCTTCCTTTTTTTTTAAGTAATGAAATGCTCGTGAAGCCTGAACTTCATTTACTATTACTACAAATAACTTACATTACAATTTAAAAGAAAATCATTTGTTATAAACGACCAGCTTTTTAAGTACGATCAACGGATTGTAAAACAAGAAAAAAAGAATAAAGTAAATTGTTCATTCAAAAATAATTCCAGATTATCATGAATTGATAAAACATAAGTGATAAATGAAATGTATGTAAGTGATAAGTAAATAGATTTTATATAAAACTTTAACCAAGTCAGAAAAAAATTGTTTTGAAACATCTAGAAAATCTACCGATGAAAATTATAAAAGTCTGTCAGTCTTCTTTCAATATGTACTTCATACAGTATATAAATATAGATAATCTTAAAACAAAACTACGTACAACAGCACGCTTTGTTATGTTTTTTTTTTAAATTTAATTACGACCACATATACACACACATCGTTTTATACGTTTGAAAATTGAAAGTCGTACAGCAAAATAATCAATTTGATACTCAAAAGAATTTCTTGCATTCGAAAATTGAAGACTTGTTCGCATACAGTGTTTAATTTGAAAAAATCTTTAATTCTACATTAAAATATAATATAATAAAATATACTAAATTATATTTAAAGCTGAAAGTAAATTAGACTTTTAAATATATGTATAAAAAATGATATTGTTAGTAAGAAATGAAACAATTAATTTCAAAGGTCTACATATTTTTAAAAATACTTGTGTATACATTAAATTAAATATAAAACAGAAAAAATTGCATAAAAAATAAGCTATAATACATTCATAAACATACAAATGCAAGTATAATAGTATAATACTTTATCAATACTATGTGTCACAAACGCAGAATATAGTTTACAACCTCCTAAAAAAGTAAAATCTAAAAGAGATCGTAAAATATAAAACAATTTGCAATATACTTGGCACTTTAAACCTCGCTTATATCATGATAGATATAATGCATATAGTCTGCATAACTGACGTAGGAAGCCCAATGAATATTAATAATAGATAAATGTATAAATAATTACCTTAAACTATTTTGAACACAGCCAATGACACATTAGTCGCGGATAACCATAGCTCTATATGAGACACAAGTTACATATAAACAAGTAAATTTTTCAATTCAAAATTTACAGAAGCAGATACCACATTGTAATCATTTTTTGCTTAAAATATATTTTATTACTTGACTTCCTTTATTAATGAAGTAACGCCGATGTTGGAGATGGAGGTAGTGATGGTGACGGTGGTTGTCTCGTGGTAAAAGTCTCTATTTCGTTACAGTGAAATTGACATACTGTACTAGATGTACTTAAAGTAGATTCTGACCACATTCCTCTGCCCTTAATCTTTCTTCTAGTTCTGTTATTATCTGTATTTTCATCAGGCACATTTCCAGACTTTCTTTTACGAAAATAACTCCATAACAAATTTAATCTGCAACTATTACAGTCAAGTAAAGAGTATTTACAAAAATGGTTGTTGTACGTATATTTGAATAAAATTATTTATTAAAACATTCACCTTGGATACTGAAACTGGGCAAACTGTGATGATGGACCTATTATTGCTAGTACTGGACACAAAAAAAATGTAGCATATATCCAGCTTACAGCCATAACAAGTAATAAAAATACACCAATCTGTATATATGCCAGTACACACGAAGGTAACATGAGGGCACCAGCAACACCACTTGTAAGAGCAGCCATTAAAGTTGGACCACCCATTTGTGTTAGAGCTGTTTTTACTCGGTCTTCTCGTTCTTTAGAAACACATGTCCTATAACTTACTACATAATGCAAACTAAAATCTACAGCCAAACCTGAAAACAACATTAATTTCATTATACATATTCCTAAAAATCATACTATATATTGACAGTACCTATAGCTGTTGATACTGCAACGCTTTCTAAAACATTCAGTTTCCAACCAAGAAGAATTAGGCCAGCAATTGTTACTACAATCGCTGCACCAATCGTTACAATCGCATACAAACTGATGAGTGGATTGAATGTCACGAAAACTAATACTGTAAGAGCTAGGATCAACGAAACTCCCATTGCCCAAAGTGTACCTTCGTACAATGTTCGTTGCAATTCATAAAATTCCAATCTACTAACAAACCACCCGCCACGCATTCCGACTGGGGCATTTTTTAACTGATCTTGCATCCAATTTTCAACCTATTAATTTTTTATAAATCAATTTAATTTTTAATCGTATTAAGTTATAAAAAAATTTCTGCACAGAAGTGACTTCTGTGATGTCTGTTAATAAACAGTGGCTACATTACAGTTTAATGTATTTAATAAAATTAAATATTTGTAAAAACAAATTCTGTGCAGAATTTTTTTACATTTTACATTTTTGTGAATGTGTACCTCATGAAAAAATTGATCCATACTTAAAAAGGAAAGACTGTAGTTATATGTACTGTCATATTCGACAACCACTGCTCTAATTTTAGGTAGTGGCATTAGTATCAGATTTGTTTCATTTGATATTTGTAGTTGGGTAAGACTTGGTTCATTTAAAAATTTTAATCCGGCGAAAACACCATTACGAACCCACAAGTATGAAGGAGTACGATATAACTCAGCATTAGCTTCAGCAGCACATTGTTGCAAAACACTGGAATTATACGGAAACGTACTTTTTTCACAACATGGCATATAATTAATACGAGGATTGATAGGATCTTCGCAACGTCTTCGCATCCACTTATGTAACCTGTCTATAAAACAGTTAGGAAGTAGAGGCCCTAAGGTCCCACGATAAAAAGGTTGAGCTCTCAAACTGAGGCAGAACTTTTCAAGCCATAATTGTGAATCTGGATCTGATACATCAAAAGATTCGTCCCATTCTGGTGTACCAATTAAATCAGGATCAAGATAATTACCATTATCGATTGGTTTTATACCCCACACAAATCTAAGCGGTAATACATCTCCATTATCAATCTGAAATTACAAACTTTTTATTAATTTTGAAAGAGTTCCTTCAAACGACACTAGACTAAAACATTTCTACGTACTGATTCGTGCTTCTCAAACCAAAATTTTCGGGAATATATTAAATCATATTTTTCAAACGGATGAGAACTATCGAATAATTGGAAGTCGACACTATCGGGCAATTGTAAGCCTGGATATTGAAAAACAATGATGCAACATATTACTGCTATAATACTCAGACTCAATAACCAGTACCATCGGAAATTAATAACTATTTTTGTAAGAATGGTATTAAAATTATTTATTATTCTATCCTTAAATAATCTTGAAGGCCGAATAATTTTCCGCGTTATAAAATTTGCAGGTGACAAAACACCTAATCTAAATCGTTCTGACACAACTATGCACGCTGGCAACCAAGTAATCATCAGAAAGAAATTAGCGATAATAGTCATTCCTGAAAATAAACTATAAATTTGTATAATTAATAAGGTATTCGTAGTAACTTTTTATAATTATTTTAATATTTGTCCAAGTATATTTATACCTGAAACAATTGATAGCTGTAACATTACTAACAATTGACGCAAAAAATGCTACTGCAGTAGTCAAAGATGTAACGAACATAGATGGAATAGCATGTTTCATAGTTTCTTGCACTAAGATAATTATTCCATCATTAGATATTTTTTGTGCTTTTCCTTTCTCCCAAAGTTTACAATATATAAATGCATCATCTGCACCTATTCCTAAAAGTTAATACAATTATGCATTTTCTGTATTTTATTATTAAAAATGATACTGTAATTATATATTTCATAAATTCTTACCTACAGCAACAATAATTGCTAATAGATTCATGAATGGGAAAAATTTTACATGTAAAACCAAAGTGTATAAAGCATATGAAATGCCAAGACTAAAAATTACGGCGATAATTGTTGCAACAGTTACCAATAGTGAACTAGTATATGCCCATATGCAAATTGTTACAAAGGCAAAACCAGTCAGCAACAGAATAGAGTCTGCTACTAATAATCGATCAAACAATGTAGTTTTTAAACCTAATTGCATTCCTTTAACACCAAACTTTCCATAAGACAAGCCACCACTGTTCAGTTCTTTATAAAAATCTAAAGTGGCAGAGCTTGCAGCTATTGGCAAAATTATCATTGCATGTTTCAAAGTCGAATTTAATTGATTTTGAGAATTTTGTTTCTGCAATAACAACATTAAATATTAAATGTTTTATGTATTTATGATAATTTATCATTGATAGTTACTTGACTTACATGATTTAAAACAAAGTCAGTATCCAATAAATAATGCAGCAAATGGTAAGCTGCATTATGCATATAGCACTCAAGTGGAACATGTCTTTGACAATTCAAATCTTCTGCACAATTTGACGTCAAACGACGATTTTGATAATAATAAGCGCACCTTTGTAATAGAATTTCTACGCGATTGAGATCATTTTCTGTTACTCCTAAACAGGAACTTCGATTAGATAAAAGTGCAACATAATTTGCTGGTGACCAACTTCTACAACATTTTTCTGCTGCATTATTATATTCTCCTTGCATTTGACATAAAGATGGAAAGTAAGGATTTGAACGAATTTCTGCATCAATATGACACTGTGCTAATACACCTTCCATTGACCATAAGTTTGTATCTTCAAAATTTCTACCAATGACAACGCGTGCATAGGCAGAAGAAGGTAAGTTGCAAAAGAAATTCTCGCTGTCAATATGATCTTCATCTTTGTAATCCTTCATTATATCAAATGTCTTCTTATTTTTTAACTCTATCAACTCTTCCCATTTATCTTTAACTGCAACTTCAACCTTATTTGTTTTCAGTTTGTTACTAGTTACTTCCTTCTGATATTTTTTTCCTCCTTTCTTTTTATTCTTAGGTCTTTTTCTAACAATACCCTGGCTCATCCAAGTATGATTTTGTACATTAACTGGATTCTGTAAGTTCTAAAATATAGTATTATATCATTTATGAATACAATAATGGCAAGACACAACTACAATGTTTTAAACAATTTGTTACATACACAATTAATATAATATACTGACATTTAATCCTTAATAGAAGTACCTGTTGATTTCGTTGTTGTACATAATAATAATATTCTAAAGGATTATCGATTAGTTGTCCTCTTGGTTTACTTGCTTCTAATAAATTTTGCCAAGCAATAAGCCGTTGTGCTAATACAGTACCTCTTGCTTCAAACCCCTTAATAAAATGTAAATAATATAAATTAATGAGAAACAATGTATATACATATTTTTTGGATATAATTTATATGTACTTACTAATTGTGGGTCAGAGAAATCAGGAAATTTTTTGACAGCCAAAGGAACAATTAAGCATGTTGAAGAAAATATGAATATTGTTGTCAAAATGCTATAAGGATAATGAGCTACGACACGAGAAAACCACCACACTTCCATTTTGATAATTATGTTGTATTTTCTTTTAAATCATTTTATTGAAAGTGTTGCAAATTATAAGGTGTCATATTAGTTTACTTCCTTATTCTGAAATTTAAACAGTTCGCAGTAAAAATAGAATCTTGCAGCCTAGTAAATATTTACTTTTAAAAACAATTTCTTGATGCATGTAACTTGGATGAAGCTCACTCTACACCAATACATGACATAAACATTTGTTACATAATATTTAGAATGGTTTTATACTTTTTTATTAAAATAATTTCCAGCAACTCAGTAACGTTTTTTTACATAAACGTTTCATTCATTATTTTACAGCTGTAATATAAATGTAAACATAAAAAGAATACAGTTGACAACCACTGTTTACTTACATATATGGGAATTTTAATAAAACTGTTTACAAATAAGCTCTATTTTATGCAAAATGATGTAGCATGATTCTCTAATTTAAAAAGGGTACATGGACTGTCCACTTTAAGGGGTGGCACGTGTTTACATCGAAAGCAACTACCCCCCTCCCTGCCGCAACCAGTGAAAATACAATGTTCACACTAAAAAAATACTAATCGACGTATTTTTATTAGCTGTATTCATCTATGCATTCGAATTAAATTACTTAATCTCCTTCTTTGAAAAACAAATAGAATAAAAAAAATTTTATTTTTGATATTGAAATCGTAATACTTTCTAAAACAACGGTTATTTTAAATTACTAAAAATGTTAAAAAATTGCTATAAGTTCAATTTTAGTTGCTTAAGTTTCAAATAATGCTAAAGTTAAAGTATTTATAAAAAGAAAAAATAAAAGGATTGTTTTCTTCAGTTTCTTAAATAGAGATACATAATGCACATGCGCTTTATATGTGCTTTATATGCAGCGCATGTGCATTGTGTGTCATCGTTGAAGAAAACATTCTTTATTTTATTTCAATAAGTACTTTAATTTTAGCAATATTTGAAATTTAAACAAGTAGAACTAGACTTATAGCAATCTTTTGACGTTTTGAGTAATTTAAAATAATCGTTATTTCAATGTTTGAAAGAAAAGTTTTGTATTCTATCTTTTTTTCGCAAACGAAAATTAAATATTGTAAACGAATGCATAGATGAATACAACTAATCAAAATACGTCTTTTTTACTGTAAAAATTGCATTTTTATACATTAGAATGGTGGGGGTAGATAACAGATCCTCCCAAAGCCAACCATTTCTTTCTATAATTGGAAATGACTGAAGACAACCATTTTTAACGGGACACGTATTCTATACTTTATATGCTTATGGTCTGCTCAGGAGTGTGTGATAATTGATGATAATCAATATATTGTATATGGATACGTGTCATACACGTGTATTCCTTCAAAAAAAATTAGACATTTAATTGGAATTCTGTTAATTTATCAACTGAATATATAGATATTACTTAATTTCACAATTAAATACAATGTAAGTTTAAGATAAACACTGAAAATTACATTGACCCATACATTAATTATAATATAATTCATTAATATATTTTTATATTGCAGATGAAAAGCTTAATAGTGATTTATCCTATTCTATTTGTAAATATTTTTGTTAAATCTGCAGAAGTTGATAGTAAACTTTTAAGATGTTTGGGTAAGTAAAATGATTTGTATGTACATGATCATAAAAAATTTTATGGAACTGTTTATCATATATCCAGACAAGATTATAGTAAATTAATATTAATAATATATAGTTTGTAGATCAACTATGAAAGAAATTGAAGGTGAATTAGCAAAAATCGATCCTTCAAGAGAAATTGAAATAGGAAACTATAGATTAGATGCACAGGGAAATGTAATTCACAAAAAGGTAATAATTCATTTTTATAACATTTTTATATATTTCATTTTAAAAGACTAATTTAAATCTTTATTTCCATTTGTAGATTCCACTTTCCCAATCTGAAGTCCATATATCTGATGTATTGGATAATATCTGTGATAAAATGGCAGATTATGTGAAAGCAACATATAAATCAAATGGTCAATTAACAGTTTTGAATCTTATGACTCCATCTGGTACTATGAATCCTGAAATGAGTAAGGTTGATATTGTTCAGGATGGTGATTTCAATAAAAGTTTAAAATATTATGTAAGTATATCCATCTTATTCATAAATGTTATTAGTTAAAACAACATGAAACATTATATATTCTTTTGCATAAAATACTATCAAGTTTTTATTCTATTTCAGTGTGAGGGAATAGTAGAAGAATTTGAAGATTCTATAATTTCATTGTTTATCCAAAAAGAGGACAATATTAAAAAGAAATTATGTACAGATACTGCAAAACTTTGCAATCCTATGGATTTTAGTGATGAAGATAATGAAGATACTGAGCAAAGTGATGAGGGTGAAGATCATGATGAATTGTAATATAGTCAAAGAAAAATTATACCTTTATGTCAATTTATTTTTGATATTAAAAACTTATTTAAATATTGTAACATGTTCGAAAGAAAAATAAAGTACAAAAGTATAAATTGTAAAATACCCTTTAAGACAAATAAATACAAAAAACAGACATTTAATCTTATATTAAGAACTTTAATTTTTGTTTGAAATTATTTAATGTCAGATTTTAAATTTGAGACCTTAGAAAATCAATAAAATTAAAAGAATTCAAATGCATACATGTGATATGGGCATTTCACAGTTAAAGAAAAACCGTTATCTTTGGTAATTTTAAAATAGACGGTTAATTTAAGTTTTAACGGTACATAAATAGATAGCGCTCTGATCGTTGGCATACATTTTGTGTTTCTTGAAATTTCTGTAATCTACGGTCTTTATACCCAGGTTTCCGTGCGCGCTTGTTTCGTCTTCGTTCGCCGCCATCATTACAAAGACGAAAGAGGTTGGTTTTACAGATTTTTGCGTGGTAGTGTCATTATTCGAAAGCTAGCACAAATGAAGATGGTTGATAAAATAGAAATGAGTCTTGATGACATTATCAAGCAAAATAAAGGGACTAGACCGCGTGGTGGCGGTGGCAGACGTGGAAGAGGTGCCGGCAATTCACCTCGTAGAGGAGCACGCAGAACTCAAAGAGTTGGTGGTGGCGTCATGCGAGGACGCAGTCGTGGTGGAATTACCAGAAATTCTCTTCCGTATACGAGGGTAAGAAATCATTTGTTTCTTGACAAAATTTTCATTATTCGAATGTTGTATTCGTTCTGTCACATGTGACTATATCGGAACCTATCGTATTACTTCCGTCTAAGTGCTTATGCATCAAATGCTTTAATATATGGAAGGATTAACGGTCGTATTTTTAAATAAATTAGTCTTACAAAGTGGAATTGTTCATGTAAAAATACTCCTGCTGTAAAAAGAAATATATTTTTAGAGACTTCAAGTTTAAATTCTTTGAGAATTATTGTAGTTTAAACTTTTATAATATGCTTAATGTTGCTTTTAAGAATGATTATGTTAGTTACGTTTTATTATTGTTAACTGGTCTGAATGCTGATGTAAAACTTTTATATTATGTTATGGAATTATTTGATATCTTCAGTGAATGTGTTTACAAAATTTCCACTTAATCAAATATTTTTATATCAATTTTTTATGAATAATTTAAGCTACTAAATACTGTTTGATTATAAAAATTTATACCATATCAAATGAAACTTTTATTGGTATGTATAGGGTGATGTAAACAGTGCATGGAAACATGACATGTTTGATGGGGTAAAAAAGGTTGGCCGAAGTGCAATAGGTAGCGCAGGAACAACCAAGCTCCTCGTATCGAATCTTGACTTTGGAGTATCAGATTCGGATATTCAGGTATTACTAAAAAAGCTTTCAATAGTATATAAACATTGTTCAGATTTAAATTTTAATTAAAATAATAAATAACGAGTATTTAGTTGGTAGTATAAAAAATGTTTGCTAATATATATTTTTAAAAAATTAGTATTAAATATTCAAAAAAATAGTGTTGCAAAAATAATAATATTAACACTCTTTCATTGGTAACTGCAGTACAAATTTACAAATAGTTGTATGTTTATATGTTTCTAGGAATTATTTAGTGAATTTGGTCCCTTAAAATCAGCAGCAGTACATTACGACAGGTCAGGTCGATCTTTAGGCTCTGCGGATGTTATATTTGAAAGAAGAGCAGACGCTATTAAAGCAATGAAACAATATAATGGAGTACCATTAGATGGTGTGTAGTTGAATTTATGTTTAGACTATAATTTTTGCTTTGAATGTCTCTTTTTAATTATAAAATTCCGCCTATATTTAGGGTTTCAGTATCACTTATTAATCTGGTCTCCAGTTTATACCTAGCAACATACAGTTTGAGCATTTTCTCTTTTATCCTTCCATAAATACTCCAACATGGGATGAAATTAAAGAAAAACAAATTTCAAAGAAGTTATTGTGAATTATGATTTGCACAACTATTCACATCTATTATTGCAATATGTGGTATACATCGGCAGGTCGTGAAATGAACATACAAGTTGCTACCTCTGAAATACCAGTCACATCAATCCGTGGAGGCCCGAGACTTAGCGGCAGTAGTTATACACAGAGACCTCAGTCCCGGTTTAGGGGTAATCGTGGAACAGGATCCATCAGAGGTATACAATCGAATTATTTGGAATACAATGAATTTTTCTTTACAGTGAATGTATTAATATATCTTTATATTTGTTATCAAAGGTCGTGGAACTGGACGACGCGGTGGCAGAGGGGGCAGTCGACAAGCGATGAAAACTCCTACCGCTGAAGAATTAGACGCCGAGTTGGAGGCTTATGTGAAAGAAGTAAAGTAACAACGTCACAAACCTTTATACTTCTAAGATTTTGTTCTGATTTGACTTAACACAATACAATGTGTTTCCCTAATTTTCATGAGAATATATAAAAATAAGTATAATTGTATCATTAGCAAGATGTTATAAGAAATTTCTTTTAAATCAATCTTTTTTTATTTCTGACGGTTTCTTTGGAAATTGGCATGTAAATTTTACAGACACTTAAAAAGATAATTTGTAGGAGTTCATAAATTTTTTTATGATACCGTAACATAAAGAAAATAAAAAGTTATGATGTAAAGACTGTATGGATTTGTATGTACTATCGTGCGAGTGTGATTATCAGATGAAAAATACAGTAACATTCAACTTTAAGAGTTGTTGTTTATCAAAATACAGAATGTGCTTCTAGCCCTCTATTTAATTGACTTTTATGAATCATGAAATATCAAAATATTTAAAATATCCATCATCATATGTTACACATTGTGGAATACTCTATTATATACTACATGTCAGTTACTATATTTAGTAGTATAATATATTTGTAAATTATCTTTGACAAATTGTTTTTTTTTTTACCACGAATAATAAAAATCACCACTATGTGTAGCTCATAGCTTACAGTGGAATAAGGCTGTGACATACTGTTATCTAGTCATCTACTAGAGATGAAATTTTACTATGCAGTAATGGGTTCGAAAAACGATGTACACGCTTTTATTCATGCAGCATATAAATGACAATGCAGTGGTACAAGACTGAAGCAAAAAGAATAATGAATCATTATCAAATAAAGAACAACGTTCTTATGAGTAAAATAATTTTTATTTCCTACCTAATTGAAAAATTGTATTTGAATCACATTGAACCATTTAAGTAACATTGACATTTTAGTAACCAGTTCTTTTAAAAGATAATTTAATTTTTAAGTTATAATACCTGTTCAGAGATAACAAATTCTTTTATTAGAACACAAACAGAAATATTTTAAAAATTACATTTCATATTTATAAGTACTTAAAATACAACAATTTTATTTGGAGAACATTCTTTATTTTTATTTAAATAATCACACGAGGTATTATTTTGTACATATGTAAAAATATTTACTAATAGATGTCACAGAGTGGGTTAAATTACTTTTCACTCTTGATTGTAAAGTAGATCACTACAAAGTTGTACTTGTTTGCATCTTAGGAAGTCATTTAGTAATGCTTCTAGAATTATTAATTTCTAAATACTTAATAATAAGATCAGTCGAGTTTAGATAATAAATTTTTACTATGCAATAATTGTGTACAATATGAGGCAACATTACCACACCAGTATTTTAAATTATAAAAGATAGATAAATTATATGGATTTTTTTTATAATCTTTTGAGTGTTCTCTTCTTGTCTTTTAACAGTTTTTTCTTTTCCGCCGATAATTTTTTATCTCCTGCATGCTTTTTTGGGAGAGGTCCTCCAACTTCAGAGGAAGTACAACTTTCTAAAGCTGCTTTGTTACCTTTTCCACCTCCCTGAAGCATAAATTTATTAACCCTTTGCAGCTGGAAGCTTTATAATCATCAATTAACTAACATATGCCTAATCAATTTTCACTATAATGAAACTGATCATATAATGATTTTAATATAAGCACAATAAAATTAATTAGATCATTTTGTATTAAAGAATGATTGAATCTTATGTTGAGAATATCCTGGCTTTTGATGACTAAAGGTTAAGTAAGTATATATAAATTAAAATATCATATATTATAAATTTATAATATTATTTTACCTGTGCATGTATTTCTGTCATCATTTTTGCTCGCTCTGAATAATCATCGTACCTTTCTAAAAGTAATTTACCAGCTTCTTCGTTTAAAGCAGATTCTGCATTTGGCACTATTAAGAGACATTTTACAGTCTGCAAATATAATATAAGTAAATATTTATTATATAAGCCATTAATGCTTGTCTACCAATAAATAGCTTACTAGTAATATGTGTTTAATTCCGAGATCTGATTTCCAATCCTTTTTTAAAGTATTGACACATATTTCACCATTTTTTGCAACATTTGGATGAAAAATCTTTGTGAGAAAAAATGCCTTTGGTGGTCCTTGAGGAAAGTCTTTACCAAGAGCTAATTTTACTCTAAAGAAACCACCAGCATATGGTGTCCCCGCTGATATTAAAAAAATTAGTATTTTAGTTCATGAACATTATAATGGTGTATATAAACTTTTGTAAAATTTAACAAAAGACATTACATATATAAATTTGTAAAGTATCTGATATTGCAAAATAATTCTGAATAAGAATGGATAAAAATCAATGAACAGGTATAAACAAGATGTGATGTTGCAATATCATATATTGATAATTTCAGAGTTAATTTTTAAAATAATATTTTTATAATTGGCAGACTAAAATCTAAATATGTACATATATGTCCACATAACATATATCGGGTGTTCGCGGTATTAAAGACGAGCATTTTTCTACCGAACGGTAAGTATTTGAAAAAAGAAGTGAAACAGGAAAAAATTATATTGTGTTCATGGGCATTATGATGTTAGTTCATATTTTATACTTGTTATATTTTTCAAGAAATAAAGTTGACATGTTTTTTTTTAATGAAGTACTGTACAATTTTTCTTTTATACAACAGTGTATGCAAAATAAATTTAATTATGTGACATACTATGATCTTCACAGGGACAGAAATGATAATCCCATAATGTATTTATTGGTATGTTGTATTTACTGCAACTTCTCAGTGTTTATTTGTTTTCCATAATAACAATGATATTAAATGCTTTATGTTCTGAGATTAAATACTTTATAAAACCATAACACCACAGATATTTTCTACTGTTTCATTCATAAATAATTAACGTACACAGTCATAAAAAAGAATACATTGCTTCAATAAAAAGCATGAACATTGAGGTAGTCAATGGAAGTCGTATAGAATGCAATATGTAACCGTAACAATATAATATACTAGTAAATACAACCTTACAAAATTCTCACCTTCTGTAATCCTAAAGGTCATAGTATGTTATATGGTTGAATCTGTTTTAACACCCACTTTCTTATGATTTAAGAAAATATACAGCATTCCATTTGAAAGACAGGAGATCACCTTTCTTTCTCAAACAATATAACAAATATGGAAAATTGGCTGATACTATCATGTTGATCACAAAATGCAGCCAATCTTTTTCCTCTTTCATTCTGATCAAATATTCATCATTTGTAATAAAAATGATCCATAATACCGCGAACATCCGGTATATTTGACATGTGGATAGGTTATCCTTCAGTAACTGTATAACTTCTTACATAGTATATATTATACAATTTTAATGTTACAAGAATAGTAATTACGTGAGACTTAATCTTACAGGGTCCTTCTATGATAGCTTGTATATCAGTAACATCTTCTTCGTTTAAAATAACACGAATACCTTCGGGTGGTTGTGAAGCTAATTCACTCATTTCCTTAGCTACACGCCTAATAATTTGCGGAGATAAGTTTTCAACATTTGATATCTGAAAACATGAATTATAGTACAGAATACAGGGTATAAAAAATAAGATGTATAAGGACAAACTCGCCTTCTTAACCAGAACATAAACAAGAAGTACCGCTGTTAAAGTTTGTAAGAAAAAATAATACATATCATTAAATACTTACAGAACTTACAGCTGCCATATTTACTAAATTTTGAACCAAATTTCAATTAAACACGCTTTAGATGAGATTGTTTGAAGTATACTGTTAGAAAATCTTTAACGTCACAACATCAGCACAGCATTGCCTTCAATAACCAACATTTTGAACTGATAGCCAATCGTGTGCGAGTTACAATAATCTCGAAAGTAGAGGTCGATTCTCTGTCATTTCATGTGTTTTCAAGCAAAAAGTATCCGGCGTCTCTGACATTGACGGCATATTACAGTAACCAACTTGATAAATAAAGAAATGATTGGTTTTCGTAAAATATAAAGCTGTATAATGTACAAAAATTACAACTGTGTTGTATTATAACTTACACTTTCAAGTTTGTGGCGTATTATTGACACCGTGACTTTGAATAGTGTGAATTTGAATACCCTTTAAACTATTAACAGGATGTCTGATAATACAGGAGTAGAAAGGGTAACACTTTTGTATATTTTTCTTTTTTAAATACTAAAAATAAAACTAGTATTTTTCATTTAATATTTAAATAAAAAAAATGTTATGTGCTAATGTATTTTTTGTATGATAGAAAAATCAATGACAAGAGCATTTATTTTTCTTCTTTAATAATATAATAATATTGTAGGAAAAACACATGAAACAATTAAAGCGTCGAATGGAATGTTGGCGTGAAGTAATACTCCCATTAAATTCCATTCTATTATGGGAACGATCTTGGTATCCTGGTCTTATACTTGGAATTACTACCACAATATTTTTGTGAGTGAAAATACCAAAATATTGTATTTAACGTGTATCTTTTATTATTGTAAAGTAATTATTTTAAATTTCATAAAATGATATAATATATTTTATTCATATGTATGATATTTGGTGTTAAAAATATTTTGTATTTTTCTCAGAGATCTTCAAAGGCACAAGTTAAAAAAATAATTATTAATTTATTTGTAATGCTGTTTTATCTCTTTTTACAATGTACTCTGTTAGAAAAGTTTGTATATATTATTTGTGTTTAGCACTAATGTATTTAGTATACAATATTATAAAACGTTTATAAATTTTACCTGTTTTATAGTCTTATATGGATGTTGGAACCTGCTTTACTTACAATGATATCTGTATTACTTCTTCTATTGGCTTTAATTGACTATGTTGTGCCACCTATGACAACGTTTTTATATCCTGTTAATAGTTGGACAGGTCAGAAAGAGAAAAAATTAAATGAGATTTGTCAAAATTTGTCTGCAACAATTTTATGGTTGCAAAATGTATGGAATGCAATGTTACAGACAAGAAAAGATCGTCCTAATGTTGTAAGTTAAATATATATATTTAATATTCAAATTGCAAGTGTTAAGTATAATATTTATGATAAAAAATGATTATAAAAATGTGTGTTTTGTGTATCGTAGTATTATGCAGTAATAATAACTTTTCTTATCATTTGTATATGGATTGGAAGTACGGTCAACAACTTGCTTCTGTCTTATATTGCAGGTAATATGTTTATCTATTTTTCTAATTATGTTTTCTATAAAATAGATATATTAGAATCATCTGTATTCTATTGGGTTGTTGCAGTGAACAGTACTTTACTTATGCCAGGACTTAGACATAAAGGACGTGCAATATCAACATTTGTGCGTGATTATTTGCATCTACTTTATGGTCTTTCTCATTTATAAAATTTCTTATTTATGTTAGGTTAATTCATAACTTATTCATTCACGATTAATGAAAACTAGATTTTCAGCTTTTAAAAAGTACAATTACTATGATAGAGATTATGTATTCATTGATTTGTTGTATCATATAATATCTAATATTATAGTTTACTTTGAATGCACTTTTATACCATAATCATACTTGCATGTTGTTTTTAAACCCATGAATCATAATAAAACTACTTCATCTTTTATCACAGTTCTGATACTTATCTAACGAAATTCGTGTACTTATTTCATTGTCATATATTTCATTTAGTACTGGTTATTATATTTCTAATATATGCGTTATATTGCATTATATATCATGTAATAATTGTATGAAGATGTAACATTAAGTTGTATAGAATTTTGAAATTTTTGAAAATCGCGGGTATAGTGAATGACATTTGGCGGCGCTGATGGCATTTAGGAGTAAGCTTGTATCAGTTATCATATGTGTACCTTGACCAAATCACTTCAACTTTAATATAAGGAAAATAACAAGAAGTGATTATGCTACGCACAGTTTCGATTACAGATTTTACGATAATTATTAGTGAACAACGCTTGTTTTGTGGTTTACATCAATTAGGTTAAGTTCTTCATTATAATTTATTTATCTATTGTGGATGTTAATTGTTTACATGTAGTTGTAAACAAGCATTATTTCATATCACCAAGGTCAATTAATTTTGAGTAATATATTTTTAAAATTATTATCATTTTAATACAATACATTAAGTGGAACAGTCATGGATGTAATAATAAAGTTAAATGAACAGACTGTGGGTAGAGACAAAATTATCAGGTACGTAACTAATTTATTCACAAATATTTTGTAATCTATTCAATATGTAAGTATTAATTTTTTTTTTTTTAAATTTAGTATAATGGTTTATATAACTCGTTTTTGCTTTATATAGTTATCTCTTATATATACAGTAAAATAGTCTATGCAAAAATACTTAAATTTTCATTAATAGTAATGTCATGAAAATACAGTTGTGTGTGTATAATATTTTACAGATTGCTGCAATATGGAAGTCGCACTTATTGGTATTATGCACAAAATGTTCATAGTACACAACAATCCGCAGAAATCTTAAGAAGCTTAGAATATACGTTTAGTTCGTTTAGAAAATGTATTTCATTTTAATTAAGATTTAATTTTCAGTATGTTTAAAATTATTATTAGCATTTTAATCTTACCTTTTTTGTAGTATTGCGCCTTGGAAGATGTTTGGATAGCATATACTCTGCCTTGAAAATGATGAAATATCCAGATGTAGTTATAAGAGTTACTTTAACATTATCAAAAATTGCTAATGCTCTCTTTTTATTAGCAGATCATATTATTTGGATTGGTCGCGTGGGATTGTTAAGGGTTAATATTGAAAAGTGGAGTAAGACAGCCAATAAATATTGGTTAATGAGTATTATTATGAATCTAATAAGAGATATTTATGAAATTATTACAATACTTGAATGTGAAGGAAAAAGTGTATTAATGAAAAAATCAAATCTCACACCTAATATATGGAAACAGTATAAGTTACTGTTTCATTTGAGAAACCACAAAGATGTTGTAATGGATGCAATTAAAAACGGATGTGATTTATTCATTCCATTAACTGCATTAGGGTTTACTAAATTTACTCCTGGTACAATAGGTATGTTTGGTGTTATATCTTCAATTGTAGGCCTTTATACATTAATTCATCCATTGTATAAGTTAACTCCAGCTTGAAATTTATTTACTACATTTTTTATTTTATGTCTGTATGGTATACAGATATATTACAAAACAATATGTATAAATTAAAAGGAACTAACTTTTTATTTTGTGGTTTTTCTATGTATTTTGAATGTACATATTGTCATTATGCATTTTAACATACTATAAAATCATAATGCTGTGATATCTAAATAGTTACATTTATGATGTATTTTCTATAAATTTTATAAATGTAATATAGCAAGTTATTTAATATAAAAGCTGGAGTATTATTTTATTGTATAAAATGAACAGGGATAAAAACTAAGTAGACATATTTTTACATGTTTGTGATTTTAAGTTATATTTATATGAAAATATATTTATTTATTGATTATTGATCATGTTTAATTTTATTTTATACCATTAACTCTTACTTAAACTAATCTGTATCAAACCCTTACATTTATTAATATTTAAAAACCTTAGGCATCACCAGTTTCTGTTAATATGGGTGCAGACCCTTCTTGGATAATTAGTTCATACTTATGAGAGTAGATCATCAAGACAATACCCCAGTTTCCACAAATCATAGAAGAAATAGCTGAAAGTACTGTACTCTCTGCAAATGGTTCAAGAGCTGTAATGTTGAATATTTATTGTATTTTTCCATATATTTTAAACATTTTTCGCAAAAGTTTGTTATTAAATAATACATAAAATACAGAATTAAAGCTCTGATTAAAGAAAACCTTATATACTTACGAATTTTATAATAAAATGTAAGGAACAAATACCAAATTAATGCAGCAATACCAGCAACTGCACTTATAAAACCAACAACATTTAAATTTCTTAATGTAACTTTGGTATGCCATCTTCCTAAAGTTTCATTTCCTTTAACCCAATGTAAATGAAAACATACCCCAGCTAAAATACCTGTATGATATGTAAAATAACAGGTTGCTTGTAAAATTAGTGGTATAATTTATAACACTTTGTATTATAAGTAAATATTTTGTATTTTTAATGTTTACAGACAAAACTGATTGATATTATTATAAGTATCACAAAACAGAAAGTGTTTTATACTTGAAAACATGGTTACCAGGGAGAAAGTATTTAATGAGTAAATATGATAATACATTAAAATATTTATTTTGTATATCATAAATATCAAATCTATTGATTATTTAATGAATATCAATGCAACGTGATATATGACCATGATTTAATATAATACCATTAAAATGAACATAAAATAATTGTCATTTAATAAGTAATACTAACCTGATAAGATCGACCAAAAACCAACATCGTGATTCTTATATGCTATAAAGTAAGCGAAAAATGCTGCTACACCTACAATTACACCAATAGCACTTGTTATCAAATGTACTATAACATTCCGCAACATTTTTAATTTTTTGCATTTACAACGCAGACGGTAAGTAGACTATACAGTCTCATAAAAAAAATGCATTGACTGAATATAAGTTCTGCACAGAGTGGAGTTGTGCGTTAAAAGTACTTCGCGAATAGTCATAGCTAAAATAATTGTTTTCCATCAAGTAGGGGTTATCTAAAATATTTACAGCTGATATTCTCAACTGTACAAAACAGTCTATTGATAAGTAACAATTGATGTTTTGAGAGTATTACAAATGCAGTTGAATATTTAATTAATAGTTTATTAATAGTTTTTTAATACTTAATCATTACGTTTCTTTGTATTTTACAATAACTTACAAAGTTTTAAATATAGTATATATTCAGTGATATGTGTAATTTCCTTAATAAAATGCAGTCAAATAATTGTAATTCTTTGCGGCGTCATTACAAATGTATAGGATGTGGCATCATTGCGAACCAATGGGATGTGTGCATGACAACGCGTTTGGCATAGTCACTTATTTACATTTACTAAAAGATTAGTTACTCAAATCCACAAAATCAATTTCTTTGCATAATCAATAAAGCCGTTTGTTTGTTTGTTATCGTTTATAAGTACAGGGGATAAAAAGATTTCTTTCCTTAGCCATTGGCGTAACCAGCATGTTCGTTTAAAAGAAATCAAGTCCCCTATATTTATCAGAAGTCATTAAATGATTATAACGTAATTTTTGTAGCGGATGATTCAGATGAATAGACACAACAAATTAATCGGTCAAAGTTTGACCTCCTGCCCTGCTCTGTTTTTGGGGTTTCTAGCTCGCAGAGTTATGAAATATTGAGAAATGCAAAAAACGCATATAATTTTCTGTCTGTGTATGTTGATTTGTTTTTGAACTATGAACTTCATAAACGTTAGTAAACGTAAAGGCAATGACACTGTAACTTTGAAAAGTGAAAGTACGCGGCACTGTAACAACTGTGTACATGCGTAGTAGTGTTATGCGCATATGTGGTAGTAATGTGCGCATGCGTAATAATGATTCTATTAGCGCCAGACGGGTTTAAATACGCAAGCGTTAATGTCGAGCGGCAAATCCAACTTCGGTTGGGCCATGATGGTTAATTAATGATAGTTAACCATGATGGTTAACCATGATGATTAAAATCCGAGTATCTTTCATTTTTTACAAAAATATGTATTAAAAATCTGAGACATCAAATGTACTTATTGCTTATAAATGTTTAAATAATTTTTAGCTGTTTAATTTTCATAATTTTGAGTATTACACGGATCTATTTTTGAACTTCCGGTATTATTGTGTTTAGATGTTTCCATAATTTTAGACATTTCAGGCTTTGCACGTTTCTTATCGTTCTCTTGTAGTATTATTTTCGCTCCTGTACGACCAAAAGTATCTTGATACATTGAAAGGTTTTGGTGTAGTAGTAATGGTCTCATGTACCCAAGTACTAAACATAGTAAGAGCAAACACATTAAATGATTTGATCGAAAGCAAATAAAAGATATTAAAATTCAATCAAGGTACATGTTATACAAAGTGTCACACGAGGATACTACCCCACTTGATTCAGACTGTTTGCAATATTAAAAATGATGTATTTCAATTTGAACGAAAGGTTTACCTCGTTTCGTAGTCACAGGAGGAGCAAGAACTTTCTCATCGTGAGGATCAAAATAAAGATCATGAATGTACGCAACTAATTCGTTTCCGAAATCCTTTTCTTCCGCTTTCTCTTTGCCGATTTGCCTTCTAGGTCGTGGTAACCCTAGTTATATGCAGTGTTTGAAAAATTCATTATTTATTTCACCACCTTTAAGCCTTACAAGGATTAGTGTAGGTGATTTGATAAACAGATCTCAAATAATCAAGACGGTGATTGTAAACTAATTCTTCAGCGGCATGATCCAGTTGACTAGGAATCGATGCTGTACGAGGATCAATTTGTCCTTCCTCTATGCGTTCCTCGAAACAGCCATCTTGAACTATTCTGAGAAAATGTTACTTAAAGTTTCCAATAAACTTTTTAATCTCTTAGTCATTTTCGTATTACTTATCCACCGGTTTCAATTTGTATTTCACAAAATTGCGTCTGTATTCTGTGGTGAACAATCGGCAGGAGTTCGTCATTGTTAAACATTTGTTAATATTATATTGAATAATAAAAATACTTATAATTTTGTACCTCGACAATAGGTTAATAGGTTAGTAAAGTTTATCGAAATAACTGATATTAATTGGTACCCTGTCTTTTGTTTATGGTGCATTAAATCAAGCCCAACATTAAGAGAGATAATTATAAAATTAATAAAATATTGTTTTCTAATAATAATACTGAACTCTATAATAAAACTTTTTAATAAAATATTACAATTTTTCAAATGATGTTTATTGTAACTGCATGACTTCATTGAAAAGGAGACACGGTGATTAAAAAAATAGGGATTTGTGATTTCGAGTTTACAATTTACAGTCGCCAAATCTTCTTCTAGACGAAGGTAAAGGTTCCAAGTATTGTTGTCGATTTTTCATGTTACTCAGGCCCATCTTACTGATATTATCCATGTATTCTGAACGACCAGTGAAAGGTGACTCCCACATATCGAAAGTTTCTGGAACTAAAAAAACATTTTTACGGTGTTGCGTCTCTATACTTTTCCTTTTAGGATATGTTGGGCGTTGATATAATATATTAATATGTTAGTAATGTCGATATTACTTGTGCACTGCACTTTGGATAATCGAATAATCGAAAATTTCCAAATTTTTAAGTGTCTAAATTTCTAGATTCTCCAGTTTTTAAATTTCCAATTTCTCAAATTTCTAAATTCTCGAATCGTCGAGTTCCCTAAAAGTCCAAATCTCTAAATTCCTAGATTCCTAAGTTTTTAAATTTTCAAATTATCTTCAAATTTCAAAGTTCCCAAATTCTCAAATTCCCAATTTCTAAAAGCTCAAATCTCCAAATTTACAAATTCTTTAATCTCAATTTCGAAATTGCGCTCTTCAACGCATCCCACAAATATAAAACTAATATTTTAAAGAAGGAAGCATATGATTTCTTCCTTCAAAAATCTTCAAACAAGTTTTCTAGTTTCTCAATAGTTCAAATATTGTTAGACAGAGAAGCTATTATTTTGTTTATAAAATTAAATCATGAGTATTCATTTCATATTTCTTATACGTTAACACTTGTTTAGTGTCTGTATTTGAAAATCACAAGAAAAAATATCATTTTGTACCTTGTGAAAGATTGATAGTCTTTGCAGGTTGAATATGCGGCCTCTCTATGGCGGTGTATCGAAATCTCGTGGGATCTCTATAGCCTTTTTTTATTTCCGTGACTTCAGACGGTATCGGCGAACAATATGAAGAATCGACTGCAGCCATGAGTTTTCTGTACTCGCCAATCGGCAATCCTAAATTTATTTAAATCGATTATTTGGGAGAATCATTTTCTCTTTTTAGCGCTATTATTTTTTCGAACCTCTCCTCGAGTAGTCCGTTTGATAAACGCTTCTCATCGTTTCATCCATCGATTCGCACTGATTATCTAACATGGCTGTCACTAGATTCTTCATATTCTGATTGACTTTCATCAATTGATCGTAAATCTGCCGTTCCTTCTGGGCTAAATACTTATACCTACAAACATATGATTACAATATATTTTACAAAATGTTTAAAGTATTACTTTGTAATTACTCAAATTGCTTACTTTATTAAATTACTTGAATTCGAATTAGTACTTATGTTAAAGTATTATACATTATGTTAAATATAGCACTACAGTAATTATGTTAAAATATACAGTACATTTAAATTGAATTTCATATATTATTTCAAGAAAATGTAACATTGATTAGGTAAGTCAGATTTTGTACATACTAGTACAATACTAGTACAATAGCACATAAATGCTATTTAGAAGTTGGAATAACAAATATTAACAACAAAATTTTTAAATAAATTCTTTATTTTATAAAGTAAATTCCAGTGAAGAAATCTTAATTTACTTATTTTCGTTGCTTTGTTTGCCATGCTCGTCGCATTTACAATCTTCAGGGTCAATTCTGGGCATGTATAACCGAATCCCTGTGCTCATGGGTGGTTGTGCAGGTTTCGCAATAAGTGGTACCGGATACGGCCAAATAAAGTCATGGTGAGTGTTCGTGACGAAATTTTCCAACGCGTTAGCCATTGTGTACCAGCAATTTTATTCTTAATTTTACAGCAAACCAAAATTTACATTGGTACCTGTCGACAGAAATATTCAATCGTTCCGTTTCATCTTTTATATTTGTAGGTTATATCTTTCACAGACTTTCCGATTCCTCAACCTCTAATTTTTATGTTACCTCTCATAAATTGCATATAATAATGTATTACAATCGATAATTTTGTAAATAACTTGAAAATTCTGAAATTACATTTCTACGAAAATTTTGCTTACCGAGAATTTCATGACGAAAAACAGCGACTAAGCGTTACATGACAAAGGAGACCGAGCTGATTCGTCGGTGTGGCCAAGATTCAATACTTTTCGGAAAAACCAAGACAATGTTCTCTTCGCTAGCATGATCGTGGCAACGACGGCTCTATAGAGAGCGTAATGCAATATAGCGTTCAAACAGAAAACACCGATGTGCGCGATCACCGATTCGGTCGTAATCCTTAAATCGTTCATTCTTCGAGTAATTTTTAATCCGAGTTCAATTGAATCTGTTATCTAGGCACGCAGTACTAATTTATCACATTATACTCATGGCTCTCAAATTGATCAGTTTGAAGTTCACATCGCCTTTGATCGATTATTTCATGACTGTACAACAAAATCAATGTATCGATAATCAACGAAAATTTACTGCCATTAATGAACGAACATTTACTGCCATTAATGAACGAATATATATTGCCCTTAATGAACGTACAAATTATTACAAATTCGATTCTTAAATAGAAGTTGCGGAGGTATCGCTGAATTTCCGGTGAGGAGAGACGGTCCTCGAAACGCGACCGATCGTTTCCGGTTCTTGTGGCTCGTTTCTTTTCTCGTGTTCCGCTTCGAACTCTTGGTCGCCGGCAATGGGGACTTTCATGTACATTCGGGGATCGATAGGTATTCTTTTCTTCGATTTCACTCGATATCTATCCTTATGCGATTCCTCCAGCGACGAAAAGAAGCGCTCTTGAGGATTCGACGAGGTTAGCTTCAAAAGCACCTCGTTCTGCGATTGACTGCAGTTCTTCCTTTGTACGCGACCTCTTGGTGTCGTGAAAATTGGCCTAGTTGTCTCTTGTACGCAGCCACAATTCAATCGTGTGATTGTTGTCATTGTGCCACACGGCTCTAAATTCTGAGAAACACGATTGTTCAAACGTTTGAATTAAGTACTCGTTTTAACTAATAATTTGCTAATAATAAAAAATAAATTCTTTTTCAATTTGGTTGAAAAGTTTTGTCCTTTGTGGCAGTGAATGTAAACGAAGATAATGATCAATAATAATTTTTCTTTAAAAAAGATCAATTAATATACAGGGTGTCTTAAGTTGAACATCTAACTCTTTTGTTATTAAAAGTAGGAAAAATAAATAACGAGGGCTTATATAGTTTCAGAATCTTTTATTTCATTAAATGTACGTCTTGAAAGTATGAAAGATCACGTCAGTTATTTTTCTCTACTTTTAATAGCCATGAACTTTTACCAATAGTTAAGCAAATTATTCAGGTGTATCATTTTAAGTGAATTATTTAAGAGTATAATTTTAAGCGAATGTTTGACCAATAATGTAAAAAATTCCAAAATGTATTTACTCTTTTCTGTAATACTTTGGGTACGTTTTTAAATCGATTTTCAGAATAGGGTTGAAAGCTGGAGCTCTGCAATTTTTCGGCCGGCCTCAACGGTGAATTAGCTGCTTTAGCACCGAGATAATATTCGCCAATTAAACGTTTAATCTCCTGCGAGTAGTATCTCTCGGTGATGTCCCGTTTCATTTGCAGTTCTTTTAACTTCTGCAATCGTTGCATCGCCAGTACTGCCTCGGGCATGTTGAACTCCGGGTAGTCGTTGTATGGTTGTAGTTTTTCGCGAAGAGCAGCGTTGTTGTGTTTCGGAACCACGTTCACGAAAATCGTTTCATCTGGATAATTATGTAGCTGAAAATATAATTATGTGTCTAAATTTTAGAATTGTTCGGATGACTACAGGTTATATAATTAAGGTAAGTACTACAAATATAATAAAATTATTTTTGTAGTCATCAATGTTACCAATTATTTGTAAAAATTAAGTACAAGCTTAATTTTAGTTTCTAAAATTGACTTTACATTTTATATATTTTTTCCATCGCTACTTTTATCTATTCGTGATCATTTTTTATTTATTCGTTATATTAATTTTTCTTGTCATTTTAATGTGCAGTTGTCCATATGCAAGAAATGATTTTGGTATTTAAAAATAATTACAGAAATATTAACAAATGATTTGATAAAGAATAATGTTTCTTATCTACCACATTCTTGATTGAAATGTAAAAAATAAATGTAAAAATCCATGATCTTTATTGCGAATAATTCATTGACCTAATCTCTCCAATACTAATTGCAATTTAGAGATCAGTAACTTTGCATGGTACATGCACAATGAGTATGCACTGGTATATTCAAATATATGAAATTTTATCAGTAACATCTGAAAATGATATATAAAATTGGATGAATTAAAATGTACAATGTAAAATTAAAATGTAAAATAAATGTACAATTAACATGTATGTGCAGGCATCAAAGTGTTAAGAAATTAGCTTATTTTAGATTGAAAAAGAAATCGTACGGTATTTCTAACAGCTCCCTCTTCGACGACCGTTTCCTCTGAACTTCTCTCTCCCGGAAATTTATCATCGCGTTCAACAGCGCAATCCTGTTGATAATCGTTCAACTTGGCATATCGATTAGGGTTTTCCTTGGTCCAATTATTTCCGGAAACGGTAGGTGTATGGGGCAAAGGTTTCCTCCGATTGTCCACAGGTCTCGTTGGCCATCTTTCGTCCAAAAATAATTCAGAAACATAAAATGGTAGTGCTCGAAATTACACATGGTGTATAAGAGGATAATCAGGGTAATTTACTCGTCTGGTACTTTGCCATGAATACGAACTGGCGATATAGTCGCCATTTTAATTTATTTTGGTAAAAAAACGTTGCGTGAAGCTAAATAACGTTTTACACATTATTACACAGGATTTATTGTACTGTAAATCCTTTTACTTTTACATGATTTAACCGTTCATAGTACAAGCGCAGGAACTGATCTGTTTGCATAACTTCAAGTAATTTTACTTCTGGCATAAATGATATGTGGCATAGATTACACACTTGATGCGTTTTTATGTCACTTATATCAAGTGTCATAAAAATCTTAGCGCGTGTCATGTGCTTTTGTGTCGATTGTAAAATGTTAATTTATCATCGTTTTCACAGACGTTTCTTAAAATGGATCTTATTTGCAAAATTTGACGTGATTTAGAGCATGGCGATTTTCCGAACACCCAGAATTACTAACAGTTACTGATGCAGTCGATTTTGTACCGAAATTGCATCTTTAGGTAAAGAAGAATTCCAGAACAATATCGATTGGAACCGATTTTACACCATGAAACCCTTAAAATTCAAAATACTGGTAGATATTTGTTATTTATAGAACATGTTTGCGTACATACAAAAAAAATGCCACAGAAAAACGGGCGAAAGTTGAAAAAGAAACATGAATTTCAATACATACAGTAATAATTTAACGAAAATTTACTGAAAAATTAAAAATAATATTGAAAAGAATACATAATTTATAATTATCTTTTGATATCATATAAAAATCTTGTGACCGATGTACGCGTAAAAGTTGATAAAAATGAAAAATTTTAATATTTGTAGTAATAATTTATTAAATAAAGAATTGAAAAATTAAAAATTTAAAGAAAAAATGTCGATATTACAAATACCGGTATGAATTACGTAATTGCCCGGTATTGGTGGATTACATGATAGCTGATTGGTCCACGGATCACCTATCACTGTTAACTTGATAAAGGTCATAGGTGTTCAGTATTGTTCAAGCTGCCTGGTATTGGTACATTGACATGATTGGTCCGCGGTTCACCTATCATTCTTAACTCGATGAATGTCACAGGTGTTCAGTATTGTTCAAGCTGTCCAAGTGTTCGGATCGAAAGTGACATCTCTTACCGGTACGAGTCAAAGTCTTAATTAACCGATCGTGTGTTCATCGCTGTGTTATCTAGTGTTTTAGTGCAAGTGTCTAGTGTGTGTTATCAAGTTTTTTTAGTGTGTATACGGGGGTGTATTAATGTGTTTTATGGTGTGGTTCCCCATATACCTACGTGCTTACTAGTGTGTTTTAATTTGTGATTGTGCATGTGTATACGGATACATTAGTGTGTTTTATGGTGTGGTTATTTAAGTGTTTTACCAGTGTTGTATGCAAATTATTCTGGGTTTTACGGTGTGAATATCTATGTGCTTTGACATATTTTAGTGAATGTTATAGTGAGTTTTATGGTGTAGTTACCTATGTGCTTTGACATATTTTAGTGAATGTTATAGACAGTTTTATGGTGTGGTTATCTATGTGCTTTGACATATTTTAGTGAATGTTATAGTGAATTTTATGGTGTGATTACGTATGTGTTTTGACATATTTTAGTGAATGTTATAGACAGTTTTATGGTGTGGTTATTTATGTGTTTTTACATAATTTAGTGAATGTTATAGTGAGTTTTATGGTGTAGTTACCTATGTGTTTTTACATACAATTTCGAATTTTTTATTGGGTTTTATGGATTATTTAACAAAGTGTTTCAACGTACTTTTTCAAACGTTGTAGTATGTTTCCGTTATAGTTACCTAACATATTTGAATATATTTTATTATTTTATTATTAAATACGTGTGAATAGTTTTGCATGCGTGTTTGTATTTGTTTGCATGTTACCTATTTGCAAATGTGCTTGTTTATTATAATTTGAATTGAGAAAGAATCAACTGAAATACGAATCGATAAACAGTTCGCTAACGTGCTTCGACTTGTTCTGTTTTCAGAAGGACGTTTCTGTGCCGAGCCGAGGTGCCCAATCCTGACCATACGAAAGTAGCCGATCATGAGTCAATCTCCGAGATGCAGTCAATCAACCTCTAACGATGCGATACGAGTACAACCGATCGATCTGAGGCGCTAAGTGATGCGAGTCAGCGATCGGTGAGTCGCATGCTTTACGGTTCCTCCGGTTCCCATCATGTCGTAGGACGAATGGTCCAAAACGGCACGGGAACTGGTTGTATTTTTATATTTTTGAGCGAGCATAGTGACACACGACTGTACGATCGTGCAAAATTCGTACAAACTGTTTATTTTATTTATTAGATCAGGATAGGGTTTTCTTGTACATCGCGTTTTAACTTCCTTACGAATCGAATTAAAATTAAAATTAGTACATAGAAGTCGGATGACCCTCCGATTTCGTGGTAGTTCAATTATCGATTCACTTTCAATTTTTACGTACGCGTCAACTCTTTTTAAATATACATATGTACAAGAAAGTACCGCGAGAAACAGATTTTGATATCAAAGTTAATTATGAATGTTTGAATCATTTAGTGAATTTACTTTGATATTAAAAATCTGTTAAAAATGAAACAATCGATATACTTAGATTTTTGCAAAGTGTTCCTCCATTTTTTATTTTAAAATATAGAGTTCATTTTCTGGAGAGAATACTTTATTAGCATGTTTCTAATCATGTTTCTTAGCTCAGGATTTTCAGCACACATGAAGAAAACTGGTAGGTGAAAATACAGTTGGCCGTGTTCATTTTTATGCTCGAAACTCATACGCGTGCTTAGATGCTACTCGCATGAGTTCGGGCAGGTGGACACGGTTTAGTTTTAAGTTTTTTTGGCGACTGACAATTCGGCAGTGAATTATCGACACAAGTTACACGTGTGTGTGTGTGGTTAGGTCGTGGACCTTGTGTCGATTAAAAACTATATCAATTTTTTATACAAACATGAAAAATTTTCAAATTACTATCGATAGTTACAAAATTAGATTTAATTTCAAAATTAGTAAGATTGAATTACAAAATTGTAGAAGTAGAGTAATTACAAAATTCTTACCAGCACATATTGCATTGAATATTCGAAAGAATAAGAAAATGAAATATGTTCAATTAATATTCACTGTCGATTGTCGGTCGATTTCAGCAAAAAAGGTATGAAATATTAGAGTGTGAATGTTGTATTGAACTCGGGTGACGGAGACGTCCCGGGACGTACTCCCTAGGAGTAGGCTTTTTTGCACCCGGGTGGCGTGTGTGAGAATCGTGGAGTGTGTTTTTGTGAGAATGGACTTTGCAATTTTTTAAATATAGCGATAGGCAGGCAGGTAGCTTACTTCTGGTGTGATTGAGTTAGTTTTAAGTAGGTAGGGCCAGAGCAAGCTTTCATGTTTCTCTGTCCTCCGGTAAAACACGTGAGATGCTTGCATCTGGGGGGTCAAACACGAAAAATCGAGAAGAGAAAATCTAAATATGAATTTATTCTATTTAATATTCTCTTGAACTCGATTGTTCGTAAGGCCAGGCCTTTTAGTTTGTAAGTCGCAGTCGTGGTTCTAGACCCGATTGCAAAAATGAAGTATACAGTGAAGTGAAGTGAAGTGAAGTGAAATAAAATATTCTGCTCGGACATTCTTTTACGGACAGCGCATTCTGAGAATCGCTGGTCGTATATATTTATTTAAAAATTCTTACGAAAGAATTTCTTTATTAAGAAAGAATTTTTGTCGTAAAAAAATTTTGATTTGGCGATCGAAACAAATGCATAGTCATTTTTATTTTTATAAAACTGTCTACCTGTTTGTGGAGATCGATAGTGAAATTAAAAGTAAAGAATGTCCGAGTTACCGTAAAATTTCGCGAGTGATTTTGTGAGGCTGTGCCGAAGAAAGAAGAGGCTATATGCCGAAGAGCCCCGGCAAAAGTTGCCAAAGAAGAGGGGAACTATTAATGGCTGTCCATCTTAGGATGGAGAGTCATTTTGTCACTATGCTCGCTATTACTTTTTTGTATTTTACATGTGTTTTTTTTAAACGGTACGAAAAGTATCGTCAAACGCGTTTTGCTCGAATTTTGACGAGCTTACGATCATCGATCCGCGATTTTATTTCGATTTTTCAGCTCTATTCATTACATTTTCTATTTTTCTAAAGTTTCGTATGAAATAAAGTAATGCTTCACTCCCCTTTTCACAATTTTCTGTGTTAATAAAGTTTTGTATGTTTCAGTGTTTGTTTTTTGGTAAGTTATTATGTTGTTCTCTCTTCTCGAATCTGTAATTTTCATTGCGTTCTCTGTTTTTCGAAATTCTCGTCTGAAATAAAGTAAAATTTTGCATCTCCTCCCACAATTTTCTGTGTTAATAAAGTTTTGTATGTTTCAGCTTTTGATTTTTGGTAAGTTATTATGTTGTTCTCTCTTCTCAAATCCGCAATTTTCATTGCGTTTTGTATTTTTTGAAAGTTGTCGTATCAAATAAAATAAAATTTCACTCCCCTTCCTACAATTTTCTGTTAATAAATTTTTGTATGTTTCAGCTTTTGATTTTTGGTAAGTTGTTACGTTGTTCTCTCTTCTCAAATCCGCAATTTTCATTGCGTTTTGCATTCTTTGAAAGTTTTTGTATCAAATAAAGCAAAATTTCACTCCTCTCCCTACAATTTCGTATGTTAATATTGTTTTGTATGTTTCAGATTTCGATTATTGGTAAGTTATTACATTGCTCACTCTTCTTAAATCTGCAATTTTCCAAAATTTTCTCTCAAATAAAGTACAATTTCAGTTCTCTCTTCACGATTCCCTATCTTAACTATGTTCCTTATTTTCAGGATTTGATCTTAAATAAGGTATGATATTCAGTGCATTAATTTAACATTAATTCCGAGCTTGTGGGAGGAAGGGTGGGCTCGGGCGCAAGTTTTTCGTCACGATACGTGGCGAAAAGCTTGCGCAAATTGTAAGTACCTTTTGTTCTAACTTGCACTCATCTTTGCAATAATTTTTTAACGTCTTACATATTAGATTGTAGTAATAGCCTGTCATTTTTTGTCAATTGTCCCATACTTAAAAGAAAGTTCTTCCAACTTTCTTCTCTATTCCCTTGTTTTCTTTACAAAGTTTTAAAATATACGAGTGCAATTTTAGAACAAGAGGTACATGTAGGGCATTTAGAATATGTATTATATTACAGTATGCGTGAGTGAGTGAATGAACTGTATCCTGTATGCTGTACTCACATTCGCATCGTGGTATTATCGCGGGATCATAGGGCTTCTAAAACTCTACCTGACGTTATTTACAACTTCGAAGTTTTCAACCACTTCAGGATTTTCTTTCGGATTCGTGGTTTTCAAAAACTTATCGTGATTTTCAAAATCTTGTCGTGGTTTCATTTCAAATTTTAGTTTCAGAATTTTTTCGTCCTTTTATTTCGGATTTGCAGTTTTCAAAATCGTAATCTTATCTTGAGTTTCAAGGTTCCTGATTCTCGATTTCGATTCTTCAAGCGTTTTGTTTCGAATAAAGAAAGATTTCATTCATCCTTCTCGAATTTCCTACCTTAATTATATTTCTATGTTCCAGGTTTTTATTTCAAGTAAGTAATTATTCATATTTGCCTTAATTACATTTGTATGTTTCAGGTTTTTATTTTAAGTAAGTAATTATTCATATTTGTCTTAATTATAGTTGTATGTTTCAGATTTTGATTTTAAGTAAGTATTTAACTGGTTCATACTTGTCTAAATTACATTTGTATATTTCAGATTTTTATTTCAAGTAAGTAATTATTCATATTTGTCTTAATTATATTTGTATGTTTCAGGTTTTGATTTTAAGTAAGTATTTAACTGGTTCATATTTGTCTAAATTACATTTGCATATTTCAGGTTTTTATTTCAAGTAAGTAATTATTCATATTTGTCTTATTTATATTTGTATGTTTCAGATTTTGATTTTAAGTAAGTATTTAACTGGTTCATACTTGTCTAAATTACATTTGTATATTTCAGATTTTTATTTCAAGTAAGTAATTATTCATATTTGTCTTAATTATATTTGTATGTTTCAGATTTTGATTTTAAGTAAGTATTTAACTGGTTCATACTTGTCTAAATTACATTTGTATATTTCAGGTTTTTATTTCAAGTAAGTAATTATTCATATTTGTCTTAATTATATTTGTATGTTTCAGATTTTGATTTTAAGTAAGTATTTAACTGGTTCATATTTGTCTAAATTACATTTGTATATTTCAGGTTTTTATTTCAAGTAAGTAATTATTCATATTTGTCTTAATTATATTTGTATGTTTCAGATTTTGATTTTAAGTAAGTATTTAACTGGTTCATATTTGTCTAAATTACATTTGTATATTTCAGGTTTTTATTTCAAGTAAGTATTTATTCATATTTGTCTTAATTATATTTGTATGTTTCAGATTTTGATTCTAAGTAAGTATTTAACTGGTTCATATTTGTCTAAATTACATTTGCATATATCAGGTTTTTATTTCAAGTAAGTAATTATTCATATTTGTCTTAATTATATTTGTATGTTTCAGATTTTGATTCTAAGTAAGTATTTAACTGGTTCATATTTGTCTAAATTACATTTGTATATTTCAGGTTTTTATTTCAAGTAAGTATTTATTCATATTTGTCTTAATTATATTTGTATGTTTCAGATTTTGATTTTAAGTAAGTATTTAACTGGTTCATACTTGTCTAAATTACATTTGTATATTTCAGATTTTTATTTCAATTAAGTAATTATTCATATTTGTCTTAATTATATTTGTATGTTTCAGATTTTGATTTTAAGTAAGTATTTAACTGGTTCATACTTGTCTAAATTACATTTGTATATTTCAGGTTTTTATTTCAAGTAAGTAATTATTCATATTTGTCTTAATTATATTTGTATGTTTCAGATTTTGATTTTAAGTAAGTATTTAACTGGTTCATATTTGTCTAAATTACATTTGTATATTTCAGGTTTTTATTTCAAGTAAGTAATTATTCATATTTGTCTTAATTATATTTGTATGTTTCAGATTTTGATTCTAAGTAAGTATTTAACTGGTTCATATTTGTCTAAATTACATTTGTATATTTCAGATTTTTATTTCAAGTAAGTAATTATTCATATTTGTCTTAATTATATTTGTATGTTTCAGATTTTGATTTTAAGTAAGTATTTAACTGGTTCATACTTGTCTAAATTACATTTGTATATTTCAGGTTTTTATTTCAAGTAAGTAATTATTCATATTTGTCTTAATTATATTTGTATGTTTCAGATTTTGATTTTAAGTAAGTATTTAACTGGTTCATATTTGTCTAAATTACATTTGTATATTTCAGGTTTTTATTTCAAGTAAGTAATTATTCATATTTGTCTTAATTATATTTGTATGTTTCAGATTTTGATTTTAAGTAAGTATTTAACTGGTTCATATTTGTCTAAATTACATTTGTATATTTCAGGTTTTTATTTCAAGTAAGTATTTATTCATATTTGTCTTAATTATATTTGTATGTTTCAGATTTTGATTCTAAGTAAGTATTTAACTGGTTCATATTTGTCTAAATTACATTTGCATATATCAGGTTTTTATTTCAAGTAAGTAATTATTCATATTTGTCTTAATTATATTTGTATGTTTCAGATTTTGATTCTAAGTAAGTATTTAACTGGTTCATATTTGTCTAAATTACATTTGTATATTTCAGGTTTTTATTTCAAGTAAGTAATTAAATATTTCATATTTGTCTAAATCAAATTTTTATGTTTCAGGTTTTAATTTTTAGTAAGTAATTAAATAATTCATATGTCTCAATTACATTTGTATGTTCTAGATTTAAATTTTGAGTAAGTATTGAATATTTCACAAATATATTGTTTCTTCATTTGTACATTTTTATCGAGTCGACTCGAGTTTTATTTCATTTTTTCCGAAAACGTTAAACATTCGACTTATTTATCTATATATTACTAATTTTGCATCTGTTTTCTTCTTTCGCATATTGTTTTTGATTGTTACAGCATAGGTAATCATCTAAGACTGACATAGAGAACTTTCACCGATGGATCCGCTAATTTTAAGTTAATTTTAAGTTGCGTTCAAGATATTGTAATACACTGTAGTATGGATGAGTGCATGTGTGAAATGCGAATATGTACATATACGAAACTTGAAGATATCATCAAGCAATCATCGGGGGATCAACGAGGGATCATCAAGCAATCATCAAGCAATCATCGAGGGATGCGTGCGTTAGTTTTAAGTTAATTGTAATCTCGTGGGAGGGTGGGTGGGTCCTTGTAAGTGCCTCTAATTCTAACTTGCACTCATTTTCACAATTCCTGAACTTTTTACGCGTTAGATTGTAGTATAACCAGTTATTTTTTGTCAATTGGTCTGAACCCAAGTGGATCATTGGGGGTACATAATGCTGTGAACACGCGGCAGTTGTGAGCTGCGAATGCTGGTGTAGCGCCAGGGACACATCTCTGCGAGGCATTTTGATTGATGGTCCATCTCGATCTGCCGCTTCACGGCGTGGGTTTCCTCTCTGCTGTTAGACTCCCTTTCAACGGGAGCGGGGAGAAATGGGAAACCCTTCGCGGATGTGTCACTCGTTCTTACCAGTTATTCTTGGTTCATATCTGTCTCGTGGTTCACGTAAGTCACGATGCGACTACCCTTTGACCCATGAGGGCGAGGATCACTTGGCAGGAAATGCTGATTCACCTTTTAGCAGAAAGTTCTTCTAACTTTCTTTCCTTCTAGTAGAAAGTTCTTCTAACTTTCTTCCCTTCCCCTTGCTTTTTTACTTCGTTATAGATCATACGAGTGCAATCTTAGAATTAGAGGTACGCGTGCGGCGTTTAGAATAAGTTAATAAGCGTTTGTGTATGCGATTGCTGTTTCAAATTGCACTCATTTTAATTCGTGAACTTTTTCCGCGTTAGATCATAGTATTAGTTCCTTTCTTCCTCTCTGCCTCTCTCGTTTAGCGTTTTATTTTACATGATGCGAGTGCAATTTGAAAACAGTATGTACGTGGGATCCCATGAAATTAGTATTAAGTTTATAAATGTATTAGATTTTAAGATGTACAGCGTGCGTGCGGTGCAAATTCTTTGCTATTTTATGGTAAAGAACTTGTACATGCGAGCCTACGGGCTAAGTAGAGTAAAAACTCATTTATCCTTCCGATAAATGAGGTAGTTGCAATTGGCGGGTGGTTGGGACTTGGAGATAGGGTGGGTCACTGTCGTAGCCACCTCCACGTGGTGTGACCTGGTAATCGATTTCGTTTTCTAAATATTTTTCACGAAATGAACTTTAGAAAACGATATCGAGCTAAGAGCTACGATTTACTATTAAATTATAATTTCATTTATTCATTTTCTTTTACGAAAATGTTTTGGACTGATGATATGTGCACTTGCTAAATGCACCATTCGGAGTTCCAAGAATCGTGCACTAAACGCGCATGGATCGAGTAAGTATATATTATAAGTTCTACATTTATTCAAATCTAGAAGATTTACAAATCTTAGAATAAAATGTGAAACTTTGGAAAACTAGATGCCAGCACATAAGACGGAAACTCTAATTAGCCCAAGAATTTAAAATTGATAATAGTTTGGTAAAGTCAAAACACTCCAAAATTAATTATTTTTGCATTCCGTTGTAATTTGATGCATATTGAAGTTAATTAAGTCAATACAATCAATATTAATTGATTTTTCGAAAATATAACATGTGGCGCCATCTCTCTGGCGAACAAGGTGAACTACACACATATGAAACTGTACTTTGATTAGTTCCCACCTTCTATCGCTAGATAGCAGCACACAAGAAAACCTTAATTGGCATAAAAATTGTTTAAAATGGATAATGGTTTGGTAAAGTTAAAAAACATTCCAAAGTAAATTAGTCTTGTACTCCGATGTAATTTGACGCATATTATAGCGAATTAAGGAAATAAAATCAATATTAATTGAATTCATTAGAAGACGATACACGTAGCGCCATCTAGCGGTAGAACATCGGAACTAACGAAACTACAGTTTCAAAAACATGTAGTTCACCCTGTTCGCCGGAGAGATGGCGCCACATGTTGTATTTTCATAAAAAGTTAATTTACATTGATTTTATTTACTTAATTTACTATAATATGCATTAAATTACAACGGAGTGCAAAACTAATTAATTTCGGAATCCGTTGACTATCAAACCATTATCAATTTGCCTTTTTCTGAAGAAAACTGTTATGCTCTAAATCATGTCAACTTTTGCAAATAAGTTTCTTTTTAAGAAAGGACTCAACAAATTTTTTATCCCAGTAATTTGTG
The DNA here is from genome assembly GCA_036983795.1 of Megachile lagopoda. Lineage (NCBI taxonomy): Eukaryota > Metazoa > Arthropoda > Insecta > Hymenoptera > Megachilidae > Megachile > Megachile lagopoda. Next base: position 4,519,393 of record CM072786.1, read on the forward strand.
ACTTTGTCACTTTTTAGGTGAATTTTTGGGGGATTATAATACATTAGATGGAAGGGCAATCTTCTTTTCTTTGAGAACCACAGAGCATTCGGATGGCGTACTGTTGGGTCCTTTAGAATATATTTGTGGCTCGACTGCCAATGGTGGTCCAAATGGACGTGTTTTTAGTATGTGATTACCGGTGTTGTCGATTGTAGCATCATATTCTGAATCCCCAGTTCTGAAATTAATACGAAAATTTGGAAATATTTTAATGCATTGATATTTGAGAGTATTAAACTCTGAAAATATAGAGACTTGGGAAATATAGAGATTTGGGGAATATAGTAATTGGAATATGTAGAATTTTGAAGATATAGAAATTGGGGGATGTAGATATTTGGGAATATAGAGATTTAGGAATTACAGTAATTGGAAGATGTAGAATTTTGAAGATATAGAAATTGGGGGTGTAGATATTTGGTAATATAGAGATTTAGGAATTACAGTAATTGGAAGATGTAGAATTTTGAAGATATAGAAATTGGGGGTGTAGATATTTGGTAATATATAGACTGGGGATTATAGTAATTGGAATATGTAGAATTTTGAAAATACAGAAATTGGGGGATGTAGATTTTGGAAATATAGTAATTTGAGAATACAGAAGTTTGTAAATATTTTAATCTGACAATACCGAAATTTGGAAATATAGAAATTCCATAATACAACAATATGAAAATATACAAATTTGCAAACTATAAAAATTGAGAAAAAAAATTTGAGATACAGAAATTGAAAAATATAAAAGTTAGAGATTAGCAATATTTAAAATTGCATATCCATTTTACAAAATACTATGTAATTCAAATTCTACGAAATACATAAAACAATTTAGATAAAAATAAGTATAGCATATTTCAGAACAAACATTTCTTCATTGTATTACCGTATACGTAGAATTTCCCGTTCCTTTTCGTTCGGAACTAAATTACTCGGTGGTTTCTCAGCTTTCTTGACGTACAATAAATTTTTTGAGACAATCTTCCACGGATTTTTATAAGACATTCGTTGAATCGTTTCCGCTATAATCCAGTCTTCTGGTAATTGTATATCTTTCTTCCTGCCGTACACTTGTAAATCAGACAACTCTCCTATTTCCAACAATTTCGTTTTCACATTAATTATATTAATTTGTTCTCACATATTTAAAACGTGAGAAAGAATTCGAAGATTAATTGAAATGTTTTAAACCTTTCGTATAATCCAATTGATACCGAGTGTATTTAACCTCGTTCTCTTTTTTCTCGATCAGGTGTTGGTCTGGGATGATTTCTGGAAGAAATTCTTTTAAACGAGGATGATTCTCGCGAATCTAAACATCGTAGAAAGTAGGAACTCTATCAAGAAGTATTTACAATGAAACTATCGCGTTATTTTATATTTTGAATATTGTAGAAGAAGAGGTGATGAAATGTCCCCAGTTTGAATTTCTATATAAAATCAATTTTTTAATCTGAATACTTCAAATATTTGTTGAAAATTAAGATAAATTGTTCAGATTGTGTCTACTAAAACATGGAACTAAATAGAAAACAATTAAACCTTGTAAAACACTTGTTTATGAAAAGAGAAATTGGCTGCTGACGGAAGTGGAGGTAAGATGGCCGCCCACAGAAAATTGAAAGAGGAAAGTTTTTTATTGTGGTAACACTTAAAATGTTGTAAACAGTCTAATGAAATAATTTACAATCTTTTTACAAATTTACAATATTTTTATTAACGGGAGACACGATACCACCATTTCTTTTATAACACATGTTTTCTATGCAAACTTATACTCTGTATTTGTACTTTATAATAATTTACTTTGTTTCATTTACATTTTTTATTTTTAATACTATTTTAGTATAGTACTTTATTTTATTTGTTTTATATTATTTCTAATTATATTTTCTGATAGCTCACTGTACTTTATTTACTCCTTTTTACAATACTTTTAATTTACTTTTAATTAGAATTTATAGTATTTTACTTTATATTTTATAATTACACTTCAAACCATAGTATACGGGTTTTCTAATGCAATATATCAACTAAGTGAAAATAAAAATTTAAAGCAATAAATTTTGTTGTTGTCTAATACAAAATAATTAATATTAATTTATAATGAAAGAAAATATTCCTTGCAATTTTATTTTTACTCTGCATTCTCCTAACAATATAATTTCGATTTATAATATAGTATACTTCGAAATATAATGTTCGATTTTAGACAAATTGTATTTCAAACAAATGAGGTTAATTTGTCTAATAAACGATGTTAATGGTTTATACAGATTAATTGTTAATGAGGTTCATTTGTATAACAAATTACGTACAAGATTTTATTTTCCATAATAAATAACGTGAAAGATGTGAATTTGTTAATGACGTTAATTTGTATAATAAATAACCTTAGTGACTTTATATGATTTAATTGTTAATGGGATAATTTGTATAATAGATTACGTAAAAGATTTTAGTTTGTATAATAAATAATGTTAAAAATGTTGATTTGCTAATAAGGTTAATTTAGCTAACAAATAATGTTAATGACTTCGTATGAATTAATTGGTAATAAGGTGAATTTGTATAATAAATAAAGTAAATAATATTAATGTATACAACAAATAACGTTAATGAGTTTGTACAAATAAATTGCTACTTTACTCTGTTCAAAACTTCCTGGGGATCTTCGGTCTGCTCATTCAAAGATAAATTCTCATTTCGTAGACGAGTGTACAAACACTTTTTGTAAGGACCATTTAAAGCTGTCAAAGGTGGAGGATAAGCGGTTCCTTGTGCATATTGTTTTCTTCTTTCGGCTTGTTTTGCTGGAAAATCTTTTCTATAAATCGTAACAAAATCGCGGGTCTCATCCTCTACTTCCAGCAACATCTCTTCATTTCTTCATTTCATATGTATATCTCAATAAAAATATGTCTTTGTTCAAAATAACACTGTATTTAAAGGTTAGAAAAGAATACTGATGTTGACGACTGAATTTGTCTGTATTAACCCTTTCGAGAGGTGACTTCCAGGCGCCATTTAGAAATAAGCATGTTTTAACTAATTCTTACACATGCGATATATAAACATAGTGAAACAGACAATAATGGAAATTAGTATAAATTATTTTACAATGTAATAGTGCTATAATACAATACTAAAATAATTAAATTTTATAATGCTCTAAAGCTATAATAATAAAATTACTACAAAACTATTATTCAGTAAAAAAAATATTCCATTTCTTCTTTCATTGAAGTTAACGATTTAACAATATTAACCACCAGTATTTAACTTATCAATGGTAGTTAACTAACTAGCTTAACTTAAGTTACCTACTAATTCAACATAGCCTATATCTATTTAGAATTTAATTATACAATTTAATTTGATTCATCTAATTTTATCATCCGCAAGATTGTCCGCAGAAACAGTTCAAAGGCGTCCAAGCGACGATACACCAACGCGTGAGACAACAAAATAAAAATGAACGATCGGAAAAGAGGAAAATTAACGACGTAGAAAAGCGTATGGAAAGTCGAAAAAAAGAAGTCTAATGATCCTCCGATTTCTCGTGGTTCATTATGGAAACGATATAACAAGAGGTGAGGCACGGCACCCTTGTGTACTATAAATGCCAATTAGGACACGACATCAAATTTCCCTGCGATAGGTGTGTCCTTGTTTATGCGACTCGCCTACGCTTTTTCCTGCTTCGTTCTCTCTTTCTCGCACTTTTTTTTCTTCTCTTAAAGAGGATTAAAAAACAGACACCGACGGTTTAACTGAACTCTGAAGCTCTTTGATATCGGTATTTCGAGCGTGCGCAGTAGCCTCGCGGTTGAATGAATATTCTTTTACGCTTGGTAACAGGAATTTCTTTGCACGTGATAGAGGGAGGTAATTGATACGGAAAAGTTTCCATAATTTCAGTTAGTGCGGTTGAAATTAAATTGGGTTGTAATTATTTTCAAACGGCACATTATGAGCTTACGATGTTCACGTAAAGTGAGCGGTGGTTTGTTAAAGCGTGGGTGGATCATAGTTTTTCGAGAGCTTTTTAGGGAATTTTGAAATTTGACGATTGGCAGATTTTAGAATTCGAGGACTATTTTTATCTTTGTGAGGAATTGGAAGTTATGGAGTTTTGTGAGGTGAGAATTTGGGGAATTGGAGTTTTGGAAATTAGGAGATTTAGAAATTTGGAAATTTAGGGATGTTAGGGGTTCGGAATTTTGAGAATGTGGGCGATTGGAAATTTAGGGATTTGGAAATGTAGGAATTTGAGGATTTGAAAATTTAAACACTTTTCAATCTTTGTAGAAAAATTGGAAGTTATGGAATTTTATAACTTGGGAATTGGGGTTTTGAAAATTTTTAAATATAGAAATTTGCAAATTTGATAGACTGTGTATTGGAAATTTGATTAATTGAAAAATTGAGAGATTGGAAAATTGAAGAATTGAAGAATTGAAGAATTGAAGAATTGAAAAATTGAAGAATTGAAAAATTGAAAAATTGAAAAATGAAAGTTGAAGAATTGAAAAATTAAAAAATTGAGAAATTGAAAGGTCGAAAACTTTCAAATCCTTCCATTTCCAAATCCCAGATTCACAAATTTATACACAGGATAATTTCAAATTCAGAATTGTCAATTGGTTTCCCTTAATCAAAATTGGTTTCCTTTAGTGATGTTAGGAAATTAGCCTCCAAACAATGTTTACGTATAATAGTTCATCTGCCAGGAGAATTTGTACTCTATCCCTTTACTTCTTCATCCTCTCACTGTTTACTCACACAACTCGCTTGTGAGCCTTTATCCGAAGACAAATGTTTCTTCTTCCCCTAACTCATGTCCTTGCTCCAATTTCCGTATCCTTTATCTTCGTCTTTTATTTATGAGAAACACGTTCATCTCTTCTGTTGCGAATTTCTGTATGCGTTATATTTCTCCGATTGCATTTGCGAATAAGTAGCTTAATCTATAATCGCGTAATCCATGATCGCATTAATCTTATAATCGTACCGAAAAATGCTAAAACTAGTGGGTGTATAGATCAGGTGTCCCACACGAATTCGAACGTGTATGTAAAATTTAGAGAACCTACTACAAACATATCGATGAAACAAGAAAGAGGTGTAAAGATTTCAAAGTTGTTAGAAAGGATTAAACGTGTTTGAAACTATCGAAAACGACACCGACCACGATTTGATTTCACAAGGACTGACGTCAATGACGATCAAGTATTGTCGTCAACGATGAGTTATGGAGCTTTTAACGTGCTTCCAGTCGATTCTGTGTGTTAAAAATGATCGTAAACGTACCAACATGGTTTTTTATCGATTCGACGATCGACGTCAATGACGACGGGTTCCTGTCGTCAGATCGCCTCCAAAATTTATACAGCAAATTTAAGGTGTCTCATTAGTCTACCCTCAAAATTTGAAGTGAAAAGACCCAAAATTGCGGCTTGCAGCGTGCAGACAAACGAACAAATGCTGATCGAGCCATTTCAGGAGACTCACTACGTTCTGCAGCTAAAGATAAAATAATAAAATTAAAGATTAAAGAATAAGGATACAATTCAAGATTAAAGAATAATTATAATATTAAAGATTATTTCACTGTAAATGTAAATTCTCTATTTTCCACTTTACTAAACATTTTCAAAGCGTTCACACAATTCTAATCATGTTAATTGCTTCAAAATAAAATACATAAACTGTCCTGTTGAAATAACAATCGTATAAAGTTAATTTTTATATATGTTATTTTTTGGTATAACAATATAAATATACAAAATTTTCATATTATATACACGTTGCATGTACATGAAACGTTTGTAGCGTTTTAATCAGACGAGAATTTTAATGGTTAACGTGTTTTTCGATTGAAACGTTTCCTGAACAAACAAGGTTTTGTTATGAAACGTTTTAAATGCATTGCACTAAATGTATTGTATCTTAACACGAGTGCAAAAGTTCATTCTCAATCAAACTTTTAAAACGCATTATATTATAATTAAACACTCCGATGTAACAAACAGGGGAGATGTGTTATTGTTTCATTTATAATTATTTATCTTTTATTATTTTGCAGTGGTTTGTCAAAATTGTTATGTTTCTCAGAAATATTTGATGTAAATAAAAGATGTCCACATTGTTACTAGTAGTAATATATCCACAATACTACTAGTCTACATTGTAATTATAAAAATATATTTCTAGCAGAAAAATTATTGTATTCACCTCCATTATTGTTTCTGACAAATCTGCTTATTTTTTATTTTTTTATTATATAAAAATTTCTCGTAGAAAAAATATTGTATTTGTGTTCATTTTTATCTTTGACGAATCTACCTACGCTTTATTTTTTTATTATACAGAAACATACTTCGAGGAAAAAAATTATTGCATTTTCTTTCATTATTATTTCCAACGAATTAGCTGACGTTTTATTTTCTATTACAGGTAAAATCTGTGAACTATTTTCCGTCCATCACAAAATCATCCGATTAACAGATCGAAATGAAACACCCTGTGCGTTTGGTACAACGATTATACGTATTCAACTGAAGGACCCTTGTCATAACTGACAAACAATGCGCAATAATCACGACTGAGCGATTTCATTCTGTGTACTATCTAAACGATTGTTCGCCATTTGAGTTACGCAATATCGACAGCATTGTTTTCACAGGAACAATGTAATTCACGCAAAATATCAAATGCGTGTAGCAAAAAGTTTGTAGAGAGTTTTGAAAAAAAACATTTTTTTGGGTCTTCGTTGAAATGTGAGATTGCCGATGAAACGGTGAATCGATTTGTTTTTGCCTGAATTGAAACTTGGTGTAAAATTTATTAGTAACTTTATATTCACAAATATTGAAATAAATTGTAACAAAAGGTTATGTATAATTTATGATTTTGTCAAAAATATCAAGTTTATTTTTTGTACAGTTCAATTAAATTGCTTTGTGTTTTAAACATTTGCCTCGTAGCTTTAAGGGTGTAATCGAAAGAACAAGTTATTTACACTTTTTTTAACAAGATTTCCACAATTTTTGTAAATTATGTGGTTGGTTGTAACTCAATACTTTTAAGATTAGTATTTTAGATTTTATAATATTTGAAATTTTATTATTTTAGATTCTAATATTTGAGATTTTAATATTTTAGATTCTAATATTTGAAATTTTATTATTTTAGATTCTAATATTTGAGATTTTAATATTTTAGATTCTAATATTTGAGATTTTAATATTTTAGATTCTAATATTTGAAATTTTATTATTTTAGATTCTAATATTTGAGATTTTATTATTTTAGATTCTAATATTTTAGATTTTAATATTTTAGATTCTAATATTTGAAATTTTATTATTTCAGATTCTAATATTTGCAATTTTATTATTTTAGATTCTAATATTTGAGATTTTAATATTTTAGATTCTAATATTTGAAATTTTATTATTTCAGATTCTAATATTTGCAATTTTATTATTTTAGATTCTAATATTTTAGATTTTAATATTTTAGATTCTAATATTTTAAATCTTAATATTTTAGATTTTAATATTTTAAATCCTAATATTTTAAATTCTAATATTCCTAAAAGGCCTCCGCAAAGCAGTACAATTCTACTTTTTATAACATAACCTCATTTTAGAAATAAAGTATTTGCTAGCGATTGAATCATAGGAATGTATAAAGTTATTGATAGCCGTGTACAAGTAAGATTGTATTACGAAATTGTTTTCAAGCGATCGAACAAACTTTAGAACCTTGTTAACCCACCATGTGACCTTTAACAAGATGTCGAGTAACCAGTCATGCGATAGAGTCGTGCAAGGACTTACATCAAAGTAGTTTTGGAAACAATTAAGATGCTAATTAATAATCATGTTAACACGTCGTTCTACTGACTATGTTCTGAAATACATTTACTTCTTCCTTTGTTTTATTTTAATGTATTAAGCTTTTAGAACGTATTGTTATATCTTGACAGCAACATTCGAGGTATTTTGACTTTATTTAATTTATTATATAACTACTTTAAATAATTTATTGAGTGTAGACATGTGTTCGAAATATCTCGATGCAGAATTAAGAAATTGTTAGGTAATTATTTTAGAAAGAGGAGAATAAATAAAAGTCATTTTTCATATTTTAACGTATTAAACATTAAGTATAGATATTTATTATAGACGTTTATTAGGTATAAATACGTCTTCGAAATATTTCGATGTAACATTAAAAAATTATTAGGTTCTAGGAGGAAGAGAGAAAATAAAAGTCATTTTTAATATATTAATTAATTGGTATGACTTTATTTCTTCTTACACTTTGAGGTCTATTATTAATTAGTACAACACAATCATTATTTCAGCTAGGAAAGTATTTAATAAACACTGGATATGTAGAACGATTTATTTATTTTAATTGGACAAATATTTAAAAAGTTTAAACATGATATAAGACTGTGTCCCTAATTTAGCCATTTTATGTTACTTATTCATTTTAAGTTTACTTTAAGTTTCGTCAGTTGTACAGTAATTAAATTAAATCCATTTAAATAAAGAAAACAGAAAAGATGTACCAATGTGACACGTGTAAAGTTTTCACATATTTTTTTTAGTTAAAATGTATCGAAAAATTGGGGACTTGACGAATTTCTATCTTAAATATTCTTGCTTTTTAAAATTTTAGAGGTTCTTTAGTTGCAGTAGTTATTATTGATTTTTTCAAGAGTTTCCCTACTGGAATTTAATTTAATTTTCTTGTAAGACAAAATTATGTGAAACCAACGATATAGAATTTCACAGAAATCTCTTGAAAGATAGAATCAGACAGAACTCAATGCCAAATTAGAATTAAATTGCGTTTCTTCTGTATTTTAAATAGAATCATATTACCGTTTCCAAAGAGCGTCACATTGCAAGCACTTGTAAATTGAATCATATAGAATTACTTTCGAAATAAACTTCCACTGAATTTTTATCTGGAGCATTGTTTGAAGGAGCTGGAAAATTCAGGATTGCTAAATAAAAGTATAAAACAAAGTAAAAACAATTCGAGGTTTAATAATAATTCTAATATTATTTATAATAATATGTTCTATCAGTATAATATTTTATTAAAAATTAAGTTGGTACATTTTATCTTTCTACGAGTGAGCTACGACTATTTTCATAGTTGACCTCGACATTACAATTCCATATCGATTAAATTGATGATACACTAGTCTTTTAAGAAAACCATTACTCCCACAGAAATAATCATGCTAAAACGAACATACCGTAACGAATAAAAGTGTTTTTTATTAATTAACCCCTTGCCGTATTCTAACGACCCGTCACGCACTCACAGTTCAGAGGTGATAAATGTTTTTGGAATTTTAGCATACTCCAATTTGAAGTTCCAGTCCACTTATAATTTTCCGAAGACAAGATAGACACATTTCAATATTTTAACTTTATTCAATATCGCAGCAGTAAATAATTATTGCTGCCTATGTAACTGCTTATAAATAATAAACAACAGAAAATATTGAAAAATGTTTTAAACAAAAGTTGTACTGTCTCCTTAGACCTACAAATCTATGTAGAAGGTATTTGGAAAAAATAATTTTCTTGCTGAAATTAACAATTGAGGACTGGCATAGTGAGAACTGACGTTTGTGGTAAGACACACTATAATAAATTAATCTTGCAATTTTATTTTTTAATTTGTTAGTACATCATGGTCTCAAGATTGAGAGCCCTTAAAAATTCCTTTGTTTATTGTAAGTAATTAATTTAACTGAATTTGCAGCACAGATCAGCCATCATGGCGGACAACGTAAAGTTGCCTCTCCCTATTCTGTTGAAAATTAAAATTTATTTTGATATCGATAAAAGCGTATATTCCTTACAAATTCAACAGTTGTTAAACAACATATAACCATTATAATTATTTTATGTACAATTGCCACTTTAGTTTCTGTGTATTTTTTATATTGGGGTGGAATTTCATTATTGTTAACTACATACTACTATAATACATTGCAAAACTTCATGCTTTCTTCAACTGTTATGTGTAAGTACATTGTAATCTTATAGTGATGTAAATGTGAGCATATACAGAAACGATTTCGATATTTGCGAAAATTACCTATACGATATATGCAAAAAAGTTAGTCCCACCACTGGGGGGGAAACATATGTATATTAGTGACATTTTCCTTATAAAACTGATACCAAATACAATATAGTTTGCACTATATCTATGAGTTTAATTAACGACAAAAGTTTCTAACGCAGAGGCGGATAGCGAGTGAAAAAGGAAGACACTGCTATCGTGACAGACGGCGAAGATCAAATGTCTGTTTCATTGTTTTCAGTACCAATACGTTGTAAACCTTTATTTTCAGTCATTGTTTTATACAATTTTTACCAACACATCCGTGACGTTTTCCCGATTAGAATGATACCAAACACGACATAATTCGCGACATATTGCAATAATCTATTAGAGTGACTTATTCGATGTAAGCGAAACTTGGAATTACAAATAAGTGTCTCGAATTACGTCGTGTTTGGTCTCATTTTAATCAGCAAAATGTCACAAATATGTTGGGAAAAGTTTCATAAGAAAAAAATCAGAAATGAAAAATTTGTATTCTTGCAATAAGATTGTCCACCGATTTGATACTCCCTGATTGATACTGATGATTTTATCATTTTCAGTCATTGTTCTATACAATTTTTACCAACACATCCGTGACGTTTTCCCGATTAGAATGATACCAAACACGACATAATTCGCGACATATTGCAATAATCTATTAGAGTGACTTATTCGATGTAAGCGAAACTTGAAATTACAGATAAGTGTCTCGAATTACGTCGTGTTTGGTCTCATTTTAATCAGCAAAATGTCACAAATATGTTGGGAAAAGCTTCATAAGACAAAAATCAGAAATACAAAATTTGTATTCTTGCATTAAGATTGTCCCACCGATTTGATACTGTCCTATCTACGTCCCTTTGCTCGCTGCCTTCGGCAAGACATCAATCAACGTAGGACCTATACGATACGAAGGAAAGTTCTGATTCGAATATAAGATAAACAAGGAGCGTATCAATTTTCCAGGAGAGGTCCTAAAAATCAGTCCTGAGTTTGTCAGCAGACTTCACCCTTAGCAATGATTTAGAGGGTTAAGGATCACATAATCGCGATAGGCAGAGCGAGAGTACCAGTTGCTTCGCAACCAGTTGCTCTTGTAAAGGGTGGTAGCCTTTCGGTGCGGTGGCGTACTCATCCTCGAAGAATCTCTCTCTTGTTCTTCCACCCCTTCGGGTGGCCAAGTATAACCACTGGAACGGTGTTCAGACACCACGAACGACCGTGGAGCCGAGTCTTATCTTCCTGGAGATCTCACCCTCTGCAACGAGATCCTCGTGGGGGGAAATCGCCACGCCTCCTGTGTCTATATAAGCTGCTACACCGATGTGGAAACCTCACTTGCACCCCGGCCACGGCCAGGATAAGGTACACGACATCCACGGGAACGATCCTTCTCACCTCGAGCCGGAACTCTCAGCAAGGATCAATCGTTTACAAGCAGCACTATCCGAACGAAGTCATGAAGTTCTGTTTGTTGTGGTTGTTCTTCTTGCTGGTGGTCCTCGCTGATGGGACCCTTGGTAGCCCCTATATCGACGATGGTAAGTTCATTCATTCTTTTGTTACGTGTGCGTGAGTGTTTAGGTGCTCGTGAAACGTGATTTGTGGGAATTAAGGGAGAGTGAGATTATGAAGAGGTATAAGTACCCGAGGGATGCTGAGGTTCCTTATTGGTTTGGATGTTGGAAACTTTTTAGTGCTTTTTCTTGTCTGAGAAGGAAGATGTTGGATGTTAGATTATGATTCAAATGTGATCTGAGTTTAATTGTAATAGAGTCGAAGGTATACGTGTTTTAACCTGAGGTACCGACTGCTTCTCAACGTGAAATAATATTCACGTATTCTATTGAATATTTCATTGAACTATCTTGTACATACTATGAACATGTTATATTGAACATACTTCATACTATGAAATATATTATATTTTATTGAACATACATGAATTGCAAATTTCATAGTTGAAATTATTAGAAATATTTCTTGTTTCTTACAAGTCATATTTGTAATATAGCTTCTAATTTAAAATTTGGTTCAAAGATTGTTGTAAAGATACGAATATTTCAACCTCTTGTTAACCTTTCATTGCAATTTTAATTCTAATCCGTAGTCGCGGAGAAAATGATAAAATGTTTAGTTAATAAAATTTTCTAAAAATTAGAATATTTAATAGAATTCTATACCTATCTAGCAAACATTAATGCGTGAATAGTAAATATGTATGTTGAAAACAATTTCTGCGTGGTTAGGGAAGATAAAGGCAGAAAATATTTGACATCTGCGAATCTCTTGGGTCTGAACTTTCGTTCACATCGTATAGGTCGTACATTGATTGATGTTTTGCCGATAGTAGAAAATGACAGCGAGCGAAGAAGACCGAACGTAAACAAGAGAGTATCAAATCGGTGGGACAATCTTAATGCAAGAATAAAATTTTTTATTTTTTCTTATGAAACTTTTCCCAACATATTTGTGACATTTTGCTGATTAAAATGAGACCAAACACGACGTAATTCGGGACATTTATCTGCAATTCCAAGTTTCGCTTATATCGAATAGGTCACTCTAATAGATTATTGCAAGTAAATATGTCCCGAATTATGTCGTGTTTGGTATCATTTTAATCGGGAAAACGTCACGAATATGTTGGTAAAAATTGTACAAAAGAAGGACTGAAAATAAAGGTTTGCAACATATTGGTATTGAAAACAATAAAACAGACATTTGATCTTCGCCGTCTGTCACGATAGCAGTGTCTTCCTTTTTCACTCGCTATCCGCCTCTACGTTAGAAACTTTTATCGTTAATTAAACTCGTAAATAGAGTCCAAATTAAATTGTGTTTGGTATCAGTTTTACAAGGAAAATGTCACAAATATACACATGTTTTGTACCCAGTGGAGAGGTTAACTTTTTTGCACACATCGTATAGTTAATTTTCACAGATATCGAATGTTTACTGCAAAAGGATGATTGAATGGGAGCAGACAATATCGTAGTGTATTTTTAGACACGTGTTCGATTTTCCATTCTTATTTGACGGTTTTCATATTGAAACCGATGAACGCATTTAGTCGGCGTATTTCGAAGCTATTGGGTAATCGAGTAGTCTTAATCGTGTTAAAATGAATTAATGACTATTCGTATGGAGTGATACGTTCACGATCATTATCATCGTTTTGCATCAATTTTACTGAACTGCAGACGTTAAACTGATCAGTCCAATTTTCGTTTGAATATATATGACGTATGATTTATTCTGTTTGTTCATAAATATCAAACCTCTTTTAATATTTAGTAAATGTTAACTTCCTTAAATTTACATGTAGTAAATGTGAATTTATTTAGTAAATGTTTAACAATTAGTAAATGTACTTTTTATTTAGTTAAATATGTTGTGAATAAAGTGAAAGTAAAAATACTGAAGAATGCAGAAGTGACAGTGAAAATTACTTGACTCAGTACAAGTATTTCAAAATTATAATAAAGGATCAAAATAGTTAATATAAATGCTATAAAATAAAAATGAAAGCATTTAATATCATATCTTAAAAATAAAAATAAAGGTACTTGACATAAATACTTAAAAACAAAAATAAAAATACTTGATATAAATATTTCAAAATAAAAATGGAAATACATAATACAATTACTATGAAATAAAATAAAATAAAATCCTTTATAGTAAATACTAGATATTAAAAAATGAGGGAATAAAACTACATTACAAATACATTCAGGACATTACTTTCTAATTTTATGTTTTAATAAAAGAAAATGGAATTATACTTTTTAATACAAACTAGACAAATTATACTGATGTACTCATCACGTACGTTTAAAACGTATCTGAATTTAAATCATTAAAATTTTAATATTTCATATTAAAGTGAAGTGTTCAGAATTTACGGTCATGATTGATATAATTAAACGAAACAAAATTTTGTATATTATTCTAAACACGAGTAATCCTGTCAGCAGATTAATATGTTGCCTGCAACAGGGGAAATAAACTTGCGTCACATGGTACACTACATATAATTGCAATTGTGTGGACTACGAATTGCTCCAGTTTTTAATTTAAAATGTTCATTTGCTACCTCGTATAATTAAAGTTATATTATTTCTGTTTAAATCTGTTTCTTCTTTAATTCACGACGCTGGCCAACGTGTTAACATTTTGAACGCCGCGTTATAGTTTTTTATTACGGGTAGATATTTTCTAATATTTAATACAATTATTTGTCATCTTTTGCAAGATGATCCCAGTCACAATTAATACTAATAAAAAAAACAAATAATAATAAATAATACTAATAAAAAAATAATAATAAACAAACGTATCCTCTAAAGAAATGTAATATAAACTTGCAACGTTTTAAACAAGCACCTAAACAATTGTAATTACGAAAAATAAGAAACGTTTTCAATCATTTTACTTACAAAATTTGCTGTTTAATGTCAGACAAAATACACTAGTACATTATTTTTATTTGTAACAGAATATAACGAGAAGCTAAAGAAACCGAAAAACAGTTTACTTTAATCTTTGACGAGTGTAAAACAGTTTGATTGGCTTATAAAATTGTCACATCTGAGGTTATCACATAAATCGAATTTTACTTGAATGATTAGGATGTTGAATCCCAGATAAAAGAGCAAAACGGACGAAACTGTCTAAGTAGTATTAACCCCTGCGATGTCAGACAGCGATCAAATCCGTTCGTACATTCAACCAAAAATGGAAACAGCCGTTTGCAATAATATTTCTCAAGTCGATAGAACGTTGTGTCACTTCAGGTACCATTGTTTCGGACAAACAACATCCACCATCACGGAATTTCACATGTCGACATGAATGAAATTCTTTTTTGTACACGATCTTAGAATAATAGTCGTTTAACGCATACAGTTACACTCATCAAATGCCGAATGAACTCGTCACACATGATTAAGCAGTTTCAACAAAATTTTATCGAACCGAGATAATCACCTACGGTTTCTCAGAAGAAAGAAAAACTTTATAATTGCACACGGTTCTTTAAAACGAAGGGAAATTTCCTTATTCTACGTTTATAGAGGTCGCAAGGATATTGAAACATTGGTAAAATCCCTGGGGCGAAATGTCAGCCAGTCGTAACGAGAAACAGAGAGAAAAAGTGGTACGTTAGATTACCTTAATCCCGGTGGTGGTTGATGAGAATAACAACGCCGAAGAAAATGCTGGAAGTCAGATAACGAATTATCGTAGCGTGCTAGTTCCGACCCTTGTAGAATCTGTACGGGTAGAATTCTACGGAGATTATTCCTAGCCAATTAATCTCGTACGGCAGATGTATGGTCACTTTGACCCAGTTACACGAGCCAAGTGTGTAAAATACGAAAGACTTCTTTGTAAATCTTGTACTATCTTTCAGTATCAATTATAATGTACGTTCTGTTCATGTGTATGTGTATGCATAATATGTACATATCTTAGTGTTTTTAATGATCTTGAAATATGTGATTTTTATAGGCATTCTAGTAATTTTAAAGTGTTATTGTACAGTAGATTTATTTGCAAACTTTTGTGAATGTTTTGAGAAGGTTAAAAAATTGCGTGTGGAGAAAAATTATTGGGAATGTTGATCTTATGTATTTAAAGATCGATGAGATCGGTGAAGTGTAATCTGTTTGATACGATTTCGAAGTTTTTCAAATCACAAATTTCCCAATTCCTAAATTCCCAATTCCCACATTTCTCAATTCCCACATCTCCCAATTCCCACATTTCCCAATTCCCACATCTTATATACCTAAATTCCTCAATTCTCAAATTTCCCAATTTCCAAACTTCCCAATTTCTAAATTTCCCCTTTCCCAAATTTCCCAATTTTCACATCTCCCAATTCCCATATCTCCCAATTCCCACATTTCCCAATTCCCACATTTCCCAATTCCCACATTTCCTAATACCTAAATTCCACAATTCTCAAATTTCCCAATTTCCAAACTTCCCAATTTCTAAATTTTCCAATTCCCAAATCTCCCAATTCCCAAATCACCCAATTCCCAAATCTCCCAATTCTCAAATATCCCAAATTTCGAAATCCCCAAATCCTCAAATTTCCCAATTCCCAAATTTAAATCTCTCCAATTCAAATTGCCAAGTTCCCAACTTCTCTAAGTGATAAGACATATTACCACCTCCTCTTACATAATTAACTAATCAATCTACATTAATAAATATACATATTTTTGATGTTACAGAGGAAGACTCGTTACAAGTGGCCGATTCCGATTATACAGATAACGCATTGGAGAATTTAATGCGAGCTGCTCAACAGAAGTGAGTATTCATTATTTTATCGTAACAACTATATTCATCTTCATCCTCCCCAAAAATTTATGATCAATTTTGAATACTCTTTAAAAAATTTCCTCACTTGCATCAGTAGATCCTACACTATAATACAATAATAAAATGAGAACGCAATAACTATTATATTAAACGACACAAAGATGTATTCCAACACGGTCTAACAGTCTATTCTTAGACATCCACTACTCATTCCTTGTAGACTTTTCTATGCTAATTATCGAATCTCAAACTGTTTTATTTCACTGATCCTTTAGTATTTAAATAAATTTTATTACATAACTATAACAGTTATTCAACTTCGTTTTACGTAAGAATTTTTTCTCAATCTTTTTAAGCACATCGATATCAATTTTTAGTACATCGTGACTTTCTTAACAGTCTAGAAGACTGCTTAATAAACTCTCGGGTCAGATTCGACCCGAACTATAATTAATTCTCTGAGAGTTTAAGGAGCTTCAAGAATCTTATCTCTTATAGCAGCTACTCTTTTATCTTGATGTCATTATTCTGGCACGTGACATAACCTAACTTTCTTTATGTTTTATCGCTCTCTTCCTGCTCGGATACAACCCACCTTAGTATTCTTTTTTATCATCTAAATTTATCGTCCAATTTATTCAGTTATTAAATCATGGCGTGCATTGTTCTCCAATTATGAAATTTTTAATGAAATACATTGTGTACGAGCTCGACAGCAATTTTGTTAATGAATTTGATGAAATCTTTGATACACGTTTCATTTAACGATAATAGTGTCTGATAATTTTGATACAAAGATATTGATAAAATATATTAACTTTTTTGTACATGTTGGAAATTGTATTTCTTAAAATAATTCACAAATTCATTTAACAACGAGTAAAATATATTTCAAAATGGAGTCACCCTTAATTTTCTTTATTCATACAAGAATGTGACTACTATAACAAAATAGTGTGTCATCTTACAAATATTAAACATATTATTTTTTTTAAATAATTTCTACCCCACCACCACCATCTTGATGTCTCGGTGTCTTCATAAAGCATTAGCCCGATACTCCTAATCTCGAGTAGACGTACCTCGTTGATTTACTTGTTTAGGCGAGCCTGCATAAAACGGGGCGGAAATTGTGACCATCGGCCGAAAGACTGCTGCAACAGCTCCAGTTGCAGATGCAATTTATGGGGCTCGAATTGTCGGTGCCAACGAGTGGGGTTGTTCCAGAAATGGGGCTAAACGCGTCTTCCGCTTCCTACGTTCTTCCGACGAAAATATTTCCCTTAGCACGCAACGACTCTCTTGCACCATTTAATATCATTTTCAATACTTCTCACATTTTCCTTTCATTACATATATTTTCAACCCTTATATTTTCTTCTGTATTTTTTATTTATTAGTTCCATATAAAAATTCTATACATTCATTTATATACAAATATTCTGTACATTAATTTTTTCCAAAATATTCTGTCTATTAAGTTTGTAAACATATTCTATTTATTAATTTTGCGACAATATTCTTTTTTAATTTCTTAAAAGTATTCTATATATTAATTTCGTAAAAATATTTTGTCTATTAAAGTCGTAAAAGGTATTCTTTATATTAATTTTGCAAAAACATTCTGTCTAATAATTTTGCAAAAACATTCTGTCTATGAATTGTGCTAAAATATTCTGTCTATCAACTTTGCAAAAACATTCTGCTTATTAATTTCGTAAAAGTATCCTGTATTTTAATTTCATAAAAATATTCTGTCTATTAATTTTGCAAAAACATTCCGTTTATTAATTTTGCAAAAATATTTTGTCTATTAATTTCGTAAAAATATTCTGTCTATAAATTCCGTAAAAATCTGTACACAATGCGATTAGACTTAAGCGTATTTCATTTGTAAACATGCGAAGTTTGAGTGAGAAGTTTGCAAAACCTAGTGCATCCGAATGTGTATTGAACGATGAATTTTTACCGGTATTATTTCACCGAAATAATTTGCATCAAGGAACACATCTCTTGTGTCCTCAATCTACCTCCCTCGACCATAACATTCAATCAAGTTTGCGTCCATTTTGTTTAACCTGTTCACTCTTAATTTGAATTCAAACTTCTGTCAATTACTTCTCGATTGCTAACAACCGAATACTTCGAGGCCTTGTACGATCTGTTATCCGTGAACAGAGAAAAACCCCATCGGTGAGGAATAAAATCGAAACAGAACGCTAGTTACCTTTTTCGATGTTCGCTTTATTTTTTATAAGAAACACCAGCCGCGAAAGCGACTAGCAGACACAAATAGCGGTCTAAAGAACCTTCTTCCTTCGAGTATAAATAATAATGTAAGTTCGAACAGCGCAACGATAAAGTATAAATGACTTGAAAGAAACGAGTGTTTCTAATTCGAAATCCTTCGTTTTGTTCAGCTGCTCAGCGATTATTTTAGCGATAGTTGAAACTTTGTAATGGATTCGTGTTTATTTGGACGATTCTCCACGGAATTTCGTTCGATTGCTCGCGAAACGTTTGGTAAATGGGAATCGTGTCTGTCATGGATTCGATTTAATCGTCAGGGATAAATTGTATAAAATTTAGGATAGAAAGCGTGAACAGTTTAGTCGTATGAAAATTAATCCGTTGACCAGACTCGATTCTCGCTTTAGTGACTTCGGGTCGTCATCCTCTTCGATCGAGCGACAATTGGCGATGGAAGAAATTTTTTGGACATACTGTCTCCTGATTGGTGTTTCTCCTAGCCACTTTTTCCCAATCAGACGTCGGTGTTTCCACTTGATCGCTGTCGAAGATGATCACGATTTATTTCGTAGAATTATTGAAATTTACCAAATTGATTCTGGAGCGGAGACACGCGGTCTCGGATATCGGGAAAACTCCTATTCAATTTTCAACGTACCTAAGTGTATGCATTCCGATTATAAATGAAAAAAAAAATACAATAATGAGTGTTATCGTAACGTATTGGACAGGTGGATGTACATGTATGTACCGATATATTATATGGAAATATAATATATATTATATATGTGGCAAGTAATTTTCTCGACCACGTTCTTTTATTATTTTCTGTGATTCTCTTACGTTCTCATGAAGACGTACAAAGTTTTTTACTTGGTTTAAGATTTATGCCAATATTTTTTTTTTCAATGGTCCATAAATATTTATTTTTATACATTTTCGTTGAATTATTTTATAATTATGAAGGAGCTCTTTATGGCGATAGCATCTGGAAGAGCGAAGCTTTTGAACATACGAATAGGTAAGTTTAGTATTTTTTTCTCTTTCTGAATGTCGTGCCAATATGAATTTGGAAACTAATAAACACGAGAATATTTCTAACATGAAATAGAATTTGGGAATTTAGAGGTTTAAAATTTGGAGAATTTGAAATATTCAGAAACTTAGGAATTTAGAAAGTTTAAGAATTTCGAAATTTGGAAGCTTGAATATTTTAAAGCAACAGGATTTGGCAATTTCAGAATGTGGAGATTTGGTGATTCAAAAATTTGAGGATTTGATAATTTAGAAATCTGAGAACTTAGAGATTTGGTAATTTGAGGATTTAGATAGTTTCAAATATTGAATATTTGTAAATTTGAAAAATTTGCATATTTCACTTACAAATTTCCAATTTACAAATGTACAGACTCACAAATTTAGAAATTTGGAAATTTCAAATGCTTAGTATTGTCTATCACTGTCACAAAGTCTCCATCAAAATATCTCACATACAAAAACTCATCAAATGATCAGTTAAACCATCTATAATCTGCCTAATACTCCCAAAAAATTACTGAAAAAAGCACAAATCAATAAACAGAGATGCCAATCGAATCGACCAAGTACGAACAACCGATTCCCATAAATGCGGTATAGAAAAATCATATAACTCTCTGAACAGCGATATCAACGTGAGGAAACAAGATTTGACCGGTCACGAATGGAAACTCGAGCAGAACACGAAACAGGAGTTTGGTTTAAATCTGCCTGCGACCTTTCAGGACGACCCGACGATGGTACCGTGTTGAATCGACTGGGTCGAGTAACTGGATCGTGACGTTTCACTTCTATCGCGATGTGTATACTTACACAGGACACCATATCGGTTAGGATCCGTGTCCTCGAAACGAGGAAGTCGAATTGCGATCGAACGAAGATGTATCAGGCAGATCTCGATCTGGCCACGCTGGAAGAAGGTTAAACGAGTTAACCTCGAGGAATCTATGGTCGACTCTGGGTCGTAAATAATTTACAGTCCCTAGCCGTTGAATTAGGACCACTATTTTTCAGCATTTTTTACGTTTTCCGTAAAATTAAAAAGCCTGTTCAAATTGTAATGATATTTATTAGCTACTAACATAACTGCTACTGTACATAACATTATTAACACATGTTAATATTTTGTATTTCCACCCTTTGCTTTGGTCGCAGCTTCCGGCATGCTCTGTATACATCATATGCTTTATATCTTCATTATTTTCCCAAATATCTGTAATTCTTTTCAACTCAGATAATGTGGTTGGAGAGTTGTAAACTAGTCTTTTGGGGCTTCAGACATTTTCTATTCACCAAATTTCAACTCACGCTATCGATACTCGAGCCTAACGTAAACACACGGCCCTTAATCACTCACCACACAATTTGTTATCACGATAGTAACAAATTGCTATGTATATATCGTTATCAACGTATTTAGTAATAATTTTGCATGAGCTAAGACAATTTTCCATATATGACATAAAAGTGAAATTTATATATGTGGTTCTAATTCGATGGCCAGGGACTGTATAATAAAATGTGCGATCACCACGAGCGTGCGGGATTACTCGAAAATCTCCAGCGAAAGTCTCGTTGGGGGATAATTGAATCATAAGTTGCGCAAGTGCTGTTCTGAGAGCGAACTGGGGGACGCTTCGAGAACTTTCGGTTTCGAACTTGATGCGAAGTTGCAAAGATTTTAAAAGAGATTTCAGTTGATAAATTTTTACATGTCGCGTGGTACGTTTTATAAAAATTTATATAAAAGATGTGGAGCTAAAATCAAGTAGGGACACGTCGATCGCAAGACAAATGCCCTTATTACAAATTGTATGAAAGAAGTGATACAAAATGAGGAACGACTACATTTTTAGTAGACACAATTCACTGTTGAAACGATTATTCTCATTGAGAACTTAAAATAATGTTAAAGAATAATGACATTCATGAACAAGATAAGGAAATAAAATAATTTTAAGAAACTCGGTTGATTTCAGTGTTATATTTAAAAAAAGATGTGATTTCTTGGAGAATACCCTGTTTACACAGTGAAGTACACAAAACAATTCTGAACGTATTAGATGCATTGAAGATAATCAACTCAGTTTGTAGAAAGTAATTGCACAAGGAATATTCAGTATACTAAAAAGGATAATCAATTCTTTTCCTCAGAAAGTACATCTAAAATGCAGTTCTATGAATATAAATTCTGTTAATGTGAATCGCAATTCTGGTAATATAAAAGAAATCATGACATTTTTATTTCATCTTTCCAATTTTTTATTTTACAAAATGTGTATACACGGCGATTCCACAATAGAGTCTTGGGTTCACGTATATTACGCGTTGACGTATAACGCATCACATTTGGACTGACACATTGGCAGTTAAATCGATTTGATTATTTTATGCGGATTAATTAATAATATCGACGAAGAAAATTTTCACGTACGTGTCAACCGTCTCGTGTTTTATTAGACACAGGTCAATTGGTTTTCCAGGTCGTGTCATCTCACGCAATTAAGCGACTAGTGTGATCTAGTTAAGAAAAATAAAATACTCTTCGCGCTGACGAAATCCCAACGTACTCTTAATTTGTGCTTCACGTGTGCTAATACATCGTTTGCTGTGTCTGATGTGTAGGTAAGTATAACCGCACCTAGTATGATTTTAAAAGCTCGACAAAAATAGACACGGTTGCTTTTCAAGCTGCTATTTATGACGAAAATACGTAGATATATGTTAATGCTTAATTATATAAAATTATATTAAATGCTAAAGATAGACACGGTTTTTCTTTTAGTGAAGCTATTTTTAATGACAAAATTAATACGTCGGTATTCATATGTTAATGCTTATTATATTAGACTAGCTTACCTATGACACCTTGTTGTTCAGGTCATAGGTTACCAATCAGAAAAATTTAAAAGGCTATGACTCTCGGCGAGTTCTAGATATATGTATATGTATATGTGTGCAAAATATCAAGTTTCTACCTTTTACCCTTATCGAGATTGAAAGTAGCAACGGACAGACATAGCGTATTATATATATAGATTATATTAAAATTTGAATGTTTGAAATTGTAAGTGTGGAAAGGTCAAAAGCGAATGAGTTGAAAAGGTGATAGCTGATATGGATCATAAACTCATTCTTTCATAATTTTGTCACTACGTTTCAATCGAGGCACTTCTTTTCAATAAAAATACCTGAAAGATAAAAATACCTACTTGTACTCCATTTTATCCCATTTTATCTCGTTTTACCACATTTTACCCCATTCTATCCCACCTTACCACATTTTATCTCATCTTATCACATTTTACTCTATTTTACCACATTCTGCACCATTTTACCCCGCTTTACCACATTTTACCCAATTTATTTACCTTTGCCGGGCGTTACCCAGCAATCATCATCGATTATAAGATACTTTACTATAAAAGTGAGAGGATAAAGGTCAGAATCACTGTCAGAGGGTTCGATGACACCAACACAGAACGAAGCACAATCTCTGGATCACGTTTTGCACGAAGTTCGAGTTCAACGAACTACGGTTCGATCTCCAATGGCGTCTATCTGTTTCGGTGCCCATTCTCAAGGCACTGAAAGGTCAGAAGGGTTGTGACAGAAGATAAGCCCGGTAAAGGGACGGCCTAACTTATTGTTTGCAGGCCTAACTTGTCGTTTACTTCGAGGTAATTCGCGATCGACCTCATCGTGCGAAAAAGGACAGCCGTCACTCTCTTCCCTGTAGTACGTTTTTAAATATTGATCGAAAATATTGCATTCTAACAGAATGGTAAATGGGGACGGGAGTTTAAGCAAACGAAAACAACTCTTAGTATGCTCTATACAAGACAAATATTTGTCAAGAAAGCTTGCTATGGAAGT
Organism: Megachile lagopoda; assembly: GCA_036983795.1. Lineage (NCBI taxonomy): Eukaryota > Metazoa > Arthropoda > Insecta > Hymenoptera > Megachilidae > Megachile > Megachile lagopoda. Next base: position 4,543,093 of record CM072786.1, read on the forward strand.
ACAATATTTTTAGTCGTAACAGAACGTGGTTCCGAAAGTGTACAATATTGTAATCATTAAGATTAATATCAATTTTTGTACAAAAAGTTCATGAGTGTATTAAAAAATATCATGTATCATAATTACAAAATATAACATATACTGCAGTTATAAAATTAGCCTGATTGTAATTTAATTTTAATTATTAAGTCAATAACGATATTTTCTCTTCAAGCGTATTTATTAAAATTCACAAGGATTTTTGATCAGAGTAAATACTATTTATATCGATCCGCCGTCATATTTGTGGTAATGTATCGGCATTTCTGTAATAAAATTTAGATAGGTCTGAAATAAAATAATTTTTAAGATTCTGAATTAAGAATTCTCAAGAAGATTAATTAAAAATTAAACATATCAATTTCATCAGAAAGGGTGAAAGTTGACTTCAATTTTAAATGTAAAACGATAATAAATTTTAATACCACCGTAAGCTTATAAAAGCTACAAGAACGTGTTGCGAGAGTAATAAATGAGCGTCAAATTAATTCGAAAGAATTATTTACAGTACAGAACTAGTAATAATAGCCTGTTTGTCGAAGTTAGTCGGACATGGACATGCTTTGTCGTAAACGGTTTAATTACATCCCTTTGTTCTCCTTGGCATTTCCTCTTATCCGTGCGGTTAATCTCGACCTTTCAAGTTCAGTGACCCGTCGGTACACCATAAATCAAACGTGTTTTGTATTCTCTATTAAGCTTGCTAACATTTTTTCCATTCCGCACCTGACGATAAGGTTATACCTTTAATTTTTGCGCAATATTCCTAGCGTTCGTAATTTTAGCCGCGCAAAGCTCACAGGGAACAGAAAGGAACGGCGGAAACTGGAGGAAGTGCAAACATAGTTGTAGGGTAATTTCAAAAATTACCCTGGTAGCGTTTCCGCTTTTACGCGCATGGAAACAATTTCAACTCCGTAACTAAATTTCTTACTTTATTGATTTCTTTACTAAATTTAGGAACTGTGGAAAATAAAATTAATAGACCACGAAGAGTTATAATTTCATTAAAAACTTTTATCGGTAAAATCCTGCGGGGACTCTTTCCGAGAATGAATGATTGAAGTGTCCTTAAAATAATATAAAAATTGCGTTTGTGCTCCCAGGATGCAATCTGACAATGAGAACTTGAACAAATCTTGAAGGACAAACGTATCTATGAATAAAGGGACTCTTTCTAAGAATGATTGTCCTTAAACTAATATAGAAATTGCATTTATGCTCCTAGGAAGACTAACAATTATGGAGTACTGAGAACTCCATCAAAACTTGAAGGACGAATGCATTCATGAACTTGTAAAAGGACTCTTTCCAAGAATGAATGATTGGAGTATCTTAAAATAATATAAAAATTGCGTTTATGCTCCCAGGATGCAATCTGACAATGAGAACTTGAACAAATCTTGAAGGACAAACGTATCTATGAATAAAGGGACTCTTTCCAAGAATGATTGTCCTTAAACTAATATAGAAATTGCATTTATGCTCCTAGGAAGACTGACAATTATGGAGTACTGAGAACTCCATGAAAACTTGAAGGACGAATGCATTCATGAACTTGTAAAAGGACTCTTTCCAAGAATGAATGATTGGAGTATCTTAAAATAATATAAAAAGTAGTCTCAGGAAGTAGTCTGACAATTACGTAAGACAGAACTTAAACAAAACTTGTATCTATGAATTTATACGATGATCTTCGAGATCATGTCCACACTCAAAGGTTTAATACCATCGAAAGTTCAGAATATCCATTGAAAAGGAGTAGTATGAATAATCTGGAGCTACTATCTTGCAATAACAGTGTTTGTCTTACGTAATCGAGCGTTCCTTCGTGTTTCACGAATCCCTCTCTTAGTAATCCACTAACAGCACCGTCAGATCTGTGGGATTTATCTTCCACGAATTCATTCGACCTTTATCGTTAGATCGAACACGTGCTGCAAAACTGTACGGCACGAGTTAACGGTGTTTCAGCATTGCAACCACCCATAAAATCGGAGCTTCGTTAAATCGATCTTCCACGGGCTTTTGAGTATAAACAGTTTCGACTGGCTCTAGATCGTCTTCGTGATATCCCAGAATCCAGAGGGGGCTTTAATTCGCTTTGTCTCGGTGTATTGTTGCGTAAGATTGCTATACGAGAGTGCAACGAGTAACCTTGAAGAGCCTCGAACTAGCTGCCTACGCCTTCACATCGTTTGCTACGACCATACTCCAGGACCACTGTCCGACTGTTATATACAGGGTGTCCCAGTTTCTTTTTTGATCAAACGTTACTTTCTAATCATTGTGAATTTCTACGTGCCCTAAGAAACCTTTACTGCAAAGTAAACCTCAATGTACAGGGTGTCCCAATTTCTTTTTTGACCGAACATTAATTTCCAATCAATGAGAATTTCATGTTCGTGTCTTAGGGACATTTACTAAAATGTAAATTGTAACATACAGGGTGTCCCAGATTCAATTTGACCAGACATTGTCAGGTTTTGTGAGTTTCTCAAGCCTAGGAAAAATGAGTGAAAAGTAAGGAATTTCATGGTTTAGGAATTTTAGGATTTGGAGATTTTCAGGCATCGCGGAATTTGGAGACTGGGAGACTTGAGGATTTTGGAAATTTGAGACTATAGGGAATTGGGGTCGTGGAAATTTGGGAAATTGAGAATTTGGAAATGTAGAAATTTTCAGAACGTGGAAATTTGGGGATGTAAGGATTTGGAAACGTGGAAATTTGAGAATACCTAATTTGGAAATGTAGAAATTTGGGAATGTGGAAATTTGAAAATATAGGAATTTGGAGACGTGGAAATTTAGGGTTGTAGAGATTTGAGAATGTGGAAATTTGGACTTGTGACGATTCGGGAATGTGGAAATTTGGGATTGTGAAGATTTGAGAATGCAGGAATTTGGAGACGTGGAAATTTAGGGTTGTAGAGAATTGAGAATGTGGAAATTTGGACTTGTGACGATTCGGGAATGTGGAAATTTGGGATTGTGAAGATTTGGGGATGTAGGAATTTGGAAATATGAAAATTTAGGAATGTAGGAATTTGAGAACGTGGAAATTTGGAAATGTAGGAATTTGAAGACGTGGAAAAGGGTTGTAGAAATTGTAGAAATACTTGGAAAAGAGTTGTAGAGACTTGAGAACGCGAAAATGTGGAAATGTGAAGATCTTGGAGCGTAGAAATTCAGAAACATAAGAATTAGCAAGAATTAGAAAACTTGCAAGTATGGCAATTACATAATATGAAGATTTAAGTTAAACATTAGTTTCTATAAAAAATATTAAAAATAACAAAGCAGTAACGGAATGTAATGTAATGTATTCTAACGGAAAACCTTATTAGTCGGTTGCACCGTTTACAGATGCATTATATGATAATTTTAATTAAAGTTAAAGTTGAACGGAAATTCCTCGCAGTGCAAATAGGCGGAGGAAAAGGATCGAGATTACACTTGGCGTAATAAGTAAGAAGTGTCTAAGGAGATGTTCGACTAATACTTCTGACATTCATAACGATACGACCGCGTATTTTGCTCACGTTAACTTCTTAAATATTTTGTATTACATGTGCGTAGCAGTGCGTTTCCTTTTTGTCGAATGCAAAATATGCGAGCATCGTTACACTTCCGCGATTATATAGTCATGCGTCATTTCATTTTTGCGTTTGTGATGTTAACGCGACGAAACCAGTTTCTAAAGGTCAAAGAAATCTTGGAATAGATAGAAATCTTTTAAACTTGTGGATAACTTGGATACCTCTAGTTTTCAACCTACGCTTTCCTCCATTTACCAGAATCACTAATGCATCGTAACCTTATTGTGTGCTCATTAACGATTCGTTAAAATTTCAACGCTCTTTATCTTGAAATCAGCTGTATCAATAAAAGTAGCAGAAAGGAACAAAAGATATAAATTGGTACTCTTCCACAGCTATTTTATTTAAATTATACAACATTTGAAGACTATTATTTAAAGTGGAACATATCCTTTTTCATTTTATTTGTTCTAATCGTTATTTTAAGCACTTTGTCACAATTTAATCAACTACTGAAAATTAATCGTCAAGCACGGAAATGGCTTATTAGAAATTTCATATCGTCCTTTGGTTTATTTCTTATAATTTTGCTAGTTTGAAAAATACATATACGTTTCATCATCCTTGTCTGGTACATCTTCCGTTCGTGAAAAATAATGTAATTTACGATGTCAGGCCTTTATTGTCTTTTAAACTCTTGAGACTATCGTCACAAGTGCTTTGCGTCACCTGCATTCGTCATTGTGTAAATACCTCAACGCAAAATGTTCTGTTAAAACATTTTTTTTAGGTTTTATATTCTGTACCATAATAAATTAATTTACACTCTTTGTTTGATTTTACTGCTGTTTTCTCGTTTATTGGAGAAATACAAATTTTTATAGAACGTTCATTTAACAGTTCTTCAGCGTTCAAGGTTAGGTTCTAGCTCCTTATTTCAAAAGTCATTTTAACGAGGTTAACGGTACGAGATTAACAGTTGACAATTGCATTTATTAATAGGTGTTGAATTTAATATTAACACTTAATAATTGTGAAAATTATCATCATAAATGTTCTTATAAATATAAATTATCATAAATATTCTTGTAAATATTTTCAAGAATTCCCAAATTCAATTCTTCTCAAAATCATCGCAAAATAGTAATATTAAAACTTTGATACTTTGTTTGGAAAGGAGAGGTTTCACAAAAATAAATATCTTAAAACTTGTTTCTTTTTCACAACAATAAATCCGAAGTTTACAGGAACATGTACTCCAAGGTTTGCGTGTTCTTTTATAATAATCCTTGAATTATTATTCGATGAACGCGTTCTATATTATGCCAGTATTAATAGGTTATTTACATACACAAATCCTAGCAAAACTTATTTAAATTAATGTTGGTCTGAACCAGAATATGAACAAAATATACAGACCAAAAACAAAATAATAGAAAATTCAGTTTACAAAATCAAGAATGTACATATACATTTACTAAACAGTAAAAGTATTTCGTCCCTTGGAGTACATTTACTAACCAGACCACTAAGCGACATTGACTAGGAACTATACATTCACTGAATCGACGCTTTTACCGTATACACGCAATCCTTTCTTCAAAAGTCATAGAAGGCTTTAAAATATTAGACCACGAGTTACAGCCACCAAATCGGTGAAAAAAGACACGGATCATTAATTAATTCAGCGCGTCAAAAGCATCACATTCCAAGAATGCAATTGTAACGGACATACGGCGGTACGAAAGCGTACGACAGTAAATGCAAATGCAAGCATAGAGGGAGTAAGAGAAGAGGAAAGAGAAAGAAAGTGATCGTAGGAAAAAGAGAGAGGGTTAGAGCAAGGTGGGTAAAGAAGTGGGGAGAAGCCACGGCGGCGAAAACCATTCGAGTCGGTTTGACGATGCCGGTCGCTTCAGTATGCTGCGCAACGCGCAGGCTCGCGTATGCGTATTGTTTCTCTTTGTTCTTGTCTCCTTTGCTCTCCCATGTCCTCTCGTTCGTCTTCTCCCTTCTTCTCCCACTGTTTTCTACGTAGGCAGCGCGGTCAGAATACGCAAGTACAAACATCTCGTGGTTCGCTGTTTTCGCGTTTACGTGTCACCGTTGTTCCGTCAACATTTTTTCCTCGTGTTAACTGCGCGCGGCCGGGAAGATTCGGATGGAAATTACGTCCTCGTCGTGGCATTTTTCCGGTTACGTTCGTGTGTACCGAAAGGAGCGTGCTCTGAGGCTCGACTTCAATCGAGAAACGGAGTACGCGTAGCTTGTGACATACTGACACGGTGCGTAAGGTTAGTAGTGAACAAGAGTGCGCCACGGCGGAGAAAGGTGGGAAGAGCGGGAAACTCCGGTATGTACCGTGGATTTTGAAAGAGTTTGACACATCGATGGACGATTAAGTCTCCGAAGACCTAATGTGGATGCTGTTAACTGGCGAGTCGCAGTGAGTGGAACGGTTACGAAACGCGTGGAAGGAGACGTGGCACGAAATGAAGCGAGCGTATCCCCGTACGATCGATAACTATAGCACCTTGGTAAATATCAAGCGGTCCGTATTTCCACCGCGCACCAAACCTAACCTAGCGAACTACCTGTGCTACGAACTTTCGTCAACACGATCGCACACATCGTTCGTCGTATCATCGAGAGCGTGAAAGTGCGACGAAATATCCAGGGTTGAATAATGAAAAGCTCCGAGTTTGTCGGGAAGTAATATTTTCCGGTGCAGCGTCTCGATCGCGATGACAGGTGGTGATCGTTGACCGACGACCGCGGCCGACTCGATCGGTCGTGATCCACAGTTCGATCGAACGTGATGCGAGCGCGTATATATCCGACGTTCACGGTGCTCCCCGGAAGATCGGAACCCACGGTAACGTACGAGGAGACAGAAAATTACAAGAGGCGAATGAAGCAACGAAGGAGAGAGAATCCGAGGCGCTTTTATTTTTAGCCGGTTCGTGTATCGCAAAAACCGGTTCCGGAGTTTCAGCCCGAGCCGAGCCACGAGGTAAGGTGCGTATATTCGCGAGAAGGGCTTTAGTCGAAAAGGGAGGAAGCGAGAGGGACGTACACGCGATATAAAGGCGTAGCATACTTATTTCTCTATCGGCCGCGAAAGAAAGAAAGAGTGACACGAAACATGGAATTCGCCTAAGCCGATATATACCTCTCCCTACTTCTTTCTTCTCCCACCTCGAACTATCGATTGCGTGTATGCACGCGCCTATCCATACTCGAAGCTGTACGTGACATCGGGAATGTATGAGATTCGATTATCGGGTGCGTCGTCGACGCTATGTTCGTCGCCGATGTAATTAGCCAGCCTCGTTGCACGTACGCGGATACCGACAGGCTGTAACAGTTTCTTGTTTCGTTCTGATCAAGTACGCGAGCATAGTGCGGGCGTGTCAGTGAACGAAAGTGGGAAAGAAAAAGGAGTATTCTTTTTTTCTTTAATTGTTGCGTGTCACGGTCAGAAGATCTACGAAGACACGGGAACGGCATGAAGAATGGCAACCGATTCGAGCAACCGGCAAGGCGTAAGGGCGGTCGCCACAACGACAACCGATCCGCAACGAAGCGAAAAGCGCGCCGTCGCGGCGCGAGGCGCCGCCGGTGCTCTGGCCCTGAGTGTTCTGGCCGTGGTCCTCCAATCGGCAGCCACCGCGACCCCCACCTGGGGATATTTCACCAATCCTGACGGTGAGTCATTCTTTTGAAATTCTTTCTTAAGGACGCGCGCGTATTTCCTCGATTCATCGCGACGATGCGCGGATCCGCCACAGCGGATTTGCGCGTGTCACGACTTTCTCGCGGTCGGATTGCGGCTAAGCTCGAGTTCACGGTTACGATATTGATCGTTTATTGATTTCTTTCGGTACCTGAATGGTCGGAATGAAACATCGGGAAGGAATAGTAATTATTGGAGTTGGAGGAAGCATTATTTTAAATAACGCGTTACGGACGATTCACGAAGTATGTAGGATTTTAACACTAGATGTTGAGCGTTCATTTTTAAATTAAAACTAAAGCAGGAAAAGAAATAAGGCACGTAAACTGACTTATAGAGTATTCTTGACAAGAGTTAACATATTTTGACAAAAGCTTCTTAATACTTTTTATAGTTTACAATGAGAATGTAAGGTCCGCCATTTTGACGAGCTTCGTAAATCTAGTGTTAACGTATTTTACAGTTAGCACGGAGAAATTAGAAATTTCTAAATTATCATATCTTACAATTCGACAATTTTATATTTCTGTATTTCTAAGTTTTTAAATTATTAAATTACTAAATTATTTAACTACAAAAATTCTAAATGTGGAAGATAAAATTTCGGACTTTTAATTTTTTATATATTCAAACGACCCAATTCGAGATCTCTGTACTTAAAAAGTTTTGTAAACGTTTTTTAGATGTAATACCATCACGTCTTTTGAAATTGACCAAAATTCTCACGTAAACTCTTCACGTTCGCCCGGTACATAATGAAATAGCTCAGGTAGATGAATATAGTGGTGGAAGTTAAATTCTCTCGCTTGTTTGAGCGCAACAGAGTAAAACGTGGGTTGCGCAAACTAATGCGGTTACCCTGTGGTTCCTATTACGTAATTTACATGGAAATGCCGAGCAACGTGACTCTTAACAACTGTTCGGTATCCCTTAAACTGATGGTCTATCGAGGAACATCAAAGTGATCGATAATTCGTAAATACATACCGGTATGCACATTGTCCACAATAGTTAAATCGAAACACTCCTTTGCATCTGCTTCTTATTTAAGCGTTACAAGGACAACCATAACAGCTGCGTATAGGCTGTCTTTGTATACAAACTATAAGTTATTACGCGTACGGTATAACGCGAGTTACTTAACGACTCGTTTAGTCGATGAAAATCGTTTATTCCTCCAGCGTACTTCCAAGACATTTACATTTGTATTTACTCGGGAAAACATTTATATTTACTTCGTTCTTTATTGTTCGGAATAAATTAATCTTTAGGCATGGTGGTTTGAATTTTATTTCATTTACAAATAATCCGTAAAAGTAAACCGGTACATTTTGTCTTTTTTTTCTGCTACGAAGCTGGGTTTACCTATGTAATTCAGAACACGACTTCCGTATATCGAGTCAATTAATTCCGTCAGGACGTTTTTATAGCAACTACATGTCTTTTCAGTGTCTAACTTTTTTAAACCTGTTTCTTGTTAAATAATTATACTGCATCTCTGGAATTCTTAATTATGGGACTGATAAAATATTGAAACATTTTGATTGATGTAGTGGCAATATTTGCTGCTGAAGTATGTCATTGTAAGAGCAGTACATCAACCTTGATGGTATTGAGGAGGAAGCAGTTAGAACTTTCAAGATTTATTCTTTGAGATATGTTTAATGTGGTTTTAAGTTATACTTGATTTATTGTTAAGTATATAATTGTTATCAAGTAGCGGTTTACAAGTTGTTTAACTTTTCAAATTTCTAGTTTTCAAATTTTTCAAATTCTTACATTCTCATAGCTCAAATTTCCAAATTCACAAGTCCTCATAGCTCTAATTTCCAAATTCACAAATTTTCAAATTCTCAATTTCTTATTGCTCAAATTTCCAAATTGTCAAACTGTCATAGCTCAAATTTCCAAATTCTCAAACTCTCATAGCTCAAATTTCCAAATTCTCAAATGCTTATAGCTCAAATTCCCAAATTCTCAAATTTTTAAATGCTCACAACTCAAATTTCGAAATTCTCGAAACCCTTAAATTTTCAAACTTGCAAGCTCTCCAATTTTCGACTCTCAAATTCTCAATACTCAAATTTCCAAATTCCCAAATTTTTAAATGCTCCTCACTCAAATTTCGAAATTCTCAAACTTGCAAGTTCTCAAATATCAAAGTGCTAAATCCACTCAGATACCAAATTTGAAATGTTCTAATTGTAAAAATTACCACTCAAAAATCCAATCACGTGTACATTTCCCTATATCGCCATTTTCCCGAAACTTACATACACCTGCTAAAAATCGCAACAAAACTTTCAATTACGCAACAAAGTCACTTGCATTTACAAAAGTAACTAAACTACCCGACAGATTCTTGTATAAACTCATACATCACCTTCCTATCAGTAACCTGGCATTTAAAGTGTTAATACCTAATCGATGATGCGAAGGCTGTTTAAATAATCGAAAAATATCTCCTATTAGCGTGTACCGTTCTGTACTAATTACTCAAACATTTTACCATGTACAGATTAGATACCGGTAAAATCATTTTTCCCCGTTAATTATTAGCCGATTAATTTTCGTTTTGTTCAACGTTGTTATACAACTCCACACGTGTCCTTTAATTAATGTAGGATTACGATCGGTAAATAACAAGCTTAGGTGTAATTAGACATAATTTGAGAACGGAATATCATTCAGATTATTTTTGTTGCGCGGAATAATGTTATATAAATTCGTATCGCATTTTTGATTATTATGCTCGATATATCGTTTCAACGGGAATAAGAATACGCTATAATTGCACTTGCGGTTTTTCCCTCTGAACGAAACAAAAAGAGTACATTGCTATTCTGTTCGTTCGCTGTTCTCATGCGTTTCATGAAACTTCGGAGAACGTCAATGTCAGTACACGGTTAATGTTTGCGCAATCGTGTGCTAAATATAAATTATGCGCAGCTATTCGCGGAGAAAAGTTATTAAAGGATAATTCAGTTATGCATTATCGAAACTACGAATTTACTTTTTTGTTATTAATTTTATCTGCACTTATGTTTCATAAATTTTGATTAGTTTATTTAATCCTGCTGCAAGATTAAAAATAAACACGGTGATTTCAAAATGGTACAACCACTGGATGAAAAGAGGATGAATTTATAGGAAAAAAATGAGGCAAAATTTTTAAATGCAATTTTTTCATGTGTCACTTCATTTTGGAAAAAACTGAGTTGGGACAGTTTGGAAGTATTTATAAAAATTTGTTCACGACACATAAAATGATAAATGCAACTTTACATTGCTTTGAGAATAATGAGTTATTAAACAAATAAACCTAATCATTAACATAACTAAAGTTATGTCATTCTTCATGACATTATTAATACATATAGATATTAATGTTTAATGCGATGAAGAACACACACAACGAATCAAATAAAGTAATATAAAGTAATAAACCTATTTTAGCGATTTTAATTATATCTGTTTATTGTAGAATTAAGAAATTGAATTTTTTTTCTACACTGCGAACAAACTTTTGTATAAATAAATAAAAATGTTCAAATTTAATTTTCTTGAAAATGGAGCCATATACGAACAAATTTTATTACGTATTTTTTACTTATTTTTCCATGTTGATTCACTCATTTTTCAGTTGTATAATTGTTTACATAAAATATGTATATGAATCATAGTCACAGGTGAAATAGTAATTCTATAAATGTCCAGTATGGTCAAATTAAATTCTCGATTATGTGTTAAAATCATTGTTCATATCTTTTAGTGCTAATTCATGGTAGACTGTTGATTTTAACGTTTATATCTTATAAAAGTTACAAATTGTTCTTTGAAATTGGTCTTTATGAAGTTAAAGAATTACTGTATATACAAATTTATGTTTTATCATTTGTTTATTTATTTTTTAGTTTCATTTTCAAATTCGGAATAAGTGTAGATTTTATGCCGGTAGGTTTGGGGTTAAAGAATGGTGGTCATAATTTCAAACTGAGATTAATAAAAGCAGAGGAGGTTGTTTTTGTTAGTGAAATTTCTATATGAAATGATATTTGTGGAACGCACTGTAGATTTAGTCTCCTTTGTGCGGGTCGTAGATGCATAGCTGGTGATGAATACAGCAAGAATGAAAACGGTATCCGTGACCTTAGCAGGTGGTTGCAAATTGTTAAGTTTCTAACTTCTCAAATTCAACAATTTTCAAAATATACAAATCCTCAAACTTTCCAAATTTTCAAATCTCCAGATTTCTCAAAATCTTAATTCATAAGTACCTAAATTCCCAAATTGACACATTCACCAAAACTTTAGATTCTAAATTCCTCCATTTTTAGATCCCTAAATCGCCAAATCCCCACATTTCTAAATTTACAAATTCCTAAATTTCCACATCCCTAAACTTTCTACATTTCTGAATCTCTAAATTACTAAATTTACAAATTCCCCCAAATCCCCAAATCTCCCCAAACTCCTGCATCTCTAAATCCCTAAATTCCCAAATCTCCAAATTTCTAAATTCACAAATTCCTAAATTCTCGAACCCCTATATCTCCAAATTTCTAAATTTCCACATGCCTAAACTTCCTAAATTTCTAAATCTCCAAATTACTATATTTACAAATTCCCCAAAACCCTAATTTCTAAATTCCTCAATCTCCAAATCCCAAAATCCCCAAATCGTCCCAAATTCCTCCATCTCTGAACCCGTAAATTCCCAAATCTCCAAATTTCTAAATTCACAAATTCCTAAATTCTCAAATCCCCAAGTCTCCAAATTTCTAAATTTCCACATCCCTAAACTTCCTAAATTTCTGAAACCCCAAATTACTATATTTACAAATTCCCCAAAACCCTAATTTCTAAATTCCTCAATCTCCAATTCCCAAAATCCCCAAATCGTCCCAAATTCCTCCATCTCTAAACCCGTAAATTCCCAAATCTCCAAATTTCTAAATTCACAAATTCCTAAATTCTCAAACCCCTATATCTCCAAATTTCTAAATTTCCACATCCCAAAACTTCCTAAATTTCTGAATCCCTAAATTATTATATTTACAAATTCTCCAAAACCCTAATTTCTAAATTCCTTAATCTCCAAATCCCAAAATCCCCAAATCTCCCCAAATTCCTCCATCTCTAAACCCCTAAATTCCTAAATTCTCAAACCTCTATATCGTCAAATTCCTAAATTTCCACATCCCTAAACTTCCTAAATTTCTGAATCCCCAAATTACTATATTTACAAATTCCCTAAAACCCTAATTTCTAAATTCCTCAATCTCCAAATCCCAAAATCCCCAAATCTCTCCAACCTCCATCTCTAAACACCTAAATTCCCAAATCTCCAAATTTCTAAATTCCCAAATTCTCAAATTCCTAAATCGCCAAATCTCTAAATTTCTAAATTCCCAAATTCTCAAATTCCTAAATCTCCAAATCTCCAAATTTCTAAATTCCCAAATTCTCAAATTCCTAAATTTCCAAATTTCTAAATTCCCAAATTCTCAAATTCCTAAATCTCCAAATTCCTCAAATGGCATATTCATGAAACGAACTGTAGATTTAGTATCCTTTGTGTGGATCGTAGACGTATAGCCGGTGATGAATGCACCAAGAATGAAAACGGTATGCGTGACCCTAGCAGGTGGTTACTACGACACGCTAGTTGTGGTGCCTGTGTGTACGAACACACACACATGTTCGTTACGGGTATGTGTGAATGAGTGGCACAGGTGCGTAGCTACTAGTAAGGCCTCTTTCATTAACAATCCTACAATCGTTATTCTACGGTATCAGACTTTTCTTTCTACTCCGCAAATGGTCTATTGAAATGGAGACCTTTCAGTGTGAACGTTAAAACGTTGTAAAAAGATTTCATGTTTTATTAACCTTTCGAATACTGTTGTGTTAGGCACTTTTTATATAAAAGTCTTTCAAGACTTTTTCGTTGTGTTTTACCAATTATTATTTCCATCAACAATAAGTGCTGCAATTATTGAATTACATTCAATTATGTTATACATTTATATTATAAGTGTTGTAATTATTGAATTAGAGATAGATACATTGAGGTTAGGACTTGATTTTGTGTAATATTTCTGTTAATTTAAATAATATTTTTATATTGCTATATTATGTTGTATTTTTATTTTATATTTTTATATTAATAACATAATAACATAATATATTGCTATATTAATATGACGTATTGGTTTACATAGATACTACGTTTATATATATTAATTATACTATATACTAAATATTATATCACATTAATGTATCGAGTTAATTATAAATCAATATACTAAAATTTAATTTTATATAATATTTATTGAATTAAGTGTAATTTTTAAAAAGTGTAAATCATAATTTGATATAAGTTCACATTGTTATATTAATGTGTTAATCTTTTGTATATTAATTATGTTATGTATTGAATATTATATTATATTAATGTACTAAGCTAATATTTATACTAAACCTACTAAACTAAATATTGTATTAATGTACTAAATTAATATTTACACTAAATATATTAAATTGTATATTATATTAAATATAATAGACTAGTATTTATACTAAGTATACTAAACTAAATATTACATTAATGTACTAAATTATTATCTACATCAAACATACTAATTTAAATGTTAATACTATTTATATTAAACACACGTAAAAACATTCTACAAATACATAACAAAAAATACCCAAATCAAATATCGTATTAATTCGCCAAAATTTAATTAAACCAATTATGTTCCATCGTATTTTCCCATGAATATCGCGTTAAAAATAAAGTTATTAACTTAACCTTTTGTATTCGCGTAACTGTATTCGGTTTAATCACGTAGCTCGCACCTTCTCGTTTTCCATTCGCATAAAAGAACACAGGTTAATGCTCCGCAAGCATTAAAATGCTAATTACAGCCTGAGAAAGGTTCCGTGATTATTGTTATGAGATTAACGCGCGACACGTACGTATATTCTCTCTCTAACCGGGTATCATCGTTTCATTAATGTTGAAAAGTAAAAGATAAAGATGCTCGTTAGACGAAGAAGGCGTTCTATAACAATGAGAGAAAATGAGCGATTTCCAGAAAAATGGGTTAACAGATTTCGCATCCTTTGTGTAACTGTAAGATTGTTCATGGCGTTTTATCGATCTTGTTTCTCAATGGAGAAACATGTGTTTCTAGAGTACAAGGCGCAAGTATGGGGTCTATAGGAAGAATATGGAAATAGTGGAGAAAATTGTAGCAGTATTTGTAAATTTCAAAATTCTAAGACTTTCGAATTTTATGAAGTGTATTATGAAGTTTTGAATACTAAAATTTTAGAGATTCTTCAAATTTTCAATTCACTAGATTTTAAAAATTCCTCAAAATCTTAGTTCTCAAATTTCTAAATCCTAAAATCGTCAAAACTCTGAATTTCTAAATTCCCTAGAACCTTAATCCAAGTTCAAAAATTTCCAATATCCCTGATTTCCTAAATTCTTCCAAAATCCTCACATTTCTAGTTTCTAAATTTCTAAATTCTCCAAAACCCTAGTTCCTACATTCCTAGATCCCTAAGTCCTCAAATCTCTAAATTACTAAATCCCCAAATCTTCAAATTTATAAATTTTCAAATCTCTATATTTCCAAATTATTAACTTCAAACTTTCCAAATTCCAAAACTGCGAAATTATCAAAATTCTCAAATCTCTAAATTTTCCAAATCCTCAAACTTCCAATTCCTGAACTTCTAAAATCCCCAAAACCTACATTTCTAAATCTCCAAATACAGAATTTCTCAAATTTCTAAATTTTCAAATTCCTAAATTGAAAAAATCCCCAAATCGCAAAATTTCCTAAATTCTCAAATCTCCTGTTCCTTAACTTCCAAATTCCCCAAAACCCCCGTTTCTAAATCCCTAAATCCAAAAATTCTGAAATTTCTAAATTTCCGAATTCCTAAATTGAAAAAATCTCCAAATTGCAAAATTTCTCAAAATCTCAAATTCTCAAATCTCTAATTTCTTAACATTCAAATTCCCTCAAAACCTTCAATCCTAAATCCCTATATCCCTATATCCCTATATCCCGAAATTCCCAAATTTCTAAGTTTCTAAATTTCTAAATTTCTAAATTTCTAAATTTCTAAATTTCCAAATTCTCAAATTCTTGAATTCCCAATTTTTAAAATTTCTAATTTCTTAATTTCCTAAATTTCTGAATTCTTCTCCATCCTCCACATAAAAATGAACGAGCAACGAGCATCTCCACCCTTCGTTATCAAACTTTCCCCCAAGGAAATCATATTTGTTGTTGACTGTACACTGTACACAGTCGTTGGCCAGTAGAGAGTGGCAGCTTCGCAGGTGTTTGGATACTATTACATTACTCGCACACTCGCGAACCATGTAACGTGACGAGGATCCACCGGCATGAAATTCTCGGCTGCGTGTAACAAAAATGATAATCAGAACCTGAGAAACGGGAGCTACCGGAAAGGTACCCGATGGGGGGTGATAAGCTCCACTTTACCATCCACATTTTTCCTTCCTATCCCCATGGTATAACGCTAATTTTTACGTCTCGATAACGAGGCCATGCGCATTTCCTTTTCCTTTCGAGGTTAAAGATAGCCGAGTTCCCAGGAAAGCATTTCATTCGGGGAGCCAAAAAAGTTGCGGATCTTTTTAACAAGTCCTATTTAATACATCAACCGTGAAAGTTCTTGCTAAAATGTTCTCACATCGATGAAAACAGATAAAGAAACTTTTTTTTAATGTTCTTAAGGGTATTTTTATGTATGATGGTTTTATGGTCATTGAGGAGATAATATTATTGTCATTTTTAATTGATATATTATAAATTATAAATATATTATGTTATAATTATAAGTACATTATATTGTAATATATGTAAATTAATTTAATCACCTTTATTTTACATTATGAGATATTTAAAACAAATTGTGTTCAATATTTATTTGTATAACTGTTACTGATTTGAAGTGAGTGAAATCTAATTAAATTGAAAAGTTAAATCTTGTTCTAACCTTAAAAGTATTCCTTAAGAAGTTTAGAATGTTAATAAATTTTAGTATTAAGTATAAGATTAATAAAGATCAGCATTAGGGATCAATGATATTAATCAATTTCGATATTAAGAAACTATAAGATTAATGAACTTCAATATTAAGAAAGAAGATTAATGAATTTGTGCATTATGAAATTATAACATTAACAAAAATTTCAGTATTGAGGAACTGTAACATTAATAATCTTCAATATAACACAATTTAATGATACATTATATACGATAACATCAATGGTCTTCAGTTCGCAATTCATTACGATTAATCGCTGCTGATAATGATATGAGTAATTGAAGTATTCATTAGTGATCAGGATACGAGTAACTGGAGGCGTTACTTTAACACTGATACGACCAAAAACCATGATATGACCATTTTACAAATTTATTTTCTGTTACAAAATTTGTTACAATTTTCTTTAAATGTGTTTTCATCGAGATAAAAAATTAATGTTAATTTATGTCTTAATTTTAATCCTTAATGACTTCATCAGAATAATAATACTACTAATAGTTTATAGTTTAATAATAATATTAATAATTTTAATATATAAGAGAGTACCATGCATAGTATAAACGTATCATAATGTATTACTTATAATAATGTATGATAACGTATCATTCACAGTATAGACGTATAATGCATACACCATGGTGCATATATAACGTCTAATGCACCATTAATAATAATGATAATATTTAATAATGTATCCTTCACAGTATAAACGTATCATAATGTATCATTTATAATACAGTCCCTGGCCATCAAATTAGGACCACTATAAATTTTCAGCATTTTTCACTTTTTCCGTAATATTAAAAGGCCTGTTCAAATTGTAATGATATTTATTAGCTACTAACATAACTACTACTGTACATAATATTATTAACACATGTTAATATCTTGTATTTCCACCCTTTGCTTTGGTCGCAGCTTCCGGCATGCTCTGTATACATCATATGCTTTATATCTTCATTATTTTCCCAAATATCTATAATTCTTTTCAACTCAGATAATGTGGATGGAGAGTTGTAAACTAGTCTTTTGAGGCTCCAGACATTTTCTATTCACCAAATTTCACCTCACGCTATCGATACTCGAGCCTAACGTAAACGCACGGCCCTTAATCACTCACCACACAATTTATTATTACGATAGTAACAAATTACCATGTATATATCGTTATCAACGTATTTAGTAATAATTTTCATGACCTAAGACAATTTTCTAGAAATGACATAATGTCATAGCCATAAAAGTGAAATTTTCGTACATGGTCCTAATAGGGACTGTATGATAATGCATCACTCACATGATAAACGTCTCCCCTGCTACTATTATAATAATATCTATTCACACTATAAACGAATTCCAACGAATCATTTATAGCATAACTGTACAATAAATAACCCACTAGATAATGTATCACGTATAATAAAAATGTATCAAACTCCATTAGATAATATATCATTTACAAAATAAACACCATATCTGAATAAACAAGAAGCATAAATCAACGCATTTAGTAATAATTTGCATGACCCAAGACAATTTTCCATATGACATACATTATAGCCATAAAAGTGGAATTGTCGTATGTGGTCCTAATTCGATGGCCGGGTCTGTCATATTTATACATCTTCAGAATTCATAATACTGATAATATTCATACATCCTGTGTATTCATAATATTCATACATCCTGAGTATTCATAATACTCACAAAAATCCTACAACAAATTTTCGTTATAATAAAAGATAAAATTTCGAACATATTTTTTCTACGAACAAAGTCTTGTACATAACTTATTATGTCGATGGTTGATTTTGCGATCCAGATCGCAATTTGCATCGTGGAAAGTGAGAATACAAAGAGGATCAACGTTCACACCGTGTCTCCGTTAGTTAGCGTGGCGAGGTGATCAGGATTACGTATGTGCAGGGTGCTATTCGATCATTGCGGGAAGCAGACAGAACTGGTGTAAGAACTGGTCGAAGTAGGTTAATGGATTCGATGAAAGATCGCGTAGAATGGTGGAAGTAGAGGATGGAAGACCGGTTAGGAAAGATGAACGGGCATAACGTAAAGCGATCGTAAACGTGGAAAAACAACCAGGAGGAGTTTATTCATGGACTAACACTAGATTTACGAAACCCGTACAAATTATGGATCATAGCTTTCTTCTTGTAAATATGAAAAGTTTTTACAAGTTTTCATAAAGATGCTGACTTTCGTGGAGGTAAAAAGTTGTGTAATTTGATTCATGTTGTGTTATTCATTTACTTATTTTTATAGTTTAGTTTCAGTTTGAGTACAGGTGAATTTGGAAATTTGAGCATTTGAATGTTTGAAAATTTGGAATTTGAGTATTTGAATATTTGAAAATTTGGAAATTTGAGAATTTGGAAATTTCAGAATTATAAATTTCAGAACTTGAAAATTTTAGAATTTGAAAGTTTGAGAATGTAAGAATTTGCAAATTGGAAAATAGGAAAGTTTGAAAATAAGAAAATTAAGAATTTGGTAACTAGAAAGCAAACCTAAAAATTTCAATTTGCCTTTCCATCAGACTAAATCTCAATTCCAAACGACACTTAAATACAAATTACAAGAACTTCGAACATAAATTTCTCCGTTATTCAGCAGAATTGCGCGCTACGATTTTGCAAAATTATTACTTGGAAGGTCATTCATAACCCTGCAAAGTTTTAATGGAATCGGTGTATCCAAGATCGTGAGGTGTACTTATAATCTGAGAAAAAAGATATCCATCTGAGAATACCTGATCTACCTTGAACTTACACCACAAGTTATCCTACATTCTCGACGAGTTAACCTGAAATACGTCTAACCACATTACTTGTTCTATCTTTCTAAGAGATTGTCATTGCATACATCTGGCGTTGGAACAAGATTAATAGTTGTCCACGATTTCGTGCCTCCATAATTTTCGCCATAGTATTCACGCAGAAAGGAGTCCCTTGAACAATTTTATCTCGCGGTGATGTCCGTGAAAAGCAGTATCGTGTGCGTCGCATTCTGCTGCCAGGCTAAATTGATGTGTCATTGTCGATTTCTGAAGCGACACAATGTGTCGCAACGTAACACACCATTACTATTAATAATGGAGGAACAAGTATGCCATCCTGACGTGTACACTTCGGCGCAACGTAGCTTCCCTTTCGATAAGCATGTATGTATATGTGAACCTGAATTTTTTTCATTTACAAATTTTCGTACTTTCACGTTATTGATTCTTCGTTTTCGTATTCTTGAATTATTCAATTTCGCGATGTTAATATTTTCAAATTTTCATATTTTCGAATTTCCAAATTTTCCAATTCTGAAATTTGTAAATTTCCAAGTTTCCAAAATTCCCAATTTTCGAATTCTTAAATTTATAAATCTCCAAATTTTCGAATTCTGTAATTTGTGAATTTCCAAATTTCCAAATTTCCACCCTGTCGAATTCTGAAATTTGTAAATTTCCACGTTTTCGAATTTTGAAATTTGTAAATTTTCAGGTTTTCAAATTTCTAAATTTTCAAATTCTTAAATTTCTAAATTTCCAAATTTTCGAATTCTGTAATTTGTGAATTTCCAAATTTCCAAATTTTTAAGTCCCCGAATTCTCATATTCCCAAATTTCTAAATCCCCAAATTCCCATATCCCTAGATTTCCATATCATCAGTTTCTGATATCCCTAAATTTCCATATGATTAGCTTCCCATATCCCTAGACCCCAAATTCGAAAATCTTGAAATCTCCAAATAAATTCCAATATCTCTAAATTCTTAGTTTGGTAAATCTCCATATTCCCATATCCCTATTTCCGTAAATTCCTATATCCCTAGTTCCCTATGGCCTTAGACTCGCTTATCCCTAAATTCCCAAATTCCATAGCCACCGTATCCCTAAATTTACAAATTTCTATACATCTCCAAATTCTTACACCTGCAAATCTCTAGATTTCCATATCCCTCAAGCCATCATGTCCCCAGAGTCCCATATTAGTTCCAAATCCGTATATCCCTACACTTCAACATTACTTATTTCTCCCAAATTCTCAAAACATCCGGACTTTTTCGAGCTCTGAATGATTTGAACGATTTGAAGCGCAAAATAAGTGCAAGGTACCCTGCACGGTTGCCATTTTCCCCTAGGGAAAGCAGATTTGCCGTTGACTGTACAGGCGCATACGAGTACGTTCCCGCGCGTACGTGCAGCGAGAAAGAGAAGTATAAGTACCGCTATGCCAGGGCCCAGGAAAGTCTCGAAGCTGGTGAGTGCAACGGCCTTTACCTGGCTCTCACTCGACTATGCCATCTTCCTCTCGGAGTTAGGGAGCGTCCACATTATGCCAGTAACTGGTGCCAGTGCCTTGCCAGCAGGTAGTCGAACTTTCACGTTTCTTCCTTTGCCTGTACCTTGTCTGTCGTTTCATCGACAAGACAAGAATGGAAAGACACCATTTTCTTTTAGGGATTCTTGAGCATTTCAGAATTTGGAGGTTTGCAAATAGATTTGGGGATTTACGAATTTGGTTATTCAGCGACTTGGAGATTTAGCGATTTACAGGTTTAAGGATTGAAATATTTGGAGATTCGGAGATTTCACGATTTTGGAATTTGGAAATCTAGGCATTTGCGGATGTAGAGATTTGGCTATTCAATGACTTGGAGACTTAGCGATTTGGAGGATTAGGGAGTTAAGGATTTGAAGATTTAGGAATTTGGGAATCCAGGCATCGAGGGATGTAAGAATTTGAGAATTTAGCGATTCCGAGGTCTAGAGATTTGGAGATTTAGAAATTTGAGGGTGAACGAATTTGAGTTTGTAGAGATTTGGGGGCTAGAGATGTGGAAGCGTAAGGATTTGGGGGTCTAGAGAGTTGTGGATGCAGAGATTTCGAGACCCAAGAGATTAGGGATCTAAAGATTTGTGGATGTAGGGATTTCGGGATTCAGGAATTTAGGGATCTAGAGATTTGGGAATGTAGGGATTTGAGGATGAACGAATTTGAGCTTGTAGAGATTTTGGGATCTAAAGATGTGGGAGTGTAAGGTTTTATAGATCTAGAGATTTGTGGATGTTGGGATTTCGGGATCCAGTGGATTAGAAATTCAGAGGTTTGTGGATGTAGGAATATGGACATGTAAGGATTTGGAGGTCTAGTGATTTGGGAATGTAGGAATTTGGAATATGGGGATCCGGATATTTGGGACGTAGGAATTTCAGAATCTAGAAATTTATGAACCTGGGAATTTGGGAATTTCAGGATCTAGAAATTTATGAACCTGAGAATTCGGGAATTTAGCGATTTGGTAGTATAGCGATTTGGAGAACCAAAGGAGTCTAAATATTTGGAAACATAGGAATTTCTGTATTTTGAAAAGAAACCATTATTCTTTTTCCAACGACCGACCTGGTACAATGAAAGCAAGAAACGCAAAAATTCGGTTACCTACTAGAAAAGCTACTAGCACCAGTTACTGGCATAATGTAGACGCTCCCTAAGAATCACCGCGAGCTTCTCGTTTACCAGTGTGAAGAGGCTCGTCCGTAACGGAACACGATACATTTATTAGAAGCCGGCCGGGATTTCTTCATCCTCGTGGTAGCCGCTGTGTTACGACATCTCCGCGACGACTGTCTAACGTCTAGCACGTACACTTTCGAATTTCACGACTCGTACGGATTCACTGTGCACCCGCCATAAAGATCAGCACTGTTAACCAAAGAAACGCAGCTGCGATTGGCTTAACCGGAAATTGCATTCTTTCCTGTAAAATTGTGTATTCCTTGGATATCAGGGGATTTGATGATGTAGGAGTTTGGAAATATAGCAATTTCAGAGATTAATATGGTGGATGATGTAGGAGTTTGAGAATATAGGAATTTCGGAGAGATTAATGTGTGGATGATGTAGGAGTTTGGGGATATTGCGATTTCGAAATATAGTAGTTTGGGGATATAGCAAATTAGGAATATAGCAGTCTAGCGATACAGTAATTTGGGGACGTAGTATTTTGGAGTTATAGTATTTTGGGGTTGTAGTATTGTGGGGTTATAGTAGTATGGAAATGTAGCAATTTGGTAATATAGCAATTTAGCGATATAGCAATTTGAGGATGTAGGAGTTTGGAGATATAGCAGTTTCGAGATGTAACAATATAGGGATATAGCAGTTTGGGAAATACAGAGCAGGGAGTTATAGAGCTCTGAAAATATTGAGATTTGGAAATGTAGCAATTTGGGGATATAACAATTTCAGAATGTAGCAATTTGAGGATGTAGTAATTCAGAGATATAGCAATTTGGAAATTTAGCAATATAGGGATATAGCAATTTGGGAAATACAGAGCGGGGAATTATAGAGCTCTGAAAACATTAAAATTTGGAAATATTGTAATTGAAGAATATAGAAGTTCAATTGTGATATATTTGGTAATTTTGAGAATTTTCCAATTTTTAACTTATTAATAAATAATTTAATAAAAAAATAATTATATAGGTAATTCAGAAATTTGCAAATTTAATGGTTTACAAATTAAAAATTCACAATGTTATTATTTCAAAAGTTAAAAAATTCCAATCTTTCACTCTCAGAAATTGAAGTCGTGTAGCATAACTTCTATATTTTAAAATTTATCTCATCATCCGATAAAATGAAATAAAGTACCGGACGTTCAAGCGAAATAAACTTGCTAATACACGTATCATTTGCGACACTTTTACAAATTTCTTTTCAATGGTCTTGAAAAAAAGCAATAAGCATCGCCTATCATATATTCAACAAACTATGTACATACTTTAGTAACATAAACCAGCCTACCGTATTTGCTGTATCCACATTTCGCTCGCAAGTCCGTAGGATAATTTATATCGCATTATAGCCAGGAACAGTAACCTGTAATATCCGGTTGGGCGAATGAAAAACGAAACGAAAGATCATGATGCAGATATAAATTCCTGCGGGAAGTGCCATGGATAGAAATGTGAATAGGTAGCCGATAGTTTCTCTTCTTTATTTCTTCTCCTTGATTAAATGTCCGGATGTTTGTGACAAGTAGCAATCGACGTTACCGTTTTTTATGCGCAAACAAATTTCTCGGCTATCTACGGAATGATGCATAATTTATCGCGTATCATTGCAAATGTAGTCATCTGCAATTTTCTGATTAAAGTGTTGCCATCAAGACGGAAAGATAACAGGTTTAAGGTTGTGTCATTTGTGACCACTTTAAGAATCTTTGTAGCATTTACTGTTATGTAATTGAAGGAGTGAGAAATGTATCGGTGCATATTACAGTTTTAATGTAAGTCGAACGCTGCTTTAATCGTGATTATTTAAATGTAATTTTATTTGTTTATATTGCTTGCTTGTATATATTGGTTTGGTTAATTTATACCAATTTTTATTTGCCACTGTTGCTCTCGATAATGGTTAAATGTTAGGAATGTTGGTTTTTATGGTTTTAAGCAAAATTAGAGTTATGGAACTTTAGGAATTTGTGAATTTTAGCAACTTTGGAAATTTTGGAATTTGAAGATTTTATGAACTTGGTAATTTTAGGACTTTGTGGATTTTGGTAAACTTGGGAATTTAGGGAATTTGAAGACTTTGTGAGTTTGGGAATTTGGGGATTTTTTACATTTTGGGAATTTGTTTGGGGATTTTAGGGAATTTGGGGATTTTAGGGATTTTAGGGATTTTAGGGATTTTGGGGATTTTGGGATTTTAGGAAATTTGGGAACTTTAAGGAATTTGGGGATTTTAGGGAATTTGGGGATTTTGGGGAATTTGGGGATTTTGGAGGTTTTGGGATTTTAGGAAATTTGGGGATTTTGGGGAATTTGGGGGTTTTCTGGAATTTTAGGGAATTTGGGGAATTTTTGAGAATTTGGGGATTTTTGGGAATTTTAGGGAATTTGGTTAATTTTAGGGATTTGGGGGATTCTGGGGGATTTGAGTAACTTGGGAATTTTGAGAGTTTGAGAATTTGGGGATTTTGGGGAATTTGGTGATTTTGGAAATTTTAGGAATTTTTGTTATTTAGGAAATTAAGAATTTCGGTATTATAGGAATTTGAGGCATTTGGGGATTTGGTGAACTTTGGAAATTGTGGATATTTGGAAATTTTGTAATTTTTAAATTTTGGAAACTTTTGAAATTTAGTAATTTTCGGAACTTGAAAAGTTAGGAATTCGGAAATTTTGAAAAAGAACGTGGAAAATTTGAGTATCAGACAATTTGTGAATTTAGCGTAGCTACAAAAATGTTTATTTCATCCAGCTACACAACTTCATTACTGCAATATTATATTAATTATTTTCCTGCGTAAAAAAATAAAACAGTTATACTTGCTTTCATCGTGTATCAAAATAAAGAGCTGAAAGTACTTGCTGTGAAAGTAAAGAGTCATCCAATTATTTCGCTTAATTTATTCACCTAAACTTATCTCAACCTTTTTATTTCTGCAATTCATTAGTGGCTACATAGATTCTTTAACCTCCGTTAACCCGCGATCTCAAACTGTTCCTTTTAGAAGAACAAGACTAAATGAGGTATTTATTTTTATTTGAACTATGCAGGAATAGATCACAATCGAGAATAAACTAGATGAATATAATTCCGAATATATCTCTGAAGTTTCTTAAAGTAATACGATTTACATTAAATTAATATAATGACAACTATTCGCTAACAGCAATTCTCATCCGAGTTCAGGATGATGAAGTATATAGAGAGAATAAACTTTCTTTTGTTTATCCATAGTTATATCCACTTCGAGTACGAGAATTTGTGATATTTTTAACAATTTTAAAAGTTTGTCCGTATTCTTAACAATTTTAAGTCCATTTGTCAGTTGTTTGTGATTAACTTGATGTTAACTATCATAACAAATATTTTATGGTTAAGTATATTCAGAGTATATCACAATTTTCCACATATAAATATTGCATGGGCTGTTTCCAATTTTAAGACAAATCTAGTTAATTTTGAAAATGGTTTAAATCCATTCTTGGTAAGAATGTATTATTTGCTTGATAGTTACTACTATTTCAATAAGAATTGTAAATTTAACACTCTTAAGTATTCCTCAGGAGTGTGATAAATTATCCTGTACGTATATTTTTCATTTCATTGAAACGCAAACTCTTAATGGCGTAGAACCGCACATGGTTTACTGCCATCTTGTTTCGACCATGATTGCAAAATCGAGGCTCGATGATTACAAAAAAGTTTATACGAGTACAACACTCAGTAGACTTCACCAAAGGATAGTCAGGTATTTTTGAACAGCAATAAATACCTTGAGGTATTTTATTATATTATTAATCTTGTGATTAATAAAGTCGAATTTTGGAAGGTGCAATTAGACAGATGCTAACAAGTGCGACTCCACGCCGTTAAATGTCTCGATTTAAACATCAATGTACTTAGGCGACTTTCAAAATAAACGACACAAATTGTTTCCCGTTCCCTTATCTTGTCCCAGTTCTAAGGGAAACGTGGAATAAAAAGCTGACGGAAAAATTAGTGGATGAAACATTGAATTTCCCCGTATGTGTCGTTCTAATGATTAACCGTTCTAATGACACCGATCGACGTTAAACACCGTCTATTATCAACATGACATCCTGCAGATTCGAGTCATCACGAACATGGAATTTATGCGTCGCCATCTTGAACCTAGTTGTCCTCATTATCAACCTATCATTTCAAACCTATGAAAGAGATAGAAATACGTTGATACATTTACAGGTTTTTAATTGATTACTTTAATAAAATGCTACAATAATGTATTTTCGAGATTAAATTTACGTTTCTCTATGTACAATTTGGGGTCCTAGGGAATTTGGGGTTCAGAAATTTGGGAGTTCGGGAAAATGGGGATTTTAGAATTTGGGGAGTTAGACATTTGGGGATTTAGACATTTGATAATGTAGAAGTTTGGGGAGTTGAGAATTTGGGGATTTGGGAATTTGGAAATTTAGGAATTTGGGGATATAAGAATTTAGAAATTTAGGAATTTGGGGACTTAGAAATTTCGGGATTTGGGAATTTGGAGATTTAGGAATTTGGGGATATAGGGATTCGGGGATTTCGGAATTCGGGGATTTAGAAATTTGATAATGTAGAAGTTTGGGGAGTTGAGAATTTGGAGATTTAGGAATTTTGGGATATAGGGATTCGGGGATTTCGGAATTCGGCGATTTAGAAATTTGGTAATGTAGAAGTTTGGGGAGTTGAGAATTTGGGGATTTGGGAATTTGGAAATTTAGGAATTTGGGAATGTAGGGATTTGGGGATTTAGGAATTCGGGGATTTAGAAATTTGGTAATGTAGAAGTGTGGGGATTTGGGAATTTGGAGATTTAGGAATTCGGGGTCTTAGGAAATTGGAGATTTAGGAATTTGAGAACTTAGAAAGTTGGGGACTTAGCAATTTAAAGATTTGAATATTTATAGATTAATAAATTAAATATAAAAATTTGAGAATTAAGAACTTGAGTAGTTGGGACATTTGAAAATTTAGAAATTAGGAAATTCGAAAGTGGTGTTTGAAAGTATGGTAATTTGGGAATTTGACTAGAGACCTTGAAAATTTGAGATTTTGAGATTTTGAGAATTGAAGAATTTGAAAATTTGACAATTGTAGAATTTGAAAATTGTAAAACTATAAAATTATATTTCAGGAATTTTAACAATTATAATTTAGAAGTTTGAGAATTAAAAAATTTCCCTAGATATATCTGCACAGTAGACATCGATCCTATACAACTGAATACTTCTAAAACTAGTATTATTTCGTAATCTTTATATGCAATTTCCACAGAAAATTATTCGATTTATTGCAAACAGGGTCGAATATAAAAACATTGATTATGGATTACATAAGGATGATTCACGAGCAAATAAATTGTTTGTCGAACGAGCGTGATGGGGACACTTTAGCGAGACAGAAAACCTGTTGAATACCTATCTGCATTACACAATCGTCAATTCAATGAAAACAATTAATGAAAAAAGAAAGGATACATTGAAGGATGATTAAAAACGAAACGAAAGCGTGTCTCGTGCAAACGATGCAGCCATTTATCGATTTAAGAGCATCGTAAATGCTGAGTTTACGAGAAAACAGAAAGACGAAGGAACGCAAAAAGTACGATAAAATTGTTACTGGAAACGGTGTGAACATTCCAGGACGTTTCATTAGCGATATCAAAGAAGAAAACCGTGTTTTGAGATCTTTACAGCGGAATTGCATAGCCGAGAAAATTACAAATTCCTGACGCGACGGACGATTAATTATGTTCTTAGAACCACTGATGGCTGCCGGTTCCTTGAACGGAATGTTTGAAAACCTGAAATTTCTGCGTTCTTAACATTTCAATATTAATAAATCTTCAAACTGTTTAGTTTTTATGTCTAGTCTGAGCAAATTTTTATATTTCTAAATTTCAAATACTTGCTTTTCTTATTTCTTTTGTTGGATTCTTATATTTTTAGATTTGTTCATTTTTACATTTACAAATTTCTATATCTCGAAATTTACAAAGTCTGAAATTTTTATATCCCAAACTTAAAATTTGTATATTTTTCTTATTTTTTTTTTGGCTCATATATTTAGATTCGTACATTTGTACATTTTCAAATTTCTATATATCGAAATTCACAAATTCTTTGATCTTTAATCTTCCTCTGATCTTTCCTTCCTCTGATCTTAATCTTCCAAATTTGCAAATCCTCAAATTATCAAATTACCCAATTTTTATTGTCTTAATTTCTAACTTAGTAAACTATCAAATTTCTACTGTTTTAATTTCTAGCTTGACGAACTACCACATTTCCAATAATTTAATTTGTAACTCAACAAACTAGCACCTTACTAAATTTGAACATTCCAAACTCCATATTCTATATGTTCAAAATAACTCTTGAAGCGACTATCTTAACATTATTTGAAAATGACCTCCACTGTCGTAGAAAGTTAAAAGTTTTTTCCCGGTGCAAATTTCCATTCTTTTATTCCCGAAGGATCAGCCGTCACGACAGTGACACGAAATCTGCGAAATCCGAGAAATCCTCGGGAAACGATCAGGAAAACGTAGAAAAGTGGTCAGGGAAAGATAAGTCGTCGACGTGTACAAGTTGCGTGATGCGAGCGTGAGAGAGGACATCCAGGAAAAGAAGTATGTGAAACGAATCCGGAAAAGGCATTGGAGCCAGCATAATCCCAGGAAGCACTATCATCTTTCTATGTCGGTGTAATCCACTTAAGCCGTGGATGAGCGCACAAGTAGAAGGAAGGGCAGGCTCAAAAGCCACGTGAAATTGGACATCGTTCTGCCACTAGTAGTTTTTTCTGCTGTTACATATGTACGTTGTAGAACACGGGTTCAACTTGGGTTTCCTTTGATGAACAAGTAAAAGAGGATACCCTTAGAATAAAAGAGTATTACCGAAATCCCCCATTTATATTTTTAGTCCTGATCTTCTTTCGAATGAAGCATACGTAGAAAGCATAAGCCTCCTTCAAGTTGTTTTATAAACAGTATTATTAATAGTTTAATAATTCCTAGCCCGAATATTTCATTTTATAATAAAATTAGTATGTTTCAATGTTCTCCATAAATTTTCTATGGGATTAGGAGAACGTGCAGGTTAATCTAATAACGGAATGTTACTTTCAGCAATCATAATGCACGTGCAGATTTATGAACCAATTATTCTGCATGAAAATTGAATTTTCGTTCTGGAATTCTATGCAATAGGGTTTTAAATAATTTTCTAATGTATCAATTTAATTATTACCGTTCATTATAGGAAATTCTGTGGTTTTTCCATGAACAGAGAAACACCATAACCAAGCCACCGCCGAAGTTTCGAAATATATCTCATCTTTTCGCATGTCGTGCCAATACGAATTAAGATCACCTGGTCCATCTAGATTGAATTTTTTCTCGTCACTAAGTATCCTACAGAAAACAAATTGTAACTACAAAACGTTTCTCATAAAATAAATATTTTTAC
Organism: Megachile lagopoda; assembly: GCA_036983795.1. NCBI lineage: Eukaryota > Metazoa > Arthropoda > Insecta > Hymenoptera > Megachilidae > Megachile > Megachile lagopoda. The sequence goes on from CM072786.1 coordinate 4,572,539, forward strand.
TAATATTTTCGCAATGTGCATGTTTGCTTCAGCGAATGAGTCTCGCTGATTCATCTTCGTTTTTCGTGTGTCATTTTCGCTCTAATAATGTGCGGAGATGTTACAATAAGTTCCATGGATGGTTTTTGTAACATTTAATTTGCAATCTCGCTGTTGAACCAGTGACATTGTCGAGATAGAAGCTGATCGTAGAATTTTACGTTTATCTTCAGGAAACATTTTTAAGGGGTGACCTAAACGTTTCTTCTCGTGATTACGTGTTTTACTAACATAATCGGCAATAGCTTATTGAACGACCTATTTGTTTTGCAATATGGCCATAACCTTTGCCTTCAATGCGAAAAGAATCGATCATGACTTTTTCTCTCTCAAGTTCTTTTCTCGAGGCACTTCCTGACCTTTATAAACAAATCTTATGAATGTAAATTGAAACAAATGCTAACGTAATGAATCTTTTATCGACGAAGCTCGATTTACCAAAATAAGGAGAATATGCAAGGATTGGTATATTTATAAAACGCCCGATAATCAGATTTTATTTACCTCAATTATTTTCGTTAATGCGTCAATTTTCTTTTACACAATTTATTCTTTACACACTACGAATCAGTATCTGAGGAATACTGACCACAATTTTCTACCAAAAGCTCAGACCACTGAAAATATTAGGATTGGTATATTTATGCAACGCACTATCAACGCAAATAAGAAATGAATGCTAAATAACATGGTCCAACGAAGAACAGATTGTAGATCGCGCACAAGTATTAAATTCGAGGCAACACCACGTGCTCGCATCAAAGTTGCATTGCGAATCGCAAGTCTGACGGGGCTATTCGTAGAACAGATAAATATTTGTAACAAAGCAGCCGAAAACTAGAAACATGCTACGAAATCCTCCTCGTTACCCAAAAAGTTTACGTTTCTTTGTAGCCACGTGCGACCATCAAAGAGGACTCTAGAAACTTTTGGTCAAACAATTTCCTGTGTGACAAAAGACTTGTTCGTTAGTAACATCTCTCTGTGCCAATACAAGTATCTTGGATTATTTTCTTTGTTTAACTCCGCTGGAATACCCGTTTATGTTCAAAACATTGACTCATTTCTGATTTTCATTCACGTTCATATCCGTTGAAATTTGTACTCCGTTTAAATTAATTCTTGTTATTTTGTTATTATTAATATTAGTCGGAGAATTGAACTTGAAGCGATTATGAAAATATAAAATATAATTATTTTTAAGATCTTACAGAACCATTGTATTTAGAGTGGTTGTACCATAAACATACTTCATCAAAATTTGTTAAGATTCAAAAGAATGTAAACAATTACGATATTTAAATATTCGTGAAATTTTGAGGTTTGGCACTGTACAAAACATACAACATTTTCATAAAATAATAATGGTGAAAGCTGATCGATCGTTCGAAATAGAATAAATCTGTCGCGAGAGGAAATTGCTAACATCGATTAAGGTCAATTCTCGACTTTCCCTCGCTTCTAGTTCCCCGTAGAGCACCATGAAAAAGCAGGATGGAGGAACTTTCAGGACCGAGAAGGTTGGATAATCGTGCAAAACTTGTTTCAGGTGAATTCCGCTGTCGCAAATAGAAAATCGTACGATTGTGCTGTTAAAGGTATCGAAGAAGCCATTCACGGAAACGATTCTTGGCATAATTGAAGACATTCTATAGAAAGGTTGACCTCTTGGCAAAGATTGCACGGTCACTTGATCGTTTCGAGCTGCCACGTAGCCGGTTTCGACTTTTACCGACTTCTCTGTTCTTCTTCTCAGAGTGGCTAGCTTACGTTTTCGCTCGAGCGAGTTTCGTGTTCCGGGTGGCGAACGCCGGAAGTCCTTTCGACTCGACTCACCTCGACCCTCTACACGCTATTCCGGTCGCTTTTATGCGTGCTTACCTTCTAGTTGCTTTGCAATCTTTTTTTCATTAGACGTGTAACACTTTCAACTAACCAGTATATGTAAGCGTTAAACTGCAGGTGTTTATTCATTTATGATAGCGATCGGAGTTAGAAGATGGAGTTTGGTCGGTTTGAATTTACCGCCTTAAATGTTCTGTACTGGTATAATAGCTTTTAATTGTTTTGCAATCTTTTTTTTCCATTAGACGTGTATTTTCAAGTAGCCAGTATAAATAATTATTAAACTGTAGGTTATTCATTTATGAAGGAGAGCAGAGCATGTTAGAAAATGGACGTTTGGACGGTTTGAATTTACCGCCATTAATATTTTCCGTATTTCACTTGCTTTGCAATCTTTTTCAGTAGATGTAGCATTTTCAACTAAAAAATCTATGGAATTGTTGAATTGAGGGTGTTTATTCATTTATATTAAAGATCAGTACACATTACAAGATGGAGTACATTTGGACGATTTGAATTTCCCGCCTCAAATACTAGTGTAACACCAGCCATAGAATCCTCTTCATTTTAAGATTTAATTTCAGATGAAAGTTGATTAGATTTGTTGCACGTATTATTGCTCATATTACATCAAGTATTTATATAAATATATCTTTCATTTAATAAACATTCTTGTATATCTTGTATACATGTTACTGTATGTATTGAATATTTTATACATACTATTTTATGTATAGGTACATATTGTATGTAAAATCTCATGAATTCTTATTAAATCGTATACAATATCTCAACTTCGTGTACAACTTCCAAGATACAATATTTCATTGGAACGAACGGTAAAATCATTTAATTGTCACGTTTTCTAATTACCTATCACAGTGTACTTGTCCGATGATTAATACTTTAGCTTTCAAATCGGATACCATTTAGATTTCACTTTCTCCATCTAGCCATACTAATGCGTATTGTATTCCTGTACACGGATTTTATAGACACGAACGTATATGAAGTAACGAGCTCAGAATTTCGTAACTGTGTCTATTAAGAATGGCTATAATCGATATCCCATCCCCATCGCTGCAACACCGTCGTGTTGTATTATATTTTACTGCGTTACCGTTTAGCAGCTACTGCTCTATTCCAGTACAGGAATCGTGTGCCACTTTCGACAGTTATGTACACATATGTACAAACACGTAGATAAAAAGTGTGGTTGTGTTTGTTGCAGTACCGTCGTTGCAGTTGGATGAATGGGGGGCATTTGCATTGGTTTCGGTATATTTTCATTCGGAAATTTAGATAATATCTGGATGTATGGATACTTGGAGATTTGGGAATTTGGAAATTTAGAAATTTAGAAATTTGGAGATTCAGGTAGTGATGGGTTTGAAAATGTGAAAATTTGATTTGATAATTTGGAGGTTTGACAATATGAAGATTTGGTGATTTTTAAATTTAGGAATTTGGGAATTTGGAAATTTAGGGACTTGGGAATTAGAGAATTTCCGAATGTGGAAATTTGGGAATTTAGGAATTTAGAAATTAGAAAATTTGGAGATTCAGGTAGTGATGGGTTTGAAAATGTGAAAAATTGATTTGATAATTTGGAGGTTTGACAATATGCGAATTTGGTGATTTAAAAATTTAGGATTTTGAGAATTTGCAAATTCCAATATTCGGAGATTTGACAATCTAGGATTTGAGGATTTTGGGACTTGGAAATTGGAAAGTTGGGAATTTGTAAGTTTAGGAATTTAAAAATTTAAGAATTTGGAAATATGAAATAAGCTAAAATAATAATAGAAATAATCAATTTTAGTACACAATAAGCATAAGATTTTAAAACAATTGACTTGTTCTAACCACCTTGAAAAGTGTTTTTTTAGACATAAAATGAGACATCGTAAATAATATTGTAGGTATTACGAACTTTATTGGAATATATCATAAGTTCTTTGTATTCAAAATTGAATTAAAAGATGTTAACTCGACAAAGCGTGAGCGAGACAAAGCAGTGCTCATGTAACTCGCTGACCATTTTATTTTATAACTTCGTTTTAAAATGACCAAGCGAATTTTTTCATATAAACTTTTGTTTATTCCATCCCTTTTGATGCAGGATTAATTTGTTTTCCGGTAAATTGAAAATGACAATACAGAGGTTATTTAAAACTTTCCATAGAATTTCAATCAAAAATTCCTATTTGCGTTCTTATACATATGTATATATTTTTTAAACGAAAAATGATAACAGTACACTTTTTTTGAACGTTCATTTCAAGTTTCAATATAAATACACTGTTTTGGAAGAAAAAATGACAGAATTTATATGCAGAGTATTTGAAAGGGATATTTTAAAACTCGCTTTAATTACTTGCTTGATGACTTTTACGGTTTCACCGATTATCGATTGCACAGTTTGTTTTTCAGGCCAATTATGTGCATTCTTCAGATAAATCGATAATTGAGTAGATTAACCTTCTTGCATTAGAATATTACATTTGTATAATTAGATATAATAGTGTACCTACATTTAAAATTTAATAATTTTCAATTTAGCAAAATCTAATAACTTTTAATTTGATAGAATTTAATAAAATGCAATTTTTGTGTATCGTTTTCTAATCGAATTATTAGTATAATTAAATATAATGTATACTTACACTTAATAAAATTTAATACTTTTTAATAACTTTTAATTTGATAAAATTTAATAAAATGCACTAAAATTAAATTTTTGTGTTAAAATTTTTTAACGGAATCATTCAGGTAAGAAGAACAATTTTTTGTGCCCAAAGCTATTAGAGATAAAAATTATAATTTGTAAAATTACTCAGACTACATAAAATTTTGTCTTGTTTATTTAATTTTCAGTATTGTTAAATGTGACTTCAATTTTTTATTCCAATAATAGTTTCTGTACGTTTTTAATATTAAAATACGTGCTGCATTGAAAAATAACGAACTATTGTTAAAAAGTGTTTGGGTCATCAAAAATCCTTGAAAGAAAATTCTTTGTAAATTTATTATAAAAATTGCATAAATACATGTTGCACTGAAAACCAATTAATTATTATTTAAAAACGTTTTTGAAATATAACCAAAGAACCCCCAAAAGAAAATTCGTCGTAAATATTTAATAATCCAACGCACAGTACCTTAAAAGGCAATTAATCATCGTTGAAAGGTGTTTTTAACGTCATACTCTAAAATGCTCGGAAAATGGCGGCTTCTGGGAAATGCACTCGATATTATTTTTCTCGCGACAAAAACTGTGGAAAGTATGAGCAGTTTGTTTTCAAGTTTGTTGTAAAAGGTCGCGCTAAATGAAATTTCATGAGAGTAAAACGTCTCTAATAGTTTTTCTCGTTAAGGCAGAAAAGAGAAGCATTTTCTGTCTGCTCGGTGGCTTAACGGTTGTGGTTGATTGAACGCTATCGTACCTTCGTTTAGACAGGAAACCAGTTTTCTACGATTACAAGAGTACTAACCTTTACGAGCGACTTTCTTTCGACGATACTACACGAGATGGTGATAAAAGTTCCATTGATATGAGGAACTTCGATACGGATTAATTAATATTCCCGATTCGCGACTTTTAAAACGCGTTGATTTATGCTTCTTGTTTATTCAGATATGGTGTTTATTTTATAAATGATATATTATCTAATGCAGTTTGATACATTTTTATTATACGTGATATATTATCTAATGGGTTATTTATTATACAGTTATACTATAAATGATTCGTTGGAATTCGTTTATAGTGTGAATAGATATTATTATAATAGTAGCAGGAGAGACGTTTATCGTGTGAGTGATGTATTATCATACAGTCCCTATTAGGACCATGTACGAAAATTTCACTTTGATGGCTATAACATTATGTCATTTTTAGAAAATTGTCTTAGGTCATGAAAATTATTACTAAATACGTTGATAGCGATATATACATAGCAATTTGTTACTATCGTGATAATAAATTGTGTGGTGAGTGATTAAGGGCCGTGCGTTTACGTTAGGCTCGAGTATCGATAGCGTGAGGTGAACTTTGGTGAATAGAAAATGTCTGGAGCCTCAAAAGACTAGTTTACAACTCTCCATCCACATTATCTGAGTTGAAAAGAATTATAGATATTTGGGAAAATAATGAAGATATAAAGCATATGATGTATACAGAGCATGCCGGAAGCTGCGACCAAAGCAAAGGGTGGAAATACAAGATATTAACATGTGTTAATAATATTATGTACAGTAGTAGTTATGTTAGTAGCTAATAAATATCATTACAATTTGAACAGGCCTTTTAATATTACGGAAAAAGTGAAAAATGCTGAAAATTTATAGTGGTCCTAATTTGATGGCCAGGGACTGTATTATAAATGATACATTATGATACGTTTATACTGTGAAGGATACATTATTAAATATTATCATTATTATTAATGGTGCATTAGACGTTATATATGCACCATGGTGTATGCATTATACGTTTATACTGTGAATGATACGTTATCATACATTATTATAAGTGATACATTATGATACATTTATATTATGCATGGTACTCTCTTATATATTAAAACTATTAGTATTAATGATGCATTAGATGCGTTTACACTGTGAGTGATACATTATCATACATTACTATAAATGATACATAATGACACGTTTATACTAAAAATAATACATTATCCAATACTCTATTAAATGACTTATGGGAATAATTTTTTCTAATAAAATTTGCAATAACACTAAACTAATATTGTATAAGTACCGTTTTATTTATAAACTTCATGCAATTGAATTAATATATTTCTTATGAAATTATAAATAAGAATTATTGCTGTTGAAAACGTTTTATAATTAACATTAAATAGAACCTAGTCTGTTTACTTTAACATTTACTAATTAAAACCTAGTCGGTTTTGAGAAATTTTAATCAGGAATTCAAATTAATGTTTCATTTATATCAGATCTTTGATGAGCGATTGAATTAACTATTGGATTTTTATTCTTAATTAAAGAAAGTTGCAATTGAGGACAGAAAATAAATCTTTTATTAAAACAAATTTTCATCTGTAATTCCATAACGTTGAATAAAAAATTAAAGTTTAATTATGAGTCAGGAAGTTATTCAGTTAACGGTCTCAGTTTTTATTAAATTTAAAAAGTAACAACGTTTCAAGAACGATATAAATGAAATTGCGTTCTAAAGTAGCACAAATTAAATTTCTTTTTAAAAGCGTACAAATTAAATTCCTTTTTAAAATAACACAAACTAAATGCCGCTCTGAAACGAATTAAATTTCCCGCCGAAATAATACAAATTAAAACAATTCGGGAATTGAACAAAATTTCAACGAAACCTTCGTTCATAATGTCGAAACCTACACTTTTCAGTTAATTAATCGTTACAGGATTGTAAATCACAATTGTGTTGTAAATCACGTCTGCTTTAATTATTAGATTGTTGCATATCGAAATGATTGATCTCAATGCAAAATCAAGCAAATTTGATTTTTCACTGATTTCAGTGAAAACCATTTTACAACACAGAATATATGTAAATGATTTTGTTAAATGTATAGAAACAAAGTTGAGAGTGTGACAGTTTGAGAACTAACAAATTTTGGAGTTTGACAATTTGAGAGTTCGAGAGTTTTGGAGCTTAAGAGTTTGAGTAGTTTGAGTAGTTCGAGTAATTTGAGTAGTTTGATTAGTGGGAGTAGTTTGAGTAGTTTGAGTAGTTGGAGTCGTATAAGTAGCTTGAGTAGTTTGAGTAGTTGGAGTAGGTTGAGTAGTTTGTGTAGTTGGAGTAGCTTGAGTAATTTGAGTAGGTGGAGTAGCTTTAGTAGTTTGAGTAGTTTGAGTAGTTGGAGTAGGCTGAGTAATTTATATAGTTGGAGTAGCTTGAGTAATTTAAGTAGCTTGAGTAGTTTGAGTAGTTTGAGTAGTTGGAGTAGTTGGTGTAGTTAGAGTAGTTGGTGTAGTTGGAGTAGTTGGAGTAGTTGGTGTAGTTGGAGTAGTTGGAGTAGTTGGAGTAGTTGGAGTAGTTGGAGTAGTTTTAATAATTGGAGTAGTTTCACTAGTTTGACGAGTTTAAGTAGTTGGAGTAACATGAGTAGTTTTAATAGTTGGAGTAGTTTCACTAGTCTGACTAGTTTGAGTAGTTTGAGTGGGTTGAGTAGTTTCAGGATTTGTAGATTTGAGAGTTTGAGAATTTAAGCATTTGAAAATTTGAGACTTAGAATTTGTAGATTTAATATCATGGTAATCGTATCCTCAATTTATTCCGAATGAAATTACCGACTGAAAGAATTTTATGTTGATATTGTGGTGATACTCGAAAGCGTCAGAGCGATAGCTGATCGAAACGATCTTAACTGAAAATTTTCACATGAACTTGCAATGCTATGCGCGACATTAAATGCACGTTGCATTACAGGATTCGAATTACCGTAGCACAGATCTTTTCTATGCAACCCACGTATCGTTCACCACCTACGCGTTCCCTCGTATTCGTTGCATTGTTTGCAAGAACAAAACCATGCGCAGTTTAATATTACAGCAACGATAATAAATGTTTCGTCTTTTGTCGACGAATGAATGACAGCCGCACACATTCGGCCCTCTGATAACATCATGCAAACGTAGCTATGTTTTTTCAGGGATATCATATTTATTCAATTTTTCGTTCGCGTAGTTCTTTCTCGGTAGTGATAACATTTCGGTACGAAACGATTTTTAATTTAGTACAGCGCGTGCTGCGGTGCAGGTGTTTCTCTAATTTATTGACACGGCTGTGAGTCTGCAGTGTACTTTTTGGAAACAGTTCGTTTATTAATTTATATACGTTGGTACACTCGGGTACAATATGCGTTTCTTCTGGATAAGGATGTAAATTCGAAAATTTCTCTTTCGTTTGAAGATGTTCAAGTTTTTGGGTTTTCAGATTTTTGAATTTTCGAGTTTTCTAATTTTAACATTTTTCATATTTTATAATTTCTTAATTTCAACATTTTTACGTTTTTCATATTTTCAAATTTTTTAATTTCCAAATTTTCTAGTTTCCAAATTTCGAAATTTCAATTTCTCAAATTTTTATATCCCCAAATCCCTAACTTATAATATTCTTACATCCTCTAATCCCAGGATCCATAAATACCTATTTCTCTAAACTTATAAGTCCCCAAATTGCTACTCGACCAAATCCCTAGACTTTCACCTTATATCTCCAAATTTCTAAATACTCAAATTCCTATTTCGTCAAATTTCCAAATTCTCACACCTATAAATCCTTAAGTTCTAAAATCTCTAAATCACTAGAATGTCTTTTCTGTAAACCTATAACTCCCTAGATCTCCAAATTTCTAAATACCCAAATTCCTATTTCGTCAAATTTCCAAATTCTCACACTTATAAATCCTTAAGCTCTAAAATTCTCAAATCCCTAGATTATCATCTCTCTGCATCTGTAACTCCCTAGAACTCCAAATTTCTAGTTATGCAAATTTCTATTTCGTAAAATTCTTAAATTTTAATATCAGAAAATTCTAAAATTCTAATATTTCTAAATTCCCCAATTCCCAAATTCCTAAATTTTCAACTCTCTACATTTGTAATTCCTTACATTCCCAAATTCCCAATTTCCCAGATTCCTAAATTTTTACCTCCCTACATCCCCAAATTCTGAAACAATTCACAAATGTTCATCTTTCTAAAAATTTGATAAAAAATCTATAACGAAGAGATGTTTTTGCGTCACAGTTGCCATGTTTTACGTAAAGAATTTATATTTGCTGTTGACTGTACGCGTGTGAACGTGCTAGTACATATGTATGTCGCAACGTGTGATTCCCCACATGATTCGATGAACAATATCGTGGAATGCGAGATTGCAAGATTTAGTCAGCTGGAATGTCAACAGACGCGAATATTAACGTTATATTTTATCTGTAAAATAAATTGAAATAAATGCGGACATGCCATTCGAAGATTACAGAGATAAAATAATGGAAGAACGGGGATTTTTAAAAACATTTGTATTTTCAATAGATATATATCTTTGTTGAAATTAATTTATATTTCTACAATTTTATATCATAGTAATAATTTTCACACGTTTCAGGAATCAAATAGAGGAAATTCGCGGATTTCGAAATTGGAAATTGTCTGTGAAATTTGATAATTTATGAATTTGAGAATGTAGAAATTTTTAAATTTGTGCATTTGAAACATTGATAATTTAGAATGCTTTAAATTGTGAACTTGGTGACTCGAAAATTTATGTTACAAATGGGGGAATTTAGAAATTGGAGAGCTTAGAAATTTGTGAATTTGGAATTTTTAAATTTGTGAATTTGTTGAGTCGAAAATTTGGAAGTTTCTAAATTTGGGAATTTGAAATTCCAAAATTTGTTAATTTGGCAATTTAGACATTTTCAAAATGAAGATGGAAAACTGGAAATATTGAATTTTAAGATATTGGAAATTTGGGAATTTGAAATTTGAAAATTTCAAAGTTTGTGAATTTAAAAAGTTAGAAGTTTGGAAATTTATGAAGTTGCAAATGTAGAAATTCAGAAACTTGAAAGATTTTAGAAATTTGGGAAATTTTTTATTTGGATAGTTGGAAATTTAGAAATTTATGAAATGTGAAATGTAGAAACTCGAGAGCTTGAAAATTTAGAAACTTGAAAATTCGAAAATTTGGAAAGTTGAAAAATTGAAAATTTAGGAACTTATTAATGTAAAAATTCAGATATTTCAAAGCTCTAAAATTAGAAACATAAACTGCAGAAATGTCCATAACATCCATTGCCATTCATCGCTTCTCTCTTTTTCAATTACTCGACATACGGTATTAAACTTGTAACACCGATTACGAGATCCTCTCATTAATTATCATACAGTTTTACTTCATTTTTCGTCGACTCATTACACTAAATTTATGACACCGGTTGCTCCATCTGCGTATTAATCTAATCGTAGTTGCAACCAGGTTTACGCCTTTCCACCGAGTTTCTAACAGCAAAGCAATTTATTGAACGCGAAACGCGTTCGAAACGGATGGTACGCGTTGTTTATGCAATAATTTCCGGTTTAATTATCCTTCATTTACATTTATAGCCGACATCGTTCTTTGCAGGATCGCGTTTTTCCGATTTCACGATACGCATTCGATAATTAGATGATTTTCAACGATATCACGGTGAAATCGTGAGATTTAACGGTTCGGAGTCGTTGAACAATTATCCGATCGTTGGTTATTTAGTAATACGACAAAATGGGAATGTAGGAATCGAGATTAGGTAAATATAGCACGGCATTGATTTTCGAAAGGCAGTATGGCGTAAAAATTATGAAGAAAACACAATTAGCAATTGTTTTCTCGTGCAGACGGTTGCGTGGAAGGAGAGCAATTAAAGAACATAATTTTTAGCTCAATGAAATTGATTTAAGTGTTATTTATTAGGTGAAGTGTCACACGCAACTGGGTCGAATTGTATCTTGAAAGTTATTGGAGTTAGTGTTTGGGCACATTGGGAGCTACATTATGCTATTTTCTTTTAGGGATTCTTCAGAATTTCGGAATTTGTGTGGAAATGTTGGTATTTGGGGATTTAGGAATTTGGTAATACAAGGATTTGGGGCTTTAGTGAATTGGGGGTTTAGGGATTTGAGTATTTAGAGATTTGAGGGTGTAGGGATTTGAGAATCTAGGTATTTGGGGATGTAGGGATGTAAGAATTTCAGAATTTTGAAATCTGGTGATTTGGGGGTATCGAGATTTGGAGATGTAGGGATTTCAAAATTTAAACATTTGGAAATCTGGTGATTTGGGGATGTAGGGATATCAGAATTTTAGATTTAGGAAACATGGAGAATGGGGGTTATATGGATTTCAGAATGTAAGAATTTGGAAACCTGATGATTTGGGGGTATAGCGATTTGGGAAGGTAGAGATTTGGGGATTGAGGAATCTGAGAATCTGTAGTTTTGGGAATTTAACAATTTGAGGGTCTAGAGATTTGGAGGTAAAAGGATGCAAGGATCTTGGGATTTGGAGATGTAGGCATTCAAGAATGTAGGGATTTGTGGATGTAGCAGTTTAGTGGTCTAGAGATATGGGCATATAAGGATGTGTGGATATAGGGATTTGTGGGTGTAGGAATTTGTGGATGTAGGGATTTAGCGATCTAGGAATTTGACTTGTGGGTATAGATATGTGGACATATATGTAAGAATTTCAGTATTTAATAATTTGAGAACCTGAGTACTTGACTATTTAGTGATTTGAAGCTGCAGAGATTTGGAGATATAGAATAAATATACTCCAAACTCTTAAAAAATGTTCGATTTCAATTTCCTCAATAACAAAGCCAAATACGAATAAATTCTATTTCACATTTTTTACTTATTTTTCTATATTGATCCACTTTGATTGCATGTTGACTTTTTTGTTGTACCACCATTTCAAAAACACCTCGCATAAAAACTCGGTCAGTGTACCGATCTCGAGGTGCAAAAATAAAATTCAACAATTTATCGTTGCATTTTTCAAACGGATTTCCGTCTTAATCATTTCGAAACAATAGCTCGTAAATCGTAAACGTTTCCGCATCGAGGAAAATTTAATAATGGACAAAGTAGAATTTCAACAAAATTGCGAGCATCACGCGTTGTTCGTTCTTTGCTCCACTTACTTGATTCTAGATGGTTGAACTCGTGCGATCCACGCAACCACGTTGCCATAAAGATTCCATTTTTCTTTGTACACGCTCTGGCGAGTGCAATATTCTTTTTTTTATTTTAGAACAATTTAGAACATGCAGAGAAAAATGCTTGATATCGATTCGAACGCGACGTGCAGTAATGTCACGATATAAGTGAATCTTCCTGATCTAAACATTCGGTTATTTGGTGTAGTTATTATGTTGATTAAGTTTAATATTAAATATTATCTGGGTTAGTCGAGTTAAGTATCTTTGTTCATATCCTTTTAGGAATTGATTTTATGCGAAACGCACAATTATACAGTAATGTCTCGATATAAGTGAACAAAGAAATAGGACTTTAGGAACTTGGGAATTTAGGAATTTGGGAATTTGGGAATTTGGGAGATTTGGGAGATTTGGGGAATTTGGAAATTTGGGAACGTGAGAACTTGAGAATCTGGGGAATTTGGGAATTTGGGAACTTGGGAATTTAGGAACTTGCGAATTTGGGGAATTTGGGAACTTGGGAACTTGGTAATTTGGGGAATTTGGAAACTTGGGAATTTAGGAACTTGGAAATTTGGGGAATTTGGGAACTTGGGAATTTGAGGAATTTGGGAATTTGGGGAATTTGAGGAATTTGGGGAATTTGGGAACTTGGGAATTTGAGGAATTTGGGAATTTGGGGAATTTGAGGAATTTGGGGAATTTGGGGAATTTGGGAAATTTGGGGAATTTGAGGAACTTGGGAATTTGGGGAATTTGGGAACGTGGGAATTTGGGGAATTTGGGAACTTGGGGAATTTGGGGAATTTGGGGAATTCGGGAATTTGGGAACTTGGGAACTTGGGAACATGGGAATTTGGGGAATTTGGGAATTTGGGGAATTTAGGAACTTGGGAATTTGGGGAATTTGGGGAATTTGGGGAATTCGGGAATTTGGGAACTGGGGAACATGGGAATTTGGGGAATTTGGGAATTTGGGAATTTGGGAATTTGGGGAATTTGGGAACTTGGGAATTTGGGAGATTTGGGAGATTTGGGGAATTTGGCAACTTGGGAATTTGTAGAATTTGGGAATTTGGGAACATGGGAACTTGGGAATCTGGGGAATTTGGGAACTTGGGAATTTGGGGAATTTGGGGAATTTGGGGAATTTGGGAACATGAAGATTAGGGAATCTAAAAATTAAAAATTCGGAAATTTAGGGATTTTGGAATTTACGAACTTGGAAATTTTGGAATTTGGAAATTTGGAAATTAGCGAATCTGAAGATAGGGAAAACTAAGAATTTTGGAATTTGGGGATTTTCAAATCTGAGAAATTTAATACTTGGGAATTTAGGTAATTTGGGAGATTTGGGGAATTTTGGAACTTGGAAATTTGAAAACTTAGCGATTGGGGAATTTAAAAATTAAAAATTCGGAAATTCAGGGATTTTGGAACTTGAAAACTTTGGAATTCGCGAATTTGGAAATTTGATAATTTACAAATTCAGGAATCTGAACATTAAGAAACTCAGGAATTGGGAAATCCGAAAATTAAAAATTCAGAAATTAAGATACTTGGGAATCTAAGAACATGAGAATTCAAGAATTTGGTAATTCAAGGGCTTGAGAATTTGTGTTTTCCACCGTTTCTCTATTCGTACATTCCCTCAGATTAATTCGATTACACAGCCTTTCACGATATTCACAGTAATTTTTCATTATACTTTCTAATAGATTGCCTAGGAATACAAGTCTCGTTTATAAGAGGAATTTTTGATAAAAGCATTCTTAACGATGATCATGCGAATTCTAGCGCGAAATTGCTCTGGTAATTGATCTTCGCGTGATGCTTCGTGAAAAAGTTTCTCGCTGATAAATTGGACGTCTCGTTTGTTCGGTCGGATGATACTCATTACGTCGCTCGGAGATCTTGATTAGGTAGCAGGAAAACAAGAAAGGATTCCATGGAGTGACCACGTGGAATTCTATTGAATGTATATTGTGCCATTTCCTGTCCGAGTGCTTTTCTTTCTGCCTGAATGACTCTACATTTGTTAAGTGAGGCGGTCAAGCTGAACCGAAAACACAATTGGCGTTCAAAGTTCCGATAAAATTTGGAAAATATTTCGGTAATTGAGGAATATTTTTTAATACAAAAATAGAGGTATTTATACAGTGTGTCTCGCGAACTCTGTCCACGTAAATATCATGGTTATTTCAAACGATACGAGAAAATGTTACCGACAAAAGTTATATGGCTGAAGAAGCTGCATAATGCGATATAAATGATGTCCGTGTAAGTAGAGGTGTAGAGAAGTTAGCTCATCTTTCTTTTATATGGAATGCCTAATTTTTTATGCTTGATTTCGATAGATTAGCAGATTCTGAATACAGAAGTATTAAGGTGCATCTATCCTAAATCTTACCAAGATTTAAGCAGCTTTTAAAATTAAATTTGTCATGAAATTTGAGACAGCCCGATATTATATTAAAATGCTTCTTCGATTGAGCAGATTACAGTTTCGAATTGAACCCAAAATTCGATCGAGGTGAAAATACGTGTGCGTCACGAGTGTGTCACGATATTGTAAGGATCAACTATTTATTTCGTGATAATTGAAGGGTTTTCTCTTTATTTTACAGCAGGTTCAGCAGCCGAGAAGGGATACTTTGGCCCCTGGAGGCAGTGTAAACTCTTGCTTTATGGCAGGGAAAGATGTGGTCACGGCGTCTCCAGGTTTCAACCAGTGTGTGAGTTCATTTCCTACATTATCGATTCGTTTCTCTTCAAACACGTTCAACAATATTTTTTAACTCTTTTAAACTCTTGTATGCGTTAAACAATAAATATTAACAAATATCAAGAATTAATTGTTATTTTGTCTATAGATGACAGATAAAAATATTACGTTAAATTTCATCTATTGTTATCATTATCTTAACTTTCTTTAAAAATGTACTTGCTTCACATTCAAAATAAACAATTTATGCGAAGATAATAAAAGAGTGAAAAAATCATTCCAATATAATACAACTATAACAAAAATTTCTATTTTATATAAAATTCACATTCTGACTGTCGATTCAATCTTAAGATCTGAATTGCTATAATTTCTTTCAAATTTACTGTTTTAAAAGATAGTGTTCAAGATATTAATAGTATGATGTTTCACCAAGAAAACGAGCACATCTACACAGATTTAAAAAAAAAAAAAGTTTTATTCGAGTATTGTTAGCAAAATTAATTATACGAGTTGTATGAATTATATGAATTATACTGAATTATACTGAATTATACTGAATTACACTGAATTATACTGAATTATACTGAATTATACTGAATTATACTGAATTATACTGAATTATACTGAATTATACTGAATTATATGAATTATATGAATTATATGAACTATATGAACTATATGAACCATATGAACCATATGAACAATATGAATTATGTGAATTATGTGAATTATCTGAATTATCTGAATTATCTGAATTATATGAATTATATGAATTATATGAATTATATGAATTATATGAACTATATGAACTATATGAACTATATGAACTATATGAACTATATGAATTATATGAATTGTATGAATTATATGAATTATATGAATTACATGAATTATACTGAATTTTGTGTAAAATTCGAGGTGTAAAATGAATCTTTTATTTTTTCTTTATAGTGGCTGTATGGATGGCGGGATTAGCAGCAGCAACTGCATCTGCACTTTTAGCAATTCTGGTTGGACTTGCCGTATTACAATTGGCGATGGCTTCCTCAGCGAAACGAGTTCTTATCTCGTACAGCACCGCTCTGATAGGGAAAGTTGCCCTCGCTACACTAGCCAGTAAGTATTATTTTTTTCTAACTGTATAATTAACACTTTGAATACCGTGTCAACCATTTATATGGCTGTCACTTAAATTTCTATACAGATCCAACATCTATATTATTAACACCTTGTTCACTTATACAGGGTGTTCCGCAACTAGTGTAAGAGTCGAATAGGGGTGACGATTTTGAACAACTTCTTCCTTTTCCAAAATAATGGTTGAGGGTTTATTTTCGAGTTATTAACAAACACTGGCACTGACTTTGTTTAAATTTTTCGACATTTTATAACAAACGGAATTAAAAACATATTTTAACATAGCCCTTCATGAACAAAACAAACAAAAAATTTAGCTAAATCAGTTGAGTAGTTTCTGAGAGAAAAATTGATAAGTGAAGCTTATTTTAAAATGGGTAAAAATTACAAACTTTGAAGGTTTGTTATTTCTTAACAAATTCGAAACCGGCAAAATGATGACTTAAACCCCCCTTAATTTCACATGGACTAGAACATATTTTAATTAGAGCAAAATAGAATAAGAAGCAAATGTAATACGATAAGGTTTCGTGATTTATCAAAAGAACTTAAATTACCCGAACTAATTTGGAGTGGAGTAATCTGTTTTAAAGAGAGTACGAATATTTTCACGGTCCGCAGTATATCATCGCGAGCAGACAACGTCATTCAACTTTTCGTATTCATTTGAATTCAAATTTTTCAACGCTGAATAAAATTATCCCGGTATCAGTCACGTGTATTCATCAGCGCGTGCCTCTGCATTTTATCACGGTAATTATAATTCATAATATGTACTCGCTGTAGTAACAATTTGCGCGATATTTCAATTTTAAATTCTCACTGGTTTACCTTCTGCTCATTTTTTATGTTTTTTTTTTTATGATATATAGTGACATTTTGCTCTTTGGATAATACGTTAAAAATGAAGTTTATGAATGTTCTACAAAATTGCAGCCGTATCTATACTGATCTATGTATTTAGAGTAGAAGTACATTATTCGTTATGGTTGAAGTCTTGATATAATTTTGTGGATAACCACGGTAAGAAGAAACTATGAAAAGGAGATGTGGCATAAATTCAGTTATGAATTTTCGAACTATCAAATATTTAAATTCGTACATTTTGGGATTTTTGAATAATAATTTCTTTAAATTCTTAAAGTGCAAAATATCTAAATTTCTAAATTACCAAATTATAAATTTTTAATTTGAAAATTACCAGATTTGGACATCCAAATGTCGAGCTTGCAAATTTTCAAATTCCTACGTTTCCAAATTCCTAAATTGTAAATTTCCAAATTCCTAAATTTTCAAATTTCCAAATTTCAAAATCCCAAACTTTTCAAATTCAAAAATTTCTAAATTTCTAAATTTCCAAATTTTCCAATTTCCAATTTCCCAAATTCTAAATTTCCCAAATTTCCAAATTTCTAAATTTCTAAATTTCTAAATTCCCAAATTTCCAACTTTTTAAATTTTCCAATTCTAAATTTCCCAATTCTCAAATTTCCAAATTTCAAATTCCCAAATTTCAAATTCCCAAAATCCCAAATTCCCAAATTATAAATTTCTCAAGTCCCAAATTTCAAAACCCCAAAACCCCAAAACCCCAAAATCCCAAATTCAAAAATTCCCCAAAATCCCCCAAATTCAAAAATTCCCCAAAATCCCCCAAATTCAAAAATTCCCCAAAATCCCTCAAATTCAAAAATTCCCCAAAATCCCCCAAATTCAAAAACCCTCCAAATTCAAAAATTCCCCAAAATTCCCCAAATTCAAAAATTCCCCAAAATCCCCCAAATTCAAAAATTCCCCAAAATCTCCCAAAGTCAAAAATACCCTAAAATCCCCAAATTTCAAAAATTCCCAAAATCCTCAAATTTCAAAATCCCAAACTCTCCAAATTCCCAAAATCCCCAAAATCCCTAAATTCCCATTTCCCAAATACTAGTATTCTCAATCTCCCAACTTTCCAAATTTCCAAATTCCCAAATTCCCAAGTTGCCAAAAGTCCTATATCCCTAAATTACCAAATTTCCAAGAGTCCTATATCCTAAATTACCCGATTCCCAAATTTCCAAATCCCCAAATCCATCCAAAACCGAAATGTTCCCTCGAGAACAAAGGCATACCACTCTTATTATATCCCCAGTCAATGGCTCCAAGATAGCCCGAGAGTTTTGCAACAGTCTGACCATGGTAGAATTACTAGCGACTTGTCTACTTAGTGGCCTACTTACCCTCAGACGAAGAATCGAATATCTGCGGTGGATCTTGTTGCCGTAAAGCAATACGTGCTAAACTCGTGGAATCAAACAGGATCGCGTACTCGATTACACAGAATGAATGAATGAATTCCCAGTTCCTGATGTTATCTGTAACGTATCCTTAACACCTTACCCGTACCTCGCAGATGAAGATAAGCCACTATCAGTTAGAACTTAATAGCAATCGCTGTTTGAAAGGAGTACCTCATATTATCAAGATCCTTCTGTAATAACTTTAATCGTTTTACTATTTCAATTATACGGTTATCGTGTTTTGTGACCGAGCTACGCTGTGACCGATATTATTGTGGGTTCAATTTTGTCACTGATTTTTCACTGATATTTTTATTTCCTTTGCAAACTTTTACTGTTTTTTTTTTTTTTAAGTTTACTGTTACATTTTACTCTTGTTTTATGAGTATTTTTTGGTGAATGTTTCGGTAGTGTTGGTAACTTGAGTGAGTGAATTTGGATTTTGCGAAAGTTATCAAGTGTAACAATACAGGGAAATAATAATTTATTAAATGTGTGCACTCTTTTGTGTTACAAAAGTAAGGTGAACGTAATATTAGTTCGGTGATTATGTATAGATGAAAGATTAAGAAGAAAAGGATTGAAAACACGAATTGTTTGACAATTTGGAATATTTTGTTTATTTTCCAGCATCGTTGGCCATCGTAGCAGCGAGTTTGTTCGCCCTGCAGACTGATGATAGAGCCAGCAGTTTCGTTATCACAAGAGGAGAAGCGTTTTATATGCAGGTAAGGGTCTTTTGGTTATTTAATTGCAGGTAATTGAAAATTTGGAGAATTTGAAATTTGCTGATTTAGGAATTGGAAGTTCGGAAATTTGGAAACTTGCAAATAAGGAATTTAGAAATTTCAAATTGAGGAATTGGGATATTTCAAATTAAGAAATTAAAAAATTTCAGAATAAGGAATTGGGATATTTCAAATTAAGAAATCAAAAAATTTCAGAATAAGGAATTGGGAAATTTTAAATTAAGGAGATGGGAAATTTCAAATTATAGAATTTAGGAGTTTCAGATTAAGGAGTTGGGAAATTTCAGATTAAGGAATTTAGAAATTATAAACTAAGGAGTTGGGAAATTTCAAATTATAGAATTTAGGAGTTTCAGATTAAGGAGTTGAAGATTTCAGATTAAAGGAATTTCAAATTAAGGAACCTGATAGGTTGAAAATTTGGAAAATTAGTGAATTAGAAATCTGAAACTTTGGAAACTAAATAATTTGCAACTAAAGATTTGCGAACTAAATAATTTGCAACTTAATTAGGAAATTAAGGAATTTTAGTAATACGAGGATTTGGTGATTTAAGTTTCTGGAAGTTGACGATTTAGGAATTACAACACACTTCATTCAATAATGTTGATAATTCACGATTGATACATGACGTACTACATAGTTCAACAATATTCATGATTCACGAATCAACCACATCTCACTTATGAATGTAGACAATTCATGACTGACACATGCCATATTATTTCATTCAGCAACGTTGATAATTCACGATTGATAGATGACACACTACTTAATTCCACAATATTTATAATTGAAAAATCAACCACAGCTCATTTATGAATGTAGCCAATCACCATGACAAGTATGTCATATCAGACATTATGACAAGTATGTCATATCAGACTTAATTGCACAGTCATATTGTCTTAGGTCATGCAAAATTATTACTAAATGCGTTGATTTATGCTTCTTGTTTATTCAGATATGGTGTTTATTTTGTAAATGATATATTATCTAATGGAGTTTGATACATTTTTATTATACGTGATACATTATCTAATGGGTTATTTATTATACAGTTATACTATAAATGATTCGTTGGAATTCGTTTATAGTGTGAATAGATATTATTATAATAGTAGCAGGAGAGACGTTTATCATGTGAGTGATGCATTATCATACAGTCCCTATTAGGACCATGTACGAAAATTTCACTTTTATGGCTATGACATTATGTCATTTCTAGAAAATTGTCTTAGGTCATGAAAATTATTACTAAATACGTTGATAACGATATATACATGGCAATTTGTTACTATCGTAATAATAAATTGTGTGGTGAGTGATTAAGGACCGTGCGTTTACGTTAGGCTCGAGTATCGATAGCGTGAGGTGAAATTTGGTGAATAGAAAATGTCTGAAGCCCCAAAAGACTAGTTTACAACTCTCCAACCACATTATCTGAGTTGAAAAGAATTACAGATATTTGGGAAAATAATGAAGATGTAAAGCATATGATGTATACAGAGCATGCCGGAAGCTGTGACCAAAGCAAAGGGTGGAAATACAAGATATTAACATGTGTTAATGTTATGTACAGTAGTAGTTATGCTAGTAGCTACTAAATATCATTACAATTTGAACATGCCTTTTAATTTCACGGAAAACGTGAAAAATGCTGAAAATTTATAATAGTCCTAATTCGATGGCCTAGGCTTACTTTAACACTTTAACTACCATGTCACCCATGGGTGGCATTTCAATTACCATACAGATCTACCACCTATATTATTAAAAATATGTCCTCTTACCTAATTGAAAATACTCGTATTAACTGCTTGTAACTATGAAAAATAAATATAACAAGATATCGTAAAAATATTTGGTAAGATTTGTTAAAAATTAAAATACTACCTAATGCAATTTTCAGCTGTGGCAGTTTACGTGTTAAAAGAGTCTAAAATTACTATTCCTTTTCACCCATTTCCCATAATTCCATTCACAAATATCGATTCCTAGACTACGTCGATAACTAGAAATTGAATCATATCAAATCCTCGTTTTTCTTTCCAACAACGTACGCAGATCCTAAACGAGGTGTGAAACCTATACACCCGCGCTCATGATCGGGGAATTAAATACTTAAAGGCCACCTGATCAGGAACAGTCCGCAGGTGTCTCGTTAAGTACCCATGTGGGGATTGCTTAGTATGTGTCAGAGCACCCACGACTATTGGACACTTTAAAAACAATGAGACAACATTGCTGGGCCCTCAGTGAACGTTTTGGTGCGGTTCGTTCGTCAGCTTCGTGTCCTCATTCCCGACTTTATGCTCAAGTCCTCTTATATAACCATACACGGTGATATATCAGCCTGGATTTTCCCTTGTTATCTTATCACGGATATCCCAAATGTTATCGATGAACGTTCGATGATCACTCTTTGCGTGAAATCAATACTGATTCGTTGGTGAACATGTTAAGTGGCACTTTCTTTTTCTACTGCGCGTTTTATTGAATTCTGGTGAATTAGTGATTTGCTTCTTTCTTTTTACGTACGTTGGTTGAATTATGAACATTCGATGAAATTTATGTGAAATTGATAATTTACTGAACATGTTTAGTGGTACTTTCTTTTCTTAGTACGTGTTTATTGTTCTAGTGAATATATTTAGTCTGGTATTTTTTCATGTACGTTTAATTAGATTGAATTATTATTCTGGTGAATATATTTAGTGACCTGGTTCTTTCTTTTTTTAAACCATTTCTAAATTATCGTTCTACTGAATATTTATCTCTTGATACGTGTTTAATTGGTCTTAATTATTGTTTTGATGAATCGGAAAGTTATGAAACTTAATAATAATTTCATAGTGTTTTTTGTAGAATAAGATATAAGGAATATTTCTTTTCTAACTTTTTAAATCTTCGAAAAACCAGGGAGAATAAAAGAAAGTGACAGAGAGAATCAGTTTTTAGGTTCGTAGTAGATGCGTAGTGGATATCGGAAAATATAATAAAAAGTTGAAATTTGTTGAATCGATCGCTGTTTCAAACTATTCCACGCTGTATATGTTAATATCTGTATTCAATAAAGGCGTGGGTATTTGATCACGTCGAAGTTTGTAATATTAATAAACAAAACGAAATAAATTAGAGGCACAGTTACTATAATAATACAACGTGGTCGTGAATTTGATCGATTTCTAAATGCACGTGGTTGTTTTCGAGAAAGTTATTCAGTAACAAATCATTTTTATTTAAATAGCAGTTGTAAAGAATTTGAAAGAAATTTTTAATAAAAATTATCAAAGAAATTTTTAATACAAATTTTGTTAAAAATCTTGAAAGAAATATTTATTAAAACACATTAATTTCTAATAGTTTTGATTATTAATGACTATGAACAGTTACATTTTTTTAACCACTGGATGATAGAAATTAATTTTGATTAACATTTGTTATTGTCAATGGAAAATTTTTGGGTTACTAATCATTACCGATGACTAGCATTTTATTCTGATTACTGATAACTGTTATCAGCAAACAGCTTTTTGTTGATTATCGTATGACCAATATCACAATTACAAAAATATTTTCATAATACAAAAATATTTTTCAGTGCAATTATTATTAACGAGTGAATCAATTATTATTAATAAGTGCAATACCGTGAAATAAAATAATAATAAATGCTATAGGAAACAAAATTTCCATCATCCAATTAGTAGTGATGAACAGTTGTAATTATTCATAATGATCATCTTCAACCAAAATTATTATCATATTAATGAATTATTGAATGAATACTTAATGAATATATTATACTAGCTATTTCAAATGTTATTCTACAGTACACTTTGCACTCGAAAGGTGACTCACTCATCTTTTACATTAACAACAATTTGAAATAAATATTTTTTAACTAAATCTATATTATACACATGGTGTACAAACACAGTGAAGCACACAATTAATAATAAAGAAATAGTAATCTTAAATAAATAGAGCAAACTTGTTAACTATTAAAAATAAAAACTAAAAAGTTTTGAGATACCTTCGAGTGCAAAGAGTTAAAATTTCTCTTATATTTTTTACAACAGTTATGTGTTATAATTTTTCAATTGACATGATAGGATGAACAAGAAAAGAGACTATAAAAACCTCCGAGACACGTTCTAGTTCAAAGTGACAGTTAAATCGAGTGAGAGGTGTAGAAAATTACCCTGTTCGTGATAAATAATTCTAACAATACGAAGCAAACAGTGAAATTCCGTATTGAAAAATCTATGAATTTAAACGAACGTGGAACAGCCATATTCACGACAGGTATACAGTGGACTCTGAAACATATGGAGATTTTATGAGGTGCTCTCTATTCTTGTTACGCGACGATTGTTACTCAGACGTGCCATAATCCAGAATCCGAGATGATGGAAAAGAAGAGAAGAAGCCTTCTACGGGAGGCCAAGGATGAGATCGAGCTGGATAAAATGAATAAACAGAAACAGGGCAAGGTAAAATCCATCCAACTTGGCGTCAAGTTAGGACAGACTTTGTATCCAGCTAGTAATAAACTTTCCAGCAATTTTAAACTTACGTCAGAACAAATCCTTGATATGATCACCGCACTGAAATGATTGAAAATTAAGTAGTATTTTCATTTTTAATAAATATTTTATTATACCTAGTTTCCAGAGTAATTTTTACGTAGGAAAAGTATTTTCAGTTAGGAAAGTGAACAAATTTTTAGTAATATAGGTGTTAGACAATAAACTCAACAAAATAAAAAAACAGCGTTAAATTGTAAACAAAATTAGCAAAAGTTTTCTATCACATCTCCATGCACCGAACGATTTCATCAGAAAACATCTTCCCGATCCCGAATCCAGAAAACATTTTCCCTTCGCTCCATAAATTGCAGTTGACTAATTATGCTAATTGGTTAGGAAGCGACGCTATTAATTAAATTGTCGTCAACCTGTTAACTCGACTATTTCGTTCTTTTCTTTTCCATCGCGATATCTGCTCACAATGGCAGAAAAAAAGCGACGGTTGAATTAATTGTTACCGCAAAACAATGGCTTCCTGGTCATCGTCTTCGCGTGTCTTAATTAAACTCCGCTTCTCCTTCGACCTTTCTATGTTTTTTCCACCGCTTCTGAGGTGTTTCGTAAGCAGCTGGAGTCTGTGTGAATTGTCGTGAAAACTGACTGTTCAACGTGCTGGAAAAAACAAGAGTTTCAAACGGAACAATGAAGAGATCGCAGCTACTTAGGAATTTCAGAACAACTTTGTATTACGTTCAATGCGTAGGAAGCTTTTCTCTTTGCGTTGCAGTAAATGTTATACAGAGCGTCTCGTAAGTGGTGTAACTCTTTTTTGTGTGGCACAAGTGCGGTTCTTCTTCAACTTTAATCATCACAAAATCATCTGTGGTATCAGATTTATTTCTGTGCAAAATTTCATGAAGAAATATTCAGTATACATACAGTACTGCAAAAATGTTATGTATGTATAACATAACACGTACGTAAAATTGAACTCAGATTTATTCACAGAGTTTCGTAACTAGTGTAACTGTAAAGGAGTGGTAGCTCAGGTGGTTCTGAACAACTTTTTCCTTTGCGAAAATGCCGTTTGAAGCTTCGTTTTTGAATTATTAACGAAAGACTCCGAACGAACGAGGAAGTGATGGGTTCGAGCGTGACGGACTGTGGTCGTGAACAAGCGCATTAGTACTGTGGCACATTGACGTTAATGTTTTAAATATCTTAATTCTTAAATTTTCAAGTTCTTTTTATTTTTTAAGCTTTAAATGTACGTCTTTCAATTTGTAATTTTTGGATTTCTAAATTATCAAGTACGCAAATTTACAAATCCTCGAACTCTCAAACTCTCACATATTTAAATCTTCAAATTCTCAAATTGACAAATATGCAAATTCTCAAATTCTCAAATTCTCAAATTCTCAAATTCTCAAATTCTCAAATTCTCAAATTGTCAAATTGTCAAATTGTCAAATTGTCAAATTGTCAAGTTGTCAAATTGTCAAATTGTCAAATTCTCAAAATTGTCAAATTGTCAAATTCTAAATTCTCAAATTTTCAAATCTCCAAATTACTAAATTCTCTAATATTCAAATTCTCAAAATTTTCAAATTGACAAATATGCAAATTCTCAAATCCCCAAATTCTCAAATCTCCAAATTCCCAATTCCCCAAACTCTCAAATCTCCAAATTCTCAATTCCCCAAACTTTCAAATCTGAAATTTTTAAAATTCGGAAATTTAAAACACTCAAATTAAAAATCTTAATAATCTGAATAAAAATGCCATAAAATAGAAAGAGCGATTACTGTAATACACAGTCAGGAATTGTTATAAAATATAGAAATCGAAATTTGTTGTTACAGTTAGCTGCAATTGCCCTGAACTTTGGTGTGTTGGTCACCGCAGTGTACGAGGGTATTTATGCTCGACGAGGCGGAGATCCAACGAAAATTAGGGTTGTCGGTGATCCCCGTGCAACCACTATAAATAATCCTGGTTACCGGGAACATCAACCCACTAACGGTAAGTTTATTGAACATTTAATTTTTATTGACCACCGAAATTCTCTACCGTAGTATTTCGTATCTTTATTTACAATTCATTTAATTAAACTATCTGCACAAATCTAGGGTTTTATCGTTCGTTAACTTTATGGGGAAGTACTCGTACGTGGAATTAGCCACGTTTTTAAATTATATCTCTATCTAAATTTAGAAGTAAAGTTATAAGGGTGTTATTAACAATGGAGGAAATTATGTCATCGATTAAATAAATTGCTATTATGTATTGATTATTGGTAGTCAATAATTGCATATATGATTTTGGTAGTAATTATGTTGTTAATATAATTGAATAGAATTATTATTGCGTGTATTGTTAGTAGAATTCATTATTCGTATCACATTATTAATAATTATATTCATGTTATTAGATTATTAATATAATGTATTAATTGCATTATATTATCGAGTTAACTGATTAATTGTGTTGTGTTATTAATGATTATATTCTTAATATAATTCATTAATATCATTGCATTATTAAAGATTATATTATGAATACAATTATTTGTACAATATTATTAAAAATTACATTAATTGTATCATACTTTTAATATAATGTATATTTGTATTATATATTATTGACATAATTCATCAGTTATATTGCATTATCAATGATCATATTATTAATACAATCCCTTGTTCGTATAACACTATTAGTAACTATATTAATTATATTATATTGTTACTAAAATTTATTAATTGATTATATTATACTATTAATAATAATTGTACAATATTATTAATATAATTAATTAGTTCTCTTGTATCATTAATAATTGTAATATACGTAATACATTCACAAATAAAAGATTAAAAGATCTTTTTTACATATGATTTAGTACGAAATTTTTATATTTTTAAACGAAACATATTTCACGACATAATATAATTATGTATTATATTGTTTCTTAATTGTAGAACAACCCTAAATCGTATTGAATACTAACGTAAGGCTTAAACAATCAAGTATGATAACTAATACAAATGTTCACATAATAAAATGTATAATTATAACATGACAATGTTTCATGATAGAAATGTCTTTGCGGAATAATCTCTAACTAAGTCTTTAATCACTTTAATCGAATCAGTATTCTCCGTGCTCATTTAACATTTCAAGGGTATGTGCATCAATAAAATTTCTGTTATAACTGGGTCACAGTGTAAAGGCTCCGTACGAAGCAACAGCTACATTTCACGGTAAAGGACGAAACGTTACAAAACGTTTAAAACACGTGTCCAGAATTGGAAACAAGACGATTGACTTTTGGGATTCAATTTTGTCGCAACAATACGTGAAAGCGTTTGATAAATTCCTTAAACCGTTTCCAAGAAATCAAGGCACGTAGAAATTTAGGGTTTTAGGGATTTTGAGATTGTGAAGAGTTTTAGATGTGGAAATTGAAAAATTGGGAAATTTAAGTATTTGAATATTTGTGAATTTCGGAACTTGAGAACTTACAAATTTGGAAATTAGGAGATTTGGAGATTTAGGTATTTGAGAACTTGGGAATTTAGAGATTTGAAAATTTCGAGATGGGAATATTTGGAAATTCGCGAATATAGGGATTTAAGGATTTTGTAGAGTGTTAGATGTGGAAATTTAGGAATCCTATAATTGGGAAATTTAAGTATCTAGATATTTGAGAATCTGGAATCTTGAGAAATTAAAAATTTAGAAATTTAGAAATTTGAGAATTTGAAGATCTGAAAATTCAAAAATTCGAAAAGTCAAGAATTTGGAACTTTGATAACGTACAAATTTTAGAAGTTGAGAATTTTAGAACTGTGATAATATACGAATTTGAAAATTTGAGAATATGAAAATTTAAGAATTTCAAAACTCGAAAATTTGAGAATTTAGAAACGTATAAATCTACGAATATACTATTTTGAGCACATAAAACTTCAAGAAAATATACCTTCTCGTGTACAACCAGTTTCACCTAATTATCATTAATCATTTTCTCCTTCGCTAACAACATAAATCATAAGACGTTCATCCTAAGTTCTACATTCTACACGTAACAAACTTCCTTCCTATTTGTCCACTTCTTTTACAGCTACCCTGACACGTCCTACCTTGTTCCCTGCTTTTACTGTTTGTTTTACTTGTTTCACTTGTTCCACCTAACTTCCCACCATATCGTCACCCTATCTTCGAAAGTTTCTATCGGTATTCTCTCTATTTCTCTTCTCCCTCTTGTGTATCTTGTCTATCTTCTCCTCTGTCACCTTGACTACCATCACCTTCACGTTCTAAGACACTTCTCGAGCATATTGAGTTTCCACCAGCTGCCGAATGAAGGTCCTTCGACATCGAATCTCGAAATCTCCTTCCATGGATGCAAACTTAGTGTACGCGTCGATCGAGACGAATTTCATGTTCAAATAATACGGGAGTAATGTCGTCTTTTTATATTAAATTCAAACAAATTTTTAGCAAGTTTTTATTTTTAACGAATCATGTGATCATCCTCGTTACCTTTTGCGATCCAGTGTGCAAATTTTCAATGATCCATAAAAATCAATTGGTTTTCGAGCAAAATAACTGGAGATGGCATTTTGGATGTCATAAAAATTTTCAAATTTTTTGTCACTGGAAAGTGCTGTAGCGATCGGAATAAATGGAAAACCACCTTTGGCATTTATGAACCAATGCACTTGGATGAACATCACAAACGTTTTTGGTAGCAACTGTACCCTTGAGGAACTCAAAACGCATACAGTGGCGGATGTGTACTTCTGGTATTTGGCTGGCCAATTCACATAAAATTGCAAAGAAAAATTTAAGATTTAATTATTTACAAGTAAACAGGTCACTTAAACCTTCAAATGTCTGGCACGATATTAAAGTACACAGTGAATCGATAAATGACAGTCAAATATTGACATACGCAGAAACGATATTACTTTCCGGTCCCCTTAATATTAACTCTTTGCGTTCGAAGTGTCTCACATTCACCATTCGCTTTGATACAATTTGAAATTACTTTTTAAACCTTGTAAGGATGGCTGAAATTTGTTATTGAAATTAAATTAGAGAACTTTCGTGAAGAACGACTATTCTTTATTCACAATTATAACTGCAGTCTTTTAACAAAATATTAACTGTTCAAATTGCTCAATTAACTGTTCAAATTACAAATGTCTTAATCGTTTCGAAATCATAGTGTGTGATTTTTAAACGTTTCCGAATTGAGAAAAATTTAATAATTGACGGAGTAGAATTTCAACAAAATTGCAAGCAGTTGTTCGTTCTTTGCTTGCATTGATACAAAATGTGGAAGCTAAAACCATTTAGACCAGGTCTACAGTAAAAATCTTGTTGGTCCTAATTTATAGATTGTAATCATAACAAAAGTTTATAAAATATGAAAGTCATTTGGACTGATCCTAGTCAAATCTTGGTCCTAGTTTGTAAATCAGTATCATAAGTGAAATATCATAATTGATTTGTAAATCAGTATCATGGAATGATCAAAAACATTCTCTTGATGACCCCTAACAACTTGAAAAACTTGTATTTTCAGGTGGAAGCATATCAATGACCGACGCCAGTGGCAAACCATACGTTGGGGGTGCTGGAAATGGTTCGATGGCGTCGGTGGCTACTTCAGGAAGCGTTGCCAGCACAGCGTCTCCTCTTCGCAGTTCCCTGAAGAAGCCGAAACCCCTCGGTATCCACAATCCCGGTTTCTCGGCACACAGTCCGACCCTTTCGAGGAACGGTTCTCAGAAGAAAGTGCGAATTCAGACACACTCGACGGAAGTGTAACGTCAACGCTGCTACTCGTCGCAGGACGAGAAAATAGAGAGTCGACGTCCGAAATCGATAAGTTACAAGCAATTTCCGTCGTGTCGTGAGCGTCAGAATCGAGTTACCGACGTTGTCGAGGAATTTTTGTACTCGCTTTCGGAACCGGCAGGAGAATCTTGTCGGAAGATGTGTTCAACGTTGACGGATTTTTACGAATAGACACAATTTTTTACGTAGGACTCAACGATTCTCAGCGAAGTTCGGGAAACGGAAGTTTTCTAATAATCGGTTTGGTAACTTGCGATGAGAATCGTCGATGCATCGTGAACCGAAAGTTCGAAATGGAAATAACGTTATCGTAGGTGGACGAGCAAGAAGACGTAGGAAATGAGTCCTGTTAAAACTGATCAAGCAATCGAGGGAAATTGCTCTGACTACAATTTCCAACGACGTCGTGACGTGTCGTGACCTTCGATTCAAGGCGTTGTTCTCGTGAACGTGCACTGCGCGTGCCTGGTAAGTTGGCGTGCGGAATGATTTGCGTTGCTTCCGTTTATTAACGGAAATTGCATTTCGATGTTTAATGATTCCACCAAAAATTGTGGAAAGATGAATCTTACAGCATTCGACCTTCTTCTGTTCTCTTAAATGTTTGTAAAATGGTAGATTGCTTTAGTTGTCAGAATCATCCTGTTTACTACAGGATGAAAGACACTCGACTATGAAAGTAAATTAATTTACTTTGTGAATTACGCAAAGTACTTCATTCGTAAGTTACGAAGAATATTTCAAATATTGCATGGTTTTCAGAGAGACAGATATTTCTAATCAAGTTGGTATTTTGAAATTTTATTGATGTCTTCTTCGAATTCTTCACCATTTGTTGTGTGAAGTTTTAATTTTGGAACGATACATTTAAAAATTTTTTGATGTTATATAATAATATCAAAAGTAATACACAAATTTGCTTAGAAAAATTATATTCTTAAACAAATTTATTTAGAGAAATTAAACTTTTATACTTTTTGAAGTTGTATAATATTATGAAAATACATAAATATTTGATATTACAAGTTTATGTAGAAAAATTTAACTATTAAACTTGTAAAACGGGTGTAAAAATAGAAAGTTACTTTAAATCAAAGTAACAAGTATAAAAAGTAAAATGTTACTAAAAAACAAAGTAGCAAGTATAAATAATGGAAAGTGACTATGTACAAAACAGAGTAACAAGTCTAATATAAAAATTAGAAAGTTACTAAGGAACAAAATAACAAATATAAAAAGTATAAAGTTACTAAAAAACAAAGCAATAAATACAAAAAGTGTAAAGTTACTAAAAAAAGCAAAGTAACAAATACAAAAAGTAAAATGTTACTAAAAGCCAACTAAATAATGTCTCATCCAGGAAACCATTAGACTTCTGTTTGAAATATTTATACAGCAAATAATACCATACAGAAAGTGCAGCATATCTGAAATATTAGTTTGTTCAAGACAAATATAAATATACGACAACAGAGGGATGCAAATAAAATTTCATAAGATTTTATTTCATAGATTTATTTTTATACTTATTTATTCATACTTCATGAAGATTTCAAACGGTTAAACTTGTCTGAAACTATCGAAAACGATATTGAACACGATTATTGTTCATTTCACGGCGACTGACGTCAATAACCAAGTATTGTCGTCAACGATGAGTTACAGAGCTTTTAACGTGGTTCCAGGCGATTCTGTAAAAAATTATAAAAAACAATACCAACACGGTTTTTTATCGACTTGGCGACGATGACGATGGATTCTTGTCGTCAGATCGCCGCCAAAATCTATACAGCAAAAGGGTGTCTCTACCCTCAAAATTTCAAGTGAAAAGATTGCGACCTGTAGCACAGAACCAAATAGACAAACGAACGAGATCGAGTCCCAGGAGCCTACGTTTGCCAATTATAATTATTATCGCAAATTATTATTCACGTACACTACACTCCTATCAGCGTGTAGTCTGCTTACGTACCGATCTCAACCCACGAGTTGGCGCGTGAGGAGGCTGCCACACGTGTTTAAAAGAGCTACGAGGTATCCTATGTTGCCCATTTCTCACTTAACACAGATGGGGTCACCAGATCCACTCTGATCCGAATCTATCGCTATCAACCCACAAGTTGGCGTGTGACGCTGACCCAGCTGTTTAGAAGAGCTACAGGTCAGATCAGAAGAATTAGGCCAAAAACAGGGGTCGGCAACCTTTCTGGAGTTAAGAGCCATCTTTTCCCTGATGTGATAAATTATTCTTTTAAAGAGCCAAATATAAGTACATACATCGGTATGTATTAGAAAAAATAATATATCTGCTGTGAAACATGTATTGATTGTGAAATCAAAACGTTCTATTTTGCGTAGTAACAGAACATATAAGTCAACGTATTAAAGAAAACGGAAACAGTTTTTGGTTTTGAGTGTGGCGGCGGTGAGTGTGGAGAGCAAGGTTAGCTAAAGCTAGGTTTACATGCATGCGATCTGCCGCGCATTTTGATGTGTGCTCAGGATTATATTTGTTCGGCAATTGCAATATTGCAGTTTATTTTTCAATATGTACTATTAAACTACTTAAGAGCCACAAGTATGATTCTACTGAGCCGCAGGTTGCCGACCCCTAGCCAAAAACAATGACAGGCGTCTCGAGAGTGAGATAGTGCGAATTGCGTTCAGCAGTTGTCATTATTCTTATTTGCCGAAATGTAGCTGGAAATGTGGGGAGTTTCTTTTACTTTGATCACGCGCCAACTCGTGGGTTGACATCTGTACGTGTTCTGTTTATGGTATTTCAGATACGCTGCGCTCGTTTCGCTTTCATAAAGCAACGCAAATCACGAAAAACCTTAGCGTGGTGAAAAGAACGACGTCGTCGGAGTTACTTTCTTGGTCGTCCATGAATCGAGAGAATTAGCCAGCCGTGTTCGGTGAAATTACATTTTAAGTTCCCAGCGGTTCCAGCCGTGAGCAACAAGAATTTAACCCTTTGCGGTCTGTTTGCCTCACGCGATCGACTGTCAACGAGTTCGACTTACTTTAGAACGCTATCGAGGATGTAACTTGATATCCTATTAACAGAATCAGCTACTCAAGTAAGAGATAATCCAGATTTTTAACAATGACCGGCTTCTTGTGATGGAGTCAAAATATTTCAATCGATAATGAAATATTTGTGCGAAATAAACTGTTAACTGAGAAAGAGGTTTATTTGTTATTGGAACAAATTGTGCATCTAGAGGATTCTCTGTTGTAAATTTAATATATGTAATAGATATGTATGTGGATGTACGAGAGTGGATTATATTTGGAGCTAGTCTTGCTCCGATGACTATTTTTTGGGATCGTGGAGGATTTGGAAGATTAGGGATTTGGGAGCTTCAGGATTTGGAAAATTAGAGATCTGGAAGATTAAAAATTTGGAAATTTACGAATTTGAAAATTTTAGGATTTGGAAATTTCGGAATTTGGAAAATTATAAACTTGAAAATTTAGGAATTTGGAAAATTAGAAATTTGGAAATTTAGAAATTTCAGAATTTCGGAGCTCAGAAATTTGGAAATTTAGAAATTTAAATAGCTCCAGATTTTGAAGTTTAAGGATTTGGGATTTTAAGGATGTGAAAATTTCAAGAGTTAGAAATTTAGATATTTGAAAATTTCATAGTTTCGCTCTTTAGAAAATTTCAAAGTTATAAATATGATAATTTGAAAATTCTGCAATGAAAAATCGAGAAATGTCTTTCAAACTTCTACTCACCATTCCACAAACGAACAGTCAAATGTAGAGTAATCCACATGCACACAACTCACACTTGACTTTATTATTCTATACATCTTTAATACCTGATGAAATTATTTATACCTAGATATCACTACAACCGTTCCCTATAAAATTGATAATAGACTTCACTAAAAATGCACTAACACTAAACCTAACCTAAATTCGCAACAGTAGTCGCTCGATTAATTTATGATATAATAATATGACGTCATAAATCATGTCTCAGTTAACAGTTTGAACCTTGATATTCAATACACTTCAACTTTATACCCAAAAATATTCAGTAATTTCAGCATCATTAGTATTATGTTTCAAGATAAAGGTTATGTTTCAGGAACCTTTAATTTGAAGGTTATGTTTCAAACACCTTTGATAACATTACAGAAACAGTTTCAGTATTATGACAAAAACTAAAAACTTCGTCTAAGATAACTAAAATATTCGTGTTTTTATCATTTTAGAATGAAATATGATAAAAACGTAAATAAAGATGAAGTAATAATATTTCATGTACTTTAAAAAAGTATGTGAAGGTTTACAGAATGGACAGTAACTGATTCGAGTTTTAGTATGTTTGATACTCGTAGAAAATAATGAGAATTTGGAACGACAATCCTTATCGATTATCTACATTAGATAATAGATAGATATCTACGTTATCTACATTATCTGATTATAATTATCGTTTGATTACCAAACGACTGAACATAAATTATATCATGTTACTATGATTAACATTTTGTTCTTTTTAATCTTGATTTAAACATGCTGAGAATATTGGTGATATTCAGAATACTGAAAATATTGATAATATTGCCGATATTGTCAATGTTATCAATATTATCAATATTGTCAATAGTTTTGATATACTTTACATGAAAAATTGACGATTTGATTTGAGTGAAAATTGACAATTGAAATTTCAATTAACACGTTGACTGTCGTGATAAAAATGACTACTTACACAACTTCATATAAATTTCATTTTATTTTTTTTTTATTAATAATAAAAATTTTATAGACAATAAAAAAAACTCGGCAACAATTGAAAAGTTTTGCAGTACGGTAATTTATATTATTAGTAAAATGTTACTAGTATGAAAAGAATTTAAATTTTCATTCAGACTTGTGTGTTTAATTAGGCTAATTAATTATTCGATTAATTAGATTATTCAGTTATATTACTAGAAATTTATATTACTAGTATAATAGTAAAATGTTACAAGTATGAGAAGAATTTAAATTTTCATTCAGACTTTTGTGTTTGATTAGTCTAATTATTTGATTAATTAGATTATTCAGTTATCCAAATAATCAGCTTAATTATTCATTAATATTTAATTAAGTTTTTATCTAGATAAATTCTAGATAAATCTATAATCAATTATTAAAAAAAGTATTATTAAAACCATTAATAAATAATTTATTAATTATTAACTATTCAATTAACATAAATTTCAAACATAGAATATTTAGCTACCACGACAGTCACCGTAAATTTACAGTAATTTCATGTAAAAGAAACAAATAATAATTTTTAACAATATTAATTACTGTCTTGATAATAAAAAAGAAGGAAGTTTTAATTGTGAATAAAATAGAAGATATTGTTTCAGTAACAAATAAGAGAGATCTCGTTTTAATAACGAAAAAGAGAAGTTTTATACGTTGATTGTTGATTTAACATCACGGTTGGAACAGCATATCGTTACAGAGTATTACGTTGTTGAAAAGAGCAAATCTAATCGGATAATGTTAATTATCGCCCATTTTTTAAGTGTAAAATTGCGATAATCGAAGCTAAGTCGAGGATACTGCGAATAATTAGTGACGCTAAATGAACGAGAGGCCACGCATTGTTACTGGAATTCGAATAACGAAACGTATGAATTAAATTAAATGAATTTCATTGAGAATGCATTAACTTGCATATTTTAACGAGCGCTCTATACATTTGATCAGTGAATTTATAATTCTACGCGAAATATTGAATATAGGAGTCTATTAAGTGTACATTAAATTATTTATTGAATACAAAAGTTTATTAATTATGTATATCATATTCTATAATTGTTGAATAATTAAATTCAAACTGTACCGTCCATACATTTATTAATTTGCATTTATTTAAAAAATTAGGTAATTAAGTATTGTTCGTTTAAAAGTAAAGTTTTTGTGGCTAAGACTGTTGCTGATATGTTTGCTCAATATTTTAAAAGAAATGTTTGTATTGAATTTCTTTTTATTAGGTTAGTTTATGACAG
The DNA here is from genome assembly GCA_036983795.1 of Megachile lagopoda. Classification (NCBI taxonomy): domain Eukaryota; kingdom Metazoa; phylum Arthropoda; class Insecta; order Hymenoptera; family Megachilidae; genus Megachile; species Megachile lagopoda. Next base: position 4,608,490 of record CM072786.1, read on the forward strand.
TGATGGGTAGTTAATTTTTTTATTTGATTATTTGATGTTTTGTCATGTTGAAATTTGAAAATTTGCAAATTGTCAGATTTTAAGATTTAAGATTCCAAATTTTTTATTTAACAAATTTCTATATTCCTAATATCAAATTTCTAATTTTTGGATTTTCTGATTATCAAGTTTCTAAATTTTCAGATTTCGATTTTCAGAGTTTTGAAATTTGGAAATTTTTAAGTTTCTAAATTAATACATCTTTAGATTTTTAAATTTCTACATTCTCTAGTTTTCAATTTCTAATTTTTGAAGTTTCGATATTCTTTAATTAATAAATTTCAAGTTTTTAAAATATTTAGACTTCTAAGTTTTTTAATTTATATTTCTTCAAATTTTTAAATTTTCCAATTACTAAATTATGAAATTGTTACATTTTTAAATATCTACATTTCCAAATTACAAAATTTCTAGACTTTCAAATTTCTGAATTTGCAAGTTTTCATTTTGCAATTCTTCAAGTTTCAAAATTTCTAAATTCCTATATTTCTGAATTTTTAAATTTCTAAATTTCCAAATACCTAAATTTCTAGATTATCAAATTCAAAAGTTTGGATTTAAAAATCTAGTTTCTAAATATGGAATTATTTAAAAGATATATTAATGAAAATCATTAATAAAAATAATTAAAAACTGAATTTTTAAATTTGAAAGTCAAAAAATTCGAAATTTCTATATCTCTAAACTTCTTATTGTTCTAATTACTATATTCAAAAATGTCCAAACTTAATTTTCTAAAATTTTATATTATCAATTATCTAAACTCATAAATTCACAAATTTCAGTTTTCCATATTTTCAATTTTTTAAATTTCTTTGCCAAAAATTCTAAATTAATAATAAAAATAGATCTCCTACCCACACACACTTAATTTACCCATCACTGTTATACAACTCAATAATTTTATTTCCTGCCATTTCTTTCTGAATAATCGATTTTTAAATAATTCTTGCGCATTCAAACAAAATAAACAAGTACCTTAATATACATATTGTATAATAATTCTAATCACTGAAATATATAATATTATCTAATCATAAAATATAAAGCTTCTAAAGGATCGAATATACAGGGTGTCTCACAAATTGATCTACATTATGTTCACAAATAATAATGACCTTGAAATGATATTTACTATAAACTTAGAACGAATTCTTTTAAATGCAATCATATAAATTTTGCTTAGTTTCTTTGATTTACCCTTTTAATAGCAATAAAAATAAATGAAATATTCAATTTAAGTACTCTTTATATTGCACTATATTATTTCTAATGGGGTAGTTTCACATTTTCTTTTTCAAATTTAATTCGACGTATCAAGGATTTAGTCAGACGATAATTAAACAAAAAATTCACTTTTTGAGTTAATGATAAATTTACAATTTCAAAAATTCTACATTTCAACTACAAAAATATTATTAAAAAAAATAGTTTCTTTTTCTACTACAAAAATATTGTGAAAAAGTATAGCTTCTACTACAAAAACACTACGAAAAGAAAGTGAATAGTTCAAATTTTTTACAGATAAGATTGCAATTTTGTGCAATTTATAGTCAAAAAACACCAACTAATAGCAGTCTCTCCCCTATAAAATTATGTTTCTGACAAAATTCTTACCAAATCTTATTTGAACATTATAAAATTAAATTTTGCTATAATGAGACAGTATTTATACACAAATAGAGACAGTACACATGTCATCGATTGCTCCAATAGAAAGGCAATCGATACTACCCTTGTACAATTAGAATACTAACTAAAATCAGTAGTTTTGTATCAATTTTGTATTTTATCAGTAGTACTGTCTCGACATTTTCCAAGTTCTTGCATCCTCAAATGAAATCTAGAAAAACATCCCTTTCGTTACCTATCTAACCCTGATAAATTGCCTCCACTGAAAAGAGCTTCTATTCGAATGTTACACAAAGCTCCTATAAAAATAGAAACAAATTCCAGTAATAACTTGGCCGTGCGTCATAGAAGTCGCAGGATACGTGATACGTTTTCTACCTTTCCTCTTTTCCTTTCCCATTATTTTCATTTTTAATTTAACCTTTCTCCTTTCTTTGTACACTTCATTAAGTTTAACTTAGCGTCTCTATCGAGGGATGAATTATAAATAAATACTTACTACGTTGCATCCGTCCAGCCCTACATAGGCAGCTAGCCGTCAAACGGTCAGAATTATATATATATATATTTATATTTTTTAGCGATTGTTTTAATATATATATAAAAAAAGAAATTTATGTATAAATATATAAATATGTATATGTTGCGTGTATTCGAGGGGGGTGAAATTTTTTTCGCCCGTGTAATTGCAAGAAATTAATCGTTAGAAATTATTATCATTATTATTATTTCTGTTTATTGTTACTGTTGGTATCGTGACACTTTTTTTTTTTATTACAAACTGTTTTTATGCTTCTATTTTTTTTTTCACCGTATTCGAACTATTTATGATTCTGCTGCGGGAACCAGCTCGATCGGAGTCCGATGGTTTCTTTTTTAATCCTTCTTGTCTCGATTCTTACACGTGGATATTTATTGACACTTATTTATTTTATCTTCTGGTGGAAATTGTGTAACGCGGAATTTTTGATAACAGTTTCTTTTTGTTGATCAACCCTCTGTTCATTTTCAACTACGAAAAAGATACTCGATTTTCGGAAAGAAATTTGGAATTTCTGTCGAACAGTGTAATTGTGTGACGATATTGCGCAAATCACGATGTACACGAATTTTGTTGTTGGCTCTTGGTAATTGATTACTATTAGAACAAATCACGCGAGTCGCATGAATGTCTTCGGATAAGGGCTGTGCAAGAATTATTTCAGTACATTATTTTGGCAAAATGGAAAATTGTAGAAGTTTGATGTACGTTAGAAAAATCACTAATTTCTCATTTTTAAAATTGCATATCTTGGAAATTGAGAACGTCGATGATTTGGAAAGTTAGAGATTTGAAAATTGAGGGAGGTTTAGAAATTTAATAATGAGGGAAGATTTAGAAATTTAAAAATTAAGGGAGGTTTAGAAATTTGAAAATTGGAGGAGGTTTAGAAATTTAAAAATTGAGGGAGGTTTAGAAATTTAATAATGAGGGGAGATTTAGAAATTTAAAAATTAAGGGAGGTTTAGAAATTTGAAAATTGGAGGAGGTTTAGAAATTTAAAAATTGAGGGAGGTTTAGAAATTTAAAAATTAAGGGAGGTTTAGAAATTTGGAATTTGGGGAGGTTTAAAAATTAAAATTCAGGTGTATACATTTAAATATGATATATCTATGATATAGAGGTTTAAAAATTTAGAAATTGACGAGTACAGAAATTCAGAAAGTTAAAAATTTAGAAATACAGTGATTTAAAAATTCAAAAATGGACGAATATAAAAATTAGAAGAATGCAGAAGAATGCAATTAGAAGAATGCAGAAATTCAAAAATGAAAAAATTGTATATAAAGATTCAGAAATTATAAAATATAAAAATGTAATAATAAGAGATTTGCAAATATTTAAATTTTCTGTATAAAATTTGTAATAATTCTGTAATTGTCAGTAAAAACTATAATTTTGTAACAATTCTATATTTGACAGTAAAAATTGTATTTTGTAATAATTCTATAATAGACAGTAAAAATTGTAATTTTGTAATAATTCTGTAATTTACAGTAAAAATTGTAAATTCTTAATAATTCTACAATTGACAGTAAAAATTATAATTTTGTAATAATTTTGTAATAATTCTTGTCACAACAGCCTCGTATCTCCCTGTATCACTTACACCAACCATTTAAAAACAAATCAGATCGATGTTCACATCGCATTCACACGTTGTGTCAAATCCATATATTTCGCACCTTTTTGATGTTCATTGTAAACGATAGTGTTTTCTATGCGATATTCGTGCGCCTCGATGAATTTTTTAACGAGCAGCATAAGATTAAATGCGTGGCGAGGATTGTATGCGAGGAAATCGATAATAAAGAAATTTTTATGATTCACGATCAACCGCACCTAGTTTCCTTTTGTAATTCACTTCACTGTTTCTACGATTATGTAATAATTGTTGTACGTTCATGAAAAATATATCTTTTGTAGCATATACTCTTCTACATGTTGTATAATATTAAATGCAGGGAAAGTAAAGATATAAAATAAAATTTATAAAATGGACTACATATTTAAATTAAAAATCTAAGTAAAATATTGTGTACAAAAGATTAGGTTAAATAAGGTACAAAAAGGATATAGTCGAATAACATGGTCAAATATGTTTTTGAATCAAATGAATATTACAGTACATCATTTGATAACAAATCCAAAAGAAAAATTAAAAAATTTTTTATTGAAATTGAAATTTTATTTAATTAATGTCAATTAAATCTAGTTTCATTTCAGTTAAATCAAGTTTAATTTCAATTGAATCTTATTTAAATATTTTTAATCAAATTTAGTTTAATTTCAATTAAACCTAGATTAATACCAATTAATTCTAGCTAATTTCAGTTAAATCTAGTTTAAATAATTTCAATCAAATTTAGTTTAATTTTAATTAAACCTAGATTAATTCTAATTAATTCTAGTTTAATTTCAGTCAAATCTAGTTTAAATAATTTCAATTAAATCTAGTTTAATTGATTTTTAATTAGATCTAGTTTAAATAATTTCAATTAAACCTAGATTAATTCCAATTAATTCTAGTACAATTTCAATTAAATCTAGTTTAAATAATTTCAATTAAATCTAGTAAAAATAATTTCAAAAAATCTAGTTTAATTTCAATTAAATCTATCGTAATTGATTTTTAATTAGATCTAGTTTAATTAATTTCAGTTAAACCTAGCAAAGTTTCAATTAAATCTAGTTTACTTAACTTTGATTCAATTTGTATGCAGTTATTTCTAATGAAATTTAATTAATCTTGAAACTATCGTTTCGTTATTTAGAAATTTACATTTTTGGAAATCTGGAAAACAGAAAATTTGAATATTTTGGAATTCGCAAAGTCTGAAATGTCCTCATTTAAAAATATATTTAAGAAGTTGGCAATTGAAATATTAGTCATTCTAAAAATTTACAAATTTGTACACTAGGATATTTATGAAAATTGTATGTTCTAAAAATGAGCAATTTTGTTGATCAGCATTTGGTGATTGAAAAATTTGAAAACATACAACGGAATATTAAGTCATAAATATAAATGTACCCACAAATAAAATCTAAAAATTATAGAATTCATAAATCTATATATTTATAAATTTTCGAAATATAACATAATTAAAATGTCATAGTTCGTGACTTCGAAAATTGCGACTCTAATACAGAGGTAGGTACGACAGTCTTACGTGTCCATTATCAACAGAGAAATGGAAGTGGAAAATAAGGTACTCGTGTTGGTAGAAAAATTAACCTTCATTTATTGGCTTTCAGACTGAAAATGAAAACTTAAACGACGAACAACAGCGTCTTTCGGGCCACGCGTCCCTCACCGGCAGTACACGGATTCATTTCGCTACGTTTTCCCGTGGACGAACAGCCATGTTATTATTACGTGAGAAGAAACAATACGAAGAAGAAATAAACGAGCAGAAAAATGAACAGAGATAAAGAAAGTAACGAGACGCGATTAGTTCGCCTCCTCTCGTCGCTAGATCACAAAACTACCAGATCGATAATACGCTATAATGTAACTATAGAAAATATTCGATTCACGATGAATATCGAGAGAGATAAAATGGCCCGACATTTTGAGTTACAGGGACTCGAGACTAGTCTTCTTTTCTTGGCTTTGGCTCGTCGAAGGGACTCCATGTTGCGTCGATGAACGATACATCGAATCCCTTGATTTTAAGTAATAAAAATAATTTACAAATCGCTACTAACCAGTCGCTACTACATTAGAATGTTATATTCGTAGATACAGATCGATGTTCTATCGTTTTTTTGTATAAATAAACCGCTGGATCCCCTAGCTGCCTCTGGTGATTAATACTCGAGCAGAAACCAGGCGAAAGCTCGGTTCACAAGAAAAGTTTCAATGAACTTCGATGAAATTTAACGAAGATATTTTCTCAGTAAACGTATCTGAATTTTAACCTCGGTTTACCAACTGTGAGAAAAATGAAATTTGAATTCGAATTTTTAGAGTCTCATGAAACGAAGATTTTGTTATCACTATAAGTAAATTAAATGAATTATAACTTCATTGATGAACATTGTGGCGTAGTGGCTAATGCGGAGGAAATATTTAACAGCGTGAAATTTTATAATGGAACTCTAAAATATTTATGTGTATTTTGTTATGAACATATTTTACTTATAACGAATGTTTTCATGAAAAGTAATATATATTTTGAGTTATATTTCATTAATAATAAATACAATTTTATTTATGTAATAAGTAAAAGATAAAAAATTGTTACAATTTTAAATTTGTATAATTTACGTTAATAATTATAATTTATTATTTTTAGATTAATATAATAATGTGTTTATAAAAGATATATGTACCTTTCACTTAAAAAAAAATAATATACTTCAAAATAAACTGTTTGATTAATAATAAATAAAAAGTATTTATAAAAGACAGTTACAAAAATATTTATAAGAAATATATTATTTGACATTTACCTCTTATTAAACACCTTCATAAAAAGTAGTATTACACTTAAAGGCTTAGTAACAAATAAGAAGTAAAGAAAATATTTATAAAAGATATCTACAAAAATATTTATAAGAAATATATTATTTTTTATTTACCCTGTATTTACTTTTAATCAAACACCTTTATAAAGAATAGCATACTGTTTATAAATAAAAAACGAATAAAAAGAATATTTGTAACAAAATGTAAAAATAATTCAAAGTTTTCACATTATCTGTTAAAAATTTTCCTCGCCTCGGATGCGAACCCTGGACAAAAGATTTGAAACCACTTACGTTAGCCATTTCACCACAATCCACGATCGAATCTTTTGTAATAACTATCATAATTAATTTGTAATATTTATACCTAGTGATATGAAATTTTAAATGCATCTTTCTACAAAATAGTAAACTCAAGGTTAAAATTCTACGTACGTTTGTTTTCACGCGTAGAGTTATTACCACGTTAAATTTTATTGAAATTCTTGAGGATCATTTAGGAAACTCATCTTGGGAGACAATAACGATAGATAATGAAATAGATAGTCGTACATTTCATCATGGAGATCTTTGCGAGCGCGAGGACGGTAGTCTAGGAACCAATAGACACTCCACGATACACCGAGTGCTCACTAACAAATGTGAACACACCGAGTTCTCGCTAAAAGCGAGAAACGTGTCGAGGAACACTTTGCCAGGCTACGTCTGAACGGCAGTGACTATGTTTACGTTTTCTTGTGGACGTTGTAACGATCGATTCGAATGTTCGGACCTTTCTCGATATCAACCCGTTCGGTATCAAACCGCTCGATATCAACCCGTTCGCTACCACATGTGACGTCATTTTCCATATGGGATCACAATATTGAGATATGTCTCACATGACGTCCTACGTCGATATGAATGTACCTTAAACACCATGAGACCTCGCTATAAATCTACTCCCTGTGAGACAAATCGTGAATGCGGATAACGCACATGTGCGTCCTATGCAATAGTCACAGTACATAGGACAGCTCACGAAGAGTCGTTCAGATCTCAATGTGTTACACATTTAATTAATCGTATTAATCAATGTGTTAAACGTTAATGATGTTTCATATGTCATAATAAAAGAGACAATATAAGGCACTTTATGAATTCACTTTTGTTCACATTGGCGCTATTCGAGAAACTTTTTCTATTTCCTGTTTTCCGATTGTGTTGTATATTTGTGGTGTTGGACATCAGTCTCATAGCAGTATTCTAGCATTTTTAGACGTTATATTGTACTCTGATAAACAAAAACGAGTTACATGGAGAAGCCTCTAATTTTGTTAGATTAAGGTTTATAATGCACTTTCTGGTGAATACCGTATATGTTCATGCAACTCGTTTTTATTTTCAAGAATCTCGTTCTAAACAATTCTTTAATCATTAAGATTCGCCAACAATGATTTCCCTTTTAAATAAACCAGATACAAAAGCTGTAAAAAATTGCACTTTTTTCTATAAATACATATTCGAACCTTTCCCCAAAATCCACAAACTGCTCCTGACGGAACGTGTTAGTTACCCTAAAAAGAACTGCTATAAAACGATCGAAAGATCCCAGCCATATAGGGAAAAAGTGACGTCACATATTCATATATATTGCAATTACAATGTGCACATATGTATTCATACAAGTTGTGCACGTCACATGTGCAATACACATAGATGTTCTACGACTACTTTGTACTACGTTACTCACCGTGACATCACTTTTCCACTGCGCCGCCATTAATTCCCTAGATTCGGCGCTGATCCTAGCTAGACATAATTAAAATTTGTTATTTTTAGTTGACGCAGCATAATTAAGATTCATTGATTTCTACGTAGCACAAGGTTTTCAATGTACGTAACACAACCAAGGTTCCTTTTCAATTTACGTAGCACAATCAAGGTTTGTTTTCAATCGACGTAGTTCTGTTATTTTCAATAGACGTAGCACAATTAAGTTCGATTCATACTAAACCGTGCCGTCACCGTTTCACATTAATTTTTCTCAAAAACAGGATCGTAAGTCCTGAAGTTGCGATAATCAAAATGGCGACTTCAAACGCGCTTTGCCCGCGAAATTCAAACGCGGAATAAGTCACAGGAGGCAAAAGTGACAATTACTTTAGAAAAGTCGGTCGAATTATTACATTATTCAACGTAAATGAAGGACAACACGATGAAAGAGTGTCACTCTAATACAACTGTCACACTTCTCTTTTAAAACGTTTAAATTTCGCGGGCAAAGTTCGTGTTCCACTGTTCCCATTTTGATGCTGCAACATCAGTGTTGAGACTTGCGTACATAATACATATTTTTAATATGTCTAACGTATACTATACGTTGTAATACACGTTCCAATTGTGTTCGGACATTAAAATGTTCACCTTTTGCACGATGACGGCACGGCCTAATGTAAATTGAAGTTCAAGGTCCTCGAACATTCGTTTCGATCGTCGACAGGGATCGTCGTTCAGAAGTATCCCTCTCTGTCCTTAGGCGCGCTGGAGATGAGTTCCCGTCGTTTCCAAACGGGCTGTGCCCCAGCTCGCTGATTTGGCGTGCTGCTCGCTGAAGACGAAGAGGACATCGTGGTGGAAGACGAGACTGTCGCTGTTATCGTACCCTTACCCGCCAACGTCTCAGAATCAGGGATGTGGCGAGTTTGATGCCTCGAATCCGTGTAACGCCTCTTCGTGTACTTCTTGCTCTCAGAGGAGGTGTTCGAGGAACTGGTCTTGCTTTGCGACATCGCGATACCGGGGTCCGGTCTGGAGATGTGTAACATCCTTTCGATGTCTGCGGTCTTTGACCTGAAAATGTACCATAATGATATATCAATTAAGATTGATTTTGTATAAGGTTTTCTCCTCAATGAATGTTTTTTTTTTTAGACACTCAAATGTCTTTCCTTGACTAAGAACTGCAATCTTCCACCATTTTTGTTCTCACGAAAAATTATTTAAATTCAGCAAAACTTCAAATCCTTATCGAAAGCACTTCTGTTGAATTTTAATAAATCCTTCAACTACAATATTTCAAGACTACTATAACTTTGTATAGGTTTGTGTAATTAAATCTAAATTAAATATGAATATCTAAATGAAATAAGAGAAAACTATGATGACCGAATAATTTATAACAAAGTATTTATAAATAACGAACAAATTTTAATAATTTAAAATTTATGCTAATTTGTGTATCGTGCACTTCCTACATCCGACGCCATATTTTTCCGGCTACCCCCGGGTTACATTCTCTTTCACGTATCTGGTACAGTGTCCCGTGAGGTTAACGAATCGTCCTAAATGCTGTACACAAATACCAGAACAGTAGTACGAATCGAGATTGACCGGCCAATTCCTGTCAGCGTCCTACGGAAGTTCGCATAGTTCGGAGGCCCAGAATTCTCACCTCAAAACCGCACCACCGATGCTTGTGATGCTCGGCGTGTACGGCGCCGCCATACTCCTCGACGTTTCCTGGTTGTTCGACCTGGTCACCTGACGAACTTCGCTCGAAGTAGTGAACGAAACCCTCTGGAGAACTGCTTGTTGATCAGGTATGTAAGAAACAGCTGTTACCGCGCTGTCTGGACTAGCTGGAGGCGAGGACGCCCACGATGGAGGCGAACTTGGTGCTTGGTCGCCCGATAAGGTGGCTGAAGAACCCACGGCACTGTCACTTCCGTGCCTTCCACCTGATAACAGATGGTTATCTGGATTTATTACTGTATCTTTGCTCATTTGCAACTTGGTATTATGTGTTTTATTTGACTTTCAATGAGAAATGGCTTGAGTCTGCCCGAGGTTGTTTGAGCTGCCTTTTCACATACATTTAAAACTGGTGAAATTTGGCAGAAGTTGATGAGGAACGTTTTTTATGTCTGGGAATTTAGAAGTTGTATATTACTTAGTTTTTAAGTTACTAAATATTGAATTTGTAAATTAGCAAATTTTGAAGTTGCAAATTTACAAATTTCTACGTTCTTAGGTCTTACATTTCCGAATTCTCAAGTCCTGAAATTGTTAAGTTGCCAAATTCTCACGTCCCTAAGTTGCCAAGTTCTCAAATTCTTAAAACTCTGAATTTCCAAACCCTCAAATTCTTAAATTTTCAAATTTCCAAATCCTCCAATTTTCGACCCTTCAAATTCCCAGGTTTGCAAGTTCCAGATCCCCTGTTTCTACATCTCAGATTTCTCGAGCTTCAAATTTCTAAATTGTTAAACTTCTATATTCTCATGTTGCCAAATTCCCACGTCCCTTACTTTTCAAGTCATCAAATTCTCACGTCCCTAAATTCCCAAGTCCCTAATTTCTCAAATCTCCAAATTTCCAAGTCCCCAAATACTCAATCCTCGGAATTCCCAAATCTCCAAATTCCAAATCCTCATTCTCAAATCCCAAATTCCCAAATCGTTAAATTTCCAAATTCTCATGTTACTAAATTCTCACGTCCCAAAATTCCCAAGTCACCGAATTCTCACGTCCCTAAATTCCTAACTCATCAAATTCTCAAATCTCCGAACTTCAAAATCCTAAAATTCTCAATTCTCCAAATTTCCAAGTCCTCAAATCCCAAACCCCCATTCCCAAATTCCAAAATCCCTAAATTCTGAAATCCCAAATTTCCAAAGCAACAGACTACCAAGTTCCACAAGTTAAAAGATCCCTAAATTCTGAAATCTCAAATTTCCAAAGCAACAAACCACCAAGTTCCACAAGTTAAAAAATCCCTAAATTCTAAAATCCCAAATTTCTAAAAAATCAGACCACCAAGTTCCCCGCGTCAAAAAATGCCTAAATTCTAAAATTCCAAATTTCCAAAGCAATAGACCACCAACTTCCATAAGTTACAAAATTCTTAACTTCCTCATCCCAAATTCCACAACCTACAACTGCATCAAATATCAAATAGACTCCCCCAACCGCAATCTCCCAAATTCACAAGCCAGCAAATCACTAAGTCTCTTAGCGTTCGTTACATTACTACGTAACCGACGTACCTTCGCTGCAACCGGAAATCGATCGCTGCCTTTGCCTCCTGGGCGGTGCACTGGGTTGTTTAGGTGCCTCTTCGATGTAAGGAATGTCCGGATCGTCGAGGTTCAACGTGAACGCTCCGGACATTGGTATGGTGAGACTGGCGGTGATTACCATAGGCGAAGATCTTCTTCGAGGATCAGCTGGATCTTCGCTGGACCCGCTATCCACGCTGTTACTTCTACCTTCCTCTTTTCGTCGACTTCCCGGCCTTTTTGGCCGTCTAGGCCTTGGACCTATGTCTCCACCCACTCCTGCTGTTTGATGAAGACACTGCTCTCTTGTCCACACCTGTAATCATTTTGTTAAATCATACTATTAAATGATATTATGATATGATACTGTTAAATGACCTTGCTGAATGATATTTTTAAATGATGCTGTTAAATCGTGTGGTTAAATGATGTTGTTAGATGATATTCTTAAATGGTATTTTCAAATGATACTGTTAAATGATATTGTTAAATGATGCTGCTGAGCAGTATTGTTAAATAATGTTGTCACATGATGTGGTTAAGTGGTATTGTCAGATTATGTTGCTAGATGATATTGTTAGATGACATTGCTAGATGGTACTATTAGGTGTTATTGCTAAATGTTATTGCTAGATGATACTGTCACATGATATTGCTAGATAGTATTGTCACATGTCATTGTTAGATGTTATTGTTGCATGATACTGTTAGATGACATTGTTAAATGGTACTGATTACTTGTTACTTATACATGTTCTTGTTAAGATATTATTGTTAGATGTTATTGTTAGATGATGCTGTTAAATGGTAATGCTAGGTTATGTTGTTAAATTGTTACTCAGATGATATTATTAAATGATATTGTTAAGTGAAGTTGTTAAATAATGTTGTTAAGTAATATTGTTAAATGATGTTGTTAAGTGATATTGTTAAATGACGTTATTAAGTGATATTGTTAAATGACGTTGTTAAGTGATATTGTTAAATGACGTTGTTGAGTGATATTGTTAAATGATATTGTTAAGTGAAGTTGTTAAAGGATTTTCATTGACCTGCATCGATTACCTTTCTGGTGGCCATAGTGGTGCCAGCCGTGGTCGTCGTGGACGTTGTCAGCGTTTCTTCGACAGAGAAGGTTTCAGCTTCGCTGCATGGATCCGCCTCGTCAGCACATTGCCTGTGAAAAAATTTACAAAATTCCACGTCAACTAATTCTTCTAGCTCCAAAAAGAACATATTCTCGAGAAAGAATTTACAATATTTCTGTAGCTAACTACATTTGAACCCGCGTTCATCAAGATTCGTAATTACTAATTTTGTTGTTGGTCAAAGAGGTTACTGAAGGATAGAGTTCCTGCTATTAGTCCTATTTAAAGGACAGAATGATCGAGCGAATCAAAGGTCGGAAATAACACTTACTGTTAGCGAATTACTTACTCTTCAGCGCGTCGAGAAAGGGCAAGATCTAAATCGACCGGATGTGTGTCCATCATGTGCAGGTACACTTCATCCAGAAGAGCGGCTGGCACTGTAAATAATGTGGAAGCGTGCTCCAAAAGTGCTCTCACTACATTTATTACGTCTATCCTCTCCTCCGCCCTTTCCGCCGACACCTCTGACCTTTGTCCGGGCTTCACACAGTGGAGGATGTTTGGTGCGAATACCTTGAACAAGAGAATTTAATAACAACGATTACTCACTGTTCTATTTAAAAAATACGTATACACTATTGACGCGTGGAATCGATAGTTGCGAATGTGTATCTGTATCAAAGGAATGTAACAATGTTGTTGAAATAGGAACATAAATCTAGCAATATAAGAATAATAGTATACAAGTTAACAGAGGCACATAAATATTTGATGTGTTCACATGTGTGTGGATGTATGTGTTATGCAAGGTATCTAATTCAAGTTTTACGTTCAAATATTTTTAAGTATCCAACATTCACAAGATATCTATGGACATCTCGAACCCTGATGAATATGACATATGTGTATATGAACATATGTACACATAGTACACATAGTATGTGTTATGCAACGTATCTAATTCAAGTTTTACGTTCAATATTTTTAAGTATCCAACATTCACAAGATATCTATGGACATCTTGTGCCTTGATGAATATGACATATGTGTATATGAACATATGTACACATAGTACACATAGTATGTGTTATGCAAGGTATCTAATCCAAGTTTTACGTTCAATATTTTTAAGTATCCAACATTCACAAGATATCTATGGACATCTTGTGCCTTGATGAATATGACATATGTGTATATGAACATATGTACACATAGTACACATAGTATGTGTTATGCAAGGTTCTAATTCAAGTTTTACGTTCAATATTTTTAAGTATCCAACACTCACACGATTTCTATGGACATTTTGAACCTTGATGAATATGACATATGTGAATATGAACATATGTACGTAATAGTTTACTATCCGGTAAGATGGGGATCTTATATTTCTCGAAACGTATCACACCTACGGAAATTTTCCCAAAGAAAAGTGGCAATAAATTCTGGCATATCCACCATAAAAAATGGCACTTGAAGAATATCGACAGAATACAAATGAGACAAAGGTTCGGACTGTTAACGCGATCCCACGCGAATCCCACGCGAGCAATATTTTTCGTGTAACTGGAATCACCCACGAGTGTATTCTTTAATTAAAATCTCCGGCGGTTTTCAAATTCCAATTGATCTATTTATGATACCGAAACGGATAAAGTGAAAAATACTCACTGTTGCCAGGTTGGTCGTGTCCATTTTGTTTCCCGGTACCCACTCGCCAGTTTCGTTCTTTTGATCTTCGCTATTCGCCGCAACCACAGTGAGAAAGTTCAGAAGTGCCCAGAGCGTCTCACGATTTGGCGTGGGCAGCAGCTGAATGAGATGCTGAAGAGCCTCTTGCTGAAGTCGCCTGTTCCGGATCTCTGCACGAGAAACGGCACTCTTTCAATGCGAACAGCCACTCGTACGTCAATGTTCGGATAAAGAGCATCAACGAAGGGGAAACTGAACGGTGAGCACCGAATGAGTATTCTCCACCTTTTATTCCGTATATCGCGTCCAATTTAACGGTGGTTTCGATTTACTTTGAACACACGCAATGTGTACCATATATCGGACTGTCCGACGCTCGAGTAGTGATGGGTTGCGATTGCTTTTGATACTGTGCAAGCGATATTAATAACATATATGTTGACTTACAGATAGTCATACATAAACACAGACATAAACAACATACACATACGGTGTTGATACCAAAGACAACTTTACAGCTTCAGATGTATATGATAGTATTATAATACAATCTCCTTTTTCTACTTTGTACGAATTAATATTTGTCATATGGAAATATTCATTATCTTAGTAAAATGTAGCGAAGTATAAAAGTATAGTGGTGGTGATTTCTCAAATAGCTTGTATTTTAAACTTTCTTTGTGAGCTACTACGTTCTTGAACAGTATCGCGATCAATCGCAACCCATCACTACTTGAAAGGATATCAAATAGAATTACCGATGCGTGTGTCCTTAACTGAATAAATAATTGATTTCACAACTCTACTTTTCTACTATCAAATATTAAAACTGGCAAGTTTTAAAGATAGTCGATGATGGTATTTAATTTATTTAGTTCGTTTATTTGATTTTTACGTAGAAATGGCACATTGTATTAAGTTAACGCAGTCGCTAGAATGCTACTTTTGAAATGCTTCGTTAATTCACGATTGTTCAGAGATAAACGTGAAGATATAAATCCTTCCTTCAGGATGAAGGGACTTTGGGGTCTTTATGGGCTCTTTCGCACACAATAGGAAATGATATATCGAAAATTATAGCGCCGTGTGGACAAGTGTCGTATTGTATTGTCCGAGAAGGTTTGAACCCATTAGCGCTAGTTATCTTTCCAGTGGGCGGAAACATTGAAGTTAAGTTACAAAATTTTGTAATCACTTATAAAGTGACACTTTAAATTTATTGACTTAGAGACATCTCGAATTTATGAAATTTTGATACACTTCAAAATTATTGAATGCGATAGACATTAAATGTAATCAGTTTGATAAACTTGGAATAACTTTAAGCTTATTACACTTGAGGAACCTTAAACTCATTAAATTTTGATGAATTTTAACGTTACTGAACTTGAGAAACCTTAAAACCTATTAAATTTGATATACATTAAAAGTGTTCAATTTCATAAACATTACATTTATTAAATTTTGGTACACTTCAAGATTGTTTGAATTCGATGAACTTAAAAATTGATTGAATTTGATAAACTTCAAAATTGATTGAATTTGAAAAACCTCAAAATTTATTGAATTTGATGAATTTAAAAATTGATTGAATTTGATGAACTTAAAAATTGATTGAATTTGAAAAACTTCAAAATTGATTGAATTTGAAAAACCTCAAAATTGATTGAATTTGATGAACTTAAAAATTGATTGAATTTGATGAACTTAAAAATTTATTGAATTTGATAAACTTCAAAATTGATTGAATTTGATAAACCTCAAAAACCTTAAAATGGATAAACATTTAACTTATTCAATTTGTTGATGTTTAAATTTATTAAATTTGAATAACCTCAAGTTTATGAGAGTTGAGGAACCTCCAATAGAATTTAAGAATCCTTAAATTCATTAAATTTAATCAAAAATCAGTAAAATCTTGAAATGTATGAAAATAAATAAAAAGTCACGTGTTTACTAGACTGATATAAATAACTGTGCACGTTGTAAAATACTGAATGTGCTATAGCAAAATAAAATAACAGTACATATTAACTTCACCAGCGTTCCACCTAACAATAGTACATATATGACCCATAATTAAGCGAACAGATAGTAACCTAACGTAGATTTTATTCGAGAAAATCTTTTCTTCGAAAAATACGCGATTACTGATTAAGTTATTACCATCCATTGTCAAAATTGTATTCAGATACGAAATACTTATGGCAATCGCTATAATTCGATCAATCAGATTGCAAATTAACGAAGCTATTCAAAAATAATATTATAGACTACCTCATAAAATTAATGCAATATTTGACCAGAAAGGCCTTAAAGAGTTAACTTACGATTTCGTTTAATGTCTTATGTTATTCGCAACACGACTATGCTTCGTTTATCTAACTATAACAATGAAAATAACTAATAATTAAGCTTGTTGAATAATTTTTACTATACAAATTATATAAAACGACAATTTTAATCCGACCAAATCAAATCCGAGTTTATAAACTCTCCATAACCCGAAACTTTCCTGAACCAGACGTATTTTCTGCCGGAAAACAGTTTCCACGAAAATGAAACCCCGTATTTATCCCGGAAACAATTGCTCGCGCTTTAAACTCATCGCTAGTTTAGAAACTGAGCTTGCAATATGATTACCGCGAGATTATCACTGCTATTTTGAGCACAGACCATTTATTTATACGACGAATAATCTCGTCGCAGCGACAGCAACAGCGAATCCTCAACCCGATCGTTTCAAGGTGCGAATATTAATCAAGCTCAGAATCGAGCTGCATAACCTTCTTAACTTAAGCGGCTTATTTCGGTTGATCGTGATTTTCAGCTTTGGCCTTACTTTGCGTGTGGACGAAGGCTTGGTACAAATCCCTGCAGAGCAAAGGGTCGGGCAAATCCCGAAAAAACTCCTTCAACAGAGCTGCTACGTCGTGGGGACACTGATCGGGTCCGATTTTCGTCTCGCGACCGCAATCGAAATCTTCTCGCAGCTGTAACAAGAATAATTCAATGAACTGAATGACAAGCAACGATTACAATCGGGATTATTTATTAATAACATGTCGATTGAAATATAACACGTTGAACAAATTCTTTTATCCCGTGAAATCCTTAAATCCCCGAATTCCTATATCCTAAAATTTCTAAACTTCCAAATTCCTATGTCCCGAAATTTCTTGGTTACCAAATTCCTACACCATAAAATCCCTAAACCCCCGAATTTCTATATCCCGAAATTTCTCAATCCCCAAATTCCTATATCTCTAAAATTCATATTTTCCGAAATTCCTAAACCCCCAAATCCCTACGTTCCAAGATTTCTTGTTCCCTAAACTCCTACACCATAAAATCCTTAAATCCCCAAATTCCTATGTCCCGAAATTTCTAAACTTCCAAATTCCTATGTCCCGAAATTTCTTGGTTACCAAATTCCTACACCATAAAATCCCTAAACCCCCGAATTTCTATATCCCGAAATTTCTCAATCCCCAAATTCCTATATCTCTAAAATTCATATTTTCCGAAATTCCTAAACCCCCAAATCCCTACGTTCCAAGATTTCTTGTTCCCTAAACTCCTACACCATAAAATCCTTAAATCCCCAAATTCCTATGTCCCGAAATTTCTAAACTTCCAAATTCCTATGTCCCGAAATTTCTTGGTTACCAAATTCCTACACCATAAAATCCCTAACCCCCGAATTTCTATATCCCGAAATTTCTCAATCCCCAAATTCCTATATTCCATAAAATTCATATTTTCCGAAATTCCCACATCCCAAAATTCCTAAACCCCCAAATCCCTATGTCCCAAAATTTCTTGTTTCCTAAACTACACCATAAAATCTTTAAATCCCCAAATTCCTACATCCCAGAATTTCTAAATCTCCAAATCCCTATATAATTATTCATTAATAACACGTTGATTGCCTCTTCGAGGCAATTGAATTTCCACCAGCTGCCGAATGAAGGTCCTTCGACATCGAATCTCGAAATCTCTTTCCATGGATGCAAACTTAGTGTACGCGTCGATCGAGACGAATTTCATGTTCAAATAATACGGGAGTAATGTCGTCTTTTTATATTAAATTCAAACAAATTTTTAGCAAGTTTTTATTTTTAACGAATCATGTAATCATCCTCGTTACCTTTTGCGATCCAGTGTGCAAATTTTCAATGATCCATAAAAATCAATTGGTTTTCGAGCAAAATAACTGGAGATGGCATTTTGGATGTCATAAAAATTTTCAAATTTGTTGTCACTGGAAAGTATTGTAGCGATCGGAATAAATGGAAAACCACCTTTGGCATTTATGAACCAATGCACTTGGATGAACATCACAAACGTTTTTGGTAGCAACTGTACCCTTGAGAAACTCAAAACGCATACAGTGGCGGATGTGTACTTCTGGTGTTTGGCTGGCCAATTTACATAAAATTGCAAAGAAAAATTTAAGATTTAATTATTTACAAGTAAACAAGTCACTTAAACCTTCAAATGTCTGGCACGATATTAAAGTACACAGTGGACCGATAAATGACAGTCAAATATTGACATACGCAGAAACGATATTACTTTCCGGTCCCCTTAATATTAACTCTTTGCGTTCGAAGTGTCTCACATTCACCATTCGCTTTGATACAATTTGAAATTACTTTTTAAACCTTGTAAGGATGGCTGAAATTTGTTATTGAAATTAAATTAGAGAACTTTCGTGAAGAACGACTATTCTTTATTCACAATTATAACTGCAGTCTTTTAACAAAATATTAACTGTTCAAATTGCTCAACTAACTGTTCAAATTACAAATGTCTTAATCGTTTCGAAATCATAGTGTGTGATTTTTAAACGTTTCCGAATTGAGAAAAATTTAATAATTGACAGAGTAGAATTTCAACAAAATTGCAAGCAGTTGTTCGTTCTTTGCTTGATTCCACCATTTTTAAAGCATTCTATACAACCGATCGAACAAAATTTGAATCTCGATATAAGTATTCGAAAAATTCCCACCTGTCTCACCCTCTTCTTCGAGGGTGACACCCGAAACACACCGAGGGTTCGAAGTCCCGTGTTTTCCAGGTGCCTGATGCATTGTCTCACTATGCATGGAACAGCGTCCCATTCCCCTGGAGGACCCCCTCCGCCGCTATCGCTCAGTTCCAGCACTCCAGAATCGCTTCCGGTTAAAGCTCCTCCTTTCGACGACAAAGACTCGCATGATCCACCCTGAAACAATTTTTATTTCCTTGAATTGTTACGTCAACGATGTACGCGTACGTAGAATTGTTTCTTCGAGCTTTCGCACAAAGGATGCATCGAGTGTTATGTCATTCAAAGAAATTCCGACGGTATTCTGAGAATGCTTTCACGTATAATCTTCTGGAATTTCAACAGTAAATTGTTGTTAAGGAAATTTTGTCGAAGAACGGATGTTGTTTTTATAGTTTATTTACAAAAATTATTGAATTATTGAATTATTAAATTATAGAAATTATTGAAATTGTTGAAACTATTGAAATTTGACTAATATAATAATTCGGGAAATTATTGAATTCTCTCATTAAATGAACGTTTTAATTTTTTCGTTTGGTAATTGGCAATTTGGTAACTTGATAGTTTGGTAATTTTATGATTTGTTTGGTGATTTGATAATTTAGTAATTTGCCAATTTAATAATTTGCTAGTTTGGTAATTTGGTAATTTTATAATTTAGCAATTTGGGAATTCGGGAATTTGGGAATTTAGGGTTTTGGGGATTTGATGACTTGGTAATTTGGTGATTTGTTAATTTTTTAATTTAGTAATTTGACAATTTGACAATTTGATAATTTAATAATTTGATAACTTAATGATTTGGGAATTTAGTAATTTCGTTTCCTAATTTCCCGATTTAATAATTTAGTAATTAAATGATTAAGTAAATTCGTAACTTCATAATTTGTTACTTTAAAAATTGCAATAGTTACAAATTAAAAAATTGTAATATTTGAATATCTTTAAATTATGAAAATTTGAAAAGTAGAATATATACAAATTTAAAAACATGAAATCTTGTAAATTTAAGAACGCAAAAATGAAAGAATTCGAATGAATCCCAGTCAATTTGTTTAAAAATGAAAATGTAATTCGTCAAACTGCCCCGACGGAAAATCTCGCAAAGTTCGGTTCTCTTAATTAATCCTCTGCTAAAATTAACGCTCTCTCATCTCGATTCTATTCGTGTCTGTGATCTGTGACGTTTTCGCCGTCGTCGACGAGTTGAAGGTACACATGACGTCGACGAGGGAAGTGCAACACCACGTCGACATTGCTTTAAAAAGATCAATCGAGCTATTTAAACGTGTGCCATTTTGTCGAGTCACTTGTGAAAGTTTTATCAACAACATACACGTGTTCGCGTGACGCGACATCTGACAAAACGTGAAATCAAACGTAAAATCGCTCTTATTCGTCGATTATCGTACAGTTATCGAGGTTTTTTAAGAAAAACTTCACGAAGGAGAATTTCTAAGGATTGTTATATCATTAGTGAAATTATAGCAACAATTTTACATATGATCAAATAATATTTTACTAAGATTGTTCTCTGTTAATTTTATCAAATTTTAACAATCTTAATAAAATTAACAAACAGTTATTTTCGATATTTTATCAAATTCCTTTTACAATTTTACCTCTCATCAGAAAATACCTTAATGAAGATATTCTTCGTTCATCAAACTTGAACAATTTTCCCAATAAAATGAAAAAACAACGAAAGCCAACTCTTAACAAATTACTTTTGCAACAATTTTACGTATCGTTTCAAGTATTACAGGCAACAAAAGAATTCGATTTCTAAAAATGATACAGAAACCAGGAATCCATCATGTGATGTGATAACAAATAATCGAGCAGATATGAAAGTCCGAAACGATCGGTCACGAGCGATTAATCATCTCGAGGTAATAAATCAAACACCTCGGTGTTGAATTTGATAAGCGATACATATGAAAAGATCACTTTTCTTCGGACATATGTAAATTCGAGGGATTTTATTGGTCACCGGAAGTCGAAGGTGGAACTGTCGTAGAGTCAACCAGTACGTTAAATAGATGTTATTTCCACGAAGTGTGAATCACATTTCTCTATTTCGCGAATAGATCTTCTACTTCCAGGAAAGTTTCAGAAACTTCATGGTCAAACGGCTAGAATTTCCTGTATTTTTAAATTTTCCACGTTTTATTGCACTTTTCTCTTTGTTTTCGATTTTTCAAAAATCAGTGTTTTGATAGTTGTATGTAGTAAATAAAATATTAACTATGCGGTACAAAATTATCAAGATTATTAGAAAATTATTGTAAGTGAGGAAAATAAATGAAATTAAGTGGTATAGGGATTATAGTAATATTTTATGTTTCAGATTTTAGGTGGAATTGGGAATTTGGAGGTTTTGGGGTGGAAATTTTGAAAATTCATTATGAAATTGATGATGATGAAATTTGGAGATATAGAAGTTTGGGAATGTAAGAAATTTTGGATTTAGGAATTTTAGAATGCAGAAACTTGGCGATTTAAAGATTTGCGGATTTAAAAATTTGGGGTTTTAGAAATATAGAGATTTAGAAAATTGGGGTTTTAGAAATTTGGTGTTTTAGAAATTTGGAGATTTAGGAATTTGGGGGTTTAGAAATTTGGGGTTTTAGAAATTTGGAATTTCAGAAATTTAGGGATTCGGAAAGTTGAGGAATTAGAAATTTGGGGATTTAGAAATTTGGGGGTTGAGAAATTTGGTGTTTTAGAAATTTGGAGTTTTAGAAATTTAGGGATTTGGAAACTTGGGGATTTAAAAATTTAGGGATTTGGAAATTGGGAATTCAGAAATTTAGGGATTTAAAAATCTAGAAACTGAATATTCCAGAAATTTGGGGATTTGGAAACTGGAGAATTTAGAAATTTAGGGATTTGGAAACTGGGGAATTCAGAAATTTAGGGATTTGGAAACTGGGGAATTCAGAAATTTAGGGATTTAAAAATCTAGAAACTGAATATTCCAGAAATTTAGAAATTGAGAAATTGTGAAATTGTGAAATTTAGAAATTTGGAAATTTAAAAATTTGGAAATTGAGAAATTGAGAAATTGAGAAATTGAGAAATTGGGAAATTTAGAAATTTGGAAATTTGGAAATTTGGAAATTTAAAAATTTAGAAATTGAGAAATTTAGAAATTGAGAAATTGAGAAATTGAGAAATTGAGAAATCGAGAAATTTAAAAATTTAGAAATTTAGAAATTTAGGAATTTAGTCTATAAATCTGCAAGTCTAGAAAACCAGATGCCTATAAATCTCAAAATCGATGAATCTAAATATGCAGAAGTCTACAAATCTACAAATCAATAAATCTACAAATCTGCAAATCTTCAAATTTACAAATCTACAAATCTACAAATCTACAAATCTACAAATCTCCGAATCTATAAATCTAGAAATTTACAAATAAATTCAAAATTTGCTATTTCGCCTTAAGAACTTATTAAAAAAACATTGTTATAAGCTTTCGTTAGAAAGTTACAAAATCGGTTTCCCTATGGTTCTCAAATATTACACAAAGAACATCTCTCAAAAGAAACTATAACAAAATATTGCTCGTCCTCAAAATCTTTGAATTACAAAGACGTATTTTTCCCTTCGAAAGCCAAACATCCTCTCCCCAGAACAACACAAGAGAAACAACTATCTCTGAATCTTCTCAAATTCCCATCCGTGGCCCTAAAAATCATTTCGAAGCAATTTCATCTGGCAGATTTGACCTTTGAACGTATCGAGCTAAAAAGATACATGTTCAAATTATGTTTGTTCGAGCGGAGAGATAAATCTTCCATGAAGCGTAATTTTCGCGAGAAGAAGATTAAAAGGGTAGGTTTAGTTTGTGACTCGCAACCGATGGAATTTCTTTCCACGCTGGAAAAATTCCGCCCACACGGAAAGAATGCGTCACGAGCTCATAAGGGACCTTTCAATTATTTACACTCTGAATAGAACGTTTCCCGTGGAAAATAAATCGAGCTACTTTGTATACATACCTTGCAAGTTTCCGTTCAATAAAGGGAACACTTAATGGCTTCGAGCCACTGAATGGAGCATTAATTATTGTCTTTTTTTCTTCTGCCACCGACGCATTGTACCGCATGATTTTTAATACGGTTTCCCTTAACAGCATTATAATGAAGCTGCTAAATTAACCCTGCGCTTATAAACATTCCGTTTCATTTTTTTTCGATCAGCGGTGCTCAACCTTTTCGTTCGATTTTCTTGCTTTTGAATGTTTTAGAAACGGTTCACTCGACTTTTTATAGTTATTTGGTTACTTTAGGTTAGATTAGGTTAATAAGCATTTTTACATTAGGTGATTATAGTTAATACTTAGGAGGGTTGTAATTAATAATTAATATTACAGTTGGGTATAATTAATATTTAATAGTTTTGGTTATAGTTAACAATTAAGACTTTAGTCGGTCATAGTTAATAATTAATACTTCAGTAAGTTATGATTAATAAATAACACTTCAGTCAATTATAATTAATAATTAATACTTCGGTTAATAAATAACTTCAGTCAATTATAATTAATAATGAATACTACAGTTGATTATAGGTAATAATTAACACTTCAGTTGATTATAGTTAATAATTAATACTTCAGTAAGTTACAATTAATAAATAACACTTCACTCAATTATAATTAATAATTAATACTTCAGTTGATTATAGTTAATAAATAACACTTCAGTCAATTATAATTAATAATTAATACTACAGTTGATTATAGTTAATAATTAATACTTCAGTAAGTTACAATTAATAAATAACACTTCACTCAATTATAATTAATAATTAATACTTCAGTTGATTATAGTTAATAATTAATATATTAAAAGCAATAATATGTACATTAATATATACTAATGAATGGAACAATTTTTACTATTTTTACCAAAATTTTATTAAAATTAATTGAATAAAACTTGATTTATTGTTACTATAAAATTAATGATTTATCGTTAGTATAAAATTAGTGATTTATTGTCAGCACAAAATTAGTGATTTATTATTAGTGTAAAATTAAAGATTTATCGTTAGTATAAAATTAGTGATTTGTTGTCAGTATAAAATTAGTAACTTCTTAGTATAGAATTAGTGATTTTTTGTTAGTACAAAAGTTATAAACTTGTTCTTAATACAAAATTAATGACTTGCTAGTAAAAAAATAGTTACTTATTATCAGTAAAAAATCAATGATTTGTTTTCAGTATAAAATTAGTAACTTCTTAGTGTCTTCTTACTGACTTCTTGTTAATTCAAAATTATAAACTTGTTCTCAGTACAAAATTAGTTACTTGCCAATACAAAATTAGTAACATATTACAAAATTATCAACATATAAACTAGAATTAAAAATTACAAAAAAAAAATGTTAAAAATCAGTTTATTGAAACGAGTAAATGAATTAACGTAAAAATTAGGTAATGCGAAAACAATGACGAAACAGAGTTGAGTCTGGTTAAAATAAATTCCGGTACACGAGCAAGCCTTTGTGTGCGGCCCATAAATCGAAAAATCAATACGCAAAAACGTAAACGCTCGGAAATTAGATCGGATCGTGTAAATCAAGAGGCACAGGTCGAATCTTCGACTTTCTTAAAATAACGCAACGAACGTCCGAGTTCTTGGCTGGAGAACGAAGAGGAAAAGAAAAAAAAAATTTTCTTCCCCGGCCAGGTGGCGCCGGTGCTTCTCGAATCAAAACATTTACTTCCGGTCGAGATAGCTTTCTAAAAAATAGATTCGGTTAAAAGACGAAATAGATGAATAATAATTTGAGAATCTCGTAATATCGTATTAGAATCTCTTCAGGGATATCTATGTATTGATCCAAGAATTAGTATTCAATTTTTCAATTTTTCAATTTTTCAATTTTTCAATTTTTCAATTTTTCAATTTTTCAATTTTTCAATTTTTCATTTTTTCAATTTTTCAATTACCAAGTTTTCAAATTTTTATTTTTCCAAGTTTCTTAACTTTCTAAATTTTCATGAAATTTTTCTAAACTTTCAAGTTTTCTAGTTTTCCAGTTTTCAAATTTCTAAATTTCTAAACCTTCAAGTTCTCTATTTTCAAGTTTTTAAGCTTTCAAATTTTCATATTTCTAAATTGCTAAATCTTCAAGGTTGCAAATTTTCAAATTGTCACATACCTAAATTCCTAGATATACATCCTAGATGTATAGATATAAAACTTCTCAAATTTCCCTATTCCTAAATTCCTAGATATCCACATAAGATGATCCACAAATCTCAAGGTCAACAACTGCTAGTGTCACCAAATCTCAAAGTTTCCAAATACCTAGGTCCTAAATTCATAGACCCTTCTCTGTGTTCTTAAATTTATATATTCCCAAATTTCTCGCTCTTAAAATTCCTAGACTGTCAAGTTTCTACATCCCCAAATTCCTAAATACCCAAAATCCTATATCCCAAAATTTCTTCCTCCCTACATTCCTACCCCATAAACTCCCTAAATCTCCAAATTCTTATGTCCCAAAATTCAAATATTCTCAAATTTCCTACTCTCTAAAAATGAACGTACATAAAATCTCTACCAACATGTATGCCATATTTTCCCCAGAGAAACCAGACTTGTCCCTGACTATACATGCAAGTAGTTGAATAAAATTTGATCCGAATCGAAGAAATTAGAGACGCGTAACGCATAACGTGAGTCTAGGTAACTTCGTTGCACCCATTGGCATTTAATTGCACCGAACGTTAGTTAAATTCGGTAAGAGAATTTGGCAAGGATAGAGTTGTCGGCCGTCTAGCGATAGAATACAGAATGTGCTGTTTCTGCCGGCGTCATACTGACGTATCCGTCAAAAAATAACCACTTGCGGCCCGTTTCTCGAACGTTGAAGCTCGTAGCTCTCGCAAGTGGCCATCGATGAACGCCCTCGTCGAGATACTCCGCCACTCTGACGCAATCCATGACGCCATTTCTAGTGGAAAGCTATGGTAACTAAATCGTATAACCGTTTACACGAATAATATTTAACGGAAAGAAATAAAAAGCTGAACTGTATATACAGGGCTAGCATGAATGATTAATTCGTTTTCAAAGACTATATCTCCGAAAGTATTACACGTACACATATGGAAGATATATGAGAAGAACCACAAACTCACCAAGTTTATACACCCTCTAGAAATATTCAATATATGTCCCTTTATGTGTCGAGTGTGACACGACTTCCAGACGATAATCGAGCTCATACCATACATTTTGTAGCATAGACCTGTCAATTCTCTACAGTGCAGCACTGATGCGTTACCCTAGACCAGGGGTCGGTAACCTGCGGCTCAGTAGAATACTTGTGGCTCTTGAGTAGTTTAATAGTACATATTGAAAAATAAACTGCAATATTGCAATTGCCGAACAAATATAATCCTGAGCACACATCAAAATGCGCGGCAGATCGCATGCATGTAAACCTAGCTTTAGCTAACCTTGCTCTCCACACTCACCGCCGCCACACTCAAAACCAAAAACTGTTTCCGTTTTCTTTAATACGTTGACTTATATGTTCTGTTACTACGCAAAATAGAATGTTTTGATTTCACAATCAATACATGTTTCACAGCAGATATATTATTTTTTCTAATACATACCGATGTATGTACTTATATTTGGCTCTTTAAAAGAATAATTGATCACATCGGGGAAAAAATGGCTCTTAACTCCAGAAAGGTTGCCGACGCCTGTTTTTGGCCTAATTCTTCTGATCTGACCTGTAGCTCTTCTAAACAGCTGGGTCAGCGTCACACGCCAACTTGTGGGTTGATAGCGATAGATTCGGATCAGAATGGATCTGGTGACCCCATCTGTGTTAAGTGAGAAGTGGACAACATAGGATACCTCGTAGCTCTTTTAAACATGTGGGGCAGCCTCCTCACGCGCCAACTCGTCGGTTGAGATCGGTACGTAAGCAGACTACACGCTGATAGGAGTGTAGTGTACGTGAATAATAATTTGCGATAATAATTATAATTGGCAAACGTAGGCTCCTGGAACCCGATCTCGTTCGTTTGTCTGTTTGGTTCTGTGCTACAGGTCGCAATCTTTTCACTTGAAATTTTGAGGGTAGAGGCACCCTGAATTTTCTGTATAGATTTTGGCGGCGATCTGACGACAGGAATCCATCGTCATCGTCGTCAAGTCGATTAAAAAGCGAAAAATGCCTTCGAAGCGATTTATCGCGAATATTTTGATCGCTGATCAGTTACGCGGAATCAAAATGGTGGCACTGAAACCATTCGACGCTGAGATGACCTTTTCACAGCTTGCAGCAGAACTAACCTTATTTCTGCGTAGAATAGAAATTCGAAATTTTCCATTATCTGCGTGACATTTACGGCAGAAGTACGTATGAATATGTTAAAGTATTGATTTTTGTAGCAACGATAATCATATTTGGAAAGAATAATTTTAGTGCAGTCATTTCCTACAAAATTGCGTACAATAAAAGGAAAATAGAGACGATTTAGAAAATTGAGGTATTCTTAAAATTTCATCGATGAATTTGAGAGTAAATTTCAGAATTTCATATAAAGCATGAGTTATCAAAATGTTTGATAAAATATGAAATGAATTGAAGTTTTCCGAATTTTATTAAACGAAATGATTTAATTATGTATTTGATAGTTGCGAAATTTTCGGGATTCCTGTTTCTTTATAAAAGGAAAGAAATTTTATTATTGTGTTCTATAATTTAAGGTAAGTTCTGAAACTTTCATTCTTGTATTATACTTTGACTATTTTATTAATATTTTACCGTCAGAGTTTACCGTCTATAAATCACAATGAATGACAGTACATTTTTGTATAAGCTTATAAGTTCAATTCATGCAGTTTGTAAGCAATACTTACTAAACCAAAAATAAATACAAAAATTACAAGAATTACAATTAAATTAAATTACAAAATTGCTTACAATAATTAAATTAAGTTACAAAGCTACTTGCAGTAATTAAATTAAATTACGAAAAATACGATAATTAAATTAAATTACAAAATTAGTTACGGTAATTAAATTAAATTACAAAATTAGTTACGATAATTAAATTAAATTACAAAATTAGTTATGATAATTAAATTAAATTACAAAATTAGTTACGATAATTAAATTAAATTAAAAAATTGTTTGAAATATTTAAATTAATTCGTAACACCAATGAACTCGCATGGTATTAAAATCGTTTCTCAGCAATTTTACCAAAATTTTTGCTGAATAAATTGATCGGTGCATGAGAGAGAATGATGAATGCTTACCTCGTCGGTTTTAGCTGCCACAGTCGGTTCGATGAGGCTCGTGAAACTTGTTCGACTGCCGTGTCTGCTACTCCTCGACAGACAACCAACGTCCGATACCTCACCAGCAGCGATTCTAGCGATCCTATCGTTCTCTAAACACTGTGATAGTGGTATGCCAAATACCAGGCCACCTGATGAATCTGAAAGAAAAATTGATAGGTGTCCTTGAATACTTTCGTGCAACAAATGCTTCTCTTACTTCATTGCAGAACAATGTGCATCAATAACACCCACGTCCAGTACTATGACACATCACGTTTATTTTTCGCGAAGTGATCATTCATTTCTAAATGATACCCTACTCTTAACTAATTAAAAGTGCACACTTCTACATTCGTATACTTGTGGTACTCGGTTCAAGAATTAAATACTGTTATTTTGTTTTATTTTATGTATAAAGCTTTTTGAGAGTTAAAAATTTGGAGACAGTGTTTACTTGAAATATTGTCAGTAAAGTATTATAAGATAGATTATAAACAATTATAGATATGCAGGAGAATTAGACGGAATTTTGTAAGGACAAACTTTGGAGATTTATTTGAAAAATATTACTAGACAAAATTCTATTTTATATAAAATATATATTCTATTTTCTGCTCTGACCGTATATTAATTATATAATTGAAAGTATTATACAATTTTTAATACGAGTACTTAAAAATTGTAAGCACTGTAAGGAAGTAGTAAATTATTAATGAATATTATTTTGGGAGAATTGATATTGTTAAGTTAAACATCAAGTTAAAATTAGTGACCTGCTATTTTTGGACTGATTTTGTGTGTATGAACATGCATATTAATAGTGGATCAAAGTACCATTTTACATTCTTTCAATTGTTTTGTTTAAAAAAACAGGTAATATTTTATTGTATTACGTTGTATTATATTTATTGTATATTACTTTCTGTTATATTTATCATATGTTACATTTTGCTATATTCATTAAAGATTACCTTTTAATATACATATTTATCATATGTTACACTTGCTGCATTTATCATATGTTACACTTGCTGCATTTATCATATGTTAGGTTTTATTATATTTATCATATGTTACCTTTTACTGTATTTATCATATGTTACCTTTTACTATATTTATCATATGTTACTTTTTACTATATTTAGCATATGTTACACTTGCTGCATTTATCATATGTTATGTTGTACTATATTTATCATGTGTTACCTTTTACTGTATTTATCAGATATTACATTTTACTATATTTAGCATATGTCACCATTTACTATATTTATCATATGTTACTTTATATTAAATTTATCATTTTTTATCACCCATTATATTTATCACACATTATTTTCCTATACATACATGTAATTTATAATATACTACTTGCTGTATTCATCATATATTACTTTATACAATCTTTATCATACATCATTTTATATTATATTTATCGTATATTACTTTCTATTGCATATATTGTATATTACTTTTTATTGTATTCCTTACATATTACTTTCTATTGAACTGATCACATATTACTTCACATATATTCATCATATACCACATTCTATTATATTGATCATAAATATGACTTCCAATTACCTTTATCATACATTAATCCTTATTACATGTACACATATTACTACAAATTACAATGTTCACCAAAATAGCCAATTTTACAACATAATATATCAGTTCCTATACATCATCGCAAACTGCCAAATAGAACTTGCCCACGCTATAATACGAAGTCATAAATTATACTATTAAAGGTATTCACCAACTATGAGACGTCAGAGAATAAATAAAGTTTGTAAATTCTTTTCGTGGTTATTTTATAAAGCTGAAGGTTTCGATTATAAGGCAAGAACAGTGGAACACGAGCCGTCAGACGCAACTTTAAAGTCGTTCCTGGCGGCTTGGACATTTGATAATATTCCGGTTGGCCATGACTGTTTTGCTCGCTTTATTTTCGGTACCAAAGCTCGCACTGTTCGCCTAAGTTTCGCGGAAACGCGTCGTGCCACCTTTCGAATTTCATCTTATTACTTCTTAATTGCATCGTCTTGCTTGCCAAATGCACACGTGCGAACAACAATTGACTAGCACGCAACTATCGAACGGCTTTTGTACGCTTGAAATATGAAACCGAAGCCCGAAATGGTAGTGGAGAAATTTTTAGTGTAGAAATTGCGAGTGTGACAGTTTAAACATTTGGAGATTTTGGGATTTCATGATATGGGAATTTGGGGACTTGGAGATTTTATAATTTGGAATTTAGGAATTTGCAAAGTTGACAATCTGAAAATTTGAGAATTTAAACATATGACAATTTGACAATCTGGAATTTTAGAAAATCTGACAGTCTGGAAATTGGAGAATATAAAGATTTGACAATTTAATAGTCTGGAAGTTTGTACATTTTATAATTTGAAAATGTGGATGTCCACGAATGTAAAAAGTTCAGAATTTCAAGATTACATAAGCGAAGAAAGTTGAAAACAACTTGCATCCGAATATGCAAGTTGCACATATCCTATGTACCTGCTTAAAACATAAACACCTTGACCCAGTATAAACTTATGATTCGATTAACGGTGAAATTTATTCATATTATACGACACTGATGAGAATGAGATCAATTTAACCATGCTGCACGATGTTAATGAGAATGAGATCAATGTATTCGTACCGTACGACATTAATGAGAATGAGATCAATTTGTTCATACTGTACGACATTGATAAAATTAGTGAAAGGAGGATAAATAACACAACACTAATTTAAAGCTTGAAATGAGGTTTAACTCGATGAAAGACGATTGTACAATATGAAGTCACAATCGTTGATCGTTATCGACAAACATATATCACGTGAATTTTAGAAGTTTGTTTTTCATGCGTATGCAAGTTGCACATAAAATGCACTCCGGAAAAAGCACGTGGTTCACATGTATCAAACGAGACGGTCTAAAAGAGGACGTCATTTAAATGACGTATCTTGGTATGATCGAGTGTGTCAATTTCTCATAGTGTAGCCCTGAAGCCAGCTAAAAGCCAAAAGGCAACAAACTGTGTCTACACTGAGCCGATTATAGATCACTATCTGGGCCATCTTCAGCCCCGAAAAATTATATTTCATCTTTTCACCGCTGAAACAAGTTCAACTCTCCGTACACGTTCAACAATAATGTTAATAATAACAGAATAATAACAAGAATTAATTTAATGATAATAAAAATTTCAACGGAGGTGCTTTGAATGAAAATCAGAAATGAGAAAATGTTTTGAACATAGAAGGATATTCGTTTTTAGCGGAGTTAAACAAAGAAAACAATCCAAAATACTTGTATTGGCACAGAGAGATGTTATTAACGCAGAGATCTTCTGTCATACAGGAAATTGTTTGACCAAAATTTTCTAGAGTCCTCTTTGATGGTCGCACGTGGCTACAAAGGAACATAAACTTTTTGGGTAACGAGGAGGATTTCATACCATGTTTCCAGTTTTCGGCTACTTTGTTAGAAATATTTATTTGTTCTACGAATAGCCCCGTCAGATTTGCGACTCGCGATGCAATTTTGATGCGAATACGCGGCGTTGCCTCGGATTTAATACTTGTACGCGATCTACAATCTGTTCTTCGTTGGACCATGTTATTTAGCATTCATTTCTTATTTGCGTTGATAGTGCGTTGCATAAATATACCAATCCTAATATTTTCAGTGATCTGAGCTTTTGGTAGGAAACTGTGGTCAGTATTCCTCAAATACTGATTCGTAGTGTGTAAAGAATAAATTGTGTAAAAGAAAATTGACGCATTAACGAAAATAGTTGAGATAAAAAAATCTGATTTTCGGGCGTTTTATAAATATACCAATCCTTGCATATTCTCCTTATTTTTGTAAATCGAGCTTCGTCGATAAAAGATTCATTACGTTAGCATTTGTTTCAATTTACATTCATAAGATTTGTTTATAAAGGTTAGGAAGTGCCTCGAGAAAAGAACTTGAGAGAGAAAAAGTCATGATCGATTCTTTTCGCATTGAAGGCAAAGGTTATGGCCATACTGCAAAACAAATAGGTCGTTCAATAAGCTGCATGAAACTTATTGTAACATCTCCGCACATTATTAGAGCGAAAATGACACACGAAAAACGAAGATGAATCAGCGAGACTCATTCGCTGAAGCAAACATGCACATTGCGAAAATATTAGTAAAAATATTTATTTTATGAGAAACGTTTTGTAGTTACAAGTTGTTTTCTGTAGGATATTTAGTGACGAGAAAAAATTCAATCCAGATGGACCAGATGATCTTAATTCGTATTGGCACGACATACGAAAAGATGTGAAATATTTCGAAACTTCGGTGGTGGCTTGGTTATGGTGTTTCTCTGTTCATGGAAAAACCACAGAATTTCCTACAATGAACGGTAATAATTAAATTGATACATTAGAAAATTACTTAGAACCCTATTGCATAGAATTCCAGAACGAAAATTCAATTTTCATGCAGAATAATTGCTTCATAAATCTGCACGTATATTATGATTGCTGAAAGTAACATTCCGTTATTAGATTAACCTGCACGTTCTCCTAACGTTAATCCCATAAAAAATTAGTAGAGAATATTGGAACATACTAATTTTATTATAAAATGAAATATTCGGAGTAGAAATTATTAAACTATTAATAATATGATTTATAAAATTGCTTGAAGGAGGCTTGTGCTTCCTGCGTATGCTTCATTCGAAAAAAAACAGATGAGTGGACTAAAAATATAAATTGAGGATGTTGTAGATCTTTACGACGTCATTCTTGAAAGTACCTAATACGTAAGCAAATTTAGCACGCGGAAAAAATTTGTCGACGGAGTTTACGACTTACGCGTAATATTTGCAAACGAGCCAGAGAATGGCTTAGCACTAAAACTACCAAGTCGGTCAAAAGTTTCTTACTTCAGATAAAAAAACTTGCGAAGACGTTTGAGAATTTTATCAATTTTTGTGAAGATTTTGAGACCCTTGTCGATTTTTGTGGAGATGTTTGTTTGAGAACCGTGTCGATTTTTACCGAGATAAAAAATTAACCCTTTGCACTCGGAGGTATCTGTTGATGGCAGATGCCAACTTAAAAGTTTTTAGTTGAAAATTTTTTGAAGATATCTTTCTAGTATTAATTGTTACTATTGTCTGTTTCGTTATGTTTATTCGTCATATAACACTACAGATTTACACAATAATACACACACAACGATATCTATTGCAAATTGTTATATTAAACAAAATGGTGAGTGTCACCTTTCGAATGCAAAGAATTAATGCGTATATTCAGTTATGTTCTATTGAATGTTACCGTATTTATATTTAATTTTAAATTATGTTCTCATTATACGATAGCACGTTCCGCATTAACGGGGTGGATTTCGAATATGCACCCCATGGCAGGGTCATTCCAGTATCCGATTGACGTCCGGTATCCCCAAGACACTCGTACCCGACTCGAACCGCAAATAAACCTGGTATATGCGGAAATATGCACCGCCACCAAGCACCCCGTGGCTAATTTTAACTGGTGAAATTGTGTCTCATACCAAGCTGGCCGATGCTGTTGTTACAGCCTGGTACTCACACATGGCCAATCGGCTACTTTTTCTTTTTCAGCAGATCGCATCGTGAACGGTGATGAATTAATTAATCCTTGCTTATGGCACCTCGCAAAACTGACCAATCATCGAAAGATAGAATCTCAAGTTATTGAATACGTTCTTAATTTCATTGACGGCTAATTAACGATTGAAGATCAATTAATAAATGTTCTTTAATCGACAACTATATTTTAACTGCTCATTGTATAATTTTAATTGATTGACTTATGCGATTCATTTGATTTCCATGATTTTTGAATTTATTGATTTGTCTGATTTTTGAATTTATTGATTTCTATGATTTTTGAATTTATTGATTTGTTTGATTTTTGAATTTATTGATTTCTATGATTTTTGAATTTATTGATTTGTTTGATTTTTGAATTTATTGATTTGTCTGATTGTTGAATTTATTGATTTCTATGATTTTGGAATTCATTGATTTCTGTGATTTTTGAATTTACTAATTTGTTTGATTTGTTAATTTATTGATTTGTATGCTGTTTTAATTAATTGATTTGTACGATTTTTTCAATAACTGATTGGTACGATAAAATTGATTTGTATGATTTTTTGATTAATCGATTAATATGATTGATTTGAATGGTATTTGAATGGCATTTTTTAATTAACTGATTGGTATGATTTTTTAATTAATCGATTTATATGATATATTCGTATGATTTAATAATTAACTGATTTATATAATCGAATTGATTTGTATGATTTCTAATAGAAAACTTAATTCAGACTAACTAAAGATTAATTAGGATTAAAGACTTTCAATCGAGATTACAAATGAATAATTTTTGCTTCCAGTGGTTAACCTTAACGAAGATAAGCTGCAGTTTCATTAGAAATTATTAAGAAACTTCATAATTTGTCTCCCTAATTTTTTCAAGATTATTTTGTTGAGAAATGCTTACAAGAAAAAGTGCGATAAAACTGAATATCATTAAGACTACAATTGTTCCAAGAGGATGAAAACCCTAGTTCTTTTCGCTGTCCACTCGGATAGCACGTGCAGTTTTGCCTCTGAAACGCGGCATCGCGAGAGCTTTACAAACAGGAGCTCGCAAACGAGAAAAGTAATTAAACACCCACGCGGTGAATATTAGTCTACTAATACACAGAACAGCGAGATGCAAAGCCAGCTTTGAAACACGTTACACTGAATGAAATATGCTGAAACAGGAAAAGAAAAACATTCTGTTTTCTCAAGCAACAAGAAATCTCACGCCCGGCATTTTGATAGAAAAATGCGGAAAGTGAATCATTTCTTTCCCGTTTATTCCAAACTGAATATTTTAACGAATATCAAGGGTTTTTGTTTGTATATTTGTGCATAAATGCGAAGAAATGGAACCTGTCCAATATAAACTGAATGTCCTTATTTTTGTGAACTTACGTTCTATTGTGAATAATATAAAAATTAAGTATTTCGTTTAAATTTAATAAAATATGAAGAGAATAAAAGTTTCTACTTTTATTATCTTGCTTGATCTTACATTATTCTTTCATACATTCGAATTTGAGCCAAGTGTTATAGGTTATGTTCCACTTCTTCTTCATTCTTTTATTAAAGATATTTTGTAAAAATATTAGTCATTTGTTGCAATATGCACAAAATATAAATTTGCACAATATTATTTATATCTTTTATCATTTAACTGTATTTTACAGTTCAATTGTATATTTTAAATTAAAAAGTCTCTTGTAGTTTAGAAAATGTCTGGGCAGTGAGGGTTGAAATTTAACAGAATTTTATCTCAAAGCAAAAATTAGACTATTAATATGAAATAACAAATTAGAATAAGAAATAATTTGCAAAATACAATTGCATGTTAATTTTTCTTAGCAATAAACCTTGTAATAATAAAACCTTTCTTTAATAATCTAATAAAATCATTTCTAAGCAGTGAGGGTTAAAAATGAACAGAGTTTTATCTCAGTACGAAAATTAGACTATTAATAGAAAATAACAAATTAGAATAAAAAATAATTTGCAAAATACAATTGCATGTTAATTTTTCTTAGCAATAAATCTTGTAATAATAAAACTTGTATAATAAGAGCTTATAATGTTAGATTATATAAAGATTATAATATTAATAAAAAATGATGAAATTATTTAATGAACTTCCTCGTAAAGAATTTTCTTCGAAAATATTATTATCATAAGTACACACTTGTTAAGGAGCGAATGTGTTTAATCTATGAAAACAGGAAGTGTTTGTATTCGATTTGCGTAATTATTGGCGATAGAATTTGAAAACGAGGAAATACAGGGAAAGCGAACAACGGTTCGATATTTGTCCCAACGATAATATTTGTCTTTCTTACGTCTCGGTTAGATCAAAATACTTCTATGTAAAGATGTCGTAAACGTATAAAATGATCGAGCGCCGGCTCTATCTAACTTTTGCGGACAGAATCGCACCTGAAAATAGCTGAACCAGTTATTCCTCCAAACAAATAAACGCACCATAAATTTTCGATCGTGGACTATGCTTTTCGCACATCAAAACTGCGCACTTAATTTACCGCGTTTAATTATTGACTTTATCAAATTAATTTCAACAGTAACGAAACGCTGTGAGAACATTGAAAACTTAGTGAGTGATACGTTTACCATGTCTTCTTTTTCACTATCAAAAGTGTTTGGTAAGACATTGTAAATCAAGCTAAATTATTTATTAAAATATTGTAAATGACGTTAGTTAGTTAAATGTATAGAAGTTAAATAATTCAAATATTGTTAAAATACTTTGTAAATAGAGCTAAATAATTTATTAAAATATTTTAAATGGAGTTAAACGATTTGTTAAAATATTATAAATGAAACTAAATACTTTATTAAAATATTGTACATATAGCTAACTAGTTTATTCAGTCAGTTTATTACTCTTTAGATTTTTAAATAAAATTCATGTTCATGTTACGATATACAAATGAGTAAATAAAAAAATTCCACTAACGTACTCTAACCTCTTTAGTCTAAAGTTCAGAACAGTTCAAAACAGTATTCCTCTAACCCGAAAAAACAGCTACATAAAATAACCCTTAATTAAAATCAAAATTACGTGAAAAAGAGGAACGTTGAATATGAATAATCGAGTAAAATATTTCGTTCGTGTTCGCAGCCGCCATTTACATTTAATTATTTTAATCTCGAAGCGAAGGAGGATAACATTTACGAAGTTTCACTGTTTTCTAATTAAAAACAGCAATGACTATGCATGAAGTTGGTAGTACGAGAAGGTACGAAATTACCACTCACCCTTTTCCTTGTCATCCTTCCCTTTATTGTCGAAGAAGCCCGTTGTAAGGGCTTTCCTCTTCAGCAAAGGTGCTCTCCTCTTGGGCTTCGTGACAACGGCACTGGTGCCAAGACATTCTGGAAAAGAAAAAGAATACAATAGATATGAAGATCCATTATTAACGACTTTAACAGCTAAAATAATGTTTTATTTCATTGTTCTTTTTAAATAAGAATTTTAGAGATTTATTACTAAAATTAATTAGGGATGGTTCGAATTAATTGGAGATTCATGGTTAAAATTAATTAGAGATTAATGTCTAAAAGTAATTTGGATTTATGACTAAAATGAATTACAGATCAATGTCTAAAATTAATTAGGATTTATGGCTAAGATTAATTAGAAATTTATGGTTATATTGAATTAGAAATTTATGTCCAAAATTAATTAGTATTTATGATTAAAGTGAATTACAGATCAATGTCTAAAATTAATTAGGATTTATGGCTAAGATTAATTAGAAATTTATGGTTATGTTGAATTAGAAATTTATGTCCAAAATTAATTAGTATTTATGATTAAAGTGAATTAGAAATTTAAGTCGAAAATTAACTAGCATGATTAAAATGAATTAGAGATTTATGTCCAAAATTAATTAGATATTTACGTTTAAAATTAATTTCGAAATGGTTAATATTAATTATGATTAATGGTGAAAACGAATTAGATATTGATGACTATAATTAATTACTATTAATCTGAAACAGAGCTATCGATAATTTGCACGAATGTTGTTATAGATCTCGTTTTTCGTACAGAAGGCACATTCGAGTAAGAAGTCCTGGTATTTTATTTATCTACTGTGGTTTCATTGATTCGCTTCCGCCTGGATACGGAAGTGGAACAAAGAGACGCAGAATGAACACGAGGAAATAGAGCCCGATGAAACGCGATCCCTTCTTGATTGTTGGGTAACGTCAACGACCACATTCAGACACCGCAGAAAAATTCACCTACGATATTGCGAAACGTACGCAGGGTGGTTCTTACACATGCGTCCGCCATGTGTCTTATTTTCTAGCTAATTAATTTTTATGTACTCACGATAGAAAAAGTTTTATTCTTAGTGCTCCTGTTTGTTCTTGAGTTAGAACGGATGAAATTATACACTACTTATCTATCTAGACTTTATCTATTTATCTTTTTTACTTTAAAAAGAAAAAATTAAAATGTAAAATTAAAATGTAAAATTAAAATGTAAAATTAAAATGTAAAATTAAAATGTAAAATTAAAATATAAAATTAAAATATAAAATTAAAATATAAAATGTGAAATGTGAAATGCGAAATGTGAAATGTGAAATTAAAATTTGTATTGTAAAAAATACCTCCTAAAACAATAGTGACACATATAATAAATAATATATAGAATATTGATCGTCAAATTAGGAATTTAAATGTACATGTATATTTCAATGTTTGGCAAACATGTGAATACGAAGTGTATAAGTACGTGATTCCTCAGAAAAGAGGATATTACGATGTTAAAGTTACACTTTGCACTCGTAAACGCGTCAATCATCATTTAAGACATCTAAGATGAGATTCCAACGTCAACATCGAGATAAGATACTAACTTTCTCAACGGAAAATAAAGAGTACATTCTTTAAAATGTTTCTCTGTTTTTATTCTACCATGTAGCTGACTCCGACATTTTGAATTTAACAATGGAAATGTAAGTACAATATCCTTGTACCTGACAGGTAGAATCTTTATAAAGTTCAGAGAAATTCTTCGGAAATAATTTATGTTCAAGAAGTAATTTTAGTAACAATATTGGTGAAGTATATTTAGCAATTTCCGTATCTTATGGGTGTATAATTTGAAGTTGATGTACTTTTCAATTTTTATATTCTTTAGAGATCTGTGACTGCAAATTTTTGTGTTTTCAAATTTCTGCATTTCCTAAATCTCTATATTCCCTAATTTCTATATGATCTCCATATGATTTCTATATGAATTTCTATACCCTTCAAGTTTTATATGACAATTTCTACATCACCTATTCTATAATTTCGGAGTTCTATATCTTCAGATTTTTACATTTCCTAAATCTCGATAGTGACTCATTTCTATATTTCTAAATGTCTACTTCACGTTTCTATATCTCCAAATTTCTATGTTTCCAAATTTCTATATCTTCCAATTTCTACATTCTCTAAATCTCTATATTCCCATATTTCTATGTATCCAAGTTCATATCTCTAAATTTCTATATTTCCAAATTTCTATATTTCTCAATTTCTACATTCTCTAAATCTCTATATTCCCATATTTCTATGTATCCAAGTTCATATCTCTAAATTTCTATATTTCTCAATTTCTACATTCTCTAAATCTCTATATTCCCATATTTCTATGTATCGAAGTTCATATCTCTAAATTTCTATATTCCCAAATTTTTATATTTCTCAATTTCTACATTCTCTAAATCTCTATATTCCCATATTTCTACGTATCCAAGTTCATATCTCTAAATTTCTATTTTTAAATTTCTATACCCTCCCAATTTCTACATTTCCTAAAACTCTATATTCTCCAAGTCTCTAATTGCAGAGCTCTATATTCTCAAATTTCTATATTCCCAAATATCTGTATTCTCCAATTTCTACATTCTCTAAATTTCTATATTCCCAAATTTCTGTATATTCAAGTCCATTTCTCCAAATTCCTATATTTCCCAATTTCTCCATTTTCTAAATTTCTATATTTCCCAAATCTATGCAGCTTCAGAGCTCCATACTGTCAAATTTCTACATATATTCCCAAATTTTTGTATTCTCCATTTTCTACATTCCCTAAACTATATCCCCCAGTTTCTGTATTCCCTAAGTCTCTATATTGTTTGACATCTCCATACTCTCAAATTTCTCTATCTCTCAATATCTACATTCCCTAAATCTCCAAAGTGTCTCTTTTCTATACTTCTAAATGTCTATCATTACATCTTTGTTCCTCCAAATTTCTATATTCCTAAATCTCTACATTTTCCAATTTTTCTATAATATATATTTTCAAGTGTCTGTACATCCAAATTTCTACATTCTAAAATATCTACATATCTAAATCTCCATCTTCGCAAATATCTACATATCCAAATTTCTATATTCGCAAATGTACACCCCTAAATTTTTCATACAACTATTTTTCTTCCGAAAAATTTGAATATTGAAACGATAAATTTTATCTGAATTTTGTAGCACGCTTTGAATCAGCTTTCAACTGAGTTCACATAATTCACCTTCAGTTTTTACTGCCTGCAGTTTGCTGAAATAACACTTCCGGTGGTTCAAGTAATTACGGAGCTTTCGGTACGTTGATTCAGTAAGGATTAATAACATAACCTCAATATGCAAATGTTAAAATCTGTGGTAAATACTTGCGGTGGTTTCCCTATTAATCCCGTGCGTTATAATTTATTCATCAGTTAATTTATCTATGTTTTCGCTGTTACTATAACAAAATAAATACAAAATGTTATTATGTCTATTTAGATGTCTGCAATACTTGACCAAGCAAATTACAATTTTTAAACTGAAAATTTGAACGTACGAAACATATGAGAAAAATTAATCACACATGAAATACAAGTGCTTCATAAGTGAATTATTATTAGAAATTATAGTGCAGGGTTTGAATGTAAACAATACTGAAGAAAATCTTGACGAAAAAGTAAGTCAAAAATGTAGAAATAAAATTTTTCTCATACGACTTCATTGTTAATAATTAAATTTTAACGCTTTTCAAATATTTGTAAAAAAGTTGATTTAAAACGAGTGCCAAAATTGACTAATTGTTGGTGCATATTGCAATTCTTCAGGAAGTATTTTAAATCAGTAGATGTAATTATTAATATCATGAAAATATTGTCTCAGAGATAATATTAAAATATTATCTTTATAAGTTATAATAAATATTATTATTTATGTGCTGTGTTTATTACCAACGAATCACGTCAAATTATATATTGCCTCAATAATTTTATAACAAATAACTAAGAACGAACTTTGGTAAATTATAATAAATCAGATAAATAAACCAGATTTATTTAACATTTTTTAAAACTTGTATTTATCACTTCTTGTGACATGAATAAATTTTCAAAATACCTCAGAACTTGAAATTCAAATTCGATTGAATAAAATTGTTCAAATTCAGTTGAATAAAATTGTTCAAATTCAGTTGAATAAAATTGTTCAAATGCAGTTTCTTTTTTAAACGAAGCTACATATGAAAAAATGTTAAAAAATATTTTTTCTTTTTCCTTTCTTTTTCATTAGATTTGAAGTAATGTATAGATGTGAAATGAATGACTTACCACTTGGTGGCCTGATATGAACACCTAAGTTAAGGGCCTGAAGTTTCGCGACAGCGACCTTGCAAAGGACCTTCCTCTCTATCTCTGATAGTGACCTTAAAGGAGTATCCTGCAAGGTAACACGTCGTCCTCCAGTGCCCGCCCACGTGCATTTTCCCTGCAATTCAAAGAAAATATTCTGAAAGTTTTCCTCTGAAAGTTTCCGGTCACCAAGTTTCATTTAATCCTACTATTTAAAATATTCCATTGTAAAAAGCTTTTATAATTAGAAACAAATTAACCCCTTGCACTATGACCTATTTGTCAGGTGCGTCAGTCAGAACTAACTAAACACAGCTATAATATTAAAACAGACAAAGAATGTTGAAATGTTATGATAACATGGTATTATGCAATCGTTGACTATGCAAATTACAATTGGACTTGAACTCCAAATTGAAGCATATTCAAAATTCGGGTAAAATTGATCCCAACTGAAGTACCAGTATGTCACGAGTCAGACTCGTCAAAATAATGCAAGGGGTTTAATATATCAAATTGTTTTAAATGTATCTATACGATCAAAGTACAATTAACATTATGAAATAATTATCATTATGCATTTAACATATTTTGA
Source organism: Megachile lagopoda (assembly GCA_036983795.1). Taxonomy (NCBI): domain Eukaryota; kingdom Metazoa; phylum Arthropoda; class Insecta; order Hymenoptera; family Megachilidae; genus Megachile; species Megachile lagopoda. The sequence goes on from CM072786.1 coordinate 4,651,275, forward strand.
ACATCCTATATGACCATTATGCACTAATTAAAATTATGCATTTAACATATTTTGAACGACACTGAGATCGTGGAACGTCTTTTCAGTTAGCAATTTGGTTTTCAGACAATGCAGTAAACAATTTTTATATTTTATTGTGCACAGCTTCTTTTTAATTACAATTAATATTCTATACTGTGAAACGGTGTAAAATTAATGTAGAAAATACTTGTAATTGTAACAAGACATTAATAATAATTGTTGGTGACTTTTTCATCGAACAAAAGGCACATGATGCATTTACGATGTAAATGTACGTAAGAGACATCGTTATGTTATATTAAATATACTATCTTGTATTAAATATGTAGAATGTATTGTATTATATTAGATGTGTAACATATTTTGTATTATATCAAGTATGTAGAACATTTTGTATTATGTAAAATATATTATATCAGAGTATGTAAAAAAGTTCAATAAATGAAATCACAATTTTCAATCCAAAAAAACAATTTTCCTTTATCTGTCATTTTACAAAAAAATATAATCTCTCATTATTAAAAAACTTAATAAGATAAATAAATTCGTTACAAACCAATATATCATTTTTCATTTATTATTAAATAAATCATATTTGAAAAACTTCACATCTCAATTATGAACTTATCACTGCTTTATTTCATCATTAATTAGTGATTAATAAATGATATTCCTAACTTGTTGCATTCCGTTATTACAAATGAATCTGCTCTGCAAAGTATTTATACGGAACTACCCTCTTGCGTTTAATACCTCACACAAATGATATCTAGTAATTAAAATAAAATTCATAAGAACGAATACGCAAAAGATATTAAAACATTTCTGCAAAAATCATTGAAATCTTTATACGTTTTCAATTTTTTTTATTAAAATCTTTGTAAATTCTTGCTACGTAACGAGGAAGTATAAGTTTTAATAACTTTCTTGCGTGAGTAGCTCTTTTTTTAATTTAAGACAACGAACGATACCAACGTTCTACTGGCGCGAAAGGAAAACAAAAGCAGTACTTTTAATTAAAGCCATGGGAAAGATACTCCTTTATGCTTTGCGTCAGATTTAATTCTGAGTTCGTACAACTACGCTGTTCTATGGAACTGTTCGACGACATTCATGGAAAAGTAATATAATCGGGACACTCTTTTTATTAATATTAACACGTATACAGGTCTTTCGACATTGGAACAATTGTTACCGTCGAAATGGACGATGTGCTAAAATTAAAAATCAACGAACGGTATAAAAAATAAATCAATGACTACAAATATATGTACAGACTACAAATTTACGAAATTAAAAATCTTATATATAGTTTATACTCTTATGTACATTTTTTTATTTTTAAATGTTTGCGACATTTAAGTGATATGCACATATTGTTGGTTTGTTTCAAACTAATACTTTAATATTATTTAAATTTATTATAAATTTAGTTTTAAATATTTGCGACATTTAAGTGATATGCACATATTATTGGTTTGTTTCAAACTAATACTTTAATATTATTTAAATTTATTATAAATTTATTTTCAAATGTTTGCGACATTTAAGTGATATGCACATATTGTTGATTTATTCCAAACTAATATTTTGAATCAATTAATAAATAAAATAGCTTTAAAATTAAATCAAAATTTTATTTGATTGTAACCAATTTCCAATAGTTGTAATTATTAATTGTAATCGTGACCACAAAAAAAGAAATGTGATTTTATGAAATACGAGTAGAAAATTGCGTTATGAAAAAATTAATGCAGAGGTTTTAAATTTCCTCGCGATAACGTAATTCTCTTTTAACCGGTCAATTAGTATGGTGAGATCGAATGGCGATCAATGTATGCAAGGTAATTAAAAATCGATCCAGAAATGAAGTGCTAATTGGAAATTGCGCGATGATGGAAAAATTGATTGAACGCTAAGAATTGATACGAAATTATGTAAAAATGTAAACAAATGCAAATAGGTGGTTTTATGGTACTAATACCTTTTACCTATCTAAGTGCTTGAATTTTAAAGACGATATACATAGGAAATGATGCTTATAGAGAAATAACAATTGAAATCTTTTAAATGAAGTTGCAGGAAGTTGAAGAACTTTCACTATATTATTTGTAGATAATTTCAGAACACAGGAATTGCATATACAAAGATTTGGAAAAATATATCTTTTGAAATATGGAGATTTGAGAAATGCAAGAATTTGGATGATGAATATAAATAGTAATAGGTATATAATAGGAATATAAATATTTTAATAATAATAGGAATATAAGAGTAATAGAAATATGAGCTTTAAAAAATATAGTAATCTGTATACAAAACTGACGACTACAGATAGTTCAAGGTCCAAAAATTGGGGGATGCAGACATTTAGAAGTGTAGAAATTATAGAATAAAAAATATGAGAAATATAGATGTTTGAATGTAATAAAAATTTGTGAATATAGAATTTGAAAATATAATCTTCTAAACATAGAAATTTGAAGAATATTGCAATTTAAAGAATATTGAAATTTGAAGAACATAGCAATTTGAAGAATATCGAAATTTGAAGAATATAGCAATTTAAAGAATATCGAAATTTGAAGAACATAGCAATTTAAAGAATATCGAAACTTGAAGAATATAGCAATTTAAAGAATATCGAAATTTGAAGAATATAGCAATTTAAAGAATATCGAAATTTGAATAATATAGCAATTTAAAGAATATCGAAATTTGAATAATATAGCAATTTAAAGAATATCGAAACTTGAAGAATATAGCAATTTAAAGAATATCGAAATTTGAATAATATAGCAATTTAAAGAATATCGAAATTTGAATAATATAGCAATTTAAAGAATATCGAAATTTGAATAATATAGCAATTTAAAGAATATCGAAACTTGAAGAATATAGCAATTTAAAGAATATCGAAACTTGAAGAATATAGCAATTTAAAGAATATCGAAATTTGAATAATATAGCAATTTAAAGAATATCGAAACTTGAAGAATATAGCAATTTAAAGAATATCGAAATTTGAATAATATTGCAATTTGAAGAATATAGAAACTTGAAGAATATCGAAATTTGAAGAATATCGAAACTTGAAGAATATAGCAATTTAAAGAATATCGAAATTTGAAGAATACAGCATTTGTTTAAAATAAACATTTCTAAATAAAAAAGTTAACTTATTCCTTTTCCCCACTTTCTCAAATGTCCCAAATGCACTAATGTTCAAACTAATATTCACTGTACCACCAAATCAAGCTATAAAAATATTTGAAAATCACTTTCTCAAACGAAAGACTCCGTCTAAATCTAACTCCATTCAAATATCGCTAACAACATAAATCCTCGCCTCCCGTCGTTTCTCAAATCCCGTATAACGAATGGCATAATGAATCGCGAACGTCGAATCCGTTTATTTCCGATCGGAAAGCGTAGCCGGTGTCTCTCTCGACAAGAGGCGGTGATATTTTTAAATTTTTCCATCATTCTGTCGCGGAGTAGCAAACCGTGTGACGAAGTGGTGCAATCAACAGCGACTCTCTAATCCCTGAGGGCCAAGGTGACAAACTTTCACCGGTGCGACTTTTCTGTGACTATTTCGACGTGTGTATACATATGCGAAAGAGAATTGAATGCAATATTGTTCTGATACAAAATATTTTATACGGTACAATTACTAGAATTAATATTCGAACACAGTGCTATTACTGCGTTTGTTGTTTTGTGCAAGGAGTTAGATATATTACTTATTTTACTGAAATCATTCATTGTAGGTTAGGACTATAATTTCTTTTCACTATAATTTTTTCTTACTATAATTCAATAATTTCTTCTTACTATATTATATTACTTAATTTACAGAAACCATTCATTGTAGGTTAGGACTATAATTTCTTTACACTATAATTTTTTCTTACTATAAGTCAATAATTTCTTCTTACTATATTATATTTCTTATTTTACTGAAACCATTCATTGTAGGTTAGGACTATAATTAATTTCTTCTTACTATGATTCATAAATCATTTTAAACATTTTCACGCCCCATTTTCGGACACTGGTTCTACAAGCTAGCATTTGGAAGCCATTTTAATTGGTGGATAGGTTTATTTTACATGCAAACGGAATATAATTCTATGTTGTATTTCGAAGCATGAACAGCTATTTAACGAAAAGGGAAGAGTTTTGATAATTAATTCATAATTTATCGTGGAGAGAAACGTAGAACTTATCGAGAAATGAGGAATGAAACGTAGAACTTATCGAGATATTAGTAACGAAGAGTACAGTAGACATCATTAAAAGATATAAGATCGTATCGAATTTAAGAAGAAGAACCTCGAATCTTGAGGAGTAGAAAAGAAAGAAAATTAATACGAGTCAAAAACAATCTGCATTGCTCTACAATTAGCTTGAGAGGTTTATCATGAAAATGGAAAGAATATCAGTGTTGAAGCTGTGCATATAATAATGAGGAACAATGGTTATAATGATCGAATAGCAAGAATAAAACCTTAGGAAAAGGAAAAGAGACTGATTTTCGTCACAGAATTTGTTGCAGAGTCTCAAGATTGAAGGATGTTATTTTCGCTGACGAGAGTAAACATTGTATGTTTGGTTCGGATAGGAAAAGTATAGTGTGACGAAGAGTAAATGAAGCTTTAAAGCCAAAAAATCTGAAACCTACTTTAAGATGGAGGAGATTAGGGGTGCATTTCCGGTGCAGACGTCGGTGAATTGGTGTCTATTAACGATATTTTATACAAGAATATTTGGACCTTTTAAAAACATTATTGAAACGTGCAAACAGTATGGGAAATGTACCTTCAAATTTTAATGATTCAAAGAACGGAGAGTAGTACAGGAATATTTATTGTAATTGTGCAAGAGTTTCATAACCTAACTTAACCACCTCCGCAACCCTGAGACACGGAGAGATAAATGAGACCAAAGAATACTCTTCTTCAGAGTATTTGACGAATATTATTTTTTATATGCCAAATACAGGAGGTTGTATAAAGGTTTGCAACAAAATAAACTTGTATTTTTCCCAAAATTATCTTCCACAAAATGTCCGAACGTGACGTGGAACTGTGATTGCCTAAATAGTTGAAAAGTTGTTTACATATTGTCTACAGTAGATGATTCGCGTTCTTGTAAAAGCAGTATAATAAATCCTTTCCATAGCTAATAGATTTTCCTTAAAATGTAACTATAACAAATACAGAAGTACTGCAATGTCCGAATATTAATGTGAATTATACAGCAACGTGCGAATATTAATGTGATTAACATGCAGTACTGTGAAGATTCTTGTATAAAGACACAGTATTGCACCCTTCACATTTGACGTCACTCGAGACACCCTTTCGCTAATTTCTCCGCCATTGTTGCCACCAATCAGCAACCTCCAACATCGCACAGATATGCAGTTCACACAGAAGGATCGCATGAAAATTCCTACCAAGTGACATCAAGTGTGAAAGTCACTATAGACGCCGAAATAGCAAACGCATTGTGGATAAACGCGAGTGTGGCCACACGCGAGTAGCAGTAGATATCGGTGTTAGTGTACATAGTAGTAGTAGTAGCAGGGGTTAAGTATAGTTTATACACACCACCGTTGGCTGACTATTTCTGGCGGCGCCGGCAAAATTCCGAGGCCCTAAATTGGTTATCGCGCTTACCGCTTAACGAGATCGCTTGTCACAAGGTCGACCTTCTTTTTCTTCTTCTTGTTGCACTTGCCTCCTCTTTCTCTTTCGCGCCGAATACTCGGTCACACGCGGATATTAAACAATGTGATCGACGAGACAGCGAAGAAAAATAGACCAGCTGTCGAAACTGGGATCACTAAAGAGGGCATGCAACGGTAAATAAAGAGGCAGAATAAATTTAGGGGACACTCGCGAGACGTCGCTGTGGATCGATTTTGATCAAACTTTTGAATCTGGGACGAAAATAAGTTGTTCCATATCATTTTTATGAAACGTCGTTGATGAACACTTCGATTTCATGAAATAGATTCAATTTCTTGTAACATTAATGTTACTATGATAATTCTAATAGCGAAGGTTAACTTGCAAGTCTCTGCTGTATCATAAGGTCCAAATCCTCGATAATTTTTGCTTTTTCTTTTTTATCATTTTTTTTTATGTATATGTATTGTACTTCATATGATTCCTTAATATTATTTTTCATTCTTTTTTTATTAATTTTTTCTCGTCTTTCAATTTTTATAACTCACTGTATTTTTGTTATGTTATTTACAATAGGGTGATGTGTACATGTTGTCACACAAATCGTGATATGAGGCTGGAGATGATTCTATTATTCGGAAAGAAGTCGAAAATTTTCATTCGGCTTCATTTTTTAAATAATTGGATTTGAACATTTTTTAATGCATTTATGAGAAAAGTTTACGAAAAGAAATATGATAAATTCTACTTCTTCGTTCATCTAAGTAATGGATATTATAATTAATATATCATAAAACGTTTAGACAGAGCTTATTCCAGATTTTACTATAAACACGTAATACACAATTATGAAAATGTAACAAAATTATTACATTTCGTCGAAACGTAACAATAATATATTTTAGTTTTACTAATATTTTATTTGCTATAGAATCTAAATATCGCTTATTAAAAATATCAGTTGTTTATTTCCCACAATGCACTAAATGAAAATGAAATCAATAAAAAAAAAAAATCGCGATAAAAAATCTTACAAAAAATTTAATACTAAATATCTCATAACCTAATGACCATTATGTCCAATTTTCAAGTAGTAAAATTTAAAGCAACACGATTTGTAAATTTGCGAACGATCATTAAAATACCGTGCTTCTGCGTGAAAAAATTGAAATGTTTGAATTACAATTTTGTTCGTGTTTAGTTTCTTCAGCATAGGATATAAATGACTAAAACAAGAAACAAAATAAATGCAAAGTTTCGAAAGAGGCTAAAATTTACAAACACTGACAGCAGAAAAATATACGAATTGTTAAAACCAACATGGCGTCGCTAATAACTGGCGCCAGCGCGAAATAACAAGTAAAATAATCAAAAGAAAAGAAAAGCTTCAACTTGTACATTTTCGAAATATGAAAACAAGAAACGAAATGAGCCCATAAACTCTCTTCTAAAAGATCAGAATCGCGAACGTTAAGATCCGTGCAAAAAAATTTGTTTAGGAAGAAAGTAGACGAAGCTAAAATGTCGAAGACATTTGAACTCGTTTAAATGGTCCGCATTCTGGTGGCGAGTAAAATTAATTTACAAGTGCTATTAAGAAAGCAAGGTAACGGAGTATTGTTATTTATAGCAACGCTCTATTTTCACACCAGATGTTAATAGCAACATCATTAATTCGTTTTCTTTCTTATAATGAGGTGGACACTTTCAGCTATGCGGTGACAGGTGGTTTAAGTAGATTATTCGTAGACGCGTTTTGGCAAAGCAAAACTCTATGTATAGCACGTGATATTTGTTTTCGCTTCGTTTACAATGCGTAAATAAAATGCACCGAATGCACAGTGGTTGTCAAAAGTTTTCGGTCAAGTTATAATTTTATCGTATCGTGACACAATTGAAATACGTCAATTTTTACATTAATTTCTCAAGATTCAAAGATTTGCTAGATTTCCATGTGAGTAGACTAGGTTAAACGTTAAGTTATATGACAGAAGTTTCAGAGGTAGCTTTTGTTTACGTATGCCTTATTCTTATGACTCGTTTTCATTGTTTAAACAAATTAATGCTATATTGCTAGCAAGTCGCCATATTTCACGTCGCATATTACGCAAAAATTTACACGTCAAATGAGCAAGGAATGTCGAGCGAACTTGAACAATTCAGCCATATAGAAAAATATGTGGATAAACTACCCCAAGTAAAGATTGATAGCTAATGCAAACAAGAGTTAGCCCACGACAACGAAACCATGAGTTAACACATGGCCGAAGAACGTGTTAAATAACGATGAAAAAGAACTCACCTGAGGTGTCCACACGGAGGGTTGATTGGACGCCCTCGAGGTGCTTTTGCTCCTGGACTTCCATATCTTCTTGGCCACCAATCGGCTGCCGTGATGCACCACGCTGCTCGAGGATTTGCTCTTCTGCATCGCTGTGCCACCTGCGGAATTGGTGGACGATGACGTGAGTGCCGGCGAACCGGGTGCCGAGTGCGGTTTATCCTTGTGCGCGTTGGAACCGTGCAGGAGATGGGAAAGGAAGGATTGATGATGGTGTTTGGGTGTTAGTGGTTCCTCGGATCCGAGGCCAGCATCGATGCTGCTCCTCGAGCTCGCGTTTCTACTGGGTGGCGACGTGGTCGTGTCGGCGTCCGACAGATTTTCAGAGGGATTCTCCGTGGAGGACATCTCCCTGTAATTAACGACCCAGTTGTCGTCCGTTTGACAGCCCTTGTTGTTGCCCTCGTCGTCGCTCAGCTTCGTGGTCTCCCCTTTAGCCCTTATGTTCCTCAGGTTTCTGTCGTAGTTCACCCGTTTGAACCTGTCCACCTTGTCAGCGTCCATTGATTTCTTCCTAGCCATTCGGAGGTACCTCTTAATGGTATCGCTGACAGAGGGTGACACGTCGTCGTTGTCCACGCTGCTCCTCCTGCGACCACCGGGTTTCTGCACCGGTATCTCCCTGGGCTCTTCCTTTTCTTTCTCTAGAAGAATAGCATCGAGGACTTCGCGAGGCACGGGGTCCGTTTGGACAGCGTCGTCAATGGGGCCACGATCGGTACTGGGTTCCTGGACGGCTATCAACGGCGGCGGGGAGATGGGGTCTCTTCTGACCGACAGCCAGTCCTCGGAATCCTTGGTCGGCACTCTGGCACGCTGATGAGTCCACCAGCGACTAGACGGCGACGTGTAAGCACCCGTAGCACGTGGTCCTCTGAACCCCCTGGTGCACCTCAGATCGAAGTACAACTTCTCCAGGAGCTTCCTGTCGGTCAGGATATCGGAAATCACGTGCTCCCTAGTCGCGGACTTGCTATAGTAACGACTGATGGTATCCATCAGCGATTTGTGCACGTAGTCCCCTTGGTACGGTTGCATGGACTTCGGAACCTTGTCCTTGTCCGAGGAAGCTCGTTGGACCGACAGCTCCTCGAGTTTCGCCTGAGCAACCATCAGATCTAGGTGTTGCTGAAGCTTGTCTATTAGACTCTTATAGTCGAAGGGTTCTTTCCCCTCGAACTGATCGGGGATCTCCGACCTTCCGGTCGATTTCGTCGTACCAGCGACGTCACTTTGCATGTTCAGGTACTTCTGTAACATATCGGCCAGCGCTTTGGTCTCGGCGTCCTCCTGCTGGAACTTTCTGCGCTCCACGGGGCTGGAAGGTGTGCTACCACCCTCTGACGCCAGCAACCATTCCCGTTTAGCTTTGGCCAGGTCGAACTTGCCGGCCGTGGTGGTTTGGAGGACGAAACCTTGAGGAGGATTTCTGATGTCGTCCGCTTCGTCGGCGGAGCTGGCTTTAGTTCGACAGCTCCCGCCCTTGATTTGTCGCCGGCGTCTCTGCGACCTGAAACCCAAGGTCCCGGGATAGGAAGCCTTTCGCCAGAGCAGGAACCTCGGTTCCTTTTGACATACTTCCTGGAAGTATTGCTCTATCTTTGGTATATCCTCAGGCCTATTGTGCGTTCCATCGGGGATCAGACGTCTCCCGGCGTCCGCCATGTAACGCCAGGTCTTCCTCGTCAGCAACCATCGTTCCTTCGACGGTTTGCTCGATCGTTTTGTCCTTCGATCCTTCGACGCAGGCGGCGTGCCACGTATAGACCCCCCCGTTTCAACGCTGTCGCGACGAGAACGTCTCCTACTTCCAGGACGCTCCGCCATCGTCGCGTCCTTCTCCTTCTTCGCCACGCGAACCACTTTCGTGCAATTGTTTTTACTCTTTGAACACGATCGGCGATCGACGACCCGGACAGTCGTCCACTTATGTCATTCCCGGACACCTTGCGGAAGATTCACTCGCGACGATGTCATCCACACTCAAACACGCTCGATCAAACACTCGGATCCTATTCAAACTATGACACTGCACTCTGACACTATCGACTCTGGCACCCTGGAGGAACTATATTTTGTTAACAACGACGAAGAACTATGACTGTAGAGTTTCGGTACGACGCACGTAGTTATCGGAATATCAGTTATTCGATTTAGGTCAACGAATTCATCGAAAGTCGAAGATGCAAGAATATTCACCTGAACGGAATGATACGTTGTGTGTTTAGAAGAAATCACGGTAATTTGCGGATACGAGAACCGTGTTATCTTTCCCTAGATAGGAGCGTTGCGAGTGTTTTTGATATAAAATGTCGAATGACCACTTGTTGGTTTCGAGTAGTATATCACCGGTTTCTTCCAGTGCGACACGTAACCACCCCGGACCAGAAACTGATCCGACTCCCTCGGTTCTTCGTATCACGCTTATTTTTATTCCTCGTACGAAAGTTTTATTCCGCGTACGCTCTTTTTACGCCGACTAGCAGCAGGCCCGCGTTCGAAACTTCAACAACAACGAGGCTCCAGATTAATTTAGACTTTGCAGATCCCAGCGAAATTCAGCCGGCCACTGTGTCCTTTTTCTACACCTTCTGTTGGATCTCACCGCGACATACTCTCTCCTTCCCGGATGATCCTCGCGCATTCTACATCATGACAGATACAACGATGCTCTTATCCGAAGATCGACTTTGCTCGGCTGTTTCGAACCGTTCACGAATGTTGACCCAGAAAGAGGCTGGTGCACGTTGCGGAGTCGAATAGACGCGAGAACCACTGAGATCGTCCTTGTCCCCGTAGTTCGTCCTACGTGACCTTGGCTCCAGACGAAGAGGACGGTGGCGAGAAAGGTGGCGGAGAGAAAGAAACACGATCGCGGGGATGTTTCGAGCAGACGTCGAGAAGAATCACGTTACGTACGGCCGCGAGCCGAGCCGGCAAGGTGGAAGCTGCCTAAGGTACGCGACTACTGCTTCTCAAGGCGTCGCGACGCTCGTGGACGCTCCGTGTCTAAAAGCGTCTTTGCCCCTTCTCTTCTCTCCGTGCCTCTCTTACGCGAAGAGAGCAGCGAATACGAAAGACAGAAAAGGGGAGCGAGAGGTACCATCGGGCTCGGGCGAAAGAAGAAGATGACGACGGCCAGAGAGAAGACGAAGAAGAAGATGATGGAACAGACCGAGGAAGACGTAGAGACTTCGGTCTAGGGTTCCTGGGAGCACAGACCAGCCGGAGGTGGTGTCGACGACGCTGTCATCGTTTGCCAAATACCGACGCCGCTTTCTGGCGAGCCACGTCTGCGTGCAGCCGTCGCGTATCTCATAGTACGATAGTCCCCGCCTTGACGATTTGTTTATAACGATCGACAGCGACTAACGCGATGCGAGACGCTTTTTAACGCTGCGAGACGCGTCGCGACGCGCGTGTTTTCGTAAGAGCCTCTCGGCCCAGTTCGACGATCGTGTTTCAGGGATGTTGGAAACGGAACGACACGTAGAATGGTTCTTCTTCTTCTTCGTCGATGATGTTGAAAACATTTTTTTTAGCAAGTAGCGCGTGGAGCAACCACGAAGAAAGGTCAGAGTAGTGGCGGTTTCGAGGCGCGTGTCTTCGCGGGATCGCTGCTGAAGCGTCGCTGGCAGATGAACAGGAGCGGTACTACGAATTTCACCGCCCTCTGGTGCTTAGCATGAATTTATAAGTTAGTTATTACATCAGCTTATGTTTCTATCAATTTCTGAATCAGATTCTTTTGGTAATGCTCCGAAGCTCGTGTCTTCGAGCGGTCGCTGCTGAAGCATCGCTGGCAGGAAGGGTACTACAATTTTTACCGAACCCTTAGCATTGATTTATACATTAGGTAGTTACTAAATTCTATCTATTTTTCCATCAAAACATTATCAGATTCTTTTGGCAAATTTTTACATCCCCAAGTTCTAAAACCTCATAAATCTCGTCTGTTGCATTTTTAAGTCTTCAAATTTTCTAATTTACAAGATCCATTTTTTCAAATTTACAGTTCTGAAATTCATGAGTTATTAAACTCCTAAATGTCCGAATTTTCTAATTTATTGATTTTCAAGTTTTCAAATCACTAATTGAAAATTAAAAAATTTCCACTCCAGAAATTCTGTAATTTCCAAGTTTTCTTAATTTTTGAATGTCTAAATTTTCTAAGTTATAAATTACTACCCAAATACTCAATTCTGCGAATCATAAATTTCTAAAATTACAACTCTCTGAATTTCCAAATTTAAAATTTTTAAATTTACTCGTTCCTGGTCTTCAAATTTTCAAAAAAGTTCCTAATCACCAAATTTTCAAAAATGTAGTAAGTAATGGATGTTCTAAATCAATAGGTTAAGGTTGTTAAAAAAAATCATAGTTATTAAAGTATTTTATCATTCTTCAAAATATTGTTGATGTGTCAATGTATAATATAGGGATTGAACTAAAAGTATGATTATATAAGCAGTAATATCATAAAAACTGGAATATAACATAATATAATAAACATAACAATAAACTTAAGAACATAATTTGAAATATTAATAATTGCATTTATTAAGAACATCAATCGTTGAGAACATGAATCGCTGCAAATTTTCTTTCAATCATCCGAAAAAATATCCAAATCCAATATTTGTAAAAACGAAGCGAAATACGAAAAGATATTACGCTACTTTCTGTACTTATTTTTGTAGAATCATAATCCGGTCGTTCGCACCGCGATTTTTGTGACAACCTGTAATAATGTCGCTCGTGACGCGGACCAAACGTCGTCACACTCGAGAACAAACAAAATGGCGAAGAAAGTAGACTTTGCAACGCGATGTAGTGAACTCTTTTAAATCGCGGCAGCTTTTATCGCGAATATCAACTCTGCCAAATTCTAGAAGGAATTCCTGGCGAACATGCAATATCTATATTCGTCGGTTCAAGCAACTCTGCCGCAAACTTTTGTCCCGATGAATTCTAAATGGACGCCCGAGGAAAACTCTGCTCTTGTGATTGCGAAAGGATCACTTCCAATCGACGTGTAATTTCGTTCGAAAGGAAAGGTTCGAGGGGAAAAAAGTTGAAACACGAGAAGCAGAAAAAGGAGACCAGCATCTACGTGCAGCGTGTACCTAATCGCAAGTCCGAGAAAGAATCGGAGACGTAGGAAGGTTAAGAGAACAACGATTACTCAATGTTCGAGAAAATGTGTGACGTTTGTTCGAATCGCTTCATTGACGTAAAAATCGCTATGGGATTATTGCCTAATATTTCTAGGGATATATTCCGCGTCCGGGACTATTTCGAGACTCATTCTCTAATGCAAGTCAGACCACACCCCGGGACGACTATATAGCAGTCGTAAATCACGAGCTGGCTCGCCGAGACTCTTTATTTTTTCGAGCTGAAAATTGGTGACTGATTTATTGACGATTGCGCTCGGAATTCCTAACCTGCAAATCCTTCGCTGAGAAAAATATGGAAACTGATGAACAACGAATCGCGAATTCGATTGATTATAAAATTTCTTGCAGATCTTGAAAATGACAACTTTCGAGACCTTCGATCGTTTAAGAGAACATCTCTTAACTAAAGTTTCAACATTTCATAACCACGTTTGAACATTAAGTTATAGATAACTATACATTTGTATAATTTATATAATTTAATAGGGTGTCTAATTTAAATCGACTCATGCAAATATTTACGAAAGTATCGATGATACAAACTAGTGGTCTGGATGAAAGTTACATGATTTCAGGGGGGAGGAAACTTTGTGATGATGGTGCCTTTATGGTCACGTAGAGAAGATGTGAATAAGTTCACTTTTTAAATTCATTTGTTACACTCATTTCATTTGTTACACTTATTCATTTGTATTCTAAGATAAATCGGTGTTTTAAGTTAAATTTGTACTTTAACATAAAATATTTTAGGTTAAATTGGTATTTTAAGATAAATTAGTGTTTCAACTTAAATTGGTATTTTAACTTAAATTGGTATTTTAACTTAAATTACTGTTTTAACTTAAATTGGTATTTTAACTTAAATTACTGTTTCAACTTAAATTGGTATTTTAAGTTAAATAGCAATTTAACATTCATTTCAATACCAAACTTGCATTAACTTTGACTTAAAATGTCGACTTAATCACTGATTAATGGTATTTTGAAACGCTCTGTATGAGAGTTGACAAACACTATTATCGATCATAGAAAAAAGCGGAAGAAGCTTGATGGATGTAATAAAGCAACCATTAAGCGATAACTATGAGGAGTATTTAAGCGTATGGAAAACAACGTGAGTGAATCGCTTAAAAGGTTTTAAATAGACTGCTGTATTTTGAGACGAAACTCATTTCATGCATATTGTAATGAAATAAAACGAACAATCCTTATTGTTTCACAAATGACATGCTGGCACCTTTTTAACTTTCATAATAATATATACATATTACATAGGGACTAGGATACGTCCTTGGTTACAAATTTCAAATTCCCAACTCAAATTTTCAAATTATGAAATTTTTTAATTTCTCAAATTATTGAATTCCAAAAATTTTTAAATTTGCACATTTTTAAATTCCGTAATTTTCAAATGTTTAAATTACCAAATTCTAGTAATAAAACTTTTTATAATAAAAATAGTTACTGTCACGTTTTATGAAATATTACCTGTCACTAATTATTAATAATTACTCACTAATTTATACAAAATTCTCATGCATCAAAATTCTCATGTATCAAAATCTTTTTAGGTCCTTTGCAGGCTATCCGTACATGCTATAGGAATACATAATAATTGATATTAATCAATATTTACATAACACTACTGTAATTAATACATAATTAACATCAATCAACAATAATATATAATCAATATATTATTAAGATTGATCAATAATAATATATAATTAGTATAATCGATTTCAATCAATATCACTTATAACTAATACACTATTATTAGAGTTGAGCAACATGACTATGATTAATATCGATCGATATTGCTATAATTAACACATGATTAATACTGAACTATATAAATGTTAATAAACATCCATTAACTAATGTAATAAAAATAATATTTATTATCATATTATAGACATTTCCCCATCTATAAAATTTGGACTAAAGTCCAAAGAAGAATTAAAAAACAAATCGAAACATTATAATTGCAAAATTTAACAAATTTCGTTAACAGAAACATGTACAATCTTGAATTTTACCATTTCCAGTTACAACAGTACTGCTTGCATATCATGGAATTATTCACAAATTGTTAAAAACATTCGGCAATTTTAATGCATTTTAATAAATAAAATGTCTTCCCAGTTCTGCCATTACAAATTTCTATTATCTCAGGCTACACTCACGAATATAACTTTCTGTACAACGTTACAGTTTCCATGATTCAAATTATGGGGAGGGAGGAATTACCAGCAGGGGGTCGCAACACAATCGTTTCCTGTATTCGTCTTCTAACGATTGAATCGAACGAAATCAATAATCCGGTCTGCCGGCGGTTTACGTAACTCGATTGATCCGATACGAACAACGTGGCGAACAAAATGGTGAACGTCCGTGAATGAAAGTAGTTCGTTGATCGCGAGACGCACGAGGTCTCGTCATCGATCGATGACGATCGCACCCGGATGAGTTGGCTGATGACCGATGTCGAACATCCCGTCATGAGAGAGCAACGCGTAAATGTCATCGACTGATTGTCGCTATTTCGAGCGAATTCTCGGCCAGGCCTATTTAAAATCATTTGCATCGCCACGTGAGTCTCAGCCGGCATAACAAACAGCGGAATGTCGCGCGATCGCAACCTCGTGACACGTAAATTAATTCCACACGGCATCACAGTATCGGGACATCCACATCGGACGTTTCTCGAGAAAGAATCATAAATCCATCAACCATTGTGCTGAACACAATTTATCATGCTTCAAGGTGCCATGGCTAGACAAGTTTGTCATATTTGAACCATTCGTAAAAATGAAATTCATTTGAGAAAGCTGGGTTAGTGTGATGAACTTTAAATTTAATGAAACTTGAAAATTGATTAATATTTGACACTGAAAAATTTGATCACAGTGATTGACGTTGGATTGTTAAGTTTGATATTAAATTAACATTTTCATAGTACAGTACAATTTTTATAGTACAAGTAGATTTTTAATTAAACTTATTGCATTAGAATTTGCAATCTTTAGCATTAAAATATTTGTAATTAAATTTGACGTTGCATCAGAAGGTAATCAAACTTAACTTTGATTAAAAATTTTTAATTAAATTTTATATCAATTATTGATTAAGCTTAACATGACATTATAATTTTTAATTAAACCTGATATAAAATTTTTGAAATTTAATATTGAATTAAAATTTTTTATTAAGCTTAATATTACATCAAAATTTTGTGTTATACTTAACATTGCACTAAAATTTTAAATGAAATTTAACGAACTCTAAAGTAGAAAAGACTAATCGGAAACGAGTCTTGCATGTGTTGCATTGATCCAAAAAATGTGTTCATGAAAAAAATATAGCGATAAATGTTTGTTCAGGAAAATTGCTGGTTATTAAGGATTTTAATCAATTACATTTGGGAAATGTAGGGGGTGCGTCAGAGGGGTTGGAGTGTGTTTCTAACGTCAAACCACTGAAAAAGTGTATATACGCAAATCCCAACGCGATAATATTTATAGTTTCAAGCGTAAAAAGTAAGCGGCAAGAATAAATATACACTTCTCGGGCAAGGTTTGAATACCGAGTGCCTTGAATACTCAAAGATTCGACTACCTTGGAAACCTTGAAACTTATCCAGCGACTTGTATCTTAAGGTGTGTTATGACGTACAGTTACGTAACAATTTTAATGAGTCGTTAAAATCCATCTCACCAATATTCTCGTCGGCATTGGAGATTGATAACCATGATGAACCATCGCTAAAAATACACGAACGGAGAAAGAGCCGTCGCTACGATATCCGATTCGGAAAGATTGAACTGACAGAATTATAATTTAATGAGACGCAGAGAATCGTTTGAAGCGTCGATGAAAGAGAATTGACAGGGAAGTCAATTGTCTCGGGAGGTGGCAGATGTAAGAAAGATGGAGGTGCGAGAGAGAAAGAATTACGGAAGGACACGGGTAGCGTAACAGCGCCAGAATAATCGTCCCAGTGGCGTCTTTTAATCCGAACCGCCATACGAATCTATTTTTCGCCGGACAATCGCGCCAGAAATACCGGATTGGCCCCCCTTCGTGTTAATTCTGTTCTGGTGCTCACATGATCGCCACCACTTGGTCTGTGCCGCGTATACATCGTTCGAATCCCGGTATTCTACCGCTCGTTTCACAAACAACGAACCTTCGAACTGATTCAAATTCGATACAATAAATTTTCTTAACACCTATCTGGTTTAAATCAGAGTCACTATTTAGTGCGTACCGAAAACACCAAAGATTAATCGTGGAAACTAGAGACTATTTTGATAATTTTATGTATTATGAAAATGTGTGGGGAGGAAAAGTTTCATATGTGTATGATCAATTAAAATTTAGTAAAGGTGGAATGCTATTGGAAGCAACTTTAGAACACTTACGTATGAAATAATTTAGGAACACTCACATATGGAACAATTTAGTAATGCTCACATATGAAACAATTTAGGAACGCTCACGTATGACACAATTTAGGAACACTCACATATGGAATGATTTAGGAACACTTACATATGAAATAATTTAGGAACACTCACATATGGAACAATTTAGTAATGCTCACATATGAAACAATTTAGGAACGCTCACGTATGACACAATTTAGGAACACTCACATATGGAATGATTTAGGAACACTTACATATGGAATAATTTAGGAACACTTACATATGAAATAATGTAGGAACACTCACATATGTAGCAATTTAGGAACACTCACATATGGAACAATTTAGGAACACTTACATATGAAGCAATTTAAGAACTCTCACACATGAAGCAACTTAGGAATACTCACATATGGAACAATGTAGGGACTTAAACAATTTAGAACCACACATGTATAAAAAATGTAGGAGCACTCACATATGAAGTTTAGAAACACACGCGAGAATTTGGAAACACGTATGAAAAAAATGACGATGTTCTGTTGAATTGTCTCCGATTTCTGCGTTCCAAAAATAGATGATAAAAATATTCGAAAATTATCGAAAGATAAAGGTACATGAAAGCGGCTATAGGGATCGAAATGAAGACAAGCGAAAATCGACGGCTAAAATAAGCGTGACTCGGAAATAAAATAATTAAATTAATGCTTTGCAACAGCGGGGATCGTATATCGAATCGTCTGGATGAGAGCATAGGCCAAAAATAGAGCGTCTCTTAGATTAATGGCAATACAATTAGATGGGAGACGGGTGGAACCGCGAGATATTCAATCGTACCGTTAAATGTCACCCGGCGATCGTTGGTAATATGGATAATTAACGGTTTGAAATATCGATCGAACGAATTCGCACGAAATTCGCGAATATCTTTATTGCATATAGCATCGCTGAACAATCGATGCATCGTCTCTTTTGCCAACACCGATTCATCCCTCCGTCAATATTTGGGATCTGTGCAGACCCAACGATCGGTTCGTGCTTATTTATACTCCCGATTATTTATTTCTTATTTCAACAACGCGGGATCCACGATTAATCGCGAAAATCCGAGCGGGGAAAAGTCTCCTCGTTTAACGAGCGATCGAGAAACTTTTCGAAATATGCCGTGCAAAAACGATCGACGATCGGCTGCTCGGTCAGTCCTCGCTGATCGTATTATAAAATGTGCAAATTATTTTTAGCGGCACGCAAGAATATCGCAAGGTCGTCGCACGCGCCGGTACTTTTGCCCGTTCGTCGCGTGCGACTCGGGAGAGCTTGCTGGCCGAAAAGCTCGAAGCTTTTCATCGTTTACGGCGGAACCGGCGGGAGTCGCCACTATACGGACACAACCGTCTATTTTACCGAAAGCTCGTCAGGTGGCACCTACATATGCTTGCAAGCTAAGGAAAATCGCTAGCTTTCCTGGTATCGGTACTGATCCTGATCAGATCTTGCTTAATGCACGAACTTGAGAGGATGAATAAATGTTAACAAATTCCATTTAGTGAGGAAAATAGACACAAACAAATTCAACGAGAAGAATCAGTAGCCATAAGTTCAACGACATAAACAAATCTCATATTAAATGTATAAGATGTAATATAAGATTAAATGTGTGTCACCGATTGTCAGTTGTTTTAAGATTTGGTGAGCTTCATAAACTGCAAGTACATTCTCCTCTTTTTGAACTATAATCTAAAGTTTAAGCCGTAATCTCTCATAACATCGAATCACATGACGTCAAAATTCAAATCTGATGAATCTACATCTTATTTGCATAAGAATCGAGGTTTAAGTTCAGCACGATTAAATATAGCTGGATTATACCTGACATTTCAACTTTCTGAATAATTAATCAGCTCCGATTGATACAACAAAGTGAACAAATTATAGGTTAAGGGGTTAACCTGGACACCTAATCAGATTCAGTGCATTCTCGTAAATTATATGTATTTTGCAAATAACAGTGTATCGCACATTAATAATGTGAATGGGTCTGATGTACAGGTGATGTGGTGTTAAGTGGACAACCTTAAATTTCCAGGAACCTTGTATTAAATGAGAGGCAATCACACACGAGCCTCATAAGCTGTCCGCCCAGTTGGATTTGACGTGTTGGATGATAAAGTAGAATCATGCATGTGTGAGTAACAGAAGTGCATATTTGGAGTATATTAGAAGAGCATATTTGGAGTACTGTAATTTAAAGTATGTAAAATGCTACAAATGTTATCTAATTAACACCATAAACAATAGGGTTGTTTGACGGAAGCAACGTTAGGGATGTTGATGTATTTTAATAAAATTTGTACTAAAAGAAAGAAATTGCAGATAATTATAAACATTTACTATGTAGAAATAGCACAACAATAAAGAAGCGAAGAACTTGAGAAAAGTACAGTATGTGATTTTAAAATTACATATTGGTTTGAGAAGCGGTTGTCGAAATTTAAATTTGGTGTTACAGATAACGCTGCCTATTTTAGTGAAAGCTCAACAGATGGCAGCTAGCTGGCAAGCAAGGGGAAATCACTAGCTTTCCTAATAACGGTATTAACCCTAATTGACACGATAACAAAATTGATTTAAGTCTGAAATGGCAATCACCGAAATTGGGCCATAAATTTCGTGTTGAGGATAAAAATTTAATTTGTATTTTCGTTGATTGGTATTGTAAGATCGGAAACGATAAAAAACATCAGTAATGATTTTAATACGGAACTTGTATGTACAGAACTTGCAACAATTTTACAGAACTTGCATACAAGAATTGTACAGATATATGCAACAATTATACAGAAATTGTGTATAACAAATTTTTATAAAGAATGTTTACAATTTTAGTAAAGAATAATCGTCATTGAAGTTGTAAAATGAGTATGATGGATAAAAGCATGTGTCGAATGTTTTAAGACCGAAGACTTTATTTTTAGAAACTGATTAACTACAATCTATCGAGTAATATAAATTTATTGCTTGTAGTATTTTTATGAAAGGCATATGAAGACATACATAAATGAATTATAATATGGAGTAAACGAGGAGGAAAATAAAATGTGTGAAATGTCCAGGGATTTTTCTAGGGATTTTTGATACTCTATGTTCAATGAACTACATCTTGAGCTACATCTTGAAGAGTGCTGCAACAGTAACGTTTCGTGCCATTAGTTTCGGTATTATGTCATGCAGTAAGATCGGTGCTATGTCATGCACGAATTTAGAGTATAGATACAAGCATTCCTAACTATACCGTCTATATCGACATTTTTACACGAAATTCAATCGCGACGTATCGATATTTTCCACGTCATCTTTCCGATTTAAAAATATTATTTTGTACGCTTTCGTCGATAAAAGCAACGGCGAATTTAGTTTAACAAAGGCTTATTTCGCCATCTTCTTTCTTCTGTTTAATCTATCGAAAGTTCGCGGAATATCTATCCTAACAAAGCTCGTTCTAGGAAATCTACGAAATTTTTCAACAGAGCTAGCGTGGCGGTGAAACGGCGGGATTTCGATGAAAATTTCTTCCGAGAAGGTGAAATAAAAGCAGCCCGGCAGACTGTCTGTCGAAAATAGCCGAAACACCGGCTATTTCCAACATTGACACGAGAGATTTACCGGACGAATGATTAATACCAAGCAACGAGCACGCGGCTAATTAAGCCTCAAGGTTCTGTCCCATTAAACGCATGGTGTCTCGTGCGGCTTTAACCCATTCGAGACCGAGGTCTTATTACCAGATGAGCCACAATAACTAGAATTCTTTTTCTATTACAGCTAATTACGTGTACGCTGCTCATTTTTCATTTCAGTTTTGAACAAATGCCTGTTTCAATTTCTCAGCGGGTTTTTCCATTGCATTATGGCAGACATTTTAACTACTGATTAATATCAATTTATTTACTTCTCTTTTGTTCAGTTAAAAATCTTTTATAAGTCTCAGATTTTACTTAATCTTTTATATTAATATTGATCATAAGATGTCAAGTAATAGTATTTTGTTTGTACTTCAATAAAGAGAAAAGTGTCTTTTAGAATCTTGCTAATTTTATTTTTTGTAATATTCAAGTTGTCTTACATTACAACTGAACTCATGTTATACTTTCTGATCTCTTTTTTAATTTTATAACACTGTATAAATGTATTAGTTTGTTGGAAATTTATTTATAAGTATAGTCACTCTGTTTAAAATATTTTGAAAAACTTTTTTATTTCCTCCATTATGTGTTCTAATATTTCCACCAGTTTTTATGTCATTTTTGCATTGTATAATTACAAAGCTTTTTAGTGTTGAAAGTCGACTTGTTACCATAATATGATTGTACATACCCTATTAATATATTTAATATATTTTTGTTGCACTTCGAGTCTATGATTTCAGTTTATTGCAAGGGAAAAATAAACATAATACTTATTTATGATATAAGTATAATTCTTACAATTGTAAATATAATTTTTTGTAAATCGAGAAAGGAAATGATCACTCCATTGTTATTCATTGTTGCTACCGTGGCGCTGCAATCGTGTTTAGCTCATCATGGCGTCATATTGTTATGATAATAATCTATTTTTTATCTAACTGTAACGTATTATTGAATCATACATAGCACACAACATCTCATGAATAATAAGGAAACAAAGTTTAATAAAAGTCCAATAGTTTTTAAGTTAATTTAAAAACACCATCCTCAATTTTGTATACACATAGAAATTGCATTATTTTAAACAAATTTGCCGTACATTTCATACATTTCTTGTACATAATTTGCATCAATTTTCCATATATTAGATATCAAGTTTTTATTATTTTTGTTACCTGACTTTTAAATTGCACATACAGAGAGCAACCAAAATGAGTAATAAAACTACAGTTAATTAAATTATAAATTAAATACAGTTACCTTCTACTGCATGAATTTTTATAGCAAGTTGAAAGAAATATATATGATCATAAAATAAATAATAAAATTTTATTCCCACCTAGAACATGCTCAGTCTACTTAATTTACTATAGAACACTTCAAATTTAAGTGCCCCAATAGAGGCTTAAGTCTCAAATATCATTCGAATTTTTAATCTTTCCTAGAAGGGCAGAACGTGCGTAAACGTCAATGATCAATTAAAACCATAAAAATTTCGCGTTTCTCTTAATTTTTCCCTTGTTCGTTTAATTGAAACTCGTAGAACTGAGCGATCCCTGACGATAGTGAACACGTTAATAATCGCGTTGTTCGCGCGTCTAGCCGTGAAGCCGTTCAAGAAACGACGTTCGTGTCACGACACATGTGCGTGACCCTCTTCTTCGTCCTGTTCGCCTCGTTTCAAGACTTTGTAATGCACGGGAGGAGATCCTAAAGGCCGTGTAGGCCTTTAGCCTCTCGTCGAGTGCACTGTTTTCCTACTCCGAAACGATCTCGTTCTCGAACGTACGAGAAACAGATACATTAAACCAATAATCCCGGCTACCTGCGGTCGCGTTTACGCTGCGACGACCATTACACACTCGATTCGAGGCGGATAGCACTTATTTATGGATTATGCGGCGTGGTTTAGCGTATGCCAGCCAGTCAGATCGTACACGCAAGCGGAACGAGGATCTCTGCCAAATACTACGCGTACGTGTATATCGATCTTCTGTTTGTCGCGGGGATTATGAGAAAGCCGCTTCGATTTATCACCGGGACGATCGTCGCGAACGTGTTACTCATTGACACCGATACGATGCCAATAATTCCCTCGAACCGCTGTACCGACGACAGACACCCGCTTTTTACCTGTGTTTCTTGTCACACGTCGCCGAATATGCTCTCAATTCGTGATACACTGTATTACTGCTGTATCATTGCTTTACTGTACCGTGTTGCAATCGTTTATGCACGAGTTAGCTGTGAAAATAGTACGTTTAACGGTACGGCGAAGAGCTTGTTTCACTGCCACGATATTGCCTTTTGTTACTTGACGTACGATTATTGGAATTATCAGGGATTGTGCATTTGCTCTTTAACTGACTTGCTAATTTTTTATTTATAATATTAGAACTAGCGTATAATATGTATATTTACTGAATTTTTTTTATCGTTCAAAGGATTTTTCATTCTTCACATCATTTTTTATTCCTCGTACAATTTTTCATCTTTCAAATGATTTTTCACCTTTCAGATGATTTTTCATTTTTCAAACGATGTTTCATTCTGCAAATCATTTTTCATCTGTTGATTGATTTTTCACCTTCTAAATGATTTTTCGTCTTTCGGATGATTTTTCATCTTTGAATTCATTTTTCAAACGATATTTCATTCTGCAAATGATTTTTCATCTGTTGATTGATTTTTCACCTTCTAAATGATGTTTCATCTTTCAGATGATTTTTCATTTTTCAAACGATTTTTCATCTTTCAAATGATTTTTCACCTTTCAGATGATTTTTCATCTTTGAATTGATTTTTCATTTTTCAAACGATGTTTCATTCTGCAAATCATTTTTCATCTGTTGATTGATTTTACACTTTCTAAATGATTTTTCATCTTTCAGATGATTTTTCATTTTTCAAATGATGTTTCATCTTTCAAATGATTTTTCACCTTTCAGATGATTTTTCATCTTTAAATTCATTTTTCATTTTTCAAACGATGTTTCATTCTGCAAATCATTTTTCATCTGTTGATTGATTTTTCACCTTCTAAATGATTTTTCATCTTTCGGATGATTTTTCATTTTTCAAATGATGTTTCATTCTGCAAATGATTTTTCATCTATTGATTGATTTTTCACCTTCTAAATGATTTTTCATCTTTCGAATCAAGATTAATTTTTAGAACAAAGTATACACTACAGAGTTTACTATAATGCTACACCATTATTCATAAAACTGTGGTAATTATATTTCTGTTTATAAATTAATATCAATGTACTATAACCCCACATATAATTATCTTACTCCTACTTTACAATACATAAATACATCAAACTACTTATAGCAAAGAAAAAAAAAAATTAATCATTAAAAATGACCTTCTAATTTAAACATAACATTATGAATATAAGATAATTATACAATATTATTAATAACGAATCGAACAAATAACCTCACGTTTCCCATAAACCAAAATACAATGTTTTCAAGAGCGAAAGTCAGGAAACGATATTTGTTTTTGAACAGTTAAAAATAGTTCTAATTGTAGTAGTCTCAGATACCAGATCAATATTTTTATCCGATAATTCAATGTTGTTCACACGTCATCTGAATATAACTTCTCTTTTTCTCGCGTATTTACTAATAGGTAATCAATTACAGTTTAACAGACACTTTATTTGCTGGTTCTCATAGCGTGAAATTTCATCACAAGCCTAGAGTAAAATAAAACGAACATGAATATCACTGTTTTATTTAGATTTTCCTCGAAAATCTGGAGCTTTCTTCGAAAATCTGGAAAAAACCCGCCCATACCGAATGCAACGTGCATTCTTGTGACACGTGTACCGTCGTTGCATTTACGATTATTTGGCAGAAGTTCACCAAACGACGAAAACGAGTTGTAATAACTGTCTGTCGGGTCTCGTTATATTTTCTCGCGTTTTAAGTATCGCGATACAGTTATCTAATTAGCAGACGCGTTAAGGGAGTGATAGATCACGAACGTTGTGTGATTGTGTGCGCCGAAGAGAATGATGGATAACGACGGAAAAATATTTAGATCGCTCAAAAATAGTCAAGGCCAGTTTTATTAAGCATTATCGTTCCCGCGTGTACCGATGATCGAATCCAAAGCTGTTCGAAGCCTCGCCGAGATGATAAATCTGCTTTTCGTCCGCAAATCGAACAGCCTCTTGAATTTAGGCTGCACGTGCTCTGTGTCATGAACACTTTTTCATCGAGTTTCGTGCTGCATTTTTTAACAACGCGTGTATTTGTCAAATCCTAGCTGTCGCTTTTAAAAATTCTCTGCGTTTGTAAAGTCAAACTTTGAAAACAGAACTGGGTTAAAATTAGCAGTCTGCAAATGCACATGTTTTTATATTTGCGATACGAAGTTGATAGAGGGGTGCATCTAGAAACGAGGATAATGAACAATATTATTTTTCTGATTGTTAAATATTATTGTTATTTTGTTAATGTTATTTTACATATTCCATGACTAGTCTTGTGATATAATAATACCTAGTTTACTGATATAATAATACCTAGTTTACTGATATAGTAGTATCTAGTCAGTTGTAAATGCAAATGGCTGCCTGTTTTCCCACTTTCACTCCAATGCTTGCAAATATTTTTGTTGACTTTTACAATGAAAATTGTAAATTTTACTTGGGTGCAACGATTTTTGGTATATGTACGATTATTATATATTTTTTGTAAAATTGTTTCATTAAGATATTATGCATATAGAAGTTAATCTGAAACTTTTAATTGTTCTTTCTAATGCAGACTGAAGTGTATAATTATAATAGTGATTAAAACAGTCAGTTTTTCAATTTTTTAATCCTTGCAATTAATTACTTGTTAAATTTTTAGTAAATCTTTCTTATATTTTAAAGTGATATCTTTGGTTAATCAATCATTGCATTTATTTATTAATAATAATGATATATGCATGCACTTTAATAGTCAATGAATATCTATTTCTTCCTAAGTATAAGCATCATCTATATTGACTATAATTTTGAGTTTATTTTAAAAAGACATAACGAAATAATCAAACGCGCTATAAATTTAAAAGCAAATATTTTCTTAAGTAAAATAACAAATTTGAATCATGATACACGATACATGGATCATTTTCATTCAAATACACATCAATAATTTCAAGGAGAAACTTCTTCTGTTTTTATCATTGAAACGTGGAATCATCCTATTAATAGATAGCTATTAATAATTACCTTTAACGCTTAGTTTTATTCTGAAGTATTCATTCCAGTTATCGTTCAAATAAAAAGTAAAGAAATCTTAGAATCAGTAATCTTTATCTCTATTACAATTATTATCATTAATGTTTTAGAATTATTTTTCAAGAAATACTTGGAAATATTTAAGCTTGATTTCACTCATGTTTTCGACTCATGCAGTAAAATTTACTACATTTGGAAATATTTGACTCTATTTAAAGTGAATTAAAGCACTGTTTCATTTATTAGATAAATGTACTGAAATAAAAACAGTCACGTGATAGAATGAACGTAAAGTATATAAAACGCAAAAGGACCTTACTTTGCTGGTTTTAAAGATTTATAAATGGGGCAAAATAAAAGGATATAATATGCTACTTTCAAAAGGAGAAACAGCACATATGTATATTAAGAAAATAAATGTTGAAGTCGGCGCACGATTCGTTGCGTAATCGCGAGATTCTTTTCTGGAACGACTTTTATTACCGGAATCTGCTGTTCAGAGCGAAACGATATAACCTTTGTCGATGGAACCTCCTGAGGAAATAGTGAGAATTAAAATGTCGTACAAAGACATTCTATTATCCACAATACCTATTAGATAATTGGAAATTATTAAGTACTTATTTAAATTTGTATAATTCTTAATTGATTTTGTCTGATATAAACGCAATATATCCAATTTCATAAATACAGTGTGGTTAATTTATCCAATGTTCACAGTGTTTACTTTATTCATTTTATCAACAGAGTGTGGTTAATTTATATAATTTTGTAAATAGAGTATGGCTTATTTATAAAATTGTATAAAACAGTGTAGTTAATTCACCTAACTTTATAAACACAGTATAAATATATACAAAAATTGTAAAAATGTTTTGGATGAAGTATTGTACAAATCGTTACTGCGCATGCGCTGTATGTACTTAGCGCATGCGCTGTATGTACTTAGCGCATGCGCATTACGTATCTCTGTAGAAGAGATGTTATTTTCCTCGACAAAAACTTTAATTTTAGCAACATTTGGAACTCAAGGAACTAGAACTGGACTTACATCGATTATTCAACGCTTTGTGCAATATAAAACAACCATTATTTTAAGAAATATGACATCAATGTCTTTTACTCCATTTCTTTTCCCAAAAATATAAACTAAACCATAACTTAAAATATGAAGACTGTTTTCGTAAATTGAAGCAGTGAAAGTTCGAGCTTTACAAGAAATATGAAATTATAGTACTAGATCCGACGTTCTGTTTATTTTTCGTACGCTGTAAAATTGTTGCTATATCCTGTTGTTATTTAAAACCGCATTTATTTCGGTATTATAATAATATTTCGCTCGATCGTCCCTCGCGATAATCCAACGTCTGAATCCAACCCGACAATCGTTTCGAGCATTAACGAAGAAAATTCACGGAAACGAGTTATTCGCGGTGGCCCCCGTTTCTCAGCCGTATTATTTCAAAGTAGTGACGTAGGCAAGCAACTGTCAACTACGAAATTTTCCTTGACGTATCGTACGAGCTTCTCGCTCGTATATACGCGCGGATTTCATGCGAGCGTGCAGACGTACACTCGTACTCGTGTGTATATACACGAACACATACGCGCAAACACGACTCACGGTAGCTGGCAAAAATCCATGAAAGCGATTGCTCAGGGTCTATGCACGAAACCGATGTAGCCATTGTACTATCTATTAAACCTGCTACTGTTTTCTGATCTTTCTCCTTCTATTTTTATACGAAATATATTATCTCGTATCTTAGATCACATTAACATATGTTGCGACAAATTGGAGCTAAAATACTAAACAAATTGTAATTCAAATATTTTCGTCTCTTTTATAATTGGCAATTTTTATGGTTAAATTTAAAGTACATTGGTACTGCATGTACAATGTAGGTTTCGATACAAATTTTCAATCTGTACTCTCAAAATATTGGGTTACATCGGGTTTTTGATAATAATTTCAAATATTAAATTATACTTTCAGAAGGTTAGATCAGGTTGTAAGCATGGAGCTTTCTGACTATACTGATTTTTAATTTATATTTCTAAAAAATTAGGTTAGGTTACATTGGATTAGGATGTGAACACAGTTTTGATGATAATTCCAAGTTTCAATTTACACTTTCAGAAAGTTAGATTCAGTTATGCTAAAGTGGAATATAGACATGACTGTTTTCGATAATAATTCCGAATTTTAATTCATATTCAGGAGGTTAGGATAGGTTAGAATGTTTACATGGCAGTTTTTGAGAATTATTTCCATTTTCAATCTATATTTTCAAAAGTTTAGCTAGATTTCAAGCTACATATCTTCAGAATGGTAGGTTACATTATGTTAAATACACAATCTATATTTTCAAAAGATTAGGTTACATTAAATCTTGAATTTATATTGTCAAAATGTTAGGTTAAATTAAATGTTGAGTCTATATCATCAACAGGTTAGATTATATTAAATCTTGAATCTATATTGTCAAAAGGTTAGGTTAGATTAAATCTTGAATTTATATTGCCAAAATGTTAGGTTAGATTAAATCTTGAATCTATATCATCAACAGGTTAGATTATATTAAATCTTGAATCTATATTATCAAAAGGTTAGGTTAGATTAAATCTTGAATTTATATTGTCAAAATGTTAACATAAATTAAATGTTGAGTCTATATCATCAACAGGTTAGATTATATTAAATCTTGAATCTATATTATCAAAAGGTTAGGTTAGATTAAATCTTGA
Source organism: Megachile lagopoda (assembly GCA_036983795.1). Classification (NCBI taxonomy): domain Eukaryota; kingdom Metazoa; phylum Arthropoda; class Insecta; order Hymenoptera; family Megachilidae; genus Megachile; species Megachile lagopoda. The sequence goes on from CM072786.1 coordinate 4,680,626, forward strand.
ATTTATATTGTCAAAATGTTAACATAAATTAAATGTTGAGTCTATATCATCAACAGGTTAGATTATATTAAATCTTGAATCTATATTATCAAAAGGTTAAGTCAGATTAAATCTCAATTATCAAAAGATTAGGTTAGATTAAATCTTTAATCTACATTATCAGAAGGTTACATTAAACTAAGTCTTGTACCCGTATTTCCAAAAGGTTATATTTCATTAAATCTTGAATCTACATTTTCAAAAACATAATTTTCATCAGTTAACCCAATAAATGACGAACAAAAGAGCGACCTATTCGACATTGTTAATTAGACTCAGTTGATCTTCCCAAGTCATAAACGATCCCTCGAAAGTAATAGCGTTTGTCACCCTCTCTGTTGTTTCGATCACAAGTAAAGCGTATCGAAACGAAGGGGTGTGTTTCCGCAACACGTGGAATCAAGCGGAAAGTATATTTGAGAAAGGGTTTCCCTAAAAATAACGTTGCGGCTTGTTCTCGAACACGAAGACACACGCTATCAATAAACGAGCGAATTACGAGCGAATCGATTTTCTCATTAGCGACGGTGCATCCTCGTGAAAAGGCAAGGACGACATCGCGTGCCACATGAAGCGACAGGAAACCAGTATCGATCCATCAAACACCACGGAAACGTTGATTCGACCGGTCGATGAATTATCGAACGGCTCGTCGGTCTAGCCGACGTATTTCAGACGGACCGGGAAAATCCCTGACGAAATGGTTTTAAATATATACCCAGGGACCCCAACTGGATCGCTGTCCGACTGTCGATCACGTTTCATCAACGGTTACACGGAAACGAATGATGAAGTACACGGAATTTCTAACCTCAACAATCGGTCAAACCCGCTCGAAACATTCGACTTTTTCTTTCACGTGTTGTTAATATGTTTATAATTCTTTTTATGGTATATTGTTTTATGTTTACGGTATATTTTTTGTGGTTCACGGTGTGGACTTAAGGGCGTTTGCGATGCGCGATTTTGGGGAGTTTGAAATTTTGGGACGTTGAGGGTTTGAAATTTAAAGTTTTTGTGACTTTAGAATTTTGGGGTCTTAGAAGGAAATTTTGGAGAAACACAGGGGATATTTGCAGTTTTGGAACGTGGGAATATTTGAACTTTGGGACTTTGAAATTTTTTAATTTTGGAACTCTGGGACTTGAGAATTATAGAAGCTTAGAACAACGGGTAATTTGGGATTTTAGAATTTTAGAATTTTGGACGTTGGAATTTTTAAATTTTGGGACGATGGAATTTTAGAATTTTAGAATTTTATGAGGTTGGAATTTCGAAACTTTAGGTCTTCAGAATCTTAGAATTTTAAAACGTTGGTACTTCAAGTTTTAGAATTTTATTTTGAAACTTTGGTATTTTAGAATTTTGGGATGCTGAAATTTCGAAACTAAGTCCTTCTTAAATTTGTAATTTTGAAACTTTGGTACTTTAAATAGAATCTTGAAACTGAGGGACTCTTGAGGAATTTTGAAACTTTGAAACTTTAGGAGTATACAATTTTAAAATGATAGTAAAATTAAATGACAACTTTGATAAAAATCAAAGTTTCAACAAATCATAGTCAACATACTTCTATGTTAAATATAAATAACGAAAAATTTCGATCTTTGTCCTACGAAACGAGGAACAGTTCTACTGCTAATCGTGGACAAGATCATTTAAAAACGACAAACGCCTAGTTGTTCCAATACCGCCATTTTGTTTCCGTGTAATTCAACAGCAGTTTTGTTTGTGTACCTCAAACTCAATCCATTTGCTACCACAATCTTCAAATTGAGATTTGAATATACAAAGATTTGTATATTTTTATCATTGATAATAGGACAATCTGTATAATATATTCTTATATACTAGCTTTCAATGTTACCTAACTAATAAAAGTATTTGCCAAATAAATTGACAATGCAGTAAAATTTTGATGCTTAAAATTTGGTAGTAAAGTTGAAGAAAATTACTCATTAACCCCTTGCGCAATAATTTGTCAGGTGCGTCAGTCAGAACTCGCAGCTACAATATTAAAACAGACAAAGAAAGTTGAAATGTTATGTCACTCCTGTATTCAGCAATTCCTGACTATGCAAATTATAACTGGACTTGGACACCAGATTAAAGTGTATTCAAAATTCGAGTAAGATTTGTCACAATTGAAGTGCGAGTGCGTCAGACTCGTCAAAATAGTGCAAGGGGTTAAGAAGTTTGAAAATTACACATGCATTGTAGACTTAACAGTCGTATCAATTGTAGACTACCTTTGAAAGTAACCTAACATGTTACACGTTCACATGTAGCATATTAAAGTTCTAAAATATCCCCGATAACAATGTTCACATTTGCTTTATTTATCACAAAATACACGTAAGTATAATTCGCTGTCGTTCAAAACTCGTTGCTACTTCTTTCACCACGCACACAATCTTCATTTCGATATCTGTTCAGAATACATAGCACTTGGGTTACTGATCCCATTTACATTTCGCACTGTTCCACATCGTGATTTTGACCGTCGATCCAAATCGATCACTCCATTCGGTAAACATTCCGTTGCCTCACTTTCAACACCCGCATTGAAAATTACTTTTTATTGCGATGGCATTTGATTTACGGATTTACAAGAGGCTATCACAAAAACGACGATTTAGCACTGTCAAAGTGTCGAGCTGCTTGAGAAATTGAACGACGAAGAGGAGACGAAGGAAAAGGTATTAACCGACATATACGTATATTCTCTGTTATGTATAATTTCGAAATGGTGTATGAGGAAAGATGGCGGATACCGGGATGTGCATACATGTTAACACTGAACGTACCATAGTTCCAAATTAAAAGTAAAGTAGAATACGACGATTAAATATAATTTTATATACACATTCCTCATCTTGATACGAGTCATTTCAAGAAAAATATTTTAACAAATTTTGTAATTTGAACAGTTTGGTGGTTTAGTGTTAACGGTTCCAAATATCGGTCAACCGGTAAAACTTAGTTTCTATATCTACTATTATATCTACTATTATGTCTATTATTAGATCATTCTAAAAGTTCGTGAGGTCATCACATTCGTATGGTGATATATTCTGTATACAAATAAAAACATTTTGTAAAAAGTTTAACGTGCAGTACAGACTACTGGCTGAGAAAAAATTATAATTAATTGTTAAAATATATAAAGGAATAAAAATTTGCTTATTATTGAAAACGATTTGAAGTTTGAAGTTGATTGAAGATTTGTAAAGTTAAAGTCCGGGTGAGGCAAAATAGCACGAACTTTTAGAATAAATTATAAATTATTTATGAACAAGAAAGAAGAAACTGTGAAACTGGAAGAAGAGAGTTTAACGCATTTTATGTCGCAAGATTATGAGTTCACATAATTATATCGCAACGTTTGGTTGTTTGAAATTGAACATTTCATTCGTTGTGTTTAGTTCGCTTCGAAGGAGAGTTGGGGGATTTAGGAATTTGGAAATGTTGAGAATTTGAGGATTTGGAAATTTGAGTGATTGGGAATTTGGAAGTTTGGGCAGTTTTTGGAGATTTGGAAATTTGAGTACTTGGGGATTAAGAAATTTAGGGATTTGGAAATTTGAGTATTTGGGAGTTTGGAAATTTAGGGATTTGGAAATTTGAGTTCTCAGGAATTTGAAAATTTGAGGATTTGGAAATTTGAGTATTTGGGAATTTTAAAATTTGGGGATTTGGAAATTTGAGTACTTGGGGATTTAGAAATTTAGGGATTTGGAAATTTGAGTACTTGGGAATTTAGAAGCTTAGAAATTTGGAAATTTTGGGATTTGAAAATTTGAGTTCTCAGGAATTTGAAAATTTGAGGATTTGAAAATTTGTGTACTTGCAAACTTGGAAGTTTGCTTTGAAAATTTGAATCCTTGAAAATTTATAAATTTGCATATTAGAAAATTTGAGTAGTTGGAAATTTACAAGTTTAGAAAAGGAGTTTATAGATTTAAAAATTGAAATGCTTGAGAATTTAGAAATGTAGAAAATTTGAAAACTTAAGTAGCTGTAAATTTGCAAGTTTAAAGATTTAACAATTTGAATAGTTATTTTGCAAATTGAAAATTTAGAATTAACAAGCTTAGAAATTTGAAAATTGTCAATTTTGGTAATTCAGAAAAGTAATTACTTAAAACTTCGAAAAATTGAAATATTTCGTACATATGTACAATTACATTCATAACACGGTAGAAGAATAGTATTATCGGCGGAAAGCCTTGCAAGTAATCTTCCGCGCCTACAGGATCTTTATCACAGAACCAAAACACTCATCTGGTAGCAATAATTAAGTGCAGTTTTCTTGTTACCCTCGGTCTACATTTAACTTTACGACGACACGTAAAACGCGTGTAAAACGGCAGAGTAAAAAATGCACTGGACTATTACATTTTCATAAATAAATCTGCGTCGTTCGTTTAAACGGGCCTCGTTCGCGTATATGCAACACGGCCAGCTTTATTTCACTGGTACATGCGCCATGGTGACCGAAGTTTTCAACGCGGGACTACATTCAAGTTGGCAGATTTATCGCGCACGTGGAAATTACATTGAGATCCGACAACTTCTGCAACGTATTATCGAATGTTTTAATACACTTCGAAAATACGCTACTATCATCAATGAAGACGCGTAGACGATAATATCAAAGTTTTCATTTAACACTTTGGTCTAACTTGAGTGAATTCATTTAATACACGTGTAACATTTATATATTATGTTGATGAACGTGGAAATTATGTTTATCCTAATATATAAAATTAAGATAAATAATTATTTTGCAAGATTAAATTAAATTATTTTTGCATTAAGGTTATGAATTTAAAATTATTATAAATTGTAGATTTAAAATTATTATAATAACAGTTATGAATTTTATGAGTTATAGTTGTGAATTTTAAATTATCATGAATTATAAATTATTGAAATTATAAATTACAAATTTTCAATTATTAAAAAATATGTTTTAAATTATTATGAATTACAAATTATAAATTACAGGATTTAAATGATTAAAATGATAAGTTATAAATCTCAAGTAATATGTATTATTTAAATGTAATTCAAAGCTATATTTAAATACATGTGTACATTAAATGAATATAAATTGAATTAAATTATATTCAGATAATACACGTATTTGTAATTGTATTTAAATAATAAATGAAATTACTTTCAACTATTTAAAATGGTGGACTACTCATGTGTGGACATGTATTCACCCTAAAGGGGTGAAAAAGAGATTTAGAAAGAAAATTCGCGGACTCTCAGTGTTCACAGTTTCTCCTTATGAAACCTTGAAAATTTAAGAAATAAAAATATCTTACCGATAATATGGTGGTACTTCTCGACGAACTGAGCGGTGCTTTGAATTCCCATGAGTGCCACGTCGATGTTCGAGTACCAGGTTGTGGAATATCGTGGCTCCGTTTCGAACCAGCTAACACCTGACATCTGCTCAGATTGTCACATCATTTCAAACGGCTTCGGTTCTTTTCTTCTTTAAACCACTGATCACTTTTATCGATGTCGTAGAGAAAGTTGAAACCGCTCGGACGATCGGTGACTCCGTGTCTGACCATGCACTGGCTTCAACCACTTTCTCCACTATATTTCGCTTCGGGGATTCACTGCAAAGATCACCTCCGAGCACTTTCGATCTCGCACCGATCGCGACTTGTAAACGCACTTGTCGATCGAGGATCGAGTTGCTTGACACGCTTCACCGTGGGCACAATTATTGCTCTCTCGATCGGTACGCGGCTTTCAGCGACTATCGTTCACCACCGTTTCCTGTAATTTAAATATTTGTGGTCAGACCGTGTATAACACGATACTCCATGTGCGTGCAATTTGTCGGCAGCTTTCTTACGGGGGAACATTTCGAATATCTCTTTACACCGTATTTATAATTAATGTTAAACGGAAAATTTGGAAACCGTGCTTCTATCCACATTTCACTTGTAACAGAGGGTTCTTCGCGTTTGCATGCAAATTATACGATATATTCGTTATTCGATCCACAATCGTTTCTACCTATCCATATTTCACTTATAACAGAGGGTTCCTCGCGGTTACATGCAAATCGATGTATTCGTTATTTGATCGATGGTTAAATCGTTCGTATTTCTGTCTATCCACATTTCACTTGTAATCGAGGGTTCCTCGCGTTTACATGCAAATTATACGATATATTCGTTATTTGATAGATGGATAAATCGTCTGTACTTCTAGCTATCTACATTTATAATTGGAAACGTCTGCACCGAATTTGTTACATACGGTTCTTCGTATACGAATATCAATGTACGATAAATTCATAAATCGCTCAGTCGATAAATCGTTCGACGTTTCACGAATGATCTTGTATGTGTAAATAATAAATCAGTTGATATGTAAATCATAATATTGGTGTACGATGCAAATCGATCGATGGATAAATTCGATGTTTGAACTTTTGAAATATTTATTTTTATTGCATTTATAATGACTCACCGATAATAATGATATACGATAAATTCGTAATTCGATCAATTGATAAAATCGATGGTGATTAAATATTGAAACTATTTATGCTACATTTGTAATTAACGAAGGACCGTTTATATGTAAATTATTATAATTAATTGATAATACCGGTATACGATGAATATATAAATCGATCAATCGATAAATTGTTCGATATTTGATGAACATCTGAAATATTTATGTCTATCTAAAGGTATTTCTTGATGTTTAAATAATAATATCGAAATACGATAAATCCATAAATCGATCAATAGATAAATCGTCTGATATTTAATGAACATTTGAAATATTTATGTCTATCTGTAAGTAAAGGTACTTCTTGATGTCTAAATAATAATATCGAAATACGATAAATCCATAAAAAGAATCGATCAATCGATAAGATGTTAGACGAACATTTGAAATATTTGTCTACCGTATTTGTAAATAAAGGTACATTTTGATGTCTAATATCGAAATACGATAAATCCACAAATCGATCAATCGTACGATATATGATGAACATTTGAAATATCCATTTACACCGTATTCGTGACTACAAGTTTTCTTTAAATTATAAATAATAGTGCGATAAATTTGATTAATCGATAAATCGTTCAACGTTCGACGAACAGTAAATATTAATTTTGAAAGGAAACTTTACAGTTGCACAGTAGATTCGACAAAAGCGTGAGTGTGACATGACAATGACTGCAAGACAAAGTACAGAGGAGAATCGCAAAGAAATGCAGGAGCCGAGAGTGTAACAATATACATCAGCGGAGCACACGCAGCGACGTTCCATGAATTTTATCAAGGCTAACAGTCCGCTAACGATTAATGAATCCTCTAAACTACACGAAATCTCTCTCGACGGTGTTCCATTAACGCAAAAACACGCGTGAATTCCGGTGGCCGGTCAAGTTAATATAACAAGACAAAGCAGACGCGGAGGGAAACGTTTGAACAGAAACACGCTTGCGCGCGCGGCTTAATGAAGTGCTGCTGGAAACATTGCCCCTTTGATCGGCCATTTGTACCGGGTGGCCGTGCCTTTATGTACAAACTCGCGCCTAATATTCTGCATTAATATACACAACGCATTGTCGCTCTTGCGGAACAACCGTCTCGTCTTTCGCTTCCTCCTCTTAAAACATCGAAACACCACAGATCTAAACTACGAATAGGATTATCCCGATTATCAAACGAACTCGAATTCGATCAGATTGTAGTCCAAATGAAAGATACGAAGCTCTCGCGACGAACCCTCGATGCTCTATTCGAGCACAGCCTCTAATTACCTCTATTTTTACGCGAAGAGTGCTCTCGCACGCGTGGCTGCACCTGATACCAGTATCCTTTCAAGGAAATCACCTTCTGTAACCGAATATCGCACGCACAGCGAGCAGGCTGCGTAACGCGACGCGCTGTCAAATGCCACACCGTACCAGATTCAATTTTATTCGCGATAATAAAAACGTCGAACGAGGAATCGACCCGGTGACGGAATACTCGTGACTGGCACCCACGTGTCACCTGGCACAAACACACGACCCGATCGTTCGGCGAGTTCACCAGGTACCGTACGCGTTGAAATTGGAATAAAGGTTGCATCGGTGCACCGCGACGCGTATCGTAACGACGACGCTCCGTTAATGCGTCCGTGTCTACTGGCAGCGAACCACGACCACGAGCATCATGACGATGACGACGGGAACGGGTATGTTGCGAGGACGGTGCACGATCAACGACTGCTGAAAGGGAGAACGCGCACCGACTGCTCGGACCGATAGCCATTGCCAGAGCGCTGGGACTCTCGCGAGTTTATTTTAAAACCGCTGTCCTTCCAACTCGAACGACCATCCTGCGACACGCTCGTTGTTAACGCCGAACCGGTACCGTGTAATCGGGCTTCTTGGCAAACCGCGACAAGTGTCAACCGAACACTGTCACCCCGCTTTCATGGAAACGCGAGGGATACTTCGCGCTAAACCCACCCGCCTCTAATGCGCGTTCGAAATAAAATTTCATTTCGATTTCAAATGAAAATCCTAACTCTTCTACGACATGATTACTAATTCTTTTACAGGTTTTCAGTTCTAATTTTTTATTTCATAGATTCTCTATGGACACTTATTACTTTTGGACAATTATATAACTTCTTATACTATTCTCCATTCTTTGAATCATTCTGATCAAATTTGAAGGTACTTTTCCCATATTAGTGGCACTTTTCAATTTTTTTTAAAAGGTCCAAATATTTTTGTATAAAATATCGTCAATGAACACCAAATCACCGACGTCTGCACCGGAAATGCACCTCCAAACACAAAACCTCCGTGAAATAGGTTTTTGGCTTTGAAGCTTCATTTACTCTGCGCCGCACTATACTTTTCCTTTCCGAACCAAACACACAATATTTACTCTCGTCTGCGAAAAGAATCTTGAGACTTTTTAACAAATTCTCTGACGAAAATCTCTTTTCCTTGTACGGTTTTCTTCTTGCTATTCGATCATTATATCCATTGTTCCTCATTATTCTGTGCACAGTTATAGCACTGATTTTCTTTTGTTTTTATGAGTCTCTGAAGCTAATCGTGGAGCATTACAATGCGAATTTTTTTAACTCTTCGTGTTATTTTCTTTTTTTTCTATTCATGATTTGAGGTTTTTTTCTTAAATTCAATGCAATCTTTCTTGTACATATATTTTAATGATGTCTGCTACTGCAAACGGAGGAAGAGTAAAAGTGTTAATATTCTGTGTTGTGCATTCGTTAGATAATTGTTTAAAATTTGGTTGATATATGAATACCGTTATTTTTATAATATTGTAAAACTACTATAAGTATTTATTATGTACTTGACACCTTGCGTTGAAGCCATGATTAAAAATAATGAGAAGGTTTAAAATTCAAGAATAAATATAAAGTTTACAGTAAGCGAGAAATATAATAATTATTAGAGTAAGAATATAATGTAAGAAAAAATATTATATTAATAGACAAATTTTGTATCATAACCTAGCCACACTATATGAAAGAAGAATGTAATTAAATTACTATAACAGTAAACATATGTGAACGTATAATGTACAACCTTAAAACATAAAAAACTTGCAAATTTAAAGTATTTATGTATAACCTTCAATAACTTGGTAATTTAGTACTTCAAATCACGAATTTAAAAATGTGTAAATCTGTAATTTAGAGGTTAGGAATATTGTAAATATTGAAATTTAGGAACTCTCCACAAAAATGTATAAAAATCACCAAATTCTCCCATGTTGTATTAAAAAAGAAAGATTTAATACATAAGCTTGTATAAAATCCGAAACAAAAGCACATCCCTCAAAAATTAAATAAACCCTAATTACACATCTCTCAAATTATTACTTCTTTACCTACAAATATTTATAGCGGAGTGAAGTTATGAGAAATATTTATTGAATTATAATTACTGTAATTTATTATACAAATATTAATTAACATCACGGATAAAAGTCTATTTAATCAACGTTAATATAATTAATCAACGTTAAAAGAACTAACGGTGAAAATAATTCGCAGATAATTCGAAGGCCATTTTCGATCGTTCACCGTTTCACAAAATCTGTCGGTTTCCTACAACCAGCGATTCATTCCATGGGATAAACTGATTCAGCAATCCTTTGTTCGAAGAAGCTTTTTGGTGGATGTAAGTGAACGGTTCAAAATCCCGAGAACACGAGTTCGAAGCCGTTGTCACACGTCCGTTTTCGGATTTCGAGGAACTTCCAGCATGTTGAATAGGTCGCGACGTTTATTAGCTTCCTTTCAAAATGTTCTGTCCAACCAGCGAAGAATATATTCGAAGAATAATAAATTCTTGTAGAACTAGGGTTATTATCTCGTACCAGTATCCCGAACAGCGATCAAAGTCACGGTTGAACAAGAGCTCGGTTACAGGAAGCGAAGATTTTCATCTTCGAAAGGTGTTTCGAGCTAACTTCGTGTTCCTTTACATCGGTAGATAAATGGAAACGATAATTTTAAAATAGAATTTTGTGAATTTTGATCTCTGGGAAGGGATCACTTAAATGATCACTATTTTACGTGACGGTGATGATTCTTTGTCAATATCAAAAGAAATATACGTTGTTTAATTTTCATAAGTAATATTTAATGTTTACACGGATAATCTTTGATAAATTGCTTGTAAATTCTAGGTAATAAGTAAAACGACAATTTCGACATTGAAGAGTTGCTAGATCTCCAAATATCAAAATTTGCGCATTTCTAGATGATTAGATCCATAGATTCCAATATCTCTCGTTATTCAGAATCCTAGACTGCCTTGAATTACTATATTCTTAGAATTCCTAAATCCTAAGGTACCCATATACTTTGATTGTCCTGGACTTATATCTTAAAATTCCCGAATTCTTAGATCAACGAATTCCTATATCAAATAGTCAGACTCCCGCATCCCTATTTTCCAAATTCGTAAACCATCAAATCCTTAAATCTCCAAATTCATAGAGTTCGAAAATCTCAAGATATCCAAATTTCTAAGTTTCCTAAAAATCCCTTTGGTTTCTAAATACTTAGATCACCACACTCCCATATCGCCAAATTCTATCCCTAAATTCTGAAACCCCTAATTCCGCAAATTCTTACACCATCCTTAAATCCCTAAATCTCAAGATATACAAACACCTTTTGTTTCCAAATTCCTAGGTCCACAAATACTTGAGTCCCCATATTTTTAAAATTCCTAAATTTCAAGGTAAATAGCTATCTCCCAAAATTCCTAGGTCCCCAAATTCTTAAACCTCCAAATTAGATTGCCAAATCCTTAGATATTAAAATTTGTAGATTGTTAAATCTGCAAACTTTCATATCCCTAGTTCCTCAAATTCGTAGACCATCAAGTTCTTAGGTTCCCAAATTATCACAGTTCCTAAAATCCAAGATATTAACATATCTTTTGTTTCCAAATTCCTAGGTCCCCAAATACTTGAGTCCCCATATTTTTATAATTCCTAAATTCCAAGGTAAATACCTATGTCCCAAAATCCCTAGGTCCCCAAATACTTGAATCCCCAAATTTTTAAAATCCCTAAATTCCAATGTAAATACCTATGTCCCAAAATTCCTAGATCCCCAAATACTTGAGTCCCCAAATTTTTAAAATCCCCAAATTCCAAGGTAAATATCTATGTCCCAAAATTCCTAGATCCCCAAATACTTGAATCTCCATATTTTTAAAATCCCTAAATTCCAATGTAAATACCTATGTCCCAAAATCCCTAGGTCCCCAAATACTTGAGTTCCCAAATTTTTAAAATTCCTAAATTCCAAGGTAAATACCTATGTCCCAAAATTCCTAGATCCCCAAATACTTGAATCTCCATATTTTTAAAATCCCTAAATTCCAATGTAAATACCTATGTCCCAAAATTCCTAGGTCCCCAAATACTTGAGTCCCCATATTTTTAAACTCCCATATTCCAGTTCCTTAAATTCCTAAACCACCAAACCCCTATTTTCCTACATTCTTACATTCCCAAACCCAACATTGTCACAAAATATGCAAATACCAAAGTCCCTAAATCCCTACGTGTCCAAACAACAGTTCTGCCAAGTCAAAGTGATACAATTGAAAAAAGTGACAAACATACGCAACTCCACAACTTGCTAATTGAAGGTATAGTGTTACTAATCTAAACTGAAAGGAGCTAATTGAAGATTAATACGGAGCAGCGTTCGCCTAATTAACGTGACAGTCCGAATGATTTTTCCGTTCAATTATCCGTTGAATAGGTCGACAAATCAACGAGGATCGCGTCACACCGAACGAAATCTGCCAAAATCCTCGTTAGTAATCTGCCACTTAACACGTTGACAAATGTTGAACCGTCGCTTATCGAACCTGTAAGAGACTCACCTGTAACCAGGGACTCATAATACGGTTTCGTTATTTATACAGTCGTGACATTTTCCGATTCGACTGGTCTCGAATTTGCCGACAGGTTGACGGTTCTCGTGTTATGTCGCGCGCTGCGTCTGCCAAGAAGTCCACCAACGTGGTGCCAGTTCGCACGAGATAACGCGTAGCGGGCGTACCAACCTCGCTTATAGAACACTATTTCTATATTCTCAATATAATTAGACTGCCTCTAAATATGGACGTTCAAAAGCGAACACGACGCGCGTAACGCTGGTATTCGCGTGACGAGTGAAATTCGCTGGTTAAACGCGGTCGTTAGGCGACTGAACTTGATCGTGATAAGTACACACAGAGTTTCTTCGCTCACGACAAAACTTTCAAGCAATTCATTTTTCTCTGTTTTCGACACGTCTTAGCTCATCGGAAATCAACGGTGATCAATAAAGTAACAGTTTTTGAGATATTTCTGAACTGCAACGTATTGAAGCCTATGTCTGTTGCAAGGTTTACATCAACATTTTATGGTTCATCTGTTTCGGTTGTAACAATAGGTACAACGTGCGATCTGTACGATTGTTAGAAACTTCTGAGAAGTTCACGAAACGAACGACCATGGAGAGATGCCAGTATACAGCATTACGGAAGAACTTTCGTTGCATTTTTATTGAAACAATTTCTAAATTTGATAGAATCTGTCTATGCGCTGAGAATCCCTGCCAATTTTGAAGGTGTGAATCTCCAAATACCGCAGATAGCTTGAAATATTTAAATATTTCAAAAATTGACCACCGTATAAATAACAAATTATTTTCACATTGCGAGAGTAGATTTTAATAATCTATACTGTGATAGATTTTAGTAACTTTGTGTATCCGCAATGTTTTTCTGCATCAACCTATCCTAGTGAATTAGGTTAGGGTACTGCGGCAGCCTACAACGCAAACTAAACTCAAAATTGTTCTATTTAGATGTAATTTTTATGAAGCTTCAAAACCTATTTTAAAACTGTCGGATTTATTCGTGCAGACATGCAATAAACAAGGTTTATAACCTTGCAAATAACCAATATACGAGCAGACATCAAAATATGCATACTACGCAGAAATAACTAGATCACAAAACCTGGTAATAAATTTACAAACGTGTACCAAAACATGTACGTAACCACACCTTAGAATAAGATGAAAAGTTTAAAAAATTATTTCAGAACACTTGGAGGGTACATAGATCAAATATGGACGCCTAACAAAATTCCCAAGTTCTTTATTAACTAAACTACCATTTCCAAGTTTCTTACAAACACAATTTAAGATTTTCTCGATACGTGTGTTGAGTTACAAGATCAAGAATTTTTGTTTATTTTTTAACTTCATTTTTAAGTAGATTTAATAGATTTAGTGTTGAACATCTTCGATTGATCTGTAGATGCATGGAAACGGGGTATCGCGAGCGACAGTAAAAACGCGAAAGAAAGAGGAAAACAGGTGTCACGACGAATTAATTTGACAGTACAAACGATACGAAACAGTCACTTTACGTCCAGTAGAAAGACCTCGATGATCCTCCGTACTTTATGCTAAAATTTTTCACCTTGATATCCTCCCTCGGTTCGCTAAATCAACGTTGTGTCCGCATTTGAATCCTAACTTGAACACGTGAATTGTTCATTGAAATAAATAAATGTGATGTGTATCTAAGAGTAATGAGCACATTTCTGAAAATTAAGAAGAAACGTTAATCTTTCATGAACGCATGTCATCAATTTTTACGTAATTAATGGTAATATGAATTTTTACGTAATTTATATTAATATATATTTTTGTCCAATTGATATTAATATACATTTTTGTCCAATTGATATTAATATACACTTTTACTCAAGAAATATTAATACCAATTTTTATTTAATTACTATTAACATTTTTAGTTAACTAATATCGGTACAAATTTTTGCGTAATTTATATTAATTTTCCACTTAACCGCCATACTTCGACGAGTCTGACGCACTCGCACTTCAACCGTAATAAATCTTACTCGAATTTTTAATACGCTTCAATTTGGAGTTCAAGTGCAATTATAATTTGCATAGTAGGATTACTAAATACTGACAGAACATTTCAACTTTCTTTATCTGTTTCAATATAGCAGCTGTGATTAATCAATTCTGACTGACGCACCTGACAAATAAATCGTAAGGCAAGTTTAACCTTAGCACTCGAAGGTATTTGCTGTTGTCAGATGTCAATCTCAAAACTTTACAGTTAAAAAGTTTGCTGAATTCATTTAAGATTACTATTTCTTTATTATTAATTATGTCACTATGTTTATACGCCAAATGTACTTAGTTAAAAAAAATGTATTATTGGAACTGAATTTATTGTACTAATGTGACCTTTCGATCGCAAAGAGTGAAATACTGTTAAAAGTATAACGATATCGCAGCTGGTCAACTCAAAAACTACTTGCAGTGTCCATAATTTTCCAAATTTTCAAAGCACCAAAAACTCACGAGAACGTGATTTACAGATGAAAGCGAGCCATAAAGATTCCATGAAAACGTGCTAGGGTAGCGAGACCGGGGTTAGCGAATAAAACGTCTAACGTTAACCGGCGAGAACGATAAAATGTTCCGAGAGAAAAACGTTGAGACCGTTGGTGATGTTAAAATGGCGAAGAAAAAGGGCGACCTCGACGATCCGGCTTAACTCACGCCGGTAATTTTACGCTTTGTACGGCAGCTTGCGCGAGGACCGTGTTAGTTCCGCGAATTCTCTTTTCCACCCCCCTCAAGGAGGATTATTTTTGCCAGTATGTGGATTGTGGACGCAAAGTCAAAACACCGGGGCGAGAGGGGTGGGTGGCACCCTATATCAAACGTTTAATTGGGTGCTACGTCGTCCGACGGGAATGTGAATGCCGGTATAAATTTAATAAGACACTCGCTCCTCAAGCGACATTATCTCGCTATGAAACCGCCTGTACGAATGATTTTTAATTTAATGCCGTGTCCGCACAATTTGTCCCACGGGAAACTGATTGAAGCCGATTCGCGAACGTTTTTAAACGAGAAACACACGATGATAAAATGACATAATACCGGCAGAGAACCGGCTGATTTTACGATCTCTTCCATTACTATTATTTTGCACTTTCTGAGCTTTATGGGCCTTCTGAATGCGTCAATTTTCTTCTTAATCACTATTTACTATTCTATTTTTACTGGAATACAAATTGCTGTACTATTGTACAAATTATACAAATTCAACGCTGTTTTGAAATGAATGTACGCATGTGTGGAAGAGTATAAAGTAAAATGTACTTAAAAATAATTTTGCGTACGTACTTTGATTATTATACTTGGGGTACGTTATTTAACAATTATATGAAACACATTGTAAATGTTAATCGCGGGTAATAATTAAAATGAAATATCTTCGATATTGAAGAAAAAGAATATACGTAATTGAATTGGATACGTACTTTAATTATACTTGGAGTACGTTATGGAGAATATTATAATCACAATTAATTACAATTTTACAACTTATTTATTGATCAGACTAGATAATGTAAAAGGCACTGTAAAAATTTCGTTTATGAATTTTTCTTCTATCGCGATTTATTAGAAATTTTCGTTCATATAGTTTCATACATGCTAGTCATTTTTCGTTGACGTTCTAGGATTTCGTACTAACGAATGCTAATGGGCCCGTTGCTATTTCGATGGAAGTTGTCTGCTTCCTGCTCAAGAGATGAGTAGGCGACAGTCGGCCGACACTATCTGTCTTGTTCCTATACGATTTTAGTTTTCTAATTGCACAGATTTCTGGAAGATGCGTCACGCCTGATTAACGATTCTCTCATACTTGGAATACGACTCCCAGCGAAAGGCGGATCGAAACGAAACGGTCCGTCGATTTACTTGAATCATCCCCTGAGTCTGCGGTATAAATAGTACACCAAATCATTATGCAAGCAAATTAACCCTCCTACCAAATTTGAACAAGATTACTGAACAAGTTATTATACTGCTCTTTTTACAGTAAGTATATGTTATAAGTAAACTGTTGTTATTTTATTTTATTGCATTTTATTTACTGTATTTTACTTTGTTGCATTATATGTCTATTGCATTATAAACTCGTCGTAAATATGCAAGATACATATGACATGTATAAATCGTTAAAATTAAAGTTTCTGAAGGTTGTATTTTAGAAAATCTGTAAATTGTATGTATTAAAAATATGCAAATGTGCACAAAAATTGAGAAATATGCATTAAGAATATTCAAAACGTTAATTTACCAATATGTTACATATATGGTAATAAATCTGCAAGAAGTGTACTTTTAACAATTCCTTTGAAAATAAGTATTAAATTTTATAAACTTTAAATGTACATAAACCATAAATACGACACATATGACATGTGTGCACGTGAAACGTAAATATGCGAAATACTATCACATATAATAAACATTTATATATCAAATACGATGAAGTGAAATATAATAAATATATAACTAACAAGATTAATATGTTACAATATTATTTGCAATGATTCTAGGACATCGTCCGCATCGTAATAAATAATGATGCTCTCCATGTTCAAAGTACAGCAACACGATCAAACATTTCAGCGGTGGGCAGATGGGGTTCGGGGTTAAAAGCCTCTCGGTAAGTAGAAAATAATACACAAATTAATTTGCAACATGCTGCAGCACTTTCTTTGTCCGCAGGTTCTTTCATCAGCTGGCTCTCGGTGCCAGTCCATTGACTCTTTTTTTCGCCTCTGGTTGAGTCATACGCGCGAAGAATGCAAAAGTGCGAAAAAGGAAGAGCCAACGGCGAGTAACTTAATGTCAGTAACGCCATGTTTCTCTGCAACCCCGCGCTACACGTGCTGCTTTTGGTTAGATCGTTGCCTTTAACCGGCAACAATAATTCTTTCCCAGACGAAATTTACGGCGCACCTCTTTGTCAACGATTTTTATCGACTCTGTAGAACTGTCCCCCGTGCTTTTTTCCCCGGTTCCGAGCGCCTCTTTTGAACTTGCAGAAATTACGGCTCGGATAAATTATTGCGTGCACGATTATTTCGCGAACTTGATCATTGTTGCGATTTGTAAAAATGATATTCCTTCTGGGTATTCGAGGAGACTTTTATAACATTATTTATTACTCTTCGCGAAGCAAGAGGAATGTTCGCCTAAGAAGAAAATTCTTTGAGAAAAAAGTTACTTCGTTAACGGAATATTCTTAATCGATTAAGGGAGCAAATTTAATTTAAGAACTTATTCTAGCAATCCCTTCAGATCAAAGTACGTTAACACTCCAATCATTTATACAAAGAATCCCGGGAACACGGTGTATAATTCTTCCAAAGAAATTTCTAATAATAAAAGCCCATCGACAAATCACGGATAAAGGCCGGTTCCGGGGAGAATGAAAAATTCCTAGAAGTCCCGAGATAACGACCCGAGGTTTCGTGAAAAGTTCCGAGTCACATCGGCTGATCGCGTGAAAACGAGGAAGTGGCGACGACAAAACGAGATTTGCGGGGTTTCTAGTGACAGGATCGTCTTCGGCATCGACCTCGAAGCGTATCCCATTGGCTGTCTGTCGATGTACAGCAAACCAGAGAGAGTTGGTGTTCGTTCGTCGACGAACAACGTCACGGTTCTATTCCTGGCGACGTGGACGCAGCGATATCTTTAGAGCAACCATCAGTACAGTCCGTTTTCGAGCTTTCCTTCCTACAGGACCGAAGGCTTGCCAGCGATTGAAGGAAGCCGACAAAGATCATCCATTTTCACCGATTATCTCGCTACCTACCTTAGTCTTGGATATCACATTCGGACATTCTATAAACTCTACCACTTTTCTATTTTTATTGCTTTTTATATTTTTACTCTATTTTTTATTATATAATCTGTACTATAATATTTCATATTTATATTTATGCTGTATGATCTGTTATTTGTATTGTACATTTTATTTATACTGTATGATCTATTATTTTTATTGTACATTTTATTTACACTGTACATTTATACTGTATGATCTATTATTTTTATTGTACATTTTATTTACACTGTACATTTATACTGTATGATCTATTATTTGTATTGTACATTTTATTTACACTGTACATTTATACTGTATGATCTATTATTTGTATTGTACATTTTATTTACACTGTACATTTATACTGTATGATCTTTATTTGTATTGTACATTTTATTTACACTGTACATTTATACTGTATGATCTTTATTTGTATTGTACATTTTATTTACACTGCACATTTATACTGTATGATCTATTATTTGTATTGTACATTTGTACTGTATGATCTGTAGGTTTATAATATATTTTTGTACTATATGAGCTGAACGTTTATATTGTATGCACCATGTGAGTTGTACGTTTATATGTTTGTACTGTATGAGTTGTACATTTATGTTACATGTTTATACCACGTGAGTTGTACATTTATATTACATGTTTATACCACGTGAGTTGTACTTTTACATCATATAGTCGTGCTATGTAAATTGAACGTTTATATTATATTTTTACAGTGTATAACCTCTACATTTATATCATGTGTTTGTACAAAATTATATTTATATATGTTACACAAAAATATTGTTGATACTTTCAGTATTTTTTGTTCATATATCGCAATGTATTTTAATCGTAATTAGAATATTTGATTAAGGGTTACCAAGGTTATTGAAATAGTTGTTTAATTTGAGCGAAACAAATGGGAAGAAAGCTTAATAGTTTGATATATAGCTTTTCGTCATCCTCCTCTTTACTTGATCTACTGCATCGTACATTAATCACGAAGTAGGTTAATATTAATTTGGCAGAGTACTAGAGAAACTCAAACATGATTCTATATGTATATTATCGAGATTCAAGTGTAACTCTTTCAAGTGTTACAATGAAATAAAGTCCCTATAATTATGAAAGGAAGTCCGAGATTACTAAACGCAGCCATTTTGTAAAATATTCCATTAATCTGTTAAGACAGTTCCTGAAAGACAATTGAACGGTCTGATTTGATTTGTGAATTTTTTATTATGTTGTTCTCTTCTCAGATCTTAATTTTTAATTTAAATTCTAAAATTTACTCACAATAAATTCTTATAATTCATATATTAACAAAAGGAATTTTAAAAGGAAAAACAGTGTCATACATTATATGATTAAATGATTCATGTTCTAGAAAACAGATATAGACAGTGATGATTAAATGGAGCTCTTGACCGATAATAATTTTCCTTATCCATTGAAAACAACGATAATAAGATGCAGTATAACATAATAAGTATAATAAATTCCTAGTTATATTTGTAAGATTTTTATTCGAATATCTTTAAAAATCGACCAAATTTTAGGCTAACAGCTCCACGAATAAAGTCGACGTCTTCCAAAAATTTACAAAACCATAAAATTCAAACGGAATTCGTACGCGTATTTTTTCTGATCGAAGACAGCACAGATTCCGGAAGCATAGTGGCCGAACTTTGGAATTGATGTACGTCTCGAAATAAAGCGAGCACGAATTCACTGTAGATTGCAGTCGGTGGCCGGTGTCTAGTCTCTACATTGAACTATCTGTTAATGTTGGAACGGGGCCAATCACCGATAAAAAAGTAGGGATGAGAATAAGATTAATGCCGTGTAACCAATGTAAAACGAATCGAAAGTAGCCTAATATGGTTACCATTTCTTTCCAAAATTATAACCCTCGATTAAAACTACAAATATTACAAATTTCTTATATTAACTTCTAACAGTTGTTAAGGCATTTTTCTTGAAATATATGTTGATTTTTATCAATATCGTCCGTTTATTTTTTAACTTCATTTCTAATTTTAAAGTATACATTATACGCCGGTACGTTTACTGTTAATGTCAGTTAACGGACTTAGGTCCTGTACTGTAAGCATGATTGGAATTAAAACACTAGGACGATCTGTATTAAATTTGCT
Organism: Megachile lagopoda; assembly: GCA_036983795.1. NCBI lineage: Eukaryota > Metazoa > Arthropoda > Insecta > Hymenoptera > Megachilidae > Megachile > Megachile lagopoda. Next base: position 4,701,117 of record CM072786.1, read on the forward strand.
TAATTTTTTGTTTATCGTTTGACATATGAATTTTGGAGCAATACTGCTCTAGGACACTACGCTGGATGTGGGGCAATTATAGGTGTGAGGTAATCAAGGATGTGGGGCAATCGTGGGTCTGGGAGAACCAGGAGTGTGGGACAATCAAGGGTATGGGACTATCAAGGGTATGGGACAATAAATCTGGGAGAATTAGGGATGTGGCGCAATCACAGGTTTGGGACAATCAGGGATGTGGGACTATAAGAGGTGTGGATCATGTATCTGAGAGAATCAGGAATGTGGAGCAATCATAGGTGTAGGACAATTAGGGATGTGGTGCAGTCGTTGGTCTGGGAGAACCAGGAGTGTGGGACAATCAAGGGTATGGGACTATCAAGGGTATGGGACAATAAATCTGGGAGAATTAGAGATGTGGCGCAATCACAGGTTTGGGACAATCAGGGATGTGGTGCAGTCGTAGGTCTGGGAGAACCAGGAGTGTGGGACAATCAAGGGTATGGGACTATCAAAGGTATGGGACAATAAATCTGGGAGAATTAGAGATGTGGCGCAATCACAGGTTTGGGACAATCAGGGATGTGGGACTATAAGAGGTGTGGATCATGTATCTGAGAGAATCAGGAATGTGGAGCAATCATAGGTGTAGGACAATTAGGGATGTGGTGCAGTCGTTGGTCTGGGAGAACCAGGAGTGTGGGACAATCAAGGGTATGGGACTATCAAGGGTATGGGACAATAAATCTGGGAGAATTAGAGATGTGGCGCAATCACAGGTTTGGGACAATCAGGGATGTGGTGCAGTCGTAGGTCTGGGAGAATCAGGAGTATGGGACAATCAAGGGTATGGGACTATCAAGGGTATGGGACTATCAAGGGTATGGGACAATAAATCTGGGAGAATTAGAGATGTGGCGCAATCACAGGTTTGGGACAATCAGGGATGTGGGACTATAAGAGGTGTGGGTCATGGATCTGAGAGAATCAGGGATGTGGGACAATCACAGGTGTAGAGCAATCGTAGGTTTGGGGCAATCAGGAGTGTGGGACAATCAAGGGTGCGGGACTATCAAGGGTATGGGACAATAGATCTGGGAGAATCAGAGATGTGGGGCAATCACAGGTTTGGGACAATCAGGGATGTGGAACAATCATTGGTTTTGGAGAATCAGTAGTATAAAGCACTCATGGACCTGGGGCAAACGAGGCTGTGGAACACTCATGGACCTGAGAGAATCAAGGGTGTGGGACAATTATCGGAAGCAATCGGGAATATGGTCAGCACGGTAAATATGGCGATGTTAGTGGAGGACAAGGTGGAGGATGTAGGGGTGCGGGTACGAAACTATCTTGCTCCTCCCTAACATCAAGATAGGTTGCAACCATAAGTTAGGGGGAATTTCTGGATTCCCCAATTCCCAAGTCCCCACGCTCCCAAGTTCTCAAATTCCTAAATTCCCAAATCCTCAAATCCCCAAATCCCTAAATTGCCAAACTCCTAAACTTCCAAAAGTCCTAAGTCCGAAATTCTCAAATTCCTAAATTCCCAAATTACCAAACTCTCAAACTCCTAAACTTCCAAAAGTCCTAAGTCCGAAATTCTCAAATTCCTAAATTCCCAAATCCCCAAATTACCAAACTCCCAAACTCCTAAACTTCCAAAAGTCCTAAATTCCCAAATCCCCAAATTACCAAACTCCCAAACTCCTAAACTTCCAAAAGTCCTAAATTCCCAAATCCCCAAATTCCTAAATTCCCAAATTCCCAAATCCTCAAATCCTCAAATCCCCAAACTCCCAAACTCCCAAACTCCTAAACTTCCAAAAGTCCTAAATTCCCAAATCCCCAAATCCCCAAATTCCTAAATTCCCAAATTCCCAAATCCCCAAATCCTCAACTCCCCAAATCCCCAAACTCCCAAACTCCTAAACTTCCAAAGTCCTAAGTCCGAAATTCCCAAATCCCCAAATTCCTAAATTCCCAAATCCCCAAATTCCCAAATTCTCAAATTTCTAAGATTCCAAATTCAAAAATGGTAAAAAAGGCAGTACCTAACACATTCATTTTGTTTCTTACTGAAACTTTTTTCTTCTATACTTCGCTCATAAATTGAACATACGACTATCTATTTATAATTTACGTGGACCCATAACACTCAATACCCTGACAAATATATACAAATAATTATTCTATATAAACACACATTAAAATGTAAATTATTCGTATGATAATAAATGTATGAATGTTCGAGCTGTAATTTTCGAATATGAGAAATGGTAAATAAAGGAACACGTAACAGAGAACTAGGAAGTGATTTCGATCGATACTTTTTTTCCCTCCGATAAGATTGACTGCGTCAAACTGAAATATTGACCTGGAAAATGGATAGCCACTATTTACAGTGGCACTAGGCCAAAAACAATAATCTGCGGGGTCCTGATTCAGAGGACTCCACTTTACCGACTTGTGTTAAGCGTGATAAATAACTACTCGTTTTCTTAATATAAAAGAATCCTTAAATATTTATTTAACAGAGTATTTGTTATATTAGTCTTTAAATTTTACTATTATACGCTGAATTTCTAGTACAAAATAATTCGCTAATAAATTACAAGGTTCACCGCGTTACGACACGTCCGTATTTGAAAACGTCTTCCGGGAAAGTTGCATTCCCGAGGGAAATCCCCTTCCAGGAGAAACGTTAAAATTCACGCGGGAAGAAAGTGCACCCTTCGGGACGGTTGAGCGGAAGTAGGTGTCGCCACAAATCCAAAGCGTACGGTGCCATCTTGCGTTAATACGTGGCATCTTTGTTTGCGATTGTACGTAAACGCTTGAACAGTATCGGTCTATGATTATTTATTGGACAGTGTTTGTTTGCATAACAGACATTGCAACTTCAAATCGTTCTATGGTTCGATCATTCTTCGGACGAGACTTGTAAAACCGCCGTAACATTTGTTTGAACCGGCGAAATTACTGAACTATTGGCTCTGTTATTCTGTTACGATATTATTAGAGGATCTGGGAATTTTGGCATGTGGGGACTTGGGAATTTTCTTATTCGAAAATTTGGGATTTTAGAAATTTTAAATGTCGATGAATTTGGAGATTTGGAAACTTGGTGATTTGAGGATTTAGGTATTTGAGAATTAGAAAATTTAAAGATGAGGGTATTCAGAAATTTGAAAACTTAAAAATTTGCGAATTGGAGAATTTGGTAATTTGAAAATTTGGAAACTTGAAGATTTGAAAGTATTAAAGATTCGAGGACTTGAAAATGAAAGAATTCTGGAATTCTGGAATTTAGGAATTTAGGAATTTGGAAATTAGGCTGTTTTGAAATCAGAAAATTACTATATTCGGAGATTTAAAAATTAGGCAATTTGGGAATTTAGAAAATTAGAAATTAGGATATTTGAGAATTTGGAAATTATTGAAAATGAAGATTTAAGAATTTGCATATTATTGAAAATAAAGATTTGGGAATTTAAAAATTAATGAATATGGAAATATAATAATTTTGTAATCTCGTTGATATTTAAATTACACAATTTTGTTTTTTAGCCCCAAGTTATTATACATATTCTACAATAAAAAAAAGGTTGTATACATATTAATATATGAAATAAATTCATGTATATGAATATGTATACAGGGTATTCGGCTACTGGTGGGCATAATTTTAAGGGGTTGTAGCTGGGGTGATTCTGAACAACTTTTTCTTTTACCAAAATGTTGGTTAAAGCTTAATTTTTGAATTACTAACGAAAAACACTGACTAATCAGAGCGCGAGAATAACGCGCCTCCAGACGCGAGAGCGACAGCTTCGAGCCTGATGGCTGGGCGTGATCGTGAACAAGCACGTTTGCACCATGACAATGTAATTGCTAACAGAAAACCACTACGTGAAAGTTAAATCAAATAAAGAATAAAGCAATTAAAAATAAGATCCAGTTATGCATTATTCACAGATAGGGGATAAACTAATTATTTGTTATTAACTTAAACCAAGTAAATCGAATTTGTTCGATATTTGTATTCGTTATTCGAAAGAAATAAGGAATAAAATATCGAAAATCGTTCTTGTCTCTCGTTATAAAAATACAAAACAACAAATTCGGACATTTTGAAGGACAAATAACTTTTCTATTCATCAGAAAAAATTTTAAATCTAATCTAACTAACAAATGTGTTAATACCTGCCCACTTTAAATTTACAAAACATCTAGAAATAATTTAAATCGGACTGACCTATTGTTTAAAAATAATCCTGCTTCGGTGAAAATGTGTTGTCGTGACTTGGTCATTTCACCGGTCCTGACCTTCCGTAAAGAAAGATGCAGATCGCATAACAGCTGATGTCACAACCAGGTCAGTGAACTTTACTTCGTTGATATTTTTTATTATCACTTTTCACTGCAATATTTTGTTGTCACTGTTAAATAATTTCCTAATGTAATAACAACGGATAAACACGCGAGAACGTGGACACGAATATCCAAAAATAACTTTAGCGATTACTTTTTTCCCGTTAATGTTGCGCTCCGAACGTTTTGTCCTAAACTGGCGATCGTAACATAATCGGCGTGACCCCCTCAATTCGTCTTTCTCTCTCTTCCCAGTGTCAAACACTGTTTTTCAAGGTATTGTTGCGTCGCGGCGTAGAAGCTCGCACGTGTTTTTTTCCGTCGAGGATGTTCCTCGTGTTGCGATCGGCAGTTCAGGATACAGCGTCCAGTATTCAACATCGAAAAGAAAATGAGAAATCGGTCAAGTTATTTATGAATAATTGTTCACGCGTTTCAGTTGCATTCTTGCTTTGTGGTTATTACATTAAACAATTAGTGAAAAGTGACAGTAAAATGTTGCAGTGAAACGTGAAATAAAGTGAGTTCATTGACCTAGCCGCGACATCAGCTGTTTTGCGGTGTGTTATCTTTTTTTACGGAAGGTCAGTTCCGGTGAAATGATGCAGTCACGACAACACATTTTCACCGAAACAGTATTATTTTTAAACAATAGGTGAGTCTGATTTAAATTATTTTTACATGTTTTATAAATTTAAAGTAAGCAGGTACTAATACTCTTGTTAGTTATTAGTTTTAAAATCTTTTCTGATAAATAGAAAAGTTATTTGTCCTTTAAAATGTGCGAATTTGTTGTTTTGTATTTTTATAACGAGAGACAAGAACGATTTTCGATATTTTATTGCTTATTCCTTTCGAATAACGAATACAAATATCGAACAAATTTGATTTACTTGGTTTACGTTAATAACAAATAATTAGTTTATCCCCTATCTGTAAATAATGCATGACTAGATCTTATTTTTAATTGCTTTATTCTTTATTTGATTTAACTTTCACGTAGTGGTTTTCTGTTAGCAATTACATTGTCATGGTGCAAACGTGCTTGTTCACGATCACGCTTAGCCATCAAGCTCGAAGCTGTTGCTCTCGTGTCTGGGCGCGCGCAATTCTCGCGCTCTGATTGGTCAGTGTTTTTCCTTAATAATTCAAAAACTAAGCTTTAACCAACATTTTGGTAAAGGAAAAAGTTGTCCAGAATCCCTTAAAATTATGCCCACCAGTAGCCGAACACCCTGTATGTGTACATAAATATATGAACATATATGCGCATTGTGTACATTGTCCATATGAAGCGTGTGAACATCGCTACGCTTTTACCCATTCGTGTTCTGTCACTTACCTAAATTAACCTTCGTCAATTAAAATTGTCCGAAATGTTTGTCAAAAGATAACAAATAAAAAATAGGGAATCATGATAGGAGAACATAATTTGGTTTTACCATTTTACTCTTCAATATTCCGCCATTTTCCGAGATACACCTTAAAAATTGTCCAAAATTAATTTTGCAGATACATCCTGTAATTAACGCAGAACATAAAAAATGTAGTATACAATACTCTGCAATCAAACTTCCAAGTAAGATATAACGTTTCCACAAAATGTTCTTCTATCTTAAATAAATAAAATCGTTTATAAGCGACTGTTCGCAGTGTTAATGAACATCATAACATATTAATGAACAGCTTGCAGATTCTAACTAAATGAACAACAAATATACAAATCATGGCAGGGAAATTTCTGTAACTACAGAATTATTCATTGAGCTTTGTCCAGTGTGTAAAAATTAAATAATACACCATGGACCAATACTTAACGACATATAGAAAGGATTACACATGGCCTTCGACCAGGATTAGACACACGCAATCTATGCTTAAAGAGACTGACTCTTGTCTATGTGACGATACGCGTTCTCGCGAGCTAAAAGTTATTAATCTTTGCGGAGATGATCAGGATTGGAGCAGAATCGGTCCCATGGGACGTCTTCTGGATCCCAAATTGTACCCTGCGAAAACTGGACCGTATCCAGAAACTGAGGCCACGAAATTCGATCAACCGAGCACGTATTTGAGAAAGGTAAAACGTTCGCGATAAACGTGCGTGTTATTTTTGTTATGAAAACGCTGCTTTCAGTTGGAAGAAAAACACCCTAATCTCTATGGAATTCTACAGAGTACACCTATAGACGAGATAACCAAACGCGTGGACGATGATCGATTGAGGACTACTTACCAGAGGGATTATTCAGAGACGGGTACTTTGGAGTTTTAATTTTTAAAGATTTTTATCAAAGCTGTATGAAATTTTTGGAGGTTTGACATCTATTTTTGAATTTTTGGACTGGTGACTGACGAATTTTTAAGTATTGGAATTGTCAGATAATAATGTTTCTGAAGTTTTAAGTTTTTACACCCCAAATTTCTAGATTTTAAAATTCTTATACAAATTCATAAATTTTCAGATTCCATCTCGAAATTTTCGGGTTCTTTAATTCCCAAATTCTTAAATTCCTAAATTTCGAAATTTCAAAATTATTATCTTTCCGAATTCCTAGATACCTAAATCCCTAGATTTATAAATCTCTATATTCCCAAATACCTAAGTTTCCAAATCCCTAAATTTCTAAATTCTCCCATTTGCAAATTCTCAAGTTACTAAATTCCTAAATTTTTTAATTTCTAAATTCCCCAGTTCCCAAATTCCCTAACTCCCCAATTCCCAAATTCACAAGTTCACAAATTCCTAAATTCCTAAATTTTTTAATTTCTAAATTCCCTAATTCCCCAATTCCCAAATTCACAAGTTTCTAAATTCCTAAATTTTTTAATTTCTAAATTCCCCAATTCCCCAGTTCCCAAATTCCCTAATTCCCCAATTCCCAAATTCCTAAATTCCTAAATTTTTTAATTTCTAAATTCCCCAGTTCCTAAATTCCCTAATTCCCCAATTCCCAAATTCACAAGTTCCTAAATTCCTAAATTTTTTAATTTCTAAATTTCCCAATTCCCCAGTTCCCAAATTCCCTAATTCCCCAATTCCCCAGTTCCCAAATTCCCTAATTCCCCAATTCCCAAATTCACAAATTCCTAAATTCCTAAATTTTTTAATTTCTAAATTCCCCAGTTTCCAAATTCCCTAATTCCCCAATTCCCCAATTCACAAGTTCCTAAATTTCTAAATTTTTTAATTTCTAAATTTCCCAATTCCCCAGTTCCCAAATTCCCTAATTCCCCAATTCCCAAATTCACAAGTTCCTAAATTCCTAAATTTTTTAATTTCTAAATTCCTCAATTCTCAAGTTCTTGAATTCCAAAATTCCAATATTCTCAAGTTACCAAATTGTTTAATTTCGAAATTACCACCTTCCTAAATTTCCAAAACCCCCAACTACCAATAACCCTAAGTCCCAAACTTCAAAATTTCCAAATTCCCAATTTTCCAACCCCCTAGTTTCCAGAAATCCCAATTCCCATGTTTCTAAAATTTGTAATATCCAAATTCTCAGTAGTAATATTCTCATATACTAGGCTGTAAATTAGTATATAATATACCACATATGTATATCAGTAATATATCCTCAAGAATATGTGTACAAAATTATACTCCCAATGGTAATACAGTAATACTGATAGCCCAACAGTAACTCGATTGCATTCATCAAAGACTACCTGATACATCTTTTTTTTTCTAAGTTCTCCAATTTCCATTTCTTCATATCCTAAAATAATACCCTAAGTTTCAACCTCATAATTTAAACAGATTCAAGTAACTTTTAAAATAATATTTCTCTGAATATAACATTTCAATCATTCACAGCTGCCAGATACTTGGATGAATCACCTACGAAACATTGTATGCCTGTTGAACAACCTGATAAACTGGACTGTCAGCCATCAACCCGAGATCGACTGAAACGTGGACACGGCAAAGATCAAAGCGAAACAAAGAAAAAATCTAGAAGAAAAGATGACGAGGATTCCCAAGAAACGCGATTACCGCCTTGGCGATCGGAATATCAAGATGGCATCAGTAAAGTAGGTGACGCCATTATGAAAGCAAGACTTCATCATAAAAATAAAATGGGACCAAGCTGGGCGATGGCCGTTTTATAAACAAATTTTAACAATTTTCTGTATCAAATAAAATTCTCTTAATCCTTAGCACTTCATCAAAATACTTGACATACTGAGACGTTTAAGACCCTAGTCACTAAAAATGTTTCTTGCAAAGAAGCTACTCACCTTTTTGACTTGAAAAGAATTATAAATAACCTTTGAATGTTGTTTGAACATATTTCACAGCTGATTTCAATAAATTTAAACGTTGAATATGAAAAGAAATTCAGGAGCTGGAAAAAATGACGGCTTTCACAGAAAAATTCAAAACTTTCCATTTTGATATAAAGAGTTTTAGCTAAACACGCTTGAAACAGTTTGAGGAAAAAATAATAAAAGTATCGGGGTTTCCAAAAAATTTATTCAGATTTTCAGATATAAACTGGTTAAAATTAAAGACAAATTGGCTGGGGTTGTTTAATACCCCAGTGTGAACTTAAGAGTTAAAATAAATCATACAACACTTTCGGTGCAATGATTTAATAAAAGGAAATGGGTACATACGAGCTAACGAATTGTATAAGTTTCTTGAAGGAACACTGTACGTATATTGAAACCTGTCAGTTATCTTTAACCCTGGTACAATCTTTCCTTTAATATTGAATTAAAAGTTTATTATCTGGCTTCGCAACGGTATCAAGAACTGTTATAAATATCTCTTTAAACGTACTTAAACTTGAAGTGAAGACCGTAGCTGGATTAACATCGATCAAAAATTATAGAAATAAAGTAGTGACTTTATACAGAGAATATCAGAGTTAACAGAGAATATTATTATTTAAAATAATATAATAATTTACGGCGTTTTAGAAATAGATAGCAGCATAAAATCAATATTAATAAATATAAAATAAATATGTAGTATATTAATTAATAAAATCGATATTAATTGAATTTTTCGGAAAATGGAACATGTGGTGCCATCTCTACAGCGAACAAGGTGAACACTTTTGAAACTGTAGTTTCATTAGTTCTCATCTTCTACAGCTAGATGGCGGCACATAAGATAGAAATATAGGAATTGTCTTCCTATATTTAATAATCAAATAATTAATAGCTTTGCAAAAATAATTAATTTTATTGGAATTGACTTTGAATTAAATTTTGATATAAGTTCTCGACTTATGTTCTTGAATGTAGATTTGATTACAGAATGAATAATAAATGATTCTGTTATTTTAAAAACTGAAATCGATTAAATGACGATTGCATTTAACATTAATCATTTGTTCGCAAAACAAATAGAACTCTTCTTAACCGACGCCTTTGAAATCAGAATTCTTCTTAACCGACGGCTGTGAAATCAGAACTCTTCTTAACCGACGGTTGTGAAATCAGAACTCTTCTTAACCGACGGCTTGATGATCACAGAAACCCTTAGGGTAATTAGGTTTAGCCTAAAAATACTTAAATATTGATAATAGTTTGGTAAAGTCAAAAAAATTCCAGCTAAACTTCCGAAAACCTACAAGCTCCAAATTGGCTGAAATTTGGGTAATGGGTTTCTTTTTAATAAAAATAATGATTCCAAGAAGGATTTTTGGCGACTAGAGAAAAAATTGTTTATCATTTGGGTGTCACTCCCTATTTTATCGACGTAGTATTTACATCTACTGTTATCTACGCTTTCTACAATGGCCACTCCAACAATTAATCTAATGAACCTAATTATACATATAGTACTACTCTTGATACATTGATACCTTTTAAATAGAATTGAAAATAGCAGATTTCATTTCAAATCTGCCACAAGTATTCCTGCCGGTAATAATTGTGTCGGTACAGTAGGGAGTGACACTCAAATGATACACAATTTTTTCTGGAGTCGCCAAAAATCCTTCTCGGAATCATTTTTATTTAAAAAAAAAACCATTCCTAAAATTGAGCCAATTTGGAGCATGGAGGTTTTCGGAAGTACAGCCGAATATTTTGCCATTCTTATGTCATTCCCTATATTGCTGACGAGATTCAGTATAGTGTGCGAACTATTCTGAACACATAATTCGCATCTTCGGACCCAAGGAATATATTGCAAACAGCATTTTCATGTTCACATTATATACATTAACCGTATTCTGTATTGCTGCCTCCACCAAACACTACATCAAACCCACTCAAACCGTGTTTCCTTGCAGATAGCATATACATTAACAGCATTCAATAAAACTACATGAATTATATGTATATGTATATATAAAAAATATTAAAAAATGTTTATTTTCAAAATTATGTTCAATTCGCAGCATCATTTTCCGAATAGTCGATCGTCAATAAGGTAGAAAATGACATAAAAATGGTAAAAACTTCTTTCGAGTCGCCAAAAATTGTTTTCACAAATGTTTCCTTTCTTAAAACGAAGCTTGTTTGCAAAATTTGACCAGAATCGGAACATAATGGTATTCCGAAGTTTCCACCGAACTTACCACCGATCAATAATGGCAAGAACAATTAATTACAGGTTATAGAAGATTCTAAACCTTAAAATGGACCCTATTGTGCACAAACAAACTTTGAATGACAAATAAGAATTGCATCATGACCGTAGAACATTATATTCGTAATATGATTTTCGAAAGTTGCTTGGTTTTAAAAAGAGCAACGTTCTGCTTTGCTAGTTCTGTTGTTCACTATTAGATGATGCTACCAGTATTGTTTTCTTGGCTATATAATTTTGCATTATACAATATACAATTGTACAGTGCACTGTCTAAACATTTATTTCTATTAAGAATTTTTTGAAATAACGAATACTTTTACTACTTGTTCCAAAAATTTCTTGCGAGAACTCTCTAATAGTTTTAATTCGGTTATAAGAACAATTGTTTTCAATTTTCATGAGTTTACAAAAGAAACTTCACTAAATAACAATTTTCATTTCTGAGGAAAATAGCAATAATTTTATCAAACTAGTAATACAATCAACAACAGTTATTTCTAAAAAATCGCATCTTTGTACTTACAAAGTAACTTTGTAAGTTACAAAGGAGGAAAATGGGAAGAAGTACACAGAAACAATTTTCATGGTTCATCAATTTTATTACGAAACTTTAACTTATATCTTACTATAAAATCTAATAGTAACATTGTTCAAACAAACCAATAGTACTACAAATCGTAATTGTCTCCAAAAAATATATCTCTAAACTTTCAAAGTACGTAAAGAGGAAAGGGTATATACAAAAACGATTATTTCTCAAGTTTCATCAATTTTATTACGAAACAAACTATTTTAAAACTCGTACAAATCTTGTATCGAGTATCTGTACGACTTGTGTAGAAAATTCTGTGTAAAATTCGTACTCTCCTAACTTCATTGTACTTAATCTACAAAATCAGATCCTCTCTGCTGTATAAATGACCATCATGACGCTTTTGTCTTCTTTCAAATAACTTCGATTTCTGTCGCGGTTGAAAACGCTTGCATCTTCTCGAAGGCGTATCGAAGACCTTCCATTAAGTGGAGTTCGCCGGAAGTTTTCGAGGAAGCTATGTTTAAAGCGATTACTTTATTTTTGAGATCGTTTAATCGAAATGATATTCTCTGCAACTCGTCCTCCATTCTCAATGTTTCTTGTGCCTCCACGCTCAGCAACCGTTTGTTATTCAACAATTTCTCCTTCAACTTGCAATTAGATTCCATTATACCGAACAACTGAGATTCTAAATCGCGCAATTTATCTCCTCTGGAACCACTACTCTTCTCCAATTGTAATTCAGCCTCTATTCTTTTCGTTTCATCCATTTTTTGCTCGAACCGAACCGTTTTTAATCGACGACTTTGCAGAGAACGCCTGTTTACTTTATTCTGAAATCAAATTTATACAGAATTTATATTAGATATGATACAATATTTACCATAATTTTATATATTTAAAAATTATACCATAATGTCTTTATATGTTACACAATAATTTTATATGGCTGTTACATCATAATTTTATGTTCCAATTACTTCTTATTTGTCATAATTACTGTATGAACACAGTTTCAAAGAATTGTTTATGCAAAGTCTAGGAAAGTTATGCAATATAAAATATAGGAACTTTTATTTTATTATAAACTTTGAGATTAAATATTTGAAATTTTACAGAGTATTACTAAGAAAAAAAGACAAATATTTACCATTCGATTGGCTGAACATCTTCCATTCCTCCTGGAGGGTTTACAAGTTTCATTTTGAAGCATTTTATTTTGCGAATATCTCCAATGAAGACCCAGTTTTTTTTTCAATGTCATACTCTCCACAGACTCTCGTTTTCTTTTCAGCATTCGAAATATTATTTGAAGAGTATTGATGGGTATCTGATTCTCTGTGAGATCTATCCTTGTGATCGATGTATTTGATTTCAGAAGTTTAATAATAATTTCTCCACCATGTTTACTAATACCGCAATGTTTCAGATTTAAGTTCTTCAGCCAAAAATCGGTTTTCAAAGCATATGCCAATTGCTGCACACCGTTGTCACAGAATTTTGGGTTTTTGTCCAAGATCAGCGTATGCAATCCTGGAATCTACAATATAAAAAGTTGTTAATACTGAAAATACAGGTAACCCTCCCATAACACGGTAGATAGGTTCCCAGAAAATGCCGTGTTGTGTGAAACCGTGTTGTATGAGACCCAGAGCCAGTACAAAAAGGGTGGTTACGTTCCGAAAACTTATTAAAATATTTTTTTTAATTCTACATAAATTTGTACTAATTTCTCTTTTCAAAAGACGATCCAAGATTTGTATCTTTACTTCGAAAGAAATAAATTTCCTCTTAAACGTTGTTTTTTTATCTTTATCCGACATGGCTTGGGACTGAAACTTAAAGACGACAAAATTATTTTTTAAAACACCGTGGCTCGATGCAGACTGCCGATCAGCAGCGTGAGACATTTTTGTCTTCAGGCCACGAAGATGAAAAGAAATACTTTCCGCAACACTGTGCTAGAAATTTAGAGTTTGTATAGTTGCGAACGGCGAGAGCAGGCCATGTGCGTTTTGTCAGAGTGCTTTCTTGGTCGCAAGGAAAAGTTTTATGAGACTGATGAATATTGTATAGTCGTCAAGGGCCATGGTGACCTCACAGCAAATGAAGAGGAATTCTTGTGCTGACTGTGATCGTGGAAACACGTTCACGGAATAAACGAGACAGTTTGCCTAGTTGTATTAATTTTAATAATATACCTTTACGGTCATTTCCTGATTTTCCTATAACTGTATCTTTAAAGGTGATGATTGCAAAAATGAAGTTTTTACGAGAACAGCATTCATCAGTAGGCTTCGCCACAACTTGGTCAGGTATTTTTAGACAGCAATAAATACCGCATGTTTAATAAAGCCGAATTTTCTAAGGTGCAAGATTGAGATAGGTGCTGACGACCACAACATAGCTTGCTGTAAACACTTCCGCGTCTAGCATCTATCGGTGCATTTCATGATTTTTTTTAATTTTGGCAAAGTTACCGACGTTTCTATTTTCGTTCAGTGATTCTTATAGCTTATATGCCCGTTTTACGTCCAACACGTACAGTTTTTGAGAAATTTGTATTTGAAAACAAAAACATTTTTAAAATTTGAACCAGTTTTGTGAGGTAACTATAAAAGATACTAAGATCCTATTTGTGTCATAAGGTTCTATAGACTTCCCTGAATACAACGATATGTGGTTTTTATGCATTCTGAATATTTGCAATTTTTACGTATATTTTACAATTTATCTTGAGAAGTAAGGGTTTACTGGAAAATCGAACTATAGAGCAGATTTTCACCTTTAAAAAGCACCCATACAAAGTTGCAACGACGCAGAGCACCACTGTCCTTTTTCCGTCTTCCGCGTAGCTATTTTGCTTCTAGCATCGTAAAAATAACGACGTTGCAACTTTGTATGGGTGCTTTTTAAAGGTAAAAATCTGCTCTATCGCGTGGTATAGTTCGATTTTCTACTAGACCCTTACTTTTTAAGATGAACGAAATAATATACGTAAAAATAGAATTGTGGAGATTCGAAATAACGCGTGCTTCGTCGAGTCTCGAGTGTGTGTTTGTTCGAGACAGCGAAGCACGAAAGCTAGTAACTAGCTTCCAAGGAACTCGCTTACAAGCGAGAAAGGTAAATCGTTTACCCTAAAGCCCCAAGCGAATCGAGTGATCGATAAACCAGATCAATCGAGCCATTTCCTATCATTTTACCAATATTTCACACATTTCATTATATTCTCTCTGAGATTATTATCATTATATCTCTCTTATTCTAAACCAGATCAATCGAGCCATTTCCTATATTTTAGCAATATTTCACACATTTTACGCATTTCATTATATTCTCTCTGGGACGAAATCGGGCGACTGATAATTCCTGCAATACCCCAGCTGAGCGCAAGGGTTGCAGGAAGCGGCGGCTCCGGGGAGGCCTTACGTCTCCACTTGCAGAGCCGCCGCAGGGGCAGTGCCGTCCTGAGTGAGGGCCCAGGACTCCCTACACCCTGCCCCGGGATGTGCCCTCGGTGATCCGGGCACCGCCATAGAGAGTAGTATGTTTTATGAGGGAGGTCTTTGCGATCTCCTCCGGGATGATGTTCAATGGCGCGGGGCCCCAGTCGTGTTCTTCAAGAATTCCTGAGGCCCCGTGGGGGTTTCAGTAGGTAAGAATCCCACATAACCCCGCACCCTCCCTCAAGGGTGCGAGGTATCTTGCTGAAGATTTCCCCCACATTAAAATGTGATCGAGGAAACACATATTAATTTTTATACTATACCTCTTTGCGCATTTCCTGATTTTCCTATAATTGTATCTTCATAGGTGATCACTTCCGTGCTTTTTATTGTGGCCATATTTCTTTGTTTATCTACATCTATCTCAATCTTGCACCTCGGAAAATCCGACTTTATTAAACATGCGGTATTTAGTGCTGTCTAAAAGTACCTGACCAAGTTGTGACGGAGTCTACTGATGAATGTTGTGCTCGTAAAAACTTCATTTTCTCAATCATCACCTTTAAAGATACAGTTATAGGAAAATCCTCGTGCCATTTCTTTGATCAAATTGGGTAATATGAACGACAATTTACTTTTGTATGATAACCGGTAGATGACACAACGCGAGTTGTCTCATTTGCAGATTTTCTTTCCCACCGTTCTTCGTTTATGTAAATCGACAAATACAGTGTTGTACAAAGGCTTTTGCAATTTTCTTATCGTGTCAGAGCGAAACCGTGTTATAGGATGCCGTGTTGTAGGAGGGTTCCCGCAATTTATGAATCGTGTTATAGCGAAACCGTGTTATAAGATGTCGTGCTGTAGGTGGGTTACCTGTACATCCATAACTAATAATTTAGAAGAGTAACATATTCTAATCTGTGCAGCTTGTACAATTTATTCAAACTAATAATGTATATGTTCATCTGTAACTTTTACAATATTTTCTCCGTATAAACTATATAACTACTGTCTAATTTTTTAAGAAATTAACTATATCATATTTAAAGAAATGGACTGTATAATTTTTAAAGAAACGAACCGTATAATTTTCGCAGGAAAAATGTACTTGCATTAATGACAATCTTATTTGGCAAGTATTTGAAAAGATTGTAACAGTGAAGTTTAGAAACCTCACCTTGTCACAAGGATTTTCATCGCCAGATCGCAGAGAGGATTTCTCCCACACGTTCTGCAGCAGATCCGCTTTCTTCCTCTTCAGGAACAACGACAGAAACATGGCGCTTCTGTTCGTCAGTCGACAGGAAGACAAGTTGAGGACGCAGAGGTTAGGAACGTTCCTCAAACAGCCCAGCAACAAATTGCAGCCTATGAACAAAACCCGTTCAATATCATCGATAATTTCTTGAACGAAGATCAAAGTCAGAATATTAGAAAATACTGACCTACATCACCGATGCGACACCTCGTCAACGACAAAGCCTTCAGGTTCTCGTTGTCCTTCAGACCGCAACACAGGATGTTCAGATACTTGGGTGCCAACGGGATGCCATCGAGGGTGATGGAGGCGATTGTCGAAGAATCTCTGGCGGAAACGGCGATGGAATCGACCAGACACCGCATCAGGAAGTTCGTGAAGAGGATTGGACGTGCTCGATCCTTTCTTCTGCATCGCCTGGACGTCCGATCAAATTTCTACTTTTGGGATCTAATCAGTGGTTAAATATCGTCCGTAGTCCTCGTAAATCGTCCATCTCCTCGTAAATTGTCCTCCAACTCTTTCCCCTCCGACTCTCTCATCTTTCTACGTCTGTTCAACCCCTTTGCATCGGCCCAGACGATGCCACCTGCAAGCTTAAACTCACAGAGAGTAGTATCCGAAAGGCACGACATGCAGTTTGTTAGGTTAATTTTGTGATGCTAAAGTGTTTACTCAATCTTTGTGTAGCACTTTTGTTTGGAGTGTTTGCAGTGAAAGAAGTCTTGTAGAGCCTAATGGAATTTTGTATAGAGCTAGATTAAAGCAATGTTAGAGAAAGAGTATTGAAAAAGGATCTAAAAATTTGATACAAGTAGAGGTTGAAATTAAAATTGAAGAAATTCTAGAGAGGGTTGAGAGTAATTTTATTTGGTATAACTTTTTATTTTAAGTGGAGTATTAAAAGGGGGTAGAAGCTGTAAGGTTAACGCTTTAGGAACTTGAAGACTGATCGAAACTGCAAATAGTCGAAAATTCTAAATACAGAAGGAAAGAGAATTGAAGAAAAATTGAATTTTAAACTTATAAATTTTGACGAGAATATTAAGAGGGAAATTTTCTTGAATAATTCGATGTTAAATTTAGAAATTAAAACTGCAAAATGTAGAAGATATTAAATAAGCGATTAGGCTCTGTTTAATAATCACAAAAACACGCACCAGAAATGTAACAAAGGTTGCAATATTCTGAATAGACAAAAATCCGAATATTTACTACGAGAACTTCGATAGAAATTTTCGTGCAACAGGTTAACATATAAAAGGTAGCGATCAAAAATGGAAAGAGAACATCTAGTTATGCTACACAAAAGATTTACGAAATCAAGCAATAGGTGTAGAAAGTTTAAGCTTGGCGAAGCAACAAATCAAACACGCTCCTCCTAATTAAAATTCTGATGAATTATCTAAATTCTGGTACCTTATACTCGATCTGTATATTATTCAACGAGCCTCGTGATAATAATAAATTATCTCGCTCTGGCGTGTCGGTTTCGTAACAGTCTTTGTTAGCCCAGTTTATGCAAAATTATTTACATGTACACGAGAAGCCATGTTTTTAATGGTTTACCAGAATTTCTCGAGCTTCTCTTCCGTGTTAATTTTCTCCCGTATCTTTTTCCGCTGGCTTCGACTATAGACATAAATTTTCGACAAGCTTCGATTCTCGGCGATCGCACAAAGTATCGGGGACCAGTCTCTGAGGGTCAAGGAATCCACGGAAAATCGCAAATAATCCTCTGGTAAATATGCCTGCACAGCGGCTAATGGTTTCACGCATTTCTCGCGACAGAGAACCTTGTCGAAATATCAACATTTATGGTAGACAAGTAACTTCTCTATGGGAACAGAATTTTTAAAGTAGGGAACGGTTTTGTTCGTTTAGTCGATTTTTCCAGATTTTTAGCGCTACAATAGATTAGCATTTTTTTTATTTTATTTTGAATCAATGATGTTTATAGTTTTGTCAGTGATGGACAGAGTGCTCGCTGGAGAGCTTGTGGGCACTGGTGAACAGAAGTTGTAAGTGGATGAAGTGCTGGAGATACATGAAAATTTGGAATTTTTGCATTTGAGGTTCAGAGATTTTGAACTTTTACATTTGGATTTCAAAGATTTTGGAATTTTACATTTAGATTTCAAGGATTTTGAACTTTTACAGTTAGATTTCAAGGATTTTGAACTTTTACATTTGGATTTCAAGGATTTTGATCTTTTACATCTAGACATTGGAAATCAGGAAATTTTGTAATTTAGAATTTAGGACATATGGCAATTTTGAGAATTTGAAAATTTGATAATTCGAAAACTTGGATCTTTGGAATCTTGCAAAGTTGTCAGTTTGGTCATTTGTAAGCTTGAAACTTCGGAATCTTACAAAGTTGAAAATTTGGTCATTTGCAAAGTTGGAAATTTGGTCATTTGCAAACTTGGTGCTTTGGAATCTTGCAAAGTTGAAAATTGGTAAATTGCAAAATTGGAATTTTGGAATTTTGCAAAGTCAGAAATTTGGTAATTTGCAAACTTGGAACTTTGGAATGTTGCAAAGTTGGAAATTTGGTAATTTGCAAACTTGGAACTTTGGAATTTTGCAAAGTTGGAAATTTGGTAATTTGCAAACTTGGAACTTTGGAATGTTGCAAAGTTGGAAATTTGGTAATTTGCAAACTTGGAACTTTGGAATTTTGCAAAGTTGTAAATTTGGTTATGTGCAAACTTGGAACTTTGGAATCTGACAAAGTTGGAAATTTGGTAATTTGCAAACTTGGAACTTTGGAATTTTGCAAAGTTGTAAATTTGGTAATTTGCAAACTTGGAACTTTGGAATGTTGCAAAGTTGGAAATTTGGTAATTTGCAAACTTGGAACTTTGGAATTTTGCAAAGTTGTAAATTTGGTTATGTGCAAATTTGGAACTTTGGAATCTGACAAAGTTGGAAATTTGGTAATTTGCAAACTTGGAACTTTGGAATTTTGCAAAGTTGTAAATTTGGTAATTTGCAAACTTGGAACTTTGGAATGTTGCAAAGTTGGAAATTTGGTAATTTGCAAACTTGGAACTTTGGAATTTTGCAAAGTTGTAAATTTGGTAATTTGCAAACTTGGAACTTTGGAATGTTGCAAAGTTGGAAATTTGGTAATTTGCAAACTTGGAACTTTGGAATTTTGCAAAGTTGTAAATTTGGTTATGTGCAAACTTGGAACTTTGGAATCTCGCAAAGTTGGAAATTTGGTAATTTGCAAACTTGGAACTTTGGAATTTTGCAAGGTTGTAAATTTGTTCATTGGCAAACTTGGAACTTTGGAATCTTACAAAGTTGGATATTTGGTAATTTGCAAACTTGGTACTTTTGAATTTTGCAAAGTTGTAAATTTGGTAATTTGCAAACTTGGAACTTTGGAATCTTACAAAGTTGGAAATTTGGTAATTTGCAAACTGGGAACTTTGGAATCTTACAAAGTTTAAAATTTGGTAATTTGCAAACTTGGAACTTTGGAATCTCGCAAAGTTGGAAATTTGGTAATTTGCAAACTTGGAACTTTGGAATTTTGCAAGGTTGTAAATTTGTTCATTGGCAAACTTGGAACTTTGGAATCTTACAAAGTTGGATATTTGGTAATTTGCAAACTTGGTACTTTTGAATTTTGCAAAGTTGTAAATTTGGTAATTTGCAAACTTGGAACTTTGGAATCTTACAAAGTTGGAAATTTGGTAATTTGCAAACTGGGAACTTTGGAATCTTACAAAGTTTAAAATTTGGTAATTTGCAAACTTGGAACTTTGGAATCTCGCAAAGTTGGAAATTTGGTAATTTGCAAACTTGGAACTTTGGAATTTTGCAAGGTTGTAAATTTGTTCATTGGCAAACTTGGAACTTTGGAATCTTACAAAGTTGGATATTTGGTAATTTGCAAACTTGGCACTTTGGAATCTCGCAAAGTTGGAAATTTGGTAATTTGCAAACTTGGAACTTTGGAATTTTGCAAAGTTGTAAATTTGGTTATGTGCAAACTTGGAACTTTGGAATCTGACAAAGTTGGAAATTTGGTAATTTACAAACTTGGAACTTTGGAATCTTACAAAGTGGGAAATTTGGTAATTTGCAAACTTGGTACTTTTGCAACTTGCAAAGTTGTAAATCTGGTAATTTTTAAGTTTGGTACTTTTGAATTTTGCAAAGTTGTAAATCTGGTAATTTTAAAACTTGGTACTTTTGAATCTTGCAAAGTTGTAAATTTGGTAATTTGTAAATTTGGTAATTAGCAAACTTGGAATTTTTGAACCTTGCAAAGTTGTAAATTTGGAAATTTGCAAACTAGGAACTTTGGAATTTTGTAAAGTTGGAAATCTGGTAATATCAAAACTTAGGGCTTCTGAATCTTGCAATGTTGGAAATTTCATAATTTGAAAATTTTGAATTTTGGAAAATTAGAAACTTGGTAATTTCACAATTTAAACATAGTAAAAGTTGAAGACTAAGTAATTTCCCAATTTAAATATTGGAACACCCAGAAATTTCATAATTTAAGAAAGGTGTATTTTTCGAAAGATCATAATTTATCAAAGTGAAAATTCGTAAATTTTGTAAAAAGAGAGCTTGGAAACTTGAAAACTTGGCAAAATATGCTCTTAAAAATTTAGTAATTTAGAAACTAGTAAATTTCAATATATATTAATCTGGAACTTGAAACATCTTCCAATTAAAAGTCTGTCTGTCCATCAGTGCCCGCAACACTTGCCATCTACTACTTGAACCAAAAAAATTTCTCTTCATTTATATTTCCTTACACTTACATTTAATGAACTCGAGATAATCTTAAATAATTGCTAATAATACTGTCAGTGGTAATTTAGAGAATGTATTAACCTTGTATAACCAAGCAAAATGTCCACGATTCGTTCTTCTCATCTCTCTCCTATTTCGCATAATGATAAATTTGATATGCTATCTGGATCAATATCTTGCCATAACATCGTACAATTTGACCGTTCGTGGTACTTTAATTAAACGACTCAAATGTTCATAATAAAATCATTATTTGAAAAGCAACTTCTCTATAAAGTTTCATCGAAAATCTGGACTGTTTTCAAGAATATCGAACATTTGACTGCCACTTCTGATACAACTTCGTGTCACTGGAAAAAGGATTACTGTTCCTGGAACATCAAAAGATTCTCAAGGGGCTGGGAAAATTCATGTTTAATATGTTTCATTTTAGGCTAGTGTTAGATATTTACAAGGTGCGAAAATTCGTGGTTATTTTTAAGCTGATTAAACTTACGTTCGTGCTATTTTAATTATTTCTTAAATTCAGTAGCGAATGGTCATAAAGAGCTTTATATTTACATTAACTCTTTATAAATTTAATAGTAATATTTGTCATTTTTAATTTTAAATTGACCATCTACGTTGTCTGTTTTTAATTTATTTACTGTTTATATTAAATATCTCTAATGACCGCATTAACTGCATCCAACACGTGTCTCTTAAAATTTAATCGTTATTTAAAGCATATCCTGTGAAGTCAAAGTGTAATCATATGTACATCTATGTATACTTAGCATAGTAACATTAATAAATGGGACTTACTCTCAAGAACCAGGAAATTCCGATTAATTGCCCTCCAAATCAATTTTTAACGTGTGCTGCGTTTCGATTTCTCTTTTAACTTTTCCTTTCGTTAAAATGCAAAATATTCAATAATAACGTTGAATAGATAAATTCTTGGCAATCTTTTCTTTCTCTTTCAAACGAAATTTTAGCAATAAAATCTCCAAAAGCTTGAATTTTTTCTGTTCCTTAATTTTAGCAATAAAGTCTCCAAAATCACAAGCTTAAATTTTGTTCAAATAGGAAGTAAGATCGCTCCATGCTAGTTTCAAAGCAAAATTACCAGAATCTATCTAACCTTAATCTCTTTCGAACACATAACACGTACGACTTACTTATCTCCCCATTAATTTCAGCAACGGTATTACCAGAATACATGCAAATTATCTTTTCTCTCTAATAAAACATAAGATGACTTACTCATTTTGCCTCCCATTTTAATCTCAGCAACAGAATCGCCAATATCTGCGTTATTTCCTTTCGAGTAAACAAGATGGAAGATGACTTACGTACTTGGACCTCCATTTTAATTACAGCGACGGTATTTGCAAAATCCACAATTTTAATCTCTTTCATCAGCAAAATGCACAGAACTGTATTTTCTCTTTAATAAAATAAACGATTCACTGACTTGGTCTTTCTGATTCCAGCGACACAGTCACCAAAATACTTTAGACTTTCCGAACGATTTGATCCTCCTTTTTAATTTCAACATCTCCAAAATACACACAACGTTTCGTTTGAACAGATAATCTACTTTCTAATTTCAACAACGGATCGGTAAAATGCACACAACATTAATCTTTCGCTTTCGAACGAATAAATATATAAAATGACTCACTGACTTCCTTTTTTAGCAATCACCAAAATGCACACAACTTTTTCTTTCAAATTCAAGTCAAATATAAGGTGACTTACTTATTTGGATCTCCCGTTTAATTTCGGCAACAGTCTGCGCTTTATTTCGAATATGTATAAGATATTTAAAGTTTCTTTGTAATATTAGCAACAGAGTCACTAACATGCACACAACATTTATCTTTCCCTTTCAAACGACTAAAATATGGCATACTTCCTTTGTGATCTCAGCAACACCACCTATACACAGCTTTAATCTTTCTTTTTTTAAATGAATATAAAATGACTTACTCATTTTGACTCCCTTTTTTATTTCAGCAGCAGTGCATCCATTTTAAATCCCTTTTCTACCTTTCTTTCCGTAATGGCGGATCCTAAGCTCTCTGAGATATTCACTTGGCCACATTTCGAATTTTAAGTACCTATTTCGAAGGGTTCTTTAAGCGAAATATAAGGGGTGGAAAATAAAAATTTCTCTGTTTGTAAAAAAAATTTGTTAGTATATGGTTAGATTAATTGATATGTTATATATTAATAAATTATAATAGTAATAAAGAGTACATACTGTTTATTTATTTCATCATTTTTATTTTAAGTATTTTTATTCATATTTAACATTTTGATAGCGTGTAAATGTATCTTGTTCATAATCTTCACTGACGTTCATGTTCGATCTTCTTATTAATCATCGTGTACTTAATTGTCCTTAATTATAATTAGGAACATTCCCGATATATTTTAGTTTATAATTATAATGTGTTAGTAGCATAATTTTTATAAGCATTTGGGTACACAGTATTTATTATAATTTGCAATTCAGGTATTTTACTAATTAAATTTTTTTTATCTGACACTTTTTATCAGTGAGTTTAAATTATATTTCGATAGAGTTATAGTTCAAATTATATTTATATTAACGAGTTATACTTAGGTTACTTGTTCAGTTATTTAATTACAAATACCATTTGTTCAGTTATTATTTCATTACAAATACCATGTGTTATTTATTTAATTAGAAATACCATATGTTCAGTTATTTAATTACAAATACTATTTGTTCAGCTATTATTTCATTACAAATACTATTTGTTCAGTTATTATTTAATTACAAATACCATTTATTTAGTTATTAATAACTTACAAATAAAGTTTATTGTGTACAGGTTATCGTCCGTAACAATTACTTTCATTAGGACTTATACCGTGGTATTTTACTGTGGGTAGGTTTATAAAACTTTATTCTTTAATTTAAACTTACTTCCATGGGTCAAAGCTGCTCAAAAATAAATCTTCAACGAATTCCAATTGCAAAACGGTTCCTCGTGCAAATATCTTTAGTCCAAAGATCAAAGTATTTTTATAAACTGAATGCTAAAAATTCTCCTCGACTCTGTATGGCCCAATAAAATGTTTACGTGCGTACCAACTATTTTTAAATTTCAATCCTGCATCTTTTTTTTTTAAATTTCACGTTTCTTCAAAATAAACTATTTTAGTGGGTAATTATTTTAGACGTTAGTATCAAACGTTAAATAAAAGCATAAGCGAGAAAGTAAAAATTAATCGAAAATTGTTCGCAATACATCGGTGCATCTAAAAGGGGAATTAATTGGGATGACATGTGCAAGATACAGTTCCACCTGAGGTGCAACGAGCGAAACAATGGTGTACAATGAGACCCACAGGTAAAGATAATTTCCGTCAAGGAAACTTTTAAAGCATCCCTAGACAAACAATCGCTTTTGTGCCACCGCGGGTCTGTCTAAGCGCTATGCAAACTAGTGTAACATCCCAAGTAAATCAACAGTGAAGAATCTTGATGTATATTTTTGTTCCTTTATTGTATTTTGATTATTTTGATTATTTTTTTTTTTTTATTATCGACCAATTTTTATTACCGACCGCACCAAAAAATTCGCGCGGTAATAGTAACGGGTAAATCATACGTGCAACATTGTTGAATTAGATTACCGATCGATGGCGCGCACGTTAGATAGAAAGAGATGCCATCGAGAAGAAATCATTATGCATTATCATTTAAACGTTTCTATTATTAATTATTTATTTACTATAAATCAAAAC
Organism: Megachile lagopoda; assembly: GCA_036983795.1. Classification (NCBI taxonomy): domain Eukaryota; kingdom Metazoa; phylum Arthropoda; class Insecta; order Hymenoptera; family Megachilidae; genus Megachile; species Megachile lagopoda. The sequence continues at coordinate 4,725,839 of CM072786.1, forward strand.
GTATTTTTAGCTATTATTTTATGTATTATTTGCGATTAATTATTTCTTATTAAAATACTTGTAATATTCCCTACATAAAATTCATTAAACTTACGATTTAGCGAACTAGCTTGTGAAATCTTAATTAATGATAAATCAAAGCTTATTTTTCTTAATCAAATTAATATATTTTTCTTACTAAATAAAGCATAATAAAATAATATTAAAAAATTATGTAAAACCAGTACGCATTTAGAATGAGGGTAAGCCTGCGTGGCCTTGAAAAGTGTATGGCAAATTAGCCGTTCTCGGGGTATAAAAGAGCGAGCGGAAAACCCATAGGGGGCAGAACAATTTTCAAAGTATTACGCGCTAAACCTCGTAGGAGAAATATAACCGGAACAGTTTTAGCTGGTAAGAGCCAAAAAGATTCTTATGCCTTGACTGGACAGCGGGTATCGGCCATTTGGATACTCGATCGCTGGGTTATAGCAGCTAGCTAACGCGGGTTCCCCATTTGAGCGGTCTTCTATCTGAAACTCCGTTTGGAGAGTGCACTACTCAGCCCCAGAAAAGTCTGAGACATCGAAACGAGAGCTCACAGCCACTCTAATAAATATTGTTGTCGAATTACTGACTTGCCATCGGATTCTCGGAGTTCGCTCTGGGTTATAGTAGCTAGCTAACGCAGGCTCCCCATTTTGAGCAGCTTGGTCTCCGAAGCCCGTGTGTTTTGGGTGACGGTTTAGTGATCACGACCTATAGAGTCATTTTATTTGCAACCCTGTTGGACTTGGTTGTTCATTTGATTCCAGTATCGTTGGGTTATAGCAGCTAGCTAACGCGGGCTCCCCAATTAAGCGATCTGGGTTGGGTGACGATTCATGTTCTGACAAAAAGGGCAAATGTACCAGTAGTCCTAGAGTCAAAACACTGAGTAACTGTTCCGTATTAAAATTACTTTTGTATAGATTCTTGAAACTAAAATAAATTCTTAAACTTGAACTAACTAAAGAATATTGTTCTGACCGGTTTGCGATTAACTATTGTAAAAACAGCGAAACTTGCGTAGCGTTATAGTAGTCGACTACGAACACGTTAATTTCCGAATTTAGAAGCGAATTAAATAGGACTCATTGTAATATTTTAAACTGAATTCCGAAACAAATAATTTGCGAGATGCATTTCCGTTCAATTAGATTCATTTCATTAGATTCATTATTTAATCATCACGCGATAAAAGTCCGTTTTGTTCTTTTGCTAAATAATCAGATACATATTCTCTTTTTATATTTTTCACAGTAATTATTAACTGTAATACTCACTCTCCGCTAGTTAATTGAATAAACCTAAGTTATTGAAAGGTATTGACCTGTAGATTTCACTCTTTAACCGCACACCACACGAATCCTACATCCTTTTAGAGTTAGTTATAATAATAAAAGAACGAGTCGCTCAATAGGCAAAAGCCGCTCTTTGCCTTACGAAGCGCTGTGAACTCCCGAGTCTAGCACCAAGGACGTTACACTAGCAATAACAACTTTAAGACCAACCTGCCTAATACATATTTGCCAGGTGCAAATTCGAGATGATTATGTTCTCTGTTCGACTATCAGCTAACGTTACAATGTATTCCCAATAAAAAATCTTTTATTTCCGTGTTAAGTCGTTCGTTTATTTCGTCGAAAGGGAAGAATTTAGGAATCGAGATCGTTTTCTTCTCAATGGGAATCAAGATTTTTCTTATTAATAACTGGGGGAGTTGGATAACAGATGAATCATAAATATTATTTTCTATAATTCTCCAGTTCGAAACTGAGTATTCACTGTGTACTTTTATTGAGTATTTGGGGAATTTTACTAATTTCATTTTTAAGGGGCGAGGGGGGAGATTTTTATCACTTTACAAAGGGAGATTTTTACTTTCATTTAATTTTGGGACTAAAGGATATTTCAGAGTAATTTTACTACTCTTTGTTTTACACTTTAACAGAACAAATTTTGTGATATTCTCAGGGGTATAATTTCATTTTTAAGGGGGAGGGTTTGTTACCGTTTTACAAAGGGAGATTTTTACTTTCATTTCTTTTTGGGATTTCGAGATATTTTAGAGTAATTTTACTACTCTATATTTTATACTTTAACAAAACTAATTTTGTGATATACTCAGGGGTATAATTTCATTTTTAAGGGGGAGGGTTTGTTACCATTTTACAAAGGGAGATTTTTACTTTCATTTCTTTTTGGGATTTCGAGATATTTTAGAGTAATTTTACTACTCTATGTTTTATACTTTAACAAAACTAATTTTGTAATATACTCAGGGGTATAATTTAATTTTTAAGGGGGAAAGATTGTTACCATTTTACAAAGGGAGATATTTTACTTTCATTTCTTTTTGGGATTTCGAAATATTTCAGAGTAATTTTACCACTCTATGTTTTATACTTTAAAAAAAAAAAATTTGTAATATACTCAAGGGTATAATTTCATTTTTAAGGGGGAGGGTTTGTTACCATTTTACAAAGGGAGATATTTTACTTTCATTTCTTTTCGAGACTTCGAAATATTTCAGAGTAATTTTACCACTTTTTCTTTCACACTAACAAAACAAATTTTGTGATATACTCAAAGTATTTTTCGTTAAATAGAACTTTTAGTTTTATGTTTCAATTTCATAATTTTGTTGTCAATATTTTTTAAACTCTTTGCAATCTCCTAAGTTGAATATATATTCACAAATTCTGCAACAAATATATCAGTTATTAAATATAATATGTCACAAAGGAACAAATTATTTTTATTAATATTTTATTTAATATTACTATCGTCTTTTCTTGATTCTAACCTCTTTCACGTGCAAAGTATACATTTCCTAAATGGCGGGAAAGGTTCAAACTGTCGAAATAATTTGCACCTAGAATTTTGTAGCTTTTGCGAAATTAACCAGGTCGTGATGTGCAATTGCTGTTTATCATTCAAAGAGTGTAAGACATTATTAGCCTTTCAAATCGAATAATACTCTCAAGGAGAATCTGTTAAATGTTTCGTAACATGTCTGTTCACTCTATCTGCAAACCTATCGCACTTTATTGCATGTTCCTGCCTCCAATACATCGTTATTCGTTCAGAACACGGTTTAAAACAATTGTATTATATTTTTTTTGACAACGTGTATCAAATATTTACTGCATCACCACAATTTATTTATCGAGCAACACTTTAGTACCTTCAAGACTTTTTATTATTAAATTTATGGGGCTTAATTTGAATAGGTATCGAATATCAAATATTAGATCTGTTACCACAATTAATTTATTTGAACATTTTAATATTTTCAAGATCTTTTATTATCAAATTTGTTAAGAATAATTTTAGTGGGTACTGTGTATCAATTATTCAATCTATCATCACGATTAATTTATCTGAACATTTTAATATTTTCAAGATCTTTTATTAGCAAATTTATTAAGCATAATTTTAGTGGATATCAATTATTCATTGTGTTATAATTAATTTATGTGAACACTATAATATTTTCAATATATTTTACTATTAAATTTTTTCACAGTTTTGCTGAACAATATACACTTTAATATCTCCAATATCTTTTCAAATTTAGTCAAGTTAATTTTGTTGAAGATTTTGTATCAATTCTTCAAGGCATGGTCAATTTAGCTAAACACACTCTCATATTTTTAACACCATGATTAATTTCCATGAATGCACACTAATCTTTACAATATTCTTTTAAATTTATGAAATTTATTTTTGTCAGGTATCTGTACCAATTCTTCAAGGTCTCATCACTAACTTAGCTCCATCTACACCTCTATATTTTTGACACTGATCAATTTATCTGAAAAATACACACTTTGAAATTTGGAATACCTTTCTAAATTTATTAAACTCAATTTTGCCGAGGATTTTGTATCAATTCTCTAACATCATCACTAACTTAGCTGAATCTACACTTCTATATTTTTGACACTGATCAATTTATCTGAAAAATACACACTTTGAAATTTGGAATACCTTTCTAAATTTATTAAACTCAATTTTGCCGAGGATTTTGTATCAATTCTCTAACATCATCACTAACTTAGCTGAATCTACACCTCTATATTTTTGACACTGATCAATTTATCTGAAAAATACACACTTTGAAATTTGGAATACCTTTCTAAATTTATTAAACTGAATTTTGCTGAGGATTTTGTATCAATTCTATAACATTATCACTAACTTAGCTGAATCTACACCTCTATATTTTTGACACTGATCAATTTATCTGAAAAATACACACTTTGAAATTTGGAATACCTTTCTAAATTTATTAAACTCAATTTTGCTGAGGATTTTGTATCAATTCTCTAACATCATCACTAACTTAGCTGAATCTACACTTCTATATTTTTGACACTGATCAATTTATCTGAAAAATACACACTTTGAAATTTGGAATACCTTTCTAAATTTATTAAACTCAATTTTGCTGAGGATTTTGTATCAATTCTCTAACATCATCACTAACTTAGCTGAATCTACACTTCTATATTTTTGACACTGATCAATTTATCTGAAAAATACACACTTTGAAATTTGGAATACCTTTCTAAATTTATTAAACTGAATTTTGCTGAGGATTTTGCATCAATTCTATAACATTATCACTAACTTAGCTGAATCTACACCTCTATATTTTTGACACTGATCAATTTATCTGAAAAATACACACTTTGAAATTTGGAATACCTTTCTAAATTTATTAAACTCAATTTTGCTGAGGATTTTGTATCAATTCTCTAACATCATCACTAACTTAGCTGAATCTACACTTCTATATTTTTGACACTGATCAATTTATCTGAAAAATACACACTTTGAAATTTGGAATACCTTTCTAAATTTATTAAACTGAATTTTGCTGAGGATTTTGCATCAATTCTATAACATCATCACTAACTTAGCTGAATCTACACCTCTATATTTTTGACACTGATCAATTTATCTGAAAAATACACACTTTGAAATTTTAAATACCTTTCTAAATTTTAGTAGATTTAATTTTGCTGAAGGTACTATATCAATTCTATAACATCATCACTAACTTAGCTGAACAATCTACACCTCTATATTCTTAACACTGATCAATTAATCCAAATAGTACACACTTTGATATTTTTCAAATCTTTCTAAATTATATCTAATTTTGTTCAAGCACAAATTCTGCAACATATTACAATCAACTTATCTGAACAATCTACCTCACATCTTTTCCACCATAATTGACATGAATAACGTCCACATATCTTTAATTTTGCTATTCTACATGATCTATATTTTCGTTACATTTATTCAAATGTACCTTAAATACCACTGAAATTTGAACGAACAACCGTTCTTGATTCTGCCTCAAGGAAAATACTGATTTTGTTTAAATATTCGTAACATACCTTGCTGCCTATCAGCCCGAGGTTGAATAACAAGAACCGTGGCCACGTCACGTAACGCTATCGTGCCCTGAACGAACAATCTACACATCGACGTGCTGCCGAGAGTGCAAATAAAATATTTGGCTAGGTGCTCGAAAGAAGAGGGGCGATGGTATCCCAACGATCTGTTGTCTCCCCTCGTCCTCGTGGAATCGCAAACTTTAGTCAGTGAATTCGAGGCCACCATGCGGTCTACAACTGGGTCTAACATTAACGTCGCGCACATCTCGGAACAATGGCTCCTCTATTTATCTCTCTATCAAACTGAACTCTCCATAAACCCGGCCGAACAATTCTAAAGAAATTTCAATTCGAAGAAAATCTGCTCTAAGGTTACAACATTCAGATTGTGTCGGTATAATTGAGGCAATTCAAGGAACGACCTCGAGGCTTGTTCTCTACAAAGGTTTTGACTGATGTAACCAATGATTTCGCAAGTTGATCCGCTTCCAAACGGGTTCGGTCATTGATTGCATCGCAGCAAACGATCTCGATGCCTTTCGTCGATTCGTCGTTCGCTTCTATCTCTCCGGCGAATGGAATGTAAATTTCCGTGGGACGTGTTTACATTTAAACGAGCCGTAATCTCAGATACATTGCTCAAGGTAATCAGAGAAATTACGCGCGAAACGATCTCGGTGAGATCGAGCGGTTCCTCGAGATGAACGCGACGACAATTCTCTAACAACATCCAGCAAAAGAGGAGGAACCTTGTGAACACCTGCGTCCTTCTGCTACTTCAAACTTGGCCTTCGTGCGGGTCGACGCGAATGGACAATTTTTATACATGCCGGAAGTAATTAGTGCTTTTTTACACGCTGACATAATCGTTTGGAAGTTTAACGGACCGTTCGGGATGTTGATTGATGCTGATAGGAACATTCGTGCTTCTGTTTAGTGATTTTACTGACTTGCTAGTCAATTTTACGTGAATGGACTTCGTATTTGTCGTGCTGCAAGCTTTTCAAACACTGTTTTAACTTGTGAAGTTTTATAGTTTTTATCTAGCAAGTTGTGAAGTGTTTCAAATGCGGTAAAAGGAGTTGTGAAGCTTTTGAAATAATTTTGTAAAGGGACTTGTGAGACTTGTAATATTGTTATAGATTTGTAGTTTTTCAAATACTGTTATAAAGAGACTTTTGAAGTTTTTCAAATATTGTTATATGAAGACTTGTGAAGTTTTTCAAATGTTGTTACAAAGGGAAGTAGGTATTTTAAATATTGTTATGGAGGGACTTGTGAAATTTTTGAAATAATTTTATGAAGGGACTTGAAGTTTTTCAAATATTTTTCTCAAGCAACTTGTGAAGTAGGTATTTTAAATATTGTGATAAAGGGACTTGTTTTTGAAAGAAACTTGAAGTTTTTCAAATATTATTTAAAGAGATTTTTGGGGTTTTTCAAATTTTGTTATATAAAGACTTGTGAAGTTCTTTAAATATTGTTACAAAGGGACTTTTGAAATATTTAAAATATTATCTCGTTAAAAATCTTGTGAAATATTTAAAATACTGTTATAAAGAGACTTGTGAAATTTTTCAAATATTGTTACAAAGGGACTTGTGAAATATTTCAAACATTATTTTTAAAGAACTTGTGAAGTAAAACAAATAAATACATCTAGAGTTATAAAGAGTCTGAAGTTTTATAAAATATTATTATAAAGGGACTCAAAGTTTTTGAAATACTATAGTGATTTGTGAAGTTTCCAAAATACTGTTGTGAAGAAAGCTGTATAGTGCGTGTTTTGAAACTTGCTGTTTTGAAAAGGCTCGTGTTCTCTGCAGGCATGTCTTAAGGTTAATAATTAAATTTTCGAAATACTGTAATAGAGTGATTTGTTCTGTTGTTAAATTGTCAATTGTTAAATAATTGTAATCGTGAATCTGTATTGTCCTTAACTTTCCCTGAAGTCTGTTTCATAAATATAAACACTTGACATCTTGCAATCTCATGTTTAATTGTACAAAGCGTAAATGTTCAAGCAACAATGAGAAATTAAATTGTGTAATATATTTACTCAATATGGGGACGATTTTTTAATTTTTCCTTGTTTCATTAACATCTAATGTTAATCTTGTTTCATTTCAGATATAATTGTTACTGTTATATAATTTTTTAATTTTAAATGTTCAAGCAACAATGAGTAATTAAATTGTGTAATATATTTACTCAATATGGGGACGATTTTTTAATTTTTCCTTGTTTCATTAACATCTAATGTTAATCTTGTTTCATTTCAGATATAATTGTTACTGTTATATAATTTTTTAATTTTAAATGTTCAAGCAACAATGAGAAATTAAATTGTGTAATATATTTACTCAATATGGGGACGATTTTTTAATTTTTCCTTGTTTCATTAACATCTAATGTTAATTTTGTTTCATTTCAGATATAATTGTTACTGTTATATAATTTTTTAATTTTAAATGTTCAAGCAACAATGAGAAATTAAATTGTGTAATATATTTACTCAATATGGGGACGATTTTTTAATTTTCCCTTGTTTCAGTAACATCTAATCTTGTTTCATTTCAGATATAATTGTTATTGTTATATAATTTTTGCGGGGGGATTTTCATAATATAATATAATTTGTATAGTGTCTAAAATTAATTTTTTCAACCTAAATATTTTCTAGATACAAATATTTCAGATTTGACTGAATTTTATGAAGATTTAACTGAACTCGCTGCACCTGATATTTTCTGCTAAAGAACTATTTCTCAAGATATTCTCCGTGCTTTGAACTGCTCCAGCTATTACTTTTCCGGATGCAATTATAAAAAAAAAATACGAATATCCTCTTAAGTATCAAATTCTTTCCTCTCAAACTCATTATCTTAATTATCATTCTTTTATATTAACCTCCTCCATTTTCATCACATAATTACAGAAAAGTCTCTAAAGCTTCCGTAATTGTTCCTGCTATAAAAAAATAACTGCATGTCAAAAATTTGAATAAATTCGAGTTCACACCTCAGTGTATCGATATTTCAATGATATTCTAATCGACGTGAAACAGCGTTAAAACGATCGAGTGCTAAAATTATGCGAAGAACATGTCGTGCACTGATCACGTGAATGCCATCGAGAAACATGGAAATCGGGATCGCTTCGCACATTTTTATAATTGGTAAACTGTGTGTCCTCATCAATTTACAAACACATCTTGCCGTGTTCTTTTTTTTTTCAATATTAAACGGAACTGTTGACCCTCATTAATATTTATAAACTCGCGTTATATATTGTCGCTTTTCCTCGACGCTTCCTGCACTAACAGCATCATCGGTGTGGAACTCGTTTTATGACATTGAGCTGGGACATTCAACCTCTTTGCGCTTCGGCATCTTTAGAATTAATTGTATGCGCGCTACAGTGTACCAGATCTATTTCTTGACACTTCGTTTACGTAGAACTAATTTTGTTGCGCGAACGGGGCGACGTTAGAATGCTCGTGACTGATGACGCACCGTTTGCGTCGTAGGTTGTTACGTAATCTGATCGTGACGTACGAGCATGGTACAGGTTGTGGTAGGGAAAGTGATTTTTGATGGGTGAAGTTGTGTTTGGGAATTTGGGAGTTTAGAATGTTAGGAATAGTTATTTAATATTTGGAAATTAGATTTAGGGATTTAGAGATTTGGAGATTTGGGGAGTTGGGAATTTAGAGATTTGGGGATTTGAGAATTTGGGGATTTGAGAATTTGGGGATTTGAGAATTTGGGGATTTGAGAATTTGAAGATTTGAGAATTTGAAGATTTGAGAATTTGGGGACTTGACAATTTGGGGACTTGACAATTTGGGGACTTGACAATTTGAGGACTTGAGAATTTGGAGACTTGAGAATTTGGGGTATTTGAGAATTTTGAGTACTTGAGAATTTTGAATAATTGAGAATTTGGGGACTTGAGAATTTTGGGTATTTGAGAATTTTGAGTACTTGAGAATTTTGAATAATTGAGAATTTGGAGATTTGAGAATTTGGGGACTTGAGAATTTTGAGTATTTGAGAATTTTGAGTACTTGAGAATTTTGAATAATTGTGAATTTGGGGACCTGAGAATTTTGAATAATTGAGAATTTGGAGATTTGAGAATTTGGGGACTTGAGAATTTGGAGACTTGAGAATTTTGAGTATTTGAGAATTTTGAGTACTTGAGAATTTTGAATAATTGAGAATTTGGAGATTTGAGAATTTTTGGACTTGAGAATTTGGAGATTTGAGAATTCGGAGATTTGAGAATTTGGGAATTTGAGAATTTTGGGTATTTGAGAATTTGGAGACTTGAGAATCTAGAGATTTGATAATTTGAAGATTTAAGAGCTTGGAGACTTGAGAATTTGGAGATTTGAGAATTTGGAGGTTTAAGAGTTTGGAGACTTGAGAATTTTGAATATTCGAGAATTTGGAGATTTGACAATTCAGAGATTTGAGAATTTGGAGCCATGAAAATTTAGGGACATGAGAAGTTTGGGTACCTGAGAATTTGGGGATTTTGGAATTCGAAAACTAGGGTATATGAAAATATGAAAACTTGGAGTTTAGGAATTTGAAAATTTAATAATTTAGATATCTAAAAATTTGCAAATCTAAGTATTTGGAAATTTGAGAATTTGGGGGCTTGAAAATGTTAAAATCTAAGACTTCACAAATTTGAGAATTTGAATACTTGGAAATTTAGAAATCTATTTACTTCGAAATTTGAAAACCTGGGGAAAAGTGAAGATTTGAGGATTACAAGATTTACAAAAGTGAGAAGGGACACAGAAATTTTTAGACATGAACCTTGCGTAATTGAAGATTCACAAATTTCACGATATAGAAATTTAAAAAAATAAAAACAAATATTTAGCGATTTTTAAATTCCTGACTTTAAAAAGTAAATTATAGAATTTATAGACTTGAATCTTTTTTTTTTTTTAGAATCTTATTAACCAAGTTTGAAGGATGTGGAAGAGGATTAAAGGATCTTACAGGAGGTGAGATTCTGCTTCAAGGATGGGATGCAGGTCCAGCATGTTGGAGTGCATGGAGGACAAAAGGGACACAGAGAAGAGGAAACAGTCGGACTCGCTGGATCAAGGATCTCTAGTCGACATAGGTAATTTCGTGTTTCTTCTCCTCAAGGACATTCAACTATAGTTTGTGCTCGTGGACTATTTCAAGTTGCCTGATCTCGTTTCTAGTTCTACTTCTTTTTATTACTACAGTTTCAAGTCTTTTTATTATTATTTGTGTAACGAAACCTACAGACTTTCATCTAATCTTATTAAATTGTTAGAAGCTTCTATTTTCCATTTTTTATAATAAACTATTGTTAAATGTAATTGTTCTCAAATAAAAAATGGGGCCTTTGCGTTTGTTATTAAGTTTCTGATGTTCAATTTTACTAATCTAAATTGTTTTTCATTTGTGTTGATTCTGACTTTAGTATTTCTTCTGACGATAATTTTTTACTGTTCTCTTTTATCTAACTAAATAAACTAACAACTATATTTCTATTTTAATATCAGTTTTTGTTGAAGTAATTGTTAAAAGTTTTTCGACTTTTGTGAAACTAAATAGTTACTCTCAAATAAACTAATGGCTGCACTAATTTTTTATTTTCATATCTTTTCTACAATTAATTGTTAAATGTTTTCATCTGACTTTTATGAAATTAAATGATTTTTGACTTCCAAATAAACTAATAACCTCACTACGTATTTTCATATTCTTTCTATGTTAATTGTTAAAATTTTCCATCGTTGATTTTTAAGAAACTAAATAGTTACTGGCTCTCAAATGAACTAATTGTCAAATGAATTACACTACTTCTTTAGTTTCATACTCTCTCTCTGTTAATATAATTTTTGAAATTTTCTATCATTGACTTTTATGAAACTAAATAGTTCTTGGCTCTCAAATGAACTAATTGTCAAATGAATTACACTACTTCTTTGGTTTCATATTCTCTCTCTGTTAATATAATTTTTGAAATTTTCTATCATTGACTTTTATGAAACTAAATAGTTCTTGGCTCTCAAATGAACTAATTGTCAAATGAATTACACTACTTCTTTGGTTTCATATTCTCTCTCTGTTAATATAATTTTTGAAATTTTCTATCATTGACTTTTATGAAACTAAATAGTTCTTGGCTCTCAAATGAACTAATTGTCAAATGAATTACACTACTTCTTTAGTTTCATACTCTCTGTCTGTTAATATAATTTTTGAAATTTTCTATCATTGACTTTTATGAAACTAAATAGTTCTTGGCTCTCAAATGAACTAATTGTCAAATGAATTACACTACTTCTTTAGTTTCATACTCTCTGTCTGTTAATATAGTGTTTGAAATTTTGCATGGTTGTCTTTTATAAAAATAAATATTTTGGACTCGCAAATAAATTACTGTCCACAGCACGTTTCTCCTAATCATTTCTCCTGAAATTATAAAAAGTTTCCATAAATCATTTCCAGCATAAAAATGATCGATCTCCCAATAGTTTCATTAATTTCATAGCATTCGACTCTAAATTCAAGGGCGTACGCGATCGAAAAAAAAAAATCGCAAGAAGCTGGGGGCATTTCTGCGTCACTGATGCGTACCTTTCGCAAAAGTATGCTTCGAGAGTATTATACCTCGAGTGATTCTCCTTGACCTAGTCTCTATATTGACCACGTCGTATTCTTGTCTGGAAGCTACGATCGAGATGTGAATTAATCAGTCTCGATACACGGTTTCACAAAGTTGTCTGCACTGTTTTCTTAACTTTCGACTGGGGAGGGTGTCGTAAATCATTGTCATTCAACGACCGTAGCGTTAAAAATTGACTACAGGAATATCGTTAGATATTAATTTCTATTTATTTGCATATTCTCAAATCAGGTAGAAAGTATAGACTGATACAAAACTTATTTACTTCATTTTTATATAGTTAAACTTTTTTATGCAAATTTGGACTTTGACAAATAATTTGTTACTTGTTTTGCTTTACTGAAATTAATTTCCTATTTTTTACAGGGCTAAAATTAATCAGAATTAGTGTACATACATTTTTACTCTACGGGGTAATTTTTACTCTTTGATCTACAGGGTTTTTCAAAATTAATGCATCCCTTTTTAAATTTTTCCCCTTTTTTATTTTTCTATTTATTATTAAAATATTATTTAGGAATCGTGTAGCAAATATTTAATTTTTAAACGCAATGATCGATTCAAAAATTTATTTGTTTCTAGTTTACTTTTTATGTAGGTTACAATTGAAGAAGGGGATGTTTTTTGAATAGTATAATTTATTACTAGTATCATTCTGATGAGACTAATTTGATATTTTTTATGGTGGTGAATGTTTAAAATTATCAAAGTTACTGTATAAAATTTATACCTCTTTTAATTCACAATTTATTATATCATCTCTATTCAGAAATCGTGTTGCAAATATTTGATGTTCAGAAACAATGATTTTTCAGTTCAAAATTTATATATTCTTAGTCTGCTTTTCATATAGGTTACAGTTGAAGAAGGGAATGTTTTTTAAAAAATATAATTTGTAACTAGTTCTGCTCTGCTGGGACTAATATCGTTCTTTTAACAGTGTTTCATGTTTAAAATTATGAGAGTTATTGTATAAAATTTGTACCTCCTCTAATCTACAATTTATTATTAAATTATTTCTACTCAGCAATTGTGTTGTAAATATTTGATCTTCACAATGATACTTCCATTAAAAATTTATTTATTCTTACTCTGCTTTTCATATATGTTGCATTTGAAGAAGGGGACGTTTTTTAAAAAATATAATTTTGTCATTACTACTGTTTTACTGGAACCAGTACTTTTTACAGTGGTTAAAAAAATTTGTGGTAAAATTTGTACCTCTTTTAACCTACAATTTATTATTATATTATTTCTACTCAACAATCATATTGCAAACATTTAATCTTCAAAAAAAATGATACTTTGATTCGAAATTTATTTCTAGTCCAATTTATTCATTTCTAGTCTAAGTAAGTCAAAAGTTGTAAAAGAGAATGTCTTTTAAAAAGCATAACTCGTTACTATTATAATTTTGATGGGACTAGTATTTTCCATAAAGAAGTCTAAAAACTTTCTACCAAAACATTACTAATGCTATCACTATCTTCTTTTACTTAAATTACTACCGAAAAGCAAAACAAACTCGTGAATTAAATACACTACAAAATTCAATCTTCTAAATTGTCTATAATATTCTTTATCATAAATTTTTATAAATCTCTGGAAATACTTCCAAAAGGGCACAGTATCATCAAGAAATTCCTCACATTCCGATTGAATTCCCTTGAAAAATTATAGTTCTCAAACAATTTTAACGAGTATTTTAACTGGAAATATTTCATCCGCCTTTCGATTTTAATCTCCGTTGAATGCACGAACTTAACCGGAATAATTTCAACACCTCTCTCTTTTTAATTTGTGTATCGCGATAAAGCCAACGCGTTAAAGCCTCTCTCGAAAGGAATATAATTTGCCATTCAACATGTTATTGGTAAGCAAGAGTGCCATGGGTACAATGCCGAAACGCTGTATTGATTCTTTGATAAGGACACAGTATATTTGGGTCGATGGTTATGAATGCAAATCAGATACAGATAATAGCAATTCCATTCGGACCTTCGCGAATGTGCAAGTAAATTAGTTGCTCAATTCGATTCGTTATTCTGCCTGCGTCGATTCTCGATAACAATCGAGATTCTGCAATATCGACCGTTTCAAACATCGTTTAACAAGGCAGTGATTATTTACACTTCGAAATACAGAAGAGAAAATCGTGCTTTGAAAATACATGGAAAGAGAAATATCCTCGATGCTTCTCCTTTGCTGCGACAGTTGAAAGCGTGGCTAGCGGAAAACATACTTGCTTAGATATACAAAAGCTTGTATCCTTTGTTTAACGTTCTATTCTTCGGTTCAGCATTGTAAGCTTTGTACATGAGCTGTTCAGAATGGAAACAAACGCAAACACAGCTAGGGGACATTTGATACAAAAAGTACACACAGAATTGTTATTGCGATTAGAAAAGATATACTTGATTCGATTTGGATCATTAACTAAATCTAACAGTGTTCCTTATATTGTAACTTATTTAAATTTATAATTTGAATAGAAATTTTATTTTTATTTGTTCTCGATCTTCGTTGCAAAATGGCGTAATTTATTCGGAATTATCTTCATGAATTCGATTAATAATGCTCCGAGTATTCAAGTATTTCATTTTCTAATATTCATGAATCAAGCGTAATATTTATAGACATGTTACAACACCATGTTCATTTCTATGCAACAACGATCCATTAGCGGGCACCTTTGATGTCAAACTTGTTCAAACACAAGAAGTTTCATTAACCTTATTCTCATTGACCGATTCAACAAGCAACTCAACTACAGAATTACACATTCTACAGGCAATCCAAGACAAAATTGTCAACTATAAACACGTTCCTTCCTTAAACAATTAACAATTCAAGTTTCCCAATTCCAAATATTATACATGTCAGACAAAGCCAGTCTTTTGGTAACATTTACTCGTACAAAGAAAGCAGGAGTATTTCAATCAAGTATTTCTAACAGCCACAAAAAGACATTAGTACATTAATTTGCGCTAATTCTCCATAGTTTTTGGCAACTACTTTCTTTTGGAATTTATTATTCGTTGAATTTGTAAGAACATTATTATTATGAGAATATGAGAATTTGAGGGTGTGAGGACATAGGCGTAGATTTTAGAAATATAAATATTTCATATGGCGACTTTGAAATTTGAAAATGTAGAGATATATTTGGGGACAGAGATTTTATGTGGAGATCTAAAAATTTTTAGAGATTGGTATGTTGGAGATGTATGGGGATTTAAAAGTACATGGGGGTCTAAAGATGTAGAAATATAATTATTTAAAAATATGAATATTATTTAGAGATTTAGAAGTGTAGGCATTTAGATGTTCAGAAATAGTAGAGGAATTTTAGAGTACAAAAATCTAAAGATATAGAAATTTAAAATTATATAAATCTTGAGAATCCATGAATTTGAGAATCTAAATCGTAGAGGAATTTAAGAGTACAAATATTTACAGATATAGAAATTTTAAATTATATAAATCTTGAGAATCCATGAATTTGAGAATCTAAATGGTAGAGGAATTTAAGAGTACAAATATTTAGAGATACAGAAATTTTAAATTATATAAATCTTGAGAATCCATGAATTTGAAAGTCTAAATGGTAGAGGAATTTAAGAGTACAAATATTTAGAGATACAGAAATTTTAAATTATATAAATCTTGAGAATCCATGAATTTGAAAGTCTAAATGGTAGAGGAATTTAAGAGTACAAATATTTAGAGATATAGAAATTTAAAATTATATAGATCTTGAGGATTCATGAATTTGAGAATCGAAATGGTAGAGGAATTTAAGAATACAAAAATCTAAAGATATAGAAATTTAAAATTATATAAATCTTGAGAATCCATGAATTTGAAAGTCTAAATGGTAGAGGAATTTAAGATTACAGAAATTTAGAGATATAGAAATTTAAAATTATATAAATCTTGAGAATCCATGAATTTGAGAATCTAAATGATAGAGGAATTTAAGAGTACAAATATTTAGAGATATAGAAATTTAAAATTATATAGATCTTGAGGATTCATGAATTTGAGAATCTAAATGGTAGAGGAATTTAAGATTACAAAAATCTAGAGATATAGATATTTAAAATTATATAAATCTTGAGAATTCATGAATTTGAGAATCGAAATGGTAGAGGAATTTAAGATTACAGAAATCTAGTGATATAGAAATGGTATACAAATTTAAAATTATATAGATCTTGAGGATTTATGAATTTTTAGAATCTAAATGATAGAGGAATTTAAGATTATAAAAGTCAAGAGATATAGAAGTGATAGAAGAATTAAAAATTGTAGAAATCTAGAGAATTTATGAATTTGAGAATCTAAATAGAGCTCTAAAAATATAAATATTCAGAAATATAAAAATTTAGAGATGTAGGTAACTAGTCATATAGGAATGTGAGCATGTGGAGATGTAGAGGTGTAGAAATCTAGAGATATGGAAATCTAGGATCATAGGGATTTACTGGTATGAAGATTAAGGAATATACGGATATAGTAATATAGAAATATAGGAAATAAAGGTGTCAGAATCAAAGAATATACCTAGAATCTACAAGGCGTTAGAGACATATGTAAATCTAGGAATATATGGATTAAGTATAAAAATCTAGAGATAAAGAAAAAGGAGCATAGGAATAAAAATGTAAAAATATAGAAAAGACTGCAAATATTTAGAGACAGTCTAGGCGTTTAAGGCTGTAGCAAAAAGAATGAAGATCTAAGGATACAAAAATCCAGACATCTCGAAGCAGATATAAATCCAGTACAGTCTAATAATTTAGAAATATCTTCTCGATGTTACACGTGTTTTTATAGAACAGTCATAATATTTTTCACCAATCACTATAATTCACAGTCAACTAAAACGTGTCCCATACAATTTAAACCTTCATATTTCAACACTTAACTCATGTTCACTAATTACTGAATTTTGTCCTATTAATTTCCACTAATTCACGTTACATCTATCAACTACAATTTCCACTAAAAAAAAAAAACTTGTGAACTTATTTCTTTCGTCACGTTAATTCGTTCGAAATTGAACATCCGAATCGAACACGACTTTCTTCGTATTCCCGTTTAAAGAGCATGTACGGCTATTGTACAGCGAGTTTCTCCGACCACCCTGAGGCCACTCACTCACGAGTAGAATTTTAACCCGAAGAATTTGCTTGTGCTGGTCAGTCGTTGTCTTTGAGTCGCTTGCTACGCGTCGCACACGGATTCGAACGCAAGGATTCTTTATTCTCCGAATGCTTTCGCCGGTGATTTCAATGCCGGGAAACGCGTGTCTCTCGTCCGCAGTGTCGATCTCGTTTTGCTCTCCGCAGTGATCCGCGATATTTAATTGACATGAACGGAGCGTATCGGAATATCAATTTGGGTCGAAACACCGTGGATTTCGGGGAACCTCAAGTGTATCGGTCCTTCTTTCTGTTTGATTTTGTGTTACGGTGAAAGTTTCTTTTTGATGCTCGGTGCGAACGAGATGGTGCCGGTTTCGTTTTTCTTCTCGGTTGATTTAGTAAACGTTTAATTAACTGATTTAAACAAACTTATTTTTGTACACAAGTTTAACAAGTTCTGAAGTTTTATTCAAATTTCACTTGGATTTTCGATAGAAATATTTTTTAACGCGTACTTCTATGTATTAAATCATGGTGTATTAAAGATGAACTTTTACGATTTCTATTACTATTTATTTTGTATTTAATTTGTAAGTCGGTATTTAAATAATTCTTCATTTTTATTACCATATTAATTGCATGTGCAAAAAGTGACTTCTTAGGTTTTTACTACTGTTGTGCCTTAATTTTTAAACAATTCATTTTGATATTACATCAACTTTTTCTATTATTTCGAACTAGATTTTCCAAAAAGCTGAGTGTCTTTCGATAAATGAATTGATCTGAATAACGTGAGAAGATTAACGAAATATCAATGTGTATCTACGATATAAGTTGTCGAGTTATAAATTCATATGGCATCCCCTTCGAATGAATGTTTCTTCGCAAACGAAGACGAGACTCTGGATGACATATTCAACAACGGTAAACACAAACTATCAAACTTTTCCCACTTTATCAAAACTTCATCACAGAATTTACAAATATTTTTTCACTCGAATCTTCAAAGTAGTTTTAAGATCTTAAAATTTTGTCTTCTCTACTTGAAAATAAAAATACGCATGCTCGTGCAATTAGTGGAGGTGTTTGCATTTGCTAAATATAGTGGGTCATACAAACGTGAAGGATAATAAGTTGATTATCAGGAGGGTAAGATTGGAAATCGACACTGAAAGGATCGATCGTAAAGTGCCGGTTGCAGAATCAAGCACACTTCTCCAGAGACCACTCCAATACACATTTCGATCAAAAACAGCCTTATTTTGTCCCAACAGTGTTGCTCGCTATGTCCAATTAAGGTGCCCTACTTTCGATCAATTATCTTTTAAACTCGAATCACACACGATAAATGCTGAATTATCCTGCCATAAAAGGTGGAGATAAGTCTTTACATTCGGCCTTGTTCAAGCACCCTTCTGCAGCTTAATCATTTTCTTTCCAATATCGATTACATTCCTCGATACCAATTATCCAATTGCAGCTTGACAAACAATTAATTCGTCACCAAGCATTTAATGGCGAAAGTTTTATAAAATGCAGGACGTGTTTAAGATTAAAACTACCAACTTTTATAATTTAAGTCAGTCATCTTTGGCATCTCGTGATAATTCGTATTTATTAAAAATGTCAAATTATTCTAATTGCTCCCCTTCAATAAGAATGTTTTATCAATGAAATATGTAAATGCATAAACATCGATTTGATCAAAAATTTCCATTCAGACTGCAAAAAAAAATGAGAAATTATCTTTCATTTTTCTTTTCAAGGAAAATCGGAGTACGATATTCTGGAAAAGCCACCATTCAAAGATGTCTCAACTGGAGATGAAGCAGTGGATCATTCTACAGTGGTAAGTAAAATTATTTGTCAAAATTACGCTTAAAATATTTAGCAATGCCCATGTGCTCATTCGTCGAATCGACAAAAGCAATTAGTGCGATAATAAAACTAGACTTCTCGTTTTTATTGTATATTGCGTCGAATGCGACGCTTTAACGATAAATAACGTTAAAATATTTTTGTTGTATCGATATCTCGTTGCTCCAATCAGAGATAACAGCGAACAAGCAATGTTCCACTTCGTATTTTTAATGATCAATAAGTGGCAATTGAATCTACGTATTTGTTACTACATATCTCCTCTTGTAAAAGATTATGTTACTGTATTATGGCCATAATTGCTATATATAGACACATAATCTGTTTAAAATATGGATGTGTAATTGTAACATTCTTTCTATTACCACCTTTAATCTACACACGAACTAGTTTCACATTGTTCTTTCAAATTACTGTTTTACATCTTTTATTTTTTACCTTAATATAATTTTTCTTATTGCGTATATTATTGAAACTGTGCCCTTTAATGTGCCTTTTCAAACTTTTTTAATCTTAATTTTGTTCTTTATCTATTCTTCATGATTTATCTTTTCTTTATCCTTGATCACCTTTTTTCAATAAATTTTATAAAATATAAACTACAATTATCTACGGTATTTAGATGCACCATCATTAACTGTTCCGTTAATTTTTCTACCTCCAACAATTTTATAAATAAAAAAATAAAATGTGCTCTAAGTTTTTAAGTGGATGGGCTCCATTAATTTTCAAGACATAGACAAAGGGGAAAAATATATACTGCTATCTCAGCTTGTATATCAATTTAATTTTTTTAGGATACTATCAGTTTTTTATTAAGGTACCTTTCATAACATCTAGAAAAATCTATTTATTCCTGCACGTGGCTTAATTTTCTCAAAACTGTAATCTTTGATTATTGCTATCTAACCTGTCTTTTTATCTGTAGCCCTTTGATTAGTTTTATCTAAACCCTTTGACTATTTTTATAAGCGATTTCTAGAATTTCTATATTGTACAAACTGTATTCTTGATTGTCTTAAACTGAAACCCGTATTTTTGTCGTACAAATTTTATATTATTTCTTAAGGTTTCTTCCGTTTGGAATTTTTACCTTTCAATCTTTATCGATGCATATCTACATTCTACAGGTATGAATCACTCCGCTATCATTGTTCAAGGGTGAACCCTTCTTTGATGCAGTTCCGCATTTATCTCGAAAGAATTAATTCTTCATAACACAAGTACTTTTCAAAAATTCTGAATTTGGAAGTTGCGATTATCAAATTTATTAATTTTAATGAGATATCGCACTTTTCAAATAAATCAGCATACTCTATTTCTGACATATATCAGAAATATGTCAGTATCCGGAGAAACGATTGAAATTAGCAAATTAGAAAAGGGTTCTCTCAAATTCAAAGTCGCGTTTATTGATTACCACAGAGGGGTGGCCCATAGTAGCTAAGAAGAACCGTGTAAAAAATCGAAGCTCCCCTAGTCAGACTTTTCTTTCTCACGAGGCTTCGACCAGCAATTAACCCTTTCCCGCAATAACGTGATCGGCTTTTGAACACCTGTTCGTTTCACAGAATGTCGCGTGCGCTCGTGAAAATTACATCGGACATTCTCATGAAAGTTGCAAAGGTTGAAACGCGGGGACGAGCAACTAAACAGCCTCTTAAATATTTCATTAACCCGCTGAGCTTCGATTGCCAGCCCTTGAAAGCTTCTCCCTAATTATTCATTCGATTTCTCTCTCGTTGTACCACTCGCTTCGAACTTCTCCGGCTGCTACGTCGACGCACCGTGCATGGACAGGGTATAAGCTGTCTATAGACGGTCTATAGACCTGCAAAAAAACAGCCGGAGAAGCCGAACAGTCGGAACTGGTGTCTTGCACAATTTCGTGGGTCCAAGGATTCGGGGAGTTTCGCTAAAGTTTCTCGGGAACAGGTGACTTCTTTCGCTACAAGGTCGAAGTGCTGCAATTTCTGCGGAGCTATTAACCGAAATGATAAGGTTGTCCTCTTGACTTCTTTAAATATTTATAGTAACATTTAAAGTTTAAGCTTGCGTACGTTACAAATTTTGTCGACTAATGAGTTAAACTTTGCGAATTTTGCGAAGTGAACTTGCAAAGTTTTTGTCAAATGTAACTTTTTTAACGGGAAGGTTCTGGCAAAAACTAAAATTCGTACGAGTGTACAGAACTTGTGAACTCCGTCTGGCAACTTTGTTGCATTCGACGCCTGCAATTATAGGGTCTGAAAGGGGTGGTTTTTTGTTTCTCGTGAGCCGCTCGATAGTCACACCGTCACCGGTTTCGTTGGTCCTTCCGATTGCAAGGTGTTTTGTCGCGATCCCGGTGATATCGGTGCAACAAAAAAATCTGATATATCATTTATTTGTAATCGCTGTCCGTGACGTAGTCTTTTATCGACTGTTTATACAATACACTATCGATAACTTGCAACGAAGACGATTTAGTTCTCTGTAGAAGCTTCCTTATCAAAGATAGGCTTCTGGCCTGATAGTGCAAAAAGGATAATCTCGATGACGACGGGGCTCAGTATCGCGACAAACGTTTTCTACGAACGTGTTTCTCGAACTATAAATTTTGATGTTGGTGTAAATTGTCAAATAATGACATTTTTCGACGATGTGGATCAGTGGAAGTAGATCTTTGCAGAGTGATTCTGGATTAAATTATGCGTTGATCGTTAATCGATCGAATGTTAAGTCGTTCGTTAGTTAATGTCTTACGGACACGTTAGCGAGAATGAACGAGATGAGACGATCGACTCAGCCGGCGATCTACGTCTGTCACGCGGTAGACGATGCTGAGATTCACGTAGATTCGTCCAGATCGTGGTACGGCACGATTTTTGATGCGTTATGTGGCAGTGTGGAAAAAAAATGGAAGGCGAACACCAAGAGAATATACATGAACGAGACGCTTGCTAATCTTGTAGCGCCAGTCAAGGTATTGAAAAAATTATGTGACAAAATATTTATAGAAGTCAAATTTTGTACGATTGATTTATGGAACGTATACGATTTAACTGTTTCATAGGGTTTATACGTACTATCGTTTTTTACATGTATTATCGTTTCTTCAACTGATGCTTGTTAGAGTGACACTTCTAGAATAACTTTGTTCTTGTCTCTAAAATAATTGTTCTTGTTCTAGGCGAAATAAATGAGATGTCGATCTGGAATTAATTTTATTGCGATCAAGGGGGTACATATTCATTGTTGTGTATTACAGAATTGGTGGAGAGTCTTTTTTATGATTTGTGTCTTGTTTTCTTCTTTTCTGTAAGAATTGATTAGGGGTGTTTAAGAGTGCTTTTTGTTGCAATTGTTCGATAAGATTTGCTTATATTAATAATGCGATTAACGGAGTAAGATTTTTCCTTGTTTTGCAAGAAAAAATTATAAAACCTCTGAGAATTATTTTCACTGCGGATATATAATTGTTCAAAGAATTTGCTTATTGTATATGAATTATGCACTCGGCAAAAATTCTTCTTTCTTCAAAAATAAATTATGGAATCTTCGAAAGTTATTTTCGTTGCAATTACGAAGATGCACAATTGTCCAAAGAATACTATATACAAATAATTATGCATTTACTTGAATTTCTTTCTGCAAAAATTAAAAATGATCTCCAGAATTTATTGCAATTTTTAGAGTATACAATTCCATTTGATTTGAATTGATAAAAGTCCATACGAGTATCTCTCCGAAATGTTGCTTCATTTTTCATCATTGCACACGCATACTCCGTATTCGAGACGCGTTTCACAAACAATCCTGAAAACGATAATCGTTCCAGTATCGTTTAACTATCGCGTCTCATATTTGGAACGTTTCATGCGCTCAGAATAAAAATCTGCCTCGGAACAAACGAGAGATACTCAAAGAAAAAAAGAGAATACTATAAACAGAAAAGAATATTAAGCAATCGAAATTTAATATCGAACTTTGTTCTATCTCCTCCTGTATTAAAATGGTCAACTTCACTTTTCTGCCTACTTCTCGAGTATAGATTCGTTCTCTCTTTGTCATGTGTGTAACATGCATAGGTTACGCCAGAATCCCGTGAAAATCAAGCAGCACGTAGCCAACACGAATGAAAAACGTCGTATCTCATCATGGAAATGATGTAAACATAAAGGAATCAGCACGTGCACGGCGGAGGGCTAAAGTTGCCAAAGTACCCGCGCCGAAAACGGTTCATTACGAGAGTCAAATACAAGTACGTGGGAGTATGCCGTGAGAAAATTTAAGGAGAGTTAGAAAAGTGTCCTGAGAGAATTTGGGGATGGGCAAGAATAGTTAGAATTTAGGGAGAGCCGAAATAGTATCTTGAAAATTTAGGGAGAGGCGAATGAGTATCTTGATAATTTTTGGGAGAGAAGGGTTATCTTAAGAATTTTGGGGAGAACCGAAAAGGTATCTTACGAATTTTGGGGAGAGTCGAAAGGGTATTTTGATAATGTGGGGACAGTCGAAAGGACATCTTGATAATTTGGGGAGAGACGAAGGACTATCTTAATAATTTGGGGAGAGCAGAAAGAGTATCTTAAGAATTTTGGGGAGAGACGAAGGACTATCTTAATAATTTGGGGAGAGCCGAAAGAGTATCTTAAGAATTTTGGGGAGAGACGAAGGACTATCTTAATAATTTGGGGAGAGTCGAATGAGTATCTTAAGAATTTTGAGGAGAGCCGAAAGAGTATCCTAATAATTTTGGGGAGAGCCAAAGGGGTGTCTTGATAATGTGGAGAGAGCCGAAATAGTATTTTGATAATTTGGGGACAGTCGAAAAGACATCTTGATAATTTGGAAAGAGCCAAAAGAGTATCTTAAGAATTTGTGGAGAGCCAATAGTATCTTGAAAATTTGGAAATAATCAAAAGAGGATATCTTGAGAATTTGTGGAGAGCCGAAAGAGGATTTAAAAATTTAGAGAGAGCCAATAGAATGTCTTGAGAATTTGGAAATAATCAGAAAGGGATATCTTGAGAATTTGGGGAGAGCCGGAAGAGTATCTTGAGAAAATTTTGCAAAAGCCTAGAAAGTGTTTTAAGAGAATTTGGAGTGACCCTAGGGACAAGTTTAAGAGAATTTGGGGAGAGCTTAGAAAGTACTTTGAGAGAATTTTTGGGAGACCTAGGGAGTATCTTGAGAAGATTTGGGGGAGACCTAGGTACTATCTTGAGAAGATTTGGGGAGAATCGAAACACTTCCTTGAGAGAATTTGGGGTAGTCTAGGAATAACCTTGAGAGAATTTAGGGTGAGTCTAGGAAGTATCTTAAGAGAATTTGGGGTAAGTCTAGGAATAACTCGATAGAATTTGCAAAGAACCTAGGAACTATCTCAAGAGAATTTGGGGTGAATCTAAGAACAACCTTGAGAGAATTTGTGGTGAGACTAGGAACAATCTTGAGAGAATTTGGGGTAAGTCTAGGAATAACTCGATAGAATTTGCAAAGAACCTAGGAACTATCTCAAGAGAATTTGGGGTGAATCTAGGAATAACCTTGAGAGAATTTGGGGTGAGACTAGGAACAATCTTGAGAGAATTTGGGGTAAGTCTAGCAATAACCTTGAAAAACTTTGGGGTGAATCTAGGAATAACCTTGAGAGAATTTGGGGTAAGTCTAGCAATAACCTTGAAAAAATTTGGGGTGAATCTAGGAATAACCTTGAGAGAATTTGAGGTGAGACTAGGAATAACCTTGTGAGAATTTGTGAAAAACCTAGGGTGAGTTTAAAACTACCTTGAGAGAATTTAGTAAAGGTCTAGAAATAACCTTGAGAGAATTTGGGTTAGTCTAGGAATAACCTCAGAGAATTTAGGAAGAGCCTAAGGACTACCTTGAAAGAATTTGGGACAAACAACTTTAAAAAAATTTAGGGAGGGCTCAGTAATAACCTTGAGACTTGCGGTAGAGCCTAGGAACCTTGAGAAAATTTGGGGAGAGGCTAAAAACAACCTTGAGAGAATTTCGAGTGGGCTGAATACTACCTTGAGAATTTAGAGCAGCTTAGAAAGTGACAAGCAATTCAGAAAGAGCCTAGGAAGTGTTTCGAAATAATCTTAGGAACAGTATCCGCCATTTGCTTTCGATTTCGTAAAAGCCTACCAAGAACAAATAAATATAATAATTCCGCTTATCGCATACAATTCTCGAAAGTGTACATTTGAACTCGAGTTCAGAAAATAAATTGCAAATTAAATGTGGATGACGGGGATTTTTTTACGTAATTTATTATCTGTTCCAGAAAGGGGCGCCAGATATTGAAACATACCCGTTAACGAACAGTGTTCCTGATCTCATTAAGGTGAGCAGTTTTGAGTAATTTATCGCGTAACAATGTTTCCTCGGTTGTATCTATCTATTGCAATTAAATGACCGACAGATAACGGTGTGTTTACATTGCACGATTAATCGAACGATCGGCTTACGAGACAATGATTGATTTACCTCGAATCGCATTCCTCGAACGTGTCAGATATTACTGGTCTTCCCGAAAGATGACCAGCAGATGGACATACTTGCCACCACTTCCAGAAGACTGGGGTGGAGCGTATCGGTGGCGAAGGATGCGGAAGAAGCTGTCGAGTTCTTCCAACATCGAGGTCACGAGCTAGTGATCATCGATCATCGGGGGCAACGTGGTATCCAGGCCGATGCGATTTGTAGGTACGTTATTTTTCATCACAAAATCACT
This sequence comes from Megachile lagopoda, assembly GCA_036983795.1. Lineage (NCBI taxonomy): Eukaryota > Metazoa > Arthropoda > Insecta > Hymenoptera > Megachilidae > Megachile > Megachile lagopoda. The sequence continues at coordinate 4,751,719 of CM072786.1, forward strand.
GCAATCATTTGTCGCTAAACTGTTTTAAAAATTTCAATATATTACTAATTAATTTCTGGTCAATTGCAGAACCGCTAGTGTGCATATTTTAACTCGTGGAAATTAGTACTGTATTTAATGGGTTGATTAATTCTTCTGTTTACCTCAAGAGAATTATGTATATTTTATTATCACTATTTCAGCTTGTCAGAATTAATATCGAAATTTAAAGGGTGACCTTACTAACTATTCCATTTACCTCAAGAGAATTATGTATTTTTGCTATCCTAGTTTATGAAAATTGTCAAAAATTGATCACCTAATTTTCTACTCGTTATATTTGAGAATTTTCTCCTCATCGTGGATAATTATTAAAATAATTAATTTCTTGGACATATAAAAGCAATTAAATATTTTTGATATAATTATCGTTACCCTTCAGAATAGTGATGAATTCTTGAACACTTGCACTCGTCAGAAATATTTCAGAATCTGAAGACATTAAAATAATCGTTAAATTTTTATTGGTTTCAGGGCGATTAGATCTAGTCCAGTTTACCATAATACCGTTGTCATAGCTCTTGTAAAAAAATCGTAAGTTCAATCTTCCTACGTCTACACCCACATATTGTATACTAAACTTATACAAATTTCCACAGGTATTTTATGCATGCCGAAAAAGATAAAATCGTGTCACTGGATTTGTTAGAAATAGGATTCACCAGAGTAAGTTCTTACTTCTTTTATGATTTACAAAATCATGATATCATATTTTACAAAATAATGATGTCATGTTTTACAGGATGATAATCATTATGATTTGCAAAATCATCATTAATTGCGGAAATTTATCTTTAGTTGGAAGACTTTGATTTAATTCTTCATCGAATATTTTAAAAAGTACGTTTATCGCAATTTTCTTTGTTCTAGGCTTTAATGGAGTGCTCCCACGAGGGGATATTAATTAACGAATTAGTGGGAATTTATACCAGCACTTTGCTACCAAGAACACAACTAGCGGCCGCTGACGCGTTGTATGTGGCTCTTGACAAATGCCGTGATATGGTACACGTGACAGATGATAAACACATTGTACAGGTAATGTGAGTAACTCTTGTGTCATCCACATGTAACGAACAGATGTCCATTTTACACTTAAAGTGCACCACATGATTGTTGAAACACTTTCCAATTAATATTTTGGTTCGCAAATATATGTAACTTGAAATTACTGAAATGTACATAAATATACGTAAATTAACATTTTAATTTTGTTAACTAATTACAATTGTATTATAGTTGCGCTAAATTATAAAGTATAGAATTTATTGTACATTATAGAAGCTCCCATAATTGCCACGATATTTAGTTTCTCTACTTCAAACTTAAACCCCTTAAACTTTAAGACACTTAAATTTCTTAGAAGATCATAAAACGTTAAGTGTTTAATGATTGAAATTATACAGAAATCGATATTATTTTTAAAATCTTGTTTTTATTCGTTCAAACAGTTTTAATACAGAATGTTTATCTTCTTGCAGTTTGTTAATAAAATTAGCGAGAAGTTGTTAGGCTATACGATCAAAGAAATGTTAGGGAAAAACATCAGTGAGATAGTTCTCTACGAAAATTTCATAGTGATGGAGCAGCAGATCAGCAAAGGTCACGAATTCGAGGGGAACATGAACTGCAAACGAAAAAATAATCAAATGCTCACTCTCAACTGCAGGATAGTACCTTTCAGTATCACTTTGAAGTTAGTATCAAACTTAAATTAAAACAACGTTCAAGTAATTTTAATTATTTAACTTTTAATGATTATGTTCTGTTCGTCAGGAAACCAACTCATTACATATACGTATACGATACGATGTACCTGTCAGAAAATATCGATCCATCGATCGATCAAGCTCAACAACCGGGTCCTCCAAAACAGAGTGCAGTTGTGACACAAAGGCGGACATCTGATATGAAATCAGGCACCAGCGACAGTAATTATTGAATTTTTTAATTATTCGTGCTTCTATTTTGTAAATGTTGCATGGTGTTTTATTGAGGTGACTCTGGAAATTATATAGTAGATTTCTTGTTATATCTGGGTGTTGTATGGTCAAGTTTTAAATTTGCACGCGTTCATCTATCGTGCGGTCAATTATCACGCGGTCGATTACCACGCGTTCAGCTATCGTGCGGTCAATTATCACACGTTCGATCGCTATGCGTTCTACTATCGTGTGTTTAATAACCACACATTAAATCATCACGCGTTGTATCGTTACGTATTATATTGGCACGATGTCAATTATCAACTGTTAGATCCCCACGCATTCGATATTCATGCGTTCAATTACCACACGTTTCGATTTACCACACGTTCAATTTACCACGTTTTCAATATCCACGCGTTCAACTTGCCACGTATTCGATATCCACGCGTTCGATTTCCACGTGTTCAATTTACCACGTATTTAATATCCACGTGTTCCATTTACCACGCGTTTAATTTGTCACTTATTCGATATCCACGCGTTCCATTTACCACGTTTTCAATATCCACGCGTTTGATTTACCACGCGTCCAATTTGCCACGTATTCGATATCCACGCGTTCGATTTCCGCGCGTTCCATTTACCACGTTTTCAATATCCACGTGTTTGATTTACCACGCGTTCAACTTGCCATGTATTCGATTTACCACGCGTTCAACTTGCCATGTATTCGATTACCACCCGTTCGACAACCACGAGTTTGATATCCAAGCGTTCAATTACCACGCGTTCCATTTACCACGTTTTCAATATCCACGCAATTGATTTACCACGCGTCCAATTTGCTACGTATTTAATATCCACGTGTTGGATTTACCACACGTTCAACTTGCCATGTATTCGATTACCACCCGTTCGATGAACACCCGTTCGATAACCACGTTTTCAATATCCACGCGTTTGATTTACCACGTATTTAATATCCACGTGTTCGATTTACCACGCGTTCCACTTGCCATGTATTCGATTACCACCCGTTCGACAACCACGTGTTCGATATCCACGCGATCAATTACCATGCGTTCGAATTACCACGCGTTCGACATCTATGCGTCCCATTACCACCCGTTCGATTACTACGCGTTCGACATTTACACGTTTGATTACCACACGGTCGATTACTACGCGTATAAATTACCACTCGTTCGATTTCTCACGCGTTCGATTACTACACGTCCAATTTCCACAAAATGCAATTCCCACGCGTTCGATTATTACACGTCCAATTACCACAAGTTGGATTACCACCCGTTCGATTATTACGCGTTCGATCATCACGCGTTCGACATTTATACGTTCGATTACTACGTGTATAAATTACCACTCGTTCGATTTCTCACGCGTTCGATTACTACACGTCCAATTTCCACAAAATGCAATTCCCACGCGTTCGATTATTACACGTCCAATTACCACAAGTTGGATTACCACCCGTTCGATTATTACGCGTTCGATCATCACGCGTTCGACATTTATACGTTCGATTACTACGTGTATAAATTACCACTCGTTCGATTTCTCACGCGTTCGATTACTACACGTCCAATTTCCACAAAATGCAATTCCCACGCGTTCGATTATTACACGTCCAATTACCACAAGTTGGATTACCACCCGTTCGATTACTACGCGTTCGCCATTTATACGTTCGATTACTACGTGTATAAATTACCACTCGTTCAATTTATCACGCGTTCGATTACTACACGTTCAATTACCACAAAATGCAATTCCCACGCGTTCGATTATTACACGTCCAATTACCACAAGTTGGATTACCACCCGTTCGACATTTATACGTTCGATTACCACAAGTTAGTTTACCACGTGTTCGATTACTACACGTCCAATTATCACGCGTTCGATTACTACACGTCCAACTACCACAAGTTGGATTACCACCCGTTCGACATTTATACGTTCGATTACCACAAGTTAGTTTACCACGTGTTCGATTACTACACGTCCAATTACCACGCGTTCGATTACTACACGTCCAACTACCACGCGTTCGATTACCACATGTCCAATTACCACAAGTTGGATTCCCACGCGTTCGATTATTACACGTCCAAATACCACAAGGTGGATTACCACGCGTTAAATCACAACACATAGGATCACCACGAGTTGGATCACCATATATAGAATCACCACGCGCCCAATTACCATACGACAAATCACCACGCGTCAAATCACCACAAGTTTCATCCTCCACGCGTTCAATCGCCCCACGTTATATTTCCACGCATCATCTCCCACATTGCATATTTTCAATCTTTTTAAACTGTCCCCCTTCTCACTGACAATGTAACTAGAACCCACTGTATTCGACTCTATTAAATTTCAACACAAAGTGAAAACCAAGGTGAGGTAACAGCAAACAACGTGATCGAGATTTTTAAGTTCCTAGTCACGTTTCTCCCCATATCTCTATCGCTTCTGAGAATAAGTTAAACAGAAAACTAAAATTTGTGTCACGTTAACCTTTGTCATAAAATTATTCATAATTTGAGAATTTTTATATTTTTGTTTAGGTCGAAGGCGGTCTAGTCTGCGCAAACTGTACAGTTTACAATTGGAAGCACCAATTACGAAGGTGATCACACTTCTTTCTAACGCGATCACGGATTCGACGAGTCCTGAAACAGCAGCACAGATAGACAAGGTATACATGACTCTAAACAAATTGATTTTTAATAGTTATATTTGTTAAATATCATAAACCAGTAAATTTAACTGCAGCTCTATTTTTCGAAATTAAATTAAATTATCGTTGAGAAGTGTATGATTTAGGCGAATGATTCCAGATTTGTTCATAACAACATTAATGAAATAAGATTTGAAGAATTTGTTCAATCATAAACTTAAATCACTTTTTAATCGATAAATTTTTAATGTTTCAGGCAATAGAAATGCTGAGAACTACCGAACTGTACGTGCCACATCTAAGGGAAGATAGAACCTATACTGACCCCGTAGCGACTGACCTCGTCGGAGCCTTGTTAGCCGTAAGTAATTTCATCTGCTTTGTTAACCTCTTCAGGGACCAATTGATCAAAGCAATTCTCTTCGTCTAATGTTATTCTAAGTGACAGTAATGTATCTGACAGTGTTCGGAATATCTTAGTAAATGTTTTTCGTATCATTTCGGGAACTGGGGATTTGAGAAGTTGAGGATTGGGAAATTTGAGAAATTGAGATATAGAGATTTGTGGAATTGGGGGATCAGGTATTTGGAAAATTGCGAAATTGGGGAATTAAGTATTTGAAATGTTATGGAACTGGGGGATTAGGTATTGGAAGCTTGTGGAATTGGGGAATTAGATATTTGATATGTTGTGGAATCGGAAGGTTAGGTATTTGGGAAATTGTGAAATTGGGGAATTAGGTATTAGGAATCTTGTGGAATTGGGGAATTAGGTATTGGAAACTTGTGAAATTGGGGAATTAAGTATTTGAAATGTTGTGGAATTGGGAGATTAGATATTGGAAACTTGTGGAATTGGGGAATTAGGTATTGGAAACTTGTGGAATTGGGGGATTAGGTATTTGGGAATTGTGGAATTGGGGAATTAGATATTTGCTATGTTATGGAATTAGAAAGTTAGGTATTTGGGAAATTGTGGAATTGGGGAATTAGGTATTAGGAATATTGTGGAATTGGGGAATTAGATATTGGAAACTTGTGGAATTGGGGAATTAAGTATTTGAAATGTTGTGGAATTGGGGGATTAAATACTTTGAGAATTGAGTAATGGAAGGTTTATAGAATTAGGAAATTGAGAAATTGAAGATTCAGAAATTTGAGGATTTAGAGAAGTGGAAATTCAGAGATTTGGGCAATTAAAGAATTGAAGATCGAGAATTTGGAGACATAGAGACCTAGGGAATTTAAAAATTGAATACATAAGAAATTTACGAAATTCAAAAACTGAGCACTTAAAAATCTAAAAAACCTCAGAATTGATTTAAAAATTTGAAAAATTCGACAAAGATGTGGGGATTCAAACATTTGAAGATTTAAAGAATTAGTGTATTAATCTAACAGATTCATAAAATATACACTTGAGAAATTAGGAAATAAAAGATATATGAATTTAGATGATTCAAGAGTCTATCTAAAACTGAACTTAACTTCGTCAAAACTGTTTATGTTCATAAATATTATTTTTAAATAAAGTCGCCGCGGAAACCATGGGAATCGAGAAGATCGTCGGCGGAATCAGCACGGTTGTCTACGTTCAAAGCTGTCGCTCTAACCTCAAGTTCCTCTCGAATGCAGATCAAAGGATTCAGAGGGCCTCAAGAAATCGCAGAAATATTAGACAAGTGTTTAGAATGGAATTTCGATGTATTCAAACTCGAAGTTCTCACAGAAAAGAGGTAACTTAAAATATACAAAGAATTATTTGTCTCTTCCATCTTGAAATTCAAAGTTTAACTTCTCCCTTGCCATATGAAGTACACATATGAAGCTAACACATTGGTGTCCATTTTTAGAAACTAAACATACTATCTGTTCTACAAGATGAATTATATTATATATTATACTATCCACATTTGTCTTTTTTAGAAATAAATATTTTCTATTTATACATTTTCACGTATGAAACTAACATATTGGTGTCCATTCAATATTTTCTATTTATACATTTTCACATATGAAACTAACATATTGGTGCCCATTCAATATTTTCTATTTATACATTTTCACATATGAAATTAACATATTGGTGTTCATTCACTATTTTCTATTTATACATTTTCACATATGAAACTAACATATTGGTGCCCATTCAATATTTTCTATTTATACATTTTCACATATGAAACTAACATATTGGTATCCATTCAATATTTTCTATTTATACATTTTCACATATGAAACTAACATATTGGTGCCCATTCAATATTATCTATTTATACATTTTCACATATGAAATTAACATAGTGGTGTCCATTCAATATTTTCTATTTATACATTTTCACATATGAAACTAACACATTGGTGTCCATGTTTTTACTATCTGTTCAACAAGATAAATTATATTATATATATTATACTATCCACATTTGTCTTTTTTAGAAAGAAATATATTTTCTATTTGTTTCTGTTCGATCACAGGCCACTTTTATTCCTTGGGATGACAATCATGAATCTGTATCGTGTACCAGCTAGACTAGGCTGCGACGAGAAAGTCGTGCAAAATTGGCTAACACTGATCGAAATGAATTATCGAGCTACTAATTGTTATCACAATTCGACCCATGCTGCTGACGTATTGCAAGCCACTGCTAGATTTATGCAGTCCGAAACATTGAAGCAGATTTTGGAACCCCTGGACGAAGTTGCGGCTTTGATTGCTTCTGCTGCGCATGATCTTGATCATCCCGGTAGATCAAGGTAATTAATACATACTAATATGCTGTGTTAAATTCATTGTGAATAATTATGATTACAAGAAGTGCAGTTTCTGTATATTCAAATTTTTAATTGTTCTGGATATTCAAATTTTTCATTGTTCGGCTTCGCGAATTTCTAAATTGGTAAATTGTTTAAATTTTACAAATTTTACAAATTTCTAAATGACTATATTTATAGATTTATAGATTCTGTAATTCTGAGATTATCTACATTTCTGATGCACTACGTTTTAAATTCTCTGTAATTCCAAGTCCCTACAATTCCAATTCCCTACAATTACAATTTCCTATAATTCCATAATTCTGTACGTTTTCCATGTTCTATAATTCCAATTAATAACATTCTAACTTCCTACAATTCAAATTCTCTACAATTCCAATTTCTTACTATTCCAATTTCCTACAATTCCAATTCGCTATAGTTCCATTTCCCCCTTGTTGCAATTCCCTACAATTCAAATTCCCTACAGTTCCAATTCCCCATTGTTGCAATTCCCTACAGTTCAATTTCCCTGCAATTCCAATTCCCCACAATTCCAATCTCCTACAATTCCAATTCCCCATTGTTACAATTCCCTACAGTTCGAATTCCGTACAATTCCAATTTCCTACAGTTCCAATTCCCCATTGTTGCAATTCCCTACAATTCCAATTTCCCACAGTTCCAATTCCCCATAGTTACAATTCCCTACAGTTCGAATTCCCTACAATTCAAATTCCCTACAGTTCCAATTCCCCATTGTTGCAATTCCCTACAGTTCCAATTCCGTAGAATTCCAATTTCCTACAGTTCCAATTCCCCATAATTACAATTACCTACAGTTCGAATTCCCTACAATTCCAATTCTTTACAATACCAATCTCCTACATTTCCAATCCCCTACAATTCCAACTCCTTACAGTTCCATTTCCCTACAGTTCCAATTCCTTATAGCTCCAAATCCCCACGGTTCCAATTCCCAACAGTTCCAATTCTCTACAATTCCAATTCCTTACTTTTTGAGTTCCTTACATTTCCAATTCCCTACAGTTCCAGATCCTAATTTTATAATTGCCTAAATTCCTAATTCCCTAAACCCCCAATAATCTAAATCCCCAAATCCTCAAATCGCCAAATCCTCAAGTTCCCAAAATCTCAAATCCCCAAATCCTAAAACCCCAAATCCACAAATTCCGAAATTCTAACCCACAACTCTAGAATCACCTAATTTATATGTTCCTAAATTCTGAAACCCCCATATCCTAAAGTCCACAAAACCTCGAATCCTCAAATTCTAAAACCCCAAATCCACAAATTCCCAAATTCTAATCCAAAACTCTACAACCACCAAATTTATATGTTCCCAAATTTTAAAACCCCCATACCCTCAAATCCTCAAATCCAAAAACCCCAAATCCTCAAATTCCCAAATTCTAATCCAAAACTCTAGAATCACCAAATTTACATGTTCCCAAATTTTAAAACCCCCATACCCTCAAATCCTCAAATCCAAAAACCCCAAATCCTCAAATTCCCAAATTCTAATCCAAAACTCTAGAATCACCAAATTTATATGTTCGCAAATTCTGAAACCCCCATATCCTCAAACCCCAAAACCTCAAGTCCCCAAATCCTCAAATCCCCAAATCCTCAAATCCCCAAATCCTATAACCTCAAATCCTCAAATCCTGAAACCCCAAATTCTAATCCAGAACTCTAAAATCACGAAATTTATATGTTCCCAAATTCTGAAACCCCCATATCCTCAAACCCCAAAACCTCAAATCCCCAAATCCTCAAATCCACAAATCCTAAAACCTCAAATCCTCAAATCCTCAAATCCTGAAACCCCAAATTCTAATCCAGAACTCTAAAATCACCAAATTTATATGTTCCCAAATTCTCCTCCTAATTCTCCTATTCCATAAATCCCCCACATACACCCTCAAAATCTCCCAATCCCAAATTGTTATATTTCTAAAGCGCACAAATTTAACAACCCAAGTTCATCAGATAACAAAAGAATATTTTTAACACCCCCGAAATATTTAAACTGATTTCAGCCAATTTCTCTGCAACGCCGACAGCAAGTTAGCGATCCTTTACAATGATTTGTCCGTGCTTGAGTCACACCATGCAGCATTAACGTTCAAGCTAACCTTAGCAGAAGACAGTGCGAACATTTTCAAAGTAAGCCCCCAATGAAAATACACGGTATCATAATCTTTTCATAGTATTTTTTTTTATTATACATTGAACAAATTTTCTATGGTTGCAGAACTTGGAAAGAGACACGTACAAGCTAGTCAGGCAGATAGTCATCGATATGATTCTGGCCACCGAAATGACCAAACATTTTGAACATCTGGCGAGGTTCATGAACGTTTGCAGCTCTAGAATTACGGATAATCAGATGGATGTATGAATTATCAATTTATTATTAACCAACAGTTATTTTTTTTTGTATATTAACTAGTTATTAATACGTATATACTAAGGAATTATTAAACTTGTGGTCACTGATGTACATTTCGGGGTGTTGATGTACATTTCAGGTCACTGATGTACATTTCAGGTTACTGATGTACATTTCAAGTTACTGATGTACATTTCAGGTTGCTGATGTACATTTCAAGTCACTGATGTAGACTTCAAGTCAATTGTAGGTGAACGTATTAGAAGATGGTTGTCTATTTAATTATTAACGCCTTTCGTGGATTTAGACGTTTTATCGATATTGGTTTATGAGGAACTTTTGAAGTTTGTAAGCTTATATTTGATTTTTGATGTTTGCAGGATTACAATGAATTTTTGAAATTTGTAGACATATGATGAATTTTTAAAATTTGAACTCTTACGATGAACTTTTGGAATTTGTGGGCTTCTATCTGATTTTTGAAGTTTGCAGGGTTACGATGAACTTTTGAAATTTGTAGGTTTCTATTTAATTTTTAAAGTTTGCAGGATTAGAATGAATTTTTGAAAGTTGTAGACATACGATTGATTTTTGAAATTTGTAGACTTACGACAGATTGTTGAAATTTGTAGGCTCTCGATGGACTTTTGAAATTTGTAGGCTCATGATGGATTGTTGATAGTTTGTAGAGTCATGATGGATTGTTGAAATTTGTAGGCTTACTCGGGTAATCTGGACATGTCAGTGGTACTACAACCGGAAAACGTGGTGCTGGTGAAGAGAATGATGATCAAATGTGCGGATGTGTCGAATCCAACACGACCACTAAAATATTGCATAGAATGGGCCAGACGAATCGCCGAAGAGTATTTTAGTCAGGTACAGTTTCTATTTACGATTCTCAAATAATTGGAATTCTTGGAAATATCCCAGAAAGCTTTCTCCTGTTCTCTTCCTAACTATGAAAATATTTCTAATTTTAAATATATATTCTCTAATTTTAAATATCTTAAATTGTTCTAGATCGTGAAAAATTAATTTCATTCTGAGGTTTTTAAAAGTTTACATCAGGATAATTATTGAATAACGGATAAATGTTGAATATTAACTGTTTGTTACTACAATTCGGTACTATGAATTGCAATTTATCCTGAAGTTAATACTTCTACTTAGCGTATAAATTTTACTGTATTTTATTTTTCAATTTTATAACTTTTATCAATTTTTAGCGGTTAGAACCTTACATCGATTTTTCATACCTTACGTCGAATTTTAACGTTTATAACAAATGGAGATCTTCTAATTTGCTTAATTCTTAAAGTAACTTATATCAAATCATATAAGTTTACAGAATTTACAGAACCTTACATCCATTTTTCATTTTTATAGGACCTTACGTCGAATTTTAACGTTTATAACAAATGGAGACCTAATTTGTTTAATTCTTAAAGTAACTTATATCAAATTATATAAGTTTACAGAACCTTACATTGATTTTTCATTTTTTATAGAACCTTACGTAGACTTTTAATGTTTATAACAAATGGAGATCTAGTTCGTTTAATTTTTATAGTAACTTATATCAATTCTTAATATTTATACTTATATCAAATCAAAATATTAACAGTACCTTATATCGATTTCTACTGCTTATAATACCAAAAATGATGTTTTACTTTTCTCAATATTTTGAAACGTATATGAAGTCTAAATAGTATCATTTCTAAATGGTATAATTTACTATTTATTTCTAAAATAGCATAATTTCAGAAGTTCCGTTTTACGCTCTTTTGCAGACCGACGAAGAAAAGAAATTGAAGCTGCCGGTATTGATGCCAATGTTCGACAGACAAAAATGCTCGATACCAAAATCGCAGATCGGTTTTGTCGATTACATCATCAACGACATGATCGAAACGTGGGATGGTCAGTACACGCTTTTACGACTTTGTTATTCCTTCACAGTTCATTTACAAAATAACCTTTATTTTTCAGCATTTATCGACATGCCAGAATTGGTGGGATACATGAGACACAATTACGAGAAATGGAAAGAATATAGCGTAAGAATCTTTTTTCAACAATTTCATCACATTCTGATACTAAAATCACATATGCTTTGCTATTTCTCAAAATTCAGTCTTTCAATTCTTGTAGATTCATTAAAATACAGTTATGCTTTTATTAAAGAGAATTTATTAAAACAATCTGTGTTAAAATAATAAAAAATGATACATTTCAAAACTTACATTATTTAACGTCACATTAAATGAAATATCTTTATTTTTGTAATAGTTGAAAATTTAAGTAACAATTTTTTATAGGAACAAGAAATATCGACTATGAAAGAGAATTTATTAAAACAATCTATATTAAAATAATGAAAAATGATACATTTGAAAAATTACATTCCTTAACGTCACATCAAATGAAGTATCTTTATTTTTGTAAGTTGAAAATCTGAGTAGCAATTTGTAGTTTTCTATTTTTGATAGGAACAAGAATATTGACTATAAAATTGAATTTATTAAAATAATTTATATTAAAATAATGAAACATGATACATTTCAAAACATACATTATTTAACGTCACATCAAATGAAGTATGTTTCTTTTGCAATAGTTGAAAATCTGAGTAACAATTTGTAGTTTTCTATTTTTGACAGAAACTGGAAATATCGACTATAAAAGAGAATTTATTAAGATAACCTATTAAAATAATGAAAAATGATACGTTTCAAAAATTACATTCCTTAATGTCACATAAAACAAAGTACCTGTAATAGCTGAAAATCCAGCAGTTTATAAAATTTTCTATTTTCTTTTTTTAGGAACAAGGAATATCGACTTTGCAGGACATCGAAAAGTTGCAACAGCTTCCCGAGTTTTTCGTGCATCGATTCGCGTGACCCATGGAGAGAAATCGAGATATTCACGTCCGTCCCAAACAAAGTTCACGAAGCGAGCTCTGTACAATCTAATTTGTAACATATTCGTAACTCTTAAGTAAATAGAGGTGACATGTCGTAAAATTGTAAATTTTTTTTTAGAATATACACGTAATTCATTCAGTTTCTTGTTCTTGATTCCTACCCACTTTTCACGAAAGTCGATCATCTATTTTAAGCTGCTGACACACCACTGACTCATCCTGGTACACAAATATTTAGCTGTTTACTCATTTTTCTTTTCTTGACTCTGAGAATAATGCATCCATTGTTGATCATAAAAACCTACGATGATTGTAATAAATATTTTACTCACGTTTCACCTTTGAAATATCTAAAAATCTTGAGTTATCTCCCTCCACCATTTTGAAATAAGACTCACCGTCTTTAATTTTACCTGATTTACGGTTTTATAATTTCCAGGAAGGACTGTGGATTATTAAAAAAGCACTGTATTTTTACGTCGGGTTTCACTTTATTGTTTCTCTCAGCCAATAATAGTTTATGGACCTATATCGCTAGGCGATTGCGGACTGTTACACAAGTATAGGAACAAGTTTTCGTTAGATCAGCAAGAGAATTTTGAACGTATATATGCGTATGATATAATTTCGAGTATGTATACGTGTGTTTACAATAGAGTGTGTTGTTCAATTAGTAATTTCATAACGCGAAGGAAAAAATCTAAATATTCTTTGTTGCCATAAAACGTCGAGTATAATAATAGTAATAATAATAATAATAATGATGATGTATATGTTAAATACACGCGCTTTGTAATTCGGTATCAATTTACAGATCATTTTTCGTAGAACAATTGTAACGGTTAAGCAGCAAAGAATAAAATAGCGCAATCGGTGAAAGCCATTATTTTACCACGAATAGTTTACAAAAGAATTTAGATACAATAACGTTTGTTGATGATTGTTACTAAGTCACAAAAAAAAGTATTACAAATCACGCTATTAATATCGTTTGAAGTAACACATTTGTGTGTACGTGGATACCACACGCGCATTGAATTCCCAAGATTATATTTTTTTTTCTCTCTCTCTCTCTTTTCTCTCTCTCCCTCTTTCTTCGATTAACACACGAATAATCGTAGTCGTTTTATCCAGTGCTAAAAAGTGACACGTAGTTCGTTATCTTGTATCAAGCCTAACAATAATTATAAACGGGTCAAAGGATTTTATCGCGCATATATTTCGTTATGCTTAATTCAAAATTATGGATTCCGTTAGTCGTTTGAAAATCTGACGTGTAGGACTTTACACACAGCGATGCCTGACCACATTTAAAAACACGAAAATACGACGAATATTATAGAGTTTAGAATCATATACAACATATATATATGTATCGATTATCATAATAATATTTGGTCGATTACCTAAATCATTTAATCGTTAAGCCTACTAGTATATATTTATCGCCTATAATGCCGCACAGTAGATTTTATTACTTATATCTTCCAAGTGTAGTTTTTCTTGATCCTTTTAAATCAACTTAGAAATTAAAACAATTACATAAAACGTATCCTAAAGTATACTTCCTCTATTCACCCGCTAAACAAGCGCTCTCACGGTATTTTTTTTCTCGGAATCGATTTACAGATGTTCGCTCTCGTAATTGTTCATTTTATTAAGTCTCTCTGATTACTGTTTACAATCATACCAAGATTATTAAAAAAAAATGTCAAACTTGTAGAATAATTTTTTAAGTATTTACTCGCACTTGTTTGCTAAGTAGGATCGTACTCTAATTATATAGTAGAGTACCGATAAATAGTTCATACTCAATGATATTTAAAACACATACTCTGATGTATAATCGAATTATTGTTCGTATTTTGTTTGTATTTTTTTTGGTCGACGAGTTTACTCGTCGGTTTTTTATATATATTTTTTTACGTTTATTAAGGAAAATTAACGTTTAAATGTTTCTTACTTTAAACCCACACCCTAGACATAAATATGTATATCTCGTATGTAATGTATATGTATATACATACATATATATATATATATATGTGTCAATCAATACGCAGCTCCTGGGCAAGTCTGCCTTCGTTTTAAGAAGTGCGGACACACACCTCGATCTCGTTGGAAAATCGAACGATGCGTGCTTTAAAAGCAAGGTACGTTGTTATTGTTCGTTATTAATATACATTCCTTACGAAGACATTATATTTAATATATCGAGGGTGATGATAAATAGTGTAACATGCTGAAAGATTGCTCGGAGCGTTCTCATTGCAAAACTTGCAAGCAGACATCGAGAAGATAAGACAGCTCAGAAGCTAAATATATAGAATAAAAATAAAAGGTCCACCAGAAATATACTACTCCATCTTTTCAAATATTCGAAAAAAAGACAAGCTTTTGGTTCAAGGGTGTGCAATTATTATCAAAAGGTGTGGGCACCCTAATACGTACGCACAATTAATAATACAGGCTCTCAAACGGACATCTTCTAACGAATAGTTAGGACAAAAGTGATATTGCAGCAGTAATCACGAGGTATACTTTAGTCAGGCTTTACACTGATCAAATTGTCGAGACGGTAAAGTTTGCTCCTAAGGATTCGTCTCTCGAAGCGAGAGATTTGTGCCCACCTTTTGGTGAGTCCTTGAAGCTTGCCGGGTCTTTGAAGCATTGCAACGCGATGAGTCCAGGCGAAAAATCGGGATGTTCCACATACGGCACACACGAATTGTGCCAAAACGATCGAAACTGAATCACGTCGGTTTCTGCCCCCCTTTTCGCGGTTACCGTCAAATGCATCGGGGTGAAATATTTTTAGACAAGAGTCAGTGGAAACGTCACGTGGACCACGTCGTGGGTGTATCGAAAATCTCGGTGGTGGATCGCGTAGGCGTCAAAGACGCACCTCGAAGGCCTATTTAAGCTTCTAGCGTTTTCGCAGCTGAATCAGAAAGTGAATCGTTTTTCGGAAGTGTTCTTCAATTTGCTCGAGTTTCGACCGCATCAAGTCCGCGTTTCCGCAATCACGGTAGTACCTCAATGTTCTACGTTATTCTTTGTCGTCGTTTTATCTGTCGTGATCGTGTGTGCTCTTTCTCGTCGGTGTTCTTACTTTCGGACGGACCGAAAACAAAATGGGAACGCGTGTAACACGACGCTCGGAATAGTAAACAGTAACCTAACGTTAGTGGAAATCCTAAAGAGCTGTTGTTAAACCTTAAGGACTAGTTACATATTTACTACTACGCAAATTTGATTGGATCTCGTTCCGAAAAGTGTCCATGGCGTTAAATGTCGCAATCTAAGTGTTCTCGAAACACCTTAAACCTACTTGTTAAACACGCGGTTGTGGAGTCTTTCCCCGCCGGGTATACTTCTTGATCGTCATTCGATATGCGTTAGAAAGTATCGAAATCTCGTGTTCGTTAACGAAGCGCGCGAAAATAGGTGGACAATGGCGCACGCGGTGCTGAAAATCTTCGAGAAAGACCAAACACGCGCGTTCGATTAATGATAAGCTTTCCCTCTATCGTATCACGCGCATATATTAACCATACACGCTTTTTCCCCTTACTAAGCAACTAACAAAGGAAAGTTTTCTCTTGCGAGTAAGTATATCGAGGATACATATGTAAAGTTCGTCTCGTAATTCGAATGTTTAGTAGCGTAAAGCACGTCAGTGCCGGAAACTTAGCGAACTAACTTATTTATTAAAAGTACTCGTCGAAAAGCATAATGAAACCTTTTTTTTTTTTATTTTTTCCCTAGCCTGGTTTCGTGATAAACACCGGTTTTCCCTCTACCAACGTGATCTTCACTCTTCACACCCTTTTTTTCTCGTTTTTCGAGTTGTTATATGTCGACTGTTTCGATCGTGAAATGGCGTTTACGTTTCTGTCACTAAATGGTGGATCGCATGATTCGTTCTCAAAACGCGCGTTCGCGCAATGCACGGTGCAGACAGAGAAGGTGTACCCCCTCTGCCACCCATAGCTATCTTCTGATTAGGGTGCGGTTAGGTTAGGTTAGGTTTTTATCGTTGAACTTTGTCCTCCTTCTTAATAATACCTAAATTCCTAAAACACGTAACCTACATAGCCCTACAGCGACAATTAATTAATTATGCGCATTCGATGGAAAATTCATAACACGTTTGTAACCCTCCCTTTCCTTAATTTAACAAACGCGCAGCCCCCCCTCCTTTCCGTCGCAAAAACGGTACGTCCATGTTATTTTTTTTTTTTTGTTTTTTTTTTTTGTTTTACTTCGTGATCGACACGATTCTCTTTCCGTGATAGACAAATTTCCTCCCAATCGTGATCGTTCTACACGAATCTAGTTACTGATGTTCGTCGTTTTCAATGCCGGGTTTCGGTCGAAAAAAGGAATTTCAATATACGTACACGTTAAGTGTTCAAAGAAAAAGATCGATTAATCGGACTTGAAAACAAATTGCTACGAGCTTTATTCGATCGTCTGTTGTGCGTATAAGAGAATTATTATCGTTGAATGCCCTCGAGGAAACGCGTAAACGATTTTCCAGTAAAGTTAGTATTTATTCCGTTTTTTCTCTACGCTACACTGGTTATATAAATCGTAGCAAGAACTCGTTCGCACGATGTCTCAGCGATTAAATATTGCTCTCGCGGATCGTGAAATCCTTGTACTCCCATCTTTCCTACTCCGTCTATATCTTCAGGATATAATTATAATATTCACCCGAGATCTACAGATCTGCAGGATCGTGTCCCCTATTCACAGTTAAAATCGACAGACGGGCGAGTAACACACGTTAACGCGCTTACAAAAGCTCAATAAACTTGGACCTAGCACGACTTGTAGTAAAACCTTAGCCCTAAAGACGCTTCTCTCCTAATCCGACTTCCGTCGTCGCTTGTACTAAAACGTTATCTCTAATCCAACGTGTCACGCGTTTTACACCCTTCTCTAAGAACTGCGTCCAGAAAAGCAAGAACTTGACCGACACAACGTTTGACAATTTATCTCCCCATTATTCTCATCGGTGTTTCGTATCCACGCAGATGTCCGTGGTACCTCTGGTGTTTCGCGACTGGTGGGACGATTTCGATCGTCCGGTGTCCAGGTTGATGGACCAACATTTCGGCAGAGGACTCGATCGAGACGATCTGATATCAAGGTTCTCCGATCTAAGCCTCGACAGACCCCTACGCTCGATTTTCCGCGATAGGTACTACCGTCCATGGAGGAACGTGACGCGCCATCACTCGAGCGGATCGAGCACGATTCAGATCGACAGCAAGGACAACTTCCAGGTAAAACAATTTTTGATCGTGTGTGGTGTGTGTGTTACGAGGTGAAGAGCAATACACGTACCTGTGATTTTTGCGATGTTGGAAAATTGTTAACAGTTAGCTTTCTTTCGTGACTCTACTCCGCGGTTCAACCTTGCGTAACTTTTAAAGCGTTGAGATTCACGAATGGATGCCTCGGAAATGCACGAGGATCGTTGAGTGATTCGATCACGAGATATTTCGTTGTGCTGAGTGGAGAACAGGATTATTATTGCAATTATGGATGGTCATTTCGCCGGTTTCAAAGATCGGTAATTGTGTATTGCTTTGATCAGAGAACCACGAGCCATATCCATAGTTATCACTCGACGGTACGAATCACACCTATTGTCCGGATGAAGACAATAGATCTGATTGCGATTACCTTTTACTTCGAGTGGTAACTATGGATACGGTCTTAAGAATGATCGATTGGAAGACTACGGGCTGATGTATTTACTCTGATTACCGAACTTGAAAATCCTCAATAATAATCGATCGAGACTTGTGTATTTTCGGCTTTATATAATCAGTGAAATCTGAATTGCCGCGGTGCTTGAATTTTTATCTCGGGTGGAACTTTTAGGTGGCACGCGTTCTCTGTATTCGAAATCGAGAAATGCTTGCAAAAATTTATGATCTGCACACTCGTTTTATTCGAGGGCTAAGCAAGCTTATAATCAGATGTTTGTCGATGTGTTCACTCGTCAAGTGACTGGAAGTTGTCTATCGGTGACGAAGAGGGGCAATTTATGGCACGATCTCGTATTCAGCTCACAAATTTTTACTCGAGTATACGGACTCGGATGACTCTGCGTTGCAATAGACCTCTTGAATCGTCGAAAGATTAGCGCACGGTTTCTCGACAATTAGTGGAGCCTATGGTCTCTCTATGAAGCTTGTTCTCGCAAGCGTTCAAAGCTTAAAACGTTAATTAGATTGAAAGGGTACTGCTGCAAGGGGGAACGGGTCTCGTCTTCTGCAGGATCCCACCGAGGTGGAATCCCACAGAAGAGGAGGGAAAACCTGAGAATTTAGTCTGTAAAAAAAGGGAGAAACGAAGGCCGAAATGTGACAAAATGGACAAAGCCAACAGGTACTCTTGCTAAACTATACACAGCTCAAAAGTTTTAATATTACGCTTCTCACTTATCGTCGAAAAGAAATTACTGATCACCTA
The DNA here is from genome assembly GCA_036983795.1 of Megachile lagopoda. NCBI lineage: Eukaryota > Metazoa > Arthropoda > Insecta > Hymenoptera > Megachilidae > Megachile > Megachile lagopoda. The sequence goes on from CM072786.1 coordinate 4,770,993, forward strand.
AGATCTCTAAACCTGAAGGAAGCTTCTTGCGCGATTTTAAGCTAACTCTTCTCGCGTAAATGTTAATAAACCACGACTTCGAGCAACTCGAAACGCGCACAACACGTGTAGAATGCGTTTATAGAAATTTTGTTCAAACACGTATTGCTGGTGAAGCTTGTGAAACGTTAGCACCATGAAAACGTTCACAACGACTATCCCATAACTTTCGGACGTGAATCGGAAAGTCACGGGATAGCCGTTGCTGTGTAGTTTACCGTACGTAGAAAAACGACATTTTGATACAAGAAATGTGCCCCCGGTCAATAATTCAGAACTATTTAATTATTGCTGATCGTATATAGCCAAAAGATTAAATATTATAAGTTGCTGCGAATCGAGGGTGAAAAGTTGGCTGCGAGAGGGTTAAAAAGTTGTAAAAAAGGGACAAGCAAAAATTTCGACGAAGAGAGTTACTCTAGGATTAAACTTTTAAGAGAATGCAAAGAAAATAATCGCGGAAGAAGCGAACTTCGAAAATTAATTTTACAAAAAGGCACTATACACACACACTGTCTCCTTGAGAGATTCAAGGTTTTAAGAAAACCCTTATTCCTCGACTACGTGTCTGGGAGATTTGAGAACTGGATAAAACGCCCGGAATATGTTCGACCTCTTTGATACTAGAATCCTAAACTCTAACGTACGATCTGTGTAGACACTTGTCTTGCTTTCTAAATTCAACTTTACACCAAGTATATACGCGGTTTTGTTTTATTTATATATCGTTGGTTTTTTCAAGTATGGTGTAACTTAGTAACTCCATAAACGTGATTCGAAGGGAGTAAATGCTACATCGCCGCAAGCTGATGCGTTTTTTTTTTTCAAACAATCGAGGAGAACTGGCTAAACATTTACTGACCCATATATAGAATATTTTTCAACGTTTTTTTTGGAGTTTCTCGATACAGTGAGCGAAATGTTTGAAACTATTTCGCGGGCTAACACGGTCGACTAACTTAGGCTGAGATAGAATCTAAAGTGAACCTTTTTTCGATCGTGTGTGACACCATATAGAGTCTACGAAACGTTTATATCGTCAACGCGTGTCTAGAATGAAGAAAACGTGAAACCGAAATTTCGACGATATTTTCAAGACCTAAAAAACCCGATCGATGGATACAAGAAAGGATAAATGGGAATGTATAAGGTTCGCATTCGTAAAAGGAGAAATATTAAAGTTTACACAAAGGAAGAAAGTTTACGAGAGAACGGAAATCCTATAAAACAGAGAAAAAAAAAAAATATAAAAAAAAAAAACTGTAACTAAACCTGCTAAAACTAAGCTGCTATATATTTTATATCAACGCAAACTTTTGAGATTATTGTAACGAAATCGTTCAATCATTAAAGAACCGTTATCGTAACCGAATGAACGGAATGATAACAAAAAGAAATAATTAGGACAATGTAATTTTTAAGGGATAAAACTGGAACACCAGAAGGCCCGAAAACCGATTTCTCTGTTTCTGCCACTACTGCTACTACTACTGCTGCTACTACTGCTTCGTCTGTTTCTTGGCATTTTCTTTTTTTCTCGCTGCATAGTTACCGTGCTTCTAACACTCTCCTCCCTTTCGCCTTACTCCTACAGCACTGTACGTTTGTAGTGGTTTAGAAAAGAAATTGGAAAAACACGTTCCGGGACTGTATTTTCGAACGGGAACCCCCTCCCTCGGTGAAGAGGGGGTGGAAGGGTCGGTGGGATGAAAGTCAGGTCTCGAAAACTACTCTGTTATTTCTTTTATTTTTCCTTGTTTTCCCGAAATGACTCGAGTAGCTAGAAAATGTTCGAAAAATCGTAGAAAAGAAAAATTGTACACTCCGATCTTGCAACGCGATATTTTTGTTTTCTGTCAGACACGCTCTTTTTTTAAACGCCAGGAAATTCCTTGCTTTGAAATCACAGTTTAATCGGCTTTCGCCATTTTTTTGTTTTTTGTCGACGACTCAAAGAGCCCAAACCCTTTTTTTCTCCGAAAGAATCTCTCTCTCTCTTCTTTATACTCTTTTTTTTTAATACGAACAACACCAAATATAATAATATATATCAAGAGGACGTCGTTTTATTTCCTTTATCAAAATCCGAAAAATGGATCGTGTTACGCGAGAATCAGTCTTCTTTTTTGTTTTTTAGCAGAAAGAACCGAGAAAGTATGAGGTGTGTGTCGAAGCACCCCCCCCCCGAAACGGGGGCGCCGCTCTCGGGACTAAAAAACTGAGTTTCCTTGAAACTTTCGGATCTCTCTTTGTTCGCTATATATGTTTGATCTCTATATAAAAATAAATGCTTCTCGAATCATTAACGATAAGACTGTATATAGAAAACGATTCAATACGAAATTTCAATATATACAAAAATGCAGGCGCGCGTATGTCGTTTCTCTGTTTAGCAGCACTCGAGATTTTTAAAAAATCCTCGACTTTTATCTTGGTCTAACTCTGCTCGAGGTACATAAAGGAGTAAAAGATAGTTTTCACAATGGTAGTCTCATTATTTTCTTTTTCGTCGTGTTCTTAAGCCGTTGAAATAGGGACGTCGCTAACCGGGTTTTCAGGATCACGAAAGATCACCCGAAAAACCACGGCTCGCTCCTTCCTACTCTCTTCGAATGTTGTTTTCTCTCTTCGTTCGTTAATGTCAAGCCGCTAACCACTGCGAGATGAACCAACCCATCAAGCGGGTATAAGCGCGTGTGCAAAAGTTAGAAAATTAAGCAAATGAAATAAAACTCGGTCCGTTTTAACGAGCACACTTGTGGTACTACCTACGACTTCCTTGATCTTCACAGAGCACGAATAAAAACTATCATACCAACCGGAAAACCACATTTTTGAACTTCGTCTTTACTGTGTTGCTTTTCCTGAGATCGCTACAAAAAACGCTGCTGGGCTACACTATTATCGTCGAGGTTGCACGGACGTTACATATGAAGGACGAAACGGAAACGAAACCTCAAAAGGGAGAGAAATATTTGATGTCCCCTACATTTTCCTGGCTGTCGCCATTTTAACGCCAAAAACAACTGGCTCTCGCAATTTCGAAAAAGCTAAATTTGATCGGGAAACCGATTTTGATCTCTTGTCGAGTGGTTAGCTGCTAGCAACAGTTGTGCGTACGGTAGCAAAGATAATTACACAATTTGATTGTTATCAGACCTGGATTTTCTTCCTGAAGAGAAGAGAAACCTGGTGGTAGTTGCGCCTTCGCCCGCTTTGGAGCGGCGTGTTTTATTTAAGCGTACGAGGCTTCTCTCTCTGGATGTGTGGTTTAACAAAGGAAAACTTTCGCTACAAAACAAGATGGTAAAACGATGTTACAAAAAACAAATGGTGCCCAAGAGAGTTTGAATTCAATGATCATTTAGATCCCTTTTATGCCTCTGTACATCATCGTAACAATGACAGGCATCGTCGCGTGGTTCGCGAGGAAGACATCGCTTTTATGACGAATATGGCGACTGCTCTCTCTAATTGCCCGTTTCTCTGTATGGTTTGACTAACGCTTCGCTCTTTCTCTGATCTGTGGCAGGTAATACTGGACGTTCAACAATTCTCACCGGAAGAGATCACGGTGAAGACAGTCGGTAACCAAGTTATTGTCGAAGCCAAACACGAAGAGAGGCAAGACGAGCACGGATTTGTCAGTAGACACTTTGTACGGAGATACGTCTTGCCAGCGTCGCACGACGTGATCAATATTACCTCGAGCCTTTCTTCGGATGGTGTTCTAACTATCACGGCCCCCAAAAAGGTAAGAGACGAAGAGGAGGAAGAGGTTCTCTGGCCGGCGAATCTAAGGATGGATTCGCGAAGCTAGGAGCGCTTAGCAAAATTGTGATCCTCTCTCTTTTCCCCTTTTTTTTTAACGTATGCTTTTTTGTTTCAATTCCAACTGTTCCGTGTGTGCCCCCTCTCTCGTAGTAGTAGTATGCGTTTAGAGAAGATGGTGTGCCGACGATTAATCTCGATCTCAAACTACGAGTCTGCTCTAAACTATAAAAAGAACGTCTTGTTGTATTAAACCCGCTTTCACACGGATGAGGCACATTCGTTCATTTTTCTAGCGTTTATCGACTTTAACTCCATTTTTAACGAAATATACAACAGAATAGCTCGTATAGAATTAACGTTTAGGAAATATACAATAGAATAGCTCGTATGGAAGAATTCTTACACAATATTTTTTGGGATTAGTTAAAATCGATAATCTAGCGAGTGTTCCCCATCTGTATATTCTTTTAGCGGTACTTTCCGATTCTCTCAACACTGAGCAGACATCGTGAAAATACACTAGAATCTAATTGCTAGATTCTTCGAACTAGCAGCGACATCTATTAGAGTGCGGTGTAAAAGGCTGGAGTGACGCTACGTTCGATCCATTTACTCTACATAGATTTACTACTTCAATATTCTCTATATATTTTATAGACTTTTTTGTTTATCATTCGATGCCAAATATTTGTTCAAGTTAAAAATATTTATTCAAGTTAAAAATATTTGTTCAAGTTAAAAATATTTGTTCAAGTTAAAATTATTTGTTCAAGTTAAAATTATTTGTTCAAGTTAAAATTATTTATTCAAGTTAAAATTATTTGTTCAAGTTAAAAGTATTTATTCGAGTTGAAATTATTTATTGAAGTTAAAAGTATCAAGTAGCGACACTGAGCCCTAATATTTCTAAGTAGTGTTAAGTTTCAGACATGTCTTATGTAATAAGGTTAAAAATTGAAAGAGAGTTGAGAAATACGTCGGTACAATGACCGCTTACCTAATTGCATGTATCTCGAAGTGCTCTTCTCAAATTGTTCGAAATGTGAGGAAATTTCAAACTCTAATCAGACCAGTTTATGGTTGCGTACGGATTGTTCAAGCACCAACCCCGTAGGGTTCACTATAAAAACACAAATAAGAAAAAGCCTCGTTGATTTGCTTTATAAACCGTTTAAAAGCTTCTAAGAAAATTATTAACTATTTTCTTTGTCTCGTAGGGACAGACGCCGAGCGAAGGGGAACGCGTCATCGAAATCGTCAAGACTGGAGAACCCGCAAGTAAACCGGTTAAAATAGAAACGACTACCGAATAATTTTTCCAAATATTTTCTAATTTCGTCACTTTTTATATCAGAATTTTTATGCTACATATAGTATATAATATTAAACGGTTCTTATAATGTTGATATTAAAAATATAGTTTGATAAAATGTAGTTGAAATTGTAAAATATAGTTGAGATTATAAATTATGGTTGAAATCGTAAAATATAAAATTCAGAATATGTAGAATGTACAGATTGTCAAAATATGGTAAATACATTTTCAATCGTTGATAAAAGTGAATTACTTACAACTTAACACATATATTCACAATTTATTATAAATATCAAGCACACCCTCATCGTTATTACTTTTGTTTTACTATACGCAATTACGTATTAGCAGTAAACTAGAGAATTAGGTTTAGAAAGTATGAACGGAGATTCCCAAAATGGTTCCGAAGCGTCCCAACTGTCCCGACAGTTAAATATCAAACACGAGAGCAATATCCAACAAATTTTAAAGTAATAAAAATATTTGCAATTCAACTTCTATGCAAGCGAGTCCCAAAAAATGAAAAGTCAGAATAGTTTGGGAATCCCTAGAATATGTTCCTAGATACTGCTAAGCAATCAATAATAACAGTTCATCAAGCAGTAATCGATTAGTAAGCATTAAATTGATCGGTAAGCATACATTTCATCATCGCTAAAATTTCATTGCAATTTCATTATCATTGCTAACCACGAAAAATATCATCAGTAAGCATGACAAAATTTATCCAGTATGAACTATGTAAAACAAAAGTAATACCATTGAAGCGAAAGCTTAAAAAAAATCAAACGAAAAACTGTTAAAAATATTAAAAAGATACCCACGGTAAACTGTCGCACTCCGCACCGCATCTATCTTGTCTACATTTTCACGTCGTGTTGTTCAGCAGCCTTATGGACCACGTAAAAGAAGTAGAGGTATGTTCACTGGTTGGTGGGTCTTCGGGTGTTCGCTGCGTCCGAACTGAACGAAACTGTGTTTACGAATGCACCGAGCCAGACCGGCCGGCCCTCTTATATAGGCACGCGGCGACGCAGCGTCGAAGGTTCGAGAACATGCACCGGCATCCGGCACATAATGCGCACTTTCCTTCCATGCCCAATTTCCATTCTTTTATCACAATTTTACAACCGATTACCTATATCATCGTGATCCTTGGATCACGACCTATACATTGATACCCATATCTTCCTGATTTTTTATCGTTACGAGGAAAAATTAAGCAAAAACAAAGTATTGATCGATGGAAGTAGGACGAGATTTCTGGCATGTTCTCCCACCAAAAGACCCCACCATAACCTAACTCACACAAGCGTAACTTCCCCTTTCTCTGGCTCGAACGGTAAAACGGTTAGGCTTTGTGCGTGTTATAAACGAACGGCCTAACCTCGCCAGAGATTCGTATGTTTGTTTTGATCGTTATGCTTAGGGGAAAGGGCCCATTCCCTGTTGGGAAGACGTAGTTTCTAAAATCAAGGACAACGGAAGGTTGCCCTTAACAGCCGGTGGGCTTCTACGCCATATTCTCTGGGAAACGTACGTTTCTAGAACATCTCGCGTTTTACCATCGTTACCTTGGCAGTATGGCAACCGCGGGTGTATTGAGAGACATTTTTAGAAGCTCTCTTGCTGCGAGCCTGTTTGACGAGAATCTAACTTCTGACCAAGCGTTCCCTGCTTCTTATAGATTTCGATAAGATTGCTAGATAGAGTGGGAGAGGTGTAAATTCTAAATAACTGGTAACGAGTTTTAATGGCGTCGTTCGTGAAAAATCGTTACTCGTCCCTGGAATCCATAAGGGACGCCTTGTTGCGACGCAGTTTTTCGTGACACGTGGCTCCCAATTCTGCGCAGTTTATTCAAACCACCTATCGTTGCCGAATACTTTTACGAGGAAAACAACCGGATCATCAGTTTAAAAGATCGCTGGAAGGTGCGGTCGTGACATGACGCAACCGGTGACATCGTGTTTGTGAATACACGTGAGTCATGCACGAGCTGGCAAACCTGGGGTCAATATTCCCAGGTTTAACGCGGCTGACCACGGACGGAAAAGTAACCGCGTACAATCTTGCGATAGGCTGTTTATCGCGTGGCCTTATCGCCCATAGACGACCCGAAACGAACCAAAAACTATGTACGCAGTTTCTCTGGGACGTGTACATTGTTGCGCAACACAGGATCCGTGCGACAGCTGTAGCTCTATCGATTTTCCTTATACGTCTTCCGGTCTGCCCGCCGGGACCTGGGAGATACGTTATAATTAATGCAACTTTATTCACGGGGAATAAAAACGGTCACAAGACACCCGGGTATCCTTTGTGCGTTACACCAGCGCATAATGGACAAGTACGCCGAAACGGGATCAACTCGAGGCCAAGAAGGGAGCCGCGTTCTTAGAAACCGGCACAATGATGTGCAGATGTTTCGATAGATCGTGCGAGGATAGAGCATGTCGGTTGACAGGCAGATGCAGACTGCGTGTCTGTTACATGCTAATGATCTCGTATGCTTTTCGCCGATGGACTTTCTGGAACAAGGCGTACCGTGCAACGTCGATACGCTCAGATTATGCAGCTTACGGTTGTAAATATAGCGATGCGGTTGATGCAACCGCGAGGTCAAGGGATAAATTTAGAAGCTCGAATGCAGTAGGTAGCGATGCATAATATCTTCGAACGACTGGACGCGTTCTGACATTTATAGCGTTCGTTTACCTTGTCGTAAACGCTCGTCTGGCTAAATTGTTATCTTATCAAGCACCGTCACGTGCAGTGACATGTTTCGAATGCCTTTTTCAACGATCGAGTATAGACACGTCGAGTTATCGCGATTAAAGGCAAATTGAATCGGAATGAACACGTGCCCAGATTCGTTATCGTTTAGCAGAGAAGAGCAGAAAAAACGAATTTAAATCGTGGCTAAAACGTTTTCCTACGTAGAAAATGTACGTGGTTCGAACAGCTCGGTCTCTCGTCTTTCGGGAACGTTCTACAGTCGGATGCAGCAGGTAATCAATAGTTGCAGCGGTCGAGTTTTATACTATGTATATATATGGGCGCTTCCACTATATAGTAAACAAAAAGTGGAGCTTTCCATTTTTATGAAGTGCTTTTGGTCACGTACTCCACTCCTTACAAATGTAGAAAAATACGTGTGTATATGAATTTTCGCAGTGAATGTCATTGTAACGAATGTACGCATTGTCTATTAACTCCGCTAGGAATAATGGGTAGTTCTATTTTAATTAAACTATCGAAAACACGAGCAACCATGTACTAAAGAGGCCTGGAATGCGACTAATGTTCTGCTGCGGTTGCAGGTAGCTTGAGAACCGTTCTCCTGTTTTATATTTCATTTTATTTAGTCAACACGCCGCGGTTAAGGTTCCTGTATCGCTTACGGCCAAATACCGGCGCAAATAAAATTAGCTGTTACAAAATAATTGATAATTTTCGTTAAACTCGAATGAAATAACTCTTAAACAACACTGATAAGATTTTAGGATGCATTAAATCGTATGAGTCACTGTTATCAATTATGAATCGATACACCTTAATAATTCTGTCTATCAACAGTTTCGTGACATCGTGCAATTCGTGCGACGTACTACGATTTGTTCGATGAACTTCGATGTTTTTTCACGACATTCAAAGTTTGGAGCAATTATTTGCAACGTATGTAACAGACAACCCATTAGGTACAGATAATGATAGGCTTAAGTCCTACGTGTATTTCTCTTCGGTCGTATTACGCAATAAAACGAAACTCTGGCATAAACTTTTGTTTGCCGCTGGATCAAAATCGTAACTTTGTTCTCTTCGCGTAAAATGTTATAAATTCTAGACTATTTCCATGCAATTTTTAATACAGTTAACGCTGAAATTATATTTTAGTTCCTTAATAACAAACAAGGGCCATTTTAATTTATTAAATCAATCAAGTATTATCCACCATCCATAATTTACTGATACAACAATGACTTTAACACAGATTTTCATTATTAAACATACATTATTAACCCTAATGGGAGTTTCTATGATGGGAAGAACATTAACTGTAATGTCTGCATTCATTAAAGCGTAATACTCTTATGAAATGATTTACAAAGACTGGAATGCATTGTTACGATTTACTGCGTAAATTGGCAGATATTTCCCAGACAATTTGGTTTCAAAGGGTAGTACGCAGAAGCTTAAAATTCGAGAAGCATCTACGAACCGCCCTATTATCGATTCAGACTATAATCAAGCCGTTCCTGCGGAACATCATCTGCGCAGCATTCTCACGACGGTATAAGTGTTCTGTTGTTACGTGACTATGTATGTTTAAGGGTATCAGCTTTCTGGTGATAAATTTGTTAATTGAAAGAACCAGACTTGGCATCGGCACATGCTCGCATAACGATTTTCATACGTTACGTAAACTTGCCAATATGTATTCAGATATAATTATCTCCATTATGCATATCTATCTATACTGTAGGATATTTATACTACTGTAGAAAGATCTTTTATTTAGTATTGTAAACATCTTAAAAACAATTGTGTACAACAAAATTTTGTATAGTCCTGCAAGAAAGATGAACGTTCAAGCAACGTTTAACCAGCGACATATAATGTTAATAACATAAAATCCTATCAGTTAATAGTTAACTTTTTAAATAACGATATAAACTGAATAATAGATACGGAAAAAATGTATATTTTCATAAATTAACACTACAAATTATACAGAATTTTTTTAAGTTATTACAAGTTTGTTCATTAACGATAAATATTAAATAGCCCTAAAGGTATAACATGTAATTAAATAATAACGAAGTAACGCAATTGAACATGTATAATATAAGAATAAAAGATATAATTTTAAAGTAAGACGTAAAATGCACGAGATGAACGTAGTAGAGAAATGAAATGCGCGCCATTTTGTGGAGTACAGCACCATCTGGTGGTGGCGTCTTCAACTAACCGAAGCATCATGGAAGACCATTATTGGCGGATGATAAAGATGATCATACCTTAAACGATAATCATGCGGCGTTGTCGTCTTTTTCCGGAATCAATTCGAGTGCCTCGCATTTGGTATTATTTCCTTTGGAATGAATGCCGTCACATTCCTGTGTCGCAATCGCTTTCAATTCCATGAACTCGAGACGTTTGCGCTCCACGTCCTCTTTTTCCGCAAAAAGCAATTGATAGGTGTACGTTCCGAGGAAGGCGCCTGCAGTCGGTCCGAACCAGTAAATCTAAAGAAATTGCCATAGAAAAAATGTGATTATCGTCGCTCCCGATGCAATCTAATCTACGCAATAGAAAGCAAATATTTGTACACCTCTCTTCTTGAACGTATGAAGAAACAACAGTGAACCGATAACGGTCGACACGGAAACTCAAAAAAGGCCTCGTGTCGCTTATCGACATTATTTACAGATTAAAGGAAAGAATCATGGAATGATATTACGTCGCTGGGATTTATTGAATCTCGGGGCAAATAGATGATTTACAATAATGTTACACTCACCCATTGGTTCGTCCAGTTCCCGTTCCAGAACGCAGGACCAAAAGTACGCGCAGGATTCATGCTGCAACCGGTATAAGGACTCTGAAACCGATTAAACATTTTTATGACACGTGTAATTTTGTCACATATTTTATTTATACATTTTAACGCGTAATTTTAGCTTAGATCATCCTAATGGCCCGACAAGATTGAGTGAAAATGACATAATCAGAGCGATTACTTACCGCAGCCAGTGAAACTCCTACAACGGAGAAACCAAACCTAATCGCCGTAGAATCCGTCGTATGTGCACACCTTGGGTCCCAGGTTGCACAAGCTGCGCAAAGTATGAAGGACGTGCAAAGGGTTTCGATCAGGATAGCCTGCACGGTGCTGATCCCTGGATGAACAACCGTCACACAAAGACCCGCAGTCGAATTCGATATTCCGTCGTTGAACAACTCTGGTGGAGTTATCATCTGTACAAGAATTGCATAATAAATGTTCATGTTTAAACACAGTTTAGAATCGTACCATTAACACTCCGTATCCTAGAGTGGCTCCTATGAATTGAGCTATTACGTAAGCAATGGCTGTAGGGATGGTTTTAAGTCCGACGATCACAGCTCCGATCGTCACTGCTGGGTTCATGTGTGCCCCGCTTATGTGACCTAACATCTGCAACAAAAATTTCGCGATTAAATATAGTGAGTTTATCATATGGAAATTTACACTTGTAGGGATTTAGGAATGAGTTTGGGGTTATGGAGGTATTGGAATGTAGGAGTCTTGAAATTTAGGAATCTACTGATGGTAATTCTGATTTAGGGATGTGGATAATCCTTGATTTAGGAATGTGGACATGTAGAGATCTAGGCACATAGAAATCAGAAGGTATAGGAAGGTATAGAAATCAGAAGGGGGTTTGGAACATAGAAGTTTGATTTGTAGAGAGATGAAGTATTGAGATTTGCAATGTACAAGTTTGGGATATAGAAATGGAATATAGAAATTTGGGGTGTAGAGATGGAATATAGAAATTTTGGACGTAACGATTTGGAGTGTAGAGATCTGAAGTATAGGGATCTAGATATATGAGTATAAAGGTACAAATGAATCGAAATGTAGGGATCCAGTTATCTAAAGATCTAGAAATCTATGTATCTGGAAATGTGGAGATCTGAATATCTAGAGATCGAGGGATCTAGGAATTGTCAGGACTTGAATTTGAAGCAAAATCATTCATTTTTCTGGTAAATGCCCTCTCAATTGAGCTACTGATGTCCTCCACAACTATTCTTTCTCTAACTATTCCATTAACTATTCCACTAAACTAACTCTTCCACTAACTAACATATCACGCCCTAAAGCTGTAAATCTACACCCTTACACGTAAATCCACCCCCCGAAAAATATTTAAATGTGTCCATCTACATATAGCAGTGATATATAAATAAAATTAAGTATACTTACCATAATCAGAAGGTTGACGGTCATACCGAACGCCATGGAGGACTGCAATGGCGGCGGTGGCGCTACTCCCATAGTTCCAATGCCCCCCATGCATCCAATGAATATAAGTATTCCAGTGCCCACTATTTCCGCGATGAACATCGTGGTTGTACCCTTCTGCATGGTCCACAGCGTACCTGGAAATCACCATAACGTTCGAAGGATCTCATATTTCTTCTTAAATGTATGTAACTCACTTTGAGAATCCATGCTTCGTGTATCAGGCTCCATGGTAGACGCACAACAAACCTTCCGTCGAAAGCAACGGCTACCGTTACGGTACTGTTTGCCGTAATCAGCACTCGAATTACTTTGACAATTTTAATCGATAGTTATCGTTCTCCGCAATATTAGTTAAAAAGAAGCTGTCTTATCGATGAGTGTAACGATACGTTGCATTCTTCGACGAATTAGTGTGTTCGGCCGATTGTGCTCGCTCAAGAGGAAATACATGTTTCTGACATTAAAATATCATCAAGGCCGATATCGTTCGTTGGAATACTGATTCATATCGTAGTCATGTTCAAAAGCGATGAAAACTCGTATACTGTCCCTTCTCAGAATGTTGTGTTGCTCTTCTTGGAACGGGACACGTGGACCCCGTAGAATCTTCCGTGCAAAAATGGCGGCGGAAATGGGACAACAACATTGCGAAATTTGCATATTCTTAATTATATTTTCCATGTTTTTGTACTTGCACTTTTTTAAACTTCTAAATCCAGATTTTCGGGTTTCTAAATTTTCAAATATTCAAGTTAACAAATTTGTAAATCACCCTTATCAATTCTCATTGATCTAATCTTTCAAATACCAAATTCTCTGATTCCTAAATTCCTAAGTTCTAAATTTCTAAATTTCTAAATTCTCAAATTCCTAAATTCTCAAATTCCTAAATTCCCAAATTCCTCAAATCTCAAATTCCTAAATTCCCAAATTCTTAAATTTCCCAACTCCTACATTTTCTAATTACCAAATTTCCCAATTCCTAAATTTCCCAATTCCCAAATTTCCCAATTCCCAAATTTCCCAATTCCCAAATTTCCCAATTCCCAAATTTCCCAATTCCCAAATTTCCAAATTCCTAAATTTCCCAATTCCCACATTTTCCCATTCCAAAACTTCCAAATTCCTAAATTTCCCAATTACCAAATTTCCCAATTCCCAAATTTCCCAATTTCCAAATTTCCCAATTCCCAAATTTCCCAATTCCCAAATTTCCCAATTCCCAAATTTCCCAATTCCCAAATTTCCCAATTCCCAAATTTCCCAATTCCCAAATTTCCCAATTCCTAAATTTTCCAATTCCCACATTTTCCCATTCCAAACCTTCCAAATTCCTAAATTTCCCAATTCCCACATTTCCCAATTTCCACATTTCCCAATACCCAAATTTCCCAATTCCCACATTTCCCAATTCCTAAATTTCCCAATTCCTAAATTTTCCAATTCCCACATTTCCCCATTCCAAAACTTCCAAATTCCTAAATTTCCCAACTCCTAAATTTCCCAATTCTCAAATTTCCCAATTTTCAAATATCCCAATTACTAAATTCCCAAATTCTCAAATTCCCAAATTCCCAAATTCCCAAATTCCAAAATCCCCAAATAACCAAACATGTATTTCTCACATCACCCTCACAAAATGGCGTCTCTACCATCCTCTACCCCCATGTTCTCCACGCATCACATTCTGCACAGAAAATTTTCCACAAAACCTCAACTTATGCTTCGAAAAATTTCCATAACTTTGCCCGTGTATTGCAATCACTACTAAAAATGCATCTCCAAACCGTTTAGTCTACCCCTATCAAACACAAATAGCCACTTTAAATGCAACGTTCGTAAAACAGGAAGCGAAACATTGAAACTTCCATCATTGCGAACATAATGATACAAAATCGCCAAAATGGCAATATAAATGTCCGACGAATCTTTGAGTCGTGATTTAGTCATGCAAAATCATCCACTTCGGAGTTACCATAGATTTGTGCAATTTACCCATCGATAGCTCGGTTTATTCCAGTAGCTAGAATGCTTTCTAATGTTTTAAGATTGCTACAAATTGCTTATGGAAAATTGGTGGTCTTCACGCAGGCGCCATAGGCCGTCATCCGCGATGATTCACGATCCTCTTCAGTTGTTCAAAGTATCTCCAACGCGCCAGAAGCACTATATCAAACGCTATGGTTTATCGAAATGTCAGTTACAAATTGGACACCGAATACGCCATACGTTTTCCCAAAGCTTTGTTAACGCCGATCGGGATTTGGCCATTGTACCAAGACGACACCTTCTTGCGTAAAACGAGGAGGCAGGTTCAAATAGCGATCATTTTCTGCTCCATGTGTTTTCTGCTGATACCCCATGCGATTTACACGTACTACGACTGCGAGGACCTGAAGAGGTACATGAAGGTGATCGCTGCGCAAGTGTTCAGTCTTTTAGGAATCGTCAAATTTTGGACGATAATTATCAACAAGAACGAGATCAGCTTTTGTCTGACGGAGTTGGAGCTGCAATACAGAGACGTGGAGTGCGAGGAGGATCGAAAGCTGATCAGAGAATGCGCGAAAATCGGGCGATTTTTTGCGATATTGTATCTGGGACTTTCGTACGGAGGTGCATTGCCTTATCATCTGATTTTGCCTCTGTTATCGGAGAGAGTTGTGAAGTCTGACAACACCACTCAAATTCCTCTACCTTATTTGAGCAACTATGTGTTCTTCGTTGTCGATGATTCGCCGTTCTATGAGATGACGTTCGTCTTTCAAATGACCATCAGCATCATTATTTTGTCCACTAATTGTGGTATCTATATTCTGATCGCCGGTATTACCATGCACTGTTCCGGCTTATTCGAAGTGATCAATCGAAAGATCAACTTATTTATGAAAGAGACCGACGGGAAATTGCGTGATCGTCTTCGGTTCATCATTGAACGTCACGTACAGGCGACCGAGTAAGATAATCCGATGAAAAATACAAGTACTTTATACTAAACGACTCCTTCAATGACACTCGAACAAGTGTTGCCTGCATGTTCCCCGATGTTTTATGTGTAAATTCATCGATCGCACTTAACGATATAAATTAATTGTAGATACGCTGCGATGATCGAGAAAACTTTCAACATCGTATTTTTATCGGAAATGCTTGGAAATACCGTGATTATATGTTTCCTGGAATATGGAGTGCTTGTGGTACAATATCAAACGTTTAGTCTAGCAATAATCAATTGATTAACAAATTGATTTTTGCTGCTGCTTTTAGGAATGGGAGGATCACAAGACACTTAGTACAATGACGTATTTTATATTGATGACGTCAATTCTTTCGAACGTATTCATTATATCGTTTATCGGGGATCGTCTGAAACAAGTGGTAATATTCTCTTAGTAAACCTCCATGTTATGTATAATAGACTCTCGTTATGTTGCCATCGATGCGGTAAAGATACAGGGATTTAAAATTGCAGTTGATGTAATTGTGATAGAATATGACTATGTAGCATGCAATGGCAATATATGTGGCTATATGGTATATGGGTACTGCTGACGGCGATATAACGTGTTGTGGTACCACTCACGGTGGTACGCATCGTCGTATAACAAATGGTAACTCAATGCGTGATACTATAACGTATAACAATTCAACGCAAAGAAATTCGACAAGTGGAAATTCAACACGTGAGAATTTTATGCGTGGATATCTGATATAGTGCAATATAACGCGTGAGGATTCGGTACGTAGCAATGTAACGAGCAGGAACTTAGCACGTGGCAATTCGACGCGTTAAATCTTGACCTGTGGCAATATAAAACGTGCAAATTTGGCACCTAGGTTAATAGCGCGTAGAAATTTAGCGTGCGATAATACAACGCGTGGAAATCGATGCTTAGCAATTTGCAGCGTGGAAATTTTATACGTGGCAATATAACGGAGGGAAATTCGGCGTGTTAGAATTCGACGCGTGGTAATTCGATGTGTGGTAATTCGACGCGTAGGTAATTCGACGCGTGGTAATTCGACGCGTAGGTAATTCGATGCGTAGATAATTCGACGCGTAGATAATTCGACGCGTGGTAATTCAGCGCGTAGGTAATTCGATGCGTAGGTAATTCGACGCGTGGTAATTCGATACGTGGTAATTCGACGCGTGGTAATTCGACGCGTAGGTAATTCGATGCGTAGATAATTCGACGCGTGGTAATTCGACGCGTAGATAATTCGACGCGTGGGTAATTCGATGCGTGGTAATTCGATGCGTCGATTATTCGACACGTGGTAATTCGACCTGTGGTAATTCGATGCGTGGTAATTAAACGCGTAGAAATTTGATATCTAGTGATTTGACGCATAGAACAATCAATATATAACCATTCAAAGCGTACGAATTCAACAAGTGGCAGTATAACGCGTAACAATGCAACACGCAGAAAAACACCATGAATGGAAGTCCTCATAAAAGTGGCAATATAACAAGAGTCTACCATAATCTAAATAACCACAACGAAAATTACTTTAATTGAAATTATTTCTCCTGTTGCAATGAAGAGTACAAAAGTGGGAGAAACAGCATATTTTTTACCGTGGTTCGAACTTCCGGTGGACGTAATGAAAGATGTAAGAATGATGATCCTTCGAACCAGTCGTTCATCAAGTTTGTCCGCAGGAAAACTCTTTGATCTTTCGCTTCAAGGATTTTCCGACGTGAGTTCTTGAAGTATCTGTAAAAGAAATATTTTAATATAAACTTAAATATACCGCAGGTTTTCAAAACCTCTGCAGCGTATCTGAACTTTCTGCGAACGATGACAGCATGAAGAATCATGAAGATTATATCAGGGAAGTTTATGGCTGATTTAACTTTACAATCACGGATACACAATTTCCCCTTGCGTATACATCCTTTATCTTCTGCTGAATATTGCAGATAACTATCAAGCGAAGTAAACTTCGAATGATAAAAAATAACAGAGATATCGAACGATACTGACAATACTCACTAACATTTTTTATAGACACATTGTTCCATCATTTTCTACAAATATTCCAAACGTATCATATAACGTGTTTAAAATGCATCTACATGAATGTTGTAAGCGATATAGTCATTGTGAGCATATTTTAATAAAGAGTTTTGTTGCACACATAAAAAGCAACTATGCTACAAAAATTATCCACGGTAAACTGTGTAGCACAAATGGTCGTAATGGCTCGTGACGTTGATTTCTCCCATCAAACTTGGAAACATTTCGAAACTCCTTTCCATATTAAAATTGTTCGGATGATTGCTATTCGATATGAAATTACAGTCTATTCGATGCCAATTTACCACATCGCGAACGCAGGCGCAATGGTGTTCCTCAAACGAAACCAGCTTCGTCACGAGTCAGTTTCGCTCAAACGTTCAAATCAACCTCCGCCATGAAAAGTGACAATAGCATATCCCGATCAACGAGCGTGGAGGAGGATTTGGACTACACCATGAGATTTGTGCGACTGAATCTGATGATGGTCGGTGCCTGGCCCCTTTCGAACACCTCACCCATCTACTCGAAGATCCTGAAGACGATCCCTATCCTTGTCGCCTACTTTCTCTATTTCCTGGTGATAGTACCAGGCTTCCTGTACATGTTCCTCAAAACGAAAAGTGGTCAGGTTAGATTAAAAGTATTTGGACCAATCCTCAACTGCTGCATGCAGTTCATCAAATACACGATTCTTCTGATTCGATCCAAACAGATCAGAAACTGTTTGGATGTGATCAGACAGGACTGGATTGGTGCTACCGAAGAGAATCGATCGATATTACATTCGAGAGCGATACTTGGACGAAAATTAATACTGACAGTGATGTTTACTTTGTACGGTGGTGGTTTATGTTACCGTACTATCATACCCCTTATGAGGGGACCCATTACACTACCGAACAACGTCACCATAAGACCGATGGCTTGTGCGGGCTACTTCGTCTTCATAAACGAACAACAAACACCGACTTATGAGATTGTCTTTACCTTGCAGTTCTTCAGCGGTATTATTACCTATGCCACGTCTAGCGGATCGTATGGTATTTTCACGGTGTTCGTTCTGCACGTGTGCAGTTTGTTGAGGATGCTGACGAAGAAGATGAAGAGTCTTGATGAGGGGACGGATTTGAGCGAGAGAACGGTGAATCGCAAAATTGCGGATATTGTGGAACATGAGAGGAAGATAAAGGGGTGAGTAGAAGTTTGCGTGGACTATGATGAGATTCGATGTGGCTGCGTGATTGCACAATGACGATACTATGCGTGGTACTTTGTAGCGATGGGATACAAGTGCATACAGCAGTTGGTGCTATTTAATGCGTGACAATTCATCATCGGATACGTGGTAATTCGGCTTGTAATAATACGACGTGTGGTAATTTAGCATGGGACACTTTGGCGCGTAGGAATTCGATGCGTGGTGATTCGGCGCGTAGGTAATTCAACGCGTAGTAATTCGGCGCGTGGTAATTCGGCACATAAGTGATTCAGCGCGTAGGTAATGCATTGCGTGGTAATTCGGCGCTTGGTAATTCAGCATATAGGTGATTCAGCGCGTAGGTAATTCAATGCGTGGTAATTCGACGCGTGGTAATTCAACGCGTAGGTAATTCGATGCGTAGGTAATTCGACGCGTGGTAATTCGATGCGTAGGTAATTCGACGCGTGGTAATTTGGCGCGTGGTAATTCGATGCGTAGGTAATTCGACGCGTGGTAATTCGACGCGTGGTAATTCAATGCGTGGGTAATTCGACGCGTGGTAATTCGACGCGTGGTAATTCGATGCGTGGGTAATTCGACGCGTGGTAATTCAGCGCGTAGGTAATTCGACGCGTGGTAATTCAGCGCGTATGTAATTCAATGCGTGGGTAATTCGACGCGTGGTAATTCGACGCGTGGTAATTCGATGCGTGGGTAATTCGATGCGTGGTAATTCAGCGCGTAGGTAATTCGACGCGTGGTAATTCAGCGCGTATGTAATTCAATGCGTGGTAATTCGACGCATGAATAATTCGGTGCGTAGTAATTCGATGCGTGGTAATTCGGCGCGTGGTAATTCCATACGTGACAATCCAGCGTGTGGTAATTCACCATGCGACAATTTGCCACGTTACAGTTTGTCGCGTAATAAGTCGGCACATAATTTGATTACATGCCGATTCTACGACTGGAAATTTATCACGTGGTAATTCATTGCGTAGTAATAGAATATGAGCAAATATAATACGTGATAAACCACCACTTGATAAAACCTAAATTCTACCCTTTGCTAAGTTATACCTTTTCCTCCACCGTAGCTCTTTCATTTGATGATGCATAATTTCTTTCCAGATTTTTAGAAAACGTCGAAGCAATCACGCAGTATATCTGTTTCGTTGACATCATGGGCAACACATGCCTCATATGTCTAATGGGTTACCGCATCATCACGGTAGGACAACATAAGCGGTGCAAGTTGTCACAATATAAAAAAGGTCATGTTTTAGGAACCACAGAAGAGCGACCCTATGTTTATAATCATCTGCATCATCTTACAAACATCTTTTATCTTTTGCTCGTTCATATTGTGTTACGTTGGCCAACTACTTGTGGATGAAGTACGTCGTTCATTACGTTGTTTCAGTATATCTCTGTTATTTTTCAACGCGCTTTATTATGAAGTTTAAATCCGGTTATGGATAGAATAACGTTGTTGGTATGACATCCATCACGATCGATTGGTATCGTCTTCCAATAAAAAAAGCTCGTTGCTTAGTTCTGATCATCGCCATGTCGAATTACCCGATGCAGCTCACGGCGGGGAAAATTGTTGAAATATCTTTAGTCACTTTTACCGACGTAAGTTTGGAATCGTTTTCAATTTTGTATCATATGCCTGAAAATTATCATATAATTTGCAGATAATGAAAATGTCAATGGCATACTTGAACATCCTGCGAGAGGTTGTATAAAATAATATATTGCATATCACAAATTCAGTAGAAGACTTTAGAAATATTATAGCACACTTGTTTCTTAATAAAACGAAAATCATGGATGCTCTAACACACGTTTCGTTTCAGTCTCGGTTTTCAGTTATTTGCGCAGTACTTTTTCTCCAACTTTTTCACAATTCACGATTTATTTTTGGAACCTCAACCTCAAAAACTTCCGTGTCGAACTCAATCATAGTCAACTTATCAGTCAACAGGTTTGATAACATAACCGATTTACAATTACATTAATCGTATGATTATGATCATTACACTTCTTTATCAACTTTTACTCTTAATGAAATTATTTATCAACTGATACATCAATTCGTATCGCCATAAGAATTGTACCACAATAAAAATTATCTGCAACTTTCGAACAACGATGTACCAGCAGAACAAACGTTACAAATCAAGCGATCTATAAATTATCATCAGCAGAACTTCCACGTCGCAGCACTTTCAATAATTTACCGATGTCACCGTCATTATCCCGTCTATCGTGTGCAGTAATAATGCATCGAGTAAAAAAAAACTCGCACAAGAGTACAGCCCTTTGAAATATATTCCCTTCCCAGAATAATCAGAGAAAGCGCATGCGTGACGTACGCCTTCCTGTAGATCTGTCATCAAATACAGCTGCAAACAGTATCAAGCCAACTATCGAGCATCTAGAATGCATGAATCAATCGAACAATCCCCTAAAGACGAGAGAAACGTGAACAAGAGTATCCAGCTGAGTCGTTGGATCTTGAAGCCGATGGGTTTGTGGCCGAACTCGTCGGAGACTTCGTGTCTGGAGAAATTTCTTCATCGATTGATAAACGTCGCCTATTACTTGTTGACCTCCTACCTGATAATACCCTGCGGACTGTACATATTGCTCGACATGGAGAACCTGTACAAGGATATCAAAATGTTCGGTCCGATGTTCTTCTGCATGGCTGCGTTCTTCAAGTACCATTGGCTGATACTCCACGGCGACAACATTCGCGAATGCATGGAACACATCAATTGGGACTGGAAAAACGCCGAGTACTTCAAGGACAAGGACATTATGTCCGTCAACGTGGATTTCGCGAAGAGACTAGTGACAGTTTGCGCACTCTTCATGTTCACCGCCTGCACCTTTTTTTTCCTCATCATACCGCTCAATCTGAGGAGGATCGCGGCGGCCACCGAAAACGTTACCTTCATCCCTGTCATGTATCCCTTCTCCAAACACATTGTAGACATACGGTATTCTCCTGTCAACGAGATCGTCTTCTCCATTCAGTTCGTTGCTGGTGTATTGATCAACGCTATCACGGTTGGAAGTTGCAGTTTGGCAGCCGTGTTAGCTGTGCACGCTTGCGGCCAAATGGAAGTTCTGATGCGATGGCTGGAACACCTGGTCGATGGCAGGTCAGATATGAGCAAAAGTGTGGATCATAGAATTGCCAAGGTCGTTAGCCAACATGTGAGGATACTGAAGTATGTAGAGACGTATAGATATCGGTTTGATGTCGAGAAATTTGAAGTACAGTAGAGTCTCGTTATATGGTGTAATGAGAGCAAAATTAGCAGTGAAGTATATTTTAATATTTGATGACAACATTGTAATTGGTTGAGGTTATTCAAGTTACTATGTTGGTCCCAAGGGGTTGATATGCAAGTCTCATTTACTGATACTCGCATAATATTGCTAGAAATGGGAAGGTTGAGATTGGCAATATGGAAAGTTCCTTGCAACTTTTGGTTGTATAATGGGGGATAATGCGTGTTATTCAACGCGTAGTTATTGAACTTCTGGATATCCATCGCGTAGTTATCTAGCTTGTGGATATCCAACGTGTAATTATCGGACTTGTGAATATCTAACGCATAGTTATCAAACTTGTGTATATCTCACGCGTAGAGATATGACGCGTGGTTATTGACCGCGTAATTATAGAACTTGTGGATATCTAATGTGTAGTTATCCAGCTCATAGATATCTGAAGCGTGGTTATACAACTTGTGGATATACAACGCGTAATTATTCAACTTGTGGATATATATCGCGTAGTTATCCAGTTTATAGATATCTAACGCGTAGTTATAAAATTGATGAACATCCATCGCGTACTTATCCAATTTGTAGATATCTAACGCGTACTTATCCAACTTGTCGATATCCAACATAAAGATGAAACGTAAAAATTAACTTACACCCGCAATACATATACATGACAGCGATATAACGAGAGTCTACTGCACTTTACCACATAATTAGCTAAAATTGCAACAGATGTATTAAAATTATGTCGAATTTGAAATATGATCTTCTACAATTTTTTTACGATTGTCATCTCATCTGCATATGCAAATATTGCATATATATTGAGAGTGTTAAAAACGAAAATACTACCTGATTTATCTCCAAATTTTTCAGATTTTTAGCATTAACGGAGAAAACTTTCAAACAGATATCTTTCGCCGAATTTTTAACGTGCGTACTGAATCTCTGTTTCGTTGGATATTATATTTTAATGGTATGCGAACGAAGTGCAAATAAATTAAACAGAAGAAAATTAATATAAAGTTGAAATTGTTTTAATATTGTAGGAATGGAATTCAAAGAACATAACGATTACTTTAGGTTACGTGATACTGTACACATCAGTTACATTCAATATTTTCATAATTTGTTACATAGGCGAGCTTGTGGCTGAACAGGTAGGATCATAAACATTAATTAACCTCGTATCGCATGGTTTTTTGTTCTTTTTTTAAGCAACTATTCTAACTGCATAATTTAAAAATAATTATCATAATTTTAAGAAAATTGTTGGCAAATTTTTAAGATTATTAAAATACCTATTTATGAAAAATCCTTGAACACATCACATATGGCATGTAGCACATCATAACACACAGCTAACATGACTCCCCATGCAGCGAGTAGTGAAGGTATATAAAATATTATGAATTATTATTTTCCTTTTTCATTAATTAACGATGGAATAATTAAGAACTCAAAGTATCTCGTATCAGTGCAGAAAAGTCGGCCAAACGTCATACATGATCGATTGGTACCGATTACGAGGCAACAAGAAGCTGTTCTGCATTTTGATGATGGCAATGTCCAACTGCTCCATCAAACTCACAGCTGGAAACATGATTGACCTATCAGTTGGCACCTTCACAGACGTAAGCAAAAATACTACTCACGAAATACAATTAAACTACTATTACTCAAAATATTCACTTTGCGAATCGAAATCGACATATGTTTCAAATACAAACAGGTTATGAAGACATCGGTCGCGTATCTAAACGTATTGCGCACACTTGCGTGAACGCTCCACAAGATACAACCATATTGCTTTACGACTAAGTAGTACAACATTTAAACGCTAACTTGCTCCGTATTTAACGAATTTTTAAGCTTTCCGTACAACCGCACCAGCTACCATAGTTAAGATTCCACGCCTGTTAATAATGTTAAATAAATAAAATTGCTGACAAAACGCTGGAGTTAAAAATATCCTAACCGATTCTTCGTTTCCTGTACGAGTGAATAATTGTATCACATATGTCGAACCTATGAAGTTGCAAGCATTGCATACAAAACAGCGTTCACGATCGTTCATTCCTTAAATTATTCGTACTGCACGTCTGCAGTAGCACCAACAAATATTGTACAGGGCGGAAATCGATTTATCAATCCCGAACTATTATCCTGCGGTCTACAGAGCTCATAAATGCGTAAGACGAAAATAGCGCAATCACAGAAGGGTAAAAAACCTTTGCAAAACTTAAACTTCCGAGTACTTAAAAAAAATGAGCGCAAGCGCTCGTGTTCCTTTGCAATGTCCGCGAGCTATTAGTCTTCGGCAAGCTTTCGAACGTTAACCATGCAAAATTCTCGAATTGACTACGAATATGAGAAACACGTCAATCTCAGCATGCAGTTGAACCGTTGGATGTTGAAGCCGATCGGTATATGGCCTCGTTCCGATATTTCGCGAACGAAGAAATATTACCACTGGCTGACGAACATTGTTTGCTACGGTTTGATCAGCTTCTTGTTCGTTCCATGCAGTGTGTACGTGTTCCTCGAGGTAGAGGACCTATACAACAAGATTAAACTGTTTGGACCGTTAATCTTCTGTCTGATGGCGTTCACGAAATACTACTCGTTCATCTATCACGAAAACGATATACGCGAGTGCATCGAACGAATCAAATGGGACTGGAGGAACATCAGGTACCATGACGATAAAAATATCATGCTGGAGAACGCGAACTTCGGGAGAAGATTGGTGACCATTTGCACCTTCTTCATGTACAGCGGTTTCGCGTTCTATTATATCGCTATACCGATCAGTGTGGGTAAAATACAGGCTGAGGATGCGAATCTGACCTTCATACCTCTAGTGTTTCCATTCTCGAAGCTGATAATAGATACGAGATACAGTCCGACGAACGAGATCGTCTTCTTTCTTCAGTTGGTAGCCGGTGCTGTGATGCACGGCATCACGTCAGCCGCTTGCGGGTTAGCCGCCATGCTTGCAGTTCATGCTTGCGGACAGATGGAGGTTTTGATGAACTGGCTGAAACATTTGATTGACGGTAGATCAGATATGGGCGACACTGTGGACGCCAGGATTGCCAGCGTCGTGAATCAACATGTTCGAATTTTGAAGTGTGTACATATATTTCTACATTGTAATCTGAGTTTTTAGTTGTTTGATTTCGAAAAATGTATGTACAGGATAAGTGTCTTCCACCACTTTGTAAAGTATGGAGTTGGGGAAGGAATTATCTGGAGAATCTGGACATAAATTTGTTAATTGCATATTGTAGACTGTGTAGTGTGCAACTTTTGTTTAATATCGTTTTTCTGGCTTTCATGGCTTGGAAGATACTTAGGGTGAATGTTAGTCACTTTCTTTAAATGTGCAATGAGGTATTTGTTGGTGTAATAAACTGGCGTTATATTTCCATGGATGAGAGTGTAGGATGAATTCAACAAGTGGAGTATTCAACGCGTGTCATACCTAACACGTAGCAATGCCAAAGTGTGAAAAATTCATTTTGTTGAAAATTCGACGCGTGGAAAATTCAATGTCTAGAAAATTCAACGCGCAGCATATTCGATGCGTGGAACATTCTACGCGTACCAAATTCGACATATGACAAATTTAACGCGTTGCATATTCAACGTGTAACAAATTCAACGCGTAGCAAATTCAGTGCTTATAAAGTTCAATGAGTAGTAGTTTGACGTGTGGTAATCGAACGCGTAGTAGTCCGACGTGTGTTAATCGAACGCGTAGTAGTCCGACGTGTGTTAATCGAACGCGTAGTAGTCTAACATGTTGTAATCTAACTTGTGATTTAATAATTGTTGATTGGCACGATGAAAATCTCCCGGGAAGAGTAAATCGTGTTGATAAAGATATTTAGGAGGAAACATTTTGTTGAGGTTCAGAATTTATTTATCTATTTCATACATCCTTTAATAAGTAATTAGTAAGTGCAAAATTATTTATTAAAGGAAATATATGTGAAATTATCATAGAAGTGAATTTTATGGATCTTTAAATGAACCTTGAATTTTGTTATATTTTCTTGTTTTAAGAAGTTTGTATATGCTCTGATTTACTCTTTACTATTGTTTTAGCTTGATATCTGTAAAAATATTGCTATAACTTGTATACCAGCAAATAGAGTGACTAAATATTATTGAACAAGTTTTACATTTCACATTGGAAACTTTGATTTCAGATATTTGACTCTCACTGAGAGAACCCTTCAGATAATATCAATGGCTGAGTTCTTGGGATGTACATTGGATATATGTCTTGTTGGGTATTACGTTATAATGGTATGCACTATATAAAAGAAATGTTGTAATGTTTTCATAACACAAACGCTATATAATAACTATATTTGTGTACTATCTTGATATTATAGGAGTCGAAATCGAACGATATAACAAGTACAGTAACTTATGTCATTTTGCTTACATCCCTCACGTTTAATATATTTATATTTTGTTACATAGGAGATCTTGTTGCTGAGCAGGTACAATTCTGTTTATTTTATCTCTTAGTTAATTAACTTTTTAATCGAACACGAGTATCTTTAAATAATGACCATATCACAGTGAACTTTGTTATACTTAATAACCTTCTGCTAAATTATTAATTAATATTTTGTTTCATAATAGTGCAAGAAAATTGGCGAAACTACGTATATGATTGAATGGTACCGATTACCTGGAAACAAAAAACTCTGCTGCGTCATGATAATCGCGATGTCTAATTCATCCATGAAATTGACAGCTGGGAATATGGTTGAATTGTCTATTGAGACATTCACCAACGTAAGTACTGTTGACATTGATTCAATCTGAAAATTAATAAAAGTTTTGTTATATGTAGGTTGTTAAAACAGCAGTTGCATTCTTGAACGTTTTACGTACAATGACGTAAATGTTCCTCGAAGTGCAATATTATTTCTAAAAATGAATGTGTTTATACTCGAAAACATGTTTGCATGGTTTGTACTGGTGTCTGTTTATTATCTTTGTATACTGACAAATATGAAGATTTTTGGTGTAAACTTTTTTAAATAAATGCTAAATATTTAATGAATTATTTATTTTTTGTTTATGTAGTTTTACATGTGTTGTTCAAAATGCAGTATTATTATTCTATGTCGCTGGTAAAATACTGGCAGTTTTGTTGGAAACATTTTATTTAATGAAATTTGATAATTCTAATGCAAAATATTTTCGTAACACCACAAAAATGAAAAGTGTATGATGTAGAAAAATTAGTGAGATGTCGTATACGTTTGACTGATATCGAATGCCAATCAAAGAAAACTTATCGACATTTTCGTCATCGAAATGTGCAAATCATTAATAAAATTGAAAAAACCAAATATATTATATTGTTTTACGGCAATTTTGATGATGTTCATATCGAATAAACACAATTACTCTCCTAAATTAAATCATGAATTAATATATCTTCTATAAACAGATAGCTAATTAGTGAACTTTCAAGCTTTCTGTTCTGTGACACTGTCATAATTAAGACTACACTTCTACTAATTAATAACTAAAATCTAAATACCAACAATCCATCCAAATTTCCGATACTTCCTCTTCTGTAACAAGTAATAGTACCACACATGTCCAACACTTGAAATTGTAGCAACATACAAAGCAACTATCAGTTCGTCTAATTTATACGCACTGCACGTCAGCAGTAGCATCAACAAATATTGTGCAGTACAGAAATCGATTTATCAATCCTACTATTATCTCGCAGTTTACAGAGTTCATAAATGTAAAATGAAAACCGCGCAATAACGGAAGGGTAGAACCCCCTGCAAAACTTACATTACCAGTGGTCCAAAAAAAAATTAGCGCAAGCGCGTACCGTGTCTCTTTACAATCTTGATACTGGCAGCTTTTAGTCCTCGACAAGCTTTCAAGCACTAACCATGCAGAAATCCGGAAAAGTTGACGAGTACGAGAGACACGTCAATCTGAGCATCCAATGGAACCGTTGGCTGTTGAAGCCGATCGGTATATGGCCTTCCGACATATCACGAACCAAAAAGTTGTATCACTGGTTGACGTACATCGTCTGCTACGGTTTGATCAGCTTCCTGTTCGTTCCATGCAGCATGTACGTGTTCCTCGAGGTAGAGGACCTGTACAACAAGATCAAACTGTTTGGACCGTTAATCTTCTTTCTGATGGCGTTCGCGAAATATTACTTGCTGATCTACCACGGAAATGACATCCGCGAGTGCATCGAACGGATCAAATGGGACTGGAAGAACATCACGTACCGTGACGATAAAAATATCATGCTGGAGAACGCGAACTTCGGGAGAAGACTGGTGACCGTTTGCACCTTCTTCATGTACAGCGGTTTCGCGTCCTACTATATCATCATACCCATCACTATCGGCAAAGTAAAATCCGAGGATGGAAATCTGACGTTCATACCACTGGCGTTCCCATTTTCGAGTCTGATAGTCGATACACGGTATAGTCCGACGAACGAGATCGTCTTCTCTGTTCAGTTGATAGCTGGAGCTTTGATGCACGGCATCACGTCGGCTGCTTGCGGTCTGGGCGCCATGCTTGCTGTTCATGCTTGCGGACAGATGCAGGTTTTGATGAACTGGCTGAAACATTTGAACGACGGCAGATCTGATATGGGTAAGACTGTGGACGCCAGGATTGCTAGCATCGTGAGGCAACACGTTCGAATTTTAAAGTATGTATACATATTTCTATGAATTTTTAACCCCTTGTGCTATAATGACGAACTACGCTCGTGACGCACTTGCAATTTAAATATGGCAAATTTTTAGTACGCGTGAATTTTCAGTTTAAGTGTAATTATAATTTACGTAGTTAAAGATCGCTGAATTGAATGTCGGTGTGGGATATTAATTTTTATTATCGGTTTTCACATTATGACAAATAATAGTGTTGTACGTCTGACGCACGTGTTGAATAAATTGTACAAGTGGTTAACCTGGCCTGTAACATCGAAGTGGACTCGCGAGGCACTTTACAGTTCAAATGGGATACACTTAAATTACGTTTACATAGAGGTCTAGTTTTGAGTTCGATATCGATTGTAGTTTGTATGATGGAAGATCACTGAATCTAGAATATATCGAACATTTTAACGTTCTTTATTTATCTTAACACTGTTGTAATAATTAGGTGGTTCGCATTGACGACTTAACGAGTGGCCATAAAACACGTAGAGATCTATGGCTTAATAATTCAATGCATGTAAATATCAATGTGTGATGTTTGAGTACATAGCAGTATCTAATATATAACCTACATAACCTATATAACCTAACCTATCTTAACTTCACCTAACCTAATCTAACCTAGCCTACCCCAACCCCATATAACGTGAGTCTGCTACATACATGAAAATAATACATATCTGACCAATAACAAATCTACTATTTTACTTATCTGATATATGGAAACATATTGCTATAACACATGTAATGCCAGTAAATCAAGTGACCAAATATTATACAACTTTCACATTCAATTAGAAATATTTTGGAAAATTTTGCTTTCAGATATCTGACCCATACCGAAAGTACCCTTCAGCTAATATCATTTACCGAGTTCTTAGGATGTACAGTGGATATATGTCTTCTGGGATATTATGTTATAATGGTATGCGAATCGTGAACAAAATCAGATGTCCGTTACGTGAACGCTATATAATAACTATATGTGTATACTATCTTCATATTATAGGAATCGAAATCGAACGATATAACAAGTACAATAACTTATGTCATTTTGCTTACGTCCCTTACGTTTAATATATTTATATTTTGTTACATAGGAGAACTTGTTGCTGAGCAGGTACAATTTTGTTTATTTTGTCCTTTAGTTAATTAGTTTTTTAATTGAAAACGAGTAACATTGTATAATGAACACAGTGACTGTATAATTTTGTTATGGTTAATAAACTTCTGCTAAATTATTAATTAATATTTTCTTTTTATAATAGTGCAAGAAAATTGGCGAAATGACGTATATGACTGAATGGTACCGATTGTCTGGAAACAAAAAACTCTGCTGCATCATGATAATTGCGATGTCTAATTCATCCATCAAATTGACAGCAGGGAGTATGGTCGAGTTGTCTATTGAGACATTCACCAATGTAAGTACCATGCAATTAACACTGACTAAATATAACTATTAACAAAAGCTTTTCAACACGTAGGTCGTTAAAACGGCATTTGCATTTTTGAATGTGCTACGTACGATGACGTAAGTGTTCCCTGAAGTGCAATATTATTTACAAAAATAAATGTGTTCGTATTTTAAAACTTGTTTCTATGGTTTGTATTGCTGTCTCAGTATATCTTTACATGCTCACAGATTTTTTTTGGCAAACGTACATAAATAAATGAAGATTTAATGCTGAATATTTCATTGATTATTGATCTTTCCAATTATTTTTTTGTTAAATATGTTACTGGTCGTGTGAGACAAGTTACCGTTTTATATTGTATTGTTGGAAAAATTTCTTGGTGATATTACTCGTACGTAAAAGTACACAGGACTAACACACTTATGAATCTTTCGTAAATAAAGACATGAACACCACAAATATACTTAGGAAATTATATATATCACTGGATAATTTATCGAATACAAAAATAAACAGAATTTAAACATCCTGCGAGAGGTTGTGTAAAATAATATATTGCAAATCACAAATTCAGTAGAAGACTTTAGAAATATTACAGCACACTTGTTTCTTAATAAAACGAAAATCATGGATGCTCTAACACGCGTTTCGTTTCAGTCTCGGTTTTCATTTATTTGTGCAATACTTTTTCTCCGACTTTTTCACAATTCACTATTTATTTTTGGCACCTCAACCTCAAAAACTTCCGTGTCGAACTCAATCATAGTCAACTTATCAGTCAACAGGTTTGATAACATAACCGATTTACAATTACATTAATCGTATAATTATGATCATTACACTTCTTTATCAACTTTTACTCTTAATAAAATTATTTATCAAATGATACATTAATTCGTATCGCCATAAGAATTGTACCATAATAAAATTTATCTGCAACTTTCGAACAACGATGTAGCAGCAGAGCAAACGTTACAAATCAACCGATCTATAAATTATCGTCAGCAGAACTTCTACGTCGCAGCAGTTTCAATAATCAATTTACCGATGTCACCGTCATTATCCCGTCTATCGTGTGCAGTAATAATGCATCGAGTAAAAAAAAACTCGCAGAAGGGTACGACCCTTTGAAAAATATTCCCTGCCCAGAATAATCAGAGGGCGCATGCGTGACGTACGCCTTCCTGTAGATCTGTCATCAGATACAGCTGCAATCAGTATCAGGCCAACTATCGAGCATCTAGAATGCATGAATCAATCGAACAATCCCCTAAAGACGAGAGAAACGTGAACAAGAGTATCCAGCTGAGTCGTTGGATCTTGAAGCCGATGGGTTTGTGGCCGAACTCGTCGGACACATCGTGTCTGGAGAAATATCTTTACCGCTTGATAAACGTCGCTTGTTACTTGTTGATCTTCTACCTGATAATACCCTGCGGACTGTACATGTTGCTCGACATGGAGAACCTGTACAAGGAGATCAAACTGTTCGGCCCGATGATCTTCTGCGTGGCTGCGTTCGTCAAGTACCATTGGCTGATACTCCACGGCGACGACATTCGCGAATGCATGGAACACATCAATTGGGACTGGAAGAACGTCGAGTACTTCAAGGACAAGGACATCATGTCCGTCAACGCGAATTTCGGGAAGAGAATAGTGACAGTTTGCGCACTCTTCATGTTCACCGCCTGCACCTTTTATTTCCTCATTATACCGCTCAATCTGAGGAGGATCGCGGCGGCCACCGATAACGTTACCTTCATCCCTGTCATGTATCCCTTCTCCAAACACATTGTAGACATACGGTATTCTCCTGTCAACGAGATCGTCTTCTCCATTCAGTTCGTTGCTGGTGTATTGATCAACGCTATTACGGTTGGAAGTTGCAGTTTGGCAGCCGTGTTAGCTGTGCACGCTTGCGGCCAAATAGAGGTTCTGGTGCGATGGCTGGAACACCTGGTCGATGGCAGGTCAGATATGAGCAAAAGTGTGGATCATAGAATTGCCAAGGTCGTTAGCCAACATGTGAGGATACTGAAGTATGTAGAGACGTATAGATATCGGTTTGATGTCGAGAAATTTGAAGTACAGTAGAGTCTCGTTATATGGTGTCATGGGAGCAAAATTAGCAGTGAAGTATATTTTGATATTTGATGACAACATTGTAACTCGTTGAGGTTATTCAAGTTACTATGTTGGTCATAAGGGGTTGATATGCAAGTCTCATTTACTGATACTCGCATAATATTGCTACAAAATGAGAAAGTTGGGATTTTGGTTAGTAAGTTGTGACAACTTTTGGTTGTATAATGGGGGATAAAACGCGTTGGTGTGTGGCTAAATGAACGTGTTATTCAACTTGTGGATATCCAACACGTACTTATCCAACTTGTCGATATCCAACATAAAGATGAAACATAAAAATTAACTTACACCCGCAATACAGATACATGACAGCGATATAACGAGAGTCTACTGCACTTTACCACATAATTAGCTAAAATTGCAACAGATGTATTAAAATTATGTCGAATTTGAAATATGATCTTCTACAATTTTTTTACGATTGTCATCTCATCTGCATATGCAAATATTGCATATATATTGAGAGTGTTAAAAACGAAAATACTACCTGATTTATCTCCAAATTTTTCAGATTTCTAGCATTAACGGAGAAAACTTTCAAACAGATATCTTTCGCAGAATTTTTAGCGTGTGTATTAAATCTCTGTCTCGTTGGATATTATATTATAACGGTATGTGAATGAAGTACGAATAAATTAAACAGAAGAAAATTAATATAAAAATTGAAATTATTTTAATATTGTAGGAATGGAATTCAAAGAACATAACGATTACTTTAGGTTACGTGATACTGTACACATCACTTACATTCAATATTTTCATATTTTGTTACATAGGCGAACTTGTGGCTGAACAGGTATGATCAATTAAACCTTAATTAACCTCATGTCGCATGGTTTTTTGTTATTTTTTTAAACAACTATTCTAACTGCATAATTTAGAAATAATTATCATAATTTTAAGAAAATTGTTGGCAAATTAAAATACCTATTTATGAAAAATCCTTGAACACATCACATATACCATGTAGCACATCATAACACACAACTAACATGACTCCCCATGCAGCGAGTAGTGAAGGTACATAAAATATTATGAATTATTATTTTCCTTTTCCATTAATTAACGATGGAATAATTAACAACTCAAAGCATCTCGTATCAGTGCAGAAAAGTTGGCGAAATGTCAT
This sequence comes from Megachile lagopoda, assembly GCA_036983795.1. Lineage (NCBI taxonomy): Eukaryota > Metazoa > Arthropoda > Insecta > Hymenoptera > Megachilidae > Megachile > Megachile lagopoda. The sequence goes on from CM072786.1 coordinate 4,804,123, forward strand.
ACATGATCGATTGGTACCGATTACGAGGCAACAAGAAGCTGTTCTGCATTTTGATGATGGCCATGTCCAACTGCTCCATCAAACTAACAGCTGGAAACATGATTGAACTATCAATTGGCACCTTCACAGACGTAAACAAAAAAGCTATTCACGCAATACAATTAAACTACTATTACTCAAAATATTCACTTTGCGAATCGAAATCGACAAATGTTTCAAATACAAACAGGTTGTGAAGACATCGGTCGCGTTTCTAAACGTGTTGCGCAAACTTGCGTGAACGCTCCACAAGATACGACCATATTGCTGTACGACTGAAATCGTACAACATTTAAACGCGAACTTGCCCCGTATTTGACGAATTTTTAAGCTTTCTGTACAGCCGCACCAGCTATCATAATTAAGATTCCACGTCTTTTAATAATTTTTAATAAATAAAATTGCTGACAAAACGTCGGAGTTAAAAATATCCTTACCGATTCTTCGTTTCCTGCACGAGTGAATAATTGTATCACATATGTCGAACCTATGAAGTTGCAAGCATTGCATACAAAACAATACAAAACAATAAAAACAAAAAAAAAACACAGTCTCCTTAAAGATTCTCAACTCACAAATTGTTTAGTACAATCAGTTGAACCAGTATTCACATAAATTGCACCCCTGCGACCGCGCAAAAAAGATCAATGTATCGATACACAAGCAACATAATCTCCTCGTCCCTCGCTCATAATGCATAAAGCAAAAAAACAGATCTGAAGGGTGGAACTCGATTAAAAAGAAGTAATATTCCCCACGATGTTGCAAAAAAACCGGAACAAAGCGCAAGCGCTGATGCATTTTCCCTGGAACCATTATCAAACAACCCTTCAGTATCAATTGAACTTTCACCATGAAAAAAACAAGCGTGTACCAGAAATCAATCGACGACTACGAGAAAAACGTGAATCTGAGCATACAATGGTGTCGTTGGATTTTAAAACCGATAGGCGTATGGCCAACATCTGACGTTACAGGAACGCAGAAATACATGTACCGATTGATAAATGTTATGTGCTATGCCTGTCTCAGTTTCCTGTGTGCACCGTGCAGTTTGTACGTGATCCTAGAAGTTGAGGACGTTTACAACCAGATCAAATTTTTCGGGCCATCGAGTTTCTGCGTGATGGCGTTCATGAAGTATTATTTATTGATTCTGCACGAAAACGACATACGCAATTGCGTGAAACGCATCGAATTAGACTGGAAGGACATAAGTCACCATGACGACAAGGAGATCATGGTGAAGAACGCGAATTTTGGAAGGCAACTAATAGCACTCTGCACCTTCTTCATGTACAGCGGTTTCGCGTTCTATTATATCGCCTTACCGATCAGTGTTGGTAAAATACAAGCTGAGGATGCAAATCTGACCTTCATACCTCTAGTGTTTCCATTCTCGAAGCTGATAATAGATACGAGATACAGTCCGACGAACGAGATCGTCTTCTTTCTTCAGTTGGTAGCCGGTGCTGTGATGCACGGCATCACGTCAGCCGCTTGCGGGTTAGCCGCCATGCTTGCAGTTCATGCTTGCGGACAGATGGAGGTTTTGATGAACTGGCTGAAACATTTGATCGACGGTAGATCAGATATGGGTGACACTGTGGACGCCAGGATTGCGAGCATCGTGAATCAACATGTTCGAATTTTGAAGTGTGTACATATATTTCTACATGTAATCTGAGTTTTTAGTTGTTTGATTTCGAAAAATGTATGTACAGGGTAAGTGTCTTCCACCACTTTGTAAAGTATGGAATTGGGGAAGGAATTATCTGGGGAATCTGGACATAAATTTGTTAATTGCATATTGTAGACTGTGTAGCGTGCAACTTTTGTTTAATATCGTTTTTCTGGCTTTCATTGCTTGGAAGATACTTAGGGTGAATATTAGTCACTTTCATTAAATGTGCAATGAGGTATTTGTTGGTGTAATAAACTGGCGTTGTATTTCCATGGATGAGAGTGTAGGATGAATTCAACAAGTGGAGTATTCAACGCGTGTCATACCTAACACGTAGCAATGCCAACGTGTGAAAAATTCAATTTGTTAAAAATTCGACGCGTGGAAAATTCAATGCCTAGAAAATTCAACGCGCAGCATATTCGATGCGTGGAACATTCTACGCGTACCAAATTTGGCACATGACAAATTTAACGCGTTACATATTCAACGTGTAACAAATTCGACGCGTAGCAAATTCATTGCTTATAAAGTTCAATGAGTAGTAGTTTGACGTGTGGTAATCGAACGCGTAGTAGACCGACGTGTGGTAATCGAACGCGTAGTAGTCCGACGTGTGGTAATCGAACGCGTAGTAGTCTAACATGTAGTAATCTAACTTGTGATTTAATAATTGTTGATTGGCACGGTAAAAATGTCCCGGGAAGAGTAAATCGTGTTGATAAAGATATTTAGGAGGTACCATTTTGTTGAGGTTCAGGATTTATTTATCTATTTCATACATTCTTTAATAAGTAATTATTAAGTGCAAAATTATTTATTAAAGGAAATATATGTGAAATTATCATAGAAGTGAATTTTATGGATCTTTAAATGAACCTTAATTTTTGTTATATTTTCTTGTTCTAAAACTTATATGCTCTGATTTACACTTCACTATTTTTTTAAGTGGATATCTGTAGAAATATTGCTATAACACGTATTATAGTAAATTAAGTGACTAAATATTATTGTACGAGTTTTACATGTCATGTCAATTTTATTTTCAGATATTTAACTCGCACGCAGAGTACTCTTCAGCTAATATCATTTGTCGAGTTCTTAGGATGTACATTGGACATATGTCTTCTGGGATATTACGTTATAATGGTATGCAAAACGTATAAAAAAATGAAACGATGTTTCTGCCATGTAAACGCTATATAATAACTATATTTGTGTACTATCTTGACATTATAGGAATCGAAATCGGACGATATAACAAGTACAGTAACTTATGTCATTTTGCTTACATCCCTTACGTTTAATATATTTATATTTTGTTACATAGGAGAACTTGTTGCTGAGCAGGTACAATTCTGTTTATTTTATCTCTTAGTTAATTAACGTTTTAATCGAACACGAGTATCTTTAAATAATTACCATATCACAGTGAACTTTGTTATACTTAATAACCTTCTGCTACATTATTAATTCATATTTTGTTTTATAATAGTGCAGGAAAATTGGGGAAATGACGTATATGATTGAATGGTACCGATTGCCTGGAAACAAAAAGCTCTGCTGCGTCATGATAATCACGATGTCTAATTCATCCATGAAATTGACAGCCGGGAATATGGTTGAATTGTCTATTGAGACATTCACAAACGTAAGCACCATTTTATGAACACTGAGTCACCATAAAAATTAATGAAAGCTTTTTGTAGGTTGTTAAAACAGCGTTTGCATTTTTGAACGTGTTACGTACAATGACGTAAGTGATACTCGTAGTGCAATAGTGTTTATAAGAATTAATGTTAGTATTCGAAAACATGTTCGAACGATTTGTACTTATGTATGACTCCGTATATTATTTTTGTTCGCTATCATTAAGATTGTGGGAAACATAAACAAATCAACGTTCAGTGGTAAATATGTAATTGACTATTGATCTCTTTCCGATTCAAGTATTGTTTTAATTAAATGTACGTTCTTGTTCGACGTTTAAAACAAAGTTTTATTATTGTATGCTGTTTTGCGGATAAGTTTAAATTTTTTAGCGACATCACTTCTATGTAGGACGTAACTCATTTAAACTCCCTTAGATTTTATGATAATAAAAAATGTACCACTATATAGTACTCAGAAAATTGTATGCAAAGGCCAAATTATCGAAATTAAAAACAAATATAATTTGGAAATCACGTAATGTACTCACAAATTTCGATCAGAGGTAATAGAAGCACAATCACTTTAATGATTCTCGGACCACTGATAAAATCGCTCGGACCCGCATTGACGTAAATTGCACCCTTGCGGCCGCGCAAAGGAAATCAATGCAGATAGCCGCGCATATTATCTTATCCTCGTTTATAATATATAAACCTAAAATTGCAGAAGGGCAGAACTCCATTAGAAAATTTTTTCCCCCATGTTTTTGCAAGTGAAATCAGAACCGGAGTACTGATTCCCTGGGACCATTATCAACCCCTCAGTTTCAATAGAGCTTTCATCATGAAAAAAACACGAGTGTCGAAGGAAACAATCGACGAGCACGAGAGGAACGTGAACCTGAGCATTAGCTGGTGCCGCCGGATCTTAATGATCATAGCCGTCTGGCCGCAACCCTCCGACATGACACTACCACAGAAATGCTTCTACCGTTTTCGAAATGTCATGATCTTTTCATTTCTCAGTTACCTCAGTGTACCGTGCATTGTGTACATGATCGTGGAAGTCAAGGACGTTTACACCAAGCTCAAAGTGTTAGGACCGACAGTTTTCTGCGTGGTGGCGATGCTGAAGTATTATTTTCTGCTCCTTCACAACAGCGACATACGCAGATGTATCAGGCTCATCGAATTAAGCTGGAAGGACATAACTCACCAGGATGACAGGAAAATCATGATGAAGAACGCGAAATATGGAAGGCAACTGATAGTTATTTGCACGATAATCATGTACAGCGGTCTGACGTTCTATTATATCTCCATACCGATCGGTTCCGGAAGAATAGAAGATCCGGAGGAAAATGTCTCCTTTATACCACTGATGTTTCCATTTCCGAAGCTGATAGTCGATACACGATTTAGTCCAGTGAACGAGATCATCTTCTCTTTTCAGATGATGTCTGATGCAACGTTACATGGCGTTTCATCAGCTTCTTGCAGTTTAGCCGCCATGCTTGCCGTTCATATTTGCGGACAAATGGAGGTTATGGTTAACTGGATAAAACATTTGAACGATGGGAGAGCAGACATGCATAAATCGGTAGACAGGAGGATCGGCTGCATTGTGGAGCACCATCTCCGAATATTGGAGTGTGTAAATATACTTCATTGTTAGAATTTGAATTTTTTATTTTTTAATTCAGCACGGTGCTAGTTTCAAGTTAATTTTTATTCTTGCTTTTAAGATTTGGAATATACTTATGGTAAATGCTTATAGTTATTCTGAATACGATATGCTACATTTGTTGTCCATATTTGAGATCTCTCGTTATATTGCCATGGACTGTAGGAGGTAAATTTGTAATTATTGATATAGGAAGATTCAATGCGGGATTATGTAACGTATGATGAACTCGGCAGATTGAGAATTTGATGGGTGGTAAATTTAGCTCGTATCAAATCACGTGGAAAATTCAATGTATAGCAAATTCAACGCGTCGCTAACTTAACACGTGGAGAATTCAACACGTGGCGAACAACACGTGGAGAATTCAACGCGTGGTGAACACAGCGCGTGGCAAGTAGAATGTATGGTAAAGATAATGCGTCGTAATCCAACGTGTAGTAATCTAACGCGTGGCAATATAACGCATAGTAGCCTAGCGCACAATACTTTAATGCGTGTTAATTCAATGCGAACTAAAGTAAAGTACATCCTACAGTAAATAAATACGTGTTTGTATGTTTTACAGATTCTTAGAGCTAACAGAGAAAACACTTCGATACATATCCCTGGTGGAGTTCTTGGGGTGTACATTGAATTTGTGTTTGCTTAGTTATTACGTTCTCATGGTACGCACGTGGCACAAAAGAGGCACTCAATCGGTTTTCGATAGATCTGAAAGGAGTTCTGTACAAATTTTTAGGAATGGAGTATGAACGATAGGATAAGCTCTGCGACCTACGCTGTTCTTTATGTGTCCCTTACCTTCAATATATTCATATATTGTTACATAGGAGAACTTGTTGCCGATGGGGTATTGTTCATATCGTCTGTTCGTTAAATGCACTCCACTTAAATGATCTTGAATACTTATAAATAAAAATGAGCACAATTTTCTTTATATTATCGGTAAAAGCACATCTGCTCAAATAATTTTGAACATTCTCGAGTAAAATACTAGCACATTTGTCATAATCAATTCGTATACGAAGAAATGTATTTTCGTGTTAAGAATTAAAAATATTTGTTATAACAGTGTAGACAAATTGCTGAGATATCGTACATGATCGACTGGTATCGATTACTAGGGAAGAGGAAACTCAGCATCATTTTGATCATCCAAATGTCCAATTCGACAATTAAACTGACAGCAGGGAACATCGTGATATTGAGTTACAGCAAGTTCGGTGATGTAAGTGTCAAACGCAATTATCCTCATGAATGTAGTCATTAATTAATATATCTTGAACAAATAGGTCGTTAAAAGTGCGTTCGCCTTTCTGAATGTATTACGAACGGTAACATGAGCATTCTTTAAAATAATGTACAGTATGAAGAATCGGTAAGTGTAACGGGTCTATAAATGCAACATGTTAGTATCGTTATTTGAACTTCTAGAAACATAATAAAAATAATGCTTCAAATGCAAATTGGTTGCTCATCTCATATGCTGAATTTATTATAGAATTGACGTGTAAGTTCATCAATGTACACTGTTGCTTGTAGTACAAAGTAAAGTGTCATTGTTGTACGTTGGTAAGTTCAAATTTTCTGGTGACGTCACTCGACATGTGATTAATTCATATCATTAGTTCTTTGATAAAAATTGTAACACTATAAAACTACTAAGAAAATTCTATATAATCGGTAGATTTATAAAATTTAAAAATATACAGCACTTAAAAGATTCAGTATCATAATTATGCACAAATTATCAAAAGTAATAAAAGTACAGACAAGCTCCCCTAAAGCTTCGCAACCCACAAACTTTTTAGAAAAACCTGTTGAACCAGCATTTACACAAATTGCACCCTTGCGGTCGCGCAAAAAAAATCAATGTATCTACCCCAGCAACATTATCTTATCGCAGCTCGCTCATAATGCATAAGAAAAAAACGTAAAATTGCAGAAGGGTTGAGCTCGATTACAAAAGAAGTATTCGTATTCCCCATGTTTTTGCGAAGTATAGAACCAAGCGCAAGCGCTGCAGCATTTTCCTTGAAACCGTCATCAAACACGACCCCTCAGTATCAACCGAGCATTTAACATGAAAAGACCAGTCGCATACAAGAAACCCTCCGTGATCGATGACTACGAGAGAAATGTAAAACTTAGCATTCAATTGTGCCACTGGATTTTAAAACCGTTGGGCGTCTGGCCAAAATCGACCAACGTTACAGTACCACAGATATGCTTGTATACGTTGATAAACGTCTTGTGTTATGGTTTCATCAGTTTTCTGTTAGTACCGTGCAGTTTGTACGTGATCCTAGAAGTCAAGGACGTTTACAACCAGATCAAATTTTTCGGGCCATCGAGTTTCTGCGTGATGGCGCTCATGAAGTATTATTTAATGGTTCTTTACGAGGACGACATACGCGAATGTATCAAACGCATCGAATTGGACTGGAAGAACATCGGTCACGATGATGACAGGAAAATCATGGTGAAGAACGCGAAATTTGGAAGGCAACTAATAGCACTCTGCACCTTCTTTATGTATAGCGGTTTCGCGTTCTATTATATCGTCTTACCGATGAGTGTTGGTAAAATACAAGCTGAGGGTGCAAATGTGACCTTCATACCACTGGTGTTTCCATTCTCGAGGCTGATAATAGATACGAGATACAGTCCGACGAATGAGATCGTCTTCTTTCTTCAGTTAATAGCTGGGGCTTTGATGCATGGCGTCACGTCAGCCGCTTGCGGGTTAGCCGCCATGCTTGCAGTTCATGCTTGCGGACAGATGGAGGTTTTGACGAACTGGCTGAAACATTTGGTCGACGGCAGATCAGATATGGGTGACACTGTGGACGCCAGGATTGCCAGAGTCGTGAATCAACATGTTCGAATTTTGAAGTGTGTACATATATTTCTACATTGTAATCTGTGTTTTTAGTTGTTGATTTCGAAAAATGTATGTACAGGGTAAGTGTCTTCCACCACTTTGTAAAGTATGGAATTGGGGAAGGAATTATCTGGGGAATCTGGACATAAATTTGTTAATTGCATATTGTAGACTGTGTAGCGTGTACCTTTGGTTTAATATCGTTTTTCTGGCTTTCATGGCTCGGAAGATACTTAGGGTGAATGTTAGTCACTCTAAATGTGCAATGAAATATTTGTTGGTGTACTCTCGTTATATTGCCTTGGATGAAAGTATAAGACGAATTCAACATGTGAAGAATTCAGCGCGTGACAAACCTAACTGTAGCAAAACCAACGTGTGCAAAATTCAATTTGTTGAAAATCCGACGCGTGGAAAATTCAATACGTAGATAATTCAACGCGCAGCAAATTTGACGCAGGGAAAATTCTACGTGTACCAAATTTGATACCTGAAAAATTTAACGCCTTGCATATTCAACGCGTAGCAAATTCAACGCATAGCAAATTCAGTGCTTATAAAATTCAACGCTAGTAGTTTGACGCGTGGTAACCTAACGCGTAGTAGTCTAACGTGTAGTAATCTAACGCGTAATAGTCTGACGTGTAGTAATCTAACGCGTAGTAGTCCGACGTGTAGTAATCGAACGCGTGGCAATATAACGCATAATAGCTCAATACATACTTATTTAATGCATGATAATTCAACGTACATTTATTCAACACAAATGAAAATAAAGTACATACTACAATAAATAAATACGTGTTTGTATGTTTAACAGATTCTTAGAGCTAACAGAGAAAACACTTCGGCACATATCCCTGGTGGAGTTCTTGGGATGTACATTGAATTTATGTCTGCTTAGTTATTACGTTCTTATGGTACGCAAGTGGTATATAAAACAGGAATTCAATTGGTTTGTCGATAGATTTGAAAGGCGTCTTCTTGTACAAATTTTTAGGAATGGGGTACGAACGATATAATGAGCTCTGCGACTTACGCCGTTCTTCTTATGTCTCTTACCTTCAATATATACATATTTTGTTACATAGGAGAGCTTGTTGCTGAGGAGGTATTGTTTTCATCGTCTTATTGTTACATGCACTTTTAATCAAATAATCTTGAATATTTGGAAATAAAAAGTAGCACTGCCATTTTCTTTATGTTATCCTTAAAAGCACATGTACACAAATACTAGTGAATATTCTGTAGTAAAATACTAGCATTTTTATCATAATCAATTCATACCTGACAAAACATTTTCATGTTAAGAATTGAAAATATTATAACAGTGTAGAAAAATTGGTGAGATGTCGTACATGATCGACTGGTATCGATTACCAGGAAAGAGGAAACTTAGCGTCATTTTGATCATCGAAATGTCCAATTCGTCAATTAAACTGACAGCAGGAAACATCGTAATATTATCTTACAGCAAGTTCGGTGATGTGAGTATCGAACGAGCGCAAATCCTCATAAATTTAATCATTAATTAATATATCTTGAATAGGTCGTTAAAACTGCGGTCGCCTTTCTGAATGTGTTACGAACGGTAACTTGATCATTCTTTAATATAATGTACAGTATGAAGACTCGTTGGTAAGAGTAATGTCCCTATATTTTATTGCAATTTGTTTGTAACGTTGTTTGTTTGAACTTCTAGGAACATAATAAAAATAGTTTTTCAACTTAGAAATGAATACCCATTTTATATATTGAAGTAATTTATTATAGATGAGTAATTTATTATAGTTCCATGAATACCAACTTGTTCTGCTGCGCACATAATTAGTATAACCAAACAGAATGTAGCAGAATAATTATTACAAACTAGTTAAACGCACGTATAAAGTGCATGACTGAATGTAAATTTAGGTTATGTTCTTTTCACCACGTTTTCTCACTAGTGGTCGTTGATTAATTTGCATGAAAAACATCCACATGATTGCTAGAAATTTCACTTATTTATTTGGGAACACTCATTCAGTAATTATTGTGAAAATAATAGATACAATTTGTTAAAAATGAAAACTTTCAACAGCTTCAATATGGCCGCCATATGTCGTGAAAGTACACACTTAAAATTGAATAACAAACTGCCGCGACAATTTAATGTTGACTTACAATTATTAAAAAGAGTAAATAATCTCTATATTACAAATCTGAATAAATAGCCTCCATGTTTCAAACAGACATGGACGTAAGATAATCGCGTGGGTACAAAAATGATTAATCTACCGTCGAACCTGATCAGAGTGAGCGTGAGCGTTCTACTGCGTTTAAAAAATCAATTTCCCTATGTTCCTGCAATCATCATTCTACCCTCCCTACTAATAATGCATAAAGCAAAGACCGCAGAAGGGTCGAACCCTTTGAAAAAAGAATCGCTTAAATTCTTCATCCTCGCAAGAGGAAACAAGAAGATCAGCGCAAGCGCGATATTGTTCCTCCGCAAAAAATCAAATCGCGTTCGTTCAGTATCAACCTAACCATGAAGAAGACAGTCACGCAAGACACGACTCCACTCGATACACAACACGATTACGCGAAAAACGTGAACCTGAGTATTCAATTCAGCCGCTGGTTGCTGCGACCCATAGGCGTTTGGCCAAAATCGGAAGAAGTCACACGAATCGAGAAATATTTTACCTGGCTCGTGAACACGCTGTGCTATTCGTTGCTGAGTTTTCTCTTCGTGCCCTGTTTGGTTTTTCTGATCCTCGACGTGAGCGACGCCTACAACAGGATCAAGCTCATCGGTCCTCTCAGCTTCTTCCTGATGTCGTACATGAAGTATTACCTGATGCTGCTGCACAAGAGCAACATCCTGAAGTGCGTGGAGCAGGTCCAGAGGGACTGGAGCAACGTCAGACACCTGAACGACAGAAATATCATGGGGATGAACGCGAATTATGGACGAAAATTGGTGGTCGTCTCCGCGTTCTTCATGTCCAGCTCTTACGTCTTCTTTTATATCGCCATGCCGATCAGCGTGGGGAGGATCCCAGCAGTTGATGGAAACTTCACGTTCGTCGTATTACCGTTCCCTTCGTCGACGCGTATTTTCGACTATCGTCACAGCCCTTTCAACGAGATCTTCTTCTTTCTTCAATGTCTAGCTGGCACCATGTTGCATATGATCACGGTCGGTGCGTGTAGTTTGGCTGCAACGTTCGCGGTGCATGCGTGTGGACAGATGGAGGTTTTGATGAACTGGTTGGAACATTTGATTAATGGCCGGGTGGACATGAACGAAACTGTAGACGGTAGAATTGCTAGCATCGTGGAACAACATGTTCGAATACTGAGGTACGTGTTTATTTCGAGGAAATATTTTAATATTGCAGCAATTACTGATACCTTGTCCAGATACCTTAGCAGAAAGGTAAGTCTTCCGCTCGGAGTCTTTTATGGACAACTCAATATTTGAAGGATGTTTTATTTTATGTGAATTGTATGGGGGATACGTTTATGTTATATAAATTATATGATGGTTATATTCATGTTATGTGAATTATGTGAGGAATATAGGCATACATGTATATGAAGGATATTAGATGACTTATATGGAGAATTTGCTTGCTTCGTATGAAGCATATGTTCGTATTATGTAAAATGAATGAAGGATATGTTTATATTATGTGCATCATATGAAGGATTTGAACAGGTATAAATTATATGACAGATTTGGAAATGGAAATTTTGATTTGTAAAAATTTGGAACTGGACTTGTGGAACTTTACAAATTTGAGAGTTTGGAAATTTAGAATCTTGGAAACTTGGGAACTTGGGAAGTTGAGAATTTGGGGACGTGAGAAGTTGGGGATTTGAGGATTTGGAGACATGAGAAGTTGAGGATTTGAGAATTTGGAGACTTGAAAATTCGAGGATGTGAGAATTTGGGGATATGAGAACTGAAGGATTTAGGAATTCGAAAATTAGGGGATATGAAAATGTGAGAATTTGTAGTTTAGGAATTTGAAAATCTAATAATTTAAATATTCGAAAATTTGGAAATTTATGAATTAGAGAGCTTGTGATCTTGAGAACTTGCGAACTTGTAAATTTACGAATTTCTGAATTTGAGAATTTGAGAATTTGAAAATCTACAAATTCGAAAAATTAGAAGTTTAGAAATTGAAAACTCTACAAACTCCGAAAAAACTCAGAACATTCAAATATTTATTATTTCCAGATTCCTGGAGCTCATGGAGAAACTGCTGCAGCAAATATCTTGCGTCGAATGTTTGGGCTGCATGATGAATCTGTGTCTACTTGGATATTACTGTATTGTGGTACGTTCATTCAACGGTACACTACATCATTACTACTTTCTTACATATTTCATCCCCTAGGAATGGAATCCAAAAGAACTAACCTTTTCTCTAACATACATATTATTAATCTCATACTTCGGCTTCAATATTTTCATATTCTGCTACATAGGAGAACTTGTAGCTGAACAGGTACAATTTCACCCTCAAACTTAATAAAATTTTGCACTTTATTACTTTAACTATCTTTAAAACGAAAGAACATAAAAGTATTGCATGACAGTGTAAAAAAATTGGCGAAGTGTCGTACATGATCGAATGGCATCGACTGTCAGGGAAAAAGAAGCTCTGCTGCATTTTGATCATCGCGATGTCTAATTCGTCGATCAAACTCACGGCAGGAAACATGGTCGAATTGTCTATCAGCACCTTTAGTGACGTGAGTACTATTAACTATTTTATGTATCTTGAGAAATAAAAATAATGGGTTGAACGTGTAGATTGTTAAAACAGCGGTGGCCTTCTTGAACATGTTGAGAGCATTAACATAAACGTTTCTCGTAATACAGGATCAAGTACCGTTCTCTGAACACTAGCATTATTGTATTCGAAGTTTAATGAAATGTTTAACAAAATACTTCCTTTTCTTTAATTACCGACCCAAGTTCAATGTGTATAACACCAACAAAATAAAACGATTAATTTTTAAACCTCTTGTATTAAATAGGGAGAATTTTCTCCTGAAAAAGATCCCAGCAAAATGTACATAGAATAATTACTCTGCGTTACACAGAAATTAAACGAGAGAATACTATCACGAAACCAGTACGTAAGATAATCGCTCGTCGAAAGTAGCAACTTCACCCGAAGGGAGCGAACGTTTACTGATGTTTGAAAATCAATTTATCGATGCACCGTCATCATTCTACCCCCGCACTAATAATGCATCGGGCGAAAAGGTACAAACGTAGAAGGGTTCGACCCTTCGAAAAAGTAGAAAATGATCGTTTAAATTGTTCATCGTCCCGGGAACGTGAATCAGCGCAAGCGCAATATCGTTTTTCGAGAGAGAATCAAATCGGATTCGTTCAGTATCGAACAATCGACGATGCAAAAAGCAACGGCAAAACCCCACAAAGCGGAAGAGGATTACCAGGAGAACGTGAACCTGAGCACTCAGTTCAATCGTTGGATACTGAAACCGATAGCTGCATGGCCAGAATCGAGCAACGTTTCGCCGATCAAGAAATACCTTGGCTGGTTCATCCACGTCGTCTGCTATTCGCTGCTGAGTTTCCTCTTCGTCCCCTGTTTGACCCTCCTGATCCTCGAGGTGAACGACACCTACAACAGGATCAAGTTGTTCGGCCCCCTCATCTTTTTCCTGGCGTCGTACTTGAAGTACTACCTGCTGCTGCTGCACAAGAACGACATCCTGAAGTGCGTGAAACAGATCGAGTGGGACTGGAAGAACACGAAACACCTGGACGAGAAGAAGATCATGGTGATGAACGCGAACTATGCACGAAGGATAGTGATCATTTGTACGTTCTTCATGTACAGTTCTTACATTTTCTTTTACATCGCCGTGCCGATCAGCGTGGGGAGGATCCCGGTGGAAGACGGAAACTTCACCTTCATCTTTTTGCCGTTTCCTTCCTCGATGCGTATCACCGACTACCGTCAGAGCCCCGTCAACGAAATCTTCTTCTTCCTTCAGTGTCTAGCCGGCACTGTGTTGCATATCATCACGGTCGGTGCTTGTAGTTTGATTGCGACGTTCGCGGTGCATGCGTGTGGTCAGATGGAGATCTTGATGAACTGGTTGGAGTACCTGGTTAACGGTCGTGCGGATATGAGCAAGACGCTGGATGGCAGGGTTGCGAGTATCGTGGAACATCATGTTCGAATACTCAAGTAAAGTTCTTTGTAATCAAATACTTTTTAGTTTTGTGAGAACTTATTTTGGAAAATTGCCTTTAACATTTTTATTTGTGAACAGTTAGATCCTAGGTGGTAGAGGTATTGTAAATTCTGGTTATATAATATTTCCACCTTTGTGGGAACTGTACTATTGACATTTCTCCGCCATCTTGGAATACGGAAATTAGTAGGATACTAGAGAAGTTAGGATATTAAAGTTGTTAAAGAACACGGTATCTTAAAAATTTTCTATTGCGCTGATTAACGTGATTGCGTGACGAACCTAAAACAAAGCAAAACCAACGTGTGAAAATTTCAATTTGTTGAAAAATCGACGCGTGGAAAATTGAATGCCTAGAAAATTCAACGCGTAGCAAATTCGATGCATGGCAAATTCTACGTGTACCAAATTCGACACATGAAAACTTTAACGCGTTACATATTCAACATGTAACAAATTCAACGCGTAGCAAATTCAGAGCTTATAGAATTCAACGCGTGGTAGTTTGACGAGTGGTAATCTAACGCGTAGTAGTCTGACGTGTCGTAATCTAACGCGTTGTAGTCCGACGTATCGTAATCTAACGCGTGGTAATATAACACGTAGTAGCCTAGCGCACGATAGTTTAATGCGTGTTAATTCAACGCGAATTAAAGTGAAGTCCTACTATAAATGAATACGTGTTTGTTTTACAGATTCTTAAAGCTAACAGAGAAAGCACTTCGGCAGATATCCCTGGTGGAGTTCTTGGGGTGTACATTGAATTTGTGCCTGCTTAGTTATTACGTTCTTATGGTATGCAAGTGGCATATAAAACAGGAATTCAATTGGTTTGTCGATAGATTTGAAAGGGGTTTTCTTGTAACAAATTTTTAGGAATGGGGTACGAACGATACGATGAGCTCTGTGACTTACGCCGTTCTTCTTATGTCTCTTACCTTCAATATATACATATTTTGTTACATAGGAGAGCTTGTTGCTGGAGAGGTATTGCTTTCATCGTCTTATTGTTACATGCACTTTCACTAAAATAATCTTGAATATTTGCAAATAAAAATTAGCACTGCCATTTTTTTTTATGTAAAGCTTAAAAGCACATGTACACAAATACTTGTGAATATTCTGTAGTAAAATACTATACATACATTTTTATCATAATCAATTCATTCCTGACAGAATATTTTCATGTTAAGAATTGAAAATGTTATAACAGTGTAGAAAAATTGGTGAGATGTCGTACATGATCGACTGGTATCGATTACCAGGGAAAAGGAAACTTAGCATCATTTTGATCATCGAAATGTCCAATTCGTCAATTAAACTGACAGCAGGAAACATCGTAATATTGTCTTACAGCAAGTTCGGTGATGTAAGTATCGAACAAACGCAAATCCTCATAAATTCATTCATTAAATAATATATCTTTAACAAACAGGTGGTTAAAACTGCGGTCGCCTTTCTCAATGTACTACGAACGGTAACTTGAATATTCTTTAAAATAAGATGCGATGTGAAGATCTGTTAGTAAGTGTAATGTGTCTATATTTTATTGCAACTTGTTTGTATTGTTGTTCGTTTGAACTTTTAGGAACGTAATAAAAATAGTTTTTCAAATTAGAAATGAATACCCATTTTATACACTGAAATAATTTATTATAGATGAGTAATTTATTATACTTCAATAAATACCAATTTGTGCTGTTGCACACATAATTAGTATAACCAATCAGAATGTAGCAGAATAATTATTACAAACACATTAATTAAACGGTGGTATAGATTGCATGACTGGATGTAAATTTAGGTTATGTTTTCTTTACCATGTTTTCTCACTAGTGGTCGTTGATTAATGCATAAAAAACATGCACATTATTATTAGGAATTTCACTTATTTATTTTAGAAAACTCGTTTGATGATTGTTGTGTAAATATTAGGTATAATTTGTTTAAGATGAAATCATTTAATGAAACTTTCAACAGCTTCAATATGGCCGCCATATGTGCCGAAAGTACACATTTAAAATTGAATAACAAACAGCAGCGACAATTTAACGTTAAGTTACAATTATTAAAAATGAGTAAATAATCTCTATATTACAAATCTAAATACGTAGACGTGAGCGTTCTACTGCGTTTAAAACATCAACTTCCCTATGTTCCTGCAATCATCATTTTTAAACTCACAGCAGAAAACAAGGTCGAATTGTTTATCAGCACCTTGAGTGACGTGAGTACTATTAACTATTTTATGTATCTTAAGAAATAAAACTAATGGGTTGAACGTGTAGATTGTTAAAACAGCGGTGGCCTTCTTGAACATGTTGAGAGCATTAACATAAACGTTTTTCGTAATACAGGATCAAATACCGTTCTCTGAACACTAGTATTATTGTATTCGAAGTTTAATGAAATGTTTAATAAAATACATCCTTTTTTTTAATTACCGGCCCAAGTTCGATGTGTATAACACCAACAAAATAAAACGATTAATTTTTAAACCTTTTGTATTAAATAGGGAGAATTTTCTCCTGAAAAAGACCCCAGCTACAAAATGTACACAGGATAATTACACTGCGTGACACAGAAATTAAACGAGAAAATAATACCATGGAACAGCTACCAGTACGTAAGATAATCGCTTGTCGAAAGTAGCAACTTCACCCGAAGAGAGCGAACGTTTACTGATGTTTGAAAATCAATTTATCGATGCACCGTCATCATTCTACCCCCGCACTAATAATGCATCGGGCGAAAAGGTACAAACGTAGAAGGGTTCGACCCTTCGAAAAAGTAGAAAATGATCGTTTAAATTGTTTATCGTCCCGGGAACGTGAATCAGCGCAAGCGCAATATCGTTTTTCGAGAGAGAATCAAATCGGGTTCGTTCAGTATCGAACAATCGACGATGCAAAAAGCAACGGCAAAGCCCCACAAAGTGGAAGAGGATTACAAGAAGAACGTGAACCTGAGCACTCAGCTCAATCGTTGGATACTGAAACCGATAGCTGCGTGGCCAGAATCTAGCAACGTTTCACCGATCAAGAAATACCTTGGCTGGTTCATCCACGTCGTCTGTTATTCGCTGTTGAGTTTCCTCTTCGTCCCCTGTTTGACCTTCCTGATCCTCGAGGTGAACGACACCTACAACAGGATCAAGTTGATCGGCCCCCTCAGCTTTTTCCTGATGTCGTACTTGAAGTACTACCTGTTGCTGCTGCACAAGAACGACATCCTGAAGTGCGTGAAACAGATCGAGTGGGACTGGAAGAACATGAAACACCTGGACGAGAAGAAGATCATGGTGATGAACGCGAACTATGCACGAAGGATAGTGATCATTTGTACGTTCTTCATGTACAGTTCTTACATTTTCTTTTACATCGCCGTGCCGATCAGCGTGGGGAGGATCCCGGCGGCGGACGGGAACTTCACCTTCATCTTATTGCCGTTTCCTTCCTCGTTGCGTATCACCGACTACCGTCAGAGCCCCGTCAACGAAATCTTCTTCTTCCTTCAGTGTCTAGCCGGTACTGTGTTGCATATCATCACGGTCGGTGCTTGTAGTTTGGCTGCGACGTTCGCGGTGCATGCGTGTGGTCAGATGGAGATCTTGATGAACTGGTTGGAGTACCTAGTAAACGGTCGTGCGGATATGAGCAAGACTCTGGATGGCAGGATTGCGAGTATCGTGGAACAACATGTTCGAATACTCAAGTAAAGTTCTTTGTAATCAAATACTTTTTAGTTTTGTGAGAACTTATTTTGGAAAATTGCCTTTAACATTTTTATTTGTGAACAGTTAGATTCTCGGTGGTAGAGGTATTGTAAATTCTGGTTATATTTCCACCTTTGTGGGAACTGTACTATTGACATTTCTCCGCCATCTTGGAATACGGAAATTAGTAGGATACTACAGAAGTTAGGATATTAAAGTTGTTAAAGAACACGGTATCTTAAAAATGTTCTGTTGCGCTGATTTTCTATTGCAACTATCAACTGTAATGTTGGATTTATTACACCCCATGGCAATTTAACGAGAGTGGAAATTATGACAATTATATTTTTCCTTTTATATATGTTTAATATGATTAGTTGCATCTTTAGTATGGTTAGCTGCATCTTTAGTATTTCAAATTTGATTTATTTTACAAACTCAGTAATCTCTTTGCATTATTTGAAATTGTTACTAATTGTTGCATATCTACGTTCTTATACCATACTAATAATTTTCATCATGTTTCAGGTTCCTGGCGCTGACGGAGAAGGCACTTCAACAGATATCTTTCGTAGAATTTTTAGGATGTACGATGAATCTCTGTCTGCTCGGATATTACAGTATCATGGTACGATAAACTAACAATAAAACATATCGTTACACATTTTCATATATCCTTCGTGTCGTAGGAATGGAATCCGAGAGATGTAACATTTTCCTTGACTTACATGGTGCTAGTGACGTCCTTCGGTTTCAACATCTTCATATTTTGTTACATAGGCGAACTCGTCGCCGAACAGGTACTATTATTATTATTATTATTATTACGATATTTCCATATTTTCAAACTCAGTCATCCTAAGATCAAACTCAGTTTATTTTTTAACCATCGTAACATTTCCTAGTCAGTTAACTATTACAATTATTACGATCGAAAAAGAAGAAAATATTCTGATAGAATATATGATAGTGCAGAAAAGTCGGTGAGGTATCGTACATGATCGACTGGTATCTATTATCGGGAAATAAGAAGCTTTGCTGCATTTTGTTCATCGCGATGTCCAATTCGTCCATCAAACTCACAGCTGGAAACATGGTCGAATTGTCTATTAGCACTTTCAGTGATGTAAGTATTAAATATTAAATATTATCCTATAATAAATAACGTTATCTTACAGGTTGTCAAAACGGCGACGGGGTTTTTAAACATGTTGAGAGCATTGACGTGAACGTACCTGTTAATACAATGTAGTTTGACAAATATTTTGTAGAAAATAGCACTGTTGTATTTGGGGTTTAATGAAAACTTGATGAAGTTTTAACTGTTTTTTTATCAGCATAACAATATGTGCAAATTTAATCAATTAATTTTAGCAATGTTATTCTTAGATCTTTAAGTCATAGATCTCCAAATCAAATCTTTAGGAAGTCCATAGAACCCTAGATTTTTGCGTCTTTAGATTAACAAAAAATCAGCAAGACTATTATAGTATCAACAAAAATCCAACAGGACTGAAGTGTCAACAAAAATCTAGCAACACATAGTATCGATAAAAGTCCAACAAAACCGTTATAATATCAAAAAATCCAACAAGATTGAAGTAACAACAAAAATCCACCTATCAAAATATTAAGAAAACTGCAACGACCTTGTTCAGAAGTACGTCACGCAACAATGTCTCTAAAAGATCGATTACCAGACCGTAGCCGTCGAAAAACGCAACTGGTATCTCGCGCAACATTGATCGATCCGAGTGTCCCGAACAATTACAGGGAATCAAAAAAAATGTGCGCACGCGCCATTTACCCGAAGATAGTCCTCTTCAGCAAGCAACTCACTCGACGATCGTTCTCCGCGCAATAATGGTGAACTCGTCCGATAACCCGATAGCGAATACCACGTACGCTCAGGACTACGAGTACAACATCCAACTGAATCGGTGGTTTCTGAAACCCATCGGAGTTTGGCCAAGGGTGTCCACCGCCAGCACCGCCGAGAAAGTGTTGGCGACCGTGTTGAACGTAGCCTGTCACGTGTTGATCATCTTCACGTTCGTGCCATGTTTGCTGTACATACTGTTCGAGGAAGCGAGCTTTCAAACGAGAATAAAAGCGATCGGACCGATGAGTCATTGGCTGATGGGCGAACTGAATTACTGTTTCCTGACGATGAGAGGCCAGGATATCCTCCACTGCATCGAGCACATAGGAAACGACTGGCAGACAGTCAAACGAGCCAGCGATCGAGAGGTGATGCTAAAGAACGTCAAGTTCGGACGTTTGATCGCCTGCGTCGCCGCGGTCGGCATGAACCTGGGTGTCTTCTCCTATATCGTCATAGGGTTTCGTAAGATCGTGTTACACGTCGGCAACGAGAGTTTTCTGATGTATCGGTTACCTTGTCCCGTTTACACGAAGATGTTGAACGTGAAATTAAGCCCCGCCAACGAGATAGTGTTCGCTCTTCAAGTATTGTCGGGGTTCATCGTCAACTCCGTCACTGTCGGCGCCTGCGGTTTGGCCGCCATCTTGGCGATGCACGCTTGCGGACAGTTGAACGTTATGATGTCCCGGATGGACGAGCTAGTTGGAACTAGAGAGGAAGAACAGAGGGTTGTTAAGAAAAAACTGGCTGCTATCGTGGAACATCATCTGAGAACGCTGAGGTATATGGGGTTGTCGCGGATCGTGATTGTTGGAATATTGTCAGATCGGCGATAAAGGAAGCGTGAATTTTATTTTTAGTAAATTTACACAGAACGTTCGTTTCAGTTTTGTGTGGTATATAGAGAAAATTATGAATCTAATATGTCTGGTTGAATTAGTCGGATGTACGGTGAACATATGCGTACTGGAGTATTATTTTATCACGGTATGTTGTACATTAGCAGTCGAGGGTCTTGGGACGCTTTTGTAATTTGTATTTATAGTGTAGTTGTTGGTATCGGAATTGGTAAAGTACGAGGATGTAAAATAATTGCGGAGATCGAATATATGGTAATTGGTGACTCATGCTTGGTATTAGTACATGTGGTAACTCTACACGTGGGGAACACTATATGTTGTGGTTCTATGCCTGAGAAACTATGCGTGGTGATTCTATGCGTAGAAAACCCAACGCGTGGTAATTCTGCGCATTGGAAATTCTACGCGTGGTGATTCTGCGCGTAGGAAATCCAACGCGTGGTAATTCTGCGCATTGGAAATCCAACGCGTGGTAATTCTGCGCGTAGAACACACAATGCGTGGTAATTCTACGGATAAGAAACCCTGCGCGTGGCAACTCTGCGCATTGGAAATCCAACGCGTGGTAATTCTGCGCATAGGAAATCCAACGCGTGGTGATTCTGCGCGTAGGAAATCCAACGCGTGGTGATTCTGTGCGTAGGAAATTCTACGCGTGGTAATACTGCGCGTAGGAAATCCAACGCGTGGTAATTCTGCGCGTAGAACACACAATGCGTGGTAATTCTGCGTATAAGAAACCCTGCGCGTGGTAATTCTGCGCATTGGAAATTCAACGCGTGGCAACTCTGCGCATTGGAAATTCTACGCGTGGTGATTTTGCGCATAGGAAATCAACGCGTGGTGATTCTACACATAGGAAATCGAAGGCGTGGTAATTCTACGCGTGGAAACCCTACGCGTCATAATTCTCCGTTTGGAAATTCTACGCTAGTTTTATTCTAAAAATGCTACATAATTCTAATATATAGCATTATATTACCGTATAAGATGTCCTATGACTTTTGAGTGATAGTGCTCCAATTATCATACCTACGTGACGATCACAGATTTTCTATGTCACATTGTAAGTTTAACCAAGTACCTAAATTGAGCCATTAATCAACGCGAATCAAACCTGATGTTTCTCAGGATTCATAAACATTTATCACCAAATTCCATAACAATTTTATAAACCATATTACAACTCCTTAGGAGAAATCAAAGGATACGTTAGCATCATATGCAATCATATACGCATCCATGAGTTTCAATATATTTATATTTTGTTATATCGGTGAAACGCTGACGGAACAGGTAAGAAGATAATTATAAACGACACCTAACAAATTCCTATCAAAACGCGGGTCTCTTCCGGTAGTGTAAAAAGGTTGGGGAAAAAGCATACACAGTGGAATGGTATCGTTTATCCCATAGAACAGCTCTTAGCTTGGTGATGATAATCTCTAGATCCAGCATGGTGATAAAAATCACTGCTGGCAAATTCATACGGATCTCCCTAGCAACTTTCGGCGACGTGAGTATCAAAACAATCACCTAAATGTTAAACTCACTTGTAGTCTACCTAACATTTAACTTAAATATTAAACTTACCTCTGCATTGTGTTTCAGGTGTTGAAGACATCTTTCACGTACTTTAACATGCTTCGAACAATCGCTGCTTGAAACCACTTGAAACCTCTGTACGACCTGATGTAAACTGAACGCAATAAAAGCAGAATAAACTTTCTTTACAGAGTTCAGATACTTGGTGCAGTTGACATTTCGCGATTACCGAGTCCACCCTCGCAACATCAGCATCGTTCCGCTGCAACAAGTTGCAAACGAATCGATGAACGTTCGTGCAGGCTCACCTGCGCAAGCGTAGAGCAAGTCTATGTTCCTACCTTCCCCAATGTTGAATTCCCCGTTCAGTTGTCTGCGAGACTTCAATGAGTGGTCATGACAACCACCGTTGCACCTACGGATCTGGACAGTCTGAGCGATTACAGTCTGCGATTGAACAAATGGCTGCTGATAACGATAGGCGCGTGGCCCGCCACGCCGTCCACTTCGAAAATCGAGAAGATCGTTTCGTTGATCTTGATAGTCATTTGTTACTGCACCATACTGACCACCGTAGTTCCTAGCATATTATACGTGATCCTCGCCGACGAAGATCTTCAGCAGAAGCTGATGGTCATGGGTCCCCTGAGCCACTGGTTCATAGGAGGAATCAATTACACGACGCTGCTTTTGCGCGGCAAAGAAATTCAGTGCTGCATAAAACGCGTGCAAACCGATTGGCGAACAGTCACCAGGTTGAACGATCAGAAAATTATGCTAAGAAACGCGGAGATCGGTCGGTACGTGGTTGTATGCTGCACTGCGTTCATGCAGGGCGGCGTTTTGTGCTACTGCGTGATAACAGGATTCACCACGGAGGTCATTCAAGTCGGAAACGAGACCAGAACCATACGTTTGCTGCCCTGTGCCGCTTACAAGAAGCTGATACCCGTGGATACCAGTCCCACGAATGAGATCATATTATTCGTGCAATTTCTGGCTGGTTTCGTTGTCAACTCCACCACTGTTGGGGCTTTTAGCTTGGCCATAGTGTTCGCGGCTCACGCTTATGGCCAGCTGAACGTGCTGATGACGTGGATCACGGAGTTTGTGAATCAGTCGAGGGAACACGATAAGAATGCGTATTTGAACAGCATCGGACCTGCCGTGGAGAAACATCTGAACGTTCTGACGTAAGTTGCGTATTGTGTTATGCGATTACTTTAAGTTGTTGATATTGCTGTTTTAATTGCAGTTTTATATCGCACATCGAGGATATGCTGACTGAGATGTGCTTCTTGGAATTATTTCAGTGTACGTTTGGTATATGTCTACTTGGATACTATGTTCTGCTGGTACGTTGAAAATGTGTGTAATACATAAATATTTTATGGGATGATTAAAAATTTGATCTACTATATGTGAGCATGTATGAGTGTATATGTTCCTTTTCTATATTCGTATATTATTACATTCTAGAGTATCTTCAGATTTTGTAGGGCCTAGAAATTTAAGTACATCTTGATTGCTAGATGTTTAAGTAGTTGGATACCTAAATTACCAAATACCTAGAGTCCCAGGTTCTGATCATAAGATATATTTCTCAATTCTCTAAGTCGCAGATTTTTCAATCATCAGATATGCACCCATATTTTTAGGTACCTAGAGCCATAGATACCTAGACATCTAGATACTTAGACACCTGAACACCTGGATACCTAGGCACCTGGACACCTAGACACCTCATTCCCAAGTACCTAGATGCACAAATACAGATGTAGATCCACAAATACCTAAATTCCCAAATATCATATCGTCAAAAAGATCCCCAAATATCTAGCTCCTGATCCCCAGATACAGGTGTTCCTAGGTATGTAAATGTCTAGACACCTCGACATCCAGATTCCTAGATACCCAGATTTCTGCATCTCTACGTTCCTATATCCCCAGAAATCTAAGTCCCCAAATACCTATATCCTCGTATCTCTATATTCCTGTACTCCTATGTGTACATATGATCCTATGTCCCTCTATCCCTATATCTTAATATCCTTAAATATATCACTTAATCCTTGCCTCCCTCCATAAACATGTCCCCACAATTACATCTACCAAAATTATATCTACATGTCCCCGTCATGATTATATCTACATCCACATCAATTATATCCACATTGTCTTTTGCAGTATTGGGCCATTCACGATCTCCAAAATATGGTAACTTGTTCCATCATACTATTTTCCATGTCTGCCAACATATTTGTAGTGTGCTTTATCGGTGAGAAGTTATCGGAACAGGTATGTGATCAAACTAAACGACTATATATCTAATTAATCAGAATCACTAACATTCTAAAGTTATGACAGTGCACGAAAGTTGGCGAAGCGGTGTATATGACCGAATGGTATCATTTACCTGGCAAAGACATCCTCGACCTGATACTGATCATTTCACGATCCAGCGTGGTGACTAAAATCACTGCTGGAAAAATTGTCCATATGTCCCTTTACACGTTTACTACTGTACGTTCGTATGATCTTTGCTGTCACACAAGCCGGATACATCGTGTTGGACTTATGGCATTTTTTAACATTGTAGGTGATGAAAACTGCGTTCGCGTATATTAATGTGTTGCGACAAACGACGTGACAGAAATATCGACGAATCTGTGGCTGAATAAATAATCTGTAAATAAATTTATTGTATTCAAACACAGACATTACAGCATAGAAAGATGGTATCTTTGCTCATATTCTATGTGCACCGCTGTTGAACGTTAGATATTCATTAAATATAGAATGATTCATTAAATTTTCTATATTCGGCATATCTTACGCATATACGTACATATAATGCATACATACGAATTATAAATGATTTTTACATGTTTTAAATTTCAAGTTCTTAGAATCCTTTGCACTCCAGAGGTGACTCTGGCGCCATTCGATTTAATACAATAATTAGAAATAAGCATTTTTAACTAATTCTATAATACATATGTGATGTATAAACATAGGTGTTTCCCTATGTTTACAATATTGGACAATAGTGGAAATTATTAGTAGAGATAACCTCAGAAGAATTCATTTAATTTTTTAACTAGTAAGTTTTAAGGTTGGTGCAAACAGTAATACCTTCGAATGCAAAGGATTGTTGTATCATTAATGATTGAAACATGTTGCACATCTTAAATTAATTCGAATTAAACCATAAATCTGTAACACTAGTGCTACAGATCCAATACAAAATAACAGAAGCGCTCAAGCTCTAATCTTAGTCAAATAATAAAATTATTATTAATAGCACATACCTTTCTGATACCTTTGATTAAACCGCGTCAGAAATTGTTCATAATCTCTTCAAGCCTGCTCAAAGTATCAACCCTCCATCTTCATGTTACGAGTAACCCGAAACAACGACGAAATGAAAGAAATGAAATTGAAATGAAAGAAATGACCCAAAGAAATTGATTGTAGCAAACAAATACCCTTTAACTGACAGCAATCTCGCGAATAGCCACAACAGTTCACTGCAACAAGTTGCACAGTCTAGACGAATCGATCGACGAGCGTTGTTCCAAAAGAAATCTGCGCAAGCGTTGCCAACATACTTCTACCTTTTCCAATGCTCGACTCAGTAGTTTCTGCAACTTCGATACGTGATCACGATGAGCGTAGAACCCTCGATCATACGAGCGGACCTCGACAGTCTCTGCGACTACAGTCTGCAACTGAACAAATGGTTGCTGATACCAATCGGCGCGTGGCCGTCGTCAGTGACCACCTCAAAAATCGAGAGGATCGTTTCGTTAATTTTGGTCGTCCTTTCTTACTGCTCCATCCTGACAACCGTGGTTCCTTGCATATTGTACGTGATCCTCGACGACGACCTTCTCACACAGAAGCTGATGATGATCGGTCCTCTGAGTCACTGGTTCATAGGGGGAATCAACTACACCACGTTGCTCTTGCGCAAGAAAGAGATTCAATGCTGCGTGAAACACATGCAAACCGATTGGCGATCGGTGACGAAATCGAAGGACCAAGAAATTATGCTGAAGGACGCGGAATTCGGTCGCTACGTGGTCATTTTTTGCACCGCGTTCATGCAAGGTGGCGTTCTGTGCTACTGCGTGATCACGGGATTCACCACGGAAGTCATTCAAGTAGGAAACGAGACCAGGACTATACGTATGCTGCCGTGTGCAGCTTACAAGAAGCTGATACCCGTGGACACCAGTCCCACAAATGAGATCATTTTATTCGTGCAGTTTTTGGCTGGTTTTATAGTGAACTCTAGCACTGTTGGGGCTTTTAGCTTGGCTATTGTGTTCGCGGCTCACGCTTATGGCCAGCTGAACGTGCTCATTACGTGGATCAGGGAGCTCGTGAACCAATCGACAGATCGAGATCGAAATATTTATTTGAAGGAAATTGGTGTCGTCGTGGAGAACCATTTGAGAGCTCTGAGGTAATTTTGGCTTATTCGAATGCGAGGTCTGGTAATTCACGGATTTTATTGCAGTTTTATATCGTATATTGAGGATATGATGACGGAGATATGCTTTTTGGAGTTGTTCAAGTGCACGTTCAATATATGCATGCTTGGATACTACGTCCTCATGGTATGCTGCAAATGTTTTTATTAAATGTGTATTTATAATTTACAGTTAAGATAAATGTTTCACTTTAGTATTATTACTCGTACAGAATGTTAGTATTATTACTCGTGCAAAGTATTTGTATCATCGAAACAATATGACTTTTGTGAAATTTATCAAAAGTTCTTCAGCTTCTAAAATGCAAGAATGCTTCTGGTTCTTCAAGATAATTGAAATGGTGTTAGTTAATAATAACACCTTAACTAATCTGAGTGTCTTTTTTATTGTATCGTGACGAAAGTTATAAAAATTTATTTATTCCAGCACTGGGCGAATCGCGATTTTCAAAATATGACCATTTGTGTCGTCATACTGTGTTCCATGGCTTTCAACATTTTCATAGTGTGCTACATCGGTGAGAAACTATCCGAGCAGGCAAGTGATCGCATAAGTAATTAATGAAAATCATAATGAACTCACCTTCCGGATTCTTGACAGTGTAAAAAGGTCGGTGACTCAGTCTACATGACGAACTGGTATTATTTACCCGATAAACACATTCTGGATCTGCTACTGATCATTTCACGATCCAGTACGGTGATCAAAATCACAGCTGGGAAATTTGTTACTATGTCTATTTATACGTTCGCAAGTGTATGTATAATTCGTATAAATGGTGAGTTTTCATTTTTTATTTCAGTTTTCATTTTTTCACTTCATCATTATAGGTGGTGAAAACTGCTTTCGCTTATTTAAACGTGTTACGACAAACTACATAACAGAAACGAGTTTAACTTATAATTAATGTGGAAACAAATTTTTAAACAATAAATTGTAAGCAATTAATAAGGTTGGTCACGGAGTTTCTCACCTTATATCCGTAAGTGTTGTTCGATGATCTAATTTAAGGTTTTATATCTTCGGAGTATGTGCGAAAGAACTGATTGTGTGTTTGATTAACAATGGTATTTGTAATATTTAATAATATATGCCATGGAAAAGTTAAAATCGTATTCTGTATTCGTCCACGTGTTCGTGCTGCGGCGGCCATCTTGGTAACAGAATTTTTCCTAAAATGGTTAGCGAGTCTTTATTTGTAATTACGTATTCAGTGTAGCTGTTATGGTTGTCAACTGTTGGTTGCATTATATGAAAGGAGGTATATGCATATTAAAAATTTAATAAGAAAGATATGGTTTGCACATTTGATATTTTAAATTAATTTCAGCTATTAAATTAATATATTAGCACTAATTTAGTCGGGATATATTAGCACAAATTTATAAAGAAGTATAAATTAAATTAAATTAGGACAAAGTGCTTGATCTAACATAGAAGAGCAAAAGTAAAAATGCCAAGTAATTCAATCAGATAATTATACAAAAATAGCTGTTATTATTGCTAACGTAATAAGTAGCAATATATAAATATGAGCCTATATATAATGAACTATTTATCTTCTAATCTTTGCAAATAAAAAATTGCAAATGCCTCACATCTTTTCACACAAATAAATTCTTGCACCAAACAGAAACCAACGCAAAGTAAAAGCAACCTTGTAAAAGGTAAATGCACCTTCAAAAAAGATGCAGGTTCTCTGCAACTTCTGAATATCCCGTGAGCGATATGTAAACATAGTTGCATTACACTAAGTTGTACAGAGCAATCGATCGATGAACGAAATTTGCGCAAGCGTTGAACGACTCTGCATCTTCGTCCATACAAAAACCACGATTCAGTACATCCTTGAGCGTCGTCGAGCAACATGGTGCACGGTAAACCCATCGCGGAGCAAACGGATCCCGAGATTCTGTGCGATTACAGCCTCCAGTTGAACAGATGGTTGCTGAAATCCATAGGTGCCTGGCCTAAATCATCATCCAGCACCAAAATGGAGTTAACAGTTTCGCTAATTTTGACCGTGATTGGTTACACCACGATTTTGATCACCGTAGTTCCTGGCATTCTGCACCTGATCTTAGGGGACATCGACTTGCCTACAAAGCTGATACTGGTGGGTCCGATATCCCACTGGTGTCTGGGCGGTATCGGATACACCATGTTGCTGATGCACGACCAGGAGATAAAATGGTGCGTGGAACGAGTGAAGAGTGATTGGCGAGCTATAATGAACCCGGAGTTGCAACAGAAGATGATCAAAGACGCGGAACTCGGTCGCCACGTGGTCACCTTGTGCGCGATTCTCATGCAAGGTGCAGGTTTGGGCTACGCTGTCGAGAAAGCATTGTCCATGCAGGTCATCACCGTCGGAAACGAAACTAAGGTCGTACACATGCTACCATGTGCCACGTACAGGAAGCTGCTACCGGTTGACACCAGTCCCACTTTTGAAATCGTTCTTGTCGTACAATTTATCTCCGGATTTTTCGTGAACTGTACTTTCGCCGGTGCTTTCAGCTTGGCTAGCGCGTTCACCTTGCACGCTTACAGTCAGCTGAACATACTCGCCATGTGGATCACGGAAGCTGTGGATCAATCCAGAGAGAAGATGGCGAATTTGAACGACGTTGGTGCTATCGTCAGAAAACATTTGGCAATTTTGAAGTAAGTTTTAGGTCGTTTAACTGTTTGGGAGAACTTTTGTTAAATTAATACCTTGATTACAGTTTTATATCGCGTATCGAGGCTATAATGAACGAGATATGCTTCATGGAATTGTTCAAGTGCACCTTTAGTATATGCCTGCTGGGATACAATATTATTCTGGTACGCTGAAAATTGTGAGAAGCGTATAGTTTGGCAATCATGCACTCATTCTTAATTAATGGTAGTTTTTAAATAATGTGTTCTCAGTGTAAACTAAGGAATTACGTCTACGACTCATACTCTTTGTATAACGTTGATATTAAAGACGCAATTAAATGCAAGTCAGATTTTCATACTTTTTGAATCATTTCATCATACAGATTTCTGTATTAGGTGGTCGCACATGAAGTTTCGGTTTAAAATAGTACTTCATTTAAACGTGAAGTTTAAATTAAATTGTTTTAATTTAAGGCAGAAGTTGCGGTACATCAATTTTAAAATTAACCTCTTCACTGGCTTTTGGTTCAACCAATTCTTTTTTGTATTTATTTATTTTTTATTTCGTTGTTTATTTTTTTGTACCTTGTATAGATTGCTCTTCGTAACAAAGATACGATTTTCCTTTCGAATAAAAATATGTAAAAACATTTGAAGGTATTCATACTACGTATCAAAAACTCACTAGTCCAATTTCAAGTTAATTTTTCATGAAAGAAGTTTGGTAAAAATATTATGTGGCTTAATAATGTCTCCGTTGAAGATACCTAATTTCTTATCTAAATATTTATTTATTTATACATCTAAATGTATAATTTATTAGCAATCGACAAATTAGAGTGAAAGTTTGATAAATAAGCGACTCCATTTGCTGCAACCTAGTAGTCAAGATGGCGGAGCACAAACGACTCCATCAACGCGTACACATCATTAAAATTTCGAAAATTCCTATTTGTTTCTAGGAATGGACCAATCAGAATTATTCAACAGTGTTTAGTTATATCTGTGTTTCTATTTCCATGTTGTTCAACATTTTTCTCCTGTGTTTCATCGGTGAAACGATAACAGAACAGGCAAGTGAACGAAATCAGTGGCAATTGGCTTACGATCGATCATAATCATAAAAAATTGTTCGAAATTCTTAACAGTGCAATAAAATTGGCGAGGCGGTCTATATGTCGAATTGGTACTATTTAGCCGACAAAGATATTCTCGATCTAACGATGATCATTTCAAGATCCTGTCTGGAGACTAAAATCACTGCTGGGAAAATAGTTCACATGTCCTTCTATACGTTTGCTTCTGTACGTTTTTCTAGTCTTTATAGATTGTAATTAGTCTATGATAATTTTTAACGTTCTAGGTGATCAAATCCAGCTTTGCTTACATGAATATATTGCTGCAAACGACATGACGCACACTGTATTACGAATTTGTAATTATGAGTAAAATATAGACACAAAGTTATACGCAATCTTATAATCGATTATCTTATTTATTTTTTATGTAGCCATTCAGAAATGTTATAAAATTTCAGACAATTACGTTTTAATCATTTCGATCTGTAATTATCAGGTAACTCGAGGTAAATTAAATCAGTTCATCAATAGAGATAAATAATTATAATTCACGAAATCTCACAATACTTCAAACTTCACTTTATACTTACTTAAAGTTCAATACTTTGTATGTTCTGTTTGTTGCTGCTGTTTCTTCAAAGTTTCAACAAAATCTTTTGTTTGCACATCTCGAATCACCGACTAAATTTTCAAGGACTGATTTCAGTTGTATTATAATTTATAATTAATCTTTGGTGAATGAATAACGAGTTATTACTAGACGTTCATACACCTGATATGTTTGCAATATTCATGTAATATCCTCCTATGAATTATGTTCATACATGTGACATGTCCGCAATTTGTAAATATATCGTGTAATCTGCATCCACCTATGGATTTAATAATTTATATTTATACAGACTTCGAAATGCATAAACATTTCTAATTTAGTATCACTTAACAAGCTTAATAGTGAATTATTCACTTAACAAGTTTACTGTCTAAAGCTGGTGAAGCTATAATAAATTTTATCCACTACACTGCAACACTGAATCTATATAAAATAAATCTAAAGTACAAAGATTCATATAGTGAACGTAGAAAATATGAAAAAGTTTCACTCATCAAAGCAGACAAAATGGAAAAGATATCGCAAGCGTTTGACGGAGCGCGCGTTCGTCAATCGAGACAAATCGATCAAAGCACGTTTTCATCAAAGGATACAGAGTTGCGTTATACGCAGGCGTCGTACACCCCCGTACCTCCCTATTTCGATATAAAATCCTCATTCAGCAGTTCGTTGCTCGAGTGGTCACAATGGCCAGTGAACCCACTGCCATTGAGGCGGACCTTGACAGTTTGAGCAACTACATTCTGCAGTACAACAAATGGTTGTTGAAACCGATCGGTGCATGGCCTAAATCGTCCGCCGCCACAACGATGGAGAAGATCGCTTCGTTAATTTTAATTTCTATCTGTCAGTGCTGCATATTGATCACCGTGTTACCTTGTATATTGTACATCATCTTAGACGACGACGACATCGCGGAGAAGTTGATGGTCGTGGGTCCATTGTCTCACTGGTTCGTCGGAGGGTGTAATTACACCACGTTGTTACTGCACAGCAAAGAGATACGATTTTGTGCGCAACAGATGAAAAGTGATTGGTTAACAGTCACTAGATTGAAGGACCTGCAAACTATGCTGAAGTACTCGAAATTGGGTCGCTACGTGGTGGTATTTTGCGCGGCTTTCATGCAAGGTGGTGTTCTGTGCTTTTGTGCGCTGAGAGCGTTCACCGTCGAGACTGTTCAAATTGGAAACGACACCAAAAACGTGCACCTGGTCCCGTGTACACCTTCTAAGAAGTTCATATCGTTCGATACCAGCCCCACCAATGAAATATTCATCGCCCTGCAATTTTTGTCCGGTTTCATCGTTAATTCTACGGCCGCTGGAGCTTTTAGCTTCGCTGCTGTGTCCGCGGCTCACGCTTATGGCCAGCTGAGTGTTCTGACGGATTGGATCAAAGAGCTTCTGAATCGCTCGGGGAAATTTGATAGGAAAATTGATTCCAATAAAATTGGTATTATCGTGAATAATCATCTGAGGATTTTGACGTAAGTTATGTCGATTATGACTTTATTCTTTCGTCAAAGGTTTGTTGATTTCAAGCGTTGGTTGCAGCTTTATATCGAATATCGAGGATATTATGAATAAGATATGTTTGATGGAGCTGTTCAAGTGTACGGTCTGTATATGCACCCTCGAATATCACATTCTAATGGTACGCTATAAATAATGTACACATTTAAAATACATGAAACGTACAATTTTACTGAATGATAGTTCGTGTATTTAGAATTCACTTTAACTACGTGTATTTAATTTTCATTTTTGTAATTAATATATCTTACTAAAATTATACCAATTTTTATAGAATATACAAATTTTTACGGACTTAATATAAGTGATTTATACTCTTGATATAATCCCTTCAAGGATACAAATTTTGTGTACTCTTCAATTCATCAATTCTTTACACTATTTCTTATACTATAAATTCTAGTATAATTTAACTATATAATTACTACATATTAAAAACGAATAAAGAATAACATCAAAAGAACGTTTCGTTTTCTAACCTCAAAAAACTCTTTTTAACCTTGAAGAGATTAACTTAATTGAATAAATGAACACATAATTACAGTTTTATCTGTACCACTTTAACAAATAAATGGCACAGATAAAATTGTACTTATTTCATTTATTCAATTACAGATGAAACTACCACTTTCAGTTTTGCACATTTCCATATATCACCATAATTTAAGGAATTATTTTTGTAGGAGTGGGCCAATCACGATTATCAAAGTGTAACAAGTTTTGTACTCGTACTTTGCTCCATGTCCTTCAACATGTTCATAGTGTGCTACATCGGTGAGAAGCTATCGGAACAAGTAAGTGAAATGATCTAATAAACTATAACGAACGTGTATCTGAATTTTGTGATGATCTTAAATTTTCGACAGTGCAAAAGTATCGGTGAGACAGTGTACATGACGAACTGGTACTATTTACCTAATAAAGACATCCTCGATCTGATAATGATCATTTCAAGATCCCACGTGATGACTAAAATCACCGCTGGAAAAGTAGTTCCCATGTCATTCGATACTTTCGCCAGCGTACGTTTGTATTTTTGTATCTACACAAAATCAATAATAAAACTCACGTATCATAATTTTAGATGATGAAAACCGCTTTCGCGTATCTGAACATATTACGCCAGACAGTATGACACAAATGCTCCGACGGTAACTAAGTCTGTACATAGATGTAGCAGGTACAAAACGTATTGAATTATTAACAATTTCGAACATGTGTCATATTCATTGTGGTTATTGCATATTATACAAAGAAGTATTGTGAATTCTCTTTATTCTACTCAACACTTTTACAGCCATTTTATTGTAATTTAAGTTTCTTTTTATATGCAAGACCAGTGATATTTTAACACTAAACCTACCGGTGTGTAATCCACACTTTGAAATTAAAATCGAAGTTGAGAAATAAATGGACAAATAATAAAACATAAATTATTTTACACATTAATTCATCTTCATGAAGATAAAAAATTCTGAAGAAATCACCATAATAAATTTTCTAACTGAAAATAAAGAACTTGTAAAACGGTCATTTGATCTTTTTGGTAGATTTAGTATTAAACCTTACGCTCACTGTAAAATCGACTTACAAATTGTAATTGACACAAATAATAAAGTAAAATTCTCTATTGTTTAACATCAAAGTCACGAATATGAATTGTATAAAATAATGTGCGGGAAATAAGAAAATGCGCACGACAGTCGGTTCACAACTAATGAACATAGTAGAATATACCGATGCAACAAGTTGCCCGTACAAATCGATCGACAGCGATCGCAAAAAACCTGCGCAGGCGTCGTAAGCTCTGTTCTCGTAATTTTGCGTTCGAAGATTCAGTTCTTTCTTCATCGTCGAGGAGCGACCATGAGATCGAACAAACCTACGCAGACAGATCTGGACGTTCTGAGCGATTACAGTCTCCAGTTGAACAGATGGATGCTGAAACCGATAGGCACCTGGCCTAACTCCGGTACAAAACTGGAAAGGATAATTTCGCTAGTTTCGATCGTAAGTTGTTACTTCCTCATTTTGATCACCCTAATCCCGTGCATACTGCACCTGGTCCTCGAAGACGACGATATGCAAACGAAGCTATCGTTGATGGGTCCCATGAGCTATTGGCTCTTCGGAGGAGTCGGTTACACCGCGTTGTTGGTTCACAACGAAGAAATAAGATGGTGCGTGGAACAGGTGAAAAGCGATTGGCGAGCCGTCACAGGGCCGAAGATGCAACAAACGATGCTGAAGGACGCGAAATTCGCTCGCCACGTGATCGCCTTTTGCTTGACCTTCATGCAAGGCGTCGTCTTGTGTTTCAACGTGTCGCAAGCGTGCACCACGCAGGTCATTCAAGTCGGAAACGAGACTAGAACCGTACACGTGCTACCGTGTGCCGTTTACAAGAAGCTCATACCGGTCGACAGCAGCCCCACCAACGAGATTTTTGTTGTCGTGCAGCTAGTGTCCGGTGTTGTCGTCACTAGCACTATCGTTGGTGCTTTCTGCTTGACTACTGGCTTTACGGTTCACGTTTGTGGTCAGTTAAACTTACTAATGGAGAACATCGCAGAGAATGTTGATCAATCGAGCTTGAACAAGTGTAGAAGCTTGAACGATATTGGCGCCATCACCAGAAAGCACCTCACAATTCTAAGGTAACTGGTTCTTTTGCACAGTCTTTCAGAGCTGTTAATTCTGATTTGATTACAGTTTCATATCACGTATTGAGATTATTATGAGCGAGATATGTTTCATGCAATTGTTCCAATGTATATTCAGCATAGCCATGCTGGGATACTATATTCTTATGGTACGCTGAACGCTGTGAAAGTGTGTACACATATTGTATTTTACGTATGTTGTTTTCTACATACTGTATAGCTATGTAGTAATATTTAACCCCTCGCCCTACAATTTATGCGTCAAAACTATAATATTAAAACTAATAGCTATAATATTAAAACGAACTTACATATGCATTTTGTATTCTATAAATGTTGTTTTCTACATACTGTATAGCTATGTAGTAGTGCTTAACCCCTTGCCCTACAATTTATGCGTCAAAACTGTTCATAGCTATAATATTAAAACAAAGAAAATAAAATTATTAAACTCAGTCCTTGGCTACGCAAATTATAATTAAACTTCAAGTTGAAGAGTATTAAGAGTCAGGTTTGTTACATTTGAACTGTAACAGTCACGAGTTTGACTCCATGTATGCCAAGGGGTGGAAACGTGTCTTTGCTAATTATTTATGCAGAGAAATTTGCAAGCAATTTATGGAACATTGATAAATACAAAGATTACTTAAATCTCAAGTATATAATTCATCTGGATTTTTAAATAACGTCGAAATATAACATTTTATTTTCCTAAGCTAGCTATTTATATTTTCTGTGGATATAAAATAAATACTTGTCAATTATGACGACCTATAAATTCCAGAGAATCAGTGTGAAATTGTAAATATTTAATAAATTGCTATTTCTTACAGGAATGGGCCAATCAGGATTTTCAAAATATCGTCAATTATATTCTCATACTTGGTTCTGTAACTTTCAATATTTTTCTGCTGTGTTTCATAGGTGAAGTGATAACAGAACAGGTAACTAAAATTGTAATCGGATTATATTTAGTTAAGCGTGATAGTAATAATATCTTTCTGACAGTGCAATAGAGTAGCTGACGCAGTGTACATGTCGAATTGGTACAACTTACCCTCGAAAGACGTTCTCGATTTAATGCTGATCATTATAAGGTCCAGTGTAGAGACTAGACTCACTGCTGGGAAAATGGTTCACATGTCGTTCGTCACTTTCGCTGGTGTACGTTTCTTTAACTTCAGATTAGAACTTCTAGATTAAACTTCAGAACTTTTAGATGAAATGTTCTTCAAAATTGCAGGTGATCAAGACTGGATTCGCGTATTTAAATGTACTACGACAAACAATATAGTACGAATATTTTGACGATAGTTTTGTAGATAAATAACTGCTCTGTAAATAAATTTAGATGACGTAAAACATAGGTGCTAACAATCAACTTTAAATGCGATTATTTCATACCTTCTACATGTATCCATATCATTATTTTGTTTTGAAAAACAAAAGATAGCAATGATAACAAAATTTAAAGTCAAACAGTTCTATTATTAAATACGTGTATATAAGAACATTTTAAGAAACGATTACTCATTGAAGTAATAGATAAGATCTTAAATGATTTAAAATTTTGTTCATTGATAAATAAATCGATTTGCCATTTTTAACAGAACCAAAACAGTTGTAATAGGAATATTATCGATGAATACCTCATATTTATTCAACATAATGCAACGAGACAATCGAAAATGTCCCTCGAAACTTGCTAGCCTAAACGCTTCTGCAACAAGTTGTACAGTGCAGCCGAATCGATCGTCGGAGAACAGATACAAAAAACCTGCGCAAGCGTTCTCAGCTCTGTTCAAGCATTCGTATTACAATGTTGATTCAGATCTTTCCTCGACTTCGAAGGATGATCATGAAGACCGGCAAACCCATCGTCGTCCACACAGATCTCGACGTCTTGGGCGACTACAGCCTCCAGTTAAACAGATGGATGCTGAAGGCGATCGGTGCATGGCCAAAATCGCACTTCGCCACAAAACTAGAGAAAATCGTTTCGATACTTTTGATCATAACCTGTTACTTCTTCGTGTTGATCACCGTACTTCCTTGCATACTGCACCTGATCTTCGAAGACGACGACCTTCGTACGAAGGTGATAATTCTGGGTCCCCTGAGCCACTGGTTCTTCGGGGGTCTCGGTTACACCACGTTGCTCATTCACGACAAGGAAATAAAATGGTGCGTGGATCAGGTGAAGAGTGATTGGAGAAACGCGACCAGACCGGAAGTGCAACAACTGATGCTGAAGGACGCAAAGTTCGGTCGCTACGTGGTTGCCTTTTGCGCGACCCTCACAGAATTTTCGGTCGCGTGCTTCACCGTAGTGAGGGCTTTGACCACAGAGATCATTGTGGTCGGAAACGAAACCAGGATCATGCACATGTTGCCGTGTGTGGCCTATAGGGAACTGGTACCAGTTGACACCAGTCCCACATACGAACTAATGCTTATCGCGCAGTTCATTTCTGGTCTCATCGTAAGCTGTGCTTTTGTTGGTGCTTTCAGCTTGGCTACTGTGTTCACGATTCATGCTCATAGTCAGCTGAACGTGCTCATGATGTCGATCACGGAGCTTGTTGACGAGTCCAAAGAGAAGAGCTTTGAGTTAAATATCGGTGCTGTCGTCAGCAAACACCTGTCAATTTTCAGGTAAGATTCACATCTACTTTTCAATCATGGTTTGAACAAGAAATCTTCGCGAAAGTAATTTAATTTTACTTTTTACTCCCACGAAGTTTACACGGACGTTAACTTGTAAATTGACTTTAACGTTTTTTTTTAAATGAAATAGACACCTATCTTGCTATTTTTATTACCTTGCACTATTTTGACGAGTCTGACTTGTGACGCACTGGTACTTCAGTTGGGATCAATTTTACTCGAATTTTGAATATGCTTCAATTTGGAGTTCAAGTCCAATTATAATTTGCATAGTCAACGATTGCATAATACCATGTTCTCATAACATTTCAACATTCTTTGTCTGTTTTAATATTGTAGCTGTGTTTAGTTAGTTCTGACTGACGCACCTGACAAATAGGTTATAGTGCAAGAGGTTAAACGGTGGTTCAATCATAATTTTTTAAAATTTGATTTAGTCTAAGTTTGAACGAGGGTTGAACTGTTATTGAAAACCAGGCATTATCTGCAATATATCTTTTATTAACAAGCATGTTATTTGCAGTTTCATATCGCGTATAGAGGCTATAATGAACGAGATATGCTTCTTGGAATTATTCAAGTGCACATTTAGTATATGCCTCCTCGGATATTACATACTTATGGTATGCTAAAAATTGTGAGAGTATTTCGAAAGTGTATGCTGCATTTCACTATTAATTTATACCTTTTGAATATCGTCTTTCAATAAATGTTTTCTCTATTAGCGAAGAAGTTGTACGTGTATCATTATTAAACACGTTATTCAATTTTGAAATTTTTCACGCGTTTCATTTCATTGGTTCAATCTAGATTTTGGAAGACCGAAAATTGCACTAAATTCGAGTGTTTGACAGTGAAAAAATTATTGTGATATTAATTTAGAAAATTATTTTTCTAGGAATGGGCTGAACAAGATTTTCGAACTATGACTGGTTATATCTCTGTATTTAGTTCCATGACCTTCAATATTTTTATGTTATGTTTTATCGGTGAAACTATAACGGAACAGGCAAGTGCAGTACAATGAAAATTTTCATGAATCTATATATAATTAATCAGGATCGTAATAAACAGTGCAATAAAGTCGGTGAAGCTGTCTACATGTCAAATTGGTATTATTTACGCGAGAAAGAGGTTCTTGATCTGATGTTGATCATTTCGAGATCTTGTATGGAGACTAAAATCACTGCTGGAAAAATAGTTCATATGTCATTTTATACTTTTACTGGTGTACGTTTCCCTAATTTCTGTAGCGCACAAAATAAAAGGGTTCGTTTTAAATGATCCTTAACATTCTAGGTAATGAAATCTGCATTCGCTTATTTAAACATATTGCTACAAACGATATGACACAAGTGGTACTACGTTAAATTTGTAGTAAAATGATTCAGTGAATGAGATGAAAGGGCCAAAATCTAGTTATTAAATAATTATGAACAATCTAAAATTGGTCTCGTTTTTATTTCCATTCATGTGCACTTATTCATTATTAGCATACTTGCAAAATTTTAGGTGAACCTTTAGACATATAAAATTGGGCAAGCATGATATTCACCGTAAAAGTTAAATAAAGGTTATGTTTTATATTCTAAAAACCAACTACTTAACTTGTTGCAGTATGTCGGTAGTACTATGTATTAAACTGAGTATTAATATATTCAAATTGATTTATTTAAATTCCATAAAACGCATTTTGCACTGTCAATTAATTTAATATGTTAAAAGGTATACAAAATAAATGCTTTATCTAACAGATATACTTTGATGATCTCTCTTATAGATTGATGGTAAACATAACCTAACACATATCATTGCAAGATGATTTTTCTAAAAACGTGTGAACACAAATTTCTTCAATTATGTTCTTAAGCTATAAACTACTTTATCCTGTAAACGTCGTTTTAATTGAAAAAAATCCAACTCAATGTTTCATGTTACATATGTACCCTAACCACATTCTTAAGGCACCAAAAGTTGTGCACCACCATCGAACATAATCACAAATAATTACACAACTGATACAAATATACGTATATTCAAGCATAGTAATGTACGTCGCAAACCCTTATGACACACAGTTGATCAAAGTTCTACCGTATTATGGAAATGTAGCTGAAAATAATAGCCGATGAAGCTTTAGGACAGACAAATACCCTCCGTCCTACAACCTATAATCATTAACTCACCGTCATACACGCGATTGATAACCAATATTTACCTCTGCTACAAGTTGCACAGTTCAGACAT
Organism: Megachile lagopoda; assembly: GCA_036983795.1. Lineage (NCBI taxonomy): Eukaryota > Metazoa > Arthropoda > Insecta > Hymenoptera > Megachilidae > Megachile > Megachile lagopoda. The sequence continues at coordinate 4,844,260 of CM072786.1, forward strand.
ATTGATCGACATGTGTTAAACATTTGTGCAAATGTTATTTACCTACACAGATCAAGGTGTTTGGTTTCATGATACTGTAGTATCAATTACATGGTTTCATGACACACTGTATTATCAATTACATGGTTTCATGACACACTGTATTATCAATTACATGGTTTCATGACACGGTAGTATCAATTACATGGTTTCATGAAACACAGTAGTATCAATTACATGGTTTCATGACACGGTAGTATCAATTACATGGTTTCATGACACTATAGTATCAATTACATGTTTTCATGAAACACAGTAGTATCAATTACACCAAATATGTTGTACAAATATGTAGTCACGCGGCGAGATACGCCATTGCATGCAAATCCAAAATGATAGGCGAGCAATGGTTCGGCGTCAAATCGCTCCATTTGTCACTTTTAACAAAATAATAAACAGATCACTAGTAAAACGTCATCACTAAATGCTGTACTTACGCTTAAATTAAAAGTTCTTCAGCACAAAAACTAAACAATGAAACGATCTATAAAATGTCCCATATACTTCTGTGTAACTCGAGGAGCGGAAAATAGTTGCAAACGCCGCTGCAACAAGTTGCACAGCCGAATCGATCGTGTAGATACAAAAAACCTGCGCAAGCGTTGACAGTTCAGTTCTCTAAGCATTCGCGCAAGAAAGTTGTCCATTCAGTTCCATCTTCGACACCGAAGGTTGACCATGAAGACCGCCAAACCCGTCATGGTACACACAGATCTCGACGTCTTGGGCGACTACAGCCTCCAGTTAAACAGATGGATGCTGAAGGCGATCGGTGCATGGCCAAAATCGCACTTCGCCACAAAACTAGAGAAAATCGTTTCGATACTTTTGATCATAACCTGTTACTTCTTCGTATTGATCACCGTACTTCCTTGCATACTACACTTGATCCTCGAAGACGACGACCTTCGTACGAAGGTGATAATTATGGGTCCCCTGAGCCACTGGTTCTTGGGGGGTCTCGGTTACACCATGTTGCTCATTCACGACAAGGAAATAAAATGGTGCGTGAATCAGGTGAAGAGTGATTGGAGAAACGCGACCAGACCGGAAGTGCAACAACTAATGCTGAAGGACGCGAAGTTCGGTCGCTACGTGGTGGCCTTTTGCGCGACCCTCCTGCAAATTGCTATTGCGTGGTACAACACTGTGAGAGCTTTGTCCACCGAGATCATTGTGGTCGGAAATGAAACCAGGATCATGCACATGTTGCCGTGTACGGCCTACAGGAAACTGATACCAGTTGACACGAGTCCCACATATGAACTCATACTTACCGCACAGTACATTTCTGGGGTCGTCGTAAACAATGCGTTTACTGGCGCTTTCAGCTTGGCTACGGTGTTCACCATTCATGTTCATAGTCAGTTGAATGTGCTCATAATGTCGATCACGGAGCTTGTTGATCAGTCCAGAGAGAAGAGCTTTGAGTTAAATATCGGTGCTGTCGTCAGCAAACACCTGTCAATTTTCAGGTAAGATTCACATCTACTTTTCAATCATGGTTTGAACAAGAAATCTTCGCGAAAGTAATTTAATTTTACTTTTTACACCCACGAAGTTTACACGGACGTTAACTTGTAAATTGACTTTAACGTTTTTTTTTAAATGAAATAGACACCTATCTTGCTATTTTTATTACCTTGCACTATTTTGACCAGTCTGATTTGTGACGCACTGGTACTTCAGTTGGGATCAATTTTACTCGAATTTTGAATATGCTTCAATTTGGAGTTCAAGTCCAATTATAATTTGCATAGTCAACGATTGCATAATACCATGTTCTCATAACATTTCAACATTCTTTGTCTGTTTTAATATTGTAACTGTGTTTAGTTAGTTTTGACTGACGCACCTGACAAATAGGTCATAGTGCAAGGGGTTAAACGGTGGTTCAATCATAATTTTTTTAAATTTGATTCAGTCTAAGTTTGAACGAGGGTTGAACTGTTATTGAAAACCCGGCATTATCTGCAATATATGTTTTATTAACAAGCATGTTATTTGCAGTTTCATATCGCATATAGAAGCTATAATGAACGAGATATGTTTCATGGAATTATTCAAGTGTACATTTAGCGTATGCCTCCTGGGATATTACATACTTATGGTATGCTAAAAATTGGGGAAATTTCCATTCTGTATTTTTCCAATTGTTTCTAAATGCAACGAGTCTTAAGAGACCGAAAACGTGCATGAAACACAATTTTAGAGAATAAAATTATCCACGTAGAATTCATGGATCATTTTGTCCTGTTTTTCTAGGAATGGGCTCAACAGGATTTTCGAACAATGACCACATATATTTCTGTACTCAGTTCAATGACCTTCAATATTTTTATGTTATGTTTTATCGGTGAAACTATAACGGAACAGGCAAGTGCAGTACAATGAAAATTTTCATGAATCTATATATAATTAATCATGATCGTAATAAACAGTGCAATAAAGTCGGTGAAGCCGTCTACATGTCCAATTGGTATTATTTACGCGAGAAAGAGGTTCTTGATCTGATGTTGATCATTTCGAGATCTTGTGTGGAGACTAAAATCACTGCTGGGAAAATAGTTCATATGTCATTTTATACTTTTACTGGTGTACGTTTCCCTAATTTCTGTAGCGCACAAAATAAAAGGGTTCGTTTTAAATGATCCTTAACATTCTAGGTTATGAAATCTGCATTCGCTTATTTAAACATATTGCTACAAACGATATGACACAAGTTGCGTTCAATTTGCAGTAAAATAATGGTTCACTAAATGAAAGGGGCAACATCTAGTTATTAAATAATCATAAATAATATAACAGTTTTGTTCTTAACCTTATTCACATATTGTTTGCATACGCTTCGTTGCTGTTAGTATACTTACAAAATTTTTGATAAATAAAAGAAAATAGTATTTCCATAATACTCACCGTGGTAGTTAAGTAAGAGTTTTGTAACCGGCACCTTTTAACTTCTTGAAGTATGGCTGTAAGAAAAATATACATTTTAAGCTAATTATTGAGATGTTGCAATTGATTCTTTTGAATCCACAAAACACGAATAAAGCTACACTTTAACAGATGTTGCACAGCTTTTGAGAGTATCCACTAAAAAGCTTGACAGTAAATATAACACATAACTTTGCAAAATGGTGAAAAAATTAAAAATGTAAACCCAAAGTCGACTATATTCTAAAAACTAATCTTTCATGTTATGTCACCAACCTTATATTCTTCAGGGTTCCAAAAATTGTAGCACAAAACATACGTTCAAATAATTGCATAATTCAGCTTCATAACGATACCAAACCCTTCAATAGTTAAAAGTATTATATCAAAACATAGACGAGAATAATAGTCGATAAATCTTTAAACGGCAAATAATTGCCCCACGTTTCAACCTATAATCTCCCTTCACCAATTGATAACTACCAACATCTACCTCTGCAACAAGTTGCACAGTCCAGAAAAATCGATCGTACGCTAAACATCTGCGCAAGCGTTACCTGTCGCTGCAAATACATCGTTGATTCAGTAATTTCTTCGACTTCGATGAGTAGCCATGAGCAAGGAGCTTATGGCGAATCAGAAGGAGCTCGATGGTCTGAGCGACTACAGTCTCCAGCTGAACCGCTGGATCTTGAAGCCGATAGGTGTTTGGCCCAAATCGTTCTACACGTCTAACATCGAAAAAATCGTTTCGTTAATTTTGAACATGATCTGTTACTGTTCGATCGTGATCACGGTTGTTCCTTGCATATTACATCTGACGTTCGAGGACATTGATTTCCATACGAAGCTCAAGGTGTTTGGTCCCATGTCGCATTGGTTCGTCGGTGGTATTAATTATACCACGTTGTTAGTACGCGGCGAAGAGATCCGTCACTGCGTGAAACAAATGCAAAATGATTGGCGAACTGTGACCAGACCGGAAGTGCAGCATGTAATGCTGAAGAACGCGAAATTTGGTCGCAACGTGGTTAAGTTTTGCACCGTCTTCATGCAGGGAGGTGTTCTGTGTTACTGCGCCGCCATGGCGTTCACCATGGAAATCGTTCAAGTCGGAAACGAAACCAGGACCGTACACATGTTACCATGTCCAGCTTACAAGAAGCTGATACCTGTGGATACTAGTCCCACCAACGAGATTATTCTTGGGGTGCAATTTTTGTCCGCCTTCATCGTTAACTCCACCGCTGTTGGGGCTTTTAGCTTGGCCATAGTGTTCGCGGCACACACTCATGGTCAGTTGAGTGTGCTATACATATGGATCACGGAGTTTGTGGATAAATCGAGAAATTCGAGTAAGAATGTGCAGTGGGATGACATTGGAGTGTTCGTGGAGAACCATACCAACATTTTAAGGTAATTTTATATGCTGTTTTATTGTGTTGGTTTGTTAAACTTTGATTGATTGCAGTTTTATAGCGCATATTGAGCATGTGATGAATGTGATATGCTTTACGGAATTGTGCCGGTCCACGTTGGCCATGTGTTTTCTTTGTTATTACATTCTTACGGTAAGTCAAGATAGAGCTGGAACTACAGTAGACTCTTGGTATATTGCAGGTAATAAAATTGAAACGTTGAGATCAGAACATGTAGCGAATGCAACACGTTGATAATACAATGCGTGTCAAATTTGACGAAATTCAATTCGTGTCGAATACCATAGATTCAAAATATAACATGTGTCAAATACAACATGTGCCGAATACGACATATGTCAAATGCATGTGTCAAATACAACACATGCTAAGTTCAGCACGTGACAAATACAACACATGCTAAATTCAACACGTACTGAATGCAGTGCATGTCGAATATGACACATTCCAAATATCACACGTGTCAAATACAACACGTGCCAAATACAACATATGTCAAATACAACACGTGCCAAATGGTAAGTTCAACACTTACTGAATACAGTGCATGTCGAATATGACACATTCCAAATACAACACGTGCCAAATACAACATGTATCAAATACATGTGCCAAATACGACATATGTCAAATGCATGTGTCAAATACAACACATGCTAAATTCAACACGTACTGAATACAGTGCATGTCGAATATGACACATTCCAAATACAACACGTGCCAAATACAACATATGTCAAATACAACACGTGCCAAATACAGCACGTGCCTAATTCAACACGTGTCGAATACAATAATGCCATGTAGAACACAGGACCATATATCACATATTAACAGGCCACTATAGTATTCAGATTTCAACACAGATAATTCGCAATTGTAATAAAATGAGAGTGCCACAAGTGCGCATAAAGACCTCTTTAAAAATGGCAATATAACAAGAGTCTTCTACATACATGCTAATATTATGAGAACAAATATCAAGACATATTCAACGTTTCAGCAACAATATTCTTCAATTTTATTTTATCGATCCAAAATGAAATTGCATATTCTTTTAGGAATGGCATGAACAAGATATTCATAATTTAACCACGTACGTAATTATACTTATATCCATGATTTTCAACGTTTTCATAATGTGTTATGTTGGTGAATTGTTAACGGAACAGGTAACGTATTAATAACATAATGATTTAGAATATCGTCTCATATAGTGAATTTTTAATAGTGCAACAGAATTGCTGAGGTGGTTTATGCGACAAATTGGTACTATTTACCTTCTAAAAACGTTCTTGACCTAACAGTGATCATCAAGAGGTCAAGCACGGTGACCAAAATCACAGCTGGGAAAATAATTTACATGTCCATGTACACTTTCGGTGTTGTAAGTCCTTTCATTTACGTAGACAGAGTACTTGAACAATTTTAAGAGGTCTTACTATTCCAGGTGATAAAAACAGCTTTCACGTATTTAAACTTACTTCGACAAATGACGTGACATAAATGTATCTAATGTAAGCCCTCCGTGATCAGCAATTAACGATCTGTCGAATTTCAAATAAATCAAGTATTCTCGAGCTTTTATTATACAAGATTTTGCATAGAACATTCTGTATCACTCACACGATTGTTTAGAAACATTAGTCCACTATCTCGTATAGACTGTACCATTTACATTACAGCCACATTAAAAGTTCAAATGTATAAATAAGTATTATATTTTTAATGTAGGAGGGTTCTTCACATCTGAATTTTTATATGGATAATTAAATTATGAACACGAGTATTAAGTTTAAAATTAATCTTATAATTTCGATATAACATTTGAATTTTTATACAAGTGCGCATTGAAAATATACTGATGACAAATTTAAACCATGTGAGTTTACATTGTACCCACACAATTTCCTCAACACACTCAATATGCAAAGTATACTTACCTACACAAACGGTCATTAAACATAAATTCTGATTAACACAAAACCGTTAAAAATTACACTTCCTCAACGCACCACGAATTACCATCAAATTTGAAAGGAACGAGTAAATCCTGCGTCCCGCAATCATCGAGCGAACAATGTATACTAAAACGCAATTAAGTTCGCCACCGTATCTGCAACAAGTTGCAGAGCGCAAATCGATCGACTGGCAGGAAATTCGCGCAGGCGTTGAACACTCCACATCGTTCCCCGTATAAAATCCTCAATTCAGTGGTTTTGTAACTTCGATGTGCGACCATGATCGACGAGTCGACCGTCGAACCGAATCTCGTTGGTTTGAGCGATTACAGTCTTCAGCTGAACAGGTGGTTCCTGAAACCGATAGGTGTCTGGCCGGTTTTCACCTCTAAAAACGAGAAGATCGTTTCGTTAACTCTAAACGTAATTTGTTACTGCTCCATATTGGTCACTGTAATTCCCTGCCTGCTGCGTATCCTGCTGGAGGACGATGATTTTCTCGAGAAGCTGAAGATGACGGGCGCCATGAGCCACTGTTTCGCAGGCGGCATCAATTACACCGCGTTGCTGCTGCGCAGGAAGGAGATACATTATTGCATTAAACAGATTAACAGTGATTGGAGAGCCGCGACGAGACCGGATGTGCAGCAGGTGATGCTGAAGGACGCGAAATTTGGCCGCAGCGTGGCGGCCTTCTGCGCCATTTTCATGCAAGGCGGCGTCTTCTGCTTTTGCCTGGCCACCGTGTTCACCATGGAAATTGTTCAAGTCGGAAACGAAACCAGGGCCGTGCACACCTTTCCGTGTCCAGCTTATAAAAAGCTGATACCGATTGATAATGATCTTGTAAGCGTAATTGTTCTTGCTGTGCAATTTTTGTGCGTCTTCGTCGTGAATTCTACTGTTGTCGGAGCCTTCAGCTTGGCTATAGTGTTCGCGTCACACGTGTACGGGCAGTTGGACATCCTCATGGTATGGCTCACCGAGTATGTGAATAAATCGGAGACACATAAGAATCAGTGGAATCAAATTGGAGTGTTCGTGGAGAACCATGTGAAAATACTGAGGTAAAGACGGGGTTCATGGAAAGTTAATTTTTGATTAAATTTTTGTTTTTTAATCGCAGCTTTATAGCGCATATTGAACAAGTGATGAGTCCCATTTGCCTCTCGGAACTGTGCCAATGTACGCTAAGCATGTGCACTCTTTGCTATTACATTATTATGGTACGTTATTATGGTACGAAATATAATATATTTCAAGTACCTTGAGATATGTACGTAATATATTTCAAGGTTTTCGTGTATGTGTATTTTGTCGGTGCATTTTAGGTTATTTTTGTTTATTTATGTCAGCTGTGATTTGAAATGTGAACATTTTGATGCCTTATTGCAGGGTGAGCTTTCTGTGTTTGTAAAGAGTCTGTTTCCACATTTTTATGTTTATAAATTTGCAAATTAATGAGATTAAAATATCTAAATTTTCAAAGTACCAAATTGTTCAGTTTCTTAATTTCCAAATTAACAAATTACGAAATCACCAAAATACTAAATTAGCAAATTAATAAATTACAAATCAGCAACTTATTAAGTTATGAAGTTATCAAATTATCAAATTATCAAAAAATACGTGTCTCATAATATTAAAAGCATAATAAGCCCTCTTTCAACAAATCATAATTAAAATCGTATACTTACCTACCCTTACTGACATTCACACATTTTGCAATCCTCGTCAAGTCTGCTCCTATAAATATAAAATTGATCATGAAAATACGTAGGACTTTTAAATTATTTACCTAGTTATTTACACGATTTAAGACTACATACTCTTCTCATTACATAAATACAAAATAAAATTGAACATCTTTTTTAGGAATGGGAGGAGCATGATGTTCAGAATTTAACTTCTTACGCCATGATACTAGTTTCCGTCACTTTCAACGTTTTTATAATGTGTTATATCGGTGAAGTACTAATGGAACAGGTAAAAAATACGATTAATATAAAAACTATTTGCAATAATTATCCGAAAGAAACTCTTAACAGTGCAACAGAGTTGCTGACGTGGTTTACATGACAAACTGGTACTGTATGCCTTATAGAAGTATCCTTGACCTAATTCTAATCATTAGCAGATCAAATGTGGTGACTAAAATCACTGCTGGGAAAGTAATTTACATGTCTATATACACTTTCGGTGATGTGAGTATTTCTAGTAACAACTGCCGTCTTTATGATAAACTGCAAATTACTTGAATAATATTTTATTTGTGCAAAGATAAAATGAGAATAATGTTCCAGGTGTTAAAGACAGCTTTCACGTATTTAAACATACTGCGACAAACGACGTGACGCAAATAAGTCACCATTTTGTAACCTGTATAGAGATCCGTAGAGATATGTAGAATTTTCATACACATAAAGCAGTGATAGAAAAAGTAAATAAATAACGTTGAATTGTTGTATGAAATTTTATGTTGAATTTGTTACGATAGAAGAGGTAAATCTAGTCTTTTATAGCAAATTTTTGTACGAAGATATAAAAGATATGTTTAAAATGGACATACCTTTTCTTCTATCCACGGATACTTTTCAATTTAATAATTTGGAAGTTTAGAAATATATAGCAAATTTTCAAACTCACAGAAATGTCCAGAATAACAATTTAAAAGATATAGAATATAAAAATTTCAAGGCTTCAAAATTTAATAATACTTGTTTCAAATTCTGAAATTGATAGACTTCAAGATATCGAAACTTCAAACCTTCAAATTTATAAACATAGAAATTTGGAAGTGTGATAATATGTGAAGTTGCAAACTTATTTATTCTAAATTATTTCGACTTATTTCAAATTCTGAAATTGATAAACTTCAAGGTGTAAAAACTTCAAACCTTCAAATTTACAAACATAGAAATTTGGAAGTGTGATATGCAAACTTACAAATTTAGAAAACACCCCCGATCACCTCTAGCATATTCACCTTCACAAAACACCCTCGCAGTCCCTCTACAACAAAATACTAAATAATACGAATCTTCCAAATGATATCCAGGTATCACTACAGTTTATATGCAATCAATATTTCCAGCAACTATAAAACGATGAACGTATCTATCGCGTTGCACTTCGCACGTTGCAACCATCCGCACCTCGCCGAAGAAAACTTCAACTGCACCCTCTGCGCCTAATTGCAACAGTGTGGGGTATGAAGATAGCACATGCGCGATGCCGAGGTCCTTCGATAATCGATGTGTCGCTTGGCTGTCAGTTGTGTGAGCACTTTCGACAGCACAGTGTCATAATGAACGCACCCAGCGATTTATCGTTGGAGAACGATTGGATGTACAGCGTCCAGATGAATCGTTGGTTCCTGAAACCGATCGGTGTCTGGCCTCTATCGTTGTCCTTGACGACCTTCGGAAAGATGAATTCCATTATTCTCGCGTTGATCAGCAGCTTCCTGATAGGATTTCTTCTGGTCCCGTGCGCGTTGTGCACCCTGCTCGACAAGGGGGACCTGGACACTAAAATAAAGATGATCGGTCCCCTCAGTTTCTGCGTGATGGCGGCCATTAAATATTACATCCTCGTTTCGAGGGGCGGGGAAATCAGCGAGTGCATCGAGAGTATGCGTTCGGATTGGGCTAGAACTCGTTCGGCGCGATACGAAGAGGACAGGGAGATCATAATCGACAGCGCGAGGGTTGGCAGATCGTTCGCCATCTTGTGCGCCGGTTTCATGTACTCGGGTGGATTCTTTTATACCACCGTGATGCCTCTGTGCTCCAAACGAACGGAGATTATTGACAACGAGACTGTGAGGTCTCAGGCGTTTCCGATTTATCGGGGACTTCTTGATCCACGTACTACACCCTCCTTCGAGATCGTGCAGTTGATGCAATGTTTGGCTGGGTTTGTGATTTATTCCGTTACCGTTGGTTCTTGCAGTCTGGCTGCGGTTTTTGTCATGCACGCTTGCGGACAGTTTAGGATACTCGTGATGAAGTTGCAGAGATTGGTGGACGGGGCTGCGGGAAAGACTAGCTTTAACACGTATGAACATCGACTGGGTGATATTGTGGAACATCATTTGCAGATACTTAGGTAATTATGTTGTTGCGATGCATTTTAATTTTACTTACAAGAGGATTATAATATAATACGTTGGAATTTTATTTGCAAGAGGATTATAATGTAATACGTTATAATTTTTTCTGTAAGAAGATTGTAATGCAATATATTCTCGTAGCTACTATACAGTATATAGTAATGTTGTGCATTTTAATCTATAAATTATCTCCTGAAATACTTGTTGAAGTGGCTCAATCGAAATTTGATCTGAACGCGTAAAGGTCGTGTGAAGGTCAACGAATTTTGAATAACAAATATTCAAAGATGTTGCATTTATGGATTAAAATGAATATGTACATAATGGTACAAGATATACATGATATATGATATTGTATACATGTACAAGATATTTATTAAAAAATTCATCATGTTATACCTATACATAAATAAAAAAAAAACATAACATAATTATGTGGAACCCATTTTAACAGTATTAATTGCTACTAAATTATTTATTAATTTGCAATGTCCATTAATTGTTGTAATAACGTAAAACTTACTGAAATTATATATAAAATATTGTCATTATCAATAAATTGACAAAATATATTCTTCGTCTAAGGTCCTTTATAATCAAAGATTTAATTAACACTTTAATGGCGGCTCACACAAGTGTGTGATGCTAACAAAGGTTATTGTCCAGTACCCTTCGTATGATGATTGAACGTGATTGCTTTAGTAACTATCACACAAACGTAAAATATCAAATTTGTTGTATTAAATGTGTTGTTGTTCTCGTTTGTTTTATGCGTATGTTCACACATGTTGAATTATTTCGTGAATTTACACAAAATTTCTTTAAATTAATTCGACCATTAAAATGTTAATATTCCCAAACCTGCAATTATTAAAATAAAAAGTAAATATCGTGAATGATTTTCAGGTTCATATCTCAAGTCGAAGATCTTCTAAACGAAATCTGTTTGGTCGAATTAGTTGGTTGTACGATGAACATATGCTTCCTGGGTTATTATTTGCTTACGGTAACAAATTGAATTTACATGTTTCAATTTTATTCGACGTGTTTTGTTATCGATAATCTTTTCTTTAGGAATGGGAGCAAAGTGAAACTATAGGAACACTGACTTACTGTATTTTGCTCATATCTTTAACGTTCAATATTTTCATATTGTGTTACATCGGTGAAATTCTATCAGAACAGGTATATTATTTTTATAATAAATAGTTAACACGATATTTTACCTGCATGGAGTGAAGAAATTTTTCTTGCTTCAATTTTATAGTGCCAAAAAGTCGGATTATCGGCTTACATGATCGACTGGTATCGTTTAACAGAGAAGAATGCACTGGGACTGATATTGATAGTTGCCGTATCAAACTCTTCCACAAAATTAACGGCTGGAAAGCTCGTTGAATTATCGCTGAGCAGTTTTTGTAGTGTGAGTAGCCCAAGACAGATGCTCAAAAGCAAACATTCTTGATAAAATGACAATATATACCTCTTAAAGAACGGAAGAGATTATAAACATTTACTTAAAATATAAAAAATAAATATATACGTTCTAATAATCTGTCTGCAAAATAATTTTCAAAAAAGATGTACAAATAAATCAGTGGAAGATTACAATATCACAAAATCAGCAAATTGGTTGGCCACTTTTAAACATCTTTAACTCAGTTTTAGATATCTTCAAATTACACGATTTAAATACCATATTTGATGAAAATATTTTTTCTCGCAGGTATTAAAATCGTCGTTGGCGTACTTGAGCTTACTCCGCACGCTCACAACATAAAAACAAATCATATTTTATTAACTTTCCCAAGATCAAACATTTTGGAAATAAAAAATTGCTACGAATTATTAATTGTTGAATGAATAAATTACTGACATTTTACACAGTGGAATTAGACATTTTAAAATCTGTTAGAATTATTTCAAGAAACAAGAGATCCAGAGTAAACATATCCTTCCCATCAAGAAAACAAGCAAACAATTAACAGTAACTAATAATCGAAGGCTAAATTACTAGTGCAAAATAAAAATTTCTGTTCTGTGCAGCGATCTTTCAATTTCCGTTCAATTCACGCTATATCGAGTGTAAGAGAATTAAAAGTGTATAGTTACCTCATCAACCTAAGAACTGATCTTAATTGAAGATCACCTCGTCAGCTTAACAGAAGTTAAACACAGCCATCCCTTTTCATTCGAAATCATCATGAATGCACTGCAAACTATCCCTCGCTTCAACATCAAGAATAACGATCGTTTCACCGCCTGCGAAGTTGTCTGTATTCGCACAGACCGCAACGAGACAAATGCAACATGTGATTTCCACCCGCTACTATTATCGATCACGAAGTGCAATTTCGTTCCACCAAGTGTCCTCAGCATCGCGCTTGCGTCGCGTCGTCGCCGAGCGCCGGAGGCGTCGAAATCATTACATTCATAATACATAATATCGAGTTGAACAGAATGCTCACTTTTCATCCCAGATTGTCCATTTTCACAACAAGCTAAGAAACCGTGTCCTGTTAAAGATTAACAGCCACAACCCTCCGTAGCTCGCGTGCTAAACCGGCGTTTGCGTTTTATCGTGTCGAGAATTTCAAGTCTTACGTTCATTCGATCGCGTGCGTTACAGTCGTCACGATGCGTGATCGATCCTTCGATAACGTCCTGAAGAACTCTTATTATTCATCGGACATCCGATACTCTCTAGAGATGTGTCAATGGACTCTGAAACTGATCGGAGTGTGGCCTTTGATTTATCGGCGCGTCACCAGACGGGAGAAACTGATTTCCGTCGTGCTTCTGGTCCTCGGTTTCTCGTCCTTGTTCTTCGTCCTAATTCCATCGGGACGTTTCATCTTCTTCGAGGGACACATCAGCACGAAAATGCCTCACTTCGGCCGCGTCGGATTCTGTCTGTCCAATACGGTGAAATACGTTTATCTTGCCCTGAGAGCGTCCATCTTTGGACGCTGCATCGAACGCGTGGAACGAGATTGGAGAACGGTGCAGGATCAACGTCACCGTTCCATCATGCTGGAGTGCGCAGCGTTCAGCAGAAAACTGATCACGTTGTGTGCCGTTTTCCTGTACAGCGGCGGTATGTCGTATCACACGCTGTTGCAGTTCTTGTCCAAAGACAAACACCAGAACAACTTCACCGTCAAACCGTTGACCTACCCTGGATACGACGCGTTCTTCGACTCTCAGGCCAGCCCAGCTTACGAAATTGTCTTCTGCATTCATCTGATCACCGCGATGGTTCTCTATACCATCACCACTGGGGCGTACAGCTTGCTTGTCATTTTTGTTACGCATATCTCCGGACAAATTCAGATACAGATGGCGAGATTGGAGAACTTAAAGAACACGCAGCCGGAAACGGGTCAACGTAACTCCTTGGCGATCATCGTTTATAATCATGTGGAGATTTTGAGGTAAGTGTGATCGATTAGAGAATATTGGGAATTGGATTGATTGGAGAATATTATACAATTCTGTAGATTTTCGGAGAATATGCAAGGGGCGCTGCAGGAGATATGCTTTACGGAAGTTGTGGAGTGCACGACGATTATGTGTATGCTGCAGTATTACTGTATTATGGTAAATAATTGTATCTGTAACTGTTTTTGTTCATGATTATTTGGGATACTATTAACAGACGTAAATTTAGACAATGAAATATTTAGTCCTTGATATTTTTATTAACGCAAGGCTTATGTACGTCTTTGATAGAAATTAGAGTCTAGTTAATATAGCAATTGATAGTAAACCCCTTAACCTACAATTTCTTGGAAAGTTCACACACAACCAGGTAACTAAACGTACAACTTGAAAACCGCTGAAGAAAATTAGAATGTGAGGTAACTCATGCATTCAGAGATCCTTGATTATGCAGATTATAATCGGAATCGGACACAATATTTAGTTGCAGTGAAAATACAAGTCTGATTTATCACATTTCAACTGTAATGTGCGTCACGAGTGTAACACGATATTGTAGGTCAAAGGGTTAATTGAAAGTCTGCTAGTTAAATATGGAAATTTGAATGCATATTATATTTTCAGACGTGGAAAACATCAGACGGTATTAGGATAATTACTTATCTTGTTTTGTTAACTTCCTTCACTTTCAATATATTCATATTCTGCTACATCGGAGAAGTTTTAACTGAACAGGTACCCTTTTTTAAACAATTACTTGTTCGACAATAAATCTTTCTCTAAGTACCGCTTATTGTTACAATAAATTGTAATAATCGTTTCAGTGCAGCCAAATCGGTAAAGCTTCCTATGAAATCGATTGGTACAATTTACCAGCGAAGAGTGCTCACGATCTCATTCTGTTGAACATCATATCACAAAATCCTCCTAAGCTGTTAGCCGGGGGAATAATCGAGTTGTCATTGAACACCTTTAGTGCTGTAAGTGAATCGTGTTTTGAAATAAGTATTCGAAAGTTTAATAACGAATATAAATTTCAGGTAGTTAAAACGTCTGTAGCTTACATGAATTTACTTCGAACTGTTACAGACTGATATACGCAGTTATTTGTTATTGGCACTGGAAGACAGTCCGTCAGTTTAACTAATTCTTCGTTCAAAATTATCTATTTTAACTTTCAGGAATTATTAACGCTTGTTGAAATTTATGGTAACTTTTGTCAAGAAATGCTAATTTTCATCGTTCAGTTTTGGAATTTTAAAATAAATATTTATTTATAGATAAGAAGATAATTTATCCCCCTTGGAATTATCAAGTGTAGTTCCTTGATAAATGTTGTTGTATATAACTGTAGTTTCTTTCTTCTTCAACCGCATGTAGATATGTTTCTCTTTGAACAGTTCTCACATTTTACTTTGGGTATGCAACAATAAAGTTTGTGAAATTAATTTTAATACTTATTTCGAGAAGCATGCAGTCACTTTCTTATAACTGGATACAACGCATGTGCACAACAGCGACCAATAAATGAAAAGCCAACCCCCAGGGGCTTGGCTGCGTCTGCGTGGTGGCCTTCGACACCCTTACACTAGATGATTCTTTATGTATCAATTTTAAAATGCGAATTAACCAATCAAACTTATATTTTAATTGGGTGCACTTAAGAGCACTCAACACTTTGATAGCCAGACATGTGTTAGACATGTCATATTTATTACATTCGTTTTTCTTTCGATTTCTGTATCAAGTATCGATTGCACTTGATACAGTAGGTAGTACAATAAATGTACTATCAAATATTTTAGTTTTCAAGGAATTTTAATGAAAATATATGTAAATTTGAAGTCATATATGGGTTCAGATATTTCGAAGTCATGTTGCACCATTCAAGAATTCACACGTTGACTATCACGTTGAATAAGAGCTTCATTTCTAATTGGCCTTAATCACTACTTTTGCAGCTGTTATCTGAATAATCAAGTATTCACAAGTATTCCTAATCAGTTGATTTAATACAAATCCTAATGGTACAAAACATATTAAAACATCCAATATGACCAAACGTATTAAAAAAAATTCTAACACGAAAAATGAAACATTACCCACACATGATTTTGTCAGAGTCAACATACTGATAAAAAAAATACACTCGCACATATGCCTAAGTACACATAATACGCGAAGCAAGTATCAAAGAGCAATAACGCATAATCGTACACCAGTCATTACGCACCGTCATAGCAACATTCTACAGAACCAGTGGTTAGCTTCCGCTTCGACTGCACACGATCGCCCATCTAAGAGCAGTAACCGATTATTCCCTGTCTGTCCACAATCCAAGGGGATGCACGCACATAATATTATTGCGCCAACTCGCAATCGATGTTTCGTGAACAATCGGACTCTCAACGATCATGAATGTCTTCGTTCAAGATTAGAGCTTGCAGCCGAATCAGAATTATGAGAACGATTTGTTTACGTGAGGAAGTACAGCAGATCTTCATGTTCATCGAGATTTAGCCTACATCTTTTGGATTCGCGATGTTTTTATAAAAAATAGTGATCGGTCACAAATTACTCTTCTTCGCTACAATTCCGTTCATTGTGCACATTTTGTGACGATATGTGAGTTTTTTCAGATCGTTGCTTTATCAAATAATCCTGCAAGTGCCGGTGGAATAGTTACATTGTCTTTGTCTACTTTTGTAAACGTAAGTTTTGAAGTCTATATTATAATCACATAAATATCACGTAACTAGTCACTTTTCACTTGATCATGAAAAGTAATCTTATTGTTACAGATGCTTAAATCATCATTGGATCATCTAAGTTTCTTTCGAACAGTTGCATGATTAATTAATTAGCAAATTAGTCTGTAATTTATGTCACTGTTCGTATAATACATAATTAGCAAATTGTAATGTATACAATCCATAACGTTAATTGTATGTATGTTTCGCATAATTAAAATAAAATTTATAGACGATCTTACAAAATGTATAAAATAGTACAGCTATTTGAGTTACTGCTATCGTATGATACTACTGCAAATTTACTAGTTCAGAAAAGAACATTTTATTTATGGAATTGAGAAGTAATTGCAATGACTCTGAATTTATTTAAAATAAGTCACCCTATATAAAACAATTTAAAAGGATTAAATTAAAGTGTACAGTTCCCACAACTTAACTGATTTTAATTGAAGATCATCAGCTTAACAGAAGTTAAACGCAGTCATCCCTCCTCATTCAAAATCATCATGAATGCACTGCAAACTACCCCTTGCTTCAACATCAAGAAGTACATCGAAACGATCGTTTCACCCCGTGCGAAGTTGTGTGTATTCGCACAGACCGCCGCGAGACAAATGCAACATGTGATTTCCACCCGC
Source organism: Megachile lagopoda (assembly GCA_036983795.1). Lineage (NCBI taxonomy): Eukaryota > Metazoa > Arthropoda > Insecta > Hymenoptera > Megachilidae > Megachile > Megachile lagopoda. The sequence continues at coordinate 4,861,579 of CM072786.1, forward strand.
TACTATTATCGATCACGAAGTGCAACTTCGTTCCACCAAGTGTCCTCAGCATCGCGCTTGCGTCGCGTCGTTCACTCGTCGCCGAGCGTCGGAGACGTCGAAATCATTACATACATAATACATAATATCGAGTTGAACAGAATGCTCACTTTTCTGCGCCCAGACTGTCCATTTTCGCAACAATCTAAGAAACCGTATCCTGTTAAAGATTAATAACCACAACCCTCCGTCCGTAGCATGCAACGCTAAACATTAAAACGGCGCTTGCGTTTCGTCAAGTCTTTCGTTCATTCGATCGCGTGCGTTACGGCCGTCACGATGCGTGACCGATCCTTCGATAACGTTGTCCTGAACTCTTATTATTCATCGGACATACGATACTCTCTAGAGATGTGTCAATGGACTCTGAAACCCATCGGAGTGTGGCCTTTGATTTACCGGCGCGTCACCAGACGGGAGAAACTGATTTCCGTCGTGCTTCTTGTCCTCGGATTCTCGTCCTTGTTCTTCGTCCTAATTCCATCGGGACGTTTCATTTTCTTCGAGGGACACATCAGCACGAAAGTGCCTCTCTTCGGCCCCGTCGGATTCTGTCTGTCCACCACGGTCAAGTACGTTTACCTTGCTCTGAGGGCGTCCATCTTCGGACGCTGCATCGAACACGTGGAACGAGATTGGAGAACGGTGCAGGATCAACGTCACCGTTCCATAATGCTAGAGTGCGCAGCGTTCAGCAGAAAGCTGATCACGTTGTGTGCCGTTTTCCTGTACAGCGGCGGTATGTCGTATCACACGCTGTTGCAGTTCTTGTCCAAAGACAAACACCAGAACAACTTCACCGTCAAACCGTTGACCTACCCTGGATACGACGCGTTCTTCGACTCTCAGGCCAGCCCAGCTTACGAAATTGTCTTCTGCATTCATCTGGTCACCGCGATGGTCCTCTATACGATCACCACTGGGGCGTACAGCTTGATCGCCGTTTTTGTTACGCATATCTCCGGGCAAATTCAGATACAGATGGCGAGGTTGGAGAACTTGAAGAACACACAGCCGGAAACTGATCAACGTAATTCCTTGGCGATCATTGTTTATAATCATGTAGAGATTTTGAGGTAAGCGGAGCGATTAGAGAATATTGGGAATTGGATTGATTGGAGAATGTTGTACAATTCTATAGATTTTCGGCGAATATGCAGGGGGCGCTGCAGGAGATATGCTTTACGGAAGTTGTGGAGTGCACGATGAATATGTGTATGCTGCAGTATTACTGTATTATGGTAAATAATTGTAACTGTCCTTAATATTTTTATTAACCACTATGACTTATGTACATCTTTGATAGAAGGTCTAGTTAATAGAGCAGTTGATAGTTAACCCCTTAACCTACAATTTCCTGGAAAGTTCACACACAACCAGCTAACTAAACGTATAACTTGAAAACAATTGAAGAAAATTAGAATGTGAGGTAGCTCATGCATTCAGAGATCCTTGATTATGCAGATTATGATCGAAATCGAACGCAATATTTCGTTGCAGTGAAAATACAAGTCTGATTTATCACATTCGAACTGTAATGTGCGTCATGAATATAACACGATATCGTAGGTCAAAGGGTTAATTGAAAGTCTACTATTTAAATATGGAAATTTGCATGCATATTATATTTTCAGACGTGGAAACCATCAGACGGTATTGTTGAGATAATTACGTATTTTGCTTTGTTAATTTCCTTCACTTTCAATATATTTATATTCTGCTACATCGGAGAAGTTTTAACTGAACAGGTACCCTTTTTTAAACAATTACTTGTTCGACAATAAATCTTTCTCTATGTACCACTTATTGTTACAATAAATTGTAATAATCGTTTCAGTGCAGCCAAATCGGTAAAGCTTCCTATGAAATCGATTGGTACAATTTACCAGCGAAGAATGCTCACGACCTCATTCTGTTGAACATCGTATCGCAAAATCCTCCTAAGCTGTTAGCCGGGAGAATAATCGAGTTGTCATTGAACACCTTTAGTGCTGTAAGTGAATAGTGTTTTGAAATAAGTATTCGAAAGTTTCATAACGAATATAAATTTCAGGTAGTTAAAACGTCTGTAGCTTACATGAATTTACTTCGAACTGTTACAGACTGATATACACAGTTATTTGTTATTGGCACTGGAAGACAGTCCGTCGGTTTAACTAATTCTTCGTTGAAAATTACCTATTTTAACTTACAGAAATTACTAACCCTTGTTGAAATTTATGGTAACTTTTGTCAAGAAATGCTAATTTTCATCGTCCAGTTTTGGAATTTCAAAATACATACTTATTTATAGATAAGAAGATAATTTATCCACCGTGGAATTATCAAGTGTAGTTTCTTGATAAATGTTGTTGTATATAACTGTAGTTTCTTTCTTCCTTCAACCGTATGTAGATGATATGTTTCTCTTTGAACAATTCTCACATTTTACTTTGAGTATGCAACAATGGAGTTCTTGAAATTAATTTCAATACTTATTTCGAGCAGCATGCAGTCACTTTCTTATAACTAGATACAACGCATGCGCACAACAGCGACCAATAAATGAAAACCCAACCCCAGGGGGTTGACCGCGCCTGCGTGGTGACCGTAGACGCCCTCACACCAGATGATTCTTTATGTATCAATTTTAAACTGCGAACGAACTAAACAAACTTATATTTTAATTGGATGCACGTAAGAGCACTTAACACTTTGATAGCCAGACATGTGTTAGACGTGTCATATTTATTACATTCGTTTTTCTTTCGATTTCTGTATCAAGCATCGATTGCACTTGATACAGTAGGTAGTACAATAAATGTACTATCAAATATTTTAGCTCGTAGGGAATTTTAATGAAAATATATGTAAACTTGAAGTCATATATGGGTTCAGATATCTCGAAGTTATGTTGCACCATTCAAGAATTCACACGTTGAATAAGAGCTTCATTTTTAATTGTCCCTAGTCACTACTTTAGCAGCTATTATCTAAACAATCAAGTATTTACAAGTATTCCTAATTAGCTGACTTCAAACAACTTTTAATGGTATGGAACATATTAATGTAACTTCTAATATGGACAACGTATTAACAAAAATACTAACACGAAAAATGAAACATTACCCACACATGATTTTGTCAAAGTCAACATACTGATAAAAAAATACACTTGCACATATGTCTAAGTACACATAATACACGAAGCAAGTTACAAAGCGCAATAACGTATAATCGTGCACCAGTCATTACGCACCCTCATAGCAACATTCTACAGAACCAGTGGTTAGCTTCCGCTTCAACTGCACACGATCGCCCATTTAAGAGCAGTAACCAATTATTCCTTGTCTGCCCACAACCCAAGGGGTGCACGCACATAATATTATTGCGCCAACTTGCAATCTATGTTTCGTGAACAATGGGACTCTCAACGATCATGAATGTCTTCGTTCAAGTTCAGAGCTTGCAGCCGTATCAGAATTATGAGAACGATATGGTTTACGTGAGGAAGTACGGCAAATCTTCATGTTCATCGAGATTTGGCCTACATCTTTTGGATTCGCAAAGTTTTTATACAAAATAGTGATCGGTCACAAATTACTCTTCTTCACTACAATTCCGTTCATTCTGCACATTTTACTGAAGCAAAAAAATACAGTGAATTGTTCTGACATCGATTGGTATCGATTACCAGAACGATATGTGGGTTTCGCAGATTGTTGCTTTATCAAATAATCCTGCAAGTGTCGGTGGAATAGTTACATTATCTTTGTCTACTTTTGTGAACGTAAGTTTTCAAGTCTATATTATAATGACATAAATGTCACGTAACTAATCACTTTTCACTTGATCATGAAAAGTAATCTTATTGTTACAGATGCTTAAATCATCAATGGATCGTCTAAGTTTCTTTCGAACAGTTGCATGATTAATTAATTAGCAAATTAGTCTGTAATTTATGTCACTGTTCGTATAATACATAATTAGCATATTGTAATGTATACGATCCAGTTATTTATGGAATTGAAAAGTAAATGCGACGACTCTGAATGTATTTAAAATAAGTCACCCTATTTATAAAGTATTTAAAAAACAATTTAAAGGTGTATAGTTACCACAACTTAACGAAAGAACTGATCTTAATTGAAGATCATCAGCTTAATTTAAGTTAAACGCAGTCATCCCTCTTCATTCAAAATCTTCATGAATGCACTGCAAACTACCCTTCGCTTCAACATCAAGAATTACGATCGTTTCACCCCCTGCGAAATTGTCTATATTCGCACAGACCGCAACGAGACAAATGCAACATGTGATTTCCACCCACTGCCATTATCGATCACGAAGTGCAACTTCGTTCTTCCAAGTTTCCTCAGCATCGCGCTTGCGTCGGTCAACGTCGTTCACTCGTCGCCGAGCGTCGGTGGCGTCGAGATGCACGCCCGTACGTCCAATGGTGGTTCGCTGAATAACCATTACGACACCGACATAAAATACACCTTCGAACTCTGTCAGTGGATCCTGAAGCCGCTCGGAATCTACCCTTTCGTCTACAGCAACGTGAGCAAACTCGAACGTGCGCTATCGATATTGCTTCTGATCACCTGCTGCTCCATCATTCAATTCGTGATCGTACCCTTCGGACATTACATACTCTTCTACGAGAAGGACATAAACGCGAGGATCAAGTTCCTGGGTCCTCTCGCATTTTGCTCAACAGCTCTGGTCAAGTACGTGTACCTCTGTCTGAAGGCACCTGCTTTTAAACGATGCATCAAACACGTCGAGAGGGACTGGAAGATGTTGCAGGATCAGGTTCATCGAGATGTCATGATCAATTATATATCGATGGGTCGTAACCTTATTACAGTGTGTGCTATGTTCTTTTACACCGGTGGGTTGTCTTATCATACGGTCATGCCTCTGTTGTCGAAAGTGAAGACCGAGAACATCACCATCAGACCGCTCACTTATCCTGGATACGAGGCCTTCTTTGACGTCCAACGAAGTCCCACGTACGAAATCGTTTACTGTATGCATTGTATCTATGTGATGGTTGCGGGCAGCATCACGATGGTTGCGTACAGTTTGGCGACCATTTTCACTAGTCACGCGTGTGGAGAGATGAAGATACTAATACTGCGGCTAGAAAATCTGACCAGCGAACGCGTTACGGAGAAACGCGGGGAGGATCGGTTGACGATTATTGTGAAGGATCATGTGGAGATATTAAGGTAATATTGGTTTTTAGCATTTAGACCATCTGTACATTTGTATGTATGGGGATGTTTTGGTCAGAAGGAAGAGTTTACTATTATTTTAGATAAAATTTAAGGTTTTGAAGTTTCAAAATTATAAGGATCCAAAATTTTATGAGCTGAAGTTCTAAAGACAGTGAATCTCAAGTCACAAGGTGACAAAGTACCAAGGTTCCAATATTTCCAATGTCGTAAGGTTTTAAGATTCCAAGATCACAAGCTTTCAAGGTCCCAACGTTTCAAGGTGACAAGGTTTCAAGGTCTTAAGGTCCCAAAGTTTTACAACTCAAAATCTCAAGATTTCAAAGATCACTATATATTCTATGGACCTAAGGTCTCTATGAGAGACCGAGATCCTAAGGTTCTAAAGCTCCAAGGTCCCAACAATTCCAAAGTCTCAAGGTTGCAAAATCCTGAGGTCCAAGAACCCAAGAATCCTGAAACCTCCAAATTTGAAAGTCACAAGTCCCATAATTTAAAAGTGCCGAAGGTCCATAGTCAAGAAATTCCAAAATTAAAAAATTGTCAAACTCTTACAGTTCCAATTACTCATAGTCCTCAAAGCCACAAAATCCCAAATTTTCGAAATTTTAAAATTTCAAAAATCCCAAAATCTCACAGTGCCGAATACTAGATTTAATTATAATATTTCTATTAGAATAGACCTAAAATTCTGAAAGTAATAATCCCGACCTCGTCTCCCTATAATGACTCTACGAATATTGCAGTCCCATAGAAACGCTCTGTTATCAAATCACCTATTAACTAAACGTGTTCATAATTCTATATACATCAAACAAATATTGCAAGTAATATATTAATTATACAGTAACATTACAAAATTGAATAAAATTGAATTTTACAGTGATAAACTATTTACAGATTTACAAAGCTCGTTGAAGGTGCGTTCCGCGAGATATGTTTAATCGAAGTGGTAGTTTCAACGATGCTAATATGCTTGGTGGAATATTATTGCCTAATGGTAAATACAAGTTTGATCATAAATCTATTCAGAAAATACGAACACCGATATTTTTTAGGAATGGGAGACAAGCGATTCCGTCGCCATATTAACTTACGTGGTGCTCTTGATCTCCTTCGTTTTCAACATACTGATGTTTTGTTACTTAGGGGAACTTCTTCTGGAACAGGTACTTTCATCATGCTTCAGACCTCATCCTCTCCATCTCATTTCTAGAACGTAGACAAGAGAAGACTTAATCGTCGAGATAATAGATACGAGTGTTGTATCAGGGGAACAGAGTAGCGGCAGCTTCTTACGAGACACTATGGTACAATCTGTCAGCGAAAAAGGCACGTGACATGGTTCTGTTGCTCGCCATTTCGAAATATCCGCCGAAACTCACCGCTGGCAAGATCTTCGATCTCTCTTTGAACACCTTTGGCGTTGTATGTTATCATTTAAACAATCTGTAAAATGTGAAGGTTTTTATGATTGGAATTTTCATTGCAGGTGTTGAAATCGTCGATGGTTTATCTGAACGTGCTGCAAACTATTATCGAATTGTAAAGATGAGTTTAAAATTGTTGAAACTGTTTTGTAATAAATATTTATTAACTAGTTTCAATTTCCCGAGGTTTCCCGAAGGTCGCAAGATGCGAAATTTTCAAGGTCCCAAATTCCAATGTCCTGAGGACTCTAAGTCAAACTCCTATAGGATATAAGACGAATAAAATAGAATTAATAATAAAATAAACAGTTATAATATAAGTACTCCTAACAGGACTTGCTGTGAACGTTCTCTTACAAAACAGGATGATCAAAATACCTACGCAGGAACGCACTTCGTGATACAGAACGAATATCGTCAAAATGGCGGTGTGTTTGTGTCACCTTTATAACGCACACTTCTAATGTCCAAAACTCGTATGTCCCAAAGACATTGCAAAATTCCAAAGAACTAAACTCCGCAAATTGTAAGATCACAATATTCCACAGTACCTAATAGTATAATATGACAGTAGTTATACACTCGCAATAAAATTTGCATATCAAATCACTACATGTACACATAACATCGAGTACGTCGACTACAACAGTGTTTCGTCGAATGATTTCTGTCCTCTACTGTTTGCATCCCAGATCTGACCCCTTTCGCAGCAACGTAACAGCAACCGTATCTACTTAATTATTAACAACCGCAACCCTCCGTTGATAGCATGCAACGCTAAACATTAAAACGGCGCTTACGTTTCGTCAAGTCTTTCGTTCATTCGATCGCATGCGTTACAGCCGACACGATGCGTGATCGATCCTTCGATAACGTAGTTCTGAAGAACTCTTATTATTCAACGGACATACAATACTCTCTCCAGATGTGTCAATGGACTTTGAAACCCATCGGAATATGGCCTTTGATCTACCACCGCGTCACCAGACGGGAACAACTGATATCCGTCGTCCTTTTAATCCTCGGTTTCTCGTTGTTGTTCTCCGTTCTGATTCCATCGTGTCGTTACTTATTTTCCGAGGGAAACATCAAAACGAAAGTGACTCTTTTGGGCCCCGTCGGATACCGTATATCCACCACGGTCAAGTACATTTACCTTGCTCTGAGAGGATCCATCTTTGGACGTTGCATCGAACACGTGGAACGAGATTGGAAAACGGTGCAGGATCAACGTCACCGTTCCATCATGCTGGAGTGCGCAGGGTTAAGCAGAAAACTGATCACAATGTGTGCCGCTTTCCTGTACAGCGGCGGTATGTCGTATCACACACTGTTCAAGTTCTTGTCCAAAGACAAACACCAGAACAACCTCACGCGCAAACAGATGACTTATCCTGGATACGACGCGTTCGTCGACACTCAAGCCAGCCCAGCATACGAAATCATCTTCTGCACGCAGCTGCTCACCTCCGTGGTCGTCTACACGGTCGGCACCGCCACGTACAGTTTGCTCGTCATTTTTGTTACGCATATCTCCGGGCAAATTCAGATACAGATGGCGAGGTTGGAGAACTTGAAGAACACGCAACTGGAGAAGGGTCAACGTAATCCGTTGTCAAGCATTGTTTATAATCATGTGGAGATTTTGAAGTAAGGGAGGGATTAGAAAATATTGGAAATCGATTGATTGAAAAATATTGCGTGAATTTTGCAGATTTTCACAGAAGGTTCAGAAAGCCCTTGAAGAGATATGCTTTTCGACAGTTGTGGAGTGTACGACAAGTATGTGTCTGCTGCAGTACTACTGCATTACGGTAAATAGTCGTATTAGTAGCTGTGTTATTTTAGTATTATGTTATGTATTATGTTAGTATTGTAATAGTATTAGCACCATCTTGATTATTTGCGATAGTGTTACAACTAACAATACGTAAGTAATAATATGTTGTCATTATAATGGTCTTTGGTAGCAATTAGAGTATGATAATTAATTGAAAATTTGATAATTAATTATGGAAACAATGTGCATGCATATTTTCATATTTACAGTCATGGAAAGCATCAGATACTATACAGATAGTTACATATATTACTTTGTTAACTTCCTTCACTTTCAATATATTCGTATTCTGCTACATTGGAGAAGTTTTGACTGAACAGGTACCGTTTTTTAAATAATTACTTTTTACTACTATAAATTTTCATCTAAATATCACTTATTGTTATAATAAATTGTGACATCTTAATATCTTAAATAATCTTTTGAGATAATCTTGTAATAATCTTTTCAGTGCAGCCAAATCGGTATAGCTTCCTATGACATCGACTGGTACAATTTACCTGCGAAGAATGCTCACGATCTCGTTCTATTGAACATTGTATCGCAAAATCCTCCAAAATTGTTGGCCGGGAGAATAATCGAGTTATCATTGAACACCTTCACCGTTGTAAGTGAAAATTTAAAAATAAATATTCGAAAGTTTCATAACGAATGTAAATTTCAGGTAGTTAAAACATCTGTCGCTTACATGAACTTGCTCCGAACTGTTACAGACTGATATACAGTTTATTATTGGACCTGGAACAACAGTTAGTGTAACTAACTTCTCGTCGAAAATTACCTATTTATATTAATTATTTATAGATAAGAAAATTTATCCCGCGTGGGATTATCAAATTTAATTTCTTAATTATAAATGTAATGTGAAAGACGCGAATATGGTAAATAATAAAATATATGACCATATATTGATTATGTGTTTTTCTTTTCTCAACTTTTACTTTGAATATGCAATAATGCATGTTATTTTTTTGTAATTAATTTTAGTGTTTATTTCTATCAGTATGCAATCACTCTCTCGTAATTAGATTCATTTGTCCTTACATTATGACCTAAACATTATTTGCATTGCCTCCGTAGCGAAGACCTCGAGTTTGAAGACAAAATGGCGCCCACGAGTGCAAAAGGCTAAAAATAGTGATTGGCCTCGGCAAGTTCGTACTCTTTTCGTATTCTAATTGTTCGTATACGTAATTAGTACATACTAACAATGTATACAATCCAGAGTGTTAATTGTACGTATGTTTCGTATAGTTAAAATATAATTTATAGAGGGTATTATAAAATGTGCAAAATTGTAGAAGTATTTGTGTGCGTTACTGTTATTGTACGATACTGTTGTATATTTGCTAGTAATCCAAAAGGTATTTTATTTATGGAATTGAAAACTTAACATTGATACTTTTTAGGAACAGAGGACAAGCGATTTTGTCGCTATTAACTTACGTGGTTCTCTTGATCTTCGTTTTCAACATACTGATGTTTTGTTACTTTCAGACTTCATCCACACTTGTCCATCTCATTTCGAAAACGCAGACAAGAGAAGACTTCACCGTCGAAATCATAGATGAGAGCGTTGTATCAGGGGAACAGGGTAGCTCCTTACGAGGCATTATGGTACAATCTGCCAGCGAAAAAGGCTCGTTCGATCTCTCTCTGAACACTTCTGACGTTGTATGTTATCTCATCAGTTAAACCACTATGACCTGTAAAATGTGAAATTTTTAATTGGACTTTTTATTACAGGTTGAAATCGTCGATGGTTTGCCTGATCGTGCAAACAATTATCGAATTGTAATGTTGAGTTGAAAATTGTTGAGATTGTTCTGTAATATTTATTAATTAGTTTCAATGTCCAGAGGTTTCTGAAGGTCACAAAATTCAAAATTCTCAATGTTCTAAAATTCCAAAGTCCCGAAGACTCTATACACTCCTGTAGGATATGAGACGAATGGGAAAATAAAATTGAATTAATAATAAAATAAATTAAACGCGAATATGAGAACTCCAGACGGGACTTGCCATTCTTTTACAAAACAAGATGACCAAAACACCTACGGGGCAACGCACTTCTTGAAAAAGAACGAATATCGTCAAAATGGCGGTACGGTCTTGTTACCTTTATAATGCACACTTCTAGAAATGAACCCTACATTGTCCACCTTCTCAATATTTCCAAATTCTACCAAACTAGAATCTCAAAATTCCAAGATCTGAAAGTCCCACAATCACATAACCGATCGAATTTTACAACACTAAATCGCACACGTTAACAATGGAATCTGACGATAAAATTTGCGTATTTAGTCACCGCATGCACTGTCTAGCACCGAGTACGTCGCGTTCAAGAGCTTTTCATCCAATGATGACTACCCTCCACCTTTCTGCATCCCAGACCCTGTCCCCTTTCGCAAGAAACTAACGGAAACCGTACCCTGTCAATTATTAACAACCACAACCCTTCGTATCGTCCGTACCTCGCATGCAGTGCTACATATTAAAACGACGCTTGCGTTTCAAACATCGTGTCGACAATTTCAAGCCTTTTGTTCATTCGATCACGTGCGTTACAACCATCAAGATGCATGATCGATCCCACGATAATGTAGTCCTGAAGAACTCTTATTATTCATCAGACATACAATACGCTTTGCAGATGTGTCAATGGACACTGAAACCCATCGGAATATGGCCTGTGATCTACCACCGCGTCACCAGACGAGAACAACTGATGTCCGTCGTCCTTATGATCTTCGGCTTCTCGGCGTTGTGCTTCGTCCTGATTCCATCGGGTCATTTCATATTCTTCACCGGACGCATCAGCACGAAAGTGAGTCTTTTCGGCCCCGTCGGATTCTGCTTCTCCACCACGGTCAAGTACGTTTACCTTGCTCTGAGAGCGTCCATCTTCGGTCGCTGCATCGAACACGTAGAACGAGATTGGAAAGCGGTGCAGGATCAACGTCATCGTTCCATCATGCTCGAATGCGCAGCGTTTAGCAGAAAATTGATCACAATGTGCGCCGCTTTCTTGTACACCGGCGGGTTGTCGCATCACACCCTGTTTCCGTTCTTGTCCAAAGACAAACACCAGAACAACCTCACCGTCAAACCGCTGATCTACCCCGGGTACGACGTGTACTTCGACTCTCAGGCCAGCCCAGCGTACGAAATCGTTTTCTGCCTTCATCTGGTCACCGCCCTGGTTATATACACGATCAGTACCGGCGCGTACAGTTTGCTCGTCATTTTTGTTACGCATATCTCCGGACAAATTCAGATACAGATGGCGAGGTTGCAGAACTTGAAGAACGCGCAATTGGAAAAGGGTCAACGTAATCTCTTGTCGATCATCGTTTATAATCATGTGGAGATTTTGAAGTAAGGGATGGATTAGAGAATATTGGAAATTGATTGAAAAATATTGTGCGAATTTTGCAGATTTTCGGAGAAGGTTCAGGCTGCGCTGGAAGAGATATGCTTTACGGAAGTTGTGGAATGTACGATTAATATGTGTATGCTGCAGTACTACTGTATTATGGTAAATTTATTAGCAACTATTTAATATGGTCACGATTATTTGGGATACTATTAGAATAGTAACTAGTATTCATTGAATAGTATTCATAATTATAACAGACATGGTAAATTTAGACAATCCTTGATGTCTTTATTAACACTAGGTTTACGGACGTTTGATGGTCACTTATATTTAAATTTGAACTGAAGTAGAAAAATAAATAAATTGGGGATATGTGATCTGCTTAAGATTCTTTAGCTTGGCGAAAGTTGACATACATTTTTACAGAAACTTAAGTTTTGTCATTTAAAATAAGAGAGATATGATCCGCCATTTTGACGGATGCCGTAAATCTAGTGTTAACCACTATAATCGATGTACGTCTTTGATAGCAATTAGAGTCTGACCTTTAAATGGAAGTCTGATAATTGATGGAAACAATGTGCATATTATATTTTCAGTCATGGAGAGCGTCAGATGGTGTCAAGATAATTACTTATTTTACTTTGTTAATTTCCTTCACTTCCAATATATTCATATTCTGCTACATCGGAGAAGTTTTAACTGAACAGGTACCGTTTTTTAAATAATTACTCGTTCTACAGTAAATCTAAGTGAAACTTATTGTTATAATAAATTGTAACACTTTAATATCTCAAATTGTAATAATCCTTTCAGTGCAGCCAAATCGGCATAGCTTCCTATGAAATTGATTGGTACAATTTACCAGCGAAGAGTGCTCACGATCTCATTCTGTTGAACCTCATATCGCAAAATCCTCCTAAACTGTTAGCCGGAAGAATAATCGAGTTGTCATTGAACACCTTCAGCTCTGTAAGTGAACATCGTGTTTTGAAATAAGTATTCGGAAGTTTGATAACGAATATGGATTTCAGGTAGTTAAAACATCAGTCGCTTACATGAACTTGCTTCGAACTGTCACAGAATGATATATACAGTTGTTTATTATCAGCGCTGGAACAACACTGTCTGTTAGTGTAACTCGTCAAAAATTACCTATTCTGGCTTTCAGAAATTAACCTTTGTTGAAAATGGTAACTTTTATCGCCGTTAAGAACTATAAATCCGTTCATACTACGTTCCTACTACACCGTTATTAATTTCGAGATAAATAATTATTTATTGAGAAGAAGGAAATTTATCCCACGTGGAATTATCAGGTTCAGTTTCTTAATTATAAATGTAATGTGAAAGATACTTTGAGTATGCAACAATGCATTGCAGTTTTTTGAAATTTTATTTCGATCAGCATGTTTCCTCAATTTGATGATACAATGCACAACAGCAACCAATAAATGAAAAGCCATCGCCCAGGAGATTGGCTACGCCTGCGTAGTGGTTGTAGACACCCTTACCCAGATGATCCTCTGAAATTGATACAGAAAGAATCATCTGGGTAAGGGTGTCTACCTAGGGGTTGGCTTTTAATTTATTGGTCGCTGTTGTGCTCATGCGTTGTGTCGTCCAATTAAGAGACAGTGATTGCTGATCAGTAAGTGCGAATTAACTAATCAAACTTGTAAAATTAAGATTTTACATTTCACATTTTACAATTAAGATTGACTATATTTAAAAGCACTTGGTACATTGATAGCCAGACATGTGTTTGTCGTGTATGTATTACATTCGTTGTTTCGATTTCTGTATCACGCATTGATTACAATTAATATTGTAAATAGTACAATAAATATACTGTCAAATAATCTAAATTTTAATAAACCTGTATGAAAATACATTTAAAGTCATATGTTGGTTTCACCAGTCAAGTATTAACACGTTTGTGATATCGTGAAAACAAGTGCTTTAACAGTCCTTAATAATTACTTTCATGTAATAATATATTACTATTATAATTATAATGACTATACATTACTATTATAATAGTTTATATATAAATTACATCATAATAATAATTTCATTATCTAAAATATCAAGTACTTGCATTTCTAATTAGATTTAAAACAACTTCTAATGTGATTAAACATATAATATCTTCTATTCAAACGTATTAAAATTCTAACTCGAGAAATGGAACATTACCCACACATGATTTCATCGGAGTCAACATGTTGATAACAGTTTACACTTGCACGCACTCGGATATATCCAAGTACACAGCACATTTCTAGTTTCAAAAAGCAATCAAGCATAATCATGCACCAGTCATTATGCACCCTCGAAGCGACATTCTATAGAGCCAGTGGTTAGCTTCCGCTTCGATTGCACACGATCACCCGTCTAAGAGCAGTAATCGATTATTCCCTGTCTGCCCACAATCCAAGGGGATGCACGCACACAATATTACCCCAACTCGCAATCGATGTCTCGTGAACAGTCGTGTTCAGACTCTCAGCGAACATGAATGCCTTCGTCCAAGATCAGAGCTTGCAGCCGAATCAGAATTACGAGAACGATATTGTTTACGTGACAAAGTACAGCAGATGGATCCTCATGTCCATCGGGATTTGGCCAGCATCCTTGAAAGGATCCGCGAAATTTTTCTCAAAAATCGCGATCGGCCTCGGTAACTTGGTACTCTTCTTCGCCATAATACCGTTCATTCTGCACATCGCACTGGAGCAGAAGGATACCGTGATTATGCTGAAAATGCTCGGCTTCCTTAGTTTCTGTTTGACTTCGTTGCTGAAGTACTGGGCACTCGCTATGCGAAAACCGAAGATCGAACAGTGCATCGAGCAAATGCAAACGGATTGGAAACAGGTCGGTAAAAATTGCGAAGCTGACATGTTCTAGTACTCTGCTAAATTTTGTTATACTACAATTTTCTGTAATTCTGTCATTTCTGTAACTATCATCGATTGTCCTCTTATGGGACATTGCCACATATGCGCGACCGGTGACCACATGTGGATATTCTAATTTCACCCTTACATTATTTTCATCTTACCGATTTAAAATAAGACTATAAATCATATTTTATAAAACAAAATTAGATCATTCTTCTTCCAAGAGAAAATCCCCGAGTAGGTTAAAATATCCTACATCGCCATGTTTCTAATCTACCTTTCTTATAAAACCCAAAAGCAACATTCAGTATTCGATGTGTAATCAAATCGGACAAATCGGGAACGAAATGTGGCAGGTGGAATTTCGTAGGAACCGCAATATGATGCTGAAATACGGGAAAGTGGGTCGTGATCTGACTATCCTCTGCATCGTCTTCATGTACAGCGGCGGCACGATTTATCACACGATCATGCAATACGCAATCGGATCGTTCATCGACGAACATAATCGCACGATCAAACCGTTGGTTTATCCAACTTACAGCGCTTTGTACGACGTCCAGAAAATTCCCGTTTACGTGCTGGTCTACACGGTGCACTGCATGTGTGGATATGTGATTTATTCCGTGACGGCTGGTGCGTGTGGATTAGCTGCACTTTTCGCGACCCACACTTGTGGACAGATCGACATCGTCCTGTCTCGTTTGAACGGTCTTGTGGATGGTGAATTAACGAAACAGAACTCTGATCTGAACGCGAGATTGATAGAGATCGTCGAACAACATCTGAGAACTTTGAGGTATATGTTGCACGTGATTTTAAAAATAATGGTAACTATTGAATGATGATTTGTAGATTTTCTGCGATGATGGAGACTGTTCTTCAGGAAGTATGCTTCTTGGAATTTGTTGGATCTACTTTTATGATTTGCCTTCTGGAATATTATACTATGGTGGTGCGGACAGGATATTGCTATTTCTATTTTGTATATTGGGGAAATTATTATTTCTGCAATTTTTGTAAACGTGTGCACGTTTTTTGTATTATTTGTATGGTGTGGTTTATTATTTTGAAGGGGTGGGACTTTGAAAATTATTTTGAAAAATTGGGAATTTGAAGATTGAGAAAATGGAAATTTAGAGATTTGGAAATTTGAGAGTTTGCGAATTTGAAAATTCAGAAATTTAGGGATTAGGAAAGTGAAATTTGATGTATTTGGAAATTAGAAAATTTGGGCGAATTTAAAGAAATTGGAAAAATTTAGAAACGTAAAAATTCGAAAACTTGAAAAATTAGTATTAAAGTTTAGAAATTTAAAAGTTTGCAAAGTTTCATTTATTACAGGACTGGAAACAAAATAATACAATAGGAGTTACAACTTATACTTTACTGTTGATATCTTTGACGTTCAATATATTCATATTATGCTACATAGGAGATCTCCTGATGGAAAAGGTAAATTTTCAACATTTTCCAATTATCCACGAAAAATATATAGCAACATTCAGAATAAATTACATATGTCCTATATAGGAAATTAGTGGTATAAATAAAAATGCACACGTTGTTATTAACAATTTATCTGTTTTATTCACTATTTTATGTATTTTATACATTATCATGTATTTTTATACATTACAGAGTACAAGTATTGGGACGTCCACTTTTGAGATCGACTGGTATCGATTACCAACCAAAACGATACGTGGACTTATTCTAATCATTGCTATGTCAAATAATCCTATAAAAATTAGTGCCGGTGGAATAGTTACTTTATCTTTGTCTTCTTTTGTAAACGTAAGCTTTCAAGTCTATATTATAATCACATAAATATCATGTATCTAATTACTTTTATCTTGATCATGAAATGTAATCTTATTGTTACAGGTGCTTAAATCATCATTGGGATATCTAAGTTTCCTTCGAACAGTCGTTGTATGATTAATTAGAAAATTAACCTATGATTTATGTAATTGTTCGTATAATACGTAATTGGCATATCATAACAATGTATACAATCGAGTGTATTAAATGTATGCATGTTTCGTATAATTAAAATATAATTTATAAACGGTATTATAAAATGTATAAAATTGTACATCTATTTGAGTTACTGTTATTGTGTGATACTGCTGCATATTTACTAGTAACTAAAAAAGTATTTTATTTATGGAATTGAAAAGTAAATGACTTTGATGTGTGAACTGACTTAAAAAATCACACTACTTATAAAATATTTATAAATGTAATACGAAGTTTTGAATAAACAATTTGATACAAATTTATAGTTTCTTATGAAATGAAAAAACCTTTGTTCCTCGATATTCCTACAATACAACGTATACAATATAGTTTCACAGAATGAAATAATGTACATATGTATTGAATAAAATTATAATAATTAAAAAAAAATCTGTAATATATTCCTACATATAAGTTAAGAAAAATAAACATGTTTACATATGTTATTACATATACTATATGTTTAATTAAGAAGAGAATTTTGCAATATACCAACGATTGATACAATAATAATAACAATTCTGTTAATAAACAATTGTAAAATTAAAAATTGTAATAAAATAAATTTCAATATAATAATCAACAAATGTCTTGTCACATGTACGCACAAGAATGTTATAAAACAGTAACTGAACAAATTTCAATTTGTAATTATCGTTAAATATAAAGGTAGCTATAGGTAACGTTGCGTGATCGTTGATTGGGTATCGAGGGTTACCTATCATGTTATCGGTTCGTACTTGAACAGATCATAGGCAGTCAGTGTTACTGTACCTGCCAAGGAGTTAGGATCAACCTCATCACATACCGGTACGAGTCAAGGACTCAATGGATTATGTGTTCATGTTAGTGTTACTTAGTGTATTAGTGTCTAGTGTATTTTATCAAGTGTTTCTTCGTATGTACAAGGGTGTATTAGCACGTTTTATGGTGTGGTTCCTCGTATACTTACAAATATACTACTGTGTTTCTCCATGTATTTGGACAAGTGTATACGAATATACTAGTCTGTTTTATAATGTGCTCATCCACGTGTTTTAGCATATTTTTGTAAACCTTTTATTGTGTTTTATGGTGTGGTTACCTATGTGTTTTTCATACTTCTGCAAATGTTTTAATACATTTTATAGTTACCTTAGTGTACTAGATTACTTATACATTTTTACACGCGTTTGTTACTATATTTTGTGATGTAGTTATTCCTACATACTTTTGCATGCATATTTTCGTATCTATGTTTTTTTGTTCAATATTTATAAACTTATGAACTTGTTCGTTGCATGATTGCACGAAAAATTGTGAATATATCGAAAAAGAATATAGTTGGTCAAAATGTGAATCGATTAGAAGAGTTTATTAATTCTTGCGATTCTTTTATGATTTCAGAAGGTCACCTTTTTGCCAACCTGGACAAACTGCCTAATTCTGATGACACGAAAGCAGCCGACCGACATTGAATCACTTTCTGAGATGCGTTAACTGTCAGACGAGTGGTGTAAGTCAGCGATCGGTGAGTCCATGCATTATGGTTCCTCTGGTTCCCATCATGTCGCAGGACGAATGGTCCGAAACGACACGGGAACTGGTTGTATTTTTTATTTTGAAGCGAGCATAGCGACTATGAATATTGTTGTACAATTGTGCGACGATATTCTCATAAATTGTTTCCTTTTCATTTCTTAGATGAGGCTAGAGTTTTCTTGTATATTGCGCTTCAATCTTTTTACGAATCGATATATTAAAATTAAAACTACATAGAAGTCGGATGACCCTCCGATTTCATGGTAGTTTAATTATCGAATCACTTCCAATTTTTCCGTATACGTACTGTAAACTCTTTTTAAACGTATACATATGTACAAAAAAGTTTCACGAGCTTACTATCATCGATTCGCGATTTTATTTAGCGTTTTAAGATTTTTGTATTACTTTGAAATTTTCATTGCAATTCCTCTTTTTCTGTATTTTTACTTCAACTAAAGAAAAATTTCATACCTTCTCCCTCAATTTCCTATGTTAATCACATTTTTCTGTTTCAGGTTTCAATTTTAAGTAATTACATTATTTACATTTCTTGAATCCGCAATTTTCATTGTTTTCGTGTCTTCAAGAGTTTTATTTCAAATAAAATTTCATTTGATTCCTTAAAGAATAAGTGTTATATTGTAATATGCGTGAATGTATGAGTGAAATGTAACTACATAATGTAATATACAGGATCTATTCATGCTATCATTATGGGATCATCAAGGTTTCAAAACTCTGAAATTTTTTGAAATTTGCAAATCTTATTGTAATTTTATTTCAAGTTCTGAAGGTTTCAATCCCCTTCACGATTTTGTTTTTAGTTCTGAGATTTTCGTATTCCTCGGTATTTCGTACTTTCAGATTTTGATATCTCTTCAAGGTTTTATTGTGAGTTTTGAAATTTCTTATATAAACCCTTCTCGATTTTAACTTGATGAATGAGCTGATTGTAAATGGAGGGTGGTTGGGATTTGGAGATCGGGGATAATCATTAGAAAACGATATCGAGCTAAGTGCTACGCCTCACGTTTAAGTTAAAATTTCATTTATTTTTTAACATTTTCTTTTCCAGCAATGTTTATTTTGCTGAGTGAAAACATTGTTTCATATTTTAACAATTATAATAAATTATAATTAAATGCTGGAATTCTTTTACTTACAAAATATTTATGAATGACGATTGTTGTATATTACAGAACTTATAAAAGAATAGACAATGTCTCTGTAGAGCTTAGCCTAAAATAATACAGTTTTAAAAAGTTGTATTACATTGTACGATAATGTATCATACATTTAATGATTAGTAGCTGAAATTATTATAATTTTTTATATCTATAACATTTCCTCACAAAGGAAAAGTAATTTTTACAAATAAAATATTGAATAGAAAATTGTGTTTTATAAGTTCATAGACACTTTTGTGCGTATTAATGTTATGTTTGTTTGGACCTTTTTATTTTCCATGCTCCAATTCTATACTTGTACCAAATAAAAAATAAATCTCTACCCATTTGTAACCAACTCCAGAAGGGTACTATTTTAGATCCTTCTATTTCTGTCCAATGAACAGGAATTTCAGTAATGGGAATGTTTAAAACTCTTGCAATGTATAACATTTCTACATCAAAAGCCCATCGTTCAACGTGTAAGGCTTGAAATATAGCCTGTGCAGCATTTCTTGTTATAAGTTTAAAACCGCATTGTGTATCTCTGATACCTCTTACACCCCAAAACCATACTAAGAAATGAAATCCATGCATTAGTAACAATCGAAAAAATGTTCGCTTTGCAGTTTCTTCTTTCTCCAAATGAGCTCTAGATCCACATACAACTGCATAAGAGGAGCTAACTTCGTCTGGCTTGTTTATGTAATCAACTAAAAAGAAATAATTACATTATACATATTGTACCATATGTTTATGTCAAATTTCAGCTTAAAAAATAACTTACATCCTAAAATACTTCTCAAACTTTCATCTAACTTTTCTAAGTCTGTAAATTTAGTAGCACCATCTGCGTCTGCAAATAGTATTGCACTTCCTCTTGCATTTAATATACCCTTAAATGAAAATAATTGTGATAAAAAATAACAGAATATAAAATATGCAAAAAAGATTTAAACAGTTGTTCATTACTAACTAGTCTTACTGCGCCACCCTTTCCTCTATTTTTAACAAGTTCTAGTACTCTGATATTTTCATGTTCTAATGCATATTTATGCGCAATATCCACAGTGTTATCTTTGCTTCCATCACTAACTATGATTATTTCATAAGTACATCCATTTTTCAACCGTTGATCTAAATATTCCAAACATTCGTTCAACATCACAGGCACTGCAAAATAAAAGTAATATTATATTCTGTATAGTGATTGTTAATAAATCAATATTTACATCTTTTTTCTTCATTGTATGCTGGTATTATGACGCTCAGATGTACACTCCAATTATCATATAGCGAAGGAAAAGCTTCTGTGTTTTGTGTCTTTGGATTGAAAAAATATTTTTCCTTTTCATCTCGCCATATTTTTGGATATGGTTCTGTTATTACATATAGTATCACTGAAAACTAAAAGTATATAACATTAATTATATCACTGTAATAGAAATAATATTAACAATTGCAAGTGTTTAAAAAAAATTTGGTATTTTTCAAAGTATACTTTTAGAACTGCCACGTTTATACAACTTTAAGTGACATATAAATTGTAATATAACCTGAAAACGTACCAGAATCAAACATATTACTGCAAATACAGTAGCATAAAGAAGTAAAAGACCTAAAGATATCATCTTAACTTTATAGCACGATTAAATATTAAAATATACTTTATAAAAGACGTCAAACAATGCGTATACTTTCATAGTTTCTTTCACGTGCCGCCACACACTGCCACACACGTCTTTTAGAAGTATAATAAATTTGCATATACTTTATAAGTTGGTTGCGCTAAATGTAAACATTGTCTATTGTTTCATTAATAGAAAAAATATTATATTTAAATAAAGAGAAATTATGGACTTGAATGTTTATTAATATTTTTATATAGTTCTTCTTATTAATTTTACAAAATAAATTGATAAGTTCACACATTTAACAATAAAAGAGGGCGCTGCATTTATGCAACCTAATATCTGCAAACTTATCAAATTTCAAAAATTTGAATTATCCTAACGTAATAAAACTGCGGTATAAATAATTTTATATTAAATCATTCTTTTACACGCAAAGATAAGACTACAAATTTAAAAAATAATGGCCTCAAGTAATGGAACAGACGAAAGTAAAGGAACGAAAAAGAAAATACTTATAGAAGTCGATGAAGACGATCCATGTTTAAAGAAAGATGAACCAGAAGTACCTGCTGCAAAGGAAATTCAAATTTTTGTTCCCGGTGAAGATCCTAGGTAGCTTTATGTTCTACTATACATAAAACTAAACATTCTAATACTCTTGATCAGAATAATGTTAAATGTTGTTTAGATTTCAACAACAAAATCAAACGATACGTTGTTGGGTAATGTATACAGATTTCTACCGATGCGAGCATATTTTAGGGGAAGGAGCAAACGCGTGCACTTGGTTCAAACAAGTCTTCACGTCAATATGTCCAATGAATTGGATTGAGAATTTCGACGATCTAAGAGAAGCAAATAAATTACCCTGGCATAAATACAAAACTCAGGGTAAATTTCCTGGGAATAAATACGGAGATTAGATCATTACATTTTTAATGAACTTGGAAAATAAATAAACTCATTATTAGAAAAAAATATCAATCTTTTATTATACAGGTACAAGATTTTTTTATGAGGTAACTTATATAGAAGTACGAAATGAATATTTGTTGCAATGCCCGACGTTGGCCTGTTGTACGGCTGTCTTCAACAATCGGTCAACAATTTCTTCTTTTTACTTTTATATTAACCACACTAATTACTTACAGTTTATATATGACACTTTATATACATATGTAAAAAATAAACACTTGCAGAAATTCTTCTTTAAACTTTCGTTAGAATAGAAGCTTGAAATAGCACGGTATTAAAAATTTTGTTTTGTTTAAAATTTAAGATTCTTACATAATAAAATGGTTATTTTAATTTGTGCACAAACTCCTGCCATGATGAAGACAACTTACCATCTTCAGACGTTACTTCTGGTTAGCAGGGTTCTTCCATCTATATGAAATATTGGTTCATCAGAAACAGTACCTGTAATTATAAAAGTGGTAATATTTATTTACAACAAAATTTAGCATTTCACATTGTTTCTAATTACAGAAACATTTGATCACTTTCAATGATTATTTTTGAGTCTTATTTTGTTAACTCCTTCTGAATCTTATGATTAAAGATTAAAACCACCTTACATATAAGTTAACAATGCCACTTTAGTAGCTAAATGCTACTTGGCTTGACTGTCTGTTTGATGAATAAATTGACAATCGCCATCACTGCAAGTCCCCATCAACTCGTATGGACAAAGAACGCCATTGGGATTCGTGTTCCTAGTGAAGAATGACAAAAAACACAAAAAAAATGCTCAACATTTTTATAGCTTTTAAATAAAAACAATTTCGCGTTATTAACAAATAAGTAAACGAAAATTACTGAGATATATTTAAAAAAAGAAACCCACCTTGGCACTTTAAAGTGCACCAATATTGATTCATAAGGTAAAAGTATCTTTTTTGTTTGTTGCTCTTTCTCGAACTTTTTAGGACTTAGTTTCTTGTTACAATCTTCCAGTGATCCAGGGTTGATTACGTTACTTTCCAGCGTTTCTTTAGGATCTGGATCTTGAACATCTTTTGAATTAGAAGTACTAGCCACAGCAACAGGAATATCATCCAATTTTGTTTGATCCGAAAATACTTCCTTTTCAGTATTATTCTGTTCAGGTGTACTTTTATCATCATTAGTTAGAGTTAAGTTATTTAATTCCACATTTTCTTGTTCACTTGGTTCTTCATTTACATTTGCATTTATTGTAGTTACTTCTAATGACGTAGTATTTTCAGCTTCGGTTGATTTTGCTGAACATTCAATTTCATGCGAAACTGTTGTATCAACATTATTTACATTGTACTCTTCTAATAATAAATTTTCATTTTGTGAAATTTCCGTGTACGTAGTAAATACAGTTTCGTCTTCTAATTTCGATGAATCATATATTTCAGGAATGTCTATGGATGGTACTTTTTTCCGCGAAAGCTGCCAAGTATGATTGGCAAGTTCTTTCAGTCTATTAACTAAAAGTTGTGCTCCAGCTTCAGGTACCCTGAAAGAGATTAATGAATTTTTATGATTTTGTTTAATAATTGATAATAATTCAGTATATTATTTACCTGTATTCTTTTCCTACAATCCTATTTCCCAGAGTTGAACAAATTGTTACAAGTTTAAAACATTCTTTTCTGCCAGCAGTGATCTTTCCATGTGCCGCTACTACTTTTGGACTTATGTTATTGATACGATCACGTTGCAACTGTAATCTCTCTTCAGCAACTTTGAGCTGCTCTCTAAGTTTCTTTACTTCAGCTGCTAGGGTTGCCTGTAGATCACGTTCCATGTGCCACTGACGAATGTTACTTGACATTTCTGCCAAGTCATCCAAAATTGTATACCTATTAACATGCAAATATATTTTTATGCTCATATATGTATACCTAATGCTATAAAGTAATATTTATAATTACCGTTTCATAACTAATTTTTGTTCTGTATCCATTAAACGTCTCTCTTGTTCCTCTCGTGAGAGACTAATAAGAGTATTCAGTTCCATTTTAGCATCTATTTTAATAGCTTCCCAATTTCCCTCTATACTCATTTTATTAGTTGTTGCTTTATTTTTGGATAGCGGAGATTGACTATCATCTTTATTTTCTGTATTTGTTGATGTATGACTATTGTTTTGATAATCCGATAGTAGGACTGTAGATTCGGTTGTATCATTACTTTCTCTTCCTATAGTTTGATTTCCTCTTGGTAAAATAACAGTTGATGCTTCCGAATCCACTGAATTATTGTTACTGGATGGAGTATCATTAGTACGAACTTCTTTTCCAATGGACTGTACAACTTGATTTGCATCATTTTTATTACTATCATTAATTTTAGAAATATTTTCACCTCGATTAGTTACCGTTTTATTATTTAAGGTCACTTTGTCTTTTATTGTTACTACTCGTTCCATTGTATCATTTTTCACTTGTACTTGTACATATTTTCGATTTACTTCATCTGTGGACAGAATTTTTAAACCGGATGAAATTTTCGCTTTTGCTTGAGATTTATGAATAGGTGCTTCAAAAATTTTGCGCGATGTATTTTTTAATTGAGGAAAATTACCAGTTATTTTATTTCCGATAGTATTTAAATTATTTTCGGTAGTCACACGCAGATTTGTTATTGTTTTTGTTTGTTTTAGATTTACGATTTCTTGTTTATCCATGTTGCACACTTTATTAATGCTTAATTGATTATTATTTGTACTTGTTATAGGTGTATTTTTTATTGAGTCTGAATTTTTAGAACAGTTTTCCTTATTTAGTTGTTGTGCATTTATAACCTGATTTTTGGTAAAGGTCGCTTGATTTACTTTTGAGTACAATTTTTTATTTGGACTATTGGATAGTACGGATTTTGGAGATACTTCTATATTCATATTTTTTGTCGAACTATTATTTTCTATAGTTTTATGTAATTTCAATTTTTCACGTTCTAAAATTTGTTGTTTTAATCGGCGATATTCCTCTTGCTGTGATACTGGTAGATGACGTACAGCCTGTAAAAATATTAAATAATTGAATGTTTCAATATGTAATAATAAATTATGTGATTCTTACCAATGGTGTATGTAGATTGGATGAATTTAATTGTTCTGATTTAGTATTTAATACTGTATCTTTTTTGGATACTTGTGACATTGAAGTTGGTCTTGCAGCTGCCATAGATTCTTGTTTTTTTCGTACATCTCGTAAAAATTGTTCTACATTTTTTTCAAATTCTGCTGTGGTATTTGCTGGTTCAGATTTTTCTACTGTGGGTGAATTGGTTGCAGATGCAATTTTATTCTTTCGTCGTTCAGATTCAGAATCACTTTCTGAATCAGATTCCAAATTGATAACAATTCTTTGAGTATCAGATAATATTTTTGTATTGGTAGACCATTTATTATCAGTAGACTGTATTTTAGATGTAATTTTATTTTCTGCTACCTTTTGTTTGTTATACACTGCTTTTTGTAAATTTAATTTCTTTTGAAGCATTGAATTTTGATACTTTTTTGCATTATTTACAACTTTTGTACTTGCAGGAATTGCAATTCTTTTTATAAGTTTCTTTTGTGGACCCTTAGGTGCAATAAGTGATCTTTTCCTCCCAGAAGTTATTGGTTGTTCTAAAGTTTTTACTGTTTCAACAGGTAAATTTCCTTGTGGAATTGTATTATTTATCTGGTCTTTTGAATTTGGTTGATTCTTATCATTTTCAGAGGTGCATGAGTTTATCAAACATGTTGCACTATTAGTAATTATTGTATTAACTGTATTAACCAAAGGTATTGTTTTTAGTTCAGTTTGATTAGTAAATATTTGAGTTGATGTAGTAACTGTAACTGATCCTGTTGTAATGGTAGTTGAGTTTGTAACACTGTTGACAGATTTTGTTCTTTTTGGCAAAGAAGCTAATAAAATTGCTCTTAATGCTTCTTCATCTTCATCTAAACTTTCTCTCCTATTTTCTGTGTTTTTAATTTCGTGTAATGTCTTATTAGATGAAGCATCTTCAGTTTGTATGGTTTCATCTTTTTCTGAAGAAATTATATTTTTATGAATAGTAACATTTTGTGAAGCTTCTGAAACAGATGCAACTGTACTGTCCTTTGCATTAGAATGAGTCATACAAAGTGCCTCATGTTGTGTTTTATCTGTGATATTTGTATTGTCATTATTTGAATATGATGCAATCTTTTTACTAGCCAATGGAGTCGAATTGATACTTTTTCTCTTTTGGCCCTTTTTTATATGTTTCCTTTTCTTTTGGGCTGAATTTTTATTATCACAAATTTTATTTAAGTCTTCTGTATTTGTAGTTATATTATCATGTACCAGCATTAAATTATGATCATCTTTTATCAAGGAGGTACTTTTATTTGTAACTGTATTATCAAGAATTGGCTCTTCATGTAATGTATCATGAAACACAGTAGGTATTGCTAGAACAGAATGGGATTTTTGTGGGATGGACATTAGTTTCATTGGTTTAAAGGCAGTATTTGATTTTGTAGGTTCTTCATTAATAATGACTGGTTGCATTTCTGCACTTTTAAATGTAGGTTCTTGTTGTGTGACACACTTCTTTGTAGATAATGGTTGCTGTAATTTTTTATTTGTTTTCAGGATTGGTGCTGGAACAAGTGTCCTATTAATTAATGTTGGTATTTTGTTTGCATCTTTGGTAATATCTGGTATTCCTTTCATATAAAGCGGTTCTGGCACTATTTCTTTAATATTGTTTAAATTATTTGGAATGTTCTCTGCACTCTTAGCCTGTGTAATAGAATCAGTCAGTGGGCATGCATTTGCATTAGTTTCTGGAAAGTCATCAGTTGTTATCATTGAACTACTAGGCGATACTGATTCCATAAGGGAAGTTGTTATAGAACCAATAACTGGTTCTAGAGGGAGTGTTTCTGCACTATTTAATTGTCCATCTTCAATTACACTGTTAATTTGTTTTGTAGTTTGTATTTGTTGTGCTTTCAATATATGGCTACATTGATTACTACTTCCATGTGCATCAGGATTATAAGATTCCAAAGTGGCTAAGGAAGAATTTGAGGTAGTAATTGGACCAAGAGTTTGTGGAAGTGCATGTGATAAATCAGGGTCATATACAGGAGTATCAGTTGGAGAATAAGGCATTTCTTGACTTGAATTGATATCAGTAAATTCAGAAATATTTTTTAGCACATTACATGTATTTCCATACTGAGGCTCATTTACATGAGATTTCATAAAATCTGGTTTAGAAGGTTGTACTTGATCAGTTGGAGAATACTGTATGTTGGTATTTGTTGTTGGACATATTGAATTTTGCAAGGGTGTATAATATACAACATTTGGCAAGTAACTTCGGTTTTCAATAATTTTCCCTTGGTAAGGTGATTGATTATCCTGATTAGGTGTCATAGATACATTAAAGCCTGGACTATTATTTACTGAATTAAGATTAATGAATGATACATCAGATGGTTGGATACCTAATAATTCTGTATCCATAGGTATATTGGTAGTAATTTTATCAGTAGGAGAATATGGCAACTTTTCTTTTTCTCTTTCTACATCTGTATCTAATTCCATGTCTTCTGTATGATTATCTTCATTCATAGGAAGAGGTGTATGAGGTGGTGATGCAAAACTTAACAATTCTTCTCCAGGTATGGGAATACTATCTAAAAAGCTTTGAGTGAATGGACTTTCACTTCGTGAAATATTAGATTTCTTATACATTCTAGATTTTATGCCCTTCTGAACTCTATTCTGATGTTTTTTCAACACTGCAGAACGCAGCGCAATCATTCTCAATTCTAAATCCTCCTCATCTTGATCATCATTTACATTCGCTTTTTTTGTAATCTCAGTCTTTGGTTGATCATTAGATTTATTTGATTTGTTTTGTTTAGTTTCAAGTGCTTTCTGTCTTAATAATGCTAAATCCTCTTCATCGTCTGCATCATTAAGTTCCTGCTTATTCATATAGTTAGTAGATTTTTCTTTTGAGGAGTTTGATATATCACTATTATTGTCAGAAACTTTTTTCATCATGTTTAACTTTTCCTTTAACGAAGATGCATGTTCCTTATTTTTACTTAACATCGCTTGGAGAGAATGTGTTCCTATCGAATCTAATTTTCTGACTTTTTTAAGGAGTTTATGCGTCTCTGTATAGTTATGAGACGAAGACATCAACTCAGAATGTGATGTTTTCCGAGGAATTGTTTTTCCTGATGATTTGTACGGTGATCGTTTAGGAGACTTTAGTCTTCTTGGAGATCTCCTCGTTGGTGATCTAGCACGAATAATTGGAGATTTTGACCTTCTAAATGGAGAACGTGCTCTTATAAGAGATTTATGTCTCCTGGGAGGTGATCTTGAAATCATTCTTGTCCTACTAGTTTTACGAATAGGACTTATTTCTCTATGATGAGATCTTGAAGAATTATTTTTTATCGCATCATGTTTTAGTATACTGATATCTTCAGTTACAGCTACATCCACAGTAGACGAAGAAACTAAATCATCCATTGACATTACAGTTACATGATTTCTTTTCTTCTTTTTTTTCTTTTTTACTCTATTTTTCGAGGAAGAATATATTATTATTTGTTTAGAATTATCTGCAAGACCAACAATTTCCATATCACTGTCACTCGATATAGGCACAAGGTCATCATTTTTTTCTTGAAGAGTGGAAACTGCATGTTTTGTTCCAATGCATCCTGATTCTTTGATCTGATGACGGTTTTCTTTTCCCTGGACTGCATCTTGTAGAATAAGGTCAACTTCTACTTGGTTAGAACACGATATGTCGAAAATGATAATAAATTGTGCATAAAAATTCAATGTATTGCAAATAATATTTATAGAATATAAGTATATATAAATAAAAAAAAATAATTTCTTATAATCAGGTTTCATTAATAAATCAAAAATCATGAAAGAATATTGAAAGCAGGTAATACAAAATATACAAAATAATATTTATTTTAAAAACTAAAGCATATTAAGTTCTCGAAATCGACGTATCATTAATTGCAATATTTAAAAATGCCAAAAAAAAACTTTGTGTTAAATTTACCTCTTCTATTAGAAGAGCCTTTGGAAGGATAAAATTTGGCAGAAGTGCGCCACGCTGCATTATGTTGCGTTGATAAACAGTCAGAATATTGAGGAACCCTACTTCCGTATCCATAATTTAAATGTCCTTCCTCGGAAGAACTTACATCTTCCAAGGATATTTCACCTTCTTCTTTCTCATCCAGCACTCCAATTGTTTCGGTACACTCACTCGATAAATCGCTAGCCATTCTTAGACTTACCCTCAAAACGATAATTAATCGCGTCCATTCGAAATAATAAAAATAGATTTTTGCAATTTCGATAATATCGTTACATAAAATTTAGGGTTAATTACGCGTTACAGATAATTCTGATTTCCCACTGAACCAAATGTGACACACGCACACTCCTATTTCTAACGAATCAATTTATGTGAAAAACCTCTTTTTTTATCCGAATACAAAATCAACTAAAATTTAATCAAGTGCAAAAACTGATTCCGATATAAAATACAAATGACTTATCCGCCACAATGTCTGCTTTCAAAGTACTTCTATCCTCACGATGAGATGCATGCAACAACTCCGCCATGCTATGTCGTATTCAACATATGACATGAGACGGCTGGTATTCACTATTACGGACATGTTCTAAAATTAGACGATCATTTTCATAGAAAAAATGCGCGACTATTGTCTTGATACATTTAACGTTATTTTTTAACATTCGATACGAATTTTTTATAATGTCTTTTTTTATCTACATCTACTATTAATAATTTTTTATTAATATACAGCCTTATAAAATTTTCAAAGAACGATATTTTATTACACTTCAGTTTTTAATCTACACTTCATATATTATGAAATTCTTTGTTACACGTAGCTTATTAAACATATGCTTTTATTTATATTCAATCGAAGAAACGACTGAAATAACAAACATTACAATACACGTTACTAAAACGATTGCACATTCCCGCCTAATTTTACATGGAAACGGAAGCGCCATTTGTTTTGATTACATGCAATTTTGTGCGAATAACGTTGAATTTCGGTACAACATAATTATTTAGTAAATCTTTATCGAATATAAAACGTGCCAATGCTTGATCACCAATCCCAGATAAAACAGCCACGAATCTCCCCATATCATTTACGCTTTTCATTTGATCTTCCATGAAGCCAGTAACAATAAAATCAGTTGCATTTAAATCGCCATGCTTTTCCGCCACAGTATTTACAGCTACCAGTTTCTCGGCTACTTCAATCTCTAATTCCAAAGCCGTCTAAAAAAATGTTCATATATAATAACGTTGTAATATTGATATTCAATCAAAGAATTTAAAAATATAAAAACTTGCAAATTTTGCAATTTGCTCATTGTTCCTAATCTCTACACTTGAGTGAATAACAATGTAGAGGATGGTACTGAAATGTGACTCACGAGTCCTCAATGACTCATGCTTATCGTAGAAAATAAAATATTATTATCTAAAAGTTATTCTATTTCTCTCATACTCACAGTAGCCTCATTAAAAAATTTAGAAAGAGGATAACAAAAAATGGTTTTGTTCAGTATTGTATTTACTGTCAATCTAGCCCTGGGTTATTAGAGGCTAGAGACAGTCGATATATTTACTTTAAACGCATGCAGTGGACATTTCCAATCTTGGTCAGTGGGGGGCAGTACTGGACATAAATTTACACGCCCCCCGCGCATTTGAACGTAATTTAGAAACCTGAGAGCATGCTCGTGCTCTTCGTGATGCATCTGTATGAAAAATGATTCGCAACCGGGCAACGCTACGTCGACACGTCCGAAATATGCAGCCTATGAAAAATAATTTGTTTGTACATAAAATAATTACAATTGAACACAAATTTTTTGAATCTTACCATGGACAAATAATGATAGCAAGCTTTTAATTCGACGTTTATCTGTTCATTTAGGATGTTCTCGGTATCCTCGTGAAATTTGTATTTCGCTAAGTTCCCACTTGGCCATTTCATCGGTTTGTCGATGCAAAATTGATCGGATTTTTTGTCCGTGCACGACGACAAAAATCGGTATTCCTTTTTGTTGAATTTACGTCGACAGATTAATTTATGCGCGATTGGCGCATATGGCGGATACTGTGATTTGCATGTTCTCAAAAAAATATTAGTAATTTTGTTTCAGATTATTATGTTGTGCCAATAAATTCGTTTAATTGATTACGCAGAAACTTACTTCGTATTACATAAACGTCGAAAATGTGGATACGATACGTTAACAAAAATTTGTCTGCAATACGATTTCAACATGTTTGCTTTCGATTTACGTACAATTTATATACATATTTTATAAATAGCGCTGTTAATTACAAATAAAATTTGCACGTCACATAGTATCTGTTCGCAATTGTTTTTCCTTTCGATATAACATCGTAATTGCACATAGTATCGAAGTTTTCTTAATTTACGAGTTCAGCTTGAGCATTTTATCAACATTGTTGCGAGCGAGTGCAAGTAAACACATCTTAATCAGAATTATCAACTTTTATTGCGAATAAAGTTAACACAATGTTGCGCAGTACATCGCAGTATTCATTACAACTAATAACACGTTAAAAGCTACTGATTTTATTTGGAATTGACAGTCTGTAATGGTATTCGAGGAAGTATGTAGTAACTTGTCGGAAATGTCCTTATCATAATTATGTAAGTGTACCTATACCATCGATAGAAACTGTTTAAATGCAATATTCTTTCGCTCTTCTAAACTGCATTAATCTTTCGATTTCATTATTATAAATTGCATCCGTAAGTACATTTTCCCGTTTGTGCAAAGTATATTAATTGCTTCAAAATAATTGTTTCTATTCCTTTCTTCAATAACATCTTAATCCTTGAGTTCCCTGTCGAAAATGTATACTCCGAGACCTTCGCCAACTCGTTCCAAATTTGTTACGTGATCGGCAATTTCTTTGATGGAGTCCACTTGTTCTTGCAGGTATTCCGTTTCTAAGAAATCTAGAAAATTCGGGTCGTTGTGTGATGATGCAAGAGCGTGCAATTCCAAGAGACTCTGAAACAGAACAAAATTATTAATTAAAAAATTCTTGATTAGTAATTATTGATTAAAAAGTTCAAGGTTTTATATGCAACAAATAGCTTTTAACTGTATATTTACGCTATATATAAAAATCACATTTACATCTACTTTATAAATTTATGAAAGAATGTTCCTTTTTGTTGTATGTCCTTAGATCTGTTTTTCATTAAGTAGCTTGTAATTATATACATAACAAATATTTGTTAAATAAATGGATTTAACAAATATTTAATAAATACTTTATAACTTGTAATAATAAATACTACACTTTATATTTATAATTAATAAATGAAGTATCACTAAATCATATTTTGAACTAAAGATACTAAAAGTGCATAAATAATATTTGCGCGCTAAGCTATGTTTGTTTAAAAATTTTATGTTGCTATTTTAAGACATTTCTGTCGTTGAGCAATCGAAGAAAAGAGAGAAAAAAGAAAAAAAATTATTTTGGAGGAGCTGGGATTTGAACCCAGGACTTTCCGCATGCGAAGCGGACACTCTACCACTGAGTTACACCCCCGGTTGAGATATTACTCTCTAAAATCGTATAAAGCTGATACTGGAATATTACAGAATAGTTACGAAATATATGTTAATTGAATTAACGGACAAGGCAAAATTAAAAATACGTACTGTAACGTACAGAATTTAGTTACAAAAATAGAATATGTACATCATTTTAACATTAAATGATTACAGTATTAAATAAAAAAAATAATCGTCATTTAAATCATAAAAATTTGTATTTTATAATATTTTTTAAGGCATACACATACCTCGTTAACTCTTTTCTCCAGATCTAATGCATCTGACATAGCATCTTTAGCTGCATTCCAGTTATTTTTGGACGGGCTTTCGATAGCTGTCAAAATGATGTTGCCGCCTCTTTTATTCTGATAAGCCATAAATTTCATGGCATGTTCCCTTTCCTCGTCGGACGCTTTTTTGAAATATTTGTAAAGACCCGGCAGAGCGACATCGCTTCTGTCGAAATAATAAGCCTGGAATAAAATAACAACCGTCACGAAATCGAAGGATACGTTTGGGGAAGTGTCTGAAGGGCGAAAAGGCGGGAATAAGTCGGATGTTTATTTCATTTTCTTTTTTATTTTTATTTGAATACCAATGCAAGATGCAAACGTTAAAAATAACCATTCAATCGATACGTCGACTAACCATAGATAGGTAGACGTAACTGGCGTACAGTTCCATATTGATTTGTCTGTTGAGGCCTAACTCGCAATCCTCGTGAAAATTTTGCCTAACCAAACTCATGATGTTTTGTGCTAAGCTGGACTTTTGACAAGATGAAACACAAAAAAACACCAGGCGATCGAACGACACTCCTCTCGTTCTGCTCTTTTAAAACATACTGCACCAACAGCAGACAAAGCCGAACGCTAGCTATTCACGCAAGCGCGGGTGCGCATCATTTATCGAAATCGCAAGTTCAGAATTTACGACCGTGAATACGAACGTAATGTCAGCAAATAGGAAAATTTAATTAAGACGAACAATCGTTTTATTTGATAAAGCACATGTTTTGTCTATATTTCCTTCCTCTTGAGTAACAGGCTTTTTTTATTTGAATTAGTAGAATTTTATTTACGTTTTATGAACCGACAAGTTTTACCGCGCTTGGATTCCCAAGTTTTCGTGTAAAAAATGATTTTGAATAATATACAATGTCTTTTGATTCGTATTTATTAGATCTAGTCTTACGTACTTATCTTAATTTCGAATATTAATTTGAATAATGTGCGTTCTAAAAATATTCTTTTCTGATTCTCGTTTATTCGATTTTTGAACTAATAGGAAAGAGCGCTTCAGCGCCATTCAATTTGGACAGATTCAAGAACACGCATAAAGTTGAATGCAATTGAATGTATATCAGCTTCGGGATAAATTTTGATAATTATGTGATGCAATAATAATTTTGATGTACGTAATTATGTCTGTACTTATCTCTTTGTTTTTATTTTGTTAATTTCATTCATGTCTATATTTCATTAAATTACGAGTATCAGTTCACTGCTATTGAGGTTAGGTTATCACTCATATAAAACTGGTGTCATAATCTTGAAATTGCTTGACACTGGTATTTTATATGAAATTATGTATCGTTTTTAATGTTTCAGAGATAACTTGCCAACCATACTGATATAACTCATTGACTTATTACAGAAAATGAAAAAATTCAACTTGAAGCAACAAAGTTATGTGTGTTGTTGAAAGTGCATATGCTTTTTCTGTGTATGCTATTTTGTATGATTATTATATTAATTTTTAATGTTTCTGAATGATAGAAAGTCTGAACGAGATACATTAGTAAAAAATGTAATTAATATGAATGCTATGGCATAATTTGAGTGAAAGAATGAACGAAACGATGATCGATGAATTTTGCATTAATATTTATGATAATGTAATAGGAAAGAAGATTAAATAAGATATATCTAAACATGATTATTGAATATTAACATGTTTGTTACCAATATTCCATTAAAAATTTGTTTAATAGGTATCACTTTCTGTGTTATAAAATAACATAATTTTAGACTATTGTAAGTTACTCTATATTATACTGTTTTGAAGATTATGTGACAGAATTTGATCTTTATCATCTTAAAACATATTGAATAATTATGATCTTACATGAGAAATTAAAGATATGTGTTGATAGCAAACATGTTAAATTTGTACAATACAGTACATAAAATATTCAGGGTAAAAAAGTATATAACAAACAAAAGTTCAATTCAAACTTTATTCTCATATTAAACAAAGCATTCAGATAAATAATATAGGTACTTAAGTGTTACTTCTGCTAGATTATATTACAGTGAAACACCCATTGCTTCATCAATATTCCAACATAATTTGAAAAGCTGAAAATACATAGTACCTTAATTTTATATACTCATGTAACATCAGAAACATGCATTCCACCACAACTGTTTTCATATCACCAAGGAATAACGCTTACAACTAAGAGTACAGAACATTCTTACATATTTAAGTTATACCAAACTGTACCAAGTACCATTTTTGCAAACTTTTTTACAACCCATTAATGATTTGAAACGCATATTTTTAACGGAGAAGAGAAGGGTTGAATAAACGATTTTGCTATACTACTTTAAAACATTTTATATTCAAATGTTTAACGACCCAGCCAAAATCAAGTCGAGTCCCACACTTTGGGAACCTCTGATATCGACGGATATTGATGAGTTGTCGCATTCGTTTCGAAGTTTCTGTTGTCGCCTCGCAAGGACATAGGTCTCATCGTTACGTCGAAGCTTCGTGGAAGCCCCATCATAGCCGCTGTCACACGCACAAGAGTCTTACGTCTAATCTTGTGCAGTGGCCAGCAGCTGCACTGGGGTCCATTATTCCTTTCTTCTCTTTACGCGGGTAGTTTCCTTTTAAACCGTAGCTCTTTTTGAATTTTCACGTTGCGACAGACTGATGAAAGACTACCTATCAAGAAAATTCTCATCAAATTGTTACCTATGACTTCATTTGCCTCATCGAACTTAATAGCAAAGATAATTCCCCTTTAACTTCATTCTCCTCGCAAATATTAACGAAACTACGAAAGTGGGGTACGAAGGTTCTTTTGAAATCACTGAAAGATCTAATCGATAAAGTTAGTGTTATCTTGTCTTTGTTTGCGAAATTAAAAGAGGAGAATAGCAGTAAAATATATAAAATATTAAGTACGTCGGCAAAACTAATTTTTTCTTTGTACAGAAAGTTTAGCCAACAGTGTCAGCACTACCCTTTCTATTACCGCTACCTAATTTCGCTTCTCTTACAGCCATTAGCGTATTATGAAAGTAGGATACGAAGTAGTAAAGAATGTATGAGCGTGAACGATTGACTAAAGTCATAACTTGACGTTGTCTTTTACCACAATACGATATATTTCCTTTCGCATTCTCTGACGTGTTCGTTATTTTCAAAAAATCAACCTCGGTCCTCCAAGCTCTTTTTATCACCTCGGTACTTGTCCTCCCAGAAATTCTTGAACATCGTACCTGGCAGAGCTTTTCATGAAACTCGATAAAAGCGTCCGATGAAAGTTCTACCGAAGATTGTGACCAGTTACAAGAATTAGTTCGAAACAATTCTTCTAAAAATCGATCGTTTCTACTGACATATTTCCACACAAAGTCCACGCGAACACAGCAAGTATATGCGTTCTAAGGTAACTTGTGGGGACCGGACATATGGCGGCTCTATAGGCCGATAGAATAACTCGGTTCCCATACAAAATTCATCGCCTTCGATCTCTTTATCCGTGCATTTTTACGATGAACTTACCACGGTTTCTACACATCATAGCTACGTCCTCTTCCATTCGTTATCCTCTGGAATTTACTTCTCCATCAAGTTTTCCCTACGATCCCAAAAAGTTCGATCGAGATCTTTTCCCGATCAGCTATTCTCCTAATCGAGGCTAAAGGGTATACAACACAGTGCAATTTACATGAAACTACCCTTTGTCAGATTATTAGAACTTGGTATAGAAATCTAAAAATCAACATA
Organism: Megachile lagopoda; assembly: GCA_036983795.1. Classification (NCBI taxonomy): domain Eukaryota; kingdom Metazoa; phylum Arthropoda; class Insecta; order Hymenoptera; family Megachilidae; genus Megachile; species Megachile lagopoda. The sequence goes on from CM072786.1 coordinate 4,898,448, forward strand.
GATTTTTTCAATCGAGCCCAATTTTTGCTCGAATATACACTCAGCAATTCTGATGCTACGAAAACTTCAGTATAGCTTTGGTATTTGACTCTATGTTGAATGTCCTCTTCGAGATATCTTGGATTCACACAGTCGCGTCGGTTTACACGTTGGTCCGGTCGGTACCGCTCCACTCACTTCGGTCATTTACGTTTAATCCACGTAAACTATGAAAATTCGAGTCCTTCCAGACTTGTAGATATGAATTCGATGCAGAATCTTCGGGTAAAGGCACTTGATCGTTCCTCGTTGAATTGTATCGTTATCACTACGCGATCGTGGACGCAGGTTAATGAAAAAATGCTCGCACTTTTCTGTCCATGTTTCGTGCACAACTGCCGATACCTTCTTAGTTCACCCTTGGTTATATACCAGGACACCACGTGGTCATCTAATCCATCGACCAATCAGGGGGTAGCTTTAGGTTACATCGACCAATGGACGTTTTGCTTTAAGGCCACAAGACACGTGTTTCTTGGGAAATAAGGGCACAGGCATTACGAACAAAATCGTATTTGCGGTGCCGAAGTTGGACGATCGAATACCGAACGATTGTTCCATTTTTTAATGAAATAATCATGTGTTACGTGAGACGCTTGATCTAAACGACGATCTTTCGAATGTCTGAAATTTCTTTTCGACGGTGTTTTTTGTCCCATTTGCAGGGGTAAACCTGGTAATTTTAAAGTTCATCTTGTTATAAACGTCAGGGAAGTTTCGGCCTTCTTGAGGTCCAGTTTTCGTTGATTACATAAACCTGCCTATTTCGTTATGTAACTTCTGTTCACCCTGTGACCTGGCTATTGTCGTCTGTTAGCAGCGCGGCTGTTTGTAGTAGTGTTTAATGATATTGTGAAGAGGTGAATCCTTAAAATGTATCCCACATACATACTAACGCAAAGCAGGCTGCCCGCTGGTTAAATAGCGGGATTCGGCATTAAGATGACCTAATTTTTATGCTTTGCTTTGAACCGTTGCTCAATTCAGGGCCTGTGGCCACTAAAATGGTACTTGTACTTGTTACTATTACTGTTCTTGCTCTGTTTCCTATCTCTCCAATTTAATTCACCTATCCGAAGTTATTCTCAAGACCATGCGGACAATTTCTCGAATCTAATTTCGATTTTATTTTCTTCTGATACGATTTCGTGGAACGGGTACGATTAAGAAAATTGTCCATTTTGATTGCTGACACAAGTCGACGTAATCGGGAGTATACAGTACAATTAACGTATTATCAACACATACTTCTGCGGCTTCCCACAAAATAGGTCGCATGATATGGTTGAAAATCTAAAAAAGTTTTCAGTGCAATAGAAATACTGCACAGATCGATAATTAACTCTTGGGGATGTGGCAACGTTAACGCAATTCGAACATTTATACTATAATCATTTCTTTAAAAACTTGAACAACTGATTTCTCGAGCAACTGTATCGTCATATAATAAATTCCAGAGGTCCAGGTCACGATCGACGCGCCATTCGTGGGGGTTAGATCGATCATAAGTCATTTTTTATTCGCTCTGCTGCTATAATTCGAAAACAAAGGGAGAGAAGGGCGATAGGGGGTAACGGTTTTTTTCAAGCGAAGTTACTCGGCTCGTAATAAGGGTGGAATGCGAGAAGCGGATGAAGATGAGGAGCCATCTTAGCCAACCTTTACGCCCCTGCCGTGCGTTCCCTCTGCTCGAGGAGACACAATATGGAGGAGAAAGAAAAAGAGGACGGTGGCGGCGTGGAGGGTAACACTAGCCGAGTAAGCTCTGAACACTTTTCAGGATTCAGGGCTTAGCACCCCCTGGATCCTCAGGCTTCACGTCTGCCTGGCCCAACCTGCGACTCCTCCACTGACTCTGCAGATATCCGCTGTCCCGTTTCTTTCCTTTCTATCGCGTTCTAATTATTAGCTTCGATACTAATGGCCATTACCTTCTCCAATAATCGTCATTTGTGCACCTGTGCGGCTTAGATTCACCGTGTGCATGATATTTCAAATTATTAGTCCAAATTTCGTGCAATTGTCGAAACGATAGTAGTTAACAATATTATAAATTTAATAAATTAAATTTGACAGTAATAACATGCCTATGTGTTTGGACGCAGCTTAGGGAAGTGTATGTGGAATAACTTGGTTCAAATTTTGTGCAATTGTTGAAAGATAGTTCCCAGTAATAATTATTATAAACTTAATAAAATAAAGGTTCAGTTAATAAAATAAACATAATTAATTTCATACACCTATATGTTTGGGGAGTGCATATTTAGAATATTAATTTGGTCCAAATCTTGTGCAGTTGTTGAAACTTGACAGTAATTGCAATTGTATTCATACCCAAAAACTGATATCCTACAAATCCATAAATCCTTGGTTTTGTATAATTGATACCTGATAGCTGATCTACAGATTTTATATTCGATCTTAAACAATTACCTAAAATTATTACTCTCAGTTTCGATAATCGCACAAGGGACCGAAAGTGTCGACATTCGATTTATTCATACACATTTATTTATACATAATCTGTACATGCAGTTCTTCCAAATTACAATTCTGACGTTTTCCATGCAAATGTAATTGTACAAAACATGCAGAATTCATGCAATTTTTAAAAACAGTATTGATTTGTACGACATTTTGACTCACATCTTTGATAAAAATTCTTCTTTCCTCTTCTATCCTCTTTTCTTCTTGGCGTTGGAGAATGGACGCATTTCTCACGATCATATAGGTACCCACCTTAAGTTTATGTCATATTTCATATCGAAATTCTACAATGAAATAAGACAGAAACATAAGACGGCTTTCCTATGTTACATTGTGTCCTCTTCGTCGCCATCGTAGAAATTGAAGGATAAACGTGGCTGCCGTCGAGTATTTTATTTATACAGAAATGACGCCATTGTGTAGAAAAGAAGAAATTTGTTATGCGATATAGTGCGTGGGTAACCGGCGGTCGCAGTATCAGATTGGTATTACGTGTCAGAAGGGTGGACATCAGTTTGGATTTCACACCGAGCCACTCTTTCTGATTTAAACAATCTTTGCTAGAATTGGACTCATTCTCAGAATATTCAGTACTGCATTTTTTTCAGAAATACACTAATTCATTTGTTCCTGTATTTTTAATCTTAATACCCTCCTGCTAATTATCTTAATACTCCTGTGTTAATAATACTTATTTTTAGGTTGAATTATGCTTTCTACTGAAACTGAGTTGTTCCAGATTTGGAGCGTTTCTTCGAATATTCCGTTTATGATGCTCAGACGCATAAGTTAGTTACGGCGATTAGTTTGATTAGATTAAGAGAAACATATTTTTGGAAGGAAAATACTGCACACGGCTACATGGACAGTTGCATACGAATGTACGGGCGTGAAGTTGCATAAGAAGCCTTAAATCTGCTTGAGGTAAACGGGATTAATCTCATCCGCCCCACGCGAAGCCTTGCCAATCTCATTGGCGTAGAAAAATAGAGTTCTTCTGTGAATTGCAACTTTTTTTTTTGGCTCTAACGAGATTTCGTACTTCGATTTTTTACGACTTCCAGCTTTTCAAAATATCGGAACACTGGCCTACATTAGACGATCGCGTTCGCCTATCAATTATTCAACGACGGTGCATCGTTTTTATTAAACATTGATTGTTAATATTTGATTGTACTCGGGAAGAGATTATTTATGTCCACTGTTTAATTCTTACATGTTACCAAGCGAAATATTTCAACTGGTGTTTGCTATGATGTGTTACAAAATTCGTGTTACAATAAAATGTTTATGTTAGTACTTTACATTATTTTTAATTTTGGTCGAAGATCATTTTAACACACTGACTGTCATCAATGATTAGCTTAAAAATTTTTTAACGAATATTAGTTGTTATACAATATTATATTATATTAGTAAATGTGTTAGTAACATAAAATGTCTGCTACAGTGTTACAGTCAACGTGTTAATTAACATATTGATATTGAACAAGTTACTAGGTAAGGCCTAGTTGATTACAAGTTTCATTTCACATTAATATAAAGACAGTTTTGAGTCAATAATATAAGATAGTGTATAATCAAACGCAGTAATAAAATTCATTACAGAGATTACATTGATGTAAATATTTATTGTACTTGCATAATATTCAGTTTGAAACAAACTTATGTATTCTACAAACATGGAATTCTTTTATGAATTATATAAAGTATATATAAAAAGAAATGTTATGAAGTATATATAAAAAGAAATGTTTTAAAGTTAATAGTCCCCATTTCAATTTTAATGTTATACAAATACAACAAACCTTTTGAGCTTAAATTGTCAAGTAGTAACAATTCAAGCTTCTCATCATTGGAACAATCGAAGACGAAGAAAGTTATAAATAGAAGTATACTCTAAATTGAAAAAATTAATAAATAAATAATGGGAAATAAATTGATATACTTAATCAATCTTGATCTAAAATCTACAATTTATCTCGATGAATTTCTGTGATTTGAGAAGCTTTTTATAAGTTCTTGACTTATTCAATTGTTCCAATGTTAAACATGTGATTAACTAATCTATTACAAAGTGTATACAAAACGAGAGATATTTGTATAAGGTTAATAAGTTCTACTTGTTTAAGCTAAAATTTTTTTGTTAAAATAAATATGATTATCGGGGTTTTGTTAAATGTTTTGTTTATACCGGTACGATAGCCTCGATCTTTAGCGATGGCACTCGTCCGACGGCACTTGGCGTCGCGACGTCTCAATTCACGATATCTCAGACAAATCTTGATCTACTTTTTTTTCACTCACGCATCCGTCACATTTTGGAAGCTTTCGTAATAATAAAGAAACATTTGTGGAACATCGACGTTTCACGAGATTCTCTGCCAAAATAACTCGTCGGTTTCTCAAAGTTTAACCTGACATCTGGTATGCGCCAGAAACACTAATCGGGTCGTTTGATTTTTCGAAATCTTAATCGAGATTTTGATAAAATTGCACGAATTCACATATGACTCTCTCTTAGAAACTTTTTGGAATATTCTATTTCTTTCTTATATATAACGTAATTTTAATTTGATACACAATTTTAAACATAATGTTGATATACAATTTTTAAATTAAATTAAAATTCATTTCTATATTAATATTAACATGTCAGTATATGATAGTAAAAATAGTGCATAGCATACATTACATACACATTGCAGCTACATTTGATTTTGATTTCATTTTGTACTTGCAGTGTTAATATAAATTTTTCTCAACAAGTTAAAATATTATTACAAAGTCCACCACAATATTTTTGTTTTCTATGTTTATAACTTCTGAGAAAATAGAAGTTTCAGTAAACAGTGTGTGGCAGTAGAAACGTCCCGTGATCAGACATTTGGACAGACTCTAACAACTAATATCAACTTTAAGTATTAACTTAAAGTTAAGGTATTAACTTAAACTTAAGTTAAAGTTAAACTTAAGTCATTTAACAATTTTTATGTATTTTAAAAAATTTATTTCGTTTTCGTAAGCGCTCCATGTAACAATGGCTTACAGACTGTTTCTATTTTCTGGTTCGTTACAAATGAATAAATATTAGAAGATTATTAATAATTAAACACTTGCAGTTTCGACGGGAAACTAGGCTAACTTTCCTAACCCACCTTTACCAATAGTCACCAAACCACCTGTTCCCCTTATCAACCCTTGCACAAGGGTTACCGATATGTCATGTTGTTATCGACCTACCTCGGTACTGCAGTTTGTTGCCTCGCCGTTTTTTAGCTGCAGTTTCCTATCATTCTAACATTTTATTGTTCAACAAAATTCTTATTTTTTCTCTGACGTTAATTCCGAGATTTCAGTAAAACTTCGGAAGATTCAATTTCAGAAAAAACGATGTAAAAATTCAGTGACGATTTCTTTCTATATATAGAACAATTAACAGTATCATATTTCTTTTAGCTAACAAAAATAATTGAATGTGTATATTTAATTGATCAATTGCATCTTTAATCAGTGTCTCATAAATATCCATTACTGTTTCTTAATTTTCTTAATTTTCACTGTTTCTTTTTATGCTTCCTAAAAATTTTTAACCTTGCGGTTGTTTTATTTCTCAACTAAAATTTCGTCATTTATCTTTATAATGAATGTTAAAGTTAACTAAATATTTTTTGTAACATTTTGTTCTTTCGATTGGATATTATATAAGATCGGGTTGGTTATTAACGACCACGGTATTTAACTTGTTAGTAAATGTCAATGGACAAAATAGATGGGCAGAAACATCGTGTACCGATGAAAAATCTTGAACAAGCCGCCCTTGGCTTGCCTTCTAGTGACCCGAATACCTATATATCAGGTGGCAAGCTATTTATAGAACCACCCCCGATGAACGACCCCGACGACGAACGCGACGTGAAGAAGCTCTGCTCTAAATGCGAAGAAGAAAATAATTGCTTCTTCTTTTGTTATAGTTAGAACGCGGATGTTTATGCATTTATCACACATTGAACTATGGACAATATACATAAATCACTCGGTGGTGAAAATTTAAGAAGCAAAGTATCGTTTTGAACAGCTTTTATTCACCAGTAACTGCGTTGCGATATTTTAATATAATTACGAAAATCAGTAAACAGGTTAGAGATTTGTATGAGAGACTTTGGAATTTGGATATTTCTAAATTTCTAGTTATATATTTCTAGATTTTTGTACTTCGGAATTCTTATATTTTTTTATGTATTAGTACTAGGTATGTAGATTGCTAAATTCCTAAATACATAAACTAGATACTTAGATTTCTGCAATTTTATTTATACACTCTTGTTCTACGAATTTATATCCCTAAATTATTATAAAATTTCTGTATCTTTAAATCTAGGTGACTATGTCCCTAGAGCCCTCTATGTTTCTAGATTTCTATATCCCACGATTCCTATATACCTATGTCCCTAAATCTCTAAATTCCTACATTTCTAAATTTCTACATCCTCACATCGCTACATCCCTAAATCTCTACATCCCCAAATCTCTGCATCCCTAAATCCCTACATCCCTAAACCCCTACATTCCTAAATTCCTATAACCCTAAATTCCTATATTTCTAAATCTTAACATCCTCTTATCTCTACATCCCGAAATCCCTAGATCCCCAAATCCCTAGATCTCCAAATCCCTACGTCCCCAAATCCCTAGATCCCCAAATCCCTACATCGCCAAATCCCTAGATCCCCACATGTCTACATCCCTAATTCCTTACATCCCCTAATCCCTACATCCCGAAATCCCTACATTCCAAAATCCTTACATCTCCAAATCCCTACATTCCAAAATCCTTACATCTCCAAATCCCTACGTCCCCAAATCCCTAGATCCCCAAATCCCTACATCCCCAAATCCCTACATCCCAAAATCTCTACATCCCAAAATCCCTACATCCCCAAATCCCTACATCCCCAAATCCCTACATCCCCAAATCCCTAACTCCCTAAATCCCTACATCCCTACATCCCTAAATTCCTGCATCCGCAAATCCCTAATTCTCCAATTCCCCAATTCCCTACATCCCTAAATAATAAAAATTGTACGAACAAAAAAGGAACGTGATGAAATGAGCGTTTAGATATCAGCGAAGTGTGAGTTTGCGTTAAAAAGAGCTGGAAATTTGCCGTCACTTCTATGTTTTCAACGTGCTAGTTGACCTTTAAAATACGGCAGTGGCCTCGAATTATTTATAACAAGTTAGAAATTTCACGATTCGATATATCGTCAGCGAACTAGCAAAAGGGCACTTCTCTCGAATGTTACCCAGTTTTCTTCGTATTCAATTCCAGCCAACGATACGTGCCCATTAATTTTTACGATTAGAACACGAAAATTGCTGTTTTCACCCTCCGGTCCCTTACGCCTCGTTTGTCCCAGTTTCTCTTTGTGATCGTTGAAACGGGTTCAATGTCCTGCTACAGTTGACTTTTCCAATACAGTGAAATGTTTCAGTAATGTATTATAAGAAACTTATATTTTTTTGTACAATTCATTTACAACAATTTTTACATTAGTAACATTACAAAAAGTAACATTTTCAAATTATATAGAAATAAATTTTCAAGGCATAGTATAATTACAGAAAGTAAAAAGTCATTTGAATAATTTTGAACAAAATACAAGAATTTGACAGTATATTACTTCATGCAGCATTTTTGCAGCTGGATGAAGGGTTAATGTTATAGTCTCAATAAAAATAAATTTAGAGTATCTAACAATCTTGGTAAGTTAATAATTTCTTAACAGCAATTTTGTTATATACGAAAGTATTAGTTCTGCCAATAAATAAAGTATTAGTTATGCCAATAAACTCTTCAAGAATAAAATAATTTGTAGATCTTGGGTTTCAAGGTATCATGAAAAATAAAAAGAATGCGAATATCGTGAAGCAGCTACTCACCCCTGACAAGAGCATCGAAACATAGGCAATTTCGGGCCATAAAGCGGGAAAATCGAAAGCTCGTTGATCGAAAGAACGAAGAGGGAAGCCGCGTGTCTCTTCGCCGGAAGAACTCGAGGAGACACCTGGAACATCTCGTGGGTTGACCCAGTTTCTCCCATGAACGCGTATTCCATTGACCCAAGATGGTTGCCAGGCAACAGCACACCATGAGCCTCGAACATTTTGGCAAAAGTGCAACGGACTTCGATCCTCCGAATGACTTATATTTTCCCCATCTACTCACATTATCAAAATATGAAACTAAAAAATAAATACAAGCACTGGAACACTTTCCATGAACCGATCACATTCACAGAAACAATTCGATATCCACGTTGTCGAATGCAACTGTATGTCCTTGAAAGAAGACCGAAAGTGGTTACCGAAATCGGTGGCTGCTCGGCAAGAATATGCACCCTCTGTTCGCAATCGGTCTGATCTCATCCCTTTTCACTCATTCTCTCTCTCTCGCACTCTCTCTCTCTCTCTCTCTGTATTTTAGATGCGTGTCGTTGCCGTAGTACATGGTGGGGAGAGATTGTGAATGACGCAAGTCATGGTAAATCTAGGTCACCGGGTCATGCTACTCCATCCCCTGTGAGCTCCTCTTCAATGGGACTTTATTTATGAAACTCGATGTCGCACAATCGAAGATACACACCTGCTTTAGCGAGCTATGTTAACAAGTTCTTCAGGGATACTTTCCTTCTTGCCACTCGCGATTTCAACCCCTAGCATTGTAACGAACACTATAAGTGGGAAATATAAATCTATACTCTGACTAAATTCCTTGTATCCACGTCACTTTTTCGTTATACTCTCCCACGATTAATCTGATTTGAAGAAATTAAAACCCAGGGGTGAAAGAATTAAGTTGCAAAAATTCTGATATTATAAAAGATTTTCTTGTTCCTGTTATTTATGGCACCGTGTTGGTCCACCCCATAAACTTGTATAAAACTAGACAAATGCATTTATCTTTAATGTTAAACCGTTCAAATAAAATCCAGTAAGTAAACTATTAGTGTAATGTAATGAAACGAATGTTTCCCTAGTATCGAACAAATGTCCCTATCTTACAGAATTATATTCCGGAATATAATTGCGAATTAGACAAAATGTTACGAATGAATTCAGTGTCACGTTTTGTTCGCGAGATAAAATGAAGGAGGAAACTACGTAAGAAGCATAGGGTGAAAAACGAAGAAGAAGAAGAAGCGGGAAAAAAGGAAGAACTACAGGGTGGCGAAGAAGGTGAAACGTACGGCGACCTCACGGTTCGCACAGCCTTGGAAAACTGGGGCTTTGAACTGTCATGCACCATTTCTCGATGCCTATTGCAGCCAGCATTGAGGAGGGTTAAGGGGTAGGGGGTGAAGGCGCATATATAGAGTCAGCCCGTATGACGTCAGTTGAGCTACCAGCCAATCCGGCATCCGCATTCTACTGACGTCACAACCTCCCCCCGAGGTGACGTGCATTCCCAAGGAAAAGAGGGGAACGAGAAGGGGTCGTGGCACACAGGATTGTCGAGGGACAAACGGGGTTTCTGGAAGGTGCAGGATGACGAGGATAAGTAGTGCACCATATTTTGATCCAATTAACAATCAACTAAACGATGGTCATTCAACATTTCTTCTTTAATCTCCCTGTTCAACCCTAACATTGGTTTTCGATCTTTAACAGGATTCTATGATAATTTATTACGTGGTACCTCCAAGTTTTGTACCTCCACATTTCTGTGTACCTTGCATAGATCCCTATATCTTCAGATATACCCCCCGATATTATTTTTGTAAGTACATACTTAGATTTGCTATATCCCTAAATTCCTATGTTCACAAATCTGTATGTCTCTAAATTGCTACAACTCCAAATCTCTATATTCTTGTGTTCTTAGATTCCTAAATCTCTATATCTTCCAATTCCTACCCTCTTCAATTCCTGTGTTCCTATCATCTTTTCCCAAATATCCTCGAATCTCTACATCCCCAAATCCCTATATCCTGGGATCCTAATGCTCCCAAATCTCTATATTCCCAGATTCTCGTATTCTTAGGTCCCTATATCCCTAAATCCGTAAATCTCCAAATCTCTACACCCCTTTGCTATATTCCCAAACTCTATATCCTTCGATCATCAGATACCCCTGATTCCCAAATCCCTATATCTAAAATCTCTAAATTCCCATATCCCCAAATTTCTTTATATATCCAAAGTCATATCCCCAAATTTTCACACCCCCAGGTATCCCCAAATTCCCATACTTGTCCCACATCCACCTATGTGAATTCACATTCTTTATTTATCCACTCTGGGACAGCAGTTCCTATGGTGGCAATCAACCCGTTAATTCTCGAATTTCGAGAAGTTTACATTGCGCCATGAAAACGGTGACCAGTTCGCTCAATCGAATGCACCGGCTGAAAACTAGGACAATGACGTTACCTGCTAGAGCTGCGTCACGCTTGCAGGTCTGTTAAATTTTTTATGAATAAACCGGTTAATCGATCATCGAAAAAAAAGAGCCGAGGAGAAGAGCGGTAAATTGTTTTTCGACGATGTTGTTGAAAATGTTACGGAGGACGCGTTTATTAAATAAAATGACCTTTACGTTCTCCACGGGAGAAAATGTTCAAAGTTCTCGGCAAAGTGTCACCGGGGGAAACAAAATGAAAGTTTACCGATCGCCGCGCATAATTAGGACGCGTTTATTAACATTTCTTTTTATCGCTTTCAATTTGGCGTCAGCGGATTGTGTGGAGAACGAAAGAAAGCTGGTCGGCTCTTTTGTTTCCAAGTGAAAGGGAGAATTGTGCGCGATTTTCTAGCCACGGGTGTTGTTTGTCGAGAATTTTGTGTGGGTGTGTGTTTGGGTTTCGCTTGGACCACGTGCTCCTTTATGAGAACACCCGTGTATTCCCGTCCAAATAATCCGATCCGATTCTCCACCCGTACCTACACATTTTTTATCGAATATGTCCCCAATCTCTGCGTTACTGTTTGCTCGAAAACGGTCTGTCCATACAAAAAATTCTACCATCTTGAAACAAGTACCACAATTCATTTACTTGTCTGATACTCTCAATTCAAGGACGCACTAATTACTTACTAAAATCTGCATCGGACGATTCACCAGCCACCACTCCGATATCCCGGACGACGTACACTTGAAACTTTTAAACGACGTCCGCGACGATTCCTCGAAAGCTCCGTTAATCTTTCTGCGGGTTGTCGCGGTTTCCTTGGACCTCTGTTAAGAGAAATTCGTATTTTTCCCGAGGTGCTCCGGTACCAGAGGCTGTCGGGGATATTCTCGAGTCGATTTGCACCGATGTTCGAACGAAACTCGAATGTTTTCTGTGATGAAATCGCAACGGGGACGGAGAGTACGGAGGAGCGGGTCCAGCCTCGAATTCGCGCGTCTCAGTGATCGAGGCCGAACTGTAGTCGGGCGAAAGTCCGATGGAACTCGACGAGTTTCCACTGGGAGGCCGAGGCTGCCAGGTTTGAATGGAGCTATCCTGCGATTGGTCAGGAACACAGTGACGTCACTGCATTGATTGTCCCGCGCACGCCGCACCACGTGGCCCATCGAACATACACTCCCGCTCAAAAGTCATACTTGCTCAAATTTCACCAAGGCCTAAGAAATTTAGCCTGCAATTATTTCGTCTAACGATACTGGACGGGTCAATCGAGACCCACGGATCTACAACTCCCGATTTTTAGCGATTTCGTACTTTGAAAAAATTTAATTTATGCGAGTTACGAAGTTAAAGCTTAATTTGAAGTCAAGGTCAGATTAGGTCTGCAGAGATACTTTGGGATAGAGAAAAATTGTATTTGTGTATTTTATTCAATTGATGGTAGTCGAGGTACTAGTGGAACAGTATTAATATTTTATGCACTTGGTATCAATTTTTGATCTCACCTGGAGTTATTATTAAAGTCGAGTATTTGTTTGTTTTAATTTATTTCTTGTTATTACGTCATGGTCACTTTCATTCTGCACGTTTAAGTATTTTCCGTAAATAAATGTTTCCTCCACTGCATACCTCTTCAATTTTAAAAGATATATTTTAAATCGGAGGTAATAATAACATAAAAATATCAACACATAAACCTTCTATATCGCGCATTTATTTAAAGAAAAATTATAGAATCTTACAAATTAATCTTTTCAGGGATTTTTCAAGTATCATATGTAGTCATTGAATTCAAAACAAGAAGTTAGTAAGGGGTTGAAAACACCAAGACTAATTTTACTATACTCAATCGATGTTGAACATACATTATAAATGATAGTACAGTTATCAAATACAATTAAAGATTGTCAGTGTCTTATGACTTTTGAGCGACAGTGTATTTTCCTTTCTCTCTTATTTCCCCTTTTAGCATCCATCTTCCTCATTTTCTTTAGCCTCGTTCTTTTCCTCATCTTTCGTCCGGTTAAAAACTGCTTAGATGAGGGTTGCTTTGCCAAGGGGGCGAGATCCCAGCAAGAATCTGCGTCTGGCCTACAGTACCGACCACTTAAGGTCTGCCTTAAGTCTTCCTATTTTCCTTAGGGTTACCCGCCTCGAGAGCACGCGTCTATCTTTTGAGATCCTCTTCAGGGGACGCGCGAAACCGTGGTTTACCTTTCACCCTCTATTTATTCCTTTTTTCAACGAATTAACGATACTTAAATAACGCTGAAAGAGCAAACTGAACGAAAACCCTTTCGAAGAAAAATATAACTCCACGTAGAAGACATTTTAGCTCTTAAATGTTTTCGCGAGAAGTTTTGCTGAAACGAAGGTCAGTGTCGCCGTCGATTTTTCTAAATAATTTCCAATCGATAATCGGTTACCTTGTAACTATCTTAGTCGCCGGATAAAGATTAAGGTCATATCGACCCGCACCGCGATTCGATCGAGAACGCTTCTTACGCGAGAGCATCCTCGTACGAGAACCTAGTACACCTAGTTGACGCTTGTCCTGAATGCCTAATTCGACGATTCCAAAAATATCTTCGTCGGGGATGCAGCCACGGTGGCGGCGGCGACAAAACCACCACCACCACCACCGACGTTGGTGCTCTTCTCCAGGAACCTCATTCACCCAGTTTTCTCCCTTGCTGCACTCTGTGCGCTGACCCTTCCTGGTGGGAGAGTCTGACGTTTTTCTTCGATACAGCTGTTTTTCTCTAACCTTCGTCATTTGCAAATCTCACCCTTGCCTTTCATTTCACACTTTACCTCTCAAGCTCTTGCAATTAGCGTGATGCAAATAATCGTTTATCGTTGATCATCATCCACATGTCTTCACTCTTGATTGATGGGATCAGCAGTATTCACGTATCGTCTGTTGCTCAATGGGATAAGGAAGTAGGATTCTGTGATTGGTGTGAAACAACTACATTCAGTAAATAATAATCGTTATTTATTAGTATACTGACTATCATGTCATCTACACATTGTCACTCTTGAGATAGAATAACATTTGTTAATACGTTGACTGTCACCCACACATTGTCACCCTCACACGACAGGATCAGGAAGTAGACTTCTGTAATCAATATGATACAACTGTATTTAATAAAAACATTCATAAATTTTTAATACGTTAACTCATCCACATATCATCACCCCTATTCGACAGGATCAGGAAGCAGTAGACTTCTGTAATCAATATGAAACAACTGTATTTAATAAAAACATTCATAAATTTTTAATACGTTAACTCATCCACATATCATCACCCCTATTCGACAGGATCAGGAAGTATACTCCTGTAACTAGTATAAAACAGTAAAAATTGTAATTTATTAACACGTTGACTACCACGTCATCCACATATCTACCTTAATGTGAAAATGGTAGATATTAGTTGAAGATAGAAATATTAGTAATGAAATTTTTACCATCGAATTCTCGCAGACAATCGATTTTCGCGCGACATGTACGAACGAGACAAAGATGAAGTATTGAAATTTTCAATTATCCTGCGTCTCAGCAGGCGCACGTTCTTTTCCTCTCGTATCAGCGAAGCGGAGATGCTGGGATCCGCTCGCGAGAGAAAAGGACGAACAGACACCCAGCCAGCAACTGCTGGGGGTTTCAGGTCGATGCACCCCTTCGCTCGCTTGCCAACGAGGGTTCGACGCCCTGCGTCGTCCCCTGACGTCATTCGAGCGACCTGACCCCGCACCCCTCGCCCTTCTGCTTCGCCGACACCGATGAAATGCCGAGAGCTCGGCCAGACCAAGTTTTCGTCCTTCGACAAACTGCATCCTCCAGCTTCTTCCTTTCGTTGCGTTCATTCGGCCTTTGTTTTTTAGGTCAAATTTTAGGATCCTCGGAGAGATATGATTTTTAATTGGTCCCGTGTTTCGTCTCTTATTACACGGATCCCATCTACACCGACTCGATTTTCTTTCTTCGGCAATCTTTTTTTGCAATTTCCTCTTCTGTCTTTTTGCTGAAACTTTCACGGTTCCTTTCTTCGTAGATCAAAATCGTGTTCACACCATGATATAACAATTTTAGTTAGCATCTTCAAGGAATCTTTTATCAAGAATCTTTAAGTATCTTCAATGTTCTTTAAGTATCTTCAATTTCTTGAATCAACCAGAAGTCACATATGCTCCTACTGTTTTTGTCTACTTTAAATCTTTTTAAGATTTGTTTCATGATACAGATTTACAACGAATAAAATACTATTACATCAGTATACTATTTGTACGAATTTCTAGCACGAAGGCAAATTTTATCGTAGATGTCGACTCGAGGGTTCGCTTCTTGATCGAGAGTTCCTCTCGCGAGTGAACATTATCACTCGAGATTGAATATGTTCCACAAAAAAATATTGTTAATTTCTATTCCGTTACTCCACATATTTCGTAAGGTTCTCGATTGGACAAATACACAGAGGGTACGCGGAAATGGAGTACGACGTTCGTAAAAAATGCACAAGTTTCTTGCGACACGAAGCATCGTTAATTGGTGGATCGGTGTGAGCTTAGTCGTTCGAATCATTTCAATCGATGTAGTGAATTAATATTCGCGGTGATGCAGTCGATAACCTGTCCCTGACGTAACGCCTACGCGGGTGGCATGGTGGTGGGAATCGAGGGGGTTGCAAGAGGGTGGGGAAGGCGGTCAACAAAACTGGGTCACTGGAGCTTCATTCACATTACGCGGCCATTCATGAGATTTGCCAACCGTTCGGCTTTCATGCTTTCGACGGCGTTTCTTGTCTTTTTCCGAAAACCTTTCACCCCCGTCCCGAGGGTTTTTCGTTTTCGTTTATCAAACATCGGCTCAATTTGCGCCGTTATTTTCTTATCGGGCTAATGCATCGGATCTGCACATTCTTAAGTTTCTCGGCTTTCTATAGTTCAATACGTTTACTAACATTTTCACGTTTCATGCTTCACCCTCCATCTTTAATACCGTTTTCACGAAGTACTTGAGAAATTATATAGGGTGTCATATTTATTAAATTTCTAACAAATGAAAGTAAAAAGTACATCTGTATTTTATTTTCGTATTTTTTGATTGAAGTACTTCTGAAATTGTCTATACTATACCATGTTCAGTACAATAACGGTATGATCCATGACACCGATAGAATTAAATACAGATAATTCTATTAATTTTTAATCACATCTACGTTGTACATCTGCAACAACCATATCTGTATACAAATCATCTGTACCTATGAATTCAACTTTAATTCGCAATCTAAATAATTCAACATATGTACAGAAGAAATATCTTCAATTAAAAAATATTTCAAACGTTTCATCCGTGTTAAAATAATGAGGTAGAGACAAAATTTCGGTAAACTCGAGATAGGTAAATGACGACCCAGCTGACCCTCGATTTCTTTGGAACCTTTTGGTTCGATCAGGTTGAAATCGAAGCCTGTTATATCGGTAATAAGTTCGTTACGAAGGGAGGCGCGAACAGGTTCGAGCTCGACCGGGGAATTTCTCAATAAACTTTCGAAAGCGTCTTGAAGCGGTCCGGCTGGGTTCGCCCGACCTACTTTTGCCCGGGCAATGACGTTGAATATGACGTCACGGGAGCAGAAAGTGGGTCGCGAGGTCGAAGCACCTCGTCGATTTTCCCGTGGACGCTTACCCCCTTGCTCGATGGCTCGATTCATTGAAAAAACCGACTGGGATTTAATATTGTTATCTCCGTCGAGAAACGGCCATTGCTAGGCACTTTTATGTTCCAATTCGCCACCATTTGCACATTTTCCGTTTTCATCTTTTTTTTCGTCGCATTAAATATGCATGTAGGAATGTATAAATTGAGGGATGTAGGGATGTAGGCATTGTGGGTTTGGATATGACTGAGGAGGTAATATGATTCAAGAAATAATGTGACTTGGGAGATAATACGACTTCAGTGAGAATATGACGCATTTAGGTATCTATAGATATAGGTATTTACACATGAGGGTATCTATCCATGTAGGTATCTATGCATGTAGGTATCTACGCATGTAGGTATCTATCCATGTACGTATCTACGCATGTAGGTAGCTACACATGTAGGTATCTATCCATATAGGTATTTACGCATGTAGGTATCTATCCATGTAGGTATCTACGCATGTAGGTAGCTACACATGTGGGTATCTACCCATGTAGGTGTCTATCCATGTAGGTATCTACGTATGTAGGTAGCTACACATGTAGGTATCTACCCATGTAGCTATCTACGCATGTAGGTATCTACGCATGTAGGTATCTATGCATGTAGGTAGCTACGTATGTAAATATCTACGCATGTAAGTATTTACGCATGTAGGTAGCTACGCATGTAGGTATCTACGCATGTAGATAGCTACACGTGTAGGTAGCTATGCACGTGGGTGTCAACGCACGTAGGTAGCTATGCATGTGGGTATTAACGCATGAAGGTATCTACACATGTACATAGCTACGCATGTAAGTAACTACGGTATCGATGTACCATACGCACACATGTTTGACTCTAACAGTACACCACAACTTCAAAAGCTTCTTTTCTTCAATGAAATCCTAGAACAGTAGCTAACAGTACTAGCACCATGAAAATTAAAAACTAATTTGAATAATAGTGAACGATATCTACACATATAGGTATCTACACATATGTTTCGCCAGAATATTGAAATTATAGACTAATACAATATTAGTCGTATGTGATGAACAAGTAATACGATAGGAATAAACGGAAATGACGAAGGTATTGCAATCCAATAGCAAGATGATAAGATGTTAAACGTATTAGTGTCAGAAATTGTTCGCGAAAAGCGACATCCGGATAATCTTATAGACGATTCGAGAAAATAACGCGTTTCACAGAAATCGTGAGGTAGAACCGCGGCGGAAATAGAGAAATAGTTTACTTAGCGTGGATCATGGAGAAGAAGAGGGATTTACTGTTTCGCGATATATATTTCGATGCATATACGTAAGGATAAGCCGTGACGAAGATATATGGCGAGGTAGATTTCCGTACGATAAGAAATTGATTCACGAGTATATAATTTCTGGCAATAAGGATAATGCGATTCGTTTTCTTTCGTCGGCCATTTCTTTTTGTTCACGACGCGGTAACTCGCAATAGAAACGGCCGTGCATAACGAGGCACGCGATAATATGCACTGCTAAGAAGCACGGTATTTCATTGTTTTTAATCCGACACTTCAATCTACATTACAAGGTGCATTATCGTATCGGTTCGTTAAAGAGAAGTTTCAATTTTCCATTTGCAATTCGATCAGAATCATCCATTTCTTTGATATTAAATCAGTGGTGTCGGTCACTGGTAACTTTCATGGCAATCAACGTCTGAACGCGTTTATCAGAAAAGCTCGAATGTCTAGACACGACCTCGTTTGACTTGCAGAACCGCGATGCGGTCGTCACATCTGTATCCGGCTTTTTTCGTCAAAATTTATCGGATAACCGCATTGCGGTCAATCAAATTTTTTTCCGTTCTCTCGATACATGAGGAAGATCTCTGGATATCTAGAAGAGCATTATCCGAGAGAGAATATATGGACTTGGAGATATAACCATCTGGGAATATTAGCATAGGGATATCGATACATGAAATTTGTTTAGGATTCTTGGAACGCAAGAATTTAGGGATATATACATTCTATAGGGATCTTGGAGTGTAAGAATCTAGAGATACATGAATTGTGTGGGGATCTTTTAATGTAAGTATCTAGGGATATATGAATTGTATGGAAAAATTTGTATGTAATAGTCTAGGGATATATGGTAATGTAAGATTATAATGTATGGTAATGTGAGATTCTAAGGATATATGAACTGTATAAGGATCTTGGAATGTATGAATCTAGGGACATATGAATTGTCTAAGGATCTTGGAATGCAAGAATCTAGGGATATATGAACTGTATAAGAATATATGAATTATCTAAGGATCTTGGAATGTAAGAATCTAGGGATATA
Organism: Megachile lagopoda; assembly: GCA_036983795.1. Taxonomy (NCBI): domain Eukaryota; kingdom Metazoa; phylum Arthropoda; class Insecta; order Hymenoptera; family Megachilidae; genus Megachile; species Megachile lagopoda. The sequence continues at coordinate 4,917,431 of CM072786.1, forward strand.
TGAATTGTATGGAAAAATTTTAATGTAATAGTCTAGGGATATATGGTAATCTAAGATTATAATGTATGATAATGTGAGATTCTAGGGATATATGAATTTTATGGAAATCTTTTAATGCAAGAGTCTAGGGATATATGATAATGTAAGATGATAATGTAAGATAATGTAAGAGTCTAGGGAATAAATTCAAAGATAAAAAAGTATATGCATAGAGGAATTTATGTATGTACAGAATTCGAGAAATGCAGGGATTTATAGGTATAAGGATGTGTGAGTATAGGAATCTAGAAACGTATGAAATTAGTGATATGGAACTACAGAATCTAGGAACAATGATCTATACAAAGAATCCAAAAGTTCCTCTTAACAACATAAATTTAATTAATTAAATAATTTCGAACGAGCCTGACAATTACCGCCTTCGTATATTTTCATCCCATGAACGACGCAACAATTAAAAGCGACGTTCGTATTAATTTAACGATATCGTTTTAATTGTCAATTAAAACTTGAAGATACTAATTAATATCCGTGGAGAAACTCGACGAATTCAGCGTGTTATTTCGAGCGTTAATTCGGTAGCACCCTGTATAATTCGCGATGTTGCGACAAGTAGAAAAGCAAGGAAGAAAACAGAATGGCTGGATATAGGCAGGAATAAGGGGGATGGAAAGGGGGGTGAGCCGAGGCGGGTGCGACTGGACGGTGTCGGTGGTTCAGCAGGCGACAGTGTTTGGTGGTAGGGAGGGGTGGAAACAGGGAGGGAAGGGGTAGGTCGGCGATGGCTATTTTTGGAATGTAGGTCACCCATAAACCCCGGCTTGTCCCGTGACGTCACGGGATCGTCGTCGTGGCAACAGGGACGCCGGGTTAATCACTCTTGGCTCAGAACTACCTACCACCCTCTCGCACCTATACCACCCCCTCGCAGACCCAGCCGTTTCACCCCCTACCGAACATACCTGTGCTGTTACGTCCAGATGAAACGGTATACAAATTCCTGCGTTAATTAATTCATTGTTTCTGTTTTTAATTGATTAAATTGCGATCGGAATCAAACATTATACGTTAAGTACCGTGAAATGTTTTTCCTTGGCAAGGGTAGATTTTTTAACATCATTTCTCTAATTTTGTGTCTTACTATTTTTGGATCTTAGAATAATTATAGAAGTTTACTTACATATTTTAAAAATTTACGAAAACTGTAAAAAATGGAAACAATATAAGGGGTTGACAAGTCAATTATTTTACTAGGGTTTAATACAAAGTTTGAGCTTTTTGCTCCCTAATGGTGTACCGAAAATTTGTATACGAAGGAAAAAGTTAAGATGTATTAAAAAAATTGTCTTGAATTGACGTTGAGATTCGAAGGACAAAAATTCAAAGTTCCGCACCGTGTTATCTCGAATCAATTATTTTTATCAGGAAAACCTTCCGCCATCTTTCGTGAATAGTCTGCATCGAGGATCGTGGTTGAATCATTAAAACGAGCGTAGAGTTCTGCGTTATCAACGTTGTTCGTTGTTTGTCTGACTAAACGTCGATACGTACTACTTGCTCGAAGAAACATTCTACCTGACCTACCGCCACTACTTGCACTTTGATCGTAAAATTTCAACCCCTTTGTCTATGTAGCTACAGCAGTATATCAAGGAAACTTTTCTGAAATTGAGGGTTTGCTTTGATTTTAACTCTTCTTTTCAAACTTGTTCTGTTCCAAATTTCAGAGCCCCAAAATTTCAAGGTTTCCAAATCTCAAGGTTGAACACCAATGTCTTCAAATTCCTATACCCTCAATTTCTAGATCTAAAAATATGTTCCCAAATAAATTCACAAGTTTCTGAATTATATCTCTAGATACTCAAATCTCTCAATCCCTGAATCACTATAACCCCAAAGACCTACATCCCCAAATTCTTATATCTACATCTACAAATATACATGTCCTTTTTCTACATCCACAAATCTCTGAATCTCCAAATTTCAAATTCCTCAATTGCCAAAATTCCTAAGTTACTAGATTCAAATCTCAAAATTCTCAAAGTTCTAAAAGTCCTCAAAGTCCCTAAATCTCTAAATTTCTAAATTCCACTAGACTCAAATACCTATATCCCAAATTTCTAAATTTACTTTCTGGATGTCTATGTTTCTAGATACCCTAATCTCTCAATCCCTGAATCACTATAACCCCAAAGACCTACATCCCCAAATTCCTATATCTACATCTACAAATATACATGTCCTTTTTCTACATCCACAAATCTCTGAATCTCCAAATTTCAAATTCCTCAATTGCCAAAATTCCTAAGTTACAAGATTCAAATCTCAAAATTCCAAAAATTCCCAAAGTTCTAAAAGTCCTCAAAGTCCGTAAATCCCTAGATTCCTAAATTTCACTATCCTCAAATAGCTATATCCCAAATTTCTTGCTCTCCAAATCCCTAGATCCAGAAATTGCTACGTTCCTACATTTCTAACACCCCAAATTCTCAAAGTCCACCTCCCTAGTCTCCCTAAATCCCATCTGTAAATACCAGAACTCCCCAAACTCCAAAGTTCCTAAGTTCCTACGTCCCCAAATTCTTATATCTACATCTACAAATATACATGTCCCTAAATTTCAACATCCACAAATCTCTGAACCTCCAAATTTCAAAGTCCCCAAATTCCAACATTCCTAAGTTGAAAAATTCTCAAATCCCAAAGTTCCCAAAATTCCCAAAGTTCCAATAGTCCTCAAAGTCCCTAAATCCCTAGACTCCTAAATTTCACTATCCTCAAATACCTATATCCCAAATTTCTTGCTCTCCAAATCCCTAGATCCAGAAATTCCTACGTTCCTACATTTCTAACACCCCAAATTCTCAAAGTCCAACTCCCTAGTCTCCCTAAATCCCATCTGTAAATACCAGAACTCCAACAATGCTAGGAAACAAAGTTCCTAAGTTCCTACGTCCCAAAATCCAATTCCCAAATTTTGAGATCTCCAAGAATTTCTAAAAAATAGAAATTCTTCCCAAAAATATCCACAAGTGGATGTCTTCTGCGTTTGGGTGTCATTTTTCTCAGAGAAGTATTTGCCTTGAGTGTACTTCTGCACGGTAAGGTTTGACAAAAAATTCGTAAGAGATATTATATCGAATGCAGGTCGTAAGTGTTACGTTTAAGCCACGATGTTTCCGTCAGCGTTACCACGTTTAGTGCCAAACAGCTGCCGCACACGAAATCCAGAACGGTCCGTTAATAATATCTTCGTTCTGCCTCGACGCGTTTCAAGATACTCCTACGATCGTGCTTCTACATTCCGATTGTACTCTTTCTTCGGCCCGTGTATTCACTAGACTAATTCATCACTATTAACGCTTACACAGTGCTGTTCATGTCAGCGCGTGTTCGCTGAAAACCACTTCATAATTCTTTCATAATTAACTCGGCTATCATTTAGGCAATTTGCTTTTTGCAAATTTGATTTAGGTACTGTTAGACTACTAATGAGACAGAGATTGAGACAATATTTTATTAATACCAAGTTAACTTTATTGAAATACAGGGTTTTAATAAAGCGTTTGATATTTACACTTTCGTTGTGTCAAACGATGTTTCGTGACATTTATATTAATTATTTTGAACATCTTTAAAAAAGTATAGTTCATTTTCAAGTCTTCATTCTCAATTATAGTTCCATTTTGTATCGATTAATAAATTGTATAGGTGAAGAGAGAGTTTCTCCATGAATGAAAGTCGAACGCAGCCATCTTGTTGCTATAAATATGGAAAATACGAACTTGTCTAGTTCCTCTGTTCTTATATGCAGAAGACTAAAATGCATGGAATGTTTTCATCCCCTGCGATCTAGGTTATCTTCATTGTTTCGTCCACTTCGGAATAGTGTAACGTACATTGAGTTTATTTTAACGCTTCTTCTCGAAATAGATAGTATGTATAAAGAACGAAACGAAGTCCACGAGGAACTTTATAAAATCCTTGAATTTCTACGATCGCTGCTCAAATTGAACCTAATGCAACAATTTTACTTGTGAACTAATTTGTTACTGTGTCAATTTTAAGTAGAGCTAGCTTCCAAGTTTTATTTGTTGAAATTATAATTTGGGTTTTGTGGATGTGGAGATATAGGAATCTGGAGATAGGGATGTAGAGATGTGAAGATGGGAATATGGGGATATAGGGATATGAAGATGGGGATATAGGGGTCTACCGTTTTAGAAATGTACAGATATAGGGATCTACGTGTCTAGAAGGCTAGGGATATAGGGATCAAGGTGTCTAGGAGGCTAGGTATATAGGAGTCCACGGATTTAGGAAGCAATATCTGTTGAGATCTACAGGTGTAGAAACCAGTGGGTTCAGATATCTACGATCTAGAAATTTACAGAACTAGAGATCTGTGGATGTAGTAATCTACGAGTGTAGAACTCTACAAATGGTTCTACGGATTTAGGGATCCACAGACCTATCTGAGACTCTAGAAATCTACGAGTGTAGAGATCTACAAATCTAGTGTTCTATGGATTTAGAAATCTACGAATCTAGGAATTTGAGAGTCCATGAGTGTAGATCTACAAATTTAATAACCTATGGATGTGTTTGGCAGTTCTGAAACCAAGAATCTAGGGACCTACCAATCTAAATATATAAAAATATTGAAATCTACGAGTACAGAAAACTGAAAGTATACAAATCTAGGAATATTCTTACCTAGTAATTTAAGAATATACATCTCGACACACATAGACTAAAAACCGAATAAAAAATTTTTCTTCAATCGCAGTCGATCTTCATCGAAAGGAAGATTGCAAGTCCCCGCTCCTTGTGCGGTCAATCAGGTATCCATTTCGCGGAATAAAAAAAATGTTGAATGGATAGCCGGTTGCCTACAGAAGGATTAAAATGAAGTCGGTTCGTAGCCAAGAGAGAGAGAGAGAGAGAGAGAGAGTCTCCGAACGAAGCGCAAGCTCCTCGGCTCCGTTTTCAGTTTCCGATTATTTTTGGCAGCAAGGCAGAAGCGGGCAGAGCTCTCGCCTAAAAATGCTTACGACCAATGGCGGGCGTTGATTGGTCGATTTCTGGCCACGTGAACAGCCTACGAAGAAGAGGCTGACGACGTCGACCACGGATCCACGATGGCACAGTCAGCTGCCTAAGGTCCGGTTGGCCAGTCGTAGCCAGCAAATAGTTCTCTCTCTTCAAGGTAAGCCTTAATCTACGCGCCGACCTACTGGAATCGTGATCCTCTTCGGGATCTGTCACCGACAGCGGACAAGGCCCCTCCAGTTCGAGCCTGCCTCTTCTGGCCTGGAGTATTCGCTCTTTTCGTCGTATCCGAGTGTCAAGTGCTTCACACAGATAGTAACGCTGCTTCAAGGTCACGTGTGTTAGTACATCCAGGAATTGTGACGTTCCAGAAGACTGGAACGCGTCCTAGTGCGATTCCGTGTGTGACAGATACGAAGTGACACCATCTTCTCGATTCTCCTCGACTTTTATTTTGTATTTTGTTATTTATTTTTTTTCCCGTATTTTCGTAAACTCTTTCACAACAACGCTGTGATGTAAATGATAACCCGTTCGTTGGGAAATTCGCGTCTTTTCGCGGCAAAGAAAGCTGGCAGTGATCGTCGCGGTTGCCTTCGGATCGCGACGCGAATACACGCGGTTCTACGTAAACAGCCTTGTACCAGTATTCATTCTCGATCTCCCTCGACAAATATAACTTCGCAGACACGAGAGTTACGAGTCTGTTGATTTTGTATCGGGTTACGAGTCTCTTGATTTCCATACGAACGCAACGTACGCGCGTCAAGGACGAGAAAACGCGAGGGAAAACGTTGGACAGGAAACGGAGGAAAGATCGGGTCGGGGATTTATTCGATTTTTTTTCGCTTTCGATCGTCGGTGGATCGTTCGCGAGAGCTATCGTAGATCATCCGTGGTAGACTCTGCGTGTTTTCTATTTTTACGGTGCCGGGATCCTCTTTGACATCGGAGACGAGACACACATCGGAGTCGCGGTGGGACGTGTCTTGGAATGGTTCGAGCGAGAGGGAATCTATACTTAGCGAAGGCGATCGGTCCATTACAAATATAAAGCGGTTGCCAGTGATCATATGAAATTTCTGTCTAACGATGATCTTCCAATTTTAGTAATGAACAGATACAGGGACATGGGCGCGTAGCAATATGGGATATAGCGATTTGGATATGTAGGCATATAGGAATATTGGGAGTATAGAGAATATGGGGGATAAAGAGATTATAGGGACGTAGGAATATTGCAAATATGGGGACATAGGTGTATAGGGACATAGGAGTGTAGGGACATATGAGTGTAGGGACATAGGAGTACAGGCACATAGGTATGTAGAGACATATGAGTGTTGGGGCATAGGAGTATGGGCACATAGGAATGTACAGCCATAGGAATATGGGGACATAGGAATGTAGGGGCATATGAGTGTAGGGATATAGGAGTATAGGCACATAGGAATGTAGAGATATATGAGTGTAGGGATATAGGAGTATAGGCACATAGGAATGTAGAGTCATAGGAATATGGGGACATAGGAGTATATGGACATATGAGTGTAAGGATATAGGAGTATAGGCACATAGGAATGTAGAGACATATGAGTGTAGGGACATATGAGTGTAGGGGCATAGGTGTATAAGCACATAGGAATGTAGAGTCATAGGAATATGGGGACATAGGAGTATAGAGACATATGAATATGGGGACATATGAGCGTAGGGACATATGAGTATAGGGACGTATGAGTGTACGCACATAGAAATGCAGAATCATAAGAGTATAAGGACATAGGAATGTAAGGACATAGAAATGCAAGGACATAAGAATATAGGGACATATGAGTTCGATGCATAGGTGTGTAGGGAGATAGGAATAAAATAGAGACATGGGTATTCAGAAATACAAGGATCTACAAATTTGGAGATTTGGGAACACAGTGTCAAAATACCTTCGATTGTAGGGGTGTACTATCAGAGAATATGTATGGGGTTTAGAAATGTAGCATAGTAATATAAGAATGTAGCGATGTAAATATACAAGGACGTGAGTCACTAAATTATTTGTGCATCTAAACATTTGACAGAAATATATAACACAAATAAACAATATTTCAACACTGTTCATTTACGAACATACAGTTCATACCGCAAATCAATAAAACTACTAAAAATATATATATGAAGATACATAATATCAATTTCTGTGATGTAGATCTTTGGAGGTATAGAAATCTGGGATTATAAAACTACAGATATAGAAATCTAGGGGTAGATCTAGAAATATAAGAATACAGGAGATATAGGGATCTAACTATAGAAATTTGAAGATACTAGACTATCAACTCAGTATGTCTAGAAAATGGAGATTTTAATTATGTTATAACAAGTTTGAGAACAATGTACTTAACCTCTTGAAGTGTCATCATCCTGCTAGCAGACACTAGAGTTTTGAGTAGGAACAATTATAACTCTGTTTCGAGTAATTTTGAGATGTTACAGATGTTACACAAACAGGTTACACAATTCATGCATGCAATAAATTTGGAATCTATTTTGAAACGTCGCTTGTGACTCATTGCCGTCGTTTCAACGTCAGTACGTAAGATGTTCGCCAAGAAAATGAATTACTTCGAACCTTCAGACCTTATACCCGTACTCGTTCATCATCCGTTAGATCTTTAATGTTTCATCAGTTTCATTCTACCATTTACTCTCTTCACTTTCCCTCTCTGTAGCTCTTCAATTTTCCTTTTATAAATGTAACTTGTCTGCTACATACTTTAAGGCATCCATAACGTTTTTTGGTAATAACTTCACACACGAAAGTTACTGTGGACCTTTGGGAATTTCAAATTTAGGGACTTTCAAATCTGGGGATTCGAGGAGTTGGAAATTTTAGAATTTTGGAATTGTGGATTTGGGAAATTGGCTATGGGGATTTGGAAATTTGGGATATAGGGATTTTGGGATACAGAGATTTCGGGATATGGGGATTTGGGGACATGTGTATTGGGAAATAAGGAGATTTTGGGATATAGGGATTTTGGGATACAAATGTTTTGGGATATAGGGATTTGGGGACATGTGTATTGGGAAATAAGGAGATTTGGGAATATAGGGATTTTGGGATACAGAGATTTCGGGATATAGGGATTTGGGGACATGTGTATTGGGAAAGAAGGAGATTTTGGGATATAGGAATTCTAGGATATAGGGATTTGAGGACATAGAAATTTGGGAATATAGAGATTGGGGAAATAAGGATATGAGGGCATAGGAATTTGGGCATATGTAGTTTTGAGGATATATCGATTCCCAGATATATGGTTTTAGGGACGTATTTAAACATATAGGAATTTGGAAATGTAGGGATTTGGAGATATTTAAAGACGTAGATATTTCGAGACATATGGTTGCAGGGACATCAGAAAACTTACTGCATAAAAAGAATCTGTATTTGTTGAATCCCCAAGAGGGTTAAAGAATCTTCTACATAAAAATGTAATTTTATCAATTACAATAATATGTGTTCGAACCAATATTCGTCAAAATGTATCAACAGCTCCAAAACAGTTTCATGAATTAATCAGTCGTTTCACCGACAGCAACATAGTATATCCATGAAAGCGATCGTCCGGTATCGATAACAATTTTCCAAGAGAACGATTTTGCTTCCAGTCGAATCTCGTTTTCCGCTTTCGACACATCGGATCGAGTCGAGAGGAGACGAGAGATCTACCGTTTGGGTCGTTGCATCCAAATTTGGATCGTCGACGTAGCGACGTCTCCGGCTCGACGGTTCGAAAAGTGGGGACGCACGGCGTCTATTTTCGAGCACCGGATATTCTATACCGTTGGTGCGTCGGTGAGGCGAAAATTTACGTGCAGAACAGTGGATTTATCGCGCAGAACCAACCACTGTCATTGACCGGCGTAAAAGGAAGGAAAAAACGAAACGATTTATCCGATGACGCAACATGGACGATCCTCCATATTCGCGGTTTTATATTTAAACCTTTCTCTACCGTTTTGCAGTTTAAACGATATTCGCCTCGATGACATAAGCACGGTTATTGTTATTTTGTCACGGATACGTGAAATGTCCCTTTTTATGCTTTATTTTTAGGTAGACGGGTGTAGCAGCCAGGTACCAAGATGGCGGACGATGAGGTTAGGTGGGTACCGCAACAATTCTTCCTTTCTCGGTCTTTTAAATAAAGTTCGCATAAAATTATTATATTAATAATTCAAAGGTTCAAATACAATTAATTTTGTTAATTCAAAGCTTCAAATACTATTATTATATAAAAAATTCAGTTGCTCAATACATGTTGAAGATTCAAAAGTTCAAGTACAATTTATTAAATATTTAAAGGTTCAAACACAATTTATATATTAATTGGTCAAAGGTTTACAATTTATATATTAAATGTTTATAAGTTCAAATACAATTTATATATTAATTGTTCAAAGGTTTACAATTTATATATTAAATGTTTATAAGTTCAAATACAATTTATATATTAATTGTTCAAAGGTTTACAATTTATATATTAAATGTTTATAAGTTCAAATACAATTTATATATTAATTGTTCAAAGGTTTACAATTTATATATTAAATGTTTATAGGTTCAAATACAATTTATATATTAAAAATTAAATGGTTCAAGTAAAATTAATATACACATTAAAATTTGCAAGGTTCATTGATAAAAACAATAAAATAAAAGCAATAAAATATGAAATGACAAATATAAAGGAATAGAGTATGGATTTAAAACCTGAGAAATTTTTGTATCTTACAGTAAATTGATACCGTACCCACCTTTCTTGTAATACATTTACCATTTATTGTTTTGAAGTAAATATATATTATAACTTCTTTAAAGAACATTTTGTTTAATTATAAATAATTGGTGCACAAAATGAACATTGCAATGTACATCTATAAGCGTATCTTAATATGTTCTATTTCTTCTTTTCATGTCCCATCGTTCGCGATTACTGGACATATTTGAATTTTGATTTCACTCGAAAATGGCGAACAATGGATCTCCCGCTTACCTTGGACTGAGCAGTGAAATTAAAATCTTTGAAAGGTATGCATCGTTTGCGCTCTTTGTGCTTGTGAAATTCCCCTTGAAGAGATCCCTACAGAAGTCGTACAAACGAGCAAAAATATAATTAATCCTATAAACGAATATTATACGTCCGTGCATAAACTTTGAGGACGTCGAAGCAGTGATTTTTTGATTTTTGCATTCGGATTAATTATTTTTTGCCTAGACTTAGTCACGTAGACATTTTTTTGAATAAAAGGCTCCATACCGACTGAGCTTTTGTACCTTTTTTACCAGTAGACAAGTGGTTAATAACCACGCATTTTAACAACAGTTTTTTTACAATATTTTATCACAATTACGTGATAACGAGGAAACAAAATATCCTCGTAGTTTTTCCTTTAACAAGAAACTGTACAGAACGTCCATTTTTCCGTTTCCACGAAACATCGATACACAGCGACTAAAAATTAAATCCATACCCTTTGTTTCTCCCGCGATAACTTTATCGACGTACCTTTCGTCAATTGAAAAGGGAAGAAGAATTTTCGCCGAAAAATTTTCGAAGTCGATAAAATATTTCACTTTTACGATAGCAGGCGTATATTTCTGAAAGTATAAACGTAACATCTCGTCCACCCCGGGAAGTAAGAGATAGATCCGGAAGTATTACGACCGACAACGTCGGTTGCCTCCATGGGGTTGGACTTTTCGTCTGATTTATCGCCATACTCTCCTTCTTGCTTCAACATTATTTACCACCGCGGGTTATGTTCCTCCGTCTTCTCCTCTACTTTCATCCCACGAATCTCGTAACTTTTCGGGATTGTAAAAACATTTCATCGATATATCTGTGACTTGCATTTTTCAGCTTCCTTCCCTTATTCCTGCACGTCCGCGAATTGACACGGGAGTTATTGCCGCTGATCAGAATATTGAGTTAAAAAGAGCTGTAGTAATATGGAAGTATTTAAACCTTTATTCAATGATTTTTTCAATTTTGGGAAAAGTTAAAACATTGTTTCGTGTTGTATATTTGCAATATAGTGTGAGGGTTAATATTATTTTACTTTGGCGAGTAAAATGTTAGACATTCAAGAATGATAATTTGAAAATAGTTAATCTGCAATTTAGTTGACGATCTTTTGTTAAAAAACTCATGTGCAATGTCGCGACGTGTAAATCCCTAGATCTTTGTATTCCAAGGAATTTGAAAATCTATATCCCCAGATTTCTAGATTCGTACATTTATAAAAGCCAATATCTATTTTCTCAGAATATATAAAACCCCAAGTCCCCATATTCTCTGATTCTAGTAGTCTCAAATTCCTATATTTCTAGATACCTATATCCCCAAATCTCCATAACCCCGATTCTAACACTTACAAATCTCTATATTCCAAATTCTTATATTCCTAGTTTCCTACATCCACAAATTCTTATATTCCTAGTTCCCTACACCCCCAAATCCCTATCTCCCCCTACTCAAGTACTCCCAAATCCCTATATTCCCAGAATTTTATATTCCTAAATCCCTACATCCCCAAATTCCTATCTCCCCGACCCAAGTTCTCCCAAATCCCTATCTCCCCCTACTCAAGTACTCCCAAATCCCTACATTCCCAGAATTTTATATTCCTGAATCCCTACATCCCCAAATTCCTATCTCCCCCAATCCAAATTCTCCCAAATCCCTCTCTTCCCAGAATCTCATATTCTTAGATTCCTACGACCCCAAATTCCTATATTTCCAAATTCTTATATTCCTAGTTCCCTACATCCCCAAATCTCTATCTCCCCCTACTCAAATACTCCCACATCCCTATATTCCCAGAATTTTATATTCCTAAATCCGTACATCCCCAAATTCCTATCTCCCCCGACCCAAATTCTCCCAAATCTCTATCTCCCCATACTCAAGTACTCCCAAGTCCCTATATTCCCAGATCTCTACACCCCCGAATCCCTATATCTCCTAATACCCATGTATGTCCTCATATACCTACATATCGGTATGTCAACATTCTTAGATTTTTCTACCGTCCACCCAAAGTAGATTTGTCTGACCACCTCCACAATTTGATTTCACTAACAATCAAGAACACTCGACACACTGAAACTGTATAGCAGTAGAATAAAACTCCAAGCACGAGCACACCTAGTAGTACAAAATCTGGGTAACGTAGACATTCTATAGTCGCATTTAAAGACAACATATTTCTGTGTCCTGCGACACCGATGTCCTAGCGTGTCCGCTGCATGCCACTCATGCTTGTTTCTCAGTTTTCTACCTGATTAATGTAACCTTATTATTAATGAAAATAGTTTTATACGAAATACACGAGGAATTGGGATTGTACACTTACTGCATATTTTCACTGCCACGTTGCACATATGTGGATCACATATGAGTACGTGTAATACACGTAAATTTATATTGGTAAACGTAAAATGGTGAAGTGATAAATGGTTATACACTCAGTTAGAGAAATTACCGTGTTTTTGTTGGAAATAAATTATACAGGTTTCTGAATTCAACGTGGCAGTAAAAGTGTTACATTGTTGCAGAACACTCACATATTGCTGCACACATGCTTTGCGCTTATTTGAAAAACGGAACACGAAACGAATATGAAACATTCCTTAAAGTCTATACAAAAGATAACACTGAACAAAACTATACATAGCAGGATATTTTTACAACGTATCCTTAAAGGATAGTTTGCTCATCCATCGCACAGACCTGAATTAATTATAAACATGAAAAGACAATTTCTAAACTCGAAAAAATATCTGAAGTACTAGTATTTATTATTCTATAAAATATCTATAACATTTCGAAAGAGCGAAGGAAAAATTGAAGATTAAATTTAAACTTCGAATCTTACTCGAAATAAAGGAAGACCTGCGTTGTCTGATGGTTGAGTACACGATAAACCTTTTTACACATCAACTTCAAACGTTTCGTTTTCCGTTCACCGCAGAATCTTCGAGGAAGATTTTCTCACGAACGTTGTGTTTCTTTTCCATTGCAGAGGAAACGTCTCGAGGATGTACGTAAGATGAGGGCGAAAAAAAACGAGCATTCGTGAAAGTTAAAGTCGAGAGGAGGAAAGGATGGGTCACCCGAACGAAACTTTTTCAATAAGTTGTCGAGTCTCGTTAATCGAATGGCTTTTGTAACAGTTTTCATATTAGGGGCTGGTTATGTACCGCGTTGAAACTTTCCAGATTATTTCTGCTTTACTTCTTTTTCCGCGAGATTCGCTAACGAGTAAACGGTTTACCATTTTTCTTTTCTCTTATTTTTCATCCGAAAGGGAACGAACGTACAAAGTTTCTGCGCGGGTGGGGGGAATTTCTCCGGGGGATTTCCTTTCGTAGCATTGTCAGATAAGACATTTTAAGGGAGTTTCACACGGAAAATGTAGGAAAAGAAGAGGAAACAGGCGGAGACCGATAGGAAGAGGGCGGAGGTCCGCGCCCGCCTCGAAGAGGCTTCCAAAGCCAAGAAGGCGAAGAAGGGTTTCATGACCCCTGACAGGAAGAAGAAGCTTAGGGTAAGTTTACATTCCTTTACTTTGCTAATTTCTCCATACGTTAATGCGATTTTAATTTGTATTTCTGCCAACTTCGAAATATCTTCTATCTCGAACAATTTTAAATTACACACTTTCAATTATTTATGGAAAAATCTTGTTCTTCGAAGAGGAAGACCCATTCAGATTTTTAAATATTTTCTATACATTTTAATCACTTTGCATCCTCTTTGCATATAGAGAAGTTAAATATTGTCTAAATAACAATTTAAGTAACAATATTACTAAAAATTGTCAATTGCATTCTATTTTTTGAGAAAAATTTTCTTTCAAGCAATTATGTTTAAAGACTGAAATATTCAATATCATGAAGGATCAAAGTTTTAAAACTCTCGAACATTTCTAACCTTAAAATTTTCTATACATTTCAATCTTGATGGTTTCGACCTTTCATCTTGAAATATCAAAATAAATCTCCCAAAATTTTTGATGATACTCTCCAATAAAAAATGAAGAATCATCATTTCTAACCTCAAATTATTAGAATATTCAACGCTTGAATAAATGAAAAATTTTTATTCGAGTCGATTCGAATTTACTGTCTCTCCACTTCAAAACCTTTTGGCTTAAATTTTGTAACAAGGATTTGTATTTCGGTGTAGCTGTTGCTGCGTAAGAAAGCCGCCGAGGAGTTGAAGAAAGAACAGGAGAGAAAAGCCGCCGAGAGGAGACGCATCATCGAAGAACGTTGCGGAAAACCGAAGAACACCGACGACGCGAGCGAAGGTAAATTCAGACTTTCCACAAATCTTTGTCCTAACATTTAGCTCGCGTTTAGTCGATTCACGATCGCGGATTAGATAATAACCAATCAGGATCGCAGGAACCCTCACGGGTTCGCAGATATGTCGATTTTTTTTATTTTAACAGTGACAAGAAGCTACATGTATCGTCGTCGCACATCAGATTTTCGTCCACTTCTTTGCAGACAATCCGGTCGTGTTTTCGATCATGGAAATGGATTCGTAACTCGAGTTCTTGATCTTATTTACGTGCATAGAATCACACAGGAAGAACAGCGGGCACAAACTCACATCATATCGATACACGTTTTTCATTTCTTCGTACAATTTTTGGAAACTGTACAATTTTTGAAAACTTTCTAGGATTTTTTAAGACCTCTTCGTACGATTTTTGAAAACTTCTTTACACGATTTTTGAAAACTTCTTCATACGATTTCTGAAAACTGTATACAATTTTTGCACAATTTCTTCGTACGATTTTTGAAAACTTCGTACAATTTTTACACGATCTCTTCGTATAATTTTTGTGAGCTTTCTAAGATTTTGACAACGATTTTGCTTTTGTTCAATGGTTGTTTTTTGCAAGCAGGGGTACGTACAGCGTAAACCGTACATCGTTTATCGAACATTAAAACGCTTCGTTCGTTGTACAACGATTGCTGCTTCTTCGTGTTTCATTTCAATTCTGATGATAAATTCTGTCCGATCTTTTTTTTTCACCTTGCTCTACACAGATACCGTGAAGCGCGTGCTACGCGAGTACCACAATAGGATCACAGCATTGGAGGATCAAAAGTTCGACCTCGAATATGTCGTAAAGAAGAAGGACTTCGAGGTACTTTTGAGGAACACGATAGAGCAAAAACACTGTTGCGAGTACATAATACACGGGACACGCGTGCATAATAACGAGGCGTTCGATACAACACACAGTAACGATGCTCAACAATGTTGTCGCAATTGAGTTATGTTACCGCGGCTTGCCCGGTTGCTTTCAATTTTCATTCTTACATAAAATAGCACCACCATTTTGTTTTTATAAATATACAAATACATAAAATAATCGAATTCAGCAAACACTTGCAACCATTTGCTATAGGATTAGACTAACAAGGATAAAAATTTATGTCCTGAAAATTTAAAGAAGTAAATAGAATTACTGTTTTATTTTTATTGTTGAGAAAGATAGAATAATGTGAACTTTTGTTATATTGCTACTTTTTATATGGATTGTTCAATTAAGCAGATTTCGCGTTGCATTACTACACGTGAGATTATTATATGTTAAATTATTGCACGTTAGATAACTGCACGTTGAATTACCGCGCGTTAGATTACCACCTGTGGGATTATTACGTGTTGAGTTGACCAGGTGTAGAATCACTACGCGTTAGATTAATTACGTGTAGAACCGCCACGTGTGGAATCAATACACGTTAGATTAACCATGTGTAGAACCGCCACGTGTGGAATCAATACACGTTAGATTAACCACTTGTGGAAATACTACGTGTTAGATTAACCACGTGTAGAATCACAACGCGTTAGATTAACTACGTGTAGAATCATCAAGCGTGAGATCCCAACGTATTAATACAATATTACCACGCTCTGAAATTACCAAGTACTGAAATTACCACGTGCTGAAATAACCACGCGTTAATACTACTACGCGTCGTATCACTACATGTGAGATTACCATGTGTTAAATTAACCACGCGCTGAAATTATGTTGTGAAGAACTACCAAGCGTAGAATTAACAGCACGTGGAATTACTTCGTTTTAAATTACCAATTGTAGAATCACCACGCGGTAAAATTACCACGCGTAGGATTACCACGCGCTGAAATTACTACACGTAGAATAACCACGCGTAGGGTTACCACGCGCTGAAATTACTACGCGTAGAATTACCACGTGTAGGGCTACTACGCGCTGAAATTACTACGCATAGAATTACCACGCGTTGAAATTACCACGCGTTGAAATTACTACGCGTAGAATTACTACGCGCTGAAATTACTACGCGCAGAATTACCACGCGCTGAAATTACTACACGTAGAATCACTACTCGCTGAAATTACCACGCGTAGAATAACCACGCATAAAATTACTACACATCAAAATTATCACGCGTAGAATTACTAGGTGTAGGATTACCAAGTATAGGATAACCACGCGTAGAACTACTACGCATAGAATTACCACACATTATTATTGCCACTCGTTGTATGACGTCTTCAACCTCCACGCATACAATAGTAAAAATGCTCTTTTAGTACAAGGGAAATTCCACATAAAAATTGCAATATAACAAGAGTCTGCTACACTTCCCTCCATTAATTTCACGAAATGTCCACTATGTTTCTTCGCAATCCGGGCAAGCGTCGCGAGCTTCGCATTTCGTCTCGTCGTTTTTTTTTCTCTTTTTTTCGTCTACTTGTTTATTCAATTTTCTTTCACATACATAACACGGCTATTCTCTCTGTCTCTACAGCTCTCTATCTTTCTGTCTACTTCTCTTTGTTCACTTTTGTCGCATACACTTTTCTGTTTCGCATTTTCACATCGTTTTTCTGTTCTTGTGCGCGCGGTCTGTTCAACGATTTCAAGTATTTTTACGCTCTTCGTTGCAATGCTAATTCGTCGTCCTTTATTTTTGTTTTGTTTTACATTGACGATCTGATAATCGTGAAGCGATTCGCGTTGATTAACTGTTGTGTTCTCACACGTTGTCGCAAAAGCGCTATTCTTGTGGTAATGGAGCAATACTGATATTTGGTATACGTGATAACCGATTGGTTTCGAAACACACGTGCTTCTATTTGAGGTTTTTCTTTGTTTTTCGAACAAGTGTCACAAGTGTATAATCACTTTGCTTTCAATGTTCTCTCATGCCTTTCACTATCTGACGGCGTTCTAATTAGTTTGGTTTAAATGAATTACCAAAGATTTGTGAACGTTTACATCGCTAAAAGACTCTTATTAATTTATTTCTAATGTGTACTTCCTCTTTATTACCAAACTCGGAAGTACATAATTTCTAGAAATTGCACAAATGTAATTTCTATGACACAATATAATTTCGCACATTTCAGAAGAAAATCCGTAATTAATTTTGCATTGATCGAATATGAAGACAATGTTTACTCGAAGTAAAGAATAACAAGATCTTATTCAGGACCAATTTGATCCGAAGTATAATTATACGAAGTTTGCACGAAGATAATTATGTTCTTTGTTCATTGTATGATACATCTTGTACGATAGGGTATATCGCGGAGAGAAAATGTAGAAAATAAATTGGTCGGATAGAATCGTTCGTGTTGCACGAAAAACAGTAGCATATTTTCAAGGTAACTTGGAATTTTGACAGCTAGCGTGAAGTCCATTCTGACCCAGTATCATAAGAGGATCATCGCTCTCGAGGGGGAAAAGTACGACCTAGAGTACGAAGTCGCCAAGAAGGATTTCGAGGTCGACAAATTTTCGGTTCCAAAAACGAACAAATCCAAAAATAAAAGAGAACAGAATACAACAGACGCTGCAATTAACAATCATTTTGTTTCCGGAGAAATGACTTCGTCTACTATATTTTATTTTCTTTTGTTGTTGTTTTCTCTACCAAGTTTTTCTTGTCTTTTGATTCTAAATCTTTTGGGTTTTCTCTTTCTTCATTAGAACGCAAGGAATTGTTGCTAGCGCAGCGCTGTACCATTTTATTTTTCATTTTGTTTATCGACTCTTTCGTACAATTATTTTTCGTTATTTAACGACGTTAGGCTGAATCGAGGCTGATATCATCTAATCGCACCAACTCTAACGTGTAGTTACTCGCAACTACTATAATAGTTTTAGACACTCTTCGTAGATAATTCGTAGGAACAATTAAAAAAAAATACCAAAAAGCGAAAAGAAATAAAAAATGTACAGGCACCACGTGAGTTCGTAGAATCGCAGCAAAGTAGATGTGAAGTTAATATCGTAACGCTGATACTTATTTAGATCTTTTCTTAAGCGATTTCAAGTAGCATCATCAACGTTCTTTTTTCATTTGTGCCTAAAAACAAAAATCACTAAGACCTTGTTCCGTAGAAAATATTTCCTTTTAGAGATTCCATTCTCGTGGCAGGTTCACGTTCACGCAGTTGTCAGCTTCGTGCTTCTTGCTTCTATACACGAGAATCTCATTCTCTTCCTTCAATCTTTTCTCCTCAATAACCTTATCAGTTCTGTGATTTTACTGGTCATTTTTTTAAGATTTTAAACGTTTGATCAGTGCAGCGGGATCTCGATTGCGTTTTATTTATTATTGCTGGATTACTGACCGTTCGATAAGTGTCCGTTCGATGGCTGGCCGTTAGATTGCTAACCGTTAGATTACTAGCCGTTGCAGTACTAGCTGTTAGCTCACAATGCGTAGAAGTACTAAGTGTTAGATTATTAATGATTGATTCAATAACCGCTGCATTATTACGCGAAGAATTAATAAGTGTTAGATTAACCACGCGTAGAATCATCATAAGGAAAAATTACCACGCGTAGAACTACCACGCGTAGAATTATCACGCATACGAGTTACCACGCGTAGAATTATCACTCATACGAATTACCACGCGTAGAATTATCACTCATACGAATTACCACGTGTAAAATTATCACCCATACGAATTACCACGCGCAGAATTACTGCGCATACCAATCACCACGCGCAGATTTACTGCGCATACGAATTACCACGCGTCGAATTACCACATGTAGAATTACTACGCATATCAATTACCATACATACGAATTATCACGCGTAGAATTACCACGCGTAGAATCACCACGCGCAGAATTACTACGTATTTGACTACTATACATATGATCACTACGTGTGTAATAACCACGTGTTGCATCACTACGTATTACCACGCGTTCTACCACCACCCATTATTCAACCAAGTATTACATCCAACACCGAAACAGTCTTTACAAACGTTCCATTTACATTTACTTCCATCATCTTTCACAATTATTTCGCCATAATTCGTCAAATAGCATAATTATTTAAATATTACTTTGCATACTCGAGATCCCGCTGTAGCAGCGATAGAAACGATAATCCTATAGAGAAACAGATATTTTCTCTTTGAATAAACAGTTCGCTAAATCGATAGAGTATAATCGTAAAGCGAAGGATGACCGAAAGCATCCATCTTTTAAGTTTCATTATTGCTCCTCCTTCTGTGAAGCTTTTGTTCTTCTAGCCGAGCTCCAGACGATCTGTTCGGCATATTGGAAAAGACTATACGCGCTCGAGGGCGATAAGTATGACCTCGAGAGGCAAATTAGGTTGAAAGAATTCGAGGTAAATACGATCGTGTCGTCTGAAGATAGCCTAACGTGTCTCCTGCATACAGATCACTCTTATCCGACCTCCTACGTCATTCATTTTCGATTTCACTTATCTTTGCGGTATCTCTTGGATACTCCGGATAAACGTACCTTCGAAATTTCATCTAACATGATAAAACTTTAATGTAGAAAACTAAGTTCATTATATGTTATTTATGTGGATTACTGTGGTTCTCAAGTTGGGAAGCTTAGATTAGGTTTGGGTTACAATTTTACTATTTCAGGGTGGGAATTTGTACCAAATTGATATAGTAAGTGATCTATTGTTAGTCATTTTTACGATTTTTCATATTCAAAATAAATAGAATTGTCTATTGAAAATATAGTGCTTCTTTAATGTTTCAAAATGCAATACAGATTTTTCGTAAGATTCTGATCGAAATTTCGAAGGGTAGTAAGGAGTGCACCCTTGTATCGATAGCGATGGAGGTCGATTTCCATCCGAAAAGGAGATATTTCAGAGCAGGTCATATTCGTGTCATCCAACGCGATTAGGCGTTTTTCACGTGATTTTTTCATGCCGATCGAGCAGAGCGAGAGACAGAAGCAACATTTTCCCTCATTTTTAACATTTACAAACCAAAGAATATCGAAAGAAAAATGCGAAATAAGCTTGCTGTCTCTCTTTCTGTCACGTTGCCTCCTGGCTATTTAGTGAACAATTGTTTCACGAATTAGAAGATATCTGAGAGACACTCCATGTTCTTTGTAGACGATTTGAAGGAGATTTGCCAAATGTATTACGACCGCGTCTACCTTTGTGAGGGTCAGAAGTGGGATTTGGAGCGTGAAGTTCGGAAAAGGGACTATGAGGTACAGGAGAATATCAAAGAAAGCAGCAAAAAAGCATACAACAACAACGATCGAAAAAGAGATACAAAAACACGATGAACAATGCAAGGAGAAAGCGAACGGCCCTGTCAGTGGCACGTTACTTTTGTGCAACCCCCTTTTTTTGATACCGACTTTCTCTCTTGGCATTGTATCTCGTTGTTCCCTCTTTTTGTACATAATTTTCTCTTTCTCTCTTTCACGATGTTTCTCTTGGAGAACACGTTCAACGGCTTTGTTCCCGTCTTCGAACAAAGACAATTATTATCTCTCTTTTTTATCACAATCTACTGTATAATCTTGGTCAGTCCTGTCTCGGTAATTTACCCCGTTTTCTTTTTTTTTCAAGAAAAGCAACATCGAATTTTTTTCTTTTTTCGCGTGGATATGAAGTGCCGCAATTGAAGAAAATAAAAGATCAAACATTTTTTGTCCCTCGTCCGCTCTTTTTTCCGTTTCATCTTTTTGCCATCTTTTTTTCCTCGACGATATCGTCAATCTGCCTATTTTTATTTTTCTAATTTTTCCTGCCTTTTTTCTTCTCGTCTATGAGCATCCGTTCTTTTCCAAACAACGAATCTTTCTCTTCTGAACGTCTATCTATCTGTCTCTATTTCTTCACTTTCTGTATCTCTTTAACCACGTAACGCAGACAGAGGCTTTCTGAGCTTTCTACTAACGATCGCCAAGAAGAGTAAAAAGGAAAAAAAGCTTTCCGCGAGATTCGAATCAGGGCTGGGCAAGCTTATGGAGGAGACGTATATCGAATCGATTCACATCGATTCCCGACACTTCCGTGCGCGTTTTTTCTTCTTTCTTCTTTCGCCAGACGCGTTCTCGCGGAGAACAAGTATCGTGAAACGAGAAGAAAACGCGTTCTCCCAAACGATACAAACAATCTCTTTTCACCCTGCACTCTTTTTCTTGTTACTTGGTTTTCTTTTTTTTTTTCTTTCATTTTTTTTCCTCTCTTCTTTGTATATCGAAAAGCTAAAGAAAGTACGTTGTACATACACAAGTTAAGGGGAAGAGAACACATCGAAGAACGGGGTCAAAGAGAACCCTTGAAGTCTCACGCCGTGACTCAAAACGTGTGCGTGAGAGTAGTGTGTGCGAGTGCGAGTGTGTGTACGTGTTCGGTGCAAAATCGCTGAGAAGTCCGATGAATGAAGTTCGGCCATGGAAACCGAGGAGCCGAGAAAAGAAGGGGGAAAAAATGAAAGCGAAAAAAACATTCGTATCGACTCGCCACTTTGTACATTTCACGTATTCTTCCGTGTTTTATTTCGTCGCTCGCCATTTTTATACGGTTTCTCTTCCGCGACTTTCACGTCTCTCTGTTTTTTATTTTTCTGTTTCTCTCTTTTCTCTATTATCTTTCTCTCTGTCTAGCGAATTCTATCTCTATCTCTGTTGCCACCCGTTTATTTGCCTCCCTGCGAGCTTGATTTCTGAAACATGTTGCTAAAGCGATTGCTGTTTGCTTTCTTTATTTTATCTTGCACTTTAACCCGGCGTGCATGGCTTGCTGTATCTACTAACACTTTCAGGACATTCGTCGAATCTACGTATCGGTTTTCGAGTACTTACTGTTGCGCACAAAATGGCCGATTCATTTTTCGTTCAATCAAAATTTAGTTCATTCTAAAATATTCACATTTTCTTTTTGTTATTTAATAACAGAATTAACAATAACAATTTTTAATTTTGTGTTAAGATATCAACGAAACATTTCCATAGTCTTTTTTGTCAAGGTTTGAACTTCAATTTGACGTGTCACAAGCGCCATTTTGTAATACTTTTATCAAATCTTGTTAGACTTTCGATGTTTCAAAATTCATCGTTTACTACATATGATGATCAGTCAGTTCATGTTACAAATATCAATGAAACATTTACATAGTCTTTTTTACCAAGGTCTGAACTTTAATTTGACGTGTCACAAGCGCCATTTTGTAATACTTTTATCAAATCTTGTTACACTTTCGATGTTTCAAAATTCATCATTGCTTGCTATACATGATAGTCAGTCACTTTGTGTAATAAATATCAATAAAACATTAACGTAGTCTTTTTTGCCATGCTTTAAACTTTAATTTCATATATCATAAGTGCCATTTTGCGATACTTTTATGTCATCAAATTATATCAGACTTTGTAAGTTTCGAAATTAGTCATTATTTGCCAGAAGTGACGAACAGCCATTTTGTCTTAAGAATATGGAGGAAGTATTTATATAATAATTTTCGTCAAACTGCAATCTTTAATTTAACATATCACAAGTGTTTGGTGATGACGTCAGAAATCGGCCATTTTATATGCAATAATTTACCAACACGTTGATTGTCACAGGAGTTTGACAAAATAATAAAAAAAGTATAAAAAAGAAAATTTAATAAAAATTGCTGCTGTGTCAATGAACATATTGAACGATCTTTTTGATCCTACGGTAAGAGGATCGATTGAAATATATTTTCTCATCGAAACGCGATCGTGTTTTCGTTATGAAGCTCTTCGTATTATCTCGAAATAATTCTCACAGTCGAATACTCGTGTTTACATTTTTTAACTGGTCACGTTCGACCATTTTTCTAAGCAAATCGATCTCAAAATTAACAGCATGAATCAGTTAATTTCACGCTGCAGCAAAAGCTACCACGCATCGAAGCTTTTCTATTAACTTCGCGGATCAGGAGAATCAAAACGAGCTTATTCAAGTGGCTCAATTTGTTTTCAATTTGAGTTTCGTTGCGAGAGGGAAGTATGGCACTTCATATTCCCCGCGAGGGAAGAAAATGCTAAACGCTTTGCTGCTCGATCGATACCTTCTCTCTTTTATCGATGGCAATTGAAGCAAGGATACCTTGAAAACTCTGTTTATTAAGCGTGAAACTATCGATAAACGTTCGAAATATACATTCAGGTTTTGAAGTAACAAGAACACGAATACCGTAGGTACGTAGAACTAATAGAAACTTTTGCTGCCCCCCGTTTTTCTGGTATCTACCCTTTTGTCCCCCTCTTGGATTTTGATCACGTGTTTGAACACAATTCTATCGTTTATTATCTCTCGTTTATATTTCTACCCCTGATACGCGTCGGTTACATTCTGATTATCGTTTCATCGACAACATTTTATCGACAATAGCTTCCATTGTTTGCTAATGATGTTAAAAGTACAATATTCGTCGACGTATTCACGACTGATGCATAGTAAATATTCTGTTTAATTTTGGATGGGGAATAATTTGGTGGAATAACATTTCAGAGACCCTTGTACCGTGTTATTCGAGGATTAATATTGATATAAATTTATGTCATATAAACGTATAAATTTATGTCATATAAATGTATAAATTTAATACATTCATAAAATTTCTTTATTTATATAGATTCTAGAGAGTAACAAAATTATTGTTCACAAAATTTTTAATATTAATCGAGAATTATTTAAGTGATTTCTACATATGTTTGTTATTGAATAGAAGGATATACCCTCAGGGTATATTGAAATAAAAATAATTACAGTCACTCTCAGTGCAATTGAAAAAAAACGACAAAACTCACCCCCAGTGTACATTGAACTAAAAATAGCTATATTCGTCCTCACTGTAACTGAAATAAAAACTATATTTTAAAATTTTGACAGAATCACAAAAATGTTGTCGATGAAATTTTTCCAATAAATCGGAAGTAACCAAAAACGCGTACTGGTTGTCTGTAACCCCCTTTTCCACCACGCTTTTCTATCTCTATTTTCCACTGTTAACTCTCACGAAGGTGTACCGTCTCGAGACCGGATTGAAAAGATCACGAGACCGAAGTGCCATGCTGTGAAATTCTCCGGGCCTTGCCACACCCCCTCTTCACCCCTGTGTCTCAGAAAACACCCCATGTACCCCTGTTTTCGTCTGATCAACGCATCTTTGTAAATTAGCCCCCGAGTGCGTATGTACAGAGAACGAAATAGCACGTTGTTTGACCGTCGAACGACGGACGTGGGTCAATCGTGTCCCCTACGATCACGTTTGCTGTGGATTGTAAATATTCTTTGCAGCGAACGTGAGAGATGTGAGCAATACTTGGAGAAATAAATTTTCGAAAAATTAGATCACATTTAACACTTTATTGTGAGTAATTTTCGTACTTTTATATAATTTGAGAATAAATGGGACAAGTGAGAAATTTTCGGTTTGAAGGGAGATGCAAAATTCCGTAAAATATGCGGTTGTCAAAGTGTTAAATTGTCTCATCGGTCCGTCGTCCGAGGGTTAATCGTTACACCCCGTCCAACCCCCTTGTCTTTCCCCGTGATAGAGACGTGAAAGTGAAACACGTACACGCGTCTACGGTGTCGATATTGGAAACGATCGAAATTGATTTTGCACCGATTCGCACGCACCACCGACCCTCTGTCAGTGTCCTCTTGTCATGGTGTTCAAATTGGGCCTGTAAATAGCGGAACCTTTCTGGTGGAAGTCTGTTCCTTCTCTCTGAACACCGTCATACTTACCACCATAATCAAATCTTAATCTTATAATTATAGTTTGATTAATTCACTATATTCGGTATACAATTTTAAATATAAAATCATAATGGGATAAATTGGGACAATTAAAGAACGATGGGAGTGGAACAGAATTCCAAGGGACCAGAAAAGGGATTGTAGTGGATTTTTTTTATTCTTCTTTAATTTTTGTTCTTTCTCTTCACCCCCTTGTGAACAAAGAGCTGATCGTGACCGGCTCACCAACCTGATTGGCCAGAATTCACATCCTATCGTATCTGATCCCATCTTTCTTCCCATTTTGTTTCATTTGTACGTGTAACTTGTCTATTTCTATCTACCCCTCTCTCCGTCCCTCTCTATTTCGGATCGTCGTTTTGTCCCTCTCGTCGACGAGAACGAACAAAGTGGAAGTGGTCTTTCAAAGAGAGGGATGAGAGAGAATCCGACAAGTGGCTTCCGGAGGAAGTTTCACCTGGAGAAGCTATTTAAAGACACTAGAAAATCAATTTGCTTGAAAGACTGTTGGAATAAGCGGCCAACCTTTTCGAGGGGTAAAAACCTTCGTGGTAAGATTGTATTGGAACACGATTGAATGGGGAAAAAAGACTCGAACCTTCGTTTTTATCTTAAGATCTTAACCCTTTGTCTTGCTGTTATAAATTCTACAATCAAATTTCATCGTTTTCGCTCTGATTATAATTTATAAAATTCTGAAGGATTAAAATTATGCGATTATCGGGATGTAAGGCAAAGGGTTAAATCGCAGCTACGATTCTTGTGTAACTGCCAATCGTCAAGTTGACAAATTCAAATAATAAATTCTCGAATAAATTCAACAAAGTACTTTAGATCATCAACGATAAATTTTCTTCTGTAGCTTCACATGTTTCGTCTTAACTCACCCTGTCTGGGAGGGGCGCTATACGTATACACTGACTTTGTATATTTGTTCATTTTATTGACACTGTTCTGATTCTTAAAAAAGTACAATTAAGAACAGTTACCAAAAATTTCGAACACGTGTTCCCCAAAATGGGGGTTTCAAAATAATTTTTCAGAAAACGACGGAATAATTAAAATTATGTGAGGAGAAATAAAAAATGCATTGTCTTTTTATGTCAAAGTACCACATATGAACTATACTATACTGTGTAATTATTAGTAGGAACTAATAAGTACTCTTTGACTTTAACATTGATTAACTGATAAATGTAACATTGATAAATACATTAATTAATTAATAGAATAAATTTTCGCAGAATATATCTGAACAAATATACAAATGAACGATGTAGCCAAAATATTTTGGTTGTCCACGTTTTGTGCATCAATCAGCCTCTATGTAATCCATGCCTCCCCCCATTCTTTGACCATGAACATTTTTTCCCATCGATCCATACTCCAATCACCGTTACCTGGCATTGCAGTTAATCAGCAAGCCAATTTACTGTCAATCTCGACTCATCGTGAATGGCCAACTAAATAAATATCTTGTCTGTATTCAGCTGCAAATCTCTATGTAACTTTTTTCCGCCTGCTTCTGGCACGCAGGACGCATGCTAATCATTCTCGTTCGCCAATCGATCGTTAAGCTTAATCGTTTTGCAATGTTTCATGTGTTTGTTCGAGCTTTCGTGATTTTTTGAATGTTGAATGTTTTTTGTGAAGAGAATATTTGTCGCTTTGTCTGTAGCATTTGTCTTTGGAAATAGAGGGGAGATCCCTGTCGCGAGCACGAGTCCCATTTTGATGTATAGTAGAACGATTGTCTTTTGGAAACGTTAATTGTACATTTTTTTAAAGATACTGTTTTGTTATTTGGAATTTATTAAAATTGTTGGGAATTTATTAAAGTTGGAAGTTGGAAGTTTTTGAGGTTATGTTTGGAAATTTGTGAAAGTGGGATTTGAAGTTTCCTGAAGTTCAAACTTAGAATTTTACTAAATTGAAATTTGGGATTTTCTAAAATTTTAACTCAGAATTTTACTAAATTGGAATTTGGAATTTTCTAAAATTTTAATTCAGAATTTTCCTAAATTGGAATTTGGAATTTTCTAAAATTTTAATTCAGAATTTTCCTAAATTGAAATTTGGGATTTTCTAAAATTTAAACGCAGAATTTTCCTAAATTTAAATTTGGAATTTTCTAAAATTTTAACTCAGAATTTTCCTAAATTGAAATTTGGAATTTTCTAAAATTTTAACTCAGAATTTTCCTAAATTAAAATTTGGAATTTTCTAAAATTTTAATTAAGA
Organism: Megachile lagopoda; assembly: GCA_036983795.1. Classification (NCBI taxonomy): domain Eukaryota; kingdom Metazoa; phylum Arthropoda; class Insecta; order Hymenoptera; family Megachilidae; genus Megachile; species Megachile lagopoda. Next base: position 4,944,881 of record CM072786.1, read on the forward strand.
ATTTTCCTAAATTGAAATTTGGGATTTTCAAAAATTTTAACTCAGAATTTTCCTAAATTGAAATTTATAATTTCCAAAATTATTAATTCGGAATTTTCCTAAATTGAAATTTGGAATTTACCAAAATTTAAACTCAGAATTTTCTTACATTGAAATTTGAAATTTTCTAAAATTTAAATTTAGAACTTTCAAGAATTGAAACTTGCAATTAAATAGACAGCGTTTCCAACGGATACCGTTTTCTAGTTTCCCTAGTTCTTTCGCGGTGAAAGTTCGACGGAAGACTCGCATGATATTAGTTACTTTGAAGATGAAAACACAAAACACTAATTTAAATTTCGATCGCTGCAGATCGCGGACTTGAACAGCCAAGTGAACGACCTTCGAGGTAAATTGTAAGTAATCCTTTCACATTCATATTTTATTAAAATATTAGGATTGCATTAAACTTAGACCACAGTCACTTATGAAAATTTTGCAACTTTTCCCAAATTTTCTAGCTTCCGAATTTCCAAATCCTCGAATACCAAAATTCTTAATTTATCAAATTTTGCAAATTTTTAAGTCTTCAAATTTGTCATGTGTCCAAATTCTGCAATCCCCAAATTTATCATATCTCTAAATTCTGAAATCCTCAAATTTCTCATGTTTCCAAATTCTGAAATCTTGAAATTTGTCGCATCTCCAAATTCTAAAATTCTCAAATTTGTCACGTCACCAAATTCTAAAATTTTCAAATTTGTCAGGTCACCAATTTTGAAATCCTCAAATTTGTTGTTTCCAAATTCCTAAATTCCCGAATTCCCAAATTACCGAATTCCTAAATTACCGAATTCATAAATTCCCGAATTCCTAAATTCCCGAATTCTAAAATTCCCGAATTCCTAAATCCCCAAATTTCTAAATTTTAGAATTCCTAAATTACAGAATTCCTAAATTTCCAAATTCCCAAATTTCCGAATTCCTAAATTCCCGAATTCCTAAATTCCAGAATTCCTAAATTCTCGAATTCCTAAATTTCCGAATTCTAAAATTCCCGAATTCTAAAATTTCCGAATTCCTAAATTCTCGAATTCCTAAATTCCCGAATTCCTAAATTCCCGAATTCCTAAATTCCCAAATTCCTAAATTCCCGAATTCCTAAATCCCCAAATTTCTAAATTTTAGAATTCCTAAATTACCGAATTCCTAAATTCCCGAATTCCCAAATTTCTGAATTCCTAAATCCCTAAATTCCTAAACTCCAAATTCCTAAATTCCCGAATTCTAATATTCCTGAATTCCTAAATCTCCAAATTCCTAAATTTTCGAATTCTTAAATCACCAAATTTCTAAATCACCAAATTCCCAAATCCCCAAATTCCCAAAGTTCCGAATTCCTAAATCCCCAAATCCCCACATTCCCAAATTTCCGAATTCCTAAATTCCTAAATCTCCAAACTTCCCACATCCTCAATTCCAAAGTCCCCTTTGTCTCCAAATTCTCAACCCATCTCCAACATTCAAATCCCCAAAAGTCCCTAAAAGACCTTTCTCCCCTTTCCTCCTACATCATTCCTAAAAAACCAAAATTTGTTGTCGACTGTACTATAAATTCCCAGCACACCCTTCGTACACACAATCTCTAAATCACCATACTTAAGACAAAATTTGCGAAATGTTCAGTACTTAGAATGCAATGAAAAGATTGAAGGCACTCTTGAGCGAATAATAACATTGTTTTAATGCTATTAGCATGAAACCTACGCTGAAGAAGGTCTCGAAGTACGAGAACAAGTTTGCCAAGCTCCAGAAGAAGGCAGCCGAGTTCAACTTCCGTAACCAACTTAAGCAGGTCAAGAAGAAGGAGTTCACCCTTGAAGAGGAGGACAAGGAGGTAAGGATGATCGTTTTCGATCACATCGATCATACTAATTTTTTTTCTTCTCTATATTTTTATGTACACGAATCAATTTTTCCTTCCTGTCGATGGTTAGCCCCATTTTGTATTTTTGGGCTTTCTGTAGTTTTTTTTCCGTGGAAATACAAAATTCCGTTTGAAACTTTGATTCACTATCTTACAAGATACTTTTGTATTTCTGCAAGTTTTTCGAAATGAACATTTTTTTCACCATACGACGGGAGGGCATGTATTCACGTTTTTTTACAGCCATTGAGAAAGACGTTTTTGTGGCTCTGGTTTTCTTTTTTCCGTGTAGTAAACCCCACTGGCAGGTTTTTTCCTTGTATCAGTAGTATCACGTTTGGCAACCTTCTATGGAGATCTTTTATACTTGACCTCTTCAGGGATGAGTTTTGGAGGTTAGAATTTTTAGAGGTTAATTTTGTTGTTATCTTTTACTTATTTTAGATAGCATTATACAAATCAATTTTAAACGATTTATTGTATATGAAAACGGTGGTGAATGTCCACATACGTGATCTTTGGTGGACCTTAAAAACAACATATACATGTACATATACATGTACATATCCTTGAAGAGTTTACAGAATTATTTTACAATTTTCAAAAATTCTTATACTAAAGTTTGTCGTTTAGTCTACTAAAAAATAGCAAAATATATAGACAATACCTAATTTAATCTTGTACTATTATATTTTATTTTACAAGCGATATAGAAAAAATTTGTTCTCTTCTAAAATGTAGACTACTGTTAAATTTTCAATATGAAGAAAGTAGTATCGATCTCCGTAGAGGTGGCTAATTTTTTTGGCTCCTTTTCTCTATGTACGTACAACCCCTCCCCCTAGTGGTAGATAGTTGACTAGGCAATTGTGTTGTTCTCCACAGCCCAAGAAGTCCGAGAAGGCAGAGTGGCAGACGAAGAAGTAGATTTAAAAAAAAGAAAGAAAACAGAAAACCTTAAAGCATACATAAATTTACGAGAAAATAAAACCAAAGCAACTCACGCGTACACAGGCAAAAAGATAATAATCATACCAACCAAAGAGTACTTCGATACGTTACACACGAGATTATAATTATTTATAATAATGTACACTGTTCCGGCAACGGGAGAAAACAGTTGATAAAAGCTGAATTTATTTATCTCTTTCAGTTATATTTATTTCGCGCGACATTTTTCCTCGTGTTTCCGATTCGTTTACTTTTTTTTAGCTCTCTCGTACATCGTTTATCTCACGATTACGAAATGTTAAATATATGCATACATGTGTTGATTAATCGTACCGAGTATTAGGTTCAAAGTCAACTTTTATTTTCGACTCGATGTCGATTGAGTTCTCGCGAGTCCAACGACAGGGGAATACGAAAGCTGTATCAATAAACGATGAACAAATATGTGCATGAGGAGGCGAATCACTTTTCTTGGTCATCATTTCGTTTTCTTCTTCATTTCATTTCATTTGTTTCTTTAATTATGTCTTGTCGCGATGTACAATAGAGGGCATGGTAGACTTCTCTGAGGGAAAATGGGGACTTGGGGTGAGGAGTGAACTTTAATATATTTTTAGATGGCTGAAATTTGGGAACTTAGGGAAATGGCAGATTTAGGAATTTTAGGAAATTTGGGAAATTGGGAAAATTGAGAAAATTGGGAAAATTGAGAAATTTGGGAAATTAGAGAAATTAAGAAAATTATGGAAATTAGAAATATTAAGGAAATTATGGAAATTTGGGAAATTAGAAAAATTAGGAAAATTATGGAAATTATGGAAATTTGGAAAATGAGTAAAATTATGGAAATTAGCGATATTAGGTATATTAGGGTAATTTGGGAAATTTGGGAATCTTGGAAAATTGGGGAAATTAGGGAAATTTGGAGAATTTGGAAATTTATGGATTTAGAAATTTGAAAACTTGGGAATTAGATTACTTGAATTGTTAGAAATCTAGGAACTTGGGAATTTAGGATTCGGAAATTTGGGAATTTGGAAATTTAGTAATTGGGAGGCTTGGAAATTCGGGAATTTAGGGATTTGGGGCTCTGAGAATTTGGAAAATTAAAATACGAAAATTTGGGAATTGGGAAATTTAGAAATTGGGAAATTTGGGAATTGGAAAATGTGGAAATTAGGAAATGTGGGAATTGAGAAATTAAGGAATTGGGGAATTTAGAAATTGGGAAATTTGAGTATTGGGAAATTTAGAAATTGGAAATTTGACAATTGGAGAATTTAGAAATTGGGAAATTTGGAAATTAGGAAATGTGGGAATTGGGAAATTAGGGAATTAGGAAATGTGGGAATTGGGAAATGTGGAAATTGGGAAATGTGGAAATTGGGAAATGTAGAAATTGGGAAATGTGGAAATTGGGAAATGTGGAAATTGGGAAATGTGGAAATTGGGAAATGTGGAAATTGGGAAACGTAGAAACTGGGAAATGTGAAAATTGGGAAATGTAGAAATTGAGAAATGTGGAAATTGGAAAATATAGAAATGGGCAAACGTGGAAATTGGGAAATTTGGGAACTGGGGAATTTAGAAACTGAGCAATTTGAAAATTGGAAAATGCAGAAATTAGGAAATGTGGGAATTGGGAAATGTGGAAATTGGGAAATGTGGAAATTGAGAAATGTAGAAATTAGGAAATGTGGAAATTGTAAAATGTGGAAATTGGGAAATGTGGAAATTGGAAAATTTGGGAATTGGGGAATTTAGAAATTGGGAAATTTGGCAATTGGAGATGTAGAAATTTGGGAATTTGGAAATTTATAAATTTATAAAGATTAAAAATTTAGAAGTTTCGAAATTTAGAAGTCTAATAATTTATAAATTTAGAAATGAAGATTTGGAGATTTGAAAATCGTAGTTAAACAGTGAGGAGTTCCTCCCCCTTCGTCGCCATGAATTTTCAGAATATGTCTCCACTGCACTCTAGTGTACATTTCTGTTCTTCCACTCATTCATTATTTTGGCACGCGAAACGATACTCGATGATGATGATGTATGGTCTCATTAGCCGTGTAAGTTAAAAATCGGGCGAACAAACTTTCTAAAAAGGGGTCGTACCAGCACCGTTCGATCATCCCATAAAAATGAATGTATCGTTATCGAGAATCGTTCCGTTCTGCTTCACTAATTTTTGTTCCTCTCGGTCTTACGCTCGTCGACGATACTGAAGATTATTAAACGTCGTCTTTAATTTGCTTGAAACGCGTTTACTCTGATCTCTTCTCTTTCTCTTTCACTTCTAACGCCATTTCACCATGACCTCGGTAACCGCGTTAAAGAGGCAATACTCGGTAAAATAATAAAAAAAAAAAAGAAACGAAATACGTAACGATTAAAATATAAAAGAAGCGAGAAAAAGGTGAGCATGGCTTACAAAGTATATTTAAAACTCACAGACTTTCTTCCTCGTTTCGTACGTAATAGCAGAAGCGCTTTACTCACAAGTGCCTTTTCATTCTTTTCTCTCTGTCTTTCTATCTCTTTCACTTTTTTTCGCTGCTCTCTCTCTTTAATCATTCATTCATTGTCCGTTTTCTGCATTCATTTCGTTTATCTTCTGAACCCGTTAATCGCTCAAAGAGGCTCGTTAAAGCTCTCTGAATAGAAAAATGAAAAGAAAACACTTTTCGTTAGGAAATGATACGCAAACACATACGTACATTGATACAAGACATATGATCATTTTTAATGAATAATTCTTTTCAACACGCGATGAACACTTTTGCAGCTTGCCTTTTACCGCCATCGTCCGGCTGCCATGCTTCCAGGCTGTACATGTGTAGGATTGTTGTCCCGTCTCATGTTTTTCGTTTTTATTACGGTTTGAAAATGAGCATCGATCGACACGTTTGATGGCTTTTTTAGTATTCGGGATTCGGGAATTTAGGGATGGAATTCGGAAATTTGGGAATTTGGAAATTTGGGAATTTGGGAATTTGGGGATTTGGGAATTTGGGAATTTAGGAATTTGGGGATTTAGGAATTCTAAGATTTAGGAATTTGAGGATTTAGGGATTTGGAGACATAGGAATTTGGGGACGTAGGAAGTTGGGGATTTAGGAATTCGGTAATTTGGGAATTTGGGGATTTAGGAATTTGGGGATTTAGGAATTCGGTGATTTAGGGATTTGGGAATATAGGAATTTGGAGATTTAGGAATTCGGAAATTTGGGAATTTTGGGATTTATGAATTCGGGAATTTAAGAATTTGGGAATTTAGGAATTTGAGGATTTAGGAATTCGGGAACTTAGGAATTTGGGGATTTAGGAATGCGGTAATTAGGGAATTTGGGGATTTAGGGATTTGGAGACATAGGAGTTTGGGGACGTAGGAATTTGGGGATTTAGGGATTCGGAAATTTGGGAATTTGGAGATTTAGGGATTTGGAGACATAGGAATTTGGGGACGTAGGAATTTGGGGATTTAGGGTTTCGGAAATTTAGGAATTTGGGGATTTAGGAATTTGGGGGTTTCGGAATTCGGAAATTTGGGAATTCGGTAATTTGGGAATTTGAAGATTTAGGAATTTGGGGATTCAGGAGTTTGGGGATTTAGGAATTTGGAGATTTAGGAATTCGGGAATTTTAGAATTCGGGAATTTAAGAATTCTAAGATTTAAGAATTTGGGGATTTAGGAATTCTAAGATTCAGGAATTTGGGGATTTCGGAATTCGGTAGTTGTAGAATTCGGGATTTTGGGTATTTAGGTATTCGGAAATTTGGAAATTCGAGAATTTAGGAAGTCTAAGATTTAGGGATTTTGGGTTTCTGGAATTTCGGAATTCGGGAATCTGGGAATTCTAAGATTTAGGAGTTTAAAGGCTTGGGAATTTGAAAATATAGGAATTTGGAGATTTGAGAATTTGGGGATTTGGGAATTCGGGAATTTAGGAATTCAGAAATTTAGGAATTTGTAAGCATAAGAATTTGGAATTTTGGAATTTGGAAATCTGTGAATATCGAAAATATATGAATTTGACGATTTGAAAATTTGGAAACTTGTAAATTTAGAAGTATAGGTATTTGAAAATTTAGGAATATATCAATTTGCGAATAAAAAAATTTACGAAATCATGAAATATAAAAATTGAGAAATGTAGGAAAAATTCGATCGATGCTCAATCGAATCGCTCCACCATCGAACGCGAATCAAACGGCGATCAAGGTCTCCCAGAAATAAACCGCAGAGACATTGATGGCCGATGAATCGCGCTCGACACTTTAATCGTTAAGTTATTAATTAGTAATGTACGCTCTAATAATTGTCCATGTCTTATCTGTTGACTAATGATGTTGCTCTTGCATTATGTTCGCAGAACGCGTCAAAAGATAAGGTAAAGCTTTTTAAACGATCAACTCGTAGATCGGCATGCTTCTTTAGGGAAGAGTGTGCGTGTGTTAGAAAGATAAATAGATCGCAGAGGTGTGAACGACCGAAGCAGAAACGATAGGATAGAAATAGAAAAAGCTTTTACTCCTTAACGATTATAGTCCGTTTCTAGATCACATTTCTTCTCTTCTTTTTTTTCAATATTTTGTTCTTTCATGAGTTTACGTATGTATTTTGGCGCACAACTTTTGACATTCGTAAAAGAGTACTTTAAAATTATATTCGTAAGGATATTTTTAAATTATATTCATAATGGAACATCTATTTTAAAATTATATTTGGTAAAAGAATTCTTATTTTAAAATTATATTTTGTAGAAGAATTCTTATTTCAAAATTATATTTGGTAAAATAATTCTTGTTTTAAAATTATATTTTGTAGAAGAATTCTTATTTCAAAATTACAATTGGTAAAAGACTTCTTGTTCTTAAAAATTATACTTGGTAAAAGAATTCTTGTTTTAAAATTATATTTGGTAAAAGAATTCTTATTTCAAAATTATATTTGGTAAAAGAATTCTTGTTTTAAAATTATCTTCGTAAAAGAACATCAATTTCAAAGTTATGTTCGTAAAGGAATATCTACTTCAAAGTAACGTTCTTAATAAAATATTACAAAACGTTGGTAATACTTGAGGAATCTTTATTTTTACTTTTTTCTTTCGAACTTCTCTCGCCTACTTTTTCACTAACAGTCTGCACGGCTTCTTAGATGACTATAAAGAGAGAGGATCTATATACTCGCTGAAAATTCGATCAGGAAACATGAAAAGTAAACAGACTCGATTTTCGATAACTCAACGCACACGAAGCGCCATCTACGACGAAGATATACGAGATTTTCAATCCTTTCGCTGCTATAGCTCTCTTTAAATTATTTTTAAGATTTTGCAAAAAGTTACTTACTTTCAAATCGTGTTATGATTGTATATTTTGTAACTATTTGATATTTGTCGAATTAATTGTCAGAATTATTTGAATTATTACCCTGAAATAATTTCCAATTTGTAATAAATGATTTTTACGATGTTATCCAAAAAAAATCATCGCGAAAATAGACAGCAAGAAAAATCGAAAGAATTCAGTAAACTCGAATAATAACTGTAGTAGTATACCGTACTGCATACTAGTGCTGTAGTCACGTGATGGCGCAATTTAAAGATGGCTGCCAAACGCGCCATCTTGAATCGCTCATATTTCAAGACTAAAACTTAAAATTATAAAATAGTGGAACTTCGATTTCTTTTGCAACAAAGAATTCGTAGTTTTCGCGACGTACATCAATTTTGAAAGAGGTGATACAGCGAAAGGGTTGCTAACTCGACGCGTTGAATAATTTAGTTGGACCCTGGCCCTTCGGAGAAAATTTCCTCGCGAAATATCGCCTACGTGTTGGCCTGCTTTGCGAGACGTTCCCCTGACGCTAACCCAGACCTGGCGTGTGCAAATTTGATCGAACGACGGCTATGAATTACCAGTATCTCACGTGTGTTTTCTGAACTTTGCAGAAGAAACCCGATTGGTCGAAGAAGGGCGAGGAAAAGAAGGTAAAGGAAGAAGAGGTGGAGGCATGAAGAGAAATACAGTTTCGACGCTTTTCGAGAATGGTCGTCCATCCTACCAATTGTCAACGCAACGACACGAAACTTCCTTCATTATTATTCTCTTTTGTTTCTTTTTTTTTTCTCTTCGTCGTCGATTAATTGACTTACAATATTTGCACGCAAAAATCACGTTGTCTCGTCCTCGATCCGTTTTCTTGACAACGAAAGTCTTTCCAAGTTTTCACAGATACATACACATACGTCGGATTGTGACTGACAAATCACGTTATGTATATACACGCATACACATATATATATTTTTTTAAAAGGAAACAAAAACACCCTCTGTACCGTTCTCTGTTCTCCGTTTCCGTCGATGTTTTATCTTCTTCTTTGTTTCGTTTCTTTTTTTTACTTGTGAATCCCGCTGTACGTGTTACGTAATTATCTGTGAAGGGAGATACACGTAATGGTAACAAGAATAAACAGAAAAATCGTTACACATGATTTATTGTAAAGAAAAATATTTAACATTGAAGTACATTACACCTGTGTGTTCATTCTCTTGTTGTACCCGCTGTGAATCCTTTGTGAATATTTTTCATCGTCTATGTTTGAAAGGCAACCATTTTCAAAGATGAACAATGAAACTGTTATAAAGTGAATTTAACGTTCTCCTGCTGGATTCGATTCAACCTTTAGTCGAGAAATTGAATGTTTTCGTATTGTTCGTGACATGAATGGTTCAATTATTCGATACGACTCGCAATATTTGTTTCAAAAGTTTAACACGTTTATTGCTGTGGTGAAAATGGACGTGATAAGACGTGTTTGAGACTTTAGTTATTGGGGATATCGATCATTTTTAAATTATATTTAGAGGATGTAGAAAGTGGGATATTTTATTCCTCGTATCAGAAATTTGAAAATTTGGAAATTTGAAATCTTTTAACCCCTTGCAGTATTTTGACGAGTCTGATTCGTGACGCACTCGCACTGCAATTGTGACAAATCTTACTCGAATTTTGAATACACTTCAATCTGGTGTGCAAGTCCAGTTATAATTTGCATAGTCAAGAATTGCTGAATACAGGACTGACATAATATTTCAACTTTCTTTGTCTGTTTTAATATTATGACTGTATTAGTTAGTTCTGACTGACGCACCTTACAAATAAATCATTGTGCAAGGGGTTGAATCTTGGAATTTCCACATCTTTCTATCTTCAAATCCCCAAGTCTCCTTAAATTCCCAATTCTCGTATTTCCAAATTTTGAAATTTCCAAATCTCTATATCCCTAAATCCTCAAGTCCCCAAACTCCTAAATTATCAATTCTCATATTTGCACATTTTTACACCCTTAAATCCTCAAATTCTTAAACACCTAAATTATCAATTCTCATATTTGCAAATCCTTAAATCTCCAAATTTTCAAACACCAAATCACAATTTCCCCAATTCCTCAATTCCCAAATTCGTAAATCCCCAAATACCAAAATTTCCAAATTCTCAAATGTCGAAGTCCCAGCAAATTCCCAAATTTTCAAACCCCAAATTCCAATTTCCCCAATTCCTCAATTCCCAAATTCGCAAATCCCCAAATACCAAAATTTCTAAATTCTCAAATGTCGAAGTCCTAGCAAATTCCTAAATTTTCAAACCCCAAATTCCAATTTTCCTAATTCCTCAATTCCCAAATTCGCAAATCCCCAAAATTTCCAAATTCCCAAATGTCTCAGCAAATCCCCAAATTTTCAAACCCCAAATACCAATTTTCCCAATTCCTCAATTCCCAAATTCGCAAATCCCCAAATACCAAAATTTCCAAATTCTCAAATGTCGAAGTCCCAGCAAATTCCCAAATTTTCAAACCACAAATTCCAATTTCCCCAATTCCTCAATTCCCAAATTCGCAAATTCCCAAATGTCTCAGCAAATCCCCAAATTTTCAAACCCCAAATCTCAATTTCCCCAATTCCTCACTTCCCAAATTCACAAATCCCCAGATACCAAAATTTCCAAATTCGCAAATGTCCCAGCAAATACCCAAATTTTCAAATTATAAAATTTCAAAATCTACAAAGTAGTGTCGCTATTAGCAACAGATAAAAATCCTAGTTACGCCACTGCACCCTTGTCACTAGCAACTCCCACGGCAATCAGCGAGTTAATGACGTTTCAGCCTTGAAGAGATGACAACCCTGTTGAATACTCAATGAAGCGTCTCCTGAGAACGACTGCATGCCAGATAGTTGTCGATTCACATTCAGTTTCTCGTACTTGTTCATATCTTTTGCAAAAAGAGCAGTCAAAAATTGTTATTCCGTTAAAGTAAGGTTATCCGGGCTTCAGGCGGAAGACATGTACGGTAGGTCCATCGTTAATCACATTTCGCTTAATTACGATTCGCTATAGAGTGATGCTTTCGTTATATAGCTTCCTTACATTCATTCGCTATTTCTACCTTATTTTATTTACATTTTGATGTAAACGTTGCAGACAAAATTTAAAACTGCTCTAACATTTTTATACTCAGGATAATCCACTTGTAGTGTTAGAAGTTCCATTTATTCTTTTTGTCCGCCATTTTGTACACAAGGTTTAGTAGAAATAATGGTATACAATTAGAAAAATAGCTTTTAGAAAGATGAAAGATTTCAATACAAGTTTCTGTTCTACAATTGTCTCCTCTTGTACATAATTTTCATACACTTTGTGCAAGATCTGTGATTAATTATATTACATATTTCATTAATATATTACGTACTAATTTCAGTACAGTTTTACAGTTAATCCTTATATTAACAACGTCAGAAACTCTCAAAGTTAATTTAGTTAGAACTTCAAGTACAAAGGGTCGATTACGTATATCTGTTGGTATAAATGAACATCACTGTATTTGTGGGATCAATAACAACCAGACAGCAGATGTTCATACATTTATATCAAGGTCTACAAATTCTACACAAATCATGAAATCTACATCGTGGTTTATAAATTGCATCAGTTATGTTCACCTTGTGGTTCTCGATGTCCAAACATTCGCTGTGTTTATGCACTTATACTAGTGACTAGCATGTTGTATATGTAGTGACTAGTATGTTGTGTATGTAGTGACTAGTACATCGTGTGTGTACTGACTAGTATGTTTCAAAATAGCATCCATCCAAATGTGAATAATAGCCTACGTCTATAAATGTAAGAACTCTACCAAGCAACCTAACAAAATAAAGCAGAATAAAATGTAACAAAAAGATACGAACCTCGTGTTTGCGTGTTGATATTAACTTGCATGAAGAGTTTCAATGGTTACTCCTGTACGTAGGATGAACCTGCACCACCACCTCCAGAACCTCCAGCAGCAGCCCCAGCTCCAACCCCATCGCCACAACCGGAGCCAGCACCAGCACCAGCACCAGAACCCGCACCACCAGCTCCAACACCATCGCCAGAACCAACGGCAACAGCACCCCCTGCTGAAGGAGCTCCTCCAGCAGAGGGTGCTCCACCTGCAGAGGGTGCACCTGCACCTCCAGCCGAGGGCGCCGCACCCCCAGCCGGTCAGTACAATTCAAACACCTTACATCCACATTTATTGCATTTTACAGCGCAATATATGATTCGAGATATCAAGGTACCTCAAAATATGATTCAAGGTTTCACACGCTTCAAAGTTTGAAACGTTTTGGAATTCTTGCCAGATGAAACTTTAAAGAGGAACGTTTCTGTAAAAGATTTAGAGATGCAACACAAATTTTCATAACTGTTAAGAGCCTTCATCAGTATAATTAATTATTGATTGATTATATGATGATCGTATGTTTCCCATGATAAGAATCGGAGGAAGTTTTACTTCTAAACAAGTAGAGCTTTTCAGAATTTCTGTGTGCAAATCGCAATAATAAAAATTTGCAATTTCAAAAATAAAGGTTGCAAGTCTTCCAAGAGTATCAAATCATGAGACACATCAAAACAATTTTCTTAAATCTCACAAGAATTCCAAGAGTTTCATTTACAAATTACAGCGAAATCAAACCTTCTACAGAATGGTCGACATAATAAAATTAATGATTAATCATCATATGTAAACGTTTTTCATGATAACCGAGGGTATCCAACGAAGAAGAGGTATCCAGCAGAGAAGACAAGACACTCTCTCGTATCACAGTCCGTCCTTTCATGGTAGATAGTAGTAAAGTAAGCTGCATGTGGTTGTTCAGAAGGTGCACCGGCGGCTGCACCTGCAGAAGGAGCGGCACCACCAGCGGAAGGTGAAGCACCACCAGCTGCTCCTGCGGATGGAACAGCGCCGCCTCCAGCGGAAGGCGCGCCTGCACCACCTCCTGCCGAAGGTGCACCTCCCGCTGAAGGTGCACCACCCGCTGAGGGTGCGCCAGCGGCACCACCTGCTGAAGGTGCACCTCCAGCGGAAGGTGCGCCAGCGGCACCACCGGCAGAAGGTGCGCCACCCGCGGAAGGCGCGCCTGCGGCACCACCGGCAGAAGGTGACATTGTCATAACACTTCTCACAAATTTTGGGGACGAAATATGGAAATTCGGAAATATGGGAGTTTGAAAATTTGAGAAATTTGCAAATTTAAATTTTGGGGTGGAGAAATTTGGGAGTGATTTTGGAGATTTTGGGGATTTAAGAGTTTGAGAACTTGAAGATGTGGGGCATTTAGAGATTCAAGAGGTTGAGAGTTTGGGATCTTGAAGATTTAGGGATTTGGAAAATTGGGGTTTGAGAACTTTGGAACTTGGAGATTTATGGACGTAGAAATTTCGGAATTTTGGAACTAGGGGATCTGAAAATTTGGGACTAGGGGATCTAAGAATTTGGGTACCATAAGATTTGGGAATTTGGGAACTAAAAGATTTGAAATGTTAAGTTCTAATATTTGAGGATCTAGAAGTTTGTGAAATGGGAAACTTAAAGATCAGATTTGGAAATTTGAGAGTTTGGAAATTTGGGAACTGAAAGATTTGAAAATTTGAGAATTTGGAATCTTGAAAATTTGGGAACTTGAGAATTTCGAAATTTAACAACTTGGGTACTTAAATATCCAAGTACAATGACCTGTTCATGCAAAATGACCATAAACCAAAAATGTACAAATCAGAAAGTGCCAAAGGACCCACGTTTAACAATCCATAATAAATTAAATGTCTATGGTGAACTATCATAACAAATTATACCATAAATGTCTATGGTGAACTATCATAACAAATTATACCATAAATGTCTATGGTGAACTATCCATAACAAATTACACCATAAATGTCTAATCTAAATTAGTCCACAAGCTAGTTAATCCAAAGCACAAATGACGATAAGAATTTGATGAAATGCTGATGTGAATAAAGGCGCACCAGCACCAGCGGAAGGAGCTCCAGCAGCAGCTCCAGCGGAAGGAGCTCCAGCAGCACCTTCAGCGGAAGGAGCTGCACCAGCACCAGCAGAAGGAGCTGCACCTGCCCCAGCTGAAGGAGCTGCGCCCCCAGCAGAGGCTGCGCCCGCACCCGCGCCCGCTGACGGTAATTTTTAATCCTTCCATCATCAACTACATTTTCTCGCTTCCGCAGGATATATCATGTTCTCCTACTTTCTTTAAACTTATTATTCTTTTTAAAGCGATCAACGACCTGTGTCCTTCCAGATAAATGGAAAGGCAACATGCTCGTATCGATCATCCACATTTTCGTTTCGTCAATGATCGACGAGCTGGTTTGTTATATTAATTTCGTTGTTTTGACGTGATTTCTAGCTAAGGTAGTTATGCTAGTGAGACTCACGTTGTCCTTCAAGCCCAAACGGCCGTTAACGGGCTCGAAATTCATCACGTACGGTATGTCCATATGAAGGTTCACGATTCTAGTGTGCAGGACTAAAAACGTATCTGCTCATCGGTCACGATACAGCCGACTAATCGCATCATCGATCATGCACGATACGTGCGACGACATTTAATGCGATCGACGAGAAACACAATCGATACTCGTCACCTTCCTAACGATCACGTTTATCATTAGTCAGATGAGCACTTTAGCTTCCAACGCTTAGTTGTACGTCTACTTTCAAGGCTATCGTAACGGTTGATGAATAGCTGCTGATAAATCGATAGTAACTGACGTATAGTGGTTGTAATGTAGTAACATTGCGGATAGAAATGATAGAAATCCTCGAAATAATGATTGTAATATAGTGATACGAGGGTAGAATTGATAGACATTCTCGAAAGTGTGTTGAGAACAAAAGAGGACGAGGGGTACCAACGATGTCCTCTTCGAGAACATGATCTAAAAGGACTAAATATCATTAACCCTTCGATGGCTGGGAATTACTAAACTTATCAATTTGTTTTTATTCATGCTTTGTTTTGATGTTATTTTTCGAGTATAGCTCTTGTTATATTGCTACCTTTGAATCTTGGCGAATAACAAGAAAACAATAATACTGTAGATTTGTAACAATATTTATTAGATTACAATGTGTAGATTACTACGCGTAGAATCACCATGCATTAGATTACCATACATAGGGTCACATTAAATCGCCACGTGTGGAATCACCACGCATTAGATTACTACGTGTGGAATCACCACGCATTAGATTACCACGTGTGGAATCACTACCTAATGGATTATCACGCGTGGAATTACCACGCATTGAATTACCACGTATTAAATTACCACGCGTGGAATTACCACGTATTGACTTGCCACGCATTGGATTATCACGCACTGAATTACCACGTATTCAGTTACCACGCGTGGAATTACCACGCATTGGATTACCACGCGTAGAATCACTACCTATTGGATTACCACGCGTGGAATTATCACGCGCTGAAATTACTACGCGTAGAATTACCACGCGCTGAAATTACTACGCGTAGAGTTACCACGCGCTGAAATTACTACGCGTAGAATCACTACCTATTGGATTACCACGCGTGGAATTACTACGCGCTGAAATTACTACGCGTAGAATTACTACGCGTGGAATTACCACGCGTAGAATCACTACCTATTGGATTACCACGCATTGAATTACCACGCATTCGGTTACCACGCGTGGTATTACCACGAAGTACAGTACCACGCGTGGAATCACCACACATTGCCTACTATACATAGAATCATCACATGTTAGATTACCATAAGTACGATCACCACTCGTAGAACCGCCTATTGTATATCCACACCTTCAATCGCTACCTGATACATTACCACGCGTGCGATTACTACACATTATATAACCATATGTAAAATCAATTACATCGCTACACATTCCAAAGCCAATCCTTCTGAATCTACACATTGACCAACCTAATAATATTGTCAGTTTCAATAATTTCGCTCCTTCTCCATCTGCGGCAATATAACGAGAGTGTACTATATACGAAAGTATTTCATCTACTTTGAATAAGTAATATTTGTCAATATACCATTGCACATATTCTAAAAGTTTGAGCCATAAATGAATCACCTAACCATTTGAGGGTTAACATCGACAGTTCTCTCGACGGGAGAAGCTAACAAAATAATAATAAAATGAAAGTTTTGTTTCGTTCCTAATGAAATATTATTTCTGTTTTTATTTGCAGCACCGCCATCGTAACTTCGTCGAAGTTGGAACGGACGAAGGGTCACCTCGCCATATGATTTCCACTCGTTAACGTCTGAATTTGCATAAAATCGTACACGGATAATCATAGAGTACGGATACACACGCGTCGAGCCGTACGATTCTCGGCTTGATGGTTCATACGTTGCTTGTCATCGTCTTCATTCATCGTCATCATCATCGTCGTCATCGTAATCATTGTTTCTCGTCATGTTATGCGTCATGCTGTACCTCGAGGAACGAAGGCAAAAAGTAGCGGCGCGATAAAGAAATCCGGAAAGAAAAGAAAGATAGAAATGAACGTTTGTGCGATTACGTGTTTTGCCTCGTTCCTCCATTGTCGTTCAAAGTAAATCGAGAATCATCACGGGGTGCCTGACCAATTTCGCTCGTTTTACCTAATTATAGGAAAAACTAATAATAGGCCAGTGTTGAAAGTAAAAAAAAAAAAAAGAAAAAATGCAAAAGGATCGAAAGGGCCTTGATCGTGATAAAAATCGCGTTCGTCTCATTACTTCTCTTTTTCTATCGACCGAAATCGAACGATCCGAATCGACATGAAATTATTCTTTTTATTGTAAATAATTCACGACGCGTTTTATCGAACACGAATGCAGATATCATGAACACAATTGGATTTCGTAATAAAAGATAACTTTTCTGCGAACTGTAGTAACATTTCACCCGATCTATCAATCCTTTCCAGGTTATTGCGTTATATCGCCTCGCGTTATATCACCGCACCTTATTGTTACGACGAACTGTATATTCACGTATTTGTGTCACCATGTATTGGTATTGCGGCGCGTTTAATAACACCACGCGTTATATCGCCATTTGTTATATCGCCACGCGTTGTTATCACGACGCATTAATATTGCTGTGCATTAGACCATTACGCGTTAGTATTTCAACGCGTTAATTTTTCTACGCGTTATATTACCACGTGTTATATCGCCACGCATTATATTGCCACGCGTTGGTTCACGACACGTTCATACTGCTGTGCATTATACTATCACGCGTTAGTATTACGGAGGGTCAATTTTACCATACGTTATATTACCACGCGTTATATCGCCACGCATTATATTGCTACGCGTTGGACACATTCATACTGCTGTGCATTAGACCATCATGTGTTAGTATTTCGGCGCGTTAATTTTGCCGCACGTTATATTACCACGCGTTATATCGCCACGCGTTATGTTACCACGCGTCATATCGCTACGTGTTCTATCGTCACACGTTATACTACCAAACGTCAAATCACCACGCATTTTACCGCCATGATTCGAGTCGCTAATCGTTGCTGTCTCCACCCACTACTTAGCCATAAAACATATAGTTACATAATATATCGCCACGCGTCATATATCCGCATCCCGGTCCACAACTCCCCTACCAATTATACCCTAGATTGGAGTACATATTTCCGCCGTGCCGCGTTCGAGTACTTCCGTCATCGAGAGTTCCTTAATTAATATTCAAAGACAGGGGACTCCGATTTTCTATCGTTACGTGGGCCATATTTGGAAACGCCTGGACGTTGTCCATCGCAGTGGCATGGAGCTGATAGGAATCATTTGTTTATGTTGCTCAGCGTTGTGTCACGTGCTTTCGCTAATCCCTTTGTCGCTTTGTTTCGCCGCACAGTACACAGTTAACCCCGGGAACAATAGACGTTGCTACCTATATAATGGATTCATGTAGGTTGGTCTTGCCATGGACGGTCATCTTCGTCTGCTGTCCCGTTTGCCAGTGCAATCGATCTTCCCAGCCATCAAACTGAATTGCCACCATTAAGCCTATGGAGATTTAATGACATCGTGGCGATTGAAAGAACCGGTAGTAATTTCTTTCAATCAGATATTCGCGAACGGACGATCAGTGGCAAATAATGATGATGCGCTATATTCAAATAAATTGCCATTTTTTATTAAACTATTCTGCGATTCTGTGCGATTGAAAAAAGTCTGGCAACATTACGAGCGAGAAAATCACTTGCGTCTGACTGATGAACACAAAATGTTTCTTGAAACGTTGATGATCGCAGATACCATTGATGAGTAATAATATAAGTTGTATGTAATCAACCAACTAAGTGATTCTGATATAAAGAAACATTAATATCAATATCAATACACCAATGTCAATATCAACATCAATACATCAATATTAATACATCGATATCAATGCATCAATACCAATTCATCAATATTAATACATCAATATCAATTCATCAATATTAATACATCAATATCAGTACATCAATATTAATACATCAATATCAATGCATCAATATCAATTCATCAATATTAATACATCAGTACCAATAGATCAATAGCACCACATCAATATCAATATATCAATATCAGTACATCAATATTGATACATCAATATCAATGCATCAATATCAATACATCAATATCAACACATCAATAGCAACACATCAATATCAATACATCAATATTAATATATCAATATCAGTGCATCGATATCAATACATCAATATTAATACATTAATATCAATACATCAATACATCAATATCAATACATCAATATTAATATATCAACATTAATACATCAATATCAGTATATCAATATGAATACATCAATATCAATGTATCAATATCAATGCATCAATATCAATATACCAATGACAGTTCCAATACACCAATATCAATATGTGTATACCAATCTCAATATCAGTATATAAATATACCAATATCGTTATTGGTATACTAATATCATTATCTATATATCAATTTTGTTATTAGTATACCAATATAACTATCAATATACCAATATCAACATACCAATACAAGTATATATAACAATACCACATCACCAATACAGATATAGCAACAACAGAGTACGAATAATAATATACGAATATCAGCATTGGCGCCAATATCCGAATACGAATAACTCCAATAAATGCTCCCAATACGTCAATATAAATCAGTAGCACTATTAATGCCAATCAGCAAAGCATTAGCTGTCATCCATCAGTCGAAGGTCTAAACGAAGAAATCCTTCGAAATTGAGACACAAAGGTGCAATATAACAAACAGGTTCATTTTCTCCGAGGGAGCGGGTGCGTGAAGCCGCGCGTAATTCGAAACTCGAGGCCGCGCTTGTAGCGGTAAGCCGGCTCGGTCAGTCAGTCGCGCTCCAGCCGTCGTAGCGGAAGGTCTATCGTTGCGCTCTCGTTTTTTTCAAGTCTTGTCCGCGGTCACAGTTCGCTAACGAATGGATTGTCTTCCCGGGTGTTTCGTGACACCTTGTGCACGCGAATCAGTGGTCCGCCTTGTGTCCGATCGATAAATCGAGTGTTACCTCGCCAACAATCGAGAGCACGTTGTGCGGAACAAGTTGCCGCGTTACGCAACGTGGCGTTGCGATTCGCAGCAGGCGGGAAACGATCGCGACGCATCCTTTCTACTCCGTTTTTTTTTCTATCTGTCACTGCAAACTTCATCATTTCCCGGTAAGTAAGACATCATTCGATACGCGTATAATTTGAACGTGTCAGCGTTTTAAGAGACCCGTGTTTTCGCACAATTATACGCTATTTTATCAGAGATACTGTTTTAATTTACTGTTCCGTCGCGTGGAATATTCTGCGCTCTCGTGTCCGTTCATACTTTTGAATTAATTGAAATGGAGCGTGAAGAATCTTGGTCGCGATAATAGCTCGCAGCGGAGCGGTGGTTCCTATAAATTATTCTGAAAATACGGTGTCCGCGATAAAGGAGCGTTTTTATGAATTTAAAGCATAACAGCCGTTTGAAATTTTCACCGATTTCACCGGTATCGCGTGTCCGGCCGGATTTTTGCCTGCCGTACACGCGACGAAATGTAGTACAACCTGTGTATGATTAATTAGAGCGGACGAGACGAGTTTGTTAAATCGTCGAATCGCGTCGTTGGACTTGTTTTGACAGTCATAGAAAGAATTCCGCCTGTTCCGGTCATACCGGTTCCCATCGTGTAAAGCCTACGAAGGAGGCGTAGGACACGACAACGTGGAAAAGAACGAGGTAAAGAAAAGTAAATAAAAAAAAAAGGAGACCAGTAGAGGATCTCTTAGAGAACGGGTCACTCGACGACAAGAAATCCGACGTGCGACACCATAGATGCTCTCTCCGCCTCTCGTCCCTTGGGATGTTCGTTTTATATTGGCCATTGTGCCCGCTGAATTTCATGTTAATCCTTTTTATTTTGTTTGCCCGTCGACAAACACGTGTTCCACCATTTTGTTACGTTGTTACTCTGCGAATTTAATTAACGATGTTGCTATCCACTTTGCTTCCGGTACCATTTTATTATTACGCTTGTTATATTTATATAATACATGCCATTTATAGATATATAATATGTAACAATTTATAAGTATTATATAATACAGTATTTAATAATTTATTAATAATGTATAATACACTATATAATAATTTTTAAATAATATTTCACGTATTATATAATTTGTAATGTAGAACATTCCCTCAATAATATCGAAGTTCTTTAGCTTAGAGTTTAAATTGAATTTGTACAACAGACAGTTTGTTATGGACTTTTTATGACTTTTTATGTTCTGACTTTTATTGCCATAGCTTCATCACCCGAAATACCTATGATCCGCTATTGCAAGGTAGAAATTCGAAATTCGAGGAACGCAGTTGGATATCTATAACACATCAAACGATAACAGAATATAGTCAGCTTTCAGATGAATTGATGCAATAGTCGATTATACCATACGCTTTGATGTGTCGCGATATGATCTGCGTTGATTAAAAACGAAAAGTTGGTAGCCCGATCAGTTACAGATAAAAATTTATTAGCGTAAAGTCAGTTACTCGATTATTGTAATTATTGTATTTATAACTCTGACGACCGTGAGCTTCAATCTATCATCGTTTTATTCTATCGATGTATAATCACAGGATTATTATTTTTAAACAATAACCATAATTCTCTATAGAACTGGATTAAACGATATGTAGCTTCGCTTATGAATAGGAATGTTACAATATTAACACGATCGTATGATAACGTATGCGTCATATAAAGATGATATTAATAAATGACTCAGAACTGTGAAAAAATGTAGAAAAAATCTGAACGAAAAAGTTATGAGAAATTGTAAATGAAACAATCTATAAGGTAATTAGTGAATATATTATCATAACCACAAGAAGATATTCACAACACATCATTTTATAAGATCAGAGTTTGAAACAGGTTACGCTTTCGCGCGCTTTTTTCAAACTGGCATACTCTTTCTCAAAGAATGCTATCATAATTTGAATATTGGTAATGTATTTAAAAGTTCATATACCGGAAATGAATGAAATAATCAAAAAGGAAATTGAACGTCTACAGCAAACGTTAAAAGCGTTGTCCGGTAGTATCTTCTGTCGGGAGTTTTGCATAAGCCTCGGCACGCTCGGTCTCTCATTTGCTCAAAGGAAAAACTTCGGACCGTTGCTTTAACCGAGGATTCTTCCTAGGTCCCTGGCTAGTTTGAATTCCAGACGGATAGTTGTGGTTCCGCGACGCGGAGCTAAGTGAATCGCGACGTGGAGTGGTTCAGTCAAGGTTGAAGTAGTTTACTCGTTGCTAAAAGTACCAACCGGTGCTCGTCGTCGAAGGATTTTAACGCGAACCAGTCCGTTTTTTCTCCCTTCCTGCTTTCGTATGCGAGCTAACTCGTCGGAAAGAGGTGCTCGCACGCATGGATATTTCCGCGTTTCGAGCAGGAGCAACAGATAAAGAGGAATGAATCAAAGTTGACTCCTGATGCATGGTAATGTTTGTCTTTGCATTGAGTAATAGAACGGTGATATGGCGCGTAGCGATATAACGCGTGGTTACTTCACGTTGAAATCCTACTTTCATTGCTCTTATGCGTGGATAATTCAACACGTGGTAATCACATGCTTTAAAATTCCACGCGTGGGAATTGCGTAGCTAACTGCATATGTGATAATCCCACGCGCTGAAATTCCACATGTGCTGATCTAATGCGTCGAATTTTCACGCGTGGTGATTCGACGCGCCGAATTTTGTGCGTGGTGATTTAACGCGTTGAAACTCCACGCGTGGTGACTACATATGGGTAATTTAACACGTAGTAATTTCATACGTGATGATTCTACGCGTAGGTAATTTGATATGTGGCAGTCCCACGTGTGGTGGATGCGTAGGTAATGTAACGTGTGGTAGTTCCACGCGCGAGAAATTCTATATGTAGGGATTTTAACACGTGGGAGTACCATGTGTCGGGATTCTACGCGTGGTATTTCCACGTGTTGAGATTCTACGCGTGATACTCCTACTTGTCGAGATTCTACGCGTGGTGACTCTACTCGTGGTACTTGTATATGTAGTAATCTAACGTGTTGTAATCTAACGCGTGGTAATCCAACGCGCACTCATCCAGCGCGTAGTAATCTAACGCGTGGTAATCCAACGCGGACTAATCCAGCGCGTAGTAATCTAACGTGTGGTAATTCAACACGCACTAATTCAGCGCGCAGTAATTTAACGCGTGGTAATCCAGCGCGTAGTAATCTAACGCGTGGTAATCCAACGTGCACTAATCCAGCGCGTAGTAATTTAACGCGTGGTAATCCAGCGCGTAGTAATCTAACTCGTGGTAATCCAGCGCGCAGTAATCCAACGCGTAGTAATCTAACGCGTGGTAATCCAACGCGCACTAATCCAGCGCGCAGTAATCTAACGCGCACTAATCCAGCGCGTAGTAATCTAACGTGTACTAATCCAGCGCGTACTAATCTAACGCGTGACTAACTCATCCATCAGCAAAAAATTTCCCATCGCATCATCCATTTCCACAACGACAACGTACTATCAGTGATGATTTAATTTCCAGCAAACAATCCTCGAAAGTGTCTCACTGCTTATTTTACACGCATAACACAAACGCGTTCTTATCGACCGTTTCAATTGTACAAAACTATGCTAATATTTTCGTCTGATACTCATCCACGTTAAACAAAGCGACAAGGCAAATACAACTATCTCTCAACGATAAAATACGTTGTATTATTTTCGCATAAAGCAGCTTCTGCCTGTCTTGACTCAACATGGCAGTCACGAAATACCAAATGTCGTGCGTTTCTACAAGAATAAAAATACTGCCTGGAATAGAGTTACGGATCGGAGTTTCTGAATTTAGAATAAAGAGTATTCGTCGTTATTGGCGGTTAGCGATGGGGAGTGTCCCGACCGAGTTTTCAGCTTTCGATGGTTCTCCAATTACTTGAAGCACAGAAACGAATGTCTTTCATGCTGAACATGTATTGACGATTGTTGGCAGCAATGGAATTGGTAGACGAGTAATTAGATTCAGTTATTTCCCTTTGTATCGATTTATTTGGAGCGCAATAAAGCATGGATATTATTGAAATTGGTTTTGTCATTCCTTTTGATGTGGAGGACGTATATATACGTTCTTGAATGCTTGTTCTAAATTTTCCGAATTCGTAAACTTTACAATTTATAATTTCACAAATTTAAGAATAAATTTCATTTATTAATATAAAGTTATTAATATAAACTTGATAGTATAAAAGTATTAATATAAACTTATTAATATAAGTTTGACCAAATTCGTGAATTTCTAAATTCCTAAATTTTTAAAATTTTTAAATTTCGAAATATTCGAATTTCACCATTCGTAAATTTGCAAATTCACACATTTTCATTGTTCACAAATTTCTAATTCTTCAAACTGCAAAATTCTCAAATTCCTGAATCCTCAAAGTTCATAATTCTCAAATTTCCAAATTTTCAAACTTCAAAATTCTGACATTTCCAAATCTTTAACCTACAAATTTTTAAAATTTCAAAAACTTCGAACTTGAAAATTCTCAAATTCCCAAATCCTCAAACTTCGAATTTCTCAAATTTCCAAATCCCTAACCTAAAAATTTATAAAATTTCCAAATCCTCGAACTTCAACATTCGGAAATTTGCTAATTCTTACACTTTTAATGTTCACAAATTTCTAATTCTTCAAACTTTCCAATTCTCAAATTTCCAACTTCTCAAATTCCCAAATTCTTAAATTTCCAACTTCTCAAATCCCCAAATTCCCAAATTCTCAAATTTCCAATTTCTCAAATCCCCAAATTCTTAAATCCCCAACTTCTCAAATCCCCAAATTCTCAAATGCCCGAAGTCTCAAATCCCCAACTTCTCAAATCCCCAAAATTCTCATATTTCTAATTTCTCAAATCCCCAAAATCTCAAATTTCCAAATTTTCAAATCCCCAAATTCTCAAATCCCCAACTTCTAAAATTCCCAAATTCTCCAATTCCCAAATTCTCAGATTTCCAACTTCACAAATCCCCAAATCCTCAAACTACAAAATTCTCAAATATCCAAATTCGCAAATGTCCACCTCCCATAACACCCAAAGTCCATAAATTTCCAAATTCCCTTAAATGTCAAAATTCCCGGGTGTACCAACTCCCATATTCTCAAATTTAAAAAGCAATAACGTCGAACTCCCTCTGGACCTACCAACATCAATACAATCCATAATCGATAATTGTTTTACATCGACGATATTGAATTTTTGCGTTCGACAAGCAAGCCTTTTGCGCAGAACAATCAGTTCGTCGCAAAGTAAATTTGATCATTTTTCGAAAAATTCGCCGATAACCGTCCGTGTCGACGTATCGCAAGAAAGGACGCGGCAGAGTCCAACGATCGTTTCATGAATACACAACCAGAGGTTTTTCTACGTCGAACCGCGTCCAATCGAAGATTACATCACTGCTCGATGTTTCTCGCGTAGCAAGCGTTAAATTATGCATCGTTCGCTGACTGATTGACTGACTTCCTATGGCGGGCACACGGTTGTCGACAGCACGGTTAAACGAGCGATCTAATAACCCGGAAAATCGCGAAATCGGAGGGCAATTCGAAAAGGGAAAATTTCAACAGTTTCCCAGAGAGCCAACCGACTGTAATTTCGCTGTGCAAACGCGTGCACGCGATGCAAGAAGGCCTAGACGTTCTCAATTTTAATGCTTTCTTTGAGAAACCACCCTTGGTTTACCCTTTTTTTACCCTTTTCGTGTCGTGCTCGTAAAACCCTTGCGAAACAAGCACTGGAGTTTTCAAACTTTTCGAAAAAGTCAACTAATAGATGCGTTTATTAAATGTGAATCTACTAATCATAGGTGCATTACTTTAGTAGATGTGGATGTTTATGCATTTACACGTCGAGGTCAACGTATGAATAAATCATGTAATTTATGGATTGTATGATTTAGTTTACTTTGAAGACTTTGATGTATCGTAAATGCATACACAGTGTAATTATAATTTATTATTGTAACAGGTGATATATTCATTATATTAACGAAGAGTAAAGGTCGTAAGTAAATAATTACAGTCAAGATTATAAATAAACAGTTACAATTAAGCTTGTAAGTAAATAATTGCAGTTAAAATTGTAAGTAAATAATCCGTCCAAAAAGAAATGTCCATAAGTCCAAGTAAAATTTTTGATTAATCTAAAAATTGGTACGGTGTTGGTATAAAAATGATCACGTTGAAGTGCAGAATGTAAACGCGAATGGCGCGTAAGTAAAGGCGCGTACGCACATAGTAAGCGATAACGGTGATAACGAAACACTCGACCGCCAGAATGGGAACGTTTCGTGTGTGCTCGTAGAAATCGTTAACATACACGCATACGTAACATCAGACCCCTCGCTTCTCGTTCACTTCGTGCCATCAAACACGATATCGCCTTGACTTCATTTTCAAACGTAAAACAACCACGATACCTAATCGCGCTGCTTACTAAATTAAAATTTGTCACGCTAATCCATTTGGTACGGTTTCTGCTTAATCGTAATAAATTACTGCTGTCGTTTCTGAAGCAATCGTTTCTACGATTTAATTTATACGACAGTATTTTTGGGCGTTGACTTGATAAGTAGCATTTTTTTCAATTTTTAATTTTGTAATGTTAAAATGTTCGTATGTGTAAATGCTCATGTATGTAAATGTTCAAAAATATAAATGTTCATATGTGTTCATATGTTGAAATGTATAAATGTTCATATGTGTTCATATGTTGAAATGTATAAATGTTAATATGTGTTCATATGTTGAAATGTATAAATGTTCATATGTGCAAATATTCATATATGTAAATATTCATATGTATTCATATGTTCAAATGTATACATGTTCATACGTGTAAATGTTCAGAAGTATGAATATTCATGTATGTAAATGTTCAAAAATATAAATGATCATATGTGAAAATGTTCATACGTACAAATGTTCAAATATACAAATCTTCAAACATACAAATGTTCAAATCTTGAAACCTTTAAATAGTTTAAAAGTCTCACAACACAGAAACTTGAGATCTTAAAATAATTAAGCGAATTAGTAAATTATCTTTCGGTCAACACTGTTTTAAACGCAATCTATCATACTCTACTAAACTAATTTCTAACTTTACATGCTATCATTAACCTCCAGCTGTTTATACATTTATCGAGGTCTGTGAAGTATACACAAATTATGTAACATAGGCAATCCATAATCTGTGGATTACATGGTTTATCTTTGCTTCGCAGACTTTCGATGTATCATAAATGTATAAACCGCAGTCTGTCACATTTTATCAAACTTTCTTCTAGTTATATAACTCTCAAAAGTATAACTATTATGAATGACTCTCAAAAGTTTAACTTACATAACTCTCAAAGGTGTATATAATATAAATAACTCTCAAAAGTGTAACTAATATAAAAATCTTTAAAATGTATACCTAATGTAAAAACTCTCAAAAGTTTAATTTACATAAATAACTCTCAAGGGTGCAAGTAATATAACTCTTAAAAGTGTAACTAATATAAAAAAACTGTAAAAAATTATAACTACTACAAATAACACTCAAAAAAGATTCCTTCCATTTTCCCTCCTCTTAACTCTCATCAAACAAATTTGTACTCATAAAAAATAGCATAGACACAAAAGATGTGGGGTGGTTTCGGCATGTTTGGTAAACGTGGTTAAGTCCCGTTATAAAGGCAACATTCTGTGTTTCTCTTTGGTTTTTTATATCCCGGTAAGCAACGAGGCTCAGTGTTTTCATGGTGCAGGCCGAATCCGAATTTTTGCTTGCCTTTTGCTTGAAAAGGAGCGTTTTAATTGGCGGCATAGGCAGAAGGGAACTGGTCCGCTCGTTCGTGCGGCAAATTTGCATTCAAGGAAAAGGCGAGAGTGGTTCGGTAAATGGAGGGAAAAAGGAGAGTGCACCACTAACCAACAGCTTTTTAAGGCAATGCTCGTCGAATCGGCGAGATTTAAGGTTGAAATGTCTCCCGTGCCCGGTGTACCTAACAAGTCTTATATTAGCGTAATTAACGAACCGTCGTGATATTTCCACACGGTTCATCTGATATTCGTGAAACGACCGGTTTAATGATGCGCGAACGTTCGCGTAATTAAATTAATTGATCTACACGACGAAACTTGAGTTACGCGGACGGCTTGGAAAAATAAATTAATATCGATGCTCTTTCAATGGCCGTCGTCGAGAAAAATTGCTCGTTTTAATTTTCGCTTCGAGACAGGACCTGAAAAATACAGACTATACCGATTTAATCGGTTAATGCAGTTCGAATTGCGCCGGGAAATTGATGCCACTCTTCGAGACCATACCAACCATTTTATTCGAAACTGCAACCTTTTTATTGATCGTATTCCAGTTTTAAATGCTCGTTTTTGTAATTAATCTATTCCAATGGATATTTATACCGTGCTGGGGAACGATGCCATTACAGTAACTGCTCTCTGTTTTATTACTGTGAAATATTTATGGAATTATTTTGTTATTTTGTTATTCCAAGAGTAATTTTTGTTCTTTATTGAGTTCGATTATTTACTACATTGTTTTTTTGGTACAACTGGTTTATTGTACTGACGAGTTTTTTTAATTTTCTAATGCCTAAAGAGAAATTTGGAAAATTTCTCAAATATTGAGGTTACTTTTTTCTAATTTCTCAAATATAGAATTTTCAAATTTTTCAATTTCTCATATATCAAATTTCCCAATTTTGTAACTCTTAAATTTCCCAATTTCTCATATATCAAATTTCCTAATTTTCTAACTCCTAAATTTCCCAATTTCTCATATATCAAATTTTCCAATTTTCTAATTCTTAAACTCCCCAGTTTCTCATATATCAAATTTCCTAATTTTCTAATTCCTAGATCTCCCAATTTCTCAAATGTCGAATTTTCCAATTTTCTAATTCCTAAATTCCCCAGTTTCTCATATATCAAATTTCCTAATTTTCTAATTCCTAGATCTCCCAATTTCTCAAATGTCGAATTTTCCAATTTTCTAACTCCTCAATTCCCCAATTTCTCATATATCAAATTTCCAAATTTTGTAATTCCTAGATCTCCCAATTTCTCATATATCAAATTTTTTAATTTTTTAATTCCTAACCTTTCTAATTTCTCAAATGCCGAATTTTCCACTTTTCTCCGCACTGAATTCCCCAATTTCTCAAATTCTGAAATTTCCTAATTTCTTAATTTTTAAATTCCCTAAAATTCCTAATTTCTAGTTCCCATAATTCTCAAATTTCTAACCTCCAAGTCTTCCAATTCCCAACACCCCAATTTTCTACCCCCAACTTCTTAAATCCATCAGTTCCCAAAATTCCCAATATCCAACCAACAAATCTCCCAATTCCCAAACTCCCAACAGCCCAATTGTCTACATCCTCTAAAATCCTTCCCCATTTTCCCACCTCCGAAACGCTGCCGAATTTTCCTAGTCCCGTTGATTGGAACATGGCGACTTGTTTTTTAAAGCGAAGATAAATCGGAACTTTCCACCGGAGTTTTATCCAGATTTCACGATAGGTAAACCGTTCAACGGCGCATCGAATCAATTTTCTCGACTCGCAACACGGGATCGTCTACCTGTGATTACCGTCAACTACCTGTAATTTCCGGGCCGATACGATCCCCGCGAAAACGCGTGACGGTAAAAATCAAACTCTCCAGCTTTGCACCGAAATTCTCGCTGGACGTTCGACCGAACGTTGATTTACGACGGCGGTAAAAGTGCTCGTTTAAAATTCACAGCCCGCACAGGTGACAAAGAGAGATCCTCCTCTGGTGTTGCGTTATTTATGGCGATTATTACGCGAGAAACTGCAGTCTCTCGGCCAAATACACGGGGTACAATTTAAGGTGGAAACTGTACGGCCAGAAAGAGATTTGTACCTGAGACCGGGGAAATAAAACCTGCTGGGATTTCTTTGAAAGGACGGAGAATTACGTGCTCTCGGGCAGATTCGGATACGGGTGCCATAATCTGCAGGTAACGGCCATGGAACCGTGGGATTGTTCCTGAAGAGCAGTTACGAAACTATCATACTGATACGTTTTTTTAGAGAGGATTAAATCGACGATTTTAATCAGTGTGTAATTTTCGGCCGGTTTTAATTCCTCCATTGTAGGAACGTGCATTGTGCTTAAGTGCTTCAATTAAATTTTAGATCATTTCGACAACGTATTGTACTCTTCTAAACTGTTACAATATTCTTCTGGTCGAACGGTGCACAATGGGTAATAAAATTCTACGTAATTTTTATGCGATGAATTCGTTATTTGTTCATGAATTTTGAAGAATTATTGAAACAAGAATTATGGAGAATTCGGTGAAGAATTTATTGTAACATTTGTCATAGAATTTATTATAGAATTTTTTATAAAATTTATTGTACAGTCTGTTATAAAATTTATTATAAAATTTGTTGTACAGTTTATTACAAAATTTAATTTATTTATTATAATCTTTCAGTTACACAAACTGAAGTAACAAATGAATAATTAAATACAGAACGAGACAAATAATACACTTATATACAATAAAAAAGCAAATCATTTACTATTAATCATTACAGCGGTCTCCCCAAGATGGCCGCCGAATAGGCCTCGTAGAGTTTGAAGGATTTTAGTGTTTCAAAAAATTGTCCAAAGAAGGCCAGATTTGTTACCGAGTTTAAATGTTCTTTCACCATATTTCGTTATGTTTCTGTGAATTATTCGAGTCGCGTAAAGCAACGCTTTTCCGAATCGGATATATTTAATGAGTTAGCCCGAGTTTCTATGAGCGCCTTAAAAGGTGCACAAGCACGCGCCCACGCACGTGCGTGACTACGAACTACCACATCTTTGGAAACGTTTTACAATTCCTTTTCAACAACATATTTTTTCGAATGAAAGTAAAAATATCCATACTTGAGAGTCAGAACACATCATTTTTGTCATTTTACAAACAAGTTTTATATGTGCATTTTATCATATTTCTTAAAAATTAATTAAAAGAAACATTAGATACTCATATAGAGACGTGTATTTACTATAAACTATTTACAGAGAAAAAGTACAAAAGCAAAAGTAAATTTACTCAAAAATAGATTAATACATTGTCCGCCATGTTGGTCATACATGAACGTTGCAGAGCGCCAATTAGAGATGTATATCTACTGTGAACAATTTACAAAGAAAGCGTACAAAAGCAAATCCATTTACTCAAAAAAATGAATACATTGTCCGCCATGTTGGTCTTACATGA
Source organism: Megachile lagopoda (assembly GCA_036983795.1). Classification (NCBI taxonomy): domain Eukaryota; kingdom Metazoa; phylum Arthropoda; class Insecta; order Hymenoptera; family Megachilidae; genus Megachile; species Megachile lagopoda. The sequence goes on from CM072786.1 coordinate 4,976,030, forward strand.
ACGTTGCCAAACGCCAATTAATGAATAATTTATAGGAACAGCAAATAAAAGAACCTTTCGAGAGCTCTCGACAATGAGATAATGATACACACTATCAGATTAAGAGATGAGATAGAAAGATTAAGTAGCCTTGTTAATCTTTATTATAGCATGTCTGACCACAAACGTCAGTTTTTACTGCGGCAGTGAACGCGTTAATGTTTCGTGATTTATAGTAACGAAGTAATATGTGGCTGTAGAAATGAACTGCGTATTATCTTATTGCTAAAATCTCCAAGAAGCATTATGCAATTCCTACACGAAATTATTCTGCAGCGTTCGACGATGTCATATCTATCTAGCGAATCAATTACAATAGCGTTCCTTGTCTCCGCGTGAATGAGAGCAGCGTGGCCTTTGCTTTCATTCAAAGCACCTACGCACGTCCCTGCATTCCCCGGCCTCCACATGTGGCCCCTTCCAATTACATACACGAATTATTTAAGAGCTTTTTTTAGCTCGAATATACAAATATCGCTTTACGACAGCGACAATTCACTGCTCGATTCTTGTACTATCATCGATAACCAGTTAACGGGAACTGGCGATTTTTCTTCTTGTTAATTGGAACACGTGTGTTTGGGGTTGTGGTTAGCGGAGGTGTTGCAAAATGTGAAGTGATACGAATACTGCGAATTGGCACTTTGTTATTAGCGCGATGTGGGATAGGAGAATTGGAAGTTTAAACTTTGGAAATTTTTGGTTTTGGGATTTGGGCTTTTGGAAGTTTGGGAGTTTTTAGTTTGGGGAAGTTAGGCTGACAGATTGGAAAGGGGTGTAAGAAGTTTGGAGTTTGGGAGTTGGGGATTTGAGAATTTGAGAAATTGGGAATTTTAGAATTTGGGGATTTGAGAAGTGGAAAATTTGGAAATTTAGGACTTTGAGAATTTGGGAGTTTGAGAAGTTGGGGATGTGAGAATTTGGAGATTTGAGAATTTGAGAATTTGAGAATTTGAGAACTTGGGAATTTGAGAATTTAGTAACTTGAGAATTTGGGAATGACCTTTGGAAATTTAAGAAATTGTAAATTTAAAGATTACAAGATATAAGAAAGTAAAATTTAGAGTCTCGAAATTTGAAAATTTCAGCCTCAGAAATCTAGAAAGGACCTTAAAATTTGCTAAGTTATGAACCATAAAATTAGAGAAATTAAAATTTGATAATTTTAAAGACTCATACAATACGTACCATTGACAATGAAATAAAGTTCGAAAACTTCCGAAGGAAACAGTGAGTGAATAGTCCAAGTACCATTGTTTTGACGGTATTTTTCTCTCTTTGTTTCGGAACCGGACGAAGCTTGGGAAATTGGCCTTATTGTCAGCGAAAATGTCGATTTTGCGTCCGACTGCACTTTACGCTCGCGTGATCGTATTCTCGTTCAGAGATGCAACCATGTTGCTTCGTAATGGGTAACGTTGACGTAGTCGCAGCCAAATCCGGCTACGTGTGGACACGTGTGTCCGTCACGTGCTCGTTTCTCTTTGTCTTGATCCATCGTTGCAACGATTACATCGGGCTGTCGTCCAATGGACATTAATCGTGGCCGGAAATACAGCTAAATTCCCACAATACCGTATCTTCACATAACTTCTTGCAAACTCAAATTCCTACATTCTAAAATTTTTACAATCACTTTATGTAATTACTAATTTTTACAAACAAATTCACATTTGTTTGTACAACAAATTCACATATTCTCAAATTTCTCTGCAAGTTCCTACATCCGCAAGTTCTCAGAAATCTTACATCCCCCAAATTATTATATTCCCAAATTCTCACATCCCCAAATTTCTACAAACCCAAATTCTCACATTTCCCAATTTCTACATACCCAAATTCCTACATGTCCAAATTCTCACATCCCCAAATTCCTATATCCCAAATTCCCACATTCCCAAATTCTCACATCCCCAAATTTCTACAAACCCAAATTCTCACATTTCCCAATTTCTACATACCCAAATTCCTACATGTCCAAATTCTCACATCCCCAAATTCCTATATCCCAAATTCTCACATCCCCAAATTTCTACAAACCCAAATTCTCAGATTTCCCAATTTCTACATACCCAAATTCCTACATGTCCAAATTCTCACATCCCCAAATTCCTATATCCCAAATTCCCACATTCCCAAATTCTCACATCCCCAAATTTCTACAAACCCAAATTCTCACATTTCCAAATTTCCATATCCCCAAATTCCTACATCCTCATATTCCCACATTCCCCAATTCCCACATTCCCAATTTCTACATACCCAAATTTCTACATGTCCAAATTCTCACATCTCCATATTCCTGTATCCCAAATTCCCAAATTCCCAAATTTCCAAATTTCCATAAATCTAAATTTCCATATCCCCACACCCACATCCCAAATTTCCAACTTCACAAACCCCTAATCTTGAACACAACAAATTTAAAAATTTGCTGCTCAAACATCGATTCAGAAATCTACCTCCGCCATTTTTCCATAGAAATCTTGTTCCCATTCCTACACAACTTTCTGAACCCACAATATCGTTCTCCATAAATTCCATTCTCCGCCCATTCGCATAGCAAGCGTCCCCAAGATACAAATGATATCAACTGGTAGCATCCCGACATAATTACGAGACATCGTGTCAAGACGTTCTCAGCACGAGACCGTTTTCCTCGTCTTTCGATACGAGGAGAAAACTAGCTTAGTTCTGCCAGTTTCCGTTTATAGACGCTCGTTAGCTTCGTTAGCTCCGTTGCATACGTTAAATCCTAATTAGCCCAATTTAGCTCGATGTGGTAGCCGGGGGGCTTCCGATGGATCATGAATTGCTGTAACAACATTCTGATGTTGTTCCTACGGTGTTTGTGAACCGTTTTCGAGCGATTGTTTTGCTTCCGTCGGTAGTTTGTTTTGAACCAACAACGTGGTTTAATACGGTACATTGATTTTTGTGGTCGAATCGGCGTTGAAAAGATAATATCAAAAGATCGATACACATGACCAGATAAAACGGTTGTTCCGGATCAATTTTCTAAACGGTGCTCATCCTTGATACACGGCCACTCAAGAAACTTTCTGCTCTCTAATTAGTGTAACGAGGCAGCATACCAGGCTAAAATGTCGACTAACTACAGCCGACAAGGATCTTTCGCTTGTCCTCGTATCGCTCGGATCGGAATGATACCTGTTACCGCCGTGTATTAAGTGCACCCATGTCGAGGAATTAATTTAATCGACCATTTTTCCTGTTCGCCGCCTGCTCGCTATCGTTTTAACGAAATCATTTACAGCTGCGGTGTGTACACGGTATTTACAGACGAATGTACGCTTCCATTAACCGTGATCACGTTGACAACTATATCTCGAATAACTTCGGCAAATAAATCCGTTTATTTGCATCAGGTAGCTTAATCGTTTTGTACCGTTCTCTGCATGGTCGCGTTGTATCAATTTATCGGACGTTCAGGTGCTTTGCTGCAAAATTCGTATCTACCCTTATTTCTTACGTGACTTCTGGTATTTTTACTTATCTACACTTTTTACTTGAAGATATTTTTATCATTTTTATTTGTATTTACTCTCATTTCTTGCATAAAGGTATTTTTGTACTTTTAAAATTTTTATGGGTTCATGTATGTATATTATACATTGCACTGTATAAATTATCTACTGTACATTGTACATTACATATTGTGTACTAAACTTCAGGTATATCATGTATCAAGTAGTATACATATGTATATTAAACATTATACATCACATATGTGTATTTAACATTATACATTGCACTTCATATACATATATCATATGTTAAACATTATGCACCACATATGTATATTAAACATTATACATTGTACTTCATATGCATACATCATATGTTAAACATTATGCACCACGTATGTACATTAAACATTATACATTGTACTTCATATGCATATATCATGTATTAAACATTATTCACCACATGTGTGTATTAAACATTATACATTGTACTTCATATGCATACATCATATGTTGAACATTATGCACCACATATGTACATTAAACATTATACATTGTACTTCATATGCATATATCATATATTAAACATTGTACATTGTACTTCATATGCATACATCATACGTTAAACATTATGCATCAAATATTATACATTATACAATGAACAGTATACATTGAACATTAAACAATACAAATTAAACATTAAATATTAAGTATTATATACTGAAAATTAGACAGACATTAAACCTTCCTCATTAGACATGAAACATTAAACATTATACATAAAGTGCTAAATTTTAAAGATTCATACTAAAAACACATAAAAAGAGAAAGAACAATAAGTTGATTTGTTTTAAGTAAAGAGTATTAAAACGATCAGCATTCGATTTACCGACACCGCCACGATGCAAGAGTCAAGATAATGGTGCTTCCGCCTACGCGGCAATATAGCAGAGAACGACGACTGATTATTTGTTGTCGAGGCTGCTCGCAGGCTCTAATATTTTACAAGGTATCCCGCGAAGTCGACAAGAAATCGCGTAGGTGCACGTGAGAAAGGGAAAAGCAAAGGGTCGGTAGATCGACGAACGAAGAGAGACGGAACATCGGAGAAGAGGACTTAGGATATTCGAGGTTATGTCACGGTTCACATCGTGACTCACGATGTATTATTAGTCACCGTTCGTTCTCGTGACTCCCAGGACGAGTAGAAACGACTTCCAATTGGCTGGTGCCGCTTCTCCGGAGGACCTCGTCCTCAGACCCGAAGATACGGGATCTTTTCTTGCTGAAAAATTTGTCGGGAGAGCTCACCTTCGGGCACTCGAACAAATTATCGTGTCGCTTGTGATTTCACCATTTTTTAGGCGTCTCTTTATGGGACTCGCATCAATATTGTATGTTATGGATCTTCTTTACAATCTGTAGAATTTTAGGAGAAATCAGTCTGGAGAGAATTCAAAAGTTAGGAACAATTTAGAACTGAGGGAGAGCCTAGAACTTAGGGAGAATCTAGAAATTAAGAAGAGTCTAAAGTTTGAAGAGAAACTAAGAAAAATAAAAAAATTTTAGATCTAGGGAGATTCTAAAGTTTGGAGAGTTCCGAACTTAGGGAGGAACAAGAACCTTGGAAGAACCTATGCCTCCAACACCTTGAAACAATCTAGGGAGAATCTAGAATCTAGGGAGAGCCTATATTTTGGAGAGTTCAGAACATAACAAGAGCCCAACACCAAGAACAACTTAGAATTTAGAATCTAGGGAATGTCTAAAATTTGAAAAGTTCAGAACTTAGGAGGACACCTAAAGAAATCTTAAGACCCCAGAGTTTGTGAAAGGGAATCTAGAAATATGAAAAACCTAGAGAAATTTGAAAGTAAACAGTGAGGGTTAACCTAGCAAGCAACATAACCTCTTATATTAACTAAAAGTATAATTGTGAACTTTTTGGAATGAACAATTATGAATTTTGTTACGTATTCTAGAATTTTCAAAATTCACCACGGAAGTAGTACGTAAAAATAACTTAAAAATGTATAGTATTAAAATTATTGAAAAATGTACATCAGGGAGTATCGAATATCTGCCGTTAGTTACATATTTTCGTTCGCCAAAATAACATTCAACTGACCGAGATCGGGTTTCCTGTTCAGAACATTCATCGTAACATATTAAATTCAGGATATTATTATCGATCTAACCGGTGAAAATAAACGACTTGAAGCGAGCATTAATTAGCCGTTTATTTGTACGGTATATGATATGCCCCTTCGGGCAACATGAATATTTATTCATTCAAATTTTGTCGTCGGCAGTATGGAACAATAAATTTATTCGTGTGATATTAATTAATCAAACCAACTGCCACGTTTTCCGACCGAAATACCAATTAGTAATTCAACGATTTATCTCGATTCCGAGCAAGAGGACAGCATTGGAAAATTCTTCGGAACAGTTTAGCATGTTCATATTCTTCGAGGGGTTTGCTAATAAAATAGAACGTATTGCGTACAGGGAAACGTCTAAGTGTGTCAACCGAGGGTGAACGAAACACGGTTAACGGTGCCGTTTCTTCGCAGTTACCGGCTGAAGAAAAGGAAATTAAACTACCTCCTCCGTTTTCTGTTCCATACATTTCAACCTGGAACGTGTACCAGCAATGACGTTAATTTAAACGCGTCTCTCCTTTCACATCCGTCTGATTTTCTACTCTTCTCCTACCACTTCGAATTTCTACCGTGTTAATACTCTTCCACTGACATAGTCAAATTGAACTAACTTCTAACTCCGAGTGCACTCCATCATAATTATTTTAAACACGCTCGATTAATTCTCTGCTAGTTTCATTATTTGTTCTTCGTATTTTCGTTTGTGACCAGTATTTGGTTATGGTAGATTGAGTCATTCGTGATCCACGTTCTACCTGTCGTGATATTCACCTTGGGGTGATTTTAAATGTCATAATTATATGGGTAGTTGTCCCACGTGTGGTAATTGCATGCTTCGTATATCTACGTATGGTGATTTTATGCGTGGTGATCTTACGCGTGCTAATTCTACATATAGGTAATTCCACGCATGGTTATTCTACGTATAGGTAATTCCACGCATCGTAATTCCACGTATAGGTAATTCTACGCTTGGTAATTCTACGTGTAGGTAATTCTACGCATGGTAATTCTACGTATAGGTAATTCCACGCATGGTAATTCTACGTGTAGGTAATTCCACGCATGGTAATACTACGTATAGGTAATTCCACACACGGTAATTCTACGTGTAGATAATTCCACGCATGGTAATTCTACGCGTGGTAATTCCACGCGTGGTAAACCTACGCCTAGTAGTTCCACGAGTGGTAATTCCATGCGTAGTAATTCCATGTATAGTAATTCCATACGTGGTAATTCCATGCGTGGTAATCTCACGCGTAGTAGTTCCTTGCGTGGTAATCTCACGCGTAGTAATTCCACGCGTGGTAATTCCACGCGTAGCAATTCCACGCGTAGTAAATCCCCGCGTAGTAATTCCACCCGTAGTAGTACCATGCGTAGTAATTCCATGCGTGATAATTCTACGCTCAGTAATTCCATGCGTCGTAATTCCACACGTGCTAACTCGACGAGTAATTCTCACATAGTAATTCCACACGTAATAATTCCACGCGCAGTAATTCCACGTGTAACAATCTTCCGCGTATTGACCCAACCCATGTCACTCTATCGCGATAATCTAACAAGGAGTAATCCAACATACAATGATATGACATCTAATAACCCTAAAGCGAATACGCGTGACAAGTTACCATTTCGTCCCGCAAAGATTTTCTTGACAAGTCCCGTAGTTACACAGATTTTCCTCGGTAAGTTGAATCAGAAAATGTCCAATTATAAGAGATTGCATGACGATTTCACGAGCGAGACGGTTAACGGCGCTTCAATTGGCCTAATCGCAGTCACTTGGCCAGGCAAGTCCCCGCCGGGCACCGACGTTCACGACCCGTTTATTAAATAAGAGCAAAGGCCACGAACTATTTGCGAAGTGGGACGAATGGATTAGATTTCCTGTTGCGATTCTAGTCGAGCACACGTCCGCCTTCAACGGCGACGACGACGACGACGATTGATGAATGCACCGATGGAAATCGTTTCAATGACGATTGCGGGCAGGGTCGTTTCTTACTGACCGTGAGATCGTTCCACCCTTCTCGGACACAGAAATATTATTGAACATAATGGAAATGATTGCTCATCGAGTGCGATGCGGGTGAATAAACTTTACACGATATCTGTGAGTGTCAAAAGACACTTTTGTACTGTGATAATTTAAAAGATCTTTGTACGATGATTGATGTTTCAATATTTTTACTATCTTCAATGATATCACGTATTGTGATACGTATATGGTATCGACATATTAAAGTATTATTATAATATTACAGTATTGCGGTTTAAAATATTGTAACCCTATAGTTGTAGAATTTTCTTGTTGAAAATTGAAGGAAACTTTTTTGAGTTTTGTCGAGGCAATTATACGCTCTTCGAAAGGGTATTAATTTAACAATTTCCAGTGCGGAATGTAATGAACGTTTCAGTACTAATTAAATCGGGATGTAATTGCGTATAATTATGCCACGGTATATTAACCCCTCAGTAGCTCATTAGCTGTCCCAGGAAAATCTGACTTTCCTCTGAGTTTTCATTTTTATTCAAAAGTAACCATCAGTAGTTTACAAAATGAAGGACTAATTATGTATTTAATTTTAATCGTGTCATACTGAATCAAATAACCTCAACAAAATAGTGTCAAATAAATTCCTTGGTACAAAATTCAATTTGAAGATAATTTACCAGAGTGGGAAGTACATTAAAACCTTTCTTAAGGTAAACATATTTTTCCCATAATTTCAAGATGCAAGAAAGTTGATGCATTAACCTGCTGAAGTAACGACGTAAATATTCAATTTACCGATGAATTTCATCAAATATCGGAGCATCGCGTGTCCAAGTGGAGATTTTGCAAGCTATCCCGAGGGAATAGCAGCTGATAAGATGGTCGTTCCTTAATAGAATCTCCCCTTGTTGTCGGTGTTGGGCCAACGGCGCTGGATATTAGCTTTGTAAGTAGATTGTACCCTATGGACTCCTCAAATTTCCCTGCCCGGAGGGCTGATACCTTGAAATCCTGTGTAATACAGTTATCTGCCATCCGTTGCTCGGATATCTATCACGTTGTTTTGATCCCGACCACGTAGCACGAATTTTCCAAATTGATTTACCCTTTGTGCCGCTGCCACAATTAACGGTGGCTTCACGTCACATTCACAACGGAAAATAGAAATAATTCACATACAACGAACTCTTGTAAGTCAATTACAAATTATACGGACGTATATTATGGCGAAGTGAATGCTTGATTGCAACGGACTTCACTTTCACCTTTAAGGTTAGGGTTAAAGATCATTTGCATTAGTAGCTTTAGGTAAACCTTGAGGCAATCAGAAGAGGAAGAGTAGAATACTGTAGATTCATTGGACGTTTGTCAGATGTAGAATTGCTTCACGTGTACAATTACTGAACGCGAAGTACCATTCATACAACTAGAGTATGGATAATTTCCAACCGTAGGCTTCACAGACGTATAATTTCTATCCGTAGGATTTCCACATGTAGAATTATCATGCGTAGAATTACTACATGTGTAGAATCACTTCGTGTAGAATTACTACGCATAGAAATACTACCCGCAAGATTTCCATGCTTGGAATTACTACCCGCAAGAATTCAACGCGCAGAATTACTACCTCTACTTCCATGCGTAGAATTTCTACTCTTAGGAGTACCATGCGTAGGATTTCCATGCATAGGAGTACCACGTGTAGGATTACTTCACGCGTGTAATTTCCATCTATAGGATTACCATGTGTAGGATAACTGCACGCGAAGAATTACCACACGTGTAGAATAACTCCACGCGTAAAGTATCACCACGAGTAGAATTTCTACCAACAGGAGTACCACACGTAGCATTACTCCACGCGTAGAATTTCTACCCATAGGTGTACCACGCGCAGAATTACTCCACGCGTGAAATTTCCACGTATAGGATTACCACGCGTAGAATTACTACACTTATAGAATTACCACGCACAGAATTACTCCACGCGTGCAATTTCTACCCATAGCAGTACCACACGTAGAATTACTTCTCGCGTCAAATCACCACGCATAGAATTATTCCACGCGTAGAGTCACTACGCACAGAATTACCACGCGTAGAATTACTCGACGTGTGGATTTACCACGCGTGAAATTTCCACGTGTAGAATTACCACGCGTAGAATTATTCGACGTGTGGAATTACTAAGCGTAGAATTACCACGTGTAGAATTACCATGCGTAGAATTACTCAACGCGTAGAATTACCACGCATAGAATTACCACGTGTAGTATTACCACGCGTAAAATTACTCGACGTGTGGAATTACTAAGCGTAGAATTACCACGTGTAGAATTACCATCCGTAGAATTGCTCAACGCGTAGAATTACCACGCGTAGAATTACTCGACACGTAGAATTACTCGACGCGGAGAATTACCACGCGTAGAATTACCACATGTAGAATTACCACGCGTAGAATCACTCAACGCACAGAATTACCACGTGTCGAATTACCACGCGTAGAATTACTCGCCGCGTAGAATTAACACGTGTAGAATTACCACGCATAGAATTACTCCACGCGAAGATACACCACGCATAGTATCGCCACATGTAAAATTACCACGCATAGAATTACTACTCGCAAGATTATCATAATTTCCTCCTACAAAATTATTATTCATAGAATTTTGCCACACGTAGAATTACCACCTGTAGAATTGCCACGTATACAATAGCCGTGTATCAGACCCCCCACATGAGTTCTTGTCGCATAAAATTGCCATCTATTAGATACCCAGGTGTAGAATTGTACCGGTAGAATTTTCAAGCACAGACTTACCATACATTACATCTCCACACGTATAATTATCCACTGCTCCGTCACGTATCATTTCACCCATTAAATATCTTTGTAAAACTTGTTATTTAAGATATAACGGATGCAAAATATTGAACATGATCCCTAATTCATTACCGATATCAATATTATTACTGATATTACCACCCAGCTCACGTATCAATATTTAATTATCTACGCGACGTAGAAAAAAGTCCATTAATGGTAAAATCGATAAAAAATGGAGATCTCCATGGAGCCTGATACGAAAGGACGAATTAAAACGTAACGGCTCCGCGTAAATTCACCGCGGAGGCGAAAAACGAGCAGGAACGGAGAAACGGAGCTAAAAATTTGCGAGTTATAATTCCCTTTGTTTCGAAACTCGCGGAATTCTTTTTTGCTCGTTTTTGAAGGGGGAGAGAGATCGTCGCGACAAAAAGCGGTCCTCGAAGAGAATGCTGGAAGCAAATTACCCCAGTTGGTTGGCTAATGAAACACGACTTAGCGACTTTAAAATAGAAAACATCTCCACGAAGTTCGATCGATCAACTTCTGGCGATACGGAGAAAAAATATGCGGAAACGTAAGGAAAATCGGGTCGTCGAAACGGGGGAAATTCGCGGACAAGAAACGTGCATAAAATTGTAATGTTGTTGGAAGTTAAATGGCTGAAAGAAGAGGATCCATTTAGCGAGCGAAAGAAATAAAGAAGGTAAAGGGTGTTTGGAAAAAGGCGTCGGTAAATAGTCCCAAGGGGCGTTCTTTCAATCGACCGAACGAGATTCGTGGATGGAGAAAAGCTTTGATCGAAAAACACGGATATTGTTGACGACTGACGGACAAGAGGCGGCTTCGTGAGCTTTAGAACGTCGCTAGGGAGAGAAAAAACATTTCAGACTCTTTTATCTTCTCCTTCGTCTACTATTTTCTACCACTTCCCTTCCCGAGCTTCTGTGTAAGCTGCATCTCCGTGATATTCGATTTCAACTTCTGAAGAGCTGAAAATTCGCGTTCCGCCATTCTTCGAGTGAATATCGGAGATCAAATATCTACGTGATATTATATTCTACAATAAATTCAGAATATCGTTTTAATATGTGACCGTTGAGATCGATAAAATTGCGATGAGCAATAAAAGTTTCGTCTAATTAACGTGGAATTCCAATTAAAATTCCGTAGCAGTGATCTTATAGAACTTTTTCTATAAAAAACTATATTAAGAAAAATTGAAATTGCATCGGTACAAGAAAATTAACGTTTAATTTAAAGACACAAATATCTGTATTTAAAGTCCAATTAAAATTCCAAGGAAATCCTGGATCTTACATAACTTCCGTGAAAAAGGCTGTATTAATAAAAATATAAGATTGCAGGAATAATTGTATAAAAAGTTTAACATATACCTTCAATGATACAAATATTCAATATTATAAATATCATGAAATATAAATGCAATTAAGTATACAGTACATAACACAAAATTAATTAAACATTTGAACATGAAATTTTTCTGTCAAATAAATATTGTGATCCGAAGCGTAGTAATCCTACAGGGTTTCATACGTGGTGATCTTACATGTAGTGATTCTACGCGTGGTAATTCTATGTATAGGTGATTCCATGCATGATAATTCCACACATGGTAATTCCACCCGTAGTAGTTCTATGCGTGGTAATTCTACGCATAGTGGTCCCATGCATGGTAAATCATCGCGTAGTAATTCCACGCGTAGTAATTTCACATGTAGCAGTTCCACGCGTAGTAATTCCATGCGTGGTAGTCTCATGCGTAGTAACTCCACGCGTGGTAATTTCACATGTAGCAGTTCCACGCGTAGTAATTCCATGCGTGGTAGTCTCATGCGTAGTAACTCCACGCGTGGTAATTTCACATGTAGCAGTTCCACGCGTAGTAATTCCATGCGTGGTAGTCTCATGCGTAGTAACTCCACGCGTGGTAATTTCACATGTAGCAGTTCCACGCGTAGTAATTCCATGCGTGGTAGTCTCATGCGTAGTAACTCCACGCGTGGTAATTTCACATGTAGCAGTTCCACGCGTAGTAATTCCATGCGTGGTAGTCTCATGCGTAGTAACTCCACGCGTGGTAATTTCACATGTAGCAGTTCCACGCGTAGTAATTCCATACGTGGTAATCTCATGCGTAGTAACTCCACGCGTACTAATTTCACGCGTGGCAATTCCACGCGTAGTTATTCCACGCGTAGTAATTCCATGCGTGGTAATCTCACGCGTAGTAATTCCACGCGTAGTAGTTCCACGCGTGGTAATTCCATGCGTAGTAATTCTACGCGTTGTAGTCTTGCGTCGTAATAGCTCCATGCGTCGTAACTCCACGCTTAGTATTCCTTGCATAGTAATTCCATGCATAATAATTCTACTCGCAGTAAATATGATATAAATACAATTAAGTAGACATTACCTAACACAAAATTAAACATTTGAACACGAAATTTTCCTGTCAAATAAATATTAAAAATCATTACTCTATTCTTTAAGAAATTGTCACCCGTGTCGTCATTAAAATAGTTGTAAGTTCTCTTCTGGTCGTCATAAATTCAATTTTGTCGATAAGTTTCGCCATAATCGAACGTTGAAAAGTTTCGAAAATCGTAACAAGTTTCCACCGGAAGCGACGTCCACAGTCATCGTTCGCCAGCAATTTCGCGAGCGAAGAAAAGTTCGGAGAAACGTGTGGCGTGCTTTAAACGATCGAATCCCGGTGCAATTGCAGACGGTTCGCATTAACGGCTCGTCGTGGCTTATCGCGGTAAATGCCTCGCTCGTAAATCTGATCGCGTTTACACGCGTGCGGTTGTTTACGCTATTCCGAAACGGAAATCGCAGCGAGTCCCGAAATCGACGATTCGCGTTAAGGCTGGCTTATCGCTCGTTGGCGAACCGGGTAAAGGATCGCTGAACGTTAATTCGACGAGGAATACGATGCACATCTTCGTGAAACTAGTTCTAAATTCACTTTCTTTGTTTCGAATTTAAATTTCTTGTAATGTGGTGCTGTTAGGGGATGTTTAAAGCAGTCACGGGCACAGTGCTCTCTGGAAAGTTTGTGGGTATTGGGCAAGGTGAGATGGTTTAAGGAGGTTTAAAGACATTTCAAGATTTTAGATTTTGACGTAAAAATGTGGAGGGAGTGGTCAGAGATTTAGGGATCTAGGTATCTATCTCGGAATCTCGAAATCTCGAAATCCAGAAATCTAGAAATCTGAAAATCTAAAAATCTAAAAATCTAGAAATATAGAAATATAGAAATCCAAATATTCAAAAATCCAAAAATCCAAAAATCTAAAAATCTGAGAATCTGAGAATCTAAGAATCTAAGAATCTAAAAATCTAAAAGTCTCCAAGTCTAAAAATCTAAAAGCGTAAAATTCAGAAAAAAACGCACCCTTAAGAACAGGATTTTGCATTTGAGTTCGTGCTGAAAAATTCGCAAGTTCATTTGAGCGGACGTCAGAACTGATAGATGTAAATTTCGTCAAAGAATATTTGACGTGAAAATATATCGTGGATAACGTTCAATGAACGGACAGATATTTCACGGGGATTCGACGGGATAGAAAAATTCTATTACATCGAGAGCGGTTCAATCGCTCGGGGAATACGTTCTTATTTCGTCCATGGTGGCTGCGTGCTTCGAGTACGTTTGTCGAATGGACCTGGCGGCTCGCAATTGCCAGACCATCCTCTCGACATTCGGCGAAAAATAGTGGACAGGTTGGGGAATATAAGGGGAGAACGAGAATGAACTCGTACCTCGAGACCTGAAGAAAAAAAAAGAAAAGAACGGGTCGGAAGGAATAAACCTTTTTCGCTCTTTTCGCGCGAACCTTTGAAGAAAGAAAAGTCGATGAAGAAAAATATCTTCGGGAGTCGAGAGATTTTATTATACTAATTTATTTACATATTATGAATACATCACATGGATTAATTACTTTTAACTTATATGATATAAATTAAATTTATTGAATCTAACTTGCATAACATAAATTAAATTAATTACATCTAACTTGCATAACATAAATTAAATTAATTGTATCTGACTTACATAATGTAAAGTAAATTAAGTGCATTTAACATATGTACATCATGTAAATTCATTGTATCTAACTTACATAATGTTAATTAAATGAACAGTAGCTAACTTATATAACATAAATTAAATTAATGACATCTAACTTGTATAACATAAATTAAATTAATTGCATCTAACTTGCATAACATAAATTAATTGCATCTAACTTTCATAACATAAATTACATAAACACCTAACTTTTATCATATGAATTGTTACAACGAAATCTCCTATGATATTAAATTGTAATTTCTTGATTAAATAACTAAGGAAAATAAGCAGTTAAACGCGAAAATTAGGAAGAGTGTCATTTATAAATTAAAAGCAATATATTCTTCATTTCGTCGATCTATATTTTAGTAAGAATTTATTAATTCCTGTTCCAAAATATATTTGATCAATTTGTATTTTGTATGTTCCAGGATATACCGTGCGCTATTAGCAGGGGAGAATTAGAAAAATTTTAAAGTGGACATGCGTGTCAGGAATTGGCTTGAATCTACACACCGATGACGCAGGGTAAGTGCGAATAGCATGTTTTAAAGATGATTTACATTAGCACCTTCCATGTATAGAACTCGTCAAAAGATAATCAAAGAGTCTTCCTTTAAACTTACAATCACCAATACTATCAACAGCAACGTTAATAATCAATAACAATTAATTCTCAAGAATTAAAATTCTTTACGTCCCATATATAAAACAAGTTAATTTTTTGTCCTGACAAAAATCTTGTTCAACAAAGTTATTCACTAAAATTGTAATTGGTTAAAACGCTACATTAAAGCAGTTATTAATATAACTGTTATTAGTATAATACATAATATAACAGTTATTAATATAACAAAAGCTATGAACGAAGAAAATAAGATGTACAATAATATAAATACTAAGAACGGTGATCATAAAATCAGTAATATACCTATATGTATGTACGTATGTATGTACCTATATTATAGGTATGAGAATTACTTGTTTATAAAAAGAAAATTCCAGTAATGTTTTATTAGAAGAAAGAAGCCCGCGAACACCTCAGAAAAGTTCAATTAAAATTAACAATGACAGTCGGATCGAGTGGAGGTCGCGGTAGCAATTAACGGCTGCGGCAATAATCGTGCCGTTTGCGAGAGAAGGCGAAGGAGGTGGAAATTAATTGGGCCATTTTTCATGTAACATAGAATGGAGGACGCGTACGAAGCAGGAAGCACCACGCGAGGTTTGTTATACCACGAGAGGTATCGGGCAATCAAGTTAATGAGGAAAGAGGAACGTGGCCGATGAGGAGAGCGAAAAAGAGACACAAAGAGGAGGGGTCCTTTCACCTAATGGTTTGAGAAACGTGCTCGTTGGCCCGCGCCATGCCATTTATGGTAACACCGTACGAACCTTGCGACGATTTTCGTTGACCCTTTGCTTGTATTCCGTTTCCTTCCTTTTGCCCTCGATAAAGATCAATTTATACAGGATGTCGAGTAAAAAGCTCCGAAACCTACCGTTTAGATAGCGCTCGTTAACCCTCCACGAGAATCTAGGGTATTTCGTGAACCTGGGAAAGGTCCCATATTCGAATTTCAGATTCCGACTCTGATCGGATACTTTGATATTTAAATCACAAAGATTCTTCTAACAGTAATCTTTGAATTTCAAACTTTGGATGTGCAGATATTTTATTTCTGAATAATTGGATATTTAAATTTTAACCCTTCGAATAATCAAATATTCAAAGTTTTATCCTCTGATATTCAGGATAGAAATTTTCGAAGACTAAATATTCGAATTAGTCAAATATTCGAATTTTAACCCTCTGACACCCTAATATTCGAAATAGAAATTTTTGAATATTTGAACGTTCTAATTTCAACCCTCTGAATATTTAAATATTCGATTTCAACGCTTTGAACACTCAAACATCGAATTAGAAATTTTCTAATACTAGAATAATTTAATTCCAACTCTTTGAATACTCAAATATTCAATTTCAACCCTTTGCACGGTCAAATATTATATTTCAACCCTTTGGACATTCAGACTTCGAATTAGAAATTTTCTAATACTAAAATATTTTAATTCCAACATTTTGAATATTTAAATATTCGAATTTCAACCCTCTGCACACTCCATTATTTTATTTCAACCCTTTGAACACTCAGACATCAAATTAGAAATTTTCTAATACTAAAATATTTTAATTCCCACTCTTTGAATACTCAAGTATTCGAATTTCAACCCTCTGCACACAAATATTAATTTCAAATTTTTTAATACTCAAATATTTAAATATAAGTAATACTATGCTACTATTTTAGTATTCTAGAAATCTTTTAAATCAAATATTATAGTTCCAATGATTAACGATTACGTCCATATATCACTAGATCCCTAAATTCCTCAATCCGTAGCATCCCTAGTTTCCTACCTCTCTACTTCCTTAATTCCCTAGTCCCCAATATTTCTACATGTTCATACACCCCCACTTCCGATAATAATAAAATCAATCGAAAGTTCAGATTTGAAAATTAATTAACGAAACAGAATTAATCTCGAATCCCGTTGCACAAAACAAACACCTCTGGCAATCAGGAAACTTCCGTTTCCTAAATGTTCAAAAGGAATTCCCCAAGTAATTAAGCGGCTATCACCCGAGCCAACCTTTCGTTTTCTCTTGGCAAACAAAGAGACGACTCGTGTTTCGTCCTCTTTCTTCAGCTTCCCCGAAGAAAGGGGCTGCTCGATGAGGTGTCGGGGTTCCTTATTGGCTGTCGACCTTCCTGAGAAACAGCGAACGGAAAAAAGAAACTGGTTGAGAAGAGAAAGAAACAATCTCCAGGGTATCGAGGAATCTCTGACACCTTGCGATCCTTCTTCCCTGACGTTTCTCTTTCTCTCTATACATCTTGCTCTCTCTTTGTCCCTCTCTTTCATTACCTCCGTTCCGTCCTTTTGTATCCGGGAAATAGAATGGGGGTAGGTTCTACGATCTTTGTCCTCGGAGACGACACTTTTGTTTAGCATCGCGTAAAGTCACCAGACTTGTCCGTAAAGTTTTAAACGCCTTCTCATTCTTCCTTTCTTCCCGTTCAATGGATACCTTCTCTGATGCTCGACGCTTTCATCACGCGATTAAATCTTCCTAAGCTTTCTGTCGATATCCTTGAATTGTTTAACGGGATACCTCTTGTCATATTGCATAGCGTGATCCGACCTTCTGATTTCAATTTTATCGTTGTCGAGATTTTTTGGGTTTTGCATTTTGGGGATTTTTAGTTTTTGAGACTGTAGGATTTTTTGGTTTTTGTATTTTGGGTCTTTGGGACTTTGGAATTTTTTAAATTTGGGAACTTGGAACTTTGGTACTTCTAGAATTTGGGACTTGGGGATTTTTTAATTAGTGTCGCATTTTGGGGACTGGGGACTTTGGAATTTTTGTGCTTTGAGTGCTTGAGACTTCGGAATTTTTGCAATTTGGAAACTTTGAAATTTGAAATTTTTCAGATTTAGAATTTTGGGATTTTTTAATTTTGGAATTTTTATACTTTGGGACCTTGGGACTTTGAAATTTTGTGCTTTAGGTGCTTGGGACTTTGGAATTTTTATACTTTGGGAACTTTGAAATTTGAAATTTTTCAGATTTAAAATTTTGGAATTTTTTAATTTTGGAATTTTTATACTTTGGGACCTTGGGACTTTTAAATTTTAGTACTTTGGATGGTTGGTACTTTGGAATTTTTACACTTTGGCAACTTGGAAATTTAGAATTTTTCAAATTTAGAACTTTGGGAATTTTTAATTTTGGAATTTTGATACTTT
This sequence comes from Megachile lagopoda, assembly GCA_036983795.1. Lineage (NCBI taxonomy): Eukaryota > Metazoa > Arthropoda > Insecta > Hymenoptera > Megachilidae > Megachile > Megachile lagopoda. Next base: position 4,994,478 of record CM072786.1, read on the forward strand.
GTGTACTTGGGACTTTGGAATTTCCGCACTTTGAATGTTTGGAATTTTTGAAGTTTTAGAATTTGGAACTTTGGGATTTTTTAATTTTTTAATTTCTGCACTTAGGGATCTTAGTACTTCAAAATTTTTGCACCTTGGAACCTTGAGACTCTGAAATTTTTGTACTTTGGTACTTGAAACTTTGGAATTTTTTTTTAGAATTGTATTTGTAATACGTGTATGGGAAAAGAGGATCGTTGATATAGTTCAGTTTAATGACAATTTTATTATATCGCACGTTTTAACGAGTTACCGTGTTACGCGATTTCTATTATTATTAATTGTGCATTTCTTGTATTCGTGCAGCTCTTTTGCTTCTTCTTTATTCACTGAACGCAATAATAGCTTCAGTAACATTTTTACACGTTGGCAACTTGTCACTTTCAAATTTTTACAATGGAGGACTTCAAACTTTTGAAATTTTAACCCTTAACGCTCCAAGTGTGCCTCTCAGGCGTTACATTACTCAATTATAATTAATATATATTGTAATCAAAATTATATTACTTCTGAGATGAATAAAAATTCTTTGACTTTAATATTATTATTTACACGTCATTGTAGCATTTAAAATCTGACACTTGCAAGCGATGATGAAAATTAGTTGTCGATTTTCACAATTAAAAGTTGGAGCATAAAGGGTTAATACTTTCAAGCTTTGACACATTGAAGCTTTAAAGTTTCGAAGCTGCTAAGGTTTTGCCTTTTACATCCATCAATATTCAAACTTCAAATATTCATGTTTCCAGTACATGTTAAGTGGATGTTATACTCTATTTACATCGAATTGTTGACTATCAAATGTACATTTCACTGTCTATGAATCTTCCTGTAGAACTATATTATTAAAAGATATCTTTGCCAAAGAACGGTCGAATAATATGGAAGTAAAAAGCAGAAAAGTGAACGGCAGAGTTGAAAAGCATTCCGAGTTGAATGGGTATCCACTTGCACCGATGAACCTGTTGGCAGACGGATTTACGAAGGGTCTACAAGAGGAAGGCATTTCACTTAAAATCTGGGAAGGATTATATTCTTACAGTTTATCCTACCTTACCTATGGGAGGGTTGAAACCTTCGTCCCTTTATTCCTCGAATCCGGAGTAGGTCAATCCCTCAAGTATTTCTTTTTACATCGAAGATTTTCAATTTTACATTCATGGGATAAAGTAACAATAAACGTGAAAGGTTTACCGGTGCTCTTTATGCAAATGTGCTAATTTTTCATTGAAACATTAAGCTGCAATTTATTCATGCATTTTCTGTCACTTATCTATTCTTTCCCTCTCATTTCTATAATTTATATATACATTTTCTATAATTTCCTTGTTCAATTTATTTATAAATTTTATGTAATTTATTTGTTTGACTTGTTTGTACATTTTCTACTATTTATTTCTGTAATTTATCCATGCATTTTTTGTCATTTATTTTTGTGCTTTCTCTATAAATTTTCTATAATTTATTTGTTCAATTTATTTATACATTTTTTATAATTGTCTAATTTGGTTGAATATATTCTACCATTTATTTCTGCAATTTATCCATACATTTTCTGTATTTTATTTTTATAAATTATCTAACCATTTTCTATAATTTATTTGTTCAATTTATTTATAAATTTTTTATAATTGTTTAATTTGTTTGAATATTTTCTACAATTTATTTCTGCAATTTATCCATACATTTTCTGTATTTTATTTTTATAAATTATCTAATCATTTTCTATAATTTATTTATTCAATTTATACATACTCTATAATTTATCCCTATAACTCATCTACGTATTTCCTATAATTTATTTACACTTTTTGCAATTTATGCCCATAATTTGCCTACATATTTTCTGCAATTTATACCCATAATTTGCCTATAAATTTCCCGTAATTGATCCTCTCTTTTTGTCATTTAATATATCATCGAGTTTATTGCAGTTTGAAGCAAGTTTACCAATATTTATCAGAGCAGCCACATTACACAAGACAAGACTTAACGAGTCGACTAACCTGAAAGGGTGAAAGATAATTTCCATCTTGCCCTTTTTCTTCACGCTACATTGGAATATAACCCTCGTCCCTTCTATTCCTGTTTTCTTACACCTTTAAAGCGTAATTTCCTCGTTGTCGATCAAGAGAACCTACTCCTTTTTACATCCCTTCGGCGAGATACCGTGTTTTCTTCTTTTTACCTCGATTAACATCTTCCTTCTTGCCATGTTTATTCGTGGAAATAATTTCTTCATGCCTCTATTGTTCCTTTACTCTACAGACTGCTTGATCTAAACAAAAGCCTTGCAACGTTGGATATTTAACACCGTGGAGTTTCGCGATTTTGGAATTTTAGAATATTGGAATTTTAGAATATCGGAATTTTGGGGCATTGAAATTTTGTAAATTTTGCAGTTGGGAAATTTTGGGGTTGTGTGATTTTGGGACTTTTGCAGTATTGGAGATTTTGGGCCTTTGAAGTTTTGGAGTTCTTAAATTTTGGGACTGTGGGGTTTTCGGACCTTTTGCAGTGCTAGAACTTTGGGAGTTTGGGGCTTTGAAGTTTTGGAATTTTTTAATTTAGGGGATGTGGGTTTTGGGACTTTTTGCAGTATTGGAATTTTGAGTGATTGGGGCTTTGAAGTTTTACAGTTTTTAAATTTTAGAACTTTTACACTATTGGAATTTTGAGATTTTGGGCCTTTGGAATATTGGAGTTTTGAAGTTTTGGGTCTTTGGGATTTTAAGACTTTTGCAGTGTTAGAACTTTGGGAGTTTGGGGCTTTGAAGTTTTGGAATTTTTTAATTTAGGGGATGTGGGTTTTGGGACTTTTTGCAGTATTGGAATTTTGAGTGATTGGGGCTTTGAAGTTTTACAGTTTTTAAATTTTAGAACTTTTACACTATTGGAATTTTGAGATTTTGGGCCTTTGGAATATTGGAGTTTTGAAGTTTTGGGTCTTTGGGATTTTAAGACTTTTGCAGTGTTAGAACTTTGGGAGTTTGGGGCTTTGAAGTTTTGGAATTTTTTAATTTAGGGGATGTGGGTTTTGGGACTTTTTGCAGTATTGGAATTTTGAGTGATTGGGGCTTTGAAGTTTTACAGTTTTTAAATTTTAGAACTTTTACACTATTGGAATTTTGAGATTTTGGGCCTTTGGAATATTGGAGTTTTGAAGTTTTGGGTCTTTGGAATTTTAAGACTTTTGCAGTGTTAGAACTTTGGGAGTTTGGGGCTTTGAAGTTCTGAAGTTTTGAAATTTTTGGACTTTTTTAGTATTAGAACTTTAAGATTTTGAGCCTTTGAAATTTTGGAATTTTTAAATTTTGGGGCTGTGTGATTTTGGGACTTTTTGCAATGTTAGAACGTTGGGAGTTTATGATTTTGAAGTTTTATAGTTTTGAAATGTTGGCACTTTGGAATTTTAGAACTTTTTACAATATTGAAACTTTGAAATTTTGGGTCTTTGAAAATTTGGAATTTTTAAATTTTGGGAATGTGGGTTTTGGGACTTTTTGCAGTGTTAGAATTTTGTGAATTTAAGGCTTTGAACTTTTATAGTTTCGAAATTTTGGTACTTTAGAACTTTAGGACTCTTTGTAGTATTGGAATTTTGGGGGTGTAAAGTTGTGGAGTTTCAAAATTTTTAACTATAGAATATTGTAACTTTAGGATTACAAGATTTTAGAATATTGGAACTTCAAGAGCTTAGAACTTTAACACTAAAACTACCAAAAACGTCAAATGACCCTTTTACAATTTTAACATTTTAACTTACAAACTTTATTAAGACAAACTCTTTAGAATCTCTGCTAATCTTCATGAAAGTAAAGAATATTAATTTATGTTTTATAATTTACTTATTTATTTTTCAACTTCATTTTTAATTTCAGAGTAAGCATTGCACACCGGTAGGTTTAGTGTTAAAGTTTTGAAACTTTGCAATTTTCAAATGGATCTTTGGGACTTCAGGAAATTGGAACTTTGAATCCTTACAGTTACCAAATATTTTAATATTGAAATTTTAATCATGCAATTAATTTATGCAACTATTTATCACAATCACCATCTTCATAAATGAACCTCATCCCCAAAAGTTAAAAAAGGTCCTTCTCTATATAAGCTCCTCTATTCCTACTCCCCCAAAATCGAAATTACTGCAATCCAAATAAAACCACCATGGCAGTCAATTTCACCCGGTCACGAACACACAACCGAAAGGAACAAATGCCGATTACAAAGCAGAACCGTTCGAAATTACGATGACAACGCGAAATGTTACATTCGAAAGCCGCAAGAATCTCCTCGACATCGAGCATTGAATTTCTTTGATTTTTTATCTCTCCTTTTTTATTTAACGATTCTCTGGTCTCATCTGTCACGAAGCAAAGCAAGGTTTGTCGTTTCTTCTCGCTTCTGCGAGCCGAACAAATTGCACCTGACAGCGGGACACGGTCGGTGAGTAATGGCCTTTGGATGGCGAGAGGCGGGGTAAAGGGTGGTTTCACCCTGTTGTTCGTCGAAAGTCAACGCAAGATTACTCTTCTGTTTCTACCACCGGCCGTGCCGGCACGCCTCTTCAATGAATACACACGCTGCACGCGTTTTATTGTTGCAACCATTGTACCGCGTCCAGCAGTTAAATGGAAATATCAGCATTTGAATAAAAAGGACCATGGTTATTTATTCTCTCTCGCGGTAATGGCTGGCGATGGGGGACGAATGGACCAACGACGGAGCAGAATTGCACGATTAAATATCTTGATTGGAATCGTACGGATTAAGGTCTACTTACAAGCTGTTCGGAAAATTTCAAGATTTTGATCCCTTTAGGTATATTTTGTTCGAAATACTCGAGACATCATTTTATTTTTTCAAGTTCGTCTTTGGGAAATATTGAACTTTAGGACTTTGGGGTTTTGGGGGTTTTTAATTTTTAAATTCGGGATGTAGAAATTGTCGAGCTGTTCTGGGACTTTGGGAAATATTGAATTTTAGGACTTTAGGATTTTGGGATTTTGGGGTTTTTCGGAATATAGACATTGTCGAGCTGTTTTGGGACTTTGGGAAAGCTGGTCTTTGAGAACTATTGAATTTTAGAAATTTGGGAGTTTGGGACTTTGGGATTTTGGGGTTTTGAGGTTTTGGGATTTTCAAAGTTAAAATTCGGGATATAGAAATTGTCAAGCTGTTCTGGGATTTTGGGAAAGTTGGTCTTTGAGAACTATTGAATTTTAGAAATTTGGGAGTTTGGGACTTTGAGATTTTGGGGTTTTGAGGTTTTGAGTTTTTTCGAAGTTAAAATTCCGAATATAGAAATTGTCGAGCTGTTCTGGGGCTTTGGGAAAGTTGGTCTTTGAGAAATATTGAATTTTAGGACTTTGGGATTTTCCAAGATTAAAACTTGAGATGTAGAAATTGTCGAGCTGTTCTGGGATTTTGGAAAAGTTGGTCTTTGGGAAATATTGAACTTCAGGACTTTGGGATTTTGGGATTTTTCAAGTTTAAAATTCGGGATATAGAAATTGTTGAGCTATTCTGTATCTTTGGAGTTTTAGCTTTGGAGTTTTGGGAGTTTGAAGTTTTGAAAATTTGGGATGTTCTAGCTTTTTTAATTTTGGGGCTCTGAGGCTTTGGAATTTTTTAAACTTGCGATTTGAGGTTTAGGAGTTTTGGAATTTTTTATTTTTACGACTTAGAATTTAAGGATTCGAAACTTTGATATCTTGAAATTTTCGAACTTTGTGACATTAGAATTTTGACCATTTATAATTTTGAAAATTTTAGATCTTTTTTATTTTTCAACTTTGGAACTCTGAGATTTTTGAATTTTTGAAGCTTCAGATTTGAAGTTTTCGAGTTTTGGAATTGTTTGTCTTTAGGACTTTGAATTTAAGGTTTCGAAACTTTGATATCTTGAAGTTTTCGAACTTTGTGACATTAGAATTTCAACAATTAATAATTTTGAAAATTTGAAATTTTTCAACTTCAGGGTTCTAAGACTTTACAGTATTAAAACCTTGTAATTTTGAAACTTATCTAAAAGTTTCCTTTCTGGAGGTCTAAACCTTCAAAAGAATAAAACTTCGATGAAACTTCACAAAACTTGAGACATAATTTCGCAAATCTGAGACTCCACAAAATTTCCCTATTTTTTTATCTTACAAAATAATCGCACCCTTTCGTATATTTGTCTTTCGAAATTTGAATAAATTCATATCGACAGAATTTTACGAACGGTTCAAATAAATCTGCCACAATCCATCAGCGTTTTTCGTGAAATATCCGCTAACATTACACAATTGCATATGTTAAAAAAACATTTCAAATACTGCAAAATTCGCAAAAATCAAGCATTCGTCATAAAATTAATTCACCGATATACTTCATTTAAATCAATTTTATTAACCACCGGATCGATCGGAGAAATTAATGAAAAAACACGTGCGTACGAGACTCGTTCATTTTTCTAATTGAATCGGTCGCCGCGAGAGATACATCCCGAGTAGATTAAAAACGTGTACGAGATTACAAGTAAAATTGTTATCCTTGCGAGTGTAATTACTAAATGATGACAATTATTTACCAGGTATTACCGGTACATACTCGGTAGGTTTTAATTAAATTATAGCGGTCGCTGTATCCTGTGGCAAACTTCTACTAGTTTAAACTTGTCGAAAACTACGATATTACCGGACTCGGGATTTAGTCGCAAATACTGTTTGTGGTTTGTCGTTTCAATCCACTTTAGGTCCCTTCAGGGATCGTTATATCGATTTCAGTTGCTGGTTATTGAACTAATTGGTATATTCATGCTCGGAGTTAGCAAGCTTTTTTCCTAGACATTTAGCACAATCTCATAAATATTTTGTAGGCTTATTCGATTTAGGTTTAAGTTTTCAAGCTTTGAGGTTATGTTCTCAAACTCTCGAGTTCACAAGCTTTTCAGGTTATGTTTTCAAATTTTCAAGTTCACAAGCTTTTGAGATTATGTTTTCAAATTTTCAAATTCACAAGTTCACAAGCTTTTAAGGTTATGTTTTCAAATTTTCGAGTTCACAAGCTTTTGAGGTTATGTCATCAAATTTTCAAGTTCACAAGTTCACAAGTTTACAGGTTTGAGAACTTTCGTTTTCAAATTTCTAAGGTTGTAAGTTCTTAAGGTTTGAAATTCTCAAGGGTACGAGTTTCCAAACTTCCAGGCTGTCGGATTCTCAAGGCTACACGTACCGAAGTTCAAAATCACCTACAATTACCCTAGTCTCTTATTTCCCAACTTATCAATCTTTCAAGACTACAATTTCGCAAGTTTCTAGTCTTCCAAATTTACAACTTCTTAAGTTCCAAATCTACCCAGCATCCTAAGCTCCTATGTTCCAAATCTCCCAAAGATCCTAATCTCCTAAGTTTCAATTCTCCCTAAAATCCTAAGCTCCCACAATCTCCTCGAAATCCCTAGCTACCAAGTTGTTAAGTTCTCAAATTCCAAATTTCCCAAAATCCTAAGCATCCAAGTTCCAAACCTCCCAAAATCCCAGGTATCCAAGTTCCAAATCTCCCAAAATCTTAGATACCCAAGTTCCAAATCTTCCAAAACCCAACCCTCCAACTCTCAATCTCTCAAGTTCAAAATCTCCCTAAAATCCCAGGCTCCCAAGTTTCCAATCTTCACGAAATCCCTAGCTCCCAAGTTGTTAAGTTCTCAAATTCGAAATCTCCCAAAATCCTAAGCATCCAAGTTCCAAACCTCCTCAAATCCCAGGTATCCAAGTTCCAAACCTCCTCAAATCCCAAGTATCCAAGTTCCAAATCTCCCAAAATCTCAGGTATCCAAGATCTCCCCAAAATCCCAAGCTGTGAAGTATCCAATCTCCCAAATTCCAAATCTCCCCAAAATCCCAAACTTTCAAGTATCCAATCTCCCAAGTGCCCTATCCTCCAAGATTTCCAAACTCCCAAGTCCCCAATTATCCAAATCTCTTATCTCCCAAGTTTCTAATCCCTCAAACTCTCAATCTCTCACGTGTCCAATCTCCCAAAGCACCAAATCTCCCAAGTTCAAAAATTTCCCAATTTCCAATCTCCCAAGTCCCTAAACTCCACAACACCCAATCCTCCACATCTCCAAACTCCGACATCCCCAGTTTTCCAAGTTCCTCATCCACAACTTCCCAATCTCTCAAATTGCCAATCTCCCAAAACACCAAATCTCGCAAGTTCCAAAATGATCAAATCCAAACAGCCCAACAATCCTCCAAGTTCTCAAATCCAGCGAAAAGCCATCTCCCACTCAAATAAAAGATTCCAATACTTCCCGTTCCTTTGTTCTCCGCAGAGTTGCCTAGTGAATAGACACCCCTAAAAAATGGCGATGGAGAAGAATGCCCTGAGCATATCCATTTCCCCTAGGGAAGCCTAGCACGTACCGCAGAACAAACGAAAGGAGTCTTAACGAAATGCCAGAGAAAGGCTAGTCCGGCGACGAGTTGTCACCTGGAGTGGTAGAAGCCTTTAGAGAAGCCTTTAGCCGAGAGAAGCAATAGTATATATTCCTGGGCAGTGGCATTATCCAATTTTCCACGGTGCGACGCGATTGTGAGCGCAGAGGCGGATGGCGTGGGTCGTGCCGGGTACATACTCGTTCGTTGCACATTTCCCCGTGCTCCCAGCTGGTGCACGCTGCAACCTGCGGTAAATCGAGCGCGGCAATAAAATCGATACCGTGTCGATCCGGATTTTTCGTTACTGCCAGCGCGGTCGTAAATGATACCTGTAACGTAGAACGTCATTATGGTCGAGCGTTTAATTGAAATGGGAACAGTGCGACGTGTCGGCGCAGGAAAATAGAAAAGACACACCGGTGGAAAGTTTAACGAGCGAGCGTGGTTATCGATAAATCGAGCCGGATAGAATGTGAACAGAAAACGGAAGTGGAAGGTACACGGCCAGAGAGTGTCATTGATAGAAACAGGATGCTGAGAGGAGGTCGATATCGATGACTCTTTCGATGCTGTGCCGTTAAAACGCACGCAATTGCGAGCCATTGAACAGGTAAAATTCCTTCTAAAGATCCGTTTCTTTTGTGTGCCGATGGACTACGCTTTTTCCTTCTTTCCGGCTCCGATGGAAGAATTTTCAGCGAACGAACTTCGACGTCGGATATCTTATTCGTCTGTTTCGTCTTCGACGAATGAACTTTATGGGGCGGAATTTACGGAATAAAGGGTGCATAAAATTGTGCCTCGCAGGTATTTCAGCACGATCTGTTGGGGAATTTTTTAATTATTTCAACGCTTCTTTCGTGTCAAATAAGATTGAATTTCTTGAAATTCTTCGAAATTAATTATTTGATGTGAGTACATATGTTGCAATTTTTTGGGTGTTATTTCAAGTATTACTGCTTTTTAAAATATTACAATATTTCTACACGTTATATTGTTACAAGTTAAATTGTCACGCGTTGGATCACATATTAGATCGCCATGTGTTACAATTTCTACGCATTGTATTACCATACGTTAGATTGCCACGTGTTGTATGATCATACATTAGTTCACCTCGTGTTATATTGCCACTCGTTATATCACCACACGTTACTGTTGGTACGAGTTATATCACTATGCGTTGCATCGCCATACGTTATATTGCAACACGTCGCATCTCCACGCATTATATCACCAGACGCTGTATTTCCACGCATGATATCGCCACGCGCTATAATTGTCATGTACCGTGTTTCCACGTGTTGTATCAGCACGCACTGTATTTCCACGCATTATATTGCCATGCGTTATTATCGTCATTTGCCGTATTTCCACGCGTTATATCACCACACACCGTATTTCCACACATTATTATCATCATTTGCCGTATTTCCACGCGTTATATCGCCACATACCGTATTTCCACACATTATTATTGTCATTTGCCGTATTTCCACGCGTTATATCACCACAAACCGTATTTCCACGCATTATATTGCCATGCGTTATTATCGTCACATGCCGTATCTCCACGCGTTATATCACCACATGCCGTATTTCCACGCATTATTATCGTCATTTCCCATATTTCCACGCGTTATATCACCACAAACCGTATTTCCACGCGTTATATCACTACACACCGTCATTTCACGCATTTTAACGTCACGCATTCATACCCTAACGCGTTGTATCACCATACTGATGTATTAACTTACAACATTCACTAATCATTGTCATAAACGTTGCAGGTATTTTTTTCAGATACCAATTTAAAAATTGTGAAACTTCTCCAAAATGAAGCAGTAATAAAAAGACCATAATTCTATATTTTTCACTAATTTATCCGTAAGAAATATTCACCCTGCATACTAAGCACCGTAAAACTAACCTAACTAAAGATTCTCACATTCCAAAGAAAAAATAAGCTCAGTACTGTTTGCGTATCGATCGATAAAACATAGATAGCGATACGAAGGACAACGAAACACCCTTTCGTTACATCTTGACGACCACCCTGGTGTATATTGCTAACGCGAAAAAGTAGTCGCAGGAACCATCCAATAAAATAGAGACCGGGGTCTCTGAATGGCCGGCAAGGTTAATGCGATTGGATGATTGGCTCGATTAGCAAATTGGCTAGCTTGGTGTAGGACATTGGGATAAATGAGGATATGTCTATGCTGGGAACATGGCACTGCGGCAGATTGATGGGAAGGGATCGAAACGACAGGCCCCCCCGATGTCGTTGCTGATATATTATGAGACATGGTTTTCGATGGAGTCGGCTGCAACGTGTGCGTGTAGTGTTGGCAATTAACGCGAGCCTTCGTTGTGTCGTGACAAAGAGGGGGCCGATTTAAAAAATTCGATCGTGCATTTTTTTCTATCAACTCCTCTTCTGTTCCGGTGAGACCCAGTGTTCGACGATGACATCTCGTGCAATTCAATGGATTATCTTCGAATCGACGATCTCATCGATAAAACTTACATCACGTGACATTTTTGTTTTTATACGTTTTTTTTATTGGTGTTTCGATTGGAGTGCTTATTGACACATGTATCATTGATGGATTCATTTCTGTGATTCGTTGAGACCGAATTTTGCAATGTGTGCAGTTTTCAAATATTTGCTGTTCGAAATTTATACATTTTTTAAAGGCAAAGCAAGTTTATAAAAGTTTTACTGTGTCATATTTCCAATCTAGATTTTCGTGATTTCTAAATTTCCTAATTCCTTTTGTAAATGTTTATGTATCTAAACATCTAAATCTCCACATCTTCAAGTCTCAAGGTCCTCAAGTTTGGAGGTCTCCAAAATTTCCAAACAACATCACATTTCAAAGTTTCTAGGTCCCCAAATTTGTCAAACCAAGTCTCCATATTTCCAATTTTCTAGATCACCAAAATTGTCGAACCTCCAAGCCTCCACATTCCCAAATTTCTAGATCCCCAAAATGTCCAAACCCCAAATCCCCACATCTCCAACTCTCTACATACTCGAAATGTCCAAACCCCAAATCACCACATCTCCAACTCTCTACATCCCCAAAATGTCCAAACCCCAAATCCCCACATCTCCAACTCTACACCCCCCAATTTCTATATCCCCAAAATGTCCTAACCCCAAATCCCCACATCTCCAACGCTCTACACCCCCAAATTTCTAGATCCCCCAAATGTCCAAACCCCAAATCCCCACATCTCCAACTCTCTACACCCCCAATTTCTAGATCCCCAAAATGCCCAAACCCAAAATCCCCACATTTTAACTCTCTACACCCCCCAATTTCTATATCCCCAAAATGTCCTAACCCCACATCCCCACATCTCCAACTCTCTACACCCCCAAATTTCTAGATCCCCAAAATGTCCAAACCCCAAATCCCCACATTTTAACTCTCTACACCCCCAAATTTCTATATCCCCAAAATGTCCTAACCCCAAATCCCCACATCTCCAACTCTCTACACCCCCAAATGTCCAAACCTCCAAATCTCCACATTTTCAATTTACCAGATCTCCAAGTCTCCTCCAAATAGACGTACGTAGACCAAATTCTCCGTCGATAAAACAGGATGGATGTAAGGTTTGTCGATGAAATCTTCCGTAACGACGCGTGTGGTTGATTTAAACCGGGCGTTCGTGACCGCAGCACAAAATGGAGAGAGTTTTCGGCGGAAGAGAGGAAAACTGGAGTGGATTTAATTGGCTCGTACCTAAATCAAGCATGGAAAGAGAGATCGTGGATGCGTACGGTGTCTCCTCGTCCGAAGACGGCTGGCCCATCAATATGCCACGGTTTGTTTCCTCTGGATCGTCTGTAAAAACAGGACTTCGAGATGCATATCGATGCGTCATCGTGGAACGTGGGCTGTAAATTTGAACGTGGGCGTTTAGACGTGGCCAACGTCTTTGTGGCACGTGGGTTACACGCTCTCGAGTGAGAGGCGCGTGGCGAATGAATTTTTTTCTTGTCACGAAACATCGATTATTTTCACGTCCATTATCGTCGGTGAAACCACGTCCCGTTAAAACAGCTATTTCAACGTTCGAACCTCTAACTCGTGCCAGAACTTTACTAAATTGTACCTCGTTAACCCTTTGTCTCGTAATATTTCATGTTGTCATAGACTGTATTTATATTACGTTGCTGTCGTAAATTCAGTAAATCTCGATTGGTAGTTTGAAGTATTCTGGTGCAGGCTTTTGGGTGAGGATACGTATGCAATCTTCTCAAATTTCGAAATTTCTCAAATTTCTAGGTTCCCAAATTCTAATCTCACAAATTCCTGTATGTCCAAATTTCTAGATTTCCAAATCCCTACAGTCCCATATTCCTAGATCTCCAAATATCTACAATCCCAAATACGTACGTCCCCAAATACCTACATCCCCAAATACCTACGTCCCCAAATACCTACGTTCACAAATACCTACATCCCCAAATACCTACATCTCTAAATATCTATAACCCCCAAATGCCTACGTCCCCAAATACCTACGTCCCCAAATACCTAAATCCTCAAATACCTACATCTCTAAATATCTATAACCTCCAAATACCTACATCTTCAAATACCTACATCCCCAAATACCTACGTCCCCAAATACCTACATCCCCAAATTTCTAATTCCTCAAATTCCTACATCTCTAAATATCTATAACCCCCAAATACCTACATCTTCAAATACCTACATCCCCAAATATCTACGTCCCCAAATACCTACATCCCCAAATTTCTAATTCCTCAAATTCCTATACTAATATCCCTAAATCCCAAAACCCTATGTTTGCAAATTTCCAACTCCCAAAGTCCTGATAGCACAAGATCCCCAAGCCCTCAACGCGTCCTCAAATTGTTAAATCCCTCAAAATCTTTAAAAATCACCTACCGTCTGCCTTTCTTCTCCCTCAATTTTCCTATTTTTCCAAAGCAAGCTAAATTTATCCTTCACTGTACACATTCAAATATTTTGCAGAAGATAGTTTGTTAGAACAGGGTAGACGATGTTCCTGTTTGAACCGGAAGCCTGTTGAAACGGAAGCAGTCTGTTTTCTCCGTTCAAGATTTCCCCTCGTGACCATCTTTTCTGTCGTTGATCTATTACAGTTTTTCGTCCGGAAAACTGCCTTGTTTACCACGTTGTTCCACGATCCGTATCTTCGTTCCGCGCCTCTGTCCACCGGCAACGTCGCTGTAATGAACGGAATTTGCGGGTAAACTTTGCTATCCAGCCTCTTTCTTTCTTGTTGGATGGTCCCTGATTTAATGACGGTGAAAGTGCTATCACGAAATTTTCTGGTACTCTGAACAAGAAACAGTGTCCGTAAAATTAACGTGATTACAAATAACGTAAATCAACGGGACGTGTAGTGTAAATTTATTTTGCGCGAATAGAATTGTTACTGTAAAGAAAACATCGAGATATATTTCTATATCCATGTACAGGTAACTAGTAAATAACTTTAGTAATTACGTTAAAATTGATGGACCGATAAATCAAATATTTGTTCTATAATAACAGGAATTTTTCCCAGAACCCGATCGAAATGAAATGCGTACGTAAACTCGAAATTTGTCGCACAACAGAACGTCGAAATCGATAAATATACTTCCGCTATTTGCGCGCCATTCGTTGAAAGGTATTTGCCTGGCGCGCTGAAAATGTTGAAAAAGAAAAAATAGCCAATAACCGGCAGAAAGTTATCCAGCTAAGCGTGCACATATTAAACGTTTCGGCCTCTCGCAGTTCGGGAACAAAATGAAAACAAAAAAATTGCACGCGTCCAGTAGATCCGGACGAGAAGTTCCCTTTATGCTCGGGCGCCCGTGGTCGAAACTACTTCGCCCACACATAGCAGACGGGTCACACCCATTTAATTTCGCGGTTTCTTTTATTTCATCGTCTCCGTTCAGGTTTCTCCTAACCGTCGTCCTCTCCATTCGTTCTCATTATCCTGGTGTCCATCCTTCTTCCGATCCGGACCAAATACGACCCGCGACGAATAATACCTACGTTACGTCTTCGTCGAGCTACCTGGAGCCGATTGTTTCTCGATCGAATACGCTCTAATTGCGGAAACACAATTAGTGCGAGTAAATAACCGACCGCCTGGCATGGTTCCTAATTAATTCGCGCTCGTTATCGCGAACAAACGAATTGTTCCTCGATTTTAAGCGGCAACCACTACCATTTTCGTCGTTAGCTTCAAACTCTAAGTCTCTTGACCTTTTTTTTAGTTGCGACGTATATATACGTTGTTCAGGACCGAGGGAATGCGTACAGGATGTTACAGGAACGGTACACGCGTTCATTTCCAGCGATAAAGTCAATGGACTTGGTCTCTTGACTTCTGGGACCTTTTAATTTTCACGCATTGAGACAAGTTTTTAATCTATTCTTCGTCCACTTTTGATCCACCCTGTAGAAATTTCTTTCTCTCATTTCTTTAACAAAAAAGTCTCTCAATGTAAATGGAGAAAATCATTTAGACCAGGACGCAGTTCATCCACTGCCCATCCACTTCCGATCCGGTACCCATCCACTGTTGATCAACTGCCCATCCACTCCTGATCCGTCATCCATCCGCATGCGATCCGGTACCTGTTCACTTCTGATCCGTTTCTCGTCCATCGTCGATCCGCATCGAATCCACTATTTGATTCAGTATTTATCCAATATCGAATTCAAGTCGAATCCACATTTCATCCACCTTTTCACATCATTTGATAACCGTTTGATACTGAATTTCATCCGCATTTGAAGCATTTGCAATTGTTTCTCCCTGGATTTTCAACTATTCTCGTCCACCCGCATTTTCCGGAAGAACGGCATGCGAATCAAATATGCGAACGATTGTATCAGTCGGCGGAAATGCAACGATGCGTGATGTCCATTGGCCGATGACCAGAAACCGGTGCTCGAAGATAGATTTACTCGCGTTTCCAGCGAAGCACCGTCCCGGAAGTGTTTCAGTGTCGAAAAATAGTACGAAATGGGATTTCGACGGCAGCGAGATCGAATCGTCCCGTTTCTTTCTCTTTTTTCCTCTCCTCGTTCGTGTTCGAGAAATCTCTAAAACGCTTGAAATTTCGCGTGCTTGCAGAGTCGGTGACGAGGTGACGACCACGACAACGAGCACAACGGGCACGCAAGAAGAAACGAATCAAGCAATCATGGCTAAAAGCGCAGAGAGGCTTCCGGGTACTTCCGGCAGGTCGAGGACCAGAGACGACGGATGCTGTTCGGTGAATTTCCTGAAATACGTGCTTCACATCTACAACATGGTGTTATTCGTAAGTAATCGCGCGAGTTTTAACGCTGAGATGTTTTTCGACGAGACTTTTTTACTAATGTCACACTTTCAGCATTTGTAAACATTTGAAAACTTTCACATTTAGAAATATTAATATTTGAGAACTTTAACATTTAAACATTTTATTATTCAAAAATTGTAACATTTGAAGGCTTGATAATTTGGAAATCTTAGAATATGAAAACTTGAGTATCTGAAAATTAAAAAATTCAGGAACATGGAAGTTTAGAAAGGTTTCGTAGAGATGATAAAGTGGAATTGTAAAATGATTCTCTTCTTTTTAGCTTGTTCTTTTAAGAACCTTTCGGTTCGAGAGAGGTGTTGCAAAAATGAATGAGGCAATTTTTGCGGCAACTCGACATTTAAATCGTGAATACATTCGGTCTTTCCCCCTCGAGGTGGACGTTGTAAAACAGCCGGTCGAACATAGTGACCCATGCGATGATACATCCCATAAAATGCTAATGAAGTTCGCGTTGTGAGTCGCGCACGATAAAAAAGAGGAACAGTCCGGGGACGAGAAGCAAAAGGAAAAAGCGGGTAAATCGATCGGTAGCCCTTGCCAATTTAATGCAAAAAACTTCGTCGCCTTGTTGAGTAACAGCATCGACAAGAATGTTCACGAGATTAAAAATAAGCAAGAAACTCTATCTCGGGTCTTGTACCTTGTTATTGCCACCGCCGTTCCACGAAGAGTCATTTTTCATTATTTCCTCGTTTCAAACAATAAACAATAAACAACAACACCGTGAAAAATAATCGAGTACAAGGTAAAAAAGCGACGAAAATGTTCTTCGAGGGTAATATCGGGGAAGTCGAAGTTGAAAGTTTGCTCGTTTCTTCGAAGCCATAACGCTCGACGAAACGTTCAAGCAGATTACGAAATCGCCGCGATCATCGTTGGATTCATCCTCGCGGTCTGAATGGCTGACTTTAAGCTCGCCTCGTAATAAGGCTCGATAATGCCGGGGATAATGCAACAATAACCTGCAGGGAACAATGGCTGCGCCACAATACTTGTCGGTTAACGCGTGCGGTTTTACTTGCGTCGACTTGCGTTTCAGAGTACAATCACCCCTCCAGATCGGAATCTGGGAATTCGATGTTACTCGCTAAGCATTCGATCACTACATTCTTTCGTCACTGTCTCTCTTTGCTGGAAATTCCCGATTCAGCTCCTGTTTCGATGCTAGGCGTGTTAAACCGAAACGTTAGATGAATAGGGGATCAGTGCACGTGTTGCGCAAGGAACGGTGATCTCGATAATGGTTTATTTATGGCTTTAATTCTTGATTTGCGACAGTAATTCTGGCTATTTTGTTGGGAAAATATGTAACTATTGTAGTTGGTAGTTATTGTTAGTTATTGTTAGTTTTTGTTAGTTATTATTAGTTGGATTAAATGGGGATTAGGCCAAGAGTATCCGTAAAATGGGGATTTACTCAGAGATGATATTTTAAAGTTAGAGGAAGATGTTATTCAATTTTTTTCCACGGTAGCGTGGGGGATGTTGGGTGATTAGTCTTCTGCAAAATTTAGAAACTTTCAAATTTAAAAATTCCCAGTTCCTATGTTTCCATATCCCTAAATACTGAAATACCTAAATTTCCAAATCCCCAAATCCACCAATCCTCACATCTTCGAGTTCTCAAATCCTTAAATTGTCAAGTTTCCAGATGCTTAAATCCTCAAATTCTCAAATTTCCAATTTATCAAATCCCCAAATTCTTAAATTTCCAAATGCTTAAGTTCCCAAATTCTCACATCCCCAAATCTTCGAATCCCCCAAACTTTAGATCTCCAAATTCTTAAATCTCCAAATTTTCAAATCCTTAAGTTCTCAAATCCCTAAATTGTCAAATCCCCAAATCCTCAAATCCCTAAATTTTCACATCCCCAAACGCCCATATTGTCAAATACCTAAATCCCCAAATCCCGAAATCTCCAAATTCCCAAAAACCACTCCCCAATCAGCAAAACTATAAACTATCCCATCCCATAAGAAATCCCCGATAAACCAACGACCGCTATTATTCCACAATTCCAAATTTTCATGTTGAACAGTACATCCTGAAACAGTAATAGTGAAATAGTAAGCTACTGCACGATAACGTTTGGAGTACCTTGATATTCTAAGCCAAGAGATTAAAGCAAAGTTAGAGCGATGGTTGATTGCCCGCAAACTGTTCGCAGCCGAGATTGAAAGCTAGATTGAGTTACTCGGGGAAAACGGTTCTACTCGACTGATTCTACCAGCGATAGGACTAAAAGAGAAACCGGCAAAAAGAGAATCAATAAAGAGAGAGAATTAAGTGATTACAAGATACAATGAAGCGAAGTTATTGCGTGCACTCGGTTTATCATCGGTCGGTAATTACGGAGGTGCAAGAAGCAATCACGTTCCTTTCCCCGGCTTTTTCATTCCCTTCGTTAATTGACCGTTCTATGGTTCATTCAGTTATATTACCACATTGAAATATCTCTGATCATCTGTTAATCTTACGAACATCAATTTTCTAAACTTTGACTCTCCTCAAGATGTACGTCCCCAAGTACCTACATCTCTAAATATCTATAACCCCAAATACCTACGTTCCCAAATACCTACATCTCTAAATGTCTATAACCCCCAAATACCTACGTCCCCAAATACCTACATCTCTAAATATCTATAACCCCCAAATACCTATGTCCCCAAGTACCTACATCCCCAAATACTTACATCCCCAAATACCTACATCTCAAAATATCTATAACCCCCAAATACCTACATCCCTAAATATCTACATCCCCAAATACCTACATCTCAAAATATCTATAACCCCCAAATACCTACATCCCCAAATACCTACATCTGCAAATACCTATAACGCCCAAATACCTACGTCCCCAAATACCTGCATCCCCAAATACCTACATCTCAAAATATCTATAACCTCCAAATACCTACGTCCCCAAATTTCTAATTCCTCAAATCTTACGAACATCAATTTTCTAAACTTTGACTCCCCTCAAGTGTCCTTAACACTTCCTAATTCCTTTTAGAACCTTTTTAAATGTGTCCTTCTCCATATCGCCGTTTTCCCTAGAATCGCCCTGCAATAAACACCACATTGCTTAAAAAATAAATAAGAATTCAAAGGATTAAAACGGAAAAGTTTTCGTTTAACTGTTATTGGTTGGGATCAAGGGTAGTTCCGTCGCAATTTCAGGAATCTTTTTATCCCCCCCTCCGTCGCGAAGTTTGCTCGTTAAAGGGAAGAAGAAAAAAGAGTAGCACCAAAGAAAATTGCCGCTTGTCCCGATCCTCTTAGCAGTCCCTTAAGCCGGATTAATTTTAACGATCGCTAATAACGAATATCAAGGCACTTCCTTCGGTGAACATCGGTGCCGTTGGGTGGTGGTTCGCGTAATAAAATACGATTATCTCACCGCGTGGTCCAATCGTATTACCGGCGCTCTCATTATAGTTATAATTCCCGCGTTCCATCGTTGCCTGTTCAAGCTCATCGTCGGAAGTTCCGTGCTAGATATTGCGCGTTTAATGTCGTTGTAATTTGCAGTTCAAAAACACCGAAGGGAACCGTGATCCCTTCGACGAAACCTGGCAACGTTAATCCTTTGATTGATGTCGATACCCAGAACTTTCTGTTAATCGCGTGCTTGCACCACCACTGTGGTTAACCGATGCCATCAAACATGTGGCAGGATATGCACTAACGATATTAAACACACGATCATTAATTTTCTTGATTATGCTAAGTCCGAGGTGTTCGTTGAGTTGCACATTTATACATTCGCGAAAATTATGTTTTGTAACTAAAGTTAGAAGTTAGGTCAGAAGTTGGGTCAGAAGTTAGGGTCAAAAATTGTATATCAGATTCACACGGTGCAATATACTCATTCAATGCAACATAAATCCATGCGAATTATTTCTTCTACATTCATATTGTCTATCAGTAATCTCCTTGATGTTAATTTAACAATTTAATAAACTTAATATAAGTGAACAACAGATTAAACCTCCAATGATGTTACTCTAACAATTAAATAAACATGAAATTAATGAAATACTTGAATGTCCAAAATGTAATGATTGTATCCAACATTATAAATTTCGTGCCACCACTTTTGAGTCCTCCTATACATGTATATCGTCCGTCTGGGAAAGGATAAGAAGAAAATCGACTGCAATTGCAGCGTCCAGTAACGGACCTCTTAAACGAACGAAACGATCGTCATCCGGCTTGGTTCGCGATGAACGGGTCCAGTGTCCGCCAGAGGTAAATGGTCGTCCGTTTGATCGTACAGTCGTGTGCATAGATAGCTTCGTGGGTATAGATTACTATATTCACGTAAACGATTGGATAAGTACTGTTCACCGATGGGAAATTGACCTGGGTTAGGTTTGACTTAGGTTACCATTTACTCTCACAATGTAACCTAACAGGAACAATTCATTCACGATATTCATGTAAACAGTTAATAAGATACTGCATAGAGATAGAAAGTTGATCTGAATTACATATGATTTAGGTATGGTTAGTTTGATCTGAGGTATAATTTAGACCTCGGTTCGATTTGATGTTGAAGCTGAATGGTAGGTTTGTGACCGAATTGAATGTGAGTTAGATAGGGATTGAATCTGAGTTGGATATGGATTAGATTTGAAATAGATTGGGTCTAAATTATATATGGAGTGGATCTGAATTAGATATGGATAGGATTTGAATTAGACATGGATCAGACCAGAATTAGTTATGGACTAGGTGGGCTTGATTTGGATTTTGTCTGAGTTGGATCTGCCTTACATGTGGATTGGGTTGGAACCTAGGTTTCGTCTAAATTAAATATGGATTAGGTGTAAGTTTAATTTGGATTTTATCTGAGTTGGATCTGAATTGCATGTGAACTGGGTTGGAACCAAGGTTTGATCTAAGTTAAATATGAATTATGTCTACATTTGATCTGAATTAATGGGTCGGGTTTAGCTTTGATCTAAATTGGTACAGATTAAGTTTATCTTTGATCTGAATTACGAATTCGTCAGGTTCAGATTAGGTCCATCTGGATTATATCAGCATTGGCTCTTGATCGCATGATCTAGGTTTGCACAGAGTTAGATTACTCTATCTCCTTTACCACTTCACCTAGGCTAGCAGAAAGAACCCTATACATATACGATTGAACAAGTACCATGAAGGTATCAAAAATGGTCCTCTGAGTTAGATACAATATCTGAAGTGTCAATATATGAGTGTATTATAGACCCACAAAAAGCTACAAAAGTATTCGTCTCTTCAGCAGCACATATCAGTTGATAAAGTGAAACACCAAAAATACGTAACAATCACACATAAATCACTCGCGTACACCTTGCCATTCATCCACCCAAATTAGATTCCGCGCGAAAAGTCAGCATGCATGTTCCGCGTACCCAAATTGGAAAAATGAGTTAGGTGAGGCATCCATGTACAGGAGTGTACGGGACACCTAGTGCATTCCCGGGAGTACTTGCATTTCCGTGCAGGCAACGTGCACGCGTGACTGCACGAACTCGTGCATGCCGGTGCATCGTCCGGCGACAGATCGCACTTGACGCGTTTGTCGATCGTGAAACATGGACTGCGAAGCAATGGGAATTCGCCCAGCTCTCTGCTGCTGGAAATCCATTTCACGCGTTTACGACGATCTTGCGTCGAATTACCTGCCGTTGCATCGCGTTTAACGCGTTCAACACATTTTTGCCAGTAACAAACGATTCGTCCTTTCACCTCTGCTTTTCATTCGAATTGTCTCGTCTTAAATTGTCCAGAAGTTTAAACGTTTCCTTTCGTCGTCCAAGTTAACTGCGGTACAGGAAGTTCGTCCGTGCTTTATTAGAATGACAGTGCCACTCGGAGAGGTGGACATCTTGCCACTTCCAATTAGGGAAGTACTGTAGCTACTAGTTAATTCGCAGCAACAGGGTAAATCTGCATTCACGCGACGCGTGTCAAACGCAATTTGCTGGCTCTTCGCTTTCCTTATTACCTCTGCGAGAAGAAACGCGAAGAAATGTGGCTTCTACACGATGAAACGCGCCGGAAAACGCGCACTTTTCAAGAACTCAGAGGGTTTTACGCACTGGATGCTAATTATTCTAATTTCCGGAAGACGCAACGGATCTAGAATCTTCCGATGCTACGCGCAGAGGAAGATGGCGGATGTGGAACACCCTCGCTGAGAAATTTTCGATTCAGAAAGTTAGGAATTTTATAAATTAGAAGTTTGGAATTTTTGAAGTTTTAGAATCTGGGAATCTTCAGGTTTAGATAATGAAATTTCAAATTCTAATTTAGAAATTTTGTAAGTCGCCAATGCAGACATTTGGGAACTTGAAGATTTGTTAACTTACTAGAAGGGAAATTTAGAAACTTTGTAACTCCCTAAGATGGAAATTTAAAAATTCGGTAGCTTCCTAAAAATTTACATATTTGCAAATTTTTAAATTCACTAATTTGTCAATTTAATAATTCAAAAACTTGATAATTTGAACGTTTCAAAATTGAGAAAACAATTAAAAAATGAATTCAACGCAGCAATTTAATAGAATAAAGCGCGTAAAGGTGTCTGGGTTAAGTGATATTCAGAAAGCTGAAACCGCGAACGATTTCGTTAAATTAGTAAACTCGTCTCTGAGTGCGTTCGCGGTTAGGGCTCGAAAATGTTTATCACTAATGCTATTATGCAGTGGCGCCGGTGGCCTTAAAACGCCTGCTATAAATCATGTAAGCCCGCTGTGTTGTACGTATATATAGTACATAAGTATTATGCCAAGAGAGTGGAACAAACACGCTGGTGTACCGATGATATCTCATGGCAGCTGCAGCTGCTGCAAAGAATGCACCGAGACGAAGCTACACTAGTCATTCAGTATGTTGCATTTGCATTTTTCCTGCTTTTTATCGCGATCTTCCTTCGAATCAGTGCAACATTTTACGTAATGCAAGGGAATCGTAAATGTTCAACGTTATTGATGCACAAAGCGGAGTAGGATCAATCTGTGCGCTCGAAATACTCTACATATCGAGTGTCAAGAAATTTTTACATATTAGAAGCTTTTTATGTACAGAACGTATATATGTTCTTCTTTGCAAATCTTTTGGAAAATTTCTCGTTTATAAGTGGAAAATTTCTTTTAGATGTGGATTCATGTGGATTCGTATATAAATTTGATTATTTTTCAATTTCCACGTTTTTTAAATTTTCAAGTTTTTATATTTCTTAATTCTCGAATTAGCAAGTTCTTAATTTCTAGATTTCTTAATTTCAAAATTCTGTGATTTCAAAATCTGTAGATCCCAAACTCCTTGGTCCCCAAATTGCTAGATTGTCAAATTCTTAGCTTCCCAAATGCCTAGCACTCCAAATTCCTAGGTCCCCGAATTCGTACATCTCCAAATTCCTAGCTTCCCAAACTTCTATGTCCCCAAATTTCTGCGTCCCTACATTTCTACGACCCTAAATTCTTACGTCCTTAAATCTCTAGGTCCCCAAATTCCTACGTCCCCAAATTCCTAACTCCCCAAAATTCCTACGTCCACAAATTCCTACGTCTCCAAATTCCTATGTCCCTAAATCCCGAACTCCCAAAAATTCCTCTGTCCCCAAGTTTCTAGCTCCCCAAATTCCTACATCCCCAAATCCGTAACTCCCCAAAATTCCTAGCTCCCCAAATTCCTAGGTCCCTAAATTTCTACGTCCCCAAATTCTTACGTCCCTAAATCTCCAGGTCCCCAAATTCCTACGTCCCCAAATCCCTAACTCCCCAAAATTCCTATGTCCCCAAATTCCTAGCTCCCCAAATTCTTACATCCCCAAATTCCTAATTCCCCAAATTTCGCGATCTTAAATTCTTGGATCTTCAAATCTTGCTACCTCAAATTCCTAGATTCCCAAAAACCTATATACCCACATCCCCAGATCCTCAAATTCCAAACACTTCTTCAAAGTGGAACTATTCAACAAAAATTGCCTTGTTCTAAATATCTAAATGATTTTGAAATTCGGTCGCAACAATATGGTGTTTGTTTATGTGGATATTTAGGAAATGCCAATCTATATTTTCTGCGTTTTCACTTGCGCCATCGGATACGCACCCTATGTAGGTCGTGCTGCAGGCGTGCAATTTCTTATTTATGCGAAACTCGCGGACACAGCGGGGACCGTTCGCGTACAAGATGTAAAATTAGACGCATCCCCGACATACTTTGAGACGGTACGTGATCCAACGCGAGAAGCTCACATTACGTAACCGCGAATATTTCGTTTCAATTAAAACGCGCCCCACATTTTGTTTCGTATGAAAACATCGGTTCGTGTTCATTTTACGCTCATCAAATTATAAAAGCAAATCAATAATGACCAGATAGAGACGAATTCATGTTGAGTGGTTAATTAATTATCTCGTCTTTTTTCTTGCGTTTCTGAACAATTTTGTGATACATTAATTTCCAATTTTCCGAATCATTTTCACAAAATGACTGTACAAAATGTGTAAGGTTCATAAATTTTATCTTACAGAGTCTAGGTTTACGGACGTTTGATGGTCACTTATATTTCAATTTAAACTAAAGTAGAAAAATTAATAAATTAGGGATATGCGATCTGCCTAGGATATTGATTCTTTAGTTTGACGAAAGTTGACATACATTTTTACAAAAATTTCTTAATAAGGTTTGTCATTTAAAATCTATGATTCGACTTTAAAGACATATTTACACTTGAAAAGTGCAACCATTGGGTTTAGTACAGTTTGAGATAAGTATTTTTGAATCAAATGTATAATATTATACTATTTATGGATATAGTGAAGACATTGACATAGTACAGTACAAGACATAGGCATAGTACAGACATAGTAACAGTAGTAGAGTAAAGAGATAATTTCAATTCATCCAACTTTAATTGAAACAATGTAAAACTGGCTACCTGCCAATAGCACAAATTCAGAAAGGATTAAAAATGGTATTCAAGCTTCTTGAGTTCTTAAGCATGAACGCATTAGGTTTTGTAAGGTCGAGTAAAATTGGCCATCTTGCCGATGGCAGCCATCGAGTTGATTTTTCAAACGGTCACGTAGATGAAACGAATTTTCTGTGCCATCGAGCAACGCGCAAGGTGGCGCATAAAACGCGGGTAAAAGGATGACCGTGAAGGACCGTTAGAGACCGTCGAGTCTTTATTTGCTCTCTGAATTCATAACCTTGCCGGAAGATAAGCCACGGTCGTGTCTGGAGAAACGAGTCGCATCGAGATGGAAGCCAGCAGAGAAGAAAAGAAAAGGGATGCGGGGGCGTTCGTTGAAGACGGCCCTCGTCCCTTATGGAATTCCAGAAAAACCTGTCCAAACGAGCCTTTTAGCCTCCTTCGCGAGCAGACAGCCGAGAAACAGACGAATGCCGACAATCCTAATTGAGAAGACTAGATAAAAACTACTCGGCCATGCCTCGTTTTATTTTCGGTTCGACGATAAAACGATGGGCTGGCCTGGTTACTGTAATACACGGAAGGGACCACGTTCGTTTGATGCCGTTCGATCCATTGTTCTAGCCAACTAAAGCGCGTCTAGGGCTTTGTATTTTTGATGAACAGCCCGCGGGAGCCATTTCGCGACTCCTCGACACTAATGGACCATCCTAGTTCTGTTTGGCGCGAAACGCGCCAAAGAATTGCTACAGAATTCAATGCGTTATATAACTCCTTCGGCTTTATATTATTGTGGTACTTTTGTTTGTGTTGAACTTGTGGGAATTTTGAGGGACGGTGCTTCAGGGCATGGATGGCTAATTAATTGTCATATAGTGCGATGTAGGATAGTATAGATGCAGATTGTAGGATACTTTATGTGTGCATATTTCCAAATTCACAAGATTTTGTATTTTCCAAGTTTCGGAATTTTTGAGCTTTTTTATTCCAATAAATTCTAATTTTGGAATTTTTAAGGTTTTAGGATTTCAAGATCCCAAAATTTTGTAGGACAGAAGGTTATGAAATTCCAAGATCCCAAAGAATTCTCAAATTCTGTAATTTTTAAAATCTCAAATTTCTAATCTTCCAATTCTCAAATTGTCAAGCCTGCACAATCCCAAATTCCGAACATCTCAATTCCAAATTTTTGACTATTCAGTTCTCAAATCTACCCATCTCAAGTTTACAAATTCTCAAATTCCGAATTTCTGATTCCCCAATTCTTAGATTCTCAAATTTGTAATTTTCAAGATTTCCAATTCCAAGATTCTCAATCTCCAAAGTTCCCGATTCCCTACATTTTCAATACCCAAGATTCCTAATTCCCTAGATCCCCAGTTACCTAGATCTCCAATTTCCTAGATCCCCAGTTACCAAAATTCCCAATTCCCTAGATCCCCAGTTCCAAAATTGCCAATTCCATAAATCCCCAATTCCCAAAATTTCAATTCCTAAAATTTCCAATTCCCTAGATCCTCAGTTCCCTAGATCCCCAATTTCCTAGATCCCCAGTTCCCAAAATTGCCAATTCCTAATGTTCCCAATTCCCTAGATCCCCAGTTCCCAAAATTGCCAATTCCATAAATCCCCAATTCCCAAAATTTCCAATTCCCTAGATCCCCAGTTCCCTAGATCCCCAATTTCCTAGATCCCCAGTTACCAAAATTTCCAATTCCTAATGTTCCCAATTCCTTAGATCCCCAGTTCCCAAAATTGCCAATTCCATAAATCCCCAATTCCCAAAATTTCCAATTCCCTAGTAAGTACCCCAGTTCCCAAAATTCCCAATTCCTAATGTTCCCAATTCCCTAGATCCCCAGTTCCCAAAATTCCCAATTCCAAAAATTCCCAATTCTCTAAATTCCCAATTCCCAAAATTCCCAATTCCCAAAATTCCCAATTCCCAAAATTCCCAATTCCCAAAATTCCCAATTCCCAAAATTCCCAATTCCCAAAGTTCCCAATTCCTAAAGTTCCCAATTCCCTAGATCCCCTGTTTCCTAGATCTCAATTCCCAAAATCCCCAATTCCCAAGATTTCAAAATCCCAAGATCTCAAATTTCTCAAATTCCAAATCCGAAATTACCTAAATCTTACATTACTCAAATCCCAAAATATCCTTAATCCAAAGTTTTCAAATCTCCAAATCTGCAAATTTCCAAATCTCCAATTCCCAAAATTCCTAAATATCCAATATCTCTTCTTTAAAAACCCAGCATAATCACGCTATAAACCCGATATTATCCCACGACAGGGGCTCCAAAGAGCCGTTGAGGTAATTACAAAAGTATTCCAATAACCGTCGTAGAATTCCTGAAACCATTTTTTCCCGGGCCAATAAAATACGGCCAATTTTCCTAGAATGTCGTCGAGGTCCATAGAGTATTTACATCATTCCCGCAGGCGATCGATATTCTTTTATCAGCGTCGTTCGTCGAGCGCAACGCGATCGTTCCGACGACGCAACGAAAAAAAGAGCACAGCCACGCGATAGACCGTATATCTCCGACCGAAGAATCCGGCCAGGAATGTTCGTAGTCCAAGTCGATACGACCCGGGACGTATTTCTCCGTTGGTACACTGGAATCGAGGTGGTTCGTGCACGGGGGCGATTCACCGCGAACGCGATATCCCGGCTCGAAGAGGGCAGCAATTTATTATTTTATCATTCTACCGATGCTGACGGGAGCCACCTATCGCGACTACAACCTCATAAATCCTCCTGTATCGTCTCGATATTCTTTGCATCCTGTTTGCGTCCGAAATGACTTATTCGATGCAACCGATTTGCCTTCTGACATGTACCATATTTTAATAACTATTCCCCGCGTGACTAGAATTTTTGGCGGGAATGAATCGGTAGTTCGATTGTGTCACACGGTGTGCGATGTGGCATGTTAACAAAAATATAACTTTTGTACTCCGTCAATTTTAACCCTTTCTATGTTGTCAGTTTTTAATGTACATTGCCAGTTTTTAATATACATTACCAGTTTTTAATGTACATAGCCAGTTTTTAATATACATTGCCAGTTTTTAATGTACATGACATATATTTTGTTTCGAATGCAAAATGATAATGAAAGTTGTCCTACATTCTAAAAGAACCTTCCACTAATTACATCACCTCAATTTTCGTCTACCACATAATTGACCTATTACCAATTCCGTTTTCAAGGACTCCATTACGATTAATCGCTATAGTAACAAGTGAAAACTGCCCTCTGGAATTTTTATACCACCTACACGTATAACAAAACTAATTCCAGCTGAACGTTGTCAATGCATATCCAGAATCGAGTGTCACCAGCAAACCTGTTCACTTCGAAATTCCGTATCAATCTGCTTTTTATACGAACAGTTTGACGTGCTTCAATTAAGAACTCTGAAAGGGTAAAAGTCTGACAAATACCGTTCCGTTCCAATTAATTCGTCCGATTCGAAACACGTGTCATCTTCGTCTGACACGAACAGAACCATGCTCTCTATAATCGTCTAACCATACCGTCTTTGATATCATCTCTGTAGACAGTACACATTTTATTCAACGCGATATCGAAGCCACCAGGACCAGACGCATCAGCAACGCCCACCAGACAGCTGGGTACCCGGTGAGCAACGAGCATCGTTGATAACCGTGCATGTTCTTCGATGTCCATTTTTCAGAGGACGATATTTTTTTTCTTCGCGTACTATTCATTTTGTAATATATCTACGTACCTGAAATTTCTGCTAAATCCATGACACAACCGCGACGCAGGAATCACCTCCCATGGGAACGCGTACGCCAGCGAAATATACGAGCAAAGCCGACGTAAATATCGGTCGACGGATATTTACGGTCGTACAATGAGCGATATACGTTTGCGAGTATTTGAATGGGCTACACTTTTTTAGTTTTCGGAGTTTTTAATTTTACGTAAATAAATTCGGTTGTTGGGCTTTTGTGCATCTGGATGCACAGAAAAATTGTGCAATTTCTGACTAGATATTCAGTTTTCAAGTTTTATATATTGGCACATATATGAAATGAAAGAATTTAAATTTTCGATTTCCAATTACATGATTTCCAAAATTCTCTATCTTCAAATTGTTACATTTACAAATTCCGATATTTCTAAGTTCTTAAACTACAAAATCTTCAAATCCCAGAATCTTCAAGACCCTGAATCCATAAATTCTTAATTATCAAATCTCCACTTCCTAAATCTCCAAAGTTTCAAACCTTTAATTCCTGAATTTTCAGATTTCGAAATATCCAAATCTCAAAATCTCTAAATCTCCAAACCTCCAATCTCCGAATTCCCAAGTCCCCAAATCTCCACATCTCCAAATTCTCAGTTCTCAAATTCCAAATCTCCAAATTCTCAATTCTCAAATACCAAATCTCTAAATCCCCAAATCTCCAATTACCAAACCCCCAAATTCCCAAATTCCCAAATCTCCACATCTCCAAAACCCCGATTCCCAAATTCCAAATCTCCAAATCCCCAAATCCCCAAATCTCCAATTTCTACACCCCCAAATCCACAGTTCTCAAATGCTTAATCCCCAAATCTCCAATTACCAAACCCCCAAACCCCCAATCTTTAAATCCCCAAATCTCCAAATCCCCGAATTCCTAAATCTCCACATCTCGGAACCCCAATTCCAAATCCCCAAATCTCCAAATCTCCAGTTTCCAAACCCCCAAATCCCCAAATCCTCAAATCCACAGTTCCCAAATTCCAAATCTCTAATTTCCAAAGCCCCAAATCCCCAAATCTCCAATTTCCAAATTCTCAAATCCCCAAATCTCCAATTTCTAAATTCTCAAATCCACAGTTCCCAAATTCCTAATCTCCAAATCCCCAAATCCACAGTTCCCAAATTCCAAATCTCCAATTTCCAAAGCCCCAAATCCCCAAATCTCCAATTTCCAAACTTCCAAATCCACAGTTCCCAAATTCCAAATCCCCAAATCTCCAATTCCCAAATCTCCAATTTCCAAGTCCCTAAATCACAATTCCCCTAACAATACACCACGAACGTTACACAATGCTGTTAACACATCAGCAAAGTGAAAACAACACGTGTACCAAAGATAAAAATACGAAAGACCGTTCCACGAACTTTCTCCAGCATCTAATTAGAATAGTTCATCGATCTGTATCTATGCTGTTGCGTGGTTTAAAAGATGGAAAGTACACGGGGAGCTAGTTCTAATCCTGATATACGGCTGGTAATTAAAGAGTCTAACAGAGGCGTATACAAATGTGTATGTTCTTTTTGTTTCAGTTGTCTGGACTAGTGGTAGGCGGGATCGGTATCTGGACGGTGATCTCGAAGCACTTCTACGTGTCCCTGATGACGACCTCCACGTATCCAACCCTTGCCTATGCTTTGATCGTTGCAGGTGTCCTGGCCGTGATCGGTAGCTGGCTCGGATGTGGCGGTGTTGCTTCTGAAAATAGATGCGTTCTTCTCATAGTAAGTAATCTTTATTTATGCTCATCTACCTTTCATCTATAGTCGTTGCTATCCAACAGTGTTCCATTCCACTTGCAATTTTCTAAACATCAACTCGTTTGCTTTGTTCCAAATTATCTTTGCTTTGTTCAAAATTATCCTTTTAGATTTGTCTATTCATCATTTGAATTTCTGCTTGTTAAATCAAATTATAATTGTAATTATAATGATATTGTAATGAAATTGTAATGAAGTTATAATGAACTTGTAATGAAATTGTAATGTAATTATGAAAATAATTTCCTATAATTTCCTGAAGATGAACGCGTCTTTTTTGTAGATACTAGATTATTATTAGATTTGTTCATGCACGATCTTTTTGTCGGTACACATGTTTTTGTCACGATCGATGAGCAATTATGCCAAGGATCTTCAAGTAAAAACACGCGATAAATACGTACTCCGTTACAAGGTTGATTTCGTCTTAAACACTACAGTGTATGGCCTGCGGTGTATTCGCCTGAACTCCTCGTCAAAGTTTCCCCTTGTGGTTCGTGGTGAAACAGCTCCGTTGAAAAATAGCCCTATAGCGATTACATATCAAAGTCAGTACGTCAAAACCTGAAGATTACCAGCTGAAAACAGATGGGCTGGGTTCTTATTCCTGTCGAGGAATAATAATCAAGCAATTTGGGTCGATGATTTTTTATTTCGAGAACTAACGATTAGCCCGATCAAGTTAAGGCTGGGTGAAACACAGACGTTCGTTTTTTATCTTAAGAAGTGTTACAAAATTTACGTTCAATTATCTTTCTATTTTGCGTTATAATTCTTTTATGTTAATTTGTTATACGATAGATTGCTGTTAGTACGTTAAGTGGCCATTACTATACGTTATAGTTCCACGTGCTTCATTGTTACGCGTTGCATCACCAAGCATTGTATCGCCATGCATTATATTGCCACCTGTAGAATCAAGTATTATCTTCGTTAAATTACTACCGTCACGCGTTGTATCTCTATGCGTTATATCACCACGCGTTATATCGCCACATGTAGTATCACCACGCGTGACTGTCACTCGCGTTGCACTACCATTCGTTATTATAACCACTCGTTGCTTTTTCCACGCATTATATCGCCTCGCGTTATATCGCCACGTGTTATATCGCCAAGCGTAGCATAATCACACGTTACTATCACTACGCATTCTATTATTACTTATTATCATTACGCGTTGCATCTCCACGCGTTATATCGCCTCGAGTTATATCGCCACGTGTTATATTGCCACGCGTAGCATAACCACACGTTACTATCACTACGTATTCTATTGCTACTTATTATCATTACGCATTGCATATCTACATGTTATATCGCCACGTGTTATATCGCCACGTGTTATATTGCCACGCGTAGCATAATCACACGTTACTATCACTACGTATTCTATTGCTACTTATTATCATTACGCATTGCATATCCACATGTTATATCGCCACGTGTTATATCGCCACGCGTTATATCGCCACGCGTACCATCACCACAGGTTACTGTCACTACGCATTCTATTGCTACTTATTATCATTACACGTTGCATCTCCACGCGTCATATTTCCACGCGTTATATTGCCACATGCACAACCTTACTTTATCACCGCACGTAGAATCGTCACGAGTGAAACTGTCACGCACAGAATCGGCACTACACTTTTCCGCATTACATAGTCAGGGACTAAATTCGCCACGCATTAAATCAGCCACTCATGAATATTCAAACGCGGTCTAAAAAAATAGACACAGTTGGTCGATATGGAACAGGAAGCGAGTCGAAGCTCGTTAAAGTTCGTCCGACGAACGTACGTACGTAAAAGGAGATTCCTTGGAGGATCATCGAGGACGATATCTCCTTGTTAAAACGTGTCCACGTCGCGAACGTAACGAGCCGTATCCTGATAGCGAATCTCAAGGATCGGCTGGTCCGCTCCATTTACCCTTCTTAGACTCTCGAAACGGCGATATCCGTGATTACGGTTACGCCATGCATAAAATAACGACCGTATATGGATAGGAAATATATCAAGCTGCTTATCGGGCCACCTTTTTATATTTATTTGCATCAAATACGCTCATCAGGATAAACGCGGTTCACAATGCACCACGGAAAGCTAAGAAACAAAAGGTGCAGGATATCCTTACGAAGGATAAAGGGCTCATTACCGGCGATTGTTTTGCGGGAAAAAGACGTAGAAAAGGAAGATATCGCTTTGTTCTGCACTAGTGGACTTGTCAACGCTCTAGGTTTGCCTCGAAATCATTGAATCATCGTCGGTTTTGTTCGCGATTTTATTGCATTGTTATCGAAAGTCAATCTGGATGATTCTTGAGAAAGGTTAAATTAATTCTAATGTAGCAATTTTTAAATTTGGGGTCTTGGGAAGATGGAAGTTTGAGAATGTTGGGACTTGGGAGTGTGGAGATTTAGGAAGGTGGGGATTTGAGAATGATGGAAATTTGTGAAGATGGAGATTTGAGAATGTAGGGATTTGTGAAGATGGACATTTGAGAATATTGGGACTTGGCAGTGTGGAGATTTGAGAATGTTGGGATTTGTGCAGATGGAGATTTGAGAATGTTGGGATTTGTCAAGATTGAGATTTGAGAATGTTAAGATTTGTGAAGATGACAATTTGAGTATGTTGGCATTTGAGAAGATGAAAATTTGA
Source organism: Megachile lagopoda (assembly GCA_036983795.1). Classification (NCBI taxonomy): domain Eukaryota; kingdom Metazoa; phylum Arthropoda; class Insecta; order Hymenoptera; family Megachilidae; genus Megachile; species Megachile lagopoda. The sequence goes on from CM072786.1 coordinate 5,027,495, forward strand.
GAATGTTGGGATTTGTGAAGATGGAGATTTGAGAATGTTGGGACTTGCCAAGATTGAGATTTGAGAATGTTGGGATTTGCTAAGATTGAGATTTGAGAATGTTAAGATTTGTGAAGATGGACCTTCAGGAATGTAAGGAATTAGGAAATATTTGAATTCACAAATGTAGGACTTGAGAATGATATCTGTAAAGGTAGAATTAATAAATGTAATAAATTTGAAATTATGGAGATTCGTAAATGTAAGGATTTGTTCCAATTTACAAATATTAAAATTTGAAAATTTCGAGATTTGTAAAGGTAGTGATTCAGACATGGAAGTTGAAATTTCTGAAGGTGGAGATTCGTAAGTGAAATTCAGAAATCTGTAAATCAATTTGAAAGATAAAAAACTATCAAGCTCCCCAAAATGAAAATCAAATGGTAGGAGACTCCACCCCTAGGTGGTTATCCTAAGGAAGCCTGCACCCAAGTGTTCGCGACCGAGCGGGCATAAATTGGATGTAAGTGGCATGATCGAGCCTCGGATACTTAGGAAGTAATGCGGTCTCGCCCGGAGCGGTCGGATCGGTGGTGCTTCGATCGTTGAAACTGGTTCGAAACCAGTCCGAGGCGTCGAGACCTGTCCGCCGATGCCAGTCCCGCGATACGTCATTCAACGATGTGAAAAAATCGAGTTCGACCCCGCTTCAAAACTAATTGGAACTCAGCCACACCGACGTCTCTAATATTTACGTTCGCTAATTACAGTCGAATCTGTTGGTGCGCTCGTTTGAATACACCTGTAACGAAACGGGGCGGGACAGCTGCCCCAACAAGACACAACATAATTCTTTATGCAGAAATAAACGCGATGGGTCGAATAACAACTTTTCGAAGCGTCGTTTTTGATAACACGAAGAGTCAATTTGTTAAAGTGTCAATAAAGGTATGCTAAACTTAATGTTCGTAAAAGTTTCATCTTTCAGATTTATCTAATAGATCTTTTTTTGGAGATTCTCCGTCATAAATTCCTGTTCGTTTTTGCCACAGGCCACTTTAAATGAAACATCTACCTTAATTGCAGACTGGAACTGAACGGAGATAATTAGTACAATCAGTGGTAGACAACTACGAATGTTGTAAATTTGTAGACATTCAGTACCTCAATTAAAAATTTCTCAATAATTTAACTACAAATATAAACAATTTTTAATATGGAATTCCTGAATATGGATCACCATGTCGGTAAGCTCGTTGACGATCTGCTCTCATCCGTGATTTATTATCATAATTAATCACCATCAATCGCAGCCAAAACCACTAACGACCTATCAACTTCAAAGAAAGCAATCGCAGTGGTGAATGAGAAAAACGAAATGTGGATGGCGTGTAACGAATGTAGCGGTTTAATTTTTCGTTTCATCGAACATAATGAATTTTTGTGCGTCCGTTATCGCACGATCGCGAAACGGCAATATCGATGTTCATTTCCCTCGTTGTCTACGCGATTCAACGATGCTGAAAGTCGAGTGGCCAATTTTGAATCGTTCAAATTGCGAAAACGAAGTTGTAGATTGAACGACCTTTTTTGGAATACCACGGAAAATTGTGCTTCCAGGAAGGTTATGATCGAGTGTACGGTGCGAAGTTTTACGCGGCATCTTTCAGCGAGAAAGAACCTTTTGCCTTTCCATTCCCATGGGTCTTTTGCTCCCTTTCACCACCAACGATGGCACGAGCGAATCGTCTCATTAGCCGAGCCCATATACGGTGGTCAATTAAAATTTTTGCTGGCACGACTGTGGGTAGGTAAATCCGGGTAATGAACAAGCTGCACATTTTCGAGGAAAGAAAAGACTTTAGCGGAAAATGTAAAAGATTAACTGGACAGTTGACGATTATTTAACTGCGAAGCGAATGGACTTTTTATAACAATAGAAAGTTGGAATGGGTTAAGAATTTGAGAATATAGGAATTTGGGGATGTAGGGACTTGGGGGTCTAGGAATTTCGGGGTTTAGAAATTTGGGGGTTTAGGAATTTCAAGATTTATAAATTTGGGAGTTTAGGAATTTAGGGGTTTATCAATTTGGAGATTCAGAAATTTGGGGGTTTAGAAATTTGGTAGTCTAGGAATTTGGGAATTTAGAAATTTGGGAGTTTAGAAATTTGGGAGCCTTAGAATTTGGGGGTTTAAAAATTTGGGGGTGTAGAAATTGGGGGGTCTAGGAATTCGAAGGTTTAGAAATTTGGGGATCTAGGGACTTGGGGGTTTAGGAATTTGGGGGTTTAGAAATTTGGAAGTGTAGAAATCTGGGGGTGTAGAAATTTGGGGGTGTAGAAATTTGGGAGACTAGGAATTTCAAGGTTTCTAAATTTGGGGGTCTAGGAATTTGGGAGTTTAAAAATTTGGGGGTTTAGAAATTTAGGGGTGTAGAAATTAGGGGAGGTGTAGAAATTTGAAGGTTTAGAAATTTGGGGGTCTAGGAATTTGGGAATCTAGGAATTTAGGGATATAGAAATTTGGAGACTGGAAAATTTTGGGTCTCCAGGGACATAATAACATAGAAATTTAAGAATCTAGGGACTTGGGTGTCTAAAAATTTGGGGATCAAGAAATTTGAGAATCCAGAGATTTGAGGGTCTAAAAATTAAAAAAATTAAGGGGGTCTAAAAGTTTGTGAATCTAAGGATTTAGTGGTCAACAAATTTGTGAATCCAGGGATTTAGAGGTCCAGAAACAAGACTTAGAAATTTGATAATCTATAGAATTAGCGATAAAAAAATTTAAGAATTTAGGTATCTGAAACTCTCGAAATTTAATGATTTCAAAATGTGCAAATTTGAAAACTTAAAAGTTTGCATGAAATTTATATGAAAATAGAATTAAAGAATATGTGAAGTTCACACATGTGTACTTTTTTAATAAGAACGTATGTATGTGGCATGTACGCTCAAACGTAACGGAAGATCTGACATACGATGTGTCAGTTTTGAATAGAATCGAAGTCCGATAGACACAGACGTTTCTTGCATATAGCATCGATTTGCGCGCATCGTCGATGGATATCGACTGTGATAGCCGCGACCGCAACTGGTGTTCATGATCGACCGTCTCCAGTTGCTGTCAGCGGTCCTGTCCAATTCTAAACTGTCAATTGCCGTTCCTACACGGATGTTGTGGCCGGTGTAATGCACGTGTCAACCTCGCGTGCATTGAATTTAAATCGGAACGCGCGTGCACCGACATTTCAATGTGTCGACTCTTGTAATCTCCAAGAAAATTACGACAGTCATGCTATTCGATGGGACTTTATTACACATCTTGCGTATATTTTACAATGCATACATTTTACGACTTTGCATATATTTTAATTTGTAGATTTAATTTTGAAATTTTCAAGTTTCTCAAATTTTTAATTACCCTAATCCTCAATTTTATAAATTTCTGAACTTCCAAATTCTGGAATTTCCCAATTTCCAATTTACCTTCTAATACGTTTTTAGAAATCTAAATTCTCAAATTTGTATTATTCCATTTCCCTAAATTGCAAAATACGCAGATCCCCAAACTACCAAACTCCCAAATACTTAAATCCCCCAATTTTCAAGGAAGCAAACTCTAAATTCCCAAATTCCCAAATTCCCAAATCCCAGAATTCCCAAGACTCCCAATTCCCTAGATCCCAGAATTCCCAAGATTCCCAATTCCCTAGATCTCAGAATTCCCAAGATTCCCAATTCCCTAGATCGCAGAATTCCCAAGATTCCCAATTCCCTAAATCCCAATTCCCTAGATCCAAATTCCCTAGACCCAAATTCCCTGGATCCCAATTCCCTAGATCCCAGTTCCCTAGCTCCCAATTCCCTAGGCCCAATTCCCTAAATCCCAATTCCCTAGATCCCAATTCCCTAGATCCCAATTCCCTGGATCCCAATTCCCAAAATCCCAATTCCCTAGATCCCAATTCCCTAAATCCCCAATTCCTAAAGTTTCCAATTCCCAAAATTCCCAATTCCCCTAATCCACAATTCCCAAGATTTCCAATTCCCTAGAACCCCAGCTCCTTAGATCCCAATTCCCTAGATCCCAATTCCCTGGATCCCAATTCCCAAAATTCCCAATTCCCTAGATCCCAATTCCCTAAATCCCCAATTCCTAAAGTTTCCAATTCCCAAAATTCCCAATTCCCCTAATCCACAATTCCCAAGATTTCCAATTCCCTAGAATCCCAGCTCCTTAGATCCCAATTCCCTAGATCCCAATTCCCTAAATCCCCAATTCCCAAAATTCCCAATTCCTAAAGTTTCCAATTCCCAAAATCCCCAATTCCCAAGTCCCAAAATTTCCAAATCTCAAAAATCCCAAAATTTTCTAAATACTTGAATCTCTCCAATTTCCAACATAACAACTCCTAAATTCCCAAATCCTCAAACCCACAAATTCCTAAATCCTCAAACCTCGCAATTCCTGAATCCTGACATCTCTAAATTTCCAGAGCAAGAACTATTCATATTCAAATAACTAAACTTCCTGCGTAATAAACTAAGCACATAACTTTCTTTACAAAAAGACCTCTTGATCCCTGATCCTCCGAGCACTCAGTGCAAACGATCGGCGGCCATCTTGAATATTCATGGACAGTGGACGCTTTCCAGATTTATATTCATGAAAGTTCCAAAACGTTACGCTTACAATTTTGCTGAAACCACTTTCTTCGAGGAAACTATCTCCTATTATATCGTTGCTCCTCGAAATATAAAATCGCATCGATTCGGTGAGTCTTCGCGAAACGCGAGAGAAAGTTCGGAAAGAGGACCCCTTTATTCGATGAAATAGGACCGGGTAGCGAAACGAAGCGACAGACGAGAAAATTGCACGAAAGCGCTTGTTTGCAGGGAAATTAGGGAAACTCAATTTACCCGCCACGTAGGAGCACGCTGTCGACGAGAGTCGCGTAATTCAGCAGCGTGCAGCGGTACACGATGAAAAGGAAACACGTTGCCGAACGCGTTTTCGACCACTTGACGAGCTGTCACTGTTGTTAATACCTTGTTCATTGCGGTTGACAATATGTGGATTATTTCTGTCTCGTATTAACGAAGAGAACTATTGTGCTTTGATAAATGTCCTCTATGTGTTCGATTCTGTCATTTCAAATTACCCATTTGGAAACATAGATAGTTTCATACAATTTCATCATTTAAAAGCATCTCAAAATTCCACATATGATATATTTCAAGTTTAAAGCCAATTACAGAACTTCATGATCAATTTCGAAACGTGGAATGTCATGTACAATTTCATGACATAAAGGAATATCAAAATGGAACTCGTAGTATATCAACGTAAAGCTTGAAGACTAAACAAAATGGCTGCCTAAATCTGTCATAAATACACTTGGTATAAATGGCTAGATTATTAATGTAATCTATATTAAACGCTTAAAATTATTTACATTGCAAAATATAGATTTTTCGTTATTCTTTATTCTATAAAGAATGCAGATTCTTCGGTTAATTCAGTTTCTTTGTACCTAATCTTGTATTCGTTTCTTGTGTTACAGTACGTGTTCGTGGTGATGCTGGTATTCGTACTGGAAGCTGGTGTCGGTGCTCTGGCACGACTTTACGAGGAACAAGTCGGTCCTGAATTGAAGATGAATCTTAATCGTACTTTCCTTGAGAACTATTCGGTTAGGAGCAGGGAAACTTACGCGATCGATCAAATGCAAACAGAGGTGAGTGTTGACACAAAATGAAACAAGGTTTTAGATTTCACACTTTGCCTAGGATAATTGACATATCCTATATCAAGCATGACTATTTGGAAAATTGAGGATTCTGCAGTTTCAAGATTTGAGGATTCTTGAATTTCGAAATTTGGAAATTTAAGAAATCAGACCTTTAGAAATTTGGAAGTTTGAAAATTCAGACTTCTAAAAATACGGAAGTTGAAAAATTTGGATTTCCACAAATTAAAGAAATTAAGGAAATTCGGATCTTTGAAAGTACCTAACAAACCCAACAGTCTTCTAATAACAAACCTATTTAGAATCAATTATAACCCAGACTTGTAAAATATACAACGCTACTTCAACCACCGATAATTTACTTCATGAAAAGAAAAGAAAAATGGGAAGGACAAAATTCAATTTCAGTTACTATTATCTAACAAAATGAAGACGGAATCGACTCCGATAAAATTCAACAGAGTAATTAGCAGACAGCAACGTGTGGAATGGAACACATTAATCAAGATATCCAGAGCAAGTACGATCTTGCTGAAACGTCTCTTCTTTTTTCGCGGTGTCTTTCGACGCAAAAGACGTCGTTAAATTTCGTTCTACGCGAAATGGCTAGCTCACGTGGCCACGATATCTCTTCACCATTTTTCATTGCGCCATACCAAGACCACCGATGCCACTGTTACGAGTACTTTACGACGGCAAATCATCGTTATCGTGTCGGAGAGCGTTCCTGGTTCGTCCTACACGAATCGATTAATGTCCCCGCGGCTCCTTTCATCGACCCGTTTTCTCCTGTTGTGTCGTCCACGTTCCAGGAACTCGGATGTTCTTCTCAAGATGCATCGAGTGCATCCACTTGACGTGGCCGTTTCTGATTACTGAAATAGAGATTTCTATTTAAACCGTCCATCGTATTCGCAAACGATCCATTTAATTCCTCCTTTCATTCGAATCTGCTACTAGATCACGGATGTTTATGCATTTGAAATACATCTAAGTTCACGATGTATAATTGTACCATCTAAACACGTTGTTAAACATTTTCACCTCGTAATTTAACTCGAACCCTCGATATCGTTCATCTTCGTTTTACGGAACTAAACGACAAGGATTACCGTTCACGATTTCGAGAGGGTTAATCTAACATCTCACTTAATGTTTCAGTATATCTGATATCTCTGGAAAACATGATCTCTCGTTGAATTTCCAGTTCAAATGCTGCGGAGCCCTGAGATTCGAGGACTGGCTGGTGAGCGAATGGCACAAGGACGAGGAAGTCCTTCGGGAGGGGAGGCTTGTTCCCGATAGCTGTTGCAAAACGCAAACGTTCCATTGCGGGAAACGGGATCATCCGTCGAACATCCATTATACGGTATTTATTTCTTGACACTTCGATGCCCTCAAAATTTATGAAATGTGCATTGAGGATGTGGAGATGTGTAGGTCTAGGAATTAACAATCTATGAATATAGTTTAGGGACATAGAGTGCTAAGGATATAATTTTGGGGTAAGACAATTTGAAATTTAGAAATTTTTTGGGTATCGAGATCTAAGGGTATAGAAATTTTTAGGGTGGAAGATTTTAAGAATGTAGGAATTTTGAGGGTGTAAATATTAGGTGTGTAAGAATTAAGGGTGTAGATATCAAGTATGTAGGAATTTGGCGAGTATAGAGATCCAGAAATATAGGAATCTAAGGAAGAAATAGAAGTATAGGAATTTAGGAGTATAGGAATCTAGAAGTATAACAATCTAAAAATATAGGAATCTAGCAGTATAGGAATCTAGGAGTATAACAATCTAGTAGTTTAGGAATCTAGGAATATACAAATCTAGAAGTATAGTAATCTCGGAGTATACAAATCTAGGAGTATAGGAATCTAGATGTATAAGACCTTCAAAAACATAACCTAGAGATATAGAGATGAAATCTAAAAATCTAAAATAATAGAAATCTCCTAATTTTGAAATAATCTCAATATAGTACGCACAAATGTTCCTTTGAAAAATACCACTTTATCCTAAGAATCAATTTATCCTCCCAAGAAGCTTACAATGTCATGAATTAATCAGTAACCGAAAACCAATTTGTTTAGGGTTGCATCTACAAGTTCCTGGAAACAACAAAGGATCACTTGATCATCGTGGGCGCAGTGGGGCTTGGTCTGTCAGTGCTTGAATTATTCGGTATCGTGCTTGGATCCTGCCTTTACATCAAGCTCAGACACGATTTCGACGACTGAGGATTGCTTGAAATTCGCGAGAGCAACAACAACGGCCGTTCCTGGTGCAGATACATGCAGAACGACACGGGAACCGTTTGATCGTTAGAGCGGAAGCGAAGAGGAGCAGCCATCCAAAGGGATCCACGTCTTCCGTCGTTCGCCGTTCAGGATTTCCTCCGTTTCTGATTCTCCTGCAGCCGCTCTCAAAGGATTACTGCAGCATTCCTGCCCCGATTCTTTTCCTTCGATGAATTTTACAGAGCGCGGTCGAAGAACGTGATACGAACGGACGCCGGTTACCCATCGAATATTAAAACGTTTTATTAATATTTTTAACCCGTTGCCATGCGATTTCAATTCTTCGTCTATCGATTTAGATTGATACTATTATAACAATCAACTCTTCGTACGTTGCAAATATTCGTGTATCTAGTCGAACGTAAATGCACTCCATAATTTACTATCATTCTCGAGAACATCTCGGTATCTTTAAGGAGAGAAAATTGAAAATTGTTAAAATATGTTAAATCTTTTCAGAATTATGAACATTCGAATTGTATTCCTTTGATACTCCAGCTACGTTTCATAGCTTGCTTTCACCTGCATTTATCGTGTGCCATATTGCGTTTATTGTAATTATCGAAATTTAGCGAGTATTTTTGGAATACTTCAACTCGAGGAATCGCCTTTTGTATCACGTTCTTCGCCGCATCCTGTACGAGGGTCCCGCAGAAAGGAAACACTTGGAGAGAAAAGAAAAAAAAAGGAGATCGTGCGTGAATTCGAGTCACCGCAACGATTATTCCTACAATGGGTTCAAAGGGTCTCTCTTTTCTTCCTGGCATCCTTGCAGGAATCAAAGGGAGGTACGAGTTAACAAGCGAAAAAAAAGAAACTAGAGCCAAGTTACCAAGATATTGAGATTCGAGGAGAAACGGGGATGAATGAGAACCCGTTTCTGTCGCGCAGGACACAGGACTTCCTTCTTTCGTCTCTTTGATCGGTCGAGGAAAAGCGGAGAGACGATGAAAAGTGTCCGGATGAATTTCAATGAATTCTCGACCACTGCCCCGAGAAGGGACGCCTCCCATTGTGCTCGTTATTGTACCCATGACGATTTTAGAGAAAACGTTTTTAACGAAGATCCTTTTTGATCGATTCCGGGAGCTTGTCAGCTCCTTTCCGCGGTTGAAACGATCGGTCGAGCAATACTTGATCCATGATCGAGTATCTTACCGCGTATCTTCTTTCGTTTGGAAAGAGGAAAGCTTCGTCTTCGATCGAAGACGTTCGCTCGCGACAGATGATCTCTGCTATGTTAAACATACTCGGTTTCACTGTCGACGACGTTTCTCCCGTACAAATCGCGCTGTCTCTTTGTATACTGCCGTTATAAAACCGCACAAATGTTTCTACAAATATATTTCGACGTACAGTGGGGTATTTGTTCAGATGAGATGGTACTTTTGGAGATAGAAAATAATATTGTTTACGCGATACTTTTTGCGGGAGTTTAATGTTTAATGGAACAATTTACAATTTTGGAAATAAAAAAATACAGCTGACACTCACTGTATCGACAAGTATTAGATTACCACGTGTTAAACTGCCATACACTTTATCACTACACGTATTTCCGAAAGAGTTCAACAAATTTTCACGAATTTATCTTCAAAATATTTAACATACGATAATTCCGATCTATACGGGACAGTACATCTGTAACTAATATTATTTCATCCTTCCAAAAAATTACAGAAATATCTTGGATGAACACAGTTATTTCGCCACGCTGTGCAACAGAAACAAAGTTAGCATTGTAAGTCTGTAAAATCACGATGACGTTCCAGTGGTAAAAGCCGCTGTTCCCCGGGGACAAACACACCCCAATTGTCGATTAAAACGGACCACTCAATCGTCCTGAATTTTCAAAGAAAAAGAAGAAACGAAGAAATATTAAAAAAGATTCGAGTAGCCACAGGAGGATCGCGTTCACGAGCCATTTTTTATACTCTATTCAACAAAATGAAGGTGAACCTTACGCGTCGTTTGCAAAACGAGAGAAAAAAAGGATTACAACATTGACAAGAGTTGAACTCGAACAGAACTGTAAAAACAGTGCCTTGATGACTAGCGTTAAGTCAAAAGATATTTTAAATTATGAACGGTGTAAAGAGAAGATGCATTAACATTGTAAATGTACGTACAGTATTTATCTATTTATCTATTGCTTCGCTGATCGACACGATCTTTTCGCGCATTATTTATGAACAATCGCTACGTTTGTCGTACAACGAAAGAAATAATTATAAACGTGTGCGTTGCCTCGACGATTGCACGCGTATTGCATGTACAAATTCTACTGTTCGTTAACTTCGTCGATTTTTACCTAACAATTATTTTCCGCGATCGTCGGATCAATGTTACACACACCAGACAAAGTTTAAGGGACACATATTTTACTATCACGCCACGGCGTTATACATGTTATTTTATTCTTAACGTTATTGTCTTCTTTATTGATATCACGTGTACATGTACTGTCTGTTAGAGTTTAGAAACTTTATAAATATTGTACATATCAGACACACCCTATTCTGTTACGAATAAAGAACTGAAATCGTACCGTGATGTATTCCCCGAGTCAAAAGAAACGAAGAAAATCGTACAAAAATAACTGAACATTAATTGAAGGAACGAGTGGATAAAGATGACATGTCACATTTTAAACAAGAATGTCTTTACATCAGCTTAATTCCAAATAATGTATTTGTAGTATAACACCTTTATTCGCTCGTTTCTTCAATTTTGTACTTTCTCTTATTGTCCGGATTCGACGTCGTTCGCATACTTCTCCATGGACAGTAAGTACATCAGAAATGAATCGTCTTTGGTGCCAAGAGAAACGAACAACCAGGAGAATACTGCGAGCATATCTTTCGACATCGATATCTTATGCCAACTGTTCAAATCATCTAGAATAGTCTGAATGTCGGTGACCTAAAACAAAATTAGTTAACTCCGCAAGATGAGAAGAAGCTTTGTTTCTGCTTACGTTTTCCCAAAGGCTGTCATTTGAATTATAATAGCGTGCCAAGCTCAGTTGATTGTCGGTCTTCGCGCAGACTTGATGAAGACAGAATGTAATCAAGTACAAAGGAACCGCGATTACGGCTTTGCTGTAGTCGAGATAGATCTCGCGTAGATGCTCCATGTCGAATCGAGCCAGATCGAATCTAAATCATTAATGAAAATTTAAATTATCTTCATAACCACAATTAAAAGTTGATCAAGATGCATGTAGAAGGGTCTTAAATGGATTGCAAATTTGAAAATTTAATGTAATAAAAGTCTACGGTACTTAACCCTAATATTCTGTATTATTTTACTAAATCTGACACGCATAAATTTAACATAAAACATAATCATACTTATCAAAACTCGACACGATACATAATGTGACGAGAAGGGAAAAGATACTCGCATAAATCTCACTGATCATCGAATATTCAGCAACGAATTCCATGGAAGCATCAAAGAATATATGCAACTGAAAGATAAAATTGTGTAAGAGAAATAAACAAACGTATAAAGAAAATTAACGTGAAGATGTACCATTATAAAATGCATGAGAGCCATACCACCCAGAAGACCTTGATACACAAGACCAGTTTTTTTCCAAAACTTTTGAATCAACACAGCTATTTTTATAGGCGGAGAACCTTGATTTTCAACGATATCTACGCTTCCTGCTATGTCTTGTTTCTCTCTTCCTCGAGAATCTCTTGATTGACTGATTTTCATCGCACTGAAACCATCCCTGTGTTGCACGTAAATCTTATCCGTCGTTAGTACTGGAAATGGTGGTTGCTGCTCGTATTTCGTTCGAGCATTTTCCTGGGATCTTCGCAGAATCTCCGTAATTGGCAGTTCATTGTCCTCTGCGTAACGAAGCGGTGTTTTAAAAAGGAAAAATAGTTCATGACAAATTTGGCAGTGGAAAATTTCTATTGTCCTTTCTTATTTTATTTAATTTTTAAACCAGCCCATTATATCCTTGTTAACAGATAACTTTACCTCGAAATCTTCGTTGTTTTCGTTTCGAATGTTCTCCGTCTCCTTCATCATTATCCTGCTCAGTCGATTCTGAAGTAGACGTTTCCTTCTGTTTCTCATTTTCCGACTCTTCAGAATATCCATCGCTCTTCCGTTTCGCATGCCGGTCATATCTTTCTTTCTTCTTTTCAGCTCTTCTACGACTATTCTGAGACTTGTCTCGACCAGCTTTATGTCTCTGTAATCTTCTTTCATCCGGAGACGTTGGTTCTACGTCGTCAATCTTTCCTCCAGCATGTTGCGTCTGCGGAGACCTGTTGATTTGCTCCAAATCCGACCACCTGCTTCTCAAAGGTGTGCTGGTACTTTTCGCAGGTGGCGAATACTCGATGCTGTTGGTAGGCGACGAAGATTCTTCGGAACTGGAGGGATCGTTTCTCTTAGAAATTGTCTCCATAGTACTCCATCGCCTGGAGAGCCTTTCGCGAGGACGACTCATTTTACCGTCTCACCGATCACGTAAAAACGTTTAATTGTTTCTATACCGCGATTACACAATGTCATATTTAACGCATCCACCCTTTGCATTGCATTTGATGAGACGGTGAAAATAACAGTCGCTCGAGACAGTTCTGTCGTGCATAAATAGAGGAACGTATCCATAGTAACGCTTTGTTGTCAGTCTGTAATCCACCACAGGCGAGTGTTTCGGGTAGATCGATAATTCGTAATAGTACAAAGTGCTGAGCTATTGTCTGTAACCGTTTGAAATAGTTATACCTCTGCCAATTGTTGAGCAATACACAACTGTTTGATTGCGCTTGGTGCAATTGTGTTTGCATTTTATATTCGTAGGATTACAAAGAAGAGAACACAGTAATCGTTTTATAAATAGGACATTCGAACTGTACTTTATTTCTCTTTTTGATCTATAAATGAAAGCACATGTACTACACCTATGTATATAAATAGTAAGCTTGCGGTGCTATATATATTAAATATGTATGTATGTATTTACATCGTGTATCACGATTGTACTTTGTACAAAAGTATTTACAATATTTCCAAGTCGCAATGTCGAATCTCTGGAAACTTCTTCTGCAATGTTAAAAAAGTGTTAAGGAGCGAAAATATCAGAATATAACATACCGATATATTTTAAATAAAAAACTTGACAGCACCTTTAATTTTCGTTCTATTCGGTCTATTTCTCCACCTACGGTATCAACGATACCTTCACCATGTTTCAACACAAACACTTCCACCTCATCAATGTTTTTCATTCCCTTTATGTGCTGCAAATAAAAGTTTCGTTAATATCATGTATTACCCTTTCTGTTTCATTTTTAGCTCACTTCGTTACCTTCAACATCTCATTTAGGTCATGCTTCTCCAAATAAAATCTCGTCAATTCTCTTCCATCGATATCTATTTCAGCTTTGTATCGAACTAAATTATTGCCCATATCAATACCTTTAACATCGTGAATTGCTCGGACCTAGTATAATGCATGGTATAACCTAATATATGATCAATTGCAAAGAAAATGTTCACTTTCATAATAACAATCATACAACTGAATAACATTACCATTATGTCCGATTCTAATTCCATATTGATCTTATCAAGACTATCCTGAGGTATACTTCTTCCAATTAAAGCAGTAACGTTTGTATAAATTATGAAAACTGCTACACCACCAAGAAGACCACCCACTAAAAGAGATCCAATGGCATCATACATTTGATTTCCGAGGAGAGAAGTTAAACTCATACAGCTACCAGCGAGACCAATACTAAGTACCTATTAAATTTTTAACAGTCTTCAATTTTGAACAAAAACACTGTCCATTTCTTTATTAAATACATACAGCTGCAAAATCTTCCATGAGGACGACATTTACAGAAGGATCTAGCCCTCCAAATACGTATTCCTTAAGCGACAGTTGCTTCTCATCTGCCCCTTTTTTAATCGACTGTATTGCTACTAATAACGTCGCTCCCTCGGATACCAAGGAACCCAATAAGGTGTAATACGCCCAATAGAAAGAATCTATATTATCCGTGGGATAAATAAGACCGTGAATACCATGGTAAAACGATAAACCAGTACCCACACAAAAGATACCAACACCAGATATTAAAGAAGAAACATATCTCATATTTGTATAACCATATGGATGATCAGGATTAGGAGTCTGAAATATTTTGAACAAATATTAGAATCCCGATATTTCTTTTTCACTTTAAAATTACACACCTGTACTGATTTATAAATACCATACGCTAGTATTAATTGATTCACTGTGTCCGCTGCCGAGTGTATGCACTCAGAGAACATACTATGTGATCCTGTGTATAGCCACGCGCATAATTTAAACAAGAAATTACTGCCATTTCTACAGAGATATAAAGAGAGATTTCAGTACATGGACAAGAAAGTTTCTCTAAACAAATATCAAAAATAAAACTTACATAACAATAGCAGTTAAAACTACTTTACCAGACCTTCCAAAAAGGCCCTCTTTTGGGACCACATCTGCTTTGCTACCCATTTCTCGTCTGTAATCTCTCAGTCTTCGTTTAACAGTAAATATGTCTATAAAGTAATTAACAAAAAAGTGTTAGAAACAATTATTCTGAGTTTCATGTAACAATAAAAAGCTATTATTTTTACTCTGCTGATGAGCTTTTTGTTCAAGTTCATTCCTCAGACGTTCTTTAAGTAGCGCTTCCCTTGATCCCCAAACTTCCAATGCTCTAAAAAGAAATGAAATTTATCAAGCATTATTATTATGAATTTTATTGATCTTATTTTAGTTATCTTATTATGTTTCATTCAAAATGCTTTACTTTGCTTCAACATCCTTTCTCCAATATACAGTAATTGGTGGTTCAAATTCATATGGGGATCTTCTTTTAGTTTTTGGTAAATTCTCAAGGTCAGAGGGTTTCAGTAAAAAATCAGACATAGCTCTAACAGGAGTAATGAAGTTACGTTCTAGAGAAGATGCACTTTTATCCATTTTACTTCTCTTTTTGGCTAAAAATAAAAAAAACTTATATTCATGTATTATTATATGAACGCAAAATGTGAAACCTGTGTTATCACAAAGTTATTTATACCTGTTGGTGGTTTTTCTTTCTTACTCTGATTATCATCGGGGGAAGCACTAGAATTAACATCTAATGTCCTCTCTTTCAATTGTCCTAAGTTTTCTGCTTTCAATTCTATTATTGTTTGTACTTCACCGCTTGTTTTGTCACTTGCATTTCCTGACTCTTCTTTTTGTACTTTTGTAATAACAGAAATTGACCTCGACATTGCAAGAGACAACCATTTCAATTCATTTAGATTATCTATTTTGCTTTTACTAAAAACTTTCAGAGAATTTGCAGCTATGTGTAACTTGCATCTTGCACCATGACTGCACGTTATTAAGGTTCTGGCATATCTTCTTGTATATACTTCTTGAAAAATGTGTAAATAGTCTTTATTATTGTGGCTAATATTTCGAAGAAATCTCGAAAGGTATAGAGTTCTATGTAACATATTTCAATACTTTTTCGCCGGTAGATGTGGACGAGGACACAATGTTATTAAGAGCTATGTACCGTTTAACCTATCCAAAAACAAGCATCATTTAAGTATTTCAGTGAATAATAATTATCTCATAGATTTCATTGTAGCAGATATTTTTTAATGAAATATAAGGCTCGAATTGTTATAAAATGAAAGTACTTTGAAAAACGATGTACAAAATTAAAAAAATATTCTTCGAAAATTTTCTTTACCTTCTTCAATGTTCGTTTAGCTTATAAAATAGTATACATTGTTTAGCTTATAAAATAATATATTCAATAATAAACTATATTATAAATTGTATTCCGATAATCCTTCGAGCTGTCAAAATACTCAATTACTGACCGGCATTAGTAAGGTAATAGAACTATCAGTATCGCCATCGATAAAAATATTCTACTTTTATCGACGCAGTCGTACGTGTTGATACCTTAGAATCTTACAATCTGCTAGTAGGAGTTCTAAGTAGCGTATATACTTTCATGATGTATAAGGCATCATTAGACCTCAATAAGAAAAAAAATCTGAAGGAAATTGCAGAAATAAAAAAAGGGTTAAATAAAAAAACAGATTATATTTAATAAAAATGTCATTAAATTTATTTATTACTATTACTATTTTTTGCGTCTGCCGTCGATTTGTTTATTTATTTATATTTATTTATTACGTGAATATCTCACCACTGCGTGTACCGGCTAGATACGGTAATGGTAGCAGACGATGTTTAGAAGTGACGTCAGCTGACGCATTACTATGTATGTTTGAAAGTTTATCGGTATATTTAAATAAATACAATATTTATTATTTTATTCTGTTTTATGTAATGCATATATTTGTATAAAATTATTAATGTGTTCCACAACAAAACAGTCCCCAGTTAATAATGTAATAATTTAAATATGGTAACATAGTATTTTGGTGTCATCTAACGAGAGATTTTATTATTATTGATATTGTTAGGACCTCATTATGACCATTGGCCCAATGTGTAAGTGTTCTTTCTGAAAATGAAATGGAACTGTCAGAATGCAGAACTATTAAAACAAAATATTCCATTTCTTCATGAAACAGGGCACTTTTATGTTTTACTGAACATCGCAAATTTTTCTACAGTCATAATAAATTTTTAAAAATGGCTTAGATTGAAGATATATACTGGAAAATTAAAGTAAAGTGAATTTTATGGATCATGCAACACTATAGCCATATAGCGGTAGAATGTTAGTACTAATGGACAAAATTGTACTGATATATCGATTGTAAAATATCAAACCATTTTTTAAATTGACCGCTTGGTGCAGCACTGTACAGAAATCCCCCTAACAATCTGGTTTGAGCGCCCCCTGTTCCTCTTTGCTAATATGCATCAAACCTTATTAGTCCATCAGATTATGAATTCGATGGCGTCTATATTTTTTAAACTTAAATACTGAATGGATCATCATGATTCCAATAATAGAAATCAGTATTACTTCTAAAAACTTAAGTATTATAAGATAGTCCTACCAAATGGAAATGTAGAAATTTTCAAATTGAGAATTTTAGAATTTCAAAAATGTTTGCTTGGTAAATTTAGATTTTTAGAATTGTGCAGAATATTATATGAAAAGGAGTTCCATTCGTACAGCCCGTTACACGATTTTTATTTCTACAGCCCTGTTTAGGGCCATATAACGAAACTACACCGTATTTATGTCAAGAAAATAAAAAATAGTAATCTGAATTATATTGTATTGACAACCAATTTCAATTGTATATAAAATCTTGTATAAAAAATAATGCATTGTTATTCTTTATTAAAGTTATAAATTAACACTGTACCTCTCCATGCGAAAACAAGGAAATAGACGATGGTTTATAATTTTGTTAATTATAATAAAAAAAAGTATTATGGTAAATTATTTTCATAGATTTTGTGTACGACATATACTTGATTCTGATTTTGTTTAATAACATGTCAAATTAGCATTTAAAAATGGCTGCAAGTCACGAAGCAACTAAACAGTGATTTCGGGATTACAATCGATACACTCTTGTAATCATCGTAATAAATACGTCAATGGCCTAACTTATTTATAGTATCTAATTCTTTTTATTAACTTGCCAAGTATTTTGACGTAAGAGTCTCGTGGATACCAATTCATACTTTTACATTTGTTCCTTGTTCGTAAAGTACGTCGGAACGATTACTGATTCAGTTGGTACATTATTTATTTAAAATGCAACCTTCCGAACGATCGTCTCTGTAATACTTGCAGGTAATTAGCATTTTTCTGTCTTTATAAAATTATGTTTATTTAATAATGACGTATCGTGATAGTTGTGCAGCGAGGTTAACTGTGAGAAAGTCAACGAACAGAGAATATTTTTTCAACGGTGTAAAAATATTTTATACAAAGAACATGTCGCCGGGTGTTAACGATGGTCCTCGCAATACAGGCACACTCCCAAAAAGCAATAGAAGAAATGATAGAAACAGAGAACGGTCAGCAGCTAATCAATTTGCAAACTGTTCTTCTTATCATGGACATGCACACCATTCTAACAATTTGGTAAAATAATTAAAAAATTTGAATGTTTTTTATTATTTTTTTTTACATTAAAATATGTAACAGTATGTATCAAATAATACTTTTTAAAGAATCAAAGATTTCATTTCTTATAAAACTTGATTCATTTTTTTATGATTTGACCTATATGTTGTTATTTAAAAATGTAAGAAATATTTTATTGTTCCACGGTATTTAGTATTTTATACATCTAAGTATATTACTAAATTTAATGTAATTTGAACTTTCTAAATGAAAACTATATACAGCATTCTGTATATAGTAGTTCAAAAGATAATCTATTAATAGGTAGCTGAATAGTGGGGAAGTTCTCTCTAAGAATACGTATCCAGATACAATTCTACCTTGAAGCAGTAGAGTGTTGCAGTGTTTCACTCATTATTTCTCTATAAAGTAATGTTATTTTCCTGTGTATCCACTAATTGTTTTTGTTTTATAAATTACATGGAATAGTGTCAATTGGATTGGAAACCCGTTGGTGAACGAAAACATCTGAGGATAACAAAAAACAGTAACACAAGATCAGTTGCATCGATCCCATCTACATCTTATCAAGATATATCTGAATTTTGTATGTATTGAATTATTAATATTTTTATATATTTAAAATGTTCTAATTATTAACTTAAAAATGTTACCATGATAGCAACATATAGTTGTGGGCAACCATATAATTACCGTTTAGAGGAATTTCCACATTGGCAAAAAATGGTCCCTCCTACTGATTCCCAAACTGAACCTCCTACACGAATTCAAGGAACTAAACCTTCTAATGTTGATAAAATGGTATTACACTGTATTAAATTTGATATTTGTTATTGTGCTTTGTGTTCCATTAAATAATTTTTTAATGAAATTTTTGTATGATTCTTGCAGCCTGATAGAAGTCAAGTAGAATCTCGTTTAAATCAAATTAGAGACTATATCAGAGTTACATCAACAATGATGGATTCCCTTAATCAATCTAGTGATCCAGTAAGTGTATAAAATATTACTTATAATATCTAATATTCTTGCCTTTCATGTAATTGAATTCTTTCCATATTTATATATCTATGTAATTACAATGTAGCGTGCACAAGCTCAAAATGAGAAGTTAAGTAGAATGGTGGAGGATCTTCATGACAGTGAGAGAAAACTAACCAAACTGTTGGAACAATATCAAAATAGTGGAATATTTTATGAGGTTATTGAACTTACAAAATTTTAGTATATTTAACTGGTTTGAAATTGTTGCATATAATAACTTTTTTTGCATGTTTTTATAATTTATGGCTTGCATGTCAAATTTTGTATACATGAATTAGTACACACCCAATCGTGGTTTTTCTTTGGTACTAATAAACTAAAATATTACTTTTTTAGAATGGAGAAAGTAGTAGAGAGGATACAGAAGAAAATGGTGATGTGAGTAGAGAGATACAGTTACGAAAGAAAATGGAAGAATCACAGAGAAAACTTGCACAACTACAGGAACATCAAGCTAGTTTAGTTGGAATGCAGTTACGTGTTAGAGAAAGATTAAACGAAGCTCGACAAGCTCAACAAGCTCTTCTACAGCAAGAAAATCAGAATTCAGTTGGTATAGCTGTGCCATTACCTGTAAATGTTGAGCAACTTGAATCTGAAACAGCTGCATTGAGAGGAAAGTTAGCTCAGCTTCAAACCAAGAAGAAGAATATGGATCACCTTGTAGCAGAATTGCAAGCTGTAGAAATATCTGACAGAGGCAGTTGTGTTAGTATATTACTTATTTTAATAAACACTATCTTTACATTTAAATAATTTTCGACGTATATCATGATTATTTTAGAGCTCTGACGGATCGAGAAACTTTGGAAGAGATAAAGCTGCTGAATTGGAAGCTATGAAAGCACAGCTTGTTCACTTAAAGTCTCTAATGGAAGAAGCAACGAGAGTTCGCGAATGTCTCGATTCTAATTCTGATGTTGAACCTGAAGTAGACGTAAATGGTGATGCTGCGGCTGAAGTAGATGCAAATGAAGAAGAAAACGGTCCAAATATTTCATTTGAACGTCAAAGCGATACCGATGAAATAAATCACGAAAAAACCAGAAACACCGGAGAACGACCAACAGTTGAGGAAATTCAGGTAGCGTATAATCTAAATGTGACTGTTAATTACTTGTTGCATACTATAAATGCATAAAATATATTTCATAGGCTGTGACGCGGGAACTTCGAGAACAATCAGCTTTATTACAATCAACCAGAGCAGAATTGCAGCGATTGAAACAACCATTATCTGGAGCTAATTCAAATTCTACATCAATAATTCCTACTTCAACCCCTCCTCCATCACTCACAGCATCAGTCTGTTCTGAGAAAAAACAAAGTAACAACAGTAATTCAGAAGTTCAACCTATGCAAGGAAAACGACGCCAAATCGAAGATATTATGCGAAAGGTATTTAATAAAATGTTTCAGTACAAAGGTTTATCATATTTATAATATATTATCAAAAAATAGGAATCGTCTCAAGCATCTAGCATCAATCGCGACATGGCAGGACCAACTGACTTAAATAGCCATAGAAGCTCTAGTTCACAGATTAGTCATAGCAGTACTCCTGCTAACATCTGGCCTCCTCCCACAGTAATAGGTAAATCAAGTATCTGTAGTTACTTGTTACCTCACTGATTCTAAAATTATATTTTAACGTTCAGGAGGATCTAACGATCAAAGCGTTGATGGTGTATCTTCAGAAAATTTAATGGATATCGGTCCTCATACCACAGCAATTGAAAATGGATTTACTGGAAACTGGTGGGCATATCCGCCACCTCCGTTAAATCAGTTACAACATGGTAAAATTAAATACGCAATAAAATATACTGATAGCTTTAAGCGATAACTATAGAAGGAAGTAAATTATGAATGTTACTTCCAGGTTCGGCTGAGTATTATCGTCAATTATTATTGGGTTCTCAAACTCAACAACTTCAAATGATGGGTACAACAATACAACAATGTTGTCAATTACTATGGTCTCAACAACGTGAATTACAAGCTATGCGCGCCGCTATTACTCAATTACAGCAACATCTGAGACAACCACAGATACAACAGCGAAGTAATAATGAAAACAACGATGAATATTCCAATTTAGGCCGTAACATCCATCATCTTAGCGAAACACTAGACTCCGCGTTACCACCAAGTTCATCCCTACCAAATTTGGTGTCATTACCGAATTCTTCTCCTGCTGCAGTGACTTCCGTTAATTCTCAACATCAACAACAACAATTGAATAATCAAGTACCTCCTGGAAATAGGGCAAACAACTACTGGGATAATTTCAGAAGGTAATGGAATATATCTATACGTTTATTGACATGATTATATTCATTGACATGTCCTACTACAGTGGAAATGTTGTTTCCATTGGCACAACAATACCACGTATCGAAAACGAGTTTCTGAATCGTATAATCATTTTAATGCAAAAATGTATTCGATAAAAGTATAAAGTATGATTTGTTTTGTGACTTATAAAAGTTGATTTTACAGATATTGGATTACTTAAAACAATCAATGTTTTCTTTTTAATTAGTTGGTATTTAAAAAAAAGAAGTTTTCTGTCAATTTAGGTATTTTATAATCGGTAGATCGTGCACATCCATCTTGCATTTTTGTGTAAACCTAATGTATCATTTCATAAAGTAATAAACTTCACGGTCTATCTGTGCACTATTTTGTCTTGTACTTGTTACTTTATTGCTACCCTTGTTTAAGCCATTTCGCACATAAAATCTGTATTCATTTAGTTCTATAGACCAATGGTTAATGAATATGAATCTAAATGAGGATAGTATTTTGGTACGTAAATCAAGGGTATGTAGCACAATATATTTGAAACAGTTTGATTTTGACTAACACGTTATAGAATCAGCAATAACCGCAGCTTTAGCTTTTTGTGCGATTTGAATTTTTTTTTACGAAATGAGCCTCGTATTAAACAAAATCCCATTACTTCATCTTTCACTTCACTACCTTCAGCATGGTATGAATACTTTAAAAATAGCATTGCGTTTCAATTGATTAATTTTTTTGCATTTTCAGTTACTCCAGACAAAACTTACTCTCGGGAAATGTAAAAACAATGACCGATATTACTTCAGGAGCTATTGCAAATGCATCTGGAAATTCTGTGTCCAGTGTTAATACTACACTTATGTATGTAATTTTATTAACTGTTTAGTGAACTCGTAAGAAGTAGGTTTATACTTTAATATGTTACACATTTGAACCGAAGGAAAGATAAACGCAACAGGGATCAAGGAACTGATAATGTACCTTTACCCTCATTGAGTACAGTGGAAACACAGTATTCTTCGAACTTGCAACTACAATCAAATTTACAGCAGCAAGAAAGAGAAAATACGGGTATGCGTAGCAATATCTTAACAAACGAGGTATCTCAGCAACAAGCGGATAATCTTTGGGAAGAAGCTCATTCATCGTTTCGACTATCGTCTGTAATAAACGATGATCATCTATTTCAAAATTTAAGGTTCACTTCTTTTCTAAACATAATTAATTGATTTCGGAAAGTATATAATTAAGAACAGTTGTTTTACATATTATACAGCTCTGAAATGAGAGAAGTTTTGAGTTCGCTCATTTCTATAAATAAAAAACGACCCGACTATTTAGTTATCATACTAAGAGAAATTAAGGCAATAAGCGAGGATCATAGATTACGACCTCGTCTTTTAAGATCACTGCGTGCTTTACAAGATACACAATCGTTAAGCAATCCATTGGTTTGTATAATATTGAAATATGTTAAACAATACATGTGCGTAATTTTTATTATGTTAAATTGTTTACAGAATGAAATAACTGATCAAACAGCAAGTGAAAGTTGTCAATCCAGTGATGAGGATTCTGAAATAGATGTAGTTTTAGGTATAAGTACAGAAAATCAGTCATCTATGGGAGAATTAGTTGCATCATCTCAAGCAGGAACTTCATCTCCTACTGTGCATATACCATTAATAGATCACTTAGATATGCAGGTAAATGTCGTTAATTAATAATATAACATTAAATATTTAATGAAAGTATTATTCAACATTTTATATGCTTTTCATAGGGAGCATCTTCAATTGATTCTGCAAGCGCTTTACCTTCAACATCTACTGTAAAACCAGGTTACAATGAAGACCTTGCAGAAGCAGATCAGTCAAGACCTGAATCTTCTGGTAATCAACAGGTACTTGATATACATACCTTTTCTAGTTTAATAGTGAAAGAAAACAAACTTCATTAAAATATTTTTGTTCAGTCTTTTGACAATGAAGAAGAACAAGCCTATGGAGAAGCAGCTGGTCAAATTTTACCTGTACAAGTAATATTTAACGGCGATGGAGATTTAGAAAGTTTAGCTGCAAAAGCTGAAGATGAGAGAAATGAAAATAATTCATTGATATTTTGATATTGAGTTTTTCTAAAAATAATCTCGAATTGCATATGTTCAACAATTCAATGAACAAATGTATTATACAAGGTTTCATAGTTGTTACGTATGTCTTGCTTAGTTAAAGTGGAATATGTAAAAACTTGCCTTTCTTATTGTTCAATGTTCTTTTTGTTTCAAAACAATAATTTTATTAACATATTGTTGAATTGTTAATAATTTAATTGTAAGTGTGGAAGTTTTGATAAAGAAAACTTTTTTTTTACTTGTAAACGCGTATTATTTAGATTATAATAAAAGCTGTAACTTAGAAAAGTAAGTTATTTATTTTTAACTATTATAATACAGTGCAATGACATACTTATGTAAACGTGCATAATGAATGTACGCTTTGCAATACAAATACAAAAAATATAAACATTAAAAATGATTGTCAATTATCTTACTTAAAATTCTGTCTCAGTACAGTCATTGTCAGTCAGTTGTAACCGATGAAATTGATATACAGAACATCCATGTGTTTCAAATAAAATCTTCTCATATTCAACACTGTTTTCAACCGATTTATGTCCATTATTGGACGATAAATGCTTATAATCTGAATTATTTAACAGATTATGACTACCTGTTGCCCAGCAGCAACTGTTTACAATCATGGATTGCTCCAGATTTTTATTGTTGGTTGTATTTACATGTAATGCCCTTGAGTCATCGAACATCATGGCTGATCCATAGTCCTTTATACTTGGTGTACCACAGTGTACATGGTTGTTACCACCGCCTCTGAAAGGAAACCCATTGCCTTATCAACTAATTTAACTGGATATCTCCTATGTCATCCATTTTGTCAGCAAATTGTGTCCTTACCATTTAAAAAAAGACCAAACTTACTAAGTGTCATTAGTTTATGAAAAAATATTAGCATCCATGCTTTCCATTGCATACCATTATCCATGGTACAGAAGATGACAGGATGCATTAAGCTTCAAAATAAATTTAATGCCAGGACTGGATGAAAATCTCTGTGGTCACATGTAAATATACAACCTTTTTCCCCGTAGGAGGGGAAAATTCAATGCTCATATACATTTTCATATTGATTATTAACAAGTACCATATTGAGGTGATTTAAAAAAAATGTCTTTACTATTTCTAAATTCCGATTTGTTTGACATTTTATGATTATATATCTTACTTATTTTGGGTATATGTAAAAAAGTTCTCATATATTTGAATGCAATGTAGGCTTCCTTTGAATAAAAACGAATGTGAAGGAAAGATCATACCATGCTGTACCTTCAATTTTGACAAATCTAATATGTAAACTTGAAACTTTTCAAACCCCAAAATTCTGATTAAAAAATTGTCAAATCTCTAAATTCTAAAATTACTAAATTCTGAAATGGCCAAATTTCAATACTCTTGATTTAAAAAATTTCAAATTTCTAACGTTTCTAAATTTAAAAATTAACAAATACAAGGACCTCTCCCCCCTACATCGCCATTTGCACTAGAGAAGCCTATAATGCTTGGCTAATGCAATAAATTTTCTACTATTCGGCATAAATACATTGGTCTTGTTACAATAAATACTTTTCCGTGCACAAAAATTCTCCCGCTCAAACGAGAAGAGGGAAGAAAACAACGACCTCTAACAAGATCTATTTGAAGCACATACAAATATGAATTGATGAGATCGCATTTTTGAGTTACATTTCCACGAACAGAGGATGTAAACAGTTTTATTCATTGCGTATGTAAACGAATTGAAAAAAAGAAATTATAAATCCTCTCCTACCTGCCCGAAACTTTTTCAATTCGCTGGCAGGGTTGAGATCACTGTTGCATCGTTTCCGGTTCCTGCGTCGAAGCGTATCCACGCCGTGGTTTGTCTGTTGTTGATGTTGTTGCTGCCTCTCGGCAATTTTTAGCCGATTCTCAGCGGATGATTCTGGAATCACGGAATCATTATTCGCGTAGCGAGATGCCATGGAATAATCGTATCCGTCGTCATCGGTTTCCATAGCTGTATCATAAGAACAGCGATTGAATACCGGAGATTTCATAATTTCTGAATGTTCAATAGTAGCGTTAAGTTGATTTTCTTTTCTATAAAGCGGCACATAACCATAATACATATTTGACGACAAGAACGACGGAACGACGTTTTTTGCATTATACATAGCATTGCTCGCTACGGCCATATTTACTGCTTTTTTTGTTTAATAAACGATTTTCGATATGAAATTAGATAATATAAAAGTATATAGGTAATTATCACTTGAATATGCGAATTTAATCACGCGATAGAAAGAAAAACATGCAACACTATAGGACGAACACGATGTTGACACTTTCCAAGTAGAGCAACGAATGGAGTTCGGGTCATAAGCCGAATACTCTCGAGCGATGAATCGGCGACGTTCGGCTTTACTCGCTCGATTTACTTCGTTTCTTCAAATCCCCACCAACTTTTATTTCCAACAATCGACCCACACGTGAAAATTTATATCGATTGTGTCAGAATCTGACTCAATCTTTTAAAAATATTTTCGACGAATGATTTTATTTTAAATGAAATCGCAGACAGATGGGAACGAAATCGAAATGTCTCCCTATGGTTATTGGTACTATGTTGTAATTGGTTCACGCGTTGCATAACAAACGCGAATGAAACAATTCTTTTTTCTAAAAATATCAAATATATCTGCACAATTTAATTTAGTTTTATACAAAGATAAACTGTGCAGTGTTTGGAAAATATTTTCGAAATTGTACTTTGAATAAACAAGCGAAGTAAAGCAAGTAGAATATTACAAAAAGAATACTTTATTCAATTAGCATCCTCAACGAAGTAATATTAGTGCCATCTTTTCAACAATTGTATTTCATTTTTTATTGAAATACATTATTAGCGTGAAAATTAATTGTGCGATTAGACATAAACTTTTTCATTATTTTTTATCTACTGCTCAATTTTACAAAATCATAGAATTTGATATAATCAACTGCTGTAAAATTAACTTCTTAAACCGTCGATAACTGTGATGCTGTTATCGACGATACACTAGGATATAATTATCGACCTCGTTTCGATTCATAACATTTCATAGTCAGTAAAATGTCAGATAATGTTTATCACTGAATAATAGCATACAAAAATGGTGCATTTTTATGTGTCATACAGTTCTATTGTATACATGCAATAATAAGTGTTACACTTTTTTTTAACTTGAATTATATGTAACTAATTATTTAATCTTACGTTTGAAAACAAAAATATTCTAAATTTTATAACATAGTAACAAGGTTATGAATTTACAAAAATACATTGATAAAGACGTATTACTGCAGTAAGTAACATTATTGACTAAATAGCTTATTATTTTGTATTTAAAAAGTATATATTTTTAGCGAAATATTATAATATATTGTGAAAACAGGTAAAATGACAGAAAAATCAGTTGTGGGAGGAATTCCAGTTGAGTGTTTAACTGGAGAATCCGCTGTCATTTGGTCTGGTTGGCGTACATTAGGAGATAGAGAAGTTGTCAGAGAAGCATCTGCAAAAGGCACTCATATTAACCTTGCTCATAAACATTTAGCATATAGGAGAAACTGTTCTATCGATGATGCTCAACAATATTTTAACAACGAAGTAGAAATCTGGATTATAGAACTTTTGAAGAAACGCCAGATTTATAGAGCTTCTCATGTTTTAAATAATATGGTACCCTTAAATTTATATTATTGGCTTATGTTATTTGTTATTTATTTTTAATGTTGTTCTTTTTATAGAAAAAGGATCCAATTGAATATATATTTAATATTTGTATAAGCTGTAAAGATTCTATGTTAAGGAATTATTTAGCTGAATACTTAATAAGTGTAGAACACTTTGAATCTGAGTATATAAATTCATGGAATATTATAAAAAGTATTACAGAATTTGAACAAAAGTACATGTAAGAGTTTCTATAGATATACTTTGTTAATTTAAACAGGATTAAAAAGTAATACATATAATTTTTATAGGATTGAAAATGGTATAAGCACTTCTTTATCTATACAAAATGTTATAACATTGCCAGAAATTGTAAAGCAATCATTATGCACTGAATTATATTTTTCTATCACTAACCATACTCTTTCTACAAACATCACTAATAATGTATTATGGGATTATTTACTGTCAAATAATAAAATTGAGATGATACAGTTCTGGATTGACAGTTTTTATGGTGATAATGTGATGTCGGAATCAAATGAAATCAATGATGATTTAAAATCTTTGTTTACTTCTTTGAATATTACATCAAGTATGATTGAGATGATTGATGCCTCAAATGCTAGCTCTCTTGTGAAAGATTTAACTAAAAACCATTTGTGTAGGTATGTCTATTTGTAAAATTCTGAGAGAACTCTATATGTTTATATAAGAATTTATTTATTTGTATTCTAAATTTATTAGGTATGGAATATTTGTAGAAAAAGAACAGCAAGATATAAAACTGATATTAAGTCGTATCTTTAGCAATGCAATGACACTATCAGAATTTAACAAGATATTGTTGCATAAATCATGTAACATTAATAAAACTGAATTTATGCAAAATGTTGAAAAAGAGTTGTGTCTTGCACATTGTTTAAATGAAACAAGCACTCAAGAAGATAAAGTAAAAATCGGAGAATTATATGATGCATTGACAAAAATGTGTGAAGGACAAGAACAATGTGAAGATATGTTGATAGAAGGCATTTTTAAAACAATCCATTATTTCACTGATGATGTTGATGAATATTTAAAACAAAATTATTTGATAGTTTTGGTATTAATATTTTCGTATTTATCCAAGGAAAGCAAAATGAGTCAAAATAAAAATACAAAAATGAAGGAAAGTATCTTAGAAGATATATTTCTGAGTAAAAATAATTTACAATTGGGCAGTTATAGTGTTTCAAATAATGTTCTTCAAAACACATTAAAACACGTTCCAATTCTTGAACGCGTTGTAGAAAATAAACCCAAAAAGGAAACCACGATGTATGAATTATTGGATGGTTATAAAAATTTAAATACGAAGCAACTATTTAAATGGCGTTTTAATAATGATCCAATGCCACACTTTTCGAATGATGCTCTAATTAAAAAATATGGATGTACCGAATCGTTAACGTATGAATATTATCTGAAAGAAGCCCGTCCTACTATGGCCATATTCAGTTTAAAATACTCTCAAGGGAAACTAATTGGAAATATATCTTCCAGAAGGTAAAGAAGATTATGTTATAATTTATATTTTTGCTGTTGGAAAACATAAGTATGTAACATATCAATTTCAGGAAGTATAAAGCAGCTCTGTATGCCCATATTTTTGCTTTGCAAAATTTAGATAAATCAGAAGTATTATGCACTTGTGTCTCTTTTATTGAAATGTTAGGTGTTGACTCAGAAAATTTGAGGCTTCATATAACGGCAGCTAATTACGTACAGAGAGAGATGAACATTTCCATTGGTAATTTTGTATATCACAAATTTAACATACATGAGAATTATAAATATTGTTGTTTGTTGTTTAATTTGCAGGAAATTTATTAGAGAACATAGTATATAAGAACGAAGATGATTTGAAAACTGTTATGTCACATCTTGAAAATAGTTTTAAAACTAATTTTACTGAAAATATAATTGAAAATAGTCAGCAATTTATAAAGATACTAAAAATATGGGACGTTATTGTGCGATTTGCAAGAGCACATAATTTTCCTTTGCCAGTCAGTTTATTAACATTTTTAGCAAATCATAATTACTGGTTCGAATTCACTTTAGTTTGTGATGTTTTCGCTTACCCTTTAAATCAGGTAATAATATCACTTATAAGCAATTTAAATTTTAGATTAAAAAGAAATCCTATATAATGCTGATTTTAGGTAGTGGAAAATGCAAAATATGTAGAAGACACAATTTTAAGAGAGCATCTGTTAACTTGTTTAAGCAATACACACCTTACAAAATGTCAATCAACTGTTTGTAGTGAACATAAAGTGAAATCACGGGATGTTAGACAATCATTGTATTATAAAATTGGTCTTAAGCAAAGTGTAAGTAGCCAATACAATATGTGCATAATATGTATATTCAATGAGATGTAATAATGTGTTCTTGACTACAGGGATCCGCTATTTCTGATTCTTCAGCATCAATAGATTCTTTAAGTACTTCTGATTCGCATAGTTTAACTGAATATCCCTTACATGATAACATTTGTGCTCCAAATGATGATTTATGGTTAATTATTCTTAAATGTCATCAAAGTCCAGATCCGCCAGGTGCTTTAATAAATGCTTCACGATTAACATCACGACCTTTTCTTACCGTTTTAGCAACTTGTTATGAGGTACATCTTATGTTAAAATGAATGTTTGATACGTATATTTTTGTAGAAAACTTCGTGCTATTTATATAGTTAAAATTCATTTTAGCCGTCATCAACAGCAGCATACTGTTATTCATGGATGGTAATATCCACCGCAGATGAGGATATAGTCTCTAAATACAAAGAATGTTTAGAACAACAAATATGGACTGCCAATCAAGTATTTCACTTGTTAATTAAAATGTTAACATGTGGATATATTAGTACTCTTAGTAGGGCTTATAAAATTTTTATGCCGGTAAGTGTGTTTTTTCTGTATTAATAACATAAAAATTTTGTATTAATAATTTTATTGACATTATTCATTTATAGGAAAGTCCTTTCAATTTATTGTTTGAATTTCTTGTACAATGTACAGATTATGGTAATTTTGAAGGATATCAGCAAAACTTATTGGAATTTAAAACTCAGTGTTTAAATTTAAAATGCAATGTATGTTTAAAACAATATTAACATATTTCATAGTTATATGATTAGATAAAACAATATGATAATTACATATGTTTTAGAAAGCTATGGATTGGGATTGTTCTGACACCACCTACTTAAGTAATTTGCATTGGGTTGCCAGTGTTGCAATTAACTGTGTTGTTACAGTACTCGCCTACGGTCTTAGAAGTACACATTTGCAAATTAAATTTCTTGAAATATTAATCAAGTCTAACTTTTACGCAGAGTTTCCAGGTACTAGCAATTTATTTACCACCGTTAATTTATTGTAGAGACTAGTACTAATTGTGACAAAATTATTTTGTACTTTACAGTTCCCATTCCAAATTTTCAATGTTTACTACGTATTATAAAAATCGTTCAAAAAACTAACATGGTCTTAAATTTTACGGCATTTACCATGTCAAATGATGCATATAACTTTAATGTAGACGTTCAAAGATGTATCGATGATTTATTAAGAATTGAAGATTATAACAATGCTTTGGAATTATCAAATGTAGTAGGATTTAATTCATCTGATATAATTTTAGCTCAGGTATTGTCTTGGTATATATATTTTGTTTCATGCAAAATAATACATTAATAATATGTATTTACAGTATCGAAGTAAATTTAAATACTGTGTGCAAAAGAATGATAACATTGATGATAAATTTTGGAGCGAGTGTGCGCAAAATTTTGAAAAGTATAATGTACCTTGTGAAAAATCAGCAGAGTTTTTTATTGAGCACGCCGAGAAAGTTATTTCTCATAAAGAGAGGTACATATATCTTTTTTATAAACTACGGTCATTATTATAAAAAAGTAATTGGTATACACTTCTTAATAGATATGAAATACTAAAACTAGCTTTTGAAACATTAAAGAACGTTGAAATAAAACAGCAAAATATCGATGCCCTAGAAGCGGCAATGTGGAAATCATGTATATTAGCTGGACCTGAAAACATACAACTAGACAACGAATCTCATAGTTTCAATAAACTAAAAACAGAGTTATTATCAGGATTAAATAAGTTGAAGCTTAATTGCGTTTTAAGTAATTCGCATGAAAAGACTGCCGCGAAGGATCTAATTGATAAATTAATTGATTTAGGAAAACTAGATACTGCGTTGCGAATAAGTACTATTTTTAATTATAAACATAAAGTAAGTTTTGCTAAAATTTGTGTAATAAACATTTATGTTGATAACGCCTTAAATATTTTATTATCTACAGGATTTACAAAATCTCATGCTATGTTTGAGATTGGCAGAAGGTGAAATTTCACCAAACGAGTTAACTGTTGAACAAAAAGATTTTTTGAAAGATATTAATAAAAATAAACAACAAAAATACGGTGCCTTAAAAAATCGTGGTTTGCAAAGATTATCTTCATCTTCTTCATGTAATTATTATGTTTATACTTTTGCTACAACGAATTATAGAGTAACTATACCATATTAATAAACAAAATTTTTACTGTAGTGACTACTTCAACCAGTACGAGCGAAATAAATAAAATAAAAGATGAAAACATCTATAAAGTACAAATAGAATGTTTATCAACTCTACAAAAATTACTTGAAACTTTAGAACATGGAAAAAACATATGTCTTAAAGTTGTATTATGTTATAAACTAGCAATGCAGCTGGGAAAAAGTTACCAATTGTTGTTAAAGTTAAATAATCCCATTCAATTTTTACAAGAGGTTGCAGAAAGTGATATTGAAGATAAATCTGAGGTTATTAGTGATATAATTACTGCATATAAAATAAGCAATAATACTATCGCAAAATTTTTAGCTGAAAATATTACAATGAAAATTAGTCATGGTGTGGAAGGTGTGTAAATATTGAACTCATTATAATTTTAAATACAATGATTGTTATAAGTTTTCGATTGTTGTAGGTGGCTATGAAGACAATATTTGTTTGTGGGGATATTCTTTATATACAAATTTTCGAATAATTATGGAATTATGCAGTGATGTCTCACTTCTTGGTTGGCAACTTTTAAAATCTGCAAACAAATTACTCGGGTATTTTCATAATGAAATACGAAACGGTATTGCAATAAGCCTAACTGTCATGCATTATCGTGATGTTTAGTCTCATGATTTTTCTTTATTGCCTAGAGTCAACTTTAAAAACAACAGTGGAATTATTAATACGGGTTCATGACTGTTTTACAACTTCCTGCAATATGGAGGGAATAGCATCAGTATTACGTAAATGTCAAAATCTTGCAAATGTTTTACAGAATCTCAAATACTGGACGTTATTGGTATGCCCTCATTCTATAAAAATAAAGAACAAGATTATGATTATCTAATAATATTTACCATGCAATTTTAGGTACGTCTTGTAACAGGTGTTGGCCGTTATACAGAAATGAGTTACGTATTTCAAATATTAAAAGAAAACGACCAGTTTGAATTCTTGCTTGGAAAAGGATTAGATAAAGTATATTTCATCGTATATTATTTGTATGATAATGTATACATAGCATGCATTATAATTCTCATTATAGGGAACTGGTTTGAAAACGGCACTTTTGGAGTTTTTAAAACGTCATTGTCCTGAAAATAAAGATCTTTTTACTCTAGTGGCACTGCATTTTCGATTGTATCACGAAATTGCACTTATGTGGGAGAACGAAGCAAAAGATGTAATTAAATCGTTAATAGCAGATGCAACAAAAGATCATGGGAAATTACAAAGTACTGTTCAACATGAAATAAAATTCACTAGAACTGAAACTGTTCAAAAACAGCTACAGTTAGCAGTCACTAATTATACTCATGCGACACAATATTATTTACAAGTAAGTTATTCACTATACTGTTGTATTAAAAAAAATTCTCAATATTATTATATATTTACATAGGCTAACAAATTAAATTTTGCTGGTCAATGTTCTGATCAAGAACAACTTGTTGCTCTCCAACTTTCATTACTTAATTCAGTGTCTTACAATCAACAAGTAATTTCGATACTTAACTTGAAGTCTGAAGATATTGATAAAGTATTATGTCATATCTTAAGTTTTTCTCAAGCTCTTATTGTTATACGCGCCTATAATCATCATGTAGATTGGGTGAATCTAATTTACAATCATTCCATATTAAATGGGGAAACTAAATATTTAAAAGATTTTATAGCCGTAAATAAATTAACTACTGGTCTCGTGCAAGATTGTACTCGCAGGTAAGATACTTATTTATTTTTAAAAAATTGCACAAAATAATTTTTTAATTAATTTCAATTCATTATAGGTATAGATTGGAGAAAAGCATTACTCATACTATGACGGATAATATGAAAATATTAATTTCTGAATTATCAGATGTGGAATGTAAATATGTGCTAGCCAGTCAGTTAGGATTTAAAGATATTGTAGAAACAATGCTCAATAATCCTATGATAGGTGCATACCTTAAAGACACTGTGTGGAAAAGGAAATATAATGCTACCTAATTATTTTATATTTAAAGAAATAAATTCCAAAATGTATATATATTTTTATTTTTATATAAATAAATTTGTTTTTGTAATATGCTATTAATGTATTGGTCTGATTTATGCATTCAAAACTATATTTGATATATTAATACATATTTTGTTAATTTATGTGCATACATAAAAACAAAAGAAGTATTTTTGCAACTTCATAGATTAATACAAAATAAGATATAAATATAAAGTGATATACCTAAAAAATATGTGTTATAAAAAAGTCGAATATCATGGTAAATCTGAAAAAGACGCGATTTCAAAATTAGATACATATATAAAAAAATATGAACAAAAATTTGGAAAAATATCCTTGTCCACAGTTTTATCGCAGAAGCAATTAAAATTATTAAAACTTATACGTAAATTAGTAGAAGCTATAGAGCAAGAGCAAATCGATAAACATCAAGGTACCGCTCTATAATTTGATCGAATGTTATTTAACTTTCTAATTTGATTTCTTATATTATAGCCTTACAAATATTAAAAACATCTAATGAAGCAATTAAAGAAACGATTGTCACGTTTCAAAATTCAATGAAAATGTGCAAAGAAAGTATGAAGTTGGAATTTGCAAAAGTGGATTGTTTAAGCACAAATCGACTTTTAAATATTAATTATGCATATATATAACTTGGAAGTTAAAAATACAAATAGCTCTATTTATTGTATCATTTTCTATGAACAAAATGACTTAACAATTTGTTAACAACTTTATGTACAAAATACAAGTTGTTCGACACATTTTTAAAAACATATAGGTTAACAATTATTTTACAGATCTTTATCTTTTCAAATATTATAAAAGGAATGATGTAAGTGTATGATTTTTATGAGATTCTGAAGTATCTTTATTCGGTCGGCGTTTGATCGAATTTGTGCTTATATCACTTGCGCTACCTTTCCTTTTTATATTTGCCGTTTGTAATGCAGGATTATTTATTTCCTTTTGTAAATTTTCAGCCACATGAAAATCGCTATGTTCCTGATATCTTAACAAAGGAATCATTTGACAACATTCCGTGCATTGTTTAGACGGAATTTCAAAAACATTAGATGATTCTTTCTTGACTAAAAAGCTATAAATATTATTGACTTTTTTTACTTTTGAAACATTTCTTTTAGATCTATTTTTTCCCTTTGTATTTTTTTCTACAATTACTTTTTTGTTATCACTCTTATTTTGTGCTTTTATATACAATTTGGCTTCTTCTTGTAAATCAGAAGGCAACAATGCAAGTACGCTAAGGTCAATATTATTCAAGTCAGGAAATATTTCTTCTAGTTTTATAGTACTCTGCAAATTATTTACATTATCATTTATACCTATATTTATGTTCGAGGAAAGTTGCTCTGCTTTACTCTTACTGCTCTCAGATTCATTATGTTCTTTAGTACTCGGATCTGAAACGTCCTCAAAATCATTTTTTTGTGCATTATTTTCATTTGAATTTCCAGATTCAAAATTAACATCAGTATTTTCATTAACGTCAATCAATTCAATGTCACATGTATGTGAATCTTCTAATTTAGTTTCTTTTGACTTAAGAGCATTCATAAAAAATGAATCTTTAAAGTCATTTTGATCCAATGAATTGCTAAAATTATAATTATTGACCTTTTTTACATAAAATATGTTTTTTTTATTTCGCTCGTTTAATGACTGAATTAAATTGTTCAATTTATTAGAAGTAGGTGAACAATCTGATTTCTCGTTAGAAATTTGTTGATTTAATTGTATACTATTAATGTTTTTTACTTTACTATTTGATGCATTTTTCATTTCATCAATCTTAGAATTACTATCCAATTCATTTAACTGTACATTCTTTACTATTTCAGTAGTGTTATCTACTGTGTCAACAGATTTTAATTTTATATTTTTTGTTTGAGTATTTATTTCCCGAGTGTGTTTCATCTTGCTTAACTTGAAAAAATTCTTAAGATTTTGATTATCTTTAGCTGGCAAAAATTTTCCAACGGATATTCCCAAATATGCTATTGGACATTGCGTTGATTTACATATAATTTCTACACAGCGATCTGCCATCTTTTCTGGTTTGTACGAATTCAAAGTACATGAACGCGATTGGGTCACGGTACTCTTATTTTGATAATAGTGGTAGCATACTGTAAGTAATGTTGCACGCCGTTCATTTTCTTGAAGATCTTGTTCAAGTCGTTCACAAACTTCTGCTGACAATTCACCAGCCCAATATCTTAACTGTAAATAAAATATATG
Organism: Megachile lagopoda; assembly: GCA_036983795.1. NCBI lineage: Eukaryota > Metazoa > Arthropoda > Insecta > Hymenoptera > Megachilidae > Megachile > Megachile lagopoda. Next base: position 5,063,729 of record CM072786.1, read on the forward strand.
TTTTATATGTATACACATATTTCGTGAATTTTGTTTATATAAACTTCATTATGTAATTTACCACATCTAATGAAGTAATTGCTTGTTTCCCTGGGTACTTTTTACATACTCCAATCGATTTTGATACAAGTCGTGTAGTGACAGGCTCAGTGTCTACACCCCGAGCAATATTATACAACCATAATCTATATAAAGACATTAATTAATATACTTGATTATAAATCATGAACGTAAAATAACAATAATAAATTGTTAATTATTATGATTTAGTAAGTATACCCTGTTTTGTCATCAAAACGTTTTTGTAGATATTGCAGTGAATACTGCAATAAGTCACCCATAACATTACAATTAAGAGATTCAATAACAACATCTCCAAATTTCCCACCGAGATTCCTAACTTTTTTAACAGGTAATGTCGAATAAAGCTCTGACACTGCATTTGGTGGTAAAATTGTCTGCCGATTTGGTTTATGCAATCCACATGCTAATTTGGCTAATATCTAAAAAACAAAATTTTTTAAATTAGTGATAACATTATGATTTAGAACAGAATTATTCGATCTGAGAAGATATTAATGTTTCATCTCACTTTATTGTGTGAAATACCAGCAGAACATTTAAATCCTGTTTCATTAAATATATCTTGTCTTAGTTCTTCAACTATTACACCAGCTAAAGCAAGTTCCTGAGCTTGTACATCCTCCAATTCTTCAAAGATATTTGTGAGCCAAGCACTTACTCCTTTACTTCTTTGTTCTAATATCAAATACTACATCATGTACTCAAACTTCCTTACAACTTAGTTATATAATTATAACTTAAAATAATTTACTTTACCTTCATCATTCTTTCCAATTTCTGAATATCCTACTACAAATGTATTTAAAAGCTGTGTTACCAAATACTCTTGAGAAAGAAAGCTTGTAGACATTCTTTTAGCAACAATATCAGTAATATCTAAATAAGCTTCATCTACACTAGCTCGTTCTATAATATTACAATGTTTCTTTATGACATCAAGAACTTCACGTCCGGCACTTCTGTATCTATATAAATATACATCAAATTTAGAAATAATATGAATATCAAAAAGTATTTTTATTCCTTATATGTACCTGGATGTATCTGCTTTTCCACGCGTACATGGCACACTAGCTAAAATCAAATCTGAGCATTTTTGTTTGGCTTCTTCACCTCTCATATGACGAGTAACACCATATTCTCTTGCTTCGTAATTAACAGCAATTATTCTAATTAAGAAAAGTTAATAAGCTAATAATCTAACTATGTAATTGTAGCACACATTAATTTAAACTTTACCCTCCTAATTTCCACTGATTGTACTGTACAACAGCAAGTGGTTTTCCAGCATATTCTGGTTGAAGTTTTGTTTCAACTTGACAGAAGAAACAGTCCATGTCAATTAGTACTACAATTCTACTATTACTTGCATTTGCCATTATCAGCAAATTTATATATTAATTTTTTATTATAAACCAATAGGTTAGAAATGTTTACAATTTCCAAATAATTTTAATCATATAGGCATTTCCTTTTAATTGTGCAAATTTTGTCTACATTTTTTAAACAGTCGAACTTCAAATGAAACACAGTTATGTTATAAAATAAGTAATTGCTAGAACATAAACAAACAACATGATTACCGGCGCGAGTTCTTGAAGAGTACATTCAAATGCCTCCAAAGCAAATCTGACTTTTCTATAGGAAATGAGGGGCAAGGGGAAGCAGTCCCCACCATACACCCCACACAAGCATTGGCAAATATTATGCCTAATTCACAGCAGGCATTTTCGAAGTTGATAAATTAGTAAAATAAAATTTTGATAAAAGTAATACTGTACTCGATTTGAAACTCAGAAATTAACTAACATGTATCATGTATAGTCGTACGTGTACGACTCCTCCTCAATTCCAATCAAATGTACAAACTCGCAAGGGAACTCAGAATTGCTTTCGAATGTACATATATATGTGTACGGATACATACATGTATTTAAAATTGCACATGATAACAGCAGTATTAGACAGAGTCATATTATCGTACATGACTTTTAATTTTGATTAGACCTGTATAAGCATTTGTATTCGCCATAAGTATTACCTGCAATAGTATTTTGTGTCAAGTTTTTTTATTTATAATACTAATATTTTACTGGTGTTACAATATTCAATGATTATTTATTACATTGAGGTTAGGTAACAGACCGCATTATAAAATATACATGCTTAATATTTATTGTTACATACTTGATTATAAAGAAATAAATATTATATTCTTAAGATGATACGTTGAAAATAGAATAAAAATATATATCATGTTATAAAAAATTGTCCTTCCTTTTTAGTATGGTAGAAGATAAAAAATATGAAATTGGTAGCCGAATTGAGTGTGATGGACATCGAGGTACATTAAAATACTGCGGCCCTGTTGGTGATACTAAAGGTTTGTGGCTTGGTATAGATTGGGATGATCCAACTCGTGGCAAACATAATGGCACATATGAAGGAATAGAATATTTTAAAGCTAGGTAAAACTGTATAAAAATACTATATTGTATCATGTGGCATGCTTTATTAACATTTTATTAATAAATAAAATGTTCTATATGTCACAGGCACCCTACATCTGGTTCGTTTATACGTCCAGGTAAAGCAAAATTTGGAATCTCTTGCCCGGAAGCTATAAAAATGCGGTATGGTCTTATCAACGATGAACTAGCAGGAATTGATAGAGACACATTAACAAGTTTGCAAAAAGAGATCAATGCTCCCTTTCTGGAAGTTGTTGGTTTCTCTAAAGTAAATAAAAAACAAAGCAGGTTTGATCAATTAAAAATTGTGGGGTTGCGAGAACAATGTGTTAGTAATTCTGGTAAGCCTGATGAATTGAAAGTGTTGTGTCCGAACATAGAAGAGTTAGATATATCTAGAAATTTAATAAATAGTTGGCACATTGTGGCAGATATCTGCTGTCAGCTTAATTCTCTTGAACGTCTTGATGTTAGGTAAATTAATCTTTCATCAAACTTGTTATTATGAAATAATTCTTTTATGTTATAACACTGTTTTTATTACTCTGTTTAGTGAAAATTATTTACCGACTGAAAATGATATGAAAGTATTAAATAATTCATTTTCAACTGTCAAATCTTTAACAATGGCAAAAATGAATTATAATTGGTTTGATATTCAACAATGTATGTGTATGTTTCCATCTCTTCAAGAACTTTCACTTTCTTTCAATATTGTCGATATTATACAGAAACCAATAGAGGATGATAATTTAATGAAAATAAATAACTTAACACTTGAAGGAAATTTGATATCCAGTTGGGATGAAGTTCTTAAATTAGGTTCACTTCCATGGCAAGTCATTTGAATATGTATAAATAATTATAATTTTTTTTTATCATACTTGACAGTATATTGATCTATTTAAAGTTACATAAAATATAATAATCTGATGTTGGAAAATTTTACTTTACAGCTTAGAATACCTTAATTTAAGTTCGAATAAAATACACAAAATAAGATTTCCATCTGTTGATTCAACAGGAAAAACTTCGGATTTTCCTAATTTACGACAATTGCATATATCACAAAACAACATATCAGAGGTAAAAATGAGTATTTATATAAATAAATGAACGTCTTAAAAAAAAAAATAACTTTATTGAAATTTATAGTGGAGATCTATATCAGAATTAGAAAAACTTAATAATTTAGAAGATTTAAAATTTAGAGAAAATCCAATTTTGACAAATGAAAATATGGAAACTGCTCGTCAGTTAGTAATAGCAAGAATTTCAAAATTACGAATTTTAAATGGTACTGAAATTTTGCAAGATGAAAGACGAGGCGCGGAATATGATTATATGAAACTATATTTCCCAAGATGGATCGAAACGGAAAATAATTCTGAAAAGAGGAAACAATTTATAATTGAACATCCTCGTTATCCATCATTAGTTAAAAGTATGTAAAAATATATAAAATTAATTAAAAGTTTAAAAACTGAAATTCTTAATATTACTTTTAGAACACGGAATTTCCGATATTCCTTCAGCTGAATCAAAAGCGGAAATGATTTCTAATGTCATAACGGTAGAATTTGTATGTCCTGATCATCCGAACCAGCCTAAAGGAATTAAAAGAAAGCTTTTAAAAGATATGGAAGTTCAAAAAGTAATTGGAATTGCACAGCGACTTTTCAAAACTGGAGGAAAAATTTTATCACTCTCATTCATACAAAAAAATGTAATTATATATTTATTTATATTATATATGTAGTATACTACTTTATACATTTTATTTTAGCTTTCGAAAGATGAAATTCCTTTGGATAAACCGCTTCAAGAACTTAGTTATTATTCCATACAAGACGGAGATCAAGTTATTGTGAGGTGGTGATATTAACGAATTGTTTATAGATATAATTGTATTTTTTACACTGTTAAAACTTCATCACCATACTTTGTTATTAAACTTTTTTAATTGTAAAGATATATTTTTTATACCCTAGTAATAGTTTATTGAATTTGACAATTTTTTGTATTTGACAGAAAATCTCTTTAATTTTTTAAAACTTTGTAATTTAAAAAGTTTACAAAACTTATTTTTAAAAAATTATTTTTTTTACAATATTTTATAATCATTCCTTTTTTCTCGCTATAATATAAAGTGAAGTACAAATTATGTTTCTACACATCATATTTAAGAATGGCACAAACAAATTCTTATAAATATAATATTAAAATACTTAATTTTGTTGTGCTTTTTGTTCAATTTTACCATATTCTTCTTTCTCCAGTTGTTCTCGTGTCAATAATGATAATCCTAATTGATTTTCACGTGTGAACGGTTGAGCCATTTGTCGTAACCAACGTTTACTTATCTAAAAATTATAATAAAGATGTCTTAATGCTTATTTCGTAACTTTTAAGTCTTGAAATTTACCTGTACAGCTTCCTCGGTTGATAAATTACATAAATTATCAGTTAAATGTTCCTGTATCCATTTTGGTAATTTACTTCGTTTGTCTATTCTTGAAAATCTCTTATCTGCAAACACCATTATACCATAATCAGTTTTGCCTCTAATTGCTCTCCCAACACATTGTGCTGCATGTCTCATTGCGTCGAATGTCAAAAAATCATTTTCTCTAATCTAAAAGAATAAACATATTAGTATTATCAAGATTAATATATATGTTATAACACACTATTTAAAAACTCACTTGAAATTGATCACGAAGATACTCTAATCGCGCTTTTAAAATACGTGATTGTGTGTATACATAAGGTATTCCAAACATAAGAACAGCTCTTCCTAAATGATGATCAAAATCAACTCCTTCTGATACCTTTCCACGAGCTACGGAAAGAAGTACGGCACCTCTTCCGTTTTCACAAGCCTTTATGTAGTTAATTAGAGCCAAACTCGTTTCTGCAGAATCTTGAGTTTCAATAAATAATAATTTATGCCTTTGAAGCTGATCTACTACACCTTGGTCATACCTACAAAAATGTGGATAAAGATGTGATTCCAAAAGTATAATAAAATAAATACACACCATGCTGCTACAACAGATTCCATGTAAAAATAAGAGGTGAAAAAGCAAACTAAACCATCAGGAACAGTAGCCGCAAATTCAACTAACAGCTGGCCGTAATTTCTTATAACGGCAACATCTTCTCTCGTTTCATATTTTGATGAAATTGTAACTTGATCATTACCTTTTGCTACAATCTGAATTTAAAATAATATAAATTTTGTTGATAACATTATCGTTTTAATAGAATTAATATAGCTTACCATAGGCAAAAGACATGGTCTAGCTAATGTCATTGTAAACGATGACATTATAACTGGATGAAAATTCAAAATTTTTGGATACATATCTAATGGAGACAATGTCCCTGAAGTAATAACTACTGATTGAAACCTATCAAATATAGGTTTCATCGCAATTGACGAATCTAAACAACTAAAATGAAGAATGGGATTCAAAACTGTAGGCGATTTATCGTCGAATGGTTCTACTATAATGGTAAATCCCCTTGTATAGGTAGAAACTAATGTTGCAAGATGAGTCACCAAAATTATTGGTGAAAAATCAGTTAAATCTGTTATTTCCATGGTACGTAAAAAAGAACCCAATCGTTCAGCGCAAAACCTTAAAAGTTTACGTTCTATCGAAACTTTTGCTTGTACATCTCGCAAAAATGCAGCAGGTGATTCTTGAACAACATGCTGTACGCGTAAACGCGTTTTCAAGTACTCTACGAATCGTTTCAAGAAACAGATAAAATGTTCTGCATTTCTTATATTGCCAGGGATTACCTCTGTAAAATATGTGAAGTATAAATTTCAAGTTATAAATATTCTAAGATTAAAGATATTTAAAATACCTTGTAAAACTTCATCTGGTAAAACAGGATTAGCTAAGATAATATCAGTTTCCCTTGCAACGCGTGCATCTTTTAATCCTTCTACTAATCTATCATATTCCTCTTTTAATTTATTTACATCATCTTCTCTCATTCTAAGTTACAGGCATTAACAATTAATGTTATGTAATTGTATGGAATATATTTATAAATTTAACTTACTCTGCCACTGTCTTTTCAAGAAGTTGTATATTAGCAGAACTCTTTTCTAAAATTCTTCTGTTTATCTTTACACTCATTGAATCGATACATACATTATCTACAATGAACAAAATAGTTAAATTTCTAACATTTTGATAATCTAAAATATGAGATACATTGTACCTATATTATGGGCTTCATCAAAAACTACCACAGAACTTTTACTTAATTCTTTTGATACACTTTCTGCAATTTTAGGGTCTAGTAAATAATGATAACTGTACACCACAATTTGAGCATGTAGAATCTGAAATTAAAGATAAAAGTTAGTGGCTTATTTAGTATGAAAGTATATAACTTGCTAAACAGATTGCTTACTGTGAACCTTGCAAGAAAATATGGACACCAATTACGATCTCTCCCATAGTCTTTTAAGTCATCAATAGAATATATACCAGGTGGCATCATTTGTTCTTTGCCTTCCATGTCAAATCCTTCATAAAAGTTACAAATTGGTGTTGATTCATCGTAATTATGTCTTTCACGAACATACGATGCTGTTAAAGCATGACAACGTCCATCAACAATTTTGCCTTCACGTTCTCTGCTTACCTAATTTATACATAATAACAATATTACAATGAATGCTTAAAAATTGAACAAATTTTATGTAAAGTACCTCAGGATGAATACACATATTCTTTCGTGAACTAAGCACTAGCCCAACAATTTTTGGTTTACTTCCAGTTTCTTTTTCATAATAGTCCATAAGTTTTTTTAATTCTTCTATAACTTTTTCTATTTCTGGTACTGTACGAGAACAATAAATTAACTTTGTTATATCTAATGGATTTTCCAGCATATAAGCTACAATTAACGATAAAAGAGTTATTGTTTTGCCAGTGCCTGAGGGCATTTCCAATAAACAGTGCCCCTAAAATTTATGAAGAAAATTTTTGTCAATCATAAATAGAAATTTATTACATTGTTATAAGAATAACCATATAGGAGAGTAATATATTTAATAAATACTTTTGCATCCAAGCCACGCTTGAGCTCAAGCATATACGCATATTGCTCTGGATAAATATAATCATATGGGAAATAAACAAGTAAACCGTCAACGCTGATTCTGTAAACATAAACATGTGATAAATATTTATTTATGAAACTAGACCGTTCTATTAACTGAACATTCATATTTACATCATATTTTAATATTATCTATCGCATAAAAAATAGACTTATACTTAATAACTTCATTTATTTAGACGTATAAAGTTACATAAATATTACAACGTGATACAACGTTATTACAGTGAATCATAACGCGTCAAAGTGAGCGCAACAGTTTAGGTCACCTTACGCGCTTCAATAATCACGCACAAACCACACACAATTGCGCATTATGGCTAACTTCAGCAAGTTCCCCACCACTAGGTATTATTACAAAACTCCAGGATACTTTTTAAACAAAATTTCTGAAACTTAAAACATAAATTTTAACTTATTATTTAAAAATAATAATTACAATTAAACATTTCGTGATTTCAAAGAATGTTCGAAGACTTTTCTCGACGTACTAATCGATCTGCTGTATATCGATATAAACTCAACTACGATTACCGGCCTAAACCGGAAGATGTTCGAAGAATCGTCGTTTCCGTAATAATTTAGCGTCTTCGATACACGTGTATGGAGAGTTGAGTTGAAATATAATTTAGGACTAACATTTAAATATTATACATTAAAATGGGGAAACCAGGTATTTAATAAAATATATTTGCATCTTATTTTTTATATAAATTGAAGTATTCATTGTTAGAATAAACCTTTCCGCAACTTAACATAGAACTAGTATTTATTTTCTGCCGATGTGATGTATTTATGTTAATTTTATAATATATATACCCTTATTTAAGCGTAATAATTTATTTTTTATTTAATTACATGCATCATTCAGTCAAATAAACAACAATTTTCATGTTTACGTTTATACCATGTTCTAACCTAACATTGTATACGTGCATACGTTTATAAAAGTAACAGATAAAAAGTGTAATATGTATTAAACGCTTATGTAGATACAACATAAGTTGTTTTAGAAAATATTTTTGTTTATTGTTTATTTTATGAAATTACAGGGTTTTCACCTGGTGGAGGTGGTGGATTCAGGGGTAGAGGAGGAGGTGGAGGAGGCGGCGGCGGCGGCGGCGGCGGCGGCCGTGGTGGTGGAGGTGGTGGATTTAAAGGGGGACGGGGTGGAGGAGGCGGAGGTGGGAGAGGAGGAAGTTTTGGTGGTAGAGGAGGTGGTGGCAGAGGAGGCGGAAGAGGTGGAGGTACTCCACGTGGACGAGGTGGTGGTGGCCGTGGAGGAAGAGGACGTGGCGGTGGAGGTTTCAAAGGGGGCAAAACTGTTGTCATAGAACCACATCGTCATGAGGGAGTTTTTATAGCCAGAGGAAAAGAAGATGCATTAGTTACATTAAATTTAGTACCAGGTTCTGAAGTATATGGTGAGAAGAGAATTAGTGTTGAGGTACATAAAGAAATTAAAGTAATTTATTTTATATAATTTATTCAGTTAAATGTATACTAATTAAGCATACAAATACTGCAGGGTCAAAATGGAGAAAAGATTGAATACAGAGTATGGAATCCCTTTAGATCAAAATTAGCTGCAGCCATACTTGGAGGTGTAGACCAAATTCACATGCCTCCTGGAAGCAAAGTCTTATATTTAGGTGCTGCATCTGGAACTACAGTATCACACGTAGCAGATGTTGTTGGGCCAGTAAGTTTCTTTAAAAATTTTTGTAATATATAGGGAAATTACAGTGCATACATTAGAGCCAATTTAGTGCATCATTACTAATTTGGTGTCGAAGTTATGCTATAAAATTTACATGCTCGTTTTTTTCATTGGATTAAATTTGTATTTAATTTTAAAAAAACGAGTGTACAAATGCAAATACCTCAATATTTTAATTGATATATATTTTTGTTCTATACAAGCATGAAATTTCTACATTTATGTTGTCTTTAACTTTAGGAAGGATTAGTATATGCTGTGGAATTCTCTCACAGATCTGGTAGAGATCTCATAAATGTTGCTAAGAAACGGACAAATATCATTCCTATAATTGAAGATGCAAGGCATCCACACAAATACAGAATGCTAGTTAGTATGGTGGATACAATATTTGCAGATGTAGCACAACCAGATCAGGCCAGAATAGTAGCATTAAATGCTCAATACTTCTTGAAAAATGGTGGTCACTTTGTTATTTCTATTAAGGTAATTATTGTGAAGCAAACTAATATTTCTGTTACAAATTTGAGTTATATGTTTTTTTCAAATACGTTTTTTAGGCAAGTTGTATAGACTCCACAGCTCAACCCGAAGCAGTATTCGCGGCAGAAGTAAAGAAACTTATCGCGGATAAATTAAAACCACAAGAACAAATTACATTAGAACCATACGAAAGAGACCATGCTGTAGTAGTTGGAGTCTTCAGGCCATCACCTAAAAAAGCAACTTAAAATTATATATATATGTATATATGTTTTATCTAATTATTAAGATCACTTTAATTGACCACGATTTTTTAGAATGTACGCAATAAGCTTTGTTTACCTACAAGTGAAACTTCGAAATGTTTACTCACATTTGTTAACGGAAAACTAAAAACAGTATGTAATATAATGTAAAGAAGATGCTTGTGCAGACAACTTAGACGTTTTCTATAAAAAGCAATTTAACTCGTCCTTGTACCTGTACAGTTGGTACATCAAATGAAATGTACGCGTATGATTGTCTAATATAAAAGTTTATATTTTGAATATCCTCAATTATGACTTATACTTTAATTAAAATAAACAATTTTTATTAATCTGTTACTTGTGTTTAATTGTAGAAATATAAAACTACAACATCAAATATAAAATTTATTTCTTTGAACATATTATAACTTTAAAAACAAGTGAAAGTTAGAGTAATATTCAACATCATTTTTTTAATTCAACTCGTCAAAAATATATTCAAAATTTACATACAAATTAACCAGTTAATTTATTCTTTTATAAATATGTTTCATTGTCATTATGTTACATATACATAAAAATGTCTCGACCTTCGTTAAATTCACCTAAAACCGGTAAGATACATTGAATTTAATGCTTTCTTTTTCATAAAATGGTTAAACTGTAGCTGATGTGTTGTAATTACTTCTAGGACTTATTGTTGGCGAAAGTCGTAAAGCATCAAACAAATCGCTTAAATTTAAAAAGTCAATATCTACGGCAAGTAGCAAATGTAATTCAAATACAAAAAGTCCAGATCGATTAGTGGGAGGTGCAGATGCCCCCGTAGAAACTGAAGATGCAACAGAAGAAGTTACACAAGAAACTACTGCAGAGGAAACAGTTACCGAAACAACTATCACGACAGCAGAAAATGGACAAGTTACATTTCCTACAAGTGGACCATGTTGCTCTTGCCTTGCACAAGAACCAGGATCGACTGGGTACAAATATTTTTCTACGTTTTATACAAAAATATAATTTATAACTAAGAAAAGGAAATACTTATATTATTTGTTAAAAATAATATACTTGATTCGTATGATTAAATAACTAAAATATTATTTTGTAAACACAGAGATAAGAAGGTGGATGAAATGATCGACTATGTGCACCAAAATTTACAAGAAGCTGGTAAAGCATTGGCCACCTTAAGCGAGAATTTTGAGCACGAAACAAAGGTTGAGCCCTGTACGCAAGTAGAATCATCATGAAATTGGGAAAACTTGGGGGAGTATTTAGCGAGGGATACAGCAAACACAGTTGCTCTATACAGTCGAATATGTAAACATATACAAGAATGAATCAATGCAATTACCGTTAAAAACTCCCAATTTCGTAAAACTAATACATCATACGGAAATGTAAATAAACGTAAAGTAATACTTCATTTTCCATTGCAAAAGCTGATGTTCGTCGATATACTGGGCAAAATACAACAGTGGACTAGTCTAGTACAGAACAAGTTGGACCTTTGTAAAGCGGATATCGAAGCTTTGCGTAAAGAGCTAATGGCACGAGCTTGTGAAATTGCCAATCTCAGAAAATTATTGGCAGAATGCAGGGAGCGTGAAGCAGCTGCAGTAATCATATAGAAATTAAATTCAAGTATTTATTGTATGCACATTCTTAACAAATAAGCCAATAATTTTATTATAGAAGCAAGTTGTCCAAGCGCCTGCAATCGTACATGAAGAAGTTAAGCACACACCGGAAGTACAGCCAATAGAAACAGTTCCTGAACCAATAGTACACGAAACGAAAGAAGAAGAGAAAATTCCTGTTGTTGTAGAGAAAGTAGTAGAGAAAGTAGTAGAGAAAGAAGAGCCTAAAGTGGAAAAAGAAGTTAAAGAAAAGATTGATACGAAAATAGAAATTATTTGTACAGATGCAGCTATTCAGTCGATGATGAAAGACAAAGATAGAATGAGACGTGAAATGGAGGTACAATAAATATTTCTTCCGTCATCGAATAGATTCTTATTCTAAAATATTTTAATGCTTTAATCAAATAGCTGGAAGCTGAAATATCGAGGCTTCGCAAGGAGAACGAGCGTATTATAAAAGAACGTGCGGAATATGAAAACGCGATACAAAGAGCATTATTGAGAGGCGTTTCTTCTTTGAATGTCGAAGCATTGAGAGTTCTACGTTGTCCACCGATTCCATGTTGCAGTCCTTGTGCACCTTGTCCTGCCACTGCTATGTAAGATTTCATGTTTTACATATTGTAATGAGATTGTTACTTTATGTATTTAATTCGTTGTGGTTTATTTACAATAATTAAAGAAGGTTAATATTAACTTGGGGATTAAAAATTTGGGAATTGTTTAATTTAGGAATTTGGAAATAGGATCAATTAGAATAAAGAACACCTGCATGGTATCAAAATACAAATCAAGTATCTCTCATCAGGAGTCCTTCATGTTGAAATAAAAAAGATTGTCTGCACTGATTAATATCTAATCAAGGCCACTCTTGACTCACCGAAATTTCACTTGCAGGAAACCATCGGTTTGCAAGAAGGACAGTCGGTCTACGTCCAAAGGTCACAGCATGCAACAACGTAGTTGTAACAGAAAAACTGTTACTCAGGAAGTTTGTTCTCACACTATAAAGCGACCTTGCGACAGTCCTTGTTGTTTCGGAAAAAACCGGAAATCTGTATCTAATAATAGTATGATCTTACTTCTTCATCGGGATGACACGGAGAATATCTGCAGTACGAAGAACAACATGCCACCAGTTTGTGGATCACCATTCATGAAGAAAATCGAAATACCACCGTGTCCTAGATTCATTTGATAATTATAACATTTATTCCTTGTTACATTTTTATACCAAACTTCGATTATGTTATTTTCAGACAGATGATCTATTGTATGTAATTTATGGTTAAAATTTAAATTTTCTTTTGTACTGTATATCATCGTAAGTGCTAACTAAACTCGTTTGAGGCCTGTATTTTAGTCAGAATTTTCGAAAGAATCAATCTGCGTGAAAAATAATATAGCAAAAGTTGTAAATAATTTTCACGTGATGATGTAAGTGTACATTCTCATGGAATTTGTTATCGTTATGAAAAATCGATTTGAACGCGCGTGAACATGACGGTATAAATTTTCACACGATCGCTGATAAACATGATCATTCGTAACTTGATTGGTTTGAATTGTTCGTACTGCGGGGAAGGGAATAAAAAGCAGGGCGTTGAAAGTATAAATATAACTTTATATAACATCATCAGAAAAATATTATAAATATTAAATATTCGTTCTCATAAATAACATTAAGATTTTGTTTCGTGGTTTAATGCAAAATAGAACTGGAAGATGACGTCTCAAACTTCACGGAAGTTCAATGAATGCGCAATGAAAATTAGAACGTTCGATTTGTCCAATTGCAAATTTACAAAATTTCGATTAAAATTGAATTTTGAGACGGCATATTATTAATGTAGGATGTTTAAAATAAAAACATGTTCCATACCTACAATTGTTAACAGTGACTTTGCTTTTAAAATATTTGTCTGGAATGTTTTAACATTAACAAAAAAATATTTTCGAACAGAAGAACTTTCAAAGATACATTAATTAATTTGATCACTTAATGCAATGAAATTATCGCAGAAATTAAAGTAATATCAACTTTCAGTCGCACTTTAGACGTACAGTGTATGGCTGAAACACTGTGCGTCAAGATCTCTTTTCTTCATAAAATTTTGTACGTGTTATTTTAAAAGTTACGAATACAAATATTGTCCTTTCGTTATGACCGTTTAAATTAATAGTAATTGTACTCGTGTGGTAAAACGTTTAAAAAATTACTGTAGAATCACATTCGGATAATAGAATGAAAAATAACGTTGCAAACGTTTCGTTTTGCAAAACGTATGGCTGTTACGTTTTACAAATTAGAAACAATAACGAAATTAAAAATATTTCTGGTATATAGGGTGTCCTAAAGTTAAATGATTAGACTATATTGATCCTGTAAGTTATCCTTAAATTCTCAAACTTCTAAATTTTCTTCTTTTCTCAAATCATTAAATTTCCAAATTCGTAAATGTATAAATTTCAAAATCACCTACTTTGACCAATATCTATGTATTAGATGACATTCTTCTATTTCTTCTTGTGGAACATATCAATGTTTAGTCATTTAACCTTAGGACACCCTGTTTATTATAAACTTTCGTTTTCAAAATATGACATAGAATTTACACCGTATTTTTCGATCGACATGACGGATTGCAACGCGAACACTTCAGTCTAATATACGTATACATAGTCTAAAATGTGTATTGTCAGGATTCATGAGGCCATTGTTGAAAAGTGTCCAGGCAATACGTTAACAATTGATGTCGATCAAAAAATCTGCGGTCGATATCTTAATTACATTTCATTTCACGACGCAATTGCCCGATCAGAAGACGCTTCCAAATGTTTCACGCGTTCTCCAAATATATTAATAACATTACAGAAGTATTCGCAAGGTACATGTACAACAATCAAACGGATAATTATAGCTGGTCCAGCAGCAGCGGTAAATGTTGTTAATATATTTTAAGAAGTCTCGAATCGGTACATCTACAGTAAACATGTACATCATGCTTTCACAAGCATATGCGTCGTCGATTACGTTTGCGAAACGATTCGTACGTGTTCCATAACAAAAAGAGACACCTCTTCTTATTATAGAATGTCAATAACAATTTCTGGAACTTGTATAAAGTTTCAACGAGTAACTACTATATTGTCTCAGTGTCATTCGATCAGCAGTTTATGAACATTCCAGTTTCAAAGACGTCTTGGACAACGTTGTCCTCCATAATCGTTCCGTTTACGATAATCATCAGGATTATCTTGGCCACACAGTCGACCAACGTCAATAAAGTATTTTTATGGGATAAAATAGGAATGTTGTAAAGAAGCACGCCTTTGAAATCAACTTCTTTTCTTTTTTGGACGCCTTTTGCAGTGAGGTAGCAGTCAGACAAAAACGTTGGAAGAAGAATCGTGCCGGGGGCTCTGCGTATCCCTTCGTCAATACGTTGCTTGTAGATCGGAGTGGTTTTACTTGTTGTGCACCAGATTAAGAAATTCTTCGCGGGTTTTCGGATCATCTCGAAACACGCCAAGCATCGTTGACGTAACCGTCTTGCTGTTTATCTTCTGCACTCCTCTCATCACCATACACATGTGCCTGCAACGTAAGATATTGTTTATTCTGTTATACCACGAGTATGCGTTGAATAATTAATCGAATATCACCGTTAGAATGGAATAATAAAATCGTGCGTGTTGATATCACTTTGAATCTTTCTATGTGAACAAGGATACTGTTATCTAATGCATAGGAGTGATACGTTATTGTGATTAAGATGCGTTATGTGACTTTTAAATTACACTCGTCACGAATTCATGGAGAAGAAAAAAAATGATATTAGCATTAAGGTCGTATTTCCGGCCATTATTAGTCCTTAGTTTTTGTACGTTGAGTACATTCTTGAGGTATCATTTATGAAACAACATGAGTCCACTTTTTTTCGCTGAACCTGTTTTCTGTTTCGATCGTGCACAAGGTTTTGAAGTATTGAATGCGAAGGAAATGATTAATGATCGAGATAACTGTTATTTATCTTGACTTGTCATCGATTTGCTGCCTAAATACTTTGTGGATAATTAAATACTAATCTGTTATTAATTTATTTAGTTTAATATGGACGGTATTTTGGAGAGTCGGAGATTTAGATATTCGAGAATTTGATGTTAGAAAATGATTTCGTACAGTATCATGTATTAGCTAGTCTTCCCTATCTACTTATTTACACCAGTGTTTATAAATTACGTGATCAAATTATTATACATATGATTAGATGTACTAATTATATCTCTGTATTTAGTAACCGAGATTGAAGTGTTTTATGTCTAGTAAATGCAGCTTAATTCTTTACCGAGATAGCACCTTATTAGCACAAGGTTACATTCTTACATGCGATTAGTCCTTGCGAAAACCGTTGCTCAAGAACTGTGTGTATTGAAACGAAACCAAGGGAGGTGCAAAATGGCAGCCTTTGAATCGCGTTAAAATTAAATTATCAAATTACCAACTAAATTCACAATTTTTTCTATACATATTCTACTTCAAAACCTATTTTTTAACACGTGACTTATCACTTCTATGTATTCTGATATGTAAAATTACCACAAATTTAGCAAAAGCTTGATTAACAATTCAACTGATGTTTACTTGATTTATTGAATTGTAAAAATGTGAAGGCCAATTTGTTATTCTAATGTTTATGAAATACTTACACTCCTTCAACAACCACAGCTACACCCGCTGGCTGTACAGCCTTTGTTACTGCTATTGCTATTTGCTTGGTAAGACGTTCTTGAACCTGAAGGCGTCGACTGAAGATCTCCACGATTCTGTAAAGAAACAAGAATACGTTACAAAAAGTTTTCTATCAGAACATGAATCCATATGAAGTTGTAAAATTTGAAAGTATCCTCTAATACATATTTGAGTTTTATTCTAATTATTGCTTGAGCGACCGTCATTACTATATCGTATAAACAAAAAAGTTTCTCTGAAACGTTCGAAAATCTACAGGTTTCTTATCGTTTGAAGGCTAATGTTAAGTTCATAACATTTAAACGAGTAAATGGACAGTCGCCAATCGAACGTGGCGGTGCGTGAAAGTGGTTGGTGTGCCAATGCGATCAGAAACCGCCGTATTCTTTTCTTCCCGCTTCAATATTCCTCGAATCAAGGCCGCGACAACTGCCGATGCAATTTGTTATCTGCAAGTTGTGAAACGTAGTATATCAATATGTCCAGCGATTACACTCCGTTCATGACTATTATAACTGATTTTATTTTCATCGCGCGACCAACTGGGTGCATAGACAATTTTAATTATCTCAGTTATTAATCCGAACCACGACTTAAATCAAGCAGAAGAAAAGTTTCGATAACACTCGTCTAATTGCCTCTATGCAAAATTTTATTGCGTTGAAATCGTTTGCGTCAATGTGTGAAATCGTAAATAAGAGAAGTCTGGGACGATTGGTGAAACAGCGGGGTATCCGATAAGGCAGCGTGAATGATGACAACTCAATCAACGAGCTAATTGAGCTCCAGCTAATATCTGGATCCAATTAATCCATTCCTTTGCCAGAGGATATCACTCCGCTGAATTTTTCGACGATATAATAGACTCTTGGAATTTAATCGCACTCGTTGTTCTTAAAACTCATTCGTTTAAAGCGTGGAGAGCATTCAAAACTTGAACCGTCACAAAATTAAATTCTAAACTTGAAGCATTTTAAGCTAAAAACGTTTCAAATTTGGTGTGGTCCAAATTTGAAGCGTTACCTTGAAGCATTCCGAACTTGAAGCAGTCCTTTAAAGTCTCTCCATCTTTAAAGAATTTCACAAATTGCAGCTTTGAATAATTTTAAACTTGTAGCACTTGTAGCTTCAAGCGTTTCGAATGTTCTGTGCTAAAAGCTTCTAATCGAGTAAATTCTTCATTACCTGGCCAATTTGCTGAGTCCCAGTATCTTCTTACAGGGTAGGTAACCGATCGAGACTTTCCCATAAAACGGCACCAAATGGTGTTCGCACATGGAGAACATCTCGATGTCTTTCACCACAACCATCTCGTCATGATCTTCGTCGAACACAGCATCGTTTATAACATCTGCAAACAAACATAAACATCGAACAATGAAACAACGATACTTTCTCCGTGCGTTTTCTCATCGGAGGCCAGAGGTGCAATTGTTGCTCAATATTGCTTTTTCTGATGGCCGTCCTATCAATGATAGAGGTCGTCGTTGTACAAACTGCATTGTACGTAGAATCGTGCTGACGTTATCGTTTAAATTGTTCCTGCACGTGGGTTAAGGTCCTCACGATCCTGGCTGTGATTTACTCGATATTGACCTACTTACTACAGTCACGACGTTCGTGCTGGTGTATATAGGTGTTGGTAGATATACAGTGGTTGGTAGGTGTCGGTGGATAGGTAATGGAGGGTGCTCTCCACGGTTTCCACGGCAACCTTAACAAGAAACACCTTCACAATGACCGTCAATAATGAAACGAATTCATGTCTCGGTTAACCGTCTGTATTTTTCTACTCTTCGCGCGGTATTCTAACCAGGGGACTTGATTTTGGGGACTGAATAAAAATATTACAATGTCAACAAAGTTCATGAGATTATCAAAAATTTAAGGAATCTTGGTTTCTTTTTAGAACCTTGAATTATATCATAAGTTATTCATAATAGCTAATTCGTAAGGAGTCATACCTAATTCATTAGTAGTGTAGAAATAATAAAAGTCAGTAGTTGAATAAAAAAAAATCTTTGAAAGATTGTGCTGGTTCTTTGAGGATCTCGACCACCCTCTTTAAGTGCATCACTGTCACTAAATAAAAAGAAAATACGACCCGTCGTTTCAACAATGGGAGATTCTGGAGTATAATTCGACAATTTATTTCCTACCCTTCAACGAATGTCCAGTTGCTTTTACGTGTTTGTATGTTAGAGTCAGGCAATTTCCTCTCCTTATATTACCTTTGATGCTCGAAGTGTGGGACTTAATTTTTCGACCCGATGATCTAAGTCTAATGCGATCAACCTTCGATCGAAAACTCAGGGTCGAATACAAAGGAAGAAATACTTTGGGATCTAAAAATTTCTCAACACCAAAAAAGCGTAGTTTTCACGAAATTAAATAAGTATGCAAATTAATTTGAAACAGAATAGAGGAAGAAAGTTAACACATTGACATATTGAAACATATTTCTTTCTTCTTTCTTATTTTCCATGGCCTCTACATAGTCTACAACCCTCTGTAGACTGTACTTTTAATCAACGTGAAAAAGAAAGAACTGTAAATGGCATAGAGAACCAGTATCGATCGCCTGATATCATATGTGCTGAATAAAAGATCTTTTAAAGTACAAAATTTTGTTGAAGCTACTCAAAACGAGGTTCACATTCTACGATAACAAAATTCAAAATGTGATTTAATAAAATTGTGTTATGAAGTTTTTGGGATATTCAAAATTTGTGAATGTGGAGATTTGTCATTAAAAATTTGGGATTTGTATTTTTTAAAATTTGGAAACTGGAAAAGTTGCATTGTAACACGATGAATGATTGGCTGGAGGAATAATGGCGAGTATCAGCTACAGGTGGCGGAGAGAGTTTAATTCACTTTGACTTAACCCTCCCATGAGTGCTCAACTGGAACTGCCCCCGAGATAAGTCTGGTTAACCGTAGTTTCTACTCGCCCCAGTGAATCTGAAACGAGTCAGAAGCACTTTCCTATGAAAGCTCAACCCACACCCTCTTTTTGTAGCCACCCATCGTCATTCTCGTGAAACCCTCCAACAATTTCTCTTCGCCTTTTATTCTTGTCTATAAGCCTGGCCGAATTCTATCCCATTACGTAGACATCTTGTTAGTGTTGAAGCATTTTACGAAGATCTGGCTATTAAGCCTCTCTACACCTTCGAATTTTTGAACAGTAAAAGTAGAACACTGTGCTTTCATTATTAAACTGATTCATGTTGGTTCTTTAATTTGAATTTCTGGGTTCATGGTTCTGAATTTCTATAACTCTGCTACATTTAAAGATTTCTGTATTTCTACTCTTCTAAATTATTAAATTAATATACAAAGAAATTTCTAAGTCTCCAAACGTAGAAGCTAAAAATTAAAGAGCTATTACTCTGTCGTGAATTCGATTCCCACCGAAATAAAATGGCGAATTTGCAACAGCAAACGAATAATTGACACGAAATCGATTCGGCCGAGTATTGCGTGACCGTGCTGTCTCGTTAATAAAATTAAGCTCCAAAGGAATGAGACGGTTAATTAAGGTTTCAAGCATCGGGAAATCAAATCGTTAATGGATGTATCGTGTCGACATTCCACTTCGTTTCGCTGTTCGTCAACTTATAATTACCACGGGACAATGGTAGTTCCGACTTGATACAAGACAAATGGAAGGAAAAGGTGAAAGGCATTATTCTCGAGGTACGTCCCTGAGACCCATTTATATCATGAGCTTTACGGTCTCTTTTTTGAATCGTAAGTACTTAAGTCTTCCTCTCTTTTCCCTCGTGACGGATCTCGAGTAGCTTGACGTAGAGAAAGAAAGAAACGGCATTTTCCTAAAGTGGGTGTATTCATGCCTTCGCATCGATCTTATCGCTTAAATAAAACCGCCGGACCAACTATAATGTTTCTCATTTATAGCAATTAATTTAATAACTTATTGAGAAGCCTTTCCTTTTGTAAACAGACGTTTCAATCGTTTCTAATGGTAGATGTATTTTATAAACGAAGACTTTGAAGAAAAAATTCGTAAAATTAATTATTGATTGGCTATCAACTTCTTTTTCTTATACACTAATAAAGTTTCTAATATTTAATTGTTAATTGTAAATGTTTATTTAATTGTTAATTTAGAATAGGTGAAATATAGCAAAATGTTAAAAATTAGATCATTTCTTTCCATAAAGTAGAAGTCAGAAGAAAGAAAAGGTGTTGAAAATTTTGTAGGAAAATAAACCGTGACAGAACACGTCCATAATTTTGATACCGATGTTTTACACATTCTTTAAGTTATACGCGTCTAAAATATTCTAAAGATACTAAATAGCGTAGTATAGTCTCCGTTGATTCCAATGGAACCTGTCCTTTTTCCTTCTCTCTTTCGCGCCTAACCCAGTGTCCTCCAACATAAGGACCATTCTCTTTTCATAAATTAAGGTAAGCTAGATAATTTACCGTCGATGTTTTGATCGTAGCCTTTCGTAAAGAACAGCATGGCCTTTGCAGCACGTTCTGGGGTCTTCAGGAGACCTGGTCGATCAGGATCCTCACCTAAGGAGCCTAAAAGTAGCCTGTAACTTCGTGACATTTCCGGAAGAAGAGCCTCCCGCGTAGGTGGCCTATGATCCAGCTCCAGATCATGGTGGAACGTGCATTTTTCGTGTCCTGGAAGAAACAAGATTAGTATTATGATTGATATTTATCGCACTACAAGGTCTGAATTTATTATAAGGAAAGGGGTAGTTGAGTTCTTGCAAACATCTATAATAGCTTTGATACATCATGATTTGAATATATTTTTCTTTACTGACTAATGTGATATTAGACTTAATTATTCATCTTTTACTGCTGATTTTTTAGTTGTGTAATACTGAGGACTTTTTGGAATTTTTGGAAGTCAGTTGCAATTTTGGAACTGTGGAATCTTGAAATTTGAAATTGTAGAAATTTGGAATTAGAAGTTGGGACTGTGGGAAGTTGGGACAATGAAAATTTGGAACTATAGGAATTTGGAAGTGTGAGAACTTGGGACAGTGAAAATTTGGATCTGGAGGAATTTGGAACTATGGGTACTTGGGACTATATGTAGGAATTTAGGATTATAGGAATTTGGAATTTTGAGACCTTGGGATTATAGAAATTTGGAACTTTGGGATATTGGGATTATAGAAATTTGGAATTTTGAGACCTTGGGACTATAGAAATTTGGAATTATAGAAATTTAGAATCTTGAGACCTTGGGACTATAGAAATTTGGAACTTTGAGACCTTGGGACTATAGAAATTTGGAACCTTGACACCTTGGGACTATAGAAATTTGGAACCTTGAGGCCTTGGGACTATAGAAATTTTGAACTTTGAGACCTTGGGACTATAGAAATTTGGAATTATAGAAATTTGGAACTATGAGATATTGGGATTATAGAAATTTAGAACCTTGAGACCTTGGGACTATAGAAATTTGGAACCTTGAGACCTTGGGACTATAGAAATTTGGAATCTTGAGGCCTTGGGACTATAGAAATTTGGAACTTTGAGACCTTGGGACTATAGAAATTTGGAACCTTGAGGCCTTGGGACTATAGAAATTTTGAACTTTGAGACCTTGGGACTATAGAAATTTGGAATTATAGAAATTTGGAACTATGAGATATTGGGATTATAGAAATTTAGAACCTTGAGACCTTGGGACTATAGAAATTTGGAACCTTGAGACCTTGGGACTATAGAAATTTGGAATCTTGAGGCCTTGGGACTATAGAAATTTGGAACTTTGAGACCTTGGGACTATAGAAATTTGGAATTATAGAAATTTGGAACTATGAGATATTGGGATTATAGAAATTTAGAACCTTGAGACCTTGGGACTATAGAAATTTGAAACTTTGAGACCTTGGGACTATAGAAATTTAGAACCTTGAGACCTTGGGACTATAGAAATTTGGAACCTTGACACCTTGGGACTATAGAAATTTGGAACCTTGAGGCCTTGGGACTATAGAAATTTTGAACTTTGAGACCTTGGGACTATAGAAATTTGGAATTATAGAAATTTGGAACTATGAGATATTGGGATTATAGAAATTTAGAACCTTGAGACCTTGGGACTATAGAAATTTGGAACCTTGAGACCTTGGGACTATAGAAATTTGGAATCTTGAGGCCTTGGGACTATAGAAATTTGGAACTTTGAGACCTTGGGACTATAGAAATTTGGAATTATAGAAATTTGGAACTATGAGATATTGGGATTATAGAAATTTAGAACCTTGAGACCTTGGGACTATAGAAATTTGAAACTTTGAGACCTTGGGACTATAGAAATTTAGAACCTTGAGACCTTGGGACTATAGAAATTTGGAACCTTAACACCTTGGGACTATAGAAATTTGGAACCTTGAGGCCTTGGGACTATAGAAATTTGGAACCTTGAGACCTTGGGACTATAGAAATTTGTAACTTTGAGACCTTGGAACCATAGAAATTTGTAACTTCGAAACTTTAAAAAATAACATTTCCTTGGTCCCCAAACTCTGAAAATTTTCAATATAATTTTATCATCGAATTTCCGTGAAAACATGGAGATTCATCGCATCTCATTTCTATCGAGTTAATTAAAACAATCCTTCAATCCAAAACGAAACAAGATACATATAAAGATCGTCGTTATCACTTGCAGTGACCCCCAACTGCAATATAGTATATTCATAAACAAAAATGGAACTTTTCTCTTTTTTCTTATTACACAATACACGTTCATCCACTATCTTATATCTTCCGTAACATGTGCTCGCAAATATCTTTAAA